>OX336388.2:1850999733-1855799733 GCA_946902985.2 Meconema thalassinum
AATAAAGAAAGTACAGAAGCTTTAAATAAAACATTAGAACAGAATAATGCAAAATTAGATAAGAACAACAAGGAAGTTAGTGTGAAAATGGAGCAGATTAGAGGAGAAATCAGAGGAGTAACGGAAGAGAAGGTTAAAGAGATCATTGCAGATGTAGACAGGAAATTAGGAAAAGTACAGGAGGAGTTGGAAAGTAGAATCAGCACACAGGCTGAAAATTTAAAGGAATTAGTTAAATTAGAAACACTGCAGGTTAAAAAGAAATTGGGGGGGGGGGGGGGAATTGACAAGATTCAGGTATCAACTAGGGAGATTAAGGAACAGCTGGGGGGTAGAATTGAGAAAGTCCACTTACAAATAGTTGCAGAAATAAATGATTTAAGAGAGAGTAATAGAGAGAGCATTAGCAAGATTGAGGAGAAACAAGCAAAGCTATCTGATAAAGTAGAAGAATCAGAAGGAAACATTAAATTAACAGTAAACAGTATTGAGAGGAAGGCTGAGGAGAAAATCGCAGAATTAGAATTAAAATTAAAAGCTAGGATCAGGCAAGAAAATAGTCAGAATAGGCCAGATTTTGTGAATAGCACACACAGGGAGGTAGAACTGGGGAAGTTCAGCAATCGACAAGGGTGCCCAATGGAGTTCATGAATTCTATAGAAAATAAATTTGGGGAGAGGTTGGAAGATGGTAATATTGAGTGGTGCCAGGTAGTTGAAATTTTAGAACAAGTGTTTGTGGGGGAAACGAGGAATTGGTTTGCTGTCTATAGAGACAAGTTTACTGATATTAATGATTTTAAAATGAAATTCTGTGAAAAGTTCTGGAATGAGGTTATTCAGTCGCAGCATCGTGAAGGAGTAGTGTGTGGTAAGTATAACCCTAAAGGAAGCTCCACCATGACCGAATACTTTTTAGGGCAGGTATTAGTGTGTAAATATCTGGATGGCTTGAAGGAGGAAAGTGATGTGGTGAGGTTGCTACTTAGGCACTTTCCCTATAGGATCAAGGAGGCTGCTTGTATCCAGAATGTAAAGACAATATCACAAGTAGAAAATTTGTTAAGCACATTTGATGCACTAGGGAGAGGGGGTTATGAGGACAATTTCAATAGGAACCAGGGTAATAATAATAATAGGCCTAATGAAGCCAGGCATCAGGAAGTTCAAGGGAACGGTGGCAAAGGGGCCAATGCTCAAAATAGAAATAATAATAATAATAGTCAGCTAAATCAGAATAGAGGAAATGGCCATGGTAATCAGTATCAGGGGAGGAACAATGATTTCAGGGGGAATCAAGGGAGAAACAATGATTTCAGGGGAAATCAAGGGAGGAATAATGATTTCAGGGGAAATCAAGGGAGAAATTATAATGACAATAATTACAACCAGAATAGGGGTCAAGGAAGAGGACAGCCTAGTGGTAGTAATATACAGCCAAACAATGACAACACAGCCCAGAACAACCAGACCAGTGCCGTAGTTAGTAGTACTACAGCCAGCTGTAGCGGTTCTTTAAACGCGAACCAGGCTGCGAAGTAAGGTCAGAATCTCAGTCTGTAGCATGCCCTGTCCATACAATTATACAGGAACACTATGACCTAAATGTAAGAAATGAATTGTTGCATGAATTAAATGATGAACGTATTATCCAGGAGGTGGCTAGTAAAAGCCCCATTATTAAACTTAACGTGTCCGAGGCGCACACCGATGTTTTAATTGATAGTGGTTGTATGAAGAGCTGCATAAGTAGTACATATTACGATAAAATTAAAGGAACTGGTGTAAATTTTGAGGAGATACCAATTAAAAGCACTTTTGTTATCACAGCTGTAGGGAAGAGGTCTAAAGTAATTTCTAAGCAAGTTTTAGTGGACATTAAAATTAATAATCATATCGAAAAGCAGATTTGTCTTGTAATTCCAAACTTAGTTTTCAGTGTTATTTTGGGTTCAGATTGGCTAAGTAGAGTGTCTGGTAACTTATGTTATGAAGTAGGTAGTTTGAAATTTAAATGGAATAATTCTGAAGTAGAGGTAGCGTTCAACGACAATGTTCAGGGGAGGTGTGTTGTAGGAGTGATTTGTTCTTTAAGTGAGATATCACCAGCCGAAGAGCGGGATACTCAAATTTTTGTGGGCAGTTTGATTACGAACGGTAGTCTGGAGGACTCGTTACGTGATGCTGCATTTCAGGGGCATATAGAGGGAGACCAGTGTGTTCTGCTCTATGATGTGTTATTGTATAATAGGAGAGTTCTTGAGGATCGCATTGGCATGGCCAATTGCTATACACATTCATTGAACGTTATTGATAGATCAGTATTCACAGGACATAGATATCCTATACCTTTCGCTTATCAGGGTGCAGTAGAGGCACAAATTAACCAGATGCTTGAAGATGGCATTATAGAGTACTCAAACAGTCAATATGTTAATCCTTTAATTACAGTACCGAAGGCCGACGGCACAGTTCGTATTTGTTTAGACGCTCGTTTAGTTAACAGTAGAATCAGTTCAGATCAGCTGAAGTCCATGTCCATTGAAGAGTTGATGCAGACATTTGAGGGTAAAAAGTATTTCACATGTGTAGATTTAAGTTCCAGTTTCTGGCAAGTGCCACTTATGTATGAAGATCGGCCATTTACAGCTTTGTCATAAATATAACCTTTATCAGTTTTGCAGGGTACCTTATGGGTTAAAAAGTAGCTCAGCAGCTTTAATTAGGGCTTTAAACATCGCATTAGGAGATGACACGGGAGAGTTTGTAACTATTTACATCGATGATATGGTAATCAGTTCACGCAGTTTTGAGGAGCATCTACGTCATTTAGACAGTGTATTTCAAAAGTTAGATCAGGCAGGGTTCACTCTGAAACTGTCCAAGTCGTCATTCTGTCAGACAGAAGTGACATTTTTAGGTCATAAAGTGTCAAGTAGAGGTGTAACACCGGATGAAAGTAGGATTAGCATGTGTGGACAGTAGCAACAGGGCATCGTTACAGACACTGAGAAATATGTTAGTGGAGCAATGTGATGACATTAAGAAATATGTGTCATAAAATAAGTGTGTTTAGCTGGCGAGCCAGCCTATCAAATGAGTAAGTGTGGTATGTGGTGAGTGGAAGATATGATCGTCAAGGCAGGCATATCAGAAATCACACAGGGGGGTAGTATGTAAGTAAATGAGAGTTTTTAAGGTACAGGGAAAGATGAAGGGAGTGGTGGATGCTGTTGAGCACTAAATTGTCTCGATGCACCAAGGCCATTTTGGCAGCGCTGATGGGTTCCCATTCATCTCCAAGAGGTGGGGGAGCGCTTGTATAGGGCTTGTTAGCTTAAGGCGTCCACGAGATAGAAGATGGGCCATCAGAAGGCGAGACAGTCCTCCATGAAGCTCATACATATCAGCACACGTGATTTCTGCTTACGACCTAGCTATGTTAGATCAGGGTTGGATATAATTAAGGTAGTTCGCGTACAAAGTATTAGACCTCATGAGATGTTGTATATAAGTAACAGATTAAAATGTTGTGGCAACTAGGTCAGGTTCGATAGGTGGACTGGTCTGGGTTGTGAACTACAGGCTGAGCGAGGAATACGAGAAATTGTGATCTAGAGTAAGGTGGGTTTTTGTGTACATGTACTTAGTAAGATAGGGCACATACGGCACAGGAATATTTAAGTGTTATAAGTAATGGGTACTTACTGGATTTTTTTTCAGTCATGTCTTCCCTTTTAATTAAAATTTTCACAGAGAAGGTGGGAAGTAGATCACTTTGCTCTACCGCGAGTGTGTGATCGTGTGAGATCGTGTACCATGATATTGGTATCCGGTAGGTGAGAAGCACCTAATACTCCTACAAGAGTTCCGCAGTGGTTTTCTACTGAACACCATAAATGCGTGTGTAGTGAATTTTGGATATAGAGGGAACACATTTATGTATGTATTTTTTCCCACATAGAATGATGAGAGAGAGAGCTGTAGAATGAACATTCGTGAGAATGACAAACATTTTGAAGTGGACAAAATAAGAACACGTCATAACAAGACAAACATTAGCGCAAAGCAAATGATTGAGGGTTTATATGTGTTTATATGTGTAAAGGGTCATATCACTTGTGTAAGTTGTATTTTGGAGGGTTTTTTCTAACGTGTCTGGAATCATCAAGTGCTGTACCATATGCATGGTAAAGCACATGATTATTCGAGGCGAATGTAACATGTTTTTCTAGGGGGTTTTATGCCACTAACACAAGTTAGTTGGACTATATCATATTTGTTAAACGCGGCAATAATCCGGCCAAGTTAAATTATTTCAGTTTATTCAATTTCATATTTCATATTATTATTATTATTATTAATATTTATAACGTCATTTTTTGGAGCTTTTAAATTTGGAAGATTACAGATTGGATTTCTACTAGTAGAAATCCGTATCTAATTGGATGATTCCAATATAATGTTGCACGGCAAATCATTTCATACGTAAAGTCGGGATTTTATTCATTAGGGGTAAGAGAGAGTGGTGTGTGACTCACTGGGTATTTCAATACAAGAATAGATTGGAGTACAATAAAATTACGAAATCCGAGGGAACACTTCAAAGCAAGAAAACGTGTATGATCTACGTCTTGCCCGGATACGGAAATATAAATACGGGGAGGCAGCCTCATGGCGGGAATAGCCACGTGTGGTGACCAGCCAATCAAGGAAGAAGGAGCAACGTAGCTGGGGCATGGGGAGATACGTGACGCACGCGGATTGGTCGAAGCAGCGAGGCCGCGGTATTAAGCTGGACCCTGGTGGGAGAAGATTGAAGATATAGTGGACGCGCGGTGTGAGTGAAGACATTCATTAAGACTTTACGCTTGGAGCAGTAAGGAGGTACTTTGTTCGTTAGTCCCAAGTGGGACAATTTAATTCATGCTTACTCCGCTGATCACATCAGATCATGAGTTCCACTCGTCTTGGAATGTTTAGCCAGAAGACGTGCTGTGGTTCATGGAATAGACTCCACCACAAGCTGTAACGATTACTTTTGATCAACGAGGAAGAATCTGACGCCGTCAACACCAATGCAGAGCATCCGACGCTACGAGACTTCAACCACGTGGAGACGATGTTTCCGTTGGTAAGCACAAGTAATCTACGACACACACTCTCTGTTTTTCAATAGGGCTATATAAATTCTTTAAGCATTAATTTGGAAATAAGTTAAATTCACGTTATTCTCCCGACCGGCGTATTAAGTAATTTTGTTCGTGGCAATGTTTAAAGTAGTGTGCTCCGTTAACACTGTTAATTTTATTCATGTTGCCATCAGATTTTCTAAGTGTATTAAATTCAATTATTACCAAGTAGATTCTTTAATTCCAGTAGGTAGCAATAGTTATAATACCTCATCCTTCTCCACAATCAAATGTTGTCTGGGTTGATGATTCAATCATCCCACGGCCTAGTCATTAAGAGTCTCTTATATGTTCTACTCACGCTAGGGGTCGATATTAAATATATAAATTTAGCTTGGAACATAGTGTATCCAGCTTGGCGCCCAACATAGATCAAACTTAGCAGTAGTATTTTCTGGCGAATAGTCCGCCGAGGTAAAACACATTACATTTGTTCGCTCAACGTGGAGCTTAACGAATACCATTACATTTGTCGCTACCAACATGGGGCATTAAAAACCATTACAACATGTTGATAATAACCCTGAAAAAGAATGTACATACATACAAGTGGTTTTAACACCTCTCAGCGTGTTATAGCAAAAGACGAAGATTGTACACCCTCCATGAGTGTAACTTGTATAAGTCAGTAGTGATTTCGTGGTAGTAATATCATAAATGTTTGGTGTCCCTTGGACCCAATAATGTCTTGTGAGAATAAGCAAGAAAAAATCAGATTCATTCGACATTAATCTGAGAATTCATCAAAGGGATGATTATGTAGCTATTCGCATTGCAATTAAATCCAGAACTCGGATAATAAAGATCATTACATAAATTATACGTGCTCGTGTCTAGAAGTACACGTTTCCTGATAGTACACTATTGCAATCTAGTTCGATAACTGTAAATCTATGATTGTTTCAAGTCACACCTGACTTATTCACCTTCCATTCAGCAATGGATTTCATCATAATTATTTCAAACATTAATTAATTATTATTATTATTCAACGGTGCCAGAACCTGGTCTTACCCACACGATAAATCTACTCCACTGAGTATTGATTGTTTCAAAATTGCCTTTTATACACTTATAATCATAAGTCACCCTCACTGGTGATATGAATGCTTTCATCAATAATATACTTCAATAATTACAGTTTGCTTGACATTTGTGTTTCTAGAATTATACAGGATGTTATACTTCATATAGAGTGTCTAAAAATGTTATCTCTTATTTTCCAACTGATTATTAGACTTGTTAATGCTTTTACAATAGTTTATTACAATCACACGTCTGTTAAAGGACATGCCTCCACATTCGATTATCTGAGATTCTCGTTGCAGAAAATATTGTAAATGCTGTTCAGAATGTCTTCACTAGACTATAATCCGCATTGAAAAGTCTGAAAAATACCATATATGAAATGGATTTCTATCAGCTCAAAATTGATATGACATTCGTGTGTCAAAACAATAAATTCAATAGGATCAAGATTTTCAAGCATAAATAGAAATATTCCTGCTCGAGTGGACCATGGAAAATAATATAGGGTTCCTACACCATCGACGAGGGTGATCGAAACGATCAACACCAAAATCGTCGATTAGAAAATCCTACTGTCTCCACAATGCACCAAAACTGGAAATCTCTCTTAGCAAAACTAAAAAAAAAATCCTATCAGGCCAAGAGTGAGCTCAAAAACGTCTCAACTCTCTAACACGACGAAGAAAAATGTTCAAACGAACACTAACAACTCTTCAACTAACAATCAGAACGATCTCTATAAAATAGATCCGTCGATAAATGCGAATGCGAATAAACTTGGCAAAAAGAAAATATAAACCACGATGGAAATTCAAAATCACTATTATAGAAACTTCTCCTAAGTCGACTCTCTTCACTACGACAAAAGTGTTCCCATATAAATTACCATAAGTTACCATGACTTGAGTAAAAACACACTACAAAATGGATGCATTATTTTAAAAAGAATCAAAATCCAGCCGAGAATAGGACCAGCCAAGAGTAAGAAGTCAAGTCTAAGTCCTACCCATCGACTATACTAAGAAAAAGAAAATATGACAGTTACTAAAACATTATAATATTCATGCATTACTACTACTGACGGGTGTAAATTTGCTATACCTTATCGCCAGACGATGATGGAATCGAAACCAATGATATGCATCCCGTATCAAGTCTTCCTTATACGTAGAAATGCTCTGGGTCACCCTGGAATGTCGATGGAATCGAACCCTGGATCGCCAGTCACCAACGCACGGGTTCCAGACAGCCCCACGAACAACACCGGTTGTTACAGCACTCCACGTACTATCCATATCGTTCCGAATAAGAGGTTCGTCACAGAGTAGTAGCATTCGCCCGAAGCGATAATTGCATCTTAATGTCATCATGTCATGATGGACTGGCATGGTAGAAGAAAATTTAGCACTAGCGATGACGCTTTAGAAAAGTCAGTGTCCATTCCGTAGAATGCATTGTGCGTCGCCTACACCACAGTATTCATGTATAAATGTTTAGCCTGCCATAGCTGTAAGGTATACGTGCATTAAAAACCTTCTTCCCGACATCTTGTCGGTTATCATGTCTGTGAAATGAGAGGAATGAGTGAAATAGCTCATTTAGTGCTCAAGTGTAACAACACTTGTGTCCATAGAAGTAGCACGATTCTGAAGTAAAAGTCTACTGCAGGTATCAATGTACACTCGCCAAAGTTAACGTTGCTCGTTGCAAAGAGCTTGCCTTAATGTGAATGTGGCATGAATAAACTTGCTCGTTACACGGCACATATTCACCGTGAAAATATCACTCATTACTGAAATGCCTAGGTTAGAGTTTTTCGTCACACAACTCCAACATCATAACGATGGCCTCACACATGTTTCAAGTGAGCTTTGCACTTCGCGATATGTGTTTAATATTCGCGCTAGTAGGTCGTTCTACTCTAAGCAGAGATATCTCAGAATCTGGCTTGCTCGAACTGCCCGCATACTCACGAGGGTAATCATCCCCCACTCTCGCGATGCGTAGATTGATAAATCGAAACTTTGGCGCATGGTCAACATAGCTGTCATATATCATGAAGTCTTGCCAAAGAAATCAGCTCTTCAAAGCCAGTACAATGTCAATACACCTTGAATAAATGCTGAAAATGATAAATAAACGTCTCTTCCTCGTTATTATAGATGAGGTGATCTTTCAATATTCAATCAATAAGTTGGATCTGCGCGGCGCACTAGTCCTGAATGTCACTCTTACATCTGGAAGTTCGGAGAACCTCGGCTCTGCTCGGCTCGGGCCAGCCTCAAGGAATCCGTCAGCT
Source organism: Meconema thalassinum (assembly GCA_946902985.2). Lineage (NCBI taxonomy): Eukaryota > Metazoa > Arthropoda > Insecta > Orthoptera > Tettigoniidae > Meconema > Meconema thalassinum. Next base: position 1,851,008,254 of record OX336388.2, read on the forward strand.
GTCACGCCACAAGCTCGCTGGTCATGCGTTGTATTATGATACAAAACAAATCCTACAGATCGCAGTGATGCAACTAATGCTTCGTTTTTCTAGTATCTGATCCGCTGTTATATTTTGGTCTATTATGGCAAACGCGTCATTCACATATCTGCCCCAATACCTTATGCCTTGTATTATGTATCTAGTTTATGTCCTCTATGGAACTTGGTCGGAGTGTATATATGCTTTTACTCTGTGACAATGTTAGTTGTAAGTTGTTCATTGTGTTAAGATGTAGATTCAGATGTGTGTTCATATTAAAGAGTTATAATATCCGTTATCCAAAACATAATAGCTATAATGTGCTTTATTCAAACATAATAGTTGGCGACGAGGAATTGGGACTTGATTCTCCGGTACAGATATAGCCTACATCAATGAAGTACGGTATTTACGTCGTCTGTTTCAACGGCCACGTGAGTAAAATCAAGAATCGGGCAAATCGACATGAAATGTACACAGAGTACTTGTAAACAATCCTAAGCAACTCATCGTATATTCAGCTACGTGTGCCTGCATGCCACATATTCAAAATAATATTTATCGCAGTTCGAACTTTGAGGTTATGCAATGTTGTTTTTTTTTTCTCTCAAGCCCAGGACAATATTCGGTCATCGATCACTACCCAGTGTGTTTTAAATCTGTTATCTTGAAACATTTTATTATATTTGAACTGTGACTTTTAAAATTATTTCTAAGTTCCGTCAAGATGGACGCAAATCAGTTTCAACAATTACTGAACATTTTTACTGATTCTCAAGAGAAGTTACTTGAAAGGTATCAAGCTCACCAGCCCGTCACAACCCCACAAGCCACTAACATCACACCTTTTGAAAAATTTGATTCTGAAAAGGAAAAATTCGTGTCGTATTTAGAACGATTTGAAAATTACGCAAACTTCAACAATGCCACCGATCCAACAAAGAAAGCTCAGCTCTTGTGTACATCAATAGGGGCAATTCATTATAACAATCTCTCTGCATTTTTAGGCCCTGATAAACCAATCAAGTCTCTTGGTTATAATGACCTAGTAAAGCATTTCAAGCAAATACTGTCACCCCAAGTCTCAACCGTAGTTTCCCAACACTATTTTTTGAACGTCAATCAAAAAGAAAGTCAAAATATTGCAGGATTTGTTGCCACTCTTAGAAGCCACTTACTAGACTGTGACTTTTATATTCAGTGTACATGTGACGCCAGAATTTCAATCGCGGATGTTTTTCTTCGTGCACAATTTATACGTGGCTTGCGAGATAATTGGATCAGAGAGAAACTTCTCCAGTCTAATGACACTAAATTTGATGATCTCCTGAAGAAGGCTATAGCCTTGGAAGCATCGCGGTATGAGAGTAATCAGCTGTCAAAACAGCTCACTACACCGTCAGACACTATAGAGGACACAAACAAAGTAACAAAAGCCACAAGTTCATATAATGACCGAAGTAGGAATCAATATAGCAGTGATACTCAGTCACGTTTTGTTCAACAGCCTAGCCCAGGCTCTCACTCACGTTCACAGTCCAGGGGCCGCCGTAGTTCTGTCAATTATAGAGCACTAGGTATTGATGGATTATGCCTGAATTGTGGAAATTCAAACCACAGGTCAAGAGATTGTCGCACAAACAGAAACTCTCTTAAATGTAGGTCATGTAGGAAAGTGGGACATGTTGCAAAAGTTTGTATCACTACACTTCTTCAACAGTCAAATACACACAACATTGCAACTGAGAACATAGATGACAACTTGCATGACCACCCTGAAACCAATTTCGGGATAGGACAACTGGAATGCATCGAAGATCTCTTTGAAGTAGGACAAGAATCAGATAAATATTTTATCAGTGTTAAACTCAACAATAAATCACAAAGATTTGAAGTCGACACGGGAGCAAAATATTCACTCATCTCAGAGAACGAATGTTCAACCTTGGGTCTTGGTTTGCCATTGCAGCCAACAAATGTCTGTTTTCGATCATATTCTGATCATGTTATCAAACCCAGAGGAAAAATTGTTGTCACAGTATCATACAAAGTGAAAGAAATTGTTGCAGATCTTTTTGTAGTTCCGCAAGGTCATGCCGCATTGCTTGGTCGTGTTTGGATCAGGGGCCTCGGCCTTGATCTGAAGGAAATTGACAAGGACACAAATCAATCACTTCACACTGAATCTGTCAACTCAGTGCAGTCAATTCAGGATATTTTACATCAGTATAGTACAATCTTTGAAGAAAAAATTGGATGCGTTCCCAATATTGAAGTAAAACTGCAACTCAGAGAGGGGGTGAAACCTGTCTTCAATCGTGAACGTGATGTCCCTTTTGCTCTTCGGGAACGCGTTGAAAAGGAACTCGCTTCATTGGAATCAGAAGGAGTTATTTCTCCCACAGCTTTAAGTGATTGGGGATCGCCTCTTGTTGTTATCCCAAAACCAGATGGGGGAGTTAGGTTATGTGTTGACTACAAATGTGGAGTAAATTCAAGGTTGATTTCTGCAAACCATCCCATAAGACCAGTTAATGATGTTCTACATAGTCTTAGAAACTCAAAATTTTTCTGCAAGTTAGACTTATACAAGGCATATCTACATCTGAAGGTTGATGAAGAAGGTAGTATGATTCAAACTATATCCACTCACAAAGGAACCTTCAGGATGCACCGACTGAGTTTTGGCATCAAAACTGCCCCCTCAGAATTTAATAGGATATTATCACAGATCCTTCATGGTCTTCCAAAAGCTGAAGCTTATTTTGACGACATCATAATACATGGTACAACGAAGGAGGAGTGCACCAAGAACTTAATAGCCTGTCTAGAACGGCTTTCGAAAAATAATCTGCATTTGAACAAAAGCAAATGCTCATTTTTCAAGGAAAACATAGACTACCTAGGGCATATTGTATCATATAATGAGATCCGCAAGTCACCAGAGAAAGTTCAAGCTGTGTCACAAATGCCACGCCCTAAAAACAATGAAGAAGTGAGACGCTTCCTTGGTATGGTGACTTATTATGCAAAGTTCATTCCTAATTTTTCAACGAAGTCCCACCCATTACGGCAGTTATTGCGGAAAGGTGAACGGTTTTTCTGGTCTGCAGCCTGTAAAGCAGCTTTCTTGAATCTCAAGTCCGAGTTATGTAGTGAACGTGTCCTTACCCCATTCAACCCATCACTGCCTATCATCTTGTCAACCGATGCCAGTCCTACTGGTGTTGGAGCAGTATTAAGTCATGAGATGGATGGCCAAGAAAGACCCATCGCCTATGCATCTCGTGCCCTAACACCAGCAGAATGTAATTACAGTCAGCTTGACCGGGAAGCGCTGGCAATAATTTTCGCCACAACACACTTCTACAACTATATTTTTGCAAGAAATTTCATTCTTGTGACAGACAATGAACCTCTGTCTCGTATTTTTCATCAGAACAAGGGCCTGCCACAAATGACATCCGCAAGGCTCCTAAGATATGCATCGTTTCTCTCCGGGTTTGACTACACGGTAAGAGTGAAAAAAGGGAAAGATAACGAAAATGTTGACTGCCTATCCCGAGCCCCTGTTGCATCTACCTCGCCAAACATTGAAACATCAATAAATGCAGAAGTTTCACAACTCTGTGCTGAAACGATTCTTCAAGTGTCAAGTGAAGCCATTACGTACGAAACTATCCGTGATGAGACTATGTTAGACCCAGAACTTAGTGCCACCCTGCAACGTCTTCAAACTCAATCCTTGGATGAACCATATACAGTTGAAAATGGTATTCTATTCCGTCAAGACCGAATTGTTATCCCAAAGAAACTACAAAGAAAAATATTGGAAGAGTTACATTTAACACACCTCGGCATTGTGAAAACAAAACAGTTAGCAAGACAATATGTCTACTGGCCGCAATTAGACAAAGACATTGAGAAGCTTATCAAATCTTGTGAAGAGTGCGCACAGACTCGTTCAAATCCACCAAAAGCTCCAATACACCCCTGGGATGAACCAGAAGAAAATTGGGAACGCATACACATTGACTATGCGGGGCCATTTGATAACCACCATTTCTTGATGTGTGTTGACGCGAAATCCAAGTGGGTCGAAGTACGAATGGTGAAAGACGCTCCATCCACTGCAACTACTATCAGTCTGCTTGACAATATCTTCACCGTACATGGGTACCCGAATGTCCTTGTGTCAGATAATGCCACTATCTTCACGAGTGATGTATTCAGATCCTATTGCAAGGAGAGAGGGATTTTTCAGAAATATATTGCACCAGGGCACCCAGCAACCAATGGGCTAGCTGAGAGAAACATCCAAACTTTGAAGAGGCGACTTCGTGCTGCTGTAAATGACCCGGCACCATTATCGACTAAGTTACAGAACATCTTGTTTCAATACAGAGCAACTCCATTGGCATGTGGACAGTCTCCAGCTGAACTATATTTGAAACGTTGGCTACGTATCCGGTTGGATGCTCTACGTCCAAACCAAAAGAGCTTGACTACATCCAGTTTCTCACCCCCTGTTCGCTTTTTCAAAGTGGGAGAGAGAGTGCAAGTCCGGATTCACCAGAAAAACCGTGATATTTGGCAGTTTGGTGTTATACAAACTAAACTCGGCCAGCGTCACTATGATGTGAAATTGGATTCGGGACGAATTTTAAAGCGGCATGTTGACCAGTTATTATCGACTCTCGTGCCAAAGAGAGATAAGCATGTCACTTTTGCTCCAACAAATCCTCCTGTGCGTGGTGTTCCAAACATATCAACACCAACCCAGTCAAGACTAGAAAATGAGGATATTCCTCCTGCAACCCACACTTCAGATGATACAAGGCAGACCATCGTGCAACCAGATGAACGCCCTGATCGAAACAGCCTTCCACCACCTGCTGATAATTATTTAAGAAGATCAGCCAGAGACAGGCGACCTCCTCAGTATCTGCAAGACTATGTGCCCAAATGAATATGAATAGTTCCTTTTATTTGTTTTTATATAAGTGGGGGAGACTATTATGTATCTAGTTTATGTCCTCTATGGAACTTGGTCGGAGTGTATATATGCTTTTACTCTGTGACAATGTTAGTTGTAAGTTGTTCATTGTGTTAAGATGTAGATTCAGATGTGTGTGCATATTAAAGAGTTATAATATCCGTTATCCAAAACATAATAGCTATAATGTGCTTTATTCAAACATAATACCTTGAATATTGTTGATTATGCTGGTGTGTTCTAAGTGGTCTATATAAATGTCTGCTATGATGCCCGAAGCTGGTGAACCCATGGCCAAACCTTTGCTTTGTTGGTATATGACCCCATTGAATGTGAAATTGGTGTTTTCTAATGAAAATTTTATTAAGGACATGAACTCATCTATTTCAAAATTGCTTAGATTGCCATATTTCTTCAGGTTATTGCGGATAACTGATAAGGCTTTCTTTACAGGAATGTTTGAGTACATATCCTGGATGTCAAACGAATGTAGGGATTGGTTATCTTTTATGGTTCAGTTCTTAGTTTGTGTTGCTGAAATCTATTGAGTTTCTTAAGTTCGAATTTGTTTCAAATTTTAAGTGTTTTTTTTTTTTTTTTTTTTTTTTTTTTTTTTTTTTTTCAACAAAAAAAAGTGTATTTGCGAGTTTGTATGTTGGGCTTCTTTTGAAGTTTATGATTGGTCTGATGGGGTTGTCGGGTTTATGGGTTTTCAGACGGGCTCTGGCTGTGAGCCAACTTGGATTCATGGTTACTAGGTTTGGAGGATTGTCTCCATCAAACAAAATGTTGACATTTTTTATGAGAGTTTTCAATTTCTTCCCGACAACCCCATCAGACCAATCATAAACATAACAATTTCTATATATATTTCCCATTTTATGGGTTCGGGGACGAGGTGAGGCAAGTTTCTATGTGGCAGTGGTTTTCACCGCTGGATGACTTTCCAGACGCCATCCTCAACAAGGAGCTTGATGGGAAACGAAATGATATTAGGGCAAGGGGTTGGAAGAAAGTGACCAAGTCCTATCAGGAAGTACCATCCCAAAAATCCATTTCATGGAAGCTTACGGTGGGATTTGAACTCTTTGGCCTTGCACGTTAATGCACACACCCATCCAGATAACTGATCACAATAATATACAGTATATAATAATAATAATAATAATATCGTATGGTCTCGGATGCCGGGTGCAAGCTTTGTTATTTGACACCCAGAAGGTAGCTTGCATGTCGAATTTCGTTGTTCCTTGAATCACTATGAAAGTCAAGGAGGTTAAATATCTAAGCTCCTTGAACACAATAGCGCTTTCTAGTAGAAAAATGAGGAAGTTTGTGTTGGCGGAAACTCCCGAGATTAATTTTGTCATTATGAACACGGCCTACTGAATTCAAATGGGTTATTTGACATGCCAACATCGTATGACATGAGTGTCGTAATTTTTGCCGCCTTTCGAAAATCACTTACCACGGCCAGGAGCGAACCTGCAAGCTTGGGGTTAGTAGACAGACACGTTAACCACTCGCCCACCGTGGCAAGCTATAATAATAGTTATTTTGAAAAGTTTGAATGGAAGAGAAGCATATTTTATTAAAAGTATTTTGTATTTTGAATTGTATTTTAAAATACTATTTTGTATTTTCAGGAATTGTATTTTGTATCAAAAATACTTTTTGTGAATATTTTGTATTGAAAATACATTTTGGGAGTATTTTGCCCAACTACATGATATCAACCGTGTTTATCACAGGCAGAAATACATAGTTCTTGACAATTGGTCTTCATTGAATGTTTAAAAAATGTTTTCCCAGTGATATCTTAACTGCAAGTTTCACTCCAGATGATTAGACCATATTTTCTGTACAGATGTTGCAGCTGAATGCTTTTAGATATGAACCTGTGTAAAGGGCTACTTCTGACTCATCTTAAATATTTCATATTGTGGGCAAGTTGCTCTGAGGCCACCTAGTTATTTTTTCAAAAGTAATAATGGAAGCTTGCAAGTAAGGTTCATCATATTTTCAGAACAGAAAGGGACCGCTGTAGATCCACAGTAGAAGTGGAGAACATGCATTATAATTCCCGAATTTCACAATCGCTTTGATGGCAAACAGAGGCTTTGCATTATTTGGTCGTATATTTTAGAGTAATAGAAGCCATTTAGATAGAATATTAAATAATCTTATATTAAAGTTTTATTTTAGAGTGTCACAGTGAAACTTTTAGAGTAAACATTTGGGAGGAATGCATTCCCTTTGTTCCTTAAGAGATTATGCCCATGCACTTGGAGACAGGACCCTCTTGTGCCGAGAACCCATCCTTTTTAAATTATTTTTTTGCTAAATTGCTTGAATAGTTTTGGAAACAGAACCTGATTGTGGCCAGAAGTTATCCAGTTTTAATATTTTTATGAGTTGCTAAAATAGTTACTATAGTAATAATGTTGATTTCTGTTTACATATCCTTTCTGGACTAGCCACTCCTCCTATTAGGTAACATTTCTATCTTTCAACCGTGTAAAATATGTTGACAGGGTGGCGGTGCTGGTGTGGGATTACCATGACATGTGCCGTGGACACCAAGATCCAGTTGGTGCTGCTGTGTTAAGTTCCCAGCTGCTGGAAAAAAGGGGATACAAAGTGTTGGCAGTACCATATTCAGAGTTTAACCCTCGTGAGAAAGTGGTGACAAGAGTGCAGTATCTTGAACAACGGCTCAAGAGCCTAGTAAGGAGGGTTACATGATAATGCTATGGTGTAGTATTAATGGTGTGAAGACTGAGAATAACCCCAATGGCAAGAACCAGAATATTTGTGTCCTGCTTTCTTGTAAAAGTGCTTCTCTACCCATCACCGCCATGCTGAAAATATTGTTGATGTTGTTTTAGTTTTAATTTTAATTTAAATAAATAATGAAATATTTATACATTAAAATTTATTTTTGTTTTATTTTAACTCCTTGATGACAACCTCCATACCACGTATAGACCCCTTCTGTTTATTTATTTAACATATGGCTTTTAGTGTCGGGATTGTCCGAGGAAACGTTACGCTCGCCAGAGGCTGTAGCTGCTTCAAGTGGATACCCATAGGGTGAGCTACAAGTTCCGTTGAATTTAAAGTAGTTCCAACTTTTGCTACCAGATGTCACTGGCACCTAGTGGTGAACGTTGGAACTTTGAAAGAGCGTTTCAATGAAATCTAACTTAGAAATTTAGCTCCACACAAGTTTAATTAGTGGAAGGTTCTTTTACATGCCATAAATCTATGACGTGGGACCGCCGGCTTTACTTCCCCTCCAAAGGAAGCCATACTGAAGGATTTAACGGTCTTAAAAAATCTTATCAATTAATATGATAAAATTGGTCCGGCTAGATCAAACATAAAATGCCAGCGTTTCGCCCCGGTGTGCCGTTGGGCTCGTCAGTTGGTACAGACACACCTCACCAATACGCATGGCTAGCACATACTGAGAAGGCCATCACAAGACACAAAATACAAGTAGTATTGACGTCACGAGTGATGCCAATGTGCATCGGAAGTCGAGCTCCCTTTCTTAAAACAAAAACCTTACCTTGGCAATCCAAATAGGTTATGAACATTCCCGAATGGGAATATGATGTTATTTCCGTTTGATCAGATAAATTATCAATAAATATGATAAGATTGGCGAAGCCTCCGTGGCTTAGGCGGCAGCACGCTGGCCTCTCACCGCTGGATCCGTGGTTCAAATCCCGGTCACTCCATGTGAGATCTGTGCTGGACAAAACGGAGGCCGACAGGTTTTTCTCCGGGTACTCCGGTTTTCCCTGTCAAAATTTCATTCCAGCAACACTCTCCACTATCATTTCATTTCATTTGTCATTCATTTAATCATTGCCCCAGAGGAGTGCGTCAGGCCTCGGCAGCCGGCACATTTCATATCCTCGCCGCTAGACGGGGGCTTCATCCATTCCATTCCTGACCCGGTCGGAGACTGGAAGCAGGCTGTGGATTTTCATTTTCATGATAAGATTGGTCCGGCTAGATCAAACATAAAATGCCAGAAATTTGAATGTTTGCAAATGGTGTACAGGGGAATAACCTGACAAGTCCATGTGATACCGGGGAATAGTCTGACAAAGTCCGGGGAAGCTTTTGGGAATTTTCTTGTTTTTATGATAGCTGCCCTGTATAGCTATCAAGTACAGAAACAACACTGTTATTTATTCGTCATTGTTACCTTGGTCATTGTAATGGTGTATTTGACTGTTGAAAAGTTGTATCTGGAGTGTATTTCTAAAAGGAGTTTCTTTCAGTGCTGTCTGAAAATGAACGTGGAAGAAAGTGATTCAAAAAGTCAAGCCCTGGCTCTATACAGCCCATGAAGGGCCGACCGTGAAAATATATTTTTGAACGATCTCACATACTATCTGTGCCCTATCTGTTGGTGCCAGTTCAGGATATTAATTAATAATTTTATTGCAGCCAAATATCAATAGAAAATAAAGAATGAACATGTAGGCTACACTAAAATTGCGCTGTGGGGATTTGAATAGCATAGATTTGATTGATCGCTTCCTTTACTACAGAGCTCTCAGTGGTAGCGTTCACATGCTTGTCCACGTAGTCGACATACATGCGTCACTGTAGGGTCATGGAAAGATTGGTTAATGCAATTAAGGTGGTGAAAACCATGGACAGCTAGACGTGTAAACACATGCCTCAACTCAAAGTTTGATATTGACCACGTCCGGTCGATTATGTCTCGACTTCCATAAAATTCTTGAGATATCTCTTTCCTTCTTTCTTTCTTTCTTTCTTTCTTCAATGATGGTAGTAGTTTTTCCGAGGTTGTGGTGTTTGGTAGAGGTAAATAGTTTCTAAGGTCTTCAACCCAGAAATGATTCTATTATACTCTTTGATAAAGACAAAGAGTTATAACTATACTTATACACTCAGGAGAAAGAAGGCTACATGTTCTTTACTGAACATATTGTTTAACCTTAAATAGGGGTTTACCTTAAATCGAGGTTTCGATAGAATTAATGTGTTTACGTCAGCATTTATGTTGTTGCATGGAATAAAGAAGTGTAAATTAGATTATTTACCAAACAAACTAAAATCTAGAAATAAATCCTTGCGAGATGGTCGAGGAAAGCGTATTACCCGACCACAAAGTTTAACGGATAATGCCCGTGCAATGATTCGACAACATTCAAACATTTAAAGGGCGCAACAGCCGCTATGACGATGACAGAATAGGTTTACCTCCTGAGTCGTTGAACACTAAGACAATGTTCTACAGAGGTGGCCAAATTATTAGACTAAAGGTCTGAAAATGCATTATTCAATTTTGCTGAGTACACATTTATTTGTTTTTCTATGGGAATTGACACTGGTGTTGTTACAATGATATAGCGACATTTGCATAATGATTTTAGGATTTTCCGTCTCCTAGTTTGGCAAAACGGTTACAAATAATTGCCTGCTGTCTCAAGGAACTATTTATTTCTGTGCACATGGTGTTGTTTGTTTGAAATTTTCCAGGAATTTAGTGATTGTTTAGTTACTATTTTCACTTAATTCCATCAGTAGAGCTTTGGTGCTTTATGCTGACATATTTAAACCTACATTTGCGACGTGATTAGAAGGCAGTGCATAACATCGACCTATCAAGGGAATTTTATGTTTATGGGGAGAAAAAAGTGTTATGTCCCCAAGAAAAATTGGGATAACAAGAGCATTGCTAACTGAAGGATACTGCACACAGCAGGAGACAGCAACAAGACTTAATATTGCACAGTAATCAGTAAGGTGAAGTAAGAAAATGGAAGAAAACAGTGAAGTTTGCCGGTCACAACGAAAAGAAAAACGTGGTAGGAAAAGTAAATTAAGCCCTAGAGTTGAACGAAAACTGATGTCAATTTTACGAAACCATCGCTCAGCTACTAGCAATGAACTAAGAAATAATTTGAAGAGTAGTGGCATAGATATATCTGCAAGTACTGTAAGAAGAACATTGTACAATAGTGGATTAAAATCTAGACGACTCAGAAGGAAAGCAATGATCACTCCAGTTTTGGCAAAAAAGAGATTGGAAAGGGCAAAGGGCCTACAAGTTTGCTCTACAGATGACTGGAAGGTACATGTAACATCAAAATAATAGTTTTTCAAACATTAACTACTCTTATCATAGAAAACTTAAGTACCAAGTGGAGACGCACTACAAATTACAATGTTAAGGTTTGAAAAATGGATACAACGATACATTAAATTTTATGTTAGCATGTGCACACATTTTGCAGAGGAAGCATCTGATAAGTCCCTAAGATTGAAGAATTTAGCTACTATTACAATAATACTAATCAATGAACTTTTTTTACAACCAAATACGGTACTTAAAACTGCACATTAATGTCACTAGTTTTGACTAATGCAGAAGGCGGTCAAAATGCACTTGCACTTCCAATCGGCAAAACTTATATTGAAATCGGAGTTGAAAATTGTGTGATATGTTTCGTATGATACTTTCTGGTCAGGAAACTTCTCTTGAAACATATACTGTAGAACATTGTCTTAGTGTTCAACGACTCAGGAGGTAAACCTATTCTGTCATCGTCATAGCGGCTGTTGCGCCCTTTAAATGTTTGAATGTTGTCGAATCATTGCACGGGCATTATCCGTTAAACTTTGTGGTCGGGTAATACGCTTTCCTTGACCATCTCGCAAGGATTTATTCCTAGATTTTAGTTTGTTTGGTAAATAATCTAATTTACACTTCTTTATTCCATGCAACAACATAAATGCTGACGTAAACACATTAATTCTATCGAAACTTCGATTTAAGGTAAACCCCTATTTAAGGTTAAACAATATGTTCAGTAAAGAACATGTAGCCTTTTTATCCTGAGTGTATAAGTATAGTTATAACTCTTTGTCTTTATCAAAGAGTATAATAGAATCATTTCTGGGTTGAAGACCTTAGAAACTATTTACCTCTACCAAACACCACAACCTCGGAAAAACTACTACCATCATTGAAGAAAGAAAGAAAGAAAGAAAGAAAGAAAGAGATATCTCAAGAATTTTATGGAAGTCGAGACATAATCGACCGGACATGGTCAACATCAAACTTTGAGTTGAGGTATGTGTTTACACGTCTAGCTGTCCATGGTTTTCACCACCTTAATTGCATTAACCAATCTTTCCATGACCCTACAGTGACGCATGTATGTCGACTACGTGGACAAGCATGTGAACGCTACCACTGAGAGCTCTGTAGTAAAGGAAGCGATCAATCAAATCTATGCTATTCAAATCCCCACAGCGCAATTTTAGTGTAGCCTACATGTTCATTCTTTATTTTCTATTGATATTTGGCTGCAATAAAATTATTAATTAATATCCTGAACTGGCACCAACAGATAGGGCACAGATAGTATGTGAGATCGTTCAAAAATATATTTTCACGGTCGGCCCTTCATGGGCTGTATAGAGCCAGGGCTTGACTTTTTGAATCACTTTCTTCCACGTTCATTTTCAGACAGCACTGAAAGAAACTCCTTTTAGAAATACACTCCAGATACAACTTTTCAACAGTCAAATACACCATTACAATGACCAAGGTAACAATGACGAATAAATAACAGTGTTGTTTCTGTACTTGATAGCTATACAGGGCAGCTATCATAAAAACAAGAAAATTCCCAAAAGCTTCCCCGGACTTGTCAGACTATTCCCCGGTATCACATGGACTTGTCAGGTTATTCCCCTGTACACCATTTGCAAACATTCAAATTTCTTTGGACTGGTCAGGTTGTTCCCCTGTACAGTTACATCATAACTTACTACACTAAAGGAGCTATTAATAGAGACAAAAAACAGATTTTTTTTTTGACTCATCAGGTTTTCCCCCTGGACTCTTCAACTGCAATTCACGTATTATTTTACGTAACAATTTAAAGGGAAATATAGGCTACCATCTATATAGCATTTAGGCAACCCACTCAACATGAGACAGAGAAAATTATATTTGAGGAGAGAGACAGATAAATGTCACAGGGTTATATTGAATTGTATAAACACAGCTAACATTGGGAATGACTAAAGTGAAGTCGCGAGCCAAGGGTGTTACAAAAGAAAACTGGTTTATAAACTAGTTCCGCACGGCAAAGATTATACCGTCGACCATAAAAAAACTGACCAGAGCGGGAACACTACTACCGTGTCACACTTATTGGCACGTGCATAAACCGGCGCGATCCAGAAGTTACATGACCTCCACAGCCAATCAAATACATTAGATCTCGTGAAAAAGTAATTAGACCACAGATATTACTCTTGATTATTTGGAAATGATATAATGGTATCGAATTGAACAGGAAGTCAAAAGGAATAGTTTCGTATCTTCAGTTTATAAAGGAGAAACTTTATTTGACCAGCAAAATTATTTTAATTGTCACATGAATTCAGACCGCCGAAATTTGAGAAAAGACACTTAAAGAAAGGAGAGGGGGGATTCGACTCCTATCCTTGAGGCTTTGTGTTGAAAGACTTTGAATTGTACGGACGTGTTGGTCCGGACCAGAATTAGGTACAGCATATTGCTAGTTCATTTGACCGCGAGGGCAGGGCCTTCGACAGTCAAGTTTGCCTACATTGACAGCTAGTATAAGTATTAAGCAAAAACCACAAGAAAAAGGCACACACAAACCTTGGGTAACACATTAGTTTCTGGAAGCGGAAAAGAAGGAATAATTTTTAGGGTATGCAAAACTAAAACTAAAAACCCTTCAGCTGAAACCATTAAAGAGTACACAAGATGTAGTAGGGATGTGAATAGAATTAAAAGAGAGCTGAAAAAGTTATACTACAACAACATAATTAGAGAAGGGGATACGATGAAAGGAATGTGGAAGGCAGTAAATCTCATACTTGGCAAAACTCATAATGCACGAAACATTGTAGAAATTAAATATGAAAATGTACAATACACCTCTAGCCAAGATATATGTAAAGCATTTAACATGTATTTCATAAATGTTGTACAAAACTTGGTTAAAGATCTTACTCCAATTAACCCAAATTTGCCATTGAACCAGACTATCTGTAACACTACACATAAAACCAAATCATGTGATGGAAGTTACACAAATCATCTTTATAATAATACTGGCTGTTTCGCTCCCACGGCTGAGGTGAGGCCCCTTGCTTTGCGGTTACATTTGCTTGGTGGTAAGGGCAAACATCCCTCAAGCTGCATGCCGTGCTCATTGTAGGGATGCTCACTTAGGCTTATTAACAGCCTAATTTTTATGAGAAATTGTTATAAATGAGAAATAAGTCATTTGGTGTAAGCTGTCATTCTACAACATATGTGTATTTCACAATACACGGCAATTACTACAATCCACGGGAGAAGAGAAGTGATACTTAGGCCTATAGGGAAACTTAATTTCCATGCGCTCTAACAGAAAAAAGTAGGCTATTGTAGTTTAATTTATCATTATGAAAAATTTGCTTGTTAGGTATTAACTACTAAGCTCTTTTGGTATATTGGCTTTCACGACCAGTGAATTAAAAGTCGGCAAATTTTCTAGGTCTGTGCCGTGTCTTTTGTGAGGTTTCGCCTAGGACACCATGCTGGCTCATCATCCCCGCCCGGTCCCCCACAGGCGTAGCGAACTGCGCGCTACCTCCCTTTTTAGGAAGCGCACCTGCGCCTCTTCACTGCGAGAACTTAAGCTCAAGCAGCCATATCCTTCCTATTGTTTTACCCTTTATGAGGGTAGAACTGGGGGGTGTGTGGAGTGGAGGGTGGTGTGTAACTAGGGGAAGTGTAAAGGGTGTTTCTAAACGTTCGGGCTCTCTGCGCGGGACAGCGGAACGGAAGGTGCTGGGGAAACGGGCGAAGCTCTACAAGTTAGCGGTTATAATGAACGGGGTACGTCTCCTAGATAAAGGTAGCGTTTAGCGAGCTAGGTGTGAGACGCAGCGATCAAAGTAAAAGGATTGCTGACAACGCAGTTCTACGAAGTGTACGAACTTGCTTGTTTAGAGGGCAATGTCAAATGGTGACAGACAGGTTGGTATCGCTTACGCAGCAATCTTATGGTAGGCCGCTGTAATTGTAAGGTGTGCAGGGGGAAGCAGGCAGAGGGCAATGAAATAGTAATAATGGTAAACAACTGGGCGGTTATGATAAAATGTGTCTGTTTACTGTAGGCTTATAAAGGTGTGCTGGCTTCCCTAGATATAGGGTTAGCTCAATAATGTAGTGTTACAAAATAAACAGATATGGTAACGGGTAGGATGTAACAAAGTGTTAAGGAGGCCTGAGAAATACACTCAGCTGAGGTACGTTGTCGTCAAAGCTCGTTCGGGCAGCATCACGGGGTAAACAGACATCCCCCCTCTGAGTGGGAGGCCTATTTAAATGATTTAGATTGCTGACTGTTGCGAACTTGCCACACAGTTGTTTTAGGAAGCAGTTCCTGTATAAATGTTGATGTTTGTGCAAGCACTTGGGCAAGAGCTGTAGTGTGTCTCTGCTGGCTTGGTGTGGAAATGAAGTGGGTTGTTGATTCCCTTGGGTGATTAGGGTGTTGTTTAGAGATGGGGGCTGAAGAGGGTGTAGGCGGTGGTCAGATAGTGTAGATAATGTGGGTGTGATTTGTAGGTAATTGTAGATAATTGTAGAACAATAGATGTATGCGAATGTACCTCTTAAGGGCACTAGGTGCCTTTAAAGGTATAACACTATCAAGGCTTCCAAAAAGATGGTATATTGGCTTTCACGGTCAGTAAATTAAAACTCGGCAATTTTTCTATGTTTGTGAGTGTCTTTTGTGGAGTTTCGACTAGAACACCAAGCTGCCTCATCAGCGGGCTCTTGGTGTCTCCGCCCAGACCCCCACAGGACTAGTGAACTGCGTGCTACCTCCCTTTTTATGAAGCGCATCTGCGCCTCTTTACTGCGAGAACTAAAAGCTCAAGCAGCCATAACCTCCCTATGATGGCTTCCAAAAAGATGGTATATTGGCTTTCACAGCCAGTGAATTAAAACTCAGCAATTTTTCTAGGTTTGTGCCGTGTCTTTTTTGGGGATTCGCCTGGAACACCAAGCTCGCTCATCAGCGGACTCTTGATGTCCCTGCCCGGACCCCCACAGGAGTAGCGAACTGCGCGCTACCTGCCTTTTAATGAAACGCACCTGCGCCTCTTTACTGCGAGAACTAAAAGCTCAAGCAGCCATAACCTCCCTATGAAGGCTTCCAAAAGATGGTATATTGGCTTTCACGGCAAGTGAATTAAAACTCAGCAATTTTTCTAAGTTTGTGCCATGTCTGTTGTGGGGTTTCGCCTAGGACAGCAAGCTAGCTCACCAGCGGGCTCTTAGTGTCCCCGCCTGGACCCCCACAGGAGTAGCAAACTGCACGCTACCCCCCTTTTTATGAAGCACACCTCTGCCACTTTACTGCGAGAACTAAAAGCTCGAGCAGCCATAACCATCCAATGAAGACTGTCGAAAGGATGGTATATTGGCTTTTGCGGCTAGTGAATTAAAACTCAGCCGTTCTTCTAGGTTTGTGCCGTGTCTATTGTGGGGTTTCGCCTAGGACAGCAAGCTGGCTCATCAAAGGGCTCTAGGTGTCCCCACCCGAATCCCCACAGGAGTAGCAAAATGCGCGCTGCCTCCCTATTTATGAAGCGCACCTGGGCCTCTTTACTGCGAGAACTAAAAGCTCAAGCAGCCATAACCTCCCTATGAAGGCTTCCAAAATGATGGTATATTGGCTTTCACAGCCAGTGAATTAAAACTCAGCAATTTTTCTAGGTTTGTGCCGTGTCTTTTGTAGGGTTTCGCCTAGGACACCAAGCTGATTCATTAGCAGGCTCTTGGTGTCTCCGCCCGGACCCCACAGGAGTAGCGAACTGCGCGCTATTTATAGATCTTGCTAAGGCATTTGACATTGTTAACCATACCTTGTTGCTAAGTAAACTGTTCATTGTATTGTTTGAATGTCATGTTAATCACTCAGAGCAATATTTATGTTGGCTCTCCATCTTTTTTGATGTTCATATGTTTTATTGCTCAAGCAAATAAACGTCCTTGTGTGTGTCTCTATTTCACTGTGTGTTTCACTGGTTCATGTTGTTGTTGTTGTTCGAGTCTTAAGTCTTTTGACTGGTTTGATGCAACCCTCCATGCCTCCCTGTCCTGAGCTAATCGTTTCATCTCTACATAGCTACCACACCCTACATCCGAGGCAATCTGTTTTGGTCTATCCCTACAGTTTTTGTCCTCAACCCTTCCTTCCATAACTAAGCTTGCTATTCCTGGGTGTCTTAGTATGTGTCCTACCAACCTATCTCTTCTCTTCATTACCAGTCACCAGAAACATCTCTCCTCTCCCACTCGTCTTAATACCTCTTCGTTTGTAACCCGATCTACCCTTCTATCTTCATCATTCTCCTGTAACATCACATTTCAAATGCCTCAATTCTCCTCTTTTCTGCTGTACCAATAGTAAAAGTTTCATTTCCATAGAGTGCCACCCTCCAGACAAAGGCTTTCAAAAATGACTTACTAATACCTAAATCTATATTCGATATGCTTTCCTTGCCTGAGCCGACCTACTTTTTAAATCCTCTTTTGCTTCGTCCATCACTGGTTATTTTGCTTCCTAAGTAACAGAAGTCTCCTACTTCCTTTAGATTTCGATCTGCGAACTTAATGTCCCTAGGGTTTTCTGATTTATTTCGGCTGCATTCCAATAGTTTTGTTTTACATTTATTAATTTTCATCATGAATTCTTTCCTCAGGATGGAGTCCATACCATTCAAAAACTCATTCAAATCCTCAGGCGTGTCGGCCAAGATGACGATGTCATCTGCAAATCTCAGAGTTGAAATTATTTCTCCTTGAATCTTCACTCCCACTCTAAATTTTTCTCCAATTTCCTTCATTGCTTGTTCAATGAAAAGATTGAAAAGTATGGGTGATAAGTTGCAGCCTTGCCTTACACCTTTCTGAATACCAGCTTCTATCTCATGTCCTACAGCTCGAATGACTGCTGTCTGGTTTCTGTATAGATTGTATATCACTCTCCTATCCCTCTACTTTACTCCAATCATTTTCAAAATGTCAAACAATTTAGCCCAATCAACATTATCAAAAGCCTTTTCTAAGTCTACAAATGCCATGAACGATCTCTTATCTTTCCTTATTCTACCTTCCAAAATCAGCCTAAGACTTAGTACAGCTTCCCTTGTTCCTAAATTTCTCCTGAAACCAAACTGGTCTTCACCCAACTCCGCTTCTATCTGGCTTTCCATCCTCTTGTAAATTATTCTAGACAGGATCTTTGAAGCATGAGTAATCGAGCTGATTGTACGGTAATCTTCACATCTGTCAGCTCCCACTTTCTTCGGTATAGGGATGATAACATTCTTCTTGAAATCAGAGGATACCTCACCTGTCTCATAAATCCTACACACCAAGTGAAATAACCTGATCAGACCATCATCACCTATGCAGCGTAGCAACTCAATTGGTATATCATCTATGCCTGGTGCTTTGTTCCTGCTTAAGTCTTCCAATGCTCCGTCAAATTCTGATCTCAATATTAAATCTCCTTTCACTCCCTCATCAATTTCCTCTTCCCTTTCCATTACATGATTCTCAGTCTCCTTTCCCTTATACGAACACTCTATGTAAGCTTTCCATCTCTCAACCTTTTCTTCCCTGTTAGAGGCTTTCCATCTGTGTTCTTAATATTTCAGCACTTAGTCTTCTTTTCCCCGAAAGTATTCTTAATCCTTCCATAAGTTGTGTCTACTTTTCCTAATTTCAGACAATTGTCTGTACCTGCATATTTCTCTTTCAACCATTCTTCTTTTGCTTCCTTGCACTTCTTGTTAACCTCATTTCTCAGACGTCTGTGTTCTTCTTTCCCCTTTTCATCTCTTACATTCTTGTGCTTCCGCCTTTCATCCATTAATTCTAGTATATCCTGAGTGATCAACGGTTTCCTACCAATGTTTTCTTTTGCGGATTTTGTTATTTCATTCTTCCAAAGAGTCCATTTGTCTGCAATTGTAGTTTGTTTAGGGTTTTTCATTACCGTAGTCCTTCCTTTATACTCTTCTTGAATCTTTCTTTTACATCCTTCTCTTTCAGTCTGTCTATTGCCCACCTTTTTGGCTTTTGACATCTCTTAGTATCTTCAAATTTAATCTGCATTTCATAACAACAGATTATGGTCAGAGAGTATGTCTGCACCGGGATATGTTTTACAATCCAAAATATGGTTTCGAAATCTCTGCTTGACCATAATGAAATCGATTTGTGGGGTTTGAAGCCATTTTTCAGTATTGGCAACTCAAACTAACACTTGGGGCGCTGCGGTCGTCTGGATAAGTAGGGTAAAAATACTCAATAACACGCGTTTGATATGGAATACTTTTTATTTTTTGGTTATAATCAGTAAATGTGGTCCCTAAAATAATGACAGTGTTATTTTCAATTGTATATATGCATAACTGTGCGATACAAGTGATCTAGTTTGTGTGTTCCATTGGATTTTGTGTGTCAATTGCATATTATCAAGCATCGGTTGTCTGCTGGTATTTGTTTTTGTGCAGTTCGAGTCATGGCGCTGTTACGTTTAAAAGCTATATTTGAGTTTGCTCACTGTACCATAGACTCTAGAAATTATCTGCTGCTTGGTAGGGCGAAGGGATGAGTTTAGCTTGTATTAAAACTCGGGGTAGATAGGAATTGCTTGATTTGGATGGTAAGTATTTACCCTGCGAAGTCAAATTAGGCCTATATGACTCGTAGTGGAATGGCTCGGATATCGCAGAGTGAGGTGATGACGGTTGGTAGGGTTATTGGAAATGTACTAGGGAGCGGGAAAGGATACCTGACTGATGAAGCTTGGCTGTCCTCGACTGGTGTAGGCCTAGGCTTGGCCGTCTTGATACGGCTTGGCCCGGCGAGACTGTGCTTGGCTGTCTAGGTGCGGCTTGGCTCGGCGTAAGTGAACAACCCGTCCTGTCGTCAGTGAGTGTAGTGGTGAGTGGTCCACCCCGCTCTTGTTGCCCGAATTTTTTGGTATTGTCACCTTTCGGCTATTGCTATTTGCATCTTTTGGAAAGTGATGAAAACGTATATCCGCAGCCCTCTTATACATCGACTTACAGCCGTAAACTGAGCAATATACTTTGCTTTTACTCATTTTGCACTCTTATCCAACGAATAAAACTTATTACTTATGTATAAACACGAAGAATTTACCACGATCTGTTTACCAATACAAGAAACCATATACAAACAGTCACCACGTGACAAATGCACCCTACTTGGTAAGTTTCTCATTTTTACCGCTAGATGTCATATCAGATAGCTGGAGTTGCCAATTGCCTTAGTAAACAAAAGTTTGGTGCTTTTCAGTCGGTCAACACGAATGTACCCAAAAGAGCTGTGTTATGCCCTGGGTTATGTCGAAATCTCAGGATCAGAGCATAACCCAGCTATTTTGGGTACATTCGTGTTGACCGACAGAAAAGCACCGAACTTTTGTTTATAATGAAGTCGATTTGGTAACGCCCTGTATCTCCTGTTCTCATCCATGTGTATATTCTTCTATTGTGGTTATTGAATAACATGTTAGTTATGACCAACTCATGCTCGGTGCAGAATTCCATCACCCTGCTTCCTAGATCATTCCTTTCACCCAATCCAAAATCTCCTACTATCTTCCCTTCTCTTCCTTTTCCTACCACAGCATTCCAATCTCCCATTACTATAAGATTTTCATCACCCTTGACATACCTCAGAATTTCATCTATTTCTCCATAGACCTTTTCAACATCTTCATCATCAGCTTGACAGGTAGACATATAGACTTGTACCACTGTGGTGCACATAGGTTTTGTATTGATTTTAGCTACAATAATCCGCTCACTATATTGCTCATATAATATTCCACCCGCTGTCCAAGTTTCCTACTTAATATGAGACCTACCCCCGCATAGCCGTTGTTTGATCTAGTGCTAATGATCCTATAGTCTCCTGACCAAAAGTCCTGTTTTTCTTGCCAGCGCATTTCACTAATCCCAACCAAATCCAACCTCAACCTGTCCATTTCCCTTTCTAAGTTTTCTAACCTTCCATTTCCTAGCAGACTTCTAACATTCCACGCTCCGATCCGTAGTATGTCAGATTTCCTCTTTGTCACTTCTGTGATGTTAACCCCCTCTCGAGTAGTCTCCACCCGGAGACCCTAACGGGGGACTAGTTTACCTCCAGATTGGAATTTTACAAGGTAGGAGGCCATCATCACATATAATTATGCATAGAGAGGTGCATATTCTCGGGAATAGCAGTACGGCTGTAGTTTCCCGTTGCTTTCAGCAGTGCAACAGAACGCAGTGTAGCCATTAGTTGGCTAATGGTATCAATAACTTAACCATCTATAAGACAAGTAAAGAATTGATTTATTCTGAAAGGCTGCTACTCCCTTTCAGAATAAAGCAATAGTGCAGTTCTACTAACAAAAATACTCCCATAACCATCTACTAACAACTAAATACCAAAATTCTGCTAACGAAGAAAACTAAAGTTCTACCAACAATAAAATACTACCACTAAAAGAGTCTGTCACCAGGTACACTCACATGGACCCTCCCACATCACAGTCTAATGAAACATTGAAATACAGTATATCCAATAAACAATATAATTGTCACCAGACACACTCACATGGACCCTCCCCATTACAGTCTAATGCAACAATGAACTATATCTAATAAACACTGGGTCATATCATCATACAGTCCACAGATTTATGAAAGTATTGAACATTTTGGTCCTCTGGCCGGATTTTCAACATGAGTGTGACAATTTGGAATCACTTTTGTCACTAACGTAACATCTATTCAGGGACTGAAGTCTTGGTCACCTTGCTGTTTTCATTGCTGTCCTGTGAACTAGCTTGGTTAGTATGTAACAAGGTTTTTTTTTCGACACTGTCTATAATGCCCTTTTGTACATTGCTTACTTCGTCACTCTTCTGGACAAAGATCTAGGAATTTTATGCAATTAAAAATTTTATGAACTTCATTATATAAGGAAAGTACCGGTATGCATTGTTATTATTATATTTGAGAGGAGCCTTTACGACAGGTTTGATCTTGGCATCATTCGACTGATGACTATTATCTTCCACAACTTAGAGTACGGTATGCGACTCCTATTTTGCAAGAATTTTGTCATGTCATTGACGGTAGGCATTCTTTCTTTATCGGTTACAGTACTGGTACCGTACGGTTTCCCAATGGTTTAACCGCTTCACTGCTGCGGTCGAGTATACTCGATCTGCCTCAAGCGGTCCGTCGGTGCTGCGATCGAATATACTCGATCAGAACTTTGTGCCATCAGTTATGAGATCGAGTATACTCGATCTGCTTTGTAAATGTCGTGTATTCTTACGCCATCTGTTAGCTACATTTTCAACCACTTAGTTCCTTAAATACACACTTGTAACGTTGCGGGGAAAAATGTTTTTCTTTCGTCACACAGTTATAAACATCGTGTATGAGTAATGGCTGCATCTAGCGCGCGCATTATGTGTCCGGAGCAAATTCTTACGCTTTTAGAGGAGATTGAGTCTGATGTGGATTTAGATAGTGTTGGAAGTGACGATGGGGATATTAGGGAACTGTTTGGAAGTGATAGTGATAGGGTTGAAGATATTCCGATAGAGAGGGGAAGAAATGAACCTGACCTAGGCCTACCCACGTGGTCCGAGGACGAGTTCGCGCCAAACGTGCATGCATTCCAAATGCCAAACCCAGGTATGTCAAATACTAATTTGACCCCTGAATCCCACGAAATAGATTATTTCGAGTTATTTGTCAATGAAGAGGTGTTGACGAAGGTAGCGGACGGAACAAACAAGTTTCATAAACAGACTGTTGACATTAAGCCACCCAGTCAACATTCCAGGCTCAGGAAATGGGTTGATACCAATTATAAGGAGATTTTTGTGCTAATAGCAGTGACGCTGCTGATGGTTCGAAATAAACATCTGTCTATTCAGGAACATTGGTCCAGTGATCCCCTTCTGCATGCCCCAATTTTTCAGCAAGTTATGTCTCGTGATAGATATCTAATTTTACTCAGTATGCTCCACTTCACAGACAATGAAAACCCAAACAAAACTGACAGTCTGAACAAAATTCGATTCATTATTGACCACTTCAGGAAAACATTCAAAACCTATCTCACCCCATTTGCTAACTTGTGTGTTGATGAAAGCCTAGTTTTGTTCAAGGGACGTCTTGCTTTCAAGCAGTATATAAAAACCAAGCGCCATCGTTTCGGCATCAAACTGTTTGTTCTCTGTGACTGTAAAACTGGTTATATTTTAGATTTTATCACTTATACTGGCTCATCAACAGAAATTACAGACCCCTATAAACTCGGTATTTCTGGTGCAGTTGTTACAACACTTCTACATGATTATTTAGATAAAGGCCATAGCTTATTTGTAGATAACTGGTACACTGGCCCACAGCTGTTTTCTTTGCTTCATGACCGAGCCACCAATGCATGTGGAACAGTGCGAAAGGACAGGAAAGGAATGCCTGCACTGGGAACTAAATTGGGAAGAGGGGAATTGGAAATGAAATCCAGCACAAAAATGATGGCACTCAAGTGGCGTGATAGGAGGGATGTGTTCGTGCTTACAACCATGCACAAAAATATATTTGAAGTGACTGGGAAAAAGGATCGCAAGTCTGGAGCATCTATCTTGAAGCCTCAGGCCGTCATTGAATATAACATGAACATGGGGTCTGTCGATAAGGCAGACATGCTCCTTAGTTCTCTCCATAGCGTGCGTAAAAGTATCAAGTGGTACAAGAAATTATTCTTTCATATTTTGGACTTAGCACTTCTAAATTCATATGCCCTATACTGTCTATCATCAGATAAGTGTCCTTCGTTGGCAGAATTTCAGCTTCAAATTATAAGACAGATTTTGGAGAGATACCACAACCCCAGAAAATCAACTCCTGGAAGACCATCTGCGACATCTACGGATCCAGTTCTTCGACTAACTGAAAGACATTTTCCCTGCTTAGTTCCGCCAACTGATAAGAAATCTAACCCAACTCGTCACTGCCATGTATGTAGCAATACTGTCAGGAGGGAAAGGAAGAGGAAAGAGTCCCAATACATGTGTCAACCCTGTGGTGTTGCACTCTGTGTCGTACCTTGCTTTGAAGACTACCACTCACGCAGGAATTATTAGAATGTTTAGAAGCATAAACTTTATCTTTGCGCATATTTAGTGTTCAATTATTAGTATAGATAAATTGTATAGCCTATTTAGTTGAAGCAAGGCTTTTTTTTTTCGCGAAAGTTTAGGTATAGGATAATGTACGTGTTAGAATTATTTTAGATATTTCTGCTTTGAGGCAATATTGGATTCGGGTGTTTATTTAGTGATATCGTGTGTTTAATTTAATGTTTCTGTTGGGAAGTGTGTGTATATGGGATGTATATAGCGCGTGCATTTAGTGAGCATAGTCTACGGTGTAAATTACAATTTTTTTTTTCTACTGGACAAAATTTCACCAACTCATGTGGAATCGAACCCTGGATCCCAAACATCAACCGTGGCCAATACTTTATGAACACACTGGTGAGTAAATTACTTTAAATTATTTTCAGTTACCACTTGTATTTTATGTTCAAATTGGTGAATTTCTGTGTGAAAGTGGTTGCCTAAAAGAATCCAGCACAGAGGGTGCGCTAACACTGTAACAATTCAGCAGCGAAAAGGTTAATGTTGTGTGGTTCATTTTTGAGGTTATCAAACGTAGGCCTACGATTAGCGAATCCCAATGTTCTGTAGGCTGACCAATGGCTTTATGAGCTCTTAAATGTTTCAGGCTGTCATCAAGCAACCTTCTGAGAGAACTATCTGTCTCCCTGTCCATCATCTGCATTTCAAACAGGCTACGAATGTGCGTTTGTTTGATCACCCTTTCGTTTTCGTACCTCTCTGTGAGTATTTGCCATGTTATTGGGTAATTAAGACAGGTGACGTGCATTGAGTGGATTAGGCTACTTGTGCTGGTCCTGCATGTAATGCTGATTTTAAGGGTAACACTTCGGGAGTGATGAACTAAGTAGAAAACTAGTTAAATTAGCCGAAATACCTTGTGTAATGATGAATAATAATTGTAGGAGTGATGTGGTAATAGATGTTGTCTCCTCCGCCGACTATAACCCACCCACCTTCCCCAATTAATAACACGACTTATATAGTGAAATTTCAGTTGTGTCGTCCATTGTAGGTGTGGCTTATTTGACAAATAAGATATTGCCAACCCCTCGTATACGGTAAACACGGCCGTGTGTTGTTTGTTTTGAGTGGAGTGAGCAATGTGAGCGTGCTCGCTTATTTCTGTTTGTATAGAGACATCCTGAACTAGCTGCAACAGATAGCGCACAGGTACTATTTGGAATCATTTTGTTCTTTATTTCAAATAGGATTTAACAAAAAGACACAATTGACTGTTACAAACTATTTAAAATGAAAATTTACTGTATTTTCAAGTCGTCATTCTTCAAATTCGATGTGTATAGAATTCCAACGGAAGGCAAATCAATTGAGTCCCACATAGAACAGTTACGCCATCTGGCGGAAAATTTTCGCATACGATATCCCTATTCTTTGGTGTTGCGATTGTTGATACTCGTATTCGAAAGGCAAAACCCTAATTCTATGTTATTAATGTTTTACATACAAAAACAAACCAAACCTGGAACTTACGCCCCAGACCCCCTTGCTTGTTATCTAGCATTAATTTTCGGCCAGGCAGTACCTAACCTAGTAGCGGACATAAATTCTATCTTATTAATGTTTTACATACAAAAACCAACCTAACCTGGGGCTTACGCCCCAGACCCCCTTACTTGTGGTACTAGCAGTAATTTTCGGCAAGACAGTGCCTAAGTTAGTAGCGGACATAAATGCCAGTAGTATCTAGCTCCGCTTCGTAAGCCAATAGTTTTTCGCTTCACTGGATTAACTAACTACGCTCCCGATTCGTAAGCCAATAGTTTCTCGCTTCGCTCAAATAACTCTCTACGCTCTCTTAGCTCGCTACACATGACCTGTGTCGTGTATTTTTTGTACCATGCATTGCAACAGTGAAATGACGTCTCATTAACAATTGAACACGCCCAATGCGCATCCTTCAGTAGCAGTTGAGCAACGACAAGCCATGACAATTGTCGTCGTTCGCCGTCGTTCAATGAACAATAAATAACAACTTACGTCACATATTTACGTGATTTTAGTACTTATTTCCTGAGCAGTATTGATAATGGACAGTAATTTCAATTGATAATGACTCCCAGAATATCAAATAAGGTATGAAAATCGGTACATTAGGTAAGTAACAGTGTAGGATCTTGGTTCATCACTCCTGAAGAATTACCAAATGTATGTCCTTAAAGCATCCACTCGTCCTAGTTGCCGTTACATGTAGGGAGTTCAATTTTCGGGAGCTTTAGCCTACTTGAGATAAGCTATGGTTTGATGAGATGACGTTGGTAGATGCCAATCTGTTGTTCTATAGATTATGCTCGATTATTTTTAGCTACGACCTCATAATATACCTCTGTCTCTGTCTCTAATAATTATATTGTTCGCAATTGCATATCGATTCCTCGTTGCTATCGATCAGTTCCAGTTCTGTTTGAACTGTGTCCTACTTCTCATAGCATTCTTCAATATTAACTAGTCTTATTTTAAGCTGATTTATATCTGTATCAGGACTGAACTAACATGTGTGAGAACTACAGCAAGGATAAGACAATATTCGTTTCATGAGCTCACAAGCAAACATAACCGCAAAATGGCTACACAAGGCAAGTCAACAATGCCCTTGTCAAAGAGAGTCACCATCTAGCGTAGAGAACTAGTAATACGAGACTTTGGCAGCAAGGCACTAACACAGCAGTAGTGCTATTTGCCAGACCATCAGTCAACGTAGGGATTCGACACACATACATCAGTGGCGCTATCTGTGAACCCACGGAGGAACCTTTCACGGTGGGCGGTAATACATTTGAACTATCTGTGCATTGCGATTATTAGCTAACAACCAAACAGGAGCAACTACGGTGGGCAATATTAATTCAGCAAGGCATTCTCTAATTGGTCAACTGACGCTGTATACAATAACTTCCTGGGGGGTGAGATACCATTCTCTTCACACATTCTTTATTCTTGGTCCTTGGTGCTGTCTTTCTGACTAGGTCAAAATGGCAAATGAAGCAGAAAGGACTATCGGTATGATAAGTGAGACGCGGGCTGTAATCAAGGCAAAAATCATCAGATTTTCCATCAACGAACATTATCTGCAATCGAGGTTTTCACTATTTCCCGACAAATAACCAGTGGCCATCATCAGAATAACCCACCACATTGATTGAATGCTAGCCAACCATCATCTCACGAGGTGTAACAACTAGCATTCAATCAATGTGCACTGATTTCAAGCAAGTGATTGAAATTGTGACGTATTTTACGCCACTTAGCTGACATAAAAATATACCTAACCTAAGATATTCTTTCCTGCCAAATTTACCCGTCCCTGAATTTCCAGTTGGAGCGAATGCTTCATAAATTCCTTCACTTACCCAAAATCTGAAGAAAGTTGTGGCCTTTGCCGACTGCCGCAAATTCGACCTGTGAAGACCTTGTAAACTAAATCTTCATGGATAAAACACCGCATTCGCAGTCCAAACATGCGAGGTGTTACTCTGGACCTGATGTGCACTGATTCTGGAATTCTGTGTTCCCTAACCTCAAAAATAAACATTGGATCGATGCATTTAAAAATACGTCAATATCAGCTGTATCGATTGTTCCAACCCCAACCATCGCGAGATGTATCGACCACCGTAGATGACAAGTGACGTACGCATGGCGATCGACCAGGGTGGCCAACTCTCTCGGAGGTGAACACGGAAGTGTCTTATGAACTACGTTCAAGAAAGCCAGGGAATTCTAGTGTGCGTGTGTGCTACTACTGCTCTATAGAAATTATCGTGCCATTTTGATATATGTTGAATGTTTGTGTGCGAACTCTCTCTCTTGATTCCTGACTTTCAAAAAGGAAACATCTCCCGGGGATTCGGATGTCCCGGGAATGTAGAACAGGTTTCCGCCTCCTCGTGGGGCGTTATTTTATTTTGGTGTTTTAGTTTGGTTTAATATGTAGTGCACAAGGTAAGTTCCAGGAAGTGTGATAGTTATTTTTTTGCTTGTCTACCCATTTATTTTGGGGCTTTGTTTTCTTTACCGTGTTATTGCGTCGTGGATATACGTACCTCGTGGGTATGGCGCACTGGTTGATGTTCGGCCGATCAATGGATTGATGTGTCCTACTGTTTAATTCTGAATTGTTTACCAATTTTTCCTTCTTCGAAAGTAGTTTCATAGTGGGAAATCTTTCTCGTGTTCGGGCGAGGTTTTTTCTGTGTTGCGTAACCGTGTGCGTCCTTTAATTGGGTTCCAAATTTATTCATTCATTTTCCCTATGATCACGCTTCTTGGAATTTTCCTAACTGTAGCCATGTTGAGTTTTCTATTATTTTAGCTTTAAGGGGCCCTGTTCCTGGTATTTGCATCACCTTTCGTCCACGTGCTAGTTGTAGGTTTATGTGACGTTTTTGTTTTGATTTTCCTCCCTTACGTCCACGTGCTAGTTGTAGGTTATGTGACGCTTTTGCTTTGGTTTTTCCTCCCTTACGCCCTGGTGCGTTCCTTTTTGCGTTTCCCATTGCTGTATTTCAGTTTAACTTATGGGATTGGTTCAAATCCCAAATTTTGGGAGAGCGCCTTATGGTGCAATCGTTCCTTGGTGTCCCGTTATGAGTCCGCCTTTTGGAGAGTCTAGTTTGTGTCAGGGCCCATGATGGTCGTGTGATACCGTCCGCTCCGTTTTTCGGGAGTTTGTCATTTGTAATGTAGTTTTTCATTTTAATTTAGTTTTTCTTTTCCTTTTACGTAATTCCGGATGTGTTGGTACGTATGTTGGTAACTTATTTCCATTCCGGATGTAACTTGTAAATTTATGCTGGTATTGCACAACCATTCGCCGTGGCATTTCATGTTTAGTTCTGGGCATTTCATGTTTAGTTCTGGGCTTTCGTGTGCTCTCGTTTCCTAGTTAAGGGTTTGTACGATTCTTTGACTAGGGATAATTTGTAATTGTAAGATATTACCTTTTCTGTGTACCTGTTCATTACTCAAATTTGTTGGTCCTAAAAGCATGTTAAGTGGTGTGTCGTACCACGTGACGTCAACGGCGTTTACCATCCTCTCAAGTACCAATTTCTCATGAAACCTTTGTTTGTAACCAAATATTGTTCCTATTTTATATATTTTTTGATATTTTACAATACAGACCCCTTTTATATTTTGATTACGACTTCATTTTGCCTTTAACGTCCAATCCCCACCCTCAAGACAGCTGCGGTGGAATGAATCCTCACCAGGTAAGTCTTCCACTTTTCAAGCTGGTGAATAAAGCGACGTTTTTTCCTCTCTTGTCCATCTGAGGGGTGTCACCCCAATACGTCGTCAACACCGGCCGCCGAGGCAAAACCACCAAGCCCCGCAAAGGATGTCTTGGGGCCGCCGTTGGTAAGTTTCCTTCAGGTTGGCAGGCCCTCTAGGGAGTTTGTCGAGTTGAGCGAGTCTGTGTAGGAGTCGGAGATGGGGGTGACAGAAATGTTAGTGATTCCAAGTGTGGCTGATAGAACTACTTCGTCCATGATCCCTGTGAACAAACTCGAACTACCACCAGGAATTACATTGGCGGGTCCAACATTTCACAGACGATCCAAGATAGATGTTTTTGTTAGGGGCAGATGTTTTCTGGTATATCATTGGATCACGGCAACTGAAATCAAATGTTGACTGCTTAACATTGCAGGAGACGAAACTGGGTTGGGTTGTGACTGGAAAATTAAGTTTCAATTCTTAAACGACTCAAACAGTGTGTTATCTCAGCGCCACCCACGAAATCACTCATTAGCTTCAAGATTTCTGGCAGCTCGAAGAGTGCAGCAACGGCAGGGTACTCACTGGAGAAGACAAGAAATGTGAAGATCACTACAGCAATCATACAGTACGACTGGATACAGGAAGATACATGGTGAAATATCACTGAAGGAAGGTGGCGTAGTATTAGGAGAGTCCAGGACAATAGCTGAAGAGGGATTCCACAAGCTGGAGAAGAGATTAGTGAAATAGCATCAATTGAGAAGTTCGAATTGTGACTTCATAAATTAATACATCTGACTGGGACACATGGAGATAGCAGATTCCATCACAGAAGAATGGGATACAAATTGTTTCTACATGCCCCCCCCCCCCCATCTCCCTGTTATCAAGGAAGCCAGTGCAACGACGAAGCTACATGCTGTATCAATGGTTCTTGCAAATCAAGCAACGGCAAGTCGTTAAATGGCATTGTGATGACTGGTCTAACAGTCCAGGATGATCTATTCTCCATTATCGTCAGATTCAGGAAGCATAATTATCTGATCGCAGCAGATATAGAACAAATGTATCGACAAGTTTTAGTTGATCCACCATACACAAGACTGCAGATGATACTATGGAGAGAGCCAGATCCCAAGTCAACACTTGAAGGCATACAAATTGAAGGCAGTGGCATATGGAACCGCTTGTGCACCATTTTTGTCAACTGGAACTCAACAACAATTGTCAGCAGATGAAGCAGACAACTTTCCAGAAGCAGTGCAAGTTCTGAGACGTGACTTCTATGACGATGACCTGCTACTGGATCGGAATCAATTGAGCATCGCGAGAAGTCTAAAGCATCAGCTGAAGGATTTACTTCATGCAGCCCCCCCCCCCCCCGAAAAAGCCAACTTGGGTACAAAATACAATGTATTTCACAGTACTTTTAAGAAATGCTTATCAATTTGTAAAATTTGCTGAATAAATTAACAAGTAATCCATTTAGATACTTGCCATTCATACTCCACAGGCTATAATAGAACATTCATTAAGTACTCACAATTTTCCAGGATAGTCAGCCCCCCCCCCCCCCCCCCCCCCCGAAAAAATTGTATATAAGGTAATGGGACCAGTAGATGACAGTGGACCAGTAGATGGCACTTACATAGTTAATGCCAAGGAGCATATAATAACAGAGTAGGGACTCTCTGCTATTTCTGCGTTCCGTTAAATTCAGCGATTGCGTCATTGTTTGGGCTCCAACTCAAAAGCACATGGTGCGCAAAGCTACTAAAAAGCGTTGCTTGGTGCGCACCACGTGGCGAATTCCAACGCCACTGAGATGCAATAACTGGCCGTATATTGTGCAAGAAATATAAGTGACCGAAGGATCTAGGTTGCTTTTGCCGAGTACGTTACCCAACTTACAAAATGAGAGGAAATCGAATGGAGTTTGATTAATCTGGATACACATCGTTATTGTTGCTTTAAAGCAACTACGTTTTATTTTTGAACGCCAATATATTACTTAGATTGAATATTAAGAGGCAACGGACACCGTAAACTTTATTTCCATACGTCCGTTGTGGTCTATGACGTTGGTACGATGAGAAGAAAAAAAGGACGGTCGTTGTTTTATTTCCTACTTTTTTCAGTTGCTTCGCCCTTTTAAGACGTTTAAGTACAAGCGAATAGTCTTTTTGAAGTTTCAACGATAAAAATAAATAAATAAATCATGAAGTTTCATGCAAGTTTGCAATATTAAGACACCATAACCTCAAAATTACCGTACCCCTATTCCGACCCAGTACGCCACTATGGCCGATTTCTTGTCTGCTATATCTCCTTCTCTAAATAAATTGTATATGCCCAATAATGTCATTCAATTACAATTAACTTGGCCTCAATGATTAAATGATTTTCAACTGTATCTACAGAAAAAATATAGGCAGGGTTGAGGATTGTCTTCAAGGAAATGAGAAAGCTGATTTTCCAGACAGTTTCAATTGATTTATTAATTTATGTTCAATCACGGTACACATTGTACATTCTTTCACATGTGAGTCATAACTTCTGATGTGTGAACGTCAATGGCTTAGTCGACTGGAGACAGGATTGAAGAAGACCATGCCGGGCTGCATTCAGATGATTGGCTATGCTGCAGGACGGTGGAAAACAACTGATCACCAACAGCCAAGTACTCTCCAACGCAGGAAAACCTCTTGGTTAGCTTCGATCAATCCTCGGGCTGAAGAAGCTGTAAACTCAAAGAGGATTATTTTCGGTGAACATGAATTTTCAGCCTGTAAAGTAACACAATTCCAGTTAACGCAGCATTTCTGCAAGAAATAAGAGGGAGGGGACATTTAGAAGATGTGGTTCAACGCAATGGTGCAACACATTACCAATTACATTTAATACCCCCACCTCAGTTTAATGGCAATCAAAAACCTCCTGTTTCGAGCATGTTAAAAGGACCCCTGCAGGCCAAATGTACGAAGCCACATCATATTACTGTTAAATACGCAGAAAAAAATCTGCATCACAGGATTATTGTGCCCATTGATTTAAAAGAGAGAGGGGAAAGAGTGTTGGTTGGTTCCTCAGTTTAGGGGCTGCGGTAATGCGGTCATGTAGCCCCGTGTACTTTGGGTGTGTGTAAAAACTGTCTGATAACCGGTGTTGATTGTGATGGCTGTATTAGTGTGTGTGTCTGTTTTTTAATTTAAGTACAGACTGCAAATTAGAATTTTTCAAATAGTTCTTACTTCTGTCGCCAAACGCCACCGTCAACGACTACTTGGCCTAGTTCAGAACTTAGCTACTAGACGCCACCGCAGTCGGCTCTTGGCAACGAACATAGAAACCTAAGAGCGTTGTTTACATTCTTAACCTATCCAATTTAGCTTCACACAGGTGCAATTAGTGGAAGGTTCTTTAACATGCCATAAATCTATGACATGGGACAGCCGGCATTACTTCCCCTCCGAAGGAAGACATACCGAGGGATTTTTAACGCTCTTAAAAAATCCGATGGCTTCGTCCGGGTTTGAACCCGCTATCTTGGGCATAGAAGCTCAGCATGCTACCAACTACGCCACCGAAGCCGCCGGGAAAGAGTGTGTCCTACAGACAAGTTGTCAATATTCTTGAAAATACTCTATGCCCTTTAAATATAAATTTACATTGGACTTTAACTTCACCCATTATCTCACAACATGTGTGTTTTGAAATGTGCACGTTAAATGCTAAAATCTATCATTTTAAAGTTAGGCAATGATGACGTTGCTTTGTTGAAGAGGACTGGTGAAGTTCAAAACATGTGCACGTATATCTACCCCGTCATCTTTTTTGTCGTGTGGCCACCTGAGAGGCCGAGTACAGGTCTTTCTAGTCAACGCCCGTGGGCGACCAGCATACCGGAATGAGAGATGATTTAATGAAACTGGGCACGGATGTGGAAGGAAGCGGCCGTGGCCTGTCAGAGGTACCATCCCAGCATTTGCCTAGAGTTGAAAATGGGGAAACCACGGAAAACCATTTCAAGGATGGTGACGGTGGGGTTCAAACCCACGTCCACCGAGTCAGAAGAGAGCTTGGGCCCATGGCCGAACGCTGCGCTTTAGCTGCTGGCATACCTACACCTAATTATTATTCTTTCAGAGGGATCGGAGATGAGATACAATGAATTGCTATAAAAATTGAAACAAGATTTCAGTGAACCGCCATCCAATACAATACCACCATTGAAATATTGCATTAATTTAAGTCGATGCGGTTCCACCTAGCCAATGTGTACAGCCGGATGTCGTAATAGATGGCAACATCACAAGGAGCTGATAAAAGGATGAAATAAATGAATATCATCAAGCAGTTGGAATGAAGCGAGGTACCGTCCAGGCCATTGGGGGATGTTGAAAATGGTAAACCTGACCAGAAAAAATCCAAAACCATTCACCAGATAGATAGACCCCATGGCCTAGCACTGCACTTACATGATTGCAGCTACCAAATATGTAAAAACTTTACATTAAACTATATACAGTACACGCACATGTACTGACAAAGTGCAATGTTTAGGAATTACTACAACATTAACATATTGTTACACCAGATTATATATATTTCCAGAATACTTTCACAGCACGTGTGCCAACTGTGCCTGTGGGTGTATTCCATCCCTCCCACCCTTCAGGGGGGGGGGGGGGGCAATTCATAAGACAAGTAGGAAGCCTCAAAGAATAGCCAAGGTTGCTCCTTTTAGTCTCCTTGTACTATAGCCAGAGGATACCATGGGTGTAGTCTAAACCCCCACCCACAGGGGGCTGCAGTGTTGAAGCCACCTAAAGAAATTATACTGTGTTGTTGATTCATTTCGGGGCTTTGCGACATTGTGGTCATATGGCCCCGTGTACTTAGGTGTGTGTGGAATTTGTCTGATAACCGGTGTTATTGTGAAGGCTGTATTAGTGTGTGTAGTTGTAACTCAGATGAGGATTAAGAAGGAGGCGGCTGTGGTCTTAATTAAGCATACGCCTGGTATAGAAGTGGGGAAACCACAGAAAGCCACTTCCAGGATGGCTGAGGTGTGATTGGAACTTGCCTCTTCTCAGTTTTTGTGCAACCCTCAGGCCAGAATTAAACTTCTTGGCAGAGCTGGGAATCGAACCCGGGCCTCCGCAGTGACAGCCAAGAGTACTAGCCACTACACAATGAGGCACAAAAGAAGTTATGTATATGGTCACTGTGCATAGTTGATGTGCGACAAGTGGCAGTACAGTATACCTGATCAGGCAATTGGTATCCGGTTTACAATAGCAATGGCATCCACATTCACAGTTGTTCCAATTAAGACTTTTCTACCTCTGAAGGTACAAAGCTCCAGAGGCATTTCGTAATAATAGCAAGTCTATGAATTAATCGCTACACGTCCAGATATTACAACCCACCAAACAGCAAGGCATTTGGGAGGAGGGAGTTAAGTACATGATTATCCGGGCCCTGCTGATAACTTATCACACTCCAAACAGTCACAAGCCTAATTTTTTGGCTCTATGTTAACCGTGGAAACTTGCAATTACATGTATAATTCTTTCAAAGTGTCACCATAGACATAATGATCATGATTTGTCAAACCAGAAACAAAACTTCCTCATGGAGAACATCTGGGTGAAGCTTATGCTATCTACTGATAGGGGCAGATGACCTCGTAGTTCTGCCCCTTAAAACCTCAACTACCTGACTGATAATAGCCTAACTACATGGATGAACAGACACAAATCTACATCACAGGTAAAGGTGACTAAAATGGACAATACTGTACCTGGTTTATACAAAGGATTTGTATAAAACTACTACCATACGGTCGTCCAAGGGAAATCCACGCAGTTGCCTATGCTGGTTAGATGTCGCCATCAAAATTCAGAGCAGTACACGACCTTCTTGCCAGCATGGTAATTCTGCAATAAAGTGACAAGACTATTCATCATGAACAAGTGAAACAAAAGTTTGAGAAATGATGAGAATGTAGGCTACATGTAGAGAATAAAGAGGATGTTCATCCTTCCCCTAAATATAATGTACACCATTAATCCCAATAGAAAAAGTCTACTGGTAATGTATGTGTTAACACATTTTCAATATATAGCCTATAATAATTTCTCATTCATACGCGGGCAGATTTTCTAAACTTCTAGCCGATGGCTGGATTACGAGCAACACACATCACATCCATCATTACTTCTCAAATATTGAAGAGCTTAAGATCAGTTAACCTATACAGGATCTCATTATGTCTCTATTATTATAAACTTAGCACGACCTAAAACAGAACTTAATTCACACACAATCAACCAACAATATACTGCCATTTTATCGACTGAAACTACCATTACCTTTCTGTAAATCACCAAATGTCGAGACGTAATAATTATCTTGATTTGCGAACTCCACATCACACAAGGAGCATATATCGAGAGTCGCTCGTCCGCTGTGAACGCAGTAACATATCCGTCGCTTACGTCTGGTGTTTGTGTGTGCGGTGAGCGGTGTGGTGTGCGATTTGCTATCCATATTTCTTCTTCTCCTTGGTACGGTAGTGGGCATAGTAAACTCTTTACCCAATTGCTACTGTGCAGTGGTATGTATCATTGGGTAACCGACGACTACCGATTGAAAGCGTAAGACCAGTGAGTAGCGGGGAATCGTAAACAAGAATATGACGCAACGCGGAGAGATACATATGAGGAAAACATAGGAATTAGAGACGAGGACACAAATGGTATTAACTCTTCACACCGAAGCGACCCACCTTGGTGACTCGCTACACATACACACACATGACCGGGTCACAAATATGGATATGGGAAAGGATTACCCAGTCAAATCTTTAAATTAATATTGTCGAAAAATGCTACGATGCTACTAACCAGTGGAATTGTAGGCGTGTGTACCAATGTGGCCACATTTAAATTAAGTGCATACCCTAAATCGTATAAAGCTCTCAACATTATAGCACGTTGATGGTCGTATAGTGGACATTGAAATAGAATATGATTTAAGGAACCCTCCATTTGTAAACACGCACATAGAGGATCATCACGTCGTTTTATGCGGAATAAATACACCGGCGTTAATGCATGGTTAAAACGTAGACGAATGATTGTAATGATATGTCGTCTTGTGTATTTCCCTCCGTGAAACCATGGTTTGTTTAAAATAGTCGGTTGTAACCCAAAATAGTGTTTGGCCTTACTTCTGGCGTAGCTAGTCCACGTGCCTTGCCAGTCCTCCCGTATTGTCGAACTAATTATAGAACGCAGGTCCGACATTGGTATGGCGATGTTGTAAGTTTTTCCGTGTCCCTTTGCTGCATCTTTGGCAAGGTTATCCGCTATTTCGTTTCCTTCAATGTGACAATGGCCGGGTACCCACATGATACTGACTTCAAAACCCTTCGTGTGTAAAGTGTACAATTGTTGCACTAATTGACATAAAAACCAGTTGTCGGCCTCTCTAACATTTTGAAGTGCTTGCACTACACTCATTGAATCAGTACAAATTAAAGCATGACGAATGGCATGTTTTTTGATATAAAAACACGTCTGACGTATAGCAAAAATTTCGGCTGTAAATATCGAGACGTCAGGGGGTAAAGTATACTGAAAGGAGATTTGTAAGTCCGGAGCACAGAAGGCTGCTCCCACACGCGCAGGGTTAACCATTTTAGAACCATCTGTGTAAAAAAGGATACAAGAGATCAAAGGATTCGTTATTTCCCTAAAAATACGGGGAATGATTACGGGATGATGTTGAAACGTCTGGTAGACTTGGGGTAAGGAGTTCTGAAGAATAGGAGGTTGAAAGTACGTTGCAGCATACGGAATAGTATATATCGGTAACCGCATGACTTTTAATATATTATGACGGTACGGTTGAAGCATGGAATATGCGGTTAGTAACGCAGGACGAGAAACGGTGGGCAATAATCGACGCGTATAATATTCCTCTAATAGTTGTAATTTAGGGACGATAGGTGATGTTGTTATCATCATTTTTCGTAGCAGGTACATACATGCAAGATATCTACGCCGATGCTGAAGTGACATTTCTCCGGTTTCAACTAGCAGGGCTCCTGTGGGGGTTGATTGAAGCGCACCTATAATTATACGCAAGGCAGAAAACTGGATTCTATCTAACCGTAGGAGCCTAATGCTGGGCATTGAATCAAAAAAAAAGGAATTGTAATCCAGTACGGAACGGATGATGTTGCGATAAACCGTTAATAATGATTCTGGGTCCGCCCCCCAATTACGTCTAGTGAGAGACTTTAGAACATTAATTTTACTGGCGAGATGACTCTGAAGGTATTGCGTATGTCTCTCCCATTGCATTTTCCTGTCAATATGAATCCCTAAATATTTGACACTTGTCACCACCGGAATGTGACCTTGACGGTATAATATAGGAGAACTGTCGTAAATTCGTTTGTGCGTATAAATCATCGCAGCGTTTTTTCCTACGGATGTTTCAAATCCGTATTGATGTAGCCAATCATGAGCATGAGATAAGGCGTGGTATATATCTCTTCGACATGAGGAAAACTCTTCTCGAGTGCAATATATTAGAATGTCATCCGCATATTGTAGAATGCGAGCGTGCGGTAATATGACTGTTTCTAAAGTACGGGTGTAAATTAAGTATAAAAGCCCGCTTAGAACGTCGCCCTGGGGAACACCATAAGAAGTATGTCGAGAATCAAAGACACCGGCTGGGGAGTTTAACGTAATATGACGATGGCATAGCATATTGTGTATTAAGCACCTGAAGGGAAGGGGAAAATTTAGATCCCTTAGAAGTTGAATATCCATATTTAAGTGTGTTGTTTCGTCTTTATTTCCTTGTGCTTGGTGACGTTTTATGTAAGTACTATACATTCGGAAATTCTTCGCCGCAATGTCGGAGAAGAGTGGGGGAGGTCAAATAGGCCTCCCACCGGATAATTCATCGGCGGTTATTATTGATGGTTACGCCAACATTGAAGCAATGAATATTGTGGAAGAACATGAGAACACTACAATGTCGGAAGTTCGGGCTACTCCTGTGGTCCAAACCCCTGTACAACCTCGTACCCCTCCCAGTGACTATCGCTACTTTTCAAATCATACGGGACCGTATATAGTTTTCGTTCAAGGCGTTGAGCCTCAAGCGATTGGACATTTGCATCCCATGGCTCTGGGACGTTTGTTTTATGAACGTAAAATCCCAGGAATTCAAGAAATCCAACGAAAAGGGCGCAATCGAGTTCTAATTCAATTTAAGTCACTTCGAGATGCCAATTCATTTTTGGAACATCCGGTGTTAAAGGATAGAAATCTAATGGCCTTTATTCCATCGTCAAGCATACAACGAGTGGGACTCATTCGGGGGGTAGATACCTCTTTTTCGCAGGAGGAACTAATGCGTTTCATTGACTCTCCCGTACCTATCGTTCGCTTACAACGTTTTTTTCGTACTAAAACCGTAGATGGGAAATCGGAAAAAATAGCAACGGGCACCGTGAAAAATTTTTTCGAAACTCAAAACTTGCCGACTCATGTCAGCATCTTCAATGTTCTTTTAGAAGTAAGTTTGTACATTTTTTCACCTCTTCGATGTCAGAAGTGCCAGAGGTACGGGCATGTGCAACTTCACTGTCGGGCTCGGGGCCCTAGATGTGGACAATGTGCGCAGGAGCATTTAACGAGTGACTGCAAAGAAGTGATTTTCAAGTGCGTTAATTGTCAAGGCAATCATATGGCAGGGGCGGTGCGCTGTGAGGTGCATCAGCAGCAAATGGAGATAAAGAGGCTGATGTGTACTGAAAACAAATCATATAATGAAATTGTGAAGCGCCAGACAAGTACCCCTTTTCACCCTTTAGCACTCCCCCAACAATTCCCCCCTTTGGCAGCTTCATCTAGTGGGCAACGATTTGATCCTCCGCGCAAGCGTAAATTTACAGAGTTGGTACATCCGGCTCTGAAATTGATTACACCCGTGGGATATGACAGGTCGGCATATCTGCAACTGATAAAAAACCCAGCCGTGGAACGAATATCACCACTTGAGAAGCCCAGCGAACCGGGCACATCCGGTGTCCGGCGACTGGAGCCCGATAAGTCTGCTCCTACTCAAATCATCCTCGACGAATTTACAGAACTCATGGATCTTTTAGGCCACAATGCACAGTGGGCGCACTGTGTTAAAACGTTATTAGATAAAATACTGCCATTACTTCCACCCCTCGAAAAAACACTACCACGGGGCACTGGTGCAGTTTGTCAATAGTTTCTTTCCTTTTCTTTTTTGGGTTGTATTCGTTTAGTCTCTTTCTTCATCTCATGTCGTTCATAGGTGAAGGATGTGGCTGCTGCAATGGA
This sequence comes from Meconema thalassinum, assembly GCA_946902985.2. Classification (NCBI taxonomy): domain Eukaryota; kingdom Metazoa; phylum Arthropoda; class Insecta; order Orthoptera; family Tettigoniidae; genus Meconema; species Meconema thalassinum. The sequence continues at coordinate 1,851,048,258 of OX336388.2, forward strand.
ACTGTCGGAGTGTGGTAAATAAGAAGCATGAATTGCTTCATTTAATATCGACATATCACCCTGAGATCGTATTTATCCAAGAAACGTGGCTATACCCACATTATCGTTTTCAAATTCCCAATTATACAGTCTTTCATGAAGATGGTCCGGGATACGGAGGCTTAATAACCCTCTGTAAAACGGATTTACAAATAACTCCGCTGTCTTTGCCTTATCAACTCCCTTTTTGTTATCATCAATTTTTTCGGGTGGGGGATATATTTGTGAGTCATATCTATTGCCCACCACGTGTTCAGGGCACGCAACAACAGTGGCACATGTATTTTAAATATGTGGCACAAAGATCTAAGCATGTTATTCTAGGAGATTTTAATGCACACCATGGACTCTGGGGCAGTGAACGAATTAATGCTAAAGGTAGACATATTGCTCATGCGATTTCCACATTTTCCTTAAATGTGTTAAACGACGGTTCTCCTACGCGATTGACACCCCCAGGCAGTCCAAAAAGTGTGGTAGATTTAACTCTCACTACCCCGGACTTGTCGCATAAATTTGATTGGAGCACGATCGGGGACACGCATCAGAGCGATCACTTCCCTATTTTAATTTTTTATGATCGCACTGGGGTAGCACCATCGATACACCGGGGCACTAAAATAACTCGTTCCTTAAAATACTTTGATTTCGACCTCTTTCAGACATTCATTCAGGATAATCTGGGTCGCATTCCACCCCTCCCACGTCAGAAATACTCTCTTTTGTATCACCTTATACAGCAATATTTGGATTGTTATCACCCGAAGCGTCCAATTCCGTATAGTAGGTTCCAACGCCCTGGGACTATACAGTGGTGGGATGCAGAGTGCGCCTTACTAGTAAAAAGACGGAAGGCGTGTTTACGAAAATATCGGAAACATGGTACACTGACAATTATATCTTGTATAAGCGCGTCACAGCCACGATCCAACGAGTATTTAATGAAAAGAGACGCGACGCATGGAAGAATCATATCAGCTCATTAAATGCTACAACCTCTTTAACTAAGTTATGGTCTACCATCAAAAGTTTGTCCAATACTCGTTATGTGGGGCCGCCTACAGGTCTTAGCCGGCAGGGTTTTCAAGAATTTTATATAAATCTCACGCCAGATACAGTTATCAATACGGGCCCGTTTCCGTCTTATACAGCTTCAGATCATTTCAATGTTTACTGCAACCTATAACGCACGTGGAAATTCAATCTGCCCTGCGAGGTACGAAATCGACAAGTCCTGGTGTAGATTCCATAACATATCAGATGGTTGTCTATCTCCCTGACAAGGCTATGGAGATGCTTATTTCTGTATATAATGAAGTATTACGTTTTGGCACGTTTCCCATTGAGTGGAATATCTTTGAGGTCCTGCCTATCTTAAAAATCTCGAAGGACACACGCGACCCTCAGAATTATCGTGGGATCAATTTAGGCTCCTGTGTGAGGAAGATATTTCAAAAAGTATTATTGCAACGTTTGCAATGGTGTATGGAATATTACAACTTATTCTCTAAGTATCAATTCGCATTTCGTAAACGTAGCAGTACTGTAGATGCTATTTCGATTTTCTTAACTGATGTGTTATTAGCTAAAGGACGCAAACATCATACTATTGCTGTTTGTCTGGATATTAAGGGGGCGTACGATGCCGTAGATCCCATGATTTTACAACGGAAACTGCAGGAGCTTCAGTTCCCCTCTCAATTTCTTTGTATTGTTCACAATTTTTTAACTCATTGGCGTCTCATATTACGTACCCCCGAGGGGATGCTGGACCACCGTCAGACGTCTCAGGGCTTACCGCAAGGGGACATACTTAGTGGTTTTCTGTTTTCCATTTACACTCAACAATTAGAAGCGGTGATTTTGCCTTATGCCCGTATCATACAATATGCGGATGATTTTATGATTTATTGTTCCCGTGACACTTTACATCAATGTCGAACAGATTTATATCTTGCATTAACTCTAGCCCATGAATGGCTAAGTAATCATGGCTTGGAAACATCTCTGGGTAAGAACTCTGCTATAATTTTCACGCATCAACGGCGGTACGATCAGATCCCTATTTTATTTCGACAAGGTACCATAGATGTTGTGCGCAATATCAAATATTTAGGCATTTATATTGACGATAAACTCCGGTGGACACGGCAGGTACAATATCTTGAAGTTAAAATCGAAAAACGGTTACAGGTCCTTCGTGCTTTGACAAGGCGTCGTTGGGGTGCGGACCCCGCTTTATTATTGACAGTGTACAAGAACATTATTCGTTCACAATTAGATTACGGCAGTTTCTTTTACGATCTAATGGCGAACAGTCGCTTGTTAATGTTAGATAGACTACAATATAAAGCCATCCGCATAATTCTAGGGGCTTTGGCCTCCACCCCCACGAGTGCATTGTTGGTGGAAGCCGGTGAGTTACCCTTATCACAACGACGCACGTTTATAGCGGGTAAATATTTAGCCTACAAATTGTCGTTAGTGGCGTCTCCGATTATCTCTAAATTACAACTTCTGACGGAATATTACGCACGAAATCGTTTAGATCGCTCACATAAACCGGCACTTGTCATGGCTTATGAGATTTTACAACCCTTCAGGAAGGATGTGTTACAAACCCGTTTAGCACTTCCATATACAATCCCATACAGGGTTTTGCATACCCAACCTAAGATTCTGCATAATTCCTTTCCATTGCTATTTCAAATGTTCAAGCATCATCCGAATATCATTTCTAGTGCATTTCGAGGATTTGTATTCCAATTATACGATTTTTTATACGGATGGTTCAAAAATGGTTCGACCGGATCGCGTGGGGTCGGCTTTTTACTCTCCTGACTTACAGGTCAGTCGCACTTATTGCCTCCCCCCTCATCTTACAATCTGTACAGCTGAACTCTTTGCTATACGCCAGGCTTGTCACTATATTCATGCCCAGCGTTTACATCACGTGCTAATATGCACGGATTCTTTGAGTGTTATTAATGCCTTACCTCATTTTCTGCACTCGAATAATTGGTATCTTTACCAAATAGTGCAATATTTCCATACATTCACACTCACAGGACAAGACGTGGTTATCATGTGGATTCCTGGGCATTGTCATATAGCGGGAAATGAAACAGTCGATCACTGGGCAAAGAATGCGGCATGCGGTCAGGGAACAGTTTATAATATCGGGATACCGTATCCGGATATAGTACCGATAATTCATCAGCGAGTCGTTAGTGCTTGGCAAAATGAATGGACCGAGATAGCAAAATGTAAAGCAAAATTTTTTTTCTTAATACAACCATCTGTAACTACGGAGCCTTGGTTCCGGGTCGGAAAATATTCGCGGCGTCATATTATTACCATCATTCGAATGCGGTTCCAGCACGCTCTTACACCAGTAGCTTTGGAGCGCATGCATCTCAGGGACAATGATAGGTGTGTATGTGGTAGGGCACGAGGTACATTACATCACATATTGTTTCAGTGTGAAACCTTCAATCTGCAGAGAGACATTATGTTGGAGAAATTGAGGCGACTTGATTATCCTTTGCCTTTAAACATCGCGTCACTTGTACATAGTCCTACAGTTCCATTGGTGGATGCCATTATGTCATATTTGGATCACCTTCCATTTCAATTGTAAAATCATAGGTGAGCTCCTAGGGGATCCTTCCCGTTATTTGTTCTGGTGCTCCTGGGTGTGGTTTTTAGGCTTGTGGTCCCCCATATATGATATACTTATAGATCTTGTTTTCGTTATTCCTCCTATTTGGCGTGTGCTAAAGATCAGCTCCGATCGTGAAGAGGATAATGTGGACATCAGTTTCTCAATGTGACAAACGAAGTCCAAGAGATTAGTGGTTTTTGAACATATGGACCAATTTGCTGCGGCATTTTACTGCGATGGCTACTGTTTGTCTATTCCCAGCCGGATGTTATTGGGCGAAGAGACTTCTGTGTCCAGCAACGCAACCCAAACAACAACAAAGGAGCATATAATAAGAGAGACGACACTCAATGCTAATTTTTCTGGACGCTTATATTGGCTAGAATTTCGTAGAATTTCAGGTCCACGTGGCAATGTTTGGGCTACAATGGCTACCAATCTCGCATGTAAAGTAACTACGATTGACTGCGATCATTACGAACGCACATTACTACGTTCAGAACCGATTTTAGTGTCTGACATTGAATCAAAAGCATTCATTATTGCACCTCAGGAGGCGATATCGTCCCAAAAATGTAATACCAATGATGAGTTTTGGTGTGACATGTTGGTATGATTTCCAAATCCATTTATTTGCCTATTTGAAAGCCTACCGGTGCTTTTAATACAATATAAATGTTCTTAATGATTACTAAAAGCTGTTAAAAATGATATAATCGAGAGTAATTAGAGTTTGCTTCATTATACCATCATAACCTCAAAACATTCGTAACCCCTCCTCGCCCCCAACCATGCTGCACTTTATTCACCAGTAATGTAGCTGCAATGAAATGCTATGTTCATATATTTCATTTTCCCATAAATTCTACCCCCAACCTCCTCTACCACATGAGATCAATATAACCTCAATATTCTATACAGTAATGTGGATTCAGGATGAGGAGTAGGTTTCGAGAAATGATAATTACTTTGTAAAAGACAGATTTCATTTATTTGAATACCGCTTTCTGCATGTTTATATTTTGTCTTTGACATTTGATTGTGCAGCTGAAAACAACCTTCAGAGATGTGAATACCAATGGTTAAGCTCGTTGAGAACACAGAAACACATGAGATCTTGAACGTGGTCAGTAGGCTACTTGGTTGTTTTAAGCCACCCGACCGCCAACTCCAGCCTCGGAAACCATCTTTGGAAAACTGGACCAGCCCCGGGTGGAAGATAAACTGCAAATGTCCAAAACACAAGTCGAAGCAAAAATAACATTTCAATGTAGGCCTACACAGATAAATGCAATGCATGTAGTAGTATTATTGAAAATCAACACCACATATATGCAAATGGTCGGTAATCCGCCTTTCAATATAGCAGAGGCAGAGTGGGGGAATGTTTGTTTGCAGTAGGACTGTGAAGAGGAGCAGCACACGTGAGTTGCTCTTCTGCCCAGTCCTAGTGTAGTCTGGGCGCCAGATACTTGTTTCATTTATTACCCCTTATCTTCATGAAGCTAGAGAAGGTCTCAAATGACGAATGTGATAAAGCTGAAACAGATTTGTAAACAGAAAAGTGTGGCCAGGGGTCTCTTATAGTTCAGGAGTATTCAACACTGTAGCACGACCACTTTTAACACAAGTTGCTTTGTTGTTACTTTTATCATTCGAGGGGCTTGGGCATAGTGGTCATTGAGACCCATGTACTTAGGTGTGTGTATTTGTTACGATAACATGTTATAATATGGTGACTGTAATAATAATAATATATTTATTACAGCCAATGGCCAAAGCAAACAAAATAAGAAATATAACTACATAACTAGTCACAACAAATTTCCTTCAAGGACTTATTCCTCTTCATGCAAGTAGCAAGGTGATAACGCTCACATGTTTTCTCGCAGAGAGAACAAACACAGTTTATATCAGGTATGTGAAACTGTAATGTGCGGCAAACTCTGTGGTGAAAACCATGTACCGCATATCGGGTAACAAGAAGACACAATTCGTAATTGGCAACTGACCACTCTCTGTTTATCATAGCGTCAGTAGAGTAAAAATCGCTCCAAATCTCTGCTTTCTTCTGATGATGCTCTCGCAATAGTTCTTGATATGGTGATTGTATTAGTGTGTCTTTGTACTTTAGGTGAGGATTGGGAGGGAGGCAGCCGTGGCCATAAATAAGGAACCATCCTGGCATTTGCCTGCAGTAGACGTGGTAAACCACTTCCAAGATGGCCTAGTTGGGAATCTAATCCACCTCGCCTCAGGATTGCCACATGAGGCTTAGCATACCCCGTTTCAGACCTCAGATCAGAATTACTTTTATGGGCAGGGCCAGGAAACGAACCCAGACCTCTGGGGAAAGAACCGAGAATGCTAGCCACTACACGAGGTGGTTAAACAAGAATTGTGTCCAGGCATGTATCTAGGCCTAATTGGTAAGACTAGGGAGTTGTGTGTCTACAAGGTATAGGGGAGCTGAAAACATGGTAGCCTTTCTTCCTGGAACTACAAACTGTCATTCACTCATTGAGAACAGTTTCCAGCTAGACAGTAAAGAACCCATTACAGATTTGGGTGCTATTCACCACCAAGAACAAATACTAGGTACTGAACTACATTGTCATGCACAGGAATACAATGCTAACTTTCTTACATATTTCGAGTGATCAAGCTAAGAGAACTTTAACCCTCAGTGTAAGAAAAATGCCCCTACGATGCCAGAACAACCCTTGTTCTCTCAGCTATAAAATGCATGTTAGCAGGCTCCACCATCAAATAGGGATGTACAATTTGACATGCTGTATACATAAAATGATGATTACTAACACAGTAAGACTGAAACCTACAATGAAGCAGCACTCAAAAGGAGCTACGGGCTAACGTACACTACTGAATGAAGCCCTAGTGTACTCCTAGGCTTTTATATCCAATAATGTAGTAGGCCTACACCTTGCAGGCTCTAGGCTAAGCATAATAGAGGACCAGAGGGAAGATAACAAAGTAGCCAATAAAGCCTAATATTATTTTGCTGGAGGGTATCTGTATTAATATCTTCTAGCAAGTACACAAACAAACAATATTAACATATATTTCTAGAGCCAACAAACATTCTTTGTCGACTTCATCGCCCATGCCTAGGATTGTATCAATCCTTGCCTTATTCCCTGGCGCATAGGACACCAGAAGTCACAGCCATGCAGAGTGTATGTCAAAATAGGACCAGGGTCCAAACATGGGTGCTTCCATCACAAGTCACTTTGTATCTTTAATACTGTACTTGCAGTATTTGATTGAGACAGCTGCATGCATGCAAGTATTAGCATAGATAGGAAAATTATGGACATGGATAGGCCCTACCGCATATCAAACTTCTTAAGTAGCCTACCGTTAACTAAACTAAAACTGATCCTGCACAAAGACTTGACAGGACAGAAGTCTTCAGCAAGATGAAAACAATTGTTTGGTACATTGGGCAGGAATATATTACATATTGTCCAATATGTACAAGACTATCGTACCTATATTCGGATTTTTACGGTACGCGAAAAACAAACAAATAAAAGTAAATCCATAAATTCTGATTAGTCAGTATAATTATACCGACAGAAACTATGACAAATGTTTACATCTTAGCAATTAAAACCTACCCTACATATCAATTATGTTGTCCCACGTTTTTAGAGCGAACGTAGCTGTCGCCATTTCTAATAGATAGATAGATAGATTTTTATTAATTCCATTTGATCAAATACATGCATTCAATACATTTTTGATATAGGACACGTCAGAATTTACATGCATAAAATAAAAGAACTAACATGTATATATTACTAAGATTATAACTATTTATAACTTATTATAATAGCAAATCTTAATAGATACAATCTTATTGCACAACTATTTACATCTCACTCTATTATCATAATATGAAAACTTAATTCTATAAATACAACAACATACAGCTAGGTTGTGGTGTTTGAAGCCATATTTTCAGTGTTGCCTTAGTAAACAAGAGTTTAGTGCTTTTCAGTCGGTCAACACGAATGTACCCAAAAGAGATGGGTTATGCCCGTAAGGCTTGGTTTCCTCCAGTAGCGGTACCGCTTTCTAGCGGCCGTAATGTGACGGCGAATGACGTCACGAAAACGTTCCGCATAGAAACAAAGGCGAGTGGTTTTCTAGGAAGCGTTGACTACCACCGTCACATAAAGTTGCGGTAGCGTCATTCATATGACGGTCGTGAGTGCGGTAGCAAACAGTTCGTCAACGTTTTTGTACGGTGTACGGTGCGTGCTGAAAGTAGTCATGACTAATAAAATGATATATTGGAGTATGGAAGAAGAGGAAATATTAATAGATTTCGTAAAGAATCATGAGGCATTGTATAATGTGAAGAGTAAAGATTACAGACAAGCCCAAATGAAGCAACATCTTTGGCGTGAAATTGGCGGTATACTTAAGAAAACAGGTATGATATACAGTATATTTCATTTTTATGGTTATGTTGATACATTGTAATTATAACTGGCATATTCTAAAAATCACAACATATACCTTATTTATCGTATAATTACATCGTCCAACAAAATGACTGGCCTGCATTGTATACCATGTTAAACATTAATTAATTAATTGGATTATAGGATGTTTAGTAATGTTTTAACAGAATAAAATACACTTCTGTCACTCAATATCACCAGGTTAAATCGTGTGCAGTGAGTAACAATTAAGATTTCAGTAATGTGCTGCATAATTATTCTGCCATTCAACAGCACCAGGACCATTGAAATAGTTTTTAAATATTTCTCGGATTTGCATGGGTGAATTTCGTATGCGAACGTTATTTGCTGCTAGTGGGAACAAATTTTCTGCAGGAAGTGGAAGTGCATCATCAATATGCACGTTAGCTGGAGGGGGTAATTTTGCTTCTCGTAAAATGTTATGTAAAATACAGGCACATGCAATCAACTTATCAGCAGTTTCAGGGGCAGTAGCGATTGGCTGAAAAAAAAATTCGAAAATAGGCGCATAAAATTCCAAAAGTATTTTCAGTCGTTCTCCTAGCTCGCGATAGTCGATAGTTATATACAGCTTTCGACGGATCACTCAAAGATTGCTGTCTGGGGTAGGGTTTCATCAAATGTTCGTGTAAAGCAAAAGCTTCATCTCCAACTATCACATGAGGTCCAGCATTATCTGTTCCGGGCAATGTTTTCGGTGGGGGTATATTAAACTGATTGCCTTGAATGTTCTGTCCTAGTTTGCTTTTTAAGTAGACACCTGCGTCTCCTTCTCTGCCATAAGATCCGACATCTATTGCAATGAATTTGCAATCAGCATCGACAAGCGCTAGCATAACGATTGAATAAAACTCCTTATAGTTAAAGAATGCCGATCCACTATTTTTGGGAGCCCTTATCCTTATGTGTTTCCCGTCAATCGCCCCCACACAGTTCGGGAAATTCCATCTTGATAAATATGCGTTAGCAGTTCTTCGTAGTTGTTCTTCTGTTGGTGATGGCAGTTCTAAACCGAACATAGTTGTGGTGATGCTGCGAGCAACTTCCTTTATACAACAGGGATTATAAATTCATGTCAAAGAAAGAAATTTCTACACAAATTATATAAACAATACCACACAACACCTGAATTCAATTTATACTACAAAAAATACACTAGCATATTAAATAAGGTAATAAGACTAGCAAAGAAAATGCATAATGATAATTTTATTTCCCAATCATCTAATAAAAACAGGGCTATGTGGTCTGTAATAAAGAAAGAAACTGGAAAATCTGCTAAAATACAAAGGAACATTACACTGACCAGAAATAATAAAGTGATTAATAATCCAGAGGAAATAGCAAACACTTTTAATGACTATTTTCTGGAAATTCCGCAAAAATTATTAAATAAATCACAGGTAAATACACTAAATTCTAATAATAAAATAAATATATGCAGTGATTCTTTATTTATAAATCATGTCACAAGTGAAGAGGTAAGAATAGTTATAAAAGAGCTAAAAAATAAATTCTGTGCTGGCATTGATGGCATCCCTGATGCAATTTTAAAGAAATGTGCAGAAAATATAATAAATCCACTTACGCACTTAATAAACAGTTCAATTCTCTCAGGAACTTACCCGGATATTTTGAAGTTATCAAAAGTAATTCCAGTGCACAAAAATGGTTCAAAAGATGAATTAGATAACTATCGTCCTATTACCTTACCAACTGGTATTGCAAAAATTGTGGAAAAAATTATGTATAAGAGACTGATAAGTTTCATAGAAAAAAATAAAATATTATCAAACTCACAACATGGATTTAGAACGGAAAAATCTACACAGACAGCAATTTACGAATGTAGTAATAGTATACTGAAATTAATTGACAATAAGGAACATGTAACTGGCCTATTCTTGGATTTATCGAAAGCATTTGATGTAGTTGACCATAAAATCCTCCTTACCAAACTAAATCAATATGGTGTTAGAGGTCTAGCTAATAAATGGATAGAGTCTTACTTAACAAGGCGTAAACAAATAGTAAGCTTGAGACACAAGGATGATGGAACCAAATTACTTAATGAAACATTGTCCAATGAGGGAATTATTGAATTTGGAGTACCCCAGGGATCGGTTTTGGGCCCACTACTCTTTCTTCTATATATCAATGATATAACACAGAACGTTCATTCACATAAGGAAATTTTGTTTGCGGACGATACAACACTCGTAATAAAAGGTGAAACTAAACAGGTCATACAGCAGTCTGCTGACTCCGTTACAGGAGAGTTAACCAAATGGTCACAAGATAATCGCCTCATAATAAACTATAAAAAGACAGTATGTCTAAATTTCCACACTATACAGAATAGGAATCCTGCGATGCCCAATATAACATTAAATGGTCATCAAATAGAAAATAAATCAGAAACAAAGTTTTTAGGACTATGGATACAACAAGACTTGAAATGGAATAAACATATACAATATCTGAATACTAAACTGAACTCGATGTGCTTTGCGTTACGTATTTTGAAAACCTGCACTAGCATGCACACATTAAGAAATACTTATTTTGCTTATTTCCATTCATACTTAAGATATGGGATCATATTTTGGGGTATGTCGCCAGATGTACTAAGCACGTTTAGGATACAAAAGAGAGCGATTAGAATTATGGCAAATGAACACTCTAGAGAATCATGTAGACCTCTGTTTAAAGATTTAAACATTCTCCCACTGCCCTGCATATATATCTTTGAAAGTATTATGTTTTTTAAAAAGAATTTAATGAATAAAGATGTTTTTCTTAAAACAAACAATGATGTTCATAGGCATAACACAAGACAAAATCAAAACATTCATATTTCACACACACACACAAGCATATATCAAAAAGGAACTTTTCACACTGGAGTTAAATTATACAATAAACTACCCCAGTATATAAAACTGGCCCCAAAAATAAAAACCTTTGATAGAATGTTGAAAGCTTATCTGCAGTGCCATTGTTTTTACTCAGTAGTTGAATATTTTAGCGTATAGGAGTGATGGAATCTATAACTATATTTTACTTTTTTAATTTAATTTTAATACCTAGCTGTATGTTGTTGTATTTATAGAATTAAGTTTTCATATTATGATAATAGAGTGAGGTGTAAATAGTTGTGCAATAAGATTGTATCTATTAAGATTTGCTATTATAATAAGTTATAAATAGTTTTAATCTTAGTAATATATACCTGTTAGTTCTTTTATTTTATGCATGTAAATTCTGACGTGTCCTATATCAAAAATGTATTGAATGCATGTATTTGATCAAATGGAATTAATAAAAATCTATCTATCTATCTATCTATCTATCTATTATGACACTTATCCAAGAATGGGATATTCGAAATTGGAAAGCTAGTGATCTAAATGACTCTCCTGTAGCCAAGTACCTAAAAGAAAGAAAGAAACAAAAACATGATATATTTTTGAAATTTAAATGTAATTGTTTCTCCCTGCTCATGTCTTCTACAGATGTTGACTGCAGCAAGAGGTGGGCCTACATAAGAGATTATTATGTTAGACGCAGAGGAAAACCAATAACTGGCTCCGCTGGTGACGCAGCAAAGAAGAGAACTGTGCTTCTGTCATTCTTAGATGACTTCAGTTCATTGAAAAGAAGGTAAAGAAAAGGAACGTTTAATCGTAAATTATATACTGTCACAAAACTAAATAGGGCTAATACATTTTCAGTAGAACAGATACTTATTGGATCACTATTCGTGGGCTTTAGTGTTTATTTTCCTAATGATCATATTATTCCGTATTTCAGCACGATTACCAATGTTGTTGGAGATAAGGGCTGTGAAGATGTAAATATCAACGGAACTCCTGCTGTAGAGGAGGATACTCAGGTCTACAAAGAAGGAAGTGACTTGATAAACTTGGAGGAAGATGAGGCGGAGAACGTTCGTAAAGAGATGGAACCACCAAAAAAGAGGAAAAGATCAGCGCATTCTGAGGAACGACTGCAGCTGCTGAAACAAATAGCCGAGCGGAACGTAAATTCCACCGCACAATTAGACGAAACAGATCATTTTTTCATGTCTATGGCGAAAAGTGTAAAAGAACTTCCTCGACATGTACAAGTACAACTGAGGATGCAAATTTCCACGCTGGTTGGTAATGTTGAATTACGGCATTTATCAAACGACCCAACATCAAGAACATCTAGGCCTAGCAGCAGTCACAGTGAAAGTATAGGAGATGTAATGTCTCCTGCACCAACCGGACAGTTGACATTTACAGAAAATGAGCCAAGCGAACTAACACACTCGATATTGTTGTTAAATGATATAACCGATGTGATTTAAAATAACAATAGTCAGTTTATAGATACGGTATATGAAAAAACGAAATATTATAATATATTGTTGTTAATTAATATGCTAAACTAACCTTAAAAATACACAGAGTTTCTGTTCAGGAGATATTGGTCTTTTGTTTCTGTTGTATGGTACTGAGGTGATGGCATCTTTTATGTAATTCAGAACATAGTCAAATAACACAGGTGTCAACCGAAAATATTCTCTGAATTTATCTTCATTGCTGTGCAAATGACGACGCACTAACATTTCATATGCACCTTCTGTAGGACGCCTTTTAAAAATATCACTCGCACCCGAACGTTCCCTATCATCTTCGGATGACTCTTCTTCTTCCAAAATTATTACGAGTGCAATGTCAAGATCATCCATTTCTTATTCAACGTTCTTATTGCCCCGCTGCGCTAGTCTGCCTCAACGAGGAACAGCTGACTGAGGATGGATGATCGGCAGCGGTCGTGGCTATTCGGGTCGCTTCGTCACACTGATAATTAGCTCTAGCTTTACACCATTGTTCACCGTCAAGACGGTCCCCAGTTTCTATACGTCATTCACCGTCACATTACGGCCGCTAGGAAGCGGTACCGCTACTGGAGGAAACCAAACCTTAATCCTGAAATAAATTACATGAGATTAATAAAACACTAGGATGACCAGTTTCGATCGTCAAGCGATCATCATCAGATCCAATACACTTAGGCTATAAAATCTATGTTTGAAATACAGGTGAAAATATTTACAATATGTACAATTATTTAGTTGCAGTCGACCGCACAGCGAGTTCAAGTGAGCACGGAAACTGCGAATAGCTGTAGTACGGAAGACAATCAGATAAGTAGTTAGCCTAAAATTTTATAGTTTAACCATAGTTTACAACCATATAATCTCTCTAAAGTACAATCTCCGGATAGCCATCACCATTTAGCATTTCACCTAACATATATACTGCATTTAGCATACACTGACAGTTGCAGTACCAATACTGCAACTAAATAATTGTACATATTGTAAATATTTTCACCTGTATTTCAAACATAGATTTTAAAGCCTAAGTGTATTGGATCTGATGATGATCGCTTGACGATCGAAACTGGTCATCCTAGTGTTTTATTAATCTCATGTAATTTATTTCAGGATTAGGGCATAACCCATCTCTTTTGGGTACATTCGTGTTGACCGACTGAAAAGCACTAAAGTCTTGTATACAGCTAGGTATTAAAATTAAATTAAAAAAGTAAAATAATAGTTATAGATTCCATCACTCCTATACGCTAAAATATTCAACTACTGAGTAAAAACAATGGCACTGCAGATAAGCTTTCAACATTCTATCAAAGGTTTTTATTTTTGGGGCCAGTTTTATATACTGGGGTAGTTTATTGTATAATTTAACTCCAGTGTGAAAAGTTCCTTTTTGATATATGCTTGTGTGTGTGTGTGAAATATGAATGTTTTGTTTTTGTCTTGTGTTATGCCTATGAACATCATTGTTTGTTTTAAGAAAAACATCTTTATTCATTAAATTATTTTTAAAAAACATAATACTTTCAAAGATATATATGCAGGGCAGTGGGAGAATGTTTAAATCTTTAAACAGAGGTCTACATGATTCTCTAGAGTTTACATTTGCCATAATTCTAATCGCCCTCTTTTGTATCCTAAACGTGCTTAGTACATCTGGCGACATACCCCAAAATATGATCCCATATCTTAAGTATGAATGGAAATAAGCAAAATAAGTATTTCTTAATGTGTGCATGCTAGTGCAGGTTTTCAAAATACGTAACGCAAAGCACATCGAGTTCAGTTTAGTATTCAGATATTGTATATGTTTATTCCATTTCAAGTCTTGTTGTATCCATAGTCCTAAAAACTTTGTTTCAGATTTATTTTATATTTGATGACCATTTAATGTTATATTGGGCATCGCAGGATTCTTATTCTGTATAGTGTGGAAATTTAGACATACTGTCTTTTTATAGTTTATTATGAGGCGATTATCTTGTGACCATTTGGTTAACTCTCCTGTAACGGAGTCAGCAGACTGCTGTATGACCTGTTTAGTTTCACCTTTTATTACGAGTGTTGTATCGTCCGCAAACAAAATTTCCTTATGTGAATGAACGTTCTGTGTTATATCATTGATATATAGAAGAAAGAGTAGTGGGCCCAAAACCGATCCCTGGGGTACTCCAAATTCAATAATTCCCTCATTGGACAATGTTTCATTAAGTAATTTGGTTCCATCATCCTTGTGTCTCAAGCTTACTATTTGTTTACGCCTTGTTAAGTAAGACTCTATCCATTTATTAGCTAGACCTCTAACACCATATTGATTTAGTTTGGTAAGGAGGATTTTATGGTCAACAACATCAAATGCTTTCGATAAATCCAAGAATAGGCCAGTTACATGTTCCTTATTGTCAATTAATTTCAGTATACTATTACTACATTCGTAAATTGCTGTCTGTGTAGATTTTTCCGTTCTAAATCCATGTTGTGAGTTTGATAATATTTTTTTTTCTATGAAACTTATCAGTCTCTTATACATAATTTTTTTCCACAATTTTTGCAATGCCAGTTGGTAAGGTAATAGGACGATAGTTATCTAATTCATCTTTTGAACCATTTTTGTGCACTGGAATTACTTTTGATAACTTCAAAATATCCGGGGAAGTTCCTGAGAGAATTGAACTGTTTATTAAGTGTGTAAGTGGATTTATTATATTTTCTGCACATTTCTTTAAAATTGCATCAGGGATGCCATCAATGCCAGCACAGAATTTATTTTTTAGCTCTTTTATAACTATTCTTACCTCTTCACTTGTGACATGATTTATAAATAAATAATCACTGCATGTATTTATTTTATTATTAGAATTTAGTGTATTTACCTGTGATTTATTTATTAATTTTTGTGGAATTTCCAGAAGATAGTCATTAAAAGTGTTTGCTATTTCCTCTGGATTATTAATCACTTTATTATTTCTGGTCAGTGTAATGTTCCTTTGTATTTTAGCAGATTTTCCAGTTTCTTTCTTTATCACGGACCACATAGCCCTGTTTTTATTAGATGATTGGGAAATAAAATTATCATTATGCATTTTCTTTGCTAGTCTTATTACCTTATTTAATATGCTAGTGTATTTTTTGTAGTATAAATTGAATTCAGGTGTTGTGTGGTATTGTTTATATAATTTGTGTAGAAATTTCTTTCTTTGACATGAATTTATAATCCCTGTTGTTATCCAATTGCTAGTTTTGTTATTTTGAACAGTTCTTCGTTTAAAGGGGAATGCTATTTCAAATAGTGTTTTAGGGTACTGTTAAATGCATTAAATTTATCATTTACATTTTCTAGTTCATAAATTTCTGACCATGTTTCCTTATTTAATAAGTCATTGAAATATGTAACATTTGATTCAGTGAATGACCTGCACTTTGATTTTACTCCATTATCATTGTTATTGATTACTTCGGATACGTCTAATAACACCGCTAGTCACTTGTTATTCAATTTAGTATTGGATCCAACATAATACAGATTAAGTCACTAAAAATGGAGTATACTGCAACAGTTGTCGGCATGCGGGCCCAAACAGTAAACAAAACGCACATGGCGGTCTTTGTTTTGATTCGAATCGCCCATAACAATGTCCCGCGCCTGACATCACATGTATCCATTCACCGTCCATGTTCACGTTGCCATGGAAATATAATTTTCCCAAGGACCAACAAAATGAACGGAAAGCCCCTAAAATCTAGTGACAAACAAGCAAACAAGATTGGTAAGAAAACTGTTACCGAGCTCGGGCCCAAACAAAAGAATAATTATTTAACAGACGGAGAAAGTAGTATGGACTTTCTTAGGCCTGGTTAATGCAATTTGTAAAGCTTGTAAGAGAAGTTTGAATGTATTTGGATTAATAGTCCCCAAGTATGAATCTCGAGTGCAGCACACAAAATGAAATGAAATGTTGTAGTACCTTCTATGAGTTTCCAAATAAGTTCTATAGGCAGCTGTGTGAGCATTGGATGTAAAATGGCGTCAGCTTAATAAGGGTTTTGTTAACGAAGAGGTTAGAATACAGGTACGTTACTTGTCAGAGTTATGCTTTATCGTAGTTATGAGAATATTTTTAACCAAATAGACACTTTGGGAGAGTTTAATATTAGCATATTCAGAAGGTATAACTAGGGTTGAAATAATATATTGTTAATGCCATCTACTGGTTCATAAAATAGCTAGTGGACTAGTAGTTGGCAGGGTATGCCATCTTCCCAACCCTTCCAGAAAACCTTGTGGATCTATAGTTGGCATGGCAACCTAAATGTGCATACTTCATTGTTATGGTTTATTCTACTCAATACACTTGTTGATTTTGACTTGTAAATGGTAAATTAAGTTGTAATAGAATAAAAAAAACATGGAATGCTGCTTTAATGATTCCGTGAATAAAGATAATGGCCGTTCTTGATCTATTTGACTTAAGCCATAATGAACCGTTTGGGATATTAAATTTAGCTTCATAGATCCCTAAAATTAATTTCAATTTTAATTGTATAGCGCAGTTAAGCTATAAATTATGAAACCTTGGTATGTTTTATTTGCTAGTAAGTTAAACTCTGAGAAAAACATCGTTCTTTATTTTCAGGACACTGAATCTATCTTATCATGCCTGCAAAGGGGAAAGGATCTCTGTTTAAATACTCAACTGAGGCTACGCAGAATGTCATCGAAGCTGTTAGAAATGGCACACCATATGCCACAGCAGCCACTAAAGTGGATTTAAAAAGTGTGGTTTGCCACCATGGGATCGAAACGCAGTTGATTTTTCAAGGATCCTTTCCACAGAAAGGGAGGAAGAAGTCCCAGTTTTTCGACAGCACGACAGTATGTGGCATGAATACCAAGTAGCCGTAAAAGTAATGGAAAAAGAAATTGGTGAAAGTAAAATTGGCTATTTTAAACAGAAAAAAGAACTGTGCCAACTGGATAAAGAAATTGAAGAAGACGACAGAAGCTTATTTTTACTGTGGAGGAATTTGCAGGAAATTGTTGAAATCCGCTCACCTTCCTCGATGAACAGCCCATTAATAATTGATGAGCAAGTACCAGTTCTTACTGCCTTATCACCTGCTGACATGAATCAAGTCACTGTTCTAGCAGTTGCAAATGAAGACACACCACATATGCATAAATATAATTTGTCTTTCGCATGAGGGTCTCTTTCAACACAATCACCAAATCAAAGATCATCCAATGTTCAACCCATTCCTTCAACATCGACAAGCCAAACTGAAAATCCACCAATTGCTCCAAGAACACCACCTTCGTTTGAGGACAAAAGGAGTGATGCGAATACAGCTGGTTCAGGAAGTTCCACAACCAATATCCCTTCCCCTTTCAAACGAGCGTTATTTTACCCGAAAGAACTGTCTTCAACAACGTCAAAAAAGAAAGAAGGAAAAGGTATCTAGAGATTGGCAATTGTTCCAGGAAAGAAAGAAGCAAAGGATGAAGCTGACAGATTGAAAGAAGAAAAAGCAAAGTTGAGAGAAGAAATAATGAAGAAACAATGTGCTGAGTTGGCGATGATAAAGCAAATAAGAGGATTAAGTTATCTAAAATGCCAGACAGTAGCAGTGTATCAGAGGAAGATGTTTCGACAAGTGACACAGTCAATTTACGCAAGGGGCTCATGTGATATGTGATTACGAGGGGGAATATTTCCCTGGCATTTGGGTAGTTTATTGGCTGAGGAATAACCCACCCACCAAGGGAAGATGATTAAGAAAAGGAAGTAGATTTTGGATTGGAGAAAAAGGATAGAAAAATAGGAGGAGAGTCCCACAAAATTAATAAGTTTAGCTTTAAACACACCTAAAGGTGGTTGCCACCGAAAATCCGTGCTCGGATACCTAAAGTGGGTACGAGCTTGGTCGAAGCTAACGGGAACCGCAGCTAAGACTTGGGCAGTTTGCCAGAGAGAGGCTGTAGTGTATTTCCTCCCAAGCATGCATAAAAGTACTATAGGGAAGGGTGATGGTCTGGCAAGACAGATAGTAAAAGCTTTATTGAGTATGAACGAGGGCATAAACCTAGGAAGAGCTAGGAAAGCCAGGATCCTGCCTAACTGTAGTGTCAGAGAAATGATGAATCCAAAAACAAATATTTAATTTATTTAACAATTCAAAGAAGTTTGAGGAAATTAACAAGCATGTAATATAATTTTGACAAACATAGTTCATTTGAACTTTTTAACAAATGGGGTCGCAGACCTCTCAACATTAAACGTTTGCTCCAGGCAATTGACAATTTACAAGGTTTCAAACCTTACATGTTTCTAAAATCTTTATAAGATTTAAACAAATAAACAATGAAGCAATTAAAGTTTGAACGTGAATTGGAGTACAAAGAGTGTACCTTAAGAAATTCTTGAGAGAATGTTCTAGAGAAAGTGACAACTTCGAAAATAACAATAATAAAAACATGAAAAATAAGATGGAAGTTCCTACAACTTCTTATATTTATACAGAATTACTATATGAGAATTATACAAAAGAGGGCAGGTCACTTACTGTGAAACCTGAAGAAAGTGAAAAGGAAGGTTCTAGACTTCCCAAGTTTGAGCAGGAATCACTAGCCAAATGGGACAGTTTCCATTTCGTGAAACCTGAACATGACTCGCTCAAGAGTTTAAAGAAATTGTTTTCCCTGATTATAGGAAAGGAACAATGTGAATTGAAACTTGTATCACACAAGCAATAATGCAGAATTTAATTAATGTTAAACTAGCAAAGTTGGAAGGGCACTTCATGAGTGACACCTTATTGAAACAGACCTAAATTTAAAAGTTTATTACAGATTGTTAGTAAGAGGTTTAGGAAAGAGCAATAGGGATGGAGGAAAAAATGTTCATGGCCGTGTTTAATATAAACGGACGATCGCGACGCGGTAGAAAAGTGGAACAAGCACTGATTATCACTATAGTCTGTAAAGATTGATGCAAAATTCACTGTAGAAACTCGAAAGTTCATGAGAAAGAAAGTTTTTACAATGCTGGAAAGAACTGGTTGCACTAGGTAGGCTAGAGTCTATTGCTGGAGAAAATGGTGGATTACAGTTAAATGCGCCATAGAACATCCCAACGGTGGACGAAAGTTAGCTATTGCAGTAATTTAAGGAAGATTCCTCATTTTAACTAGTATTTTCACAAGTGAGTGAAAAATACCTGACGGCAAGGCTCGCAGATAGAGTACCAGATCTGGAAAGTTCCAGAACGATCTTTATAGAAGAATGGAGTCAAAGTTAATCCAGCGGAGGAACTAGCTTTATAATTATAGACAGCGGGTATTAGATAATATCCCACGTAGTGAGAGGATTTCTCATTTTGCAAGCATAAGAAATGCTGCTTTTCACCAAGATTGGCTTGATTAGACAAAAGCCCAACATGGAAAATCCCGCGAAGAATGATTACCGCCCCACAAGTAATCTCACGCTGTCTATAAAATAATCAATAAAAGCATGTAGATAAAATTGATGAAGATGAGGTTAAAACCTTTAAAATGGTACTTATCTTGATTTCATGTTGAAGGCGAAGTTTCCTTTGAAGATAACTACTTTGCCAACATGGCGTAGAAGAGTGTGTGCCTCTTGGTTTGAGGACGCTAGCTCGAGAGGAGCTTTGACTGATCGAGTCAACTGCCGACTGAGAAGTGAGACCTGCTCAACGGAGCACGGAAGGTCCAAGGAAGGGAAAAAGAGTGGGGGGTAGGAGACAAAAGGAGAACATATAAACATTGCCAACTTTAAAACAAAAATGATCTTCTCTTGCTGAGCCGGTCTTCAAAGAGTTGATAACAGATGATACTAGCGCAGCATGGTGAGTAAAGAAGTAGACGTAGTCCTCTTGCTCAAGGAGATAATAGCTGGCGATGGTAACAGGATCTGGTGGCCAGATGGAGAAGGAATTCCTCTTGCACCAGGAAGAATTGAGGAGCTTCAGATATTCGCTGCTATATGACGCTAGGTGGGTCATAGAATATATATCTGGAACAGACTCATACAAAATGTAAGCAACCGGAACACCTAAGAGAAAATAGATCACTGTTGGTGTTTGACAAAGAGGAAGGAAAGAACATGCAAAAGCATTCAAAATCTTAATCTCTCGTACCGTGTATTCCAAGAATGCACCATACTGGGAGGGGCAGACACCAACAGCGAACAAGGAAAACAAGTAAACATTTAAAGGTAATAAGCAATTGCAGAGAAGTAGTCTTGTGATCTGACCATTAGTGGTCAAAACTCTGACTACCCTGACTCTCCCATCCCTTCCAGGGTAACACTCGGTCACTCTACCCGAGATCCAGACTAAGGGGGGAAAAACTTCCCTAACTAAGACCAAGTCTCCCACTTTAATGTCGGGACTGGAAAGAAACCACTTCTGCCTCCGTTGCAAGGAAGTTAAATATCCCAAGTTCCACCTCTTCCAAAAAGAATTACGGAGGGCTTCAAGTTTACGCCAAACGATAGGTAGATTAGAATCCCTGTGATAATTAGGAAGGGGAGGAGGGGCAGAGAGAGAAGTACGTGTAAGGAAGTGACCAGGTGTGACTGGAAGCAGGTCATCATGGTCATTGGAAAGCGGAGTTAAGAGGCGAGAATTATCAACACTTTCAATCACAAAATAACTAGAAGCTGCGGGAAATAAGGCACTAGTAAAGATTACGATACGATGAGAAAGATGAATTGACAAGTTTAAACAAAGCGTATAGAAATAAGTACATCTATTCAGGACAGGAATATACCAAATAAACAAAGAAACTATGCGAGTAGAAAGCAAGAACGCCATAGGTAACAACCTAGTAGCCATAAGCAATGACCTTAAGTCATAATAAGTATCAAAGGGGTTACTCAGAAAAATACTTAAGTCAGCGAGAAACGTGACATAACAAGTATAAATACCAAAACACATCGAATATGACGACGAGAAAAAGTAAGTTTGTTCATCAATGAACAATAAGATCACAAAATATGTAAGCAGAGTGAAATACATGAGCGCGTGAGAAATACGCAACGAAGTTTTGAAACAAGGATCGAAGCAGTTGGAGAATACGAGCGTGAGTAAGTGAGATACACAGGCAAGCACGGCCTTGACCCACAGAGTACAGCGAGATAACGAATATAAATATCTGAAAGAGTCCTTGACTAGAACAAGTTTATTTTGGGAAGTAGGTCAACGGCTTCTGTACTTGCAGGAGCGACTCACTAGACAATGCTTGGCAATCAGCCAAAGTTGAGATAAGAGAAACTTGCTTTGAACTTTGTCAAACGTACAGGAAATAAACAGTGACTTGACCTTCCTCGGGCTTGTATACAAACAAGTTTGAAAAACAAGCAGTTCGGAATAAACAAACAACACTTGTTGAATCAGCTGTGACTTAAAGCAGATATTCAGGTTAGACGGCATGCAGTCAATCATAACTTGGACGTGAACAAACAATTTAAAGCCATAAGAAATAAAGTAGGAAATCAATTTCGCATGATTTTGAGGATCACGGAATCCGACAATTTTCGACAGGAAAAAGCTTAATTCTTCCGAGCAAAGAAGACAAGCTGGGACATTGAGAAGAAGGTTATGCATAAGAATAGTTATTCTAGATGCTATAGAATTCAGATTTTCAAACGGTTTCATGAGCGACTTCCAATTGTGAGGAAGGAGGGAGGAGCCGGCCGTGGCCATCCTTCTACATAGCGAAAGAAGTGAAACATAGCGTACAGCGAAGTGATGGAGACTGATAGCCATGGTTTTACACAAAGGGAAGATAGTTTTCGAGAAAAAGTTTAAGCAATTACCTGCTATAAAAAATGACATGAGAAGGTAAACGAAATAACTCAAAGCAAGGCAAACTTGAATTGCCATTTTGTGCGGGAAGGAAAAACCATTTAAACAACTTACAGAGGTAGCGTAGTTGTTCACGATAAGACATCGTTTCGGCAAGTGTTTTTCAAAAATATTGAGATCTGAAACATGAGCGTTCTCTTTTCCAGAAATAGGATTTATGTCAGCCGTAACGAAATGACATTGCGCTTTGGTTTGAACACTGGGATGTTTGATTTCACCAGTAATAACCCAACCAAAATCGGTGTCTCTGGCGACCACGGTTGAAGATAACTTACGTGTTTGTTTGCGAATGCACTTCCAAAAAACATTGGCACTGAAAAGTACATCAATGGGACCTTGAGCATTAAACTGAGGATCGG
Organism: Meconema thalassinum; assembly: GCA_946902985.2. NCBI lineage: Eukaryota > Metazoa > Arthropoda > Insecta > Orthoptera > Tettigoniidae > Meconema > Meconema thalassinum. The sequence goes on from OX336388.2 coordinate 1,851,071,108, forward strand.
CTAACCTTAAGTGCGAGGGAATGTTTAAACCGGAAGTATTAATAGAGTGACTTGGAGTGTCCCTGCCAATACTGGTAAGAATGAGACAGTTTACATTAAGATTGGTGTTTCTTTGGCAAACGTCTCTGATTTTCAATTTTGAAGACTGCAAGACTTGAGTTTTCAAATTGTCAATGCCAGATACATTGATAGAAGTAGGCGATGACGAAAGACCTAGTTTTTTAATCAACGATTGCGAAACAAAATTATGAGTTGAAGCGGAATCAAGAAGACCACGGGTTCTAAACCAATTTCCAAATTTATCTTGGATTTCGAATTGTACAGTGGTCAAAAGGGTTTGCGCACTATGAAAAGTTTCGGCGTTGGAAATGCAGGAAGAAGCATTAGTTTGTTCGGAGCTGCTCTGCATGGAGCTTGAAGAGGCGGGTGCTGATGACCTCGATTTATCGTGAACGTGCAATAAAGAATGATGCGGTTTTTTACAATGGAAACAGAGATTTGATGACGTACAGTTCGAAGAAGAATGCTTAGGTGACAAGCAATTGAAGCAATGTTTGCTATTGAAGACAAACTTCCTTCGATCTTCGACAGACAATTCTTTAAAGGATTTGCACGAATACAATGTGTGAAGCTTTTTACAGAGCGTGCATTTTAACGATTTGTTAAGCGGCCTGATATGTTCTCTTGAATGATTGAAAGAAGAACGGGGTTGCTTGTTCTCGACAGATGGGGGCTGATGTCCCTTTGAAAAAGCAAGGTTTTTCTCAAAAATTTGACACTGATGATTCGTTTCGACCTTTTCGCACTGAAATGCGAGTGCTGTAAGGACTTGGCATCGGCTGTTAAGAAACGAGATTAAGTGTTCGAAAGAAAATTCTTCCTTGCGAGCGAGTTCAATTTCCCAAGCCTTTAAAGTTGAAAAATCGAATCTTGATGTAGCCAGATGAATGAGTATGGTGTCCCATGTTTGGACAGGCTGCTTAAGTTGGTATAATGCTCTGACATTTAACTGTATAGAGTCCAACAGGTTTCTTAAAGAGGTGACGTCATTAGGTTTGACAGCTGGCAGGCTGAAGAGACAGCGTATGTGGCGAGCTACACTCAAACGTAAATTGCCATATCTCTCTTTAAGGAGATTAAAGGCGATGTGGTAGTTGTCTGCGCTTAAAGGCAGTGACTCCACTAAGGCTAAGGCCTCACCTTCCAAAGACACACGAAGGAAATAAAATTTATGTATGTCAGGGATCTCGGTATTTTCATGAATTAGGGAGCAGTAAAGTTCGTAAAAAGAATGCCATTCACCTTCCTTGCCTGAGAAGTGCGGTAGGCTTATCTTAGGAAGTAACGGTTTCGGTTTGTTCTCGTGAACTGAAGCGGGTGCGAACTGGGCCGGATTGATGACCTTAGTGTCCGGTTCTGAGATATTGCGGATCAGTTGGTGGGCCTTTGCAATCCCTTCAAAGTACAAGGGTTCGACCTCGTCCCGATCCGATTGAAGTTCTGGGCAAGCGGATTCAATCTCGGTTTGAATTTGATCGTAATAATCATAAGACCGTTCGTACAACTTAAGGCGATGTGTCAAGATGTCTAAATCACACTCGGTGGGATTTAATTTGCTGATGAAATTTCTGAATCTAGTGAGTTGCCCTTTATAGGAAGAACGTCTAGCAATGAGAGTTTCATCTTTCTCAGTAGGAGCCATGACAAAGAGAATAAATTGAAATACAACTCACGAAACTGTAGAACCTTGAAGATGCTGTCAAGTTTGCAGCAGCGAATGGGTAGAAAGAACAGGACACCCCAAAGGAGACAGGAGCGGCCTCTTTCCCGTTCACAGGCTTTGCATGATGTAGTTATAGCTGAAAAATTCAAAACAGATATTAATAATTTGCCAAGTATTGTCAAACAGAAAAATGACAAATGGACTCTCCCGGGTTTCTGGTACCAAATTTTGGGTAGTTTATTGGCTGAGGAATAACCCACCCACCAAGGGAAGATGATTAAGAAAAGGAAGTAGATTTTGGATTGGAGATAAAGGATAGAAAAATAGGAGGAGAGTCCCACAAAATTAATAAGTTTAGCTTTAAACACACCTAAAGGTGGTTGCCACCGAAAATCCGTGCTCGGATACCTAAAGTGGGTACGAGCTTGGTCGAAGCTAACGGGAACCGCAGCTAAGACTTGGGCAGTTTGCCAGAGAGAGGCTGTAGTGTATTTCCTCCCAAGCATGCATAAAAGTACTATAGGGAAGGGTGATGGTCTGGCAAGACAGATAGTAAAAGCTTTATTGAGTATTAACGAGGGCATAAACCTAGGAAGAGCTAGGAAAGCCAGGATCCTGCCTAACTGTAGTATCAGAGAAATGATGAATCCAAAAACAAATATTTAATTTATTTAACAATTCAAAGAAGTTTGAGGAAATTAACAAGCATGTAATATAATTTTGACAAACATAGTTCATTTGAACTTTTTAACAAATGGGGTCGCAGACCTCTCAACATTAAACGTTTGCTCCAGGCAATTGACAATTTACAAGGTTTCAAACCTTACATGTTTCTAAAATCTTTATAAGATTTAAACAAATAAACAATGAAGCAATTAAAGTTTGAACGTGAATTGGAGTACAAAGAGTGTACCTTAAGAAATTCTTGAGAGAATGTTCTAGAGAAAGTGACAACTTCGAAAATAACAATAATAAAAACATGAAAAATAAGATGGAAGTTCCTACAACTTCTTATATTTATACAGAATTACTATATGAGAATTATACAAAAGAGGGCAGGTCACTTACTGTGAAACCTGAAGAAAGTGAAAAGGAAGGTTCTAGACTTCCCAAGTTTGAGCAGGAATCACTAGCCAAATGGGACAGTTTCCATTTCGTGAAACCTGAACATGACTCGCTCAAGAGTTTAAAGAAATTGTTTTCCCTGATTATAGGAAAGGAACAATGTGAATTGAAACTTGTATCACACAAGCAATAATGCAGAATTTAATTAATGTTAAACTAGCAAAGTTGGAAGGGCACTTCATGAGTGACACCTTATTGAAACAGACCTAAATTTAAAAGATTATTACAGATTGTTAGTAAGAGGTTTAGGAAAGAGCAATAGGGATGGAGGAAAAAATGTTCATGGCCGTGTTTAATATAAACGGACGATCGCGACGCGGTAGAAAAGTGGAACAAGCACTGATTATCACTATAGTCTGTAAAGATTGATGCAAAATTCACTGTAGAAACTCGAAAGTTCATGAGAAAGAAAGTTTTTACAATGCTGGAAAGAACTGGTTGCACTAGGTAGGCTAGAGTCTATTGCTGGAGAAAATGGTGGATTACAGTTAAATGCGCCATAGAACATCCCAACGGTGGACGAAAGTTAGCTATTGCAGTAATTTAAGGAAGATTCCTCATTTTAACTAGTATTTTCACAAGTGAGTGAAAAATACCTGACGGCAAGGCTCGCAGATAGAGTACCAGATCTGGAAAGTTCCAGAACGATCTTTATAGAAGAATGGAGTCAAAGTTAATCCAGCGGAGGAACTAGCTTTATAATTATAGACAGCGGGTATTAGATAATATCCCACGTAGTGAGAGGATTTCTCATTTTGCAAGCATAAGAAATGCTGCTTTTCACCAAGATTGGCTTGATTAGACAAAAGCCCAACATGGAAAATCCCGCGAAGAATGATTACCGCCCCACAAGTAATCTCACGCTGTCTATAAAATAATCAATAAAAGCATGTAGATAAAATTGATGAAGATGAGGTTAAAACCTTTAAAATGGTACTTATCTTGATTTCATGTTGAAGGCGAAGTTTCCTTTGAAGATAACTACTTTGCCAACATGGCGTAGAAGAGTGTGTGCCTCTTGGTTTGAGGACGCTAGCTCGAGAGGAGCTTTGACTGATCGAGTCAACTGCCGACTGAGAAGTGAGACCTGCTCAACGGAGCACGGAAGGTCCAAGGAAGGGAAAAAGAGTGGGGGGTAGGAGACAAAAGGAGAACATATAAACATTGCCAACTTTAAAACAAAAAATGATCTTCTCTTGCTGAGCCGGTCTTCAAAGAGTTGATAACAGATGATACTAGCGCAGCATGGTGAGTAAAGAAGTAGACGTAGTCCTCTTGCTCAAGGAGATAATAGCTGGCGATGGTAACAGGATCTGGTGGCCAGATGGAGAAGGAATTCCTCTTGCACCAGGAAGAATTGAGGAGCTTCAGATATTCGCTGCTATATGACGCTAGGTGGGTCATAGAATATATATCTGGAACAGACTCATACAAAATATAAGCAACCGGAACACCTAAGAGAAAATAGATCACTGTTGGTGTTTGACAAAGAGGAAGGAAAGAACATGCAAAAGCATTCAAAATCGTAATCTCTCGTACCGTGTATTCCAAGAATGCACCAGCATTATTTTGAGGTAAGAATCAAATCGGGCATACGGTATGTTAAAGTAATGGCTGTGGCAGGCATGGAAGTGGCCAAAAACTGACGATGTTTGTTGGTATGAAAAGGACGACATAAAGGGAAAAAAAATTCAAGCCCCAAATTGTACACAAATAGAGGTCACTATCGAGTGCCAGAAATTAATAAATACAGGAATTTTTAAAGATATTCACATAACCTTGCATGCAGTATTGGTTTGTTTACTTTATTTAATGATTTAATGTTCTGTATATCAATAATGCAAAGTTTATAGGTGAATAATACTTATGGACAAACTGTCAACTACTGGTGGTGTCATGTGTCAACTACCGGAGCACGGGATGAAGACAGATGTCATCTACTGGTGACTTGTCATACATGAATTTACTGTTACATTTTATAATTTGGAAAGAACATATGCAGATCATCCATTAGATTTGTATTTTAAAACCAATTCAAGTAAATACATTTATAATTGGTTTAATAGTTTACCGAGTTTATGATTGAAAAAAAATCCACAGCCTGCTTCCAGTCTCCGACCGGGTCAGGAATGGAATGAATGAAGCCCCCATCTTGCGGCGAGGATATGAACTGTGCCGGCTGCCGAGGCCTGACGCACTCCTCTGGGGCAATGATTAAATGAATGACAGATGAAATGAAATGATAGTGGAGAGTGTTGCTGGAATGAAATTTTGACAGGGAAAACCGGAGTACCCGGAGAAAAACCTGTCTGCCTCCGTTCTGTCCAGCACAGATCTCACATGGAGTGACCGGGATTTGAACCACGGACCCAGCGGTGAGAGGCCAGCGTGCTGCCGCCTAAGCCACGGAGGCTTTCTTCCGAGTTTATGATTAATTATGAATATTTGTGTCTGAAATTTCCCTTAGAGTGCCATCTACTGGTCCCATTACCTTACGCCCCTGCGAAGGATGATGTATTTAAGTTCACAACAAGGAGTCTTCTTCCACAAGGAGGAAAGATCACATAAAGGACCATGCTTGCTGATATCACACGATTGTTCGACCCATTAGGTTTGTTAGGTCCAGTCGTTGTGAAGGCAAAAATGCTGCTCCGGCAACTATGGTCAGCTAAGAGTGATTGGGACGAACCCCTTCCGCTGGAAATAAAGGAAGATTGGTTGAACCTTTAACGAACATTATCTGCAATCAAGGATTTCACTATTTCCCGACGAATGGCAAGTGGCACTCATCAGAATAATCCACAGTTGCATGGCTTCTGTGACGCATCTTCAGAATTCAGTGATCACAGTCCTGAAGATCGGACAAGAACAAATGGTCCCTCAGGAATTGCACGACCTTCAACGCGGGATGCCTTGTCATCCAAAGAGCTCCATCATCAACCTGAAGCATACTGCGTGACCTGCGCCAAATTAAGAACCATTCCAAGAAGCCAATTGTTGGGTACTTTGCCAGGTAATCGAGTAACACCATCACGTCCATTTCTTCACACAGGTATGGATTATTTCAGCCCAGTGTTTGTTCGTCAAGGACGACGTAAATGCCAGTCTCCAATCAAGACATTTATAGCAGTATTCATAATGTAAGGCAACAAAGGCCATTCACATTGAGGCCGTGAGTGATGCATTCCTAGGAGCTCTTCGTCATTTCGTCGCGAGAAGAGGGAAGCCATTGAACATGTACTCAGACAACGCTACCAGCTTCATCAAGGCCAATAAGGATTTAAAGGTTCTGTTTGAAAATGAAGGTCTCAGGGCAGCCGTACAAGCCGGATGTTTGTTTTAGACGATTGACCTTGAAGCTTGCGAATGAGCCTGTACACAATCACTCTCTAGCCCTCTCGATTCACATTTGTCACCACCGGTCTGATGTAATGGAATTCCAGGCTTGAGCACGTGCCGACACCACCGTGCAGACAGTACAGTCCACGTCGAAGTATTGTGTGACACGGAAGTAGGCCTGCATGTTACATAGTTACGAACAGAACGCCATTATATTTGCCAACGACTGTACTTCAGCAGTAGCGTAAGATAGCTTTCTCAATCATCTGACTGCATGGGGCAGCTGACAAGAACACAGGTAGTGTAGTTACTCGCCTCCAGGTTTCCATTAAGAGTGTTCACTCGTCTAAAACAAACGTCCGGCCTGTGCAATCTACGTTCAGCAACGAAGGAGTGGAATAGCAATACATCCCACCTAGATCTCCGCATGTAGGAGGACTTTGGGATGCTGAATCAAGTCTTTTAAATACCATCTTCGACGAATAGTAGGAAATACAGTCTTGACTCTAGAAAAACTGAACACCTTAACAGCTAAAATTGAGGCATGCCTCAAATCACGTCCCTTGACCCAGAGTTCCAACGATCCCAGTGATCTTTCTCCACTCACACCTGGCCATTTCCTTATTGGGACCTCACTCACAGCTCTTCCAGATCCAAACTTGCAGTCAACGCCAGAAAAAACCTTTCCCGGTGACAACATCTTCAACAACTACTTCAGCACTTTTGGAGCAGGTGGTACAGAGAATGCCTTCAACAAAGGACTAAGCGGAAGCACCGCGGTCCACACATTAAGGAAGGTACTTTAGTGATCTTGCGAGAAGAAAACCAACCACCACTATCATGGAAACTTGGGAGAGTGGTAACCCTTCACCCTGGTAATGACAATGAAAACTGAAACTGGACTGTTCAAGAGACATGTCAATAAACTTTGTGCACTTCCAGTACAAGACCATGTCACATATTGTTTGAACTATTGTGTTACATTACTTTGGTTCTTCATTGAGAGATTATTATTCTACTAAAGTGGACTGAGTTTTCACAATAGGTCTTGTTTGAATGTCATGTTGGTCACTCAGAGCAAAATTTCTGATGTTCATGTGTTTTATTGCTCAAGCCATAGCGTATAGGAGAGAAAGTGACGTGACTTGTGGAGTTTGTATGGACCAGCCGCTAGGCGGCTCTAGCTTCGGCTAGCGCTGAATGCGGACGGTATCAATGGCCTACCAGAAGTTGAATATGGTTGAATGTTACGTTTCAGTTATCAGCTTCCACTACGATGTAGGCCTATTAGACAAGATGACCCAAATGTAAAATTCTCCACACTGAGTACATAAAACGCTGACGTCCGTTGAGTTAATTATGAAACATTATTTACGTCATACAGTAGGTTCATATAATAAGGAAATAAAACATCCAGACGGGGATCAAAATGTAAGTGAATGTGTAAAAATCATAAGCTACAGACCATTCACAACTGAAAAAATACAGTACATATAATATAATATCAACTCACCCATGTAACTTATAGCTGTCAGTTGTTCGAAACTTTGCAAAGCTTACTGGACGATTTTGCAGACTTAGCAAATGACTTTTCTGTCCTAATTTCGTACGAAAGATAAAGCGGCACTTCATGAAATGAAAAACGAGTTTTCCAATAAGGTCCAGTTTATGTTCCATATCATATCCTAAATCACAGGGCCCTAAAACAATCTCATCAATGCTGTCCAAACACTCATAAAATATATCACCCCACAAATTTGAGAGGGTAGAGTAATAGATTTTAATTACCACGGACAGGTTTATGCCAATAGACACACGTCCCCCGAGTTCGCAGAATGTCAACTACTTCGACCTGTAATAGAATGTTGATGACTCTGTCATATGGGTGGGTTAGGTAAGTAAGGGTATTTATTGAGCCAAAGTCCCTTATGTCAGTAAAAGTTGCAGCTGTTGTGTCTGATGGCCTTTCACTTTGAAGGGTTGTTGCACACTTAACACAGCTAATTCCTTGTTTTAGTTCCTTGACAATGCACCCTGCTAGATAGTAAATCAAGCGTTGTTTAGGAATGTTGTCTTCATAAGGAAGGGGAAGGTCATTCTCCCAGTCCGTTATCACCATTTTGTCTCTAATTTTGTCGTCCGCAGACAACTTAACAGATTTGTGTTGTTCCTCGGTTTGCTTCACACATAATCGCATTTGATTAACGAATGACGCGAGAGGTGGTTCTAACTTAGGTTTTCAGTTCCAGTACAGAGATATGGCCACATTAATTGGAACATACACACACTGTAACATATGCAAATGCAGAAAATCTAAAATTGATGGGTGATCGTCACAATTTATGCACCTTAAAATTCCGAATAGACGTTCCAAGGGGTCTTGACTGAATTTCCCTGTCAACAAGTACCTGAAGCATTTGGACCATAAATATTGAGTGTCTTCTAAGGTACTGTACTCGTATATGTATAGGATCGGAAATATCAGTATTCTCAAAGTTTTCTAACTAGCCAATGTTAAATAAAGTCGACACTGGATTCAAGCCACAAAACAGGTTTTGACGCCCCAGTGAATTAACTAGTTAACCAGCAGAGCCGAGTTGAGCGCACGTGCTGTGTTAACTAGCGAGGGAAGAGCGATGCTTTGTTCCACTTCACGAAGGCACGCGACTCCTGCCGAGCGGAACGCAACCCAGAGAGACAAGAGGAGGGGTGACACGAGGCAGAAGTGTGGCACAACCAGCCAATGAGAAGCGACCTTACTTAGATGAGAGCAAATTAAGCAATTAGCATAGCTAATTACCAGCGGGATTTTAACACTTCCTAAAATCATTGAAGGTGACAAGTAATAAATAAGAAGTATTTATTAGCATTGTACCGGTACAAAGTAGACCGTAGTGTGAAAGAGAGCCCCAATCCTAGAATCGTGTTAGAAGCTATTGTGATCTCTCTCTTAACTAGGAAATAAAGAACAACGTCTTTGCAAAACAAATATAATGTAAGAACAAAATCAAATTACAAATAAAGAACAGATCAAGGAAGAGTTAATAAGTTAATTAGGTTAGTAATTACATCCAAACAACACCAAATATATCAAAGGAAGAACAAGGTAATAACATCAATTACAACAGGTAAGGCTTATTACAAACCCCAAAAATAATCATAATTCATTAATTAAGTTAAAGGAGAAAGGACAGGGAAAGAAAATCGCAAAACCAAACCCCTCTTAAGAGGTCGAAAGAGAGCCTAAGATTCGGCAAAAGTAAGATTACCCAAAGGAAGGTTTAAACAGTAATTACCGATATGTTATGTTTCAAAAATAGTAAACCTCGCTAGGAAGGTCGAAATCAAATCACGAATGACAAATAGAAGTTGATCCGCTCAAAATATTATACCAAATACGTAATGAAGCGGATCAAATTTCATCTCGACTGGCTGCTTTCATCTCAATCTTATGACAATATGCCAGAAAATAAAATAATGGCGACCGTCGCCAGGAAACGAACAATAATGCGAAACAAAATTTTATAAAAGAGAATTACTACCATCAGAAGGCCAAGAAAATAAAAGGAAAATAAATTAATAATTAATATGTATTATGTATCTAGTTTATGTCCTCTATGGAACTTGGTCGGAGTGTATATATGCTTTTACTCTGTGACAATGTTAGTTGTAAGTTGTTCATTTGTGTTAAGATGTAGATTCAGATGTGTGTGCATATTAAAGAGTTATAATATCCGTTATCCAAAACATAATAGCTATAATGTGCTTTATTCAAACATAATAGTTGGCGACGAGGAATTGGGACTTGATTCTCCGGTACAGATATAGCCTACATCAATGAAGTACGGTATTTACGTCGTCTGTTTCAACGGCCACGTGAGTAAAATCAAGAATCAGGCAAATCGACATGAAATGTACACAGAGTACTTGTAAACAATCCTAAGCAACTCATCGTATATTCAGCTACGTGTGCCTGCATGCCACATATTCAAAATAATATTTATCGCAGTTCGAACTTTGAGGTTATGCAATGTTTTTTTTTTTCTCTCAAGCCCAGGACAATATTCGGTCATCGATCACTACCCAGTGTGTTTTAAATCTGTTATCTTGAAACATTTTATTATATTTTAACTGTGACTTTTAAAATTATTTCTAAGTTCCGTCAAGATGGACGCAAATCAGTTTCAACAATTACTGAACATTTTTACTGATTCTCAAGAGAAGTTACTTGAAAGGTATCAAGCTCACCAGCCCGTCACAACCCCACAAGCCACTAACATCACACCTTTTGAAAAATTTGATTCTGAAAAGGAAAAATTCGTGTCGTATTTAGAACGATTTGAAAATTACGCAAACTTCAACAATGCCACCGATCCAACAAAGAAAGCTCAGCTCTTGTGTACGTCAATAGGGGCAATTCATTATAACAATCTCTCTACATTTTTAGGCCCTGATAAACCAATCAAGTCTCTTGGTTATAATGACCCGGCACCATTATCGACTAAGTTACAGAACATCTTGTTTCAATACAGAGCAACGCCATTGGCATGTGGACAGTCTCCAGCTGAACTATATTTGAAACGTCGGCTACGTATCCGGTTGGATGCTCTACGTCCAAACCAAAAGAGCTTGACTACATCCAGTTTCTCACCCCCTGTTCGCTCTTTCAAAGTGGGAGAGAGAGTGCAAGTCCGGATTCACCAGAAAAACCGTGATATTTGGCAGTTTGGTGTTATACAAACTAAACTCGGCCAGCGTCACTATGATGTGAAATTGGATTCGGGACGAATTTTAAAGCGGCATGTTGACCAGTTATTATCGACTCTTGTGCCAAAGAAAGATAAGCATGTCACTTTTGCTCCAACAAATCCTCCTGTGCGTGGTGTTCCAAACATACCAACACCAACCCAGTCAAGACTAGAAAATGAGGATATTCCTCCTGCAACCCACACTTCAGATGATACAAGGCAGACCATCGTGCAACCAGATGAACGCCCTGATCGAAACAGCCTTCCACCACCTGCTGATAATTATTTAAGAAGATCAGCCAGAGACAGGCGACCTCCTCAGTATCTGCAAGACTATGTGCCCAAATGAATATGAATAGTTCCTTTTATTTGTTTTTATATAAGTGGGGGAGACTATTATGTATCTAGTTTATGTCCTCTATGGAACTTGGTCGGAGTGTATATATGCTTTTACTCTGTGACAATGTTAGTTGTAAGTTGTTCATTTGTGTTAAGATGTAGATTCAGATGTGTGTGCATATTAAAGAGTTATAATATCCGTTATCCAAAACATAATAGCTATAATGTGCTTTATTCAAACATAATAATATGAGAACTGTAGATCGCACAATTTTAGGTTATGTGATTATGTATAGGTTTGGTACTTCGTAAGGCTTACAAGGGCTTGGCAGATTTTGTCCGATCTCAATGAAATGACATAAAACGGCTCTCAGGTCGTAGCACAAGGCAAACACAATTAATTAATCCATAGAGGAAATACAACACATAAAACAAGTAATTAATGATCAGACACTGAAACCAAAGCAAAAGATACTCAAATAAATTAAAAGGCAAAATTGGGTACTACTGAAATAAAACTCAAGGTTCCGTACCATTTGCAATTAAACAAGTTGAGTAATAAAAACTTTGTGCTGATCACAAGCCAAGAAAGAGATATTGGATCTCGGACAAATCTGCCAACCCAAAGCCCACTCACAGTACATCTTTAAACATATAAGACATTACCTTTGCTGCAGATTATAATACATATTAAGAAATAAATTTCGCTTTTGTGTAATGAGTACAATACAAACTCTTCGGGGTTCCGATACGAGTAAAACTCGCACCCGATAAATCCTTAGAAAATTTTTACATCTGACTTGCAAACCCTTCCAAGATCGAGTGTCGATGTTTTATTGTTTAAATTGTTGACCTTAATTCAGTGTTGATTCGGAACTGCCAACAGAACCTCAGACTAGGCCAAAACCTGACTATTAGAAAGTTACAATTATTATTGCTTAATAGTTGTCGGCACTTGCAAAATGGCCTGTGATGGATCCACAGCAGTAGCCAATCACCTTTCGACAGGATCGCGATCTCATTGGCCACAGCTGAATATATAGAAGGATCTGTGGGAAATACATGGAAAGATGAATCTTATTGAAGCAGGTTGGATTTCTAGGTTAAGTTCTTGTACAAGGGCAAGTTGTAGAAACATCAGGTATTGTAACGTGAAAATCACGGTACAATTCTCCCCCCTCCAACTTTCGCCCTGGGAGACGTGTTGACACCAATTTCCAACTCTTGGACCGACGAGCAAGGATGTGGTTACAATCGAGGCATTACGGCAGCTCCAATTCGGTATCAGTCGGGGCACTCCAGACGTCCGCCAGCAGAAAATTCAGAGAGGCTCCCATCATGAAGTTGACATGCTTCTGAAATACCATCAGACGACCCTGGCCAGACATCGCTGACAGCAACAGTAGCTTTACAGCTCTTGGGCCCCAGACTTCCTCAGCAACACATAAACCAACCCAGGAAACGGCCCCAGAAGTAGAGCTCCGGGTCATCAATCTTCCCATTTCATAACCTGATGGAACATTAATTTCGAAGGATAAGATCCATACTTCATCACGTAGTTTGAATTTGAGTTGTTAAATTTTACTTCCATAGTTCTTTTGTCATTTTTATGTTGTCGATGTACATACTTTCGCATTTGATTTTATTTCAGAAATAAATATATCTTCCCCTTAGTTCATTACATTTACCTTCAGCAGCCAAAATTAAAGAGAAGGTGCCATTACAAATTACGTTTGAAAATAAAAAGATCCACTGCCCCATAATTAAATGATTTAAAAGGTACACATCAAAATAAAGAAAATCAACATTGTATGAATTTTTAAATTTATACATTAGGTTCGGTCTCCCTTTCGCCTACAGATTTGCAGTACGATAGATGAGTCCGAAAGATTATTTTCTTTAAAGAGTCTTTCAACAACACAGTTACAGGACCTAAAAATGACAAAATTTCATATGGACCTCTATATCGTGGTTGGAGCTTCCCCGAGATTTGGTGACCCGGAGCTTTAGGCAAAAAAAATCTTAATGTAAACAAGATCACCAATTTGAAACTTACACGGAGTACGTCCCAGATTGTATCTCTCCGCAATTTTTTCATGAGATATTTTAATAGCCTGATGTACCTCTTTCCATTTTTGTTTAACACCGTCGGAGCAATAAAGGACAGAAGTTTAACGTGGATAGAACACCCAACAACCTTTAGGAATGACAAGTTACATCACTCACCAGATCCAGAAGAACAATAACAACATTTCCAAAATCAATCAAAATAAGAATGACTTAAAGCAAGAGACAACGCAATATCACAGTGGGGATACGAACTGGAAACTCTGTCACATTCCGTTCATACAGGCACATTCAAATTCAAAATTCCCCAATAAAATGTTACCACCCACTAAAATAAAATTACAGTAATGCTCAAGTTTGCAAATAGCAATCGCCAAAATACCATTACAAATTACAAACACACTTTGGACTCCCCGGAATATTACACGTTTTACGACACCAGACCTACACGGAGTAGCAAGCCCCCCCAAAAAAAGAAATCCCCAGTACTTACCTTGCCCAAACAAAACGAATTCATCGTCCGGAGAACAATAATGGAATTGTACCAACCCCCCGAAATAATAACCTTACCTTTCTTCGTCACATCTCACAGCCTGCAATCAGTTAAAATCGGGTAAGCCTGGCCAGACTTCGAATCCAGTAAGATGCCACATTCTGTCCTCGGCACGAACCAACCAGCAGATACCACAGCAAAAAACACCTGCACACTTGGCTTCATCTCAAACGATTAAATCTATCGTATAGAATAAAAATACAGCCTAACCCTAACGCAATAATGCATAACCTCACTTGACACCACCTGCAACATAATTCACAACAAAACTAGGTTACCACTCGTACACACCGATTCATAGTTTTCACACGACAATATCCCAGAACGATCTCTTAGCAAACAGAAGATTTCCAAAACAGAGCATACATCACGTTACACAAACAACCCACTTCCAAAATAACAATACAATTTACACAAGATCGAATTTAAAATGAATCACACCTTGGTCAGATTCCCCTGAATAGTCAATTACGTTTAAGTCTACAAAATTTTGCAGGATGACCTGAGCGCCCACATACAGTACACTTAAATGGTCTACCAACATCAGCATCATTAATTTTTCCATGGTGTCGCACAAGCCTAATATCAGCAGGTCTAAAGTTGGAAGGCGGAAACTTGGCACAAACCCTCTGAGCATCAGCTTGACGAATGCATTCTGCTTCATTAGCAACTGCATAAAGATCTTTAATAGTTTTCGGACGGTCCCCTACGCTAAGGAGCGACCGATACTCAGGGGTAACACCCACAATTATGTTTCTTACAATCTCACGTTCACATAAATTCAAACCGAAAACCTTCGCATACTTGAGAATATATTGGGCATACGAATTTAAGAACTCCCCCAGTTCCTGAACTCTGTAAAAATATTGGTGCACTATCGGACCCATTAGTCGCTCTGGAATGAAAACAGAAAGGACCTCTTCCAAAAATGCCTCGATACACACGCCATTGGACATGGCACTACAACCATGTTACGTATCTCCCCAGAGGTATGAGGAAAAATCAGTTGAAAAATTAGTGCGTCAGAAACATCGAAAACACTAGCATATTCATGAATTTCCACCAACTCGCGCAAAAATCTGATGACTCTATCAGTAGTATCAGTAGTGAAGTCCTTTAGCTTAGAGACACAAGCAGTTAATGGATGAAATAAATTCCCAGAACTCGAATTCGAAAATACCGAACCATTAGCATGTGAAAGGTGAACACGCGGCGAATCAAAATTATTACTTGCCCCAGGCAACGAGAGACGACTGGGTGCACATGAATATCGACGTGACCGTTCCGTAGGAACGCTAGGTTGTCTACAACCAACGGAAATGTTCATTCTAGATATCGAAGTAGAACAATCACATACTGGTCGAGAACCAGCACGAGCACAAGTGCCGTTAACAATCGAGTTAGAATTATTCATGGCCAAACCAGGCATAGAGTTACCGACTGAGGCAATTGGCCTACCAACAGGTATATTTACTCTCGGCGCAGACAAATACACATAATTATTCAGACTGGTAGCATGACTGACACATGAGACGATACAAGGCTCAGAAGATAGAGATAAATTTCTTGAATATTCCCCATGTAGAGAAAAGTTTGCTTTACTACACCGCATATTATGTCTAACATATGCACTTCAATTCACACGCGAGTCTACATTATGCTGAAAACTAGCATTCCCACTAGAACTAACTCTACAGCTCATTGTCGGGCTACTATAAACAGCAGAAAAACTAGAAGATGTTATGACAGAATTAGGTAAATTAACAGATGACGTTATAAAATTCCGAACAGGCATACTATCGGATGTTCTAGCAGTTACGTTATTCGAATCAGCCACATTAATAATGCCACTATCAACATTAGGAATAATATTTTCTAAAACTTTTGAATATTCTACAATCTCCGTACTCACATTAGCAACAAGGCTAGAACTAGTCGAAGTTACTACTTGGTTCTCCAAATTAATATCTCGAGCATTATCAAATAAATAGGAATCACACTCCTCGAGTTTCATTTTGCAATCAATTAAAATCTGAATATCATCACTCGAACGATGACCAGAAACAATTAACACATCATCAATACGGGTAAACAGATATTTTATCCGAGAGCTCATCCTATCATATTGGGCATTACTAATACCATCCAAAATGCAAAAATTAACTACATTTACAATTGTATCAACATCTGATACAATCTGAACTTACTAGATTGAAATGCATTATCATCAAGAATTTGGTGAACCACATCCAACTCAGCATTCTCCAAAAGAATTGCCCGGGCCAAATCCTCATCTCCGGGTCCCTCCAAGTTACGCATAGAAAGTTCATACTTTACTTCCTCACTCGTCAGGAATTTGATTACAGGAATTCGACGAGCCATTACATGAAAACAGAAATACAACACAAGAATTAGAAAAAAAAATACACACAAGTCACTCCTAACCTAAATAACTTTAAATTTCACAATTGATACAACCAAAGATAATTTGGACGGCTCAGTGCCAGAGGTGACTAAGTGCCAATGGACAAGTTTTGAGATAATGAAGGTTAAAGTCAACAATAGATTTAAAATTATAGCAGCTTTCAAAAACATTTTTTCAAAGCATCTAAATGTTCATAAAAGTATCTTCTTTCACATTGGCAGACCATTTAATAATTATTCTTAAGGGGGTATGCATACATAGCCTGCAAAGTACGTGAAAAATCATAGTCATATATGGCGCAATACCACTTCTCTTATATTGGCACATAAGCAGTAGTTAGTCATGTTTGGCTCACAGAACATGAAATAAAAAGAGAACACTGACAGCAAACATATTTTATTCTAATCCAGTCAATTATAATACAATAATTGGAAACCATTTTGAGGTTATCTATCTGATATCAAAAGAAAATGTCTTACTCATCATGATCAGCAGTCTGGCAGCTTACTTAGTTATTAATTTCTTTCTTTCTTTCTTTCTTTCTTTCTTTCTTTCTTTCTTTCTTTCTTCGGCTTTTCCCAATTAATTGGGGTCGCCAGAGCCAACCAGGCTCATTTTGGTTTTGGCCGGATGCCCTTCGTGGCGCCACGTGATTTTTCAGGTGATAATTCCACCCCGCTGTCACTGGGATTCGAACCTCGGGTGAAAGACGAGCAGCTATGCCACTGTGCCATCACGATCCCCTGCTTAAATACTTAATTATTTCAGAATAATATTGGTACATTAACCAAAGGGAATACCAAATTGGATAAAGATTCTTAAACTACCTACATGTTAGCATGTCCTTCAACAAACAACTATAAGCTCTCGTCATCCTGTTCTGTTGCTGTCTCCACTGTTGCAAGGTTTCAATAAAACTGATGATGAACGGGAGGGATACACTTTAACAACGACAATAGGTCTGTCTTCTTTGCAGAGGTAATCCTGCGCCCTTGAGGATACCAGAGTGGAGTAGGGCCCCTAAATCCACTAGGGCGACCAGCTCTTCTCTTTCTCCGATCACAGTCACTTACTCCGACGAGATACTTCAGACTTGGTACGATGCCTTCAAACTGTTATTGATCCCAGAATGAAAGCATTCTTTAGTGACCAGTCCAACTTATAAAAACTACGATTAATTTCAAGTCGCCTATTCCATGGTAACAAACTATTACAATCTTTTGGACAGTCGCTTTAACTTCTTTTCCACTTGAAGATGTATACTCTTGTCCAGACTTTGTTTTTTCCTGAGTACTTTCTTGTGCTTGCTGGGATATCGTTTTCTATTTCTTCCACGGTGCATTGGAATATCATCATCTGGAGTAGAAAATAAGACTTATTATTATTATTATTATTATTATTATTATTATTATTATTATTATTTTAAAACATGATGTGCACATCGGCTGAAGAATCGAATGTTACAAGGCGCAAGTATGGAATTAGCATGCCTTCACCGCTTTGCATGCAGCAATAGCGCCAGATGTGACTAACTACCACAATAATTTAATGAACTATTACGTCTGTTTTTATGAAATGCTACCGGTGTTATCATTCCTAAAGCAATTAGGCATGCCTGATTCACTTATGCAGATCTCTCCTTCCGGTTGATATGTCCTATCTTCATCGCTAACAGCAGAAAAGTCGGATTCTGATGAATTTTCCTGCACCATATCCGCCATCTTGTTGGTACTTGATCATGTATGGCGCTCACGTATTTCAGAGGTTCTTGTAGTGCCAGACTTGCTCGCTGGTAGGAGCACTTTGCAGACACATGCTGGCTGTTAGTCATGTTTGGCATAGGTAGTTTAGACTTTTTTCTAGTCATTACACTGAACAGGTCAAAATGAGCCGCGATGGCACTTAGTCACCTCTGGCACTGAGCCGTCCATTTGAGAAACAATAACCACGCTCTGCTACCAAAAGACTGTACCGGTACAAAGAAGACCGTAGTGTGAAAGTGACCCCCAGTCTTAGAACCGTGTTAGAAGCTATTGTGATCTCTATCTTAACTAGGAAATAAAGAACAACGTATTTGCAAAACAAATATAATGTAAGAACAAAATCAAATTACAAATAAAGAACAGATCAAGGAAGAGTTAATAAGTTAATTAGGTTAGTAATTACATCCAAACAACACCAAATACATCAAAGGAAGAACAAGGTAATAACATCGATTACAACAGGTGAGGCTTATTACAAACCACAAAAATAATCATAATTCATTAATCAAGTTAAAATGAGAAAGGACAGGGGAAGAAAATCGCAAAACCAACCCCCTCTTAAGAGGTCGAAAGAGAGCCTAAGATTCGGCAAAAGTTAGATTACCCAAAGGAAGGTTTAAGCAGTAATTACCGATATGTTATGTTTCAAAAATAGTAAACCTCGCAAGGAAGGTCGAAATCAAATCACGAATGACAAATAGAAGTTTATCCGCTGAAAATATTAAACCAAATACGTAATGAAGCGGATCAAATTAGATCTCGACTGACTGCTTTCATCTCAATCTCATAACAATATGCCAGAAAATAAAATAATGGCGACCGTCGCCAGGAAACGAACAATAAAGCGAAACAAAATTTTATAAAAGAGAATTACTACCATCAGAAGGCCAAGCAAATAAAAGGAAAATAAATTAATAATTAATATGAGATCTGTGGATCGCACAATTTTAGGTTTTTGTGATTATGCGTATGTTTGGTACTTCGTAAGGTTTACAAGGGCTTGGCAGATTTTGTCCGATCTCAATGAAATGACATAAAACGGCTCTCACGTCGTAGCACAAGGCAAACACAATTAATTAATCCATAGAGGAAATACAACACATAAAACAAGTAATTAATGATCAGACACTGAAACCAAAGCAAAAGATACTCAAATAAATTAAAAGGCAAAATTAGGTACTACAGAAATAATACTCAAGGTTCCGTACCATTTACAATTAAACAAGTTGAGTAATAAAAACTTTGTGCTGATCACAAGCCAAGAAAGAGATATTGGATCTTGGACAAATCTGCCAACCCAAAGCAGTACTGACTGCTTTCATCTCAATCTCATAACAATATGCCAGAAAATAAAATAATGGCGACCGTCGCCAGGAAACGAACAATAAAGCGAAACAAAATTTTATAAAAGAGAATTACTACCATCAGTACTACTCAGTACATCTTTAAACATATAAGACATTACCTTTGCTGCAGATTATAATACATATTAAGAAATAAATTTCGCTTTAGTGTAATGAGTACAATACAAACTCTTCGGGGTTCCGATACGAGTAAAACTCGCCCCCGATTAATCCTTAGAAAATTTTCACATCTGACTTGCAAACCCTTCCAAGATCGAGTGTTGATGTTTTATTGTTTAAATTGTTGACCTTAATTCAGTGTTGATTCGGAACTGCCAACACAACCTCAGACTAGGCCAAAACCTGACTATTAGAAAGTTACAATTATTATTGCTTAACAGTTGTCGGCACCTGCAAAATGGCCTGTGATGGATCCACAGCAATAGCCAATCACCTTTCGACAGGATCGCGATCTCATTGGCCACAGCTGAATATATAGAAGGATTTGTGGGAAATACATGGAAAGATGAATCTTATTGAAGTAGGTTGGATTTCTAGGTTAAGTTCATGTACAAGGGCAAGTTGTAGAAACATCAGGCATTGTAACGTGTTGTAGAAACATCAGGCATTTTAACGTGAAAATCACGGTACAAACATTGCGGCTAATTAAATGCTTAATTAAGGATTATATTGTCATCGCTAATAAGGAACCAATCAGATCCATGTTCTGAAAGGTGACGCTAACTTTATTGTTGGTGAGGAAAATCGGAGAGAGGAATTGAGGCTCTTATCACTTACGATTTCGAGAGGAGCGGACGTCTGAACTAAATACTCTACAAGTGAACAAAGCTAATAGAAACTATTATACTTCTAAAGAAGAGTACTACTGCAAGAGAATAGTAATGAGAACGACGGCACTTAGTTGTGTGCAAAAATGTTGAGTCGACATTCACCTATATTTCAAACTTATTAAGTATTCTAAGTATTTTATCATGTCGAAATTTCTGAAGTTGAGGGAGGTGAATATAACTGAATCTACAGAGATCGTAATGGCGAACTAAAATGTTCATGGGAACATAGCAATGATGGCAGCGAGAGTATTCGATATGCCATAACATATGTATCGTGGGGGAGATAAACATCTCGTCTCTCCCATGTAAAAGTACTCTACATCTACAAAAGTCATTTCACTAACTACAATGACGAATACTAATATATCGGAACTTTGGCGAAGAAGACAGAAGAATTTCACGAACGAGGGCGGCTAGGGTTGATCTCAGTGCCATCAAGAGAGAAAGGGTGTCCCATCTAATACAAGAAGAGAGCCCAGCAGAAAGGACGGCCACACACAGATGTTCGAGTCCGAATCCCGTTCCTGACAACCTGGAAACTTCTGAAGGAGATCGAAGAGGTCCACAGGACATCCTGAAGCTTCGAGCTATCAGAAACAATCCATTTCTGAGGAACAGCGAAGAAAGACCACTTCTAGTCAACTATAACGCAACATAAGGTAGTCTCATGACCAACGATATATCCCATTTTGTAGAATTGTAGATACTGTTCAGAATATCCGACAGCTTGCTATATTAATGCTATTTTTGTACATTTTTGCAATATCTTTATTAGTTTTTTCGAATTTATATTTTCGTAGCTACGTCATGTAGATGTTGATTCTCGATGTGTCGTCGATTTTGACAATGTAGAATTGTTATTTGGAATTTTTGAATTTTGCGACTTTCGAATTTGAATGTTGGAGAATTTACCTTTTAACTCAGAATATTTTTATGGTAAAGTTTAAGTGTGTTTAGGTAACATTTTATTGTTTTTTAAATTGTGTTAAATCGTTCTTTGATAACGATGGAAGTAATGGAAATTTGTTCCAAGAATGTTTCACAGAAGTATATGTTAGAGAATACGATTCTTAAAGATCTTATTTGGAAGCTCTATATCAAGTCACGATCTGATAACGTATTAGACAGATCTGGTTATAAATATTTGGTGACATAATTCGCAAACATAAGAGTTTGGAAGATAATAAGAAATGTAGTAAAGCAAGAATATAATGTGAAGTTAAAGAATACGAATTACAGCGTATTTTTGAAACAGTAAGATTTTGAAGAAAGATTTGAAGGAAATATCACAGCTAATAGAAAGCTTTATTGAAACGTGAGTTCTATAAAAGAAATATAATGTTATTGGAAGATTAGTATTTTATCGTATTACCTGTTCGTCGAAAGAACCGGTATTTTATTTGATATTTTATGTATGATGTTGAAACTGCTATAGAATTTGTTAACGTGAAGTTAGTTGAGAAGAATATGTTATTTGGAAAGGAACTGCGAAGTATCTCTCAGAAAGAGATTTTTATTATTCCCTTGATGACGGAGGTGTTTGTTAGAAGTATGACAATGAGCATTGTGAAGCCATTGGTCAAGTATTGAAAGAATGTCTGTAGTGACAGATTTAAGAAGAAACAGTATTGTTGGTATCTATTAATATTTAAATTTATTGAAATAGTCTCATATAGTTGAAACTCCTTGAAAACAGTAGGACAGCGAATCCTAGTTGAAGTTGTATCTGATAGAAATTAAAGGATCAGTGGATCTTTGTTGAAACTGAGAGTAAACTGAGTTCTATTTAAATGGTTCTTATCAGAGATTGAACTTACGGTAATTATTCAACGAATTGGAAAATTATATTTTTATTTTGATGAGAGACCAGTTATAGGAGGTCTATGAACTATGTCTTTACTTAATTGTACGGATTATAGAATCCCGACTTGTAATAGTTTCCCGAATAAGACAGTATGGTGAAAGATTTGTTCTGAAAGTCTATAAGAATTTAAGCGAAGAAATAGGAAAACGATTTATGTCTATTTTGAATGTGAAGAAGGCAGTTTGCTCATTGTATCTAAATTATTTTTAACTTGAGTAGTTGTTGAACTACACCGCCGATATTTGTGTTGTATATAAATTATATTTAGGATTTACGAAAGGTTTATAGTCATATTTATGCGTGTTGTAATTTTTATCGTTAAAGCTTAATAACATTAATTTATTTTTGTTGGTAAACTCCCGTTACCTAGGGCACAGCAGTTGTTTGCCATAAATTTATTTATAATTTTTATTTGAGCTTATGAAAGCCAATGTAAACATGTTTAATAGTTTCTAGAAGAAACAAAGTTGTAATGAAACTGAATAACGACATTTGGTAATTTTAATGTAAGTTACGCATACTATAAATGCGAGAGTTAGGAGGCGTATATATTTTTAATGTCAATAAATACGAAAGGCACGTTTCTACGATTCCCTGATTTTTATAGAAATCTGGCATTGTCTTTGTAGTTAAATGGTAGTGGAATATGCTATAGGGGGGTAGTTTTCCGAGGGACCTTATCCGTATCCTTACGTCCGAGATTTTCATGGATTCCCGTCTTTCCTGAGCAGTTTGAGAACCCTATTGTTCTGTAGTCTGTTTCTATAGCCCATTCAGTTTGAAAAATCCCTGTCCCTTATTGTGAGTGTATTCGCCCAGTAGCACTGTGTTGTTTTTTAGCCGGGACTTCAAGATGCTAAAATCTGTTATTTTTCCAGCGGCGGATCTTGGTGGATCATCCAGATATAAGGGTACAGTACTCTTTATTGTGACTCTAAGAGATTCCATTGTCTTATTTGAGGCACAATTTCTGAGCTAATGGTTGCATAAAAGTCTATTAAATTAATGCCTTGTGCGAAAGGGCATCTTTGTAGAGTGCGCTTTTTGGTATTCTGGAGTTAAGCGCATCTGCTAGATTGTTCATGTTTCTCGTGAATAATTCTGTATTGTAACTACCGCTAAAAATGTCGGGGTAAGTTTGCAGGAAGAACTTAATGGCATTCGCGGTTACATTGCTGAATAATTGGAAAGAGAGTCTCACGTTCGTTCTTTGGAAAGACGTAAGGTTTATCTGTGTGGAAGTCAAGTTTGGACAAGATTTGAGGCCTGTGAATTCGGGTAACGTGTCCATGGCATAAACCTGTCCGTAGTAATTAAAATATATTACTTGATTTTTGTACAGCAACTTACTTTTATCGTGGAAAACGCTTCTTGATAGAATACACTTGTCAGCATCAAGAAATACGGGCTAAATACGGCAGCATTTCTGTGTTTCAAACTCGCAAGTGCTTATTAGAAAGTGACTCCAGCCAGCAACAGTCAACCGCTGCGCAGTCTGTCGGCGGGTGCAGCAACTACCCATACTAAAGATAGGGCAGATTCGGGAGTCGCAACACTTTCTCTTCTATACGCTATGCTCAAGCAAGTAAACGTGCTTGTGAGTGTCTCTATTTCACTGGTCCATATCGTCATACAGTCCACATATTTATGCAAGTATTGAACAAAAACTATCAAATGAAGGAATTAGAGGAATAGACTTTGAGTGGTTTAATGACTATCTGTCTAACAGGAAGCAGAATGTTAATATTAATAAAACTAAAGGGTCCATTTCTGATGTTTAATGTGGTGTCCCACAAGGGTCAGTGCTTGAACCATTGCTGTTCCGGTTATTTATTGATGATATAGGTTATCTAGAGTTTACTGGTAAAATATTTCTATTTGCAGATGATATATTTCTACTTTACGAGAGCGCATGTGAGCAAAGGAATATGGAAAAGATGCAAAAGGATCTAAATATACTAACAACATGGCATTCAAAAAGTAATTTAATCATAAGCACCTCAAAACCAAAACTCAGAAAAAATATTTAAGACTGTTCTTACGAACTTAGAGACTGCCTTCGATAAAAAAAAATCTTCACTTATTGTCCACAGACGCACTCATCATAGTCACAATAGGCCTCCAAGCTTAATGTTGACAGTCTAACAATAATGCTCCACTGGTCACTTAATTTAAAAATAGGTAGCTTTCTAATGAAATCTACTGAAAAGACACTTGCCAACTGATTACAGTTCATAATGTACTGGAATATAGAGGCAACATGAAGATATATACCAAAACTAAATTACTTGGCACTGGAAGTCCACCTCGCCGTAGTGATCAAACGTAGTGATACAACCAGTGATTTTAATAGTACTGCCATCATTTTACTTACAGCCAAGCACACAACACCTCCTAGGCATCTGAAATAGTTAAATGAAAGATTAGTGAAGAATTTGCTGGTTAAATTCATTATCAGGTATTGGTTACGCATGCAACTTAATACGGGAAATACTCACTTCTACAACTTTCAGCAGGTCTGATTTACCCCGAGGAATTTCACGGGTGTTGAAATAGTTGGTACGAACTGCTTTCAGATGCTGTCATATAAAAATAAACGAATTTGTTGTTTGAGTCTTCAGTCTTTTGACTAGATTTATGCAACCCTCTATGTCTCCCTGTCCTGAGCTAATCGTTTCATCTCTGCATAGCTACCACACCCTACATCCAAGGCAATCTGTTCAACATATTCTAACCTTGGTTTATCCCTACAGTTCTTGCCCTCGACGCTTCCTTCCATAACTAAGCTTGCTATTCCTGGGTGTCTTAGTATGTGTCCTACCAACCTATCTCTCCTCTTCATTACCAGTCGCCAGTAACATCTCTCCTCTCCCACTCGTCTTAATACCTCTTCGTTTGTAACCCTTTCTATCCATTTTATCTTCATCATTCTCCTGTAACACCACATTGCAAACGCTTCAATTCTCATCTTTTCTGCTACACCAATAGTCCAAGTTTCACTTCCATAGAGTGCCACGTTCCAGACAAAGGCTTTCAGAAATGACTTCCTAATACCTAAATCTATATTCGATGTCAACTGATTCCCTTTTAGTAGAAATGCTTTGCTTTCCTGAGCCAGCCTATTTTTATATCCTCTTTGCTTCGTCCATCACTGGTTATTTTGCTTCCTAAGTAACCGAAGCCTCCTACTTCCTTCAGCCTTTCACCTGCCAATTTGATGCCCATACAGGTTTCTGATTTATTTCGGCTGCATTCCAATATTTTTGTTTTATATTTATTAATGTTCATCATGAATTCTTTCCTGAAGACGGAGTCTATACCATTCAAAAACTCATTCAAATCCTCAGGCGTGTCGGCCTAGATGACGATGCCATCAGCTAATCTCAGAGTTGAAATTATTTCTCCTTGTATATCCACTCCCACTTTAAATTTCTCTCCATTTTCCTTCATCGCTTGTTAAATGTGAAGATTGAAAAGTATGGGTGATAAGTTGCAGCCTTTCCTTACACCTTTCTGAATACCAGCTTCTCTCTCATGTCCATCAGCTCGAATGACTGCTGTCTGGTTTCTGTATAGATTGTATATCACTCTTCTATCCCTCTACTTTACTCCAATCATTTTCAAAATGTCAAACAATTTAGCCCAATCAACGTTATCAAAAGCCTTTTCTAAGTCTACAAATGCCATGAACGTTCTCTTATCTTTGCTTATTCTACCTTCAAAAATCAACCTAAGACTTAGTACAGCTTCCCTTGTTGCTACATTTCTCCTGAAACCAAACTGGTATTCACCCAACTCCGTTTCTATCTGGTTTTTCATCCTCTTGTAAATTATTCTAGGCAGGATCTTTGAAGCATGAGTAATCAAGCTGATTGTACGGTAATCTTCACATCTCCTACTTTCTTCGGTATAGGGATGATAACATTCTTCTTAAAATCGGAGGGTACCTCACCTGTCTCATAAATCCTACACACCAAGTAAAATATCCTGATCAGAACTTCATCTCCTATGCAGCGTTGCAACTCAATCGGTATACCATCTGTGCCTGGTGCTTTGTTCCTGCTTAAGTCCTCCAATGTTCTGCCAAATGCTGATCTCAATATTAAATCTCCTTTCGCATCCTCATCAATTTCCTCCTCCCTTTCCATTACATGATTCTCAATCTCCTTTCCCTTATACAAACACTCTACGGTGTGTAAGCTTTCTATCTCTCAACCTATACTTCCCTATCTATTAGAGGCTGATGTGATTAACTATCACTAACCATTGGATCAACCAATTAAAGGTCTCCATTATCAGACGGATTTTGAGTGAATTCAAAATCGAACAAAGTTTGAGCGTTAAGGAACATGGGAACATTTAGCATATATGACAAAAGAAAAAGATAAAGCAATCAACAGAAAATAAGTTAGCATAACAAAGAACAATATTTAGGTTTATACAACTTCGCTTTTCTGACAAAGAAAAAGTAATTCATTGAATTGTGAGCCAGTTAAGGCACTAGAAATGTTTTAATACAAAAAGCAGTTTGCATAGAAAGAGAAAAGACTAGTGACATAGCCTATAAAGGGGGCTAATGGCTGACAGGGGCTTAATCCTGTAGTACCCTATGAAAGAAAAATACTTAGGGAGTTGCCAAGATGCAACAAATATATTTCCAACGGAAATGCAATGTCAGATACAGGTATGTGTGAGCTGCATGAAAGTTAACCATGAAATATTTGCGAAGAAATTGAAATGGCAGAAACAGGTAAGCAAGTAGGCCTATTACCTGAAAGGGAACCATGAAATGTACCAAGAAAAAGTGCAATGGCAGGCGCAGGTATGCACGAGAATTAATGAGACTAATTCTAAATGGAAAATGGCCATGACATACTTTTCAAAGAAGAAAATAACAAAAGCTAGTAGGTATGTAATACTGCAAGAAAATGACAAAAGCTAGTAGGTATGTAATACCTCCTAGGAGGAATGGATAAGCAAGCCGATATATTAAAATTGAGAAAACTTCTGAAGTAGGCTTGTATGAATCTTTCATCAGAAAGAAGTAACATTATAAAGTAGAACAGTAAATTACACTTTACAAAGCACAGGTTATGTATAAGCAGCAGAGTACTTATCTTTATGCTGAAGTTAGGTTAGCAACCTAAATGTTTGAAGAAAAGAACGGTGTCACCAGAGGCGGCCCGTGCTATTAGACTCAAGGACGCCGCCCCTCCACTGCCTCCTGCAATCGCAATGTTCTTTCTGCTTGCCGCTAGGGAGCACTCAATGATTTGCCATCGCACGGCCGACTGAATGCACTCATACCGGCCTAGACAATGAGACCTTTTTCATGAAATCTTGTTAGTTACTCAACTGCCCACACAGCGCTGTTCACCAAGCATTGCACGACTAAGACTTATCTCTACTTAGTGTAAAACAAAGTCCCCGGTTCTTGGATATCACGGGTAATCTCGAGAACCACTGGATGGATTTTGATGCGGCTTTCACCATTCTGTACAGGTAATATCGAGGACGATTTCTGTAGAAAATAATTTATTTATGATCAAAGGGAGGCAAGCAGTAACGATTTTAGATTTCAGTGAATAGGTCGAAGAAAGAACTTGACGTCCGTGCGCTTTTTAAGCTTACGCTGGACAAGCCGTTAAAAATATCAATATACTATGAGTGTAAGAATTGTTCAGCATGAAAAATTGTACAAAACAGTCCGCGTGAACATATCTCTATCTTCGATACATCGCCCACTATAAGTGTTTTTAGTTTGGACGGGAGGGGGATTTGGCTTGCACCTCGCCATTCTTAAATTACGTCTGACAGGAATTCCTTGCACATTCATAACTGTTCCCGTGCGAAGCCGGGGCGGGTTGCTAGTGACACTATTATATTATCATTATAATTCCCACAATATCAAAATGCAAATTATATCACAAAATAAAATAGCGTGCTAATAAATCTAAGAGAAATTAGACATACCTTGCACCTCGTTACTGTTGAATTCGATCAGAATCACTCGGTTTTCATTAAAGTTTATGCATTTTTCTGCTGAACGGTTTGGAAGTTCGGCAACAGGAAACTAGGACTGTTATTTACTTAAAATATTCATTTTTGTATTTTTGTACTATTTGTGTTCATGATTTCATTACATTGTCAGAATCACCGACAGTAGTGGCTACGCTGGCTTTCCGCAGCGTTAGGCCATAGGGCCAAGCTCTCTGCTGACTCGGTAGACGCGTGGGTTCGAGCCCCACCGTCGGCCGTCCTTGAAATGATTTTCCGTGGTTTCCCATTTTTCAACACCAGGCAAATGCTGGGACGGTACCTTCTAACAGGCCACGGCCGCTTCCTTCCACATCCTTGCCCAGTTTTATTCATCTTCATCCATTCCATCTCTCATCCTGACGCGCAGGTCGCCCACGGGCGTCGACCAGAAAGACCTGCACTCGGCCTCTCAGGAAATGCTTTAATTAGTAGGGTATACTATTCAGTGTACCTATTATAAATAAAACCGTGAGGTTTCTCACCTCCCCATATTACGAAACCCGGTTGCCTAATACGGGGAAAGTGCACTTTTAAAGTTAACAATAATATCAGAGGGTATTACAACATCAAACGTGTCCATATTTGTAATATACATAGTATATCGCCTGAGGTTTACATTGGTGAGAAAACCAAAATTATTCCGTTCCTTCTTATGTCTAATGTGAGCCCTATAAAAAAACTCCCCATATTTGGCGACTTTCCTCTACCCATTTTTAGAAGATACCTTATGCACTGGACAGTTGAATCCGCGATTAATTGTATAGGTAGCTTCGTAAGTCTCAGAACTCAGGAAGTCCTTTCTAGCAGCGTTACTAGCAGCTTTCAAAGTTTCAAGGTAAGAAAGAAAATATTCCTCTAGCCAGTTTAGGCGACTGACATTTAATGAGAAAAAATGCCCTTTATCTGGATTTCTAGACTGAATATGATGATATGTGATGCTTACGTCATTCATAGCGAACCATTATCGTTTTTCAAAAAAATATGGTTGCTTCTGCGTCCATGAATGTGTACGCTTCCGGGTGCATGCCTATATTTTCTTTCAGTGTACTGATGGCACCAATAACTTCTGACGAGAACACTTCCTTGGCACGCCGAACATTCATTTTTTCAAATTTAGTGGGTTCGATGTGTTTTTTAGTGAGGTGTCTGACCGGTTTGACGATCTCACCCTTTTGCATTGTGTATAGTAATGACAAGTATTTCCCTGAAATTATTCCAGTACCATCAGTCATCTCTCGTTACAGAAACTGCGTTCTAATGTGTTTTTTTTAGAATGTGACAATGATCAAAACTAGGGTATACATTCCTAGACTCGTCGTATGGGTGATTGACCATTGGTTGCAAATTCCCTCCCCCTAAATGCCTCATCATTGTAGTGTTAGTTTTGTGATTATCAGAGACAGTTATTATAATTATGAAACCGCGTTGTTCAACCTCGAGAATAACGTCCAGCAGGAGTTTATGTAAGTCCCGTCCTGACAGCTGCTTCGTGAAAAAGAAGGCACACGGTATCTGATAATTTGTCGAAAGATCTCTTAGTACAAAACACAACACACGATTGGCTGCTACTTGTTCCCGGCTGTAATTTTCATCCTCTCTTTCCTTTTGATGAGACGGTGCTGGAGTTGTGTCCATGTACCCGAAGAAGGTGCAAGGTATGTCTAATTTCTCTTAGATTTATTAGCACGCTATTTTATTTTGTGATATAATTTTAATTTTGATAATGCGGAAATTATAATTATAATAATTATATAGTGTCACTAGCAACCCGCCCCGGCTTCGCCCGGGAACAGTTATGAATGTGCAAGGAATTCCTGTCAGACGTAATTTAAGAATGGCGAGGTGCAAGCCAAATCCCCCTCCCGTCCAAACTAAAAACACTTATAGTGGGCGATGTATCGAAGATAGAGATATGCTCTCGCGGACTTTTTTGTAGAATTTCTCACGCTGAACAATTCTTACACTCATAATATAATGATATTTTTAACGGTTTGCCCAGCGTAAGCTTAAAAAGCGCACGGACGCCAGGCTATTTTTTCGACCTTTTCACGAAATCGTTACTGCTTGGCTCCCTTTGGTCATAAATAAATTATTTTCTACACAAATCTTCCTCGAGATCACCTTTACAGAATGGTGAAAGCAGCATCAAAATCCATCCAGTGGTTCTTGAGATTACACATTAAATATACGTACTGTACAGCTGATTCCTTATCGCGTTTATAATGGGAGGGGGTGCGCTCTACCGGCAACGAGTAGAAACTTTCCAATTACATGTTATACATGGGTTCTGACTGGGAATGTCAAGGCCGGTATTGGCAACTCAAACTAACACTTGGGGCGCTGCGGTCGGTCTGGATAAGTAGGGTAAAAATACTCAATAACACGCGTTTGATATGGAGCATTTTTTATTTTTCGGTTATAATCAGTAAATGTGGTCCCTATAAAATAATGACAGTGTTATTTTCAATTGTATATATGTATAAATGTGCGATACACGTGATCTAATTTGTGTGTTCCACTGGATTTTATGTGTTAATTGCATATTATCAAGCATCGGCTGTCTGGTGGTATTTGTTTTTGTGCAGATTGAGTCATGGCGCTGTTACGTTTAAAAGCTATATTTGAGTTTGCTCACTGTACCATAAACTCTATAAATTATTTGCTGCTTGGTAGGGCGAAGAGATGAGTTTAACTGTGTATTAAAACTCGGGGTAGACAGGAATTGCTTGATTTGGATGGTAGGTATTAACCCTGCGAAGTCAAATTAGGCCTATATGACTCGTAGTGGAATGGCTCGGATATCGCAGAGCGAGGTGATGGCGGTTGGCAGGGTTATTGGAAATGAACTAGGGAGCGGGGAAGGATACCTGACTGATGAAGCTTGGCTGTCCTCGGCTGGTGTAGGCTTGGCTGTCTTGGTACGGCTTGGCTCGGCATAAGTGAACAACCCGTCCTGTCGTCTGTGAGTGTAGTGATGAGTGCTCCAACCCGCTTTTGTTGCCCGTATTTATTTGAAGGAAGGAAGGAAGATTGTAGTTTTACGTGACCGTGAATCTTGTGATTATAAGCCACGGGACCTCCTTTTTACGTGGAATCCGAACCACAGGACATGGCATTTCACTTCGAAAATCTCACATGCATTGGCCGGGAATCGAACCCAGACCGCCTTGGTGAGAGGCATATAGCTAGACCGTATTTATTTGGTATCGTCACCTTTCGGCTATTGCTATTTGCATCTTTTGGAAAGTGATGAAAACGTATTTCCGCAGCCCTCTTATACATCGACTTACAGCCGTAAACTGAGCAATATACTTTGCTTTTACTCATTTTGCACTCTTATCAACGAGTAAAACTTATAACTTATGTATAAACACGAAGAATTTACCACGATCTGCTTACCAGTACAAGAAACCATATACAAACAGTCACCACGTGACAAATGTACCCTACTTGGTAAGTTTCTCATTTTTACCGCTAGATGTCATATCAGATAGCTGGAGTTGCCAATAGAGCGCAGCTCGTATTCAGTCGGCCGTGGATATCGCAACCAAGTTCCTCTTCTCGCCGGAAGATGGCTCCTGAACTCGTTTGGACTCAGTAGAAATCGCCCGCTTGGTAAATTACGTTGCTATGACAACGAATTCCTCCATGTATCCCCTCCCCCCTCTAAGTCAGGCAGGAAGTGCACTCACAGTGTACTTGAGTCTCAAGCCGAGCTAACTACAGGCAGGGAGTGAGTGCATGGATTGGATTAGTACCAACATGAAAGTGCGGGAACTTAAAGAAACTGTGTTTAGCTCATTGAGCTTACCTGAAAAAGTTGACTTAAAGAACAGTGGTCGTCCAGTGCCAGTATTGAATATAACGCAAGTTCAAGCTGCGTGTAGGGCCCGTGGCACGTTTACACGTAAATTTGATGCGTCCGTATATGATAAATGTTTTTGGTTGTGTGGGTGTGAGGACAGCAACGCTTTCTTCTGCTTTGTGTTTACTGTATGGAGGTGATGACAATTGGACAAAAGAAGGAGTAAATGATTTGAAGCACCTACATGTGAAAATAAAGAAACATGAGAAATCAACTAGACATCAGAATAATACTGTCAGTTTCCAACTTCTCTGCAGATGTAACATTGCCGAAAGTTTAAGTAGTGCGCATATGGAGGCTGTTCGTGCTCATAATGAATTGGTTACAAAAAATAGGGAGGTTCTGTCAAAAATAATTTATATTCTGAAATTGTGTGGTGCGTGTAATCTGCCTCTTCGTGGCCACGACGATTCGGCTTCCTTGCATAAATAGAATACAGGAAAAATCTTGATCCACTGTTATGTACACATTTTGAAAATGCAAACGTTTTTAAGGGTACTTCAAAAACAATTCAAAACGAGCTCCTGGAATGTATGTTTCAAGTTTGTAGAGATTTCATAACAAACACAATCAGGCAGTCATCATTCTTAGCATGTATGGTTGATGATACTACAGATGTATCGACTCGGACCCAGACAGCGATTGTGTTTCGATACGAATTGAACGGAACGGTAAACGAGCGTTTCTGGGGATTTTTCAATGCAGAAAACCATACTGCAGTAGGTTTATCAAAATACATTTTACAAGATTGCAACTTTTATTACAAGACCATCCTGAAAAATTGATTGCACAAACATATGATGGCGCTGCAGTATTTCGAGGACATTTAGGTGGTGTCAATGTCATAGTAAAAATGTCTATAAAAGTGCGCATTATATTTACTGCTATGCACATCAGTTGAACAGGCTCCTGGAAAAGGCGTCATCGAGTGTTTCCAGTGTAAAAGTTTTTTTTTGTTAATCTCAAAGGCATGTCAGTTTTCTTCTCGAATTCTCCAGAAAGAACAGCCGCACTCGATGACGTATGCAGCGTAAGAATACCAAGAGTGTGCGAGACCAGGTGGAATTTTCGTTCAAAGTTGGTAAGGACAATTTTTGAGAATAAAGACTCAATTCTGCAGTGCTTTGAAAACATTCAATCTGAGGCGTCAAAACCTCATACCGCTGAAACAGTGTCACAAGCTGCAGGATTTATTAAGTGGCTGAATGATGATACCTTCTTATTCTGGTTGAATTTCTTCAATAATGTGATGCCTCATGTGGACATTTTATATGCTCAGTTGCAAAAGGTCGAAACAGAAGTTGCAAAAATACAACATGCACTGAATTGTTTTGAGTCTTCATTGCAGAATATCAGACACAGTTTGCCGAGTTCAATCCAGTCAACACAAGAGCCATTACCAAAAAAGCGATGTGGAAGCACCGCACAAGATTTAAATGCCGCCGCAAGAGAAATATGTGATTACATGCTCGCCGAGGTGAAATATAGATTTGAGTTCAGAAATCATCTTTCAGGAGCCAAATTGTTCCTGCTTGAAAACTATGAAGACTACAGGAAACTGCTGCCTGTTGAAGATGTAAACCGTTTTTGTGATGTTTTTCCTGTAATTGACAGAGATGATTTCGTACACGAATTGGGTGTTTTCTACTCACGGCCTGAGTTCTCTCCAAATGGCAACATAACAGGGTGTTTAAAACCTCTTGATTTCCATATTTCATTTGGACTAGATACTACTGTTTTTAAGGAAATAACCAAGGCATTAAAAATATTAGTGACAATGCCAATGACAACATGTGAAACTGAAAGATGTTTTTCGACCCTGAAGTTGATAAAATCATATCTACGTAATTCTATGGGGGAGGACAGATTAACAGCTTTAGGGATGCTGTCAATTGAGAAACAAATGGTGAAATAAATTCCTTACTTTAACAATAAAGTGATAGAGAAGTTCATTAGTGATACTGACAAGTGCAGAAGAATGGAGTTCCACTACAAATGAGAGCTTTTGATAGGTAAATAGAATTATAGGCTATTGAAATATGCGTATTTTATATGGTTGAGTCCCCCTTGGTAAAATTCACGAGCCGCTACTGGGTGTCACGTATAGCACTTGCTTGAGCAGTAAGGTTGTCATTAGTTATGTCACTTTGAATAGCTTTCACAAAAAGTAGAGACTTATAATAAGTCATATGAAGACGAAGTCTTAAGTGATAATGTATTCACTTTGTAGATAGATTGCGTAGGAATAGTTTTCCGTAGCACTTGAAGATGTACAGTTCACATCTTGTAATGTTCGTTGTATAAACATGTCGCAGGAACACGAAACATGTGATCGAGGTTTGATCACTACGAAAAATGTCGAAAGACATTGCAAAGTTTAAATAAGACTTCTTGATGCGGAAATTGCTGCGTTGTTGCTGGCCAATGAGCGAGCAGCAAATGGTGACCAGTAGACCACGAGGGTTCATGCGTACAAGACGAACGTAGAACGTGGCTAAAACACTTGGAGAATTTTCTGAGAAGCGAACTAGGCTTATGAACTAACAAGTAAGTAAATAATGTTACAACATATTTGATTTAACATGCTAGCGTTTTACAAAACGAAATGTCACGTACACGTGGTGACCAAGTAGAGGTTATCAAAAATAAGTTTGTATCTGACTTTGACATTTTCACAAAACGTGCAAAATTAACAAATTAATTATTCGCAAATGCGAACATACTGCCAGAGGGGCAACAAGAAAAACAAGAAAATACACAAGGAAACAGGACTAGAGTGGCAAAGGAGAAACACAAGATATTATACGAACACACTGTCCAAAAGGAGTAATTAATTTTACCACTCTTACCCTATTGTCACAACCGGTGTAGCACTTCACTACTCTGCCGGTGTGCCAAACAAGAGGAGG
This sequence comes from Meconema thalassinum, assembly GCA_946902985.2. Taxonomy (NCBI): domain Eukaryota; kingdom Metazoa; phylum Arthropoda; class Insecta; order Orthoptera; family Tettigoniidae; genus Meconema; species Meconema thalassinum. Next base: position 1,851,106,061 of record OX336388.2, read on the forward strand.
ACTGGATTCTCTTAAGAGAATCAAATCTCCCTCCTTGAGGTTTGGTTGAGTGAGCTGCCACTTCCCTCTCCTCTGAAGGGAGTTTAAATACTCCAGTCTCAACCGTTTCCAAAATTCATTCCTAAGAGCTTCAACTCTTTTCCAGAGAATGGGTAAAGAAAGATCGAACCTACGGTCGATGAGAGGTGGCGGAGCATTTAATGAGCTGCCAATCAAGAAATGACCAGGAGATAAAGGAAGTAAATTTGAAGGGTCGTTAGACAAAGGAGACAAGGGACGGGAATTGACAGCGCCCTCAATAAAAATTACAAAGGAATTGAATTCTTCAAAAGATAGGATAGAATTTCCTATAGTTCTTTTCTGATGAGCTTTAACCAGCTTAACGCAAGCTTCCCATCTCCCACCATGATGTGGAGCGTATGGGGGGATGAAATGCCATTTGAACTTTTTCAAGTGAGCAAAATTAGACAGTTGTTCGTTGGCAGAACGAGAAGAGAGTGCTTTTTGCCATTGCTGAGAAGCACCAAGAACATTTCTGGCGTTGTCAGTGAAAACCTCAGAGGGAATACCTCTTCTGGCAACAAAGCGAGAAAAAGCAGAGAGAAAGTAAGAATTGGAAGCATTGGTGACCAACTTAAGGTGAATAGCACCAGTGACCATGCAAACAAAGAGTGCAATGTACAACTTGCCCAGAATTTTACGTTTTGCTTTAAGGCTGTTAGTTTGGTATAGGAACGGACCAGGGTAATCGATACAGTAAGAAGAGAGGGTCTGTTGGGAGCAGAACGAAACGAAGGAAGATCTGCCATAAGTTGTTGGGGAAACTTAGGTTTGGCTTTGAAGGAAGGAATGCACTTTCTTACAACAGAAATGACTTTGTGTATGCTATTGATGGGCCAGTACAGCTCACGAATCAAACATAAGAGCGTACGAGTACCAACGTGCAAATGCTGGTAGTGGAACTGACGAATTATGAGTTGGGTGACGTGATGTTTTGAAGGAAGAATTATGGGGTGCTTCTTATCTTCAGAATAAGCAGAAAAGGACAACCGACCACCTACTCTTAACAATCCATTATCATCAAGAAAGGGCCATAAAGCGAATAGTCTGTTCCGCTTCTTGAGGGGTAGACCCTTGGATAGAGAATTAATTTCTACTGAAAAGACTTCATGCTGAGTAAGCAATAAAATCTTGGTTGTAGCGGACTGTAATTCAACAGTAGAAAGAAAAGCTTGAGGAAGCAAAGGTTTTTCTAACACAAATAATTTCCATCGAATCAAGTAGGCAACAATGCGAATTTGTTTTTGAAAGGAAGAATATCTTTCAAGCAATGAAGGGGTAACGTTAGTTACAAAAGAAGAGGCGACTTTACGAGTTTCCGGAACATTCGTTAACGTAGAAGAAGAAAGGGCTGGCCAAAAGGAAGGTTCTTGCAACAACCAAGTTGGACCATGTCAGAAAAGACTAGATTTAGCTAGCTGTTTTGGCAGACATCCACGGGAGATGATGCCAGCTGGGTTCTCCTTACCCGAGACATGTTTCCATTGAGATGAATTAGAAAGAGTTTGGATTTTTTCCACCCTGTTGGCGACGAAGTATTGCCAATGTTAAGGGAGCTTCGTGATCCAAGCTGAAGTGATGGCAGAGTCAGTCCAGTAATAGATGTGACTGAAATGACAGTTAAGATTGTAGACAAGCTTTTGAGATAATTCAGCGGCGAGCAGGGCAGCTCATAACTCTACGCAATGAAACCGTTTTCAAAGGGGCTACCTTTGACTTGGTACAAATCAAATTAGAAAATGAAGGAGGAGTGCTACGACTGACAACATAGACGCAACATCCATATGCCTTAACGGAGCTATCTGCAAGCAGATGCAGATCTAAATTGGAAGAGAAAGAAGTAGGGAAAAGAACCCTGGGGATGTCTATAATAGACAGATCAAGAAGATGAGTACGAAAGGAAAGCCATCTTTCCAGAAGAGAAGGAGGGATGGGATCATCCCAATCGGTTTTGAGGGACCATAGTTCCTGCATAAACATCTTAGCTTTGACTATGATCGGAGCTATGAATTGAAGCGGGTCATAGATTTTGGCGATTTCGGAAAGAACTTGTCGCTTGGTTTGAGGAAGAATAGGGGACAAGCTGTCTTGATAGAAAAAGGAATCCGACACGGAATACCAATGAAGTCCAAAAACTTTAGTGGAATCAACAGTGTGTAAGAGCTCGACTGGTGTGTCAGCGTTGCTATTGGATGTGAGCTGAGCTAATACATTCGGGGTATTAGAATTCCATTTATGAAGGAGAGAGACTCCTCCTTGAAGCAACACTTGGAGATCACGTGAGTGCTCAAGTGCTTCAGAAGGGGAGTGAAAGGAATGAAGAAAACCATCCAATTTCAATTTGAAGACCTTAATGGGTTTGGAAGGGCAATCACGCCAAAGAATTTGTTGCAAATTTTGTTGCTCAGAATTAATCAAGATTTGCCTATACATTCGTTTAATATCGGCTATGACACCAACAGAAAACAAGCGAAAGTTTAGCAAAACAGAAGAAAGATCAGACTGAAGGAAGGAAGATTGTAATTTTACGTGACCATGAATCTTGTGAGCCACGGGACCTCCTTTTTACGTGGAATCCGAACCACAGGACATGGCATTTCACTTCGAAAATCTCACATGCATTGACCGGGAATCGAACCCGGACCGCCTTGGTGAGAGGCATACAGCTAGACCGCTGAGCCACCACGCCCCTTGTAAAGATCAGACTGAATGGCGGGACCTGTAAGTAAGGTATTGTTTAAAGAAATGCCATTAGAATCTGGGGCGGAACCATTGAAAACAACTCGAATGTTTTCCCTGGTGGAAGGATTTTTCCAAACAGGGTGATGATTTAAATAAACGCTATCTTCAGAAAGGGTTTGCTTATTGAGAACTTCCATGTGGCCAGAGGCTTCGTAGTCTTCCATGAATTCCACGTATTGAGCTTTGGCTGAAGAATCTTGTTTCAACTGATTTTCTACAGCAAAGAAAGCCTTAAGAGCGCGAGGATGCGAATCTACCAAAACTGGAGGGGAAGGAATACGAGGCATAGTGACAACGAATCTACCATCTGAGTTGCGAGCGGTAGTTGCGAGATAAATTTGTTCGCAAAAGTCATCTTCAGTGGAAGAAGAAGGTGTGGAATCAATAGACTCAATTTTCCAAAATTTTTCTAAATTGTTGTCCAACTCAACGTGAGTTAAGTGACATAGGGATGAAGACTGCACAGTGGCAAGAGGGATATGACCCGTGACCAACCAACCAAATTTGGTGTGGTGGGCGTAGATGCTAGAAGTTATATAGATTCTAGAAGGAAGCAAATTTTGCCAAAATACATTAGCACCTAGCAAAATGTCAACTGGGGTACTCTGATGAAAGTAGGGATCAGCTAATTTCAGATCAGGAGGAAAGTGCCAAGTGTCAATCGAAAAAGAATGACTGGGAGTTGGAGCTCCAATAACGGGGATTGACAGACAGTTCAAATTAAGGTTAGTACCATATTGTACTGAATCCTTAATATTGAGCTTTACGAAATGTAAGGGAGTAGACTTACTGTTATTGATACCAGATATCTCTATCGAAGTGGTATTAGGCTTTAAGTTCAATTTCTTAACCATGGAAGAAGTTATGAAATCGTGGGTGGCAGCATTGTCGAGAAGAGCTCGAACTGAATGTCATTTGCCTTTAGAATCTTCGGCCTGAAGTCGCACAGTGGATAACAAAACCTGAGTGCTGCGCCAAGAATTGGCAGTTTGACTATAGGACTGAGCACTAGAGTCAGAATGGGTGCCAGACGTAAGGTACGACTTACTACTGGAAGCAACGTTGTTTTGAGAGGTTGAAGAAGTAACACTTTCTATAGGTTTGTTTTGAGGATGCTTAAATTTAGGTTTTTCAAACAGATGCAATGAGGAGTGGTGACGCAGTTTACAATGAACGCAGACACCTTTAGAAGAGCAGCTTGATACTGCTTGCTTGTCCGACAGACAATTGAAACAAAATTTGTTGTCGGGAACAGCTTTTCTACGATCATCGACTGACATAGATTTGAAGAAAGAGCAAGCATATAAAGGATGCAAGTTGTTGCATAGAAAGCAGGTTTGTGAGGTATTTTGAACAGACAACACTTGAGAGCGGAGAGGTTTCTTGCTAGAAGAAGTCTTACATTGCACCTTTGCTCGAGCTAGGGAGCTCGGCTTGTTGAGCAACAGCGGAAGGAACCTGACAACGTTTTTTTATGAATGTGACTAAAGTGCAGAATGTGGGATCGAACTGATCGATTAAATCTGACCTCCATGCTTTTAAAGTTTGAGAGTCGAACCAGGAAGTGGTAAGATATATCAGAAATACATCCCAATATTCGACGGGTTGCTTCAAGTGCTCGAGTGCACAAACGTGAGCTCGACAGTATCTCCTAAATGGCGGAGAGAAGAAAGATTATCTGACCGGCAGGAAGGGAGGTTAAATAACGCAGTAATGTGCCAGTGGATACGAAGCTTGGGGTTTCCGTATCTTTGTTGCAGCAGATTGAAAGAAACAGAGTAGTTATCAGTAGTGAGAGGGAGTGCCTCTATTAACTTCAGAGGGGGACCTTGCAAAACAGATTTCAGATAGTGAAATTTCTGAATGTTCGGTAGGGAAGAGTCGCTGTGGACTAAGGGAACAAACAATTCTTCGAAGGAATCCCATGCTTGTTCGTTGCCAGCAAAGGTTGGTAGTGAGATCCTAGGCAGGATTGGTTTAGAAGGAAGGACAGGTTGATCCTTATGCCTTTTAGTTAAGGTTTTGACTAAATCTTCAGCTTCTAAAAATCCTTCATAGTAACTATCTTCCACCTGACTTCGATCCTGCTCATGCTTGGAATCGATAAGTTCGATTTCAGTTTGAATAGTATCAGAAGAAGTGAAATTGGTTTGATAAGTTTTAAATCTCTCAGTGAGAATGCTTAAATTGAGATCATCAAGGCTTTTCTCAGTCAAAAAGGAGTGAATTCTAGCTAATTTCCGTTCAAGTATGCCACGAGTGCCCAATAACTTCTCGGTGGTGGACATGGTAGAGACTGAAGAACTTACCCGTACTTCCAGTGCACTTGCTGGCGGTAAGGAAACGTCAGGCTTTACAACAGGAGAGGACTACGGCAGCGCGTCAGGGTCCTGCACTTTCTCCATCTTGATAGGATCCGTTATAGCTGTGAAAAGTCAGACACAGTATTAGATAAGGCTTTATCATTAAGCAACGTGCTCTCTAAGTTATAGGTCAAGTTAATATGAAACAGAACTAGTTCCATGGGTTTCTGCAAAACAAAGAGTATGGTGTGATTAACTATCACTAACCATTGGATCAACCAATTAAAGGTCTCCATTATCAGACGGATTTTGAGTGAATTCAAAACCGAACAAAGTTTGAGCGTTAAGGAACATGAGAACATTTAGCATAAATGACACAAGAAAAGAAAAAAGAGAGAGCAGGTAGCTTTGACATATATATTTCCTTTCAATCAACAGAAAATAAGTTAGCATAACAAAGAACAATATTTAGTTTTATACAACTTTGCTTTTCTGACAAAGAAAAAGTAATTCATTGAATTGTGAGCCAGGTTAGGCACTAGAAATGTTTAATACTAAAAAGCAGTTTGCATAGAAAAAGAAAAGAATAGTGATATAGCCTATAAAGGGGGCTAACGGCTGACAGGGGTTTAATCTTGCAGTACCCTATGAAAGAAAAATACTTAGGGAGTTGCCAAGATGCAACAAAAATATTTCCAACGGAAATGCAATGGCAGACACAGGTATGCGTGAGCTGCATGAAAGGTAGCCATGAAATACTTCCGAAGAAATTGAAATGGCAGAAGCAGGTAGGCAAAAGGGAACCATGAAATGTTCCAAGAAAAAGTGCAATGGCAGACGCAGGTATGCACGAGAATTAATGAGACTAATTCTAAATGGAAAATGGCCATGAAATAATTATCAAAGAAGAAAATAACAAAAGCTAGTAGGTATGTCATACCTCCTAGGAGGAATGGAAAAGCAAGCCGATATATTAAAATTTAGAAAACTTCTGAAGTAGGCTTGTATGAATCTTTCCTCAGAAAGAAGTAACATTATAAAGTAGAACAGTAAATTACACTTTACAAAGCACAGGTTATGTATAAGCAACAGAGTACTCATCTTTATGCTGAAGTTAGGTTAGCAACCAAAATGTTTGAAGAAAAGAACGGTGCCACGTAGAGCACTTGCTTGAACAGTAAGGATGACATTAGTTATGTCACTTTCAATAGCTTTCACAAAAAGTAGAGACTTATAATAAGTCATATGAAGACGAAGTCTTAAGATAGATAGATAAATTTTATTAATTCCATTTGATCAAATACATGTAGGCTATACAATACATTTTTGATATAGGACACGTCAGGATTTACATCTATAAAATAAAAGTACTAATAGGTATATAATACTAATACTATAACTATTTATAACTTATTATAATAACAGATCTTAAGAGATACAATCTAATTGGACAACTATTTACATCTAACTCTCTTATCATAATATGAAAACTTATTTCTATAATTACAACAACTTACAGCTAGGTAGCCTATTACAATTAAAATAGAAAAGTAAAATATAATTATAGATTTCATTGCTCCTATACACTAAGATATTCAACTACGGAGTAAAAACCATGGCACAGCAGATAATCTTTCAACATTCAATCAAAGGTTTTTATTTTTGGGGTAAGTTTTATATACTGGGGTAGTTTATTGTATAATTTAACTCCTGTGTGAAAAGTTCCTTTTTGATATATGCTTGTGTGTGTGTGTGTGTGTGTGTGTGTGTGTGTGTGTGTGTGTGTGTGTGTGTGTGTGTGTGTGTGTGTGTGTGAAATATGAATGTATGATTTGTCTTGTGTTATGCCTATGAACATCATTGTTTGTTTTAAGAAAAACATCCTTATTCATTAAATTATTTAAAAAAACATAATACTTTCAAAGAAATATATATGCAGGGCAGTGGTAGAATGTTTAAATCTTTAAAATCTAAAAAAAAAAACAGATAACACACACTAATACAGTCATCACAATTGACACCGGTTATCAGACAGATTCGACACACACCCAAAGTACACGGGGCTACATGACCGCGTTGTTGCAGCCCCTAAACTTAAGAACCTACCAACCAACCAACCAAATCTTTAAACAGAGTTCTACATGATTCTCTAGTGTTTACATTTGCCATAATTGTAATCGCCCTCTTTTGTATCCTAAACGTGCTTAGTACATCTGGCGACATATCCCAAAATATGACCCCATATCTTAAGTATGAATGGAAATAAGCAAAATAAGTATTTCTTAATGTGTGCATGCTAGTGCAGGTTTTCAAAATACGTAACGCAAAGCCCATAGAGTTCAGTTTAGTATTCAGATATTGTATATGTTTATTCCATTTCAAGTCATGTTGTATCCATAGTCCTAAAAACTTTGTTTCTGATTTATTTTCTATTTGATGACCATTTAATGTTATATTGAGCTTCGCAGGATTCCTATTCTGTATAGTGTGGAAATTTAGACATACTGTTTTTTATAGTTTATTATGAGGCGATTATCTTGTGACCATTTGGTTAACTCTCCTGTAACGGAGTCAGCAGACTGCTGTATGACCTGTTTAGTTTCACCTTTTATTACGAGTATTGTATCGTCCGCAAACAAAATTTCTTTATGTGAATGAACGTTCTGTGTTATATCATTGATATATAGAAGGAAGAGTAGTGGGCCCAAAACCGATCCCTGGGGTACTCCAAATTTAATAATTCCCTCATTGGACAATGTTTCATTAAGTAATTTGGTTCCATCATCCTTGTGTCTCAAGCTTACTATTTGTTTACGCCTTGTTAAGTAAGACTCTATCCATTTATTAGCTAGACCTCTAATACCATGTTGATTTAGTTTTGTGAGGAGGATTTTATGGTCAACAACATCAAATGTTTTCGATAAATCCATGAATAGGCCAGTTACATGTTCCTTATTGTCAATTAATTGCAGTATTCTATTAATACATTCATAAATTGCTGTCTGTGTAGATTTTTCCGTTCTGAATCCATGTTGAGTTTGATAATATTTTAATTTTTTCTATAAAAATTTTCAGTCTCTTATACATGATTTTTTCCACAATTTTTGCAATACCAGTTGGTAAGGTAATAGGACGATTGTTATCTAATTCATCTTTTGAACCGTTTTTGTGCACTGGAATTACTTTTGATAACTTCAAAATATCCGGGTAAGTTCCTGAGAGAATTGAACTGTTTATTAAGTGTGTAAGTGGATTTATTATATTTTCTGCACATTTCTTTAAAATTGCATCAGGGGTGCCATCAATGCCAGCACAGAATTTATTTTTGGCTCTTTTATAACTATTCTTACTTCTTCACTTGTGACATGATTTATAAATAAAGAATCACTACATAATATTTATATTATTATTAGAATTTAGTGTATTTACCTGTGATTTATTTAATAATTTTTGTGGAATTTCCAGAAAATAGTCATTAAAAGTGATTGCTATTTCCTCTGGACTATTAATCACTTTATTATTTCTGGTCAGTGTAATGTTCCTTTGTATTTTAGCAGATTTTCCAGTTTCTTTCTTTATCACGGACCACAAAGCCCTGTTTTTATTAGATGATTGGGAAATAAAATGATCATTATGCATTTTCTTTGCTAGTCTTATTACCTTATTTAATATGCTAGTGTATTTTTGTAGTATAAATTGAATTCAGGAGTTGTGTGGTATTGTTTGTATAATTTGTGTAGAAATTTCTTTCTTTGACATGAATTTATAATCCTTGTTGTTATCCAATTGCTAGTTTTGTTATTTTGAACAGTTCTTTGTCTTAAGGGGAATGCTGTTTCAAAATAGTGTTTTAAGGTACTGTTAAATGCATTAAATTTATCATTTACATTTTCTTGTTTATACATTTCTGACCATGTTTCCTTATTTAATAAGTCATTGATGAAATATGTAACATTTGTTTCAGTGAATGGCCTGCACTTTGATTTTACTCCATTATCATTATTATTGATTGTTTCGGGTACTTCAAAACTCAGTATTTGTCCATGGTGGTCACTAAAACCGGACAATAGACTTCTATTGAATGGTGATATTTATCTGTATCTGTGGTTTTACTAAATTTTGTTATTCTTGTTGGGGTATTTACTGTAGGTTTCAGTCCATAGGAAATTAGTAACTGTGTTAATAATTCACAATTTCTATCACATTTTAAGAAATACACATTTATATCCCCACAAATTATTATATCGAAATTTACATTGTTCATGTTATTGAGTAACAATTCTAATTTATCTATAAATAAAGGAAACTTTCCTGACAGAGTACGGTATACGCATACAATTATTAACTTAAACTGCTGTATTTTTACGGCAGAGAATTCAAAATCCTGTTCCATAATTAGATAATCATAAGCTGTCAACTGCTCATGATCTAAATTATTTCTTCTGAAAATACAAGTACCACCATGGCTAATATTAGATCTAGAGTATTTACTAGCTTGTATAAACCCTGGGAATTGAATGAATTCGAGTTGTTCCTCTTTCAGCCAATGTTCTGAAATACATAGTGCTGAGGTGTCTTTAAGTTCACTTTTAAGCATTAGATTTATGTAATCAATTTTATTATAGAGAGACTGAAAATTCTGGTGGTAAATGTTAAATTTGTTACTTTTGCAAGCTTGTGTTGGTGATTTATTTACATTATTATTATAATTATCATAATTGTTATTATTATTGTTGCTAGACAAATCCGAAATACCATTGTTGCACTGTGTTAAATTTGACATCGAAAGATCTGAATGCCAAACCTCACGTTTGGCTTCTTTTACAAGTTTCCCTGCTTCCACTCTAAAGATATTACTGTTGAACTATTCTTACCATTTGAATTTACAATTTTGAAGATTTCATCACTAAGATACTCTTTTCCTAACCTATTTAAGTGTAGGCCATGTCGAGTGCGGAACTTCCTGTCTAATTTACTTACATCTATAATTTGGACATTTGGAAAACTCTTACAAATTTTACGAATTTTTCCATTTGTAGCCTCTATTTCTACATTTACACATGATTTGGGAATTAAATCGTATCTCTGCGGAGTGTTTACAATAATGCCATTTGTGTTATGCATGGATGGCAATGTACCCTTTAAATCTTTGATTACGTTTTTACTCTCATTTTATAGACGTCGGTTGCTCCAGCGGTGATTACTGCATAGTCCTTTGAAGTGAGGGTCGCACACTTTTCTACCATTCCGTTCGTGACCGCTGCAACTTGTGCTCCTGGCTTTACTGTCGAAGTGACCTCCATTTCTCCGCTCCTCTCCAATACAGTTGCTGCTACATCTCGCCCGTGGCTATCCGCAAATATCCGCATCTTCCTGGATTTTCTCTTTATCACTTTCTTCTTTTCTTCTTGAAGAAAGTCATCATTTTCTTCGACGAGCTCTCCAGATGAATTTGAGACGGGAATTTCAGTTACATGTACTGGCCTAAGCTTATTCAATCTTACACTACCAGCAACCACTGTCGACCAAGTATCCTTACTTTCCTCTCTGTTTCCTTTTAACTTATTCAACTCTTCCAATAACTTAGTAATATCTTCCTTTAGCAGCTTTATAATTTCATCTTTTGAGGACAGTTCGTTTCTCAGGTTATGACATTGACATGACGGTACTGGTAGGCCTACATTACGACAATCGGTTTCACTTTTCTCCTCACTCAATTTTACCTGAGATCTTGTGATTATTTTATTTGCATTTTTTACGTTTATTTTGCACGACGAGCATAAATCCGTAACGGTTACACTACCTGACGAGACACTAACACTGTTAACTGACGACACACTAGCTAGCCTAGATGTTTATACCAAATTACACTAAGTGATAATGTATTCACTTTGTAGATAGATTGCGTAGGAATAGTTTTCCTTAGCACTTGAAGATGTACACACTCGGCATGGCCTACACTTAAATAGATTAGGAAAAGAGTATCTTAGTGATGAAATCTGCAAAATTGTAAATTCAAATGGTAAGAATAATTCAACAGTAATATCATTAGAGTGGAAGCAGGGAAACTGGTAGAAGAAGCCAAACGTGAGGTTTGGCATTCACATCTTTTGAAGTCAAATTTAACGGAGTGCAACAATGGTATTTCGGATTTGTCTAGCAACAATAATAATAACAATTATGATAATAATAATGTAAATAAATCACCAACACAAGCTTGCAAAAGTAACAAATTTAAAATTTACCACCAGAATGTCCAGTCTCTTTATAATAAAATTGATTACATAAATCTAATGCTTAAAAATGAACTTAAAGACATCTCAGCACTATGTATTTCAGAACATTGGCTGAAAGAGGAACAACTCGAATTCATTCAATTCCCAGGGTTTATACAAGCTAGTAAATACTCTAGATCTAATATTAGCCATGGTGGTACTTGCATCTTCTTAAGAAATAATTTAGATCATGAACAGATAACAGCTTATGATTATCTAATTATGGAACAGGATTTTGAATTCTCTGCCGTAAAAATTCAGCAGTTTAAGTTAATAATTGTATGCGTATACCGTTCTCCGTCAGGAAAGTTTCCTCTATTTATAGATAAACTAGAATTGTTACTCAATAACATGAGCAAAGTAAATTTCGATATAATAATTTGTGGGGATGTAAATGTGGATTTCTTAAAACTTGATAGAAATTGTGAATTATTAAACCAGTTACTAATTTCCTATGGACTGAAACCTACAGTAAATACACCAACAAGAATAACAAAATTTAGTAAAACCACTCCTGATCAAATTTTTATAAATACAGATAAATATCACCATTCAATAGAAGTCTATTGTCCGGGTTTTAGTGACCACCATGGACAAATACTGAGTTTTGAAGTATCCGAAGTAATCAATAATAATGATAATGGAGTAAAATCAAAGTGCAGGTCATTCACTGAATCAAATGTTACATATTTCAATGACTTATTAAATAAGGAAACATGGTCAGAAATTTATGAACTAGAAAATGTAAATGATAAATTTAATGCATTTAACAGTACCCTAAAACACTATTTTGAAATAGCATTCCCCTTTAAACGAAGAACTGTTCAAAATAACAAAACTAGCAATTGGATAACAACAGGGATTATAAATTCATGTCAAAGAAAGAAATTTCTACACAAATTATATAAACAATACCACACAACACCTGAATTCAATTTATACTACAAAAAATACACTAGCATATTAAATAAGGTAATAAGACTAGCAAAGAAAATGCATAATGATAATTTTATTTCCCAATCATCTAATAAAAACAGGGCTATGTGGTCTGTAATAAAGAAAGAAACTGGAAAATCTGCTAAAATACAAAGGAACATTACACTGACCAGAAATAATAAAGTGATTAATAATCCAGAGGAAATAGCAAACACTTTTAATGACTATTTTCTGGAAATTCCGCAAAAATTATTAAATAAATCACAGGTAAATACACTAAATTCTAATAATAAAATAAATATATGCAGTGATTCTTTATTTATAAATCATGTCACAAGTGAAGAGGTAAGAATAGTTATAAAAGAGCTAAAAAATAAATTCTGTGCTGGCATTGATGGCATCCCTGATGCAATTTTAAAGAAATGTGCCGAAAATATAATAAATCCACTTACGCACTTAATAAACAGTTCAATTCTCTCAGGAACTTACCCGGATATTTTGAAGTTATCAAAAGTAATTCCAGTGCACAAAAATGGTTCAAAAGATGAATTAGATAACTATCGTCCTATTACCTTACCAACTGGTATTGCAAAAATTGTGGAAAAAATTATGTATAAGAGACTGATAAGTTTCATAGAAAAAAATAAAATATTATCAAACTCACAACATGGATTTAGAACGGAAAAATCTACACAGACAGCAATTTACGAATGTAGTAATAGTATACTGAAATTAATTGACAATAAGGAACATGTAACTGGCCTATTCTTGGATTTATCGAAAGCATTTGATGTAGTTGACCATAAAATCCTCCTTACCAAACTAAATCAATATGGTGTTAGAGGTCTAGCTAATAAATGGATAGAGTCTTACTTAACAAGGCGTAAACAAATAGTAAGCTTGAGACACAAGGATGATGGAACCAAATTACTTAATGAAACATTGTCCAATGAGGGAATTATTGAATTTGGAGTACCCCAGGGATCGGTTTTGGGCCCACTACTCTTTCTTCTATATATCAATGATATAACACAGAACGTTCATTCACATAAGGAAATTTTGTTTGCGGACGATACAACACTCGTAATAAAAGGTGAAACTAAACAGGTCATACAGCAGTCTGCTGACTCCATTACAGGAGAGTTAACCAAATGGTCACAAGATAATCGCCTCATAATAAACTATAAAAAACAGTATGTCTAAATTTCCACACTATACAGAATTGGAATCCTGCGATGCCCAATATAACATTAAATGGTCATCAAATAGAAAATAAATCAGAAACAAAGTTTTTAGGACTATGGATACAACAAGACTTGAAATGGAATAAACATATACAATATCTGAATACTAAACTGAACTCGATGTGCTTTGCGTTACGTATTTTGAAAACCTGCACTAGCATGCACACATTAAGAAATACTTATTTTGCTTATTTCCATTCATACTTAAGATATGGGATCATATTTTGGGGTATGTCGCCAGATGTACTAAGCACGTTTAGGATACAAAAGAGAGCGATTAGAATTATGGCAAATGTACACTCTAGAGAATCATGTAGACCTCTGTTTAAAGATTTAAACATTCTCCCACTGCCCTGCATATATATCTTTGAAAGTATTATGTTTTTTAAAAAGAATTTAATGAATAAAGATGTTTTTCTTAAAACAAACAATGATGTTCATAGGCATAACACAAGACAAAATCAAAACATTCATATTTCATACACACACACAAGCATATATCAAAAAGGAACTTTTCACACTGGAGTTAAATTATACAATAAACTACCCCAGTATATAAAACTGGCCCCAAAAATAAAAACCTTTGATAGAATGTTGAAAGCTTATCTGCAGTGCCATTGTTTTTACTCAGTAGTTGAATATTTTAGCGTATAGGAGTGATGGAATCTATAACTATATTTTACTTTTTTAATTTAATTTTAATACCTAGCTGTATGTTGTTGTATTTATAGAATTAAGTTTTCATATTATGATAATAGAGTGAGGTGTAAATAGTTGTGCAATAAGATTGTATCTATTAAGATTTGCTATTATAATAAGTTATAAATAGTTTTAATCTTAGTAATATATACCTGTTAGTTCTTTTATTTTATGCATGTAAATTCTGACGTGTCCTATATCAAAAATGTATTGAATGCATGTATTTGATCAAATGGAATTAATAAAAATCTATCTATCTATCTATCTATCTACAGTTCACATCTTATAACGTTCGTTGTATAAACATGTCGCAGGAACACGTAACATGTGATCGAGGATTGATCACTAAGAAAAATGTCGAAAGACATTACGAAGTTTAAATAAGACTTCTTGGTGCGGAAATTAAAGATGATACGTTGACAAGATTTGAAGTTTTAAGTCCGGTTTAGCAAGACTGGTGTACCGCATGGTGACGGTCAGGAAAGCACAAAGCAGTCAGCCTAGCAGACCGCTTAAATAGCCAGGCAGACAATGTTCCAGAAACGTCCATGGCGCTGGATTGGAGAAGACGGGCCACGTCTGGAGAAGACGAGCGGTGATTGGCTTACGCGTAGCTGCTGCGTTGTGGCTGGCCAATGAGCGAGCAGCAAATGGTGACCAGTAGACCACGAGGGTTCATGCGTACAAGACAAACGTAGAACGTGGCTAAAACACTTGGAGAATTTTCTGAGAAGCGAACTAGGCTTATGAACTAACAAGTAAGTAAATAATTTTACAACATAATTGATTTAACATGAAAGCGTTTTACAAAACGAAATGTCACGTACACGTGGTGACCAAATAGAGGTTTTGAAAAATAAGTTTGTATCTGACTTTGACATTTTCACAAAGCTTGCAAAATTAACAAATTAATTATTCGCAAATGTGAACAGAGGCCTTCCATTTGTGTCCTTAATATTACAGCAGTTATTCTTCTTTTCCCCAAAAGTATTCTTAATCCTTTTATAAGCTGTGTTTACTTTTCCTAATTTCAGACAATTGTCTATACCTACACATTTCTCTTTCAACCATTCTTCTTTCGCTTCCTTGCACTTCTTGTTAACCTCATTTCTCAGACGTCTGTATTCTGCTTTCCCCTGTTCATCTCTTACATTCTGGTGTTTCCGCCTTTCATCAATCAATTCTAGTATATCCTGAGTGATCCACGGTTTATACCTATTCTTTCTTTCCTACCAATGTTTTCTTCTGCGGATTTTGTTATTTCATTCTTCAAAAGTGCCCATTCGTCTGCAATTGAAGTTTGTTTAGGGTTTTTCATTAGCTCTTCCTTTATACTCTTCTTGAATCTTTCGTTTACATCCTTTACATTCAGTCTATTGCCTACCTTTTTGGCTTTTGACTTTTCTTCAGTTTCTTCAACTTTAATCTGCATTTCATTACAACCAGATTGTGGTCAGAGTTTATGTCAGCACCAGGATATGTTTTACAATCCAAAATCTGGTTTCGAAACCTCTGCTTGACCATAATGAAGTCGATTTGGTAACGCCCTGTATCTGCTGGTCTCATCCATGTGTATATTCTTCTATTGTGGCAATTGAATAAGGTGTTAGCTATAACCAACTCATGCTCGGTGCAGAATTCCATCAGCCTGCTTCCTCGATCATTCCGTTCACCTAATACGAAAACTCCTACTATCTTCCCTTCTCTCCCTTTTCCTACCACAGCATTCAAATCTCCCATTACTATAAGATTTTCTTCATCCTTGATATACCTCAGAATTTCATCTATTTCTTCGTGGATCTTTTCAACATCTTCATCATCAGCTTGACTGGTAGGCATATAAAGTAGTACGATATTTATAAATAAAACTTAGCATGTGGTCTTACGTGTTTTTAGAATTTAAGGCCTCTACTCAGTGTTGCCAATTCTACCAACAGCTCGGCTTGAGAATTATAGACGGCGATGGATTTTAGTCCATCTATACGTGACCGTCTGTCGTCTTATTGGCAACTCAAACTAACACTTGGGGCGCTGCGGTCGGTCTGGATAAGTAGGGTAAAAATACTCAATAACACGCGTTTGATATGGAACACTTTTTATTTTTCGGTTATAATCAGTAAATGTGGTCCCTAAAATAATGACAGTGTTATTTTTGATTCTATATATGTATAACTGTGCGATACACGTTATCTAATTTGTGTGTTCCACTGGATTTTATGTGTCAATTACATATTATCAAGCATCGGTTGTCTGCTGGTATCTGTTTTTGAGCAGTTCGAGTCATGGCGCTG
Source organism: Meconema thalassinum (assembly GCA_946902985.2). Lineage (NCBI taxonomy): Eukaryota > Metazoa > Arthropoda > Insecta > Orthoptera > Tettigoniidae > Meconema > Meconema thalassinum. The sequence continues at coordinate 1,851,122,611 of OX336388.2, forward strand.
TTACTTTAAAAGCTATATTTGAGTTTGCTCACTGTACCATAGACTGTAGAAATTATTTGCTGCTTGGTAGGGCGAAGGGATGAGTTTAACTTGTATTAAAGCTCGGGGGACACAGGAATTGCTTGATTTAGATGGTTAGCTGGTGGGTTTGGTGTAGAATATCGGACTGGTAGCAGGTTCTCGCAGAGTAGATATTTACCCTGCGAAGTCAAATTAGGCCTATATGACTCGTAGTGGAATGGCTCGGATATCGCAGAGCGAGCTGATGGCGATTGGTAGGGTAATTGGAAATGAACTAGGGAGGGGGAAGGATACCTGACTGATGAAGCTTGGCTGTAGTCGGCTGGTGTAGGCCTAGCTGTCTTGGTACGGCTTGGCTCGGCGTAAACAGTGAACAACTCGTCCTGTCGTCAGTGAGTGTAGTGGTGAGTGGTCCAACCCGCTCCTGTTGCCCGTATTTATTTGGTATCGTCACCTTTTGGCTATTGCTATTTACATCTTTTGGAAAGTGATGAAAACTTATATCCGCAGCCCTCGTTTATGCATCGACTTACAGCCGTAAACTGAGCAATATACGTTGCTTTTACTCATTTTACACTCCATCAACGAGTAAAACTTATTACTTATGTATAAAGACACGAAGAAATTACCTCGATCTGCTTATGAATACAAGAAACCATATACAACCAGTCACTACGTGACAAATGTACCCTACTTGGTAAGTTTCTAATTTTTACCGCTAGATGACATATCAGATAGCTGGAGTTGCCAATTGCAGAGTTATATTACGAAAGTACATATGTTGCTTGTTGGCAAGATGATCTCTGTTGAAAAATGTATTCTAGAGGGGAAAAAAACTTACTTTCATTAGTGGTTAAAGTAAGATGATTATTTTAGCGCTATATGCGGCATGGGTTGATTTCACCAAAGACGATAATAATGGACTCTGTTTTATTCCATGCAACAAATATTTGTCTAATGAGATGCTGAGAAGAGTTCTAATTATTAACTTTTGGTTTTGTTGTGTTCTCGAAATTGATCTGCTTAGCTTTGAAGTGTTCCAACTGTTGTAAGTCTAATTTTGCTGCTACAATTACGCTACTAGAATTCTTGTAACTATTTCTTGAAATGTGGTGACATATATTTGTTATTCGATTGAGATATGCCATTAGACGAAGAGGATATGTTCAATCATTGGTGTCGATGAGAGAATGCCAATTGTTATAACACCCCAAATGTATTCTTCTTATTAGTGTCTTACCATAACTTTATTCTGTATTGCCATATCTTGGTTACCGTTTCGTGAACATTGTTTTTATTTTGGTCCCATGGGTTCCATTGAATGGGCGTTTTTTAATTTGCAATTTTCTCATTAGAGAAGACGCAAGTTATTTTACGTGTACTTTAGTATGAAATAAACGTAAAATGTAGTTCTGTGCCCACCAATCATTCTATTGTGTGTTAATTGTATACACATGACACTCCATGAATGAACCTGTTGATCATTTCTAACCCTTGGATAGACCTACTTTTTGTGAAATGGTGGTAGACCTATTAATTAATAAGACTGTTGGCAGGAATTATTTTAGGGGGTCATTTATAGTTGCTGCCTGTGTTGAAGTAACTAATTTTTAGAAATGGGTTAGGATATTTGTCTTTATAGAGGCACAATTCATCATCTGTAATTTCAGCCCAATGTTGTTTCTTTACAGATGTGGGTTTTCATAATAGTGTTGGAGCCTGAAATGGAACTTTGGTTTGAGGATAAATCCGTAGACACCTGCTGTAAAGGTGAATTTCTTATCTAGCGTGATCTTTCTACGGATTGGATATTATTTTGTCCTGTTCTCATACCACTCATTATGAGCTCGTTGCAGCAACCAAGCCGATTTATCCCTTTCAGCAACAGTGCTCAGAGAACACAGCTATTGCCATCACAAGGTAAGTGTGTAGCCTATCGTTATAGGTTAGTTGTTATTGCAAGATAGGCTTTGTGTTAAACATTGCAGTAAAAATTTACAGAAGGGACTCATTTCTATAAAATTCTTCAACAACTGAAATTAAGCAAATTACCTGAATTAATAGTCGGGAAAATATCTGGAGATGATGTAGTGATAGATGATTGAAATGGTGTGAATCTTTTCTAAAAAGAAATCCAGGCCTGTCTTTACGAACCTCTCAAGATTTGACAGTAAGCCATGATGCAATTATAGAACATCAAATTAAAACCTGGTTTCCAGAAATCTACAGTTATTTGCTGGAAAACGACTTATAGTCTATCTTGTCAGACACTCGGCGACTGTTCAACGCAGACGTTATGTTATGCCATAGTCTGGTCTCACTTTTTATGTGACTACGCCCCCCCTCACCACGAAAAAAAGAAAAGACTACGGCATAACAGCCCGGAAAATGACGATTACTAGCGCAAAAACACTTATTTTTTAAATACTTAATTTTTCTTAAAACGAAAACTTTCTATATTGAAAGTTTCCTAATGTTTGAGTATAGTTTGAGGTTAGGTACAGTGGTCTTGTTGATTTAAATCACCAAAATGTTGTATAGCTTGCCACGGTGGGTGAGTGGTTAACGTATCTGTCTACTAACCCTAAGCGTGCAGGTTCGCTCCTGGTCGTGGTATGTGATTTTTGAAAGGCAGCAAAAATTACGACACGCATGTCATACGATGTTGGCATGTCAAAGAACCCATTTGAATTCAGTAGGCCATGTTCACAATGGCAAAATTAATCTCGGGAGTTTCCGCCAACACAATGTTCCTCATTTCTCTACTAGAAAGCGCTAGTGTTCAAGGTGCTTAGATATCTAACCTCCTTGACTTTCATAGTGCTTCAAGGAACAATGAAATTCGACATGCAAGCTACCCTCTGGGTGTCAAATAACAAAGCACCCGAGGCCATACGATATTATTATCATCATTCAGCCACTCAATAAATCCAGCTGCTTGGGACACTGTTTCAGCAGTGTGAGGTTTTGACGCATCAAATTGAATGTATTTAAAGCACATCAGAATTGAGTCTTAATTCTCAAAAATTGTCCTTACCATCCTCGAACAAAAATTCCACCTGGTCTCGCACACTCTTGGTATTCTAACGCTCCATACGTCATCTAGTGCGGCTGTTCTTACTGGAGAATTCGAGAAGAAAACTGACATACCTTTGAGATTTACAAAAGAAACTTTTTCACTGGAAATACTCCATGACGCCTTTTCCAGGAGCCTGTTCAACTTATGTGCATAGCAGTAAATATAATGCGCACTTTTATATACATTTTTACTATGACATTGACACCACCTAAATGTCCTCGAAATATTGCAGTGCCATCATATGTTTGTACAATCAATTTTTCGGCATGGTCTTGTAATAAAAGTTGCAATTCTTGTAAAATGCATTTTGATAAACCTCCTGCAGTATGGTTATCTTCTTTGAAAAATCCCCAAAAAGGCTCGTGTTCCGTTCAATTCGTATCGAAACACAAACACTGTATGGGTCCGAGTCGATACATCTGTAGTATCATCAACCATGCATACTAAGAATGATGACTGCCTGATTTCGCTTATTATGAATTAACTAAAAAAATACACCTTTATTATGCGAGGAAGCCGATTCGTCATGACCACGAAGAGGCAGATTACATGCACCACACAATTACAGTATATCAATTATTTTTGACAGAACCTCCCTATTTTTTAAGACCAATTCATTATGAGCATGAACAGCCTCCATATGCACACCTGTTAATCTTTCGGCAATGTTACATCTTCCGAGAATTTGGAAACTGACAGTATTATGCTGATGTCTAGTTGATTTCTCATGTTTCTTATTTTCACATGTAGATGCTTCAAATCATTTACTCCTTCTTTTGTCCAATTGTCATCACCTCCATACAGTAAACACACAACACAGAAGAAAGCATTACTGGGATTAGTATAGATCGCGAGTCCCGGCGGCACCAAATTCCCCTAAAACAAAATGGCGGCTTCCGTGACGTCACGAAATACTCCTCTAGCAAGCTTACGGGAAAAGCCTGGGGAATAGGGGGTTTTGGGTGGGGAACAACAAAAAACGTGAAAAACGGGATGGGTATCGCGATCTTTACTTGAGCCCCCCCGCTCAAGTAAAGATCGCGATACCCATCAAAAATTTGCCATTTCACCTCATTTTCAAACAATCGCGATACACAGAAAAAGATCCACATTTCACCGCATTTTAAAAAAAAGCCGGTATCGCGATCTTTACTTGAGCTCCCCTGCTCAAGTACAGATCGCGATACCCATCAAAAATTTGCCATTTCAGCTCATTTTCAAGCAATCGCACTACGCAGTGAAAAATAAAGATCGCGATACCCATCAAAAATTTGCCATTTCAGCTCATTTTCAAGCAATCGCACTACGCAGTGAAAAATAAAGATCGCGATACCCATCAAAAATTTGCCATTTCAGCTCATTTTCAAGCAATCTCACTACGCAGTGAAAAATAAAGATCGCGATACCCATCACAAATTCGCCATTTCAGCTCTTTTTCAAGCAATCGCGCTACGCAGTGAAAAATTAAGATCGCGATACCCATCACAAATTTGCCATTTCTACTCAATTTCAAGCAATCGCGCTACGCAATGAAAAATAAAGATCGCGATACCCATCACAAATTCGCCATTTCAGCTCTTTTTCAAGCAATCGCGCTACGCAGTGGAAAATTAAGATCGCGATACCCAACACAAATTTGCCATTTCTACTCACTTTCAAGCAATCGCGCTACGCAATGAAAAATAAAGATCGCGATACCCATCACAAATTCGCCATTTCAGCTCTTTTTCAAGCAATCGCGCTACGCTGTGAAAAATTAAGATCGCGATACCCATCACAAATTTGCCATTTCTACTCATTTTCAAGCAATCGCGCTACGCAATGAAAAATAAAGATCACGATACCCATCACAAATTCGCCATTTCAACTCTTTTTCAAGCAATCGCGCTACGCAGTGAAAAATAAAGATCGCGATACCCATCACAAATTCGCCATTTCAGCTCTTTTTCAAGCAATCGCGCTACGCAGTGGAAAATAAAGATCGCGATACCCATCAAAAATTTGCCATTTCAGCTCATTTTCAAGCAATCGCACTACGCAGTGAAAAATAAAGATCGCGATACCCATCACAAATTCGCCATTTCAGCTCTTTTTCAAGCAATCGCGCTACGCAGTGATAAATTAAGATCGCGATACCCATCACAAATTTGCCATTTCTACTCATTTTCAAGCAATCGCGCTACGCAATGAAAAATAAAGATCGCGATACCTATCACAAATTCGCCATTTCAACTCTTTTTCAAGCAATCGCGCTACGCAGTGAAAAATAAAGATCGCGATACCCATCACAAATTCGCCATTTCAGCTCTTTTTCAAGCAATCGCGCTACGCAGTGGAAAATAAAGATCGCGATACCCATCGCAAATTCGCCATTTCAGCTCTTTTTCAAGCAATCGCGCTACGCAATGAAAAATAAAGATCGCGATACCCATCACAAATTTGCCATTTCTACTCATGTTCAAGCAATCGCGCTACGCAAATAAAGATCGCGATACCCATTACAAATTTGCCATTTCCGTCCAATTTTAATATTTCACACACACACACACACGGTTTTTGTCAATAGTTACAGCCTCACCTGCCTAGAGGAATTGATTTTTGGTGCCCCTCTGTGGCCACAGCCAAAGGCTGCACCTACCCTCAAACTTCTAACCTTCGTTGCGTCCTATCCAATGGTTTTGACAATGGTTACAGCCTAACCATCCAGACCAATGGTTTAGTGTCAACAGTGCCCCACTAGCTGCCGCACACCTACCCACAGACTTCTAACCTTCGTTGCGTCCAATCCAATGGTTTTGACAATGGTTACAGCCTAACCGCCCAGACCAATAGTTTAGTGTGAACAGTGCCCCATTAGCTGCCGCACACCAACCCACAGACTTCTAACCTTCGTTGCGTCCAATCCAATGCTTTTGACAATGGTTACAGCCTAACCGCCCAGACCAATGGTTTAGAGTGAACAGTGCCCCACTAGCTGCCGCACACCTACCCACAGACTTCTAACCTTCGTTGCGTCCAATCCAATGGTTTTGACAATGGTTACTGCCTAACCGCCCAGACCAATGGTTTAGTGTGAACAGTGCCCCACTAGCTGCCGCAACCACGTCCTCCTCCAGCAATACTATGCGACTTGTGTGGTCGCTTGTTCCATGCCAGGATTGGACTCTTTAGTCACCGTAAACACATCCACAAACTGGACTGAAGGAAGAAGATTTATACTCGGATTCGAGTTAAAGCTGATGATGATGATGAGCTGCCGCACACCTACCCACAGACTTCTAACCTTTGTTGCGTCCAATCCAATGGTTTTGACAATGGTCACAGCCTAACCGCCCAGACCAATGGTTTAGTGTCAACAGTGCCCCACTAGCTGCCGCACACCTACCCACAGACTTCTAACCTTCGTTGCGTCCAATCCAATGGTTTTGACAATGGTTACAGCCTAACCGCCCAGACCAATGGTTTAGTGTCAACAGTGCCCAACTAGCTGCCGCACACCTACCCACAGACTTCTAACCTTCGTTGCGTCCAATCCAATGGTTTTGACAATGGTTACAGCCTAACCGCCCAGACCAATGGTTTAGTGTCAACAGTGCCCCACTAGCTGCCGCACACCTACCCGCAGACTTCTAACCTTTGTTGCGTCCAATCCAATGGTTTTGACAATGGTCACAGCCTAACCGCCCAGACCAATGGTTTAGTGTCAACAGTGCCCCACTAGCTGCCGCACACCTACCCACAGACTTCTAACCTTCGTTGCGTCCAATCCAATGGTTTTGACAATGGTTACTGCCTAACCGCCCAGACCAATGGTTTAGTGTGAACAGTGCCCCACTAGCTGCCGCAACCACGTTCTCCTCCAGCAATACTATGCGACTTGTGTGGTCGCTTGTTCCATGCCAGGATTGGACTCTTTAGTCACCGTAAACACATCCACAAACTGGACTGAAGGAAGAAGATTTATACTCGGATTCGAGTTAAAGCTGATGATGATGATGAGCTGCCGCACACCTACCCACAGACTTCTAACCTTTGTTGCGTCCAATCCAATGGTTTTGACAATGGTCACAGCCTAACCGCCCAGACCAATGGTTTGGTGTCAACAGTGCCCCACTAGCTGCCGCACACCTACCCACAGACTTCTAACCTTCGTTGCGTCCAATCCAATGGTTTTGACAATGGTTACAGCCTAACCGCCCAGACCAATGGTTTAGTGTCAACAGTGCCCAACTAGCTGCCGCACACCTACCCACAGACTTCTAACCTTCGTTGCGTCCAATCCAATGGTTTTGACAATGGTTACAGCCTAACCGCCCAGACCAATGGTTTAGTGTCAACAGTGCCCCACTAGCTGCCGCACACCTACCCGCAGACTTCTAACCTTTGTTGCGTCCAATCCAATGGTTTTGACAATGGTCACAGCCTAACCGCCCAGACCAATGGTTTAGTGTGAACAGTGCCCCACTAGCTGCCGCACACCTACCCACAGACTTCTAACCTTCGTTGCATCCAATCCAATGGTTTTGACAATGGTCACAGCCTAACCGCCCAGACCAATGGTTTAGTGTGAACAGTGCCCCACTAGCTGCCGCACACCTACCCACAGACTTCTAACCCTTGTTGCGTTCAATTCAATGGTTTTGACAATGGTTACAGCCTAACCGCCCAGACCAATGGTTTAGAGTGAACAATGCCCCACTAGCTGCCGCACACCTACCCTCAGACTTCTAATCTTCGTTGCGTCCAATCCAATGGTTTTGACAATGGTTACAGCCTAACCGCCCAGACCAATGGTTTAGAGTGAACAGTGCCCCACTAGCTGCCGCACACCTACCCACAGACTTCTAACCTTTGTTGCGTCCAATCCAATGGTTTTGACAATGGTTACAGCCTAACCGCCCAGACCAATGGTTTAATGTGAACAGTGCCCCACTAGCTGCCGCACACCTACCCACAGACTTCTAACCTTCGTTGCGTCCAATCCAATGGTTTTGACAATGGTTACAGCCTAACCGCCCAGACCAATGGTTTAGTGTCAACAGTGCCCCACTAGCTGCCGCACACCTACCCACAGACTTCTAACCTTCGTTGCGTCCAATCCAATGGTTTTGACAATGGTTACAGCCTAACCGCCCAGACCAATGGTTTAGAGTGAACAGTGCCCCACTAGCTGCCGCACACCTACCCACAGACTTCTAACCTTCGTTGCGTCCAATCCAATGGGTTTGACAATGGTCACAGCCTAACCGCCCAGACCAATGGTTTAGTGTGAACAGTGCCCCACTAGCTGCCGTACACCTACCCACAGACTTCTAACCTTCGTTGCGTCCAATCCAATGGTTTTGACAATGGTTACAGCCTAACCGCCCAGACCAATGGTTTAGAGTGAACCGTGCCCCACTAGCTGCCGCACACCTACCCACAGACTTCTAACCTTCGTTGCGTCCAATCCAATGGTTTTGACAATGGTTACAGCCTAACCGCCCAGACCAATGGTTTAGTGTGAACAGTGCCCCACTAGCTGCCGCACACCTACCCACAGACTTCTAACCTTCGTTGCGTCCAATCCAATGGTTTTGACAATGGTCACAGCCCAACCGCCCAGACCAATGGTTTAGTGTGAACAGTGCCCCACTAGCTGCCGCACACCTACCCACAGACTTCTAACCTTTGTTGCGTCCAATCCAATGGTTTTGACAATGGTTACAGCCTAACCGCCCAGACCAATGGTTTAGAGTGAACAGTGCCCCACTAGCTGCCGCACACCTACCCACAGACTTCTAACCTTCGTTGCGTCCAATCCAATGGTTTTGACAATGGTTACAGCCTAACCGCCCAGACCAATGGTTTAGTGTGAACAGTGCCCCACTAGCTGCCGCACACCTACCCACAGACTTCTAACCTTCGTTGCGTCCAATCCAATGGTTTTGACAATGGTCACAGCCTAACCGCCCAGACCAATGGTTTAGTGATAACAGTGCCCCACTAGCTGGCGCACACCTACCCACAGACTTCTAACCTTCGTTGCGTCCAATCCAATGGTTTTGACAATGGTTACAGCCTAACCGCCCAGACCAATGGTTTAGAGTGAACCGTGCCCCACTAGCTGCCGCACACCTACCCACAGACTTCTAACCTTCGTTGCGTCCAATCCAATGGTTTTGACAATGGTTACAGCCTAACCGCCCAGACCAATGGTTTAGTGTGAACAGTGCCCCACTAGCTGCCGCACACCTACCCACAGACTTCTAACCTTCGTTGCGTCCAATCCAATGGTTTTGACAATGGTCACAGCCCAACCGCCCAGACCAATGGTTTAGTGTGAACAGTGCCCCACTAGCTGCCGCACACCTACCCACAGACTTCTAACCTTTGTTGCGTTCAATCCAATGGTTTTGACAATGGTTACAGCCTAACCGCCCAGACCAATGGTTTAGAGTGAACAGTGCCCCACTAGCTGCCGCACACCTACCCACAGACTTCTAACCTTCGTTGCGTCCAATCCAATGGTTTTGACAATGGTTACAGCCTAACCGCCCAGACCAATGGTTTAGTGTTAACAGTGCCCCACTAGCTGCCGCACACCTACCCACAGACTTCTAACCTTCGTTGCGTCCAATCCAATGGTTTTGACAATGGTCACAGCCTAACCGCCCAGACCAATGGTTTAGTGTGAACAGTGCCCCACTAGCTGCCGCACACCTACCCACAGACTTCTAACCTTTGTTGCGTCCAATCCAATGGTTTTGACAATGGTTACAGCCTAACCGCCCAGACCAATGGTTTGGTGTGAACAGTGCCCCACTAGCTTCTTTACTTTTTTTCTACGTAGCGCTATTGCTTGAAAATTAGCAGAAATGGCAAATTTGTCCGATCATTACTTTTTCTGCGCGGGCGAAAATTTTCCATTTCACCTAATTTTCAAACAATCGCGATACACAGCAAAACATCCATGGGATGTTGATCCTTCAACTACCAGAAGCACTGTAATAAGCATATGAAGAAATACAACACTTACCCCATTTGACACCGGAGTCCAACAGCAACTTCATTAGGTGTAATTCACATGCACAGACACTGCCTTCTTACATACACACTACCAACCATCAAAAATACCACAATCACTATAAATATACCATCCACATTACGGTATACCATACCTAAATCTTATTTTAATTTATTTTCGCAACGCATAAGTATCGCAACCGAGCATTTCAAAATCTCCCCGGCAACTAAATTTCAAAATGGCGCCTGACAAGCACGGCGCATATCAGCTGGCGCACATGAGCTGGCCAATCACAATCGAGAAAATGAATTTCAACTCACCAATCAGGTAAGTATTTTTAACACGTCATAGGTGACGTCATTGAGATCACCAAAAGCTCACTAAACCCCGGGACTCGGGATATATACTACAACCGCATTACTGTCCTCACAACCAAAAACATTTATCATATACGGATGCATCAAATTTATGTAGCTGTATGCCTCTCACCAAGGCGGTCCGGGTTCGATTCCCGGTCAATGCATGTGAGATTTTCGAAGTGAAATGCCATGTCCTGTGGTTCGGATTCCACGTAAAAAGGAGGTCCCGTGGCTTATGATCTCGAGATTAACGGTCACGTAAAACTACAATCTTCCTTCCTTCAAATTTATGTGTGAATGCACCGCGAGCCCCACACGCATCTTGAACTTAAGTTATATTCAATACTGGCACTGAACGACCACTGTTGTTTAAGACCACTTTTTCAGGTAAGCTCAAGGAGCTAAACACAGTTTCTTTAAGTTCCCGCACTTTCATGCTGGTACTTATACAATCGTTGCACTCTCAGTCTGTAATTAGACTCAAGCTGACTGAGTCCCCTTGCTTCCTAGCGTTGCGGGAGAGGGGATAACTGGAGATATTCATTGCCATGGCAACGTAAATTACCAAGCGGGCGATTTCTGATGAGTCCTAACTAGTTTCAGGTGCCATCTGCCGGCAAGAAGAGGAACTTGGTTGTGATGGCAAATCATTGAGTGCGTCCTAGCGGCAAAGAGAGAGAAGATTGCGACTGCAAGAGGAGGGGTTGCGTCCGATAACACTGGCCGCCTCTGATAGTTGTGCAGAATCAATTTTCTCAAAAATCAGGGTGTCGAGCGATACGGGATATACGGGAATTTTAGTGACCCGGGAAAAATACGGGAAATTCGCACTTGATACGGGAAATCTTGAAAAGTTTCATAATGCCTGACTTCTTAGCCCCCGAACGCTCGGTAGAGTCCTTCCGCTCAGTCTTCTATTTCGCCTGCAGACCGCGCTGCCACTCGCAACTTGCGCCACCGATAGAGCGCTAAGCGGGATGAGAACCCAGCCAACGTCGAATGTATGCTTTGCCTGGCTGGCCGTACCCTCTACGTGCAGGGCTACGCGCGCCGCGCTCTTTGCTGACAATGACATACAGGAATCAGTCCGCATTGTTATTCACAGAGGAGACCTGGGTTTCTCGACAAGTGTAGCCCTTAAAGAAGCTAACAACTCAAGATCTCAGAAAATTCCAGACGCGGATGTGCTGCAATTTCGCATATTCGTATCATATGGCTGAAAAAATCAAAGAGAGGTCACCTCTTGCTCACATGATGACCCGTGCTATTTCCAGCCTAGACCCTATAGGGGTCGCTGAGACTCTTAAGTTGGAAGAAGTTAGGATCGTCATTGCCCTGGAAGTTCTTTGTAATCAGAAGAATTTGATTTCTGGTGCAATGGCTGACCGCACCAAGAGCAGCTACTCCGCACTTCTGAGATTGCCCTCCGTCTCTTTGCGTTTGAAGCAGTTCGACGGAAAAGAGCCACGACTCGACGTGCTGTGGTCTGAATTAGTGGTCTTCAGCACCTTCCTCAGTTCATGCCAAAAACTAGCTCACATCCTTCGTTGAAATGATACTGATTTTTTATCCCAACAATGCAGCTCTAGACAGAGGTTTCTCCCTGAACAAGGAGTGCATGATCGTCAATTACAAAGATGCAAGTCTGATTGGAATGCTTACTGATCAGGACGCTGTGATGGCAGCTGGTGGAGTATAAAAGATAACCGTGAGCAAGAGTCCATACTGCACGAAACTCCTACGCTGTGTTCAAGGAAGCAAAACAGGTGCAAAGCGACGGCTAAGGTGGCAGTCGAAAGAAAAGCTACGAAAGATCTCCAGGAATTGGAAAAAAAGAAGAAGATATTGAACATCGCCCGTTCTGAAGCAGAGAAAATTGAAGAGAAGATGAATTCCCTAGTGAAGCTTTAAATTATTAAATCCTTGAATATTGTTTATTTTATCTTATTTTGTGTGACTAAAGTTCCTAACCACAATCTAGTATTAACAAAGTGACTTATTTTATTTTGTGTATGACTAGCCTGCAGTTCCTATTCAGAAATTAGTACTGTCAAAAGAACTTAATTTTTGTGCTGTGTGTAACTGAATTTCCTAGTAACAATCTTGTATTTGTCAAAGTGACTTATTTAATTTCGTTATGCATTATTTTATTTTCTATTATCTACTTTGATAAAATAAATCTAAATTAAAAGTGTCGCGTGTGGAATTTTACTGTTTTTAGCCGTTCCATGGTCTTCTTTCGCATGGGAGATGCACATACCAAATTGTTTTAAAGTCCGTGCAAACACTCAATGCAAATGCGTCACACATGCATAAATTTCAAAAACTACAAACAATGTCGCACAGCTCTCGACATTTTACTATCTAACACCCGTCACCAACATGTGGCTACAAAATTCATCACATAGTGACAGAAATCTTCTCGTATGGGCAGGCATTGTTTCAGCTTGTTAACCACTGTCTGTGTCGGATTTCCTTTCATTGTCATTGTTTCGTTACTTTTACTTCGCCAAAGTTCGACCCGAGGACTGGACACATCCCGTACAGCATGTACAGAAAGAAATACTGTAGGCGGTCTGGATATCGCGGTGGATGGAATGATTATTAACCTTGGCAATTCATCAAGCTCTGACGAAGACAATGATGGTGGTGATGATGATAGGCACAGTGAAGGGATGGAGGGTGTCAAAGACACCCTTGCCAAGAGACTGAGGATAATTTATTTATTGGTGTCAGTTCGCATTCATCAATCAATAATAGAGCCCAGGCTATTGTTTCCCGTCATAGTGTTCAAAATACCGTCCGTCATTCAATAGCCTACAACTCGACAATATAAAACCACGGCAATAATATCGCCACAGAGCGGCTTGAGTGCTGAGTGCTAAATATGTCTTTACCTTAACTTTACTTTTGTGTTACCACGAAAGCTAATATTAATCGTATAGAGTCTCGATTTAGTGAGTGTGCATGGTGTTATCTGTCGACTACTGTAGTAAGCTGTGAACGACCTCCACTCAGACTCTTTGTTTCACGTTAATGGATAATCATTGCATGGTGAGTGTTTTTATATTCATTAGCGGTAGAGTGTTTGCCCTCTTTGTCGTATTTATTGAATCGAATACCGATGATAAAGGTATCATAGCTTCAGTGTGTAATTTATTTATTCATCTAAAAGTATCGTATTTCTCTGTTTGAATGTCCTCGGTGTTGACTCAGGATCGTTTTTTTTTAATATATTACTTATAATTGTACCGAAATAATGTCTGAAGTGTAACGCTGTGTATTATTCGAATCAGTTAATTTACAACACTAAGAAATTAGCAACACAGCTCAGCTGTTCCAAGCTCCCGACATATCCTTCGCGTTGTTTCCTTCGAAATACAGGGTGTAGGTGAGAAGCATGCTCGGAATTCTTGCAGTGTGGCGGTTGGACATAGGGTCTTGTTATGTGGCGACCATGGGTTGTGAGAGGAAAATCGGGGCAAAGTGACAGGAAGGCTGTCAGTACTGAACGCGCGGGGTTAGCAATACTGTATTTGTCTCATAATTTACGCGTGTAATAGCGGACACACCTCCAATTTTACTATAAAATTCCTGATCTAAAAAGGGATAGTGGATGGGTAACATATATTACTACATGACCCCCAACATTATTATTCATTATTACAAAGGGTATTTTGACTATTTTCAGTACGGTAGTGTAGAAAATTGTATCGCCTTGTTTCGGGGTTCTATAGAGCTTACATTTTCTTTCGATCTTTCATTTGCCATAGGACGCGCCACCGGCATATGGTTATGCATTACCAGCTTCTGGTTTAGTAGTCAGGTAATGGAAGCAATGGGAACTTGTACTACAATTTTCCTTGCATGTAACTAAACAAATTATTGTTGTTAAGAGAACGTAAAATACACCAAGAATGATATGTATGATCTTCAGCTGTGTGCAGTGAGAAAGCTCTGCATGTGTTCATTCCATATGTATTAATGACCCGAAATGTCAACTAACGTTGTGCCACATACAACACTCGTGGTCTCTAAATGTTGCACATTTTCCCGTAAATTACAGCAGTTTATGTTTGAATTGCTTATAAGATCGTGACAAAGAAAATGTTTCTCCAATTGGATGATTATATTTAATTGTATGCACGTCGTATAATCTTGGCGAAGTGTATTTTTTTTTTTCAGGGAGCAACTTAACACCGTAGTAGGCACGCAGCTTTTTGTGTTTAGTTTTGTGGCATCTCGTTTTAAATTATTGACAACATATTTCTAAATGCAGACAATCCATACCTCCATTAGGATTCGGGCTCCATAATTCATGCAAAATGAGGTTCGTTCGTTTGTGAAATTGAGGTCATAACCCCCCTACCCTTTCAGTGATTACCGTATGGTACTTTACGTAGACTAGTGTGAAGATGTAAATGAGCATTTAAAAAAAAAATTGTCGTCAGTTGATTGGTTTATTAACTTACGGTAATATTTTCCATAGGTACTGAAAACTAGGCACGGTTGGATTTTAAGGTGGAACCGCATGTGCTATCAAATATCGCTTTCTTGCAATACCTGGCATATGTATAGAATTATAAAATTATTATTGGTTAAATAAGTGTTAATAGATAGGCTATTATAAATGATTAAATAAATATTAAAGAAGAAACGATGCATTGTTAGTAAATATTAGGCCTACCGGTACGGCGAATAGCCTATAACTCGTAGCTTCCGTCACAATTTATCATTTAAACGTGTCACGTTAATGCATAATATACCAATATAACAACCGGATAGCAAATTATAATAATATAACATATTTAATTTGCACCAACTTTATTATTGTAGTCTAAGATATGTTAGACCACTGCCGTTTGAAATGTGCAAATCGCACACTTTGTAGGAAAGCTGTTTGTTATGGTCATCTCTGATGCAAAGTGTTACTAATTACTAAGGCCCGGATAGTTATGTGTTAAAATATTTTTTAATTAACTAAATATTTTCTATTTATTTATATATTTTTGCCGTTTTTATAAATAAATACATATTCTGGTGTATTTATTCATAAGTACATATTTCCTATATTTGATGGTATGTTGTACTCCTTAGATGACTGCTGCCCAGATTTTCGACCCTTGGCAATTCCAGAAATTGGCTTATCTATTTCTAGAATGCACCCTTGTCTCTGCAATGTATTTCAAGACAGAAATTACCTGGACATCAAGTATAGCAGGGGGTTGGAGTCAACAGTCTCATTAAGCCTCCAATAGTCCTTACCTTGAAAGGAAATTTTACTTGAAATTACAGTGGTCTGCAAAACTTGTGAATATTGACAGATTGCTATGAATGTTTCTGATGTGACCTTTTTTCTGCTCTTTAGAATGAAATTCAAAAACAGCACATACATGATTTTGTATCGTGCATTTGCAGTAAGTATTGTAGGATTCGGAAACTGAGGCAAGCCACGGACTGTTAAGCGGGAACATTTGTACTGTAGACAGGATTATGGATTATTCAAGCAGCTGGACGTTTCAACTATATTTCGGGGAGCTGGGGGACACAAATTTGATACAAATTTAAAAACATATTTTGGAAACTTAATCACATATTTTTCACTTTGAAGCACATAAATAAATACATATTTCTGAAAAGTGAAGAACATAACTATCCGGGCCGTACTAATTACTCTTTTAGGAGACACTTGTCTTTGGAATATTCATGAAAGGCCAACCCTCTAGTTCTTATTTCATAAGTTGAACGCATAAAAACAAAACCACAATCCGAAATAATAAAGAAGTTAATGACGAACGAACGATTCACTGCCAATGAAAATCAAATGGAGATTCGCGGACCGGAAGTTCGCTATGTGTAAGCTTCGGTGCCATTCTGTTATTGTTATACTCTGATTTACAAAAGATGCTCGGTGAACGCTGTCGTACGCTTGATGAGTGAGGTAAGGAGTGGAGACGAGCGGGGTAACGGTCTCCATGGCAACAGTCAGAAATGTTGCAATGTATGCCGACACAGCAATAAGCACATGGTTTGACTCAGTGTGTCTTCACTCGTCACGGTCATTAGAGCGCCAGGCAGGAGAGCTAACTTCCACAGTATTTGTGTCTTCCTACAAGCCTCTTGGAATGTTATGACTCAGTCATGATCTGCCTCAGTGGCAACGCAGCATTTCCCCACGTGCTAACTTTGACATCTGTCAGCGAGCTTTATTGGTAATTCAGAGTATAGTGTTACGGTGCCATTTTTACTCGTGGAAGCTCTATACGGTTACGGTAGCATACGATTCAGTTACTTCCCGTAAACATTTATTATGTGGCACTCCTATTCTCTACTCTCTCAACCCTCCTCTGTAAAACAGGCATTTATATCAGCTCTCCTCAGATAAATGATATTTTATTTGTGTTTGTAGCATCTCATTCTATCTGCGAGAGAGTTCGCGCGCGCGCTTTGCTCACTCTACGGATTAGGCCTAAATCTCCCGTGGGCTGCGGAAGTATCTCCAAAAATGCAGTTACACTTACGCCAGAAAATCTTGATTCGCGCTTTAAGATTCATTTTTCAGCCATTCGGTATGCGAACTCTAGTCTTAGAGAGTTCTAAAATATAAGGGGATTTGGTGGATTTTCGTTCGGGAAATACGGGAATTTGAAAAAAGGTCATCGCTCGACACCCTGAAAATTATATGATTTTTTATGTTGATTCCTTTTGCAGTGGCATTTCGATCACTGTGTGCCAGAGGGAAGGGATACATATACATGGTGTGTTAAAAAATTATCTAAAATTAGGTCAGCAAAAATATCTTCATATACACTCACCGGCAAAAAAAAAGAAGCGCAACACTTGATTTTTATAATTAAAACTTGCGTATTAGCTGCTTTCTGTCTCAATTATGTCACTTTATACTATTATCAAACCTTTCTCTGTTCAGAGTGTTTGTTTACCATCCATTTCTTTTAAATTATCGATATAAAGATGGAGTTATGACACCTCAGTTCGCTATCTACCCCAGGCAGACGGTATGCCTCCATTTCCATTAGTTCATTTCCTGCAATAAGCTTAAAGTGCTTGGGTGATAAGTCTCATCCCTACAAACCAAATTTGTTTTGTTTGATAAAATGTATTTTTCAAATGATTTCTCTTCAGTTTTTAAGTTCTTCTTGCAAAGGAAACATGGTTCTTACACGCGAAGAAGCTGCAAGAGCTGTAGCCTTGATTGAAGATGGACGAAGCATGCGATACGTTGCAAGACAGTTAAATGTCAATGTTTCGACCATCCAAAGGACATACTTACGGTATAGAGTACTTGGGAACATACTCCATGAGGTGTGGATCAGGCCGCAGATGGCCAAAATCAGACAGAGATGACCAGTATCTGCGACTCTTAATTTCTGAGGGACCGACACACCACAGGTGTAGAAGTAACAAATCGGCTTCAGCAGGCGACAGGTGTGAATGTCAGTGAGAGGACAGTAAGGAGAAGACCTGCTACCGGCCCCAGATTGGAACCTCAACATCGCAGGGCACGTCTTCACTTCGCTCGGCTCCATCAGCAATGGCAAGCCGTTCTCTTCACAGACGAGAAGAGATTCGGTCTCAGATCGCCTGACTGAAGAGAAAGAGTGTGGAGGAGGGTTGGAGAAAGGTTTTCTCCTGTAACTTTTTCCTCCATGACTGCATTCGACGGGGATTCTGTCAAGGCCTGGGCCGGGGTCAGTATGGATGCCAGGACTGAACTTTACGTAATTGAGAATGGGACTCTCACAGCTCACCGGTACATCATGGAAGTCCTTGAAAACCATGTTGTACCATTTGCTCCATTTGTCGGAGATAAATTTCGCCTGATGCACGACAACGCATGAGCACACACTGCCCGATGTGTCCAGCAGTACCTGCATGTGGTTGGAATCTACGCACTGGACTGGTCAGCTAGGAGCCCTGACCTCAATCCAATTGAACATGTTTGGGATATGTTGGCCAGAAATGTTCGGCAACGTGCTCCTGAGACTCTCCAGCAACTTCGGGTGATGCTGCATGAGGAGTGGGAACGCATCCCACAAGAAGGCATTTCACAAATCATCGCAAGTATGGTGGAGAGGTTAGGCGATGTGATTCGTGCTAGGGGTGGAAATACCCATTTTTAAGTGTTCAGTTCTTGTGTCAGTACACAAAGGAATGGATTAATTCTATAATGATAAATTTTGGAACTCAGATTAACATTTTTAAATGACTTTGTCATTTACTCAAAATTTGAGACATTTTCACTTTTTTTTCCTTATTCTAGAAAATTAAACAGATTTTTTATTTGAAGCATTTTTTTGTATGTGAAGTGGTTTTCAAATGTTTAGAAAACAATTAATTATGAATAATTTTTACATTAGAATAATTTCAATGCATTAAATTATGAGAATAATTAAAAAATACAAGTGTTTTTTTTTTTTTTTTGCCGGTGAGTGTGTAATACTTTTACTCTGATCTCCTTAAATGGAATCCTCTTGATAGTTGTTCTCGCACCAGTTCTGTGATTATTGGAAACACTTCTGGAATGAATCAGATCCACTTCAGCTGCATTTTCAACTTGGGGGAATAGCTAAAACTCACATAAAGTTGTGGGTGGGAACCTAACTAACGTCTGCTGCGATTTTACAAGAAAGTCTCCAGCAGACGTGAAGAAAGGGCAGGTGTGTTAATGTGATTGGGCTGGTAAATATTTGCTGCCTACAGGTCCAATTATTTGCAGAGCACAGTATCATGAAGGCGATGAAGGACCTTCTGGTGGTATTCCTCAGTTGTGCCTTGTGGTGGGTACAAGTGATAAATTACCCTACAGGATTCAAAGAAAACTGTGAGCTTGATCTTGACATTGTTACGGACCTGCATTGCCTTTTCTTGGCCATGGGGATGAAGTATTTTTTCTGTTTTTTATGGTTGTTTATCACTCAACATGTTACCAACATGTGGGAAACAAAATACACCACACTAATTAAAGATTATTGGTGCGCGACTACCCCACTGTGTGTGTTTTCATCGTGAGGACTGCATCTTTGTTTCTGGTGTCATACCCATAAACTAATGACTCATCACCAGTAATCAGGGTGTTCAGAAAATTTGAGTCCTTGCTTGCATTGTCTAGCATGTTTAATGTAATTTTGAAATGGAATTGCTTCTGCTCTATCATTACCAGGGATGCAATTTTCTGTCCACTAATGTATGGCCAACTTTGAAGCAGTTGTCACTCCTTGATCCATGGCATCATCCCTGAAAGCCTTCTTTTATGCAAGGTAGTATGTCTGCTACAGAGATCACTAGCTTACAGTTATGGTGGCCTTCCTGCTCTCTCTCTTACTTGCAATGTAGTTTAGTTCAGTATACAATAAACCTTCGATTCGTTGGACCGAATTAGACCAACCAAGATTATTAATTTTGAATGAGACCAGAACATGGCTCTTACATACCTTGTTTCATCTGCTGGGCGACATTACTTATTGAAATTAGTAACTTTGGGCACTACTGCACCTGATTTATGTGCTATAACTTATTACGTAAATATGAGTTTTTATTTATTGCTCTTTTAACAACAGCAGCCATGTTCCGACAGCGCTTGAATCTCTTTCAACGGTCACCAAGGCACGCTCAACGACAAATAACGAGGTGCACACATTGTTGCCAACATGTGGGATACAAATTCACTGTTGACTAAAAAGTATTGATCTGGACGCGTTAGGCTGTAACCATTGTCATTCCATGCCGTAAGCTCACAGCCTTACTCAACAACATGTTAAGTAATAGATACTTTCAGATCTACTCTGATAATGACAAAAACAGAGTACACTAAATGATGGTCTCCTCAATGATCTGTCCTGGCTCCCCTCCTTTTCAATCTATATACAGTGAAACCTCTCTTAATGGACACTCCTCTAAGGCGGACACCCCTTCATAACGGATGATTTTCTAGGTCCGTGACCAAACCCCTATTATTTATTTATTTACATATGTTACGCCCGCATTGGAGCACTTAACCAAATCAAGTATATACATATCTCAAAAACAATATTAGAGATTCAGCTTCTTATTTTTCTTCTTTTCCCAAAACATTTTCATTCTAGTTGACCTTGCCGCTCTCTCTGCATCGCTTATAGTGTAAGTTTTGCGGGTAAAGGTTTTTAAGGGAAGTCGGATGTTCTTGTTTTTCAAGATATTCTTCTCATCTTTGTTAGCAATTTGGGACATTGTCAAGTATAATACTATTAAGTATAATAGTAATTAATTTCTCTTATGCAGACACTTGCTATTATGGACACGGACACACCGGTCGCATTTAAAAAAATCAACCAAAATCTCTTATCGGACACTTGTTTTGAAATGAAATCGCATCTCCGTAGGTCTATTGGTCTTGTATGGACACTATTGTCTTAATGTACTTTCGGCACATCCTGTGCTTCCTGGAAGCCAGTTAGCGCTGGCCTTCCCGTCCTCTATTTTCTGCACTGCTCCAAAAATAAACCTAGGCCTAATTGTATCGCTTTCATTGTTCTCTTGAACTTGAAATGGTCTGGATAAGGGAATTCATACTTTCACTGTCAGTTTTATCGTGAAACGTCTGAAATCTATTGTAGGAACTGTGCGTTACAGTAGCAAGTGAGTGGATTTGAAATGGCTCCTCGTTTAACTTTAAAAGAGAAAGTAGACATTGTAGATTATCACAAACGTGAGAAATTTGGTGTACGGAAACCATGTGGAGTGTTTAAGATTGGAAAGACACAGGCAGCAGAAATTGTGAAAAAACAAGAAGAGCTAATTAAGGTATGGTGCCTTAATGATATAGAGCTGAAAATAAGACAGTTTCAAAGTGGTAATGGTGCTGTTATTGATAACTCAGTGATAGGGTGGTTCAGCAAATTGAGAAGTCAGAACGTCCCTGTGTCCGGACCAATGATACTAGCCAAAGCATTGGATTTCGTGGCAGAATTAGGTATCTGGGATTGCAAAGCCTCAAACTGCTGGCTCGAGAATTTCAGAACGCGCCACGATATAAAATTCAGAGCAATTTGCGGAGAATCCTCCACTGTTGATATGGATAATGTTTCAAGCTGGGAAGAAAAGTTGCCTTCCATCACTGGCGACTATTCACCATAAAACATTTTAAATGCGGACGAAACTGGACTGTTTTACCGCACGCAACCCTACGTTTTCATGTAAGTACACATACTGCACAAGTACATGTGCCAAATTGCAATCATTTTCTCTAACCCTCTCTATAGTGCACACCCCCCTTTAGCGGACAGTATTTACGGTCCCAAAGGTCTCCGTTATAGAGAAGTTTCACTGTACTCACGACGTACCGGAAACATCTTCAAGAAAATTCATTTATGCTGATGGCATTTGTTTTGGTGTCTCAACGTTGTACCTTTTGGACGCAGAAACTAGTTTATCCTCTGATCTGGAAACCTCGGATGTATACTTTGAGAAATGGTGCCTCCACTTAAATCCCCAGAAAACAGTCATATTGGCATTCCATATACGCAACATGCAGTCTAATTATAAACCAGAAGTCAGAGCCAGAGGCCTTTTATTGCCATACAGTAGTTCGCCTAAATATTTGCGAATATCAATGGATATATCCCTGACTTTCAAACGACATCTCTCAAATGTGGCTGCTAAAATCAAAACTAGAAATATTATCTTGCAGAAACTTGCTGGCACTCTATAGAAAGCTAACGCTCAAATCCTAAGAACCACTGCTTTAACTCTATCGTATTCTGTTGCTGAATACTGCTGTTCAACCTGGATTAATAGCGCTCACACAATGAAAATAGATGTCCAGCTCAACCAAGCAATGCGTATAATTACAGTATGTATTCGGAGCACGAACACACTCTGGCTACCTGTCCTCTGCAACATTCCTCCTCCAGCCTTGAGAAGATCAGAGGCACTCTTAAAAACATGGAAGAAAATCCAGCAGAATCCCTATCTGCCCATTCATCAAGATATTACACAAATAGTATACCAACTTTGAAGTCAAGGAAACCACCATGGCGCACAGCATTTAACCTTGAAGGATCCTCCTGTAATGTAAATAACTCGGAAAATCCAGTGGGAGCATTCTTCAGTAACCAACAAACACCTAATTGGGAACCTTTCTGAACAGTTACATGGATTTGATCTTCCCAGACGCCAATGGAGGATCATAAATCGGATACGCACAGGACGAGGCAGATGTGCTTATTCACTGTATAAATGGGCTGATCTAACTCTGCAGATTGTGACTGTGGTGCCTCCTTACAGTCGATCCATCACATGTCGCTAATTACCCTCTCCAAGCTTTCCATGGAACGTTGACAGATGTCCATCAAGTATCAATTGAAGTAGTTGAATGGGTCAGAAATCTTGACCTGGAACTATGAGATTTTATGAACTTGTGTGAGCACATTTTTTCTCTTTTGTTTATTTTGTACATACATTCATCATATGATAAATAAATTGTCAAAAACCATTGGATTGGACGTGCTAGGCTGTAACCATTGTCAAAAACCTTTGGAGTGGACAAAACTAAAGTTAGAATGGTCGCGATGAGGTTCGGCCTTGCAAATGAACCAGGCTCTGCGCAGTATCTAATGAACTGAGCGCTACTTTGTTTTACATAGTACCGTAATCGCGGGGTTGGCAATACTGTCTTGGACAATGGCGGACACAGCAATACAGGAAATACGGGAATTTTAGTGACCCGGGAAAAATGCGAGAAATATACAGGATTTTCCTATTTGATCCGGGAAATGTTGAAAAGTCTTATAATGCCCGGCTTCTTAGCCTCCGAACGCTCGGTAGAGTCCTTCCGCTCGGCATGGCTTTTAAGGACGCCAGGGTGCCGAAAATTTGCCCCATAGGAAATCTTTAACTTGGCAGTAGAATTACTGGCGGCTCCCTCGTATTTGCGCACTCTCAAATGCCCACTGACTGCACTGGGATTCGATCCTGCAACCTTGGGAACAGCAGGCAAGAACGTTGAAACGGTTTTACTGGCCCTCACTGTTGGGGTGTACAAATGTAATGTTTCTACTAGCCGTGCCTTGCACTTTGAAACACAAATGTATTGTTTACTCTAAGATATGTTGTATTAATGGGCGCCTAGACCTCAACGCTATGTTGAAATCTAAATTTATATTTAACAACACCTTCAAGAATCTTTACACTCAGATCGTGGTATGATTTGATCATTAACCCAACTAACAATTGTATCAGGAGAAGGAATTTGGTCTATATCTAATGCTACCTACTGAAAGCAAAGATTGCATGGTTAAAAGAAATGAATTTATTATATAAAACAAGTATGGCAAAATTAATAATAATAATAATATATTTTAAATTTAAATTGGAGCGTTGCGATATGAATATTACCGCTAGAAAATTACGTGAAAACGGAGTCGGATGAATTACTGATTTTACTATTATTCCCAAGCTATGAAGTTACTGAAATACTGAATATAAAACAAAGAAACGAGAGATTATGTAGTTCTGAGTCATTCGCGCTTACCATTGGAAATTGCTGTAGCATTTCCCTCGTACCGGATGTTGTAAAGAGCTTCCCACAGCCTTCTGGATGTCGTCATTATCTTCGTTAGTTGAAGAGGTACTTTAGTCGTCTAGTATCAAAACCGGCCAAGTCACTGAAGGCATATTTTTCAGTATGGATGAAAAACCTCTAGTCAAAGCAATGGTGGTCACAAAAGATTTTATTGCATAGTTATATCCGTAATGGTTTAATATTTAAGTTCTGCTATTTTGAGAAATCTGATTCATAATGAACCCATCTTTTTTGCTAATATTAATTTTGACTTGGCCGTTTTTGTTGCAATTTGGTATAATTTTAGTCTTTTTTTGTAAAACTTTTCTTTTTAAATTCCAAATTCCTGTGAAAAAAGGCAATTAAATTAAAATAAATTGACATTGTAATTACCTGTCTTTATTGAAATAAAAACGAAAGCATTCTGCTTCAATTGGATAGTAATATATGAAGATGAACATCAGAAAGCTGAGGAGAATACAAAATAGGTATTTTATCATTAAAAGTTAGTAGTTCACTTAGATCTTGAACACAGTAAAAGAAAATGAGTCACTTATTAAAATAGGAACAATATACACGTTACACTACACAATAATGACAAAATAAGAGCACACAGTATATACAATTGCTTTCGCACCAATGCGGTAAGAAGCCTGCGAATATGGAAGTCAGTGTTGCAAACGAACAAAATACAAACTATTATGATTTCCAAGAGTATACAATGAAATGAAAATCCACAGCCTGCTTCCAGTCTCCGACCGGGTCAGGAATGGAATGAATGAAGTCCCCATCTGTATACAATATAAGAAACAATGTTGCCTACTGATATTATCACATTCTTGCACAATCTAACAACGCAAGGTTCCAAACAATAATGCTGCGACATGAATATTGCTACTCGTTCTTTGACATGGCCGGTTATGAAAGCACTGCCTGCATGACTTGGCCCATTTTGTTGCACGACCAAGAATTCAGTGCTCTGTAACATGAAGACATGGACGATTTTGAAGCATATTCTTGTTTCGCCTGATAGTGCTATATTTCTACTTCAAATTGATAACCTTAACTCATTTTCGTTAATTTTGTGACTTGGCCGGTTTTGATACTAGACGACTCACTTGTAGAAATGTTATATTATGGTCCGGTCACACCGGAACCAACCACTCGAGCAACCACAACGGTCAAGTTTTACAAAGATAATCGCCCTGCCTCCTCGGCGCGCAAACCATATATGCACTCGTCGCATCCCCTCTCTATACCCGTCTTCATGTCGCCCGGTCTCCTGTGATTGGCTGAGCCACCACGCGATACTCCCCACCTCAGGGTCATTACACTCGGCGCGACGATGATGTCGATTACCGGTCCAGGCCATTTCGCCTTTTCTTGATGCAGCAACCCCGCTTGCGTCACGCTTCTCGACATGAATAAGCCTGTAGCCGAATTTCCAGTGACTCATCTCTCTCAACAAACTCTAACTGACAAAAATCCGTAAAATTCCGTAATCATGTAATTTTTCGCGATAATGTTGTTCGTAATAATTCGCTTGATAGTGTTTTCTATAACATTGAAAACCTATCTGTATAC
Source organism: Meconema thalassinum (assembly GCA_946902985.2). Lineage (NCBI taxonomy): Eukaryota > Metazoa > Arthropoda > Insecta > Orthoptera > Tettigoniidae > Meconema > Meconema thalassinum. Next base: position 1,851,148,218 of record OX336388.2, read on the forward strand.
TTATAATCTTATAAAAAAAAACGCTCCAAAAAATAGCTTAATAATAATAATAAGTTACATGAAAACTTCTCTTGGCTGAACAGTTTGCCGCGTAAATAAATGAATGAATGAATGGCTTCCTACTGACTTATGTCACTGGCATAAAATACCCTCGAAAAACACGTTACAACGTTACCGCTGAGCCACGCAGCAACTCCCTTAATTATTGTGAAATAGCAACTGAAGCTTGATACATTTTTTTAGCCTTCTAATTTACAGTTATAAAGTGATTTCTGTAACTAATGTGGTATGTATACTAACTTTACATTATAGAGTACAATTTTAAGTGTTATTTTATTTTCAATGTTATTCTTAACCAAATTTGTGATTTAATGGATGAGCCTCCATCGTGGTTAGTTGGTTGGTTCATCAATTTAGGGGCTGCAACAACATTGTCATGTAGCCCTGTGAACTTTGCGTGTGTGTGTAGAATCTGATAACCAGTGTTAATTGTGATGGCTGTATTAGTGTGTGTTATCTGGAATTCGGGTAAGGACTGCAGACGATCAATTTCAAGTAGTTCCTACTTTTGCTACCATCAACGACACGTAGCTGAAAACTTGGTTGTAACTAGATGCCACCGCAACCGGCACCTGGTGGTGAACGTTGGAACTCAATAGAGCGTTAATCAAATCTAACCTACAAATTTAGCTTCAAATTGTAGTTAGTGGAAGTTTCTTTTACATGCCATAAATCTATGACATGGGCCCGCCGGCTTTACTTCCCCTCCCAAGGAAGGCATACTGAGGGATTTTTAAAGCTCTTAAAAATCCGCCGACTTCAGCCGTGTTTGAACTCTCAATCTTAGGCATAGAAGCTTATCATGCTACCAACTATGCCACCGAGGCCGCCAAGCCTCCATCCAAATTGGTCCGCTAAGTTGAGGGTTAACTGTATACCACAAGGTGTGGGAGGAGTGTTTTATGGTTTAACATGATGGTTAAGCATACATAATACTGAGTAGATATTTGTGGTGGAGTTTTACTTGTGTAACAAGAAATGTTGGTGATTATTGTCTTGGGGCAGAACATCTAGGTCATCTACCTTAGTGTAAGATATCGGATAACCTCACCTTCATGTAGGCCTATTTCGGAGTTTACCAATACCATAGAAATGTTCTATGAATACACACAGAAGTGATGTAGGACTAGTTCCATAAGAAAAGACACTAACAGTTTTTCACGAAGAGGTTAAACGACAGGCAGATAAGTCTTTAACTCAATCCAAAATCGTATCGGAAAATGGCTCAGGAAAATAGAGTTTAATGTTCGTCCACAAAAATGTTACATTGTGTGTTCCAGTCATACAAATGAATTTGTAAGTGTGTTCCCTGCATTACATGATGTAAAACATGCATTTGAGTTCGAGATGAATTTCAAAAATCACTTGTAAAGGAGTGCTGTACTTGTGTGCTGGTTTTATTCACTTGTCTTGGTCTCATATGCAGGTTTAATCATGTTGCTTTTCACTTGTCACTCAGTGATCTGCCAGGCACTGCTTGCTCTCTTTCTGTTCAAATGTACCTCTCTATATTGGTGAGTTAACTTGACACACTTGATGTAAACACCTTATACCGAGCATGTGAGACTTTCGTAGTGGAATATCATGCTCCGTGGTTCGGATTCAAGCGATTCATGATCCCGAGATTAATGGTCTTGTAAAACTACAAGCCTTCCTTCACCCTATACCGATAATTTTATAATTATGTATAAGATGATTCTAAATAATATCCAGTGTATTTTATATTTATGATTCTGCCTAGGTTAACGAATGGACTGATGTTAAATGATTTAAATAAACAAAGAGTGCTAATATTTCCCTGCTTGCTAATTTTTAAATATGCCTGGACACTAGGTGGATTTCCTCAAAGTCTCAGTGGTAGTGAAACAGATGTGTCGACTTCAAATGAAAATCTCAGTCATGAGGAACGATATGTGATCCGACATACTCCACGTCAAGAACCTCAGGGGCAGGAGAATCTCAGTTCAAACCGTAGCAGCCTTGATGTGTCATCTTCCTCCTATAACACCCTTATCATCCATGGTGCTGGAGATGAACCATGGGCTGGCAGGTAAATTGTGGTATTTGATCCGAAGTAATGTGATTCACCGAGGGTGGCGTATTCTCATGTAGAGACATAGGGCATTTATTCTAAATTCTCCGTCTTTTCTTACTCCTACACTGACAATGACTCTGTGAAAATATGCAAGTCACTCTTTCTCTCTATTTTCCCTTCCTAACTTGTTTGTATTCTGTCTTTTCATTACTTTTTTTGTTTTTTTGTTTTTCATTTAATGCAGTTGCTGCATGATGATCTTGCTCCAGTTAAATTTTATCACCATCCTTCCTGTCCCACAAAAATATTATGTGTTTCAAACTTTTCTCTGTTGTTTTCATAATCATCATCATCTTGCACAGTTTCCAGCCACTGGCCGGGTCTGTTTGGAACACAAGCCTCTCCAAATCAGCTAATTTTACCTCTCTGGCAGACAATAAATTACATTTTGTTGTGTAATTTTAGTGTGATTTCCTGTGTGCTATATAACTCGTGTAATCTGCATTCATATCCAGTTTGTTGTAAATGGAAATTTTAAAGTTCGAAAATTTTTCTCAGTAAATTATTATACTAATAAACATTTTGTTACTTCAAAGAGTTATAAGAGTGTGTACTACTATTCATACAGGTTATCTGGTATTCGCGATCTACAAGATTCAAGTACATCAAACTACTTGACATCACATCCTTACAGTGGTTCACCCACCACTGGCAATGGAATGGATGTAAATAGGTGTGCTAGTCAGGGACAGAAGATGGGTTCCCACTCTCCTTCACCTTCCCATGGAGGCAACAAAGAGATGTCTCCAAAGGGTGGCTACGACTGTAACTCTCCCAACCGCCTGTTCGATCCCAGTGTTCGAGAGATCACCGACATTCCTGACGATTACCTGAGTCAATCACAGGTAAGTTTGTTTCTTTAATAGAGACCTTTCAAAGACTGATATTTTGAAGGAGAGTGCTGAAAGAAAGTTGGTTATATAGGAACATTTTTAATCTTTTGTTATAAAATGTTAAATCCACTTAGGGCAGATTGTATAAACATCGCCTGACTGGGGATTAGATTAACTGAAATTGAAAGTTTGATGCAAGTTTTCTTGCAATTCGTGTTGTATTAAATTATTCACCGATTCTGAGATCCAAGGTCAATCTGACAACAGCGCATAATACAGTTGTAGTAGAATTGGACAATAGAGCACACTGATTGAATTCCATTGTGTGATTGTCAACTGTTTACATTTAAAAAAATAAGAAAAGTGAAGATAGCTTTGAAACCATTTTTCAGTGTTGCTTTATTAACAATTAATAATGTAGCTTTCAGTCGGTCAACACTAAAATCATTCCAATCACTGTGAAAAATAACCTGAAATAAATTACATATGATTAAGATTTATATATATATATTGTTACGGGTTACTGAAGAAGAATAAGAATAAGAAGGAAACTAATGGATGACATGCTTTGCTCTTCAAGCGAGCATTGTCAGATCCATAGGTGCAAGACAAGCTCGACGATACACTACCAAACCTACAGTGACACCCACAGAGGGGCAGAGACGGTATTTAGACCGACCTTGCTGTATGGAAGTTAGGGCTGGGTAGATTCAGGTTATCTGATACATATGCTAGTGGTACTGATACGTAGGTAGCATGAATGATTGCTGGGACAAATAGATGGGAGCAATGGCAGGAAGGTACCCGTAATTAAGAGATAAAGACTAAGTTGGAAATGAACACTCCAGATAAAGCTATTTGTATCAGACGGCTCAGATGGTGGGGTCATGTGAAGATAATGGGGGAGGAGAGATTACCTAATAGGTTAATGAGTTTGGCTAAGGGTGTAAGACAAGCAGTGGTAGATCTAGAAGCATGGCTAGTTTCAGTGTTGAATGATTTCAAAGTGAGAGATTTAGAAGCAGAGGAGTCTGCAGTGCTAGCTGTACCTGCCTGCCAGCCATTGTGTTGTCCTTTTTACATGTTTGTTACCTTGTTTTGTTCATTGATTGATTGTGCTGCCACTATTCAGTATTGGGGAATATTTTATTGAAGTTCTTGTATTTTTTTGCAGGTCTTAAAACATTTAGCGAAAGAAGTTAAAGTTGTTCCAACATCTAGTGGAAGTAGTGGGGGTCGTGAATCTATACCACTGCTCGATGATTCTAGTAGTAGTATGCTGCCTGATGTGGACCAACTCAAAAGACTGTCATTACCACGCATGACCATAGGATCCAACAAAGAAGTTACTCGGCTTGTTAGTCATGAACGTGAACCTCTTTTACCTCTGAATTATGAAATGTCCAACCTTCCTCCTCCACCAGAATATCCCAAATGGATAGAATCTCCTCCTTCTGTAAATGTAATGCAGAGGTTGAAAGGTCATTCGAATGCCATGGCGGATAAACTTAGTCTGTCACGTTCTCAACCAGACCTCTCGCGCCTTGCCTCTGTGAAAACTACTACAGATATTGTTGCATGCCGTAACATCACTAACCCAAGGTAAGTTTGGCCACAAGTACCATACAGTATTTTTATGGGAATGATAAGCAGGATGTAGAGAGGAAGATGCAAATGAGAAATCCTGTTCTAAACTCACCATCTCTTTCATTTTGATTCATGTTTCCCCTATTTTACTGAATAAAGTTTTACTGTTGTGCTTCTAACACTGCTTTTTAAGAAAGATCTTGCAGTATAGCCATAGATGTTAAGTTTCATGTCATGATTGCAAGGAGGAGGTCTGGAGATTGAAGGTTCAAATTCTGAAGTTAACGGCAGCCATTCTGAATATTGTTGTTTGCATCCCCCCCAAGGTTTTCCACATTCCCTCCAGGCAAATGCTGGGATGTTACCTAATTTCACCTCCCAGAGCACCTGCCCTAATCCACAACAATTACACTGACACATATTATTGCAGCTATCAAACTCAACACAGGGGCAGATGGCCTTGTAGTCCCTCCCCTTAAAACAACAATAACTAAACTAAACTCACACCCAAGTACATGAGACTGATGACCAAGATGTCCTAAGTCCCTTTAATGAATCATCAACTAGAGCAGTCTCCAGCCACAGGTTGGGTCTACTGAGTACAAGCCTCTCCATCGTTTTCTGTCCATCCACCACTTCTCTTCCGTCACTGTTGTCCAATTCACTTCTTTTCTCTCAACACTTTATTTCACCCCCTTTATCCACCTATCCCTTAGTCCTCCTCTAGGTCTGTTTTTCTTCCACTCCATTTCCAATATTTTCCGTGGTATTCTCCCATTCTTTTCACGTGTCCATACCACTGTAGCCTTGATTTTTCAATCCTATCCTGTAGGGGTTCTTCCTTTAATATTTCTCTGACTATCATTTCTTACTCTGTCCATTCTATAAGGCATCCAACGTTTAGAATGAAGCATTGGTCTTATGGCGCGTTACGACAGGGTTGCCACTCCATTAGAGGAGGCAGTAGAAAGCGCTTCGCGTACACTTTCCGCACATTCAGCGATTGTGCAGTGACGAAGACTTGCATTAAGTACTGTATAATAATACTAATAGCAGGCTAACATAACACATACAACGAAATTAAATTAACTATAACGTCATTATATTTAACATTCCTGCTATTCTTGCGAAGTGTATTACTTAGCCTCTTTTTGCATGGCGACAGTACTGGACCCTGTCCACTCGCTCAAACAACAACCCCTGGCACTATACAGCCCATGATGGGCTAAGGCCGACCAAGCGACCGCTGCCCAGCCATTTGGCCTGCAGATATTGGGGTGACGCGTGATCAGCGCGTCGGGTCCCCTCGGCCGTTAATCTTGGTATTCGTGATCGGGGCGCTGTCTCACTGTCAGACAGCTACTCAATTGTCCTCACGAGGCTGAGTGCACCCCGTTCCAACCCTCACGTCAGTTTTAAAATCCCTGACGGAGCCGGGGATCGAACCCGGGGCCTCCGGGTGAGAGGCAGGCGCGCTACCCCACCACCACGGGGCCGGCGTCCACTCGCACTACGTATTTTAAAAACGGTTGTCTTTGATATTCCTGTGGCCAGAGCAGTTTCATTGACTAAATTATTTATAATTTCGTTACTTTTAAGATTCTTAAAATAACTGAACACGTTAATTACGACCTGTTTTTCCCTCCTTCTGAGCACTTGACCACGCTTTCTTTTCACAAAAATATCCATTGTTGTACGTGAAATACGTTAAATCTAACAGAACTGCTGCACACACTCAAGATAGAGACTGCTTAACATCTGAAATACAAGATCGAAGGGCACAGTAATAAATATGTGAGTAGGAAGCTGCACCCCGCTGTCCTTCGAAACTTCATTCGTAGAATCCGCGGTCAATGAACAGCCCGGCCTGTGTAAACAATTAAACCTACACTCTGGGTAAGCAGGTAGAAAACTTCTTCCAACATTCCTCTACAACTCTCAAACTGACATGACATGGTTATCTTTAAAAATAGAAAAGTTGGCAGCATACGAACTTTTTCAATGCTGCTATGCGGTTATGAGAGAATATTCAGAAGTTTTGCCTACATGAAAATTCTAATATTGCCAGTATAAAATATTTCAATAGTCCATCATCAAGACTGCACATTTAGCTACACGTATGTGAAAAATAGGCTTCACAAAGTCAATGCAACATGATCTAAGATCGCTTTTACTAAAAATGGGACACAGTTTATCGTTTAAAAAAAAATATGGATATCTAATTTTTCTAGCATTTCTATCAAGTTTACGTAGTTCTAATATAGGACAAAAAAGATCGGCAAAACATAGTTCTACCCGAATATGCTGTTTTTTCGACGAAGAAAAATTTTCGACTGATATGGCAATAGTGGATTGCTAGAAAATGACAGCGTCATACATGTCTCACGTGCAACAGAAAGAGAGAAGAATATCCCTATCCAACCAGTGCTTCATTCTAAACGTTGGATGCCTTATAGTTACACCTATACGACTCTTCTGAAACTTCATTTCCACTGCTTGTATTCTGCTTTTATCTCTCTCCTTAACCACCCAAGTTTCTGATCCATACGTGAGGATTGGCACAAAGTATGTCTTGTATATGATCCCTTTACATTTCTGTGGCACATCCTTGCTCCATATCAGGCCTCTAACACTCGTGAAGAATCCATCGGCACTCCTTCCTCTTTCATCTAATTCCAAGGCATTTCCTGCATTTTCTTCAATGACACTTCCCTTAAATGAATAAACAATAAATATTTTTTGAGACTTGTAGAACTCTTTATTTCAAGCAAGCAAATAGCAGAAATTGATTCCACACTTCAGAATAGGGGAAATTCGAGTCAAAGGTGAGCCTTATGCACACTTGGATTAAGTGGATTTTGGAACTGGACATTTGAAATGCTGAGAACATTGTTCATAAACAACCATAATGACATACATCCAGTTCAATTAAAGTTATCCTCTCTTCAACTCTTCTGGATGACTGGCACAAAGTTTGCGTATTTACACATACAGTGATACCAGGCTAATGGTCACATTGCCCCAATCCTCTAAATGAGACAACTGAACAACATGGTACTAATTTCTTCTTTCATGCCTACTGCAGGCTGTCAGTCAATCAACACGAATTTGCCCTGGTATAATAGTGATTATAAATTTACATGTAATTTTTTCCAGGAGTGTTATTAACTTATTTATGATTGACTGGCAACCTGTCCCGGCTTCGCCCGGGAACGGTTATGAATGCATTACGTGATAACAGTTTTTTTTTTCTTTTTTCGATGTCTATGAACTACGACCTATATCCGTTTTACGTCTCTGCATGATGGGTTAAATTCACTGACTGAACTTTTAATTATATTATCATGGAGATGCATGTACAATGAATTTTTATCAGACTTAATTTAAGAATGGCAAGGTGCATAAATCACAAATCCCCCTTCCGTCCTATCTTAACTTGACTGTGTATTTTGCGGAACGAAAAGTTCACAGGCGAAATGAAGTAAAGACGAGTTGCACTTCCAGGGAAACTCCAAACACAACCACTCTTCTCTGAAGTCCTAACTAAACAGGACTCTACAGTTTGCTGCTGGCTGTATCTGGGGTAATAGGCTCGCCCGCTAGCTAGGCTGTAAATGGGTTGATAGGCTCGCACCTAGCTAGCTCGTAAACTGTCGCCTCAATAATTGAATGGAGATTGTTGGAACATGTTGTAACTTTGGTAGTTTTATTTTTATTTATCAAGTATGCGGTTCTATATATGTAAGGTGCTGCCACCTGCCCTTTATGCTTTCAGTTTGTCTAAAACTCGCACCATGTTCGCACATGTTTAGTTTGCGCGGTTCCGCTATTGCCATCCATGTACATCAGTTCACTTTGCTTATATATCTCTGGTTTCCTTATATCCTCTTACAGGTTATGGACCCAGATGCGCGTGACTAAGTGCGTACCGTATTTACTCGAATACGACCCGCCCCTGAATAAGACCCGCACCCTGATTTTGAAGAAAAAATTTTTTACTCAAAACTATTTACAATCTTTACTAAATAAACAGAAAAAGCCTCCGTGGCTTAGGCGGCAGCACGCCGGCCTCTCACCGCTGGGTCCGTGGTTCAAATCCCGGTCACTCCATGTGAGATCTGTGCTGGACAAAACGGAGGCAGACAGGTTTTTCTCCGGGTACTCCGGTTTTCCCTGTCACAATTTCATTCCAGCAACACTCTCCACTATCATTTCATTTCATCTATCATTCATTTAATCATTGCCCCAGAGGAGTGCGTCAGGCCTCGGCAGCCGGCACAGTTGATATCCTCGTCGCTAGATGGGGGCATCATTCATTCCATTCCTGACCCGGTCGGAGACTGGAAGCAGGCTGTGGATTTTCACTAAATAAACAGAACAGCATTTCTACAAAATAGTTTCCAACAGTTCTGAAGTCGTCCTAAAATAACACACAGAAACAATTAAAAATACAAATAAAAGACACAAACACTTCATTCATCGTCATCAGAAGTACCAACTTCGGAACTTTTTTCACCATCACTTTTCCACAAAATGTCGTCATCGCTGCCATCCATAGCATTGGAAATACTACATTTCTTGAGGCTCTTCCGTATGAGATCTCCCGAGATACGATTCCATGCCGTCAAAATCCACGAACAGAGCATCTGAACCTCCAGGCGCTGAATACGACCAGTTGGGGTCAGTGTGTGCTTCTCGGCCGCCATCCACTCCGTATAGAGCTGTTTCAAGGCTGCTTTAAACGGTCGGCTCACGCATACATCCAGTGGCTGTAGCATAGACGTCATCCCACCCGGGATGATTAGGTCGGTTTTCCCATCCTTGACGAATTTCTTCACAGCGTCTGTTGTATGGCCACGGTAACTGTCCAGAACAAGCAAGCTCTTTCATCGTAATAGTGCAACACTTTTTTTTCTTTCTCCAATCTCGAATACATGACTCGTCAATATCATATTTCCTACCGGCGGCACGATTTCCAATAATTTCAGCTTCCCTCACAACTTTCTGCTTCTCACTCACAGTAAACTACCGCTAACGCTTCGTAGAACTCATGTTTACACTCGGAAAACGTGCGCGAGACTGTATGACGCCACCTGCTTACGGTAAAACAAAGTGATAGCCGGAAGAAGGCTAGCACCATCTAGCGGATACTCGCAACACCCGATATCGCGCGTGGCGGGCAAATTAAATCTTTAAAATCAGGATGACTCAAATAAGACCCGCACCCCAATTTTTCACGTCCGATTTTGTTTAAAAATGTGCGGGTGGTATTCGAGTATATACCGTAAATAACAAATCGTAATTATTCATAAAAACGTGCCAGAAGTTAACCTCAAAAATGAACGCTGGAAGTATTGGGAGAATTGAACCCCTCGGTAAGGATAATTTCGACATTGTGGTCCGTGCAGATGCAGGCTATCCTCATTACGGGCGATTTGTGGGAATTCGTCGGCGGGAATTCTATGAAACCAGAACCAGCGGCTGGAAATGCAAATGCGGCGGCAATTCAAGAGTGGGACAAGAAGGATCAAAAGGCTCGGTCGCTGATCATTTTGTCGATGTCGCCAAGTGAAGTAAAGCAAGTCAAGAATTGTCACGGCACGTGATACATGGCAACGACTGAAACAGATCTACCAATCCCAGGGACCAGCTCGGAGGGCGATCTTACTGAAAAGGCTAACCGTACAAAAATTGGCGGACGATGGTGACGTGCGTGACCATCTGAACGATTTCTTCAACACCGTGGACAAATTGGGAGATATGAACATCACGATCAATCCAGAATTGTTGACAGTTATGTGTTTATACAGTCTGCCGGCACGATTCAAGAACTTTAGGTGCGCAATAGAGTCACGTGACAACCTACCGACTCCCGAGGCTCTTCGGACCAAAATCATCGAAGAGGATGACGCACGAAAATCGAGCATACAAGGTGAAATAGCGGGAGCTATGTTCGTCAAGAAGAAGACTGGTCCAGGTAACAAGAACTATAAGAAACAAACACCCAAACTAAACAACAATAGTGAAACAGAAGGAGGCGGATCTGAGTTCCGGTGCTACGTGTGCTAAAAGCAAGGTCATCGAGCCAGCCAGTGCACTTTTAAACAAGGAGATCCATCGAAGAACAAAGGTAAAGACAGTTCTAATACTCAATCGGCAAATTTCACTCGAGAACTATGCTTACAGGCGACGACAACTCCGAGCAGTGGCGTACGCAGAATATGGTGTCCCGAGAGTGGTGCCACTTCACATATCTGTGGCGACCCTGAGATTTTTTCGAAGATCGATGAGTCAGAAAGGGGTGTGGTGAAATTGGCTGATGATTCAACGGCAGAGATCGTGGGAAAAGGCAGTGTTCGCTTATCTACCCGCATTGAGAACGAAGAGATAGATGTCTCTCTCTCAGATGTTTCTCACGTTCCAGACCTCAGGACAAACTTGCTGTCGGTGGGAAAGATCACCAACCGCTGCCACGAGGTGATTTTTGACAAGGAAGGTGCAGTCGTCATGAACGGAAAAGGAGAAGTCTTGATGCGAGCTGAGACTAAGAATAACCTATATTACGTCAGTGAGAGTCAAGAATGTGCAAATATGGCTGCATCGCCCAAAATAATTGATTTAAAATTGCTCGGACATGTCAACGTGGGCGACATCTTGGTAGCTGTGAGAAAAGGGAGGGTTTCTGGTGTTGAGCTGAGAAATCCATCGACGACTCTGGACTGTAGAGTCTGCCTCGAGGGGAAGATGTCCAGGACGCAGTTTCCAAAGAAATCCGATCGACGGACGGAGCTACTCTATTTGATCCACACGGACGTGTGTGGACCGATGCAGACTCCATCTATGGGAGGTTCATCGACGATCACTCTCATCGGTGTGAAGTGAGATTTCTGAAGGCAAGATTAGAGGTCTACGAAGCTACCGTCGAATACGTTACCAGGATGGAGAATCAGAAAGGAAAACTAGTAAAGGTGATCCAGTCTGACAACGGCAGGGAATACCTGAATCGAGAGTTCGACTACTACCTGAAGAAGCGCGGAATCACAAGACGCCACACAGTCCCTCACAACCCCGAACAAAACGGGAAGTCGGAGAGGATGAATAGGACTTTGATGGAGACTGCCAGGTGCATGTTGTTCGACGCTGGATTACCTCACCGCTTCTGGGCGGAAACAGTGTATACTGCAAATTACATCCGTAATCGCCTGCCATCAAAAAGTATCGGAGGCGAAACACCGTACGAATTGTGGACAGGAGAGATTCCTGACATCTCGCAATTCAGAACGTTTGGAAGCAAGGTTTACTTCCTGGACAGGGATCCCGGAAGAGGGAAACTGGATCAACGAGGCAGAGAAGGCGTGTTCATGGGTTACTCCGAAGAAACCAAGGGCTTTCGCATATACTTCCCTGACAAGGACAAAGTTTTGATTAGCCGAGATGTAAAATTCTTCGAGAATGAAAAACCACTGGAAGAGTTAGGATGGAGCGCCCGGAATCCTCGAAGCAAGATATTTGTTGGGAGCTGTTCTTTGCCGAACCACCGCCGCAATCACCAAGAGAAAAAGATCAACCAGCTGTCGTGGAGGAACCAGTCTCTCAACCCGAAATCGGAGAAGATGATGATCTGCTAGGAGAACCTTTCCTCGGTTTCAATGTGACGCCAGTGGATGATCATGATAGAACGACTGTCGAAACATCCGATACTACGCCTCAATTGATGCAAGAACCTGGTCGACCCAAGATTCTGCAAACTGGAAAAAGGGGAAGACCGAAGAAACTTTTTCAAACAAATCTCCAAGATGTGGAGGAGCAAGAAGGAGACGAGGAGATTTTTCTAGCAGAGATTCCATTCAAGGAGGCAATAACAGGACCAAACTCTAACGAGTGGCATGGTGCCATGGTCATGGAAATGGAATCTATCCTGAGAAACAATACATGGGTGCTGGTGGTTCCTCCCCGTGATGCCAAAGTCATCGGATGCCGGATGGTGCTGCGCGACAAAGTAAAAGCTTATGGAACACTTGAGAAGAGGAAGGCCAGGCTGGTGGCTCAAGGTTTCAACCAGGAGTATGGAATCAACTACTTTGACACGTTCGCACCGGTGGCGCGAATGGAATCAATTCGATTGATGGTTTGTCTCGCTGCCAAGCTCGGTGTAAAAATCAGACAGTACGATATCACAACGGCTTATCTGTATGGTGACCTAGACGAGGAAATATTCATGAAACAACCGAAGAACTTCTGGGAGATGTTAGAGAGCATTGCGATGTCTGGAACTGACGGCGAAACCAAGGAGAAGGCCAAGAACATGCTTCGCCAGTTGCAGGGAGGCGACAAGGTCTGCTTACTACAAAAATCACTGTACGGATTGAAACAGGCCGGGAGAAACTGGTATGCCAAGCTGCGTGAGGTCTTGAGGAAGTGCGGTGCCAAACCAACCGCATCGGATCCGTGTCTATTCCAAATTGGTTCCGGAAATAACATAACATTGATTGCCGTTTACGTTGACGACATGATGGTGCTGTCAAAAAGCAAAAAGACAATCGCCGAGATTTCCAGAGTCGTGAGTGAAAATTTCAAGGTCAAGGACTTAGGATTGGCCAAACACTTCCTAGGCATCGAACTAATCCAGGAGACCGGATGCCTAGCCATGCTACAGCAAGGTTACATTGAAGAGCTTCTCCAACGCTACGAGATGGCCGACTGCAACCCTGTAGTCACACCACTCGACCGTGGAACGAAATTGATCAAAAATGAGAATCCCAGTACTGACGGGTTGAAGTTGCCTTACCGCGAATTGGTAGGCGCGCTGACCTATCTGTCGACAACTACACGCCCGGACATTTCGTTAGCTGTCAGCTACCTGGGACAGTTCAACAATTGCTTCGGAGTCGAACATTGGAAAGCTGCCAAGAGAGTGCTGCGGTACTTGAAGGGGACTTCGAACATCGGGCTGATCTACGAAGCAGACACCGAACCGATCCAAGGATTCGTCGACGCCGACTGGGGAAGCTGCCAAGAAGATAGGAGGTCCTACAAGGGGTACGTGTTCCTGCTCGGCGGATGCCCTATATCGTGGGACTCAAGAAAACAAAGAACCGTGGCCCTTAGCACCACGGAGCCCGAGTACATGGCATTGTCAGAGTGCGCCAAGGAAGCTGTGTAATTACGTCGATTTCTGCTTGAGTTAGGCTTCAAAGACTTAGCCACTATGTTCATCTTTTGTGATAATCAAAGTGCAATTAATTTGGCAAAGAACGCGATGTATCACAGTAGAAGCAAACATCACTTTGTTCGTGAAGTCTTTGAGTATAAATTTTTTGTTTTCAAGTATATCTCTATGAACGATCAAGTTGCTGACTTTCTCACAAAGAGTTTAAGTCGAATGAAACATGAACGTTGCTTGAATTTTGCTGGTTTGGAGAGTGTAAAGATTGTATGAACCTCTACTTGAGGGGAAGTGTTGTAACTTTGGTAGTTTTATTTTTATTTATCAAGTATGCGGTTCTATATATGTAAGGTGCTGCCTCCTGCCCTTTATGCTTTCAGTTTGTCTAAAACTCCCGCCATGTTCGCACATGTTAAGTTTGGGCGGTTCCTCTATTGCCATCCATGTACATCAGTTCGCTTTGCTTATATATCTCTGGTTTCCTTATATCCTCTTACAGAAGAAATGAAAACGTAAAAACACTTATAGTGGGCGGTGTATTGAAGATAGATAAATGCTCTCCCGGACTTTTCTGTAGAACTTTTCATGCTGAACAATTCTTACTGTCCCCTCCGACTAAAGGGTTTAGAAGGATGGGAGGAAACCTGGCTCCGGGAGAGGAAGTGGGCCCTAGACGTAGAGGGTGGTTTAAAATCCGTGTTATATAAAGATAGATTAAAGATAATGAACATATTATATTTGGACAAGGGTAAATTACACGTAACACCAAAAAACACGTCTTCACACATCAACCATACACTAAGGGGAGGACGGTAACAAAGATTATAAGACTAACTAAAGAGTGAAAATAATGTGTTTCCTGTTTGGAATTTAAAAGCAAATCCGTCGCCTTAATTGGATAGCTGTACATATATATATATTATTATTATTATTTCCGATTATTCCCCTTCAGGAGAGCGTGAGAACTTGAGCCAATCACAGCTTCACTTCCTTTTCCTCTCTTCTTTTCTACCCAAAACCTCTTCATTAGTTCACTGTGCTTTTTCTTCCTTTCCTCTGTCCATTTTTTCCCTGATGTATCTTTCCTTGAAACTTGTACAATTTTCGTGTTTCTGATTTTATTTCTAAATTGTTCTCTGTCCTTAATGTCGTCTTCAGAGATTTTAAGTAATTCCATGTCTTCATGTACTTCTTTAATCCAACTGGTCTTTAATTTACTTGCATTCACGATATTGAAAATCTTCTTAGTGAGTCTGTTCTCATCCATCCTATATATGTGTCCATAGAACTGCAGACGACTCTTCCTAAATTTATCTATAATGGTGTCTGTATTTTCATAAAGTTCCTTTGTTGGTCTCCTGACCCAAATTCCATTACGGAAAACAGCGCCATGGATTTTCCTAAGAATTTTTCGTTCCTGTTTCTCAATATCATGAATTCTTGTCATTCCTCTAATGACGGTGGTTTCTGCCGCGTACAAGGCTTCAGGCAAGACAACTGTGTTATAATGGCGCAATTTTGCATTGCGAGATACTGCTCTTTTGTTATAATGATTCCATGTCAGCTTGTACGCCTTCTGCAATTTTACTATTCTATCTGCATTAGAAATTGTGTTCAATCCTGTGGGTTGGATGGCTTCTCCTAAATATTTGAAATGAGTGACCTGCGAGATTTTTCCATATTGCGTTCGCAAGGTGATGTTTCCTGTTGATTTGGTATCCATATACTGTGTCTTTTCATAGGAAATATCAAGTCCCGTTTTACTGGAGATTTCATGTAATTTGTCTAGCGCTAATATGGCTTCATCCTTGTTGTTTGTTAAGATGGCCAGATCATCTGCAAAGGCCAAGCATTTCACAGTGACTCTTTTCCCTTTCTCCTTTCCAATTTGGATACCTTTCACATGCTTTTCCCATTCTGTGATGATTTTGTCCAGTACGATGTTGAACAAGAGTGGTGATAAACCATCCCCTTGTCGAACTCCAGTATGTATTGCAAAAGAGTTAGAGATTTCTCCTATGAATTTCACCTTTGAGGTAGTTCCCAATAATGTTTCCTGGATGATGGCCCTGGTCTTCCTGTCAACTCCTAATTCTTCTAGTCTGTTAAACAAGGTTTGTCTGCCAACCGAATCGTAAGCCATTTTGAAATCCACAAATGTGACTGTAGTGTTCCTGCATCGTCGGATGTGCAGTATGGTCTTGAGGTTCCAGATCTGCTCAATACAGGACCTTCCCTTCCTGAAACCTGCCTGATATTCTCCAATATGGTGGTCCACCTGTGGCTCGAGTCGATTCAGCAAAGCTTTAGCGAGAATTTTATAAGCGACTGGAAGAAGCGAAATTCCTCTATAATTATTCGGATCAGTTTTGCTTCCCTTCTTATGAAGTGGGTGTATCAAAGCACTCTTCCATTCTTTTGGGATTTTCTCTGTTTTCCAGACATCTGATATTATTCTGTGAATTTTTGGTGTTATGTGTTCATGATCCAATCTCCAAACTTCATCTTCACCAGGAGCTCTATTGTTTTTTAATGACTTGATTATGTCCACTATTTCTTCATGTGATGGTGGAAGTGAATCAAGGTTGGGCACTGGTTTTGCAAATTGAAGTTGTTCTGAAGGTGCTTCGCAATTAAGGAGTGTACTGAAATATTTAGCTAGAATTTCACAATTATTGCTCGTATTTGTTTCCAGAAATCCATCAGGTCGTTGGAAGCATAAACTAGGAGGTTGAAAGCCTGCTATATTTTCTCTAAAGGTCTTGTAAAAATTTCTGGTGTTGTTCTTAGTGAAGTCCTGTTCTATTTCATTTAGCCTATTATTATCATAATTGCACTTTTCGCGGCGAATAATTTTAGAAATGTTTTTCCGAACCTGCACAAATTCTTGCCATTTTTCTGTTTTATGGCTATTGAAATTACTCCATGCTTTAAACCTATATTCAATAGCATGATCGCATGTGATGTTCCACCACCTATGTTTTCTCTTTCTCGGAGGTTGACCGAATTTTATTGCTTGTTTCATTTTCTCTGCAAGTTCAGACCAGCTCGTGGTATCCATTTGACGGATTTCTTCAGTGATCAACTTGTAGAATTCAAGGTATTCTGGATCAGTTCGGAAAAGCTGGGTTCCCCTTGTCCTGTGTCTGTTGGGTTGAAATTTTACCTTGATTTGTAGTAAATGATGATCTGAGTCAAAGAATCCTCTCCTGGTTTTCACATTAAGGACTTCTTTACCGTTCCTTCTAGAGATAGCAACGTGGTCAATCTGGAATTCTCCAAGTGTTTCATTGGGGGATATCCATGTTGTTAATTTACGCATAGGCTTCTGGAATTGTGTTGACATAATTTGGAGATTGAAATTTTGACAGAAGCTTATAAGGTGTTCACCATTTTTATTGGTTCTGCTATGAGCAGTGTATGGTCCTGTAATTCTCCTATATTTCTTTTCCTAACTGACCATTAAAATCCCCCAGTAGAATCTTGACATGATGTTTGGGAATTTTGTTCGTGATTTCCTCCAGAAGTTCCCAGAAGTCTTCTATTACCTAAGGGTCTTTCCTGTTGTAGTCATTCGTTGGTGCATGCACGTTAATCAGTGTGTATACCATGTTTCCCGATTTTATTGAGTGTGTTGAGAGTCTTTCTGATGGTGAAGTAAAATCAATTACTGAATCTGTGACGGATTTGCTAACCGCAAAACCTGTGCCAAATTGTCTTGGTCCTGTGGATCTGCACTGCAGGTTTTCCTTTATAGAGCCTGTAATTCCCAGAATCAAAGTGATTTTCATCTGTAAATCGTGTTTCCTGCAATGCCAAAATTTTGATGCTGAATTTATCAAGCGTATTCGTTAGTTGTTTGAGTTTCCCAGGCTTAAGCAAAGTGTTCACATTAAGTGTTCCTATGAAACACTTTCGTTTAGGTCGAAGAGGTTTTGAGAAGCTCCGATCCTTCTCTACATGACATGTCTGGTCCCCCAGAATCCTATGACCTGAACAGGGATCCAATCTATTGACTGGGGCCTGGGGTAGTGGAATCTTTTCCTGTCGTTCTGCCATGGTTGCTTCAAGTTGAAGATTGTTTGTGGTGACCTCCGATGGAGATCACAAGATTTTAAGACTTAATTGTTGAGATTAAGCCCCACCAACTAGGTGAACAGACGCTGCTCACTAGCCGCTGGATGCCAGAACAGACACTAGTGAGTTGGATATATGGACATCCATATACCTTTTACTCCTATCAACCCCGAGCACTGGGGTGCCTCATACGCTGTACTGAAGTCCATCTTCTCCTCCGTATTCGCCGTGGAGGTCTTCACTACTAACCCTGAGCTTGGGCCCTCCATATTTGTAACCCCTGGAGAGAGGGTGTCCCAGCATTATAAAGCCCCCAGGAGTTGGGCTACCTGTTGGTCCGCGGGTTCTATTGGGGGGTATTTGAACCAACCCTACAAACTGTAGGGGCCCCCTATCCGCCACCTGGGGACGCGCTCTCTAGAGGTTACAGGTTCCCCCGAGATATATATATATATATATACACTGACCGGCAAAAAAAGCGGAACAGTTAAAAAAGTAATGTAAGAAGTATAAAATTAGCCATGAAAAAGATGTGATCACATTTTAAAAACTTTTCATGCATTAGAACACACATCTGAAACATCCGTGAATAGAAATTGATAATATGACATTTCTTAGGGTGGTTTATTACCCCCAATCTTCGATGAGCCTATCTTAATGGTTTTATGGCAAGAAGTGCACTGTAAGCGCTTAAGGCTTATGAGTGTTGCCGCTCGCCTATTGTTGTTATAAGGATAGCAACTGGCATTTGTTGAACACCTGGGAACCATTGTCATACATTTTAGTAGGTTATCCATGTGCAGTTCACACTAAAACATGCCTCTTAGCCGTGAAGGAGCTGCACAGGCAGTTGCATTGTTGGAGGATGGCCGCAGCTTCCGTTATGTTGCTGAGGTCATTGGATCATCTCTCGGTAGCATTCACCGTGCAATGCAACGTTACAGAGAACTCCAAACATACGACAGGAGACGAGGGTCAGGCCGTAGAAAAAGCACAAGTGCCGGGGATGACAGGTTTCTCACCCTGCAAGTTCTGCGTGATCGCCATACCACAGCAATCCAGGCACGAAATCAACTGGAAAATGTCAGAAACGTGAGAGTGAGTGAGCGAACAGTAAGAAGAAGGTTTGAAGAAGCTCATCTTTCGTCCCGGAGACCTGCACGTGGACCCGCACTCGAACGACATCACAGAGAGTCGCGTCTTCGCTTCGCAAGGCAGCATCTGGGATGGACCCACGAGCAGTGGGCCTCTGTTCTCTTCACTGACGATAGTCGCTTTAACCTTAGATCTCCTGATGGAAGAGAAAGAGTGTGGAGAAGGCGCAGGGAGAGGTAGAGCCCTGTTGCTTTCTCCTCCAGGACTTCATTTGGAGGTGGCTCGGTTATGGTGTGGGGTGGCATCTACGTTATGGCCCGCACTGAGTTGGTGTGCATCGATCACGGGACGCTCAATTCCCAAAGGTACATCGAAGAGATCCTGATGAACCATGTGATGCCCTTTGCGCCTTTCGTTGGTCAGAATTTCATGCTGATGCAGGATAATGCCCGCCCTCATACTGCTCGCTGTGTTGTACAATATCTGCAGGAAGTGGGGATTCAAACCCTGGACTGGCCAGCTCGTAGTCCTGATTTGAACCCGATCGAACATGTATGGGATAAGCTTGGAAGGAACGTCAGACAGCGTGACCACACCACCTTGGCACAACTGAGAACATCGCTGCTGGAGGAATGGGATTGCATCCCGGCAGATGCCATTCGACAAGTTGTGAACAGTATGCCTGAGCGTTTACAAGCTGTCATGGACGCTAAGGGTGGAAACACTCATTTTTAGTGACCAGTGTTCCCGTGCAGTGCAATGCAAAAATTAACACTGTTATGTTTGGCAATATGTTTGATAAAAACCCGTCCAAAAGAACATTACTAAAAAATAGAAAATTGTTAAATTTGTGAAATGTAACGAAATTTGTGAGTTAAAGCATGTTGTAAAACATGTTTCAGTATTTTCTGTAGCCAACCATCTAACATTTACATGAATAATGCAAATATTGGAGAACCGATACATTTTAGTGGAATAAAATAAGAGATTACATAAAAAATTGTAGTGTTCCACTTTTTTTGCCGGTCAGTGTATATATATATATTAGAATCGAGACAGGGAGTTTTCTCATGTGCTCACATAATCAGTAGGGTTCAGAAGTTTATGACCTAAAGAAGTACAAAATATGCAAGCAAATATGCCCTAAAAACTAGCTAAATATGACCTAAAAACTATGAAATATGACATGAATTTTTGGGATAGGTAAAGTATCACTAACATACAGTAAACGTCTTAAGTGCCAAAACGTGATCAGCGATAATACACCAGATGCATTTAATCATACAAACTGACAGTGAGCTACAGTACATAAAAATTTTCAACATTCATTCAGTATCATAGCCTTGAGATGCAGTTCTTGCTCGGTTATCCTAAAAGAAAAAAAACGAAGTATTATAGTAAAGCCATCATAACTTCCGACTTGACGTTTCAGTGTTACCCTAGAGTTATCTAGCGGTCAGAAGGAAAATCACTTTAACCAGACAATCACAGACAGTCATTCAAATCGATATATCACGACAAATTGAGTTTCGTTCGCGATGACGTGATTTAGCGATAGATACTCTAGCCTAGCAGTGAAACGTCAAGTCGGAAGTTATGATGGCTTTACTATAGTATACTTGATGATATCTGCCTAACAGGAAGTTTATTGGTCCTCATCGTGCATACCTGTTAATCTTCTTCTTTGCCAGCATTGCACATTCTATTATTTGAATTACATTCCATGATGGTTCTGTATTGACTTACTAAATAGTTTTAACAACGATTATACATCCGCCAATACATGGTATTGACTAAGGCGGATGTATAATTGTTGTTGAAACTATAAAGCATTGCACATCATGACCATGAGCATTCTCAGGCTGTCAAAAAGAAATCTCCTTCGAAGGTCACTCGGTATTTTTTTTGTACTGGGTGAAGCTCCTTTCTGCGTCACATGATGTCACAGGAGCGTATTTAAACATAGTCAGTTCACTGCTACTTAGTTCCGGGTCGTTTTTGCCTAAACCAGATCCACTACCTTCTAAAATGGCACCAATTCTGCACATTGTTGCATATCATTTATTTGCACTCAGCACCTTACTAAGTTTGTTCTTCACTGCAACGAACACTGTACCTCTTGCTTGTTCTACTTTGGATACCATATCCTTTACTATTCACAAACTCTCACATAATTCTAAACCAGCAGTTTCTAGGCGAGAGATAGTTTTCCATAGATCTCTACAATTTGAAGAAATATATACAAATTGTGAAGCCTCCGTGGCTTAGGCGGCAGCACGCCGGCCTCTCACCGCTGGATCCGTGGTTCAAATCCCGGTCACTCCATGTGAGATCTGTGCTGGACAAAACGGAGGCAGACAGGTTTTTCTCCGGGTACTCCGGTTTTCCCTGTCAAAATTTAATTCCAGCAACACTCTCCACTATCATTTCATTTCATCTGTCATTCATTTAATCATTGCCCCAGAGGAGTGCGTCAGGCCTCGGCAGCCGGCACAGTTAATATCCTCGCCGCTAGATGGGGGCTTCATTCATTCCATTCCTGACCCGGTCGGAGACTGGAAGCAGGCTGTGGATTTTCATTTTCATATACAAATTGTCCCGACAAATCATTGTAAAACAGTTCCTGTGCAATTTTTATTGACGATGCCTCACTAATGTCAAAAGTAGAAACAATTTCTTTCACAGTTTCATAGTGTTCACAGCAGTACTCTACTGCGTTAAGTCACGTTCCTCATCGGGTGAGCACTGGCTGAGGAGCAAGAGGAAACAAAGGTGCGTGATCTTTGAATTTTGCCACCCTCAGTGGAGCCTTCACAAATATTTTCTTGGCATTTGATATTAACCGGTCAACATCAGGAAAATTCTGCCGTATTTCTTCAGCAACTCTGTGCCATCCGTGAGCAAGACACGTTAAATAGACCAATTTGGGTAAAGTACCTTAAGTCGCCTTGCTGCTTTCACCCTGTATGGTGCAGCATCGGTTAGTAACAGCAAGATTCATTCTCGCTTAACTTCACCTTCCCACAAAAGCTTCATGGCATTGTCGAAAAGTATTGCAATTGAGGAATGGTTAGCTGGATTTAGAACCTCCGAATGAAGTAAATATACATCGCCCGGACGATCCACGAGAAGCGTGCCAATTATAACATTCGCAACATACCTACAACAAACATCCGTAGTTTCATCAACGGATACCCAGACGCTATTGTTGCCTGCACTAATTCTAATTTTTCGAAGTTGGTCTTCATAACAGGTGGACAAATAACTTTTTTGCAATGTTGCCTCGTCCGGGATCGACTGTGTTGTGTATTTAGTTAAGAATTTTCGGAAGTGTTCGTTGTTTTCTTTGTTAAGTGGAATATTGGTAGATACCAATATTTCGCACAGCTCTTTTGAGAAATCGGAAAGTATGGTTGACGAAGATTTCGCTGTATCAAACGAAAGAGCCTGCCTGCTCTGTTCAGAAGACTTTCGATTCATGCACCTTTTCTGCTTAGCCGTAGTGCAGTGCTGTTGCACATTAAATCGCTTTATCGCCACTACCTTAACTTCACACGCTTTACAGGAAAGAATTGTTCCATCAGCACTCAACGTCTCTTCACCGAACTCTTTCACATTCTTTCTGAACTTTACAGCTTCACTACACTTCATTTTCGGCATGATGGGGTTCATTGCAGTACCAATCTGTTGAAATCCGTTGGTAGTGAAAGAGCAAGGGAGCTTTCACTCGGCTCTGCAAGGAAAAACTGGGCGAGATATAACATGGCATTTCCCTATTTGCTAATTTCTTCTGAGCTAAATATATCTACTGGAGTGACATCCTATTGAAAGGCGGAAGCACACTATCGTCATGTTCCATGACCACATGCGTACAGTGTCGCAACCTAACTTGTCCAAAAAGATGTGTTAAAGACGTCCGTAGAGGAGCGCCTTTTTGGAATCAGGTCTTCTAAACCTGCTATCTGCCTGTTTCGGGAAAAGAAAGAAAAATATATCTACTACGCTATTCGGAAATCCTGTGTTTGAAACTCCACGCAGATAACACGTACCTTGTTATTGATGCCTCAATTTACACAAAAATGCTGAAATTATAACCAAATATGACCAAAACAATAAAAATAGCTGAAATATGCATTTATAGGCAACATCAAATTGCTTTAAACGTGGTGAGGGACCCGTCATTCAAACTTATTTTTCAGATTTCGGGTAAAATGAGCTCGGGAAAAAATATGACTTCTCCTTAACATCCGAACCTTAATAATCAATCTCTGTGAAATGACATGGCGTCACCATCCAATTGTTATCACTAAGGTTCGGATGTTAGGGAAATGTCATATTTTTTTCCTGAGCTCATTTTACCCGAAATCTGAAAAATAAGTTTGAATGATGGGTCCCTGACCACGTTTAAAGCAATTTGATGTTGCCTATAAATGCATATTTCAGCCATTTTTATTGTTTTGGTCATATTTGGTCATATTTTAGTGATATAAGGTCATATTTGGTTATAATTTCAGCATTTTTGTTTAAATTGAGGCGTCGTTAACAAGGTACGTGTTATCTGCGTCGAGTTTCAAACACAGAATTTCCGAATAGTGTAGTAGATATATTCTTCTTTCCTTTCCCGGAACAGGCAGATAGCAGGTTTAGAAGGCCTGATTCCAAGAAGGCGTTCCTCTACGGACGTCTTTTAGCACATCTTTCGGGACAAGTTAGATTGCGACACTCTACGCATGTGGTCACGGAACATGACGATAGTGTGTTTCCGCCTTTCAATAGGATGTCACTCCAGTAGATATATTTAGTTAAGAAGCAATTAGCAAACAAGGAAATGCCATGTTATATCTCGCCCAGTTCTTCCTTGCAGGGCCGAGTGAAAGCTCCCTTGCTCTTTCACTACCAACGGATTTCAACAGATTAATCACACTTGTAGTGCTGCAGTGAAGCCCATTATGCCGAATGTGAAGTGTGGTGAAGCTGTCAAGTTCAGAAAGTATGTGAAAGAGTTCGGTGAAGAGACGTAGTTTTTTAGGTCATATTTAGTTAGTTTTTAGGGCATATTTGCTTGCATATTTTGTACTTCTTTAGGTCTTAAACTTCCGAACCCTACTTATCACAAAGAATAAAAATCAAAGCACTTAAGTAATCAGACACTAATAAAAACAAAGGGATCACTCTTGAGTCACCATTAGTCCATTCATAAACAAAACCAAGGAGATCACACATCTTTAATCTTCTCAGGAATCTCACTGCTTTCCATGTCCCGGGCTTTGGCGTTTGACACATCCCGACGAAATAGATACTGCTGTGACATTCCAACTGTCACACTTACACTCATAGTAGGCTATATTGATATTTTTAACGGTTTGTCCGGAGTAAGCTTAAAAAGCGCATGGATGCCAAGTTCTTCTTGTTTCGAATAGGCCATCTATGGACCACGACGTTCAACTGTTACATTTGGAGTGGGCTTTGATGTTTGCCCAGTTGTTACGCATCCTCTGGCTGTGTTGTTCCCTCCTCTCCTGGGTCCAGAGGGCACCTGTTTTCTTTCTTGGCGGTTTGTCCTGGAACCTCAATTGCTGAAGCATCTTCCTGAGAGATGTCCGGTCTTTTAAGACTCTTTCCGTCCCTCCAAGTTCTTGCAGATCTTTGCTCACTTCCCACAACCATGGTGACTTGGTCTTCCGCTTTTGCCAGTAACCGAGGAGCTGATTGGTCAACCTGGTAGGATGCATCCTGTAGACGTGTCCATAAAATGCTAGACGTCGTTTTCTAACAACATCCGTGATTCTTTCACAGTACGTGTAGAGCTCTTGATTAGGACGCCTTCTGTATTCATTACCTAACTTAACAGGTCCCAATATCTTCCTCATTATCTTTCTCTCCTGTACTTCAAGTTTGTCCGTGAGTCCCTTCCGGTTGAATACTAGACATTCTGATGCATATAAGGCTTCAGGACGTATAACTGTCTGGTAGTGTCTCATTTTGGTTGTTGGTTTTTTTTTTTCGACTTTTTCACTGAAATTGTTACTGCTCGGCTTCCTTTGATCATAAATAAATTTATTTCTACAAAAACCTTCCTCGAGATATCCTTTACAGAATGGTGAAAACGGCATCAAAATCCATACAGTGGTTCTCGAGATTACCCGTGACATCCAAGAATCGGGGACTTAGTTTTATACTAAGTAGAGATATATCATATACATTGTATCCTCACCCAGCCATTAGGCAAATTTGTGTTGACCAACTGAAGAATTACTACTGGCAGTTTGTATAGGCAACATTGTAACTACCCTAGCGATGGCCAGTGGAACACTACTGCAAACTTAAGACTTAAGTGGCTTTCCAGGTAAAGGTGCTGGGTCTCTAAAAATGCACCTGCTGTAACATTGTGATACCAACTTCTGTGGCCTTGCACCCTGATGATGACACCAGAATGCGTCTTACTGCAAACATTAGGTTTGGCGGTGGTGAGAATCACAATAAGCTCATGAGTGATGTCCACCGTGTTTCTGGGCAAGCAACCATCATAACGTGATAATGACAAGTGGGACCATCGAAACTGCTCCTTGATGACAGCCAGCTAAAGGCTTATCGTTTCCAAACTCATGAACTTAGCAGTGGTAAGAATATTAATTACCCTGTAAGTGATACCAATCAAATCTCTGGACATGCATACACTCTAATATTGTGATAACAACTTGTGCAGCAAACTAAGTTGCTCCTTGTTGGAGCCAGCACATTCCATGTCTTCTGTCACGGTCACCACAGAATTATATCCCAACTCCCTCTTGCTACAGCAGATACCTAAAGGTATCCGCCTCTTAAGTTGGACTGGAGGGTTAAGTGCCAAGAAGTCGAGGGCAAGGGGTCAAGAACTGCGTGAGGTGGTGGGTGGAAGACTGAAAAATGAGGGTTATTTAACACTGCTAAATGAGGAACTAAGGAGTAGGAAGGAATAAATATATTTTCAAAGTAAGGTGCGAATGTAAAATATCCGGTAAAGATACAGAGAACACGACCCAATTAGGGTCCGATAAAAGATACTGGCAAACCCTACTAATAAAGTTAAAATTAAAAACAAACGGAGGCAAGACCTCGGGAAAAGAAAAATTAAATTCACAATAGAGTTGAGGTTTTCACGGAAATTAGTTTATGAACGAGGACCGCAAGAAGAACACGCCATTCCCGTCCGAGATTCGTAAGATTTCCTTTGTTGCTCAAAATAAATGCTGGTCGTAACCCAACAATCCCCTTAAAACAAAACCCTCCCCTTAATGCAAAACAACCCCATTAAATCAAAAAACCAACCACTATACAAGAAACATGAAATTCCCCTTTCCCGATTACATAATGGACAATATAAGAAAACCCAATAAAAATCACTGCCGATACATAACCGGCAATCATAATAAATTCAAATGGCAAATGGCCTACAGAAAACCTACAAGGAACACAATTCACATGAGAATGATACATTACAAACTAAATGAAAATAAAATACATAACAGACCGGCATTTCAGGCAGAACAGAAATCTTCCAAGTTAGGTTGGGGTTACATTATTAAATTAGGAAAGGTAAATTCGAAAACCCTAAATTAACAAATGTCTGTCTGTAAAATGACAGGATAAAATAGTGACAAAAAAAAACATCTTACTGTGGATACTCCAAGTCTTATGTGCTGCCAACTTTCGAGTTGCACTCTCTGTAGTCGTTCACTATATCTGCCGATTATTTAGTCCAATTTCTATGACGTCGCCCATGAAACAATCGCGCATCGCCTTGCGTCATCGGAATTAAGTGTCAACATTGCATTTGTCCTCAAAGATAGTCCATTCGTAAGTTTGGTTATGTCGCTCCGGGCTTGCATCTGAAGTATTTCGTCGATTGGGCTGGTCTTGACTCTCTTCTCTTCATTTGTTACATATCGTACTCCTTCAGCTTCAGGAATTTTCTTGTCGGAAATGCTAAACTAGCAGTAGGAACCACACCTAGAATGTCAAGGCATGACATTACAAGTGAGGTTAGAAGGTTTATGGTTAGATAGATGCATGACAGGAAAATTGGACAGGAATTCAAAAGGTGAGGAGTGACTTTGGAAGGAAGGATCACTTAAGGGAAAATGCCTGTCATGTAATACCAACTTGTGCAGCAAACAAAATTGCTCCTTGTTGGGTCCAGCACATTCCATGTCTTCTGCAAATTCAAGACTTAGGGGATGATGAAGATCTTAACCAGCCTGAGAGCTGCACTGTAACATGATACCTACTCGCACTGGTGCCAAAATTGTGTTGTAATGATAACTAATGAAATGCACAATGTTTTGCCTACAAACTCAAGAGCTTTGGGACAGTAAAAATATCGCATCAGAAAATACATGAAGGCAATATTAGAGAAATATTCCAGTGTGACTTTTCTCCAGAATACTAAGTTGGCCTTCATATGGCCAAGTATCTTCAAAAGAAAGGTTGATAGATCAACTAGCAAACATTAGTGATGCAGATTGCATCCACAATTTCCCTCAGGCAATCCTAGGTACATGTGACTTTAAACTAGCCTCCATGAATTTTGTCTCCATTGCCTGGCATCCATAAAGAGGTTGACCTGTTGTCACATAGATGGTTATTAAG
This sequence comes from Meconema thalassinum, assembly GCA_946902985.2. NCBI lineage: Eukaryota > Metazoa > Arthropoda > Insecta > Orthoptera > Tettigoniidae > Meconema > Meconema thalassinum. The sequence continues at coordinate 1,851,175,759 of OX336388.2, forward strand.
GACATCAGGAGATGCCTACATCATACCAATAGCCACTCCAACAGTGCCTTTCCATCTAAGACTTTAAAACATTGTCAAGGTGTGACAGCAATAATGTAAGTGGCTAACACACCTGCCCAGACAGGAGGAGATTCGGAATCGAATCCCAACTGTGGTCGCATTTTAAATCTTAGTCAGCAGAACCATTTTCTAGGTATATCAGATGGTATATTGGCTTTCACGGCCAGTGAATTACAACTCAGCAATTTTTCTAGGTTTAAGCCGTGTCTTGTGTGGGGTTTTACCTAGGAACATCAGCGGGCTCTTGGTGTCCGTGCCCAGGCTGCTCTCGCAGTAAAGAGGTGCAGATGCGCGTCATAAAAGTAGTGCGCAGTTCGCTACTCCTGTGGGAGTCCGGGCATGGACATCAAGAGCCCACTGATGAGCCAGCTTGGTGTTCCTAGGCAAATCCCCACACAAGACATGGCTTAAACCTAGAGAAATCACTGAGTTTCAGTTATATCAGATTTGGGTAAGTTACTTCTCAAAAGTTACTTCGTCACAGTTACCATTACTTGCCATAAATGGTAACCAAGTTACAGTTACTTGTCAAATATATTAACGGCGTTACAGTTACAATTGCCAAAGTAACGATACTTTTGTATAAAAAATATAGTTGCTTAATTACAATTTGCCCTCTATTATAAATGACTTGATGGAACAGAATACTGGATTCCAGTAATAAAATTGCAGTATGGGAAAGCAAAATGATCAGAATACAACGCTACAACAACCTGATAGCAGACCACATGATTATAAATAATTCAGTGGTGTTACAAAATTATTTTAAATATTTGGTCCTTTTGTACTGAAATATTGTAATGAAATGAGGATAGAAACTAACCTGCTATCATTCTTGGCTGTCGTCCCGGAGGTGTGGGTTCGATTCCTGGCTCTGCTAAGAAGTTTTAATTTAGATCTGAGAGCTGAAACACGGTACACTCAACCTCGTGAGTCAAAACTGAGAAGAGGAGGGTTTGATTCCCACTTCTACTCCAGGCAAATGCCGGGTTGGTTCCTAACTTAGGGCCACGGCCACCTTTTCCCAGTCCTCACATGACTTACAAATATACACACACTAATACTGCCATCACAATAACGGGTTATCAGACAAATTCCACACACACACAAAAGTACCCGGGGCTACATGACAACGATGTTCTATAGCCCTTAAATCAATTAACAGAAATAATTCAATTCAAAAAATTTGAATAGTATGTAGTTAAGCTATAAAATATTTTTTAACCAGAACAATAATAATAATATGAAGCTATCGAGTTACAAATGTCTTGCCTGCACATGCTTCTTTAAGTTCGCTGTGGAACTGTGATTGCTCTTGATTATTTTTCCACCTGTGCACACGTTATATAGGATTTTAAGAAATTCAATATACTGGCATATGACTGCTCCATAACAATGTTACAACTCTAGACGCAAACACGTTTTAACTTCAATTTCACCAGCAAAGTAATACCCCAGGGATGATTTTAACAAGACATCTGGCATGCAACATAAAATATTGCAGAGGTTCCTCCCCCTCCCCAAACCTTTTAAATAGGTCAGAACTAAGTAATAAATAAAATACATTGTTTTCAGGCTCTCTAGTAGAAAATGTGATTCTCAGAATTGACTACAAAAACATGTCTGAAATATAGCTGCTTCTTGAGATATTCGTCATGTTTTATACCAAGAATGGTTCATAAACCCCTATTGAGGGTCGGGCCTAATCTCTAGCAGACCTTCATGCAGTATAAGCGAGGTGTGCATCACAAAAGATAGTGGGAAGTATTCTAATCTCAGACTCCAAGTAAATGGTTTACACAGAGACATGTCGGAATTGTGCTGACTCAATGAGCATTTGGGACGTTTATGGTACCAATGCGGGGAACAGATTAAGTGCAGGTAACCGAACCTTTCAAATCCATAAATTCATGGTTGGTTTATGGTTATTGTCTGTGTTGAAGATACAAGATAGGCTGGAAAGTTGTTGGTTCCATTCCCACTTGCTATTGACAACTGATTATTCCATCTTGAAAAAGTAACTATCATTTTCGTTACTTCATTCCTCTTAAAAGTAATGGCTTTACAGTTATAGTTACTTATTTTAAAAAGTTATTTCATTACCCTCTCGTTACCGTAAAAAGTGACGCATTTTTCCCCAGCCCTGAGTTATATTAACGATAATCCCACCATACACCTACTAATTTCACTTGAAAGCGGTAACAGTGTTTACTGATAATTCAGCCAGCATTACTTATCTAAAAAAGTCTTAAAAATGACTGTGTTCAGATTAATTTGTCTGCTGCTGTAGCATTTTCACCTCAGCCATCGTAAGAGTGGTTTACCATGGTTTCCTACTTCTACTCCAGGCAGATGTCGGGATGGGACCTAATTAAGGCATGGCTACCTCGTACCCAAATCCTAGTTCCAATAACAAATACACACACCAGTATACCGATCACAAAGAGACAGGTTACCAGACAGATTCGTAGTTTAATATATAGTAAGATGCCTTTAATTTTTATTACAGACCTAAGACCAACGGACGTGAGGATTTGGAATCACAAGGACGGGAAATTTGGCCACCTGCTGAAATGGTTGAAATTTTAATCCAGGAGAACAGCGCATTGAAGATGGAATTGGAGACTTGTTATCAGAAAGTAGCAAAATCTCATAAGGTGAGTTCTATAGAAAGTCTTTAGATATAGTGAATCCTCTTCTAAAGACCACCCAGTCAGCAACCAAATTTTCCTAAAACCAGTTAAAACACCATGAAGGCAATGAATTTTGTACTTCTAGGTTAAATCTACTGTATGTAGTTCCGTATATAGGGTGTTTGGAAATTCCGGTCACAAACTTCGAGGACCTGTAGAGGGGAGTATTTTGAATAGGAATCTATGTCCGGAAATGATTCTTTTCTGATCTACATCTGAATTATTGACCCCAGACATACTAATGTCGACCTAAAAGTCCCCCCCCCACTTCTCTTCCAAAAATGAGGTTTGGCAAATGTGTCATTACATCAGTTGTGTCTATCTGCGATCATAGTCCTCACGAAAGGAAACTGATTTGTACGAACGAATGTAACATCAAGTTGATGATGATGATGATGATTGTTGTTTTAAGGGCCCTAACATCGAGGTTATCGGCCCCTAACATCAAGTTGTGGTGGTCATTTTGCACCAACTTTCAAAGTTTTATTGGACGATAAGCTCACACACATTCAGACTGAATTGGTGTCCTGACATGGGAAGAATACAGTAGATTCGAAAATTAAAAATCTGGCGGGCATTACTCGTTCCCTCAGCAGACGGGTAAACACCTGCATTGAAATTGATGTAGAATGGAAATGGTACATTTCCAGACATGGGTTCCTATTCAAAATATTATATTACAATATTATGTGCTCACTATCCTTTACAAGTCCTAGAAGTTTGTAACCGGAATTTCCAAACACCCAGTATATCTACAACTGTGTACAGTATTAGGTTACCACATTATTTCTATGTTTATAACAATATAATACTAATCTCATGTTGTGTAAGATAAGATCTGGGCATTCTGCCATTGCATGAATACAGTGGCCAAGAGGATTACGAAATCACGGTTTCACAATTCAAGGAATACCTGTTATCATTTGGAAGTAAAATTAAGGTACAAGTTTAAATAGCCAGACCAATTACGAAATTACAAGAATAAAATTGCTACTCAAAGCTGAATGTAAACCTGTAGGAGGTTTCATGGCATAACAGTTTGTTCCTGTTATTGTATGTGGTGAGAACATGTGTAGTAAGGTAAGAAGTGAATTAACCTTAGAAAAATTAATGTAAGTGATCTGCAAATCAATGTACAGTAAATAATTCACAGTTGAACACAGTACTGTATTGATTTAAATCTACTGGTATGATTCTAATAACTGTGTTGCAGTACTTAAAACAATAATGTAAGTGGAAACGCCAAGCCCTGAATATCATCAATTTCTATCATTGAAATAATATGTGGTTTAGGTTTTCAAGATGAGTACTTTAACCCCTCACACCGTCTCACATGACGCGCAGAAATTGCGTCTAATTTTTGAAGATCAGATCTGTTCTTGAGATGACTGATTCTGTATATACTTTAACCCCTCAGTGTGGCGAACTCAAACAATCCGGCACTACTGCAGAAGGAGTCTGAGCGCAAGTTTCAAAGTATTAAGTAAATTTTATTGTGCGTAATTGTAAATGACATAACAGTCATATTTTACAACCAGTTTCAAAGAAACATGAACAGGAATATTTTAAAAGCAATAGAAACCTTGTGTGTGAAAAGTCACTATCGTCGGGGTCCCTAAGCTCCATCGTACTGCCTAATCTTAGGTATTGCCCAAATCATTGTCTGAATCTATCAAAATAGCCTCAGAATCGATCAGATATTTGGTCTAAACATTTTATATTTCGTCGCTTGTAAGCCCACTCTTGAAGAGATAGCCATGCTTTCTCATGTGAAGAGATTTATGGTACAGGGCTAGGCGCTTTTTTTTTTTTTTTCAAGGGAAGAATACCCTCTAGGAGGACCGTTACATAACAGATTTATGATTCTGGCAACATGTGGTCTGTCGACTACAAGGCAAGAAAAGATAAAATTAAGGCCAGAGCACATACTTCTGTAGATGTGCATGAATTTCATTCAAACTATCTTCAAATTACAATGATTCCAAACAAGTTTATTGTAAACATTCTGCACCATTAGTCAGCAGAGCAGAGCTTGGCACTCCATGCTGTGGAGTTAAAGTAATGTACCCATTACTGGTGCACTAGTGAAGATACAGTACTTTATTCCTGTCCCGTGATTGAATGTATTGCCACCTCATATTTTCCTAAATTGTATGCAAAATTAGTATTTTAAAATGCTGTCCCCTTTCAAGAGCTCACCCCTGTCACTGACCATTCTTTTGTGGAACCATCGCTGCAACAGTGGGTGAGTGGTTATCGTGTCGGACTACCAACCCCAAGCTTGCAGGTTCACTCCTGGCCATGGTAAACGATCTTCAGAGGCGACAAAAATCACGGTACGCATGTCATACGTTGTTGGCATGTTAAAGAATCCATTTGAATTCAGTAGGCCGGATTCATATTAGCAAAATTAATCTCGGATTTCCGCCAACACAAAAAGTTCTTCCTCTCTCAACTAGAAAGTGCTATAGTGTCCAGGAGCTTAGATATCTAACCTCCTTGACTTTCATAGCGCTCCAAGGAGCGATAGAATTGGTCATGCAAGCTGCCCCCTGGGCGTCAATTAACAAAGCATGCACCCGTCACCGAGGCCATACGATATTAAAATATTAACTTTCTGTAGTTAAAAAACATTTTTCACTGTATTTACCTACAACTGGTGGTGTTTTAATTTGGTTTTATTTGTTGTTGAATTTGTTGATTTAAAATACAAAAGATGTTATTCTGTGTCTTAGTTTGCAAAGGGTAGTGTTTTGTGTTTTATTCATGGGCAAAAATCCGTAAGTATTGTTATTGGTTTATACAATTCCTATTGGTCTTAGGGGATACGGAGCCGTCTATCTTATCAATGTTAAATTTGTTTAATTCATGTTCCTTTTTCTCAGGATCTAATAAAGTTATGAAAATGAAATTTATGTCACATTTTATTCAAACCTTACTTGACATACTGACGGAGCATTTTTGTAATTGGACTTAAGGGGACTCAGATACATATTTTTTTAATCAGTCAATAAATAGAATTATTTTTCCCCCCCCAAAAAAACAGCCAAATCTCAAACAGTTTTATATAAATCAGGAAATCCCTCCGTTAAAATGTTAACCAATATGAGACAAATTCATGGTGAAAATTACAGAGCTCTGTGATAAATAGTCACCTAGAAAGACGAACTTACATTTGAAAAAATTGGAAACTGAGAAAACTGCAGTTAAATCTTTCCACACTGGTTTTAATATTTCAGTTCATCCCTGCACCTTATGAAGGAGAATCTGGATCTTCCTGTGATTCATACAGGCCTTCTAGCTTCCGTTTAGCCTTGTCCCTGGATTGCCTAGCTTTTTTCTGCACTTCCTGAACCATTCTTTCTGCTTTCCGTAGTCTTTCTCGGTCCAACTCCTTCATGGCATTTACACAATTCCTTCCTTTGTGGGGTTTGAAGCCATTTTTTTCAGTGTTGCCTTAGTAAACAAGAGTTTAGTGCTTTTCACTCGGTCAACACGAATGTACCCAAACGAGCTGGGTTATGCCCTAATCCTGAAATAAATTACATGAGATTAATAAATACTTAACAATGTTTCCTTTATTATAATTGGCCACTGCATCAAGAACTCCAAATCGTAGTGTTTTTATGTCCACAAAAGTGCCTTTAGGGATGCGAGACCATATAACGTTATTTACCGATTTATTAGGATTTTGACTTTCCCCATGAAGAAATTCACTCATGGCATCTTGTAGAAGTGTAATATGTATAAGTTCATAAACCATCCTTTCATCACACACTTCTTCATAAATATCAATGCCTGAGGTTAACTTCTTATATGAAGCACTGTTAGGAGTTCCACTAACCTCAATGTCTTTGTTTACATTCGAGTCTCCACTTGGCTTCTCCTCAGTTGTGGTAAAACACTTACTTACAGCATTTTTGCTCTTTCGAATACCAATATTCCTTCTCTTCTTAAAAACACGATTACTTCTAGGCATTTTGAACTTGAGTTACTGTATATTCACAGCTAATTAGCTCAAATCACATCAAAAATAAACAACTGTAAGTAGTAACCATGGAAATTCATGTCATGGAATACACAAGGAATAAACAAAAGACCATAAAAAACAGTGCAGTCTAGCCACCGCAGAATTAAAAGTTAAAGAAAGTAATCTTGATTGCAAATGGTCCCTACATCCTAGACTTCATCATCGCGGAGTTATGGCAATGTAATTCAACTAGTTTTCGCAGCCATTACTGATGATTTTCTCATTGTTAGCGCAAGTTTAAATAAAAGTTGTGGCAACTTTTAATGGTTAAACTATAATGTATTATACATCATTTTAAAGAGCAGACTTCAGAGATTCATAAAATACAAAAATGATTTTTGACCATTTTAACCGTTCCCTATCCCATATGCATATGCAAGAAAATATGGCAATATAACACACGGTAAAATTCATATATTACTTTGTTTACAAACAGAACTTGCATTGTAATAGATCAAACACCAAATACATGTTTATTGCACCCGGCACCCGAGGCCATACGGTATTATTATTATTATGTTGATGCCGTAAAATAGTTTTAAAAATGCAATTAAAATTTTCGAAAATGACTGTAATAAATGACGTAAATATGTTGATGTGATCGGAGCGTACTTGAAGTGAGGAAGGTCGTTTGCTGCCAACTCGGAGAGACGTAACGCCCTCATATAAAGCTGTGACATGACTAAATTGAAAACAAAAATGACCTTAAAAGGCCGATTTCTCTAAAATATGACCCAAAAAATCTACCTAACATAAAAATATGCTCTTAAAATTAAAAAATGCAAACAGATGCAAAATAAAAAATGACATACTTGAAGACGGGGTGACCTGTCCGGAGTTTCTATGTACTTCAGAATTGTTTTAGACAACTCAGTAAAAAGATGACATGTCATCAATATCCGGGCCCTAATTATGAGCAATACTTAGAGATGTTAGAAGATGGTGTTATTTTTCTGAAGTTTTGTTGAAATTTTATTCTCGGGTGAAAACGTTTTATAAATATCAGGTTTCATATACAGTAATTGCAATGTAAACTTAAATGTGAAAACATCTTGCCCATTATCAGTACCTAACCTAAGAATATCAGCAACTAAACACTGTAATGGCACTAGTGACAATTCAAATTTACAGAAAATCACTCGCTCATAGGTGTCAAAGTCCCATGTTACTAATAAAGATAATTATTTTTGCCATTTAAGGCAATTGAAGAAGTAACTAAAACCCAAATTTATCAATTGAGAAATTATATGATAAGCCATCAAATTATATTTCAAATTACCAAGGTTTAACATACAAACTGTATAATGGTGATGATAATGATGATAATTGTTGTTTAAAGGGGCCTTTGTCTACTGCGACCACGAGTAATCGGTAAGAGTAAGTATTGCAATGTTTTAGCGACTGAGTAAATAGGGAGAATAGATATACAATGGTTTGGCAACTGCAAGTAAAGAATTGAGGATAGATATTGCGATGTTTTGGCAAACGCAAGTAAATAGCGAGCATAGAAACCACAATATTTCAGCTACTGCTATCATTCGGAGAGAGTGGATGTTATGATCCTTTGGCAAACACAAGTAATTATTGAGATAGGTATTGCAATGCTTTGGTGACTACGAATGTTCGGCCAAAGTTGCCCAAATTAGATACTGCGACGTCTCGGTGACGGAGATTAATAGGCTACAAGAGGAACCATGGCATTTTCATTCATTTGATCACAGAAATCAATGGATAAAAATCCAGAGCATTAGCAAAATGAGAAATTGGAAAAGTTTTTTATTTTGCATTATTCTTTAATTATTTTATGTGATTCGCAATTTAAAGTTAAGTTTTAATAGTACCAGTTGTCGGCATCGACCAATATATATATTAACATTAAATAGCCTAAAAGTAAAATTTGTTTTTATTTTGAATCAACAAGAACTAACACCGCTACCTATAGTTTCCACTGCTGGTGAATAGATAAGATTTTGTTATTCATCCTTGGTTTTTTTTTCAATGTTTGGTATTGATTCTCATAATACTTTTTTTATTTTCTTATTAGCTGGAGCAAGAAATAACCAAGATTCACCGAGCACACGAGGAACTGGTGCAATCATCAGAGCGCCGAGAACGGCTAGAACGCACAGCAAGAGCTCGATTACAGGCAGATTGCCGCAGACTGCAGGAAATAAATCGATCCTTGCGTGAACAGATCGATATGTTATCCACGCAGCTTCTCACCTTGAGACCACAGTCGGAGCTTGGTGATACCAGTGAGAATCTGCGCAAGGAGTTGAGCAAGAGGGAGGTGTTAATAGCACAGCTCATTACACAAAGTATGTTGTGAATTCTATGTTTCTTGTATTGGAATAATAAGTATTGAATAGGAAACTCCAAGCCCTGTATACCATCAATTTTTATGGGATTTGATGGAATGAAAGTATGCAATCTTGGAAATTTGGTTTAAAATATTAATATGGTTAGGTTGTCAAGCTAAGAACTTTAAAGTAGTGTAAAAGTTAAGGTACATTACTTATTGACCACCTCTCACAGTCACTAGCATTCTTGGTTGTCAACCCTGGGGACCAGGTTCGATTCCCAGCTTTGCCAAGAAATTTAATTCTGGTCCGAGGACTCGAATGAAGTTCACTCAGCCTTGTGAGGCAGAACTGAGAAGAGGTGGGTTCGACTCTAACCACAGCTATCCTAGAAGTGATTTTCCATGGTTTCCCCACTCCTGCTCCTGGCACATGCTGGAATGGCCACGGCCACCTCCTTCCCAATCCTAGCCCTGATTACAAATATACTAGTACTACCATCACAATAACACAGGTTATCAGACAAATTCTGCACACACCGAAGTACTCACGGCTACATGACCACGATATCGTAAGCCCCTTAAGTCAGCCCCGTCCAAGGTCGAGTCGCACTGTGCAGACAGTGTGCGTCTCGGAATAGCATGTGTGCATCCCTTACCGTGCGTCCTTCCTTCCTCTCCACTCTGCGTGATAGGGGAGTATCCTCGTTCAAGAAACTTGTAGATCAAATCGTAGGTGACAAATGTGTTGTGTATAATGCGCACGCACCTTTGTCTACCGTGACCGACCAGGCAGCACGCCTACCATGACTCTGCACTATGCATTCACAGGTGTGCAGCTGTGCGACTTTGCACAGTGTGAGAATCTCTGGACGCTGCTGCCGTAAGTGAATCGGCAACGTTATTTGAGGCTACGAGTGCATTAGTGACCCAATCTAGAAATTTGCTGGGGGCTAGTTTTCCATATTTCTCTACAGAGGAAAGTAACCTGTAAGGGAATTGAGGGTAGGCCATATTGCGCTCATAGCCTCATTTATTTTAGTGGATTGAAGTACTGTTTGCTAACAGCTAGCTGTAACTGACTTATTACAGTTGTGATTCATAATTTTTTGCACTCTGTATATAGGGACTCTGGCTTTTCACAAGACGTTTATAAAGAAATCCTCCAAATTTTATCAAAACCTGTGATTTCCAGTACCTAGAGTAATACATTTGGAAAAGAACTCAAATTGAAGTTGTGAAATAATATAAAATTGTTTTATTGTGTGTGTGTTTTTTTTTAAATTATTGTTGTCATCGTCACATGAAAATCAAATGGTATGTATCGATTTATTCCACCTCAAGTCAATATTAATTCAATGTAATTGATTACTTAAACAAACCAGTTTCAACCATATTATGGTCTTCATGTGAAATTGCAATAATAGCGAACAAAGTGTTATTAACGAAAACACAACAAAAAATATATTAATTCATGTTAAAGCACATGTCGTGCAACCATAGCCCGATTAATACTCTCAGAGGGGCTAGGAAGTGCTGTACTATATCCCATACTTCCTACCGAATTTGGAAGAAATGCTGCATAGGATTCACTGCTGAACTGTTCCCAAAGTTCTGCAGGTGATAGACCACTCCTTTCACAACATCCAGAAAATTGACAACGCTACAGGGATACTAAGTCTTCCGCATCATTGGCATTGGGTTCTACACAATACTGAAAACTTCATTGAAGGACGGTAGATGCTCCATAGAAGTATGTCTTATCAGTTGTAAATAATAGTTGCGTCTTATGAAGAAACAGCCTCATATCTTCAGAATCTGTTTCTGCAGCAACAGAAATTTATATTAATCTTTGAGCTTCAACCAGTTCCCCAGTAGAAACCCAGACTGAAGGTTATTTTCGAATTCAAGTGGAGGGCAGTCCAGCGTTGGTTGATTGGAAGCAATGAGGAAAGTTATCATATTTGCTCGCGTATATCTCGCCCCGCGTATATCTCGCACCCCATTTTTTTAGTTGAAATTTCAGGGGGGGAAAAGTACTCGCATATATCTCGCATTCATTTTTGACGCCGTCATATAAATGACCGTAATAACTGCACCAGGAGGAAGGGCTTAGGTACCCCGAGGCCAAAGTGGCCTGAAGACAATTAACCTAGTACTATTCTATGCGCTCAAATGAAACATGGACTCGAACAGCAGTAGGTAAAATAAGTATATATTTCCAAGGGAAAAGAATACAAGGCCGAATGGCTATGGGAGGGAACACCAATCTGCACTCCTACTATATATCCAAAATGGAGGCCAAGCTATATCCCCAAATTATATGGCAACGCTGTAAAATTAAAACAGTTCACATTTACGTGATTTATAAAACACCACATATTACCTTTTCCACTTCTATATCCGAAACTTCTACAGTCTCATTTCGATTCATTTCAATTGGTTACTCATTACATTCTTTCAAATAGGCTTCCGAAACTGTTTTGCAACCAGCATGGATGCTGTACTTATGCGGCCATAATAGACCAAAAGATGCCATCTCAGACAAACGAAAAGCAAGGGACCGTTTGTCATTATTAAAACTATCAAGTTCCCCACACCAAAATCCTGAAAATTACATTCTTGAAATCATTTAATTTCACATTAGCAGCCTGGAAGGATTAAAAATGAAACCAAACACATCTCGAAAGATGAAGTAAAACAAACTCGTTTTCGCTGCTTAAAAAGAAGAGGCGTGTTATGAATATAAAATAATCTTAGGCCACATTATAATAGACCCATAAAAAATATAAATTGAACAAATTAGACAATCTAAGAAAACGCCTTGATAAAAGAAGAATAGCGTCCTTTTGAGAAATCGAAAGTTATTTCAATGCATCCGGCCAGACGACCTCTTAAAAAATTCACAAACTTAGTTACCATTTTCATGAAATGTCATAAATATTTTGTCTGACGGTTCTAGAGTTCCAACATGGTAATAGAGCTGCTGGACGAGAATTCAGTGTGACCGAGTTTAATGTTCGCTACTGACGTAAACAGAAAGCTGCGCTAGAAACCACCAACCGAACACGTAAAGCATTCAGAGGGCCAAAAACTGGTAAGTTTCCTGAGCTTGAAGACGAGTTGCTTAATTACGTCACGGAGTTACGAACTGTTGGCTATAGTATCTCGCACGAGATGCTATATTTTAAAGCGCGCGAACTAGCGAATAAACGCGGTATCAGCTGTTCGGATCTAAAAGCGAGCCGGGGTTGGATCCGTAGTTTCATGAAAAGAAAGGACTTGTGTCTGCGAAGGCGAACATCTCTCTGTCAGAGAATGCCGAGTGATTTCAATGACAAAATTATCGATTTTCATCGTCATGTGATAGCAATGCGGAAGAGGAACAATTACCTGCTATCTCAAATCGGCAATGCAGATCAGACTCCGATAAACTTCGACATGCCATCCAACACTACCATAAACAAGAAGGGAGAATCTAGCGTCCTTGTGCGTACAACTGGGTGTGAGAAACAACGCTGCACAGTCATGCTAGCAGTAACCGCGGACGGAAGAAAATTGCCACCATATGTTATTTTTAAAAGAAAAACAATGCCTAAAGCGAAGTTTCCCAAAGGCATTCATGTTCGCGTACAAGAGAAAGGATGGATACAGCTCTTATCCAGGACTGGGTCCGTACAGTGTGGGGAGCACGCCAGGTGCATTGCTTCGATGCCCGGCAATGCTAGTGTGGGACAGTTTCCACGGACACTTGGTGGAAGACACGAAGAAACGTCTTCAAGAAATGAAAACGGATCTTGTTGTAATTCCTGGTGGACTCACACATTGTCTTCAGCCCTTAGATGTTTCCGTCAATAAACCCTTCAAGGACAACATGCGTAAATTGTACGCCGAATGGATGGCGGGAGAGGACCACGACCTGACGCCAGCAGGCAAAATACAGAAGCCGTCAGTTGAACTCGTGTGTGATTGGGTTATACGGGCGTGGGCTATGGTGTCGCCGGACATTGTTGTGAAGAGCTTCTTGAAGACAGGCATCGCAAATGCATTGGACGGAAGTCAGGATGAAGCCGTGTGGGATGATGACCAGAATGATGCACGCGAGAGTACCTCGGAGATCGGTAGCAGTGACGGCAGTGATAATGAATAGGGTGAGTACCGTATACCAGTTGCCTTGTTTCAATAATGAAAATTTTGTGTTTTTTCGGGAATACGGAAATTCCGCGCGTATTTTCGGCTCGCATATATCTCGCCCCCGCGTATATCTCGCACCCCATTTTTTTAGCTGAAATTTCAGGAAAAAAAGTGCGAGATATACGCGAGCAAATACGGTATTACTTAAACAATATGTGAGAGACTTCTTTGTGCATTGATCACTGAAATTGGCAAAGGTTATGTTCCCTTCTTACCTCACTTCACCATCCAACTGACTTAATTTTTGTTTACACAAGTAAACTGCATACTTTTCAAAAGTTGTAAACCTTTAGAGGAAAAGGAAATCAGGGGGGAAACAGTAACAGCAGTGCATTAGCTACAGTGAAACTCTGTTAAGAAGTTTTTCAAGGGACCATTAAAAAGAACTTCTTAAAAGGGTACTATACCAGACACAAAACAATTGTGAACATGAGGGAGGAGCCAGATTCACTCGCTCACCCATGCCAGCCAATAGCATAGCGCAGCGTTGCCTAGATAACTCAACTCGCTAGGCTCGCTGTGCCATACGAAATCTTGATTTCTCTCTGCACACGAAAATAATTAATTATTCAATTATTTTGATGACTCTATGTTACAGAGCTAAAGATTTTGAAGCTAACTGTCCAAACCCTGTGTCGCTAAGACTAGCTGTTTGGGAGATAACACCTGCACTTGAAATGAAGGGATAATTAAAGAGAGAATGATTTCGGTGTCGATATACTTAGGTTTGCCAAGCAAGCCGAGTGGCAGCCTGACAGTTTTATACAGCCCGGCAAGAAATATAATTTTCAGGGTATATTGCCTTTTAAAGAAGCTTTTACAGAACGATGTTGTAACTCAAGATCTGATAACCTGTGTTATTGTGGTGTCTGCAATTGTGTCTGTTTTTGTAATTGTTATTGATGATGATTGTTTTAGGTGCTTTGTGACATTGTATTTGGGTGTGTGTAGAATTTGTCTGATAACATGAGTCACTGTGATGTCTGTAGTAGTGTGTGTATTTGTAATTGAGGTAGGATTAGGGTAGGAAGCAGCCATGGTCTTAAGGTAGGTACCATCCCAGCATTTGCCTTAAATAGAAGTGGGAAACCACAGAAAACCACTTCCAGGATGGCTGTGGTAGGAATCTAACCCACATCTTCTCAGTTTTGCCTCACGAGGCGGAGTGTACACCGTTCCAGCCCTCAGAGAAGAATTACATTTCTTGGTTGAGCCGGGAATCAAACCCGGGCCTCCGTGGTGACAGCCAAGAATGGACATCAAGCCATTGGTCCCCAATAAACAAAAACTGATCCCAATAAATGTTTTCTGTATTTCTATTACCTTATAAGGAGTCCACAAGCAATGTACTCAGAATGACATGGGGGTGTAGATTACGTCATGTGATATAATAACGTAATTCTTGTTTCATTTGAGGGGCTTGGGCATATTGGTACCTTAGCCCCGTGTACTTGGATGTGTGTAGCATTTGTTTGATAATGTGTGTTACTGTGGTGTCTGTATTAGAGTGTGAGCATTTTTAATTCTGGTGAGGATTGGGAAGGAGGCGGCCGTGGCCTTAAGTTGAGAACCATCCCGGCATTTGCCTGGAGTAGAAATGAGAAACCACTTTCAGGTTGGCTGAGGTGAGATTCGGAAGCTCCTCTTCTCAGTTTTGCCTCACAACGCTGAGCGAACCCTATTCCAGCCCTCAGACTAGAATTAAATATCTTGGCAGAGCCGGGAATCGAACCCGGACCTCCTGGGCGACAGCCAAGAATGCTGGTTGCTACACCATGAGGTGGACATATGCACGAATAACGTTTGTGTGACGTCTTATATCTGCCTCATATCTCAATTATAAAAATGAGCGCACTCTGTTGTGAGCATGGATATTCGTAGGATTAGGCCCGCCATCTCGTGCATGCACTTTTTAAAAAATACACTCGGAGTGCCTTGTGTTCGGGGGGAAGGTCGTGTATGTACTGCGAGCTTAGAGCCGTGTCTTCTCTTGTCTCATTGTGGCAACGGCACGCTACTGGACGAGCCCATGTTCACAGTTGTTTTGCGTTTGGTATAGTCTGAAATGCATGTGAAACGTATACATTTTTGTTGTTTGTGAAGGATACCCCAATATACTGTACTTAGGTCTATATAAAAGCCGGAAGAAGGAAAGCCACAATATTAAAATCAGATTATCACACCAGAGATAAAGAGAGATAAATCCACATAGGCTTCTGTATATTACTGTATATACCCAAATACCACACACACATTTTTCTACAAAATCGGACGTGAAAAATTGGGGTACAGGTATTAATTGAGCCATCCAAATTTTTAACATTTAAAATGCCCACCACACCCGAGTATCCGCTATATGGTGCTTGTTCGGGTGTACTTGTTTATTTCCGTCTAGTGGCTTGACTGGTTGCGCAAGACTACCACAAGCATCAGTTTCGTGAGTTGTGTGATAGCATGGTATCAGTAAGCGTAAAACAAGTGTTCGAAATAGCTAACATGAAATCTCGTCATAGGTCGTACACTGCAAAGTACTTTATAAAAGTCGGTCGGTATTAGGAACAAATCTTTCGTATTTCAGGTAGTTCCCGCGTAACATTGCAACACTGCGTAACCTTGAACTAGGGCACGCACTGGAATGTTTAAACTTTGCTGCTGTTTAAACCATACCAGCAGAGCTTGTTCTACGTCATCGTATTTCCCGGTTTTAGTTTTTCTGGCAGAAGCCAAGATCCCTTCTTTCTTTGCTATGATGCCGTTCAAATTAGATGGCGCCATTCCGAGCTCCTTCGCCAGAGCAACATGCGAAAGAGTAGACGACTCCACTTTCCTTATAATGTCCACTTTATCTTTAATCGAAAGTGCCTTTCTTTTGATGCCTTTCATCTGAGATCCACTTATTTTCACAATGATTTGAAAACTTTACTTCACTGATGCAATTCTCGTAATTTCAATAAAGTTATGCTACGCTAGGCAATGCTCGGCTTACAAGTTAGAACACACAGAACAACAATAAAAGCATGTGTTCCCCCTCCCCCCCTCCTCCCTCACACATGTTTCAAGCTTAACACTGTCCAATGACAAGTTAAGCTGGTTGGTTAGGATCCGTCGAAGCTAGACCTCCCCTTTCAGACAGAGCTAGATGTGAAGCCTCTAGCTTAATACACAAGTGAACTTGACTGGGTAGATACAAATGGGACATCAAAAAATAGTTGGATAGAAACAGTTTGCCAAATAACAGTGATCTTTATTTATAAGGTTTGTATAGATCATTAATAGTTAATAATAACAACAACCTTAGAAACAGGTAATAGAAACTCGGTAGGCACCAGCCAACAACACTTGAACAACAATGAATAGACTTTAAATTCTAATAAAGTATAAATTAACAAATTAACAAGAGATAAGAATAAGTTAACAATTTTATGGTTGAAGGTCGCTAGGTAGAATAATCCTAGCATAACTTACAAAATTAAGGCTGCTTGCAACTGCAGGGCCAAAGTTAGAAGAGAATAACTTCATTGCTCAATACGAGCTTCAAAGATTGACTAGAAATAGAAATATGCATGGTCAGCATGCTTTGGTTTAAATGAAACAATATCGTCAACCATCATTAAGATCGACAAGCCTCTGGGGAGTACATCCCGCAAGTCGTTTCAAGAATGCAAAACAAGAGAATTTGTTTAAATATAACAAACTTGCAATAAAACAAAAAGTAATTGTTTTAACATACTGTAGTTTACACTTAGAGGGCAAGGTATCTGCGTCCACGCTAAACAAATAAGTTAGGTTAAGTTGAACAAGAAAGATACACTTGGCAACTTGGAGGTTAGATTTTGCTCTTAACTTGCTTGGGCAGTTCTTGAGTAATTTCCATAACGGGAACACTTGTCGATCACTTTTGTTTCTTTCGAAATGTTGGAGACTGTGTTTAGCACTGAAGATAAATGTCACCTTGAATAGATGATGTCAAAATAGACGATGACAGTAGGCCAAATATCGACATGTTGTCGATGTAGAAAAACTCGCTAGCGATGAGAAAGTGTATTGGACTAGAAATTTAAGGCAATGTGCCAGCACTTTTAGTGGGGAGGTTAAGACGAAAATCAATGGGGTACCGTTCATTTTTTGATAGAAGCATGAGACTGGGCACACTTATAGTTTGGACCCTAAACTTTCGATCTGAGATGGTAGCCACTTCCGGAAGTCGCGCCGAGTGCCTGTTTTGCAAGGTTGCCTACCCACCCGGAGTGAACTACGAAATCTACGCTTAAGTCCATTACAAATCATCATCATCATCATTTCCCCTTATCCAGCTCCTGCCGGGTCGGGGTATTTATGGCACTTCTCCACTTTCCTCTTTCCTTCCACCATTCTTCTTCCACGATCTTGTCCCAGTCCAGATTTCTTTTTCTTACGCCGTTCTTCACTGAATCCATCCACCTTGTTCTAGGTCTTCCTCTTGGTCTCTTACCCTTGCACTTCGCCTCCAGCATCTGTCTTGGTATTCTATTTTCCTCCATCCTCTTTACATGTCCAAACCACCTTAGTTTATTCTTCTCAATTCTCTCATTTAGTTTTCCCATCCCAACTTCCTTCCTAACATCTTCATTCCTCACTCTGTCTTTCCTTGTCTTTCCTATCATACTTCTTAGGAATTTCATTTCACTGGCTTGGATTCTACTCTCTTGCCTGCTTGTCAGGGTCCAAGTCTCAGCTGCATAAGTTAATATGGGTACATAATACAAGTCCATTACAAATGCAGTTTCTAATTTTCAAAAACTCGCCAATGTATTTATTATGTGCCCTCGCCTCTGTTGGGGACCGAGAATCAGACGACGCGCCTGATGAAGCGAGATGCAGAAGTGCGCGTGACGTCACACGCTCCTAGTCTGTATGCAGCTTGACGCGGGTAAACGACACAACGCTACCGCCGTGTATTGTTGCGGTCAGTAACAGAAGCTTGGTGCTGGTGCTGTGTTGTTTTGCTGTGTTTGGGGAACTGATTTCTTGGAGATAATTGTGCGTAATTCATCCTGTGCATGCGAATATATTGATAAGTACATACACGGTAAATATTTTCTTTGCTTTTAAAGCTGTTGTCCCTCGTTTATTTCGGCTATTCGTTACATCCCTGTGTTATAGGTTATGTATACTTTGTTTTTAGGTACTTCTAACAATGGTAAGGTTTACATTTATTTACATTTTAAGTGTATAGTGTTGTTTATTTAGGATGTGGTGGCTTGGAATCTTTCGGAAAAAAAAGGTGAGTTACGGCAATTTTTCATCTCTTGATGAAAGCAGTACATTTGCATTTGTCTGTTGGCACAGGCTAGAGTAAAATGTGGCTTTTCACAGATGTCTCAGTCTCACTCATAGTTGTGATTATATGGAAGCTACTGAGGTATGGGTGGTGCTTAGTAATGACATTCAGGGCACAGTCAATGCCTGTGGATGCTGTGAAAGGTTCTACTCATAGGGTTAGTACTGCTGTTCTGACTCAGTGAAGAAAGCAATGGCAAACTACCTCACTCCTCATCTTGCCTAGTACGCCTCACTATAGCGCTGCCTTGGGTTTTTGTGGGTATCTACCCACATAACCTAACGGCGGTGCTTTTTGAGGATCCAACCAGCCTTCGGGCTGACTACCTAACAGACAGACAGTAATAACATGACTTTTTCTAATTTTGTTGTTTGCACTTTTTCATTGTAATCTGAGAAGCGAATCTGATAGTACCCTACATCACAGCGACAACAGCTCCGAAAAAGCGAAGTTTGTGAAGGGCGTTAAAAATCTTGATAGTGTCTTTGTTGAACTAGGAAACCTTTTTTTGGAAGAAAGCTCGGATTTGTACAATATTGATAGCAAGCAGGTCGCATCCTCTGAAGTCGTTACTACAATAACGACCATTGAAGTACTGGGCGAAAAACAATACAAAGAATTTGTCGAGGAACGCCTTATCAGCGGGGGGAAATACTGTTAAGACACCGTGTAGCAAAATAAATACCCTCTTTTTACGTCAGCTTCAAAAGCATCGCCGACTAAGAGAAAAGAAAAAATCGTCGGCCTCGAAAACGACTGCAGTCTTTTCAGTAAATTATACATAGCTACAAGTGAGCACCGATTTGGGTACCTAGACAGTATTTTCGCACATGAAAACCAACCAACACCACCGTGTCTCTCTACAAACAGCGAACTAAGACCGGGCAAAAAATCAGATCTTTTGAAATGCTTGATGGCTGCAAGTCCAGATGGCTTCCACACCAGTGACGAACCTGCCGAACAAGCACAAATTATCGATGGACCTGCCCTAGTCCATATGCTACATCCCGGACAGTCAAGAACGTTTCAGGAATATGCCGACTGCATTTTTATGCCATTCCTCAGGAAATAACTTAATACTGTTCATTGCGTTGATGTCATTTGGGACAAGTATATACAGGATAGTCTGAAAAACCACACAAGGGCAGAACGGGCTGAAGTAATACGCACGAGAGTCACAGCTGGAACACGCATTCCGAAAGGATGGCCCAACTTTCTGCGCAACTCCGAAAACACATGCGAGTTGTTCCAATTCCTAAATACGCAAATACAAAAGATCACACAGGAGGGCAAAGAAATGTACAGTACACAGGATTCGTCTGTGTCAGCATCGCATCATCGAGAATATATGGATATGTTGTCTCCATGCAATCACGAAGAGGCAGACACAAGGGTCATGATTCACATCGCGGATTGTGTTAGTCAGGGATACCGGAAAATTCTTGTGCGAACCGAGGACACCGATGTCATTGTATTGGCCGTGAGTACTGTGCCTAAATTGACGGATATTGAAGAGCTCTGGGTCCACATTGGCACGGGAACGAACCACCAGATTGTAGCTGCACATGAAATTGCCCAAGATTTAGGTAGGGACCAACGTCGGTGATAAAACATGTTATCATGGAAAGGCAATGGTGACTAAAGAGGCTTTACTTGTTGCAGGTCGTAACAAGGCTTTAAGTTTACCGCTATTTCACGCATTTTCTGGATGTGATACCGCTTCCTCGTTTTCCAACAAAGGTAAGAAGGGTGCCTTTGAAGCATGGACGGCTTATCCTGACGCCACCAAAGGGTTTTTTGCAGCTCAGGAGCCCGATTTGGACAAAGATTTACCTTATATTGAAAGTTGGTAATCACTATGTATGACAGGTAGGAAAAATTGATTCATAATCGTTACCGATTCGTTTTTGTTGAACTTCGTCGTTATCACTTGTGTTTATTACATTGCAGGTAGAGTTAATTTGTCAACGTAAATGCCTGCCGAAAGGAATTTTTTACCAAAAAAAACGTTCTCTGGAGAGTATTTCTCCAACGCAGAATGCACTGGAGCAACACATCCGGCGTGCCATGTACCAGGGGGTTTATGTGTGGGGACAATCTCTGAGCCCCATCCAGGAACTACCCTCACCATCAGATTGGGGCTGGGAAGAAAGTCCATCAGGATGGACACCGCGGTGGACGACTATCCCCATTCCAACTAAGGCTTGCTTAGAACTAATCCGTTGCGGGTGCAAAATTTGTGCAACTAGGCTTCAGAAATGTGTATGCCGGAGATGAGACTTGAAGTGCACGGAACTGTGCTCTTGTGACGGAAAGTGCTAAGTAATTCTGCTTAATTTCTACTTCCGTCTTTATTTTCTGGTGATGGCTGTCCACTTAATAGCTGAGATTATTTTAATACATTTTTTCCCTTTTTTAGGAAGTTTGTTGAGCCTCCAAGATTAGTTTTGGTGAGCCTGATGCATAGGGCCACACGCATTACAAAACGTGGACTTCTGCCTTCTTATTCTTTGTTTTCTCATGTCTTGTTATTCTTCCTTTTTTGCTTTTTGTAAGTTATCAAAATGATTTGTGATTTTTATTAAATAAATTAAAGCTTGGAGAATGTGGTGGCTTGTTTTTGCAGCTTTAAGAAAGATGCGCCTAGTAGGTAGGCAACCACACAACAAATTTAAATCCTTCCACTCCAAATCGTGTTACCAAAGTTTTCCTGGTGATTCTGTGTGCAAAAAGTATTCATCGCGAAGCAAAACAGGCATTTGTAATGAAGTTAAGCGTTGATTTCGTAGTTCACTCCGGGTGGGTATGCAACAATGCAGAACAGGCACTCGGAGCGACTTCCGGAAGTGGCTACCATCTCAGATCAAAAGTTTAGGGTCCAAACTATAAATGTGCCAAGTCTCATGCTTCTATCAAAAAATGAACGGTGGTTTTACCTAACCTCCCCACTATTTAGTAGAGAAGCACTTTTGTAGAGTTTGTGCAGAGACGATCTTCATGACCCTTATTTTGAGAAGTTCTTGGAGAATGTTGTCATGTTTGAAGATAGCGACGAGTGCCGAGTCGATCTTTGACTAGCATGGCCCAATTTCTGCACGTGGTTTCACACAGATGGCGAATACGGCTGGAAACAACTGAAGAGTGAATGGCGAATGATGTAGGCAAGGTTCAGGCTTTATACCTGCGATCACACGGGTTGCGTGATGCAGGCAGGTGACGTCGGCCAATCCGAGAGCGTGGAGTATTCTCGAATGATACTGAAGGCCAATCGAAGTAAGGGGCCTACTGAAACGAATCTCGTGACCAACATTACTTCCGGAAAAGATTGACAGTATCTTAGACCGTGTGCAAGCAAGTACAAATCGAAAAAATGGAATGACATATGACAGGTAAGAGGTTATGTTATAAATCCTAATAAGTAAACTTTGTAATATTCACTGAAAAGTGAACACTGGTGACATCATGTAGCCTTGACATACCTCGCCCAGTCAGATGATACACGGGAGACCCGCGAACACTCGGATCTGCTGTATTCTTTCACTTGGAATACCGGAAGTATCTTCCGCGGAGATTGGCGAGTTTTTATTCTTACAATCAGCCGTCTTCAGAGTGAACGTCTTATACTTTAAGGGGATAAAAAAATCTGAACTATATAACCGGGAAAACCTCTTATGCAGGAACTATTTATTTGGGCAAAATAATCATATATCTTATGGGACCGAGAATATCGGACATCTTAAGCTGAAAAACTTTTTATGCAGTAACTTCTTAACCGAGTTTTACTGTATTTTCAAACACATTTTGCAATCTATGCCTCGTAAATTAGTCATTCTTAGTCTTCAGACGGTACCTTATTCTTGATGATTCCACTCTCTTTTCTGGTATCAGAATTTCTATCCCTATATTTTGAACTGTATTATAATTTCTGTTCTAGATAAAGAACTATCGGCAGCAAAGGAGCGTCAGGAAATAGAACTGGCTGCACAGAGAGCTACATTACAAGAGCAGCGTACCCACATAGACATCCTCGACACAGCTCTGACTAATGCCCAGGGAAATGTGGTGCGACTTGAGGAAGAGGTAATTATACAGCATAATGGTTTATGTATATAATGTGTATAGTAACTGTACCCCCAGTTGGGATGAGTGGAGGGGACCCTAATTCTAGAAGCCGGAAGAGGAATAGAGGTGTCCTAGGAATTGTTAGCTAACAAAATGATGTTCAATTCAACATACATATTATATTCTATGTGAATGAATACAAAATTTGACCTTAAAACTATGTTGCACCCATTAACATTTAATTCTTGAATCACATTTATTTACGTTGCTTGGAATATTTAGTAAGAAGACTCGACGACCAAAGATATTACTGAAGCGAGGCGCATAACTTAACATAACCGGAAAAGATGATTCCCATTTATACAGCCGGCACATTCACTCACACAGTACACTTGACTAAAATTAATTACACAGAACTAAGGAATGGAAAGCTCAACAAGTAGAAAAAATACCCCCCTCCCACTAAATGCAAAGAAATAACAGAACACCAAAGGTAACAAGAAGATGCAATTCCACGTGACTGAGTAAAAGAATAATTGAAACTGGCGGCAGGGGTCAAATGCTACCTCCACTTCTTCTCACAAAAATTACACACCTGTCATCTCAGAATACTCTGCACATAATACATTGAAAGGCCTATCCCAAATACTTCACTTTCCACCTACCACTTAACAAACACACACTAGGAAGTTATCGCCCCGTCATGAACTAATAAAAGAGATAGCACGAAGCTTCTTGAGGATGGTCAACTACCTATACTTCACAACACTTAGGTCTTACGCTGACCTTCCAACAAATAAACACATCACATAAGGCCTATCACTCACACCATGACATAATCCCCCCCCGGAGGTAAATAAACTACCTAGATTACAACAAACCTGACCAACTACCGCAGAAGATCCAAACAAATACCACGCTCACACAATAACAAAGTACACTCGAACACAAGCTGCGGACACACCAACCTCTCGCCGACAATTAGAGAACATGAAATGAAAATCCACAGCCTGCTTCCAGTCTCCGACCGGGTCAGGAATGGAATGAATGAAGCCCCTATCTAGCGGCGAGGATATGAACTGTGCCGGCTGCCGAGGCCTGACGCACTCCTCTGGGGCAATGATTAAATGAATGACAAATGAAATGATAGTGGAGAGTGTTGCTGGAATGAAATTATGACAGGGAAAACCGGAGTACCCGGAGAAAAACCTGTCTGCCTCCGTTCTGTCCAGCACAGATCTCACATGGAGTGACCGGAATTTGAACCACGGACTCAGCGGTGAGAGGCCGGCGTGCTGCCGCCTAAGCCACGGAGGCTCGCGACAATTAGAGAACATAAAAAAATCAAAATTAGCAACATCCAATTTTACCCATTGAGACCATTTAATTGAATTAACTTAATTAAATGGATATAGTTAACTGCAAAATTCGGCATTCCCCTGCGAGTGCGCACGTGGTCGAAGCAAACAAGGACTACCTTTATTTAAAACGTCAGAAACAACATCCCAATTTAAATTCAACCAGATTACAGCATCAAGACCAAGATCATATAACACCAAACATTTAAATACAACTTTACCTCAAAATAAAACATATCTTTCATCGACCACGTGTGAACACCATTTTATATTATCCCGTAATTAACAGTACAACATCAATAAATGAAATGAAAGAATTTACAGTTTTTAATTTAACTCATTTGAAATTAGTCCAGTAATGTCATTTCAACTCATATAGTTCCTTCTGTAATAAATGGGGAGGAATCCAAACCTCCCCATATTTGACTCACACGCTAAGTTTTTATGTCCTATAATTTCCCTGACATGTTCTCGATCTTATAATTTCTTTCCGGATTAATTCGAGTCCCAATCGCAAGCCGCTGGTGCTCATGCTCGCTCGAATCCAAATCAGGTGCGCCACCATAAAGTCTCGTAAAGCGAAAATTTTGCCTAAAGCAAAGTTACAAAGTTTGTGTACTTACATTGGCGGTCTGTGTAAGAAACAAATGCTACAGGCACACCAGCGCTGAAATTATTGCTGAAGGTGCAATTTCGATGGAAATTTTCCACACCAGCCTACAAGCGGCCGGCTACACGTGCGGTACAAGCTGCTTCAAAATGTAATGCACCAAAGTATTGTACAATATGAAGAAATTAACAATTTTGTCTTTTTTGTTCATTTTTTTATATGGGAAATTTTCATATTACTATATGGTGCAGAAACATAGAGATTAAGCAAATGCACAGAGAGAGAAAGATTAAGGTTTTTGAAATTAAAATCCTCAGAAAGATTTTCGGACTAATTTGTGAAGCAGGTGAGTGGTGAATGAGAATGAACAAGGAACCGAAGGAGTTGTGTAAAGAACCTGATGTTGTTTCGGAAGCTAAGACAAGAAGACTGAGATGGACTGGTCACATGTATAGAAGAGAAGAGGGATCTAGACGCCGAGAAGTGTGTGAGATAAAGCCAGACGGACGAAGACCCATAGGCAGACCAAAAATGAGATGAAGAGACCAGGTAACCAAGGACATCCAGCTACTGTCCGTCCACCAGCTCGTGGTCTTAGGGGACTGAAGGGGAGAGGAGAGACATTCCAGCAGCTTTGATTGAGTGGACGTGCCGCTGCAGGTATTGCCAACTCAGCACCGATGTTATTCACGCTATGGTTACTCACTGCTACTTTTGTTTAGTTTCAATTGTGAAATCGTACTGGTCAGTAGTAGGTTGGCACTATTGTCGTTCGCGCAGTTGCATTCCTGCCACGGACCTTAAGCTGGTGGACGGACAGTACTTGGAGCGCGAGAGGAAGATGCCAAGGACAGAACTAGGTTTAGGAGGCCAATTGACGAGGCCAAGAACCGACTGCGGTTTGTTGAGCCAGGAGAGTATGTATGTATTTTCAGAGTTTCCAGGGTATTTTGCGAAGAATATCATCAGTTTTGCCGTGGCTGGTTGTACCACCGGTACAGTAACATAGCAATTAATGCTGTGTTTGGGGTAGTAATGGAGACAGTCAATATAACACAAACACCAATAAGTTACCAACTGTGCAACAGTTGTTTGTTAACCTATAAAGTCCCGAGACAATAGTTATTCACTCTGTGTCTAACTTCATTCCTATTTCATTTCTTCTTAACTTTTTTTATTTAAAATAAAATTTTACTGTACTGTAAGTCCATGCCATCTAAGCTACTAACAATGTAACCTCACCATCTGTTCCCCCCCCCCCCTCATCACTACATCACTACAGACATGGTGTTTTGTAGTAGCAGTAGTAGTACTGTATTTCCTCGCATAATCGTCGCACTCCACTTTCAAACACTAAAATAGGTTTATAAAATTTCATCGCATAATCGTCGCATAGCGTATTCGTATTTGTGTGCCAGTCAGTTGCACATGCTGGCGCGACTTTATAACCGGGTGCGACTTTGCCAGAAGAAAAATATCTCGTCTTTATGCTTGCGGGCTATGAACTGTGACGCGAGCGGCAAGCTTCGTCACTTAGCACGTTCCGCGAGCGTATAATCTGGCGTGATCTTGTCAGGAGAAAGTAATCTCGTCTTTATGCCTGCGGGCTATGAACTGTGACGTGAGCGGCCAGCGCACATTCCGCGAGCTTATACGCCTAATCTGGCGTGATCTTTTCAGCAGAAAGTAATCTTGTCTTTAGGCCTGCGGGCTATGAACTGGGACGCGAATGGCCAGCGCACGTTCCGCGAGCTTATAGGCCTAATCTGGCGTGATCTTGTCAGCAGAAAGTAATCTCGTCTTTATACCTGCGGGCCATGAACTGTGACGTGAAGGGCCAGCGCACATTCCGTGAGCTTATAGGCCTAATCTGGCGTGATCTTGTCAGCAGAGAGTAATCTCCTCTTTATACCTGCAGTCTATGAACTGTGACGCGAGCGGCCAGTGCACATTCCGCGAGCTTATAGGCCTAAACTGGCGTGATCTTGTCAGGAGAAAGTAATCTCGTCTTTATGCCTGCGGGCTATGAACTGTGACGCGAGTGGCCAGCGCACATTCCGTGAGCTTATAGGCCTAATCTGGCGTGATCTTTTCAGCAGAAAGTAATCTAGTCTTTAGGCCTGCGGGCTATGAACTGGGACGCGAACGGCCAGCGCACATTCCGCGAGCTTATAGGCCTAATCTGGCGTGATCTTGTCAGCAGAAAGTAATCTCGTCTTTATGCCTGCGGGCCATGAACTGTGACGTGAAGGGCCAGCGCACATTCCGTGAGCTTATAGGCCTAATCTGGCGTGATCTTGTCAGCAGAAAGTAATCTCCTCTTTATACCTGCGGTCTATGAACTGTGACGCGAGCGGCCAGTGCACATTCCGCGAGCTTATAGGCCTAAACTGGCGTGATCTTGTCAGGAGAAAGTAATCTCGTCTTTATGCCTGCGGGCTATGAATAGTGACGCGAGCGGCCAGCGCACATTCCGCGATCTTATATGCCTAATCTGGCGTGATCTTGTCAGGAGAAAGTACTCTCGTCTTTATGCCTACAGGCTATGAACCGCGACGCCAATTGCCAGGGCACATTCCGCGAGCTTATAGGCCTAATCTGGCGTGATCTTGTCAGCAGAAAGTAATCTCGTCGTTATGCCTGCGGGCTATGAACTGTGACGCGAGCGGCCAGCGCACATTCCGCGAGCTTATAGGCCTAATCTGGCGTGATCTTGTCAGGAGAAAGTAATCTCCTCTTTATACCTGCGGTCTATGAACTGTGACGCGAGCGGCCAGTGCACATTCCGCGAGCTTATAGGCCTAAACTGGCGTGATCTTGTCAGGAGAAAGTAATCTCGTCTTTATGCCTGCGGGCTATGAATAGTGACGCGAGCGGCCAGCGCACATTCCGCGATCTTATATGCCTAATCTGGCGTGATCTTGTCAGGAGAAAGTAACCTCGTCTTTATGCCTGCGGGCTATGAACCGCGACGCCAATTGCCAGCGCACATTCCGCAAGCTTATAGGCCTAATCTGGCGTGATCTTGTCAGCAGAAAGTAATCTCGTCTTTATGCCTGCGGGCTATGAACTGTGACGCGAGCGGCCAGCGCACATTCCGCGATCTTATAGGCCTAATCTGGCGTGATCTTGTCAGGAGAAAGTAATCTCGTCTTTATGCCTGCGGGCTATGAACCGCGACGCGAATGGCCAGCTTCGTCAGCATATTCCGCGAACTTTAACCTGTCGTGACCTTGTTAGAAGAAGCCTGTCTCCGACTGCAGGCTATGCCTCGCGTTACGCGAATGACAGGCCCGTGCGGCAAATAATGATACAGTATATAACTTGAACTTAAGTTATCGTCGCACCCTGCCTTTTCCCACGAATTTTAGGCTAAAAAAGTGCAACGATTATGTTTGCAGATCATTCGTAGACTCTGAAGCCTGCTCTCAAAATGTAACTTGAAATTTGGCAGAATGAGCTGATCGTCCATCTAGTGTGTCATCATTCAGGGTCACACATCGTTAGCCAGATAGGAACCCGTATTGAAGAAGATCACGCCAGGCTCTGAGCTTGCGGCATGTGCAACCGATCAGTGCTCAAATATGAATGTGATACGAGATGATGCTGGCCGCTCGTGTCGCATGGTCTTGCTCTGCAGGTACAGGGACGAGATTACTTTCTTCTGCCCAGGTCACGTTAGTTATAATTCACGGCAGCATGTGCAACCAATCGGCACATACAGTAAATACGAATGTTCTTTGTGACTATGCTGACTGCTCGCATAGCGTGTCATAGCCCGCAGGCGCAGAGGCTGGGATTCCTTTAATCTGACAAGGTCACGCCAGGTTATAAACTCGCGGGAGCATGTGCAACCAATCGGTGCATCAATATAAATGTAATATGCGATGATTATGCAATTAAATTTTATAAGCCATTCTTATCCATTTGAAAAGTGTGGTGCGACGATTATGCGATGCCGATGAATATGTGAGGAATTAGAGTAATGGCATTTCAAACACAAATTTGTTGTGATGCATTTTTGCTGGTTAAATGACACCCATACTGAATTAAAAAATAAATATCAGTCGCTTGCCAAGGGTTCTAACACTTTCCATCCTTCCTTCAATATCTCTCTCATCATGATGATTGAGAGGCGTGCAGATGGAAAGACGCGAACCATGAGACCTCATCGAGTTTACTCACATTCCGAACTAGATGGAGAACTAACTATGGAATGATTACACTTTTGGTGTAAAGGTCGAAAACCAAAATTTAATAAAACAAAAAGACGTAGCAAAAAATGAAGGGCGCATGAAATGATAGAATGAGGGATGATGGGGCTGGAATAAAGGTACACATAATATCAAAACAAGTAAAAACAAGTATAAAAGTAAACGAAGGTCACCAAAAGAAAGGAGAGAACGATATGCCTAACGTGTTGTAGATTGGAGATTGTTCAAAGGGAAACTCAAATTAATAAACGGGGCAGAAATAAAACAAGTTAACAATAATGTAAATAGTACTTTCTTCCCACCACAGGCTAACTATATAACGTAGTCAGGAGAAATATTCTAAGGAGCTAATGAAGTCAAGTAATCCAAGAACAGAATAATCCCACCCTTTAAAACAAAATATGTCACTTCAAAACACAACCAAAGAACAATACACAAAACCCAACGCTCACAAAATGACAATCAAATCTAACTAGGCTTTACTAATCGCAGGATTTCATGTGACATACAATTCCCTAAAACGAATGCTTTACTAGAGACACACCAAAAGAAACATAAATTACAAAATGACTTCATATACCGTATATACTCGAATGTAAGACGAGGTTTTTTCGCACTTTTTGTGTTATAAAAATTTGGGGTCGTCTTATATTCAGGGTATTAAAAAAAAAAATTGTTATTATTATTTGCAAAGTAGTATGTGGTGTTGGCATCCTGTAACTCGCAACAAATCAATGCGTTAATGAAGATTAAAATATGGTTTGTTATGTTGAATTACCAGGTATAGACGAATAGCGTACATTTTGAGGTTAGGATTTACGCATACACGTCATTTTAAGCGGATAAATTATATGTTCAAAAGCATACGGAAATATGCTTCAAAACAATCTTTACAAGAACAACCAGTCAGTTTTACGTGCAGTAATTGAGTGATCAACGTATCTTAATTTAATAATGTCTCCCATTCTTGAACAAAGAAATTATAGAGTATGTCTTGGAAAAGCGGGCAGAGGGATTTCCGATAACACGAGACGTTATAAAAATGAAAGCACGACCTTGAGGGCATATATTGTGCAAGTTATGAGTTAGCGAGTATTTTTTGAAAAAATCTGTAAGAGGCAGTTGATAACTAGGTCTCGTCTTATATTCAGGGTCGTCTTACATTCGGGTATATACGGTACTTCCTGAATAAATCTCCTTTTCGGAAGAAAGCACGAGACTCGGTTATCTTACAGGAGACGAGATGAACGTCGATTACAGTCCCGGGTACGTACAATGTACACACATTCTACCATCTCGAAAGAGTAACTCATACGTCTCATTTAATAAGCGTGATGAGTTCACATGTTGTTTCTCGACTGAAGCCACGCAATACAAGAACAGAATTAACATGACCCTCGGCATTCAGTCAAACCCCACTTAAACGAATAACATTAACCCACCCATATCAAGTCTAGAACCGTAATTATAAAATGAAAAGTGTTTCGGACACAAAACATAGGCGATGCTAGCCCAGTCCTCAAGGAAAGGAAAAACCAAAATAGGCATCCTTGAGGTGCACTAATGACTGGCATCTAAATAAACGAAACCCTTAAACAATAAAATAAAATAGATGTGTGTCCCAACAATACAGATATATAGACAAAAGGTCATCCAATGCGATGGACACAAGTCCTTCCACCACGGGACGCAAATTCACGTAATTAACAACTAAAATACTAACCCCTAAATTACCCCTAAAGGATCCCATAACTCCCGTAAGGATTTAAGTTAATATAAAACACATCTCATAATTACAATTACGTTTCATGATCAACACATGTAAATAAAGCATAGACAGAAGGTCAAAACAACATAAACGACGACGACAACAGGAACCCTTAGTACGTTAAACCCCTAAAAACAAACAACACGATTTCCCCTCACGTACGTCTACTTTAACAGGGAGGAAAATGAATAAAGAACAGAATACCTTCAATAATGAACAACCCCAATCGCATTATTACATTTTTAAAACGGACACTTTATCACTGAAAGTTGGAGAACTTAATTATGTTTGATCAACCTGTTAGTTTGTAACTTCATGCATTATGATATTTCAAATTGTAAGTAACTTATCTTTTTCCTGAGACGATCTGCAGTTCACAGAAGACATCTTCAATACATATAATCACATTGGAAACTGGCCTCCTTCCAAAAGTTAACGTTTTCACGGCGAAACCATTAGGAACGGTTCTACGCAAACAGCCAAATATAAACACGTTTTCAAACAACGTTAGAATAATTCAGATTTTTATCCTTTCATCCTGGTTCACGGCTCCATTCTCTTCATAAACAAACTCTGACGACAGTCTTGTTGATTCAAGTTCCTTTAGTCATCATCTCTTGGATTCCAGAGCGGGTGCATTTCTATAGTCTGAGATATGATGTTAGGTTAAGTTCTTGACGACAGATGGCAGTCATTCAAATAAATATAAGTCTTCGTGACCAGTTTATAATAGACACGGGTCAATGATCATCAGCGAAGTATGATGTGGATGAGTTTGGAGAGTGAATGATGATTTTACCATGTCATCCAGAATTCCTCATTCAACCATTTTCAATATTTCTTTCAAGTTGTACAGCACATTTTCAGTCTGTAGACTGCCTGCGTGGTGCAGTGGTAACGTTCTTGCCTGCTGTGCCCAAGGTTGCATAATCGAATACTGGCCCAGTAAGTTGACATTTGAGGGTTCACAAATGCAAGGGAACAGTGTCAGGAGATTTACTGGCATGTTTTAAGATTCCCTTCGGGACAAAATTCTAGCACCCCGGCTTCTCTAAAAGCCTCTGTAGCTAGCTTCTTTACCTTGTTGGAAGCTTTGTTCTTTCTTTCAACATACCCCAGCCTATATTAATTCTATTGTGTGAACGTGGCTGTGATGTGAAGGCAGTGTGATGACTTCATGGCCATGTGATCTCACCAATTCTTCTTCATAGTTGCAGAATGAGTCACATTGGTAATATGGTGCACTAGTTGTCAAACTCTAGCCATTCAGAAAAAAGTAATGGGATTAGAAAAAAATTGACGACAGATGTATCATTTTATTTCACCTTTCTGACAGACTATTTCTGATCATACTTCTTCAGAGCTTCACTTACTGTCACATAGGGCTGAGTGGCTCAGTTGGTTTAATGCTGGCCTTCAGTTCAGTGGCATTTGAGGATGTTTAAATACAACAGTGTGTCAGATTTATTGGCGTGTTAAGGATACCTTCTGGTTAGAATTCGAGCACCCTAGGGTCTCCAAACCCATAGCAGTTCCAAGATACATCAAACCCTTAGCATTCAGTATGTACCATCAAGTTTTCTTCCAGACACTGAGATCCTTGCCGGATGACAAAAGAGAGCAGCACAACCTTCTCACAAACTTCTCACTAAACACCAAACATTTCTGCCAACTCGGATGAGAAATGTGACAGTTATTTGTCACATGTCAAGTATTTGTCGATTGGCCTTTTCGGCCATCACCTCTGTCCAGGGACACTGAACTTTGGTCTGCCAAGTGTTACAAAAGGCTTAGAACACTTGAAGCTAGCATATAATCCATGTCCATCTTTTTCTTGGTGACTCAAGGTTTCAATGTATGTTAATCACATTTACATAATTTGTTAAAAGTCAAAGCAGCATTCCTCTTCTTCATTCAATGCAGTGTCTTTTTTTTTTTTTTTTTTTTCCGCTATAAATTTAATATTATTATATGGTGAATTTTTGTTGTTGTATTCTTTTAGTGTCGCAAGAAACAAGTTTATGTGGAGCGTGTTGCACAGTTGCAAAGAGCCCTGTCTTCACTCCAACTGGCTGGCGATAGAAGAGAGCAAACGGAGCGTAAGCTACGCCTACAGCTAGAGCGTGAACTCCGAAACGAACGTGCTCGTGCATCAGGTGGTGCTTTAGACGAAGGTGACTCCGGTGGAGGAGGTTTGGGGTTGAATAGGTCTCAAGGTAGTGGTCAGCAAGAGGAAACAGTTCCTGAATTAAAAAGAAGATTAAGAGAGAGGGAGGAAAAAATAATGAGGCTGGAAGGTGAAGTAGCAAAATGGGAGCAACGCTATTTAGAGGAGAGCACCCTGAGACAGGCAGCTATTGATGCTGCCAGCATTCCCAAGTAAGTGGTTCTGGTATTCATGTTATTCTACAAGACGTATTATATAACTTACACATGGTTAGGGCAGGTCAATACAGACAGTTATTGTTGTTTTAAGGGGCGGAACTACTTGGTCATCTGCCCAAAAATAATAATATTGACACTAGCACAATAACACAGATATACAGGGTTGATGACTATGATGCCCAAACTTCATAATGGAACAACTTTTTTTGAGTGACAGAATATAATGCAAAGGGACACAGATTCACCCCACTATTTTTCTATGTAAATATCTATCTGAAAGTTCTAGTAAGGTTTCAATTTCTTGTGATAGAAATCCACTTCTTAGTCCTTGAGCCATTGGAGAGCCACTGTTTGAACTTGTTCGTTGTAGGCAAATCTTTTCCCACCCAAATTTTCTTTCACCTTGACGAACAGAAATCGCATGGTGCAACACAAGATGGGGCTATTGCAGCGTCCAGCCCAGATCTTGCACCATGTGGTTGTACTGTATCTTACCACCTTGACAAACTCCTTTATCAGCACCAGGTAGCCTTCACCTTAATGTTAGTTAGTTATTGTTGCTTTAAGGGGTGGAACTACGATGTCATCTGCACCTTAATGTGTTCACTTTGAGAGCACCCTGAATAAACTGTCTACTGTGCACGTCCTACCACACCACCTAGTCCGCTGCACAGTTGTTGCAAATACAATGCTCTGACAGCCAAAGTTTGGATTATTTTTTATTCTACTGATACTGTTGGGAGCTCACCTGAACGCTAAGCGGCTGGCTGCGTGGCTCAGTGGTATGGTTTTCGCCTGCCTTTCCCAAGATTGCAAGATTGAATCCTGGCACAGCCAGTTGGCAATTCAGGGTTTGCAAATGCGGGGGAGCTGTGTCAGTAGATTTACTGGCATGTTAAAGATCCCCTTCGGGGCAAAATTCTGGCACCCTAGTGTCTCTAAAAGCCACAGTTGTTAAAAGGGACGTAAAACCAATAACATTAACATTGAGTGCTGGGCAGAGGAATATTGCTGCCGAGAACTTGGCACCTCGTAGTCTGATGGAGGCTTAGCTTTATCTGCCTTCCTAAAAACTTTGTGCTGTAACTCATCCACAAAGAAACTTCTCTGCAAGTCACAAGAGGAAATAATAAATAATGAAAACTTATTAAGAGGGCAGATACGTTCAACAAGAAAGTCACTTGGACAGTGTCTACTGAGTATCTGCGTAATTGGCCGATATATTCTACCTAGTAGTAGACTGCAGTTAATATCTGATGGGGCAAACCTGCGCAATCCTGAGAGCAAAGAGAGGAAAGGAGGAGATGGAGGGTAGTGGAGGGGGTGTCACTGCTTCTGTGGTCCTGGAAGATTCACTAACGTGCAATACAGCTACAGGAGCAGTAAGAGCCGGTGTGAACATTTCCATACCCATGAGCGGAGTGAATGTTCCTTCCCTCTTAATCACACTATAGCACATGGACTCGCCCGCATACGAAACTCGTTTCGTGCGCATGTGCCATTTGGTAATAATTGCTGTCTAAGCCAGTTGCCATGGCTACAAAAGGGGCGATGTGTGGAGGTAAGCCTCCTCAGCCTGCACTCGCAATCAAGTGAGCTAACGGTATGCACACTCTTTGAAACCTACTTATACAAGGGTTGCTTTTTTAGTTTTGGCAACAATGCTGCTGCTTTATGTTGCAATGGTGTTGGACTCGGCCGTTGTTACCAAAAGTTGCTAACCTGTATCCCCTCCCTTAGGGAACATGTCCTCATCCGTCTCCTACCCCATTCGTATGCAGTGGCGCCTGTTAGATGAGTAGTTGTGGGCAAGCGCACGCGCAAGACGGTCGCAATGTTTTCTAAGCAGGAGCAGAGAACGTGATAAAAATTCAGTGTGCTAGGGATCGCACGGTTCGAGAGTGCCACCAAGAACTGCACTAGGCGTGCGGTACAGCTGCTTTACCTTACAGAACGGTAGCAAGATGGGTTGCAGCCTTTCGAGATGGGCGTGAACTTGTGGAGGACATGACTCGATCTGATCACCCACCAGTAAGTGATGTCCGCGTTAGTGGAGGTGAATCGGAACGTAACGCTTCGTGAATTAGCGTAAGATACAGGACTGGCGAATTCGACTGTCTTCCACATCCTGAAAATGAGAAAAATTGCATCAAAATGGGTTCCACATCACTTAATCGACATGCAGAAATGGCTGCGATATGACGCTTCTTGTACGCACTTGCAGTGTTATGAGCGCGAAGAAGAGGACTTCTTACGGCGTAACATAACCATTGACGAGACGTGGGCCAAATCTTATGAGCCACAGTTGAAACTCGAACAGAAAATGAGTGGCGGCACCACGGATCACCACGAAAACAAACAGTTCAACAAAGCCCCACCAATGTGAAGGTAATGTTCATTCTTGCCTATGATTGGGATGGTGTGATCATCAACGTACCGTTCCCCCAGAGCAAACCGTTAATGCGGCATACTATTGTTCGATTCTGCAAGACCATCTCCTAGCAGCTCTGAGAAGGAAACTGCGACACCGCATGGATACTCCGCCCATCGTTCTGCATGACAATGCTAGGGCACACACAGCAGGAGTTGTGTCTGCATTGTTGAATCGCTGGAACTGGGAGGTGCTTTATCATCCCCCCTACTCTCCCGACTTAAGTCCCTGCGACTTTGATCTCATCCCGAAGATGAAGGAGCCACTGCGGGGGAACCGCTAGCCTACAATTGGAGATGTTGTGGAGGCTGCCGAGCGCTCTCTTCGCACCATCGATAGATTGGGCAGTGCCAACGGAATCCAACGGCTTCCGCGTCGCTGGGAACACGTTGTACACAGTGCTGGAGACTACATTGAGGGCCTATGAAACTTGGAACCATGTAGATGTGTTATTTATCAATTTATAACACATTTGCCAAAAGTAAAAAAGCAACCTACTGTATGTATATACAAAAATTGATTTTGGTGATTTAACCCTTTGGCTTTCAAGGTAACGATCTATCGGTGCCCACGGGTCCTGCGAAAACTGACACGGTAATGACCCGTCGTTACCCGTCTTTTTTATTATCATTATTTAACCGCCAGATAGCAGCATTTTTGCACGGAATAAGAAGTGTACAGTTGCATCTCATGTTATACTCCGCGGGAACTTCCGGCTATCCGTTTTTATTGATATTCTTAGAGTCTGAAACATGTGCTCACTGGAGTTCTGTGTCTTGTTTACATTGTGGTCGGCAGCAAACTTGAGTTCATTTCTCTGTGTTTTCGTACGTGATTATATAGTCAAATTAAATTATGTTGTTGTTGTTTCCTATGACTAGCCTGGATTCCAATCCATCAGCTTTCTTGCGTTCCAATAGAGTTGTGTGAGGTTTCCAGAAGTTCTAGCAGTCACATCAAGTTTGTTGCAATGTAGCAGGTGTCCCTTATCCATTTTACTTCCAGGTTCGTGACAAAGGGTGCATTCTTCAGATCTCAGGATGTTGATTCGTTTCAGATGAGCTGCAAGGCAGTCGTGGCCAGTGTTAAGTCTGAAGAAGGCTACAGCTTCTTTTCTTGGTGTTAATTTATATTGATCCCATTTAGCATCAATGTCTTTCCATAATTTGGTTTCTGCTGTTTTCTTTGCCATTTCTTCATACCTGTTTTTGATAGTATTTTTCAAGATCCTTTTTGCTGACATATAATCAGTCTGACTGACAGGTTGTTGTAGTGTGGTACCTTTTTTTGCTAATCTGTCTGCCTCTTCATTTCCTGCTATTCCAACATGAGAAGGGATCCACTGAAATGAGATCTGTTTGTGGAGTCTTTGAAGGGTTTTTATCATTAAAAAAAATTTCTTTCTGTTCTTTATTTTGGGGCTTATAATTTGACGAGATGGCTTGGATGGCTGCTTTTGAATCTGTAATGATAACGCATTTTTGATAATCAATGTTTCTGCCTAATAACTGATGGAGTGCATGTGAAATTGCTCTTATCTCAGCATCAAAGTTTGTTTTGTTTTGGCCTACTGGGAAGTAGAGTGAGAAGAGAGATGAATGTATTCCTGCTCCAGTTCTATTTTCTTTGTCTTGTGAGCCATCTGTAAATATTTTTAGCCATTGATTAGATGGATATCTTTCTTCTATTGTACAGAGGGCCAGTTGTTTTAGATCTTGTGGTGAAGAGTCTTTCTTGCAGACCTCTTCTAACAAAGTAAGATCTGTTGTCACTTTATATTCAATGGGATTGACTGGCATGCAGAGTGGTTCCAAGTTTTATTTGCAGATTGCTCTTATAGATGTATTCTTTAGCGAGGCTTAATGGATCTTTTTGCGTTTTTAGATTGGGGCTAGAAACTGGTTTTTTGATCCATGTCATTTGAGGTAGTCTTTGTATACTGAGGTATGCATTGGCTGTTTGATGTTTCATCTCTTCTTCTATTGGTAAGTTGTGGGTATATAATTGCAAGGCGGTTATAGGTGTGGTTTTTATTGCACCTGTTATGATTCGTAGGGCATTATTCTGACACCTCTCGAGGCGATCAATGTTTGACTGGGGTGCTGTAGAGAGTACTTCACTGCCATATTTTATGATAGGTTTGATGTAAGTATTGTAGGTTTTGTTGAGTGTGTCTTGAGTGCTCCCCCAAGTAGCTCCTGCTAGTCTCTTCAGTAATTTCATCCGTTTGCTTACCTTATCCTCCACATGTTTTATGTGTTTGGTCCAGTTCAGCTTCTTGTCCATGATGATACCTAGGTACTTTGTACTTTCACTTTTTGGAAGGTCTTGATTACTAAATTTGAGACTAAAAGTTGGATTGTGGTGTCTCAGGGAGAAAAACTGGTATACTGTTTTGGAAGTATTGATTTCCATATTATTGTTTTCGGTCCAGTTTTTTGAGTTTTATAAGTGCCTGGTTCATTCTGTGTTCAAGAAGCATTTGCTGATTTGGGCTGTTACGTGCTGTGGTCCAAATGATAACATCGTCTGCAAACATGTTGATATTCACATTACCTACTTTCTTTATTGTTTTTGGAAGATCGTTGATGTACACATTGAATAAAGTTGTGCTTGATACAGCTCCTTGTGGGAGGCCTAGTTTTGATTGCTTGCAACCTGAAGTTTTGTTGTTGTAACGAACATTGATCATTCTTTGTGAAAGGAATCTTGAAAACCAGTTTAACATACATCCATTTACTTTGAAGTTGATAAGTTTCTTTAGCAGCATGTTTCGCCATACAGTATCATAGGCTCCTTTAAAATCGATGAAAACTGCAAGAACACTTTCCCTTTTGTTAAAGGCTTCTTTAACAGCTTGTATAAATCTCATTATTTGGTGGGAGGAGGACCTGTTTTGTCTAAATCCTGCTTGTTCTTCTGATAGAAGAGATTTTGTTTCCAAGTACCAATTGAGTCTATTTGTAATCATCCTTTCTAGAATTTTTACCAGAATGGAGGTAAGTGCTATAGGTCGGTACGAGGGGACTTGGTTTTTTGGCTTGCCTGGTTTTAAGATTGGAATGATGGTTGCTTTAGTCCAGTCTTTAGGTAGGTTATCATTTGATGTCCAAAATTTGTTGAATATGTGTAGCAGTATGTTTAGAGCAGATGGACCTAGATTTTTTATGAATTCTGGGAATATCTCATCTGGTCCTGGTTGTTTTCTGACTTGTATGTTCTTTATTGCTAACATTAACTCTTCCATTGAAAATTTATTGTTAAAGATATCATCTGCATTATTACAGTATTCATGAATTTTTTGACTATTTTTTTGAGAGTCTTGTCTTCTTTCTTTTTCTGTTTTGATTGTCTAATTGAAGTGAAATGTCTACAGAAGTGGTTTGCTATTTTATGACAGTCTGTAATTTCCTTATCATTTATCATAATAGGATTCAAAGGAGTGACTACGTGTTTGTTGTTTAGAGAATTGATAAGTTTGTGAGCTTTATTGCTGTCTGTCCTATAGTCAACCGTTGTTAAAAATTTATTCCAAGATTCTCTTTTTGATATTGTTATTGCTTGTTTTAATTTTGCTGTTGCTTGTCGCCATTTCCGTACATCATTTTGATCCTGAGTAAGTTCAGCTGTTCTTCTTGCTTTGTCTCTGGCGGACTTAAGATTGTTCAATTCATCTGACCAGAAAGGTTTATATTTTGATGGGCACCTCTGGGTATGCACAGTTTGGCTATGTCTTTTATGGCTGTAGTAAATTTATTCAGGATGATGTTAGGAGGTGCATCAAGATCAATTTCCGACATTTTTGTTTCAAGTTTGTTTCTGAAATTTTCCCAGTCTGCCTTTTTAAAGTTCCACCGATTCTTCTGGTCTGCACTTTGCGCAGATTCACTGTATGATGTAATAGTAAGAAGGGACATTCTATGTCCACTGCCTGGATCTTCGAGTACTGATCGATGACTGTGGTTTGTAAGATCTGTTGAGACTAATATGAGATCTGGGTTAGTTGTGGAACCAGAGTGGTGAATGAATGTTGCTGGGTCTTTGTTACTATATAATAGCTCAAAAGAGCTACTCTCTATAAGGTCTTTTATTGTTTTACCAGCTGAATTAGTGTAGTTGTAGCCCCAGACTGGAGAAGCTGCATTGAAGTCTTCTATAAAAATAGTAGCTGTTTTGATTTCTAAAA
Source organism: Meconema thalassinum (assembly GCA_946902985.2). Taxonomy (NCBI): domain Eukaryota; kingdom Metazoa; phylum Arthropoda; class Insecta; order Orthoptera; family Tettigoniidae; genus Meconema; species Meconema thalassinum. Next base: position 1,851,215,369 of record OX336388.2, read on the forward strand.
GGTGAAGATTCAGATTTTATTGTTTGGAGGACTGTAAACACAGAATATTGTTATTTTCTTGTTGTTGATCCATATGGATAATTCGATAATTTCTGATGTATCTGTTGGGTCCATTTCTTTTACAATTCTGAATTTTGACATGATGTTGTTCTTCATTGCTGCAAATATTCCGCTTGCTATTTGTCTTGTTTTGAAGAGAGTGTAGATGGTATACCCTTGGATCTTTAAATATTGTATGTTTTCAGGTGTAGTGTTGGCTTCATTGATTAGAAGGGTGTCTATATCTCTGTCTATCATGATTTTCTTTACTTCCAAAAGTTTCTTTGTTGATAGACCACCTGCATTCCATTGCAGTATTCTTACTTCGTGTTGTTTTGCTCTGAAAAGAGCAGTTTTATTTGTTTGCATTTGTTTGCTCATGTTTCTCTATTCTGGAACGTTTTGCCAAAATTGTTACTCGTTTAGCACCACCCAGGGGACACGTACAGCTTAAGGTATGCTGCGGACGTAAGTAACTTCATCCCCCCAAATTAAATTATATTGTAGGCAATATATTTAGTTAACGTGTTAGTTCATTATTTAAATAGTTTTCTTAGGTAATTGGGTGCATAGTGTTAGTGAAGTGTTAGATATAGTTCATTTAGATTTGGCCTAGTTATTTGCCAAGTGTGACATGTCGGAGAAACTTAATTTGGCTGATGATGATGATATCACTGAATATCTTGATAATTATTCAAGTGATGATGATGTTTCTCTGTCTCTATAGGTCCACTGAATTTAATGGTAATATTTTCATTGGTGAGTGCTACAGATTCCTTTTTAGAAATCTGTGCTTTATGCAAAATTGGCTGACATTTTTCAGTGTTACATCTTTTTAACATTTTAATCTATCCTTGGATCTGATGAACATAGAATCTTGATATTTACTATTCAGTAAACAATATTATAGCCTTCATACTGACATGAATAACAAACTTGGGCTGTGAATACCATTTTCTAGAATCACTTCCAAACTTTCAAAATCTGAAACTTGTAACTTAGATTTCACATTTCTTATTTTTTAACATCAAGCCCTTTTGGTTTAGAGACAAGACTGACTTACAGTAATAATAAGTGATGTATATTCTATATGTTTACCAACTTTCATATTGATGTTTTCATTGGTGTGCCTTCCATGTAACTTTAAAAGAAGTGTGTGCATAGTGTGGTAAATATGGCTGTCAGTTTTGACACATCCATCAGCTGAGAACTTGAAAGCGAAAGGGTTAAGAATACTGCATTAGCATTTTGGGCTTTGACTGAAAACAGTTACCTTCCATTGATAAATTCCCAGCGCAGTGAACCCCAAATAGTGATTTCCTTTTCAAGGAATAAATCTTGTTAACTTCTTTTTATGACGATATATGGCTCAGGTACTATTTTTAAGAAAACCACTCTATCACATTTTTTTACAAACAGCTGAAAACAATTAATTTCTCATTCTGTCATTTGTTCAAAATTGCTATATTCCATGTATGCAAGTTCTAAAATAATGACTAATTGATAAGTTCTGTGCAAATTTTTTGCATCTATCATCATCATCTTGCAGAGTTTCCAGCCACTGGCCGGGTCTGTTTGGAACACAAGCCTCTCCAACGTCTTCTGTTTTCCCACCTTCTCTCAGCCTCCACCCTTGACCAGTCTTCTCCTCTCTTCTTCACGCTTTCTTCCACCCCCTTCAGCCACCTGTCTCTCGGTCTCTTTCCTTCCCACTTCGTCTCATGTACTCTCCTGGGTATCCTCTTCTCCTCCATTCGTTTTACATGTCCATACCATCTAAGTCTAGATTTCTCCATACCATCCTGTAATGATTCCTTCTTCATTAATTCTCTGGTCCTCTCATTTCTTATTCTGTCCATCTTTGTAGCTCCAATACTGCTTCCAAAGAACCTCATCTCACTGGCCTGTATTTTGCTCTTCTCCCTTCCTTTCATAACCCAGGTCTCCGAGGCATACGTCAGGATAGGGACATAGTACGTCCGATATATGATCTTTTTGCTGTTCTGAGGGATATCCTTGCTCCATAACATGCTTCTCACACTCCTCCGAAATGCTTCTGCCTGCCTCCCCCGCTCATTTATTTCTCTATCGTTTCTTCCATTATCTTGTATCAGGCTTCCCAGATACTTGAAACTCTCCACTTTCTTCAGCTGTTCCCCGCCAATTGTTATTCCCGTTGTGGTTCTTTCCTTCTTCCTTGTTGTGATCACCATCTCACTCTTATTTATGCTAAATTTCATCCCATATCCTTGTATTGTTCCTTCCCACACGTCCAACTGTTCCTGTACCTCCTCCTCCTTGTTTCATCAAATCATCTGCAAACACCATTGCTTTCATCTTTCCTTCCCCAATTACTTGTGCCACTCGGGTCATTATGTCATCCATCACCACAATGAAATGTAACGGTGACAGTGCACTTCCTTGTTTCAGGCCGTTTCTCTGTTCCAACCAGTCTGATCTCTCTCCTCCCACTTTCACACAGCTCACGCTCCCCTTGTACATCTCCTTTATCCTCTTTATAGTCCATTTCTCTACTCCTCTATCCTCCAGGGACTTCCATACTTTGTTTCTGCATACACTGTCATATGCTTTCTCATTGTCCATCAGTAGATCTGTTCCATACTCATAGTGCTGTTCTTGTAACTGCCTTACAGCAAAAATCAAATCCACTGTGGACCTTCCTGCTCTGAAGCCATGTTGTTCTTCCCTCATCCCTCCTTCTATCCTTGTCCTAATTCTCTTTTCCAAAACTTTCTCGAAGATCTTTGCACAATGACTCATCAGTGTTATTCCCCGATAGTTTCTGGAATCTGTTCTACTACCTTTCTTGAAGATCTGGACAATTATTCCTTTTTTCCAGTCCTCTGGGGTCTTCCTTTCCTTCCATGCTGTCCTCATCACTCGGTACAACCACTGTATCCCCACCTCTCCTGCTGCTCTCACCATCTCCACACTCAACTCATCCACACCCGGTGCCTTCCCTCCTTTCATCTTGTTCACTACATCTTCCACTTCTTTCCATGTTAAGTCCTTTTCTGTTTGCAGTTCATCTTCCTCTTCCCCGATTTCTTCCTCCTCACCATCTTTTCCATTTGGGTTCAGAAGTTCTTCAAAATATTCTTTCCACATTTTCTTCAGTTCTTCCCTATTTTCTATCTCTTGTCCCCTTTTGTTCACCATTCTAACATAATCCGTAGGATCTTTCCGCCTCTTTATTTTTTACCATCCCATACAGGATCTTTTTTGTACCTTCACTATCCTCCTTCATCATCTTTGTCCACTCTTCCATCCACTTTCTTCTCTCCTCAGCCACTATTCTCTTCGCCTCCTTCTTTCTTTCCTGGTACTCTTCCCTTGTCTCTACCGTCCTATTTTGATACCACCTCCTAAAGGCTCTATTCTTTTCCCTTACTATATCTTTTGTCTTCTCATTCCACCATGGTGTTTCCTTCCACCTCTTCTTACTACTTGACCTCCCACATACTGCTTCTGCTGCACCTACTAGTGTCTTCTTAAATCTAGCCCATTCCTCTTCCACCCCTCTTTCTTCATCTGTTGGAATTCCTTCCTTTACCATTTTGAGGTACTCGACCCTTCTATCCCCTTCTTTCAGTTTCCATATCCTTATACGTCTTTCCTGGTTCTCAGTCCCTTTCTTCTCCTTACTCCCTCTCAGGTTCATTACCAGTAATCGATGGTCGCTATCCAGGTTCTCCGATGGTATAACCTTGATGTCCGTGATTTTCTTATTTAGTTCTTTCTCATACAGTATATAGTCGACTATCGACTTCCTGGTCAAGTCATCACTGTACCATGTGATTGTGTGGCTCTCTCTTTTCTTAAACCAGGAGTTCCCAACTAGCAGGCTGTTCCTCTGGCAGAAGTCCAACAGTCTCTTTCCTTCCTCAATTCTTCCGCCCCAACTCTCTGGTCCTAGAACACTCTCATAACCTTGTCTTTCTCTTCCTACATGGGCATTGAGATCCCCCATAACAATCATATTTATTCCTACCAGCTGCTTCTGCAATTCCTCTTCAAACTCCTCCTTCTCTTCAGAGGCGCAGCCTACTTGTGGAGCATACACTTGCACTTTTTCTATGGTCTCTCCCCTCAGTGCTACTTTCACTTTCATCATCCTATCACTTATTCTCCTCACTTCTTCTTTTAAACCATCTCGTACTACTACTCCCACTCCATTCCTCTTTCCCTCTTCGTTCCCACTCCAGTACAGTCTATAACCTTTTCTCAGTTCTCTCCTTCCTTCCCCTTTCCACTTTGTTTCTGCCAATCCCAATAAATCCAACTTTCTTCTTTCCATCATATCCACTATCTCCTCCACCTTCCCCGTCAGCGTTCTTAGGTTTAAAGTTCCAAATCTTAGTCCGTGTGTACAGCCGTGTCGTCTTCTATTAAATCCATCATGTCCGAGGCTCGTTCCATTTTTGAAAGCATTTGGTTTCATCCACTACTGGCTTGCTGGGCCTATCGTAGCTTCACCAGAGCCCCGTTAGCCGTCACTTTTCAGGGTTCCTGTAGGACCTTCACAGCTACCGTAATGGTCTCGGGGTACACTAAGTCCCCACTGTACTTCGCCCCTACAGGCGATCCCCTACTTTGTGCCATTGCCCGTCTCCCACGACGTGGACGAGGGGTTGGACTTATGGGAGACTTTTGCATCTATCAGTAATGGTAAAAACTACAGACTAATAACCGTAAGCAACAAAAGGCAAAAGAGAAAGGTAATGTAGAAAAAGATCATGGCTACATATCCCAACTTAAAGCAATGGACGGGACTACATTCAACCAACATTAATCTACGTTCAGTTTCTAAATGCAGCTAAGGAGATGCAACATGTGGTCACTAACATCCATTAATTCATGTGCATAAGAAAGGAAAAGGTCTAGATTATCTAGTCAAATAGAGCAATATTGATAAAGATAATAATAATGTTATTGGTTTTACATCCCTTTTAACTATTGCAGCTTATTGAAATGAAGGGTCGCCAGAATTTCGCCCCAAAGGGGTTCTTTACTGAAAAGACTCCCTGGCATTTGCGCACCCTCAAATGCCAACTGACCTCACCAGGATTCGAACCTACAACCTTGGGAACAGCAAGCGAGAACGTTACCACTGAGCCACGCAGCCAGTCTATTGATAAAGAACTTTGTTGACTAGGTTTCAAATCAATATAGGAAATGTTACTGGAACAGTTTAATGGCAATTTGCAGGGTAATTTCTTGGCGATCGTGTCTGCATTATTATTTTAATGGGCATATTTAATTAGAACAAAGGCCGATTCATTGGATACAAATATTCCACGAAAGTTGGAATCGTAAAGTCACTTTGTAATTGGCGAAAGATTTCCTGTCGGTCAACACAAATTGTGCCCAATTACATTAGGCGGGAAACAAGTATTTATATGTCCTAACCTCAAAGAAACGAGATGTCATTACAAAATAACAAGCTTTTCTTTTTTTAGAAAATGGGGTACTTTGTAATTTTAACTCTTGGTCTGTTCGACATATTTCTGGTCATCATCTTGCACAGTTTCCAGCCACTGGCCGGGTCTGTTAGGAACATAAGCCTCTCCAACATCTTCTGTCTTACCACCATCTCTCCGTCATTACCTTGGTCTAGTCTTCTCCCTTCTTTGGCATGCAGACCTCCACACCTTTCAGCCACGTATCTCTTGGCCTTCCTCTTGGTCTTTTTTCCTCTATTTTCATCTCGTGTGCTTCCTGGGTATCCTCCTCCCATCCATTCGCTTAAAATGCCCATACCATTTAAGCCTTTATTCTTCTGTCTTATTCTGTAATGCTCCCTCCTTGACTAATTCTCTGATCCTCTCATATCTTAACCTGTCCACCTTTATCACTCCAATACTCTTTCTCAAGAATTTCGTCTCACTAGCCTGCATTCTGCTTCGCTCCCTTCTTTTCATAACCCAGGTTTCTGAGACATACATCGGGATTGAAACGTAGAACGTCCTATAACCCTTTTGCTGTTTTGAGGGGCATCCTTACTCCATATCAGGCTCCTAACACTTTTCATGAATAATTCTGCTCGTCTCCCCCGCTCTTATTTCTCTGGCGCTTCTTTCATTTTCTAATATCATGCTTCCCTGATACTTGAAACTCTCTACTTTCCTCAATTCTTCCCCACCAATATTGTATCCCCGTTGTGACTCTCTCCTTCTTCCTGGTTGTGATGATCCACTCGCTTTTGCTTATGCTAAACTTCATCCCATATCCATGTACTATTTCTTCCCATACATCCAACTGCTCCTGTACTTCCTTCTCCTTGTTTCCCCAGATCATCAAATCATCTGCGAACACCATTACTTTCATCCTTCTTTCATCAATCACTTCCGCCACTCTAGTCATTATATGGTCCATCACTACAATGAAGAGTAATGGTGAAACTGCACTTCCTTGCCTCAAGCCATTCTTCTGTTCCAGCCAATCTGATCTCTCTCCTCCTACTCTCACACAGCTTATACTTCCATTATACATTTCCCTTATCCTCCATATAGTCTGCATTCCTAATCCTCTGTTCTCCAAAGCCTTCCATACCTTACTTCTATGTACACTATCATATGCTTTTTCAATGTCCAGAAAGGCCATCAGTAGATCTAGTCCATGTTCTTAATGTTGTTCCTGTGACTGTCTTACAACAAAAATCCGATATACTGTGGACCTTCTTGCTCTTCTTGCTTCCTTATATTTTTGCCCGAATTCCCATTTCCAAAACTTTCTCAAAGATCTTTGCACAATGGCTCATCAATGTAATTCCCCGACAATTTTTGCACTCCTTTCTGTTACCTTTCTTGAAGATTGGGACAATTATTCCCTTCTTCCAGTCCTCAGGGGTCCTCCTCTCTTTACATACAGTTTTCATTACTCGATATAGCCATTGTATCCCCACCTCTCAGCATCTCTACACTTCTCGTCCAGACCTGGTGCCTTCCCTCCTTTCATCTTCCTCACTGCGTCCTCCACTTCCCTCCATGTTAAGTCCTTTTCTCTTCCTGGTGTCTCCTCTCCTTCAATCTTCTTCACTGCATCCTCCACTTCCCTCCATGTTAAATCCTCTTCTGTTCCCAGTTCCTCTATTTCTTCATTAGGGGTTACCATTCGTGTTCAAGAGTTCTTCAAAGTACTCCCTCCACATGACCTTGAGTTCATCCTTATTCCCTACTTGTCGACCACTTTTGTTCACCATTCAATCGTAGTCCGTCATATCATTCCTCCTCTTACTTTTAATCATACCATACAGGACCTTTTTTGTACCTTCACTATCCTCCATCATCCTCGTCCACTCTTCCATCCACTTTCTTCTCTCCTCAGCCACCACTCATTTCACTTCCCTCTTTCGTATTTGATACACTTTTCTTGTCTCTATTGTCCTATTTTGGAACTACACTCTAAAGACTCTATTCTTCTCCTGTACTATATCTTTTGTTTCCTGATTCCACCATGGATTTTCTTTCCATCTCATGTTGCTTGTCCTTCCTAACAATGCTTCTGCCACCCTTACTAGTGTCCTCTTGAATCTACACCATTCCTCTTCTACTGTCTTCAGTTCATCATTTGGAATGCTTTCCTTTGCTATTTTTAGGTAGTGTATTCTACCCTGTTTTCTTCACCTCTCAACTTCCATACCCTTATCTATCTATCTATCCTGTTTGTTTGTTTTTTGTCCCTTTCTTATCCTTGGTCCCTCTCAGGTTCATTACCAGCAGTCGGTGGTCACTATCCAATGCCTCTGATGAAATTACGAGGGCTATTCCAAAACTAAGGTCCGGTTTAAAAAAAAAACATCCAAAATCAAAATTGTTTCCAAAACAATTGTTTTATTGACATTCCTTACGTCTTTCTCTATTTTTCTACATAATTTCCATACTTATTTACACATTTGTCACATCGTTCCACAAGCTTTTGAATGCCTAAGTCGTAGAACTCGGCCGCCTGCGAAGCTAACCAGTCTTTAACAGCTTCTTTCACTTCATCATCTGTGTCGAAGCGCTTGCCGCCAAGAAACTCCTTTAGGTAGCAGAACAGGTGGAAATCACTTGGCGCTAAGTCCGGACTGTACGGTGGGTGGTCCATCTGTTCCCATCCAAATTTCTTGATTAGAGTTTGCGTGTCATTCGCAGTATGGGGTCTGGCATTGTCATGCAACACCACCACTCCAGACGACATAAGACCACGTCGCTTATTATGGATTGCACGTCGAAGTTTAGTCAGGGTAGCGCAGTAGGCGGCTTTATTGATCGTTGTCCCTGAAATAGTGAATCGTCGATCTTCACGAATTTTGTCGTCAACCGCATGAACCAACTCGTCTGAAATCACTGATGGTCTGTCAGAGCGGGGTTCATCGTGCATATTTCCCGTCCTTCATTAAACATTAAAGGCTCGCACCCACTTGCGCACTTTACTGTTACTCATTATGTTAGGACCGTACACTTCAGTGTTCTGCCGCAGAAATGTTTCTTGCAGACAGAAACCGTATCACTGCCCTTACTTCACAATTAATTACTTACTTCACTGATTAATTGTCTTAAACATTGTGAACTGACACTATCAACAGCACACAGCAACAGTAACAACGCTACTGGCGGCTTTTGCCGCGCAAGGCATGCCAGGAGTCGGCGCGCATGCGTGTTTTACCCTTGGTGCCGCTTTCAAATATTTACGGCGAATCGGACCTTACTTTTGGAATTACCCTCGTACCTTAATGTCTCTGATGTTTCTATTCATATCAGTAGGGCTAGGATTTTTAGGTGCTAAAAATTGGGAAAATATTTATTTTTTATGTATTAAATATACCTAAAATATGTGACAAAAAGTTAAAATATGTTATTATAATTTAGTTTATTAATGTGAATATAAACAATATGCAGTACTCATGAATACAATTTATGCTATTCTCACTGACTGCTAAAGCATTACAATACACAACGAGATACATCTTCAGGTTGTCCATCACAAATGACCGACGGTTATTGCAAAACACTTCTTCTGAAGGTGCGAAACTGCGGCAATACGTTTCTTGCCCTTGAGGTGTTGTGTAACTTGAGATCGCTGTTCAGCCTTGATGGTTGGCAGAACAGAACGCTCCCATCCTTAAATTCTGCAACATACTGCTGCAGACGATAACTAGTAGTTGTTTTTGCTTTAGGCATCGTAGAACTGCCTTACACTTCACAGTGCCAGAAATAAACTGGATGTGAGTAACACTGGTTCCAGGTAGCTAGGGGTGGGAGGTCCAGCACGTGGTGCAATGTGGCTATGGACAAGGAAATCCCCCAGCTTCCACAGTGAGTGGCACGGGGCGACAAGTAAAGAATAACACAGTTGCAAGCTGGCATATGCTCTGAATGAAGATTAAATAGCTCATAGGTTCATTCCCGTTGAACACAGAACAAAAAAGCAATAAACTGAAAGATCTAGCATACTGATTTAAAAATAAAGTAAATATTATGTGTTTTTATGTGCTAATAACACCACTATGAATTTGGAGAGGATCTGTTGATGGCCTTCCTGGACATCGAAAAGGCCTATGATAGTGTGTGTAGGGAGAAGGTTTGGGAAGCAATGGAAAACATGGGAGTGGAAAAAGGGACCGTAGGCAGAGTGAAGGAGATGTATTGTGGAAGTGTGAGTTGTGTGAAAGTTGGAGGGGAAAGAACAGACTGGTTCAGACAAATGAGTGGCCTGAAACAGGGTAGTGCGCTGTCACCCCTTCTCTTTATTGTGGTTATGGACGAGGTAATGACACGGATAGCAGGAAAGATAGGAGAAGATAAGATGAAAGCAATGGTGTTTGCAGATGATCTCATGGTCTGGGGAAACAAGGAGGAGGAAATTCAGGAGCAACTGAAGGCTTGGGAAGAAACAGTGGGAGAGTACGGATGGAAGTTCAACATCAGTAAATGTGAGATCCTGTTAACGACCAGGAAAAAGGACAGACCAATGAGTGGGATAACACTTGGAGGTGGACAGCTGAAGAAGGTGGAAAGTCTCAAGTACTTGGGAAGTATAGTGGAGGAAAATGGGAGAAATGACAAAGAGATTACGGAACGTGGCAGACAGGCAGAAGCATTTCTGAGAAGCATTAGGAGCTTAGTGTGGAATAAAGATGTCCCACAAAAAAGCAAGGAAGTGTTATACAGAAGCTACCATATCCCGATACTGACCTATGCTTCAGAAACTTGGACAATGAAGAAAAGAGACATAAGCAGAATACAGGCAGGTGAAATGAAGTTCCTGCGAAGTAGGATCGGAGTAACAAGAAGAGACAGGTTGAGGAATGAAAAGGTCAGGGAAATGGTGAAAGAGGAGCCCTTGCAAGGTAGGATTGAGACGTCAAGACTGAGGTGGTATGGACACTTAAAGAGAATGGATGAGAAGAGGATTCCCAAGAGGATACATGAGATGCAGATGCAGAAGAAACGACCAAGGGGAAGACCAAGAGATAGATGGCTGAAAGGAGTGGAGGAATGTGTCAAGAAGAGAGGCGAGGACTGGACCAGAGTGACAGCGGAGAGGTGGTGGGAAGAAAGGACTAAGTGGCGAGGCTTATGTTCCAAACAGACCCAGCCTGGGGCTGGAAACTGTACAAGATGATGATGATGATGTGCTAATAAGTGAAAAGCAGGAATGTATTTATAGAGAAATGCTTAAAATATGTATTTACATAAAAAAATATTTATTTACCTGAAAATCCTAGCCCTACATATCACTACCATACAGGATATAGTCAACTACCGACTTTCTAGTCAGGTTATTGCTATACCAGGTAATCTTATGGCTCTCTCTTTTCTTGAACCAGGAGTTCCCAACCAACAAGCTATTCCTTTTACAGGAATCCACCAATATTTCACCTTCCTCATTTCGACTGCCCCAACCCTCTGGTCCAAGCACATTTTCATACCCTTGTCTTTCCCTTCCAACATGTGCATTTAAATCTCCTATTATAATCACATTCTTTCCTCCCATCTTTTTCTGCATTTCCTCTTCAAACTCTTGTTTCTCTTCAGTAGTGCAGCCTACCTGTGGGGCATGCACTATGAGTACTATACCCCCCTCCCCTCGGACGGATCAGAAGACAGGGCAGGTACAGCCCTCTTACTTTCCCCCGCCTAGATTTGTTAAAGCTACCTGGAAGACGGGAGAGGGGGGACTTCGAGCAGGACGCTCGGGGAGTGGAGGACTGGATTGTTCCCCAGAGGGGTGGTTACGAGGAATATGACAAAGGAGAATCATGTTACCAACTTAACAAAGTCATAACTATATTCTTAATAAACAAAATACAAATGAGGTAAGAAAAACACACAACCAAGAAATAACACTTGCCTAGCAACCCCGTGGCGGACGTATGAATATTCAAGGAAGAAAATATGAGAAAAGCAAGGTCAACGTTATTGACCAAATGACGGGAGAGATAGTTGCATGTGACGCAACAGACTCGACAAGTACACCATGACCACGTGGTCCGAATACAAGGGACAACATTCAATTAACTACCACAAGTTAACCACTAAATTACTGAGCACCAAAAGCTCTGCAAAAATACCAAACAAAGCTCGCCAACTCATGATTACACTGATAAAGCCAAAGCAATTTGACTTGCGCTCAAGCGCGCCAACACACAACAATACTGCGAGCTATGGACGACAATGCGCAAGGGAATGCGTCCATTATTAAACCCTTTTTCCCCTCTCCAAAATATATTATATTGGTGTTCCTTAATAATTCCAAGAAAAAAATATTTGAAATAATAATAATAAAAATTATGATGGCACCTTCCCTACATGTAGAATTGGTGTGGCCAGACCGCATGTATATACTAGGGCCATCCTTACTTCCGACTTGAAGTTTCAGTGCTACGTCACAACTACACTCTAACCAGCCAATCACAGGCAGCCATTCAAATTGATATATCGAGATAAATCGAGTTTCGCTGATGATGTTGCCAGCTAACATCTTGCGTTCACATGTTGTTGTCAGGTGTTTGCATTGTGCTTGGTTAGGTTCATTGGCGGTCTTTGTGTAATCTCGTATTTCTCGTATATTTTTCTTTTTGATATTAATATAGTCTGTTCTTATTTAATAGCTTAGTTTGTCGTTTGACATAGTGTAGTATAATTACGTGTAGTTGTAGGTTAGCTTTAGGTGAGTATTTGTGTTATTTCTGCCATGCACGTGTGTAGGCCTAATAGTGTCATGCCGGGGTCTAGCACGAGGAAGCCACGCGCCAAGAGAGGAAATGCCTTAGGACAAGGGACTCCACTAAGGAGTCAAACCCGGGAAATGATTAGCAATGTGCGAGCACAATTGTTATGGACAATGCCCCGTATCATGGTGTCATTCACGACAAAGCTCCAACAATGGCAGCAAGAAAGAATGCGCTCATTGAGTGGGGTCAGACGGCAATAGTGACTCCGAAATGAGTGGTGTGTTCCCTTTATAGGTTTTATAATACTTTTTCTCGAACTCTGAACATCTTGACTCCGGACGCGAGACGGTAATGGTGAGTAATTTGGTGTTACAATTTTTTTCTGCTTCATTATCAGAAATATTCTGTTAACCACAGTATACGTGTAATTTCTGCTACTATGTACTTATTCACGAGTATGATGTTGTGTGTAAATATGTATGTTCATATTACGAGTGTTTTGTTAACTTTACGGCTATATTCATGTACGTCAACTGATTCGCGTTAGTGGACTGGCAACACTGTATCTCCAGCCCGTGAGATGTCAAGTCGGAAGTAACGATGGCGGCACTATAGTAACATAATTCAACCAAACCAGGCGGGCGATATTGCCCAAAACCTGAATTAGAAAACAAACACAGTGGAACAAGGCCCTTCAAATTAATAAATTGAAAGATTCAAATGATAATTTTTTTCAAATGCCAAGCGGGCGACCACATTGTGTAAATCTTAAGTCCACAGGCGCGACTTCTTCATCCCGCACTGAAGTCGCAAGATAATTTAACAATAATGTAAAATACTCAAGCGTGATTTATAGATCGATGCAGTTCAGCATGGGTAATTCAAACAATACCTTATGTCCACTTTGGTAGCCGAAGCTACCACCTTAGGCTCAGCGCGGGCCAAAGCTCTCCGTCCCCAACACGTACATCCGTGCTCTCACATGTCCACGAACAGAGTCCTTGTTACAGCAGTGCGTCACGCTTCACCAACATGGTCGATATCATAGAGTACACATTGGCACAAACATAGCAGGTGCGCAGTACCAACTACAGCACACTTTATTGGGCATAGAGAGGCCGGTAACAGTTCGATGAATTAGGCCATGGACGGGTGGCATTATTTGTTTGAGAACAGTTCAGCGTAATTTGAAATGTATGTTCTGGAACCTTCGAGCATATTCTCGAGTCCATTGTGCCAGAAGAAGGAGTACAGAGGGAGCGGGAATTTCAAATATTCAAATAGTTTGTATGTTTATTAGAGTTCAGGGGAAGAGGAGTGGGGCGTCAATCGTGTGTCGGGCATTTGCCGGCACAAGTACCTCTACAGCCTTTCCTTCCAGTGATATTTTTACCTTCATCATCCTGTCACTTATTCTCACCACTTCTTTTAACCCATCTCTCACTACTACCCCCACTCCATTCATCCTTCCATCCTCATTCCCACTCCAATATAGTCGACAGCCTTTTCTCAATTTTCTCCTTCCTTCTCCCTTCCGCCTTGTTTCTGCCAGCCCCAGCAGATTCAACTTCCTTCTTTCCATGTCAACCATCTCCTCGCCTTCCCAGTCAATGTTTGTACATTCAGCATTCCGAATCGTCGTCCATTGTATCCGTCCTGTCCGAGGCTCGTTCCCTTCATGAATGCAAGTGTCTTATCCACTACTGACTTGCTGGGCCTATTGTAGCTTCACCAGAGCCCCGCCATCACTTTTCAGGGTTTCTGTAGAAGCTACACAGCTACCGTAACGGTCCCGGGGCACAGGAAGTCCCCACATACAGGCAATCCCCTACTTACTGTCGACCAAAATATTATGTGTACTCGAGTTTGAAGGTTGTTTGTGAAGTAACCAGTAGACCTACATGAAATCCAATAACATCATCATTTTCGTCGTTCTATTTTACGAAGTTCATGTAGGGTGCTGTCTGGTTTCTGTATAGATTGTAGATTACCCTCCAATCCCTGTACTTTATTCCAATAGATTTCAAAATGTCAAACAATTTAGTCCAATCAACGTTATCAAAAGCCTTTTCTAAGTCTACAAATGCCATGAACTTTCTCTTATCTTTTCTTATTCTACCTTCCAAAATCAGCCTAAGATTTAGTACAGCTTCCCTTGTTCCTACATTTCTCCTGAAACCAAACTGGTCTTCACCCAACTCCCTTTCTATCTGGCTTTCAATCCTCTTGTGAATTATTCTAGACAGGATCTTTGAAGCATGAGTAATCAAGCTGATTGTACGGTAATCTTCACATCTGTCAGCTCCCACTTTCTTTGGTATAGGGATGATAACATTCTTCTTGAAATCAGGGGGTACCTCACCGGTCTCATAAATCCTACACACCAAGTGAAATAACCTGAACAGACATTCATCTCCTATGCAGCGTAGCAACTCAATCGGTATATCATCTATGCCTGGTGCTTTGTTCCTTTTTAAGTCTTCCAAAGCTCTATCAAATTCTGATCTCAATATTAAATCTCCTTTCGCATCCTCATCAATTTCCTCGTCCCTTTCCATTACATGATTCTCAATCTCCTTTCCCTTATACAAACTCTCTATATAAGCTTTCCATCTCTCAACTTTTTCTTCCCTATCTGTTAGAGGCTTTCCATTTGTGTCCTTAATATTATAGCACTTAGTCTTCTTTTCCCCAAAAGTATTCTTAATCCTTCGATAAGCTGTGTCTACTATTCCTAATTTCAGACAATTTTCTATTCATGCACATTTTTCTTTCAACCATTCTTCTTTCGCTTCCTTGCACTTCTTGTTAACCTCATTTCTCAGACGTCTGTATTCTGCTTTCCCCTTTTCATCTCTTACATTCTTGTGTTTACGCCTTTCATCCATCAATTCTTGTATATCCTGAGTGATCCACGGTTTCCTACCTATTCTTTCTTTCCTACCAATGTTTTCTTCTGCGGATTTTGTTATTTCGTTCTTCAAAAGTGCCTATTCGTCTGCAATTGAAGTTTGTTTACGTTTTTTCATTAGTCCTTCCTTTATACTCTTCTTGAATCTTTCGTTTACATCCTTTACTTTCAGTCTGTCTATTGCCCACCTTTTTGGCTTTTGACTTTTCTTCAGTTTCTTCAACTTTAATCTGCATTTCATTACAACCAGATTGTGGTCAGTGTTTATGTCAGCACCAGGATATGTTTTACAATCCAAAATCTGGTTTCGAAACCTCTGCTTGACCATAATGAAGTAGATTTGCTAACGCCCTGTATCTCCTGGTCTCATCCATGTGTATATTCTTCTATTGTGGTTATTGAATAAGGTGTTAGCTATGACCAACTCATGCTCGGTGCAGAATTCCATCAGCCTGCTTCCTCGATCATTCCTTTCACCTAATCCGAAATCTCCTACTATCTTCCCTTCTCTCCCTTTTCCTACCACAGCATTCCAATCTCCCATTACTATAACATTTTCATCACCCTTGATATACCTCAGAATTTCATCTATTTCTTCGTAGACCTTTTCAACCTCCTCATCATCAGCTTGACTGGTAGGCATATAGACTTGTACCACTGTGGTGCAGGTAGGTTTAGTATTGATTTTTGCTACAATAATCCGTTCACTATATTGCTCATAATATTCCACCCGCTGTCCAAGTTTCCTACTCAATATGAGACCTACCCCTGTTTGGCCATTGTTTGATTTAGTGCTAATGACCCTATAGTCTCCTGACCAAAAGTCCTGTTCTTCCTGCCAGTGCATTTCACTAATTCCAACCAAATCCAACCTCAAGCTATCCATTTCCCTTTCTAAGTTTTCTAACCTTCCAATTCCTAGCAGACTTCTAACATTCCACGCTCCGATCCGTAGAATGTCAGATTTCCTCTTTGTCACTTCTGTGATGTTAACCCCCTCTCGAGTAGTCCCCACCCGGAGATCTGAACGGGGGACTAGTTTACCTCCGGATTGAAATTTTACAAGGGAGGAGGCCATCATCACATGTAATTATGCATAGAGAGGTGCATATCCTCGGGAATAGGAATACGGCTGTAGTTTCCCGTTGCTTTCAGCCGTGCAGCAGGACGCAGTGTAGCCATTATTTGGCTTATATTATCAATATCTTAACCGTCTATAAGACTAGTAAAGAATTGATTTATTCTGTAAGGCTGCTACTCCCTTTCAGAATAAGTAAAGAGCAATTCTACTAACAAAAATGCTAACCTTCTACTAACAATTAAATACCAAAATTCTACTAACGAAAAAAATACTTAAGTTCCACCAACAACAAATACTACCACTAAAACAGTCCGTCACCAGGCACACTCACATTCACCCTCACACATCACAGTCTACTGATTTATTATTTATCGTATGGCTTTTAGTGCCGGGAGTGTCCGAGGACATGTTCGGCTCGCCTGAGTCTGTAGCTGCTTCCAGCGGACACCCTAAAGGGCGAGCTACAAGTTCCGTTCAATTTCAAGTAGTTCCAACTTTCGCCACCAGATATCAATGATACCTAGTGGTGAACGTTGGAACTTTGATAGAGCGTTCTGACGAAATCTAACCTAACAAATTTTGCTTTACACAAGTTTAGTCTGTGAAAGGATCTTTTACATGCCATAAATCTATGACATGGGACCGCCGGCTTTACTTCCCCCCCGAAGGAAGGCATACTGAAGGATTTTTAACGCTCTTAAAAAAATCCGACGACTTCGGCCGGGTTTGAACCCGCTATCTTGGGCATAGCAGTTCAGCATGCTACCGACTACGCCACCGAAGCAATGAACTATAACTAACAAACAATGCAACTGCTACCAGACACACTCACACACCACAGTCTAATAGAACAATGACCTATGTCTAATAAACAAACTAAACAAATACCCACCGTGGCAAGGGGCTTATATGCGGGGGCCCCTTGCCACGGTGGGTGTTTGTTATTCAGACGATATAATTGTCATTTTCCATACATGTACCATACGCGATTGGGCAAGTAGAATACCGCTTTGTGTAACTAATAGGCTTCGCTCATTATCTGTGTAAGAAGTCGTACTATTGGCTGAGAAGGAGCGCCAAGTTTACAATCTACCAATGAATGTAGTAGTTTAATTTCTGTACATTATTCGTCGCATCATGCATTGCATGTTCGTTATTTGTTTTTCATTCTTAAAGCAACATGTTTCTTACCAGCCCAACATCACTTTATTGGGAGCGCACACTGTGTATCAAATAAATGTACAAAATATGAGAATATAATACTATGCATATCAGTAGCCTAGTTTCAAACATGGCCAACTCCATTTTATTTTTTTAAATCTAATAGTAAGGAATACAGGGAATCTGAATTTGAGGATGGTTAGTATCACAATCGGCCCGAACAGTGTTAATTTAGCATTAGAAAATCAACCTAGGTTACAAAAACGTTCACCTCAACGCATTGGTAACTAGATCGGCCAATTCCATACCGACCAGTCATAACGCATATCACATGACTGGCATAGGTGTTAATGGGTACTGACAGTAAGCAATGGCCGTCGTTGGCATTGGTTGATATGCACAATTGCTGTACTAGAATTTTGTAGCAATTATATTTTTCTTGTATCATAAAGGGAATTGGTTATTCATCGTAAGGCTAGTTGTAACATGGAGGAAAATATAGAAGAGACGCCTCCTGGTAAAAGCAAGACAGAAGTCTCTTGCAAACTTGTTGGAATCATGTTGATTGGAAAGCTGAAGCTAAATCATATCTGGAAGATCCCCGAGCACTTACCGTATTGGCCCGAAAATAAGTCGCCCCCGCATATAAGCCCCTTGCCACGGTGGGTTAGTGGATAGCGTGTCGGTCTACTTACCCCAAGATTGCAGGTTCGCTCCTGGCCGTGGCAAGTGATTTTTTTGAAAGGCGGCAAAAATACGACACTCATGTCATACGATGTCGGCATGTCAAAGAACCCATTTGAATTCAGTAGGCCGTGTTCATAATGGCAAAATTAATCTCGGGAGTTTCCGCCAACACAATGTTCCTCATTTCTCTATTAGAAAGCGCTATATTGTTCAAGGAGATTAGATATCTAACCTCTGACTTTCATAGTGATTCAAGGAACAACGAAATTCGACATGCAAGCTACCCTCTGGGTGTCAAATTACAAAGCTTTGCACCCGGAACCCGAGGCCATACAATATTATTATTATTAATATTTGAAGGGGAAAAAGGTAAAGAAATTTTTTGCCCAAAAATAAGCCGCATCCGGATTAAGGAAAGATACATTTATATTCCTTTACTTACCAATATGTAAACATTTTCTTCCAAGCTCTCTGTTGTTTGTGCTTTTGGCATAACGCACAGCTGCAAGTTTGAAGGCTGCATCATAAGCACTCCGAATTGCTTTCTTTGATGACGCTTTTCGCTCTACCGGTAAATGACCACTCTTTTTTTTTTTTCGTTACTAACAGGCTTTCTTACAGATCTTACTGAGACTGAGCTACTGTAGATTATTCAAGCTTACGAAACAATACCGTGTTACGGAATAACAATGTCTCTGCCAAAACAAAAGTTCGCATTGTTGTCATTAAATGCGCTAGTTTCTCTTACAGACTGTATTGTTGCTGTGTTCTTGCTAATGAGCATTCCTTTTTAACCCTAGAACTGCGGACCGTCTTCCAGGAAGACGGTGTGTTGTTTTATCAAGTGTGACCGTCTCTCTGAAAGACGGTCTTGGATTAAAGTATAGTACTACTGTTAGCCATCAGATGGCACTAATTTCAAGTCATGCTGGTTCCCGATGCTTTTATCTTTCGTAGTGTAAGTCTTTTGCAAACAAATGACAATATGCAAACTATTATTTGGCTGCAGAATTGGAAGTACTTCCATGTTCAGGGTGTCTACCGGTAACGAAAGTAACTAAAAAGTAACGAATTTTACAAATGGGTAACGAAAGTAACGAATTTTACATACGGGTAACGAAAATTTTCCAAAGGCGGATTGAATCATTTAAACTCGCGCCTCTAGGCTAAGAGATTGCGATGGAGTGAGTTTCACACAAGCGGCGCCGATTGCATAAGCTACGGTATATTTCCCTGTGCCCGACCTCGAGGAAATGCATACTGAGGATACCCTGAGTGGTATACATCGTTCAGCGTATATTTTCGGCATCAAGATGACTTTTTAGTTTTGTGTGAAATATTTATCTGTGTTATTAGGAAACCTAACTTCGCGAGACGTTTATTCACGAAAACTTCTGAAATTAATCAGAAACCTCGCATTTATTTGGAGACTATGTCAAATTGAAGTCCAGAAATAACGCGAAATAATTTAATGTCGCAATCTTGCGAAATGTTACCGTTTCGAAAAAGGATTTTGTAATAGCTTCGAAATACGTAGGCTATAACTTATTTTAAAAATCTGTCTCGTAAATTTGCGACATCCAGTATGGTTAATTCGGAATTCCGTTATATGTCGATTTTTCCTTCGAACTAGGGTTCCATCTGATATATTATAATCTAACCGGTTATTTCGAAAACTTGTATAACTTGTATAATTCGTGATTCGCATTCGAAAGAAAACGTGTCATCTAGTCGTATTATTCGTGCAATCCTCTCATAATATTTCTTAATATTTGATACCTACTTCGAACATTCATACTCAAGGCGTCCGGCTGACCCCACGACTTGCCTGCGGGAATCTCGTCAAATGGACCAAGATGACGTCAGTAGCGTAAAATCATAAAACTCGTCCCCTATCGTGAACTTGTGACCACGAGGACTGCGGGAATCCCGTCAATGATGATAGGGCACCAATCACGAAACATTCCGAAACCTACTCGCTACTTTTCCCATGACCGCATACTTAAAAGCGGACGGGGAGCGAGAAGTGCATCAACCCACTTAGAAGACAGCCTACGTAGCGTCGCGATACTAATTTCTCCTCATGATCCACCCTGAACAGATGAGCTCCCAACCACAGCATAGGGACAGCGGGAATCACGGCGCCGGCCATACAACTTGTCCTTAACTACTCGTGAATTTTAACCATGCCCAACCCTGAGCTTGCATCCACCATTCTGTCAGGACGAATTGACAATCGTTCAACGGCCGGGTGCGGCGCGGTATGCATAATATCGCGAGGACAACGTGAATCTCGTAAAACGGCCGAGAGCGGCAGCGATTGCGATACATCGCGATATTTCTTCGCATTCAATGACGAGGACAACTGGATTCTTGTCAAACGGACAGCAAGTGGCTCCGATTGCGTAATAATGCTATATTTTCTCGTGGCCGACCTCGAGGACAATGGAAATCTCGTCGAACGACTAAAAGTGACACTGATTATCTAAATCGCGATATTTATCCGTGTTCTATCGCGAAAACTACGGGAATCTCGACAAACCGTCAAAATGTCCATTATGAAACTGCCATATCCTCACTTTTCCACCACTACTCCCTACCCTCCAATGACTTCACTACTATCCCTTGCTAAGCAAAAATCTTAGTATCAAAGAAATAGAATGGAATCGACCAAGTATCAGCCATGGAAATACAAACTTTATTTTTATTTGAGAACGATCACATCTCACTAACATTGTAAACACAACTGAGCACGTATTATTCACATATTTCACATTAATATACCAATAACATGTCACACAAATGCCGACGGCTCTTGCAACAAATGAAATGTATTTAAAATGAAACACGAGAACAAGACAGCCGCAAGCGCCACTTCGAGCGCGATACAAAGGATACAAAACAAAAGAATGGAGCAAAACAGACTAGACAAGCTATGAATCCATAACTTTCATTGGCGGATTTCAAACTTGGCGCTTCTACTCGGCCAATAGTGTGACATCTTATATTGTATATCTGGTGAAGCCTGTTGGCTACACAATTCTGCCTAATCGTGTACGGCACATGTGTACAAAATGGTGGTCATATTGTCTGAATAACAGGATAATGTAACTAGAAAATTATTTTTCTCATAAAAGAGGATGAATTTCAGTATAGCCAAAAATTAGAAATTTTATTCGTTATACAGAAAGTATGAAATTCGTTCAAATGAAATATTTTAACACACAGTAAATAGGGGAAGGGGCCAAACTAAAAGTTCGCTATTCTGAAAATTTAGTTATACTGGTGTTTGTTAAAGCGGGATTGATTAATTTTATTGCAGCAATTAGCCATACATAATTAATAATATTAGACACACAGCGGGATTCTACTGTAGTTACATAATCAGCAATTATCAGCAGTTATCTTCTTCCCTTTCTATTCATGGTGTCCAACCGACTGGAAAAAATTTTGCTTTCAATTGTACTGGAATGGTTGGCAAGTTTCTACATGAAAGATGTGGGCTGAAGACTCTACAGTCGACATGAATTTTGTGCGTGTTGAATTTAGTGTAACAATTATTATTTTATCCTTATCAGGACAGAAAATATTCCCCTTATGTTTGATATTTTTCTTTTGTCCGGTAGATTTTTCAAATACTTCAAATTCTAGTGGCTGTAAAAGCACCTCCCTTTTAACTAATGACCTTAGTGTTACACATAAAACCTCCACCTCCCTCCTTCTATAGACACAATAACAAAATAATAAAAGTGCATTATTTCTAGGGATGCAAAGATTGCTGCTTTGGAGAAGACTAGTCAAGAGACTGAGAAGCTCATTGCTGAAGCCCGTACCGAAAAGATCCGACACATGGATGAGGTTCATGCAGCGCAGAAGAAGGTTGCAGATCTCGAGTCGAGGTACTGTCACGTAAATCCATTTTGAGGGGGCTACAACTATTAATTACAATCATATGACAGGATAAAGAAAAACACAGGTCTATTGTATGACTGTCTGAACTGTTTAACCATAATATTTCCTTGAAAAATATTAATTACATTATATGCTATTAATTTTGGTTTTCAGAAATGAAATGCTTAGTAACTAAAATATCCAATTGTGGTACGAAATTGGATTATTGCTGAATGGTGCAGAATGTACTAATCTTAAATTATCGGTGTTGAAAAAAAAGTTAAGTTTTGAATCTTTTGGGGGAAATTCTTTGTAGGTTGTTACAACTTCTGAATGGAAACATCCAGTGTAACATGGTTTGAACAGTTGTGTTCCATGTATTCGGCTTGTAAAGCATTTGTTGCTCTGTCATGCTAGTGTATAGTATATTGAAAAACTACAGTGTTACAAGACTTCCTGGCAACACAGTGTAAAGCTAGCAATCTTGCTGATGGGGGGAAATACAGTTTCTCCCAGTTTTTGCTGCTACTTATTCTATGTTGCCTTTCGTCTGTTCCTGCCGTTACAAATGCAAGACCAGCTAATGAGAAACAGTGCAAGAAAGTAGAGTGGCAAATGCCACTGACAAAATCACATGAAGCATTGCTCCACGAGTTTATATACTATTTAATTTGGCAGACAATTCGCCACATATGTTCATAATTTATAGTGTAATTATTATGTCACATGCGTGATTACATAATTTTGAATGTATTATTATTATTAATTTGTTATTTTCCAATATTGTATAATCAATTCATTTTAAATCAGTTGCACTAGCACGAATGATCAGGGAAATTGGACCTGAGTATTTCACAAGATAAGGAGAGAGTGAGAATTGAGACATCAAAATAATTTTAACGAGTTCAATCCCCAGGAGGGGTGATATCTTATGAAGCCCAGAGGTCCCATCTTGGTCCACCCTAGATGCGAGGCTGATTCTGGTCAGCCTCCACGTGCAAGAGGGGCGACGCTATCTCCAACAGCTGCCGCTTGCATGTGTCCCAAGCAATTTCGAATACGTGCATTGAAAACACAGCCTCCAAGCGCAAGCAACATCAGAGGGGAGATGCTATCTCGAAGAGCTTTAGCAGCAATTAAATGAGTTGCAGGTGTCCCACGCAATCTCAAAGAAGTGCATTGAAAAGTAGCGTGCGCAAGCTGTATCGTCACGTGGCATCAACTGCTGAGGAAAAAATGAAAAAAGTGATTTTTCTTATCGGTTTCTTCAAGATAGCCGAAAACGCACAAATGGGGGTGGGGAGGTCGAAAACTTTGATGTTTTACGAGACGGTCAATACAACATACCTGAAAATATGAATAGAGCATATGGGCACTTCCACAAGAGACACACACATGTGCCACTACTTAACCAATTGAGAATTGGGTTCCAAAATGATCAGGCTCTACCATACCCATTGGTGGTGGTCATTTGGAACTATCTCCACGTTACATATCTTGATCAGTTGATCTTACACCATTTATAATGTATGCACAGGAGCTTATCACCAAGGCCTGCTGATTTGGTTCTATTCAGATAACTGCTGCCAGACTGTTTTTACAACATTGTGCTCAGCTCTGCATAAACGAAGGTTATCATTTAGAGCAGTTGCTTTTTTTGAACTAAGTACAGTAAAACTTCACTTATATATTTTCCAGGGGACCAAAGGAAAAAAACGTATGAGTGTGAAAAACGCATAAATGAAAGTCGGTAAATAAAAACTGCAAAATGTATGCGAAAATATAAGTGAGCGACAAGGAATAATAATATATTTAAACACAAATAGTGCTAAATGTTCCGGTATAACTCAACAAGATGACAGTGTTTCGCCCCGGTGTGCTATTGGGCTCTTCAGTTGGTTAAAGCACACCTCACCAAGACACTGTCTAGTGCACACTGGGAAGGCCATTACAAGACGCATTTGATACATGTGTATCCGCGTCACGAGCAAGCCAATAGTGCTAAATGTTCCGGTATAACTCAACAAGATGACAGGAATAATAATACGATTTGTGAACGTACGTACACAAAGATTTTGCTGAACCGGCTGAAGATGGCTCGATAGAAGAGCTGAAACATGTACCGGAAGAGGTAAGTTACCTCAAAACAAAGTAAATTGTGTTGAAGAGTGGACACATTTGCCCTATATAGAAAAGGGAGGATCCAGGGTAGTTATGAGGACTACTGGGACAGAGGAGCTTTGCTGCACAGTTATCCTGGCTGTTACTGCTGTAACGTGTTTTTCGAGGGGTTTTATGCTACTGGCATAAGTCAGTAGGAAGCCATTCTATATTTATTTATGCGGCAAATTGTTCAGCCAAGATAATTTTTCATGTTAATTTATTATTATTATTAATTTATTATAATTATTATTTAGATATTTTCGGAGCATTTTATAAAAATTATTAGCATTCAGATAGGTTTTCTATGTCTTAGAAAACGCTATCAAGCAAATTATTACGAACGACAATATTATAGAAAATTATCTGATTATGGAATTTTACGGAGTTTTGTCAGTTAGGGTATTTGAGAGACATGACTCACTGGGAATTCAAATGCAAGCTGATTCCTGTCGAGAAGTATTACGCAAGGCTGGGTCGCAAGGTCTAGAAAAGGCGAATTGTCGAAACGGTACTCTCGCGCGCCGAGTGTAATGAGGCAGAGGAGGGGAACTAGCGGCGTGCTCAACCAATCAGTGAGGACCACACAAGCTGAAGCCGGCTGAAGAGTGGGGGAGCCGACAGGTGAATATATCGTTCGACGCGCCGTGAGACGAGGACTATCTGTGAAATACTTGAGGAGTATGGATGCGCTCCGATGTTCAGTGGAGTTAGGGACAATCTGTGTAGAACTTGCAGAGTACGGTCGCAAGTGCGTGTCGCTCCGATGTTCAGTGGAGTTAGCGACGAACTTTTGTAAAACTTGGTTGTACGAGTGTTTGGGTCCGAGGTACGGACCATAGAATTATCTAATCTACGAGAATATCATCAAATTTCGACGGAGATGACGACGTCCAGGAGACTGTGGGAAGCACACAGCATCAGCAAGTACGAGGGAAATGCCTTGGCAATTTCCAATGGTAAGCGCAAATGACGCAGAAATACGCAATCTCTCATTTTTCTTTGTTTTACATTTCATATTTCAGTAACTTCATAGCTTGGAAATAAGAGTAAAATCAATTTATCAGACTCCGTTTTCACGTAATTTTCTATCGGTAATATTCAAATCACAACGCTCCAATTTAAATTTTATACTTATTATTTTTATTAATTTTGCTATACTTGTTTTATATAATAAATTCATTTCTTTTACAATGCAATCTTTGCTTTCAGTAGGTAGCATTAGATATAGACCAATTCCTTCTCCTGATACAATTGTTTGTTGGGTTAATGATCAAATCATACCACGATCTGAGTGAATAGAGTCTTGAAGGTGTTCTGCCAGAGCTAGACGTTGTTAAATACAAATTTAGATTTCAACATTGCATTGAGGTCTTGGCGCCCATTAAAACAACATAGCTTAGGCAAAGGTAAACAGTTACATTTCTCACCCAACAGTTAGGAGCTAGCATAACGTTTCATTTGTCGCCGACAACTTGGGGCTGAAAACCTAATAACATTTGTGGAAGGAGAAGGGTATATATTTCTGTGCCTGTATTTTGGGGGTTATTTGTCTTGATCAGTGTATATCATTATGGGGGATGAGAAAGAAAGACAGATGAGGTTACGTAGTGGTCATCAACTGGAGAATGATGATACGAGCAGTATGTCGAGTGATGGTAGTACCGGGGTAGCGGAGGTAAATCCCGATACTGAAACGGAGTGTAGGCGGCCAACCAGAATTAAAAACTTTACTTCTCGAGTTCATGTATCAGAACAAAGTTAGTAGTGATGCTTTAAATGCAAAATTAGAACAGAATAATGCAAAATTAGAACAAAACAGTAGGGAAAATAAAGAAAGTACAGAAGCTTTAAATGCAAAATTAGAACAGAATAATGCAAAATTAGAACAAAACAGTAGGGAAAATAGAGAGAGTAATGAAACTTTAAACGCCAGATTAGAACAAAACAGTAAGGAAAATAGAGAGAGTACTGAAACTTTAAATGCTAAATTAGAACAAAACAGTAGGGAAATGAGTGACAAATTCGAACTGATTAGAGGTGAGATCAGGGGGGTGATGGAAGAAAAGGCTAAAGAGATTATTGCAGATGTAGACAGAAAATTAGGAAAAGTACAGGAGGAGTTGGAAATTAGAATCAGTACACAGGCTGAAAATTTAAAAGAACTAGTGCAACTGGAAACACAGCAGGTCAAAAAGCAATTGGGGGGAGAAATTGACAAAATTCAGGTGGCTACTAAAGAGGTTAAGGAACAGCTGGGGGGTAGAATTGAGAAAGTCCACTCGCAAATAGTTGCAGAAGTAAATGATTTAAGAGAGAGTAATAGAGAGAGCATTAGCAAGATTGAGGAGAAACAAGCAAAGCTATATGATAAAGTAGAAGAATCAGAAGGAAACATTAAATTAACAGTAAACAGTATTGAGAGGAAGGCTGAGGAGAAAATCGCAGAATTAGAGTTAAAATTAAAAGCTAGGATCAGGCAAGAAAATAGTCAGAATAGGCCAGTTTTTGTGAATAGCACACACACGGAGGTAGAACTGGGTAAGTTCAGCAATCGACAGGGGTGCCCAATGGAGTTCATGAACACTATAGAAAATAAATTCGGGGAAAGGTTGGAAAATGGTAGTATTGAGTGGTGCCAGGTAGTTGAAATTTTAGAACAAGTGTTTGTGGGGGAAACGAGGAATTGGTTTGCTGTCTACAGAGACAAGTTTACTGATGTCAATGATTTTAAAATGAAATTCTGTGAAAAGTTCTGGAATGAGGTTATTCAGTCGCAGCATCGTGAGGGAGTAGTGTGTGGTAAATATAACCCTAAAGGAAGCTCCACCATGACCGAATACTTTTTAGGGCAGGTATTAGTGTGTAAATATCTTGATGGCTTGAAGGAGGAAAGTGATGTGGTGAGGTTGCTACTTAGGCACTTTCCCTATAGGATCAAGGAGGCTGCTTGTATCCAGAATGTAAAGACTATATCACAAGTAGAAAATTTGTTAAGCACATTTGATGCACTAGGGAGAGGGGGTTATGATGACAATTTCAATCGGAACCAGGGTAATAATATTAATAGACCTAATGAAGCCAGGTATCAAGAAGTTCAAGGGAACGGTGGCGAAGGGGCCAACGCTCAAAATAGAAATAATAATAATCAGCTAAATCAGAACAGAGGAAATGGCTATGGTAATCAGTATCAAGGGAGGAACAATGATTTCAGGGGAAATCAAGGGAGGAACAATGATTACAGGGGAAATCAAGGGAGAAACAATGATTTCAGGGGAAATCAAGGGAGAAATTATAATGACAATAATTACAACCAGAATAGGGGTCAAGGAAGAGGACAGCCTAGTGGTAGTAATATACAGCCAAACAATGACAACACAGCCCAGAACATCCAGACCAGTTCAGTTGTTAGTAGTACTACGGCCAGCTGTAGCGGTTCTTTAAACGCGAACCAGGCTGCGAATTAAGGTCAGAATCTCAGTCTGTAGCATGCCCTGTCCATACAATTATACAGGAACCCTATGACCTAAATGTAAGAAATGAATTATTACATGAACTAAATGATGAAGGTATTATTCAGGAAGTGGTTAGTAAGAGCCCCATAGTTAAATTTAACGTGTCCGAGGCGTACACAGATGTTTTAATTGATAGTGGTTGTATGAAGAGTTGCATAAGTAGTGCATTTTATGATAAAATGAAAGGAACTGGAGTAAATTTTGAGGAGATGCCAATTAAAAGCACTTTTGTTATCACAGCTGTTGGGAAGAGGTCTAAAGTAATTTCCAAGCAAGTTTTAGTAGACATTAAAATTAATAATCATGTAGAGAAGCAGATTTGCCTTGTAATTCCAAACTTAGTATTCAGTGTTATCTTGGGTTCAGAGTGGCTAAGTAGAGTGTCTGGTAACTTATGTTATGATGTAGGGAGTTTGAAATTTAAATGGGGAGATTCTGAAGTAGAAGTAGCGTTCAATGACCATATTCAGAGAAGTAGTATTGTAGGTGTGATGTGTACTTTAAATGAGATATCGCCAGCCGTAGAGCGGGGTTCTCCATGTTTTGTGGGCAGTGTGATTACGAACGGAAGTCTAGAGGACTCGTTACGTGAGGCTGCATTTCAGGGAAATATAGAGGATGAACAGTGTGTTCGGCTCTATGATGTGTTATGGTGTAATAGGAGAGTGTTTGAGGATCGCATTGGTATGGCCAATTGCTATACCCATTCATTGAACGTTATTGATAGGTCAGTATTCACAGGACATAGATATCCTGTACCTTTCGCTTATCAGAGTGCAGTTGAGGCACAAATTAATCAGATGCTTGAAGATGGGATTATTGAGCACTCTAACAGTCCATATGTTAATTCTTTGATCACGGTACCCAAGACCGACGGCACTGTTCGTATTTGTTTAGACGCTCGTTTGGTTAACAGTAGAATTAGTTCAGATCAGCTGAAATCTATGTCAATAGAGGAATTAATGCAAACATTTGAGGGGAAGAAGTATTTCACTTGTGTAGATTTGAGTTCCAGTTTTTGGCAAGTGCCACTTATGTACGAAGATAGACCATTTACAGCTTTTAGTCATAAATATAACCTTTATCAATTTTGTAGAACACCTTATGGGTTAAAGAGTAGTTCAGCAGCTTTAATTAGGGCTTTAAACATCGCATTAGGGGATGACACAGGAGAGTTTGTAACCATTTACATTGATGATATGGTAATTAGTTCACGCAGTTTTGAGGAGCATCTATGTCATTTAAATATAGTTTTTCAGAAGTTAGATCAGGCAGGGTTCACTTTGAAGCTGTCTAAGTCGTCATTCTGTCAGTCTGAAGTGACATTTTTAGGTCATAGAGTGTCGAGTAGAGGTGTAACACCATAGGAAGGTAGGGTTAGCATGTGTGGACAGTAGCAACAGGGCATCGTTACAGACACTGAGAAATATGCTAGGTAGAGCAACGTGATGACGTTAATTTTAAGGGAGCTACTTGGAAGGTTGGAAGCAGGTGATGCAGAAACATTTATAGTTTCCAAACGTATTGGCAAAACAGCATATGTGCTGGAGAATAGTGAGGGAAACAGATTATACGGGACGTATAATATACATAGTCTCCGAAAGTATGTGTCATAAAGTGAGGATGTTGAGCTGGCGAGCCAGCCTATCAAATGAGTAAGTGTGGTATTTGGTGCGTGGAAGATCTGGTCTTAAGGCAGGCGTATCAGAAGTCACACAGGGGGGTAGTATGTAAGTAAATGAGAGTTTTTAAGGTACAGGGAAATATGACGGGATTGTCGGATGCTGTTGAGCACTAAATTGTCTCGATGCACCAAGGCCATTTTTGGCAGCGCTGATGGGTTCCCATTTATCTCCAAGAGATGGGGGAGCGCTTGTATAGGGCTTGTTAGCTTAAGGCGTCCACGAGATAAAAGATGGGCCATCAGAATGCGAGACAGTCCTTCATTGAAACTCATACATATCAGCACACGTGATTTCTGTTTACGGCCTCGCCATGTAAGATTTGTAAGTGTGTAATTTAAGATAATTTGTACAATGGTATTATTTGTGTGAGGAGAAATGGTCTGTGTTGAGAACTAGTATTAAGTAGAATATGGTTAACGGGAACTTAACAAGACGGCACAGAAATATTTGGTGTTATATGTAATGCGCATTTACTGTTTTTTTTTCAGAAGTCAATATTAATTTAATCTACTTTAAAGAGAGATTAAGTATTATGGTCACGAGGCGCTGCCACAATAGTGTGATCGTGTGCTCAGTGATAAGTGAGATTAAATTTCACCATAAGGAGGGGACCTCCAGTGAAATTAGGGAGTTCTATGGTGATATAAATATATCAGAACACCTTCAATGCGTGTGATATGACATCATAAATACATAGTGCTCACACATTTATTATGTCTATTTCTCCAACATAGAGGAATTTGAGAGGCGGAAATATCCGTGGAACACTATTTTATATGAGAAACATTGGACTGGTTGCAAAGTGCAATCCATAGTGACAACAAACTTTGACGCAAAGTGCGTGAAGAAAAAATATGAGTGTATATATCTGTAATTTAGGGTGATTTCGTTTATGTAATATGTATTTTGGATGGGGTTTATTAACGTGTCTGGGATAATCGGATAATGGACCGTCGTCACGGTAAATCATCCGATGATCCGAGGCGAATATGTAACGTGTTTTTCGAGGGGTTTTATGCTACTGGCATAAGTCAGTAGGAAGCCATTCTATATTTATTTACGCGGCAAATTGTTCAGTCAAGATAATTTTTCATGTTAATTTATTATTATTATTAATTTATTATAATTATTATTTAGATATTTTCGGAGCATTTTATAAAAATTATTAGCATTCAGATAGGTTTTCTATGTCTTAGAAAACGCTATCAAGCAAATTATTACGAACGACAATATTATAGAAAATTATCTGATTACGGAATTTTACGGAGTTTTGTCAGTTAGGGTATTTGAGAGACATGACTCACTGGGAATTCAAATGCAAGCTGATTCCTGTCGAGAAGTATTACGCAAGGCTGGGTCGCAAGGTCTAGAAAAGGCGAATTGTCGAAACGGTACTCTCGCGCGCCGAGTGTAATGAGGCAGAGGAGGGGAACTAGCGGCGTGCTCAACCAATCAGTGAGGACCACGCAAGCTGAAGCCGGCTGAAGAGTGGGGGAGCCGACAGGTGAATATATCGTTCGACGCGCCGTGAGACGAGGACTATCTGTGAAATACTTGAGGAGTATGGATGCGCGTGCGAATCGCTCCGATGTTCAGTGGAGTTAGGGACAATCTGTGTAGAACTTGCAGAGTACGGTCGCAAGTGCGTGTCGCTCCGATGTTCAGTGGAGTTAGCGACGAACGTTTGTAAAACTTGGTTGTACGAGTGTTTGGGTCCGAGGTACGGACCATAGAATTATCTAATCTACGAGAATATCATCAAATTTCGACGGAGATGACGACGTCCAGGAGACTGTGGGAAGCACACAGCATCAGCAAGTACGAGGGAAATGCCTTGGCAATTTCCAATGGTAAGCGCAAATGACGCAGAAATACGCAATCTCTCATTTTTCTTTGTTTTACATTTCATATTTCAGTAACTTCATAGCTTGGAAATAAGAGTAAAATCAATTTATCAGACTCCGTTTTCACGTAATTTTCTATCGGTAATATTCAAATCACAACGCTCCAATTTAAATTTTATACTTATTATTTTTATTAATTTTGCTATACTTGTTTTATATAATAAATTCATTTCTTTTACAATGCAATCTTTGCTTTCAGTAGGTAGCATTAGATATAGACCAATTCCTTCTCCTGATACAATTGTTTGTTGGGTTAATGATCAAATCATACCACGATCTGAGTGAATAGAGTCTTGAAGGTGTTCTGCCAGAGCTAGACGTTGTTAAATACAAATTTAGATTTCAACATTGCATTGAGGTCTTGGCGCCCATTAAAACAACATAGCTTAGGCAAAGGTAAACAGTTACATTTCTCACCCAACAGTTAGGAGCTAGCAAAACGTTTCACTGCGGATGTGGGAAAATGTCCTCCCTATGTAATTTTCAAACAAACAACAATTCCTAAAGGGAAATTTCCTTCCGGTGTGCACATTCTTGTCCAGGAGAAAGGATGGATGGTGACGGATCTCATGAAGGATTGGTTGCGTGTTGTGTGGGAATCTCTCTGGCCATCACTTAAACCAGAGGTCTCTCCTGGTTTTGGACAGTTTCCGTGTCCATCTTGTTGATGATGTTCACCAAGAAATGGTCAACTAGAAGACTGATTCTGCAATAATTCCTGGTGGCTTGATGTCAGCCTTGCAGCCTCTTGATGTAAGCGTCAACAAGCCATTCAAGGACAACGTGTGGCGAGTATATTCTGATTGCATGGCGGAAAGTCCTCATACTCTTGACGCCAACCGGGAAGATCAAGAGGCCTTCACTAGAATTGAGTGGATTGTTCGTGCATGGGGACTGTTTTCACCAGACATTATTGTGAAAAGTTTCAAGAAAACTGGCATTTCCAACAAATTCCGTATTTCCTCGCATAATCGTCGCACCCCATTTTTCAAACACTAAAATAGGTTTATAAAAATTCATCGCATAATCGTCGCATAGCATATTTGTATTTGTGCGCCAGTCAGTTGCACATGCTGGCGCGACTTTGTCAGAAGAAAAATATCTCGTCTTTATGCTTGCGGGCTATGAACTGTGACGCGAGCGGCAAGCTTCGTCACTTAGCACATTCCGTGAGCTTACAATCTGGTGTGATCTTGTCAGGAGAAAGTAATCTAGTCTTTATGCCTGCGGGCTATGAACTGTGATGCGAGCGGCAAGTTTCGTCACTTAGCACATTCCGCGAGCTTATAATCTGGTGTGGTCTTGTCAGGAGAAAGTAATCTTGTTTTTATGCCTGCGGGCTATGAACTGTGATGCGAGTGGCAAGTTTCGTCATTTAGCACATTCTGCGAGCTTATAATCTGGTAATAATAATAATAATATCATATGGCCTCGGGTGCCTGGTGCAAGCTTTGTTAATTGACACCCAGAGGGTAGCTTGCATGCCGAATTTCGTCGTTCCTTTGAACGCTATGAAAGTCAAGGAGGTTAGATATCTAAACTCCTTGACACTACAGCGCTTTCAAGTAGAGAATGGAGGAACTTTGTGTTGGCGGAAAATCCCGAGATTAATTTTGCCATTGAACACGGCCTACTGAATTCAAATGGGTTCTTTAACATGCCAACAACGTATGACATGAGTATCGTGATTTTTGTCGCCTTCAAAAATCACTTACCATGGCCAGGGGCGAACCTGCAATCTTGGGGTTGGTAGTCCGACACTATAACCACTCACCCACCGTGGCAAGCTTATAATCTGGTGTGATCTTGTCAGAAGAAAGTAATCTCGTCTCTATGCCTGCGGGCTAGGAACCGCGACGCGAGCAGCGAGCTTCGTCAGCACATTCCGCGAGCTTTAATCTGCCGTGACCTTGTCAGAAGAAAGAAACCTGTCTCTCTGACTGCAGGCTATGACTCACGCCAGACACACGCTACGTGAACGAGGCCCACGGCACGCTAACCAATGATCGCACTCAACGCAACTTCTGGGCCAGGGGAGTGAAACTTATGTGGACCCATCCCTTCCGTGAGTTGGCCTCGGAATGACGAGATTCAAAATTTTATCATATTAATTGATAATTCAATAAGCCACCGTACGAAGCGCTGCTAGTCCCAGTTCGCCGATTTTAAAACAGGCCCGACTGTTATTGGCGGAATCTTACACAAGGGACACCTCGTGCCAGTCTAGCCAAGTCTATTTTTAGCATCAGCTACTTCCGTGAAAACATCGCAAAGACCCGTGCGTAATGATACGCATTGGTGTCCAAAATGAGAAAATACAAGAATTGTATGATGATCTTGATGAAAGTTAAATACCTGTGGTTACATAATACATAAATAATAATAAGAGAGCGCACAAGCGTGCAGCAAATAATGATACAGTATATATTTAAATATTGTGGGTTTCTTCTTTGAACTTAAATATTCTTCGCATAATCATCGCACCCTGCTTTTTTCCACGAATTTTAGGCTAAAAATGTGCCGCGATTATGTGAGGAAATACGGTAGATGGAACTGAAGATGACTCCATCTGGGAGATAGAAGAGATTGGGAGTGATTCACCACAGATGGCATTTCTCTGAAATGAAAGGCTTGCGTGTTATGTAGGCAATTTTACAGATTTTACCCTAATACAGTATTCTAATTTATTTCAGGCATCTGGCGCCTATCTTCAGCAAATTCTTGCGTGACATTAAAAGACAGCGGTTTCCGTATAATTATTGCTAGGAAACGTTTTATTGCCTTCGATTTTTTAATTTAAATTAAATTGTGTTAAACATATTTATGATTATTTTTTACTATTTAGGCCTAAATAAATTTTGTAACTTAAGTAAGGTCATTATGTTCGATATTTTTAATTTCCATTTTTAATTTAGATTGCACAATTCCCCCCCCTGTTTTTGAGGTCGAAAAGAGTAAAAAAGAGGCAAAGATTATGCAAGTAAATACGATATTATCAACAATAAGCCTTGAGAAGTTCAGTTCCTATCATGTGGTCTGTTGTCCATAGTTCTGCTAATCTTGTATTATTTTTCATATTTCTTTGTTTTTTATTGTTTGTAAATTCTTTAATTTTTTAAAATCATCAATGTTGTACTGTTGTTGCTTTCATCCTTAAACAGTATGTTAAACTCTCCCACACATAGTTTTTAACATTTTTTCTATTGTACAATCATACCCTAGGAGATGACGGATAGAAAGAGGACAAACTGCAGTTCAGTGCAGATAGAGGGATAAGCAATAGGGATGGATGACGACTAACTTCACAGCTGGACATTCCATTATTTTCATGCCATCAATCCACCCGGTTGTTCTGTGCTATAGCCCCCAACATGCTCGTTTTGTCCTCCAATGTCCTCCAAGAGGCAGGTTCTCCCTAGTAAGTAACTTAACTGAATGAGACAGAAAGGTCAGATCATACATATTGGGGTCTATATATAGAATAGCTATTGACTGTATTGATGATGTGAATACTTTGAACACGGCACTTTGTCCAAGTACGGAGAGTTCTTGTTGGTAGTTGTCTCACCCCTGGGTCCAGACTTGATATCCGGCTCTGCTAAGAAATTTAATTCTGGTCTGAGTGCAGGAATGGGATTCTCTCAGCCTTGTGCGGCTAAGCTGAGAAGAGGTGTGTTCGATTCCTATCTCAACCATCCTAAAAGTGGTTTTCTGTGGTTGCCCACTTCTACTCCAGGTGAATGTCAGGATTGGACCTAAATTAAGGTCACAGCTGCCTCCTACCCAAGCGCTAACCTCAATTACAAATACACTACTACAGCCATCACAATGACTCAAGTTACCAGACAGATTCCTCCCACACACACAGAAATACATGGAGTTACATGACCACAATGTTGCAATGAATCAACACATCTCTGCCTCAACCCACATCAGCCTGTCACTGTGCTTGTTAAATACTTTTTCTCCCAGTTGTATGATTGAACTATTCCTTAGTATTATTGAATGTTCTCTACGATGTGTACTTATCAAGATGAGTTCCCTGAGTAATAATGCTCTTATATTCTTTTCAGGTTGAAAGATCTTGAGTCCAAATTGGCTGAGCGTGATGCAATGATCCGTGTTCTACAGAAGCACACTTATGATAAGGATGTCTCGTCATATCCCAGCATGTTGGGTAGGTCTCCTCATCACACACCTCATCCTAGTCTTCATGGAAACTCAGACCTTGGGAACGTTCTAGGAACATCTGTTTCAAGGGAAGAATTAGGTGAGTATTTTTGTTAAAATTTATTAATATAAGCCTGGTTACGGTATCAGAGTCAAAAAACAGATGAATCACACTTGGATCTCATAAAACAAAGGAAGATAAATCAAATAATAATACGAGGGGTTAAACGGCTATACCAAAAGGATTTACTTCTGATGATCGAAACAAATAGCGCGAAAACAAACTCAAGAGATTACTACAAAATTTTTAGCAAACAACTACAAAGATATGAACCTCCAACATTAATGTTAAAAGACAAAAATGGCGAGTTAGCTCATAGTAATAAAAGAAATACAGAAATTTTAGCAGAAACATTCAACAAGTTGCTAAATTGCGAAGATCCACCAGAACTGCTTCAAATAAATACAGACACCACTATTAAAACACCATCAGAAAACATAAATCCACCCACAATCCAAGAAGTCTACAAAGCGCTGAGAGAGCTCAAAAACTACAAAGCGAGTGGAGAAGATCAAACATTTGCAGAATTGTGGAAATATGCAGCAGAACCAGTGAAGATTGCATTACACCCATGCATAGTGAACATTTGGATCAAAGAAGAACTGCCAGACCATTGGACTACTGCTATAATACATCCATTACACAAGAAAGGAGAAAAATCAAATCCTGACAACTATCGAGGAATTTCCCTTTTGGATATCACATATAAAATCATGTCACGAATTCTATATAATCGTTGTAAAGATCAATTAGAACTGGAAATAGGAGAATATCAAGGTGGATTTCGGCCATGGCGAAGCTGCCCTGAACAGATAATCACCTTAAAATTAGTAATGGACTACTACAAACGTAGACAAAAACAGCAAGTCATAACCTTCGTAGACTTCAAAAAAGCTTATGATTGTATACATAGATCTTCATTGCTGAAAATACTAAGGAATTTCGGACTTCATCCCAAATTAATAAAAATTATAAAACTAACTCTAACAAACACCAAATCTAAAGTAAAATTCAGAGGAGAAATATCTGAACCGTTTACGATTAAAACAGGATTAAGACAAGGAGATGGTTTATCGCCTCTACTTTTCAATTGTGCTTTGGAATATGTAATGAGGGAATGGTACAGGGAAAATCCTAGGAACATAAGAATTGGAACCAAGAAAGATCAAATAGACTTAAATTGCTTGGGATTCGCAGATGACTTAGCGTTACTGGCTAATAATATTCAAGAAGCCAGAAATCAAATAATAAGCCTACAAAATATAGCACAAAAAATTGGACTTCAGATATCATTTGAAAAGACAGAGATAATGGTAGCAAATCCACTTGTAATCAATCACATAACAGTAAATAACAAGAAAGTTAAAATAGTGAAGCAATTTAAATACTTAGGAGAAATTATAACTTACAACTTGGATGAGAAACCTGCATGGCAAGAAAGAACTAATAAAATGATAAAAAGCCCAAAAATTAACATGGTCTACATATAAAAGAAAATGTCTATCAATCTCAACAAAATTAAAACATTACAAGACGGTGGTTCAACCAGAGGTGACCTATGGAAGTGAAACTCTTTTTAAAGTTACTCAGAAAAACAGAATCGACAAAATTTTAAAAGTAGAAAGGAGAATAGCTAGAACATGCATAAATAAAAAATATCAGAAAGATGGACAGTGGTGGATAGTACCAAATGAAGTGGTATACAGAGAACTGGAGCCCATCACTGATACTATTCGGAAGAAACGGCTTTCTTTTTTTGGTCACATCATGAGGACACCAGAAACCAGGTTATCTAGAAAAATTGTAGTGAAACTTTGGAATATGAAACAACAAGTAGGATGGATTAAGGAAATTAGAGAAGATATGAAAGAATTGGAAATAACCTTGGATGACTTGCAAAACAAAACAACAAAATTAAAAAAACTGAGAGATGTAAAAATAAGATTTCAGGCTAAAATAGACAAACGTAATACAGTAAAAAGGGTATTTACAGATGAGGAACGCCTGAGAAGATCAGAGCGAATGAAGAGCTACTGGGCGACTCGGAAAGGAAACTTGCTGAAGAAGAGGACCAAGAAATGATTGACTGAAGTGGTCCAATGAGGCCGTAAAAGCAGAAGAAGAAGAAATGTTGTTTTAGTGTGTTTTATTTTCTTCTTCTTCTTCTTTTTTTTTTTTTTTTTTTTTTTTTTTTTTTCTTTCTCTCTAAGAAATACAGGAACTTTGAAAGGAATGAACACACTACACTGATCCAGATAAGTGCACAAAGCCTGATAGACACTTGGTAAACAAGCAAATCTGGTGGTGGAACATGGTGATGTAAAGTGATTGCTTAGAAGAAACACCGTCTTAGAGACCTGGCTTCAGACTAAGATTGAAGAGGATCTAGTCTAGTACCACCAATTTCAAAATGCAGCCCAAAAAGCCCATGGCAGTTCCAAAGTCTGAACACGTCCACTACCTTTATGAGCACCAAGGCACATCCGAGAATGGTTAAGTTTTGTCACTGCTGTACTGAGAACATTGCCTTCGTTATATACTTCAAGGCTGAATATGGTCTGCTCTTCTGACAGTCTTTACAATAAAGCACAAGGCTCCTGACCACGTAAAAAGTGCCTCCCCAAAACATGTCACAAAACCAAAAATAAAATCACAATAGCCTACAACCACGCAGAAAGTAATTCAAACCCAGATAAATTATCCAAATATTCAATTGCATCCAAACCAGATCCAACCAAACACACTGCACTACAACTTTCCAAGACTCTCACCACAACAACTAAAACATCATCATTTCTCCCTCCCCATTTGTTAAATCTTCATAGCGAGGACCAGTTTTACAAATTCAAATTAAAGAATATACAGTGGAATCTCGTTAGCACGTTCTCGGTTACGACGTTTTCCCGTTTAGAGCGATGATTTTCTCAAGTCCCAGTCCCAATTCTACAAAATACATGTTGATATATCCCCTTAATACGTTCTCTGTTCCCGCTTACGACGATCAATTTTCCGTTGTACTATTTGTAAGCGAACCTGATTTTATTCTTATTTCATTATGAAATTCGGCTTCTGGAAAACACGACGCGTTATAGCCTCATATTCTCTGATAGTTATTGACAGTGTAGATGATTTCATTGTGTTTGACGGCGTAGAAGTGGCTATAGCTATGACGCAACACAGGTGACGTGTCTCTCTCCCTCTGCCCTTTCTCTACTTTCTCAAGTCCCTATCCTACTAAATTCATGTTGAAATATCCCCTTAATACGTCCTCTATTCCCGCTTACAACGATCAAATTTCCGTTGACTATTTGTTAGTGAACCGTATTTTATTCTTATTTCATTATAAAATTCGGCTTCTGGAAAACACGACGCGATATTGCCTCATATTCTCTGCTAGTTATTGACAGTGTAGATTTCATTGTGTTTGACGGCGTAGAAGCGGCTATAGCGATGACGCAACTCAGGTGACGTGTCTCTCTCCCGCTGCCCTTTCTCAAGTCCCTATCCTACTAAATTCATGTTGAAATATCCCCTTAATACGTTCTCTATTCCCGCTTACAACGATCAAATTTCCGTTGACTATTTGTTAGTGAACCGTATTTTATTCTTATTTCATTATAAAATTCGTCTTCTGGAAAACACGACGCGATATTGCCTCATATTCTCTGCTAGTTATTGACAGTGTAGATTTCATTGTGTTTGACGGCGTAGAAGCGGCTATAGCTATGACGCAACTCAGGTGACGTGTCTCTCTCCCGCTGCCCTTTCTCAAGTCCCTATCCTACTAAATTCATGTTGATATATCCCCTTAATACGTTATCTATTCCCGCTTACAACGATCAAATTTCCGTTGAACTATTTGTTAGTGAACCGTATTTTATTCTTATTTCATTAAAAAATTCGGCTTCTGGGAAACACGACGCGATATTGCCGCATACTCTCTGATAGTTATTGACAGTGTAGATGATTTTATTGTGTTTGACGGCGTAGAAGTGGCTATAGCTATGACGCAACACAGGTGACGTGTCTCTCTCCCGCTGCACTCCACCCCTTTCCCTTTGTTTATTTCTCACGTAGGCGCATTATTGTCTTCGTATTCAGCACTATTGTCTTCTAGTTCTTAATGTTCACGTCCAGTTATGACCTATTTTATTGCATGTTTCATAATGGATAAGAAGAAAGTACGGCAGATAACTAATGATGAGAAGATGAAATACATTCGAGACGTGGACTGCAATCCTCACATGAAGCATGTGGATATAGCACGAAAGTGGGACATTCCTCCGTCTACACTGAACACGATTCTCGGCAAAAGGAAGGAAATCGAACGTGCATTTGAAGAAGGAATGAGCGGCAAAAGGAAACGTGTGCGAGAGGGACAGTTTCCTCAACTAGAAAGCGCTTTATTGAAGTGGTTCAAGCAAGCCCGTGCTTCAAACATATGCGTGCGCGGTCGCCGGTAACTGAGCCGTCACTGGCGGAGCGCGAGAGCGAGAATGTCCTTCTAAGCAGAAATAAAGACCCTGTATTATACTGTAGTGTAGGGTTACAGTAATTCATTTTTATGTTATTTATTCCGTGTAAGTTACTGATAACCTATGTTCATGTCGTGACTGTAGTAGTGCATACAATCACTTACTAAGGTCGGCGATTTGACGTCCATATATACGCCGCGTTCTTTCTTATACGTTGTAAATGCAGTATGGCGTTTTTCGGTAGTACGTTTTCCCGCATATGACGTCCAAATTTTTCAGTCCCTTGAAAAACGTACTAACGAGATTCCACTGTATTACCAAACACAATTCCCAGTGGATCATCAATTCAGAAAATTAGGAAGAATGTGGCGTCTTCCCTGAGACACGCACATGACGAGATCAAAACATGTTTCCCATTTGAAGACCAGGAATATAACAAGCCATGAGGTTACCCAAACAAAACAGTTACAACATAAAATCAAAATACGATGGAATAGCACATACAAACCTTATAATTTCAAATAACTGAACATTATATTTGCCAGTCTCGTGCACATCCTGAAACTTACTTCCTCACTTTCCCTCCTTTGGTTTAATAAGTACTAAAATTGTTCAACTTTTCAATACAAATACACTTAAGAACTTATGTTCCTATCTAATGGTACATGTTTCAGTTTTTCAAACCTTCATCAGCCCATTTATTCTTAAATTTCATGCATACGTATACAAGGGTCAATTACAGTAAAACCCCGTTTTAACGTGCCTGCTTTTAACGAATTCCCACTTTTAACGAAGATTTTCGTAAGTCCCAGCCAAATCGCCATAAGCACAGTGTTATTTAAACCCCCTTCTGATGAACCCCGATATAAGGAATAGTCCGCTTCTAAGGAATATATTTCACATAAATTACGATCCCGCATCCCGTTGTAACGAATATGTCGATAAGATACTTTTTTCTAAACTTGTTTGGAATGTAAATTAACATCCGTTTTGACGTAATTTCAGTCCGAAGTTGACGCGCTAAACGAAATCGCTCCTTTGGCGATGTATAGAACCGTGATAAATTGGCGCGGCCGCTGGAAATCACTGTTACTGGCAAGCAGCAGTCACTATCACGCTAGACGCTGTTGGTTAGTTATGTCCATTGAACTGTAGGTAGTCCTGGAATGACGGCTGTATGGGAACGAAGTGCGGTTTACCTTGAGACTAGCTATACAGCCTAGAGGCATGACTGACGTAGGGCCTACGCGTAAATGCCGCGAGACTCGGGTAACTTTACGAAATATAAATATTTAGGCCAAAGGTCTCTTGCAAACTTCACGTGATTTAGGTGAAAGATTAAAAGCAATAAGCAATAAGAAACTGAAAATGTTTATGGATATTCTACAAAATGAAAATGTATTCTAGAAAAAATTACGGAATAAGTAGAAAGTCGTGCCTTCCATGGCTTACGCTGCCTGAACCGTCATTGATAGACCCCAAGTATATGCGTACGAAATGTAGAGCTGTTCAAGCTCTACAAAAAAGTCCGCGAACGCATACACTTAACTCCAACCGTTAGGGAGTTAGGACAGTTTTAGTCGGGTAATGTCTACAGTGACGTCAGCTGCCTTAACCTATAGCCGCAGCACTCTTACACCGGCTAGGCACTTCTGTCCCGCTGCTCCATTCGCTGCTTAGGAATCACGCGGACGTGAGGGGTGCGGACTGAAGGCTCATTCTCTGTTTTTGTTCCTGTGTTGTTGGAAGTTGTACTACGAGTTTTTTGTGTCTGTGATAAGAGTTGTACTGTGAGTTACGGCGGACCACAAAACGTAAGAAGCTGACTCTTCAGAAAAAGATAGACATCATCAGGGATGTTGAAAGGGATAGCCAAGTACCTTTGTCACAGA
This sequence comes from Meconema thalassinum, assembly GCA_946902985.2. Lineage (NCBI taxonomy): Eukaryota > Metazoa > Arthropoda > Insecta > Orthoptera > Tettigoniidae > Meconema > Meconema thalassinum. The sequence goes on from OX336388.2 coordinate 1,851,257,182, forward strand.
TGGCAAAAAAATATGACTTGGCACCCTCTACGCTGTTTGGCATCATGAAACAGAAGGAAGCTATTCTGACCGCGGAAGTTGAGTGCGGTTCTGGGGCAAAAATACGGAAGAATATTCGTTCTTCGCCGTACGAGGAACCTGAAAACATTTTAATGAAATGGTTCGAGGGAAAAAGGAGTGAGAACGCTCCAATTGAAGGGAACATACTTTAACAAAAAGCTCAAGAAATCACACTTAAGCTGGGTTTGGTCGTTTTCCATGCTTCTAATGGCTGGTTTGATCGCTTCAAAAAACGGCACAATCTTTCGTTCCAAAACATGTGCGGCGAGAGTGCGGAAGTTAATGACGATACAGTTGTATACTGGGAAGAGAAAACGTTGCCTCGACTTCTTGAAGGATATGATGCTAAGGATATTTTTAACACCGATGAAACGGGAGTGTTTTACAACTTGCTCCCGTCCAAAACATGCGCTGTTCGCGGAGAAAAATGCCACGGAGGCAAAAAAAGTAAAGAGAGACTGACAGCGTTGTTATGTGTTAACAGCAACGGGAGTGAAAAATTACCCCCACTAATAATTGGAAAATTTAAGAATCCAATATGTTTGAAGAACACCCGTACACTCCCATGTAAATATGATTTTAACAAAAGTGCATGGATGACATCGGAGATATTTCGAAAATTTTTACAAAGCTTGGATGCCAAGATGGGATCGGCAGGAAGGAAAATAGTGCTGGTGATAGACAGATGTCCAGCTCATCCTTCAGATACGTCTTTCCTGCGGAATAACAAAGTGGTTTTCTTTCCTCCTAACTGCACCAGTCACCTGCAGCCTTTGGACCTTGGCATTATTCATTCTGTGAAAGTGAAGTACAGGAAGGCCCTGGTTCAAAGAGCTGTTTCTTTCCTCGAAAGAACTGAGGTAATGAAATTGAACATACTCCAAGCCAGCATATGTTTGTAGCAGCATGGCAACTAGTCACAACGACCACTATTCAAAACTGCTTTGGCCATGCAGGTTTTGGTGCTATTTCAGAAGTTTTTAATGAAGAAGACGCTACTGATGACATTGGGGAAGATTGGGGGGTTGTATCAAAGGATTCTACTGTCACAACATTTGAAGAATTTGTTACTTGTGATGATGACATCCTAACCTCACCACCACAGATGGATGTTGGAGACCTTTGTGATGATGCAAAAAGGCAAAGTACTGAAGAGGAAGACGAAGAAGAAGAAGAAGAAGAGGAGGATCCAGCAGAACCAACTTTTGGGGCAGCAGTGGAAGGACTGGATATTGTCCGCCGGTACTTCTCCTCCTTCAGTGTGGATGAAAAGCTCATCAACACTCTCTACCAAATTGAGAGAAAACTTATTTCCGTGAGACATCTGGGCAAGAGGAAGCAAACTACTTTACTGGACTACTTCAGAAAGTGAAGGGTAATACCTTATGCTTATTCTCATTGTTCTCATGGTCTGCCTTCACAAATCCTTAATATATGTTAGGCCTCTGTTCCTTCAAGTTACAATTACAAGTCAGTAATACCTATTTCTCCTTTCCTTGCTGCAGCTTGTGCTCCCAATGGACCACTAAGGTATCCGTTACCTGTGCTGTTTCGTAAATATTTTCTGTTATTCTTGTGTTAATTTGACTTTTTAGTATCTCTTAACATGTTCATTTATTATTTCTTGACATTACATTAGTTGAAGACATAAATGTACCGGTATCATTATTTCTTGTGATATACCGTATTTGCTCGCGTATATCTCGCACCCCATTTTTTTATTTGAAATTTCAGGGGGAAAAAAAGTACTCACATATATCTCGCATTCATTACTGACGCCATCATATAAATGACAGTAATAACCTTGAGGTAGAAACACGTTCGATTTAGCGCGCCACAACAGTCGCCATTGTCCAGGAACTTACCCGAATCGTTACTAACAGGAAGAGCGAGCAACAACGAGTTGATCCGAACTTCGAAACGAGCCGATTAGGGATCGAGGCGCCGCGTGCAAGCATACTGGCACAGCGTGACTGTTAGCACGCTGTACATCGTTCGTCGCGTCTTCGGCCGCGGCTGGCTAAATTCCCCGCCTTGAGACACGTTCGAATTAGCGATTAGCGCGCCACGTCAGTTGCGGAAGTAGGCCTACTGTTACATTGCAGAGAAACGCAGTTCAGTCTTCTCGAATCTCAATGATTTCGTCTTTACGCATTGCGTCGCATCAGAGCTCGACCGCGTGCAAGAATACGGCACAGCGTGAGTGTTAGCATGCTGTACATCGTTTGCCGCGTCTTCGGCCGCGGCGGGCTAAATTCCCAGCCTTGAGACGCGTTCGAATTAGCGATTAGCGCGCCACGTCAGTTGCGGAAGTAGGCCTACTGTTACATCGCAGAGAAACGCAGTTCAGTCTCCTCGAATCTCAATGATTTCGTCTTTACACATTGCGTCGCATCAGAGCTCGGCTGCGTGCAAGGATACGGCGCAGCGTGAGTGTTAGCACGCTGTACATCGTTGGCCGCGTCTTCGGCCGTGGCTGGCTAAATTCGCCGCCTTGAGACACGTTCGAATTAACGATTAGCGCGCCACGTCAGTTGCGCAAGTAGGCCTACTGTTACATCGCAGAGAATCGCAGTTCAGTCTCCTCGAATCTCAATGATTTCGTCTTTACGCATTGCGTCGCATCAGAGCTCGGCCGCGTGCAAGAATACGGCGCAGCGTGAGTGTTAGCACGCTGTACATCGTTCGCCGCGTCTTCGGCCGCGGTTGGCTAAATTCACCGCCTTGAAACACGTTCGAATTAGCAATTAGCGCGCCACAACAGTTGCGCAAGTAGGCCTACTGTTACATCGCAAATTTTGTGTTTTTTCGGGAATACGGTCATTTCCCGCGTATATCTCGCACCGAAAATTTTCACACATATTTTCGGTCAACAAAGTGCGAGATATACGCGAGCAAATACGGTATAGCCTATTTCCTTCGAACCCCCTTCTAAGGAAGAAATATCAAATCCCCCTGAGATTCGTTAAAAACGGGTTCTACTGTATGTCTATTTATACCGTATTTGCTCGCGTATATCTCGCACTTTTTTGACCGAAAATATGTGTGAAAATTTTCGGTGCGGGAATGACCGTATTCCCGAAAAAACATAAAATTTGCGATGTAACAGTAGGCCTACTTGCGCAACTGTTGTGGCGCGCTAATCGCTAATTCGAACGTGTCTCAAGGCGGTGAATTTAGCCAACCGCGGCCGAAGACGCGGCGAACGATGTACAGAGTGCTAACACTCACGCTGCGCCGTATGCTTGCACGCGGCCGAGCTCTGATGCGACGTAATGTGTAAAGACGAAATCATTGAGATTCGAGAAGACTGAACTGCGTTTCTCTGCGATGTAACAGTAGACCTGCTTGAGCAACTGTTGTGGCGCGCTAATTCGAACGTGTCTCAAGGCGGTGAATTTACCCAGACGCGGCGAACGATGTACAGCGTGCTAACACTCACACTGCGTCGTATGCTTGCACGCGGCCGAGCTCTGATGCGACGCAATGCGTAAAGACGAAATCATTGAAATTCGAGGAGACTGAACTGCGTTTCTATGCGATGTAACATTAGGCCTACTTCCGCAACTGACGTGGCGCGCTAATCGCTAATTCGAACTTGTCTCAAGGCGGTGAATTTACCCAGCCGCGGCCGAAGACGCGGCATACGATGTACAGCGTGCTAACACTCACGCTGCGCCGTATGCTTGCACGCGGCCGAGCTCTGATGCGACGAAATCATTGAAATTCGAGGAGACTGAACTGCGTTTCTATGCGATGTAACAGTAGGCCTACTTCCGCAACCGACGTGGCGCGCTAATCGCTAATTCGAATGTCTCTCAAGGCGGTGAATTTACCCATCCGCGGCCGAAGACTAACGATGTACAGCGTGCTAACACTCACGCTACGCTGTATGCTTGCACGCGGCGCATCGATCCCTAGTCGGCTCGTATAGAAGTTCGGATCAACTCGTTGTTGCTCGCTCTTCCTGTTAGTAACGCTTCGGGTAAGTTCCTGGACAATGACGACTGTTGTGGCGCGCTAAATCGAACGTGTTTCTACCTCAAGGTTATTACGTTCATTTATATGATGGCGTCAGTAATGAATGCGAGATATATGCGAGTACTTTTTTCCCCCTGAAATTTCAAATTAAAAAATGGGGTGTGAGATATACGCGGGGGCGAGATATACGCGAGCAAATACGGTAATTTAAGAAATTATGTTTTTTCATACGATGTTTAAATTAGTGCATCCGTGGCTTAGGCGGCAGCACCCCGGCCTCTCACCGCTGGGTCCGTGATTCAAATCCCGGTCACTCCATGTGAAATCTGTGCTGGACAAAACGGAGGCAGACAAGTTTTTCTCCGGGTACTCCGGTCTTCCCTGTCAAATATTTTATTCCAGCAACACTCTCCACTATCATTTCATTTCATCTGTCATTCATTTAATTACTGCTTCAGAGGAGTGTGACAGGCTTTGGCAGCCGGCACAGTTCATATCCTCGGTGCTAGATGGGGGCTTCATTCATTCTTCCATCCCTGACCCAGTCGGTCGACTTCAAGCAGGCTTTGCATTTTTTCATATGATGATTAAATTCATGATTTGTATGACATGTATACATATTCACAATTCAGAATGCTAAATTTAGGATTTTTAAATGATATAAAACGCAAGCTTTATATCTAACAAAGAATATTTACATATTACTATTTACTAAAGAATTCCCACAGTTCATCAAAAATATGATGTTTGGTACTTCTTGGGTTAATACCTACCACCCCTGCAACCAATAGACAATAATGCATGTTTGTTTGAAGTTTTGTATTTCTTCTGATTGCTCTGTTATTGTCTTTGGGTGTAGATCCTGTCTCGACTACTAAAGTTATGTATTTCATCTGATTGCTCTGTTACTGTCTTTGTGTGTAGATCCTGTCTCGACTACTAGTGTGTTTTCAACAGTGAGCAGTGTGTTAACGAGCAGCTGTAGTACAGGTATAAGCTCGTATGCTGGCAGCTGTAGCGATTCTACCACGAGTAAACTAAGTTCTTATCATCATCCATCCTCCACTTTGGGCTCCAGTTTCGCAGGTCGCTCCAAATATGGCACAGTCGTCAACAAGAGTTTTGATGATACTAAGAAGTCGCTAGATGATCAACTTAAAGAGCTGGACTCTCAACTGGACTCGCAACTACTCAGTAAGGTAGGACGACAGCAGGGTAATGTAGATTCGAGGCCTAATCCATACATTGCAACCATTACTCAGATATGATGGGAAATTCAAGCATATGGAAGGAATCGCTTATCAGCTGCTGAAGTTGTTTTGCATTGGAATATGAATTGCAAACCTTTGTGATCATTGTTCAGTTATGAGAAAAAAGTTGCAGACCTGAATTATCTCGTAACTACCTTCAGGATACTGGTTTGTGGTGTATTTATATTGATGAATTGGCATCAGAATTGCTTTCCGAGAGAAATAGAAATGGATGCTTATAGTATCCATAAGAGGGCACATCTTATAATTACACCTTTCATCCTTTAGTTTCACTACTGTTTCCTTGTTCTTTTGTATAAATCAGAAACGTATGTACGGTACATACATATTGTTAATCAAGATTTAAAGTTTGATGGATTATGTAAACATCTCCAGTGGTTCATACTTTCACATAGTCGTTTGTGTGGCCTTGGATGAGGCAATCGTCCCAGCACTGATACTTGACATTGTATGTGAGTCAGCAGTTTGTAGACTGGTTTGGTGCCATTCTCCATGCCCCCCCTCCATCCTCTACTTGGATACTGCACTCTACATCCGAGGCAATGCTTTACATATTGTCTCGTTGGTCTGATACGACAATTCTTGCCGTCCATCCTTCCTTCTTGAAATATCTTGTTTCCTGAAGGAGCGTATTGACATAAAGTCAAATTTCAGAGAGACTTGAAAAATTGCTAGCCAGCATCTTGGTTAGGTGTATCATACCAATTAATTAACTGAATCCTATACTGGGACGAAGTGTTGGCAAGCCAGATTGAAATAGCTTGTCTATGTCAATTTTTCCAATTTCTTTGAAATTGTATTTGATGACATCCTCTCCTCCACAAGTAAGTAAACTCTACCTGATGACATTTAAGGATGTATGCGAGAGACCTGTGTCAGTAGAGCTACTGGCATACAGATTATTGAACATTCCTAGTCAGAAAATTGTAGAACTTCAGCAAAAATTTAAAAAAGCTGGTTTCATTGTTACCATTAATTTGTAATTCAACTCCTACGTACTTGGTGTACTCTTAAAAAGCTAAAACATAGAAAGTTCTTGCGGCCCAAATCTATAAATTTTGGGCCCTCTTACAAAAGGAAAAGAAAATTGGTACTTAATTATGGCTTTTACAGTATATTTAGACTAAACTTGGAATGTAAATAAGGACAGTCAAGAGCGCTAATGGCTTGGGACTCTAAAAGAAGGGTATTGAAAAAAGATACGAGGAAATAGCATTTTGAAATTGACTGTAGCATTTTGAATTTTAAAAATTAGCATTTTGTAGTATTTAAAAGTACTCTCCACGTTAGAGAAAAATTCAAAATTAATGAGCACTGAAACAAATTCAGACATGTACAGGATTGGATATATGGGTGTTACTGATAAACGGCATAAGCATTTAAAATATTAATGTGAATGGTAAGGTTACTAACTTCAGGTAAATACCATACAATGGTCATTTAACTAAATAATGAAATGTATGTTTACCCCCTCATTATTCCTGTCTCAATGGGGGCCAGGGATGAGGTGCATTAAGTCTCTATTTGCCGGGTGATTTAATAGGTCAATGGCACTTTTTGATTCCAACCTCATAAGACTAGTTATTAAAAGAAGTGACTGAAACTTGGCAAGGAGTTAGAAGTAAGCAGTTGTGACCTTGAAAATGGGAAACCACAGAGAAGGATTTCAGACATTTCACAGGATTTGAACCAATTCGTCCACCAAGCCCAGGACAGCCCGGTATTGTTGTCATTCCACAAACAGCTGCCGCAAGGTAAATTTCATAAGACAAACATTCTAGCATGACCACAGATCGCTTTATTCTAACAACCGGCACCTTGGTATCAGTGGACTAACACAACACTCCGCCGGCCCTCCTCGCTCTCCCTATATCGCTTGTGGAGTTAGCACCGCACCGATAACACCAGCAGCTCAGGCTAATGTGAGTTGCTGCACACCACCTGATATTGTTGATTGCATAATGAGAACATAACCTTTAGATTGCTTCAGCATACCTCAGGTGTCCTCATCTCGCATCACACAACCAACCGATAGCATTTGAGATCAATCTTGCCAAGTAGCCAGGCTGATGCCTTTATTTTCAGACATCATGTTTCCGAAAAATGTTTGGTGTCAAGTTTTTTTTTTTTAAATACTTATATTGGGATTATAGTACTTCCAACACTCCCTTAGTAGAAAAAGAACACAACAGGAGAATGCCAATGCAACTTTTATAAATGAGTGTTGCCAATGCTGCGAACTTTTGTTATCCATCTTTCAAGTCTACTCTCAAGATTTAAATGATCATATTTTATCAGTCTCAAAGGTTTTCTTCAGTTAAGTTCAACAGAATATTTTTTCTAAACCTAAAAGTTCTGCTTAATTTCCAGACTGTCCCCCACACACACACTAAGAAATCCGCAAAGCTTGATTGCAATGGAAACATGCAATTACTGGTATACCTTTCTGCGACTCTGGACTGACAATCTGTAAAACAGTATCTGAATTCAAAGAGAAATCCCTGGACGGCATGAAACATAACCTATAATTGACACATTGGAGAGAATACTTTTTATCATACTAAACAACATTCCCAAAAATGAGGAGAAATCGGAGAACATAATACAAACATTGTCTATTAATATCACCAAACATATTTTTCAGTTTTATCTATCATGGTCAAATAGGGTAACCTACTGGAAATGCGTGGCAAACCTGCCAACTTTCACGGTTTATCCGTAAAATTTACGGAAATTGCAGCATTTTACAGTTTTACGTATGAACGGTGTCATTTTACGATTTCACGGACAAAAATTTGAAATGAAAATTAACATTCGATAATCCCTCCCACTTCCGTACAATCGATTGTTTGCGTGGGTCGAAGGCAAGTCCACGATAGTCGATAACTCGTTCTTTGATATGATTGGTACTTTTAACCGTGTGATGTTTGTGTCGTCATTGTAATTGAATTTAAAGCCGGGATGACAGTTCTTCCATGTGAATCTTAGGTGTCGACAGGCTCTGCTTCGCAAATTCTTTGTTCCGCTCCGTTCGCTCGTTGCGATTTAACCCATATTCATTGACCACGTGAGTTGTTCATTGTTCCCGAAGTTGGCGTTCCTTGAATGTTTTCGTCTTTTAAGGTTATGGCATATTTTAATGAAGTGTTCGAGTTTTTGTGCTATAACTTTGTGCTTCGCAGTTTCCTGTATTCGTTGGACTAATTACATTCGTTCCACGTGTGTGTGTGTGTGTGGGTTTTTTTTTTTTTTTTTTTTTTTTTTTTTTTACCATGTGCATATTCTTTCTTCACAAGGTTGGCGTCGTGTTCATTTAATGGTTTAAGACTTTGTGTGCTTTGACATGTTTTAATGAAGTGTTGGCTGTCTTAAGTGTTTTATGTTATAATTTTATGTGACGTTCAGTGATCCAGGTTCCTTTCGATGTTTTAGTAGATATCAAGAATGAACAAATCCAACAAGAAACAGTACTTCCAGACATTTAAAGAATCATACTCTGTTGATTTTCCGTGTATACTAAAATCAAGAAAGGGAGAAAAATTTGCCTTTTGCACGGTATGTGGGTGTGATATTAATATTGCACATAGTGGAAGAAAATGATTTAATTAATCATGTGAAGTGCGGTAAACACATAAGTCATGTTAAATCGAAGGATTATAACAAGAAAATCAACACCTTTTTTGCTAAGTCTGGAAACGTTGACAGTGACTTAGAGAGCCGAGTGTCTGTTTACTTCCTATTTAGTGGAACACAATGTGCCCTTAAGTGCGGCTGATCATGCTGGTGCTTTATTTAAGAAGATGTTTCCCACATCAGAAGTTGCAAAGAAATATAGTTGTGGTCGCACGAAATCGACATGCATTGTAAATAAAATTGCAAAAAATGCATCATCTGAAGTTGTTTAGTGCCTTCAGAACGGACCATTTTCTTTGGCAACGGATGGAAGCAATGATACGAATGCCAAGTTGTATCCTATTGTTGTTACATTCTATGATGTTCCGCAGGAAAAAGTAGTGAGCACTGTGCTATCCATACCAGCGTTGGATGGGGACTCAACAGGGCGAAACATTGGTAACCTGATGTTATCACAGCTGAGTTCTCATAATATACCAATTGAAATCTGTGTGGCTTTCTGCTCCGACAGTGCTCCTGTTATGATAGGACACAAAAATGGGGTTTCAGCAGTTCTGAAGGAAGTTCAACCAGGTATTGCCATCACAGGTTGCATTTGCCATCTGATTAATCTAGCAGCTGAAAAAGGTGCTGGAAGATTACCAGTTAAAGTGGATGAGATCCTTGTTTATATATTTTATTTTTTAGAGAAGAGAGTAAAGAGAAAAGAACGCCTTCAGAAATTTCAGAACTTTAACAATAAAGAGGCAAAGAAAATTCCGAAGCATGTATGTACTAGGTGGTTATCTTTAGGCAGATGTTTGGATAGACTACTGGACCAGAGGGATCTGCTTCTTTCTTTCTTTCTTTCTTTCTTTCTTTCTTTCTTTCTTTCTTCAAGGAGGAAGTAATATTATGTACCCAAAACATTTCTACAAGCTTGGACATCTTTCAGAATACCTAAAGTTGAACAAAGTGGATCCAAAGAGTATCAGAAGAAGAGAATTCTTGAATCTGCTACTACACATGCCCCTAAAAGAATAGCATATTCTTCCAAATGTGACAAACCCATCCTAAAAAGTAAGACTTCTGCTACAACTCGTGAGGAAAAATTGTTTATGTTCCTGTCCTCAAACTTGAACAAGGCCTTTTGCACTTTCCTTCATGTGACTATTCCTGTATTTGACAAATTGAATGTTGCCCTTCAGACTTCTTCCCCACAAGTTCACTTGTTATTAGAACTTCTAATGGATTTGCTAAAGCAGCTGTTCACCAAGTTTGTTAAGCCCAAAATTGTCAAAAGCTCCTCATTGCTTGAAGTTGAGTATAACTTGATTCAAAATCAAAGAAGTGATGATGAGTTAGTTATTGGCATTCAAACTTTGAACATAGTGAATAATCTCCAGGATACAGATCCCTTTTCTTTTGTACTGGCTGTGACTACATCATCAACAAGTTTCCACTCAAGGATGACGTTTTAAAGAATGTTCAAGTTGCTAGGTTAGACAAAATTGAAGATGCACAGTTTTCTTCCATTCGTTTTTTCTTGGAAAAGTTTCCTATCATGTAATGCAAGGAAGAGAATGAAACTACAGATGAGGTGGTGAATGAGCTTCAGAGGCAGTTCACAGCTCTTCAGGTAGATGACACTTTGGCTGCACATCAAGATGCTGCAAGTGATTCCAGTTGTGCACAAATATCAAGAATTTGTGGAGCCGATGGACTTCTTAAGTATAACCGAATTTCTAGAGTAATGCTCTCTATTCTCACCATACCCCATAGCAATGCAGAATATGAACGTGTTTTCAGCCTTGTGAAGAAAAATAGAACACAGTTCAGATCATCCATGTCCAATGAATCTCTGGAGTCTATTTCTATTTTGAAGACCAGGAGTTCTGGTCCCTGTTATGACAAAACATTTTCTCAAGACTTTTTGCAGGAAGCTAAAAAGGCCACAACCATGACTTTAAAGTCGAACTAGCATGTGATTTGCAGTATATTATATTATTTCTTGCCTGTGTTACGTTAAACACGTTTTATTGTGTAAAGCCTTTTTCAATTACCGTATTTCCTCGCATAATCGTCGCACCCCACTTTTCAAACACCAAAATAGATTTATAAAATTTCATCGCATAATCGTCGCATAGCATGTTCGTATTTGTGCGCCAGTCACTTGCACACGCTGCCGCGACTTTATAACCTGGCGCGACTTTCTCAGACGAAAAATATCTCGTCTTTATGCTTGCGGGCAATGAACTGTGACGCGAGCGGCAAGCTTCGTCACTTAGCACATTCCGCGAGCGTATAATCTGGCGTGATCTTGTCAGGAGAAAGTAATCTTGTCTTTATGCCTGCCGGCTATGAACCGCGACGCGAACGGCCAGCGCACATTCCGCGAGCGTATAGGCCTAATCTGGCGTGGTCTTGTCAGGAGAAAGTAACCTCATCTTTAAGCCTGCCGGCTATGAACCGCGACGCGAACTGCCAACGCACATTCCGCGAGCTTATAGGCCTAATCTGGCGTGATCATGTCAGCAAAAAGTAATCTCATCTTTAGACCTGTGGCCTATGAACTGTGACACGAGCGGCCATCGCACATTCCGCGAGCGTATAGGCCTAATCTGGCGTGATCTTGTCAGGAGAAAGTAATATCGTATTTATGCCTGCGGGCTATGAACCGCGACGCGAATGGTCAGCGCACATTTCGCGAGCTTATAGGCCTAATCTGGCGTGATCATGTCAGCAAAAAGTAATCTCATCTTTAGACCTGCGGCCTATGAACTGTGACGCGAGTGGCCAGCGCACATTCCGCGAGCGTATAGGCCTAATCTGGCGTGATCTTGTCAGGAGAAAGTAATATCGTATTTATGCCTGCGGGCTATGAACCGCAACGCGAATGGTCAGCGCACATTCCGCGAGCTTATAGGCCTAATCTGGCGTGATCTTGTCATCAGAAAGTACTCTCGTCTTTATGCCTGCGGGCTATGAACTGTGACGCGAACGACCAGCGCACATTCCGCGAGTTTATAGGCCTAATCTGGCGTGATATTGTCAGGAGAAAGTAATATCGTATTTATGCCTGTGGGCTATGAACCACGACGCGAATGGCCAGCTTCGTCAGCACGTTCCGCGAGCGTTAACCAGTCGTGACCTTGTTAAAAGAAAGAACCCTGTCTCTGACTGCGGGCTATGACTCACGCCAGACTCACGCTAAGCGAATGACTGGCCCGTGCAGCAAATAATGATACAGTATATTCATTGAAATTAAATATTCTTCGCATAATCGTCGCACCCTGCTTTTTTCCGCGAAATTTTGGCAAAAAAAAGTGCGACGATTATGCGAGGAAATGTGGTATCGTATATCTGCTTAATTTATCAAGGAAGTCCTGTTATGTATGCTCCAAACCAATATTCACCACGCCTGCTGCTGATTAACATGGATTTCTTTTCTACAAATCATATAAGTAGATATGATTTCATTGAAGTATCCTGTTTAAAGCATGAATTATTGTATTTTGTAGCCCAGAAGTATTATTATTTTCGTCAAGCCGGGGTATGTCGAAAATCGTTAGATTTTTTGTAGCGCGTGAGTTTTACTGATAGCTCTTTTCAAAAGTTGGCAGGTATGGAGTGGTCGTCAACCGTATTACTCTAATTGCAAAATAAGAATCAATACAAACAATTAGTATATTCCTTTTATTAGCACAACCAAGTGAAACTACGAAATAATTTCTCCAAAAACATAGTTTTATCGGCTGCGAGCAGTAGACACCATGTGCCCAGAATCTATTGACTTCAACAACTACCGTAATCAATTGTTTACGACAATCAATTTTCGTAAATATCAATTGTGTTGATTCTTCTTCTCTGGGAACTTGCAAATTTTAAAGTGCAGTGCAAACATTTTGTAAGAAGAAATTATTTATTCAATATTTTTGGTAAAATGGGCGCTTTTCGCCTTTATCGCATTTATAGGTAAATTCGCAAGAACCCATGGTTATCACACTTTGCCACATATTCAGTTTCGCAAATTGTGAGTACCGTATATACTCGAATACCACCCGCACATTTTTAAACAAAATCGGACGTGAAAAATTGGGGTGCGGGTCTTATTTGAGTCATCCTGATTTTAAAGATTTAAATTGCCCGCCACGCGCGATATCGGGTTTTGCGAGTATCCGCTAGATGGTGCTAGCCTTCTTCCGGCTATCACTTTGTTTTACCGTAAGCAGGTGGCGTCATACAGTCTCGCGCACGTTTTCCGAGTGTAAACATGAGTTCTACGAAGCGTTTGCGGTCGTTTACTGTGAGTGAGAAGCTGAAAGTTGTGAGGGAAGCTGAAATTATTGGAAATCGTGCTGCCGGTAGGAAATATGATATTGACGAGTCATGTATTCGAGATTGGAGAAAGAAAAAAAAGTGTTGCATTATTACGACGAAAGAGCTTGCTTGTTCTGGACAGTTACCGCGGCCATACAACAGACGCTGTGAAGAAATTCGTCAAGGATGTGAAAACCGACCTAGCAATCATCCCGGGTGGGATGACGTCTATGCTACAGCCACTGGATGTCTGCGTGAACCGACCGTTCAAAGCAGCCTTGAAACAGCTGTATACGGAGTGGATGGCGGCCGATAAGCACACACTGACCCCAACTGGTCGTATTCAGCGCCCAGAAGTTTAGCTGCTCTGTTCGTGGATTTTGACGGCATGGAATCGTATCTTGGAAGATCTCATACGGAAGAGCTTCAAGAAATGTAGTACAGTGGAATCTCGTTAGTACGTTTTTCAAGGGACTGAAAAATTTGGACGTCATATGCGGGAAAACGTACTACCGAAAAACGCCATACTGCATTTACAACGTATAAGAAAGAACGTGGCGTATATATGGACGTTAAATCGCCGACCTTAGTAAGTGATTATTTGCACTACTACAGTCACGACATAAACATAGGTTATCAGTAACTTACACGGAATAAATGACATAAAAATGAATTACTGTACCTCTACACTACAGTATAATACAGGGTCTTCATTTCTGCTTAGCAAGGACATTCTCGCTCCGCCAGTGACGGCTCAGTTGCCGGCGACCACGCACACATATGTAGGCCTACGGCAGAATATGGTGCTTAAAGTCAGTAGCCTACCATGCAGTTTTACTGGCCATGATTTACAGTAGATGCTGAAAATGTTCCCCATCCGCTTCCAAACACATATAATACAGGGTCTTTCTTTATATTTGATCAGCAAAGACATTCTCGCTCTCGCGCTCCGCCAGTGACGACTCCTTTGCCGGCGACCGCTCACGATTATGTTTAAAGCACGGGCTTGCTTGAACCACTTCAATAAAGCGCTTTCTAGTTCAGGAAACTCCCTCTCGCAAACGTTTCCTTTTGCAGCTCACACCTTCTTCAAATGCACGTTCGATTTCCTTTTGCCGAGAATCGTGTTCAGTGTAGACGGAGGAATGTTCCACTTTCGCGCTATATCCACACGCTTCATGTGAGGATTGCATTCCACGTCTCGAATGTATTTCACCTTCTCATCATTAGTTATCTGCCGTCCTTTCTTCTTATCCATTATGAAACACGCAATAAAATAGGTCATAACTGGACGTGAACACTAAGAACTAGAAGACAATAGTGCGGAACACGAAGACAATAATGCGCCTACGTGAGAAATAAACAAAGGGAGGGGATGGAAGGGCAGCGGGAGAGAGAGACACGTCACCTGTGTTGCGTCATAGCTATAGCCACTTCTACACCGTCAAACACAATAAAATCATCTACACTGTCAATAACTATCAGTGAATATGAGGCAATATCGCGTCGTGTTTTCCAGAAGCCGAATTTTATAATGAAATAAGAATAAAATACGGTTCACTAACAAATAGTTCAACGGAAATTTGATCGTTGTAAGCGGGAATAGATAACGTATTAAGGGGATATTTCAACATGAATTTAGTAGGATAGGGACTTGAGAAAGGGCAGCGGGAGAGAGACACGTCACCTGAGTTGCGTCATAGCTATAGCCACTTCTACGCCGTCAAACACAATAAAATCATCTACACTGTCAATAACTATCAGAGAATATGAGGCAATATCGCGTCGTGTTTTCCAGAAGCCGAATTTTATAATGAAATAAGAATAAAATCCGGTTCGCTTACAAAGAGTACAACGGAAATTTGATCGTCGTAAGCGGGAATAGAGAACGTGTTAAGGGGATATATCAACATGTATTTTGTAGAATTGGGACTGGGACTTGAGAAAATCATCGCGCTAAACGGGAAAACATCGTAACCGAGAACGTGCTAACGAGATTCCACTATATTTCCAATGCTATGGATGGCAGTGATGACATTTTGTGGGAAAGTGATGGTGAAAAAAGTTCCGAAGTTGGTATTTCTGATGACGATGAATGAAGTGTTTGTGTCTTTTATTTGTATTTTTAATTGTTTCTGTGTGTTATTTTAGGACGACTTCAGGACTGTTGGAAACTATTTTGTAGAAATGCTATTCTGTTTATTTAGTAAAGATTGTAAATAGTTTTGAGTAAAATTTTTTTAATTTTAATTTTGTTTTTCAAAATCAGGGTGCGGGTCTTATTCAGGGGCGGGTCGTATTCGAGTAAATACGGTATACACAGTCATAATAGTTAACAAATAGTTAAAGATATGAGAAATTAGCATTTTTAAATTGATTTTTAGCACTTTCATTTTGATAAATAGCATTTTGTAGCATTTTGAATTTTTAAAATTAGCATTTTGTAGCATTTAAAAGTTCGTCACCAGGTACGATAAAACTTGAACAAGTTCAAAATTAATATGTATGGAAACTTATTCAAACATGCGCAGGGTTGGATATATGGGTGTTTCTGATAAACAGCATAAACATTTAATATAATAGACTAATGTGAATCATACCTTTACATAACTTCAGGTATAGCTTGCCATGGTGGGTGAGTGGTTATATTGTCGGACTACCAACCCCAAGATTGCAGGTTCGCCCCTGGCCATGGTAAGTGATTTTTGAAGGCGACAAAAATCATGATACTCATGTCATACGTTGTTGGCATGTTAAAGAACCCATTTGAATTCAGTAGGCCGTGTTCAATGGCAAAATTAATTAATCTCGGGATTTTCCGCCAACACAAAGTTCCTCCATTCTCTACTTGAAAGCGCTGGAGTGTCAAGGAGTTTAGATATCTAACCTCCTTGACTTTCATAGCGTTCAAAGGAACGACGATATTCGACATGCAAACTACCCTCTGGGTGTCAATTAACAAAGCTTGCACCAGGCACCCGAGGCCATACGATATTATTATACTTCAGGTATATACCATACAACGGATAATTAAATAATGAAATACACGTTTACTCCCTCATTATTCCCTTTGCGATGAGGGCCAGGGATGATGTGCATTGAACTTCTATTTGCCAGGTGGTTCAATGGTCAAATGGCACTTCTTGAATCCAACCTCATAAGTCAAGTTATTAAAAGAAATGAATGGAACTTGGCAAGGAGTTAGTAGGGAAACCACACAAATGGATTTCATTGATCAAAATGAAAATCCACAGCCTACTTCCAGTCGACCGACTAGGAGGGATTGGAATGAATGAAGGCCCCTCATAGATATCTCACAGAATTTGAACCAATTCGTCCACAGAGTCCAGGACAGCACAGTATTATTGTCATCCCACCTGCCACACGGTAAACTTCATAAGACGAGCATTGTCGCCTGACCACAGCTCGCTTTATTCTAATAATTGGCACCTTGTATCAGTGAACTAATACAACTCGCCACCGGCCCTCGACATTCTGTCCATCTCGCTTGTAGATTTAGCACCGTACCGATAACACCAGCAGCTCAGGGTAATTTGAGTTGCTGCAAAACACCCGATATTGCTGATTGCATAATGATAGCATGACCTTTGGATCTCTTCGGTATAGCTCAGGTGCCCTCATCTAATGTCATACAACCAACCTACAGCACTTTAACTCAATCTTGTCAAGTGGCCAGGCTGATGCCTTTATTTTCAGAGATCTCACATTTCTGAAAAGTGTTTGGTGTAAAGTTTCTACATTTCTTTAATACTGCTACTGGGATTTTGGTACTTCCTATAACACTCCCTTAGTAAAAAAACAAAAAAACAGGAGACTTAACACTGCTGACAATGCAACTTTTATAAACGAATGTTGAAAATCCTCTGAACTTTGTTGTGCATCTTTCATGTCTACTCCAAAGATTTAAATGATCACATTTTATCAGTCTCAAAGATTTCCTTCAGTTAAGTTAAACAGAATATGCAAACATGCAATTACGGATATACCTTTTTGCGACTATTGACTGACCATCAGTAAGACAATATCCGAACTCGAGGAGAAATCGCTGGATGACATGTAACATAACGTATAACTCACACATTGTAGAGAATACTTGCATCATATTATACAATGTTCCCCAAAGCGTGGAGAACACCTAACACACATTGTCTCATATCACGATACGTACTTGAGAGTTTTATTTATAGTGGTCAAATACTAGAAATGAGGGCCGGCGCGATATAAACCAATATAAGCATAACCTTATTGCTCTATTTTTTTTTTTAAGAATCTATACAAGCGATTGGAATATTCCTTCCTTTTATTAGCACAACCAAATAAAACTACGAAAAACAATTACGAGCCTTACAGTAGTCGCATATGATGTGTAACATCTGACATGTTATCCTACTATGAAATTGAGATGAAATATATGTGAAGTCAATTTTTTTCGGCTGTACTACTCCAGTTTTTAATTTTTTCTCAAGTTTCTTTTGTCGATAATTTCGCATATATAATATTATAATAATGTTGTGTAATGTGCAGTGTCAGGTTTATTTGAATTATTCTTTAGCCTGAAGATCTTGAATTGCTGCCATATTGAAGTTGGTACATAAGTTTAGGTTTGTCAAAAATTAAAAAGTGTGTTACTTTTATGAGCTGTCATTTTTCACTGTAGAACCACAAGAGATTCTGGCCACCATAATGAGAAATAACCAAACTATTTGTCAAGCCTAAACAAGATCTGAAAAATGACATAAGAACAAGAATGTAAAATATTGCTTTACAAATGTGACAGTCTCCTTAACCCTTTCCCTACCTTATTTCAGGTCTTGCCATCCCCAGTTTTTACCCTATTATTTTATTAAATGTTGAAGACTGGAAATAGAAACAAAAAATTGCTCATAATATAAAAACAATCCTGCATACTTATCTAAATTTTACAAGTATATTCCATACAATTCAATAATACCTCAAACTTACTGTCACCCCGAAGTACTTAGTTCTCAATGCCTACTCCCTTTTATAAGTGGCCAGTCATATGAGAACACCCGGTGACACTATTGAAATGCTTTATATCTGACAATTTCTTTCCAAAGGACTATCGATATAATGGATTTTTCCTATTGTCTGAAATTCTGAAAGTGGATAGATCCCCATACATACAATCCACTGATAACTTTGACTAGATCAGGTTTTGTGTCAACCCACTCACTGTCAGCCTTCCCCACTTGAGGCTGCTTGTACTCAGTATAGAGGTTAGTGTGATTCTCTATGCTTAGTAGTTCACTGCCATTTACCACAAATTCAAAATATGCTAGTTCTAGAACCAGGTGATAGATTATGCATGGGTCCATTATCGCCGGCAAAATTACCTGGCAGAGTAAATATAGTGAAACCTCGATTCAACGGACCGAATTAGACCAACCAAGATTTTTTTTAAAGTTTCGCGCGACAACTAAACACACGTGTATAACGAAAAGGATGTCGGAAGGGGGGAAGTCGGAAAATCTCATTTCTTTTAAATTTTATGATTTGATAGTACATAAATTTGCAAACAAATTCGGGAAAACCAGACGTCTCTAGTTAAAAAATTTGGACACCTTAAATAACCTTGTAGTTGTAAGACAAAAGTTACTGAATTTTGAGGAAATTGATTGGAAATTTGGGTATAGTTCCGCGATAATATTTTTAAAATTAAAGAAAATCTGACTGATTCACTAGATCAAGGAATATCAGCATTGTGTATTCATAAATGTTTAGCAGATTTATTAGCGGCTTCGGTGGCGTAGTTGGTAGCATGCCGAACTGCTGTGCCCAAGTTACCGGGTTCAAACCCGGCCGAAGACGTCGGATTTTTTTTAAGAGCGTTAAAAATCCTTCCGTATGCCTTCCTTCGGAGGGGAAGTAAAGCCGGCGGTCTCATGTCATGGATTTATGGCATGTAAAAGATCCTTTCACAGACTAAACTTGTGTAAAGCTAAATTGTTAGGTTAGATTTCGTCGGAACGCTCTATCAAAGTTCCAACGTTCACTACTAGGTATCAGTGATATCTGGTAGCGAAAGTTGGAACTACTTGAAATTGAACGGAACGTGTAGCTCACCCTATTGGTGTCCGCTTGAAGCAGCTACAGACTCAGGGGAGCCGAACATGTCCTCGGACACTCCTGGCACTAAAAGCCATACGATAAATAAATAAATAAATAAGCAGATTTATTCACTGGAAATTAAATATTTAGGCATGTTCTAACTGTAAGAAAAATAAATGGGACACAATAATAATAATAATAAATAACTGACATCATAATAATGTTGGATTTTTATTATTATTATCTGACACATATACCGTCAGAATCTGATTTAAGGATTATCCAGGATGAGGCTAACAGATAGCGTTCAAATCTATAAAACGATATTTCTCAACCTACTCACCTTTTTCTTTTGTGGTATAAAGCTTTGTCACGCAACTTAAGGTATGGTTTCCTGGAGAGCATCACAAATGTTGAATTAGACTTGAAGCAAATTGCCCGACTTGCATGTTTGCACGTTTGATTCCATCTTAGACTTATTTCAATAAATTTAATCACATAAATTATACTACAGGACAAGATTCTAGAAGCCATGCATTTCTGAAAACTGTTAGTAGTCATTAGGACATTCAACACCGTTTATAGATTACAGAGAACCATACCAACACTGTCTGAACTTATAGCTGAAGGCAGTGAGGATGACATGGTCCTCCAAGAATGTACTCCTGGCATTTCAACTCTCAGGCATTGTTGCCATCTATACCAATGTAGGTTAGTTTGATAATGCTATATTAGTTTCAACGTTCGCTGCCAGGTGCTGACTGTGATGGCATCTAGTACCCAAGTCCGCAGCAAGGTGTTGTGGACGGTAGCATTTGGTAGCAAAAGTAGGAACTACTTGAAAAATTGACCGTCTGCAGTCCTACCTGAATTACCACTCTCCCTCAAGTAAAAAAGCCACACTCACTTGTTCTGAATGTACACTGTATAGCCATCACAATTAACACGGGTTATCAGACAGATTCTACACACATCCAAAGTATACGGGGCTACATGACCACGTTGTGGCAGACCCTAAACTAAGGAACCAACCACCATCTATACCAATTTCAACCCATATTGTGATGGACTCTGCCATGAATAAGGGAGAATCTGAATTCATCTGTGTAGCGTGCCACCCCTAGTGGCACTTTCGTTAACTGGATTACGGTGGGTAGAAGCACAACACAATTGTTCCTTTAAAGAAATGTTAGGTTTATTGCAGGTCAGAAATCTACACCGTACAATAAGCAGTTAGAAACAATTAGCTGTCTTACAGAAGCTACCTCTATGGAGCTCGACTCACCCTTTCACTCGGCCTTGCAGTTAATCCTCTCGCTAATGAGGTGGACCCGAGTCCTGGCTAGAAGTAACGGCACTCTCCCTCAAGTAAACAAGCCACACTCACTTGTTCTGAATGTATACTGTCTCGCCGTCCCCAGGCTAGGAAAACAGTCCACTGCATTTCGCAATCCACACAGCACTTCACCGCACTGCAATAGCCTCACTTGGGTCTCGTAATTTTGCACGTCACGTCACCAACTATTGTCACACTCGCTCAAAAACACTTCCTCCCTCGCTGGTGAGGCCGCTTTATAAAGCGGGCTGGTGGCTCAATGAATGCTTCTAGAACAATCCAGAATTCACAGCTTCTCGAGATTTCCATCACTAGCTGGGTCACGAATCTTCTGGTCCATCCCTTTTTGTCCTCACAGCCCCGTTGCGTAAGGCGCAGGTAACAGACACAGGCCGGGCATAGCCCGGGGTGGCTGTGACTCACGCGGCGAGGCGACGAAACAACCTCACAGCCGTAACACCTGTAATGAGGACAGACTACCAATAACAAAGTTGCTCTTTTAGGGACAGATGATCTTGTAGTTCTGCCCCTTAAAACAATAATAACTAACTAGAGTTGCTCTTGGACTCAGATCTTGCTTGGATGTATTTTCTAGCAGGTTAAAGTGTTTAGTCAGATCTTCTGGGTCTTTCTGTACTTCTATATCTCAAGATTAGCAAAGTCAAAGTTGTCGAGGCAAGACTTTATTTCCTGACTGGCGCAGCAGTAACGTTCTCGTCTCCTGTGCCCAAGGTTGCAGGACCGAATCCTTGCACAGTCAGTTGGCTTGACTAAGGAACCAACCACCATCTATACCAATTTCAACCAATATTGTGATGGACTCTGCCATGAATAATGTGAGGGAGCCATGCCAGTGAATTTACTGGCATGTTAAAGATCTCCTTCGGGGCAAAATTCAGGCACACCAACGTCTCTTAAAGCCTCAGTAGTTAAAAGGGACGTAAAACAAATAACACAATTATTATTATTGTTATATTTCTTTTTATTTTGAGTCAAGTATTTATGACTCAGAATGCTAGATACTGTGTACATAGTATTTAAAACATTATCTGAGAAATTACACTTGTATTCAGCTGGTCAAATGCCAACCTTAATTTATGTAAACTTCTTATAGTACTTCAGGATAGAAATATCAACTCTTAAAATACCTTCCCTAAAGGTCATAAAGGTATATTCTGTGGGCAGTGAAAATGACAGCTTCTAAAATATATGAAACTTCTAATTTCTAGACAATCTTCCAATAAAGGCCATAAATATATAAAATGCAGTTTTGGTCAATTTAGGGACACTGTATTGTATTTTGAAACTACTATGAACTAGAAATGGGTTGCAAGAATGGATTAGGTTTCATATGTGATTGGCATTTGATGTGTGATTACTGATTAGCATGACCACCAAGATGCATGTTAATTATGGATGGCATAAGTGTACATTATGATATTTGTGACAGCTGTGTTAAGCTTATCATTGCCATCTCTAATGCTTGTTTTGTTGTAAACATTTTATAACGTTGCACAGATCTGAGTAAAGTAGTTATGCAGCATTTGTTGTGCTTTGTATTCTGAATTCTTTCCATCCCATTTGGTTTTCCTATGTTTATTCCTTCTCCTTGTGTTTGGGCTGTGCGATAATAAGAAAAACAAATAGTAAGTAATTGTCATTATAAATTACCGATTTTATTTTTTCTGTGTCGTCACATACTATTTAAGTTGACCGTCTTAGGTCCAGGGGGAAAATATCAGAAAGTTGTCTTAGAAGTAAGTAGTATATCAAAATTATTTCAATTATGTTTCACATTAGGGGTAGATGACTTTTCTGTTCTGCCCCTTAAAATAACGATAACTATGTTGCACATTATTATTATTATTATTATTATTATTATTATTATTATTATTATTATTATTATTATTATAGAAAAGGGATGTGTAGGCTATCTTTGGCACTGTGTAGTATTAAACTCATGAAGAGAAGATTAAAGACTTTGATAGCACTCATTGCAATGGAAGGGCATTGAATGTTAATGTTTTCTGAAAATGATGCTATGTTTTACATTAAAGGGCATTGAAGGAAAATGGAAATGTGAAGTTTTGTCATTTTGGTAGCTACAGTGAGCAGTCAAACGGGATGTAAAAATGAATTTGTTGAATTCCATTCTACCAATAAATGATTATCTCATTTCCACTCTCATTGTTTTTGTTGTTAAACAAAAGATCTTAACAGATTCACAGCCAGCAAATTGTTTCTTACGTTGCAGTTTTATTATGCCTAATTTAAAGATTGTAAAATGGGTATACTGTAAATGCTTTGTGGGTCTTATTTGAAGCTTATCCAACCTTTACAGAAATGATCAGCACACTATGACCCTGCTCATGATCCCCAAAAGATTCAAGTGAATTATTATTTTTTCCTTACTAAGTTTGTTTTATTGTAGGATTGCTGGTCACTAGACAAGATCAATCATGGCTATTGTTCTTCCATTTCAAGGCTGTGTCTTTGGGAACATGTTCAAGTAGCTCAAGTCAGCAAACACATACAAAGTTGCTGATGCATTCTGACTTACAACTTACACGACAATTGGAGCAGTTATACCATCACACTGGCCTCACATGCACAGTGTGCAGAACATATGAACAACTCCTTTTTATCAATGAATTAAGGCTTTTAGCACTTACGTTGTGTTCTGCATAAACAAGCCATATTGACGGAAGGTAGAGAATTAAAATATCTGTCCTATGTGGCACTCAAACCCATGACCTCTGGCTTTGTATACTGTTGCCCTTGACCAGTTAGCTAATGAGGGACAGTTTAATTCTGACTGTGGCGCTGACCTGTACCAGACGATCGTACTGTTAATGTTGCTCCACAGTGGACTATCTATAGATTCCAAGAATTGGGTTCGAGTCCCATATGGGTCAGACATTTAATTCTCTACTTCCTTTGTGTATGGCTTGTACTATTTGTGCATTACACAACCTAATAGCTAAAAACTTTCGTTTGTCATCTTTGTCTTCATGAAAATCTTCTGCAATTTTATGTTTCAAAGTGACCCTTAAACAAACAATTACCACATAGAAAGGAAGCATATAAGCTAAATTTTGTCAAATTATCATCTGTAATTGTATGCAATTGAAATATTTTGCCAGATGCTCCTTACTTGGAATACATGAACTCGATGTTCTGTGGCAATGCATGACCTATATAGAATTCATTATATAAAGGCATGAAGATATAGCTATACACAATTTATGAAGGATTTTTGTATAACTTCCTTATGGTGAATGTGCAGCTGTTTGAACACAAACAAACTTTCATCAAATTCAATACTTCAAGAAATCTTCATGGACTTAATAATGAAATGATGATGATGATAATTGTTGTTTTAAGGGGCCTAACATTTGGGTTATCAGCCCCTACGAAGAAGAAATCAAAGTTTTTATTTCAATTAATTGCAAGAAAAATAACAGACTTTTTGTTGTGTTATAATGCATTTTGATGCATGCTCTTTCCTGCGTATCGTTGTCGTTTGGGGGTTTTACTGATAGCTCATTTGGAAAGTTAGCAGGTATGCAGGTGTCAGTGGCAGGACACGTAATGGGTGCCTTGGGACCAAATTCCCTTCAACTAAGTTCCTGGTAATGGTACGAGCAAACACTGGCCTGTAATGATGGTGCAACCAGTCTCTGTATGGCAAGTGCTGAAGCAGATAGATATGCACTTGCTTCTCAGATAATCCAACAATCGTGTCTCCTGGTGGCCCGTCAAGGGCATCCTGAGCTCTGTTGCCACATGTGCGTCCCCATAAGCATCATGGGTTCCAATATCTCTGAACTGTGTGGTCGGATTGGCCTAGCTGGTGAGCAGTTAGCCAATACGACCATCCAGCCCTACACAGCCCAATAATGCATTCCCTCTCCAGCCCTGTTAAATGGGCAAGTGCACTTTGAATGCATCTTGGAGGCCTGTTGAATGGTTAGCGAGGGTTATGCAACCAGGAAGAACAGTACACTACGTGTGAGTAGACTGTGCAAGCTCTTGTACAGGCTTCAGGTGGGGGTACGTGTATGATCTCTGGTGGCGAGACCAACCACCCAATACTATTCCTACACTAGACTATTGGTCTGAGATGTAACTGTATGCTAAAGTGTGCAGCAAACCAACAATAATTCCTTTTTGTTATAAGAATTTTTTTGTTGACCAGTGTAAATAAATAGTATATTTTTGAAAGCATGGAACATTTGTGTCCCTTTCATTAGTAACAGTAGTTTTAAATGTCTCCTAACACAATAATTTGTGAAGAGTTTTCAAGAATTTAATAGCAGACACTTCACAGTTCTTAGAAAATAGGCAAATTTCAGCCAGCCCTACCTACAACCTGGCCAGCATGCGTTGATGTCGTGTGCGTGGTGTGACACTAACCCTAACCATATATCACGATTCCTGGACTATCCCAACTCTTGTTTGTCTTTCTTTCTTCCTTTTCAGCGGGGTCTTTGCTGTTTTCCAGGATTCTCTAATACAAGCACTACGCCGAGAAAAGGAAAAATACCCAAGCCACTACTGGCGAGTGTAGGGGGCACTTCCTCTCATCATCATTTGTTTGAACCTGGTTTCTTGCAAGGTTTAGTGCCAAACCGATATGAGCAGGGACGTCCCGAAGAGATCATGCTGCTGGAAAAGCAGGGACGTAGCTCGCAGCAGCAACGTATGCAGGAAACTTGTCTGACAGGAACGGGTAACTCTGGGGCTAGGAACCGATCTGGCAGTCTCCCTCCCACATCACTTCCTCGACCACGTAGAGCACATAAGCCTCCTGGTGGTGGGAAGGACCGCAAACTCGGAGAGTATGGTCGATTGAGCGATGGGGAAGGTAGAAAAACCCCCGCCAATTCATGTGGGGGGCCAGATTCTTTGGAGAACAAGGGTCGTGAATCACCTGCCCGATCCAATATACCCTCGCCTAGGAAATTGGGTGAATACGGGCGCCTTGGGGATGGAGAAGGACGTTCGTTGAGGAAACCTAGCAGCATATCTCGTGTTGGAACTGGTGGGTCTAGTCAAGATAGTTCTACAACTGGTACAAAAGGAAGGGATTCAGCTGCCAGTGCAAGTGAAGATTCTGGTTCAACAATGGCATGTCAGTCCAAGTTAAGATTGTTCCAAAGCCCCAGAGCTAGGAGAGGCTCATCTGTTACCAGGGACACCAAACCAGCATCGACTGATAGCAGTGCAAGTGGCAAATCTGTTGCAAGCACTGGTAAGTATCGTATTCAGTTCTGAAATGCTAGTTTCAGTCCAGTCCTCCATTATTTAAGTGCCTTAAAAAGCTTCAAAACTGTTCTAGTTGCAGAAGAAATAAGACTGAGAAACTATTTTGCTAAATGTATCTGTACCTTTTATATTCTGTAGCAGGTGGAATTCTCCAGTTTTACCTTTTAATACCACATGAACCTTAATTCCTAATATCAGAATCTAGTCTTTATTGTTCAGCCATCTAGTGAGGTTTGTTAATTTATACGAATGTTATATACAAAATAATTATATTTAATCATAAAGCCAAATATATATATTTGTAGTACCATGTTTAATACTATGTGATCTATGAGATAAACAGAACAGTAGGACTGAATTTCTTATGTGTTACTTTTTATTCAATGCAGCGTGACTCCTAATTCATTAATTCCTGCACAAGAAAGCTATAGAAACCTATTCATCTTTTCCTCTTGCTCATCCATCTTCCTAATCCATAACTATTAATGGAGAGCTAGCTGGTAATGGAGAGGAAAAATTGTATCAAAATATATTTTGTTGCACTTCATTAAGTTTTTAAAACAGCAGGTGAGTTAAGTGAAAGAGAGGTCCAAAAGCCCTAACTTCGCCACTATCAAGGCATCAATAATAATAATATATTCAAATCCATAAGAGTGTTCGTCCAGATTTGCTTGGGGCAGATATAAGATTATTTTTCTTAGATGTCTCTCTCGGTGCTTTCGTGTTTTGGAGGTATAGATATACTATGGTATTTTTATTAAGGTGTCTGCATGGCACTCTCTGTTCACTGAGCATTATGTGGCAGGTTCAAATCCATTTTTGTTTAAATAGTCAGGATAATAGGCATTTTTTAAATTGTGGAAAACTGCAGCAAAATAACCAAAATACACATGTTCAGTTATACAGTATGTTTATGTACTACATTTTAGTACCAAGTTTATAGCCAATAAGAGAATAAAAACTGGCCTATGCAAGTTTGTATCACATTTTAGTTTGTGAACTTACTTTGCATTGTTCTTGTTCATTTTCTAAATTGCACACAGAACTGCTAACACGGTGTTGCCTCAAGTTCCCAACGGTCATTAGTCGGCCAACTATTAGAACGGTTTTCAATCAAGGAGAATCTTCCACTTAAATGATTGAGCCTACTGAAAACTCACTATTGTAGATGAAATCATATCAATTCTGATAAAACAGTCATTTTTCACAATGCACAGTACATATGGCAAGTGATATTATTACATACTCGGTGATCAGAAGTATCCAGATACATGAAAATGAAGGCTAGCCCATCAAACACAGCTAAATGCATAGAAAGAGTGATTCCCCACCAGCGCTGGCATTGTGTTGAAGCAGAGCACGGCACCCTTGTTAGCCATGTGCTGCCTTACGCCAGCATTCGTGTATCTTGTGTAGAGTGTGCAATTGACAATAACGATTTTTAATGTACAGGTTTGGTGGCATTGATTAACCACAAAGGAGTAGTGTGTTGCCTTTGGGTATGCAAATAATTTGGCAAAGAGAAGAAAAAAGTGCAACTGAAAAGTTCAATTTTTGTAGGCAAGTTAACTATTTTTAATCAAGATTTCTAAGAAAATTCTGCTAGTTTATGTTCTCCTGTTCAGAATCATGCTTGTTTTCTACAGATGTAAATATTTCCTTAATTTCATTTGGTGGTTTCCCAATAAGCCTTGTTTGAGAGCAGAATGGTTGAAAGTAATGTGAGGAAAAGAGTGAGAGGCCAGTTTAAAATAGCTCAGTTCATTTCAAAGCATACAAGTTTTCACTTATTTATAGCATGGTGTGTTGTAAATCAAGAGTGGGTGCTATATGAGCATATTGCTCACATTTGTTTCTAAACGTACTGAGAGTTATACAGAAGGCCCATATGGTAATGAGTGGAGAAAATAATGTGCTCTGCGGTGTTTGTGCAGATTTCATCCAAACATGTCTTGCAGGTGTTGTGTAAATATTTTCCAGAATGAAGAAAGTTAAGCTTTTGTTGTTACAGGAAATATCTCTCAGCCTGCCTTCATAGTCTTGTGCTTTACATGTTTTATAAGAAGCCTATGGAGCCAAGATTGAATGGTTGCAGTATTTTTTGTGATCCTTAATGTGGCTTTCTTCCATATTACCACACCCATTTCAAAGATAGCTTTGAAGCCATTTTTCAGTGTTCCCTTATTGACAATTGATATTGTAACTTTCAGTCGGTCAACACAAAATAATTCCAATTACTGGAATATGATAAAAAAAATAACCTGAAATAAATTGCATGTGATTAGGATATTATATTCTTATGGACTATTGAAGAAGGAGAGAACTAGGGGATGACATGTTTGGCTCATCAAGCAAGCATCATCAGATTCCACAGACAGTCCCTATCCTGCAAAATCAAAAAATTAATAACCTGTCAGAAAACTTGGCTAGTGTTTATTACTGATAAATATTAAGGCATTAAGCACCCAAAGAAAAGAACTATTTTAACGTTGAAAAACTTAGAAATGACGATCCCATCAACAAAACAGTCTTCCTCCCCCCCCCCAACTAATCTATGAAGGTGCAGCTACTATTGATGTGATACGCTCTGTCAAAGTTCCGGTAGCGAAAGTTAGAACTACTTGAAATTGAACGGAACTTGTAGCTCACCCCAAGGGTGTCCGCTTGAAGCATCTACAGCTTCTGGCGAGCCGAACATGTCCTCGGACACTTCCGGCACTAAAAGCTATATGCTAAATAAGTAACGTAAGCAATAAGCCCTAAACTACAACATACAAAATAGTGTTTGTCTACTATTAATGTGTTGAAAACTTCTCAAGAGATAAATGCTTTTATAAAATCTATTCAAATTCAAAGACAGCAGAGGAAATAAGAAAGTACTTTATGGGATAGTCAAAAGTAAGAGAAGAGGTCTGCGAGAGGATGTGGTAATGATGGACAAAAACAAAGAAACACTCATGGCAGTGTGGAAAGAGTACTTTGAGGATTTGCTGAATCCAAATGGTCATAGGGAGGAAGACAATGTATTGGAAGATGGAGAAGACAACACAGGAATGGGAAAGGACCTGAATTGGAGAGAACTGGAGATGGCTATAGACAAGATAAAAGGAGGAAGGGCACCGGGTGTGGATGAAGTGAGTGTTGAAATGGTGAAGGCAGCAGGGGAGGTTGGGAAACAGTGGCTGTACCGTGTGATGAGGGTGATATGGAAGGAGAAAAAGTCCCCAGAAGATTGGAAGAAAAGGAAGCAGAAAGGAGTGCAGAAATTACAGGGGAGTCACACTCATACCTCACTGTGCCAAGATATATGAAAAGATATTAGAAAGTAGAATACGAGCCAAAGTGGAGAGAAAATTGAGAGAGGAGCAGTATGGTTTCAGACCTGGTAGATCAACAGTGGAGCTCATATTTTCAGTGAGACAGCTCCAGGAACACCACTACGAATTTGGAGAGGATCTGTTGATGGCCTTCCTGGACATCGAAAAGGCCTATGATAGTGTGTGTAGGGAGAAGGTTTGGAAAGCAATGGAAAACATGGGAGTGGAAAAAGGGACTGTAGGCAGAGTGAAGGAGATGTATTGTGGAAGTGTGAGTTGTGTGAAAGTTGTAGGGGAAAGAACAGACTGGTTCAGACAAATGAGTGGCCTGAAACAGGGTAGTGCGCTGTCACCCCTTCTCTTTATTGTGGTTATGGACGAGGTAATGACACGGATAGCAGGAAAGATAGGAGAAGATAAGATGAAAGCAATGGTGTTTGCAGATGATCTCATGGTGTGGGGAAACAGGGAGGAGGAAATTCAGGAGCAACTGAAGGCTTGGGAAGAAGCAGTGGGAGAGTACGGATGGAAGTTCAACATCATTAAATGTGAGATCCTGTTAACGACCAGGAAAAAGGACAGACCAATGAGTGGGATAACACTTGGAGGTGGACAGCTGAAGAAGGTGGAAAGTCTGAAGTACTTGGGAAGTATAGTGGAGGAAAATGGGAGAAATGACAAAGAGATTACGGAACGTGGCAGACAGGCAGAAGCATTGCTGAGAAGCATTAGGAGCTTAGTGTGGAATAAAGATGTCCCACAAAAAAGCAAGGAAGTGTTATACAGAAGCTACTATATCCCGATACTGACCTATGCTTCAGAAACGTGGACAATGAAGAAAAGAGACATAAGCAGAATACAGGCAAGTGAAATGAAGTTCCTGCGAAGTAGGATCGGAGTAACAAGAAGAGACAGGGTGAGGAATGAAAAGGTCAGGGAAATGGTGAAAGAGGAGCCCTTGCAAGGTAGGATTGAGACATCAAGACTGAGGTGGTATGGACACTTAAAGAGAATGGATGAGAAGAAGATTCCCAAGAGGATACATGAGATGCAGATGCAGAAGAAACGACCAAGGGGAAGACCAAGAGATAGATGGCTGGAAGAAGTGGAGGAGTGTGTCAAGAAGAGAGGCGAGGACTGGACCAGAGTGACAGCGGAGAGGTGGTGGGAAGAAAGGACTAAGTGGCGAGGCTTATGTTCCAAACAGACCCAGCCTGGGGCTGGAAACTGTACAAGATGATGATGATTCAAATTCAAAGCATTCAAAGTAATAGTTTACTACATCAAAAAGTGGCTGTCTGAGCAGCCTGCTGACATTCCACAGTTCAGATAAGTATCCACATCAAATCTGTCAACGCATTAATAGTCATCATCACCAGCCAATACTCGTATCAGAGTGTTAGTTTCTTCCCTGCACTCCTAAGCTCTCGTGTCCGCACGATGGAGATGCCGCTGATGACTCAACAGACCGATCCTCGCATAGAACATGCGGTTGCATACATCACATCTGATGGTAGGGGGAGGACGTGGAAGTGTTTGGCGGAGTTTTCTTCTCTGACGAGCTTCCGTTTCCTGTCTTTGACTTTTGTTCAAAAAGTAGAACAGCGTCGAAGGTGGTTTTGCGCCAGCGCGAACGGTCCTCCGCAAGTGTACACCATGTATCGGGATTGACAGATACATTTTTGAATATTTCTTTGAATTGACCTTTAAAACGTTTCTAAGGTGCACCTGTTGGTCTCTTGCCCGTGCTGAGTTCACTGTGCAAGATCTGCCGAGGGAGTCGGTCATCACTCATATGCTGGACATGGCCAGACCATCTAAGCCGATGGCCGATAATGATGGACTCGATACTCTTAATTTTTGCTCTCGCCAGTACCGTGACATTAGGTATGTAGTCATCCCATTTGATGTGCATAATGGAGCAGTTTTTTTGCTGGTGGATGCATTCCAATTTTTTAATGTCCCGGCGGTATACAGTCCAGGTCTCACATCCGTAGAGCAGCGTAGAGATGACAACAGCTTTGTATACCATCAGCTTCTGGAATACATGATGTAAGAGGCATCCAAACGCAACATAGTAGACTAACACCATTTCATATGTTGTAGTGATAGCTTTTTACTATCACAGTAGAGTACTTGTAGGCCATTTCTGGATATTAGTTTACAGTTCTATAGCAGTTTAGGGCTTATTACTGAAGTGTATCACAGCAATAGTAGCTACACCTTCATAGATTAGTTGGGAGAGGAAGACTGTTTTGTTGATGGGATCGTAATTTCTAGGTTTTGCAACATTAAAATAAAAGGTTCTTTTTTCAAGTGCTTAATGCCTTAATATTTATCCGTAATAATTAGCACACTTACTAAGTTTTCAGACAGGTTTTTTATTTTTTGTTTTTGGAGGATATAGACTGTCTGTGAGTGTCACTGTAGATTTGGTAGTGTTTTGTAGAGCCGTTTGTCTTGTAAATTTGGATCTGATGATGCTTGCTTGATCGAAACTTGTCATCCTTTATTTTATGTAGAGATTTGAAGCCATTCTTTCAGGGTTCGCTATACAAAATTGTCATTTGTAGCTCTTTGGTCGGTCAACACAATTATGCCCAATGAATGGGCAGGGTACCAGATATACTGTAAATATAAAAATACACCCCCTGGAAAAAGTTACGTGTATTAGTTAATTGTCACTATTTATTATTCATTATTGCCCCATTTAATAGCGACAATTAATATAATTTTATTAATGCAGCCAATGGCCATGTACTTTTCTTTTCAGGAAGGGATATTGGAAGGAAATCGGCCGTGGACCTATTGAAAGGAACCGTCCCGGCATTTGCCTGGTGGTGAAAATGGGAAACCATGAAAACCATTTTCAGGATGGCCGAGGTGGGATTTGAACCCACGCTCTCCCGATGCCAGTGAGGCATGTACATGGTGGCCACTACTCCTGGATTTTTATTAGGTCTGGAAAATGAAGACAAATTTGAAAACTCCTGGAAAATAGCCACTGTTAATTAATTATAAAATTCTTTCCATCCTAAATCATACTCCCACTGCGGTTTTGGGTGAGCACTCTTCGTTAACGAGAGAAATTTCCTTAATTACCTGTTTCTGTGTGGGAGTACACGCGATAGTATTTTTGTAAAACATATTGAATATAGACAACTTCACCGCAATAAAATTGCAGGCGGCATTCTTTTCTCTTTTTTTTTTTATGCGGATATTTGTCACAACGGCTTTTTTAAAACAGTAATTAAATCATTTGTGTGTAGGCTTGCGTATCAATAACGCAATCACCACTAATTTTTGTCAACATCTGTATAAGTAAACCAAATAAAACTGCATTATTTTGGTCTTGAAGTTGGCAACCGATAAAGGCCCCCCCCCCCCCCCGAACTTGCGCTTATTTTTAATTCTGGAAAAATGAGAATTACTCCTGGTAAATTCCTGGAAATCTCCTGGAAAATCGTTGCCCACCATGCATGTATTTTTTCCAGAAGTGTATTTTTATATTTATATCTTGTATCCTGCTCATTCATTGGGCATAATCATGTGACCGACTGAAGAGCTGCAAATGACAATCCATTACTCCTTCTACTCCATAACAATACAGTATAATAAATCACATGTAATTTTTTTTTTTCACATATTCCAGTTACTGGAATTATTTTGTGTTGACCAACTGAAAGTTACAATATCTATTGTTAATAAGGCAACACTGAAAAATGGCTTGAAAGCCATCTTTAATTTGCTTTATGTCTAAAATGGCCCATGGTATTGTATAAGTAGCAAAATTAGGCATTA
This sequence comes from Meconema thalassinum, assembly GCA_946902985.2. Taxonomy (NCBI): domain Eukaryota; kingdom Metazoa; phylum Arthropoda; class Insecta; order Orthoptera; family Tettigoniidae; genus Meconema; species Meconema thalassinum. The sequence goes on from OX336388.2 coordinate 1,851,290,238, forward strand.
GATCAGGGGCAGCTCCTGACTAAAATTTTAGGGTGAGCAGATGATATTGTTTTATATTTGACATTCATTGTTGCCAATATTCCCATTATCATAATTCCACACAACACAACATTTGAAACAAGTTTTAATACAAAGTTCACGTTTTAAAAACTGTACTCACATGGCTCCTTATCTGTAAATATATTCTCCTCTCTCGTGCTTGGATGAAGTAAATTTATCAATCAGCTTGGTTGATGAGGCCCATATTTTTAATTTCTAACTTTATGTTCAGAAGAAGAAAATTTGTTTGTTAATAATAATAAAAATTTCTTTTTCCTATGTCGCACACAATCAGCATATTAAATAACTACTTACCGGTACCGTACCACAAAAGTTAAAAACACATTAATTTAATGAAATTAACTTCATTTAGAGAACTCACAAAGGCACTTGTACTGTATTTGGAACACCAGACAGCTGGGAATGTATAAATATATTTTCGTCTAATGTCAGCAAGCTGCGAACAATGGCTGAATACCTGTTGAAGGGCATGGGGTGAGGTGGACCCTTCTCCCGTAATGCGGTTTGACAGAGACAGAAGCAGGAAGTGAAATGGAGAAATCTTCTATTTTGCTTTAAAGCAATGCTATGGGCCCAATCTGCTGACCCTTGAAGAGAGAAAAATCCCTTCATAGTACAGAAGAATTCCCATGCAAGACAGTGCTATGTCCACTGTTTACTCACGCAGCCCATCTAGCCATATACTTTACATGGGACTTGCTGCATAAATCCTGTGCATGCTGAGGGGGAAGTGCCTGTTCGAGGCACTGGGACCCCGGGCAATATCTGCTATACCAGGTAGGTATTGCCTTGGCTGGGTGGCGCCACAGTGATAGCCCCCGTTCGGAGTGGGCAGTATTCGGGGAGGATTTCGTCCGGGATGCCAAGTAAGCGATCACGGACACCTGTACAGGGTGGCACCCTTAAAAAAGTCGTCTCTGGAGTGTAGACCGAATCCCAAGGTGTATACGCCTTGGGATGAGGCATTTAATAAGAAGTTTCCTGTTGACAGGTCTCCTCGCTACCTGGTAGCTACCAGGACAGAGGAAATCGAGGGGAAATATCGCGACCTTAACGGGATTTCCAAGCTCCGGAACGGGCAGCTCCTGCTGCATACCATTGACCGGCAGCAAACCGAAGCGTTGTTGGAATGCACGCTTTTCGGCGAAATTCCCGTTAAGGTTGAGAAGCACGATACGCTAAATGAGGTCCGTGGAGTTATATTCCATCGCCACCTCATTCTAAACAGCGACGCGGAATTGATGCGGGATCTGGGGAAGTGAGGCGTCACCAGGATTAGGCGCATCACCCGGAAAATTGGAAATGATAGCGTCAATACTGGCGCTTTCATTCTTCACTTTGAGGGTGATGTAGTGCCTAGGCAGGTGAAGGTCATGTCGTACCATCGCGACGTTAGACCGTACATCCCTCCACCTATGTGCTGCTACAATTGCCAGAAATTCGGCCATGTTTCTGCCAGGTGCACTGCCAAGGCAGTGTGTAGAGAGTGTGGCAAGGGGACACATGACGGGGTGGGGTGTACGCCTCCTCCGACGTGTCCTAACTGCCAAGGAAGTCACTCTCCGCGGTCGAAGCAGTGCCCTGAGTTCTGCAAGGAAGCAAAGATCCAAGAAATAAGAACATTGGATCGGCTTTCATATCATGACGCTCGAAAGAGATACCGTGATATGACTGCACCCGAAATTCCGGTATCTTTCGCTGCTAAGGTGACGCCACCTATCACCCCTGCCCCTTTCGTTCCCCGTGCTGTACCCTCGACGACGAACTACTCTGAGACCGTAAAGTCTCCCCTCGCTGTCCAAGCGAGACCTGTCAGGTTTTGTGACCTCCTTCGGCCATTGTGAAAAAGGTGCCGGTTATACCATCTAAACCGGCGCAATCGGAGAAGAAGTCATCTTCCTCTCCGAAATGGTCGGAGAAGAAGTCTTCCCCTCCCAACGAGGCATAGAAGACGTCTGCGACCGGGGCTGGATCCACCTGATAAGACAAAGATAGTGGAGAAGAGGGAGACGGTTCGTCGCCGTCTCTCTCGCCCTCCTGCTGACGGGGTGGCTACTGTCTCTGCTGGCCTTTCCGCTCCCACGACCACCAAGGGAGCGAAGCCTGCTGAAGCCAAGCCCGTCCGTATGGAGGAACTCCCCTATAGAAAAGAAAATAGATCGGCAGAGGAGAGGGGAACGGTTCAGCGCCGTTTCTCTTCCTCTCCTAAAGGCAGGGCTGCTCACGTATCTGCTGGCCATCCCGCTCCCACCACTACCAGTGGAGCGGTGCCAGCAGGAGCGACCTTGTTTTATAAGGACCCGGCATCTGTGGGGAAGGGGCCGTCTACTTCCCCAAACACACGTCGGCGCCGATCCAAGAAGAAATCTCTTCGGGACGTGTCGGGGACAGACACCCAGTCTTCGGTCCAGGAGAAAGTCCGACGACGACCGCGCGCAACCCAAGAGAGCGCCCGCTCCATTTTCTTCGTCTTCGGAAGGAGATGTGGAGATTGAGGTGTGCTCTCCTGCCCCATCATCTCCAACTAGAGATGGGGAAGGGTGGCAAACGGTCAAGCATAAGTAGAAGACCACTTCTACTTAAGTCCACACCATGGCACTATTACAATGGAACTGTAATAGCTATTCTGTTCATCTCGCTGAGTTACGACAATTAATATCTTCGTTTTCGGCAACCATTGTCTGTCTTCAGGAATCCAGGTTTCGTCCTGGACTTGAGACAACAATGCGTCACTTCAAACTCTTCTCTAAAGACCGGGTGGACGGAGCTGTGGCCGCTGGTGGCGTCTGCACTCTCGTCCACGCTAGCCTCTTTGGTGAAGAGGTGCTGTTGCGTACTCAGCTAGAGGCAGTTGCAGTTCGTACTTCGTTGCCAGTAATGGCAACAGTATGTAACGTGTACATCCCGCCTGATTCTCAGCCGGATTACGACCAGCTGGTGGATCTAGTCTCTCAGCTCCCCCCTCCTTTTCTCCTTCTAGGAGATGTTAATGCCCACAACACCATCTGGGGCTCCGCTACCACTAGCGGTAAAGGGAGATATTTTGAGAGGCTGATCAGGCGGCTGGACCTGTGTCTGTTGAACACAGGGGAACCTACGCACTTCTCTATTGCACACTGTACTTATTCAAGTATCGATATTACCTTGTGCAGTCGTGCGCTGGTTCCCCTGCTACAGTGGGGTGTACACAACGACCTTTGTAATAGTGACCATTTTCCAATTATCGTTACTCTTCCGAACCAGAGAGCCATCGAGTTACCAAGTCGATGGCTTCTCCGTCGGGCTGATTTGCCAACTTTCACGGCACGTGCGGTGTTTGTCGAAGATACCTTTGAGAGTGTCGACGATCATACCATTCACATAACGAATGGTATTTTGGCTGCTGATGAGGAAAAAATACCTTCCTCATCCGGCAACTCACGCCGGAAGCTTGTCCCTTGGTGGACAGCTGAGATTGCAGCAGCCATTAAAGATCGTCGACGTGCTTTCAAATGCTATCGGAGGCAAAACACTATGGCCAACCTTATCACCTTCAAAAGGATGCGTGCTAGAGCCCGATATCTGATTCGGGAGAGTAAGAAAACGATGTGAGAAAAGTATGTGTCGCCTATGACGGCGCATACTCCTTCATCTCAAGTGTGGACTAAGCTTCGTCGGATCTCCGGACTCCCGACATCATTGTCGATACCCGGAGTATCCATCAATGGAGACATCATCACGGACCATCTCGCCTTTGCCAACCGTATTGGATCGCACTTCTCCGATGTATCTTGCTCTGGGAGTTACGATCCTACCCCCCTTGTTCTTTGCCACTGCTGCTTCGGAGTCGTACAATATACAATTCTCTGAATGGGAACTGCGCTGTGCGCTTGCACTGTGCAGGGATACGGCTCCTGGACCAGATAACATACATAATCAAATGTTAAAACATCTGTGCGAAGCCAGTATAAAACAACTGTTGGTCTCTTCAATCGTATATGGATTGAAGGGGAGTTTCCATCTCAATGACGAGAGGGGATCGTGGTACCGATTCCCAAGGCTGGAAAGGATCCCAAGTTTGTAAGCAGCTGTAGGCCCACTTGTTTGACAAATGGCCTATGTAAGCTGCTGGAGAAGATGGTGAACCGTCGACTGGTATGGTTCTTGGAGGTGAGAGGTCTCCTGTCTGAGTACCAGGGTGGATTTCGCTCTCGTAGGTCCACCACTGCACAGTGGGGGTCAAAATCGAAATCTGGGAGGACAAAATTATTTATTTTTATAATTAAAAAATCAAAATGAATTACTTCTACAGCATTCTCATACAATTGCTGCTCACTATTCTGGGATATAAACGCATCTTAGTGTAATTCTGTCACCACTGTTCAAGCAGTCTGAATTGATGGGTGAATGTAGTGGCTGTGGTTTGGTTGTCTTTGTGGTTAGTGTGATGCATTAAGATGGGACATGCAGCTGAAGGTATGATCTTTGTAACGTGTTTCAGTTATTAATGGGTGTAATTGTTATGTAATTTTAGCTATATTTGCATTATATAATATTTAACTATTATTTTTAAAATTATATTTTCATTTAGATTTTTAGTATGCCTGTTATAAGATTTTTTGCAACTTACTTAGTTATTTTACGTTTTAGAAGATGCCGCGCAACCAGTTCTCACACGTTTACAACTGTTTGAAGCACTAGTTTCGACGATTATGTCAAAAGTTGAACTTTGTGACTTTGTTAAAAGTAAATTAGGGGTAGAAAATTGTTCTGAAGAGATAACTGAATGCTCTATCCAACTCCTAGTCATAGACAATTTCTTGCATGTATAGAAGAGCTCAAAAAAGGTCTTAACTGATGTTTATTATGAAGTAAACAAATTATATACTTTGCTTTCACTCTAAATTCAGGATTAAAACGTAAAATTTATTTTGTCCTGCTAGATTTCGATTTTGACCCACTGTGCACTGACCATCAGGTATGACTTGAGAGCGCCATTCAGGAGGCATTTCTCCGAAAGCACCACCTAGTCACGGTTTTCTTTGACCTCGAGAAAGCCTACGACACCACATGGCACTACGGGATCCTTTCCACCCTTCACGAGTGGGGACTCCGTGGTAATCTACCGACTTTCATTGCGAATTTCATGTCCGTCCGACTCTTCCGTGTAAGGGTCGGTTGGACATTATCGCAATACTATACTCAGAATTCAGTAAAAGTTTATTTCATTTTCCGCCCTTTTCTATACAGTTAAACACTTGGTTTATGGAAAACTAGGATACGTGTTTCGGGAACATATGGTCCCTTCTTCAGTCCACCTGGTAACCTAAATTTAACACTTTGACATCATACAGAGAAATCGATATAATCCTGGGTAGAGTAACAATTATATTAACATTCTAAAACTGATAAACCCTATCGAAAAAACATGCTATGTTATGTGCCTATATGTAGGAAAATAATTGGTGTATTAAAAACATATGTAGGTTATTAAACTAAAAACAACATTGATACATGTGGCCTTGAGTAGCCTAGTTATATACATAATGCACTGTAAATTTAAAAATAGAGGACATATTAAAACATGATTAAAATGATTCAGACAGTTCTATATTAAAGGCTTGTTGGTTTGGGACTGTGGTGTGTCCATTCATTATGCAAAATGCAATAGTCCAAAACTGTGAATTCTTCTCTGGTGTAGTATTTTTTCGATATAGGCTGGCCCATTTTATAATTGGTGAATGGCGTGGAATGCTGTTCAATTTGCGTGAGATACGGTGCCGATAGTATGTGTATTATGACGAATTTATGTTCCTGAAAGATTGAAAAAAGAAAGAAAAACTACATTAGGATCGATGTTCATCGTAAGAATTGTAGGTAAAAAAAGAAAAGATTCCGGTAGGCATTCATTGGGCTAACTTACTCATTGGGATGTTTAAACTGCGGCATCCAACTCCGCTGACTCAAAGAATGGAGACGCAGATGGGGGTGTGGAAGAAAAACTGTGCATAAAGAATTGATAAAGATCGAGAAAAACAACTTATTATTGATGGCGGTCGGAGGGAGATAACTAACTTAAAATGGAGGGTATTTGTCAATCAAACCTTGCGTGTGTGTGTGCCGTGGCTGAAGCCTCTATGCATACTGATGGTAGGAGCTCTCTAGTGTCACGCGCGGGGAAGGATACGTCATATGGAGGGAGAGGGGAAGGGGGAGCCGTCTAAGGGTGGGGCAGTCTGGGTGAGATGTGCGATGTGCTTGGGAGGGGGAGGGGGTGGGGTTGGAGGACAGTAGCGATTTGCGGAGAGTGTTGTGATGTTGATCCTGTGCTATAGATAATTGGCCTATAGTGGAATTACCTGTTGTCATATATTAATCCTATTAGGGTGTCAAATAAAATGTTAGAATCGAAATTAATTTCGTTTATGTTGTGTGAGGGATTAAATCTTTGTGCTTTGTTAATTTCTATTTGTTCTAATATGTTCAAAAGAGATCCTTTCTTTTTCTGCCATTGCTGAAAATTTGTTGAAAATAAGTTCCCGAAACATGTATCCTAATTTTCCATAAACCAAGTGTTTAATTGTATTGAAAAGGGCGGAAAATAAACTTTACTGAATTCTATTTGCGTCAATACGGGCCAATATGAGCGATATGACGAATACTATACTCAAGAAAATGGAGTTCCTTAGGGTACTGTGCCGAGTGTCACCTTGTTCGCGATTGCCATAAATGGCATTGTTGCCGCCGCAGGGTCCGCGGTAGTTCCATCACTGTATGTAGACTACTTAGCTCTGCATTACAGCTCTGGAAGTATGGCAGTCGTGGAAGGGCAATTGCAGGTAGCTATCAACCGGGTCGACAGGTGGGCTCACGACCGGGTTTTCGTTTTTCAGCAGCAAAAACCTCAGTCGTCCATTTTTGTCGGCTCCGAAGGCTACATTTACACCCTGAACTACATCTCAGGGATGCTGCCTTGCCGTTGGTTGACACTTATCGCTTCCTGGGGCTCCATTTTGACAGCAAATTAACGTGGCAGCACCATATATGGCAACTAAAAACGGCATGTCTCAGGAAACTGAGCATGCTCAAGTTTCTTAGTGGCACTACATGGGGGGCTGACCGTGCGGTGCTGCTACGGTTCTACCAAGCCCTTGACCTGACCTGGCTAGACTATGGTTCTGCAGCATACGGTTCAGCAAGGCCGGCAACCTTGAAAATGCTGGACAGTATCCATCATGGTGGCATTAGGCTGGCTACCGGTGCCTTCCGGACCAGCCCGATACCCAGCCTACTCGCCAAATCGGGTGTTCCACCCTTAAATTATAGACGCCAACATATGCTTTTAGCATGTACGTCAAATGCCTCAACATCCGAGCTATCAAGCTCTCTTCAGTACCCAAAACCACCAGGGGTACGCCAACCAGCCTCGTGCCACTCGGCCAGTTGGTATTAGACTTGATGGCTCGTGTACTGAAATAGGAGTAGCTGCAGGTCCCTGTATGATCCAGACACCTAGCGAGGTGCCTCCGTGGCAAGTCCCGCATCCGGAAATTCGGTTAGATCTGCACCGAGGTCCTAAGGTGAACACGGATGCCTCCGTTTATCGCTGGCAGTTCCACATCATAGTTCACCATTTTCTGGATGCTGGTATTCTCTACACGGATGGTTCGAAGGTGGACAAGAAGGTGGGTTGTGCTTACGTTATTGATGGTGCAAATACCAAGATCTCTTTGCCTGAGGCCTGTAGTGTGTTGACTGCGGAGCTCGTTGCCATCTATAAAGCTCTGCAGTTTGCACTACAGGATGCACGAATCCACTTTCTCGTGTGTACCGACTCTTTGAGTTCGTTGCAGTCAAATGCTACATGTTTCCCGCAACACCCCCTAGTGCAGCGAATCCACGACTTACTAGCCGGGCTGTGCCACGCTGACACTCGAATCACCTTTCTGTGGCTTCCAAGCCACATGGGAATTACGGGAAATGAGTTAGCGGATCAAGCTGCAAAAGAGGCGGTATCACTACCACCTCGACCAATGGAGGTACCCGCTAGAGATATTCGCTCCCAGTTACGCCTTCAAGTTCTGGCATTTTGGGAGAGTCGGTGGCTAGCTGACCCACTACCCAGTAAACTGAGAGCGATCGAGGGAACTACTCGCATGTGGCGGAGCTCTTTCCAGTCACGTAGAGAGTCCGTCATTTTGTGTAGGCTAAGGATAGGTCATACAAGAGCCACCCACTCGTACCTAATGAGAAGGGAAGAACCCGCCCCTTTGTACCTGTGGAGCCATTTTCACCGTGGCCCACATTTTAACAGAGTGTGTGGATCTTGCTGACTTACGAAGAAACCTTGGTTTGCAGATGACACTCAAACTTATATTAGCCGATGACGGGGTGGCTGCTGATTGCGTTATCCGCTTTATAAGTGAGAGTGGGTTAGGGCCAGCAATCTAAATTTTCCAGTATAAATTGACTCGACGACTTGGTCGTTTTTGAATGATAATTTTTTGTTTTTCCGTAAATTTTGTTTATTTTTATAATTTTGATTTTTTTTTAAATTAATTTTTGGTCTTTTTAAATTTATGTGTCCACCTCAAAATTTTAAATTCAATAAGAGGGGCAGATGACCTCTTAGTTCCGCCCCTTAAAACAACAATCACTGACTAACTAGGTCCATGAGCCACAAATTAACAGTAGATTGATACAAAATGCTAAGGATGACTTCATTGCACAGTTTGAGAAGACAGCATTGACCAAAAAAGACACTGTTATAATAGGGGGAGGGGGCTTTTAACAATGTATACAATGAACAAAAAAATTGGAAGACCTTTCAGAAGACTCAAAACTTGTACAGATGTGGCAGAATATATCTAACAATTATCGGTTAAATCCACTCAAAAATGTGCTGCTGAGTTTGGGATACCAGAATCAACCCTGTGAAAACATGAAATTGGATTTGCAAATGAAATGTTGTCATCTAATAAAAATTAATGGATTAGGTAGTAATATGGACAGATGTGAATGATTGTGTTCTGATACTTAACAATTTCCAACTATAGCTCAGGAGGCAAGGATATTGTTTACAGATAAATGGGCGATTTATCGCAGCCGCAATATATTTTTCTGAAAGAAGAAAGTCTGTGTTTCATTGGAGGAAATGTGTGCAATCCACGTCATATCTGCACTGGTTACCTTATCGCATCTGTTTGGTCTATGTTCTTTTAATGGTTCCGTGGTTCAGATCACTTACCTCCATTCCACAGCTACAAGATATAGAAATCCAAATCAGTGTTTGGTTGCAACATGATGGGGCATCTGATCACATCATAGCAGCTGTTTATTAGTTATTGTTGTTTATGGGAGTAGAACATCAAGGTCATCTGCTCCACATTGGCTGTTAGATGTTATCTTATTGAAGTTTTTGGGAATTGCTGGACAATGATCAGACAGTTGTCCAGCTCCTTTTCCGTGGCCTTCAACAAACTATTAACTCAAAAATCCATTCTGACAACCTTCCACAAAGTGGTGCCAAGAACGATTTATTTATTTCGTATCAAAGCATAGCAACAGCAAACAAAACGTATGGAAAATGAGATCTTAAAGTACATTTATATTAAATATAAAACACAGAGAATACAAGGGACCACAAAACTGAGGAAAATGAGAAAACTCTGCCTGGCCCGGTTGTCCTTTTCCTTCTGGCACCACTTCTGCTTATTACGTGGTAGTAAGATATCTGGTGAAACCATCCATTGTGCATCTGGCCTATAATCTGACATTGTGTGCGGTACAGCTAAAACTTCTATAGTCGTTAAAAAAAACTCTGCCTTGTTTTTAAATGTCATCTAGGTTGTTGTTGTCCAACAAGTGGGTGGGATTAGTTTATACTGACTTAAGTATCTTCAGTGGAGCAATACTAGTCGAATTTTTTTTCCAGTAGAGACACCCCATAACTAGCCTGCATGTTCATAGAGCACCAACTTATTTGGAATGTGTACTCACCGAACTTGCCTTGCACACTTTCCTGTGTGACCGATAAACCTAGATGTTAGGCCCCTTAAAACAATGATCATCATCATCATCACACTTTTCTCTGGGCTTATCTACAGTATGTCCGTTTCCTATTAGGTTTTACTGTGCTGATGGGACTGTCTAGGGTAAGTGGTTTGTCAGTGCTGTTGCGATTGCTTGGAGGTCGTATAGGTCATGTATCCCTGAAACCCATTACAATATTCTGCAGTTAAGTATCACAGTCAATAGCTCCCCTCCAACTAGTAAGTTTCCTCAAAAAGTTCTATGCTGCAACTTTGTATTTTGTGTTTCTTGTAGCTTAGGCGTAATGTTGATTAGCATGAACAACAGAGTATTCGGTTTATGTAGAGAGCACAAGGGGCACATATGAATACTTTTTACTTGTGATAAGTATGTTTTATATTACCTTCATATAATAATGTAATAAAATAAATATAATCTATTATATAAAAGAAAGTGTCCTGATTGACTGACTCATCATCGCCCATCAAAAGCTATTGAAGTTAGAAACATGAAATTTTGGGGATAGGTTCGTTGTATGCCGAAAACGTCCATTAAGGAATGATTTTTGGGTATTCATGTTCTAAAGGGGTTAAACCTGCATTTCATTGAATAACAATATCTCGCGAGTGGTTTCATTGGGGGATGTGATACTCGGCATATAAACTAATCATTAAAAATAAGCAGGTACGTGTCTGAGGGTTTTTCGATGTGGTGTATATTATGGGGTGAAAAGTGGGGGTTAAAGGATTCCTAATGGAGCGTGTATCTCTTAAACAACATAGGCGAGAAGTTTGAAACTCGGAGGAAAAATATCAGATTAAAAAATAAGTAAATAGGTTGTTTTGTTTTAAGGGGAGGAACTACGAGGTCATCTGCCAAGTAAATAGGTGTCCGACAGTTTTTTCATTAATCCAATTTAAGGGGCCCATAGGGAAGGGTGAAATTCTAGAAAGGAAAACTTCCACTAAGGAAGGATTTTTGGATATTCAGGTTCTAAAGGGGTGTTAAGGGGGTTGAACCTGCATTTCATTGAATAACAATATCTTACGAGTGGTTTCATTTGGGGATGTGATACTCGGCATATAAACTAATCATTAAAAATCAGCAGACACATGTCAAAGGGTTTTTCAATGTGGTGTATATTATGGGGTGAAAGGGGTGAAAAATGGGGGTTGAAGGATTCCTAACGGAGCGTGTATCTTTTAAACAACATAGGCGAGAAGTTTGAAACTCGGGGGGAAAATAATCAGATTAAAAAATAAGTTAAATAGGTGTTCGACCATTTCTTTGGGTTTTTCTATACACACTCCAGGCTAATGCCGGGGTAGTGTACCTTAATTCAAGCCCGAGAGCATATACCCCAATCTCGGGTCATAATATTTGCAGTTACCACAGACATTTGATTATCAGGCAATTCCAACACATACTCGAGTCAAAGGGCCCATAACCAAGATATCCCAATCCCTTAAAATGAATTACCCTTCCCTCCATGGCACCACAGCCCATAAAGGATCCTGGCCTACCAAGCAACCGCTGCCCAGCCATTCGGCACGCATGGTCAGCGCGTCGGATTCCCTTGGCTGTTAATCTTGGTTTCTGTGTCCAGAGCATTGCCTCACACTCTATTGTCCTCACGAGGCTGAGTACACCCCGTTCTAGCCCTCACATCAGTAACTAAAATCTCTGACGGAGCCGTGAATCTAACCCGAGGCCTCTGGTTAAGAGGCAGGCATGCTATATCAACACAACATGGCCAGCAAAATGAATTAACAACAGCAAAAATCATCTGGATCACATCTACTCTTGAAGATCTTTCAAGATACTTTATGCTGCAGATGAGACTGTGCTTTCTGCTCTTATTTAAGCCAAGAGGAATGAAACAAAGTCAACAAAATTTAATATAAACAGTTTTTAACAGTCTTAAGATCAACAGTAAATGCAAATTATGAGGTAAGTGTTGTGAATTCATTAAGGAATGAGGAAGAATCTTAGAACTACTGTGCCAAACATTGTACTGTATTGTCTCTACCGGCAAGCTATAGTTCATCGGATCATTTCCTGGAAAATAATTAATTGATGTGAAGTTTCTACCAAGTCTATACTACAAACAGTAAACAATGTTTCTTCAAAAGAAAATAACCTTTCTAAATTGGATGGCGTTATGCATTAAACAGCTATCCACCAAAAGCTGGAATTTAGAAAAACGTGATTGAATGTTTTGTCATTTAAACAATCACAAATTCCCTCCTGTTAGCCCAGTTTGAATTTTAAAAGCAAACAAACCCTTATTTATAGGCATTGCATTTAAATTACAAAAATACAGCAAACAGTTGATTTATAATAATAATAATGTTATTGGTTTTACGTCCCTTTTAACTACCCTGGCTTTTAGAGACGCCGGGGTGCCGGAATTTTGCCCCGAAGGGGATCTTTAACGTGCCAGTAAATGTACTGACACGGCTCCCTCGCATTTGCGCACCCTCAAATGCCAGCTGACTGCGCCAGGTTTCGAACCTGCAACCTTGGGCTCAGCAAGCGAGAACGTTTCCCCTGAGCCACGCAGCCAGACAACAGTTGATTTATTAGCAATTGACACTTAGCTGCTTTATGTTATCTGTGAGTTTAGTTACGCATAAAACTATTAAGCGCCCATTTTGGAGAATAGCTTGTTGTTACGTTTCTCTATCGAACACAATAGTTATGCGTAAAACGTCTAAGCACCGGTTTTGTCTTTTAGCCTTTTATGCATTTTTGTTTTAATACCAGTTTATGGACAATTTGTCATCGAAAGTGCATTTCAAAGTCAACAGCCATGGGTTTTCCTTATTTCAAATCCCGTGTCGTTAGCCAGCTTACTCCATTGCCATTGGTATCTTTCTTTCCATTATTTGTTTCTAAATGGATGCCGTGCCCACAAAATCTTCTCGTTTCGTTTCTTTCATGACCAGCTTGTTCTTCTTTCGGCAAGTTCTCAAGACTTTCTTGTAACCTTCTGGTGTATATAAGTTAATCTTTGATGAAACTTCAAGGCAGTTTCAATATCTCCAAAATCATCATCATTGGGCAAATAGCTGTGCCCGGAAACCAGAAAATTTTTAATTCTGCCCTCCGCAGGAACTGGACCAAAGCACAAGTTGTTCAGTGCCTTCTTCTGTTTAGTTGGTAGGTTCTTAAGTTTAGGGGCTGCGACAACGCGGTCATGTAGCACCGTGTACTTTGGGTGTGTATAGAATTTGTCTGATAACCGGTGTTAATTGTGTTGACTGTATTAGTTTTTAATTCAAGTAAGGACTGCAGATTTTTGACTTTTTCATATAGTTCCTACTTTTGCCGCCACCGTCAACGACTGCTAGTTCAGAACTTAGCTACCAGATGCAACCGCAGTCGGCTCTTGGCAACGAATGTAGGAACCTAAGAGCGTTGTTTACATTCTTGACCTATACAATTTAGCTTCACACAGGTGTAATTAGTGGACGGTTCTTCTGTTTAGTGATGCAATTTCTTAGACAAGAGCCCACTTCTTGGGTCCCACGCAGCTTGGCCCTCCAGCCACAGGTAGCAGAAAACTTTGTTTGATGAAGCGTCATGAATTTCGCAATTATACAGCCATAATTGTCGTTTGTTGGAATTCTGGGCAGGGGCAATGTCCTCTGCATATCAAAGCTTAACACTGGCAGTCCATGAATTTCGGTAGCTTTTTGAAAGTCACACTTCATTGTACTTTGAGCATTTTCTTTTCTTCTGCAGTAAGTTAGCAATTCCATTATATTCAATCTCCTGATAACACAGTTGAAAGGGGGTCAAATTCACTGTTATTGGCTGTGGGTTGGAAGCACCAGCTACAGAGTTGATAGATTCTACACTTGGACCTGCCTCATAGGACAACAGCAGAGCTGCAGTATTATTTTCAGATATAGAGTACAGCACATCATAACAACCACTACCACTAACGGTTTGAAGAGGGGTTAGATCAGTCGAATCAGCTTCTTGTTTAGAGATGCCTGACCTTAATTCACTGCGGTGGTACAGTACGGTGCTCATGTCATTATCTTGTATTCCCTGTAAATAAATCAAATAATGCTATGCAATTTACACCCACTAAGTGCATTTAATATAGCAAATAATTGCTAAAGAAATCCATGTTTTCGGACATTGTCTGTAAGGAATAGAAATTTTAACCAACTGCTCTAGTCTATTTCATAGGGCTTAGTCAGTTCAAAGACGTACACATGGTAAATGAAAACCAACAATGATGTTGGATATTGCAGTAAAGTTGAGTTATGTACTGTACTACAAATAGAAAGTATTCCTGAAAATCTACCTTGTATGCGTGTGAAGTTCCTGAATCATCAGGACGATTCTTCTTCAGCAGCAAAAGAATTTTCTGCGCTCTGCTTGTCATGTTGCGCACACACACACACACACACACACTCATTGAGTAGTCAGAAAATTCTCCCACGAGATTAAAGGCGGCAACATAGAACAGATTAGTTGATGCTTAGCCGATTTTAGCGAAACACTAACAATACAGACAAAGTGTGAGAGACGATGAAATGTCGCTTGGCTGTTTCTTGTAGAACTCAATATATCGTTTCGAAGAATAGCTTCCTAGTTGAGCCGATTGATGCAAAACTCATAACCCAAGATAAAGGGAATGGCGCTTAGACAGTTAATATTGAGAAAAATGACATGATAATGTAAAAAGAATGTAGTTCAAGACCAAACACACTAGATGGTGCTAATAATTCAATTTCCAAAAATTGGCGCTGAGCCGCTTAATGCATTAACGCCATCCAATTGAAAGGCATCAGGGAGTAAATTCATGTCATTCTATAAATAAGTTAAAATGCATTTTAGAAGAATTTAGTGTGCAATTTCTCACCACTTGAAATTTGAATCCTCAAATTATACTGGGCAACAAAAAGCAACTGAAGTGCTGCATTCGGTGGTGCAAGGAGTGCCGCCTATGAGCTGTAGAAGACTGGGAATCCATTATTTGGAGTGACGAATATCTCCATACCCTGTGGCAGTCTTGACGAGAGAGTTTGGGTGTGGTAAATGCCAGGTAAGCATCATCATCATCTTGTACAGTTTCCAGCCCCAGGCTGGGTCTGTTTGGAACATAAGCCTCGCCACTTAGTTCTTTCTTCCCACCACCTCTCCGCTGCCACTCTGGTCCAGTCCTCGCCTCTCTTCTTGACACATTCCTCCACTCCTTTCAGCCATCTCTCTCTTGGTCTTCCCCTTGGTCGTTTCTTCTGCATCTGCATCTCATGTATCCTCTTGGGAATCTTCTTCTCATCCATTCTCTTTAAGTGTCCATACCACCTCAGTCTTGATGTCTCAATCCTACCTTGCAAGGGCTCCTCTTTCACCATTTCCCTGACCTTTTCATTCCTCACCCTGTCTCTTCTTGTTACTCCGATCCTACTTCGCAGAAACTTCATTTCACCTGCCTGTATTCTGCTTGTCTCTTTTCTTCATTGTCCACGTTTCTGAAGCATAGGTCAGTATCGGGATATAGGAGCTTCTGTATAACACTTCCTTGCTTTTTTGTGGGACATCTTTATTCCACACTAAGCTCCTAATGCTTCTCAGAAATGCTTCTGCCTGTCTGCCACGTTCCGTAATCTCTTTGTCATTTCTCCCATTTTCCTCCACTATACTTCCCAAGTACTTGAGACTTTCCACCTTCTTCAGCTGTCCACCTCCAAGAGTTATCCCACTCATTGGTCTGTCCTTTTTCCTGGTCGTTAACAGGATCTCACATTTAATGATGTTGAACTTCCATCCGTACTCTCCCACTGTTTCTTCCCAAGCCTTCAGTTGCTCCTGAATTTCCTCCTCCTTGTTTCCCCAGACCATGAGATCATCTGCAAACACCATTGCTTTCATCTTATCTTCTCCTATCTTTCCTGCTATCCGTGTCATTACCTCGTCCATAACCACAATAAAGAGAAGGGGTGACAGCCCACTACCCTGTTTCAGGCCACTCATTTGTCTGAACCAGTCTGTTCTTTCCCCTCCAACTTTCACACAACTCACACTTCCACAATACATCTCCTTCACTCTGCCTATAGTCTCTTTTTCCACTCCCATGTATTCCATTGCTTTCCAAACCTTCTCCCTACACACACTATCATAGGCCTTTTCGATGTCCAGGAAGGCCATCAACATATCCTCTCCAAATTCGTAGTGGTGTTCCTGAAGCTGTCTCACTGAAAATATGAGCTCCACTGTTGATCTACCAGGTCTGAATCCATACTGTTCCTCTCTCAATTTTCTCTCCACTTTGGCTCGTATTCTACTTTCTAATATCTTTTCATATATCTTGGCACAGTGAGGTATGAGTGTGACTCCCCTGTAATTTCTGCACTCCTTTCTTTAATATTGGGACAATTAATCCTTTCTTCCAATCTTCTGGGGTCTTTTTCTCCTTCCATATCACCCTCATCACACGGTACAGCCACTGTTTCCCAACCTCCCCTGCTGCCTTCACCATTTCAACACTCACTTCATCCACACTTGGTGCCCTTCCTCCTTTCATCTTGTCTATAGCCATTTCCAGTTCTCTCCAAGTCAGGTTCTTTTCCATTCCTGTGTTGTCTTCTCCATCTTCCAATACATTGTCTTCCTCCCTATGACCATTTGGATTCAGCAAATCCTCAAAGTACTCTTTCCACACTGTCTTGAGTGTCTCTTTGTTGTGTACCTCATTTCCGTTTTTGTCCATCATTACCACATCCTCTCGCAGACCTCTTCTCTTACTTTTGACCATCCCATAAAGTACTTTCTTATTTCCTCTGCTGTCTTCCTCCATCATCTCTGTCCACTTTACCATCCACTTCTTCCTCTCCTCTGCGACAATCTTGTTTGCTTCTTTCTTCTTTATCTTATAATCTTCCCTTGCCAGATCGGTTCTTTCCTGGAACCACACTCTGAAAGCCTTGTTCTTCCTTCCCACAGCTTCTTTTACTCTCTCATTCCACCATGGTGTCTCTTTACACCACTTTCTGTTGCTTGTTCTTCCACATACTGCCACTGCAGCTTCCACCATTGTGTTCTTGAATTGCTTCCATTCCTCTTCCCCTGTTTTAGGATTGTCTGTTGGCATCCTTTCCCTTATTATCTTCTGGAATTCTTCCTTGACTTCCTTTTCCTTCAGTTTCCATACTTTGATTCTCCTTTCCTGGTACTCTGTCCTCTTGCTATCATTAACAACTCCCAGGTTCATTACAAGTATTCTGTGGTCGCTATCTAAGGCCTCTGATGGTATTACCTTTATATCTCTGACACTTCTCTTCATTTCCCAGTCGTACAGCATGTAATCTACCAAAGATTTCTTTGTTAAATCACTGCTGTACCACGTTACCTTGTGGCTTTCTTGTTTCCGGAACCAGGAGTTGCCTACCACTAAACCGTTTCTCTTGCAAAAATCCAGCAACTTTCTCCCTTCTTCATTCCTGCTACCCCATCCTTCTGCTCCAAATACATTTTCATATCCTTGCCTTTCACTTCCTACATGTGCATTCAAATCTTCCATGACAATGATGCTCTGACCATTCAACTGCTGTTGTAGCTCCTCCTCAAAGTCTTCCTTCTCTTGAGCTGTACATCCAACTTGAGGGGCATATACCTGGGTAAGCACCTATATAAAATCCACTGTGATATTCAGTGGAGGTGTGGTGACAGTGTTAGGAGTGTTCTTCATTGAAGGATATGAGGACAATTTTCTGGTGCATGTTCTCTGTAATAAAAGATCATTTTGGAGTTAAACTTTGTGTTTCAGAAGGTAGTTTCTACTATAAAGCAGGGTTTCTTCACGAGAAATTTGTGCACAATAAGGTTCTGGAAATGAATTGTCCAGCCCAAATCCTCTAACTCAATGCTATTGAATACCTTTGGGATGAACTAGAACACCAACTGCTCACCAGATCCCAACAACCCACTTCACTTGCTACACTTTCTACAGCACTGCAGGGAGAATAGTCGGTCATTTTCCTGAAGACATTCTGACATCTGGTAGGCAGTTGCCAGCCCAGTGTTATAATTGTAATAAAGGCAAAAGTATTCAGTGTTATAATTGTAATAAAGGCAATAGTATTCATACTGTACAGCCTCTTCCCCCCTGAGTTTCTGTTAATGGAAATGTCTCTATTGTCATACTGTATGAAAAAACACTGTGTATAAACATTCAGTCCGCCAATGGACAGGGGAAGAAACACATTGAACAAATACAATGACAAGCATGTGTAGGTGGTGGGCGAGAGAAAGGTGAAAAACATTATCAACAGCTGGACACACAATCGTTTAAAATTATATAGCACCAATGACCTTGTTTTGACCTTCCAGTCTCATAAGGCCAGGCATCAACCAGTTCTTCAGTCTAGTAGTTAGTTATTGAGGTTTTAAGGGGCATAACAGCGAGGTCATCTGTCCCTAGTTCTTCAGTCTATCAGAATATTGTAGCGAGGGGGTGTTCATTGATAAGATCTGTTTTGAAGTGGATGGTTTAGAATAGTATTGAAGAGCTATTGGTTTGACTGTGTGAATACCCACCTTTACAAACAATGGTATATCGTCCTATTCGCTTTCCTTATATCTCTACCCTCACCTGCCTGTCGTTGTGTTTGTCCTTTCTATATCTCTCTATCTACCGTCCCTGTCTATTGATTGTCCACGTTGCATTTTCTATTTAGATTTATATAACCTTAATGTGCTTCTTTTCCAATTCCATGTTTGTCCTGTATGTTCCTACAGGGTCAGCTAAAAGAGTACGAACCGGCTGTGTGGTGTTTTGCCTTTCCGCATCCTCGGCGCTCGTTGCCATCAGGCGAGGATGAAACCATACAACAGTTTTAAAACTACTTTTAAAGGCTTTACTTACCAACTTTATGAAAGGATATGCTGAAACTGGCCACCGTCGTTGACTATACATTTATGGCACCTCGTTAGGAAACGATCCATCATTCGCCGTAGTTCACGTTGAGAAATGCCCGCAATTTCCTGACGGATATTTTGTTTTAATTCTTCCAGGGTGTGTGGGTTTGTCTTTTACACTTTATGTTTTAAGTTACCCCAGATATAGAAATTGCAGGGGGTTAGGTCGGGGAACTGAGGGGGCCACAAATCTCTACTAATAATTCTGTCCTGAAACACACTTTGAATTGATCTCATCTTAAGATTGGCTGTATGAGCTGTTGCAGTCTTGTTGAAGAAAGGCAAATTCATGCTCCCTGTCTATGTTAATTCTCTAAAAAAAAGGGGGGGGGGGCAAAATTGTATTCACGTATGTACGGGCATCGACTGTTGACTCGAAAAAAATTGCCCCTATAACTTTCTCCGCTAATTTTTTCATCATGAAGAGGTGCAGTAGAAAATACGCTGAGCCATAATACACTTTGTGACTAAGTACAGGACACACTAATAAATGAAAATCCACAGCCTGCTTCCAGTCTCCGACCGGGTCAGGAATGGAATGAATGAAGCCCCCATCAAGCGGTGAGGATATGAACTGTGCCGGCTGACGAAGCCTGTTGCACTCCTCTGGGGCATGATTAAATGAATGACAAATGAAATGATAGTGGAGAGTGTTGCTGGAATGAAATTTTGACAGGGAAAACCGGAGTACCCGGAGAAAAACCTGTCTGCCTCCGTTTTGTCCAGCACAGATCTCACATGGAGTGACCGGGATTTGAACCACGGACCCAGAGGTGAGAGGCCGGCGTGTTGCCGCCTAAGCCACGGAGGCTACACTAATAAATCACACTTGTAATTACTGAACCACATCATTAACCATCAACGCAATACTGAAAGTCAACAGCGTGACCATGCCTACCGCAGCTGTGCAATGTCATGTTGCCTATCCATGTGTGCAGTGGAAAATCACAGCACAGCCGGTCCGGAGTTTATTGGCTCTCCTTGTTCTTTACAATAGGCTACTTTTGTAAATTAATCGGAGCACAACAATAACATTCACATTTTATATATTTTTGCACATAATCACATATTACATACCTGTAACCTTTGGTAATATATTATCCTCTCTGGTTTATAAATTGCTGCACAGAATTTGTCATAAAATATACACAAGCTTTGAGCACATATTTTTAAATTTATCATGAAACCATTCCATATATTGGACACACTATTGTGCATATTTTTGTGAAATAGACAATTTTGTGAGCCTCCTTTTGTAAATAAGCCGACAAGTTTTCTATTAGATTAATGTTGGGGACGTTTCTTGGGCACTCTGACACTAATATTGTTACGCTAATTGAAAACTAATACATAACATATGATGAAATCAGGCTTGATTACAATTTTGATAAGACTACCATATGTTCCAACGGAACATTTTTTTGTCGAGGAGTTATTTCATTCCGGATCACTTCAAAATTTCCATTGGATCGAGAACTTAAATACATATTCCAACCTATGCTCCATTCAACAAAGAACCTTTATTCACGTAGAAAACACTTCACACCCTGTTGACCATCTCAAGATAGTATTGCAGGTGGACATAAACAAATAAAATTTTCAACAAAGACCTATTTAGACCAATGTATAGGAATATACAATACCAATTATATAGGGCTATGTCATTTTTGCAAAATTATTTTTATTAAAATCAAATTAAAGCCCACATTTGTTACAGATCTGTTTTAACTTTCTATAAGACTTGCCACGGTGGGCTAGTGGTTAAATTGTCGGACTACCAACCCCAAGCTTGCAGGTTCGCTCCTGACCGTGGTAAGTGATTTTTGAAAGGCGACAAAAATCACGACATGCATGCCATACGTTGTTGGCATGTTAAAGAACCCATTTGAATTCAGTAGGCCGTGTTCATAATGGCAAAATTAATCTCGGGATTTTCCGCGAACACAAAGTTCCTCCATTCTCTACTAGAAAGCGCTATAGTGTCGAGCTCCTCGACTTTCATAGTGTTCCAAGGAACAACGAAATTCGACATGCAAGCCAAATAACGAAGCTTGCACCCGGCACTAGAGGCCATACGATATTATTATTATAGAAAACCCAAGTGAAATATTAATAACAAAGCTTTGCTCGTAATTGTTAGTTTCTTTATAATAATGCCGCTGGCCAAAACTGGTACTTTTTAATTTATATTAATTTAATTGTTGACTAAGGTGTATTTAAATACCAATTAATATTCATTTGGACTGAAAAGTATCCCCACTTAACTTTGCGGTATGCCAAATCGTACTGAAAATTTCTATCACCATCTGGATACGTCTTCTGTAGCTCACTAACATATCTTTACCAGTATTTGGATGTACTATTCAGATTTCATCACTGCATAGACTGGTACCACTGGTCTCAGTCCTCAATGCGTAACCGTGACCCCCTCCCCAATCTTCTTCATAGGGTATTCTATGGTTTGTTGCAAATGTACTGAAGTTAATGCCCCATGCTCCTCTTGGTACACATATTGAACCCTCTGCAGTTTAAAGTGACTCCTAGCACTGTAAAATTCTGGTGATTATGTGCCCACTAGAGATTTTTCCTGTTAGAAGGTGTTTATATACAGGTTTGCAAGCTTTACGATGAACATTAGAAATGTACAGATTCACCCCATTTCACAAACCAAGTACACAGCAGTGAGTTTGATTTGCTTCCGAGGAGAAAACTTTCATCTCCTTGTTCCGATTAATTTGCACAGGACTGTATACAGCTTTTCACTCCATCCTACACCATCCACTTGAACTGGTAGCTGCCCACTTTGTGATGCGAGACAGGAAGGTGGAAAGATGCTCATCGGTGACTACAGTATAGGAGAGCTGTAGATTCGATCACTTATTGCTCATTGTACTGTATGAGCACAATTTGAGGTTCTAGTTGCTATTGCTAATGAACTGGAAGCATTTGGTACTAATCAGCACCACTCGCAGAAAGGCAAATGTATGATAGAGGCGAGCATCTCGTAGCCAATTTACTTAAATTTTAATCATTGGCTGGAAGTTCACAATTTAACAATGAATGATCTGTTGTCTGAGAAATCGCCATGTTCTCCATTGAAACAATATCTGTAGTGATATCCATATTTCTTGTGTTATCCATGGAGAACACAATTCTGCAAATGGTGTAACCACTAAATATGCAGCTTTTTGTTTACATATCTCAAAAAAAAATGTGCCTCAAATTTGAATGGATTCCTTTCAAAAATGTCTCAATCTATAAACTAAAGGCACCAAATTGTTCCTCCAATTGCTCAAGAAATCTAGCATAACGTAATTAATACTTTTGGAAGAAAGAAGGACATAACGTGATTTAGGGAAAACTGCGTAATTTTGCATGAAATGCCCATAATTTTTGTTTGTTTCTTTTCGGAGGTTATTGCATTGTGTTCATTTCAGCCCTGCGTACTTCAGGTGTGTGTTGGATTCGTCTGAGGAGATTCATTTTCTGTGGAATCCAGTATATGCAAGGCATGAAATAAAACTAACATTTTATTTGTACATTAATAGCTAAATTTAAAAAATATATATATATTTCAATCGAGAAATTCAGTTACTGTACTGTATGTTACAATTAAACCTCACTCAACATTCACAATTACCCTTTTGTACAGTGATTATTACAGATTGGAGCATCTATATTGACTACTAAAGAATTTAGAAACTTTTAGAAAAATACTGCTCAAGAGAACTTGTAACAAATAATGCAACCATTTTCCTTGCAAACTAAACTTTCTTTTTTTATAAACTCTATAATTGACCTTACCAATACTTAAATAAATTACTTGCAGAAAATGATGTCCTGATGTGGATGGAGTTCATACCAACTTCTATGACACTGGTTCAGTACACATACAGTAGAAGATTTTTTTTTTTTTTTTTAAATATAGTACTTATTGCATACTTTTCATTCATGACTAATGACTGTAGCAACAACCATGGTAAATAATTAAATCCTCTCTTAACTTCCACTTGAAAGATGTGTTGCAACTGTGATATAGCTGCTCGAATTCAAGTCATAACCCTGAGTACATTGATGCATTCGCGTCATTAACATTCAGTTGTGTCTGGATAAAATGATGACTAGTCCTGTTAGTAGCAGCGATGTGATCCCAAGAGGAAGTTTCTTAGTAGAGGCATTACAGCCATCAGCGGAACACGTATACACGCAAGAACGATACTCGAGCTCATCTCCTGGCTGCTTGATGTAGTTGCAGTAATTTCCTAGGTCCAAAGGGGAGCAGAAACGCTTTGTGCCCAAACCACCTGAAACATACATAATGTCATTGACAGAAGAGGTACATTTAAGACATAATTATATAAGTACAATAGATGTGACCTAATATACAATAATACCATAGCTGGTATTCAAAACTTTCTTATGATGCACGTCTGCCAGTCATCTGAAAAATGGCAACAAACATTTTGACCTTTCATACTCAGCTTTTCCGTATGGTTTAGGAGTATGATTTGAGTCTTGCTTCTCACAAAGATCCAGGGTTTGACTCCCAATCCTGCCACAAACTTAAAATCTCATCCGGGGTTGGAATAGGTTATGATTGGCCTCTTAAGGACAATAGAGAAGAGATGGGTTTGAATTCCTCTTTAGTCGCCTTAGTAGTCATTTTCCATAGTTAACCACAACTACAGGAAAATGCCGGTACGGTACCTAACGGAAGGCTGGAGTGATTGGCATAAAAATTGGTAGATGGCACTAACCTGCCTAGAGCCATGAATTCGGAGGGTAGAGGAGGGGGTAAATACTGCTGTGCTACTGGGAGACACACTAACGTGCAATACAGTTACCACCAGGAGCTGATGTGAACACTTCTGTAGCAACTAGTAAGGTGAATGTTCTTCCCCTATCATTCACACTGCAGCACATAGACCCTTCCACATAAGAATCTCAATTTGTGCACAGTTGAGGTTTCGTGCCATTAGAAAATAATCGTCCTCTTAAGGTGTCCCTGAGAGAAAACAAAGTTACAAGTTATTTGTAAAATACTCAAGAGGTGAGTGGGTTAAGAAGAAGACTTAAATAATTTCTCGCTCTTTACTATAATAATAATATATGGCTCGGGTGCAAGCTTTGTTATTTGACACCCAGAGGGCAGCTTGCATGTCGAATTGTGTTTTGACACTAAAGCGCTTTCTAGTAGAGAAATGAGGAACTTTGTGTTGGCGGAAAATCCCGAGATTAATTTAGTCATTATGAGCATGGCCTACTGAATTCAAATGAGTTCTTTGACATGCCAACAACGTATGATATGCGTGTCGTAATTTTTGCGGCCTTTCAAAAATCACTAACTACGGCCATGAGCGAACCTGCAAGCTTGGGGTTAGTAATCCGACACTATAACCACTCACCCACCATGGCAAGCTGCTCTTTCCTATAAAACAGTTTCTACTTCCCTATCAACCTCCTTGATCTACTCTTGTTCTCTTCTGACCCCAACAGTGTTATGGCATCATTCATTTTCCCACCTAAATTGGCCTTTGTCTTTTCTTAACTTTTCGAGGTAGTCCAGTCATTTGGTAGTTTGGACAGGAAAAAATTGCTGAAGAATTTTTCTCAACGGTTTTATATGTTTCTGAAAATCTAATTATCGACTAGATTCGGATATGGCTTCACCATAAAAATGGCGAAAACCCATAATATTTCGGAAGTTGTTTTAGTTTTTTGCTTATAACTCCAAAACGACAAATCCGAGCGAAAAATAACTTTTTATAAAAAGGCTACTGTGTCCCGCCATTTAGCCCCCTGATCCCCCCGCCCTAAACAGGTCACTCCGGTTCTTTCTTTTGTATGGATAGAACACAGGTCGTTCTTTTGTCAAGGACGCCATATTGCCTCCCTCTCCGCCTTCCTTTGTTTTAGGTCCCATTTCCAAACCCAAACAGTCACACAGTTAGTTGCCTTCCAATTACCAAGTGAGTTGTTTCAAATGTGTGTTATTATTTCATACAACCTTAGTCAAAATAGCTCTGCAATCAACTGAAATTGCCCTGAAGAAAACAATAAAATAATGGAACTGTTGTTTAGGTGTGACATGACTGGTATTCTCTGTGCACCTGAATATGACATTCTAAGAGGATTCTCAGATCAAATTGCTGATAAACTTCAACAGCTGGCTCAGCAGGGGTCCACAGCAAAACTGTGTGTTCAATATTTTGAGATGGTTACTCCAGGGTGTCCAGCGACCTTGAAAACCTGGAGAAAACCTTGAATCGCCCCCAAAAAAACTGGAAAAGGCCATTTCAATTTTTAGCTGACACGCGTGACTTGGTCAGATAGCAATGTGTAGACTGTTTATTAGTTGGTTTGGCTGTAAGCGATGTTTATTGTTCGCTGTTCGATACAAGACTTGACTGCGGTTGCGCAAGAGACATTAAATGGTGTTTGAGGACCGTTGCCAGTCACCTCTTCTTACGTTCCTCTGAGGAATGCGTTTCGACCATGAAGGATATGTTTCCCGACTCAGAAATCGGTCAAAGTATGCAACTTCATCGGACAAAAATTGGCTATGCGATTGTATTTGGCATTGCTCCCTATTTTATGATCAACGTTAATGAGCTGATCTCTCGTTGCGATGACATAGTTATCGGATTTGACGAAAGCTTAAATTCAATATCCCAAGACATGTACGTGAGGTTCTGGCATCCAAATAAAGCTCAAGTTGCCGTCCGTTATTTAAATTCAGCTTTCGTAATCGTACTCGGGCCATTGATTTAAGAGGAGTTAGTATAAAGTCTTTGAAGACCGTTGATGGTCTGAAAAAGGTTTCCCAACTCTTTATGGACGGACCTCATGTTAATCATAAAGTGTTTCGAGAATTAGATGCGAAGTGAAAGAATCGTGCGGAGTTGAATTGCTCGGTATTGGAAGCTAAGGACTTCATGTTGTCCACTTGGCTTTTAAAGTAGCCATGATGTCTGGGATTTAGCATCCATTTTGTATGGTATGTATGACTTATATAAAGACGCGCCAGCACGGCGGAGTCTTTACGTTCAGTATACTGGCTGTACCTTGTTTCCGTTGCGATTTTGTGGAACACATTGGGTTGAGAACAAAAGGGTTGCAGATCAGGCCATAGAAATTCTTCCCAATCAAAGAAAGTTTGTCATTGCAGCTGAAAAGGAAAATACCGCTCCCATTTCACGCAATTTTGAGAAAGTCTCGTCGGCTGTTAAAGACGAATTATTGGGAACTAAACTTGCATTTATTGGCTCAATTGCTGGCTTAATAGAACAATTTCTGAAAGACTTCCAGACAGATGCTCCTATGGTGCCATTCTTGTATGAGGAATTTCGCTCCCTCCTTGATACATTTATGAAACGGATTGTTAAGCCTGATGTTATGCTGACAAGTTCTAATTTGCAAACCCTTGAGTTAAGCTCAAAGAATTCGATTCATGTCAAAAAGTTTGACATTGGGTTCGCTGCTAAAGACGAGTCGTCCGAGGTTAAAAACGTGAAGGAATTAGACATTCTTCGCTTGAAGGAAAGAATTTGATTCACGTCAAAAAGTTTGACATTGGGTTCGCTGCTAAGGACGAGTTGTCCGAGGTTAAAAACTTGAAGGAATTAGACATTCTTCGCTTGAAGGAAAGTATGCTCGGTAGTCTAGTTAGGCTTGTGGAAAATTTGCAGGAGCGGTCGCCCCTGAAGTATCTATTTGCGTGATTTATTTCTTGCTTAGATCCTGCAGTTGCTTTGAACGAAACGCTTGGCTTAAAACGCGTTAAGTGTTTAGAAACCCTTGTGGCGAAAAAGCGCCTCTCCGGGTCAAAAGCAGACCAAATCAAAATGGAATATGTGGAAGTGAGTAGAAATGCTCAGGTTCAAGAGCGTTTTAAAGCTTATAAGAGGAGTGAAACTAGATTACATGAGTTATGGTTGGAAGTCATGAAGCATTCACTAAAGCCCACTTCTAATCTGCTGGACTTGGTTAAAAGTATCCTTATACTGTCCCATGGAAACGCCAAGCTCGAACGTGGTTTTTCGATTTATGAACAGTGCATTGTTGAGAAACAGATGGGGCATCGTTTAGTAGCCCAGCGCCGTGTTCATGATGCTATCCTCGACGCAGGTGGTGTAGAAAACATTAATATACCAAAATCTCTCATTGTGTCAATGCGAAACGCGCACTCTTGGTACCAAGATCATTTACGTGAGCAAAAAGCAAAAAAATGAGATCTTAGCCAAAGCTGAAGCTGATAAAGGCGGAAGGCAGAAATGGTCAAAGAACTAAACGCAAAGAAGGCAGCTTTGCTAACTGATGCTGCTAAGCAAGCAGCACAAATCGATGACCAAGTAAAGGAACTGAAAGATTCGAATGTGCTCTAATCTTGGTACGCCAAAATCTACACTGACCGGCAAAAAAAGGGGAACAGTTAAAAAAAAGTAATATAAATAGTATAAATCTAGCCTTGAAAAAGATTTAATCACATTTTAAAAGCTTTTCATGCATTAGAACAAACATCTGAAACATCCGTGAATAGAAATTGATAATATGACATTTCTTAGGGTGGTTTATTACCACCAATTACCCCCAATCCTCGATGAGCCTATCTTAATGGTTTTATGGCGGGAAGCGGACTAGAAGCGTTTAAGGTTTATGAGTGTTGCCGCTCGCTTATTGTTGTTCTAGGGATAACAACTGGCACTTGTTGAACACGTGTGAACCATTGTCACACATTTTAGCAAGTTATCCATTTGCAGTTCACACTAAAACATGCCTCTTAGCCGTGAAGAAGCTGCACAGGCAGTTGCATTGGTGGAGGATGGCCGCAGCTTCCGTTATGTTGCTGAGGTCATTGGAGCATCTCTCGGTAGCATACATCGTGCAGTGCAACGTTACAGAGAGCTCCGAACATACGACAGGAGACGAGGGTCAGGCCGTAGAAGAAGCACAAGTGCCAGGGATGACAGATTTCTCACCCTCCAAGTTCTGCAGTTCAGCCACGAAATCAACTGGAGTGAGTGAGCGAACAGTAAGAAGAAGGTTTGAAGAAGCTCATCTTTTGTCCAGGAGACCTGCACGTGGACCCTCACTCGAACGGCATCACAGAGAGGCGCGTCTTCGCTTCGCAAGGCAGCATCTGGGATGGACCCACGAGCAGTGGGCCTCTGTTCTCTTCACTGACGAGAGTCGCTTTAACCTTAGATCTCCTGATGGAAGAGAAAGAGTGTGGAGAAAGCACGGGGAGAGGTACAGCCCTGTTGCTTTCTCCTCCAGGACTCCATTTGGAGGTGGCTCGGTTATGGTGTGGGGTGGCATCAACGTTATGGCCCGCACTGAGTTGGTGTGCATCGATCACGGGACGCTCAATTCCCAAAGGTACATCGAAGAGATCCTGATGAACCATGTGATGCCCTTTGCGCCTTTCATTGGTCAGAATTTCATGCTGATGCAGGATAATGCCCGCCCTCATACTGCTCGCTGTGTTGTACAATATCTGCAGGAAGTGGAGATTCAAACCCTGGACTGGCCAGCTCGTAGTCCTGACTTGAACCCCATCGAACATGTATGGGATACGCTTGGAAGAAACGTCAGACAGCATGACCACACCACCTTGGCACAACTGAGAACATCGCTGCTGGAGGAATGGGATCGCATCCCGGCAGATGCCATTCGACGAGTTGTGAACAGTATGCCTGAGCGTTTACAAGCTGTCATAGACGCTAAAGGTGGAAACACCCGTTTTTAGTGAGCAGTAATGTAACGAAATTTGTGAGTTAAAGCGTGTTGTAAAACATGATTCGGTATTTTCTGTTGCCAACCATCTAAATTTACATGAATAATGCAAATATTGGAAAACCGATACATTTTAGTGGAATAAATTAAGAAATTACATAAAAAATTAAAGTGTTCCACTTTCTTGGTCGGTCAGTGTAGTTTTTACGGTGAATCATCAGTATTCGTAATGCTAATTTAAGTATGTACTTGCCTAATAATGTGATTTACGTTGCCAAAAAGCCATCTTTTTAGTCCTCTTGTTCTGTTTGTAGAATGTAAGGAATTTTGTTCTCAAATAAGTTTACTTTAAGTTTGCGTTCGTACCAAAATGTACAAGAGATTAATTTTTAATTTCTTTTAATTGTTGTGTAACTATGAAAGACTGATTATATTCTCTTTCTGGAAATGTAACTGATTTTTTACCTAATAGCTTACTTCTATCTCTCACTCACCAAGCTAACTCGGAGCACCAAGCAAGAAATCACTTGAAAATCGCTTTTAACGAACTTTGCATGGAAGTGATTCTTTACTAAATGGAATTAGCAACAGCTATTGAGAAATGCGCATGATGCAGTTTTAAGAAATCTTGCCGAGAATCTTTTTTTTTTTTTTTTTTCCTAGGAAAAAATTCCTCTAGCCAGTTGTGTGAGTCCCTTGATTATTTTGTGTTTTGCTTAGCAAAATATTTTTTATTCTCTTTTTTTTAAGAAGGGAAGAAACCTTGAAAATCTTGTTTTTTGAGCCTTGAAAACCTTGAAAAAAACTTGAATTGAAAATCCCATTTTGGCTGCACCTGTTACCCTCATGAAAATGTTTATCGACGCAGAGAGATTAGGAGATTGGAATCTTCATCTTCAAACTATTTACAACATGCTTCCTTTCTTTCATGCCAGTGGACATTTTTATATGCTAAAAGCAGTCATCTGTACCTCCAAAACATGAAGGATCTCGACAAAATTATGACGCCAGAAGAGTATAAAACTTTTACCACTGAGGGAGTCTTCACTGTTCATCGAACAGATAAGATGTAGTGTGGCACCTGGAGCGATTTGACGATCGAAAGCGCCCTTATGAAATATATCAAAAGTGATGGTGGCTTGAGTCGGGTTAGAGGCTTCAGTCCTGCAGTTTTATCGAGATGGACTCAGGCAATGCCAGCACTGCGCCACGTGTGTGAGGTAATGGAGAGCTTTTGTGGTGTCAATGTCAGTACCTCAGAACAGCACGTGGACAGTCAAAACTCCCCAGTTGTACAGAACAAAGCCGATAGGAACACCATGTTGGAGTTCGAAGAACATCCTCCTTTCCCAGCAACTTCTGATTTAGTGTCCCTCATTGCCCCAGGGGAGTGCGACAGGCTTCGGCAGCCGGCACAGTTCATAACCTCGCCGCTAGATGGGGGCTTCATTCATTCATTCCATTCCCTGACCCGGTCAGTCGACTGGAAGCAGGGTGTGGATTTTCATATCATACCTAAAGAACGACCTCTTACTCTACATACTCGTACTTATAACATAACTGAATTTCAAACGCACTTCCCCTCCACAAACATACACCTATAAATTATATGATTAAACATAGTAACTATAAAAACACCAAGAGCTCACTATTTTAGCTGTGCTACTGTATGCTCTTCAAAAGCGCTTATTCTATTTACACTTCACTCACAATTAATGCGCCACACGGCCACGAATCACAATTTAACAGCACAATTTTTACTATAAAAGAATACTTCGTACACCACACGTTCAAATTTATAACAAGCTTCTTGTTACAGCTGTTGGAACAGTAGCCACAACTCTCGCGACAAAATATACTAGTAAATATGTCTTTGCGTGATTGAGATACTAACATTCGTTTTTAGGTTCGTATTCGTGAATATCAAAATGTGTACGAACAATGAGTGAAAGTGGCTGTGCTCGAAATTAGGCCTCAAGACCAAAAAGAACATAAAAATTAATTTGGTGTAAGTACCGTGATTAGTTTGGCATCATTATGATAGTTCCCAAGATGTTCCTTCTTTGGTATAACGCGCACCTTCAGACACCTGTAATCAATTTAATCAGTATTTCAGAGTATTCTTACGTTTTGCCGCGTCTTTCTTACAAAACTAGCCTTGCACAGGTGCTCTCATATTTCCATTTAAATTCGCTTTTAAAACGGTAACGCAGCTTATTTCTTGATGATGATGATAATTGTTGTTTTAAGGGGCGTAACATCGAGGTTATCGGCCCCTAATGAAATGAAAGGATGTAGATAAAAACAACTCACTGCCATGGATGAAACGAAAATGGTGTTTATAAAACAGACAGTGAGCCCCAAAAATCATGCCTTATTTGAATAAAAAGAATAAAAGGCGGATGGTAAAAAAGGATAAAACAAATAAGGCATAGTGAAAAATAAAATAGATGAACACAATAAAAAACATAAAACAGATTTAACCTAAATTAAAAGTCGTAACTACACATTAAAACTTAAAAAAAGTAACCAGTCGCCCCCATGAACCGGATGACGAGGTCAGCTGACGGCCCGTCATCTTGGAGAATAAGGGAGAGGGTATTAGGCAGTTTTAGAGTCCTTCGCAGATCGGGTTTTCTGCCTTGTGCAGTTAGTTTGGGGTATTTTATTCGTATCTTATTATATTGGGTTAACGTGGGGTTGCAGAGGTGATTTTTATTGTGCCTGTGTGTTTTTGTGGACGGATTCATCTTTGGATGGTCCGGACAACCTAGGATCACTGTTTATTAATTATCGGTTTTTGGATATTTGATATTATAAAATACGGGGTTTTGCGATTTATTACGTTTTGGGAATAAGGATATAAGACTGTATTAAGTAGAAGCATTATTTCATTTTGGTTTGGGGTTAATTGCTTTATTTCGACCTAGTAATGTTAAATGTTAGATTCGTGGCTGTACTATAAAGGTACAATGAATTGATATTTTCGAGTGCTGGATATGTGACATACCCGGAAAAGACAGTCAGTAATTCAGCTTGTGTGGGATTACCTAGGCTATTTATGGCATGAACTTCGTGTGGAAACTACTGTGTGACGTCAGTGTGGATTTCGACTGTCTGATGTTCCGCTAGGAGCGGGCCACGCACAAAATTAGTTCCGGCAGAAACTTTGGGGTTATATAGATCCCTGCGCCAGTGCATATAATGGCGTGTCTGGCGTTCAGAGCTCGTCTTATTGCTTTATCGGCAGAACACTTGATCTACTAACGCCCAGGGTCGTTTTACGTGGCATGGTTTCCGTAACGAACAGTTAGAGATCGTCTTCTTGCTTTTACTGTGAAAGTCCGTTTGTCCACTTGCAATTAGTGTCGTTATTACTCGATCATGGTATCGTAATACGAACGAGCAGTGACTAATGTTTAGCTATCCACTGAGCTCTTGCGGGCTATTGGATGCTACGTACATTTCATGGGTCCATCCATACCATGGGCTGTTGGTAATAACTTACCACGCCTAAAGGATAATTCAGTCGTAAACATTTCATCGAAGTCATGCGAGAATGGAGACGTGAACGTGAATGAACCAGTCTTAACGTGTGTAGATATTTTGTGTACGGACGGTACAGTGTATATACGTAGGTGGCGGTTATGCCTGGGTCTGATATGGCCGTAAGTGCTTTCTTGCGCTCAGAGCCTAAATTCAGTGGCAAGGTACTGTATAAAGTTTTAGCACGAGTGTATGAAGGGTATTTTGTGTTGTATATTATGTATATATGTGTATAGTACAGCCAATAGATTATCTCTTTAAAATTCATGTGTGTTTATATTCCTGTCTTGCATGAACCTGGTACATCAGCAAACGCATGCCAAATGCCCTACGCCTGGGATAGGGAATTTTATAGTCGGGGCAACAGCTATGTATTTATTTCTATTTTATTCAGGAAGACCCATATGGTCAACCTTGGCGCCCATTCAAAGTCGGGAAGTAACGTTAAAATCACTTGTGGCCTGTATTTAACGGCAGTAAATTCTGTAGGCTTGTGGTAAATGAGGGTAGTTAAAGTTAAATCAACTCCAGTGAGTAGGGGAGAGTGTTTCATCGGCCAGATCCACACACTCCAAGAGGTGTGCCACGGTTAGGTGGGTGCCGCAAGTACACACAGGAGGATCTTCTCTCTTTAGCAAGTGGGAGTGCATAGCAATCCCATGGCCGATCCGGAGTCGACAGAGTACCACAGCTTCCTTCCGGAGAGATCGGAAGGAAGATTTCCACACCTTCGTTGTCTCCTTGATGCGTCTCAGTTTGTTGGGTGGCACGCCATGCTTGCTCCCAATGCGACAGGATCGAATGCCGCAACTGAGAGCGCACATCACTAGCAGGCACCTTATACGGTAGCGAGGGCAGTGCGCCTGCCTCTCTCGCCGCCTGATCAGCAAGCTCGTTTCCCGCAATACCCATATGGCTAGGAAGCCACACAAAGGTCACCCCGGTTCCAGCGTTATGCGAACTGACGAGCAGGTCGTGCACGCGCTGGACCAACGGGTGCTTCGGGAAACACACATCGATCGCTTGCAGCGCACTCAGAGAGTCAGTACACAGAAGAAAGTGCTGGTGATCGTCTGATAATGTGTACAGTAGAGCCTCTAAGATGGCATAGAGCTCCGCTGTGTACACGCCACAGGCCTCGGGAAGTAAAAATAGAAACCGACGATCCTCAACCACAAATGCACAGCCTACTTTCTCGTTTACCCTCGAACCGTCCGTGAATAGAAGCCCTGATCCCGGATACTGGCTCACCACGGACTGGAACAGCCTCCGATGGACGGAGGAGTCCGTGTCCGACTTGGGGCCGGTGTGCAGATCCAGGATGATATCAGGGCGAGAGACCATCCACGGAGGGGCCTTGCTAGGTACTCGGACGATACAGGAGACAGAAGGAAATCGGAACTGACGGTATAAGGCATCCAAGCGAATCCCCGCCGGCCGAGTGGCTCGGGCGAGCGCATCATACAGCCGGCGATTCGGATTGAAAAACAAACATGGATAGCTTGGATGAAGTGGCATCTGTCGAATAGTTGCAGCATAGGTCAGCAGTACTTGTTGGCGCCTCAGGTGTAAAGGAGGTACGCCAGCCTCGGCGAGCAAGCTGATGACTGGGCTCGTCTGAAAGGCACCCGTCGACAGCCTCATACCGCCGTGGTGGACACTGTCCAGTTTAACAAGCACTGACTTACGGGCCGAACCGTATGCTACACTGCCATATTCTAATCTAGATAAAATCAGTGCCTTATAAAAACGTAGGAGCACCGCGCGGTCCGCCCCCATGATGTGCCGCTAAGAAACTGCAACATGTTGAGTTTCTTAGCACAGGCAGTTTTCAAACACCGCACGTGTGGCTCCCACGTCAATTTCTGATCAAAAAGGAGCCCAAGGAACCGGTACGCAGCAACAACAGGCAAAGCTACATTGCCCAGATAAAGCTCAGGATCAGGATGGAGAGTGCACTTTCGGCAGAAATGGACAACCGAGGACTTAGCGGTTGAGAATCGAAAGCCATGCTCTAGTGTCCAGCGTTCCACTCTCCGAATAGCTTGTTGTAGCTGTCGTTCAGCGACCGCCATATTTTGCGCACTATAATGTAGAGCGAAGTCGTTTATATATAGTGACGGTACCACTGCTGGACCAGCAGCAGCGACTATACCGTTTATGGCAATCGCAAATAATGTTACGCTAAGCACCGATCCCTGTGGGACTCCGTTTTCCTGTATATGATATTGCGAATATGTCCCCCCCTATTTGGACACGGAACAGGCGAAGGGACAGAAAATTCGCAATAAAAACCGGCAAGTTACCTCGGAATTTCCATTGATGCAGGGTAGAGAGGATGCCGTAACGCCAAGTGGTGTCATAGGCCTTCTCGAGGTCAAAGAAAACAGTGACTAGGTGCTGTCTCCGGAGAAAAGCGTCCTGTATGGCGGTCTCCAGGCGTACCAGATGGTCGTTGGTACACCGAGACGCCCTGAAACCACACTGGTATTCAGACAGGAGTCCCCATTTCTCCAGGACCCACACCAGGCACCGATTGACCATCCTCTCAAAGAGCTTGCACAGACCGTTAGTGAGACAAATAGATCTGTAACTCCCTGTCAAATTGGGATCCTTATCGGGCTTCAGGATAGGTATAATGATACCTTCCTGCCATTGCGCTGGAAACACACCTTCCAACCAGATTCGATTAAACACCCTGAGCAAATAACGAATGCTCTCATCGTTAAGGTGCTTAAGCATCTGGTTGTAAATGTTTATCCGGGCCGGGAGACGTGTCCCTGCAGAGCGCCAGCGCTGCGCGTAGTTCCCACTCCGTAAAGGGCACGTTGTACTCCTCCAAAGCGCGGGAAGCAAAACTAAGCTGGAAACGTTCAGCTTCGCGCTTTAGGGCCACGAAAGCAGGGTCATAGTTATCGGAACCGGATATATCCGCAAAATACGAGGCGAGATGGTTTGCAACGAGTTAAGGATCGGTAACCAATTCATTATCGATGGAAATTCCCGGTACATTAGAAGATGTCTGAATTCCCGAAATGCGTCGTAGTTTAGTCCACACTTGAGAGGAGGGGGTATATGCCGTAATAGAAGACACATACCGTTCCCAGGATTGTTTCTTACTCTGGCGAATAAGAATCCGTGCCTTGGCACTAAATTTCTTAAACGCCACCAAATTGGCCATGGTTGGACGCTGACGGTAGTGCTTATGAGCTCGACGACGGTCTCTTATTGCCGCTGCAATATCCTCTGTCCACCAAGGGACGAGTTTGCAACGAGGAGTCCCAGAAAAGGATGGAATGGACTCTTCGGCGGCAGCAAGAAGCACATCGGTGATGTGCTGTACCTAGTCATCGACGCTCCGGCAACCAAGATCAACGAACACAGCTCGTTCTTGAAACGAGGGCGAATTTGCCCGCTTAAGCACCCAACGACTGGGGAATTCCACGGGCTTCTGGTTCAGAAGTGTAAGAACGATCGGGAAATGGTCACTGTCACAGAGGTCGTCGTGTACATACCAACCAAATAGGGGGACCAGCGCACGGCTACACACACTCAAGTCAATGTGTGAGTACATGCCGTGCGCTAAGCTAAAATGTGTAGCTTCCCCTGTATTTAATAGGGATAAATCCAACCCCTGAATTAAGTCCTCCACGTCCCTTCCACTGGGGCAGGAAGATGGTGATCCCCATTGGGGGTGATGCGAGTTGAAATCACCCACGATAAGGAAAGGGACTGGAAGTTGATCAACAAGATCAAAGACGTCATTAATATCAAGGGGCTGGTTCGGTGGAAGGTACACGTTACAAACAGTTGTCATAGCAGGCAAGGACACGCGAACTGCAATAGCTTCCAAAGGAGTGGCGAGCCGAAACTCTTCACTGTAGCAGTCAGAGCGAAGGAAGGTACAAACGCCCCCCGGAAGCCCTGGCGGCGTCTTGTCGCTCTTTAGAGTATAGTCTGAAACCTCTCAGAACAGTCTCGTAATCAGGTCTGAGGTTTGTTTCCTGTAGGCAGACTATACTCGCTGCGTATTGTGCAATGAGCTGACGGAGCTCTGTCAAATGCCTGTCATAACTGTTACAATTCCACTGTAACAGTGCCATAGTGTGAACTTATAAACTAGGGAATTATTTGGAGCAGCAAGCTACAACTTATCCTCTGGAGGATCTTCACCCACTACGTCGACTAC
This sequence comes from Meconema thalassinum, assembly GCA_946902985.2. Taxonomy (NCBI): domain Eukaryota; kingdom Metazoa; phylum Arthropoda; class Insecta; order Orthoptera; family Tettigoniidae; genus Meconema; species Meconema thalassinum. Next base: position 1,851,326,719 of record OX336388.2, read on the forward strand.
AATCTCCATGTCCTCAGGAGAGGTCGTGGAGTGAATCGACTCAGTGGAAGATTTCCTAGACGCAGTTCGACGGCGGGGGGATCTCCGTGGGGAGCGTGCGGAAGCATCCGCAGGTGGTGGGGCGGATGGCTTCCCCTTTTTTGGAGAAAGGGAATGCGTAGTGTGGGGTCCCTCCTTCCCCGCCTCTTTAAGATATATAGACGGGTCAGGAGCCAAATTCCTGACCCTGGTCGACGATGCCGGCTTCGGCGCGGCTTTCACCGACCGTTTGGGTGGGGAGGAAGTGGGGAGTAAGTCTTCAACTTCCTCCCCTGCTGGGCGGGCGGAGCAGCCTTCGCTCGCACAGCCTTCGTGGTGGCCGAAGGTGGAGTTGAAGTCACCTTCGGGCTTTTTGTCATAATCATAGGTGCTGGTTTCGGAACAGGAAACTCAGTTGCAGGTTTCTCAGCTGGTACAAAAGATGAGGTAGACGGAACCAAATTGGGTATTAGAACTCGATAATCAATCGTAGGCCAAGGAGCAATCGCGGTGTGGTACTTCTTGCGGGCTTCCTGGTAGGTGAGACCATCCGGGGTTTTGATCTCCTGGATTTTCTTCTCACTCAGGAAGACAGGGCAGTTCCTGTCCCGAGGAGAATGAAATCCAGGGCAATTAGTGCACTGATATGGTGTTGTGCACTCTTCCGCTTCGTGCGGTACCATACCGCATGTTCCGCAGATTTCTGGGCTCGAGCATCGGGATAACATGTGCCCGAACTTCTGGCACTTATAACACCTCATTGGTGGAGGGATATAAGGCCATACGTCACAACGGTAACTTGTTACCTTGACTTTCTCCGGGAGCACCGAAAGCTCAAAGGAAATAATGAAAGCTCCAGTATCCACGATTTGATCATTGACCTTGCGCGTAATGCGCCGGACATCAGTCACGTGACGGTGCTGCATATCCTCCTTGAGCTCCTCGTCAGTGTTCAGAATCAGGTCCCGGTGGAAAATAACTCCTCGGACCAGATTCAGGGACGTGTGCTTTTCCACTTTTACGGGTATTTCGCCAAAGTGGTCACATTGCGAAAGTTGTTCAACTTGCTCACCAGTCCTAGTCTTGAGCAACAAGCTACCGTTCCTCATCGTTTGTACTTTCTCAAGCTCTCCATAGACACCTTCTATGTGGCGAGAAAACAAAATACTCTTGACCAGCTTGAAATCACCCCCATCTGTTCTGGTAGCTACCAGAAACTTGGGGGTGTTAGCACCCAGATTTTCACGCACAGATTGTTCCCAGGGGGTTGATCCCCGTAGGGAATCAAATGTTAAAGACTTGGGTGTAGGACCACCCTGTTTGGGGATTTTTCTTTTTGAAACCATGGCCAGATCATCCTCCCCGAATGCCACCGACATCCGATCACGGGCCGTCACAGTAGGCGCTACCCAGCCAGGGCAAGGCCCGCCTAGCTTGGAAGGCATTGCCCGGGGGTCCGATGTTTTACAATGCCGTATCGGCATGTACCCCTTGGCATATACTGGATTTTACCGCTCTGACATTCGGCTGTACGGGGACCTGCGTAGTCAGGCAGATACTACTGCACGGGTACATGGCACACCCACCTGTCGGCGCGGCCAAGACCGGAACAGGCTTTCGAGCGTAGTCGCAAGCGTAACAGCACGCACATATAGAAATTTTGGTTGCCAGACCCTGAAAGCAGTAACGGAAAGAAGTGCGATATAACCTAATGAGAGTTATACCGCACGGGTGTATGTCTTTTAGAGCTGACTGTCAAGCCCTCGAAAGGGGACCGATCCGAGAAACCCTTTTAGTCGCCTTTTACGACTGGCAGGGATTACCGTGGATGTATTCGCTTCCTCCCACCCACTGGGGGTCCAATTCACAAACCAACGCGGAGTCCTTAAAGTATAGCCAAGGTCCCCCCTTTTAGTCGCCTCTTACGACAGGCAGAGGATACCATGGGCGTATTCTAAACCCCCACCCACAGGGGGAGAGCTTATTTGTGCCAAGTACCGTGATGTGTAGAGTGTATTCTGCCTATCCAAGAAAAAAATCTTGACTTGTCATTGAAGTTTTATGTCACTAAAATCCAAGACTTGTTGGAGTGGTTTACGGCTTTAAAAGCATAGGAACAGCCATTTTCTTGCTACCCAAATTGGGCGCGCCGGCCGTTTGGCTTCAACAGCTTGCACTAGGCAGCGCAGCGAAGGCATCTCCTTCTGTTCTTTCCTCCATGTCGAGGAGCGAAGAGCCCAGGTTATATATTCGGGTGCATTCGGATAATATCGTCACAGCTCGTGTGAGGCAGCCAAGCATTCCTGTTGTTCCAAGGGTTGCACCAAGCGGAATACTTCTGTATACATACTGCAGGCGGTTTGGCGCGTTGTCATGGCAACCGTTCAGTTATACGTCACAAGTCAGCCCGTATTGCTGTGAGCATTGGGAGGGCTGCACTCAGAACGCAAGGCGCAACCGTGAAGGAAACGGACTGCAGGGCTTGCTTAATTACTAATGAGTATGAGCGCTACGCCAGTTGTGTAATCACAACATATAAAGCGCACTCTTCATTCTTTTTTAACGAATACGGTAGGTTTTAAAGAGAAAATATAGGGATTCAGAAAATGATAGACAATTGTTTTGAGAAATGTTAGTGCAGCCGGGCTGTATCTGATGCACCTGAAAAGCCGCTACTGGATTTAGCAGAAAAGTGTAACCTTTGAAGAAATTTGCTCTCGGTATTGAGCCCATATTCGCTCATGCTGGTGATTATGTTTATGCAAGAGTTGGTAACATGAGTGAAAGAATCTCTGAATGCATCCAGGAAGATGCAGTTGTACTTTTGACTTCAATGGAAGATCGTCAATATTTCTTTTACCATGATTAAAGAAGGTATTCTTTAATGTGCACATTTGAACTTACCACATCCAGTATTTCTGCATAATTTGCCAATGAGAAATGGCCTAATATTATTAATGTTGTACTTGAGACTATGGTATAACACTGCGGAAAAGCAGAAGGAACGTCAAGAGTTGCTCGACGACTTGACTAGTCTCGAAGCCAGTCCACCCGCTTCCGTGAAGAAAGCATTCTACTTCCAAGTCTAGCACTGCACGTGTGTAACACGCGGCTGCACCAGTCCGGTCGAGTGACCGAGGAAAATTTATAGAAGTGAAAGAATCAATCCATTTGGAAACGTAATCCAGTCTATCTTATCGCACGATGTGTGCATAGTGAAAATCGAGTGAAATTATTGCTAAGTAAGCATTCAAAATCTGTGGAAACCCACGATAATTCAACCAGACGCATTGTCAATGTTCATATGGCCGATCTTTGTGCCATCCATAATTTCTAGGGTCTGTGATTTAAATATTGCAAATGTTATATTTCACATCTGTGAAAATTACTTATAATAATCCACGCTGTGTGAAGTCACGATTTTCTTGAGCGACAGATGTCGACGATTTAAGCTGATACAATTTTTCACAAAGAGTGAAAGTGAGCAGACATGTGCTTGTTTCCAGTAGAGTCTGTGAAGCAGACATGGCCATTTGTTCAAATAACGTCTGCAAATTATCAAGTGTAGCAGCTGTGTTTGTCTGTGAAACTACGCTAGAAGCAGTGATTTTCTTGTGGAAATTAATAACGCCTACACGATGTATGAGATCCACCAAGAGAGAAGAATTTCATCACCGTTCACCATGTTGGTGATAATGGCTTAAAACACCTGATGAGAGAGAGACTGAGCACCATAGCAGCACAATAAGATGGAAGCTGAAGAACGCAGTATAATGTCTCCGGACGAGCGCTGGAGATCTTGCCCACGCTCAAAATGGAAAGGATTTACCCCTCACGTATTCCTATTGGAATGAGGTGAGCTACCATTTTCTTCGCCGTGAGTCATGATTAATATATTTTTGTAAGGTGATGGCCTTTGGTGGAGTAGTTTTAACGACCTACTTCGATTCACAGTCATCTAGGTAGGATTTATTTAGTTTTGTTTCTTTTAGTTTACCGTCTATGGTATTTTTTCACTTTTCCATGCACATCGCAGCGTACGTTTCCAATTCATTTCCCATTCATGAGTTAGTCACCTGGATAATGTGTGTTTTTCTCACACGGTGCACTAAAGGTCACTTTGAATTTCACTTTGAACAAACCAATTGTGTCAATGACTTAACGGAGCAGTAAATTTTGCTAATTAATCAGCTGTTGCTGAAGTCCTTATTTTTAGCTCCTATTTAGTAACATGTGAAGCACGCCACTGAGAGGGTGTCTCATTTAATGGGAGAGTTTACCCATTTACCTATTTTTGTATAATACTTTTTTATTTATTTTTTTAGAGTGGAAAGTCTACCACTAGATTCAGTGTGAAGGAGTGTAATATCTTTCTGTTAGTACTTCTAATCCAGATTCACACTAGTAACGGATCATTTACAATTAACGCCACTGTTTTATATGGTGTGAATGTTTATCTAATACATTTGAAGTGCCTAGAATGCACATGTATAATTTTTGACAACCCTGCCGTGAGCGTGATATCTTCCAAACACCTTAGTACGAGTGGAATATCTCTCGTCTTGTATTGTTTGCTTTGCCCATGCAAGCATATCATTCTTCATAAAAAAAATGACTACTATTTCTACATCACGAACATTACAATGAGTGTTAGCTTATGAACTGCAAGTGTAGGATCATTATTTGAACATTTTTGTGGATCCAATATGCTAATGAAACGAACACTTTAGATTTTACTATTTGCCAAAGCAACTCCTAACAGTTTGAGAATGAACAAATGTATTTTACTTGAGAGGACAAGTGTCTTCAAGGTCACGCTCAGTGATGCCAACCAAGAATCTCACATGAGACAAGACTTTTGACAAATGCCATGCTAATACTTTTGATGAAGGATTTATTCTGAATAAGCCAGTTTTTATCACCTAGTTAAAACTAGGTCAAGTTGACCGCTATTTCTTTGGAATGCAATGATTCAATGTGACAGCAGGTCACCAATTCTATTAACGATATTCGCCTGTATTGTGAGTGAAGGATATTTGGATAAGATTTTGTTGTAAGATATTAGAGTTGTCTTGTGACACTGATTGACATATTTTTGAGGCTATGATAATTTTTCTCACCTGTTGTGAATGTTCTTGCCTTGTTTTCATACACGATGATGGGGTGGTTGCCCATGTTTCTTGTTGAGGTTGCCGGCCTTGTTTCAAAGCTGAGCGCCTGACAGACCGAGGTTCCTGATGTGATCCAGGCGGACACACAGTGTTACTTTAGTATGGTTTTTTAGCTTTTTGACAGCTCGGAGTAGGCATGTTCGCGTGTACTTGGGTGTACACAAGTGGTCTTATCCACTAGTTAGGAAGCCGTGCACATGGTCAATCTTCATAATTAATGAATCTTAAACCAATGACAACTAATAATCATAAATTAAATAAGAAGATGTAATGAACTTAAACGAATGTTATAATTCTCGTTAATCACTAAACGCCTGTTTAACTTTGATCCTCGTTTATAATTCGCTGGCCATTGCACTGTGCTGTGCAGATTTATTTTTCTTTAGATTAAGCTTTTAGCAGCTGACACGTTCGACTGACTGACAAGGATTTGGTTTACCCAGAGTCGTGAACCATGAAATTTGTTCTACTGTTAACGAACAGTATTTTCAGTTTCTAGCTTACACATTATAGATGACCGATGGAAACAAACAGTAACCATCAAGTTGTAGGCAGGACTAATAAGAATACTCTTGTGTGTGATATTTATTTATTTATTTACTGATAGTTTTGTACACCTATTCCAATCTTTCCTCTACTACTTGTAGACCTTTTGTTGTACAGTTGATTGTAAATTATTTGTGTTGTAAACGATGACTGTAAATCAATTTAGATCTTTTGTTTAGTTTGTTATACTACGGATGCTTCTCACCGTAAGTTAGTTTAAATTCAGGATTAGTTTAGATCACTTAAAATTAAATGTAAATACGGGATGGTCCCAGTTTACATTGTTTATTTTTCTTGTCATGTTTGACGATTTGCCAACCTTATGTTTCACTTGGAAACATCATGCCTTGTTCATTGTAAATTTAATTAAAATCCTTTTGTACCATTTCCCAAGCTTTGCTAGTGCTTGTTGATTGTATTTAGGACCAATCGAGAGGGGTTAATTTTGATAGTTAATGATTGTTTATTTTTTTGTTTATTTATTTTTGTTAGTTAGCGGATTAGCCGACTGATACCCTCCGATGGTAGGATAGGGGTTTGAGATTTCAATAAACCATTTTGTGAATTTTACTTAAGCCTGGATTTTAATTTAGTAGTTTGTTTGGGGGTACATTTCCTTGGGATGTCTATGATGGGAACCTGATCCATATGATGATGCAGAGTCTTGTGCCGGAATAGCCCCACAAGGAGTGTACTCCGATCCTCTTAGGCCATATGTGTTTAAGGATGTGGTCATCTGGAAAGCCACGCACGGTCGGTGTGGACCAGATAACTACCTCTGACGGGCACAGTATGTGGATTATGTAAAAGCACATTACTCGTCATCAACCACTGCGGTGGTATTCAATGGGTATCCTGATCCAAAACAGAGCACCAAAAATGTGTAGCGCTTGACAAGAGAAACCAAGAGAATTTCGATAGACATCATCAATGAGACCATGACTATAACAGTACCTCAAGAAAATTTCTTGTTAAATTCTGAAAAACAAGGCCCAGCTGATCAAGATGTTGATGAAGTTTGAACAAGTTGACAAGGAAATCAAGTGTGAGCAGAGGGCTGAAGATGCAGACTATCTCATAGTTACTACTGCCAACAGTCTCTCGTCTAAATTTGACAGGGGGCGTACTTATAGGCGAGGACGTTGACTTGTTGGTGATCAAGGAAGCATCATAAACAACAACCAGTGAAAGGCGGTTCTTGTTCTGTCCGCCATATCTCTTCCGAGCGAAAGCAAGTCTCACATGCACCTTAGCCAGAAAGTGGATTTAAATAATTACGAGCCAGACAGCTGTGGTGAAAAAGCGACAGTTACAACAAAACTTGATGCAACTCGTTTATTGTTAAACGACATGCTTCTGAGGAAATGCAATTGTCGGTACACAATGCAAAATTTGCATAGCAAAATAATGTCGAGGAATACAATAATAATAATAATATCATATGGCCTTGGGTGCCAGGTGCAAGCTTTGTATTTTGACACCCAAAGGGTAGCTTGCATGTCGAATTTAGTTGTTCCTTGAAGCACTATGAAAGTCAGGGAGGTTAGATATTTAAGCTCCTTGAACACTATAGCGCTTTTTGTAGAGAAATTAGGAACTTTGTGTTGGCGGAAACTCCCGAGATTAATTTTGCCATTATGAACACGGCCTACTGAATTCAAATAGGTTCTTTGACATGCCAACATCGTATGACATCCGTGTCGTATTTTTGCTGCCTCTCAAAAATCACTTTCCACGGCCAGGAACGAACCTGCAATCTTGGGGTTAGTAGACCAACACGCTATCCACTCACCCACCGTGGCAAGCTAAGGAATACAATGAAATGGGTGAGAAACAGTCAAAATTGTTTAATAAATGTGTAAAGTGAGGGACACTCCTATTGTGTAACCGAATTATACTACCATATTTCTTTTAAATTTTCACTCCAAATACTTGCAATTAGAACGTAATTCACTGGCTCCAAGAAGGACTGTTATAGATGTGTAAATATACTACGTCCCAAAAAAAGCAGGGAATATTAAGTGTATTCGTGTGAGTAGCAATTAGCTCTAAAGATACATACCCACATGTCTAGGCAAGTCTTACTCTATGCATTGCTTTTTCCCTTTTTTGATAAGGAATTGCAGGGTATTCCAGGAATTTTTGATGAAACAGACCACAAACTGATTTGCTGTGAATTAAGCATAGTTACACCTAATGTGCAGAAATGTGAGTTCTGTTTGAAGATGGATTAGGGTTGAAAATCTCCTGGATAAGAAACTTAGGCAGAAATACATGAAAATGGTTCATGAGAAATTCCAAGAGTAGATGGTTGAAAGAGAAATGTGCAAGTATAGAAAATTGTCTGAAAGTAGGAAAAGTGATACAGCTTATCGAGGATTAACCTTTTGCACTCCTATGTCGAGTGGGGTTCGACATTAAAATATTTAACTTCCGCTCTGATGTAGAGTCCCACACTGCATGACAACAGCTTGTACTCACAGCACTCGTATGACTTCTGTGCTGTATTGCAGTATTGTGTAGCCTCCGAGGGAACACCTTTCCCTATTTCCTATAGTTTGTGGGAATTGTAATGAATTTTTAACCTTCGTTATTCTTGAATGCTATTGCACTTTTTTACTGATGACATAGATCAGGGGCGAGGCGCCCATTAGGGCGCTGAGGCTCAGCCTATCCGTAAAAATACTTAAATTAGTTTTCTTCCGCTGTTATTGGTGCTTTTCGATTGATAATTCAAATATTATATATTTGAACTCGCGCTGTCTAGCGCTGTGTTTGCTCACAACCAAATCAGCCAATAGCTATTCACCTCAACTCAGCCTGGCGCGCGCAGACGCAGTAGCAACTACTTAAGTGGTGGGGTAAAGAGGGGGGTGTATCTTTTAAACGTGTGCGTTAAGGCTTGCCCAAGGACTCCTGGAGATAGAAATCCCACAACGATAACTGCTGCAATCTAGGGGTGTTTGGCAGAACTAAGACAGCACAGTATAATGAATGATACTGGTTCCAGTGTGGTCAACGACATTAAATGCAAGATGGCATAATTTTCTCACATGAAAAATTATTGAACATGGACATAAATCTGAACAGGACCCAGACAAACGCAAAAAAAATGAATTTAAGATAAATCTCATTATGTGTTACTTTAAAATACATAACTTAACTTGCAGAATGATATTTGTTTTTAAATGTGCTCTTTCGACATGTTGGCAGTCCTGGTTACACGGTGAATGATACGAATCCGTGTAGCCTATTGCCAGTGTGAAATGTAAGTGCAGTGAAGTGTGTTTCTATTAATCTATTTGTATCTTACTGTGTGGTGTGTTTGTGTTACAGTGTAGTTGAAAACAAATAGTAGGCATCAATACGCTAATCTACACGGCACATGCATTTCAATGGATGCATTCAATACAACTCAAGATCCATTGAATTTTCTTATTGAAAATCCAACATTTTGGAAAGTTTGTAGGACGGTTTCAGAGACAATGGTACGAGTCGAAACTATGGTTGAGTGGTAGTGCTACCCGAAATAGATTATTTTGTTTTTATTGTGTGCTTTTTGCTAAAGACAATTTAGAATGGGGCAAAAGAGGGGTTGGTGAGGAAAGTATTAAAAATTTTCTTTCTAAGGCAAAAAAACATGAGTGTTCAATTTCACCCATCACAGCAGCTGTTAAATATAATCATTTAGGTACCGCTCGAATTGACCATGCACTTTCCGAGACGATGCGTCTTGCAGCTTTAAAACACAATGAAAAAGTCGAGCGAAATAGGAATATAATGAAAAGACTGATTTCAACTCTCTGTTTCCTGGCGCGGCAAGAGTTAGCTCTCAGAGGTCACGATGAATCTGAGACGTCTTTAAACAAAGGCAATTATTTAGAATTATTGGATTTCTTGGCAGAGGAAGAACCGTATATGAAAGATCATTTATTATCCGATGGGGTATATGAAGGCACTTCCTCTGACACACAAAATGAACTACTCGAATGCATTACGGAAGTAGTTAAAGAACAGATTTTTAGTGAACTTGAAAATAGTCCGTTTATTTCTATACAGACTGATGAAACCACGGATGTCTAAACTACAATTCAATTGAGCGTTATTTTCCGTTATGCCAATAACGAATCGGGAGAAATTGAAGAGAGATTCGTCGGATTTTATGACGTTTCAAAAGACCGTAGTGCTCAAGGTATAGCCGCTGTTTTGCTTGACGTCCTCAAAACCTGGAAGATCTCGAAAGGGAAATTAATATCCCAAACGTACGATGGATGCAGTGCAATGGCAGGTAAAAATGCTGGTGTTCACTGTATTGTAAAACAAGAATATCCTCATGCCCTCTTCATCCATTGCTACGCGCATCAATTAAATTTGGTTCTGCTTTATGCTTGTAAAACAATTACGCAAGTTAAGATTTTTGTAGCAAACCTCGCAGGATTCCATACTTTCTTTAGCCGTTCTAGTAAAAGAAGCGATCTTCTTAGAGCAAAGGGTTTCAAATTGCCAAGCTCATATGAAACAAGATGGAACTTTCATTCGCGCGCTGTTGCAACAATTATCCTTCACTATGCGGAACTAAAAGCCGCATTTCATGATATTATAGACAATGATGGATGGGATGATAATTCCTTACATCAGGCAATTGGACTCTGCAATATATTGAATGATCTGACGTTTCATTTTTTGCTGCAGCTTTATAATTTGATTTTTCAGCATACGGGTGTATTGTTTGACATACTGCAAAACAAAACCGTAGATATAAGACGTTGCAAGTACGAAATTGAAAATTGCACCAAGGCGGTTGACAAACTAAGATGTGAAGAAGTAGTTCTTGCCTGCATAGAGAAAGCTAACTCTGTACTAAATTCAGCAGGCGAACTTAAAACTACTCTAAATGAAGCAGGATCACAGAAATTGAAGAGACTTGCGTTTGAAATAGTTGACACTATAGTAGTGAATATGGAAACCAGATTCCAGGACTTTCAGAAGCTAGATTTTACGGAATTGGTAGATCAGGAAACATTTTTGTATTACAGTAGGCCAAATAATTTCCCGACATTTATTTTCGAAAAATTGTTTAAAGTGTATCCATTCTTCGATCATGAAAAACTGACAGGAGAACTTATGTTCGTTTATAGTAGTGAGGATAAACACCTATCGCCTAGAGATTTATTTAAATACATTATACACAATGGATTAAAAATGTGCTCCCCGAGTGCGTGAAGCCACTTTCCTTGGTACTTGCAGTTCCGGCGACCACTGCTTCATGCGAAAGAAGCATGAGTACATTGAAACGTGTTGTAACGTGTTTTTCGAGGGGTTTTATGCAACTGGCATAAGTCAGTAGGAAGCCATTCTATATTTATTTACGCGGCAAATTGTTCAGCCAAGAGAATTTTTCATGGTAATTTATTATTATTATTAATTTATTATAATTATTATTAAGGTATTTTCGGAGCATTTTATAAAAATTATTAGCATTCAGATAGGTTTTCTATGTCTTAGAAAACCCTATCCAGCAAATTATTACGAACGACGATATCATAGAAAATTATCTGATTACGGAATTTTACGGAGTTTTTGTCAGTTAGGGTATTTGAGAGAGATGACTCACTGGGAATTCGAGTACACGCTTAATCTTGTCGTGAAGCATGACGCAATCTTGGGTCGTAAGGTCTAGAAAAGGCGAATTGTGGAAACGGAAATCGACTTCTCCCTCCCGCGGAGTGTAATGAGGAAGGAGTGGGGATCTAGCGCGTAGGGTGCAGCCAATCAGTGGCGACGACGTAAGCTAGATGTCGGTACCATGGTGGGGGAGCCAACAGGTGCATATATCGTTCGACGCGCCGTGAAACAAGGACGATCTGTGTAGTTCTTGCCGAGTGTGGATATACGCGGGAATCGCTCCGATGTTCCGTGGAAGTGGACAATCTGTGAAATACTTGAGGTGTACGGTCGCAAGTGCGTGTCGCTCCGATGTTCAGTGGAGTTAGCGACGAACTTTTGTAAAACTTGGTTGTACGAGTGTTTGGGTCCGAGGTACGGACCATAGAATTATCTAATCTACCAGAATATCATCAAATTCCGACGGAGATGACGACGTCCAGGAGACTGTGGGAAGCTCACAACATCATCAAGAACGAGGGAAATGCTTTGGCAATTTCCAGTGGTAAGCGCCAATGACGCAGAAATACGCAATCTCTCATTTTCTTTGTTTTACATTTCATATTTCAGTAACTTCATAGCTTGGAAATAAGAGTAAAATCAATTTATCAGACTCCGTTTTCACGTAATTTTCTATCGGTAATATTCAAATCACAACGCTCCAATTTAAATTTTATACTTATTATTATTAATTTTGCTATACTTGTTTTATATAATAAATTCATTTCTTTTACAATGCAATCTTTGCTTTCAGTAGGTAGCATTAGATATAGACCAATTCCTTCTCCTGATACAATTGTTTGTTGGGTTAATGATCAAATCATACCACGATCTGAGTGAATAGAGTCTTGAAGGTGTTCTGCCAGAGCTAGACGTTGTTAAATACAAATTTAGATTTCAACATTGCGTTGAGGTCTTGGCGCCCATTAAAACAACATAGCTTAGGCAAAGGTAAACAGTTACATTTCTCACCCAATAGTTAGGAGCTAGCAAAACGTTTCATTTGGCGCTACCAACATGGGGAACTAAAAAACGTTTCACCATGTACGCTCAACGTGGAGCAAAGTAAATACCGTTTCACTTGTCATCCCAGCCTAAGCATAACGTTTCACTTGTCGCCGACAACTTGGGGCTGAAAACCTAATAACATTTGTGGAAGGAGAAGGGTATATATTTCTGTGCCTGTATTTTGGGGGTTATTTGTCTGTATCAGTGTATATCATTATGGGGGATGAGAAAGAAAGACAGATGAGGTTACGTAGTGGTCATCAACGGGAGAGTGATGATACGAGCAGTATGTCGAGTGATGGTAGTACCGGGGTAGCGGAGGTAAATCCCGATACTGAAACAGGGAGTGTAGGCGGCCAACCAGAATTAAAAACTTTACTTCTCGAGTTTATGTATCAGAACAAAGTTAGTAGTGATGCCTTAAATGCAAAGTTAGAACAGAATAACGCTAAACTAGAACAAAACAGTAGGGAAAATAAAGAAAGTACAGAAGCTTTAAATGCAAAGTTAGAACAGAATAACGCTAAACTAGAACAAAACAGTAGGGAAAATAAAGAAAGTACAGAAGCTTTAAATGCAAAATTAGAACAGAATAACGCTAAACTAGAACAAAACAGTAGGGAAAATAAAGAGAGTAATAGGGAATTGAGCGATAGTTTAAACGCCAGATTAGAACAAAACAGTAGGGAAATGAGTGACAAATTCGAACTGATTAGAGGTGAGATCCGGGGGGTGATGGAAGAAAAGGCTAAAGAGATTATTGCAGATGTAGACAGAAAATTAGGAAAAGTACAGGAGGAGTTGGAAATTAGAATCAGTACACAGGCTGAAAATTTAAAAGAACTAGTGCAACTGGAAACACAGCAGGTCAAAAAGCAATTGGGGGGAGAAATTGACAAAATTCAGGTAGCTACTAAAGAGGTTAAGGAACAGCTGGGGGGTAGAATTGAGAAAGTCCACTCACAAGTAGTTGCAGAAGTAAATGATTTAAGAGAGAGTAATAGGGAAAGCATTAGCAAGATTGAGGAGAAACAAGCAAAGCTATATGATAAAGTAGAAGAATCAGAAGGAAACATTAAATTAACAGTAAACAGTATTGAGAGGAAGGCTGAGGAGAAAATCGCAGAATTAGAATTAAAATTAAAAGCTAGGATCAGGCAAGAAAATAGTCAGAATAGGCCAGTTTTGGTGAATAGCACACACAGGGAGGTAGAACTGGGTAAGTTCAGCAATCGACAGGGGTGCCCAATGGAGTTCATGAACACTATAGAAAATAAATTCGGGGAGAGGTTGGAAAATGGTAGTATTGAGTGGTGCCAGGTAGTTGAAATTTTAGAACAAGTGTTTGTGGGGGAAACGAGGAATTGGTTTGCTGTCTACAGAGACAAGTTTACTGATATGAATGATTTTAAAATAAAATTCTGTGAAAAGTTCTGGAATGAGGTTATTCAGTCGCAGCATCGTGAGGGAGTAGTGTGTGGTAAATATAACCCTAAAGGAAGCTCCACCATGACCGAATACTTTTTAGGGCAGGTATTAGTGTGTAAATATCTGGATGGCTTGAAGGAGGAAAGTGATGTGGTAAGGTTGCTACTTAGGCACTTTCCCTATAGGATCAAGGAGGCTGCTTGTATCCAGAATGTAAAGACTATATCACAAGTAGAAAGTTTGTTAAGCACATTTGATGCACTAGGGAGAGGGGGTTATGAGGACAATTTCAATAGGAACCAGGGTAATAATAATAATAGACCTAATGAAGCCAGGCATCAGGAAGTTCAAGGGAACGGTGGCGAAGGGGCCAATGCTCAAAATAGAAATAATAATAATCAGCTAAATCAGAACAGAGGAAATGGCTATGGTAATCAGTATCAAGGGAGGAACAATGATTACAGGGGAAATCAAGGGAGAAACAATGATTTCAGGGGAAATCAAGGGAGAAATTATAATGACAATAATTACAACCAGAATAGGGGTCAAGGAAGAGGACAGCCTAGTGGTAGTAATATACAGCCAAACAATGACAACACAACTCAGAACAACCAGACCAGTGCAGTAGTAACTAGTACTACGGCCAGCTGTAGCGGTTCTTTAAACGCGAACCAGGCTGCGAAGTAAGGTCAGAATCTCAGTCTGTAGCATGCCCTGTCCATACAATTATACAGGAACCCTATGACCTAAATGTAAGAAATGAATTATTACATGAACTAAATGATGAAGGTATTATTCAGGAAGTGGTTAGTAAGAGCCCCATAGTTAAATTTAACGTGTCTGAGGCGTACACAGATGTTTTAATTGATAGTGGTTGTATGAAGAGTTGCATAAGTAGTGCATTTTATGATAAAATGAAAGGAACTGGAGTAAATTTTGAGGAGATGCCAATTAAAAGCACTTTTGTTATCACAGCTGTTGGGAAGAGGTCTAAAGTAATTTCTAAGCAAGTTTTAGTAGACATTAAAATTAATAATCATGTAGAGAAGCAGATTTGCCTTGTAATTCCAAATTTAGTATTCAGTGTTATCTTGGGTTCAGAGTGGCTAAGTAGAGTGTCTGGTAACTTATGTTATGATGTAGGGAGTTTGAAATTTAAATGGGGAGATTCTGAAGTAGAAGTAGCGTTCAATGACCATATTCAGAGGAGTAGTATTGTAGGTGTGATTTGTACTTTAAATGAGATATCGCCAGCCGTAGAGCGGGGTTCTCCATGTTTTGTGGGCAGTGTGATTACGAACGGAAGTCTAGAGGACTCGTTACGTGAGGCTGCATTTCAGGGAAATATAGAGGATGAACAGTGTGTTCGGCTCTATGATGTGTTATGGTGTAATAGGAGAGTTTTTGAGGATCGCATTGGTATGGCCAATTGCTATACACATTCATTGAACGTTATTGATAGGTCAGTATTCACAGGACATAGATATCCTGTACCTTTCGCTTATCAGAGTGCAGTTGAGGCACAAATTAATCAGATGCTTGAAGATGGGATTATTGAGCACTCGAACAGTCCATATGTTAATTCTTTGATCACGGTACCCAAGACCGACGGCACTGTTCGTATTTGTTTAGACGCTCGTTTGGTTAACAGTAGAATTAGTTCAGATCAGCTGAAATCTATGTCAATAGAGGAATTAATGCAAACATTTGAGGGGAAGAAGTATTTCACTTGTGTAGATTTGAGTTCCAGTTTTTGGCAAGTGCCACTTATGTACGAAGATAGACCATTTACAGCTTTTAGTCATAAATATAACCTTTATCAATTTTGTAGAACACCTTATGGGTTAAAGAGTAGTTCAGCAGCTTTAATTAGGGCTTTAAACATCGCATTAGGGGATGACACAGGAGAGTTTGTAACCATTTACATAGATGATATGGTAATTAGTTCACGCAGTTTTGAGGAGCATCTACGTCATTTAAATATAGTTTTTCTGAAGTTAGATCAGGCAGGGTTCACTTTGAAGCTGTCTAAGTCGTCATTCTGTCAGTCAGAAGTGACATTTTTAGGTCATAGAGTGTCGAGTAGAGGTGTTACACCAGAGGAAAGTAGGGTTAGCATGTGTGGATAGTAGCAACAGGGCATCGTTACAGACACTGAGAAATATGCTAGGTAGAGCAACGTGAGGACGTTCATTTAAAGGGAGCCACTTGCAAGGTTGGAAGCAGGTGACACAGGAACATTTATAGTTTCCAAACGTATTGGAAAAACAGCATATGTGCTGGAGAATAGTGAGGGAAACAGATTATACGGAACGTATAATATACATAGTCTACGAAAATATGTGTCATAAAGTGAGTGGGTTTAGCTGGCGAGCCAGCCTATCAAATGAGTAAGTGTGGTGTCTGGTGCGTGGAAGATCTGGTCTTAAGGCAGGCGTATCAGAAGTCACACAGGGGGGTAGTATGTAAGTAAATGAGAGTTTTTAAGGTACAGGGAAATATGACGGGATTGTCGGATGCTGTTGAGCACTAAATTGTCTCGATGCACCAAGGCCATTTTGGCAGCGCTGATGGGTTCCCATTTATCTCCAAGAGATGGGGGAGCGCTTGAATAGGGCTTGTTAGCTTAAGGCGTCCACGAGATAAAAGATGGGCCATCAGAATGCGAGACAGTCCTTCATGAAACTCATACATATCAGCACACGTGATTTCTGTTTACGGCCTCGCCATGTAAGATTTGTAAGTGTGTAATTTAAGATAATTTGTACAATGGTATTATTTGTGTGAGGAGAAATGGTCTGTGTTGAGAACTAGTATTAAGTAGAATATGGTTAACGGGAACTTAACAAGACAGGGCGATTACGGCACAGAAATATTTGGTGTTATATGTAATGCACATTTAGTGTTTTTTTTTCAGAAGTCAATATTAATTTAATCATCTTCAAAGAGAGATTAAGTATTATGGTCACGAGGCGCTGCCACAATAGTGTGATCGTGTGCTCAGTGATAAGTGGAATTAAATTTCACCATAAGGAAGGGACCTCCAGTGAAATTAGGAAGTTCTATGGTGATATAAACATATCAGAACACCTTCAATGCGTGTGGTATGACATCATAAATACATAGTGCTCACACATTAATTATGTCTATTTCTCCAACATAGAGAAATTTGAGAGGCGGAAATATCCGTGGAACACTATTCCATATGTAAAACATTGGACTGGTTGCAAAGTGCAATCCATTGTGACAACAAACTTTGACGCAAAGTGCGTGAAGAAAAAATATGAGTGTATATATCTGTAATTTAGGGTGATTTCATTTATGTAATATGTATTTTGGATGGGGTTTATTAACGTGTCTGGGATAATCGGATAATGGACCGTCGTCACGGTAAATCATCCGATGATCCGAGGCGAATATGTAACGTGTTTTTCGAGGGGTTTTATGCAACTGGCATAAGTCAGTAGGAAGCCATTCTATATTTATTTACGCGGCAAATTGTTCAGCCAAGAGAATTTTTCATGGTAATTTATTATTATTATTAATTTATTATAATTATTATTAAGGTATTTTCGGAGCATTTTATAAAAATTATTAGCATTCAGATAGGTTTTCTATGTCTTAGAAAACCCTATCCAGCAAATTATTACGAACGACGATATCATAGAAAATTATCTGATTACGGAATTTTACGGAGTTTTTGTCAGTTAGGGTATTTGAGAGAGATGACTCACTGGGAATTCGAGTACACGCTTAATCTTGTCGTGAAGCATGACGCAATCTTGGGTCGTAAGGTCTAGAAAAGGCGAATTGTGGAAACGGAAATCGACTTCTCCCTCCCGCGGAGTGTAATGAGGAAGGAGTGGGGATCTAGCGCGTAGGGTGCAGCCAATCAGTGGCGACGACGTAAGCTAGATGTCGGTACCATGGTGGGGGAGCCAACAGGTGCATATATCGTTCGACGCGCCGTGAAACAAGGACGATCTGTGTAGTTCTTGCCGAGTGTGGATATACGCGGGAATCGCTCCGATGTTCCGTGGAAGTGGACAATCTGTGAAATACTTGAGGTGTACGGTCGCAAGTGCGTGTCGCTCCGATGTTCAGTGGAGTTAGCGACGAACTTTTGTAAAACTTGGTTGTACGAGTGTTTGGGTCCGAGGTACGGACCATAGAATTATCTAATCTACCAGAATATCATCAAATTCCGACGGAGATGACGACGTCCAGGAGACTGTGGGAAGCTCACAACATCATCAAGAACGAGGGAAATGCTTTGGCAATTTCCAGTGGTAAGCGCCAATGACGCAGAAATACGCAATCTCTCATTTTCTTTGTTTTACATTTCATATTTCAGTAACTTCATAGCTTGGAAATAAGAGTAAAATCAATTTATCAGACTCCGTTTTCACGTAATTTTCTATCGGTAATATTCAAATCACAACGCTCCAATTTAAATTTTATACTTATTATTATTAATTTTGCTATACTTGTTTTATATAATAAATTCATTTCTTTTACAATGCAATCTTTGCTTTCAGTAGGTAGCATTAGATATAGACCAATTCCTTCTCCTGATACAATTGTTTGTTGGGTTAATGATCAAATCATACCACGATCTGAGTGAATAGAGTCTTGAAGGTGTTCTGCCAGAGCTAGACGTTGTTAAATACAAATTTAGATTTCAACATTGCGTTGAGGTCTTGGCGCCCATTAAAACAACATAGCTTAGGCAAAGGTAAACACATTTCTCACCCAATAGTTAGGAGCTAGCAAAACGTTTCATTTGGCGCTACCAACATGGGGAACTAAAAAACGTTTCACCATGTACGCTCAACGTGGAGCAAAGTAAATACCGTTTCACTTGTCATCCCAGCCTAAGCATAACGTTTCAGTGTTAAAACGTACCTCCGCAACACAATGACGAACGATATACTATCAAATTTGGCAATTTTGGCTATAGAGAAGAGAACTGTTAAATTTTCTTCCAAACGTCAAGAATTCATTTCTCGAGTTATCGACGTCTACGCCCAGAACAAGGACAGAAGGATCGAACTTATCTACAAAAGAATTTGATGGTGAGTGATAATGTATTAATTTGCTGATGTTCATTGTCGAATTAGATTTAATTATTTGAAATAACACATCTGCTCTATTATGACTGTGTAAGTGAAGAATACAATTTAGTTGAGATAATTGTTCTATTTTAATTTTTTCCAAACATGGTATGAGTAACTGTGTGTGCCCCATTAAAGTAAAAAAAGGCCCGACCTCTGATGAGTTAAGGGACACTGGGGGTGGGGACACAGCCTTTCCAGTAGACATAAGCTGTGCATTTTGAGGAGTTAGCACATTTGTTACTTTCGGAATTAATTCAACTTCAACCTACCCTACAAAATATATCACGCTTCGCCACTGACATAGATTGAATGTAAACATGGTGTCAGCTTCATCTTCGCTCACGGAACTGGATATTTTAGAACAGTTAATGGATAGTGACGGTTACGATGATCAACCAACAACTGACGTGGAAATATATTTCGTATAATTAATAATAATAATAATATCGTATGGCCTCGGGTGCCTGGTGCAAGCTTTGTTAATTGACACCCAGAGGGTAGCTTGCATGTTGAATTTCGTCGTTCCTTTGAATGCTATGAAAGTCAAGGAGGTTAGATATCTAAACTCCTTGACACTACAGCGCTTTCAAGTAGGGAATGGAGGAACTTTGTGTTGGCGGAAAATCCCGAGATTAATTTTGCCATTGAATACGGCCTACTGAATTCAAATGGGTTATTTAACATGCCAACAACGTATGATATGAGTGTCGTGATTTTTGTCGCCTTTCAAAAATCACTTACCACGGTCAGGAGCGAACCTGCAATATTGGGGTTGATAGTCTGACACTATAACCACTCATCCACCGTGGCAAGCTAATTAATAATAATAAATCCTGTCACTACATCCCACGAAGGGCCTAGGCCTATCAAGCGATCGCTGCCCAGCCATTTGGCCTACTGATGATGGGGTGATGCGTGGTCAGCGCAGCAGTTCCCCTTGGCCATTAATCTTGGTTTTCGTGACCGGGGCCCCGCCTCACTGTCAGACAGCTACTCAATTGTCCTCACGAAGCTGAGTGCACCCCGTTCCAGTCCTCACATCAGTTTCTAAAATCCCTGACGGAGCCGGGAATCGAACCCGGGGCCTCCAGGTGAGAGGCATGCGCTCTATCCCAACACCACGGGCCGGCTATATTTCGTATAACATAATTATAATTTGTGTTAGATTGTTTTGTAATGTTCACTTCCTACTGCTGTTCATAGTGCAGAAATTAATTAGGAGTGGAGCAGGAAGCGTACGCTAAGGGTAATGGAGTTCAAAAGGTTAAAAGTACTTTTGGGGAAAGGAAGACTAAGTGCTGTAATATTAAGGAATCAGATGGAAAACTTCTAACAGATAGAGAAGAAAAGGTTGAGAGATGGAAAGCTTACATAGTGCGTTTGTATAGGGGTAACGATAGCTTTGAAGCCATTTTTCAGTGTTGCCTTATTAACAATTAATATTGTAGCTTTTAGCCGGTCATCACAAAAATCATTCCAATTACTGGAATATGTGAAAAAATAACCTGAAATAAATTACATGTGATTAAGATTTATATATACAGTGAAACCCCTCAAATCCGAACCCCAGAAATCCGGGTAATCCGAACGAGTTATTTTCGACAATTTCAAGTTTGAAAAAAAAAACGCAAAAAAGAGAAACTTATTTTAGTCATGAAACAATTATATATTCTAAAATATAACGTTATTTTAAATAATTAGTTGAAAAATTAACCAAGAAGTAGAGTTAGCATACCTAACAAAGTGTAAATGTGCCTAAGCTACATACTGTACTTATATCATCCAGGATTTAAAAACGGAAAAGTTGGTTATTGTAATTCCTTAGGTTAATCACTTTGCAAAAACAAATGAAATAACAATAGAAACACAAAATATCACTTAATCTTTCACTTGAAATCAGTTATCTTCAATTGTCGAAGCGACGAAAACATTTCCGCGGTGGCAATCGTGCGCCACCGTCGCATGAACATGACATCGTTTGGCGTGACTACTGCGTGTTGTTCTACGAAGCGCAATGCGATGTCAAAAGCAGATGCAGCTTCAGTATGTCACATTGTCTGTCGAAGTTTCTTCTTCCTCACTGTCGCTAGCTCAACAGTCCTATACCTTAACGAGGGCTGGTTATTATGTTATGGATATTTTCGGCTAATCCGAACAAATTGAAATCCGAACAGGCTACAGCCCCAATTAGTTCGGATTTCAGGGGTTTTACTGTATTGTTACGGACTATTGAAGAAGAAGAAAAGTAAGGGATGACATGTTTCGCTCGTCAAGCGATCATCATCAGATCCAAATACGTATGACAAACGGCTCTACAAACCGCCACCAAACCCATAGTGACACCCACACACTAAAACCAATACGGTACTTACCGGTATCTTTCTGAAACTACAGTAGAAGTAATCCCCGTGGATGGTTATGCACTTCTGAGAACGACTGAACAAGTCCTGGAAACTCCTGGCATAGTCTTCTTTAGGAATAGCCTTCAGTTTGGGTCGTCAAAACTCTAAATTGAAAGCAAGAGAGGAGCGTGAATTTATGCAACCTGCCTTGCACACCTGATAGACGGGCGGCAGTAAGAAGGGTGAATTTATGCAACCTAACTTGCACACCTGTTCGACAGATGGCAGTGAAAAGGGTGAATAATGTTCCGTGGAATGGAATGGTCCTGAAAACCATCGTCACGGGTGACGGGACCTGGTGCCTGAGGTACGACCTCAAAGGCAAGCGTCAAAGTATGGAGTATCGGGGTCCAAGGTCGCCGAAAAGCCCTGAAGGGCCAGAGGTTTTCGGACATCCAACGTAATGTGACGACCCAACTGAAGGCTATCCCTCAGGAAGACTATGCCAGGACTTGTACAGACATTCTAAGAAGTGCATAACCATCCACGGGAATTACTTCGAAGGATAGTAACGGCTGTTTCAGGTAAGCCAACCATCCGTTCGTAATATAGACCCATTCACCGAACTTTTCAGACAGAGGGTGTAAAAGCATTTATCTCTTGAAAAGTTTCCAGATTATGACTGGATGCTGAAAGGGAAATGAAAATGTATGTATGCATAATGTGTCAGTGTCTCTTTGAAATCTGTTCATATTTAGATTTCAAAAGATTTAAACCAGTGATTGATTACCTACCCATTTTGTCTGAAGCAGGTCTACCAATTTTTTAAAGTACATCCAATACCTAGATTCTCAAGACAGTAAGGAAAATAAATCTGAAAGTTTGGATCGAATTGTGGAAAGTAATACAGTAAATCAGGCTATCAGATTCTCAGCAAGGAGGAAATAGCAGAAAGTGTCGACGATGGCGAGGAAATACAATCTGTTTCACCTAGTCCTAATTGTCAGAAGTGAGAAACCATATTGAAAACGTCACATCAAACATACGTTATCAGATCCGGAAGTGTTGGCTTATTATGAATATTTTAGATAGTTTCAATCTTAAATTATTAAGAAACAGCAACTGAAGCTTGATGCATTTTTACAGTTATAAGCGGCTTCGGAGGCATAGTCGTAGCATGCTGAACTGCTATGCCCAAGATGGCAGGTTCAAACCCGGCCGAAGTCGTCGGATTTTTAAGAGCGTTAAAATCCTTCAGTATGCCTTCCTTCGGAGGGGAAGTAAAGCCAGCGGGTCCATGTCGTAGATTTATGGCACGTAAAAGAACCTACCACTGCAATTGGTGGTGTGTTGCAAAATTTTTAGGTTATATTCGGCTAATACACAACGCTCTATCAAGTTCCAACGTTCGCCGCTAGTATTAGTGACAGTAGCATCTGGTAGCCAAAGTTGGAACTACTTGAATTGAACTTGTTGGGAGCCCTTGGGCGTTCAATCAAAAATGCCCAGCTTATGACCATTGGCTGCGATTCTTATATCATAGAGTGATTTTTAAACGAATGTGGTATGTCCACTAACTTTACATTATAGAGTACAATTTTAAGTGTTATTTTATTTTCAATGTTAATCTTAACAAAACTTGCAATTTAATGGACAAACCTCCGCCCCAATTATTCTGCTAAATTCCTTCTAAACTGCTAAGTAAGCAATTAGTAGTATATATTTTAATTTTTTTAAAGTATAGATATGTGTGTATACAGTGTATATTCCAATGAAAATGAATGAAATGAAAGTCAGTAATGATATACCGGTAGTCTGTTTCGACCTGCTCCCTCTACCCTCCCATGTGTATCTAATCATGCTTTAAGAATGAGTTTACATCAGCTAATCCCATGTTAACACGGTAATCCAGTAAACATTTCCCATTTATGCTAGTTTCCCTATCCTCATCCCACAAACTTCTCACGTCCCTCAACCCTATTCCCTATCATAGCATTGAAATTCCCCATTAGCACTACACTATCCTCACTACATCACTTAGTGCCTTGTCAACTTCATCCTGGTTATCTCCTTCACACGTAGCATTACTGTAACATTCCCAAGATTTCCAGATCTATCCACATTAATATTTCATTTACGGTACATACCATACAGAAACTATGCAACGTTCTATGGTTTTATTGACATATAGCCCTGTGCTCCTCTTTGTCCAACCTAGTTTTACACCTTACAGGAACAATTTGTAATCTCCTGCTTCTTCCTATCTCGAACTTCACTAATACCTAGAATATCCAATCCCGTACTCGCTGATTCAGCTAGTTCTACTTTCTTCCATCCATAATAGAAATACCCCATTGAATGCCTATTAGTTTCCAAGGAATCTCTGACCTGTTGGATGGGAATAGGAATCCATCCCTCTCATAGGTCTAAGGCTTGCTTAAGACATTGTTAGCAAGTTAAGAAATTACAAGTGAAGCAGGTTTCTAGTGTTACTTACACAGGGTCCTTTGAGTTTCACCTCAGAGAACAAACAAACAAGTTGGGTAGTCCTAGTCACCTGAGCACAAGGAGGGTCACGACTCAGAATATGTCCAAGATACCCACTCTTATTCCATAGTAACTGGTATCCCAACTGTTAGGACCACGTACCAGGCCACTCAGCTGTTACCCATCGTTCACAAACTAGGACGTGACTTAACCATGAACCACAACATATGTTCTTAAAATCCTTTGCATATTTGTCAATATCAAGAAATGCTATACATGCTTTCTATGTAACATGCAAATTCACTAAAAAAAAAAAAAACTCTTGAAGCATTCATAAGAAGAGTTTGTTTTAAGTATTCTATGAAACAATAATACGAAAAACACTGAAGGATTCAAAGAAAGAAGATGTAGTGTAATTATTCCTAACTATTCATGCATTTCCTATAATTCTGCTATACATGCACATTAATTTTCATGGTATAGCACAATTGTGAGATTTAGCAATAGTTTCAAATTTACAACTCTCATTAAGTACTCTTGCAAACCCCTTGTAGTTATCATATGCATGCATTACTTTACCTCCATAAAAGCCTGTCGTTTTTATGCAATGACTCGCTTCAAATATGTGATCACAACCGACAGGACTAAGTGCACCGTCGTGTATGAGAATATCTGAACAGTCGATGTCCTCAGGTGCTGAGCACTGGTAACAGCTGATGCTCAATACTGACAATACCCATACAAGAAGAGAAATCACACTTTGGTTAGAATCACAACTAACACCTTCATGCATGTTAAAAGACATTTCACTCGGTTGGAATCACGCTATGTACATGGTTAACTGAAAAGGAAGCTTGTCGATTATTATCTGGCAATCAAAATCTACAAACTGTTGGAAGGGTCCACACAGTTAATACAAATTTCATTTTGTATTAAATTTTCTTATGTTTGCATGTTTCAGGCTCAAAACATCCTGCACGAACGTCTTAAATCAACACATTACAAGCATAACTCATGAATATTACGCTAATTATAGTCAAATGGTACCTTGATCTCAAAAAATGTTTTGAAATTTTACATTCGTTAAAACAATGTCAACAACACTTATTATAAATTATGCATATTATACAGATTTTGCACTAAAATTCATTTGAATTTTCACGTCAATTGAGTTAGTAATTCATTGTATAATTTATTGAGTGAATCTGTCATTTCTAAAAGGCCCTTTATGACATTTCTGGTGAAAATGGAACATGGATTGGGGTTCTTCAGAGGTAAACACACCATTCCATGCTGAAAAGGCCTCTTTCTGCCTTTTAGTGTAGTCACAGGATGGCTATTTACAGTCATTTCTAAAGGGCCCTTTCTGCAGTAGAAGGGCCAGTTTAGCAAGGAACCAGAGCAAGCTAGAAACAGATGCAATCGTTCTATTCTTCGAATAAGGGCCAAAAACGTCTCAGGGAAGTTTTTTGATAGCACCAACCATTGACCAAAGGGATGAGAAAAATGGAGTTTTGAGAGAAAAACAATCAAACCTCCCTTAGAGCCATACACAAGAGGAATACATGATGCTACTCCGTGTTAAGAAATACCATCATTATATGACATAAAATATGTGTACATTAGAGAATGATAACATTACAAAATAAAGTTTTTAGCAAGTGATAATTAAAAAAACAAATAACCACAAAATATTAAACATTTAGTACATATAAATATTGACTCTTGAGAGTCATTTCTAAAAATCCCTTCTTTTGCAGAATTTGGAAGCTTATTCTGTCCTTTCTAATGAACCAAACCAAACAAATTTTGTGTCAAAACAGCTATTATGGCAGTGATATGTAATGTACAAAAAGTTGTTGGTCTCAGATCAATAGTTTAAATGTAAAACATATTTTTGTGTTTTCCTCAAAACTAGTCTCCATGCACATGAGGCCTTTTAGAAATGACCGATTCAATTCTTGATTTTGAGATATCTGAAATCAGTTAAAAAGTTTCAAAAAACTTTAAAACATTTAAAATGGTCTAACTTTTGCATAATCAGTGGCATGGAATTAGAAACTTTCTTTATATTATGCTACTATATATTAATTGGCTTTAACAGAGCTAGAATATGTAGTCTTCATTAATGTTTTGTTGATGATGCGTCATATGATCTTGATGATATAGGGTCCAATTAAATTGATGCTATAAAATTTCGTGTCAATTTGGAAAAACACTTGTTGAGCAGGACCATGAAATTGGATATAAAAATTGTATATAAAGAAAATTGTGACCCAGGCCAAAGAAAAACATCAATTTATTAACATTGAGAAAGACATGACAATGCTGAACCACACAGCAAAAGGATATTATATGAACTTACTCGAAAAAATCGAAATATACAGTACGTAAACCAAAAATTATTAAACCCCGAAAGAAACATTCATGAAACATCACAAGGTAATCCGCTATTCAACATAGTAGTTTAGGGGCAGATGATCTCGCTACTCCGTCCCTTAAAACAACAATAACTACCTAACTTAGTAGTAGAATAATTATGTAAAAAGAATCCACCATAATGTAAACAAATGACGTCGACACCACTCACACCGCCTTACTCCTTCCAACGACCCTGTTCCCCTCACGCTCTTTTCTCTCCATTCACAATATCTCGTCTGAGATCACTGGCTCAGTCATATCGCAGGTTGCACAGAGCACGCTACATGTTTCGCTTTGCTGGGGTAAGTTAGAATTATTTCATTCCTTCTAGCCAACTAGCAGATTTTATAATTCACTACATTAAAAATTTTCTTTTATTTTACAAGGGAAGGATACGATGCATGGGTCACCGATTCGAACCATCTTTAGTACACTTGTAGGGCTGACAAGTGCAGATGACTGCTGAACCGATCATCGACTGATACATTCTGTGATGACTCTACGTATTCACAAACAAAGACGTAACCAGAGGAAACTCATCAGACGTAAACTGGACACTGATCGTCTTAAGGATGATGATGCAAAACTTTATTTTCGACAACTTCTGGGTAAAAATCTTCCCAGTCTTTATCCTGATGGCATTGAGGAGCACTGGTCAAGATTCAAGGATGCTGAGCTGACATCTTGCATAGAATCTGTAGGCTACACCACGCGCAAACATCAGGATTGGTTTGATGAAAACGACACTGAAATCCAGAGTCTCATTGACATTAAGAGAAAAGCTTACACTGAATGGCAAAACAACTACAATTCTTCTGCTAGAAGAGAAAAGTATCAAGAAGCTAAAGCTGCAGTTCAAAGAAAAACACGTGCCCTCAAAAATCAATGGTGGACCTTAAAAGCCCAGGAAATGCAGCAACTTGCAGAAAATAATAATCACCATGCTTTCTTCACTGCCATTAAGGCTATTTATGGACCGTCCACAAGAGGTGTACATCCATTAAGATCCAAAGATGACTCCACACTTCTCAAAGATACCCAATCTATCAGTATCCGTTGGAAGGAACATTTTCATGAACTACTAAACAGGGATACACATGTTGACGAGGAAATATTTATTAAGATTCCTCAAAAGACGTTGCAGCATCACCTTGATAATGAACCTTCACTGAAAGAAGTCGAAAGGGCCATCAGTCAACTGAGGAATAACAAAGCCGCTGGATCGGATGGTATATCGGCGGAATTCTTCAAGGAAGGTGGACAAATCCTCACTGAGCATCTTCATCAACTCTTTGTCAAAATATGGACCTCTGAAACCATTCCTGCTGAACTCAGAGATGCTTTGTTGGTAACCATATTTAAAAAAGGGGACAAAACGCATTGTGGTAACTATCGCGGAATATCCCTACTCTCCGTCGCTGGGAAAATTCTTGCTAGAATTCTAGCCACACGTCTAATGCCACTTGCTGAAGAGTGTTTATCCGAATCACAATGTGGTTTCAGACCCAATCGTGGAACTACCGACATGATTTTCTGTGCCAGACAAATGCAAGAGAAGGCAAGAGAACAAAATCGCCCTCTGTATATGGCATTCATTGACGTTGTTAAAGCCTTTGATTCAGTTAACAGAGAGGCTCTCTGGAAAATCTTGGCGCTCATTGGCTGCCCACCAAAATTTATTAAACTCTTGCGCCTTCTGCACGATAACATGTATGGTACTGTTATCACTAATACTACCTGTGGTGAACGATTTGAAATAACTACTGGGGTTAAACAGGGGGGTGTTATTGCCCCTACGCTCTTCTCAATTTTCGTTGGAACCATAATTCACCTTATTAGAGACGAAGTCCCACAAAGCATTGCAATTGAATTCAGAACTGATGGAGGCTTATTCAATCTCAGCCGACTGCAAGCAAATACCAAGGTCTTCACAACATGTGTAATGGAACTCCAGTATGCAGATGATAATGCTATTCTCGCTGGCTCAGAAGAAGATCTTCAGATAATGATAAATGCATTCACTGCTGCATATAACAGCATTGGTCTAGACCTCAATACCAAAAAGACTCAGATTCTACATCAGCCTGTGCCTAATTCACATGCTACTGCTCCTGTCATTACTGCCAAGGGCGAGGTATTATTGAATGTTGAGCACTTTCCATACCTTGGTAGTCATCTCTCAGCTAATGCCAATATTGATGCTGAAATCCAACAACGCTTGAATTGCGCTAGTGCAGCTTTCGGTCAATTGCGAAAGAGGGTCTTCGATAATGCGGATGTCAACACTCGGACAAAGCTCCTTGTATATCAAGCTATTGTAATACCAACACTTCTTTATGGATGTGAATGCTGGACTCCCTACAGAAGGCACATAAAATGCTTAGAGAAGTACCAACAACGTTGTCTGAGGAGGATCCTTAAAATCAGCTGGCAGGATCGACGAACAAACATCAGTGTCCTGGAAGACGCTAGCACTACCAGCGTGGAGGCTATGATCTTGAAGCGTCAACTGAGGTGGACTGGTCATGTCCTTCGCAAGACAGATACTCGCCTTCCTAAACAAATTATGTATGCTCAACTAACAAGTGGCAAGCAACATCAGGGAGGACAGAGGAAGAGATTCAAGGATGCTTTAAAGTCAAACATGAAGAAATGCTCGATTGACATCCCAAATTGGGAGACTACAGCAGCTGACCGTCTGGCATGGCGTCGACTCGTTCACAATGGCCCTCTACGTTTCGAGCAGGACCGCCGGAGTTCTGAGGCTCTGAAGCGAATCGCTCGTAAAGAACGGGAGTCTATGAGGAGATACCGCCTTCAGCACCTTGGTGATGATAAAACTTGCCACCAGTGTGGAAGAGTTTGTGGCTCGAGGATTGGTGTCTACAGTCACCTGAGAACCCACCTGTGAATGTTTTGGAAGACAATTTTATACTCGTTCGCAAGTGATAGCCAATGAATGAATGAGGGCATGACTAGGCGTATACCAGTTGCAAGTAGTAAGGTGCGCTTCTCAGACGATTCCGAGAAATTAATTATAAATTATTCGTAATTGGCGTACGGCGTTCATGTGCGCTGTACGTTAACATGAAGCCAAGGAGCGCGTGGTGCAGTGGTAAGAGGCCTGCTTCGTAAGCGTGGGATCACTGGATCTAATCCCACCGGTGAGCCCTTTTTTTTTTTTTTTTTTTTTACATAGGCAATTTGTACAACTGTAGGTGTCGTGAATAATGATCATTTTGCAGTCAATGGTAATAAAGTGTTTTGTGAGCTGGAAAAGGGATTCTGAAATCATCGTGTGGGGGTCAACGTTTGTGGCATTACATACTGTACATTTTCGGCATTGCAAATACATTGGTATTACATACACGGTCAGGTGTATTCTATCATATGTATACATTTATACGTTGAAGGCCCAGTCTGTTCCGTTCATTGCACATCTGTAAACCATCAGACCACCCCGTAAGCAGTGTCTCTTGCTATGGGTATTGGTTGGAAATTGACAATGGTTACAAAAAAAAAAGACGACACACTGCAAAGGCTCACCGGTGGGATTCGAACCAGCGATCCCGTGCTTACGAAGCAGGGCTCTTACCGCTGCACCACGCGTTCGTTGGATTCTTACTAGTGTACAACGCACATAGACACCGCACTGTAATTGCAATTAATTAATTACTCGGAAACGGCTGAGAAGCGCATCTTACTACTTGCACCTGGTATACGCATGGTCATGCCCTACACGTGTACTAAAGATGGTTCGAATCGGTGATCCATGCATCGTATCTTCCCCTTGTTGTCATACATTGCAAATTTATGGTCCTGCTTAATAAGAGTTTTTCCAAATTGACACGAAATTTCATACCACCAATTTAATTGGATCCTAGTTATCAGTAGGGACTGGATTTTTTGAAAATGCTTATGTGTATATGCAAATAAACATTTTGTGGGTTTATTGGATTTATTGCATATTCTGAACATAACAGCATATTTTAGCATATACATTAGAAATTAAGTAAAATTTAAAACATCTTGAACAAAATTAGTTTCACCCGTGTGGAGGACATCCCTTGTATGCAACTTTCTGAACAAAAGATAACTAGATAACAGTATTTTATGCCTGGTATTTCGAGAAATGGATGGGGTGGGACATTTCTTTCACCTTCTGGGCAGCCTGTAGCCCGGGGTTAGTTTTGTGATGAGTTTCTTCAGTTCATGTGTTACTTTAGTCTGCATATCCTCTACTCCTAATGCCTAAAGAGAAGAGCAGCAGAAAGCATTTTTTAAACCAGTGGGTGTCAGGTAATAGTGATTATTCAACTGATGGCTTTGTCGTCTATTGTCAGGTATGCTCGATGGAAGTGAAATGTGAAAAGAAATTTCAATTTGAACATGCAAAAACGACAGCACATATTACGCCAAAGAAGGGAAAGAAGAATGAATAAGATTGGCTTATTGTTATGTGCATATTTTTTTTCTATTTTAATGCATATTTTCTACATTTTTAGTGCATGAATGTTTGGTCCCTAGTCATCAGTATCAAGTCCATACGAGGCAACAAAAAATTAACGAAGACTACATTATTCTAGCTCTGTTAAAACCAATTAATGTATAGTACATAAGGAGAGTTTCTAATTCCATGACGCTGATTATGGAAAAACCTGCGCTATTTTAAATGTTTTATAAGTTTTTGAAACTTTTTAACCGATTTCTGATATCTTAAAGTCAAGAATTAAATAGTTCACTCAATAAACTATACAGTGAATAACAAACTCAATTGACTATTGAAAATTCAAATTAATTTTAGTATGAAAACTGTATAATAGGTTTCATAATTTTTAATAAGTGTTGTTCGCATTGTTTTTCCAAATACAGGAACCAAATTTCATAAAAGGTTTTGATATTGAGATACCATTTGAATATAATTTACGTAATATTCATAAGGTATGCTTGTAATGTGTTGATTTAAGACGTTTGCGCTGAAGAAGGGCCGGTTGTTTTGAGCCTAAAACATGTAAACATAAAAAAATATAGTGCTATAGTAAAATTTGTAACGACTGTTTGGGCCCTTCAAACAGTTGTAAGCATTGTAAGTCAATACGGATAATACAAAATAAACCAGTATGGTTTATTTCAAAGCTATTATCTGTCAAGTCACAGGTTTAAACATGGCATGCCTGAGGTCTTCTGTTCATGAACCAACAAAAGTAACATTTCAGTTTGCCCACATTACTGTGACATGTGTCCTATCTGGGTTTAGAGCCTTCTCCTTTTCTGTAAGTTACTGTTTACCCTCTGATGGGCCAGCTTGGTGTTCCTAAGTGAAACCCCCACACAAGATATGGCATAAACCTAGAAAAATTGCTGAGTTTTAATTCTCTGGCCACGAAAGCCAATATACCATCTTTTTGGAGGCCTTCATAGGGAGGTGAAAGGCTGCTTGAGCTTTTAGCTCTCGCAGTAAAGGTGCGCTTCATAAGAAGGGAGGTAGTACGCAGTTCGCTACTCCCGTGGGAGTCCGAGCATGAACATCAAGAGCCCGCTGATGAGCCAGCTTGGTGTTCCTAGGTGAAACCCCCCACACAAGACACGGCATAAACCTAGAAAACTTGCCAAGTTTCTTGTTGTTTTATTGTTTTACTTCAAGATTTTGATCACTGTGCATTTAATATTTAATGTTATTTGTTGTATCTGCCAGTGTTCAGGCACCACAAGAATAAACCATACTCCTTCCAGGAATGCATGAAGTAAATAGTTGATTTTTTCAGAGATTGAATGAGACCCTATCCGCCCGTTACACTATAAATCAAATGGACAACTCTGGCAATTTTGCCATTTCCCATTTATAGGTTCTCCTTTTAATGTTTAGATGCAATTAACTGGTTGCATTTACATCAAACATATCAGAAAATTTCAAACTGACCACAGTCAGATAGCTCAATTGTCCTCACAAGGCCGAATGTACCCCCGCTCCAGCCCTCACATCAGTTTCTATAAATGTGACAGAGCCGGGAGACAAACCTGGGGCTTCCGAAGATATTTCTATATCAAATGATGGAAAAAGTGGTTTAAAACACGTGAGCAAAGAAGTACCGAGAAAACGTCAAGTGAATAAGTAGTAATAAGAAATTAGATTTTGGTGTTAGCCTAAATGCCAAAACTGTACTTATTTACATCATTCATTTTGGAGCATAATTTTCTTGAAAGAAAACTATGCACAGCAGTGAAATATCAAAGACATATGTTACTACTCGAGAAAGCTGTTAAGAAATAAACCTGTATTAATGAAAAGAGTGCATAATTACCACACTATCTATTTGTGCTCCTGCCACCTGTAGAGAAGAGAATATCACACAAGAAGCAATGTTAGTAACACACACCACTATGCAGAAAAGCATTAGTTGCACAAAACACAGTAGAATGATTTTCCACAAGAGTATAGTAATAACTAGGTCCAATTTTTACCCTGTAAAATATTTACTTATGCATACCTTGGTATAGTATATAATTTCTAGTAATCTATGAACAGAACCGAGTCGGTCAACCCGATTGACTGATGTGTTGACCGACTGAAAAGCATTTCTGTTAATAGATTAGCCCACGTAGGCGACACTGAAAATGCCTTCTAGCTCTTCCAGAAATATGGCATGTACTGTATAAAGATTATGAATGATTAAAATGCCAACAATTTGTGTAATTGACACAAATTAAAAGGTTAGTTCCAGATGAAATGATTATGAACATATTGGAATGAATTGCAATAATCTGTCTTTATTTACTTTTGAATTTGATAGCAGTTGGACAAGATTTTCGATCTGTTGCAATAGAGAAACATAGAACCAAACAAGCCTCTGCCTACTGATTTTATTTTTTTTCTTCGTTTGACCTCCTGAGAGGCCGAGCGCAGGTAAAGCAAAATTACTTGGAACATGAAGTGTAGTTCTTATTGTTCTTAATTAAACCTCATAAAATATTAATTTATATGTTGCCCCCACCCAATGATAACCTACTAGGTGACTATGTTGCTTCCCTCAGTTCCTTTTTATACATGCTCCCTGACCTGTATTGGCATCCAAAACCTCAGCAGCGCAATACAGTATTATGCAGGGGGGGTCTAGGGTTAATGCCACCATTCCTTGGCATGGGTGGAAAGAACTCTTCTATTTACCTTGGGAAAGAAGAAGGAGGGATTCAATGAACTGATTGGCTGGTAGTGATTTGACACTCAATGGTTATTTGTGGGGGTTCTTCTTTCAAACTGACAACTAATCGCTTACGCTCTCACACTAAGAGTATGGAATGAACGACTATCCCTTCCAGATAATGCAGAAAGGAAAAAATATGTAATGGAAAGATAGTAACTTTAGAAAAGGAATAGCACAAGAGAAACTTCTTGGTAAATTAAATTGACAGTATAGAAAGTACATAGGCTATAGTAAATTAAATTGACAGTATAAAAAGTACTTAGGCTATAGTAAGTAAAAGAAGATGGCGGAATGACCAACTATCCCTTCCAGATAATGCAGAAAGAAAAAATATGTAATGGAAAGATTTTAGAAAAGGGATAGCACAAGAGAAACTTCTTGGTAAATTAAATTGACAGTATAGAAGGTACATAGTACATAGTAAAAGAAGACTTTGACGCTATCAAATCGCTGAATTTTAATTCTAGATATCTCTAAAAGAGGGACTCTGCATTCACTAAATTTAATTCAAGATATGACTTTCTACAAATAGAAACATTGTGTCCAACATTAAAATCCAAGCATGCTTTAATGAATGGAGAAAATATGTATATTTACTACTTCCTTATCCGGTAAAACGAATACCTAAGTGAACGAATAAAAAAGAAAAAAAAGTGTAATCTTACCTACATGTTAAGACTTCACAGATTAATCTCAATTACCTAACATTTATGGTTGATCCAAACTATTAGCATAATAACAGCAAAAGATCCAGATGGAGCAGGGTATGCCTACCGCAGGTGTTAGCCATAGCCTCACCCACATAGAGAGACATGTCATGCCCCAGAGGGATCATGACTTATGTATCAACCCCCAACAATAGCAAAAGATCAAAAAGGGGGGAGGAATGTCGACCTCAGGTGTTGGCCGCGGCCACACCCTTATGGAGGGACATGCCGCACCATCACACGAAATTAGGAACACCACGAAAGAAACTACGACAGTTCAACCTACATTAACAAACACACTACCTACTCACCACAAACAACTCCACTTGCCCAAAGGGCCGTTTTGTACACCAAGCAACGGACTCTGTCAAATAAGCCTAAAACATCTACAGGCTTTTAGGTGCCTTCAGAAGTAATAAATAACTTCCTTCAAAATTAACTACAACTCAGCTAAGCAGCATCGGAAGTGTTCAAAACTTGGATGAAGTGCCACGTCCGACCAAAATGTTACAAAACCAACACCACAATTGTACCCCTACGTCCCTAAACACACCAAAACAGTAAAATATAGGCCATGGCTTGCGACTGGTTAATTGCCGTCTAGTAGTTAGTGCAATTATTAGGACAAATGATGAACAACACGTAAACTGGTTCGTTCCTGTAGACCACTGAATGGCAAAAGACAGTCTCATATTAAGTTCAATGCACGAAATATTATAAACAAAAATTATAAGTTAAAACCCTCATTATGAAAACAAACGAGTCTAAACCCATAACAAAACATCATTATTACCCCACAGTAGCATTTATCGCCCTTAAGCTGATGCGGAGGGATCAAAATAAAATAATCATATTTGTATTCTTTTAACTAAAAAACAAATTTTCTAATTAGCTATCAAAACCCTAAAAATATCACAAACCAGGATAGCAGCAATTAGCTGTCAAAACAGAGTTTGATTATGTTTGATGAACCATCTAGTTACACCTGTCAGGCCTGGTTGAAAATTCACAAATTTCTTTATGTATCTTCAGTTCTCATTTTAGGTATTGAAGTGTGATTTTGTGTCTGAAGTCTTTCACTAAGAATGGCATCATCATGCCATTAGGCATATTGTGAGGTATTCCGTGCACCAAACTTAACTTACGTCCCTATAGCAGTCAAAAGCACAAGGTTTACCGCACCATATACTGCCCATTCCCAATGTTGGATGGAGTTAGAAATTTAACCTATGCAATTTTATTTTATTTTATACATGGGAAATCAAACCCTTGGTGATAAGTGAGCAAGTAGACCGCTCTGCTATCATGTTATGTAAATACCTATATTTTACCGACAGTAGTGGCTACGCTGGCTAAAGCGCTGCGTTAGGCCATGGGGCCAAGCTCTCTGCTGACTCGGTAGACGTGTGGGTTCGAGCCCCACCGTCGGCTGTCCTTGAAATGGTTTTCCGTGGTTTCCCATTTTCAACACCAGGCAAATGCTGGGACAGTACCTTCTGACAGGCCACGGCCGCTTCCTTCCACACCCTTGCCCAGTTTCATTCATCTTCATCCATTCCATCTCTCATTCCGACGCGCAGGTCGCCCACGGGCGTCGAATAGAAAGACCTGCACT
Source organism: Meconema thalassinum (assembly GCA_946902985.2). Classification (NCBI taxonomy): domain Eukaryota; kingdom Metazoa; phylum Arthropoda; class Insecta; order Orthoptera; family Tettigoniidae; genus Meconema; species Meconema thalassinum. The sequence continues at coordinate 1,851,362,445 of OX336388.2, forward strand.
CAGCCTCTCAGGAGGCCACACGAAAGAAAAAAAAACTATATTTTCAGATTTTTTACTTGGCATTACCCCTTGTACTGACCTGGAGCTGCAACTGGTTTTATGTAGTGTTTATTTTTCTACATCAAACTGCACAACTCATGATGTGGGACTGCATACCCATATATGTCAGGAGGAAGGAATAACATTGGCACATAGCAGGTTGGTTTTGCTTTTAATCAGCGATGATGATTTGCAGTTTACTTATAGAAATTAAGCAGTGTAGTTGCAGCATTTTACTTAAGCCATGGGAGGTAGATATATTTGTTGTTGTAGCTGCTGCTGAATGTTTTGTCTCAGAGGCTATCCTTGTGGATACAATCAGTGATAAACATAAATTATTGCAATATAAAATAAACATTAGATTTTACCCAGCCTACTTATTTTATGGATTGCATTGAGCAATTTGCACGAATAGAAGTGTTCAGTGTCACACTACGTCCTCTTTGTTAGTCATACCAGCAACTTCATTGTGGAAAATCATGATACATATTCCAATCCCATATTTAGAAGCAGCACAGGAAACTGAAAGAAGAAGCACAGTTAAGCATAATATGTTTATATTATAACCCACTATCAGACTATCACTTCTTCCAGAAAGGATTCATTGAAACTTTACTTTTCTCACAGACTCTAAAAAATGATAGGCTAAATAGACTAAATGGGCATAACATCTAGGTCATCTGCCCCAAAGTCAATTAGTACTCAAGACAGGTATAATACTGCTGAAATGAATATTTATGAGTAAAATAGACTACCTCAGTAAGAAAAATCCATTCTGGTCAACAGTGATAATCTCATAAAACATGTATGTTCATGCTGGATCCCTGGAAGAGAAACACTAATTGACCTTCATAGCGGCCTGTGTGCTTGACACAGTACTGTGAGCCATAGATCGCTTCACATGGCTTGGGCTGTATGTCTGCATCACTCATGAACTCTGCACACTGGAATGGATTCTCATGGTCTCTGCTAAGGCACTGGTAACATGAAATCCCTCTTGCTACAACAAAAAGTTCATCACAGCCATTACTCAATATTTAACCATAAAATGCCAGATAAACTTTAACAAATATTGCTAGTTATTTCAGCCATTACATACAAAGCTTGAAAGTTAAAGGTCAGAAATTCAGAGCTCAAGGTTGGTAACACTAAATGTAACAGTAATGTCAACACACTAGTAGAATTATTTTACCTTGCATGTTTTACTATTTACATTTGGTACTCGTATTTCTGAGTTAGAATTTACTTTAAAATATGCCAAAAGTCAGAAGTCCATTAAATTGTACTAATATTTGTGGAATTCAGTGTACTGTAGTCATTCAAAAGCTATAATGGGAATGCACAAACACAGTCATCACTTTTCTTTCTTTCTCTCCAAGGTTTAAACACAGAGATCACAGTTACCATCATGAGTAATTTTGTGTCGGGAGATTTACCCCTCCCCAACTCAGCACACAAAATTGCTGAGTTGGCTCCTTATTTCCCATCCCAGGGTTCTTCTCCCCCAATCCCATTTCCAAAATAATGATGATTACACTCTAGTATTGACATAAAGGATCTGCATCTCTCTGGTATGATGCCCTTGCCTTCTAGACTATACCAGTGGGGAAGTTCCGAAAGTATTATTCATTTGAGATATGAAGCCACTACACGATTGTTTCTTTATCCTCGTGATTATAGATCCATGTTGACTACTGCCTTTCCTCCGGAAGGGATATAAATTGGTGGAGGGGGCGAGCACATGTCATACATAGGCTTCAAATTTCGGAATAACACCAGTACAAAATTATTTTTTTAAATTTCTCTTTATCTCTGATATAAATTAAGTATTTTTAAGTCACTTATTTCAGCAATTTCTAGAGCAGTTGTACCCTGTAGTTATGGAGAATCAATCTAATTTTTTTGCCTCTCTTTTTTCTATTCTCATGCCCTCGTTATTCAAGGAGTCAGGGCCTCTTTTAATATAATACAAATATATGTAATGGACTGCTTTAGAGATGTTCTTTGAGCAGAAAAAGATTAAATGTTCATTTTAACTCCCTGTGTGGATCAGATGTGAAGAAGCAAAACAGTCTCCAAAGTCTTTTTTAAAATAGCTTTAATTGCAAGAATAAAATAGCTTTAATTGCAAGAAGTTTACTTTACATTGTTAACATTACACCAACCCTGCAATTCTACATAACCCGGTGTTCAGTTACCGGGTGAGTTAGCCGTGGTCGTTACGGCATGACTGCTGGCAGTCGCTCACATCTGGGAGGCGAGGAGGTTCGAATCCCCCCGCCGGCAACCTTGAAGATGGTCTTCTGTGGTTTCCCATCTTCCTTCCAGGCAAATGCCGGGGTTGGTCCCTACCTATAGGCCACAGTCACTACCTTCCAACTCCTCGACCTTCCATTCCAACTTTCCTCCCCAACGGTACTTGTAGCTCACCCATTGGGTGTCCGTCTCGAAGCAGCTACAAAACTGGCGAGCCAAATATGTCCACGGACACTCCCGGCACTAAAAAAGCCATACGCTAAAAAAAATACCTAAACTAGCAATGGTCATTTAATCTAATATAGTGCACCATATATATATATATATAGGTTGTTGAAATAATTAAGGTATAGATCAAAATAAAGTAGTCGTTGACGGTGTGACATGTGCGAAGATAGTATGCGGTCTGCAAATGTTATTGACGAAGCATGAAGCAACCAGTAGTCGGTGCATTCATAGTCCCGCTTGAAGCAATAGTCAATAGCTGGAGATAACAAACGTGGAATTATAATACGTCACCATTCTGTGGACAATCAATAAAGATGTCTGGCTTAAAAGATCCAAAAGCCAATCAAATTGGCAGCATGCAACAGAAATACGAGGTGATAGGAAAGGACTTCCTGTTGGCAATGAGGTTAGATCAATGTATTGGCATGAGGTTAGGTCAAAGTTTAGACTGGAAAATGATTTGTCTCCTGTTTTTTAGTGCTACTAACCTAACTAACCCCGTGGCACTACAGCCCTTGAAGGGCCTAGGCCTACCAAGCGACCACTGCCCAGCCAATTGGCCTGCATATTTTGGGGTGACGCGTGGTCAGCGCGTCGGGTCCCCTCGGCCGTTAATCTTGGTTTTCGTGACCGGGGCACTGTCTCACTGTCAGACAGCTACTCAATTGTCCTCACGAGGCTGAGTGCACCCCGTTCCAACCCTCACGTCAGTTTTAAAATCCCTGACGGAGCCGGGGATCGAACCCGGGGCCTCCGGGTGAGAGGCAGGTGCTCTACCCCAACACCACGGGGCCGGTTTTTTAGTGCTACGCTTTATCATAATTTTCATTCTTTTAATGCTTTACATTTGGCTGATGAAGGGGACAAAAATTGTTCATTAGTCTCTGAAACATGTACCAAGAACAACTTTGTTAATAATTTTTTCATTCAAGTATTGATTCAGGTGGTAATATAAACCTTTTATAAAAACTATACTTTCATAACTGATACTCAAATTAATATTATATTTCAAATTTGTTAAATGACTAGCCACAGTGGCTGAGAGCGCTAACGTGCTAACTTGTGCCTCGCTGGCATCGGGAGAGCGTGAGCCATCCTGAAAATGGTTATCGTGGTTTCCTATTTTCACCACCAGGCAATGCCGGGATGGTTCCTTTCAACAGGTCCACAACCGAATTCCTTCCCAAATCCCTTCCCTGACCCTTCCTCAATTAGATGCAAGTTAGCAGTCACCATCCCCGTTGTATCTGCTGACCAAGTGTGTTCAACTCCCAGACACTGTCCTTGCAACAGTAGACAAATGATCTTTCACAGAGTCCATGGGTGAAGCAGAACTGGGAGGATTTTAAAAAAAGTTACATGATGAATTTTAGTACCTTTGGTGAATCTCAAATGGGCTCATTTACTGAAATCTCCAGAGAGTGCAGGTGTAATACCCATAGATCCTTCGAATTGCAGGATCGCCTGCGTACTGGCGTCAGACAGCATGGCATCTAAAATTTAAGCCAAAGGTCACCCATAGTCAAGTTTCTCTGCTAGATATCACTCACAATTTTTTAGTAGATCGCCTAGATGACACCACCCTAAAGAGATACACTAAGCAGTTAGGGTCATACAATTATTGCTTGATGTTTGAGTCAGCAATTTATGAACAATGCTATTAATAGGCTACTGGAGAAAAACCACACTCAGATTGGTTGCTGTCAATGGGCGGGATTACAACCACGGATCTCCAAACAGTGCTGCTACCCAGTCAGATAAAGCATATTCGGCTGTGAATAAATACCTCTTCGAGTAACTCAATAAGGCGCAACCACAAATTACATTAGTGTTACATCATTTTCTCCGGACTGGAGGCGTGATGGTGGAGTGGTGAAGCTGTTTGTTTGCCTCTTCGATTCCCGGTTAATGCATGTGTGATTTTCGAAGTGAAATATCACGTCCTGTGGCTCGGATTCCACGTAAAATGGAGGCCCATGATCGCGAGATTTACGGTCACGTAAAACGACAAGTTTTATCTTCGCATTAAGACTACGCCTCTCACAAACTTAGCGACATTTCAAGTACGTATCAGAGCGGGTATACTCAATCAATTTGGTTCTTTTGTGGTTGTGAGAAAGTTGCTCTAACTTCAGTTTCTCCTTACTCCAGCCCACGGATTACTATCACATCTCCCGTTTATCCATCACATGTGAAGACAGGGGGAAGCTCTAGTGATCTTATAACATTATCTGTGTGCGTGTTTGCATAGTAAAGATGCGCTGTTTTGAGCCAATTTTTTTATTGAAATAGCAGCCAATGTAAGCGTTTGGTAAACAGAATCTCCAAAAATCACAATTTATGTTTTATACCACTAAATAACTGTATCGACCAGATTAGAGCAGCGCGATGATGTAGAGGCCAGAATTCGCGAGGCTAATCCCACCATCGGCCATTCCACTCACCGTTTACCTTCCTCAACCGCTTCCTTTCCAATACTTGGTTCAATTGGACCAAGCACCCAGTTATCTGCCACAGCGCTTTGTAGAGCTTCTACGATTCGAAATGGCACCGAACATTATGCATTATGACTATGAGACGTCCTTTGTTCAAATCCCGCGGACGTTCGATGCCAACTGTTACGAATTTATCGCAGCCATTACTATTACATTCTTACGAATGGCAATGTAAAATTATGATTTTTCAATTGAATTCGTGTTTTTAAAAATAATCTGGAGCAAAATTTCAAAGAATACTGATGTCTTTCACTAAGTAATCTTATGAAGGCAATTCTTCTGGTCCCACAGGACGTGCTTTTTAGCTCTGTAAGAAATAATAAAACTATTTCATGCCTAATATGATCGACAAAAATGCAGATATCGGATGGAAAACCTTACCTTCAGAGTGCCTACCAGTAACTAATTTTACAAACGGGGAACGAAAGTAATGAAAAGTAGGTGATTTTTATGTCCGAATAGATGGAGGTAACGAAAATTTGAAGAGGTCGAGTTATATACTCTGGGAGCTGCCTGAATAGGATTGACATTTGGCCGGATGTTTCACGTCAGTCATCACCTCTCTGCCTCTTGACCAATCCATGATCGCATAGTTGATGTCATAATTCTCTGCGTTGCAATATCACAGCCCACGTGCGTCAGTGCATGGTTAGCTGTGTCTCTGACTTGTACAGTGTGAACGCTTGTTATTCTAACCGTGTGTTAATGATAATAACAGTGCTTTAATAATTGTTTGTGTAGTACTGTAGAGTAGAACAGCAGTAGTTAAAAGTAATTAGAAACTTATATTTGTGACTTTATTCAGTTTTCATTGGCATTAACAGTCTATTTTCTTATTATATTTTACTATGTCGGAGGCGGGTAATTTGGCTAAGGGAAAGGGTAAACTGAAAACCACTGGGCGAGGAATCGTTCTGCGAGGTCAGTCCCGTGAATTGGTATGTACTTTACGGGAATATTTCGAGGAGAGAGATAACGGCGGTCCTTTAGTGCCCTTTAGTAAAGTTATCGAGAGAACTTCTGATGCCCTAAACATCAATAAAAATACAGTAGTGAATATCTGCAAGGAGAGATTCCAGCTCGAGGAAAGTAAAAATAAATGTGTCAAACTCCAATAACTACCTACCTGAACCTTCGTTTAAAATGACTAATTGGAAATAAATCTACGGATACACCTGCAACGAGAATTTCCAGTAATGTCAGTCTTAGTGGGTCACCCATCATCTAGCTACCAGTTGGAAGGTCCTTGATGCTATCCTTCAAATGGTAAGTTTCCTTTTTTAAAATCTCTGAACTGACAGTTCACTTTGTGTGTGTGTGTTTTTTTAAACATGATTTTGCTTTGAGTAACAAATTCCTCTCTCCAAAGTTAAGGCGTAGCTTGAGACGTTAAGCTAAGTAGCCGACTTGATGAATGTTAATGATGCCATAATGAAAACTAACAAGATTACTGTCAGCGTTATGACTGGTGCGTATAGCAATAATGGTAGTGAGAGCTGATGAAATGCCGAGACCTTCTACTCGAACATACGGTACTTAATAAGCTGTAAGAAAAACACGTTGAAAGCATGTGAATAAATATTTCTCGGGTTTAAGTGCAAACCTGGCCTAACTATTTCGTTCGCAATATAGGAGCAAAATCCTCTTTTAAGCCTGAAGCAGTAGATTGTCACAGAAAAAAATGCAGGCTAACATTATTGTAAGTTATCGAACTCATCGTTTTCTAATAGCCGTTACTATTATCGCAAAAAATAAGGAGATATTGTATATTCTACATCTGTAGCAACTATTCTAGATTCTAAATAATTCTGTAGCTTATCACTGAAATAATATTATTAAATATATTATAGCGAGTTGAATGTACTGCAGTAACTCATTTGCCCACGCGCGCGCGGTAGGAGCGAGCAGTTTGGCAACCTCGTTCTCAGACCACATGGCGAGGCGATAACTGTCAATCCCTTTCTGGTAGCTCACAGAGTTTTTTTTATAGTAAATTATGCAACGAACCTATAATGGCAATAATCCAGCACAATAAGCCTTAAGGCTGCAGTACATCCGGAGCTTAGCTGACGGGCCCTTGGTATATTTAAAAAAAAAATGGTAATAATTAAGACACGAGTAATCTCCATACGAGTGTCTTAATTACCATTATAGGCGAGTTGCATACGACTGTTTATGTTCGACGATAATTATAATTATTTTATGTTCGAACATAAATATTGATAAATATCTGTCGAGATTTCGCCAGTTTTATGTAGGCCTACTGAACAGTGCGCAAGGGACGCAAAGAATACCTTGTATTTGACCATGGCCTCCTCGATTACTCCACTATGACACTAATCACGCAGTGAAATTTAATTTAGGAGGCCGTGGAACTCAGCGCATGTGTGATGCTATCCTTACCTAATTGGTCACACAACTGTTTCTCGAGCTCTGATTGGTGGGAGAAACTCTTTCATAATGAAAAATAGTGTTATAATAACCCTCATTATGATACAGTTTTCTGACATATAATATTTACATTTCGACATCGTCGAACATAAAATCATTTAAAATCGCTTTGGGGCAGATGACCTCGTAGTTCCTCCCCTTAAAACAACAATAACTAACTAAAATCGCTCCGCTAGGCTTCCAGGTTGCAAGCGACGCCAATTGCGTAATAAAGCAGTATTTGCCCTTGTCCAAACTCCAGCAAATGTATGCTGAGGATACCTTGAGTGGCTTTTTACTCTATTGAATACCGTTATTGGTTGAACGTATATTTTCGGCATTAAGAAGAGTGGGTTCTTAATTGTATGTGAATATTATTAGGGACCTTGACTTTTCGCGAGCCTTATTTGCGAAATATTCCAAAACTCATATCATAGACGTCTAAATTTGGGAAATATCTCACTTGGAAGTCCCGAAATGACGCGAAATAAATGAATACCGTTAGGCCTATACATCGAATTTTCCTTTGAACTTTGACTCCATCGGATATTATAATCTATATAAAATTAACTGGTTATCTCGAAAACCTGTATAATTTGAAAGAAAATGTGCCCTCTTGGGGCATCATTCGTTCAATTCTCTTAAAATGATTCGTAATACTTCGAACGTTCGTCTTCAAGACGGCCGGTGGACCGCACGATTTGCCTGCGGGAATCGCGTCAAACAGACCAAGATCGGCGCTGGTTGAGTAAAATCAAAAAATCAGTGGCCGATCGCGAACTTGTGACCACGAGCTTTACTATAAATGGACTGCGTGAATCCTGTCGAAGGTGAATGGGTGCTCATCTCGAAATACTCGTCACTTTTCTCATGACCGTATACTTAAAACCGTACAGGGAGCGATAAGTGCGTCAACCCACTAAAAAACGACATTGACTACTTAACATCGCGATACTCATTTCTCCTCGTGATCCACTGCGAACTCCCAACCACAGCATAGGGACAGCGGAAATCACGTACCCAACTTACGAGTGGCACCGACCATAAGTTATCTCCATAAATGTACATAACTGCTCGTGAGTTTCAATCGTGCCCAACCTCAAACTTGCGACCGCCACTCTGCTAGGACAGACAGAAAGACAGAGACAAACGTTGAAACGCCGATTGCGTTGTATCGCGTTGCCTCTCAGTGTCCAACTGCGAGGACAACGAGAACCTCAAAACTGCCGAGAGCGGCGGCGTTTGCGTAACATCGCGATATTTATCCGCACCCAATGACGAGGACAGCGGGATTCTGGTCAAACGGACAGCACGCTATGCCGATTGCGTAATAAAGCTATATTTTCCCGTGCCCAACCTCAAGGATACGGTAATTGAAATCTCATCAAACGACAGAACAACGCCATTTTCATAAATAACGATGTTTCTCATTTTTTTTCCGTGAAGACAACGGGAATCTCGCCAAACGGCTGAGAGCAGCGTCGATCGTGTCATATCTCGGACAATCACGTAACGTTACAATATTTTTGTGCCCTACCGCGAGGACAAAGGTAAAATCGTCATTAGTTGTAGGGATAATTCCACAGTTTTATTTATCTTAGTAATTTGGGATTATTTGAATATATCTCCAGTTATTTAGAAAATCGGCGAACTGGATTAACTTTGCTATTTTATTAAACTGCTTGATTTTTATTTTTGTCGATACAAATACTTTTTACCTGTTTTTAAGGAATTAACATTATGACGATGATTTAAAAAGAAAAGCGAACTTCTGTGGACAAAAACTCTTTACTAAAAAAAACCTATTCCTGCCATTCATGCCATAAAAATAATGTTCCCAACGGTTTCGGAGCAGCCAAATAATGAATATCACGAAGCAAGTAAGAAATTAAACGAAAATTTCGGGGGCATTACGTCTCATCGCCTAGTTATTTATTATTTATTGTTTGGCTTTTAGTGCTAGGAGTGTCCGAGGACATGTTCGGCTCGCCAGAGGCTGTAGCTGCTTCAAGCGGACACCCATACGGTGAGCTACAAGTTCCGTTCAATTTCAAATAGTTCCAACTTTCCCTACCAGATGCCAATGATACATAGTGGTGAACGTTGGAACTTAGATGATGATGATGATGATAATTGTTGTTTTAAGGGGCCTAACATCGAGGTTATCAGCCCCTAATGAAATGAAATGGCGTGAAATGAAAGGACGTAGATAAGAACAACTCACTGCCATGGATGAAACGAAAATGGTGTTTATAAAACAGACAGTGAGCCCCAAAAATTATGCCTTATTTGAATAAAAAGAATAAAAGGCGGATGGTAAAAAAGGATAAAACAAATAAGGCATAATGAACAATAAAATAGATGAACACAATAAAAAACATAAAACAGATTTAACCTGAATTAAAAGTCGTTGGAACTTAGATAGAGCGTTCCAACGAAATCTAACCTAGAAATTTAGCTTCACACAAGTTTAGTCTGTGGAAGGATCTTTTACATGCCATAAATCTATGCTTTACTTCCCCTCCGAAGGAAGGCATACTGAAGGATTTTAACGCTCTTAAAAAATCCGACGACTTCGGCCGGGTTTGAACCCGCTATCCTGGGCACAGCAGTTCAGTATGCTACCAACTACGCCACCGAAGCCGCCATCACCTAGTGGCAGGTAGGTAATGAAATGAAAAATATAATTTCCCCCCTCCCCTGGAAAAAATCCTGCGGGCGCCCATGCTCCACTCGTCGTCTTTTTCGCTCTGACAGAGCATGCTCTATTCTGTGTTATCCAAGAAGATATCGTTCCCAAATAGGAATATATTTCTTAGAAATGTGATGCTTTCGTGCTCTACGATGAAAATTTTAAATACACGCAATCCCAGTTTCACCGCATTTTTTTACTATCGCCACCAAACAGAATACAAACATAACAATGCATCGTGCCCGTCGTTACACTTGCTGTTAACCATTCATACCACTGAGACTCAGTGGCGGCTGGTGACATTGTTGCAGCGTTGCACAACTCCCAATAATTTTACACCTAATTCGTAGTTTCTTTTCCTTTAATGTTTTTGTTTTATAGATCTAATGCACTCAAAAATGTGTTAAAATCATCTATATTTTTATATTATTTATCCTAATGCTTTACACTGTACCTATACAAGCTGCCGCCTTCATATCAAACTCCAGGGGGTTAGCTCTCTTGTGGCGACTCCCAAGCAGACAGCGCGGCGTACAGGACGAGGCTGGACGAGGCCAAGCTTGTGCATAGCATGCCGACCAGCATGGGTAGCAGGGAGTTGCAGACGAGCTGCCAGCCTCCTGGCAACACTCAGTTCCAAATGGCCCCGTTAGACTGCACCACTCTTTGGAAATGACAACATCCTCGATTTCTCTTACCCCGCGAAGGGTGGTTTAGTTAGTTAGTTAGTTATTGTTGTTTTAAGGGGCGGAACTACGAGGTCATCTGCCCCTGAAGGGTAGTTTCTTTCCCACACCACTAATGGAATGCTACACCACCCACAACGGTACAAATATCGGAATTTCATAGGGAGACATTAGTTGGTTCACACCCAATTATTTTTAGATGTTTTCTCATCATAACTTCATTTAATATTTTTGTCAATTGTTCTGTGTAGCGAGCCTAAGAATCCCACCATTGTTATAAGTACAGTAGATATTTGGCTGTACTATTTTGCGACGTATTGTTGGTGTACTGTAGCGGTTTATGTTTGCTTTTACCACTCTTGTTCTTGCGGGATTTGGGTTGCGATTAGTTCTGTATTTAGTTGATTTGAGTATTTTGGTTCCAGGCAGATACTTAACTGTGCATTATTATTATTATTAAGATTATTATTATTATTATTATTATTATTATTATTATTATAATTGTTTGGTTGATTGTGAGTAGACCTATGCATTCACTACGAAATTTCTTGGCTAGCAAAATTCAGTGTTTTGTTAGTTTGCCTTTCGCGTCACTTTCCGATGTAGCACCCAGATTTATCATCTGTGCATCTTGTAAGTTACCGTAGTATTTTATTTTAACGGAATGTTTAGTTTGAAACATTAATTGTATTGTGGAGTGTGAGTGAAAATTAATAGAGTAAGTAATTTACTAGTTAGACAGTTTTTCCAGCTCCCTGATGACGATAAACTTACAGTAAAAACACTCGGTAGACCATTACCGGATAAGTATTGTCCAAAATGTAAGTATACGAGGGCGTTTAAAGGAGATATTTAAGGCTATAATAATTGGTTATGTGAATGCGATATTAAAAACGCTTTATTCTGTTTTACATGTTTGTTGGTGGAGAATCCGCGTGGACCAAAATAGGAGTTACGGAAAATAATCCCTAAAATAAAGAAACATGAATCTTCAGCTGAGCGGCTTCGGTGCCGTAGTTGGTAGCATGCGGAGCCTCTATGCCCAAGATAGACCCGGCCGAAGTCATCGGATTTTTTAAGAGCGTTAAAAATCCCTCAGTATGCATTCCTTCGGAGGGGAAGTAAAGCCGGCGGTCCCATGTCATAGATTTATGGCATGTTAAACAACCTTCCACTTATTACACCTGTGTGAAGCTAAATTATAGGTTAAAAATTTGAACAACGCTCTTAGGTTCCAACGTTCGTCGCCAGGAGTCGACTGCGGTGGCGTGTAGTAACCAAGTTCTGAACTAGTAGTCGTTTACGGTGGCCTTTGGCGGCAAAAGTAGGAACTGCTTGAAATTCGATGTCTGCAGTCCTCACTTGAATTAAAAACAGATAACACTCACTAATACAGCCATCACAATTAACACCGGTTATCAGACAGTTTCTCCACACACCCAAAGTACAGGGGGCTACATGACTGCGTTGTCGCAGTTCCTAAACTGAGGAACCAACCAACCAATCTTCAGCTGTTTGAAATTGACACTTTTTGGAACTGTTAACGAAGCTGCACAATTGGACAGTGCCTATAGAAGGTAAATTGCGGAATATAACGAAGATGTTAGCCACAATAGGTATGTGTTAAATATTGTAATAAACTCTATTCGTTTCTGTGGCTCTTTCGGACTGGCCTTGCGTGATCATGATGAAAGTGTAACATCAACAAATCCAGGTGGTTTGAGAGAACTAATTAATTTTACCGCTGAGTTGGATGCTGTATTAAATGTCATTTGGTAAGGGCAACTGTTTTCAAAGGAATGTCCAAAACAATTCAAAATTAATTTTTACAGATTATGTTGGAGGTTTGCCAAGAAGAAGAATCAAAGCAAATAAAGGAATCGGAAATTTTAGCCTTTATAGCAGATGAAACTAGTGATATTTCAAACATATTTCAGATGGCTGTTGTGTACCGATACGTAGTAAGAGGCAAACAAAACATGATGCACACACATTAGCAGCGTGTTTACTGGATGAATTAAAGAAGCAGAAATTGAACGAAATTCCGCAAAAATGAATTGCGCCGACGTATGACAGCGCGCACTTCATGGCTGGTTCCTCTGATGGGGTTCAAGCTATAGTAAAAAAAAAAGGCTGATAGTCTGAAAGACTAGACTTTATATCATTTTAAATGCTACAAATGCTGCGTGAACTCAAAGTCCGTTAGCAAGTGCAAACCAAGGTCAAATGAGGTAGCTGGCTAGATGACGTCACGCTCACCGGAGCGCGCGGGGAAAGGAGGAAGCTCAAGCAGTATTATGACGTCAAACACCTCAGTGCATGCTCGGTACATTTCGTCCCGTCACCGTAACGTAACGCCAGACCCCAGCGTAACTACGAAGTCGACAAGATCGTCTAAAATGATCAAAATCCTATTCTTATGCAGAATATGTGCCCGTCTTTGTTAGTAATAACATTTTTCATTAACGTACAATTTTTTCGGTTGCCATGTTTTTATGTTGAGAATGTTTATTATCCCGGAGATTGAGACCCAACCTTAGACAACCTGCTGTGTTTAAAATTCTTCCCATGAACTCAGGCATAGGGCTTAAATACATAAATCTGATTTTTTTATGAATTCCTATAGGAAGAAGCCCAAAAGAGCCATTAAAATGTGTATATTTGTCGAATGTACAGTTATTTTGGAAACCCCATGTATTTAAGTTTTTATAGAACTGTAGTTTATCTAACGTTAATTCAATTTTGTTACATGTGTAAACTTCCCATATAAAATTGCGACATCAGAAATGTTGGTGCAACACCCAGCTTTACTTACCACCGGCCGCCACTGCTGAGACTGGAATTTACGTGACTGGTGTTTATCATTCTGTACAATATTTAGATAAAGTTTTGGTCTTTTCTCTTTCACTGCACATTTATCTTCATAGGACAACAAAGAAAATGGTCTTGATTTTAAATACACTATTAAGTTAAATCACTGCACTGATCCATGTTTTAAAACTCACAAACGAAAATACACGCGCTGCTTTGGAAACGTAATAGCACGAACGGACGATTTGTGTTGGTAGCCCTAGCGCCCTGTTTATGTCTTAAATGTGATTGGCTTACACTGATACTAACAGGATTACAACCTTATTATGTTTTAGACTTAGATTAAACTACTTGACGGCGGCTTCGGTGGCGTAGTTGGTAGCATGCTGAGCTTCTATGCCCAAGATAGTGGATTTTTTAAGAGCGTTAAAAATCCCTCAGTATGCCTTCCTTCGGAGGGGAAGTAAAGCCGGCGGTCCCATGTCATAGATTTATGGCATGTTAAAGATCTTTCCACTAATTACACCTGTGTGAAACTAAATTGGATAGGTTAAGAATGTAAACAACGCTCTAGGTTGCTACGTTCGTTGCCAAGAGCCGACTGCGGTGGCGTCTAGTAGCTAGTTCTGAACTAGGCCTAGTAGTCGTTGACGGTGGCGCTTGGCGGCAAAAGTAGGAACTATTTGAAAATTCAAAGTTGCAGTCCCTACTTGAATTAAAAAAACAGATACACACACTAATGCAGTCATCACAATTAACACCGGTTATCAGACAGATTCTACACACACCCAAAGTACACGGGGCTACATGACCGCGTTGTCGCAGCCCCTAAACTAAGGAACCAACCAAACTCCTTGACGGGGGCGTGGTGGCTCATCGGTCTAGCTGTATGCCTCTCACCAAGGCGGTCCGGGTTCGATTCCCGGTCAATGCATGTGAGATTTTCGAAGTGAAATGCCATGTCCGGTGTTTCGGATTCCACGTAAAAAGGAGGTCCCGTGGCTCATGATCTCAAGATTAACGGTCACGTTAAACTACAAGCTTCCTTTTAAACTCCTTGAAAACGAAATCTATTGTTATGAATTTCAGAAGTTGATTGCATATAATCATAAACATAATTAATTACAGTGTTTGATATAATTGCAAAGATTCAGTTATATTTAAAGAATTGCACCTGTTGATATTAACACTATGATAACATGAATATTTGTATGTATATATATGTAGGAAGGTATGTTCAGTGGCGGATCCAGACCATGCGGGGCCCTGGGCGATATTATAAGGTGGGGCCCACAACAATAGGAAATTAAAAAATATCAAATCAAATGGAAAGAAGTTTTGTAGTTACTGTATAATAAAATAAAGAATAGTTACAAAATTTTGAATACACTTCAGTACATTTTTTTAATAATATGAAAGAAACCTTGAAGAAGATTATGTAAACTATGAAATATTAAAATATTACTTTGCGACTTTTTTTTTCAGCTGAAGTCTTCTATTATTTCACTGAAATCTAAACTTGCTAAACGGTCAAGGGAGGTCATAGCTGCACTGAGAAAAAAAAAGAATTATAAATTAGTTTGAAAAGCATAATTAATTAAATTTAAAAAATCCATGGCGAGGGGCCCCCCGGACCGCGGGGCCCTGGGCGGTCGCCTTCCTCGCCCTCCCCTGCGCCCCGCATCCGCATGACTTTTTCCCCATTCCCATGTTTGTTATCCGAATCTACTGGCATTACATTAATATTTTTAATTAGTTAAAGCATAAATTACTAAAGCAACCTATTGAGACATGTGAGGAAACGTCGTTTCCTTAGGCTTTGTATGCCATGTGCTAAGTTTAAAATGAATGTTATACAGCCAGAATTGCAACTCTTTCCTGTTCGGAGTGTGTCATAAACATCCGGGTCCTAATAATGATATTAAATAAGTTCGGATTGTATTTTAAAAACTATCCGCAAATTTTCTCCAAACATTATCCGCAGCTTATCCGCTATCCGCAGAGTCATGCAAACTATATCCGCTTGGCGAGAACATAATTATGCGGATATCCGCATCCGCGCAGGACTTTAACTATAATTACAGTTCTTGGCTTAGTTGGGAATCGAAATCGGACCTCGGGAGTGGCAGCCAAGAATGATAGCCGCTACACTACGAGTTGATCATATTTCATTATTATTATTATTAATAGTAGTAGTAGTAGCAGTAGAAGTAGTATTACTATCTAATTTATTTCGTCACTAAAACAGCTGCACTAGGCGAAGTATAATTTTATGTCGTCACTGTACTTCACAACGAGTGTCCGGGCGGCGATGTGCGAGGAGATATTGTAACATTCACATACAGGTTTATAGGGTAATCAAATAATAACTAACAACATAATAGACTAGTGCCAACATTTATTATGTATGTTGAAGTATTAACAATTGACATAGTTGCGCAACGTATTCCAGAGATGTATGTTTCGATTATCGAATCTCGAGTCCGAAGGTTATCGTTACATCTCTCTTCTCAAAATAAAATTAATATTTATCTACGCTGATTAGATTTACAGATTTAACCTAACTACTGGTTTTACAGTTCTGCCATGTCTTGTAGTATATTTGAATGATTCTAATGAGGGTGCTTTTGATGCTTCTTCCCTCTCTACGTTCGGTTCAACTGGAGATGTTCCTTTGTTGGGATCATCTGGATGTATGGGTAGACGTGACCTTCCATGGATGTCTGTTAGTGGATCTTGAATTGACGATTGCATTCTCTCGTTTGTACTTTGATTTGATTCAACGTTTAACTCGGCCTGAATTGGTGTTTCTTTTGTTATTGTGCCTCCAATATTCGATGGTCTGATGAAACTGGTATTTCTTCGCAAAATTGTTCCATCATCTTTCTGAATCACATATGAGCGATTAGTTACTGGATGTACAATTCTCCCCGTGTACCACTTGTTGTTTAGATCTCTGATCAAGATTTTCTCGTCATTTTGATACTGTCGTGATTCCTTGGCTCCGCGATCAGCATATTTATTCTGTTTTGACCACTTTTCCTTAAGTTTTATTGGTACATCGGTTTGTAGTTTGGGCTGAAGATTGTTATTAGAAAAGGAAATTGGAGTTCTTGTATTCCTTCCAAACAATCTCGAGGTTGGTGTGCCTAGTTCTGGGTCTCGTGGTGTATTTCTCGACATTAGCAGGGCCAGTTGTACATCTTCTCCGCTGATGTCGCATTTCTTCACCAGTCGCTTCGCAATGTCTACGTACTTCTCAGCTAATCCGTTCGACCTTGCAAAACAAGGACTCGATGTAACTAATTTGAAGTTCCATTCCTTTGAAAAATTTACAAATTCTCTGGACGAATATGTTGCGTTGTCGGCGTGAAATTCTTGTGGAACTCCATGTGTAGCAAACCAAATTTTAAGTTGATTAATTATTTCTGCTGCTGTTGTTTTGTTAATCTTTTGCACTTCGTAGTATCCACTGTAACTGTCTGCCAGAACAAGATAGCTGTTGCTTTTGTAGAAAAAGACATCTGAAGATACTATTTCAAATGGTAATTTAGGTATTTTCTTCATTATGATGGTTTCCTTGACAGGTTTACGCTGCGTATGTTGGCAGGTTTTGCAGGATTCTACCAATTTGGTTACGTCCTTTGTTAGAGTTTCCCAAAACACTAACTGTCTTGATCTTCTCAGTGTTGATTGTATACCCGGATGCCCTTTATGAATAACTTGTAGAACTCTAGGTCTTTCGCTTTTTGGGACAAAAACGCGATCTCGTTTGAAAATGAGTCCATCACAATGTGATAATTCATCACGAAAAGTGAAAAAACATCTCAATATCTGCGGCACTTGAAGGATATCGTTAGGCCAACCATTGTTCATCATCTTGATTAATGCCTGGCAAGTTGGGTCTTGGAGCGTTGATCTTTTGAAGTCTTCAGTGGCGCTTTCAGACATTGATAACACCATTAGAACTTCGAGTTCTTCTTCATCGTTTTCGTAAGAATCTTCACAATCTCTACTAAGTGTATCCGCAATCTTCAGTTCACTTCCTTTATGGTATACGATGATAGGGTTGTACTCCTTGAGATCTAATAATATTCTTCTTAATCTCGGTGGTGCATTCACAAGCGGCTTTTTCCAGATTGACTCTAAGGGTTTGTGATCCGACTCGACTGTTAATTTCTTACCCCAAATGTAGTCATGAAATTTCTTACAGCCGTAGCGAATCGCAAGTGCCTCTTTAACAATCTGCGGGTAATTTTGTTCGGTGCTGTTTAATGATTTTGTAGCATACGCTACTGGTTGTCCTCTTTGCATTAGAACAGCTCCTAATGCCCTTGATGATGCATCAACTGATAATGTTACGTCTTCATTTACGTCATAGTACCTCAAAACAGGGGTGCTGGACAGGGCTTTTTTTAGTTCTTTGAACGCCTGATCCTGTTCTGGACCCCAAATCCATGCAACATCATTCTTCAATAGTACACGCAATGGAGCTGTCAATTTTGACTGACAGGGAATAAATTTTCCCAAGTAATTTATCATACCCAACAATCTCTGTAGCTCTTCTTTGTTCTTTGGTACTTTGAGTTTCTTTATCGCATCGACTTTTGTCTCATCAATTTCAAGTCCCTTGTCTGACAAAACGTGTCCTAAAAAACGAACTCTTTGTACGTTAAATATGCACTTTTCTTTATTGAGTTTAAAGCCGTTTTCATGTAGTCTTTGAAGTACTATTTCAGTGGTATCCCGAAGTTTCTGGTCTGTACTGGCATGAATTAATATGTCGTCCATGGCGCATTCTACATTTGGAATGTCGTGAAGTATCTCTGTCATAATTTGCTGAAATACTTCCGGAGCTGAAGAGAGTCCGAACGGAAGACGTTTGCAGGAATAACGTCCCCAAGGTGTTGCAAATGTTAAATATTCTTGTGTTCTCTCAGAGACTTTTATTTGCCAAAAACCTCGAGTGCAATCTAGGCATGTGAAGTACTTACTACCATTCATTCTTGCGGCAATGGCTTCAATCGTGTTTAATGGGAAATGCCTTCTCTTGATATTTTTATTTACATCTGTAGGGTCGATACACAAACGAAGTTTGCCCCCTTTTTTGACGATTACAAGAGGAGATACTGCTACAGTGGGTTTCGTGACTCGTTTGATGACGTCCATTTTAACCATTTTATCAAGTTCTTGCTTAACTGTTTCCTTTATGGCCAATGGAATCGTTCTAGCTGAGCTAATCTCGAACTTTGGATTTTCTACAAGGTCTATGTCGTATTCGTAACCCTTGAAACATCCCAATCCATTAAACATCTGTTCGTTATTTAACTTCGGGTTGCTAATCTTCACGCTGTGTACTCTAATAATCAGATTTTCTTCTTCGCAAGTCTTTTTGCCGATTATAGGTTGAACTTGTTCATTCACAGTCAAGAATGTTACTTCTGTTTGACGATTCTTGATCTTACATTTCAATTTCAGTTCTCCGACAACGTTGAGCCTGTGTTCACTAAATGTTACCAACTTCTTTACTTTGGATGGTGTTATCTCAGCAGTGACTCCCAGTTTCTCGATTATGTGAGTCGGAAGAACGTTACATTGAGCACCGCTGTCTAGTTTAGCATGAAACGCTTTGTTTCCCACTTTTATTAATTCTTTCCAATCTTCTTGTCTTGGTGGTACTGTAACACTGCCAATGTACATCATATCTCTATCACGTGACGATTGAGTGGTTGCATCGTCGTCTTTAGAGCCGTGTACTGCATGAATCTCCTTTTTGGACTTGCAGCAGACTTCAAAATGTCCTAACTTCCCACACAAATTACATCTTTGCTTATACGCCGGACAAGATCGCTTTCCATGTGTCATACCACATCTGTTGCAATTAAGCTGATCAGTATTTTTTATGTTAACTCCTTGTCTTTTCATTTTCTTGAGTGCGGTGACTGACATCTGTGATTCTGATTCGCTATTCTTACTCATGTCAATGGCTTGTTTGTGTGCCAGCTCGCTTGCTTGACACATGTCTACCGCTTTGTCATAGGTTAGGTCTGTTGTACCCAACAATCTTTCACGTAACATATCATTATTGATGCCACTAACAATTTTGTCTTTTAGCATTTGTTTCTCTGATTGACCGAAACTACATTTTCTTGCTTGAGTTGTTACGCGAATCAAAAACTGTTCGAAATTTTCGTCTGATTCTTGTAACATTTTATGAAAAACGTATGCTTCATATGTTTCATTAGCTTTAGGCACAAAATAATTGTTAAATTTGTCCATGATTACCTGCATGTTTGTTTGTTCTGCCTCAGCGAGGTTAAATGACTGAAAAATCTCTTCGGCTTCATAACCTATTGTTGTCATAAACGTAGCGACTTGGACTTCGGGCGGTTCTTTATCCAGCTGAATTGCTTTTGAGTACCAGTTGTAAGACACTTTCCACGTTTTCCATTCCTGTGCCATATTTTTGCCAAACTCCAGGGGTTTAGGTTGTCGAATATGAATTCTATGAGTTAGCCTCTGATTTTAGGCGGTTTGTTCTACGTTGGCCATTATTTTTTTTTTGCTGCTTTATAATTCAGAAAAACCAATTACTTCTGACACCATGTAACATTCACATACAGGTTTATAGGGTAATCAAATAATAACTAACAACATAATAGACTAGTGCCAACATTTATTATGTATGTTGAAGTATTAACAATTGACATAGTTGCGCAACGTATTCCAGAGATGTATGTTTCGATTATCGAATCTCGAGTCCGAAGGTATCGTTACAGATATGGCAAATGCGGAGTGCGGCTAGCCCATAAGGCCTGTAGTCTTTTCTTAACCCTGGACGCTCTATAATAAGAGCTACATATTGAGGCAACCTCTGTAGTTTAGTAGCCTTGGTCTGGCGCCTCATTTCCAGGCCTTGTACATAACGTAGGCCACGGTTATAACACAGCTCATTGTTGTTTTTTTATTTATTTATTACGCGATGTGCTTCTATTCTTGCAGACTACGGACACATCTTGAACTAATAGGCAGCTAATTTTTACTTCATACTCACAGTACACAAGATGCCAAACAAGCCACTAATCTTCAAAATTGTAAGTGTGTACCCTCAACCTTCATCCAAGTATCTGGTGAATTTTTGAACTTGCAGAGGAGGCTGTTGATGTGGAGAGACTGTAATTGACAAGTGGCTACAATTTGTAACCAGTCGTGTATAGTTTGTTTGAATGTTGCTGCGAACGCCCCCTCCTTCCCAAACCTTCAACCCTGAACTCTGACTCCTATTACTATTATTTGCTCTATCTGAAAGTTGGCATCTCTATCAATGCAACTTGAAATAAATTTTGGTTTGAAATAAAAATTTTCATTCAAAAATCGACTTCATGTATGGTTGCACTTGTTTCTTACTTTATTTTGATGTAGGGAACACCGGAATATATAAATATAAAATTTGTGCTTGGAAATCGCTCTAATGGACTAGAGCAAAGAACCAAAAGGCGTGCATGTAGTATTTATAGAGACATGGTGCAGGGCAGTAGTATTCGAAACTTCTGCACCTGCGACGGCACTTTATAGACGTTCTATGATTCAAAATGGCACCGAACATTACGCATAGCGAACTTCCGGTTACGAGTCTCTATTTGATATTCATTGGCAATGAAACGTCCTTGATTATTTCGGATAGTGGTTTTCTTTTTACGTCTTTAACGTACAAGGTAAGAAATAGAGGGTTGACCTTTCATGGATATCACAAAGACAAGTGCCTCCTAAAAGAATAAACTTCCCAACAAATGGCACACCTACCAAGTGTGGGACTTGCAAATTTCAAAAGTCAATCTTTCTTACATCATCGCTACATCTGTTGGACCATAATGGTGTTAAGGAAGGAAGCTTGTAGTTTAACGTGACCGTTAATCTCGCGATCATAAGCCACGGGACCTCCGTTTTACGTGGAATCCGAACCACTGGACATGGCATTTCACTTCGAAAATCTCACATGCATTGACCGAGAATTGAACCCGGTCCGCCTTGGTGAGAGGCATACAGCTTGACCGCTGTGCCACCACGCCCCCTAATAATAATGGTGTTAAGTTGGTAACAATTAAATAATTATGTTACATGTGAGAATATTACAAGCAGTTGCTATATGGTCATTACATTTGGTATATTATGCATTAAATTGACCGTGGAGACAAGTTAGTGACTCAACTTTTCTTCTTATTTTATAATTATATACCCACTTCACGTATTGCAAGGACGCGATATTTGATAGACGCAGTTCCATCAAAAAATCCAACCTTGTCTAGTACGTAGTTACTAAACAGCTGGCGAGAAAAAAAAGTGCTCATTTATACCTTTACCCTAGTCTACATAAACTAAACACTGAAAGGGGAGGGGGCTTATGACACCTCATTTTGCATGAGTTATGGAGGTCGAAACCTTTTAATGGAGATATGGATTATCTTTGAAAACAATTGGTCAGTAATTTAGGACGAGATACCAGATAACTAAATACAAAAAGCTTAATGCCTACTACGGTGTAAAATCGCTCGTTGAAGAAACCAACTTTGTCAAGATTATAATTATGTTGCCCATACAGTAAACTACAGCAGCGGCCTCGGTGGCGGAGTCGGTAGTATGCTAAACTACTGTGCTCAAGATCGCGGGTTCAAACCCGGCCGAAGACGTCGGATTGTTTAAGAGTGTTAAAAATCTTTCATTGCCTTCCTTCGGAGGGGAAATAAAGCCGGCGGACCCATGGTAAAGATCCTACCACTACAACGGGTAGAGTGTAGCCACATTTGTAGGTTAGATTCCGTTGAAGTGCTCTATCAAGTTTCAACGTTCGCCACTAGGTGTCAGTGACGTCTGGTGGCCAAAGTTGGAACTACTTGAAACTGAACGGTACTTGTAGCCAGTAAGGTAATCTGTGCTTGTAGCTCACCCCATGGGTGTGCGCATAGAAGCAGCTACAAACCCTGGTGACCCGAACATGTCCTCGGACACTCCCGGCACTAAAAGCCATACACTAAATAAAAATAAGTTAAATACAGTCTCCCATTTGGAGAGTCTCTTTTCTTTTCTCACAAACTTTGATAATTTTCAATATGAGTTGTAGTAAAATCATGGGAAAATATGCGACATTACGACTGTTGTACTGTTCTGCGACACAATGTTACCTGACATCTCGCATCATTAATACATAATGGATAACCACAATCAAGTAGAGCTTCCTCATTGGTACACAACTGAAGATTATATCATTCTTGGGGTATTTTACAACTTTTTATCTTTCCTAGCAACAACAAATTGTTCAGTTATAAGCAAGGAAAATTGTAGTGCACAGTTCCCGTAACTTCCATTACCTGACTACAACACCGGAAGCTGGTTATACCTAAAAAAGCGAAAGTGTCGTCACATTGCAAGAGAACAAGAGCTTTAGCTTCCGCGATTCAAAATAGTATCGAGCCCTGTGCATATCAAACTTCCGGTCAAATGGAGACTCGAGAGTCTAAAAGAATGGTTAGGAAAGCTTCGCAACAGAAAAGATCCAACAAATAGTAGACCTACCGTACAAAATATGCGATTTGCATATTCAAACACTGTAAGGCACTACGTAAAAAGTATGAATACAGCACTCAAGAAGTATGAAAGAATCGCTTTTCAGTCGGCCAATACATTTATGTGTCCAATCAAATTGGCTGGGGAATAATTATTTATCACATTTACTAACCTGGATTCAATACCATGGATTAATTTACTATACACTTTTCTAAATACGGGGTGTATTAAATTAACAAGTCACAGGAGTTCATTTTAATAAAAGTCATAACTACGGTTTCTATAATTTAAGGGAAATAAGCAGAGAATTTAGTGCCAGTAGATAAAGAGTATCACAGCGAAACACTTGTCCAGCATGTTCATTAGCAACAGAATAATGCTGCAATTTCTATTTTCATGGGTGTAGTTCAGGCCAGGCAGGAGGCCCCGGATTCGATTCCCAGCTCCGTCAAGGATTTTAGAAACTGATGTTAGGGCCGGAATGGGGTTCACTCAGCTGTCTGACAGTGAGGCCGCGTCCCGGTCACGAAAGCCAAGGGGGACCCGACGCGGTAACCACGCGTCACCCTACAATCTGAAGAGCGAGCTAGGCAACGGTCGCTCGATCGGCCAGGCCATTCATGGGCATTTCAAAAATTCTGCCTATTGTTAGATTTTTTATTTTATTAAAGCGGCTAACCGTGGTTCAGATACTCTCAAATAGGAAGCATCGCGCATACCTGAATGAACAAACGTGCACGATAGCAAACAAATGTATTTGACCGGAAAGATACGTTAGTGAATCGCCACATAGAATTATGATTTAAAATCTCCCTTTCCAGTTATCACTTCCATGTAAAAGCCCCCGGAACAATAGAAATGTGCTGAACAAAGCACTTCCGAGAGATAAACTCACTGCATTTCTCTTCAACAGTTATTGATTGGGCCAAAATGCATTGCAGCTGACAATGAGAGCCGACGGGCAATAGACTGGGTAGTGTTGCAACGCCAGCATTTTTAGCCTACTTTCGATTTTTGCAAAAAAAAAGTAGACTTATGAGATCTACACGGGTCAAAAGTTGTCAGTCTGTCTGTGTGTGTGAGTGTGTGATTGTAAATATCTGTCGTCCCCCCCCCCCCCCCCTATCAATTCAAACACGACGAAACCGAATTGAACGACATTTGGTACAGAGGTACACCTCAGTGTCATGTTTTATATCGCCGCCATCTTGACTGAAACGTATTGGCGGCCACCCATATGTTCGAAGCTTAAGTCAAATTTCGACTAATCTAATCATCTGATCTCTACCAAATTTTGCAACAACATACCTTCATGTGGGAAGCGTGTTTTGACCATACTACAAGTTCATCAGCCAAATAGTTTGAATATGGCGGCCGTGTATGTGTGCAAAACGATCCCCCCCCTATCAATTCAAACGCAACGAAACCAAATCGAACCAACTTTGGTACAGAGGTAGCACTAGCAAAGGATAACTCAGTGTCATGTTGTATATCGCCGCCATCATAACGAAAAAGAAATGGCGCCCACCCAAATGTTCTAAGCTTATGAAATTACGACTAACCTAATCATCCGATCTCTACCAAATTTTGCAACAATATACTGTTCCTTAATGTGGGTAGCGTATTTTGCCCAAACTACAAGGTCATCAGCCAAATCGTTTCAAAATGGTGGACGAATGAATCATGCAAGTATTATAGCCTAACCGTAACTTACGATTCAACAAGGCCCAGCCCAACCATATCTGGTTATCGTACACAGGGTGGTTTAGTCTGTCCTCAAGGAGGTGACCTGTAGGATATTTTCATTTTATATTAGAATATTACACCGCAGCAGTAACTAACAGTTCAGGCTGACCATACCTTATCGTGCTGAACCGTGGCGTCCCTTTGGGTCAAAATGGAGCCTATTGTTTTGCTCGCTAGTCGATATTTCAAGAGATTGATATCCTTTTACGAATGTACTGAATAAAATAATACAAATTTAGTGACAAATCTCTTTATAAATCAATGTTACGTGATAGTTTGTCTGTCAGCCTGTCTGTCTGTATGTCCCTTATGCGTTCATATACCATTCATCCGATTGCGATGAAACCTGGGCGAGTTGTTGTGTGCATTCCAGGGAAGGTTTCTATACTCAGATTTACAAAAGATGCTCGGTGAACGCTGTCATATGCTTGATGGGTGAGGTAAGGAGTGGAGACGAGCGGGGTAACGGTCTCCATGGCAACAGTCACCAATGTTGCAATGTATGCCGACACAGCAATAAGCACATGGTTTGACTCAGTGTGTCTTCACTCGTCACGGTCATTAGAGCGCCAGGCAGGAGGGCTAACTTCCACAGTATTTGTGTCTTCCTACAAGCCTCTTGGAATGTTATGACTCAGTCATGATCTGCCTCAGTGGCAACGCAGCATTTCCCCACGTGCTAACTTTGACAGCTGTCAGCGAGCTTTATTGGTAATTCAGAGTATAGCTACAAATTATGTATGTAACACAAAAGGGCGAGGGACTTAACAGGAACCCTTAAATCCCACAGTAACCCAATTGCACAATCTGTATACTCATCAGTCATCACACTGCAATGCCAGGTGTGAGAATGGCTTGCTGATTCATCGCGAGGTGACATGAGGCGATTGCCAGCATCCCGCCGAGTTATCTGATATTGCTGTCTATGCCAATACTGTGCACGCCACGGTTTTTGATCGGGGGTGTTTAAAAATGAGCTCACGCTTCGCTGCCAGTTCGAATACGGTCATGGCACGCGAATCATTTCAAGTCTCTTATGCAGTGCTGGATTAACCATAAGGCACAATAGGCAATTGCCTGGGGCCCCCGGCTCAAAAGAGCCCCCAAAAATTTTTAAAAAATCCTACCAAAAAAATGGATTTCTTTTGTGTGGAAAAAAGTCAAATAAATTAGGTACCGAAAAAAAATGTTATTATTAAAGATAAATCGCACAAATTGTGCATATTGATGAAAACGAACTGTCATTCACAAAATTTTACAATGGATGATCCCCGATTTGCACAAGAAATGACGTGGTATCTACTACATTGCACCCCGCATAATTTACATACGCAGGATTCATCAGGGTCATGAAAGTATTCGGTATTACACAGTTTATGGTGATACCCATGTACCGCCATCGAATTGACAAAGTGTCGCAAGTCTTGATTTGTGTTCATCCATGTCCTAGTCATCATGGCTTCCGTGGTGTAAAACTCGAACCAGATTTCGTCCCTTTTCTGTATTCTTTCCTGCATTCGTTTTTTCCAGGCGTCTGTGGATGGTAGCCCTATCTTCATCCGTAGGTCCTCAACGAAGAAGGTCTCCCTGGCGAGTTCATATGCTAATCTTGATTTTGTATATTTCGATATCCCCAGGGTAGCCTTCAGGAAGCGCGATTTGACTGCTTCAAGCGTCCTCAAGTCTGACAGGGATAATTTCTCCCATATGATTTCAAGTCCATATGTGGCGATGGGCGTTATTTTCGCGTCGAATAATGTCATAGCAGTTCTCAAAGAGAGCTTCGTGATTGTTTTGATGTCATATATGGCTTTGGTAGCGGCTATTGCTCGAGATTTTATGTGGACTCTGTAGGATCTTGCTGTTGTTTGCATTGTCAATCTCAGATATTTAAATGCATTGACTCACTTAAGGGGAGTCGTTCCTAGGTATATCCTGTCTCCTGAAGCCTCTCTGCCTCCTTTCCGAAACGTCATTTTCACTGTTTTCTCTGTGTTTATTTTCATCTTGTTGTCCTTTGCCCACCTATCTAGATTGTCTAAGGCTTTTTGAACTTCAGTAATGGATCTCGAGCCAATGACCATATCATCTGCGTATAATAATATTGTGAGATTTGCTGTTCCTTGCCTAGTTGCCAACACCACATCATATGTCGCTATGTTGAACAGGAGGGGGCTAAGTGGGTCTCCTTGAAGTACGCCATTGGTTTGCATTATCAAATCCGAGGTTGAGACACGGTCATCAATTTGTATGAAGTTTGTCGTCAGAATGTTACTTATCAGGTTCGTTAGTTTATTACCCTCACCCACTATGGATTCCAGTTTTGCGAGTATTAAAGGCCTGCTAAACATGTCGAAAGCTTTTGCATAATCAACAAAAACAACATGAAATTTTCCACCAGGGTGTCGTAGTGTTTCTTCAATGTCATTGAGTAAGTCGGTAATGGCATGAAAGGCACTCCGTCCTTTACGAAATCCAAACTGTTCATCTGGGAGTTTATGGTCTACTTCTTCTGTGATCCTCTTCGTAAGGAGCTTTGTCATTATTTTCATCATGGTCTTTTCTATAGCAATCCCTCTGTAGGAGTTCGGATCTGACTGGTCACCTTTCCCCTTAAACATCACTTTGATAGTCGAAATTCTCCATGCTGAGGGGATGTTACCCATTTGAAG
The DNA here is from genome assembly GCA_946902985.2 of Meconema thalassinum. Classification (NCBI taxonomy): domain Eukaryota; kingdom Metazoa; phylum Arthropoda; class Insecta; order Orthoptera; family Tettigoniidae; genus Meconema; species Meconema thalassinum. The sequence continues at coordinate 1,851,390,061 of OX336388.2, forward strand.
ACAAAGATTCATTAGGTCCTAAATTGCTGAAAGTAATACCTCTGACGAGTCTTTCACATGTTCATTGCATATACCGTCGGGTCCAAAGGCCTTACTGTTTTTTAGTGACATAATAGCTTCGTGCACTTCCTCCATTGTGAACGGGTCAGTTTCTTTTTGGTATGTTCCTGACAAAGCTACCACGGGATTGCCAAGATCTTCTTCAACGTTTAGTATGTTCCTGAAGTGTTCTTCCCATTCAATCATTTCTATTTTTCCACTACATTGTATTTTCCTAGGGTTCAATGCTAGAAATGGATCGCTGACAGCTTCTTCTATTATCCTTCTCGCCTCTTTTTCCAGATGTTCATTTCGTTTTACAGATAACAGCATTTTGTATTCATTCTTAATGATGCTGTAATGTTTTATTGCCTCCAGGTTCTGATTGAATTTTACTGCATGCATGGCCTCAAGGACGCTTCTTCTCAACAAATAGCATTCTTTATCAAACCATATTCGCGATCTTCGTTTCCGCTTATACACAAATGCAGATTTAATTGTCTTTTCCAGGGATAATACAGGCACTAACTGTGCCCTGAATGTCATTACTCAGCACCACCCATACCTCAGTAGCTTCCATATAATCACAGCCAAAGTGAGACTGAGACATCGGTGATACCGTACTCTAGCCTATGCCAACAGACACTGACTGTGCCCTGAATGTCATTAGTAAGCACCACCCATACCTCAGTAGCTTCCATATAATCACAGCCATGAGTGAGACTGAGACATCGGCGAAAAGCCTCATTTTACTCTAGCCTGTGCCAACAGAAAAATGCAAATGTACTGCATTCATCAAGAGATGGCAAACATGCCCCGAATAATATGTAACTTACTAAAAAGGGATTGAAATTCCTACAGGAACATTTACAACTTTCCCTGTTCACTCAGTCAAGATATTCTGCAAATCTTTCCTGTGGGCCTCAACATTATTTTATTTTATTCCTTTCCTGATGAAACTCCGGTGGTACCTTAATTCAACTCCTAGTGCACCTCCCCATGCCTGCCCTTACACAGCTACACACACTACTACATTCATCACGTAATCGGAGGAATTCAACCCACACACAACTGCACGGGGCTGATGACCAAGATGTCCCAAGCCCATAAAATGAATTAACAGCAGACAAAATCACGTCATGATGTTATTTTGTGTTGTGTTGGATTGTGACACACGTCAGGCGTTTGATGTCCGACCACCAACTACGGCGGCCATCTTGGATTGCAGTGTCAGGTCCGGTAGTATAGAAGGTCCTGTATGCACGGCTTTGATACATTGAAGGTTCCATAGATGTCGTATTAGAGGTGATTGCTTGCACCACTTCATTATTCGTTGTGAGCAAGGTATTTCCTCGCAAATCGTCCTTACCACATCGGCTGATAAGTTCAGTATCATGAATGGAAGTTCTCTTATTAATTTCCTCACGTACCATCCTCTTAAGATTGACTGATATAGTCTCCACCATGGCTTGCATATCCTGCGTTAATTTCCTTGTAATTCTTACCTCCATGTCGTGTTCGGGGAGATTATCTATGTTGCCCAATTGGAGGTTGACCAGTTGGCCACTAGATTGCTCCTGACCCAGAACGTGCTGTTCTGAAAGCATGGCCTCATCTCTCACCTCGAAAGGTGTAATCTCCATGCCATGTCCGTTGCTCCCACAACTGTTCTACGAGTGTCCGCTAGATAGCACCTGATGATGACCACGTTGTTCTGTATCAATTGCATCAACTCGTCGCTCACTAGGTGTCGTCTTCGAGTTCATTCCTTCATTCTTCTGAATGTTCTGTGATCCATCATGCGACTGCCTATTGCTATGTAAACTAGGCGAGTTGCCGTGAGATGGCGCCACCAGTTCAGTAGGTATTCTATCTAACATGGATATACCATCCTTTTGGATAACCTCATTGACCTCTTGCTGAGGAAACTGATTTCTCGTACTATTCTTAGTAACTAGCATGATTTTCAAGTCATTAAAACAATTTACAATGACACTCACCATTTTATGAATATCATCTTTAGTTTCTTCATATATCCACCTACATCAGCGGTATTCTGTAGAAATCTGAGAGCAATTTGCAACCGACTTTCGATCTCGTCCGCCTTCTTGACATTTATGAAACTTAGAATTACAGTTCTAATTTTACAGTTTAATTTCTTGATTTATACTTCGTCAAGTGCTGTTCGTAAATTCTCTCTGCCTGGGGTTTTTCCATAAACTTTATCTTCTTATTATACTTCCAATTCATAACTTAACTATTGTTTGACTCATTCCAAGTCAATCGAAATTTCAACTTTCTGTTCGCTGTATTGTTTACGGATTGGAAGCAATTAACTGATACTCGCACGGTTGGTTCCCGAAATTCCCAAAATGCCATGGCTATTTGAATTAACTGATATGTCGTCGTCCCTTCCATCCGGTCCACCGTGGTGAGAGGCCAACAGCTTGACCGCTGTGCCACCACGCCCCCTAACCAGTGAAGACATTCAGTTTTGGGTTACACATGGTCCGTCAAATTGTCAAAATTTGACTGGACCGTTTGAATCGTCCAAGCGTAGATATGATAAGGAATCAACGTCAAGATATTGCTCCCAAAATGTATTCTTTGGAAAGAAGCCAAATGGAGAGAATACAAAACGAGATTAGCCCATTTATTCACCTGCGAAAGGTAAGCTTTGATAATCAATTGAGTCCTTCATGAATTTATGATACATTGACAGTTATTGAAATGTTATGCTATTTTTATCTAAAACGATTGTAAATTAGTTTTATTTTATTTTTCTGTTTTTGGAATTCTAGTTCAATTTTATTTGATTCCAGACTTCAATAACTTCTTCCTTATGTGTAACAACGCGGTATTTTTGAGCACGAAATGCACTTATGGTAGCTTGGTCCAAATTATCAGCAACGAGCGTATCAGGCAAAGTATTAGGTTGGTGCGTAAGTCCATAGCGATTTTGTTTTGCTTGTTGGTATTCCGGTTGCTATGGTTTTATTTAGCAACTGTCATTGTTGCTTGGTAGTTCAATGTTTGTTCTTGAGTTTACACATTGAAGTTTTGTCATTTGCAGATAGTGAGTGGAGCCATGGACTCGAGAAAATGGGAGTGGCAGGTGGACAAATTGGAACATTTCCGACATATTCTTCTCTTTGAATTCAGTAAGAGGGACGAAAGCAGCGGAGGTGGCCAGAAACATTTGCGCCGTGTACGGTATGGGGAGAATGCTATTGGAGAGAGCACGGCAAGAAAGTGTTTTTCTCGTTTTAAGGTGGGTCGTTTTGAACTTAGTAACTCCCCACGTTCAGGAAGGCCGCCTGAATTTGATGAAGTCGTTTAAACGCATTAATTCACAATGATCCACGTCAGTGTACACGAAAACTGGCAAACATCATGAACTGTGATCTTTCCACCATTGTGCGACATTTGCATTCAATGGACAAGGTTCAAAAATCAGGTGTATGGGTACCGCATGCTCTAAGCTAAAATCATAAAAATCAGCGGGTGGCTATATGTACATCTCTGCTTGCTCGTTATCGATTGGCTCGTGAACAACAGCGACCATTCTTATCCTGTATCGTTGCTGGTGACGAGAAATTGTGTCTCTACACTTTTTTTTTAGCGTATGGCTTTTAATGCCGGGAGTGTCCGAGGACATGTTCGGCTCGCCAGTTTTTGTAGCTGCTACGAGACGGACACCCAATGGGTGAGCTACAAGTACCGTTGGGGAGGGAATGAGGGAAGTTGGAATGTAAGGACGAGGAGTTGGAAGGTAGCGGCTGTGGCCTATAGTTAGGGACCAACCCCGGCATTTGCCTGGAAGGAAGATGGGAAACCACAGAAGACCATCTTCAAGATTGCCGGCGGGGGGGATTCGAACCTCCTCGCCTCCCGGATGTGAGCGACTGCCATCAGTCATGCCGTAACCACCACGGCTAACTCACCCGGTGTCTCTACACTAACATAAGGAGAAGAAAGAATGGTTAAGCCCAAACAAACAAGTTACTCCCCGTACAAAGACCTACACGCATCCACATAGGATAATGTTATGTATCTGGTGGAACACCGACGGTGTGCTGTACTACGAATTACTTCATCCAGGTGTAACCATCACTGCTGACATTTATTGCCAACAACTGAGACGTCTTGCAGATGCAATCAAAGAAATACAACCAGCAAGACTGCGTGAAGTGATACTCCTCCATGATAACGCCCGCCCGCACTCTGCTAACCTAACAAAGAACACTATACAGGATTTGGGCTGGGAAATCATTCCGCATTCACCTTATTCACCCCGATCTGGCGCCCTCAGATTTTCAGCTTTTCCGCTCTCTATCGAACAATGTTCAAGGAACTTCCTTTCCGGATGAAGATGCGCTCCGAACATGGCTTGACGAATTCTTCAACTCAAAACCACGTGCTTTCTACAGGTAAATTACCACAGCGTTGGCAGACTGATGTAGATAGTGAAGGAGAATATGTTACTGATGATGATTAACTTCGCTCTTATAAGTAACTGATGTGTTTATTAAACTTATAAACTCCATGTGGATAAACCTTTGGAAAACGCTACGGACTTTTGCACCAACCTAATATTTTAAAACGCAACCAAAACTTTAAGAATTTTTGTCAAGAATAAGATCAAATTTTTTAGATAATTTTTGTTGATCAGTTTGCTATTTTCGGATTTTAGTCAATCGTATTCGTATCATTTTTTTAAATTATTGTAAATATTATAATTAAAAATGCTTTTATTTAACTTCACTTGCGGCAAATCAAATCTTGCAACAACAATTTTGAATATTTCTATCTTACCAAAACGAATCAAATTTTGCATAGTTGTGAAACTTGAAATTACAAATAATTTTTTAGAAAACCGCTCTTTATAATTACTAAAAAAGTCAAAAGTGAACAAAAAAATTTAATAGCCGTTTTCATTAAACTTAAAACGCAACGCAAAAAAAGTCAGGTAAATTTATTAAATTCATTGATATTCAATAAATGATCGTAATTTTTATGATCAATAAATGATCGAAAATACATCGTTTTTGGAGAGGTACGATGCTACTTTTTAATCTCCAGACTAAAAGGGTTAACATTTCAGTTACGGGTTTTATGTCTTGAATACCGTTTAATTCATTTTTGTTCTCAAATTATAATAATATTTTGTTTGTTTTATTTTCAGGCCGAGTCTATTGCTTTCTTTTTTTGCAAGTTATTTTTGCCGCCAGAAAAATCGAACAGACTTGCGCGTGAAGGGTATGATAATTGGAAGAACGTCGGGATTCATTTACAGCTGCATGAGATGAATTTGAATCATCGGGAGAGTGTGCTAATTTACCTGAAAAAACGGAAACATGAAAATTTGCCAGATCTATTCAGAAATGGACTACTTGAAGAAAAAAAGAGTCCTCTCGGCACGCCGGAAGGCGGAGGTAGATTTCACCGAACAAACTTGGGGATAGGCGAAAATAGGCAGAATATGCAGATTTTCGTAGAAGGATCAGACCTCATTTATTGCGAGAAGGTATTTTATAATTGGAGCTTAATTAACTTTGTTTTTCGTCATTTTATGCTTATTTTAAACATTTTATTGTCTTATGGGAACGGTAACCTTCTTGTCATTTGGGGTCCATTTTTATACTTGTGGTCACTGTGTCCTTATGCAAGATTCCGACACTGATGTGTAACTATGTAACGGTCTGTTACTTCTTCACGCAAAATTATATCTCCCGCAGAGATTTTGGTTGGTTCCTCAGTTTAGGGGCTGCGACAACGCGGTCTTGTAACCCCGTGTACTTTGGGATGGCTGTATTAGTCTGTAATTCAGGTAAGGACTGCAGACGGTCAATTTCAAGCAGTAGTTCCTAATGTTGCTACCAGGTACTACCGTCAACGACACCTAGCTGTGAACTTGGCTACTAGATGCCACCGCAACCAGCAACTCGCAACGAACGTTGGAACTTCCCCTCCAAAGGAAAGCATACTGAGGGATTTTTAGCGCTCTTAGAAAATCCGACGACTTCGGCCGGCTTTGAACTCGCGACCTTGGGCATAGACATTCAGCATGCTACCAGTTACGTCACCGAAGCCGATTCCCACTTAGTCAGGCGGCTTCGGTGGCGTAGTCGGTAGCATGCTGAGCTTCTATGCCCAAGATAACGGGTTCAAACCCGGCCGAAGCCGTCGGATTTTTTAAGAGCGTTAAAAATCCCTCAGTATGCCTTCCTTCGGAGGGGAAGTAAAGCCGGCGGTCCCATGTCATAGATTTATGGCATGTTAAAGATCCTTCCACAAATTGCACCTGTGTGAAGCTAAATTGGATAGGTTAAGAATGTAAACAACGCTCTTAGGTTTCTATGTTCGTTGCCAAGAGCCGACTGCGGCGGCGTCTAGTAGCTCAGTTCTGAACTTGGCCTAGTAGTCGTTGACAGTGGCGCTTGGCGGCAAAAGTAGGAACTATCTGAAAAATTCCACGGCCGACTAAATACGAGCTACGCTCTATACCGGCCTTGACATTCCCAGTCAGAACCCATGTATAACATGTAATTGGAAAGTTTCTACTCGTTGCCGGTAGAGCACACTCCCTTCCTATTATAGGCGCGATAAGGAATCAGCTGTACAGTACGTATATTAAATGTGTAATCTCAAGACCCACTGGATGGATTTTGATGCTGCTTTCACCATTCTGTAAAGGTGATCTCGAGGAAGATTTCTGTAGAAAATAATTTATTTATGACCAAAGGGGGCCAAGCAGTAACGATTTCAGTGAAAAGGTCGAAAAAATAGCCTGGCGTCCGTGCGCTTTTTAAGCTTACGCTGGGCAAACCGTTAAAAATATCATTATATTATGAGTGTAAGAATTGTTCAGCGTGAGAAATTCTACAAAAAAGTCCGCGAGAGCATATCTCTATCTTCGATACATCGCCCACTATAAGTGTTTTTAGTTTGGACGGGAGGGGGATTTGGCTTGCACCTCGCCATTCTTAAATTACGTCTGACAGGAATTCCTTGCACATTCATAACTGTTCCCGGGCGAAGCCGGGGCGGGTTGCTAGTGACACTATATAATTATTATCATTATAATTTCCGCATTATCAAAATTAAAATTATATCACAAAATAAAATAGCGTGCTAATAAATCTAAGAGAAATTAGACATACCTTGCACCTTCTTCGGGTACAAGGACACAACTCCAGCACCGTCTCATCAAAAGGAAAGAGAGGATGAAAATTACAGCCGGGAACAAGTAGCAGCCAATCGTGTGTTGTGTTTTGTGCTAAGAGATCTTTCGACAAATTATCAGATACCGTGTGCCTTCTTTTTCACGAAGCAGCTGTCAGGACGGGACTTCCATAAACTCCTGCTGGACGTTATTCTCGAGGTTGAACAATGCGGTTTCATAATTATAATAACTGTCTCTGATAATCACAAAACTAACACTACAATGATGAGGCATTTAGGGGGAGGGAATTTGCAACCAATGGTCAATCACTCATACGACGAGTCTAGGAATGTATTCCCTAGTTTTGATCATTGTCACATTCTAAAAAAAAAACAACATTAGAACGCAGTTTCTGTAACGAGAGATGACTGATGGTACTGGAATAATTTCAGGGAAATACTTGTCATTACTATACACAATGCAAAAGGGTAAGATCGTCAAACCGGTCAGACACCTCACTAAAAAACACATCGAACCCACTAAATTTGAAAAAATGAATGTTCGGCGTGCCAAGGAAGTGTTCTCGTCAGAAGTTATTGGTGCCATTAGTACACTGAAAGAAAATATAGGCATGCACCCGGAAGCGTACACATTCATGGACGCAGAAGCAACCATATTTTTTTTTGAAAAACGTTAATGGTTTGCTATGCATGACGTAAGCATCACATATCATCATATTCAGTCTAGAAATCCAGATAAAGGGCATTTTTTCTCATTAAATGTCAGTCGCCTAAACTGGCTAGAGGAATATTTTCTTTCTTACCTTGAAACTTTGAAAGCTGCTAGTAACGCTGCTAGAAAGGACTTCCTGAGTTCTGAGACTTACGAAGCTACCTATACAATTAATCACGGATTCAACTGTCCAGTGCATAAGGTATCTTCTAAAAATGGGTAGAGGAAAGTCGCCAAATATGGGGAGTTTTTTTTTATAGGGCTCACATAAGACATAAGAAGGAACGGAATAATTTTGGTTTTCTCACCAATGTAAACCTCAGGCGATATACTATGTATATTACAAATATGGACACGTTTGATGTTGTAATACCCTCTGATATTATTGTTAACTTTAAAAGTGCACTTTCCCCGTATTAGGCAACCGGGTTTCGTAATATGGGGAGGTGAGAAACCTCACGGTTTTTATTTATAATAGGTACACTGAATAGTATACCCTACTAATTAAAGCATTTCCTGAGAGGCCGAGTGCAGTTCTTTCTAGTCGACGCCCGTGGGCGACCTGCGCGTCAGGATGAGAGATGGAATGGATGAAGATGAATAAAACTGGGCAAGGATGTGGAAGGAAGCGGCCGTGGCCTGTTAGAAGGTACCGTCCCAGCATTTGCCTGGTGTTGAAAAATGGGAAACCACGGAAAATCATTTCAAGGGCGGCCGACGGTGGGGCTCGAACCCACGCGTCTACCGAGTCAGCAGAGAGCTTGGCCCTATGGCCTAACGCTGCGCTTTTTAGCCAGCGTAGCCACTACTGTCGGTGATTCTGACAATGTAATGAAATCATGAACACAAATAGTACAAAAATACAAAAATGAATATTTCAAGTAAATAACAGTCCTAGTTTCCTGTTGCCGAACATCCAAACCGTTCAGCAGAAAAATGCATAAACTTTAATGAAAACCGAGTGATTCTGATCGAATTCAACTGTAACGAGGTGCAAGGTATGTCTAATTTCTCTTAGATTTATTAGCACGCTATTTTATTTTGTGATATAATTTGCATTTTGATATTGTGGGAATTATAATGATAATATAATAGTGTCACTAGCAACCCGCCCCGGTTTCGCACGGGAACAGTTATGAATGTGCAAGGAATTCCTGTCAGACGTAATTTAAGAATGGCGAGGTGCAAGCCAAATCCCCCTCCCGTCCATACTAAAAACACTTATAGTGGGCGATGTATCGAAGATAGAAATATGCTCACGCGGACTTTTTTGTACAATTTTTCATGCTGAACAATTCTTACACTCATAGTATATTGATATTTTTAACGGCTTGTCCAGCGTAAGCTTAAAAAGCGCACGGACGTCAAGTTATTTCTTCGACCTATTCACTGAAATCTAAAATCGTTACTGCTTGCCTCCCTTTGATCATAAATAAATTATTTTCTACAGAAATCTTCCTCGATATTACCTGTACAGAATGGTGAAAGCCGCATCAAAATCCATCCAGTGGTTCTCGAGATTACCCGTGATGTCCAAGAACCGGGGACTTCGTTTTACACTAAGTAGAGATAAGTCTTAGTCGTGCAATGCTTGGTGAACAGCGCTGTGTGGGCAGTTGAGTAACTAACAAGATTTCATCAGGACCTGACACTAGCGGCGGGACAGATGAAATATGGCTGTCGCTGTTGGTGATTACATGCTTTGTTTATAAGTTGAGTCGTTTTGTTTACGATGTGATAGTGGTATGAATTTCGGTTAGCAATCGTCTCCTTTGATTATCTGTGCTTATTGATTATTGCTTAATGATATTACACGTTCGTGTAAGTAAATGTCTGCATTAGTACTTCATAAATACGAGATACCGGTGACTTCTGTTACGCTTGTGATACCATCACTATTGCCAATCAGAGGGTAAGTTTGGCCTATATATTATTATATTTAGGGTTTATAAATTATTAGTAATGGTAATTCATTATGAGCAAGCATAGTAATAATTAACGTATTCCAATTTAAGTCCTAAGAAGATCTGAAAATTGATTACCGTACGTATGAACATAACCTACTTTTAAAATTGTCTGCAGTGTTCTCTCATCCAATTATACGCCTGCTAGTTCAAGGATATCAATCTTATCACGTACTTTGTGTGGATCCCGTTTTAATAAACTACCAGTAGGCTTACTCATGCATAGGCTATGCTAAAATTGTGGTGATATGCCTTGAAACTGTTGTGTGACTGGTTGCAAATCCAATTATTATAAAGATAAGCCATTGGTGCCTATTTTCTAATTTCCTATCAGGGGAATTCAACCCACACCCAACTTCACGGAGCTGATGACCAAGAAGTCACAAGCCCATAAAATGAATTAACAGCAGACAAAATCACGTCATGATGTTATTTTTTGTGTTGGGTTGGATTCTGACACACGTCATGCGTTTGACAGAGTGCCATTTAATCTCATGAATAGGAATGAATGAATACGACTAGCCTACTTGTTGACGGATTTACAGAAGGCAGTCGTGACCTTATGATAGGAATTACCTAGGCATTTATCTTCAGTATGTGTGGGACCCCTTGGTAAACCACTTGCTGGGTGGCTACGCGGAGAATCGAACCCAACATTTACCGGTTTACCTCAAAGGCTGTGTGTACCCCGTTCATACCCTCAGACTAGAATTAAGATTTTTTGACAGTCAGGAATCAAACTTGGACCCCAGAAGTGATAACCAAGAACTACACCACCTGGTTGGTCACATTTATTTTTAAGGATAATATGTCTGTCTGTTAGGTAGCCAGCCCGAAGGCTGGTTGGATCCTCAAAAGGCACTGCCGTTAGGCAGAGCTATATTGAGGCGTACTAAGCAAGAAGAGGAGTGAGGTAGATTATCATTGCTTTTCTCATTGAGTCAGTACAGCAGTACTAACCCTATGAGTAGAACCTTTCACAGCATCCACAGGCACTTACTGTGCCCTGAATGTCATTGCTAAGCACCACCCATACCTCAGTAGCTTCCATATAATCACAGCCAAGAGTGAGACTGAGACATCGGTGATACTCTAGCCTGTGCCAACACACACTGACTGTGCCCTGAAAGTCATTACTAAGCTCCACCCATACCTCAGTAGCTTCCATACAATCACAGCCATGAGTGAGACTGAGACATTGGTGATACTCTAGCCTGTGCCAACAGACACTGACTGTGCCCTGAATGTCATTACTAAGCACCACCCATACCTCAGTAGCTTCCATATAATCACAGCCAAGAGTGAGACTGAGACATCGGTGATACTCTAGCCTGTGCCAACACACACTGACTGTGCCCTGAAAGTCATTACTAAGCACCACCCATATCTCAGTAGCTTCCATACAATCACAGCCATGAGTGAGACTGAGACATTGGTGATACTCTAGCCTGTGCCAACAGACACTGACTGTGCCCTGAATGTCATTACTAAGCACCACCTATACCTCAGTAGTTTCCATATAATCACAGTCAAGAGTGAGACTGAGACATCGGTGAAAAGCCTCATTTTACTCTAGCCTTTGCCAACAGAAAAATGCAAATGTACTGCATTCATCAAGAGATGGCAAACAGGCCCAGAATAATAGGTAACTTACTAAAAAGAGATTGAAATTCCTACAGGAACATATACAACTCCCCCCAGGGGCTCACATCTAGTGGGACGTGGGTTGGCGACCACGGGGCCCCAGCTGAGTCCGGCATTGCTTCCACTTACTTTTGCCGGGCTCCTCTCCGTCTTCTTTCCTGTCGACTTCACTTGGTCAACTCTTGCTCTCTCCCGACCCCGACGGTATTAGGGTATCCGAGGCCTAGGGAGTCTCTTCCTTTCCCGCCTTAATTGGCCCTTGTCCCATCTTTTCTGATACCCTCCTTCTGTGAGGGGTCAGCCTTCTTTTTCTTTTCCTGTTATCTCCTGCCTTCTGCTCAAGGCCCTCAAGGAGGTAGGGTGTATTTAGCCCCACCACTTCTGGTGCACCCTAGATATTGCTACACCCTCAGGGGCTCACGGCTGGTGAGTTCGAGAGTTGGTGACCCCGAGGGATTCCTGAGCTGGGTCCGGTTTTCCCTCTTTTATCCATTACCTGTGGGGCGGACCCTCTCCTCTTTCACTTTCCTATCTGCCTTTTATGGCTCTCTTTCCTTCCAAGTCCCTCAATCCGCATTCCTCGAGGGTCGAGGGCATTTCTTTTCCTCCTGTCCTTTATTTGCCTTGTTCTCCTTTTGTTTTCCATTTCTTCTTCTAGTACAGTATATAAGTTAGTAGTTTTAGTTATAGTTTACATTTCATTATCAGCTTCACCATCACCCAAACTATTAAGGGCCGAAAACCTAACTGTTAGGCCCCTTAAGACAACAATTATCATCAACATCATCATTTACAACTTTCCCTGTTCACTCAGCCAAGATATTCTACAGATCTCACCTGTGGGCCTCAACATTATTTTATTTTATTCCTTTCCTGACGGAACTCCAGTAGTACCTTATTTTAACTCCCGGGGCACCTCCCCATGCCTGTCCCTTACACAGCTACACACACTACTACAATAATCACGTAATTGGAGGAATTCAACCCAAACCCAACTGCACGGGGCTGATGACCAAGATGTCCCAAGCCCATAAAATGGATTAACAGCAGACAAAATCACGTCATGATGTTATTTTGTGTTGTGTTGGATTCTGACCCACGTCATGCGTTTAATGTCCGACCACCAACTACGGCGGCCATCTTGGATTGCAGTGTCAGGTCCGGTAGTATAGAAGGTCCTGATTTCATGAAAAAGGTCTCATTGTCTAGGCCGGTATGAGCGCATTCAGTCGGCCGTGAAAATTCTTAGTTGCAGTACTTAAATTACCAAAGAGATAACACACACTAATACAGTCATCACAATTAACACCGGTTATCAGACAGATTCTACACACACCCAAAGTACACGGGGCTACATGACCGCGTTGTCGCAGCCCCTAAACTTAAGAACCAACCACTTAGTCAGATGGAAATACTGAATCTGATCTCGTGCAAGTGCGTTGTCATGGCAACGTCTGATGGCTCATGCCTCATCAATTTAGTAGTGTTGCCATGGCAACCTCTGATAGCTCTTGGCATTTCCTTATAATTCCGAAATCATTTTTCTCGTCCCTTGGCGTAATGGTGGGTCATATCAAAAATTCTTTCAGACAAAAGTTTTAGGTAATTATTAGGGGAATATTTTCCATTTTGTACGGTTTTGATATTGTGCCTATTAAGAGAGATATGATTAATGTTTCCCGAAAAACCCACTTTTTCCCACCCCTTTGGTCAATGGTTGGTGCTATAAAAGAACTCTTCAAACATAAAGTTTTGGGCTTTATCCGACACATAGTATGAACGTTGAACGGATTCGATATTTCACATATTAAGAGAGTTATAGCAATATTTCACTTTTTCGAAAAAAGCCCCCCATTTTCACCCCCTTCGACCGATTTAGCCCAGTAACGAACTCGACCGAGATTTTATAGGTATACATATTCGGTAAAAAATTCAAAGTGATTGGTGCAAAATTACGGCAGTTATCGTGTCCACAAGAAACTGATAGTACAGAAGATGCCGGCCTGCAGGTGTGTAGCAGTTAGAGTGCTCCAACTTTTCCTCGTGTTCTACCTAGTAAAAAGCTCAGTGGGTGCCTCGAAAAAGATCCTCGATCATTCTTTAACAATTGAAGACTCGTGTGTGAACTCGGACCTGAAGGAACACCGCATGGTAGTTTGTAAACTCAATATATCTTCTCTCACATGGTGTGGAAGCGAGGGGCTGATAGTCACGGCAGCAGGCAGAGGGCGCCCAGCACTGCGCGGGGTTGCCAGACCGCCCGCTACATTATTACATCTCGTGGTGCTGTCTGTGGCTCTCAGTGGAGATGTGGAGATGAACCCAGGGCCGAACAAGGTGTGTATAATTTGTGATTCGAAGGGTCGTGTGAATCAGTTATTTGTGACATGTACATCTTGCCACTCTCAAGCGCACAGAACTTGTGCAAAAATCAGTGCTTCAAAACACAAAATAATCACCTCTGGGAAACAATCGTGGCTATGTTGGAACTGTTCTTTACCTCAGTTCTCTAACTCATTTTTTAATACATCGATACAGAGTGCAAATAGTGTAGATAGTGACGTAACACCCTCGGATGGCAAAGCATTGTCCATTTTTTCCTTCAATGCTCGAAGTGTAACATGTCCCTCCAAACAACCGGACCTGCGTTCTTGTCTCACAGCACTTAATCCGTCAATTGTGTGTTCAGGGGAGACATGGCTGAAAAAATCCACTAACGACCCAGAAATATTTCCGGTAACATACACCATGTTCCGCAAAGATCGAATCGGGACATCAGGGGGAGGGGTACTAATAGCCATGAAACCTGAGTTAAGGCCTGTTCGCCAACGGGAGCTTGAAACTGATGCTGAGGCTGTGTGGGTGGAATTCACGTGTGCGAACAATACATTTCTAATAGGCTCTGTATACCGTGCTCCAAATTAAACTCGGCACATCAATGATGAACTTTTGGAGTCCCTCCGTCGTGTACAATACATCCAGCACAAATACAAGGCCATTTACATAACAGGCGATTTTAATTTAGAAATAGACTGGCAAAACTCTCCTCCCACTCCCAAGGATCCCATTGCTAATGAATTCCTTACCGCATTCTACGATTTATTCCTTGACCAATTAATAACCGAAGCAACTCGAATCACACAAACTACACGCTCCACAATAGACCTATTCCTAACAAGCCTTCCTTCCTCCGTACAGAAAGCTGAAGTCATACCCGGTTTCAGTGATCACGCAGCCATCTTTACAACATTGCATTACAACAAACCACGCAGCAAGAGCACAGTGAGGACAGTATACAATTACAAAAAGGCAGACTGGAAATTGCTATCATCTTTATTCCTCAAACACCTTCCCACCCCATGTATTCTGGACACCAGCGACATCAACTCAGTGTGGCACGCCTGGCGAAATTGTTTCTTTGAATGTGTGGATATAGCTATACCGAAAATAACCATTAGTGGGAAGAAAAATTCTCCTTGGGTGACGAAGGAAGTCATTAAAATGATTAGGAAAAGGAACGTTTTATACAAGAAATGGAAAAGTTGCTCAACTGACATCATGTGGGAAAAATACAAGAACATCAGGAACCAAACAAAGAAATTAATTCGCGAAACATACGACAATTATATTCACAAAATAAGCAGCACCAGTGAAATGTGGAAATTTTTGTCCAAAGACGCGGCACCGCTGCGCCAGCCTCATTTCACTGTAACGGTACATTCCTCAGTGCACCCCAAGATATTGCAACAGCGTTCAGTGACAGTTTCAAGCAGAACTTTTCTAAGCCGGATATGACCACGAACCTGCTTCTGCCAAGGTCATCACTTCCACCCCTCCCACTCTCCAACCTGTACTTCACAACAACTGAGGTGATTCAGAGCCTACGGAAGATTAGACCACATGCGGCGACCGGCCCAGATGATGTTCCCGGACGGATCCTGCTGCAGTGTGCGGAAGCATTAGCGCCCTCTCTGAGTGCGTTATTCAACCTGTCTATCAACCAAGGTTCTGTGCCGTGTGGGTGGAAATGTGCTAACGTGGTGCCAATCTATAAGCAAGGTGACAGAGAAGATGTTGCAAATTACAGACCGGTGTGTCTAACATCTATAATTTGTAAATGTATGGAGCGGCTAGTAGCAAACAGTGTGCTGGAATTCCTACGGGAGAACAATCTGCTCGACCCAAATCAGCACGGTTTTCTTCCGGGTCGTTCTTGCACTACTCTATTGACAAAAGTCATTGATGAGTTTCAGTTCTACTTGAATCAGCCAGAAGTGAAACAAGTGGACTGTATTGCACTGGATTGGGCTAAGGTCTTCGATCAAGTGTCTCATGAAAGACTTTTGTTAAAGCTACAGCAGCTTAACATACGGGGTAGCTTACTTGCATGGGTGAGGTCATTCCTAGAGGGTCGAACACAGTGTGTGGTGTACGGAGGAGCTCGATCGCAGGCTGCTCAAGTTACTTCTGGAGTGATTCAGGGCTCTGTGATCGGACCTCTTCTCTTCACTATATATGTGCTCGATCTTCCTGGCTGTGTCACCTCATCAATGTCACTATATGCAGATGACACTGTGCTATACAGGGGCATTAAATGTGAAGAAGATTCCCTCTGTCTTAAATCAGATCTGGACAACTTATCGCTGTGGTGTTCTGTGAATAATTTAAATATAAATGTACAAAAATGTAAATACATAAGAATAACCAGGTCACAAAAATCCATTGAGAATGAATACAAAATTATGAACAGTGTCATCCCACAGTGCACAAACTTAAAGCTATTAGGGGTAACAATCTCCGATACCCTGAATTGGAACATTCAAAGTGAAGAGGCAAGATGTAAGGCCACCAAAGTTCTGGGTTTCTTGTACAGAAACATGAGAGGTTGTAAACCTAGAGCCTTCAGGATGGCTTACACATGCATGGTCCGTCCGATATTAACGTACGGCTTACCTGCTTGGCATCCCACTACAGCGGAAAACATGGACTAGCTCCAGCGTGTACAGCGCCGCGCAGAAAGGCTAATAGCTCGTTATTCCCCTTCCCCTTTGTCAAAATTTCCATCTATAGAGGCATCAGCCAAACAAATTGATCTAATTTTTCTTAAAAAATCCCTTACAGGTTCCATTAATATTGACCCTTTTTGCCGACTGTCATTGGCATATCGCTCAGTTCGGAGAGGTGTAACCCTCGTTCCGCCCTTCGCACGTAGCAATGCTTACCTGACAGGTTTCTACGGCGGTTATGCCAGGGGATGCCAAGATCTTGCCTCTTAGGAAATTCAAGACGTACGTAAAAAAGTACATTGTATAAATAAACGTATGTATGAGTGATTGATTGTCTCGCTGAATGAACGAGTATCTGAATGGAATGAATATATGTATCGCGTGATCGAGGTTATGAAAGTGCGTGCGTGAGAGAGTGAGTGAACAGGAAAATGTACTATGTCAATATTCTAAATATGTAAATACTGCAAATATCTTTGTAAAATTTGTAAATATTGTTAAAACAAATGTAGATGTAAGCTGTGCCTGTGAAGCATGAAATATGTATGTGGGGCTTGCCCTTTTTCACTAGGCCTTCCATACTTCGTGTACGATTTATGGTAAATAAATAAATAATAATAATAATATATATATACATACATAAATTATATATAAACTTTTGAACTGACGGTGGTTTTGGGGTCTGGGGATGTGAAACGCGAAGATATGTCGAAATTTTCCGGAAGTCGAAACATGGGACCCATTGCAATAGTTAGCTTTCTAATGAAATCTACCTAAAACTATTGGCGCGTGGTTATAAAACGAGTAGTTGCTGTTATCATCACTCTGTCAGAACGAGGATTGTCATTCCGAGGTACGAACGAGCACTTTGGAAAGCCGGATAATGGGAATTATTTAGGTATACCGGTACTTGAACTTCTTGGGCAGTTTGATCCATTTTTGCGGGATCATATTGTACGATACGGAAATGCTGGAAAAGGTGTTCCTTCGTATTTATCCAAAAAAAGATCTGCGAAGAGTTAATAAACATCATGGGCAAAAAAAGTTAGATCATATAGTTTAGAAGAGGTGTCTATCTCTATATTAGGCTACATCCTTTCCGTTGATTCAACTCCCGATGTATAATGCAATCATTGTATAACTTATTTTCTGCAAACCCTCACCGTTGGGGCGTGTTGAAAAATTATATCAAAAACGCAAAAAACTTTGAAATCATTGTCAAATACGCGCTGAGAAGCACATGCTAATGCAACAAACGCGGTTTATGATTCGTTTCATAAAATTGTCGAGGCTTTAGAAAGCATTGAAGATGACGAGTCGGAAAATAATGACACTCTACATGAAGCGGGGTGCATCGCAAACAGAATGCAAAAATTCGAATTCGGGTTCATGTTAATTTTGTGGGATTCAATTTCGGCATCAATTCGTGCAACTAGTTAATCATTACAAGCTGAACAGTTCGACTTACAAACGTGTGCTGCCTTGTATAAAACTTTAGACGAAAAGTTAGGCAAGTTTCGTGATAAGTTCGATATTTTCGAGGAAAAGGCTAAGAAATTGTTATCTGATGTATCGTATTCTAAAATATCGTCTCGTAGAAGAAAAAAAAAACAACCGAACGACGGAGGCGCTCCTGAAGTCGAATTTTCGCCTCGCGTGAATTTCAGAATAACAGGTTTACTCGATAAACTCAACGTCGAAATAAAAAAGGGGCAAAAGTTTATATCGACGTTTTCAAGAAATTTGCATTTTTTAATAATTTTTCAATGAGCGATGAAGAACTCTGAAGCGCTAAACAATTTGGTTGGCTTTTATCATAAAGATTTGGAAGAATTTAAAGATGAACTGAAACATTTTAATTCTTATATAAACAACAGATACGCCGCTGCCGAAAAATCTCATAGTCAGTAGTATGAGATTTTAATGAAAGACCAATTGACAAATGTATTTTCGAATGTAGAAATAGCTCTCCGAATTGTTTTTTACTTAAATGATAACGAACTGAACTGCGGAACGTTCTTTTTGACAGTTGAAACGAATTAAAGTGCCTCGAAGAGCTACCATGCGACAAGAACGACTGGACATGTTAACTCTTCTCTGCATAGAATTAGACATTTTAAGGAAAATCAACTGCGATGATGTTATTGAAACTTGCTGCGAAACAAAATGCAGAAAGAAGAATTTCTGAAAATGTACATATGATCTAAATTGTATTCATTATTCGTTGTAAATTTGTAAATAAAATCTCTTTCAAAGTTATGATTGACTTTTTAATGAAGGGAGGGGGGAAGGGGCCTCAAATTAACAATTGCCTAGGGCCACTGTGAGACTTAATCCGGCACTGCCCTTCTGCTTTCATATACCATCACCGATTACGATGAAACTTGGGGGAGTTGTTGTGTGCACTCCAGGGATGGTTTATGGCTTAGTAAATCCATTTTACAATAGGTAGCACACGAGTAGATTCAACAAATGAGTTACGGCGCACGAATCGTTTTAAGTCCCTTACACGTTCATATACCATCACCGATTGCGAGGAAACTAGGGTGAGTTGTTGTGTGCACTCCAGGGAATGCTTCTGGCTTAGTAAATCAATTTTACAACAGGTAGTGCACGAGTAGATTCAACAAATTAGTTACGTCGCGCGAATCGTTTCAAGTCTCTTATGCGTTCATATACCATTCATCCGATTGCGTTTAAACTTTAGTGAATTGTTGTGCACACTCCAGGAAAGGTTTTTACAATGGGTAGCGCACGAGTAGATTCAACAACTGAACGACGGCGTGCGAATCGTTTCAACAAAGTCCCATATGCATTCATATACCATTCATCCAATTGCGATGAATCTTGGGTGAGTTGTTGTGTACACTCCAAGAAAGGTTTCTGGCTTAGTAAACCCATTTCACAACAGGTAGCGCACGAATCGTTTCAACACAGTCCTGTATGCGTTCATATGCCATTCATCCGATTGCGATGAAATTTAGGTGAGTTGTTGTACACATTGCCGCAAAGGTTTCTGAATTAGAAAAAACATTTGACAGTAGGTAGCATACTAGTAGTTTCAACAAATGAGTGTTGGCCAGCGAAACGTTTCAGGAGAGTCCCGTAAGCGTTCATATACGATTCCGCCAATTGTAATGAAACTTTGGTGAGTTGTTGTGCACACCCCCACCATGTTTAAGCTATTTTCATTTATGAAAAAAAAATAGACTTATGAGATCACCTTTTGTCCGTGTGTCATGGTGTGTGTGTCCCCCCTAATAACTTCTAAACGGCTGGAGCGATTTCAATGAAACTCGGTAAGTTCATAGTACTATTTCGGACCATCCCGACCGTGCTCTTCAAATTTTGTTACGTCGTACCAATCCAACATGGAGGCTGTGCGAAATATTTCACCAGCATTCAATATCTCCGAAACTATTACCGATATCACCCTGGAATATTTTACAGTAATAAAGGGAACTATTAGAAGTTCACCTATGTGACTTTTGAAAACCTGGTAACTACAAAACCAACATGGCGGCCAAGCGAAGTTCTGACTTTTAAATAGACGTTTCTCGCGATTTAACAAACCAAACGCAATAAAACTTGGTTCCGTATATGTTTATACACATTGTAATGTACCGAGATCTAACTTCGTTCAATTGTTTACATAACTTCAAGATGGCGGCTATGCGAAATATTTAACCGGCATTCTATATCTCTGAAACTATCAGCGGTATCACCCTGAAATTTTGTATGGAGATAAAGGGCACTACTGGAAGTTCATCTATAAGACTTTCAAAAACTGGTTAACTACAAGCGGCCAAGCGAAGTTGAAAATTTTAAATAGACCTTTCTCGCGATTTAATGATCCAAACGCAATGGAACTTGGTACAGCAAATGTTTATACACATTGTAATGCACTGGTATCTAATTTAGTTCAATTGTTTACTTAACCTCAAAATGGCGGCTGTGCAAATTTTAAAATTAAGTTTT
This sequence comes from Meconema thalassinum, assembly GCA_946902985.2. Taxonomy (NCBI): domain Eukaryota; kingdom Metazoa; phylum Arthropoda; class Insecta; order Orthoptera; family Tettigoniidae; genus Meconema; species Meconema thalassinum. The sequence continues at coordinate 1,851,410,589 of OX336388.2, forward strand.
TATTTCTTGTGTCATAATCATGCGATCAAAGTGAAAGTTTGAATAATGAACCTACGCAATAATTTTCCTTTAATGGTACATGACTCTATGGCCAATACATATAACAATCCAACATGGCGACTATCCGAAATATTTTTATGGATCTCAATATCTACGAATCTATTACAGCAATAAAACAGAATTTTTTAATGTTCATAGGGGCTATGAACTTATGTTCACTTATAGGACTTCCAATATCCTGGTGATCACAAATCCAACATGGCGGCGACGCAAAGTATAAATATTCACATGGTCATTTCTCGCAATTTAACCATCCGAGTGCAGTAACACTTGGTACAGTAAATCCTTATACAAATGTTAATCCACTGGCATCTATTTTCTTTCATTTGTTTCCATAACCACAAGATGGCAGCTGTGCGAAATTTTAAAATCTCGTTTAAACTTCTTGTGTCTTAATCATGCGATTGAAGTTTGAATACTACACGTACACAATACACTTCATGTAACAGTGCATAACTCTAAGATCTACAGATATAAAAATCCAACATGGCGACCATCCGCAATATTTAGTAGGTTCTCAATATCTACGAATCTATTACAACAATCAAACTGAAATTTTGTATGTTGATAGAGGCAATTAACATAAGTAGGCTATATGAAAATAGGCTGTATAGTTCTTCACGGAACTACTTGTTCTGAATAAGTAAATCCATGGTCGCCTCCGTAGCGTAGCGGTCAGCATGGTTAGCTGCCGCCCCGGAGGTCCTGGGTTCGATTGCCGGCTCTGCCACGAAATTTGAAAAGTGGTATGAGGACTGGCACGGGGTCTACTCAGCCTCGGGTGGCCCAAATGAGTAGAGGGGGTTCGATTCCCACCTCAGCCATCTTAAAATGAATTCATCCATCTACTTGGAGAGAAAACTCATGAAATAATTGCAGAAGAGATCAAGAACGGTGGTATGTTCTCCGTTATAGCAGATACTAGTCCCGATATGTCACATAAAGACCGCCTCGCGTTGAATATCCGATACGTCGATGAAAAAGATGATGAGATCGTTCCTGTGGAGCGTCTTTTAAAAATAGACGCTGTTTTAACAAACAGGACTGGAGAGGAGTTGGCTGAAAAAATATTTTTAATTTGAAATTCAGAAGAACTTTTACTTCCACTCGATAAACTAGCTTTTCAATCGTACGACTCTGCTAGTAACATGTCTGGCATATACAACGGCACTCAAAAAATCTATCAGAGAAGTACGAAATAGATATTCCGTACGTTCCATGCCAAGCTCACAGGTTAAACATTTACGTAGAGACAGCTTGTATTGCTAGCGCGCTTATCCGAGAGTTTTTTGACACTCTTGAGCATTGTACTTTTTTTTCGGGTAGCACGAAACGACAGTCAAGCTTGCAGAAAGAGCTGGATAAAATTAAAAATTCACTTCAACTTAAGAATTTATCAAAAACAAGGTGGACTGCGCGCGCCGAATCGGGGAGAGCTGTTTCTACGTCTTACGAAGAGATAGTCACAGCATTGGAAACAATGAAAACCTCATTCGATTCTGAATTTGACAGTAAAACCCGAACTTTTGCGTCAGGCTTGCACAAAAAGCTTCTAGACTTTGATTTTATCTGTGGCATATACTTTACCAAAAACACCATGTTTAAAATTAAGAACGTAGCCGAGCTTTTAGAAGCGGAGGAGCTGAATGTAGTAGACGCGATGCAGCTGATTCAGAGCGCTTTGAAGTCTTTCGGAGATATCAACGACGACGGCGAGATGAACGCTTTAATAAAGAGTGAATCGTCATTTGCGAAAATTATGCAAGTAAATGCGTAGGAAGACTTCTTAAAGCACCACGGGACCCGGCGACTTGCAAAGAAGTATGACGCGCACGCTGAAACGACAGCAGAAATTTCTTGCCTTACATCCTACAGAAAGGAGTTCCGAATACTTGTGGATGTGTTTACTACAAGCGTGCAAGACAATCTCGCAAAACTAATTTCTTTACTAGAGCCATTCCACATAATTTTCAAGATACCCGCTGACAGAAAAAACTGCACCATCGAGCGCGTCCGATCTATAAAGCAATCACACCCGAAAATCATCCTTCAAGATGAAGAGCTTGTGCTGGCTGAGCTTGAAATCCTGCTTGATGCCAGTAAACAGTGCTCATCTTTTAAAGATATCGCAAAAGTTGCTGTTAAATGAAAGAGGACTATCCCGTGTGGTTATCAAGTAGATCCACTGATTTTAACATCCCCAGTGTCTTTTGCTTCTTCCGAACGGTCCTTCAGCAAGTTGAAACTCATTTTCAATCATTTGCGGACATCGATGGGAGATACGGAGATAGTGGAGAAGTGGTCCTTGTTAAAACATCGTAGAGTAGAGATTTAAAAAGAATAACTAGATTTTTTTATTCTTGTTAAAATTAAAGACTTATTTTGTTCATTTATCAAATTTTCCTGCAATTCAAAATTCTGGAACTAATAAATTACATTTGTCTTGTGTATCGTTTGCCGCCACTGCCCTCCCCCTTCCCCTCCCGTTGCTCAGTTTTTAAGCGTATAGTCGGCAAGTTTTTAATTCCCCCCCCCCCCTCCCCCCATAGATGTACAAGGTCGAACCGCCCCTGTGTGCCATTAGATGAAAATTATTGCGTAGGTTCATTACTCAAACTTTCACTTCGATAGCATGATTAGGACACAAGAACAAATAACTTAATTTTAAAATTTCGCACAGCCGCCATCTTGAGGTTATGTAAACAATTGAACAAAATTAGATGTCAGTGGATTAGAATTTGTATGAACATTTACCGTTTCAAGTTTCACTGCGCTCGGATGGTTAAATCGCGTGAAATATCCATTAAAATGTTTCAACTTCGCTTGGCCACCATGTGCGGTTTGTAGGATTTATAAAGTCTCATCGCTAAACTTGTAGTAGTACCCTTTATCACCGTACAAAATTTCAGGGTGATATCTGTTATCGTCGTGGAGATATAGAATGCCAGTGAAATATTTTGCGTGGCCCGAGTGTTCAATTGGCGAAACGTATCAAAATTCGATGGCTGTCTCATAAAAGGGGCAGATGACCTCGTAGTTCCGCCCCTTAAAACAACAATAACTAACTAATAACTGTCTCATAAAATTCCCTGGGCTGCGATGTGAACCAGTTCCGCACGTACAGCTGGACGTCGGCGTCCGAGGTGAATCGTTGGCCCCGCAGAGCCCTTTTCAGGGGGCCAGACATGGCGTAATCACAGGGAGAGAGGACAGGACAGTATGGAGGATGGCCGAGAACCTCCGATTTGAATTTATGCAGGGGTGCCGCGACTGTTTTGGCTGTATGAGGTCGTGCATTGTCGTGGAGCGACCACGGCGGCTATGGCGTTCACTGTCACTCGGCGCTCCTCGGTAATGAGTGCATCAACCAGCTGGACGTTGTCGTCGGTAATGCAGGGGGTGCCCCAGACCGGGCATCATCGGCTAACGACACCCGTCCTTCCCTGAAGCGCTTGTGCCACGCCTTGACCCTTGCAAGGGACATGCAGTGTTCGCCGTACACTTGTGACATTCGGCGATGAATGTCCGTTCCCCCTACTCCTTCCGCTCTTCGGTTGACGCCTCCATGTCACTGTTTGCAATGCGATTGGCAGCGTTGGACGATTGATGCATGCTGCTGCTCGCTTTGTATCGTCACGTGACGTGCAAGCGTGCACTCTAGCGACGGGCTGTGACCTTCCACGCTCTGGTCGGAACCACACCTCGTTACACACGCCACGATTATCCGATGTCGTCACCGGTTTGCGCATTCCAGCCTCCGGCTCGTTACTTTTTGAACGCACCTTAAAGATGAGGACTTAATGGGCCCCCTCCAAACTACAATCCTGGCTACGCTACTGGATCCAGGACTCAAGAGATGGAGCGCTGAGTGCAACTTCCTTACCTAACTGTTCGGCAAGTGCTGTCTTGATAGAATTAGGGATAGTTTCCATCAGAAGTCATTTCTCCATCCATGGAACCATCAACTCCTCTCCTAATATCAATAAAAACGCGCCTCGTATTATTGAATTTTGGCCTGCTGATGTTAGGTTGTGACGAAGGATGACGTAGCCATTTAGACACGCTCCATTTAGCATACATTGTGGCCATCTCCGTGTTTTTCTACCGCAATTGTATGTACTGCACATTTGATCATAAAGATCAACACCACCTTTAGTTACATTATAATGTATATACACACACACAGTCCAGAGATGCTCGTTGAAAGTGAATAGTTCACTGAAATCGCACAAAATAGTATCACTTTGAGTAAGGTGGTGTGTGACGCCACCACAATGTAAGCACGCAGACCATAGGTATTCTGTGAGTCGCACCTACAGCCTGTTAGGGAGAGAAACAAAGTCAGGGAAGATTTTAAAAAGCATTGATACCAGTTTCAAAACATCCCAGAATAAAAATACTTTCGGGTGTGGCGGAGCCCTACCTTACTCGTCCAGGGTTAAGCGAGGATTTTGCCAGAAAATATGAACTAGAAATGTGAACTAGAATTGCAGCAAAATTAAGAAACTTGTCAGCACAGAAGATTAGACATCTATTGGCCAAGGCTTTTTTGTATTTCGATAAAGCACATCATAGTACTTTAATATGAACTATTATATTTTGATAAAGCACATCATAGTACTGAACCCTTTACCCTATGTTGGTTAAATGATTCTACTTTTTATTTCATCAATTAATAAATATTTCAACCAGCATCATGAAAGTAGCCAGACAGTGATGAGGAAATCTCAAGCATTTGTTGGAGACAGTAGGGACATACCTGCATCAGTTTAACAAAAGGCTAAGTACTTGAGCTATGAAAAGAAATAGCAGAGCGATGTATCATAAGGACAGGTGTGGCTACCTCAATTTTAGAAGCGACGCGCGGTGAGACATGGTTCTGGTATGTTCATTGTGATATTCGCGCCTAGAAGAAATATGATGCAGTAACGTGAATGGCTGATGAAGAAAATAGACACTCCCAAGACGCCAAGATCTACTAGAAACCGCCAAATTACAGAAAATGGAGAACCAATGAGAAGAGAATGCCTACTTGCGCGCCAACTCCGGCTGGGGTACGCTGCGGCTAGCATTCACGCGGGAAATCGCCTAGACAAAATCTCTACGATCGATTCTAGGATTAATGGGCATATTCTTGACCTGTGCAATATTACGAGTTCAGTGATATTTATTTCATTCCTGTATCACAATTATTTCGAGAAATTTTTACATAAAATCCCCCTCCATCTAGACCCAAGGGCCAGTTCATTTATAAGTGTGTCGAAGAGCCAAGACATTGACTTTCATTCCGTGTGTCTAGGAGACATTATTATTATTCTGTGCGTCTACGGACGTAGACTTGTATTTTTGTGTCGAGGACACAGGAGATTAATTGAAAAGTGGTAAATTCAGTGATAGATAGTCATAGTACTATAGTTATAGGGACAGTAGCGTCGATAATTCGCCAACGAACAGTGACAGGGAATTTAGTACCTGAACAAGCGAATTTAGTAGTCAGGCATAAAGTGTATAATAACCTAATTTTTGTATCAGCGCAAGGATGACATCGATGAATGCAGAGGAAGTGTGGAATTCTCAACAGTCCGTCCAGATGGCTGCTATGAGATAAAGAACCATCCAGTTGGGGAATGGCGTCTGATGTTCTTTGACGGGTGACTACAACAAGAGATGAGTACAAATAATATTTTATTATTTATTAAATTAACTTATGGTTTATGGGACATATTTTTTGTAAATACTTTGCTTGTGTGATTAGTGTAGTATATTTTGTTTTGATCTGACACACTTTTGTTTGGAAGCGGCTCGCACAATGGTAGTTAATGGAAGGTTCTTTTCTTTGTGTTGTGTTAACTAACGTAGCTACGTGAACGGCCGTGTTCGCCTAGGTTACGAAGTGCGGTTAAAAACGTCTCTCGGAGATATGTCGTGTTTCAGAAGTAGGACTGAATTAATATAATTATATAGTAGATTGGAGGGTAATTAAATGTTGTTGAGAATTATTATTGATCAGATTCAGTGTGATTATTGCCTTTGGAGCAATGTAATTTGTGACGAAGAGTACTCAGCTCTATCGTAGGTTTTAAATATTGTGTTAAATGTTTTGCGAGCTCTAATTCAGCAGACCCATGTGAAAGGCGTTATGTCAGTCCCAGATGTGTGTACTGTGAGTATATGTTTTTTGTGGTATTACAAGCGGGAATTTCAGCAGAGACTGATTTCTGTCAGCTTGGTACCAGATTCATATTGTATCCTTGCGAGGACAATTATGGATATGTGATTATTGTCTGACCATTGTTGAGTGGGAGGAGATGTTAGCGGCTGTTGATTCCTTGAGATAACAGTTCAGCTGGTCGGCTATTTATATACACTAGATGGGGAACATGACTGGTATTGTGGAAAGGGGTGAGTTGTTGTCACAAGGGCTGGCTGAGTTTCGCAAGCAGAGCTCATTAGTGGAGTGCACGTCTGGCTCCCAATTACTTGAAAATAAATATAAATGTGAGAAACTGATCAATGGTAAAATTGTTTAAATAAATGGGAGTTGCCTACGAAACACGATAATCTTCGAAGCGTATCTTTAACATGCAGTTTTGTTAATATAAAGTAATCTTAACCACTCAGGTTGTTTGTTGTTGTTGGTTTATTCTATGTTTGTTTTTCCATGTCAGTGGCCCGTGAGTCACGTGCGGCGCTATTTTTCCTTGTTGTTGAGTATCTGGCCATGGTGGCAGCTCATTTGGTTAAGTGTGTCACCACACTAATAAGGGTCTCAGAGAGATGCCTGTAAATAGTAGAGTTGTAATATGTGTGTCAGAGTTAGATTTAAGGATTTTTATTAATGTTATGCCCATAGCCATAAAAGTTGATTTACGAGGTGATTGTTCGTGAGCACCGTGGCTGTTAACCCGTTGTGAACGAATGATCATCCAAGTACTCATTTCCCGTAGATAGTCACCACGCGAACATAAATTCATATGCAAGATAGTGGAACTTGGATCCACATTTTATTAGAAAAGGGGAGATCCATCTGACTCCTCAAAGTGATAAATATTCCTGTCAGGGGAAAATTCAGGGAGGAATTTGTTTATTATTGTTTGTTTTATTCTTTTATGCACAAATTAGTTATTAAATCTAGTTATTATCTTACGTTTTGTCTCCTTTCTTTCTTAGTTATAGTTTTCATCCTATAACCCTTGCCTCAGAAAAGCACGTAGTTTGGCGGACGTAAACACCACACTATGAACTGAACGCGACCCCTTGATCTAAGATTCTTGCATAAAACACTGCTATTCTGAAGGGTTCAGTACCTTAATATGCACACACATTTCAATCTATATCGTAACACATAGCAAAAAGCTACAATAACATCGTCACAGATAAAAGCGTCCAGACACTCCGCCAAAGTTCCATACCGTAGATGACATAAACTAGATACATAATAGGTTTATTCTTATTAGCGTCTTCTAATTAGCAAGGGGGATATTAGATACAAGCTGAGGATTTCTCAACCCAAAGCGGTCGTGTTTAGAACAAGGCAAGAGAATAACAACCATCGATTCCTGGCTTTGCCAAGAAATTTAATTCTGGTCTGAGGGCAGGAACGGGATACACTCAGACCCGTGAGGCAAAGCTGCGAAGAGGTGGGTTCGATTCCCGCCTCAGCCATCTTGTAAGTGTTTTTTCGTAGAGTCCCACTTCTACCTCAGGCAAATGCCAGGATGGTCCCTAACTTATGGCCACGGCCGTCTCCTTCCCAATCCCCACCTGAATTACAAATTCCTTCCCATATCCCTTCCCTGACACGTCCTGAAAAGAAATTACATGGCCATTGGCTGCATTAATAAAACTATAATTACAAATCCCCACACACTCTGATACAGCCACAATAACACAGGTAATCAGAGAAAGCTCCACCCACACTCAAGAATACTGGGCTAAATGTGTGCAATGTACAAGCCCCTTCAATGAAAGAATAGAATCATATCAATGGTCAGGCTGAAAACAGGACCAATTAGATTTAGACACCCTTTTGAAGAAAGGAATCACATCTCATTAACAGTGTTGCAAATGCGCCAGTACAAATCTTGCACAGTTCCACCCAACAGAAGCTGTCTAATAAGGCAATATAGAGGAAGTTGTTTTTTGTTTTCATTCTACGCCGAAAAGAACACACCTTCTTAAGCAGACCTTGCAAAATTCCCCTAACAGGGACACTATAACTCATACCCTACATAGACTCTGCGAAAGCTACGTTGAAAGAGATTCTTCGTGTAAAGCGCATCAGGTTGTAGTGGAAGTAAACTACCTCCTAACATAATAAGATGTGCGGTCATAAAATTGCCTACGTGTCTATGCAGTGGTCTATGTCATGGAAGAATGAATATACTACCTTCTTTTGTTTTATAAATATTCATGTACCTTTTCCTGCCTAGTTGTTGTAAACATTGAACTCTAGGTTCAATGGTTGTAAACTTCGAGCATACAATAGGAGGTTGTAAACAATAAAAAAAAGAGTTTTCAGGTACAGTCTTGCGTTAATTGTGGAATACTAACATACAAATTCCCACATTGGTGACCCTGACGTGATGTCGCAAGAAAACGAAACAGCTAATACCGGACAAGAAAATGTGGTAGCGCGTAAGTGTTAAAGTCCCACCATTCTGGAAACCAGACCCCAAAATATGGTTTATACAACTTGAAGCTCAGTCCCGTACGAGAAACATAACACGAGATCAGACGAAATACGACACAGTGGTGAGTTCAATCGTCGCGGAAATATTAACCCAAGTGGCCGGTATCCTGATTAAGCTGCCCGATACCTGAAAATATGACGCAATTAAGGAACGGCTAATATCAGTTTTCGCGGGTAGTGAGACTCAAAGAACACAGAAACCGTTAACGGAACTGGAGCTTGGGGATCGCAAACCCTTCCAGCTGTTGTGCGAAATGAGGAACTTAGCCGATGATAAGGTTGGTGAACAGTTCCTTAAGACATTATGGTTACTACGCAACGTCTACCTCGCGACATGCGTACTATACTAGCCTATCAGTGATAAGTGACGATCTGACAAGGCTAGCCACCATGGCCGATCAAATTTGGGAACTGAAACCAACCCCATCCTTCCAGATAGCACCTATAAATGTTATCAAGTCCCAACGAGATGGCATGGAGGACTTGAAGAAGCAGGTATCTGAACTTTCCATTCAAGTGTCAGAATTAAACAAGCAACTATAGTCTCGTTCTCGTAAGCGGTACAGATCAAATTCAGGCAGGAGGTCCAACAGCCGTAATTCCCGTGCTATTCCAAACGTGTGTTATTACCATTCGAAGTTCGGTGAACGTTGCGTATGTCTGCAGCCATGCAGTATGAGTACGGTACTGCAAGCCCAGGCAGATAATTCGGAAAACTAACTGCCCGTCTCTCCACGGCGACAGAGAGTCAAGGGCCTCAGCTGAGTCGCCTGTATGTTAGTGACAAGGAATCAGCAGCCCTTTTCCTGGTAGACACGGGAGCAGCTATTTCAATTGTCCCATCTTCGAACGATGAAAAGCAAACTGTAAGTTAACTTGAACTCTTCGCAGCCAATAACACTAAAATTGAAACATATGGCCAGAAGTTGTTAAAGCTCGATCTTGGGTTACGCCGAGAATTCCAGTGGCCTTTCATCGTAGCTGATTTAAGTACACCCATCATTGGAATGGATTTTCTCTCACATTATAACATGCTGGTCGACAGTCAGCGCAAACGCTTAGTCGATGGCAATACTTTATTGGTTGCAAATTGCACAACTTCAAAATAGTGCAGAAGAGGTTAAAGTAGTAGAACATGGGAATCCATACCAGTCTATCTTAATTAAATTTCCAGACTTAACACGCCCCAATATAGTTAACAGGAAGTCACAACATAGAACATCACATCGAGACTAAAGGTCCCCCTGTATTTGCCAAACCAAGGAGACTCACAGCTGAGAAGTTGAAAGCAGCTCGACAAGAATTTGAATATATGGTCAAACAAGGCTTATGTACACCTTCCAAGAGTAGCTGGTCCAGTCCCCTACATCTCACAAAAATGAAGTCTGGTGATTGGAGACCCTGTGGTGATTATAGGACCCTCAATAGTATTCAAGTTCCCGATAGATACCCGATTGCAGCCATGTATTGTCAGAAGCCAAGATTTTTTCATCCATTGACTTGACCCGTGCTTACCAACAAATACCTGTCCACGAAGCCGACATCCCTAAAACAGCAATCACCACTCCATTTGGGCTATTTGAATTCCCATATATGACATCCGGACTAAAAAATGCTGTCCAAACCTTTCGAAGGTTTCAATTTCGTTTTCTGTTACTTAGATGACTTACTCGTGGCTTCACCTGACAAAGAAACGCATGAACGTCATCTTCACACTGTTTTTGAAAGACTGGATGAGTATGGTCTCTGCCTTAACATCGGTGAAATGGGGTGGCTTTGATCAAGAAAAAGTAAGAAAGTGTTCATAACTTTTACTGCGATTCTTTAGAACCTCCAAAATATTTTATTTCAATAGAAGAATCAATTCTACACACTTCACAGTGTAAAAGTCACTTGGCAATTATTAAATGTAGCAAATAAAAAATATAATACTGTGATCAAAGCTACTTGTTAAGTTGGGGTGACTTTGATCATTGCTTGGAAATAGCATAAGAACAATGGCCCAGGTCTCCCATGATCAATGTCACCCAAATTTATGAATTCTGCCAAGTAGTTTTCTATTTATAAAGCAAAATGTATCTCGGGGAGACATTGATCACTGACAACATGGATTTAAAAAGAGCACACACATATTCACAAGTAGAATGATTGAAATTAGCACAGTAGCACCAATAGATTTTACTCCTTCAGTACCTATTGAAAGTCACGTTACACTTCCTTAACATCAACACAAAAGTCAAACTGGTACCGCAATCTGTCACCGTCCTGAATGAGGTGAGGGTCCGGGAGTACAGCAATTATGTCCGATTTATTAACGACAGAGGTATCATTTTCTCTTGGCTGAAAAACAAATTTATCGGCATTCACTGATTTTAGGCCCATCATTTCGTACTCGTCATGAAGAATATCCTGAACAACACACACATAGCGAAAGAGTACAGCCTTACGTTTCCCAGACAGAAATTTGACCAACACAAAGCTGCCAACACGTAAATTCTCAACACATGGTGCGACATAAGTTTCGGATGTGTGGGGCTCAGGATTGGAGGTTACTTCTTCACCGTCATTACTATCTTCATTTTCTGGGATCGGATTACCATCACTTTCGTCAGAACTAGATGGAGTTGCAGCAACGCTATTTCCAGGTTCTACATTCAGGCGACTCTTCTTCTTTGGGCGTTGGGGAGTCTCATTAATTCCAAATCTCTTCTTTTCCAGGAAGGATACCAAAACCCCTTCCACACTTGGGGAACCTTGTTCTCCACGAGGTAATTTGTCGAGTACTCTTGATGGGTTCAATGGAAAAATTCCTGTGACTTCAAATCCGCTCACTAAATTGTGATTGGCTCTGCCACGTTCAATTTCTAATTCATTCCTCTTTGATGAACTAGAGCCCATTTTGCACAAAGCTTGTTTCAGGAGCTGTGGAAAAGTGTCCTTCTGCAAGGTAGATTGTTTCTGATGCCTCATTTTCCATTCTGTTAAGACAGACCTCCATGCAGCTTTGAATGGACGAACAAATGCCACATCTAAGGGTTGGCAGAGGTGAGTGGAATTAGGTGGTAAGCATACGAAAGCAATATTGTTCTCTTCACACAGTCTTAACACTTCACTTGTAAAATGTGAAGCTAGGTTGTCACCGATAACCACTTTACGACCTTCCAACCGTTTTGCATGAGGTAGAAGCACACTAGTAAACCAGTCGGTGAAACAAGAAGCTTCCATCCAACCATGTGAAGTACGATTGTACCGTGATCCTTTTGTCTTCACAACAAGGGTATCCTTTAGGACCGTCTTTGGTCCACTGGTCCCATAAATGCTGACTTTTGTAGACAACGTATGGTGGAAGAAGTACACCTGAAGCCGAACCACAGACCATAATTGTGGTGGAGGACTTGGTGTGATTCATAACTTTTTCAGGGTACTTCACACCTCGGCGGTAAAGGAGAAGCTTTTTGCCTGGGTCGTCAGTCACATTTGTCTCATCATCATAGTAGATATTAGTGGGAGGCACACCATCAACTGTTTCACGTAGATTCTTGAAGTAGTTCCTAATGACTTCTTGAGATACTTGAGCTCTAGCTCTTGAAATATTGGCTGCTAGTCGCTGGCAGATATTAGTTTTGTGGCGGATTAGCATGCTGTATGCCCAGTCAATTCCTGGAAGTTTCTTTTGAAACATGGTCACACTTCTTCCAATACTGTCAAGGTATGATTTTGTCAACAGTCTTAAATCAAAAAGAGTCATTGGGTACCCCCAGTCTGCACATGTTATGATTGAATGGATGATTTCTTTCTCCTCCTGGGATGATAATGCAGGCTGACCTCCAACTGACCCCGAGTGGTGCCCGTGAACTTTGTTATTTATTGTGCCGAATGGTATCTTGTATCGCCTCGATGCCTCCCTCATGGTGATTTCTCCGGTCTTCACCTTCTCAATGGCTTCTTGGAGAACTGTTGGACTGTAATCGCAGTTCGAGAACCTGGTTTTCGACTATGGGTCCTAGGCATCTTGTTTTCCTGAAAATGAGTGAAATATAAATCTAAAAATTTCCAGATGCATTAATCCTGAATAACAGCTAGCTTATAAAACAGTTTTGACTTGCATGAGGTCTGTGTGAAGTTTTAAGGTTATGCTACCAAATGAGAAGCATACAGTGCCTCTTGTTTATCATGCAGTGATTCAAACTTCTGAAGAGTAGAAAAACATTAAGTGATCAATTTCACCCCAGTGTAAGTGATCAAAGTCACCCCCAACATATTATAGGCTATAGAGGTTAGAGCATAACCATTAGGCCTTTTACACTGTGATATTTAGGGACTAAAATATACCTTATGTAACATATATAAATTATGCACATATAGGATTAAGGCATTTTGGTTAAAACTTACCCTTTTTCCAAATGATGAAACACGAATGCAATTCAAACTTCTTTGTTAGTGCAAGTTAACACAACCACAAACCAAAACAAAGCTTGGGGCTCTTGGTGTCCCCGCCCGGACCCCCACAGGAGTGACGAACTGCGCGCCACCTCCCTTTATACTAGGTGCAACTGCACCACTTGACTGCGAGAACTAAAAGCTCAAGCAGCCATAACCTCCCTATGAAGGCTTTCAAAAAGATGGTATATTGGCTTTCACGGCCAGTGAATTAAAACTCAGCAATTCTTCTAGGTGTGTGCCGTGTCTTGTGTGGGGTTTCGCCTAGGACACCAAGCTGGCTCATCGGCGGGCTCTTGGTGTCCCCGCCCGGACCCCCACAGGAAAGTTGGGCGCTTCTCATTTTCACAAGAGATATCAAAGTCTTCGACATTGATCTTTTGAAATTACCCGGACCGACTAAAAAGCAGAATAATAGTCAGAACTATGACGGAAATTACCCTCTCAAAAATACTACTGTGTGTCTGTGTATATACAGTACCTATGTTGGACTTCATAATTAGTGAGTTGAATGCACGATTTAAAGTTCATGAGGACATACTACGAATGCTTCAAACGGTAATTCCCCAATCTTGTGTTAAAGAGACGCGTTTGGGAAGGATTTTCGAGTGTTCTTACCTTTTACAAGGACGATCTCTCAAGTTCAAGTTATGTTTTGAAATCCGAATTTGAACTTTTGAAAATGAAATGGGAAAAAAACGAACACAGAAAATCTTCAGTCCACAGCAATAGACAGTCTCAGTGCATGCAACAGTAGCCTATTTCCGAATGCCCATAGACTTCTAATTCTATGTAACCTACGCTCCCTATTTCTACTGCTAGTGCCGAAAGAAGTTTTTCAACTCTTAGAAGACTGAAACCCTACATAAGAATACAACCGATTAAATGGCATTGCCTTGTTGAATATATACTGTACAGAGAAATCAAAATCACTCCTGAGGAAGTGCTCAACAAGTTCTCCCTGCAGAGAAGACGAATTGTTCTTACCATTTAGCGAGCTTCTTTGCGAGTCCAAACAACTGTGGAATAAACATTATTAATATTATTATTTTCAAATGTATTGCTTGCACACTGTGAAATGTTCGAGTTTCAATCGTACTTGCTAGTGTAATAAACTAATAATATTCGAAAATTGGGCGCACCCCTTTTCTAATGTCTGGCTACGCCCCTGTGAACAGCCCTGTGACAATAGGCTAGGCAGTGTAGCAACGCCATCAATTTTAATTTAATGGATGTAGGATTTTGATGAAATGGCGGGGAGGGAGGAAATCAAGGGGAAAAGCCCTACAATAGTAGCTAGAGTAGTGCAGCAATGCCAGCATTTTTTTATTTAATGAGGGGCGGGAGAAAATCACGGGGAACAGCCCTGTGACCGTAGGCAGGGTGGTGCTGCAACGCTAGCATTTTTAATTTAATGGGGGTATGGAGGATATCAGAGAGAATAAGTGGGATTTAGAGAAGATCAAAACCCTACGCATAATCATGGAACAATCCACCGAACTTCAGTCCTCACTGTATGTGATATTTGTAGACTTTGAGAAGGCGTTTGATCGAGTCATGAGAAAAAGGATGTGGAGAGCCATGAAAGAGTTTGGGATTCCAGGAAAATTCATTAACATTGTCAAGGAGATGTACAACGACTACACATGCTAAGTCCAGAACCAAGGGATGCTGTCAGAGCCCATCCCAGTTACCACCGGGGTTAAGCAAGGATGCCTGTTGTCACCGATACTATTTCTTATAGCACTAGATTTGATGATGAAAGCAATGAACCGACGAAGAAGCATACAATGGGGACTGACAGACAGGTTGGAGGACTTGGACTTCGCAGGCGACTTGTGTCTGCTAACCAGCAGCTTTAAGGATACGGATACCAAGTTGAATGATTTGAGAGTAGACGCAGCAGAGGTGGGACTGAAGAAGACTAAGGAGATGAGATACAAGAACCACAACAATTCTCAACTGTTCCTAGAAAACCAAGAGGTAGAACGAGTCAAACAGTTTTGTTACCTGGGAAGCATTGTCACCACAGATGGAGTCATCATAGAAGATAAATTAAGAATAGGAATAATAAGGCCAAAGGTGCATTTGCAATGCTAAGACCGATCTGGAGATCTCGAGAGCTTAACATCAATACTAAACTGCGCATCTTTAATACGAATGTCAAGTCGGCCCTGCTCTATGGTTGCGAAACCTGGAAAACAAATAAATAACTAATCAGAAGCTTTCAGACTTTTGTGAACAAGAGTCTGAGAGATATCCTGAGAATATGGTTGTCATAGATCATTTCCAATGAAGAACTATGGAACAGAACTAAACAAACACCTATTGCCATTGAGATGCGTCGCAGGAAGTGGAGATGGATCGGACACTCGCTAAGACGTGATAAAAATAACATCGCCAGACAAGCACTAGAATGGAACCCACAAGGCACTAGAAGAAGAGACAGACCTAGGAACACCTGGAGGAGGAGCGTGGAGGTGGAGGGCATTGAGAATGGTGGGAAGATCTGGACGGAGATCAAGACCATGGTGCAGAACCGAGTCCGATGGCGGAAATTCGTTGATGCCCTATGCTCCACTTAGGAAGTACAGGAAATAAGTCAAGTAAGTCAAGGGAGGAAATCAGGGGGACCAGCTCTGTGACAGTAGGCATTGGGAGAGGGGAGGAAATCAGGCAGGTAGCCCAATAACAGTAGACAGGGAAATGTTACACCTTTAATTTAATTAGGGGAAGGAGGGAATCAGGAGGTGCAGTCCTATGACAGTAACCTGAGTGCCCCACGCCCTCAGAAGTCACCATTTCACAGAAAATGAACTTTAATATTTGATACCTGTCTCATTCCGACGATAAATTAATGTTTAAAACTATGTTTGTTTAGGCAAAAATAAAGAATAGGTATGACGATCGTACAGTTGAAAAAACATGCGATAACAGATTTATACGTGTAGATGAGTAAAACATATTGAATTTTGACATAATATGACGTATTTAATGAGCGAAATATTTAAATAGTCTTCACTCGTGAATAAATTATCCATACCCAGTGGAAATTGGTACAGTAAATATGTATGCAAGAGATCTGGCATCTGATTTAATTCAATTGTTTAATGAACTCAAGATGGCGACTGTGCGAAATTTTTAAATAATGTTTTAGTTCTTGTGGTTCAATCAAGCTATAGAAGTGAAAGTTCGTATAATGAACCAACGTCCAATGGCCTACATATAGAACATTCCACTATGGCGAACATGATATATATTTTACCGGTTCTCAATATAGCCTATACGAATATACACCTGACCTGCACGAAAAACGCAACACACAAGAAATGATGTGTAATTATTGGGTAATTATTGTGTAATTATCTATTTAATCAAAGTGAAGCACTTCGACCTATTTTTTTTAGACGGGGTATGTTTTTGGCGTTGCTTTGCGAGCAAACAATGAAGTATTCTATTGTTGATTGCACTAGCCTCAATTGTTTTTTCCCGCGCAACCTGCAAAACACATCACTGGATGTGAGCCAATAATTTGTTCCTGCTCTTATAGCGCTTATTGTTGTACTTTGAATTGTTCCCTTTTCAATCACACGTGTTTGTAGGTTCTTTCTGTGATTGACGTAATCAGCTTTCTTGAGCAAACATGCCGTTAAGCCCTGAACAAGCTGCAAAGGCTGTTACTTTGGTGGAAGATGGTCGCAGCATGCATTAGGTCGCAGAAGTGTTGAGGACTACACCTTCCACGACTTCCAGAACCGACGAAGGTACTGGGAAACTGGAGGCTTTGCCAGGAGAACAGGAACAGGCTCAGAAAGAGCAACACCGGAGAGAGATGACCGTTTCTTACAACTTCAAGTTCTCCGCGACCATCACACTACCGCCATTGAAGCACGAAATCGACACCACCAAGTTCGAGGGGTCGATGTTAGTGAGAGAACCGCCCGAAGAAGATTGGATTAAGCAATCTTAAATCCCGAAGACCAGCTACAGGCCCAGAACTCACCAGAGAACATCGCACAGCTCGACTACGTTTCGCAAGGGAACATCGTGGCCAGACAGTACAACAATGGGAACAAAGTGCTGTTCACCGATGAGTCGCGATTTGGCCTCCAATCACCTGACGGAAGAGAGAGAGTCTGGAAAAGGCCAGGGGAAAGGTATTCTCCTTGCACATCCCCATCCATGACGCCTTTTCAGGGTGGTTCTGTGATGATGTGGGCAGGAATCAATATGGCTGCAAGGACGGATTTTGTCGTCGTGGAGCATGGGAGCCTTACCGCACATCGGTATGTAGAGGAAATCCTTCTGTAGCATGTTGCGCCCTTCGCTCCATTTATTGGTGATGATTTCACAGTAAGTCAAGACAATGCACGCCCATATGTTGCGAGAGTTCTTGGATGAAGCAAGGATTCGTGCTATGGCTTGGTCTGCTCGAAGCCCTGATTTGAATCCTATTGAGCACATTTGGGACCGGCAGGGGAGAAGAGCCCGTCAGCGCTATCGAGAGACCCTACAGGACCTGCGGAACGCCCTCCGGGAAGAATGGGAGATGATTCCTCAACAGGACATTACCGGGCATGCCTGAAAGGTTGAATGCTGTCATTGGTGCAAGAGGTGGCAATACACGCTTTTGAAGATGCGAACAGAGGTTTCTGAGATCGTCTCCAAGGTCTGTGAAGTAAAGTGTGAGGTGTATAAAATCAAAACAGAAGCTTACTCAAAATTTCCCGCTCTTTCCTTGAAGTATGCATTTTTTTTTTCATTGTTAGGCACCTACATGGGACCGTACTACAATATTACATCATCATAACAGTGTTTTACATTTAAAATAAATTTCAGTTTTTATAAAAAATTGAAGTGTTGCGTTTTTCGTGCCGGTTCAGTAATCAAACTAAAATGTAGTACGTTCATAGAGGCTATTAAAATAAGCTCATCTATGTGACGTTCAATTTTAGGAACTGAAATAGGACTACCTGTCTTATTCTTTCCACTTCAGTACAAAACATAATTTATTCTTTCGCCATGCTTGCTTACTCCAGCCATTTTCATAAACTACTGCCCATAGGGATTTGGCAAAATGCCCTGTCTATTTACAAAGAATAAATACTTATGATATTTGAAGTCACTTCACTGTTCTGTTAACATTTTGAGTCCAAGCCCAACATTCAATAACCTAATGAGCACAAAACCAACACGATGGTCACGCGAACATTTAATATTAAAATGTTTTTTTCTCGCGACTTAATCATCCGAGTGCGGTGAAACTTAAAACCGTAAATCTATACAGGCCTACAAGGATTAATATGCTGTACTATTCAAGCGATCGAAGATAAGCTTATAAAATAGCATAATTAAATGAAAATCCACAGCCTGCTTCCAGTCTCCGACCGGGTCAGGAATGGAATGAATGAAGCCCCCATCTATCGGCGAGGATATGAACTGTGCCGGCTGCCGAGGCCTGACGCACTCCTCTGGGGCAATGGAAATATTATAATCATAGTTACGGTATCTAATGGCACTGAATTCTGTAGCTGACGTTTCTTAAATAAATTATAGAAGCCGAGCATATGACTATTCTTACAATTAACTCCAGTGACTCGTTACAGAGACCATATCTTGCGAAAGGAGTCATAAATACCTATACTGAAAGTTGCATATTCTAACATGTAATTTGTCATTGTAGTAGTTGTAGTGGATATTATTTTAACGGGTGGAACACCATTGCCATCTATCAGATATCGTAAATTATAGATCTTACTCATTTTAATTTCTGAAAAAGAACATATTTTACTGGTGGTGTATAGAAGTTGATAAACCAGTACCTTGCATGAAATATTCTGGTACACAATTCCTCCGTGTCGTATTCATGTATTGTATTAGGTTGGTGCATAAGTCCGTAGCGATTTTGTTTTGCTTGTTGGTATTCCGGTTGCTATGGTTTTATTTAGCGACTGTCATTGTTGCTTCGTAGTTCAATGTTTGTTCTTGAGTTTACACATTGAAGCTTTGTCATTTGCAGATAGTGAGTGGAGCCATGGACTCTAGAAAATGGGAGTGGCAGGTGGACAAATTGGAACATTTCCGACATATTCTTCTCTTTGAATTCAATAAGAGGGACGAAAGCAGCGGAGGTGGCCAGAAACATTTGCGCCGTGTACGGTATGGGGAGAATGCTATTGGAGAGAGCACGGCAAGAAAGAGTTTTTCTCGTTTTAAGGTGGGTCGTTTTGAACTTAGTAACTCCCCACGTTCAGGAAGGCCGCCTGAATTTGATGAAGATCGTTTAAACGCATTAATTCACAATGATCCACGTCAGTGTACAAGAGAACTGGCAAATATGATGAACTGTGATCTTTCCACCATTGTGCGACATTTGCATTCAATGGGCAAGGTTCAAAAATGCGGTGTATGGGTACCGCATGCTCTAAGCCAAAATCACAACAAGTAGTTCCGTGAAGAACTATACAGCCTATTTTCATATATCCTGCTCATGTTAATTGCCTCTATCAACATACAAAATTTCAGTTTAATTGCTGTAACAGATTCGTAGTTATTGAGGACCGTCTAAATATTTCAGATGGTCGCCAGGTTGGATTTTTATTTTTGTACTATTACATTAGAATTATTGTGTGCGTGTGGTATTCAAACTTCAATCGCATGATTAGAACACAAGAAGTAAAAACGAGATTTTAAAATTACGCACAGCAGCCATCTTGTGATTATGCAAACAATTGAAATAAATTACATGCCAGTGGATAAACATTTGTATAAGCATTTAACGTGCAACGTTTCACGGCACTCGGATAGTTAATTCGCGAGAAACGTCCATTTAAATATTTATAATTCGCGTCGCCGCCATGTTGGATTTGTGCTCACCAGGTTACTGAAATTCCTATAGGTGAACATATGTTCACAGTCTCTACGAACATAAAAAAAATCAGTTTGGTTGCTGTAAAAGATTCATAGATAATGAGAACCGTTTAAATATTTCGGAAGCTCGCCATTTATGATTGTTATATGTATAGGCTATAGAGTTATGTACCATTCAAGGACAATTATTGCCTAGGTTCATTATTCAAACTTTCACTTCGATCGCATGATTACGACACAAGAAATAAAAACTTAATTTTAAAATTTCGCACAGCCGCCATCTTGAGGTTATGTAAACAATTGAATTAAATTAGATGGCAGTGCATTACAATGTGCAAAATCATTTACTGTACGACATTTCACTGCGCTCAGAGAGTTAAATCACGAGAAAAGTCTATTAAAATATTTCAAATTCGCTTGGTCGCCATATTAGTTTTGTACTTTACAGGTTTATTAAATATACATAGGTAAACTTGTACCAGTACCCTTTATCACCGTACAAAATTGCAGGGTGATATCTGTAATAGTTTCGGAGATATAGAATGTCAGTTTAAATATTTCGCACAGCCGCCATTTTGAGGTTATGTAAACAATTGAACTAAATTAGACACCAGTGCATTACAATTTGTATAAACATTTGCTGTACCAAGTTTCATTACGTTTGGATAGTTAAATCGCGAGAAAATTCTATTTAAAAGTCTCAATTTCGCTTGGCCGCCATGTTGGTTTTGTAGTCATCAGGTTTTTGCAAGTCTCGTAGGTGAACTTCTAGTAGTGCCCTTTATCACCGTACACAATTTCAGGGCGATATCGGTAATAGTTTCGGAGATATTGAATGCTAGTGAAATATTTCGCACAGCTGCCATGTTGGATTGGTGAGACGTAACAAAATTTGAAGGGCTCGGTCGAGGTCGCCGGGAATAGTGCTATAAACCTACCGAGTTTCATTGAAATCGCTCCAGTCGTTTAAATTTTATTAGGGGGACACACACACACACCTCACACACACACACACACATACGCACACACACACACACACACACGGACAAAAGGTGATCTCATAAGCCTATTTTTTCAAAATTGAAAATAGGCTAAAAATCAGTGGGTGGCTACATGTACATCTCTGCTTGCTCGTTATCGATTGGCTCGTGAACAACAGCGACCATTCCTATCCTGTATCGTTTCTGGTGACGAGAAATTGTGTCTCTACGCTAACATAAGGAGAAGAAAGGAATGGTTAAGCCCAAACAAACAAGTAACGCCCCATACAAAGACCTGCGCGCATCCACAAAAGATAATGTTAAATATCTGGTGGAACACCGACGGTGTGCTGTACTACGAATTACTTCCTCGAGGTGTAACCATCACTGGTGATATTTATTGCCAACAACTGAGACGTCTTGCAGATGCAATCAAAGAAATACAACCAGCAAGACTGCGTGAAGTTATACTCCTCCATGATAACGCCCGCCCGCACTCTGCTAACTTGACAAAGAACTCTATACAGGATTTGGCCTGGGAAATCATTCCGCATGCACCTTATTCGCCCCAATTTTGCGCCCTCAGATTTTCAGCTTTTCCGCTCTCGATCGAACAATGCTCAAGGAACTTCCTTTCCGGATGAAGATGCGCTCCGAACATGGCTTGACGAATTCAATTCAAAACCACGTGCTTTCTACAGGCGCGGAATCGGTAAATTACCACAGCGTTGGCAGACTGATGTAGATAGTGAAGGAGAATATGTTACTGATGATGATTAACTTCGCTCTTATAAGTATCTGATGTGTTTATTAAACTTATAAACTCCATGTGGATAAACCTTTGGAAAACGCTACGGACTTTTGCACCAACTTAATAGATAAGCATCAGTGTAAATCTGGACTCACATTTTCCAGTGCTGGAGATGTGTTGATGTGAGTTATCTTGAGTACGGTAACTAAGAAAGCTTTGATAAAAGATAAAAGAGAATCTTATAAAATAGCATAATGAACTATTATAATCATCTTTATCTAATGTAATGTGAAGTTTGGAAGCCCTTTTTTTTTTTTGCCTGTACAGTCAATTTATACTTTCCAGTCGGTCAACATGCTTTTCTTTTAGCTTCGCGATTTGTCTGACTGGCATTAGATACTGAAAAGTATAAATTGATAGTTTGTGCAGGCAACACTAAAATAATGGCCTTAAAATTTCACATTTCACAGTTACTTCAGCTAGCCAGGGTTCCAAAGACCTCTTCCAGGCAGGTTTCAGTTACGAGCACTTCATATCGGCATTAATAATTAATTGAAGTGCAGCTGGTTTAATATTATTTTAATGAGTTTAGTGGAAATAAGTGTAACGCTAACTCAGTATAACCGGTAGATGTCAGGGTGTCATGATATTTTTTAAAACACTGTGAGGCCATATCATTCTATTAAACTGAGGCAAGCCAACCAGTAGGCCCTGCAAAATAATCATCATTCTCGTGATATCTGTCTTCAGTCAGAGTCAAGACATGTAATTAGTGAACCCAGAAATCGTGGCCTCTAATTCAATGCCCTGACTCCGTTTACATAATTTAAATTTTAAGCTGGTAACGGGTGAGGTGGATGTTCCAATCTAACCACGGCAATAATATGTATTTTGTTCGATTTCAAACATATTTCTCAGTTACGTCAGTTAGCCAGGGTTTCAATGTCCTATTCCAAGGCTTCAGTTTCGATCATTTCATGTCTGCGTCATTGAGGTGAAGCTGGTTTACTACTTTTGTTGGTATGCGATCAATGTACAGACAACACTGGAAAAAAATGCTTCAAACTGTACATTGCATTTCAGAGATAGGGCCTATCAGGAAATAATAGAACTGACAACTCAGATCTTCAATTTTAGTAACGCAATAAAGAAGACTTCACCGCCCTAAGTGAATGTAATACCCCTTGATCTCCTGAGTCAAAGTGATGACCTAGTTATACAGGACGTCCATGGTACGCTTATTATATAACCTTCTTGAAGTTATTCACACGTTTTGTAATCTGTTGCCTTGGGCGTAACATATAGGTCATTTGCCCTAATGATATGGATAGTAATAAAGGTTTTGAACACATCAAACGTATACAAACTGGGCCAAATAAAAATAATATTTTAAAAATTCACAGTTGAGGAAGATTTCATGTGGTAGTGATAAGTAGTATAAGGGACGTAACATGTAGGTCATTTGCTCCTCTCTTTTGCAATTACCTCGAAAACGGTTGGTTCTAGGGCCTTAAAACGTGGTTTTCGGGACCCTTCGGGAACTACAGAGTTTAGTTTCTTGCATTGCAAGGCTTACATGCCTAGTTTGGTCCTTCTACGACAAATTTGATATTTCGCTTGTTTACCAAAGGGCTTAACTCTAGGGAATGGAGAGGGCTGTCCAAATTTCAAGTAGACAGCGTTACCCGCAGGGTTCAAAATGATAGGTACGGTACGTAAAATTTGCTTTAGTTCGGTGGAACGGTGTAGATTTGCATAAATAACGAACAAACAGACATTCAACTTCATAGGTTATAGATTGCTACCAATCCAATATACATAGTTGGCACACATGCCAATTTTTCAGGAATGAATCATTTGCATTCGCCACGGAATGATCCCATCTATGTGAAACTTGGTTTACAGGATCACTTGTATAGCCTAAACCACTACCGTCTCAATCCCCTTATCGAAACGGCGGTGGTCTAAACCTACCGGTACATCTAATAGGCCTAATTCTTTTTCACAAATTATATAGGGTGCACAGGTCAATTCTTGAGAGATGAATTTTTATAGCCTACTAGCTATACCTGGCATGCGTTCAATGCCAATCAAAGAAAGTGTTGGCGATGTGACTTTAACTGCTCTTGGATTCCCAATATTTTTTTCTTTTTACGTTAACCACCTCTAAACTATTATGAAATTGATTTACTATCTCAGAAACATTCATGGAAGCGTGCTCAACAACTCACGTAAGTTTCATCGCAATGAAATGAATGGCATATGAACGCATACGGGATTTTGTTTAAACGCTTCGCGCGCCGTCACTCATTTGTTGAATCTACTTGTGCACCACCCATTGAAAAACGGATTTACTGATTCATAAACCTTCGCAGGACTGTACTCAACTCACCAAAGTTTTTTCACAATCGGATGAATGGTATATGAACGCATCCGGGACTTTGTTGAAACGATTCACGCGCTGTCGCTCATTAGTTGAATCTACTCGTACACTACCAATTGCAAAATGGATTTATTAAGTCAAAAATATTTCCAGGAGTGTACACAACAATTCACGAAAGTTTAATCACAATCGGATGATTGGTATATGAACGAATACGGGACTTTGTTGAAACGATTCGCGTGCCGTTGCTCATTTGTTGAATCTACTCGTTCGCTACCTATTGTAAAGTGGATTTACTAAGCCAGAAACCTTCCCGGATGTGTACACAACATCTCACCCAAGTTTCATCGCTGTCGGACGAATGGTATTTGAACGCATACGGGACTTTGGTTGGTTGGTTGGTCCTTAAGTTTAGGGGCTGCGAAAACGCGGTCATGTAGCCACGTGTACTTTGGGTGTGTGTAGAATCTGTCTGATAACCGAGGTTAATTGTGATGACTGTATTAGTGTGTGTTATCTGTTTTTTTTTTAATTTAAGTACAGACTGCAACTTAGAATTTTTCAAATAGTTCCTACTTTTGCCGCCAAGCTCCACCGTCAACGACTACTAGGCCAAGTTCAGAACTTAGCTACTAGACGCCACCGCAGTCGGCTCTTGTCAACGAACGTAGGAACCTAAGAGCGTTGTTTACATTCTTAACCAACCCAATTTAGCTTCACACAAGTGTAATTAGTGGAAGGTCCTTTAACATGCCATAAATCTATGACAAGGGACCGCCGGCTTTACTTCCCCTCCGAAAGAAGGCATACTGAGGGATTTTTAACGCTCTTAAAAAATCCGACGGCTTCGGCCGGGTTTGTACCCGCTATCTTGGGCATAGAAGCTCAGCATGCTACCGACTACGCCAATACGGGACTTTGTTGAAACGTTTCGCTCGTCTTCGCTCATTTGTTGAATCTACTCGTGCGCTACCTATTGTAAAATGGATTAAACTAAGCCTGAAACCTTCCCTGGAGTGTGCACAACAACTCACCCAAGTTTCATCGCTATCGGACGAATGGTAGGCCTATATGAACGCATACGGGACTTTGTTGAAACGCTTCGCGCGTCGTCTCTCATTTGTTGATTCTACTCGTGCGCTAACTATTGTAAAGTGGATTTACTACGCCAGAAACCTTCCCTGAAGTGTACACAACATCTCACCCAAGTTTCATCGCAATGGGATGAATGGTATATGAACGCATGAGGAACTTTGTTGAAACAAACATACGCCATTTTGTAGAAGCTACTCGCGCGCCATCTATTGTAAATTTGATTTACTATGCCTATAACTTTCCCGAGAGTGTGCAAAACAACTCACTAAAATTTGATCGCAATCGGATGAATTGTATATGAACGCAACACCAACATTCATTTGTTTAAACTACTCGTGCGCTATCTATTGTAAATTGGATTAACTATACATATAACCATCCCGGAAGTGTGCACAACTCACCAAAATTTGATCGCAATCGGATGCATAGTTTGGTTGGTTGGTTCTTAAATTTAGGAGCTGCGACAACGCGGTCATGTAGCCCCATGTACTTTGGGTGTGTGTAGAATCTGTCTGATAACCGGTGTTAATTGTGATGACTGTATTAGTGTGTGTTATCTGTTTTAGGTAGATGTCATTAGAAAGTTAACTATTGCAATGGGTATCATGTTTCGACTTCCGGAAAATTTCGACATATCTTCGCGTTTCACATCCCCTAGACCCCAAACCCACCATCAGTTCAAAAGTTTATATAGAATTTATGTATGGATGTATAGATATCAGTTTCTTGTGGACACGATAACTGCCGTAATTTTGCACCAATCACTTTAAAATTTTTACATAATATGTATCCCCTTAAAATCTCGGTCGAGTTCGTTAATGGGCAAAATCGGTCTAAGGGGGTGAAAATGGGGAGCTTTTTTTTTTTTTTTTAAGTGAATTATCGCTATAACTCTCTTAATACGTGAAATATCGAATCCATTCAAAGTTAGCTACTCGCGCGCCATCTATTGTAAATTTGATTTACTATGCCTATAACTTTCCCGAGAGTGTGCAAAACAACTCACTAAAATTTGATCGCAATCGGATGAATTGTATATGAACGCAACACCAACATTCATTTGTTTAAACTACTCGTGCGCTATCTATTGTAAATTGGATTAACTATACATATAACCATCCCGGAAGTGTGCACAACTCACCAAAATTTGATCGCAATCGGATGTATAGTTTGGTTGGTTGGTTCTTAAATTTAGGGGCTGCGACAACGCGGTCATGTAGCCCCATGTACTTTGGGTGTGTGTAGAATCTGTCTGATAACCGGTGTTAATTGTGATGACTGTATTAGTGTGTGTTATCTGTTTTAGGTAGATGTCATTAGAAAGTTAACTATTGCAATGGGTATCATGTTTCGACTTCCGGAAAATTTCGACATATCTTCGCGTTTCACATCCCCTAGACCCCAAACCCACCATCAGTTCAAAAGTTTATATAGAATTTATGTATGGATGTATAGATATCAGTTTCTTGTGGACACGATAACTGCCGTAGTTTTGCACCAATCACTTTGAAATTTTTACATAATATGTATCCCCTTAAAATCTCGGTCGAGTTCGTTAATGGGCAAAATCGGTCTAAGGGGGTGAAAATGGGGAGCTTTTTTTTTTTTTTGAAAAAGTGAATTATCGCTATAACTCTCTTAATACGTGAAATATCGAATCCATTCAAAGTTAGCTACTCGCGCGCCATCTATTGTAAATTTGATTTACTATGCCTATAACTTTCCCGAGAGTGTGCAAAACAACTCACTAAAATTTGATCGCAATCGGATGAATTGTATATGAACGCAACACCAACATTCATTTGTTTAAACTACTCGTGCGCTATCTATTGTAAATTGGATTAACTATACATATAACCATCCCGGAAGTGTGCACAACTCACCAAAATTTGATCGCAATCGGATGCATAGTTTGGTTGGTTGGTTCTAAAATTTAGGGGCTGCGACAACGCGGTCATGTAGCCCCATGTACTTTGGGTGTGTGTAGAATCTGTCTGATAACCGGTGTTAATTGTGATGACTGTATTAGTGTGTGTTATCTGTTTTAGGTAGATGTCATTAGAAAGTTAACTATTGCAATGGGTATCATGTTTCGACTTCCGGAAAATTTCGACATATCTTCGCGTTTCACATCCCCTAGACCCCAAACCCACCGTCAGTTCAAAAGTTTATATAGAATTTATGTATGGATGTATAGATATCAGTTTCTTGTGGACACGATAACTGCCGTAATTTTGCACCAATCACTTTGAAATTTTTACATAATATGTATCCCCTTAAAATCTCGGTCGAGTTCGTTAATGGGCAAAATCGGTCGAAGGGGGTGAAAATGGGGAGCTTTTTTTTTTTTAGTGAATTATCGCTATAACTCTCTTAATACGTGAAATATCGAATCCATTCCAAGTTCCATATGTGTCGAATATGTGCCAAAAATTTATGTTTGAAAAGTGTTTTGATAGCACCAACCGTTGACCAAAGGGGTGGAAAAAAGTGGTTTTTTCGGGAAACATTAATCATATCTCTCTTAATAGGCACAATATCAAAACCGTACAAAATGGACAATATTCCCCTAATAATTAACTAAAACTTTTGTCTGAAAGAATTTTTCATATGATCCACCATTACGCCAAGGGATGAGCAAAATGTTTTCGGAATTAGAAGAAAATGCCAAGTGCCATCAGAGGTTGCCATGACAACTCTAATAAATTGATGAGGGATGAGCCATCAGACGTTGCCATGACAACGCTATTGCACGAGATCACATTCAGTTTTCCAACTTATTAATCTGTGGGAAGCGGCTTCGGTGACGTACTGGTAGCATGCTGAACTTCTATGCCCAAGGTCGCGGGTTCAAAGCCGGCCGAAGTTGTCGGATTTTCTATGAGCGCAAAAAATCCCTCAGTTATGCTTTCCATCGGAGGGGAAGTTCCAACGTTTGCTGCGAGTAGCTGGTTGTGGTGGCATCTAGTAGCCAAGTTCACAGCTAGGTGTCGTTGACTAGTATTTGCTAGCAAAATTAGGAACTACTACTTGAAATTGACCGTCTCGTTGTCGCAGCCCCTAAACTGAGGAACCAACCAAAATCTCTGCGGGAGATAAAATTTTGCGTGAAGACGCAGCAGACCATTAGATAGTTACACATCAGTGTCGAAACCTTGCATAAGGACCGTGTGACCACAAGTATAAAAATGGACCCCAAATGACGAGAAGGTTACCGTCCCCATAAGGCAATAAAATGCTTAAAATATGCATAGAAAGACGAAAATTAATGTTAATTAAGCTCCTATTGTGAAATACTTTCTCGCAATAAATGAGGTCTGATCCTTCTACGAAAACCTGCATATTCTGCCTATCCCGAAGTTTGCCCGGTGAAATCTACCTCCGCCTTCCGGCGTGCCGAGAGGATTTTTTTAATTTAAGTACTGCAACTTAGATAGAATTTTTCAAATAGTTCCTACTTTTGCCGCCAAGCACCACCGTCAACGACTACTAGGCCAAGTTCAGAACTTAGCTACTAGACGCCACCGCAGTTGGCTCTTGGCAACGAACGTAGAAACCTAAGAGCCTTGTTTACATTCTTAACCTATCCAATTTAGCTTCACACAGATGCAATTAGTGGAAGGTTCTTTAACATGCCATAAATCTATGACATGGGACCGCCGGCTTTACTTCCCCTCCGAAGGAAGGCATACTGAGGGATTTTAACGCTCTTAAAAAATCCGACGGCTTCGGCCGGGTTTGAACCCGCCATCTTGGTCATAGACGCTCAGCATGCTACCGACTACGCCACCGAAGCCGCTGATTAATAGTTTATGAACGCATAAAAGACGATCAAACGAATATCCTTTTATATATATATAAGAACTCGCCAAGGAATGATTGTTATAAAACCATTGCTATAGCCTAAGACTAGAAGTACATACATTTAAAAATTACTTTTCACAGATTACTTAATTCCTCGAACATATTATGATAGTAGCTCATGGTGTAGGTAGTTGTAGTCATGTCCCAGTTCGTGAACCATGGGCAACAGCTGGGTGGCCTAGGAAGTGGCGGTATACAGATTTACTATGGAATAGGTGTGGTCACCATGGAAATATTATATGAGTCGTAGTCGCCTTTGTGCTTAGAGGGGTAGGACTACCCAACTCCACGGTTTGTTCCCTGAACCGTCACAGGTAAAACTCATGGGGCTTAGTAAGGCTACCACCAACGCTCTAACTTGTCATGAAACGATCCGACCTCTGTGAAGC
Source organism: Meconema thalassinum (assembly GCA_946902985.2). NCBI lineage: Eukaryota > Metazoa > Arthropoda > Insecta > Orthoptera > Tettigoniidae > Meconema > Meconema thalassinum. The sequence continues at coordinate 1,851,440,113 of OX336388.2, forward strand.
TTCGTATAATGGACCGCTGCCATGAGTAAAACACGGCCGAAAAAAAAACACCCGCCACATAAAAATTCATCACATCTCATCCCAGACCCCATTGAAACGGGGAAAGATAACTGGTAGATTAGACACTATTTTAATTATGGATGGGAAACAGAAACGGATAAGGTAGTTAGAATTTAAAATATTATTAATAATGATAATAATAACTTGCGGGCTCCAGGGAGGCCTGGTGCAGACCATTCCAGACCTCGCCCATACGCAATCAGCGCCTCAGTAATGAATACAGTATTTGATGATGGCATTTGTGTTATCCTCTAGATCTAGAACACATGTTACTCTCTATTGACCATATCATTGCGAAAATACGCTAGTTTAATGAACGAAAAATACCGATTTAATTCTTTTCTATGTTGCATTTTTGAATTAAAACTTACTCTTCATAAATTACAGATGCCGTGCATTTGACCTTCCTCGCAGTTAACTCCTGCAATTCGTTACAGAAAGATACGATTTCTACGGGAGTAGTCATAATTAACCGATACTAAGAGTTAAATAACCTTGTACATCTCTTCCTAGAGAGGTGGTGGTTATGATTGTTGTTTTAATGAGAGAAATATTGAGGTCATCTGCCCCAAAATTCTAGTGCAGTTATTGTAAATTAAGGATGATATTAACGTTAATTTCTAAAAGTGAACCTCTCGTACTCATGTCCTATTAAGTCAGTCACTGAGAACGTTGTTATAGTTACCCAATACCATGAAATTATTTTCGTACATAATTAATTCTTTGTGTGGTATTCATGTAGGGCCTGTTCTAGACAGCGGCTTATCATGTGACTTCGAACACACGATTTTCAGTGATGGTCTTTTGATGAGAGGTAGGCTATATTGAGGCTTGTTTTTGTTTTTTGTTTTATTACTGTTTAAAGAGCTACAAGGTTCCAATATTGAGTTTAAGAGTTCGTAATTTATGTACAATATTTTATAACAACGAATGCCATAAACCAAAAACTGAGTCCATCACATTAATAGATAGGCCTACTAATACGGTATTAATATAGTAGCATATACAGGTAGACTACAACAAGGTATTGCGCAACAAAGGCTACGAATAGGCAAAAAAGGAAACAATACATAATTGGCCCTCCCACCCCCAATGTGTCAAAACAGATCGCTAAATACTCTTTCATAAATTAACCCATTTTAAATAATGCTATTTTCCTTAACATCCAAGTATCAATAACGGAAACGCTAGAAAGCATTTTGTTAAACAAATGGGATATCCGGGAATAGAGGAAGTGTTTTACCTTATTGAAACATTTTTACATTTCAATCTCATTGCGACGCCTTAGATCCTTTGTGTATGGAATAGCATCTTAAATGTGTTCCAACAGTTTACAGAAAACAGCCAAAAATCCCTGTGCGTAGGCGCAGCCGTTCAAACAAAGTACGAGCTTACTCTTAGTAAACGCGGCTTCGCTGACATGCTGATCTTCTATGACCAAGATCGCGCAGTCAAACCCCGCCGAAGTTGTCGGATTTTTAAGAGCGTTAAAAATCCCTCAGTTTGCCTTCCTTCGGAGGGGTAGTAAAGCTGACGGGCCCACGTCATAGATTTATGGCATGTAAAAAAACCTTCCACTAACTACACTTGTGTGAAGCTAAAATTTGTAGGTTGGATTTGATAACGCTATATTAGTTCCAATGTTCGCCACAAGGTGCTGGTTGCGATGGCATCTAGTAGCCAAGTTCGCAGCTAGGTGTCGTGGACGGTAGCATTTGGTAGCAAAAGGAGGAACTACTTGAAAAAAGATCTGCAGTCGTTACCTGAATCACAGATAACACACACTAATACAGCCAACACATTATTAACAGCGGTTTTCAGACAAATTATACACACATCCAAAGTACACGGGGCTACATGACCGCGTTGTCGCAGTCCCTAAACTAAGGAACCAACCAAGCTTACTCTTAGTAACAGCACAATTTTTCTCTCACTCTCTCTTGATTTAATACTTGAACCAAGATCCAAACCGCAAAGGAATAAGCAATCTCGTAATATGTGCTCATAATCCCTGACAACTTTGTAAAGGTTCTAGTCTCTGGTGTAAACTGCCGTTGAGACTTCGCCAAAACAATTACCATGATGCGCTCATTCTTGATTTGAGCGAGTGTACATCTACCCTCGCATGTGGCAACAGGCACTGTGAAGCATGGAGGAACCACAGGAGTTGCCCAGAGCTAGTTCGAGTGAACCCAAGCACTAGGCTAAGCACTAAATGGGCGTAACCTGGTGTAGCCTACATGACATGGTTTCGATGCATGGTACAATGACCGCGAGATATCAAGTCTTAAATAATTTAAATACAACGCATGTACGAATCCCACAAGATAAAACATCAATCGGTCAATAATAATTTCGGTACCGTACCGTACGCAAGGAAGCACGAGGCTAATCATCTAAGTCCTAGCTCGAAAGCAAAATACCACACAGAACTGGAAAGTGTACCCTATAATTTTGTAGGTACTAATAAGCACATCTTTTTCAAAAATTATAATAATTTTAAGGTACCGGTATTCTTGAATGTTTAAAGGCTATGTGTAAGAAACATGAATGAAATAACATTACGAAATAGGTTGTACTCTTAGACCTAAAATAAATACAGGGTCTTTCACTCAGGGTGCGGCCAGCCCAGTGCTCCAGGTAGAACGTGGGGCTATAAAGGTCAGGCGAGCATATCGCAGCGCGCTGCTGTCACAGCATAAGGAAGAAGTGCTGTTGGATTGATGTTTCGGAGCAGCGCGGGACTTCGCAGTGCTGGAACAGTTGCAATGCAGGGTTTACCGAGTAAAGTTGACTTTGTTATTTAGTTTATAGCCTATTTAATGTTATAAGTGTTATAAGTTTATAACGTATGTACGTGTTAGTGGTTATTGATTAATTGTTATTGTGTTCCAAAATTTTATAACGTGTTATTGCTAAGTGTTAAAGCCTATTGGTTCAATAATGCCTCAACCTGTGTACACATTAGAACAAAAGATTTTCATGTACGACACTTATGTATTGACGAATTCCTGTAGAGAAGTTAGAAGGCGGTATATAGGAAAATTCCCAGGTGCGACCATTCCAAATAGAGAAACTGTTAGGTGGCCATGATTAGACCTAGATTGCGATGTGGTGCATCATATCTGTTTTTATAGTGGTATTTATGCTCTTTTTTTAGGGATCATGAGGTGAATTCATTAATTAGTAAGGATTTCCCAGTGCGAGTGCATATTGTCTTCTGGATGGGAACTTTCTTGTTGGAATGAATCATCAATTTTTGAACGGTGTTTCGTTATCCTAGATAGCTGCCATGTTGTTTATATAGCCTTGATTGGATATTTTTGTAGTTCCTTGCTTCAACGGGGGCACGTCTTGGAAATCCCAAAGCCGCCTATATAACGACTGTAATGAATAACGAAATATACCCGTACGCTTTTATATGGTGATAGATCTAACCCAGATTGCAATCAACGTTTGAATATGGCCTGCTTGACTAAGGTATGGTAACCCTAACAGAAAAGTCCCTGGTCCTCCAGGTTGGGGGTTGTGCTTAGGGTTAACAACCCTCTCATGTAAAAAGAGAATTGTTACGAATCTCTCACTTAAGCCTCGGAACGATTTAAGAATGGATACCCTACGAAGACATGGCAAAGGAAATGAGGACTTACGAATTGGTACATGGAATGCACGGAGCTTATATAAGGCTGGACACATTCAAAGATTGAAAGACGAGCTCGAGAAGTATAAAATACAATTTGCTGCTATTCAAGAAACAAGATTTCCAGGGGAAGACATACAGAACTTCGGAGAGTACACTATGTTTAACAGTGGAACTCAATCCGGAAAGCATGAATTTGGAACAGCATTCCTCATATCAAAGGAATGTGTTGAAACAGTAATCCGGTTTGAGGCAATCAATGAAAGAATGTGCTGCATACGAGTGAAAGGCCGATGGTTTAATATATCCATTATCAATGTGCATGCACCTACAAATGATAAAGAAGATGTGGTGAAAGACAGCTTTTATGAACAGCTGGAGAGGGTGTATGAAGGCCTACCACAACACGACATCAAGATAGTACTAGGAGACTTTAATGCCAAGGTAGGAAAAGAAAAGCACCTACAACCGACGATAGGTAATGAAAGCCTTCATGAGGAAACCTCTGAAAATGGGCTTAGAATGATCTCATTTGCAGAATCAGAAAGCATGAATGTCAGGAGTACGACGTTCCCACACAAGGATATACATAAGGAAACATGGTATTCAGTAGATGGAAAGACGGCAAACCAAATTGACCATATACTAATTTCAAATCGACACAGAAGCGCCATCACTGATATTCGTGCTTACCGGGGAGCTGACATAGGCTCTGACCACAACTTGCTGGTTGCATCCATGGAGGTGAAACTGAAAACTCACCACAAACAACAACAAGGGCGCGCAATACAATATGATCTACAAGCATTAAAGGAAACTCCTCAAACTTGTCAGTACCAAGTGGAAGTGAGCAACAGGTTTGGCGTACTTGATGAAGTAGGAGAAGAAGTGGATGAAAGTGGAACTACAGATATTAATAGATTGTGGAAGGATATCAAGAAGGTGATTCAAGAATCAGCTAAAAACGCATTACCAAAAGTGGAACGAAAGAAGAAATGGTTTAATGGTAAATGCAAAAGAGCAGTAGCAGCTAGCATCTCAGCAAGGAAAGCATGGCTACAGGACAGGAGAAATGAAGAATTGGAACAGCACTACAGGGAAACACGAAGAGAAACAAGCATAACCTTACGAAAAGAAAAGAAGCTTTACCTTAAACATATGTTAGAGAGTATTGAGAATGACCAGAAGGAGAACAACATCCGTAAAGTATATGGGACGGTGAATAACATTAAGAAAGGTTACCAACCGCGATCAGCAGTTCTCCACGACAACAATGGTAACATCATTGCAGGAACAACCCACATATTACAGGCTTGGAAAGAGTACTTTGACCACTTACTGAACTGCCCTGAACCAGACAACAAATTGGAGAGAACCACTCTTTCAACGGTAGAACCTTTCATAAATGATCCTTCATATGAAGAGGTAACCAGCAGTCTGAAGAAACTGAAAAACCACAAAGCTGCTGGATCCGACGGTATACCAGTTGAATTGCTGAAATATGGGGGTGAGAAGCTTCATGAAAAACTGCATAAACTTATCCTGAAAATATGGCGCGAGGAACAAATACCGGATGAATGGAAGGAAGCAATTATTGTTCCAATACATAAGAAAGGAGATAAACATAACTGCGAAAATTACAGAGGAATATCCCTACTTGTCACAGCTTACAAATTACTGTCGCACATAATATTACAACGTCTAATTCCATACACCGAAGATATAATAGGAGACTATCAGAATGGTTTCCGTAAAAACAGATCAACAGACAATATATTTTGTATTAAGACAATCAATGAAAAAGTTTGGGAATATAACAAAAACGTCCATTACCTATTTATTGACTTCCAAAAGGCCTATGACTCAGTCCACAGAGAAACGGTGTGGGAAATTATGGCAGAGTACGGAATCCCACAGAAACTTATCAGCCTGGTCAAAATGTGTATGGAGGAGACAGTGAGCAAAGTCACACACTGTGGATCCGTATCAGACGGTTTTGAAAACAGAACAGGACTAAAACAAGGTGATGCGCTCTCCCCACTTCTCTTCAACATCGTTCTGGAAAAAGTAATTCGGGAAACCAAAGAAGCTGCAACTGGAGACCTAGCAGATAACAAACACAACATCCTGGCTTATGCAGATGACATTGTATTAATAGGAAATAATGGAGGAGAAATTGAAGCTTTATTCAGGAAATTAAATGAAACTGCTGCAAAAATAGGTCTAAAGATTAATGAAGAGAAGACAGAATACATGATCATACAGAGAGAAAACATGACTACAGACCAACGCAACAACCTTCATATAGGCAATTTTACCTTTAAGAACACGCCAAACTTCAAATACCTTGGGGTAAATATAAATGACTGCAATAGAAGACAAGTTGAACACCAAATTAGATTGCGGAATGCAAACAAAGTTTACTTTTCCCTGCATAAATTACTTTCCTCCAAACTTTTGACCAGGAAAACAAAACTAAAACTATACAACACGATCATCAGGCCGGTACTGCTATACGGAGCCGAAACATGGAGTGTGACCAAAAGGGAGGAACGCCAACTTACAGTCTTCGAAAACAAGATATATAGACAAATTTTCGGCCCCATCTTTGACCAGGAAACACAAAGATGGGTTCTCAGATCAAATCATGAGCTGTACAAGTTGGCCAATCAACCCAGAGTAATGGACGTCATGAAAGCGAAACGGCTGCAATGGGCAGGGCATGTTATCAGAATGGACGCTGCCAGAATAGTTCGCCAGGTGTATGAGAAGAAGATCGAAGGTTCGAGACCCCCTGGAAGACCTAGGAGTAGATGGCAAGATGAGGTGACCTCTGACTGCAGACAAATGGGTATTACTGTATGGGAGAATACTGCGCTGGATAGGAGGAAATGGAGGCAGATAGTGAGAGCGGCACGGGATCGTCACGTCCCAGAAAAGCCAACGGAGTGAGTGAGTGAGTGAGTGTGTTAGAAGACTTGTCAACAAATTTAGAAGTACAGGTTCGATTCTAGTTGGAAAACGAAGAGTAAAAAAGCGAGTGCTTACTGAGGAGAAATTAGGCGAGGTAGGGGAAATGTTACAACGTACTCCTACAAAATCGCTCAAAAAACTTTCGCAGCAAACACAAATTTCGATTACCTCAGCGTGGCGGGCTACAAAAATGTTAAAATTGAAACCATACAGGATTACTGTTGTTCAAGAGTTGCTTCCACGTGATGAGAGCAGGGTAAATTTTTGTAACTGGGTTTTAAGGGGTGTTGATGATGGGGTACTTGATCCGAAATAATATTCTCTGATGAAGCATGGTTCCATTTAAGTGGACATGTTTCAAGTCAGAATAACAGGTACTGGTCTTCAGAAAAACCTGTTAATTCCATACATCAAACACCCCTACATGATGTGAAAATGGGAGTGTGGGCGGCAGTAACTGCAGACAGGATAATAGGGCCTTTATTTTTTGAAACCACAATCACTGGGCAGAGATATAGGGATGACATTCTCGTGCCATTTTTTGAACAATTGACGGACACTGAATGCCAATCTGGATATTTCCAGCAGGACTCTGCAACTGCGCATACAGCTAACGAGTCATTAGATTTAATTGAGGAAATTTTCGACAACAGGGTAATTAGTAAACCATTGTGGCCCGCAAGATCCCCAGATCTTACGGTTTGCGATTTTTATTTATGGGGAAAACTGAAAAATAAGGTTTATGCAACAAACCCTCACACTCTAGATGAACTCAAACAGAATATAACCAAAAAAATTGAGGCTATCTCGGTAGACGAACTGAAGCGTGTAAATGAAAATTTCCTTAGACGATGCCAGAAATGTGTAGATGCAGGTGGAGGACAATTTCAACATCTTCTGTGATAAGGTGAGTTATTTTACTTTGATTATGTGTTATTATGTGTACTCGTTATTTTCATGTGATTTGTACGGGTGCTCTCTCGACCCTACGCTCAGCGAGCTGCCTCTACGCGCCGCCGGCAGCTCGCTGAGCTTAGGGTCGAGAGTCCGAAGCATCAATCCACAGCACTTCCTTCCTTATCTTAATTAAGACATATGCTCTGACAGCAGCGCGCTGCGATATGCTCGTCTGACCTTTATAGCTGCACGTTCTACCTAGAGCGCTGGGCTGGCCGCACCTTGAGTGAAAGACCCTGTAGAAGAATTGTGCTTAGATACGAATAATGAAACTTGAAAGCCTCACAAATATCCAGTGCGCCATTATTAATATTATTAGTTGATAAACGTTCACCGTCCAACACCTATATTCAATTTCGTCAGTTTTTCAGTGTACTGCTTACGAAACTAGCATTGGGTAAGTGCGTTTATACTTCTATTTAAAATTGGCTTTTAAAACGTCCTACAGAAAAATCCAATTGCTATTGCAGAATTTTAAGCCCCTAAAATCTAAGACTATACTAGTTGGAGTGATTTCCGCCCTTAAGCATAGAAGCACTTTTTTTTTTCCTTTTGTATCTCATAACGGGCGTGCAGGTTGGCTACAACGGCGTGCACGAGCTAGCGCAACGAGGTAACTCACTTTCGTTCCAATCTTCCAGGGTTGCCAATTCTTCGCTACAAATTTTCACCAGATCTAGATTTAAACACCAAACATCACCATAATATAAAAGTGTAGAAAAAATTAAAAAATGCATTATTTTACTCGATGGATGACAGTTTTGTAACATGTTACTGTAACGTAATTAAACCAATTGTATTTGAAGACTGTGGACTGGCTGTGTGTCGCAGCGGCAACGTTCTCGTCTGCTGTGCCTAAAGTTGAAGGATCGAATAATGGTGCAATCAGTTGGCAGTTGAGGGTGCGCAAATACGAGGGATCCGTGTCCGTAGATTAACTGGCACGTTGAAGATCCCCTTCGGGGCAAAATTCCAGCAGCCGGCGTCTCTGAAAGCCGCAGTAGTTAAAAGGGACGTAAAACCATAGCATTATTATTATTATTATTATTATTATTATTATTATTATTATTATTGATGACTGCGAAACGGAGTTCGCATTTATTCATTTCTATGTACTTGTTCAAAATGGCATTGTTGCGACACGAAATTTGAATTCTGTAACTTGCTGCAGAGCGAAAATTCTATTTTTCTTATATAAAAAGTTATTCGATTTGCCAAAATTCCATCGTAGGCGAAGCCTAATTCTTCCTACAACGCCTTGCACTGAAATGCAAAGGCAATTCCGCACGTTTTACTGTAGGCTACTTATGTGAGCCTTTTAAAAGTTTGAAAAATCATATGTTATCTCCGAATATGTAAAACAAGCAGAATTTTCGTAGCAAATTTGACTAATAGATTTAGTGGAGGGATGAAAAGGGGGCCCGCTTGGTAATCCTTCAATACTTCGGTGTACTGGACAGGCTACTTTGAAGAAATGGTCTAAGGACAGGATTAAGGAGTTAATTAAACCACCAGATTAGTGAACAAAACACTAGAATTGCGACATGGTACTACGACAAAATCTGACACCAGACGGTTTTTACAACACCAGATGTGGTGTTAAAATTACCAGAGTGGTAACCCTGCTAACACATGCTGTGAAGAGAGTAAGTTACTTAAGTGGAAGGATCCAGTTACAGTGCCAGTATTGAGTCATAACCAGCGGAGGAGGGCTATGACTCAGCCTCAGGATGTTCCATCAAAGACAATGGGGAATACAGAAGACGGCATAACCATTAACTATATACTCATGTGGAGAAGATAAGTAACGTCATCCGGAAGAGAAGGATACCCTTTTTTGGGCATGTGAAACGAATGAGCCCAGCGAGACTGACCAACCGCAACATAACTTACTTTCAGGAGAGGAAAACAAAATGGGCCTGGTTCATAGAACTGGATAAAGATCTGAAAGAAGTGGGGATTACACCAATAGACATTCAGGAGCGCGCCCCACTCAAAATGAAACTTCAGGCTTGCAAAGGTTCCCAAGAAAAACCGAAGCTGAAAACGGGAAAGATTTGGACCCAGGAACGGAAGGAAGTCCACCGAGAACGAATGCGGGCGTACTGGGCAAACATCAAAGCCAGTAGGAGACAGTGAGAATGACGCGGCCCATAGATGGCCTATACGAAATGAATGAATGAATGAATAATATGGGGATAGGAATATAATAGACCTGCCGTACCACACCCGCAGGTGTAAATCGCGTGAAAAATATCTAGAGTACCCCTTGATCCCCTTAAGCGCGTTAAACGTATTGATGAATTTTACGGCTTAATTTGGTTCCGTGATAACCTTCTAGCCGTTTGCAAACTTTCACACTAACGTAATTAATGGAATTGTATTGCGTCTTACAGCAATAGATGGACCTCTGAGAATCTGTTGCCATGGTTACTGGCTTGCATTTGTTCATTAGTTTATTAAATGAAATTAGTTTTCTGGGAATATCTCAAAAACGGTTGGTCTTAGGGCCTTAAAATGTGGTTTTCGGGTACCCGAGTTTTGTCTCTCACATTGAGGGGCTGAAAATGAGTTTTTCTCGTCCTTCTACGCCTATTTCAGCATGTATTTTAAGGGGGTAGGCTCCCTTTTATGAGGGGTACGGAGAAGAGTTATATCAATGATAAGTGTCGTGCCTCTGATGGATATCTGTACCAAATTTTACGTTGATACACCCAGGCGTTCTCGAGTTATAAGGGAACAAAGTTGTCCACAGACGAACAGACAGACGAAAAAAACGCGCGCATCCATCAAAAACAGTCTGAAACGCGTAAACAACTCAATTTTCCGTAGAAATTCAGAGAAAAACAGACAAACTTTCATTTTTATATATAGAGAGATATACTGCACCGGTCGGTGTTGACCGTGTTTTATTGCACAAATTTAGGTTTCACTCGCTAACCGTTGGAAATATAGGCCTACGAAAAGTGATAAGGACCTTTCGGATAGAAAATTAAATGTTAAAGCTCATGTATGTCATCAAAAGTTTGCTATTTCTTAGCGTTCTCTTTTTATTTGAAATAGAAGTATGAAATTTTGAAACCAAAGGGTGCAGTGACGTCACAAATGTCGGTTTTACTCGCTAACCGTAGGAGATACACGAAAAGTGATAAGGACCTTTTGGATAAGAAATTAAATTTCAAAGCTCAGATGTTCCATCAAAAGTTTTCTATTTCCTATCGTTCTCTTTTTATTTGACATGGAAATATGAAATTTTGAAACCGAAGGGTGTAGTGACGTCACTAAAATGGTCGCAATTTTTAATAGTGCAAAATTTCGAAGTCAAAAGTATCCTATATGTAAACCTGGTAAATCAGCTACATCCATGCAAAATTTCATTTAAATCGGACCAGTGGTTCTTGCGTTATTGAGTAACACACAGACAGACAGAGAGACAGACACACACCATCTCATTTTTAGCCTACTTTTCACATTTTGCAAAAATGAGGAAAAAGTAGACTTATGAGATCGATCCGGGAAAATGTGTGTCTGTCTGTCTGTCCTTCTGTCTGTCTGTCTGGCTGTGTGTGTGTGCCCCCCCCCCTATCAACTCCTAAACGGCTGCAGCAATCAAAACCAAATTTAGTATGAGTAAAGATGTGCACCGGAATATCTCACGTCCATATTTGAAAATGATGTCAGTGCTACCAACTGCTGAAAAAACGCACTAGAAATTTGAGCTCCATGTTGGATATCTTGCAAGGTATGCATGGGAGCTATTCCAAAATTGGCACACATGTAGATAAGGCTATTTCAGTTTAATTTCCAGGAGGCCAACCATGACAGTGTTGCCAAAATAATGTTAAGCCTTCTGATAGGTCCAATGTTTAAATGCATATAACTTCTACACTATCAATTGGATTTCAACCAAATTTTGTATGTAATATCTGTACATTAACAGATATGACTGAGCGTATTCTTAAGGCCACCAGGGCTGCCAACTGTTAATAATTGCTCTCTCTATTTTTTTCATCCAAATACCTATATATCAGAAAGTATGCAGGCCAACAGCTTTAAACTATGCACACGTATATTCGGACATTTTAGATTAATTTGGAGTAACTTATATACGTCAGTTCTACCAACATGATTATAAACCTGCTGATAGTACCAATTTTTAAATACATGTAACTTCTATACTATCAGTTGGATTTCAACCAAATTTCGTATGTGCTATGTGTACCATAACAGATATTACTATAAATATTGTTAAGAGCAATCAGGGCTGCCAACTGTTAATAAATGCTGTCTATATTTTTTTTACCCTAATATCAATATATCAGAAAGTATGCAAGCCAACAGCTCTACACTTTGTACACGTATAGCACCTGACATTCTAGATTAATTTGGAGTAATTAATACAAGGCAATGCTGCCAACATGATTCTATGCCTGCTGATATGTCCAATTTTAAAATACATGTAACTTCTATACTAACAAATGTATTTCATCCAAAATTGGCACTACAAGATATCATAATATTTCAGATTATTTCTGACCAGCACACGCGTGACATTGTTGGCAACATGCTTTTACGCGTGCTGATAGATCCAATGTCTAACTGCACGTAACGTCCATTGGACTTCAACCAAATTTTGTATTTAAAGAGATGGAACTAAGAATATATTCAGTCACCAGGGCTGCCAACTGTAGTGCTCTATTAGGCTACATTATACCAGGTATATTTTGAACTAATTAGATATTTCGATATTACCAACTTAATTTCGTCATTATTCTAGATAGGTTCATATTCTGTACTATAATCATTGGCATGAAAAGTAGGCTGTATAGTTCTTCACGGAACTTCTTGTTATATATTAGTATGATAATGAATACTACTACAAAACTGGCACATGATACTTTGACTAACAGAAAAAAATATTTTAAAATACCGTATAACTTTTTGTGGTGGTGGCAGTGCGGGTGATAAGTAGTACAGTATAATGGACGTAACATCCAGGTCTTTTTCCCGTAATGTTAATGATAATAATAATCAACAGGGGAAACGGCTATTTACTATAACACATGTAATTTACAAACTGTGATGGTCCCAATTTGTGACCAGAATGAAATAACTTTGTATATTTTATTATTATTATTGTGACTGTTCCGGTCACAATGTTCCCAAACCCTTATTTGGTTGACTGCAAGAGAAGTCAGGTTAGGGTAATTTGTTCATACCATTTCTTTTCTTGTTCATCATCATCATTTAGGTTGTAGAATTTCATTTTCTTAGTGTATATATATCTTGTGTATCTCGGGGACTCAGTCAGGAATATTTCATTTAATTTGTATGGGAGATGTCAGTATACAAGACAGCGGATTGTGTAGGTAAGCTACAAGATGTTGCAACAGCAGGAAACTCTAGGCCAAATTTAGATTGGGCCGAGAATAACTTCCCTTGTCTTGAAGAAAGCTTTGTGTAAATTGTGTAAGGTTCTGACGTCAGAGAAGAGTTTCGCGCCACGAGTTGTAAGAAATATACATGGGTTCGAGATTATTGGTGTATTTTGTATGGGTTGGAGGGTATCATGACCCTGGCGGAGAAAGACGAAAACATGTGTTTACAAGATGAGCGGTGGGTTTTTCGTCTAGCGGGGCTTCACTTCTATTGTAGCGTCTGATTGGAAAGGTCGCGTTCTCGTAATTTGGCGTAGGCCTATTTGGAGAAACAGTTTTGTTGAAAGCATGGCTTGTGAATGTACTCGAAACGGCTACATATCACAACGATGTTATCTCTGTTAGCACAATTCAAGTTGGGTACGGAAGCACATTCATTTCTCTCGCAGAGATGTGGCTATGTAAACCAGTAAACATCTCTAACCTCAAACCACGTGTGGAAAATCTTAGAAATGCTGGGGAGAACTGATCTATCGAGCATGTCTCGTAGATTATCTGCTAGATCGTCGATGAGTGAGTAACAAACATCTTTATATTCCAACATTCATTTTGGGTCACATGTTTTCGTCATTGCCGAGGAGAGAAGATAGTAAACCATAGTCTGTTCGACGAGAGTCCCCGCCATATGTTTAAAGTTGATATTAATACACATATTTTGAAGGTTATAATTAGTTTTCTTTATAGGGAATTACACCTAATAGTTGAACGCCCAAATGATACCAGTTAGGTTGACCAAATGTGTGTCCAACACTCCACGACCCTGCCATTTCAATTGTGTGGTATATGATGAAGTACTTCCGATCAAAAATAGGAGGATGATTTTGGGAAGTTTTAAATCAGTCGCCCAAGAAGGGCTGGTAAAAAGTTACAACATAGCACCTCAACGTGGGGCAAGAGTAGGGAAACCTAGCAGGTATCATTAGGGCACATATGCACACAGCCGATAGACACCTTAGGAGTATTAGGGTTCACAGTAATTTGTTTTGTTTTAAGGGGTATGTCCACATCAGACAATTTAGAATTAAGGTCAAGGGTTGTGTGTAAATCAAACAGTAAAATGTCAGGTAATCAGGAAACTGGGGGAAGTGGCAGTGAGGAAGATGTGGAAAAGACAGTGGGAACATATGTTACCATTGTTACTACTGAGTCGCAGCTGATCGCTGAAGGTAGTAACTTAAATGTAAATGGGGGGGTTATGAACGATAGTTTGATCCAAATGCTACTGAGTGAAATAAAAGAGATTAAGAAGCAAGGAGAATCTATGAGTAAGGAAATTAAGGAGCAGGTAGGCTCTGTAAATGAGAAGGTAGAGTCAGTGACCAAACAGATAGTAGAAGTGAAGGAATTTGTAAGTAAGGAAATTCAGGAGAGCAACAGGGCCACGAACACAAGGATAGAGAGTCTCAGCAAAGAAATACGGGACCATAAGTCTGTCCTTAATAGTAGAATGGAGAGTATGAACCTGGAATTAAGTGGGAAAATTAGCAAACAGGGAGAGGAAATCAGGGCAGAAATGCAGGGGAATCAGGCTGGGATCACAAGTAGGCTAGAAGGAATGGAAGGCCATCAGAACCAGCAAGATGTGGAAATAACGAAAATTAAGTCAGAGATAGCTAGTTCAAGGGCAGAAGTACAGAATGTAACGGGAAAGTGTGATGAGATATGCAACACTGTAAGTGGGAATAAGAGGGAATATTTAGATAGAGTAGGTGCCGTTGAAAATAAGTTGGGAGAGATTGAGGGTCTGAGAGGGAAGCAGGTGGCATTGACCGAGAAAAACGAAAAGCTGCAGGAAGAGCTGATAAAGGTCAGGAGAGAGTTGAAAGAGCGACCGATGAGTCAAAGGGTTGTGATGCCATCTAGTTTGCTACTCAGGGACCCTGGTCTGCCACAATTTAACTCAAGGCAGTTCAACCCTATGGAGTTTTTAAAAACCATTGAGAAGAAATTCAGCAAGGATCTAGAAGACGGGGTTGTCGAATGGGAAACAGTGTTGGAGATCTTGTCTAACTCATTTCAAGGGGATGTGAAAGCATGGTTCCAAATATACAGGCCTAACATGAATAGTTTAAGGGAATTCAGGGATAAATTCAAAGCTAAGTTCTGGGGGGAGGGGGTACAGTCCAGGGAAAGGGAAAAATTAACTTTTGGGAAATATAAGGAGAGAGAAGGGGTATCCCTGACAGAATATTTTTTGGCACATGTACTTATTTGGAAGAATTTGGATGGGCTGACCTCTGACAGTGATGTGGTTAGGGTCATGTTGAAGCACTTCCCACCTAGAATTCAGGAGGCAGCTTGTATGCAGAAGGTAAGGACGGTAGAAGAGTTGGAAGAGCTTCTTACGAGCTTTGACGTTTTAGGCAAGCAGCACATGGAGAGGCCAGAGGTCAAACAGGAATTTAGGGGCAATAGGGGGAATAATCAGGAGTTTAATAGGGGTAGATTTAATCAGGAGCAAAGAGATTATCAGCAGAGGCAGGAAAACTATCAGAGAGGTGGGGGGCGTCAGGATAATTCACAGCGACAGGAAGGTAACTATCAGAGAGGTGGGGGGCGTCAGGAAGGTGGTAACGAAAGAGTACAGGTGAACCAGAGGAGACAAGAACAAGGTGGTCAAGGAGCTTTAAACTCCGAACGGGCTGTGCAGGGAGGTCAGTCAGGCAGTCCGTAAGAAATGAAGTCAAGCAGTGTGTTATTGTGGGTGAGGAGGATTTTATGCCTATGAGTCGGGAGGATCTGCTAGCTGACCAGCAGGAGTTCTCATGTATCGGGGAGAAGGAGGCTTTTATGTCAACTGTTGAGTTGAGCATACTAGGTAAGAGAGTGCAGGCATTGGTGGATTCGGGGAGTGAGAGAAGTGTCATCAGTAAGGGATTTTATGATACTTTAATCAAGGACGGTGGTAAGTTGGAAGAAATTCCAGTTAAGTCGACATATGTGGTAACTGCTGTTGGTAATAAATCCCAAAGAGTGGGAAAGCAGGTATTGTTGCCCATGAGGTTTGGTAATGAAGTTGACCACAAGACTTGCTTGGTAATTCCTAACCTAATTTATGAAATGATTTTGGGGATAGACTGGCTTAACGAGCATAGTGCTGTTATTGATTTTGACCGGGGTGTCATCAACTTTGTGAGGGGGAATATAAGCCAGGAGATGAGAATGAAATGCAAGAGTGTAGATAAGACAGTAAAGGCATGTGTTACTGAGGTCACTGTAGGGGATATGGCAGAAGGTAAGGCTGACGATGAGGAGGAAGTTGTGGATTTATGTCACATTGCTGTGGAGGGTGATAAGTGTGATCAACTCCAGCAGGCTGTGGATAAGAGTGGTTTAAGTGTTGAGGAGAGGGATAAGTTGTTAGAGGTTTTAGAGCTAAACCAAGAAGTTTTCAGTGACAAGCCAGGGCTAACACATGTCTATACGCATCAGTTCGAAATTGTAGATCATTCTCCATTTTCAGGACCCAAGTACCCGATACCTCACAAATTTGCTGATGCTGTGGAGAAAGAAATAGGCATTATGCTGAATCAGGGTATTATTGAGCCTTCAACTAGTGCATATCTGAATCCCTTAGTTGTGGTTGGGAAGAGTGATGGCTCGGTCAGGTTGTGTATTGATGCCAGGCAGCTCAATTGTAGGATATCTGGGGACCAACAGAGGCCAGAATGTGTTGAGGAACTGGTTCAGAAATTCAATGGTAAGCAATGGTTTTCCACTATGGATCTGAGTGCATCATTTTGGCAGGTACCGTTGAGAGAACAGGACAGGAAGTTGACTGCGTTTAGCTTTAAGAGTGGTTTGTACCAATTCAGGGTCGTTCCTTTCGGAACAAAGACCAGCAGTTCAGCGTTGATTAGGGCCTTAAATCTAGTGTTAGGGAGGGACACACACGAGTTTGTGACAATGTACATAGATGATTTAATTGTTGCATCTTACACATTAAAGGAACACCTGGATCACTTAGACATTGTTTTGGGGAAATTAAGGGACGGGGGATTTACAATTAAACTTAAGAAGTCTCTGTTTTGCACAACATCAATCACATTTTTAGGGCATACTATCACAACACAAGGGGTGTCTCCCGAACAGTCACGATTAGACAAGATTCACAACACTGCTACACCACGTAACGCCAAACAATTGAGGTCAATATTAGGGGTTTTCAATTATTTTCGTAGATTCGTAGTTAAATATTCCTGTCTTGTAGAACCGTTTAGGGAATTGCTGAAGCAGGGTACTAAGTGGGTATGGACCCAGGTGCACGATGAGGCTTTTAAGGAGTTGAAGAGAGGCTTTGTAGAGACTGTCATGCTTAGGTATCCTCGTCTGGATTGTCCCTACATTTTGATGACTGATGCGAGCATGCAAGGCATCTCAGGCATTTTGTGTCAGGAGGATAGTGAGGGCAATCTAGGGATTGTCTCATTAGCAAGCAGAGGGCTAAGCATGGCGGAGAAGAGATATACAATTACTGAAATAGAGATGTTAGCAATCGTATACTCTCTAGGGAAGTTTAGGAGTTATGTGTTGGGCAGTAAGTTGCAGATACTGACTGACCATCATGCATTACTTTTTATTGGATCCTGCAAGCTCACTTCGAACAGGATGTCAAGGTGGATATTGGCTATAAGTGAATATAACTTTGAGGTAAGGCATATTAAGGGTACTGAGAACATTGTGGCTGACTTCATGAGTAGAAACATTGGGGGTGATGAGGGTCATCAGGTACTGGAGGTACAGGAAGGTGTTGTTATCTGCGTAACCAAGGTAAGCGAGTGTGATTATGAGATACGCTGCTTAAGGAATCTGCTTGTAGAGCAGGAGAAGGATGAGGTCTTAGGTGATATCTTGACTCAGTTGAGAGGTATGGATGTGGATAGTAGAATTAAGGTTGGAAAGTATTGGTACAAGTTGGAGTGTGGTTTCTTGGCTAGGCTGTGCCATGAAGGTGCCTGGAGAGTGTGTGTGCCAAGCTCATTGCAGGTAACGATGATTTGGTATCATCACAAGGCTTTAGGGCATTTTGGATCAAGCAAGGTTCTTTTTGCTGTTCAGCAGCATTTCATTTGGAAGAACATGGGAAGGCAGATTAGGAAAGTTCTGGCAAGTTGTGACTCGTGTCAACGGTGTAAATGCCCAACGAGGTTTCTTGAGGGACCTCGGCAAATGGTGATCACAGAAAAACCAAGGGATTTACTCTGTGTCGATCTGTATGGTCCATTGGTTAAAGCTCAGTTTGGATATCAGTATATCTTCGTGGTTGTTGACGCATTCAGTAAACTCGTCAAACTGTATCCCCTGAGAAAAGCGACCGGGAAGGGTTGTGTCCTACAGATCACTGATAAGTATGTACCTGAGTTTGGGGTGCCTCTCAGGATACTATCAGACCACGGTAGTCAATTCACCTCAAAGATCTGGAAAACCAAGTTGAGTGAATTGGGTATCAAGCACATATTCTCATCTATTCGATATCCTCAAGGGAATTTGTCCGAACGAGTTATGAGAGAATTAGGGAGAGTATTTCGCACCTATGTGAGCAATCGCCACAATGCGTGGTTCTCCAAGTTAGGAGATATTGAACGATGGTTCAATAGTACGTTCCATGAGAGTGTAAAATGCACTCCCTATGAAATTCAGTATGGTAGGAAGCCTACCAATGAGCTTGCTAGAATGCTAGGTTTGGTCACGGGAGAGGAGATTGGGAAGGATGTTTGTATCCAGCTGGCTAGGGACAACTTAATCAAGGCAGGGAATAAGCGTAGGCGCCAGCAGAAGCTGGTAAAGTTTGATTCTTTTGAAGTAGGCGATCAGGTGCTTCTGAGGGTTCCATATCCGTCTTCAGCTGTAGATAAGGAGATAGGGAAGTTTTTTCATCTATTTCAGGGGCCTTTTAAGGTGGTTAAACGTATTGGTGAGTGTGCCTATAGTTTAACGGACCAGGATGGTAAGTCTGTCAGTACACATAATATTAGGAATCTCCGTAGATATCACTCTGTAAAATAATATGGCATGGACTCTTAGAGAATCAGTCAACATAACGTGATGGCATGACAAAACTCAAGAGATGTGACGAAGAATGCTAACCAGCAAAGTGGCATCGAGTGTTAGATGGATAGATGGTATGATAAGGCCTGTGCAGGCAAATACCATGGCTTGTGAAGCGATAGGGTCTCATGATGAGACGAAGAAAATGAAGTGGTAGACCTAAGACACTTGAGAGAAATCAGTGAGGCTAGGAAATGGACACAATAAGACATTCGAGAGAGTGAGAATGTGTGAAAATTTGACAAGTGTGTATGTATATATGTCTTCCAGGGTTTATTTATGTAATAGTGTAATTCTTTGTGTTTTCAGTGCGTTGCTTGTTTGAGTGTTTGTGATCCACACTTGTTTCACCCGTGTGAATCACATGGGGGCGTATTGTGACTGTTCCGGTCACAATGTTCCCAAACCCTTATTTGGTTGACTGCAAGAGAAGTCAGGTTAGGGTAATTTGTTCATACCATTTCTTTTCTTGTTCATCATCATCATTTAGGTTGTAGAATTTCATTTTCTTAGTGTATATATATCTTGTGTATCTCGGGGACTCAGTCAGGAATATTTCATTTAATTTGTATGGGAGATGTCAGTATACAAGACAGCGGATTGTGTAGGTAAGCTACAAGATGTTGCAACAGCAGGAAACTCTAGGCCAAATTTAGATTGGGCCGAGAATAACTTCCCTTGTCTTGAAGAAAGCTTTGTGTAAATTGTGTAAGGTTCTGACGTCAGAGAAGAGTTTCGCGCCACGAGTTGTAAGAAATATACATGGGTTCGAGATTATTGGTGTATTTTGTATGGGTTGGAGGGTATCATGACCCTGGCGGAGAAAGACGAAAACATGTGTTTACAAGATGAGCGGTGGGTTTTTCGTCTAGCGGGGCTTCACTTCTATTGTAGCGTCTGATTGGAAAGGTCGCGTTCTCGTAATTTGGCGTAGGCCTATTTGGAGAAACAGTTTTGTTGAAAGCATGGCTTGTGAATGTACTCGAAACGGCTACATATCACAACGATGTTATCTCTGTTAGCACAATTCAAGTTGGGTACGGAAGCACATTCATTTCTCTCGCAGAGATGTGGCTATGTAAACCAGTAAACATCTCTAACCTCAAACCACGTGTGGAAAATCTTAGAAATGCTGGGGAGAACTGATCTATCGAGCATGTCTCGTAGATTATCTGCTAGATCGTCGATGAGTGAGTAACAAACATCTTTATATTCCAACATTCATTTTGGGTCACATGTTTTCGTCATTGCCGAGGAGAGAAGATAGTAAACCATAGTCTGTTCGACGAGAGTCCCCGCCATATGTTTAAAGTTTATATTAATACACATATTTTGAAGGTTATAATTAGTTTTCTTTATAGGGAATTACACCTAATAGTTGAACGCCCAAATGATACCAGTTAGGTTGACCAAATGTGTGTCCAACACTCCACGACCCTGCCATTTCAATTGTGTGGTATATGATGAAGTACTTCCGATCAAAAATAGGAGGATGATTTTGGGAAGTTTTAAATCAGTCGCCCAAGAAGGGCTGGTAAAAAGTTACATTATTATTATTATTATTATCAATATTTTTTAAGTTTACATTTTACCTTTTATTAGTTATTATGTTAACTAATATGTTTATATCTATTATTATGCGGTAATGTAGAATATTATGGCAATTGAAAGGACTTGAGCGATACACATTATATTTGAAATAAGTTAGACGCTTGACTGAATATTATTTCTGAAGAAAATTCGAACAAGAGAAGAAGAAGGTTGTTCACACAAGGGCGGCTTATCCACGGCTTCTTGGAAATGACATAAATAGACACTTATGTCTTTCACATCAAGTATTCTACCAGTATACAAATCATACTAAGAAGAGATTCTATGGAGAATCGCCATTAACAATACCTGGCAGGCAAGGTAAAGAATGGGGCTTGTGTACGTGGAAAGTACAGTAGGCGAGGAGTCCTTTGCAACTTTATACAAAAGGTGGGCTGGACCTCCCGAGAAATGCTACAATGAAGTATTGTCATTATTGATATGTGAAAGGCGTGCAAATTGCCTAGTGACTTCAGTGGGGGTGGGCACGTGCCTTACCTGGGAACGTTATATATATGACGGCCGCCCAACTGAAAGGGGATTATTATTGAATGGCTGGCAGGAGACTGATTGGAGCTGGACGTACAGGCAGAAGACTGGAACTTGTAGCGAGATGGAGTTGGAAATTAACATTCATCTGTAACGCAGTGCTAAACTAGACAGTTGACTATTAAGTATGTGAATTTGATAAGACATTCTGTCTCATCAAACTGTGACATGGTTGTGTACGAGGCCATTGTCACAGGGATGATTTTTTGAATTTATTCCGTCATCCACATATAAATTAATTACTTTGAGGAAGATCAGGAACTCTCTACGCAACCATCCAACTACAATGGTCTTCAATGCGGTGAGCGATTTAAACAGTTTTACTCCAGTCAAATCAGAAGGCTTTCATGCTTATTAAATTCAATCTATATTTTATTCAATTAACTCAGTATACTCCAATTTCCAATCAAGACCCATAATACAAGTAAATTCAGTAGATTCTTTAATTTAAATTTATTATTATTATTATCTTTAGTTTTTTTTTTTTGCACTTGTTGTTTTTATATATTAAATTCATTTTTAAATTCAAATGTTTGACTGGTTTCCTTTAGGTAGCTAGAAATTACTATAAGGCAACACCATACTCCTGAACTAATTACCGTAAGGTTAGATTACGTAAATTTCACTACGGCTGGAGATAGGAATTTCGATGCTCTACCTCTGTTTAACCGAGGTTTAATATATTATTTTGATCATGATATATAAATGATCTGGCGCCCTTGGCTACATATAATACTACACATTATGTACTTTTTCTTAGTGAAGCTGACAACAATACAGATACACTATTAGATTAATACACAATTAAATGTTTCATTTTGATCACCCAAAAGTGGGCGACTATTTAAATAATTAGCTTTGCATACATATTAACATTTTTCTTATTAACAGTAATCAAGATTTATCTCTCCTAAACCATTACAAATAACGCCCAACTACTGGGGAAAGATTAAGTAACCAAAACCATTACAAATTAACGCCCAACGAGTGGAGCAAGATTAAGTACCCTAACCCATTACAAATGGCCCCCAACTATGTGGCACGAAAACCTAATGATATTTACGGAAGGAGTGAGTGTTAATTCAGTGCAAATTGTCAGTGATTTTGGGGGAAAGTGAAGTGAATTAGTGTATGATTAGTGATTGATTTTGGGGGAAAGTGAGGTGAATTTTGGAACGGTAAACTTTATACGATGTACTTCGAGATGGCGGATGAGGAACAAAGGAAATTGAGGAGTAGGGGTAAAGGCGAGAAAGCTAATTATACGAAAGTTGATAGTGGTACTGAGGCTGAGAGTGTAGAGGATTATACCAAGATGTCGGAGGTAAATCTTGAGAGTAATCCTGAGAATAATCCCGAGGTTAACCCTGAGACGAATACGGAGGTACATCCTGAAATAAATCCTGAGACTAGTGGAGGGAAGGAGAAACAAAAGCCTTTGGATATTTCGGAAAAGAAATTAGATGAGATCATGGGAATGTTTCTGGAGATGAATAGGCAAAATCAGGAGATGAATAGGGAGATGAGAGAGGAAATAAGTAAGCAAAATCAGGAGATAAGCAAGGCAATATACAAGAAGATAGAAGATAGCAATAAGGAACGTCAGGGGTGGATGGAGAACTCAGTTAGAGAACGTCAGAAGCGGATGAGGGAGAGAAGATATGAAAGTAGCTTAGATGAGGAAGAGCAGTTAGCGAAGATAGTAGGAGAGAGCACAGTAGAGTTGATAGAGACGATAGAGGATTGTGAAATAGATGTGCAGTATTTAGAGACGAGTGTAGGTGAAAGTATGACAGGCATAGGTGAAAATAGCTTAGACGAGGAAGAGCAGTTAGCGAAGATAGTAGGAGAAAGCATAGTAGAGTTGGTAGAGACGGTAGATGATTGTGAAGTACATGTGCAGTATTTAGAGACGAGTGTAGGTGAAAGTATGACAGGCATAGGTGAAAGTAGCTTAGATGAGGAAGAGCAGTTAGCGAAGATAGTAGGAGAAAGCATAGTAGAGTTGGTAGAGACGGTAGAGGATTGTGAAGTAGATGTGCAGTATTTAGAGACGAGTGTAGGTGAAAGTATGAGACATAGGTGAAAGTAGCTTAGGTGAGGAACAGCAGTCAGCTGAGGTAGCGGAGATGATAGATGAAAGCTGGATACCTGTATAAGAGATTATAGAACGTAGTAAGAAGGAGGAGAAAAAGAAGATATTAAGATATGGATTAATAGAAAAAGAGAATAATTTGAAAGAAAGAGCGGAAGTATGTAAAACAAATAAAGAAATAGAAATGCAGAAAATCATATATGAAGTGATTTGGCAGACCAGGGAAGAATTCAAAGCCTGTATAGAGGTAGTTAATATGAAATTAACAGAGATAAAGAAGCGTGCGTTAAGTCATAGTCAGAAAGACATAATTATTGAACAAGAAAAGCAGAAGACTGAGATAAGGAATCTCAAGAATAGGAAGAAAAAGCACAAGCAAAGCACGATGTTAGAGGAAATGGTGGGGAGAGATAGTGGAGAAATGAAGGGAAGGTATGCAGGAAGAACTTTTAGAAGTAAAATGAAAGAGCAAAGGATTAAGGTGATAGAGGAAAGGGAAAATGGGATGAAAGAGAGAGAGAAAGATTATCAGGTGCAGTGGCGTGCCATAGAAGGTAGAATAGGGGAAGTGATAGGCGGAGATGCGAAACACAGTGTTACTATTAATAAATATAATACGGAGGAGGAAGAAACTGTTGTTATGATGAAAGAGGAAAGTGTAACTATAAATAAATATAGAAGCGAAGAAGAAGGTGATAAGAACTTAAAAATGCCAGATAGAGTAGTTATGTGAGTCGGTATTACTATTTTGAGCGAACCGTATGACCTAAATATCCGTAATGATTTATTAAGTGAATTTATGGAGGTATCTAAAGAACCTACCGTTATTAATTTTTACTCAGTCGAAAAATTACAAGTGTTAGGGGCGTGTATCGATACACTTTTTGATAGTGGTTGTCAGGTTTTCTGCATCAGTGCAGCATTTTATAATAATAGGAAGGAAAATGGTATTAAAATTGAGGAAATTCCAATTAGAACTACTTTCGTGTTAACTGCGGCGGGAAAGAAATCTCACATAATTTCTAAAGAAGTGGTTGTAGAAATTTTAAAAGGAAGGTAAGATTGGAACACAGGTATGTTTATTGATTCCAAATCTGGTATATTCATTAATTAGGGGTTCTTAGTGGATGTCGCAACATTCTGTCCAGCTAAGTTATAAGGAGGGTAGTGTTAAATTCAGATGAATGGGTGGAGATGTGATCATGTCATTTAATAATTGAAGTAAGTTATATGGTGGTTCTAAGAATATATGTACGCTTGAGGAGGTATTAATGACTAAAGGAGTCGATTTTTGTAGTGAGGTGGTGAGTGGTGAGATTGTTGGGGTATCTCTTGAGAGGGAACCTTGTTTTTTTTACATTTGTAGGCAGTATGATGACGAAGGATTATCTAGAAGATTCCTTGCGTGAGGCTGCATTACAGAGTGCGTTAGAGTGTGATCAGGTGGATCAATTGTTGGAGGTGTTGTAAGAGAATTAGTATATATTTGAGAACCGTATTGGATTAGCTAATTGCTACGAACAGACATTAAATGTACATGATCGCAGTATTTTTGTAGGTCATCGCTACCCCGTGCCTTACAAATTTCAGGAAGCTGTGAGTAGGCAGATTGAGAGCATGTTGCAAGATAAAATTATAGAACCCTATATTAATTAGCCCATATATTAATCCGTTAAGGGTAGTTCCCAAGTCAGAAAGGAAAGTAAAGCTATATTTTGATGCCCGTAATTTAATTAGGTAGATTTTTGTGAACAGTTAATAGTTCAGTAGCTAGGATGGTAATGCAAGGATTTAAAGGTAAGTCATTTTTTGTAATGGAGAAATTAAATTGTATTGGTCATACGGATTCCGCGAAAGAAAGGTAATCTGAAGTAGAAAGAAGTGTAATTTTGAGAAATAAAGTAAGGTGAATAACTACGGGTGAGAAAGAGAGGTAATCTGAAGTAGAAAGAAGTGTAATTTTGAGAAATAAAGTAAGTGAATACGGATTCCGCGAAAGAAAGGTAATCATGAGTAGAAAGAAGTGTAATTTTGAGAAATAAAGTGAGTGAATACGGATTCCGCGAAAGAAAGGTAATTTTAAGTAGAAAGAAGTGTAATTTTGAGAAACAAGGTGAATAACTACGGGCGATAAAGAGGTGTAATCCTGAATAGAAAGAAGTATAATTTTGAGAAATAAGGTGAGTATCTACAGGTGATTAAGAGGTGTAATCTTAGGTAGAATGGAGTGTAATCGTGATAAATAAGGGGATCTTGAGTAGAATGGACTGTAATTGTGAGAAATAAGGTGGGTAACTACGGTTAAAAAGGTGAGTAACTCAGGTCAAAACGGTGAGTACTTAGAAGACGCTGGAAAACGATTATACGGCACTTACAATGTGAGATCCTTAAGGAAATATGTATCATGAGTAATAAGAAGTGAAGCTGATGATAAGTAAGGAAAGTCGCTTAATAATAAGTGAATGATTGTGGTCTGAACGAGCAGGTAATGGCGAGGGTTTGCATCAACCTATGATATTGTGTGTCTTGGAGAGCACAGAGGAAATATAAAGAATAATTTGTCGGCTATAAGCTGGTGTATTTGAGTGTGATATATATGCATATGTGGGGTAAATTAGCGCATTACATTTGCACTGAACAATGTTGCCTTAGGTAATATAAGCTAATAAAGTTTCATTTTTTTCTATAATATGCCTGTGTTACTAGATACATATAATTCCTGAGAGACTGGAGTAGATCTGGTTATTCGCATCACATACCAAGTGTTGTGAAGTGAAAGTGAATTAATCAGTTGGCAGTCCCACCAACTAGCCATAATGTATTCAGTTCGACACCAGGCTGAAAATTGAATTCTACGTCCTCAAGATATAAAGCAAAGGTGTATGCCACCCAAATATACATAAGTGCAACGATGACTTATGTCCAAAACAAGAATATAAAAGTGAAGGGTATTTTGATGTACATTGTTTACAGGTCGCTTTAATTAGGTAAAGAAGAAAGAAAAAGACATTATGAACAGTGAAAGACTGAAATGATGAGATTTTTAAAATAAATATATATATATATATTAAACTTGAATGGTATATTTTTTGTATGTTGGTAATTGCTTTGAAGAGTATAATATTGTCGATGTTGGTAATTTCTTTGTAGGGTATAATATTTTATATTTGTACAAGTGTTGGAGAGAAGTGTGGTGATATGATTGTTGACATATACCATAATTCTCTGGGACGAATGTGATGGTCCCAATTTGTGACCAGAATGAAATAATTTTGTATATTTTATTATTATTATTATTATCAATATTTTTAAGTTTACATTTTACCTTTTATTAGTTATTATGTTAACTAATATGTTTATATCTATTATTATGCGGTAATGTAGAATATTATGGCAATTGAAAGGACTTGGAGCGATACACATTATATTTGAAATAAGTTAGACGCTTGACTGAATATTATTTCTGAAGAAAATTCGAACAAGAGAAGAAGAAGGTTGTTCACACAAGGGCGGCTTATCCACGGCTTCTTGGAAATGACATAAATAGACACTTATGTCTTTCACATCAAGTATTCTACCAGTATACAAATCATACTAAGAAGAGATTCTATGGAGAATCGCCATTAACAATACCTGGCAGGCAAGGTAAAGAATGAGGCTTGTGTAAGTGGAAAGTACAGTAGGCGAGGAGTCCTTTGCAACTTTATACAAAAGGAGGGCTGGACCTCCCGAGAAATGCTACAATGAAGTATTGTCATTATTGATATGTGAAAGGCGTGCAAATTGCCTAGTGACTTCAGTGGGGGTGGGCACGTGCCTTACCTGGGAACTTTATATATATGACGGCCGCCCAACTGAAAGGGGATTATTATTATTGAATGGCTGGCAGGAGACTGATTGGAGCTGGACGTACAGGCAGAAGACTGGAACTTGTAGCGATATGGAGTTGGAAATTAACATTCATCTGTAACGCAGTGCTAAACTAGACAGTTGACTATTAAGTATGTGAATTTGATAAGGCATTCTGTCTCATCAAACTGTGACATGGTTGTGTACGAGGCTATTGTCACAGGGATGATTTTTTGAATTTATTCCGTCATCCAAATATAAATTAATTACTTTGAGGAAGATCAGGAACTCTCTACGCAACCATCCAACTACAATGGTCTTCAATGCGGTGAGCGATTTAAACAGTTTTACTCCAGTCAAATCAGAAGGCTTTCATGCTTATTAAATTCAATCTATATTTTATTCAATTAACTCAGTATACTCCAATTTCCAATCAAGACCCATAATACAAGTAAATTCAGTAGATTCTTTAATTTAAATTTATTATTATTATTATCTTTAGTTTTTTTTTCACTTGTTGTTTTTATATATTAAATTCATTTTTAAATTCAAATGTTTGACTGGTTTCCTTTAGGTAGCTAGAAATTACTATAAGGCAACACCATACTCCTGAACTAATTATCGTAAGGTTACATTACGTAAGTTTCACTACGGCTGGAGATAGGAACTTCGATGCTCTACCTCTGTTTAACCGAGGTTTAATATATTATTTTGATCATGATATGTAAATGATCTGGCGCCCTTGGCTACATATAATACTACACATTATGTACTTTTTCTTAGTGAAGCTGACAACAATACAGATACACTATTAGATTAATACACAATTAAATGTTTCATTTTGATCACCCAAAAGTGGGCGACTATTTAAATAATTAGCTTTGCATACATAGTAACATTTTTCTTATTAACAGTAATCAAGATTTATCTCTCCTAAACCATTACAAATAACGCCCAACTACTGGGGGCAAGATTAAGTAACCAAAACCATTACAAAACGAATCGAAAAATATGATTAGAAAGAGGAGTAAGTGAAATAAAAGACACTATCTAGAGCCTATATCTCATTGGCTGTTAGAAAAGTAGAGAAAATAGTGTCGTCTTTTGTCGCATAGCACCGTAGGAAAATAATCAAAGCACTTTCGAAAACTTTGGCTGTCCCGAGCTCCTGAGGTAGCAATAGTGTTATTTATCGCCAAATAGCGCTCAACGATAAGGATCGGAATAAATGAAAGTAAATTTGAAAGCACCAACGCTTATTGCAGCTGATAACCTCAATGTACTGCACCAACACCATCGTACTTATACAGAGTCATAATATTTTTTGATGATAACTGTTTTAAGGGGCCTAAGAAATCTTTTTGCGCTAATTACTCCCCGTGCCTGCAATTTATAAGTAGCGCAAGATGTAACTATTCCTGCACCAGAACACGGGTAGGGGCAGCGTGATGCAGCCCTCATTGCCAGCCGAAAATAGACTTATTAAAATATTCTTACAGTTCACTACTACGGACTTGAATGGTTCTAGGGCCTAAAAACGTGGTTTTCAAGTTCCTCTTGTCTGTTATTCTAACTGTAGGGAATGGGAAGGTTCTCCAAAATATCAAGTGGACAGTGTTACCAGCAGGGATTCAAAGGGTAAGTATGTAAAATTCGGTGCAATTAGGTGAAATGGTGCAGATTTGTGCTAAAGGGCCTAAATGCAGGGAATGGAGTGGTCAGTCCGAAATTTAAAGTGGCCAGTGTTACCCGCCGAGTCCCAAAGGGTAAGTAGGCCTATACAAATTTTGGTTCAGATTCGTTAAACGGTATAGATGTGTGCCAAAGGGCCTAAATGCAGGGAATGGAGTGGTCTGTCCGAAATATAAAGTGGATAGTGTTACCCGCAGGGTTCCGAAGGGTACGTATACAAATTTTGGTTCATATCGGTGAAACGGTGTAGATTTGTGCCTAAGGACCTAAATGCAGGGAATGGAGTGGTCTGTCCGAAATATGTGGACAGGGTTACCCGCAGGGTTCCAAAGGGTAATAAGTATACAAATTTTGGTGCAGATCGGTGAAACTGTGTAACCCCTGGCACTACAGCCCGTGAAGGGCCTAGGCCTACCAAGCGACCGCTGCCCAGCCATTTGGCCTGCAGATATTGGGGTGACGCCTGATCAGCACATCGTGTCCTCTCGGCCGTTAATCTTGGTTTTTGTGATCGGGGCGCTGCCCCACTGTCAGACAGCTACTCAATTGACCTCACGAGGCTGAGTGCACCCCGTTCCAGGCCTCACGTCAGTTTCTAAAATCCCTGACGGAGCCGGGAATCGAACCCTGGGCCTCCGGGTGAGAGGTGAAACGGTGTAGATTTGTATAAATAACAGACACAGACAAACTTTGAGCTTTATATAATACTAGCTGTTACCCGCGGCTTCGCCCGCAATAACATTTGGAACCCCGTTATAACGTTATAACATTAGTTACATAGATTTTTCCTGTAGTGGAAGATAATGATGGCAACATGGAGCGTTGAAATTCAAAATCGGGTGCAATATACGACGGGGAGCTTTGATTTAAGGCACGTCCCCTAGCCTACTGCCATGTCTATCGAGAGTGTTTTTAACGCCTAAGCACTTCTCGGTAAACTACATTTCTGGTCTTTCTCTCAGGCTGCAGAATGACTAAGCCACCAGAAGAACTGACTCTGGAGAATGTCACGTACAGTTGACCATGTGCGAAACAGTCACTTCTCAGATCCACACCAGCTAATTTTAAACTCTGCCCCTGATTCTTGTTAATTGTCATGGCGTAGCAGACTTTCAAAGGAAACTGCAGACGTTTGAATTGAAAATGGTAGTCTGATGGGATTAGAGGAATGCGGGGTATGAAGACAGTTTCGCCTTGGCCAACACCTGTAAATATGGTGGCTACAATCACAAATTTATGCAGTGCTTGAACCTGCAATCTAGTTCCATTGCAGAATTTAGGAGGGTTTAGGTTGCGCAATAACATGTCAGGAGCACCAACCTTGAGGATCAGGAAATGAGGCGGTATTCCAGGCGGGTTAAGAGTGTTTAAAAACTCCACAGGATAATGAACTGCATCTTCAACCTCTACAACTGAGTCTACTGATTCGTATACCATTTTTGTTGATGATAACTTCTTAAGGAGGGCGATATTTATACTATCAGCAGAGTCATTTGTTGGGGTAAGAATAGCTCTTTCTTCCATCCATGAATTATCAAGGTTGGAATTTACAAACACTTGGGGATAGATCTTTTCGATCAAATTCTTTAAATTGTCAACTACTTCGCACAGTTCAGCTGGAATAGTTATTTTTCCGTCATTTTCCTCCAACTTTCCATCGCCAATGCTTAGAAGGAGACGGGAAAACTCCTCAGCCATAAAATCACCATGGAGGTGTACGCGCATGTTGACAGTCAAGGGAATTGATTTGACTCTGGGCCATATGTAAGACGATTTTAGACAGGCATTTACTTCGTCAGCCCGTGTTCCACGGGGTATAACAGGGAAGGTCTGTCTAAAGTCACCGGCAAGAAGTACTGTGACTCCACCCATAAATTGGTTGGTTGTTACCCGTAATGTCCCTAAGTGTTCTGTCCAATGCCTCGACTCCTCCTTTGTGCGCCATCTTGCCATTCATCCCAAAAAGTGAGTTTTGTCTCTCTCAGCACCCGAGCTGTGCCACTTTGCTTAGAGATGTTACAAAGGGCAGATGCAGCGTGACTGAGGTTAAGAGGGAGCTTGAAGGCAGAATGCGCTGTTCTTCCACCGTCCAGTAGGGTTGCTGCAATACCCGAGGAGGCGACTGCGATGGCAATGTTCTGTCGACTTCTAAATGTACTGAGCAGGAGATTAATCAGGAAGGTTTTGCCAGTTCCGCCTGGTGCATCCAGAAAAAAGAGCTGAACACATTCTGAAACAACACTTCGAACTATTTCGTTATAGGCCAATCTCTGCTCGTTGTTCAATTTTGGAACATTATCAGCAACCACTTTGGACAACTTAATTGTGTCGTAAGATAGTTCACTGACATATTCTCGGTGAACAACGACGGAGTCGTGTTCCTGAGAAGGCGACGAAAGTCCAAAGCGTTCTAGTAGTTGACCAGACATTTTTAGTACTAAATCCTCAAGAAGCACCAGACATCTGTTGTAGATAACGTACATGACCAGGTTGACATCAGCACACTGCCTCTGAACCTCAGCGGCTTCGGTGGCGTAGTCGGTAGCATGCTGAGCTTCTATGCCCAAGATAGCGGGTTCAAACCCGGCCGAAGCCGTCGGATTTTTTAAGAGCGTTAAAAATCCCTCAGTATGCCTTCCTTCGGAGGGGAAGTAAAGCCGGCGGTCCCATGTCATAGATTTATGGCATGTTAAAGATCTTTCCACTAATTACACCTGTGTGAAACTAAATTGGATAGGTTAAGAATGTAAACAACGCTCTTTGGTTGCTACGTTCGTTGCCAAGAGCCGACTGCGGTGGCGTCTAGTAGCTAGTTCTGAACTAGGCCTAGTAGTCGTTGACGGTGGCGTTTGGCGGCAAAAGTAGGAACTATTTGAAAATTCAAAGTTGCAGTCCCTACTTGAATTTAAAAAAAAAAAAACAGATACACACACTAATACAGTCATCACAATTAACACCGGTTATCAGACAGATTCTACACTCACCCAAAGTACACGGGGCTATATGACCGCGTTGTCGCAGCCCCTAAACTAAGGAACCAACCAACCAACCTCTGAACCTCTCTCACCACATCTTCCGCGAGGCTGTCTTAGTTTTTTTTTTGTTTTGTTTTGTTTTTTTTTTGTTTTTTTTTTTTGTTTTTTTTCCAGAGCATGATGGGATCACTCACTTAATAAAACACCAGTAAGATGGCAAACAGCTCGCGTATCTTGTGGGGAGAGTCGGTGGAGGACGCTTCCTCTAGTGTGCGTTCCCAGTGCGCATCATCCTCTAGCAAGCCAAGTGCTTTACATGCCGCTTGAAATGTTGGTTAAACCACCCCTGCCACGGTTTTGAGGTCAGTAAAAGACTGAGGGCCAGTGATTTTATGTAAAAGAAGGCGGAGGTAGTAGCACGCGGCATTACCAGGGTGAACGGTGTAAACTCGGCCAAGGGTCTGATCTTTTTTCTCACCAGGATGGCCTGGACCTGGCTTTCCTTGTTTCCTTCTGAAGAACTTCTTACCTTCCCGAACGAAATAGGATGGAACTTCACAATATAAAAGTGTTGAAGCAAATTTATCGGATCGGCATAGTTCGAAGAAAGCAAGAAGAGTTGTGTTTGGAGGGCTGTTAAACTGGTCACGAACGTCGTCTTCATTAAAGTAAACCTGCTGGCAAATTGTTCATTTTAACATGATGTTTGACCTGACTCCACACTAATTCTATTGGATTTAGTTCGCAATGATAAGGTGGAAGGCGTAGAACTAAATGACCCATTTCTTTAGCCATTTCATCAATTTTGTACTTATCGTATTTATATTTCACACTTTTAATAATTTCCATTAAATGTTTCTTCAACATATGCTCTTCATACGGCTCCCCATGCGACGAAAGCCATTCCTGCATTTTTCCTTTTTTCCATGCCGAAGTCGGAATAGCCTCAACAATTTGCACTTCAAAGTAAAAAATATGGAGCAGTTGATACAGGAAGGATTTAATAATGTGACAACCGAAAAGTGGAAAGACTGTGTCGAGCATGTAAAAAAAATCGAGTCTGAAATGTGGAAAGCCGATGAAATTCAGGATGGCATTGAACCTCTACTCATAAATCTGGGTGACAGCTCTTCATAAGATACTGAATCAACTGACTGTGATGACGAACGGGATGCCTGTCTGCTGTCATCATCAAAGGTAAGCCAATGAGGAGTATTTTCTTTAATAATAACGTACTTCAACTTTAACGTCAGTCAAAACTTCACACATTTCCTTGTGCTTGTACTTTACTTATTTTATTTTGATTGTTTTCTTTATGTTACATTCAGCATACGTTATAGTTAATTTAATTTAATTTCGTTGTATCTGTTATGTTAGCCTACTATTAGTATTATTATACAGCACTTAGTTCAAGTCTTCGTCACTGCACAATCGCTGAATGCGCGGAAAGTGTACGCGAAGCGCTTTGTACTGCCTCCTCTCATGGAGTGGCAACCCTGTCGTAACGCGCCATAATACCAATGCTTCATTCTAAACGTTGGATGCCCTATAGTACACGAGCTGGAAGTCCTTTGTGGATTCCTGCCATATTGGCACCATTATCGTACCCCTGGCCCCGACAGTCTTTCATGTTTAGTCCACATTCAGCAATTTCCTTAAACATAAGGTCAGTGAGAGCTTCGCCGGAGGTTTCTTCGGCCACTCGATACGCTATAAAGCTCTCCTGTATGTTAATTTCATCATTTTCTTCATTAACATAGCGAATCGTTAGAGATGTTTGCTCTCTGCGGCTAATATCCTGAGTGCAGTCGAAAATTACAGAAAAATACTTGGCATTCTTTATTTTATTTATGATGGTTTCCTTAACTGCATTACCTAACATATTAATAAACTCATTTTGAATCGTTACACTTAACAAGTGAAAGTAAGTTTCTCGGTTGGATATTCTGCGTAAATGTTCCATTAAAACTACATCGAACTTCCCTAATAGTTGTACAAGACCGAGAAAATTGCCATTGTCTTTTGTAAATAACTTGGAAGACGAGCCTCGAAACGCTATGTTATGTTCTGCTAAATACAAAGTGATTTCGACTATCCGTCGCAACACCTCCTCTGAGCGCTGTGTTTCAGTGTTGATTTGATAATTTCCTGGTCAATTGAAGTACCCCCTTTGAGTCTACTTTCAGCCGTGCACCACTGGACCATGTATTTAAAGTGACCCTGTGACATTTCGTGAGATTTCAACCTCTCAGCCATGTGTTTCCAATTATTAAAACCCATTTTTTGTCCAAACTGTGATTTTGAGGATGGGTCAAAAATCCTGCAGCAAATACAGTTTGCCGAATCATTCTTTTCTGAATAAACTAACCAACGTCTAAGACCTTTTTCGCCGTTTTCAGCGAAACGGAATCGAAAGCCATTTGAAAAATGTCTGTTATTGGAATTTTTTGGATGCTGATAATCTTCCTTGGAAAATTCAGCAGGGTATTTTAAAATTAGGTCATTGCGCTGCTCATTTAAGATGAGATCTGGCCATGTTGCTGGATCTCCAGACAAAGCCAAACTATCAACATGTTTGCTAATGCTGGTGTTATCGTCAGTCTTAGACTCGAAAGTTAAATTTACCTCTTCCTCTTGGTTATTATCTCGACTTTCAGTTTCAATGTCAATGACTGTAAGAAGGGCAGAAATTTCTCCGCTAGCGCTAGCCCCTTGAGAACTCTTACTTGGCACTGGCAGGTCACAGACGGTATCGCCGGTATCGGGTTCTGCCGCTGGGATTGAAGATGAATTTGAAGGATTAAAATAACTAGTTAGTTTCGGCACTTTGGACAGTAACACTTCCCGGGCTAATTCACTTTCTTTATTTAATTTTCTCCACTGAGATTCCGATAACTTTTTGGACATATTGGACACTGACACAATTCACGTAAATAACTCGTTAATCACTCATCAAACTAAGCTGACTAGAGTGGCAGCTGAGCTGAGACTGCTGACTGCCGTAGGAGAAAGGAGGGGTCGGTGTAGGGGCGGTGGTGGGTGGGGGAGGGGCGACATGTCAAAACGTGCATATGTCAGGTCAGTGTCTCTACCATGAGTCATCGTCAGCGTCCCAAGGTCGGCCGGTCGGGCGAAATAAAAATAGAACAGGGCAGCGACTCGTGTGTACAGAGCGACACTATGCGACATTGCAATATTGATTTATATTAAGATAATTAAGTTGGGACAGGGCCTTCAACTCCACAGTGGAGTTCATTATTAGGCTATTATAACTAAACTAAAAGTAGTATACAAGCAAATCCAGCTACTCAATTTTCCTAAAATATTTTATTTGGGAAAACATTGCAAATATATAAAGTGAGTGGTGTCAAATATGTATTTGTTCAATAAATGCATACAACGTAATATTCAAAATTCAGTTATACATGACTTTCCAAAATACGTTATGTAAATCTAACTTTTTTTTTTCAAATTGTTTGTATTACTTTTGACGTGGCACCCGCGGCGCCCCACCCACGCGACGGCCCTGGACCCAATTACAACCCTTAGTAAGAAGTCTTATAATGAGCTTGACTTTCAAATGGAATACCCGCGCTACCAAATCATGCCTATCTTGAGGTTGTTGATCTTTTTTTCAGGTACTCGAATACTTCGGACCATTTTGGATTGCAGGTCAATGTTACAAAAAGATCACGACGTCCAAAATGGCGCACGTAAGTCATAGCATCCCGAGTGCGTTCATGCATATAGCACGGGCCTCCAGTGAAAGTCACGGCAACACGACCATTTTACCAATATCTGACAAACGGCTGTCATTACTCATTGTGCGTCCTTCAGTTGCACATATTCCTAACTTCTCAACTTTTTCTGATTGATGCGAATCCAAAGTAGTCTCTGTGTCTCAATCTTTGCATACATATTGTAACCTTTATGCATCTGTGATTGCATAAATTCTACATATTTATTTCAGCAAGATTTTATTCATGTTTTAAAGCTGATGTGAGAAAGACGTTGCCTGTAGACCAGAGGACAACAAAGGAAGACCGGTACGTGCTTTTTCTACAACTTTCACCGAGCGCGGACAATAGAGAAAGGAGGAGAAGGCAAGCATCTGGTAACCACATGGGCTTAGACAACGCGAAACGGTCATTCAACCAAGCGGGTAGATACGAAAATTTCAACGATCACTTACTAGATAAACCCCGCCCATTTGAGAGAAATTGGAGCAGTAATTAAAATGCAGAAACAGGAATTACACCATCGTATAGGGGACAATCCCAGCCTCTCAGAAGTATTTTCAAAATTTAAATTGAGTCATTCTGTGATTTTTGCCAGAAGTAAAACGAAATTAGGGGGCGGATTTAAAACTACCAATACCAGCGAGGGACGCGAGACGCGACCAAATCCCGACGAAATTAAGGAACAATGAAGGGAATTACGGAGCTCATTATCTAAGGATCCAGCGATCGGATTTTGGATTAAAAGAAGCCATGAGACATTGAAAATGAGGACGTTCGAATGAGCTAATTTACATATTCATGCGAGTGTTATTATCGAATAAAATTCTAAAAGCTCCCCACTCCGAGTACTTCTTCGACAAATCATAAAAATAATAGCTGGACACGCAGTGAAGAGTTCTACTTTGGGCACTGCTGAGGCGCGAGCCCACGCTCGTCGCGTTCTGAAATTAACAAAATGTTTACAAGTTCTACAGTTCTACTTTGAGCATCGCAGAGGCACGAGCCCACGTTCGTCGCATTCTGAAATTAAGAAAATTTTATAAGGATAAGCAGTTCTATCTTCGGACATTTGAATATCGTTAAGTATTCGCGAGTGCGAATCGGAACAGTACCGCGAGTGTGCATACCATTGACAGTACGAAACTGTTATATGGTAGAGATAGCCACACGTGCTATTAGCATCAAAGTCAGTGAGATAGAAAGCTATGAACTATCAACTGAATTGAGTAGGTTGATGATAGCTTTAGGAAGTAGGAACTACACACGCGAGAACCGTGCATTGTAATAATAATAATAATAATAATTCACAGTGGACGTTTGCTTTGGTGTTTTGTTTTTGTTTTTGAAACCGTATGTAAAATTCTCCTCCTTGCAAGTTGAACCAATTGATCCAGAAGGCTGATATCAAGGACCAGATCATCACCATCATGATGTATACGAGATAAGTAGATATTGCATGGGGCATGTTTGCCATAGCGAAGCCTCCGTGGCTTAGGCGGCAGCACGCCGGCCTCTCACCGCTGGGTCCGTGGTTCAAATCCCGGTCACTCCATGTGAGATCTGTGCTGGACAAAACGGAGGCAGACAGGTTTTTCTCCGGGTACTCCGGTTTTCCCTGTCAAAATTTCATTCCAGCAACACTCTCCACTATCATTTCATTTCAACTTGTCATTCATTAAATCATTGCCCCAGAGGAGTGCGTCAGGCCTCGGAAGCCGGCACAGTTCATATCCTCGCCGCTAGATGGGGCTTCATTCATTCCATTCCTGACCCGGTCGGAGACTGGAAGCAGGCTGTGGATTTTCATTTCATGTTTGCCATAGCGCATCCCATCATGGGAGTCGGATAGTTTTATCTCGATCATAAGTAATTATGATAAAATAGGTATTTTGGGCACAGCAGGCATGTTTTGTGTAAATTTGTGTATATTCGTCATTTATGAATTTTTGTGTGTTTTTTATAAGGTAAGATTCGTATATGAGCATCAAATCTTGTTTAATTGTGTTTTGTTTGAGGGTTTCAGTAACTTTGCTGAATGCACATTTAAGGGAATAATTGGGTTGATAGTGCCTACGCACGACCATAACGTAAAAGCTAGTATGGGGGAGATAGCTTGACATTGTAACTAGACCAGCAGTGACACTGCATTTAGGTGAACAGTAAGTAAGGTATTGAGGACCACACCAAGGTAAAGAAAGGTAAGATGGAATGGCTGGATGACAATATAATATTCAGAAAAGGTTGAGAGTTGATCCTTGGTTGAGCTGAAATAAAATCCGGAGGTGGTATTCCCGTGTTCTACGATGATATAAATGGTAAGTGAATTAATGGCGGAGGCGAAGTTCCCGCGAATCTACGATGATATAATTGGTAAGTGAAATGATTGAATTCATTGTCTGATGAGAGTGCACTATAGCTCCGTCGGAAAGGTAACTGTACAGCTCGAGCCCAAGGCAGTCATACGGAAAACAGGTATAAGGATTGTGGTCAGCCGTCTGAATTCTGAAAGGAGCAGCGAAGGTCGTTGCTTGCCCAGCTGGTTTATTATGGTGTGAGGGTGTCTGTCACAAGGTCGGGAAACCACTTTGAATGCTATTGTTTTCTTTTGTGAGGGAAGGTAGTCGAACCTCCCAGAGTTTGTTTCTTTTATTACCGCTTCAGGAAGCGATGTCATGTAATATCATTTTGAGTGCATTCATTATAGTTGTTTGTTTATTAAAAGTCACGGGGCACCGGCCACCGAGTTGTGTTTATTTGATGCTTCATGTATTTTGACTTGTTTTGGTTTACCGTAATTAGCAGTGTTGTTTTAGTTGTAACTACACATTATCTGGAACACTTTATTGAGATTCTAACATTTTCATAACCAACTTTTTTCACAAACAAATATGTTAACACCAATTCACAGAATAGTAAAAACCAAAGAGTTTTGTACATAGGAACGAAACGTTACCAACCTTAACATTTACAATTTTCTCAACATACTCCCACCTAATTTACAATTTTCTCAAAATTGGAAATTATCAAAGTGTCAAACAGGTGTACAATGTATGTCAACTGAATTCCTTCTCCTCTGTAACATGAAATCAAAGATCTAGTCTTTTAGGAGGGGCCACTTTTCTTCCTGCTCTTGTCCTCAATTCTTCAGGGGATTTGGACACATCCTTGTCATCATCGTCCATGAAGTGGGTTTTTTCTTGGTAACTCTCGGTGCAGGACTGGACCTCCAAGGGGTAGACTCTCTGTATAGGACGTACAACAGTACCACTGCTAGTCTTTAGTTGAACCACCCGGACTCTTCCATCTCGCCCTGGAATGAGCTGCTCAATTCTTGCCAAAGGCCAATCTATTCTCTTCCGATTGTCCGATCCTATTATAACCACCTCTCCAATTATAGGCTTTCTAGTTTCGCGCCGCTTGGTCCAGGTTAACTGCCCCAGATATTCTGATCGGAAGCGTCTTCTTAGCTCTTCTCTCAGTCTTTGCAGATACCGAATTTTCCGAGTGATGCTTGCTGACTCAATGCAGTCCAGGTCAGGAACTCCTGTCTCTCGTACTTCTTGCAGTAGCATGGATGGGGTCAATGGAATAGGATCTCTATTATCTTCTGCCGTATAAGTCAATGGTCTTGCATTAATCACTGCTTCACAGTCAATAAGTATGGTCTGAAGCTCATCCCAAGACAATGAAGCCTTCCCCAATGTCTTCCGTAAAATTTGCTTCACCAGGCTTACCAATCGTTCCCAGAAGCCTCCCCACCACGACGCCGTAGGCGGATTGAACCTCCAAATTATGCGTTCTCCAGTGCTGTAGGTAACGATTTTCTCCCAGTCTAACCTTTCAAGAGCATTACACGTTCCTCGAAAATTTGTTCCATTATCACAGATGATCACTTTAGGTCGACCACGCCGTGCGATAAAACGCCTCAGTGCTCTTATGAATGCTTCAGTTGACAGAGACGGAACTAGTTCCAGATGTACAGCTCGGTAGCAAGCACAAGTGAATAGAGCAACCCATGTCTTCGATGAATCACGAATATACAAGGGTCCTGCAAAATCTATTCCAATGACTTCGAATATGGCCACATCGTTAACTCGAAGATCTGGCAAAGGAGGAGACTGAGTGTCTAAGTTTTTTGCTTGAAAACGTCGGCAAACAACACATCTCTTGACTGTTCCCTTCGCCAACTGGCGTCCTTTAAGGATCCAGAATCTCTCGCGTAACAAACCTAGGAGAGTTGCTGGACCGGGGTGATTGTTTTTACAATGCACTTCTTCTGCATACCTCTTGACCAACGGATGTTCGGAAGGTAGCACGGCTGGTAGTTTGAACGGACCCTTATCCACACGTTCGACTATCCGTGTCTTGAGTCTAATTATGCCCTTTTGATCTTGGAATACTTCAAAGCTCTCAAGTCTCTGATCGTCTGGGAATTCGAAGGACTCTTCTTGAATGAACAAAACAATTTTGTCTTCGGCTGTAGCCACCTCATTTGTCGATAACGGACCACTTCTTTTAACTTCATTGCGTCGACAGTTGTTGAGAAATCTGTAGATCCATCCCACCATCCGCACAATTTGTTCATATTTACTGAACCGGTGATACAGCCATGTCGTATTATGAGTGATGGCAATAAGGTTATGTTCGTTTACTACTTCATAGCGTATAGAAGATTCAGGCCAGTTTTCTTCTCCTTCAACAAGCCACTTAGGCCCTTCCCACCATTTGGATTCGATTAGTTGTGCGACAGTACATCCTCTTGAGGGTAGGTCTGCGGGGTTCAAATCCCCTGGTATGTGTCTCCAGCTTCGTGCATCAGTGAGCTCCCTTATCTCCTTCACTCGGTTCCTAACAAATACTGTCTTGTCTCCGTTGCCAAGAATCCAGGCTAGTACAGTACTTGAGTCGGTCCAACAATAAACAGCTACTTCTTTCCAACCTAGACTTTCTTGAACTGATTTCAGCAGACGCGCTCCAATAAGAGTTCCTAATAATTCCACTTGAGGGATGGTCAGGGGCTTAAGCGGTGTTACTCTTGCTTTAGCTACTGCTAACCGAAGATGTGCCTCTCCCTGATAACTGCTCCTGATAAAGACAACAGCTGCATATGCGTTTTGACTTCCATCACAAAATACGTGTAGTGAGATGTCCTCCTCATTGCCAAGGTGACGTATCGCCTCAATTTCTCTTAAGTGAGGCAAGTCCTTTAGCCACTTCTCCAACCGCCGTCGAGTATCTTTGTCGATAGGCTCGTCCCATCCCAACTTTCTGGTCCATAACTCTTGAATTAACAGTTTCAGCCTAATTGTTACTGGAATGGTTAGTCCAATCGGA
Source organism: Meconema thalassinum (assembly GCA_946902985.2). NCBI lineage: Eukaryota > Metazoa > Arthropoda > Insecta > Orthoptera > Tettigoniidae > Meconema > Meconema thalassinum. Next base: position 1,851,481,053 of record OX336388.2, read on the forward strand.
TCGAAAATGCGGTGGATTATTGAAAGAATAGTCCTCTTCGTCAAATCTCCTATTTCACACGATCTCTCCCACCAATCCATATTGATCTTCAGAGTATCGTCTTGGCGATTCCACCTAATGCCAAGCAGTGAAGACTCCTGAGAAGATCCGTCTCCGGTTGACTCCCATCCCCGAAGGTCGAACCCGGCCCTCGCCATGATAGTCCTTGAAAGGTAAACGAATTCCTCAACTTCTTCTGCTCGATCGAGGCTTGTCACCAGATTGTCAACATAAAAATTGTTCTTCAATGATGATGCAATTTTAGCCTCCTTTGGATCAGTTGATTCCATATATTTTTCCAGGTGGTAGCCAATTACTGCTCCAAGAAGAAACGGGCTACTGGTAACACCGAACACCACTCTGGCATGACGAAGGACTTGTAGGTCTTTCTCACTATTATTACCATACCACAGGAACTTCAGGTAGTCTCTCTCCTCTGGGTGTACACTTATCTGTAAAAATGCCTTCTTGATATCAGCTGTGATGCCTATCTTTCGTTGCCGAAACCTCAAGAGTAGTTCGGGTATGATTTCAATAAGGTTAGGTCCTTCTTCAAGGCAGTCGTTCAGTGATGGCAAACCTCTCTCCTTCGCCGATGTGTCGAACACGGGACGCACTTTCGTAGTTGTACTATTTTCCTTCAGCACTGGACGGTGAGGAAGATAGTGTCCAGTAGATAGATCCCTCGCCATTTCCACAATGCCTTCTATCACCCAATCTCGTAAAATAGTGTCATATTCTTCATAGAGACCAGGCTTTGCCTTTAATTTTCGGGTCATTCGAATCAATCTGCCTTCTGCAATCCCTCGATTGGTTGGAAGGTCTGGAGCATCTCTCCCCCATGGAAGACGTACCTCGTATCTGCCATCTACAAAAGCAACCGTATTTTTGAAATACCTCAGTGCTGACATCCTCTTCTCCTCCTTTGTGGTGTTCTCTACAGGATCGGTTATCCCAATGGTCTCCATTTTCCACAGATCAGATACGGGTAGCTGAGTAATACTGAGTGCAGTGACTGCATTCGCAATACTTGCATGCTTCGCTAGCTCCTTTTTTCCCACGGTGTCTACTACCTTCTTCTTCCCCGTTACCGTCCATCCTAAACAGGTTTCAATGGCTACCAGTCCAGAAGGTAGAGTCTTAATTTTACCTGTCCACAACTTTCCCGCAATGTCAGAACCTATCAAGATGTCAATAGGAGCTACAGAATCTCTGCACATCGGAATGTGTTCTCTTAGTAATTCTTCCCTCACTTCTTTCCTGACTTCTACTGATGGAATCGTAGCTGTAATTGTCCTTTGGTCTAACGCTACGAAATTGCATGCAAAGTCGTTATTTAAGCTGAGTAAGTGCACCTTGTAACATCGGTGCTTAACTACCCCTGTTGGCTTACCACCAAAAAGAGAGTGGATAATGCTCTCTTCCCCAATCGGAGAGTAGTTCATTTCTTCAGCCAAACTACTAGAAATATACGAACGTTGGGATCCACTGTCTATCAGTAACCTGGCCTTCCTGATTTTGTCACCATTCTTAACGTAAACTAACAGAGTCTGGAGATAGACCTCCGTTTGCGAGCTAACTGACAAATTGCTGTCAATAGATGAAGTATTAAACAAGGAAACCTCTTCTCTTTTGATCTCAGAATTCTTCCCCTCAACACAACCTTTCTCTTCTGCTTGATACTTCTGAACAGCTGGACATAATAATGGTACATGTCGTCCACGACAAATAACACATCGTGCTCGACACTGCTGTGCAGAATGACCTGCTTTGGTACAAGAAAAACAGCGCTTATCTTTATACAGAACATCCTTTCGGTTTTCAAGGGACATTTTTTGTGCATGGAGACATTCTGTGGAACAATGATTCACCCCTTTACAAAATACACACTTCTGAGTGTCAGATTCAATGCTCAGACTGGCAAGATCGATCGCAGAAGCAAAATTAACTTTGTCCATATCATGCGATTTTCCTGGACTCTTAGCCTGGTTGTAGGAAAGGGACTGATTATTTGCCATTGCAACTCTCTCCTCCCCTTCTACTTCTCTCTTCAAAAACAACATTAAATTATCCATCTGTTCCTTCAGTGTCCTATTGGGTTCATTGGAACGTTGCCACACCTTCAGTATGTCTGCGGGCAGACACGATTCTATTAGCGGAAACAATAATGCGGCATAATTATTCGAGAACACATTTAATGACTCTAGTGCCCGTAATTGAGTTTCTAGTTTGTCATACAAAATACTGATCTTGACCGTCTTCCTTTCCATAACTAAACTCAGTAGTTCCCGTACATAATACTCGATAAGGAGATCATTACGTCCAAATCTGTCCTTAAGTGTTTCAATGGCCTTTCCGTAATTTTCGACTGAGGGAGGGAAACTCACAACAACCGCGCGTGCTCGAGAGTTCTCTTTCGTGGCTTGAATCAAGTACTGAAATTTTTCCTCCTTACTTAACGACTGACACTCGTCAATTTGTGAGAACTGTGACCAGAATGATATCCAACCGGCTATTTCCCCGTCATACTTATTCAATTCTAATTTCGGTAGGCGAAGAGATATTTCGTTTCCCGAACGATCGCCAACACAACTAGATGAAGTATGAGCAGCGCTATTCCTTGTTATCAGATCAGAGGCCTTACCTTTAATGCTGTGGTAACGTAAGGTATACTCCTCTGCTTTCTCCATTTCCGCCATCAGTACTTCTTCGATCTCCTCTTCCTTTGTTTCAGCACAGATGTTTTCACAAATCTGACTGTCCAGCTCCGATAACTCGTGTCTTCTTTCTTCGAGCACTAATAAACGCGCACTTATTAATTGTAAATCTGCATCTCTCTGAGTCAGTAGTTCGTCTAAAGCACTGCAAGCTTTCGTGAACAATGTGCGGATAACCGCTCTCCTCTTAGTTATTTGTGTACCCGCCATAATTACGGACTACGGATGTAAACAACAGGATACGGTATACTGGATTATACAGGCACAGTTATACTCGCTACTATCAAATTGTAATTCAACAAAGTTTATACACGCTTGTTAAAGTCGTGTCACGGTCGCCATATGTTGTTTTAGTTGTAACTACACATTATCTGGAACACTTTATTGAGATTCTAACATTTTCATAACCAACTTTTTTCACAAACAAATATGTTAACACCAATTCACAGAATAGTAAAAACCAAAGAGTTTTGTACATAGGAACGAAACGTTACCAACTTTAACATTTACAATTTTCTCAACAAGCAGAGTCATAGCTCTGAGTGAGTTAATTGCTTTATAAGCTAGAACATGCACAACTGCCTGTGACCTAGAATAAGCCTATTGCCTTCATCATCGGACTCTTGTGAGAAAGAATGATGATTGTACGAGAAATCCTGTCCGAACCCCAAAAACCAATTTTGTAATTGTAAACATGAGTGCGCATTTTGACAGAATGGCTGGGCTATTCAGACCATAGTTTGATGAATTAAGTCTGTTGACATTTTATTTTTGAACTTGAAGCAGTGGACTGCAGTGAATTAGATTATTTTCTTTTCCTGGTTTCAGCCAGTGTGATTATCATTTATATTTTACAATTTGATTTGTTGATTAGAATCTTAGCTTGTGTTCAGAATAATTTAAGGGAGTACATTTTTGTTGTTTCATTGTCTGTGGATGGGAGCAAGTGGGAGATGCTATTTTTGTGAATAAATTATTTTATATTAGGTGTTCTCTGACATACTGATTTTAAGTTAAGCCTCCTGTGATCCTTGATGATATCCCTAGGGTGTTTAGATTAAGTTAGAGCCACACCGAACAGACCATTACCCCGAGCTAGTGTCGGCATCCTAGGAACCTTGACGGGTACAATATCAACCAGAAACTGATTGAGAAGATTGCGAAATAACAAAAGATAAGAATTATCACCCTCACGCTCAAATATTCTAAAGCTGTAAAAGTTAGCGGCAGACACGGTCTTCTTCAAAGGTGCCCGAGTGCTGTTGTGACGTTGAGGGATATTACCGCAGTAGCCATCTTCTCGACGGCAGAACATAAGCGGATATTGCAGAGCATCATACGCGCGATGTGTTTCACTAATACGAAGTAACCTGCTATCTCTGCCGTGGAGTACAATATCCCTTTTCTCAAACTCCTGACCAACAAGTAAAACCGCCACTTCCTTAGTGCTAGGGGCGTTATAGCGGCCTCTGTGCTCGCCAAGAGGTCTTTTGTCAGCTTTGATAACCACCCGGAAGTCTTGAATGACATCAGGAACTGATTCCATTGCTGTTATAAAATCCTGAATGTATCTATTATGCTTGTGTAACAGATCCTGCAATTGGAGAAACCTGCAAAGTAAATTTGTAGACATTGAGGCTGCTGTTCAGATGGCGCGCCCACACAGCTCACTGCCTGCAAAGCACCAGAACACTAGCGGCTTCGGTGGCGTAGTCGGTAGCATGCTGAACTGCTGTGCCCAAGATAGCGGGTTCAAACCCGGCCGAAGTCGTCGGATTTTTAAGAGCGTTAAAAATCCTTCAGTATGCCTTCCTTCGGAGGGGAAGTAAAGCCGGCTGTCCCACGTCATAGATTTATGGCATGTAAAAGATCCTTTCACAGACTAAACTTGTGTAAAGCAAAAATTGTTAGGTTGGATTTCGTCAGAACGCTCTATCAAAGTTCCAACGTTCACCACTAGGTATCATTGATAGCTGGTGGCGAAAGTTGGAACTACTTGAAATTGAACGTAACTTGTAGCTCACCCTTTAGGGTGTCCGCTGGAAGCAGTTACAGACTCAGGCGAGCCGAACATGTCCTCGGACACTCCCGGCACTAAAAGCCATACGATAAATAAATTAAAAAAACAAAACACTAGTAGGGGCGACGTGATGCAGCCCGCATTGCCTGGCAACAATAAACTTAGGCATTATTGAAGCTGTTTTTTCGTGGTTTGACCATGATCCCGAGTGAATTTTTTGAAAACCTTTCTTAGCGAGTACCTACAGCCCTTGAGGAAGCTGCATACCAAATTTCATTCCAACCCGTTCGGTGGTTTCTGAGATTTCGTGATGAATGAGCGAGTGGTGTTTGACAAATATATAGTAGAAGGCATTATTGAAGCTGTTTTTTTCGCGGTTTGACCATGATCCCGAGTGAATTTTTTGAAAACCTTTCTTAGCGAGCACCTACGGCCCTTGAGAAAGCTGCTTACCAAATTTCATTCCAATCCGTTCGGTGGTTACTGAGATTTCGTGATGAATGAGTAAGTGGTATTTGACAAATATATAGAAGCAGAAGAAGAAGATATATAGATAGGAAAGGTTACGCGTGAGACACATTTCAATAGCCCACTTTGTAACACATTTTTGTTCAGCACCCGACAGCTGTGGGCAACAGAATAGTACGATTCCTGAAACTAGGAAAGCGGAAGTAATGCTCGAAACCCCGTATTCAATAGCGATTTTTTGTTTACTTTAATATAAAATTTAAATGCTTTTCGGTCGGTTAACGCGATTGTACCCAAATTGCAATAGTCGTTGTTACCAAAACCTGAAAGAAATTACACGATATTAATTATTACACATTGATGACCAGTTTCGATAGTCAAGCGATCATCAGATTATTTACACTCAAGTTATTAATCTATGTCTATGAATATGTGAGTTAAGATACACTATATACACAACTATTACAGCTTATCACACTAAACAAGTACACTTGAAGGTCAAGCCGCTAACATTATCATAACAAACAAGAAGTTCCGTGGCGAACTAAAGAGCCTACTTTTCTCGAAATGTAAGATTAATTCCAATGATTAATCTATATGGACCTAATTAGAATAATGACGAAATTCAGTTGGTAATAACGACATTTCTTATTAGTTCGAAATATAACTGGCATAATGTAGCCTAATAGAGCACTCCAGTTAGCAGCCCTGGTGACTGAATATATTCTTAGTTCCATCTCTTAAGGTACAGAATACAAAATTTGGCTGAAGTCCAATGGATAGCATGGACGTTACATGCAGTTAAACATTGGATCTAACAGCGCGCGTAAAATCATGTTGGCAACTATGTCATGCATGTATTGGTCAGAAATAATCTGAACTATTATGATCTATTGTTGTGCCAATTTTGGATGAAATCCATTTATTTGTATAGAAGTTGCATGTATTTTAAAATTGGACCAATCAGCAGGCTTAGAATCATGTTGGAAGCACTGACGTATATTAATTACTCCAAATTAATCTAGAATGTAAGGTACTATACGTGTGCAAAGTTAAGTGCTGTTGCCTTGAATACTTTCTGATATACTGATATTAGGGTAAAAAAAATAGAGACAGCATTTATTAACAGTGGCAGCCCTGGTTGTTCTTAAGAATACGCATAGTCATATCTGTTATAGTACACATACAACATACGAAATTTGGTTGAAATCCAATTGATAGTATAGAAGTTACATGTATTTACAATTGGTCCTATCAGCAGGCTTAGAATCATGTTGGTAGTACTGAGGTCCATTAGTTACTCCAAATTAATCTAGAATGTTGGGTACTATACGTGTGCATAGTTTAAAGCTGTCGGCTTGCATACTTTCTGATATATGGGTATTTGGATAAAATAAATTGAGAGCATTTATTAACAGTTGGCAGCCCTAGTTGCTCTTAAGAATACGCTCAGTAATATCTGTTTATATACACATTGCACATACGAAATTTGGTTGAAATCCAATTGATAGTGTAGAAGTTATATGCATTTAAAATTTGGACCTATCAGCAGGCTTATAATCGTTTTGGCAACACTGCCATGTATGGCCTCCTGGAAATTAAACTGCAATATTATTACCTATACGTGTGCCAATTTTGAAATAGCTCCCATTCATACCTTCCAAGATATCCAACATGGTGCTCAAATTTCAATTGCGATTTTTCAGCAGTTGGTAGCACTGATATCATTTTCAAATATGGCCGTGAGATATTCAGGTATAGATCTTTACTCCTACCAAATTTTGTTTCGATTGCTGCAGCCGTTTAGGAGTTGACAGGGGGGGGGGGACACACACACACAGACAGACAGACAGACAGACAGACGGACAGACAGACAGACAGACACACACATTTGCCCGATCTCATAAGTCTACTTTTTCCTCATTTTTGCAAAATGTGAAAAGTAGGCTAAAAATCACATACTAACAAACCTGACAAGTTACGCAAGTTTACAATAAACTTATTTTGGTTGGTTCCTTAGTTTAGGGGCTGCGACAACGCGGTCATGTAGCCCCGTGTACTTTGGGTGTGTGTAGAATCTGTCTGATAACCGGTGTTGATTGTGATGACTGTATTAGTGTGTGTATCTGTTTTTTAATTCAAGTAGAGACTGCAACTTTGAATTTTCAAATAGTTCCTACTTTTGCCGCCAAACGCCACCGTCAACGACTACTAGGCCTAGTTCAGAACTAGCTACTAGACACCACCGCAGTCGGCTCTTGGCAACGAACGTAGCAACCTAAGAGCGTTGTTTACATCCTTAACCTATCCAATTTAGTTTCACACAGGTGTAATTAGTGGAAAGATCTTTAACATGCCATAAATCTATGACATGGGACCGCCGGCTTTACTTCCCCTCCGAAGGAAGGCATACTGAGGGATTTTTAACGCTCTTAAAAAATCCGACGGCTTCGGCCGGGTTTGAACCCGCTATCTTGGGCATAGAAGCTCAGCATGCTACACAATAAACTTATGTAACTAAAATATTTTATATGCCTTAACCCACATATTCGAAGACATAGATTAATAGCCAAAGTGTAAAGGATCTGATGATGATCGAAACTGGTCATTCAAGTGTATTAATTAATATCTTGCAATTTCTTAAAGTTTAGGGAACAACACCCATTACAATTTGGGTACAATCATGTTGACCGACTGAAAAGCATTTCAATTTCATTTACTAAGGCAACACTGAAAAAAATGGCTTCCAACACGATTACGTTGCTTTACTATTTTTGGCTTTCGGCTACAGAGCCATGCAGCCATCTTTAATTCGTATGTATGTTCTATTACTGTAATATTATGATAAAGGTCATACAGAAATAACCTTATTAGCCTTTCAAAATAAGACTGCCGCTGAACTTCGCTGCGCCAGCGTTTGCTGATAGCAACAACAGGAGCCTTGTCGTACGAGCAGGAGGACACTAGTGATGACGGAGTGCAGTCTGCACATAAGTTATATTGTGAATATTGTAGCGGAAAAATTAATAATAATGGGCGAATTAAGAATGGTGTGTATCAACAGCAAAGCTAAACTTAATAGCTCATGTCACCACGGAGAGTATAACGATCAAAGGCTACTGGACGTTAGTTATATCCTACCCGCGCGACTTTGCCTGTAAACTCAGCAAGCGGACAGAATGGCACAAATAAATAAGAATAGTTTCCACCTCGACCACCGGCAATCGTATCTTGAAAGGAATGCATATAAGGACAACAGAATACACATGCTCTAGACCGGACTCAAACCGGCACTAGGCGCATCGCTCATTTATATACAACTAGCAACCCGACCCGGCTTCTCCCGGGAACAGTTATGAATGCATCACGTATTAAGCGCTTTCTTTTCGATGTCAATGAACTCGGCATGATGGGTTAAAATCACTGACTGGATTATTAATTATAGTATCATGGAGATGCATGTGCAACGAATTCTCGTCGGACGTAATTTAAGAATGGCGAGGTGCATGAAACACAAATCCCCCTTCCGTCCAATCTTCACTTGAATGTGTACTTTACGGAACGAAAAGTTCACAGGCGAAATGAAGAAAAGCCGAGTTGCACCTCCAGGGAAACTCCAAACACAACCAGCCTTCTCTGAAGTCTTAACACAACACGACTCGACAGTTTGCTGCTGGCTGTGTCTGGGGCAATAGGATCGCCCGCTAGCTAGGCTGTAACTGGGATGATAGGCTCGCCCATAGCTAGCTCGTAAACTGTCACCTCAGTAATCTAATGAAGATTGTTGGAAGAAATGAAAACGTAAAAACGCTTATAGTGGGCGATGTACTGAAGATAGAGATATGCTCTCCCGGACTTTTTTGTAGAACTTTTCATGCTGAACAATTCTTACACTCATAGTATACTGATATTTTAACGGTTTGCCCAGCGTAAGCTTAAAAAGCGCACGGACGACAGGTTTTTCTTTGTCGACTTTTTCACTGAAATCGTTAATGCTAGGCTTCCTTTGGTCATAAATAAAGTATTTTCTACAGAATCCTTCCTCGAGATATCTTTTACAGAATGGTAAAAACCGCATCAGAATCCATCCAGTGGTTCTCGAGATTACCCGTGACATCCAAGAATCGGGGACTTTGTTTTATACTAAGTAGAGATACCACTTGTTAACCTAGGACCTCTGGGGGTGACAGTCAAGAATGCTTGCCACTACACCGTGAGGTGGCTTCGTAAAGTGAAACTAGAAGTGGACCAAACGAGGTCTGGAAATAGTTACACGTATCGCATTGGGAACGCAGTGGAATATGTAACAAGTAGTTACAGAGAATTCCACGCCTGCCGGCGAAATAATAGATTAGCGTGTGACGTCCGGGAAGACCCGTGAGCAAGAATGATGATGTCACTAACACCTTAAAATTGGCGAACTACCTTAATCCTTACCTTGCCTATATAGTACGCCACATTAAAGCAGTGCCTTGAGTTTTTTCGAAATTTTTAACCATATAGGCAATAAACCTAGGAAATTCTTACAAATGCATGTTTTAATCAATATGCATATTTAGATAACTTTTGATACATTTTTCGATACCATGTTCAGTACATTCAGAAAACGCTGTCAATTTCACATATTTTGACGATTTCGGTGAATAAGCATGTGTTTAAGTCTTCAGTCCTTAGACTGGTTTGATGCAACGCTCCAATCCCCTTGTCCTGGGCTGATCGTTTCATCTCTACATGGCCACCACACCTTACATCGAGGTAATCCGTTTAACATATTCTAACCTCGGCCTTCCTTTACCGTTTTTTGTCCTCCACCCTTCCTTCCCAAGTTTCACTTCCATAAGGAGCAACGCTCCACTCATAAGCTTCAAAAATTACATTCTAACACTTTAATTTATATTTGATGTCAACATATTTCTTTTCAACAGAAAAACTGTTTTTGCCTGTGCTATACTTTACATATGCTCCGATTCATTCATTATGGACCAGTGACACTTTTCCCCAAGATTCTCCTCCAAACGTCTTGGATAACAACTAGTTAACTAGTATAACAAAAATAGGTTGGGATGAAGAGCTGGAAGAGGATCTCAAACACTCTTTCATGGCTTGGATGGCAGACTTGCCAATTCTGAAAGATATTAAGATTCCAAGGTGGATAACAAAGGTAGACAGTGATAATGGCTTGAGTTCTATCCATTGTTTTTGTGATGCCAGTCAGGAAGCCTATGCGGCTGCAGTGTTTCTTAGATTAGAGGACAGTTCTGGGGTAAGAAAACAGCTCATTCAAGCAAAATCTCGCGTGGCACCGATAAAAGACACCAGTATACCTAGGCTTGAATTGTTGCAGCAGTTATTGGTTCCCGACTGACCACTCCATACTATAAGAGATGGAGTTTAAAGTTCTTCAGCTGTTCTTCTGGTGCGACTCTTCTACCGAGATAGCATGGATCAAACGAGAGGAACAATGGAAAACCTTTGTGAGTAATCGAGTACATGAAATTAGGAAACTTACCCCAACAGAATCATGGAGACATATATACCCGGAAAAGAAAATCCAGCTGATCTTCCTAGCAGAGGGTGTCATAGATGTAAGAGATGCTGCAGTGTTCGAGATAATAGGTGCTGATTTAGTGGGACCACTATATACTCGTGAAAATAAGGTTTGGATTTGTCTCTTGTCGTGTGCAGTCTACCGAGCGATTCATTTAGAGATAATCTCTTCGTTATCTTCTAGACACTTTCGACGATTTGTGGCTCGTCGTGGAAGACCAGCCATTGTGTATTCAGATAACGGAACCAACTTTACAGGAGCCTCCAAGATGTTTAAAGCTATGAACTGGGAGAAAATAGCAGAATACAGCAATGTGGAACGGATTGACTGGCGGTTCAATCCACGAACTTCTGCATGGTGGGGTGGATGGTGGGAGCGGCTCATCGGTCTTCTGAAGCAGCTTCTGAAGAGAACGCTTGGGAGATCTAGATTAACTATGGAGGAGTTGTCAACAGTACTGTGCGACTGCGAAGCGATATTGAACTCCAGACCCTTGACCTACGTCTCAGAGGACAATTCTGATTCTGTTCCCATTACTCCCTCTATGTTTATCCAAGGTGTGAAGGAGATTGGAGTACCCGATTTTGATACTGCTTATGCCACTGATTTAGGAAAGGGACTACGGTATCAACAACAAGCAATCGAAAGCATGAGGCAACGGTTCAGAACTGAGTATCTTGGTCAACTCAAACTTACTTCCAAGAATCCGAAGCACAATCTGATGACTGGGGAAGTTGTTCTAATTGGCTCAGACAACAGCAAGAAAATTGATTGGCCTATTGCTATTGTACAGGAACTTATTCCAGGAAAGGGAACTTATTCCAGGAGAAGATGGAGGGTAGCACGGGGTGGATGGTGGGAGCGGCTCATCGGTCTTCTGAAGCAGACTCTGTCCTTTAAAAGGCGGGTTCACACGGAGTCGTGAAGCGGGCGAGAGCACTACTGATCGGTCAGCCGGTCGTGGACACGACCTCGTGTGAACAAGTGGTAGTGGGAATAGGGGTCGTGCCCGCCCTCGAAATGGTGGGGCGTGAAATCTACGACTGGTTGGATTAAGCACGACCGCTTCAGTCTTATTCTTTCCGAAGGGATGACGACAACATGTCTGTATATAAAATTAGTAGTGTCCAGGTGTTTTTTGTTTTGTTTTGATTTTTTTTAGCGTATGGCTTTTAGTGCCGGGAGTGTCCGAGGACATGTTCGGCTCGCCAGTTTTGTAGCTGCTTTGAGGCGGACACCCAATGGGTGAGCTACACGTACCGTAGCGTGTTGAGTGTTGTCTGGGTAGGAAAGTCTGAATGTAAGGGCAAGGAGTTGGAAGGTAGCGGCTGTGGCCTATAGTTAGGGACCAACCCCGGCATTTGCCTGGAAGGAAGATGGGAAACCACAGAAAACGATCTTCAAGGTTGTCGGCGGGGGGATTCGAACCTCCTCGCCTCCCGGATGTGAGCGACTGCCAGCAGTCATGCCGTAACGACCACGGCTAACTCACCCGGTCGTCCAGGTGACTAAGTTTGTCGAGTTGTACCGCGAAAAAGGATGTTTGTGGAAAATAAATTCGGAAGCATACAAGAATCGAGATGCTAGGTCGCAGCATTGCAAAAAAATATGCAGTGAAATGAACATTGATGGTTTCGGGATTCGTGAAGTGGCAAATAAAATAAAAATATTAGAACTTCCTATTATCAGGAAATGTAAAAAAAAATGAATGAAACGGAATCAAATCTGGATTCGACAGCGCAAAGCGGCACTACGTCAAAACGGCCAGAAGAAACAAACAGTTCTCATATTGATGACCCTCTAGCCGTCAAATGAAAAGGAGACAGATGAAGGTTTTTAAGGCCCACATTCGCATAAGGCTACTGAATATAAAAAAGACGCCTTCAAGATAGATATATGCCATCTTCGCACATTTCGGAAGCAATTAAAAAGCTGGAGCCCTTACAATCAAAACTTGCAACGGAGACAGAGTTTGATGATTGGACAACGAGCGAAAAACTTACGACCAGCAAGAATACTTCGTCCGTTTGAACGGAACAAGGTCGTGGGTTCTTGAGTTGAATAAGCAAGTCGTGACACATGCTCAAAACTACTGTAGTAATGCTCTCGCCCGCTTCACGACCCCGTGTGAACCCGCCTTTAGAGATCTCATATGAAGCTTGGTGTAGTGGTAACCAGTCGACCCTACCTCTAGAAGACCAGTCACCGTTGGAACCAGTAGCTGAGGAGATACCTGTAGGTGTTGGCTGTTCCATGGTGAAGACAAGATGTGGAAGAAAAGTAAAATGGCCATCAAGGTTTTCGGAGTGAACTGTAAAAAATGTGTATACTTTCGTTGTTTTTTATTTTTTGAATAATTTTATGTATAAAATTTGTGTTCCTTCCACTGATATAAACTGCAAAACAAAAATGACAATGCGTGTTGAGACAAATGTCTCAAGAAGACTCGGACCAACCCCTATGGAGAACACACGATATTATTACTAGTTGGTACTGCAAATTGGGGCTAACATTCTCAAAAAGGCAACTCGTAACCCTACGACATCCACTGCCTTAGGAGGGGGGAGGAATATATAAGGTGCGTTCAAAAATTAACGAGCCGGAGGCATAATTACAGAAACCAGTACCTGAGATGGAGCCCATCACTTCCGAGCGAGGCGCGCCATGATGTGTGATGAGCTCCATTTCGGCAACGCTGTACAGCTTTCCCCGGAGTGGCTAGCTGGTGAACCATGTGTTATTTCCCTGTACAAATACGAACCGATATAGAATAAGTGAATTAATTTACGTATTTCACAGTCATACAGCATAACGTTTTGATGTATAAGGATTACAACGCGACCAAGAACTACATTTTCCAACTAACCCGAGCCGAGAAAACGTTACCTTACAAAAATGATAACAACTTTGTTTCTTAGACACACAACATTCTGAAATTAGTAAACCTGTTATAAGTTACAACATTCCAATTTATATTGTGTTAAAATTTGGATTCGATCTGATGACGGGTTTTTGAGATAATAATTCTTAAATGTGACGCATGGTTGAAACACGCTTAAAAACGGGCACGTTCTGTGTTCCAACTGCGATAAAAATATTAAAATATAAATTAAAAATTCCAAACCTACATGAACTAACATAAAATAGAACGACAAAATTGATGATGTTATTGGATTTTATGTAGGTCAATTGGTTACTTCACAAACAACCTTCAAACTCGAGTGCACATAATACTTTGGTCGACAGTAGACATTAAGATTAAACTCATCGAGACACTAATACTACCATTTCAAGACTACCGTGACATCGTTCTCGTTGACGCGACTCATGGACAAACAGTGAAATTCCAACAAGCATTGAACTCTTGTCTTCGGTTTGCTTTCAATCTAAGATACGATGCCCACCTAACCCCAAGCTACCGTACTCTTTCTTGGCTTAAACCTGATGAGCGCCGTAAATTTCACTTGCTGACATCCATCTATCGATTTCTGCATGAAAACATTCCCACGTACAGTACATGTCATCAAAATTTCGTTAATTGTCATATCATAACCGAAGCACTCGATCTGGCTCTTCCCTCGCCATCCCCATCAACCACTCATCCTTGTTCAACCGCTCTTGCTGTAGCTGGGTCTCGACTATGGAATTCAACACCTGCTGATATCAGAAATTCTATAACAATAAAGAGATTTAAGGTCGCATGCCAAGATTGCCTATTGAATACTGCTGATTGCCCTGTGCGAATGGTGATGGATGATAGGATGTATGACTGAGCTAGGATTATATCTAGGATATTATAGAAAGGTTGTGACATTGTGATTATTATTATTATTATTTTAATTATTGTAATAAAATTATTATTATTATCAATGTGCCTTTTTAATTTATATTAGTATTAGCATAATTAATGTACTCCTTATTTATTATCATAATTATTTTTTGTATTTCCAAAATTGTCTCATGTACAGGTACCATATTGCGTGGTTAAGTGTCAGAGAGTGCCATGAGCCCTAACTTCAACACTAATGAAGACATAAAATAAATAAATAAATAAATAAATAAATAAATAAATTACTAGACATACAATAAGAGCTGGAATACCACAGTGCTCGTTAATCTGAGACTAATGATAGGCTATTCCATTGTTCCACGTTTTATACCGTATTCAGGCAAATGCTGGGATGGCACATTTCGGAAACGTACGGTTGCTTTCGTCCGAACCGAAGTCCCTCTGACAACTACACACACGATATACACACCACAAACCACGGATCTCAAGAAAGGCAGAAAGTTTAAAAGACTGATGACCATGGTGTCCCAAGCCTCAAACAATAACATTATTATTCCAGTAGACTTATTATTATTATTATTACAGAGACACGTAATTACGCACACACTGGCAAGTCTCAGTTAGCCCTGATGATATTTTCATCGCAGCACTTTCTTTCAACATAAATTGCATTGTAAAATGGAAGAGAATTATTATATTGTTATTGTTACATAAATTACTGGTAGAATTTTCTTACTGACAACGCTTTTCGAAGAACATCACTAAGTAAGACTACCAAATTCATACTTTATTCTTACCGTATTCAATAAACTGCAGCAGTGAGCAGTCTCACGACAGCCAATCAGAGAGCCGTAATCTCCCCTATGCTAAAACTGAACTAGAATTTGCAATCTCGTGTCCAGTACACGACAGAATAAGCTCCTGCTTGCAGGCGTGGCTCCCCTCTCCAGAATTCGGATACTTGGCACCATGACACACTAGATTGTCGGACGGCAGGCCTAACCCTAACCTAAGGAACTCAGCCCAAACGCCATTGTGGACGTGCTGGCTCCAGCAGTACCAAAAACACTGATTTCCCTACCAAATGCAATCACGGCGAGGCAATGGACTGCGTAACTGCTGCACCTCCTGTACTAACATAACATACCAATGTCCCTCCACATCCTTTCATGTGCACCCCGACCTCCCGTCCACCTGTCCTTTCCCTCGCCGAGCCCTCTGCTAACGCTTGACCCTTTCGCTGGTTCTCCGGTCCGCTGCTTCTTCCACTGGCTGGCTCGCATGTGCTGAATAGTTGACTGGTGCTCCGGGGCTGTCTAGGACGACCTTGCACTTGCGTGTCGAACGGAGCTCGATTTTTTTGGGGTGGGGGTGGGGAGGGGGCAAAATTGCCCACCCCCCACGTGGCAGCTAGCCTTTACTACTGCTGCATACTGTACATAGTAAGATAAATTTATGGGGGTTTGGAAGGATTTTGACCTTTGAGGCTTGGGTTTGATTACTTCGTAATTCATCAGGCATCATAAGTATTTAAGTAACATGGGTAAATGGTAAGGTTAAACAAAGGGCCAGTGAAAAAACCCATACGTTGAAAGAAGATAGCAAAGAAGAGAGAACACATAACCAAGGTGATGGAATACGTCAACCTGCGAAGCGGTGGAAGTACCCTGAAAGAAGACATCAAGGAATACCTTCCTGCGCCATCCTAATCAGGCCTCACAGTCCGAGGGCTCGAGAGCTCTATGAGGTACAGTCTGGCAGATTGCATATCTTCCGGGCTTGCGCACTGGGCAGGACTACGAGACCATCAATGGAAAACCAGCGGTGCCTGTGATGAATATCGGGACACCAGCCCAGCCACGAACGTCGCGATGCACACGCTGTCCGAGGCCGGGACCCAAGCGATGTCCCTGCCATCTACAAGTTGACACAGACCAATCGTCCCCAGCAGACGGCGCTCATAGCACCCCAACCAGAGCGAGGCTCAGCGAGTCAACGCGTGCAACCAGTAGCCACCTTTGAGAATGTTTGCAATAGCTCAGCTTCTGCAACGATTCCGCTGTGTACTGTAAGGTGGCGTCACTCCGAGGGATCCTGTGGCAGCAATTAAACCCCATCCCCTGAAAAAACGAGTATTCACGCCACCCAGCGCACCACTGTCTCTGGAGTCTACCGATATTTCGGTGAATCGGTTGCTGAATCTGGGCCCGCGCATGTCTGCTATCCTATATAGGTTTCATGAACCTGTAGTATCTGCGGACCGGGAAGAAGTGACCCACCCCGAGAGCCCGCAGGGTTTCAGTGCGCTAAACCTGGAGGGTACACCGATCATTGTGGATGAAGACGCCAACCCGGCGCGAGTTCTCATAAAGGCACAGGGACCGATGGTGGGATAGCAAGTAATGCAGCAATCCCGAGGCTCACAGCCGCTCCAACTCTACAACGCGAGGCGCCTCCCAAGTCGGTCCGAGGTCAGCCCACGCTAGTGTCGAGAGGGGCAGCAAGCAAACGATCTCGAGTAGGGGTCCAGAAGCCAGCAGCATTGCGGGACTCTCAACCTGCACCAAGCGCGTAGTGCCTCGGACTTCCGTCTCCACCCCTGCACTGGCCGTAAAACCTGTCTCACACAGTTAAGCAACATTGGGCGCGGTCACCGTGAGAGGGGTATCAAGCAAACGACCTCGCATAAGGGTCCAGAAGCCACCCGAGGGATGTCAAATATAATTCATGCATTGATTTTAATTTACTATTAATAATAACAGTCATGGAAGATATCACTGTTTGGAAACCAAATGTGTACCTTTTCTCCCCCTAACAGTCAAACATAAATAAGATTATTAAGTCGTTAACATGAAACTACCAGCCGATTGCCGATATGTAAGTACAAACCCTTAAGTAAATAGGTTTGGTACACTTTGTATGACCACTGGCGCGCCGTGGTCTCGGGACAGCGTGTTAGTTCCTCGCTCAGGACAGGCGCGGATTCGGGGGGGGGGGGGGGGGTCACGGGGGTCATGACACCCCCCTCCCCCCAACGGAGACCACTTTTTTATGCAAACTCAAAAAACACTAGACAAAAAAAACTTAACGAATTTTAATTGAAAAACAGTTTTATTTTATTCAATACTGAAAATATCTTTATTGCAATTATTATGTTCCGTTACAACTGTACATATTTACCACTTCATACCTGTTATATAAAAATGATTATTTATATAACAAAATCAACTCGTCTATTTTGTTTAGCAAACCTTGTGATTACCGAATCGATGTCTATAGTGATGTCACGATGAATGTGCAGCAATGCACGGATAGGAATTTGGGGCTTTTTCTTTCGCACCAAAAAAATTTGCCGACGTCCAAACTGCAAGCTTGGTTGGCAATAGAAGCTGTGACTTTCTCCCTTTGTCGGTACCAACTCGACTTGTCGAAACTGTAACGTACCTTGATACTTTTCTCGAAGCTCGACGTAAAAGTCGCAAAACACGCCGTTACAATTTGTACGAATATTTTTGGTGCGCTAAACGCATCAAATTTCAATTCATGTAGCTTGCAAAAAAAAATTGGTCTCGTTTTGTGCGTTTGGTTATTTTGTGATTGCGTTGTGATACCATTTTTCTTAACAATTTCGATTCTGTGACCCCCCGCAAAGCCAAACTTTAGATCCGCGCCTGCCTCAGTAGTCCTGGAAAAGGTCGCAATGACGATTGGGGAGCATCAGTGAGTATCAACACCGGTCAGGAAACCAAGAAGTGCGCCTGAGGGAATCGTGCTGATCACAGGCTTTGAGCCGGGTAGCAGCTTTCTTGGACTGCCTGCCAAAGCGGCGTAGGTAAGTAGACTTTATATTAAATACAAAACATTATTATGATGATTATTATTAGTATTAACACTTCCAGTTAACGTGTCACCGGCCGCCACTTATCAAAATGCAGATTTTTAAAATGAAGAGTACGCCGTGTTAAAATACTACCGGTATTTTATTCATCACTAACGATTGACTTCTACGGTCAACTTTAGCATATATGACCTCGCCATTACGCCTCCTAAAACAACAGTAACTAACTTACTTAGTAGAGGCCCAAAACCATTAGCAGTGAGTGGAAGCGTGAAAATGTATGTGATCGTTAATCACACCTTTAGGGCCACGGCCGCCTCCTAAATCCTCATTAGAATAACACAGGTTATCAGACAGAATTCCACATAGACTACCCACCCAAGTACACAGGACTAAATGAAACAAAAGGAAAGGTCCTCTTCTAGATTGCAAGACCTATCTCCGTGGGTTCGCCATGCATCACGAGAGAACTGAGTAGCTGTATCGTCCGAAATACAAAATTCAAATTCCAGCACTGACTGCGGCTGTGAGTGTAATTATTTTCCTAGGGGTGTATTTTTTTAGCGTATGGCTTTTAGTGCCGGGAGTGTCCGAGGACATGTTCGGCTCGCCAGTTATTGTAGCTGCTTCGAGACGGACACCCAATGGGAGGGAAGTTAGAATGTAAGGACGAGGAGTTGGAAGGTAGCGGCTGTGGCCTATTGTTAGGGACAAACCCCGGCATTTGCCTGGAAGGAAGATGGGAAACCACAGAAGACCATCTTCGAGGTTGCCGGCGGGGGGATTCGAACCTCCTCGCCTCCCGGATGTGAGCAACTGCCAGCAGTCATGCCGTAACGACCACGGCTAACTCACCCGGTTTCCTAGGGGTTTTACATGCCCATTCCAAGAAAATGCTGGAATAAACCTACCTCATTTCAAGTCCAGGACAAGTCTTCGCAAAATTTATGACTTTTCATGGCCAATTTAAATGAAATTTCTAGGTTTCTCTAATGGCATCAAACACTAAGTTACAGTTCAACACAAATAAAAACACTGGTTATCAGACAAATTGAACATACTCTCAAGTGCACGACGTAGATGACCAATGTGTCCCAAACTCCCAAAATTCAAACTAACGAAACTAAAAACAACATTGCTTCCTGATAGATTAAAAAAATCATCCTGAACTTTGCCGTGTGGGCTTCCGGGAGGTCTGGTGAAAGTCTTTGGAGTTGATGCCCGTGGGCGACCTGTGTGTAGTGATGAGGATGCCATGATAATAAACACGTCATACATGCAGGCCCAGAGCACGAGGAATTAATCACAGGGTATTAAAATCACCACGACCCAGTCGGGAATCGAACCCGGGACTCTTTGGCCCAAAATTCAGCATGCTAGCCACTTGGTGGACACACACTGAACTACACGAGGCTAATGACCAAGATACAGCTCCTAAATTAAGCAACAACAATGCACCCCCAGGCCATGCATTCAGGCTATGTCCCTGGGCATAATAGCAGCAGAAAAGGATTTACTCTTAAAACTCAGTATGCCTTCCTTCAGAGGGGAAGTAAAGCCGGCGGGCCCATGTCATCGATTTATGGCATGTAAAAGAACCTTCCACTAACTAAACGTGTGTGAAGCAAAATATGTAGGTTAGGTTTGATTAATGCATTTAAGTTCCAACGTTCGTCACCAAGCGCTGGTTGCGATGGCATCTAGTAGTAGCCAAGTTCACAGCTAAGTGTCGTGGACGGTAGCATTTGGTAGCGAAAGTAGGAACTACTTGAAATTATCGTCTGCAGTCCTTACTTGAATTAAAAACAGACAACACACCAATACAGCCATCACAATTAACACCAGTTATCAGACAGATTCTACACACACCAAAAGCACACGGGTCTACATGACCGCGTTGTCGCAGCCCCTAAATTTCTCAAATTGATACAAGATAATCTTGTAAGTGGCGATAAGGATATAAGTCGCATCATCTTTGGGCTGTATTATTTAGCTAGTAAACATTTACATTATGTGTTGTATTTAGAAATCGCCGCACAAAAATTTACGTTGGGCAGTATCTTTGTAGAAAGGGGCTGAGCTCACACTATTATATTGTCAGGGAGGGGGGGGGGGGGGGGGTTGCTTGAAGAAGACAAATTTCAAGGGTTTGATACCCATGATTATCACACAATCAGATTACGGTAATGAAATATATTGATTTCTCTGTGTTCTAAGATCAGAGACCTTGTCATCAGGCCTGTTAACCTAAGATTGCCGTGGTCTGACCCATAGTAGTGTGACGTGAGTTCATGACGGGGCGTGGCTGGTTTTATACAATACTAAGTTCAATGTATGGAACTGTAAAGAAACTTCAAAGAAAAAGAAAATGTATATCTGGAGACTGTCGTCTCCCCGAGATTTCAGATCCACCCCCACCCGAAAAATGAACAATAATTTGTTGCAGCCGTTAAGAAATTGCAACAGCAGATCAGCCTAGTTTATGCAAGGATAATCGCTGAAAATTCTGAATTCTCATTTTATTTGCACATGATAGTTATTTTCCCAGGTTTGCATGAAAGAGGGTGTTTATTAACCGACTTAACCTCGCTAAATAACAAGTCTCCAGATACACCCAAAAAGTCCATCAATTACTACCGTAGCCGATGAACAAAATATATACATTTTTTTCACTTGAATCATATTATTAACCACAGTTTACTTTTCAACTGCTAATAATCTAATATAGGCCTACTACTGGCTACATAATATGTGTGTTACCATCACTGTACATGTAAACAAAGATAAACGCTTCACTGTACATACCTGTTCTGAAGAGTACAGGAAGGAACGCGCAGAGAAAGGCCACTTGCTGAATTAGATGCATTATTCTTATCGTAATACAAAAGCATTCACGTTCACAGGTGCTACCATACAGAAAACTTGAAGTCAATAGAGAAGAAACACCTGCCCAAACTCAGCACCACATACCATTGTGCAAGCCAAACAAACAGGTACTGTTACACGGTTCCCGTGCAGCCAATAGCAATCATGATATCGTTCAGCCACTACTACCAACTCTAGTAAAGAGAAAAACAACACGCCACTGTGTTTTCATCAAGAACCTAATTACTCTTCATAAATGAGCAGTCCAATCATGATAGAGTTCTGAAGAATTAAAAAAAGAGCCAGTGGATCTGACAGAAGATGTCGCAGTGCGCAGTACTGAGTGATTGACGTGGCCGTAGTCACTACAGTGCTTTTAAAAGCGCCACCCACCTTGCGCGCATGCGTGAGCACTTAGCATGACAAATTTACCTTTTGTCGTATCTAACGCAAAACCCTTCGATTGCAAAGTTAGCCCTAATAAATGTCATGGTAATCATTTACCTCTATCAGTATTTTCCGGAGACTCTCTTTTTTGTTTTCTCTCTTAGATGAGCCTCTCTGTCTTAGCTCTGGGTGTAGCCGGGGTTTGAAGGAAGCCCCTAGTTAGGGGGGGGGGGGGGGGGAGGGGGCAACGACCCCAAACCCTAACAAGCCATAGATCATGTTTACACCCCTTATCAGTGGCGGCTCATGGTTTTATTTAAGAATAAATGTAACAATAACAATGTTAATGGTTAAACGTGCCTTCCAAGTACTGCAACGTTTAGAGACACCGGTTACAGAATTCTACCCCGAAAGGGTTCTTTAACATGCCAGAAAATCAGCGGAAACGGCTCTCCCAAATGCCAACTGACTGCGCCAAGATTCGATGCCGCAACGTAGGGCACAGCAGGCGAGAACGTTACCGCTGTGCCACGCAGTCAGCCTGAAAAACGAATGTGCTACATTTAAAAATAATAGCATAATTCTGTAGCAGTTGAAAAAGACAGTTAGAGGTGCACTTTCGTCATCACTGTAGTCCCATTTTATGACTTGAAGAAGGAGAATCTTATACTGTACAATATGACTTAGCTGGTGAGAAATGTTTTTCAGAAAATACATAATAGGGAAGGATTTTATGAAACTACCAATACAATTGAAAATGAAAATCCACAGCCTGCTTCCAGTCTCCGACCGGGTCAGGAATGGAATGAATGAAGCCCCCATCTAGCGGCGAGGATATGAACTGTGCCGGCTGCCGAGGCCTGACGCACTCCTCTGGGGAAATGATTAAATGAATGATAGATGAAATGAAATGATAGTGGAGAGTGTTGCTGGAATGAAATTTTGACAGGGAAAACCGGAGTACCCGGAGAAAAACCTGTCTGCCTCCGTTCTGTCCAGCACAGATCTCACATGGAGTGACCGAGATTTGAACCACGGACTCAGCGGTGAGAGGCCGGCGTGCTGCCGCCTAAGCCACGGAGGCTCCACCAATACAATTACCTTTGTAAAATATATTTTATGAATTTCTAGCGACCTTGGTAGCTACCCGCGTTGAAGCGCTAGGCCACTGGGCCAGGCTATTGTCGAACATGGTTAAACGAGTGGGTTCGAACCCCATCGGCCGTTCTTAAAATACTATAGTTATCCGCGGTTTCCCATTTTCAACTTCAGGGATATGCCGCGGTGGTACTTGGTAATAGGTCACGGCCGCTTCCTTCTGACTCCTTGACCAATGTCATTCTTCGTGCATTTCATTTCTCATTAGCTTCTCTCGTGATGTTGGCGTCAGGAAGGCATCCGGCTCCACTTCATCCCCGAACCTGTAGAATTGGCAGAACTACCATTAATCGACCAGAGTGGTACAATACTATTTTGTATAAATTTGTGGGTTTCTTTTTACATACGGTATTTTGATTAATTAAGATGCTTTGTGGCATCTTGGTCACGTACCCCGTGTGCTTGGGTGTGTGTGGAATTTGTCTGATAACCTGTGTTACTGCAATGGCTATATTAGTGTGTGTATTTGTAATTCAGATGCCATCCCGGCATTCACTTGGAGTATTAGTGGGAAACCACGGAAAACCACTTCCAGGATGGCTGAGATGGAATTCGAACCCGCCTCTTCTCAGTTTTGCCTCACGAGGCTGAGTTTATCCCGTTCCAGCCTTCAAACCAGAATTAAATTCCTTGCCAGAGTCGGGAATCGGACCCGGGCCTCTGTGGTGACAGCCAAGAGCATTAGCCACTACGCAACAAGGCGGACTTAAACAATTACATAGTGTATATGTGTACTGTTTACACTGGATGAAACTCTTGAGAGAACGCTATCTTTCAAAGATTATCTAACAAAGACTGCTGAAAACCGCAAGACGTGGAATTACATTTTGTGGAAGCTTTGTGGTTCCACTCAGGGTCCAACACCAATACTCTCTGTTGTTCAGCTGTTGACTTCGTATAATCTGTCACTGAATAGTCTGCATCAGTGGGGATAAAGAGTTAGTTGTCGTTGCAATATTGTGTTCATGTAGCCCCGTGTACTTGGGCGTGTGTGGAATTTGTCTGATGAATTGTGTTATTGTGATGGCTATATTAGTGTGTGTAGCCTATTTGTATTTCAGATGAGGATTGGGAAGGAGGCGGCCATGCCTTAATTTAGGTACCATCCCGTTATTTGCCTGAAGTAGAAGTGGGAAACCACTTGAAGGATTGAGTTGCCCCAGACCAGAATTATATTTCTTGACACATTCGGGAATCGAAACCGGACCTCAGGAGTGACAGCCAAGAAAACTAGCCACTGCACCACGAAGTAGTCGGATAAATAGCACTCGTGCCAAGATGATAGATGTACAGCTTTATAACTAAGGCCCGGAAGTACATGCAAAATCATATTTTTGCATATTTTGGTTATTTTGGCACAATGCATCATATTTTTCTCCTTTGCCTGTTTAAGTGCATATATTTGCTGGAGAATGGCGTATATTGTAATTTCCTATTGTTTTGAAGTGCTTTTTGTTACTTCATGTTCAGTCGTATATTTCTATTCGGACTCCAAGAGTTTCGAGGTTGGTTAGTCAAACCTGAACATTTCCTTGTTAATGATAAAGTTGCTTTCACCTCCCTTAAATCACCCCGAGTATTTGTATCATCTGATAATTAGTAGTTTGCACTGCCTGTAAGGAAAACCCGGATTCTCCAACAACTGAAATACCTTCGTTCCTTACACTTCATTACCAGTTCACAATAGGGATGACCAGGAATCTCCACAAATATTACCTGGACCTATTATATCAAATTCCTTAATTCCAACCTTCAGTGAAATACCAAGCTGCTTACTGTCAACCACAGCAAGCACGGTGTTATGACTCCAATAAAAGCTAACGTCGTTGTTAAGTTGCGAAATGTTGTGAAAACATTTGGAAGTGAATTATTTTCTACCGACGATGTCCTTGATTGCAAAATCTGTGAGACAAATTTAGGGAGTTAGTAGCAAGTTTTCAGTGGTCAACATTTGGAAACCACCAAACATAAGCGAAATGTCGTTAAAAAAGAAAATAGAAAAAACAAACAAAAAACACATTAATTCAGCCCTTGTCAGCAAGAAGAAATTTCAGGAGACTATCACAGGATAATACTGACATTATTTTAATACCTAGTACATTCCAGTCCCTTTTGCAAGTTAATATAAATTATTTTTATTTTTATTCTGCATTCACTATGTGAAAAAATGAAAATCCACAGCCTGCTTCCAGTCTCCGACCGGGTCAGGAATGGAATGAATGAAGCCCCCATCTAGCGGCGAGGATATGAACTGTGCCGGCTGCCGAGGCCTGACGCACTCCTCTGGGGCAATGATTAAATGAATGACAGATGAAATGAAATGATAGTGGAGAGTGTTGCTGGAATGAAATGTTGACAGGGGAAACCGGAGTACCCGGAGAAAAACCTGTCTGCCTCCGTTTTGTCCAGCACAGATCTCACATGGAGTGACCGGGATTTGAACCACGGACCCAGCGGTGAGAGGCCGGCGTGCTGCCGCCTAAGCCACGGAGGCTTTTGCATTCACTATGTAAATATTGTAAAATTATTTTCATTTTTTGAAATCAATGGCTATTAAAATTGTATACGAGTTATATTTAAAAATTAACATAATAAAATAATTATTGATGGTCAACACTGCTTCAGGATCCACAAAATAATATTTCCTACTAATTAGAACTGTTTCTTAGTTCTTATTAAAAAAAAGGGTGTAGTTATATGTCCGTCTGTTCATATTTTCTTTATAGCTCTGTCAGGCAAACAGTGAGGCATTTCATTCAGACTACTCTCTGAAATCCTAAAATGGTGATGTAAGAAATCAGCACCACGGGACACTACAGTCAATTGACTCCATATGTTTAATTTGTACATTCGGTTATAAATTCTCCTATGTAAGTAATACCGTACCGTACCGGTATGCCACAAAAAATCAAAAAATAAATTAATGAATAAAGTTGGGTCATTTATAATTATTACCACCAACCAACAACGGTAGCTGGTGCCCAGTTATCTGTGGTCTCGGTAGACGTGGGTTCGAACCTCACCGCCGGCCAACCGTGAAATAGTTTTCCGTGGTTTCCCATTTTCAACTGCAGACAAATGCTGCGACGGCACCTTCGAATGTGCCACGGCCGCTCCCTTCCAAGTCCGTGCATAGTTCCATTCACCTTCATTCATATAATCTCTCATTAGGTTGGCGACAGGAAGGGCATCCGACTGTATAAACTATCCACCATAAGGACGCGAAAAAATATATTATCTCATTTCCATCCCAGTTGAAACGGGAATAATACGCATTATAGTTATTATTACCGTATTATTATGATCATCTTATCGCTACCGACAGCGGTAGCTACACTGGCTAACGCACAGCGCTAGGCAATGTGGCCATGCTCCATGCAGGCTTGGTAGACGTGGGTTTGAACCCCACCGTCGGCCGTCCTTGAAATGGTTTACCGTGGTTTCCCCACTTTCAACTCTAGGCAAATGCTGGGACGGTGCCTTCTGACAGGCCACGGCTGCTTCCTTCCACATCCTTGCCAGCTTCATTCATCTAGAACTCTCATTAACTCCTCTCATGTTGCTGTCAGGAAGGGCATCAGGTCGTAAAAACATCTCCCACATAGCGTTCCATCGCATCTCATCCCCGATCCCGTTAAATCGGTAAAAGTAAGGGGTAGAGATATAGGTAACTTACATACATACTCATCGTCGTTCATCCTTAACGTAGAGGGCGTGGTGGAGCAGCGGTCAAGCTGTTGGCCTCTCACCACAGTGGAGTGGGTTCGATTCCCGGTGAATGCATGTGAAATGGCATGCCCAGTGGCTTGGATTCCACGTAAAAAGGAGATCCCGTGGTTCACGATCTCGAGATTAACGGTCACGTAAAACTACTATCTTCCTTTTTCCTTCCATCCTTAACGTATGCAACTACTGTATCCAAGACTAATACAGAGATCCAAGTTTCTTTTTCTGGCACTGACAGGGCATCTGCTCAATCCTTGACCATAATACATACAGCCATGCATACTACTACAAAAACCATACAAACACAGGTTATAATAACAGACATATTTAACACATACCCAAATACATTGGGCTGATGATCAAGATTTACTAACAACAACCACCATATTTATTTTCGTCTGCCTCGTGGTGCAGTGGCTAGCAAACCTTCGAAGAGCGGAAGTGGTTTTCCTCTTTTACTTCAGGGAAATGCCGGGATGGTTCCTGACTTAAGGCCACGGCCGTCTCCTTCCCCAAATTAAATATAAACACACTACGGTACTACTACGACATTGACCCATAATAACACGGTTATGAATTATGTATATATATATATATATATATATATATATATATATATATATATATATATATATATATATATACACGGGACTAAATGATCAAGATGTACAAGCCCGTCAAATGAAAGTACAGCAACTTATTTCTCAATTCAAAGTTTAATTCAACTGTTACACTACTCTTACGGGAGATAATTACCGCATTTTGTACAGCCCTTATGTGAGCACTTCCAGGAATTTTCAAACAATACTAGTTAACAGGTTCAGACAACGGGCGCAGTCCAATTCGGCCAGTTAATTACACTGATAAAATCGGACAGACTTTTCTGGCCACCATGATCTGCCCCTTTGATAAGACATAGTCCAATTGGGCCTGTGATAGCTCATTAGCGTCGTCCCTTCTCTTCCCCCACTCTGCAGCCAACACATACCATATTGTACACACGTTCCAACCTTTCCTCATTAAACTGTTGGAGGGAAGGTGACTCTCAGTTTCACGGTCCCAGGGGTGTGAATTACTATAAAGTCGCATATGTATGACCCAGCGTTCAGGATATGGTGACAATTGTATGTGGAGGAGCTTTATACAAAGAATACGATATGTCCTCAATAGTTTCACAAATATGGACATCGATGAGATAGTGTTCGATAAACTGACAGCATTAATATACTTTATTAGAAGAAATATCCATTTCAGGTTCCGTGCTGACAGTTAATATGAAAACTTGAAGTTTTTTAATTTTGAATAAGGCGAAGAATTAAAAAACTTCAAGCGTTAATATAACTTAAGTGCAAGCTCTAACGTTTTACCCAATCTTCATTGCATAAACGAATGAATGAACAAAATTAACTTAAAAAAATACAAGTGAACAATTTTCATTGAATAGCCTAACCTATTAGATGAAATTGAAACATACTTAATACCAGTAATTAATTGTTGGAGATTCATTTTAGGGGCTGGGGAAGCTTGGCAATCAGCCCCGTGTACTGAATCTTTAATTGGTGTAAATTGCATACAGTATTTATAGGCCTACTGTATTTATATTTCGACCATGCAGCCAGTCTGAAATGGTTTTCCATGCTTTCCTATTTTCAACTCTATACAAATCCAGGAACTGTCCTTCTTTCCTTTCAACTCCTTACTTTTTCCCCCCTGGCACTACAGCTCACGAAGGGCCTAGGCCTACCAAGCGACCGCTGCCCAGTCATTTGGCCTGGAGATATTGGGGTGACGCGTGATCAGCGCATCGGATCCCATCGGCCGTTAATCTTGGTTTTCGTGATCGGGACGCTGCCCCACTGTCAAGACAGCTACTCATTTGTCCTCACGAGGATTAGTGCACCCCGTTCCTATCTTCACGATCACCCAAACCATTAGGGGCTGATAACCTAGATGTTCGGCCCCTTAAAACAACAATTATCATCATCATCTACTATTTGTGATCTCGAAAATATACTCCTAAGATTTATCAGGTTATAGGTACAGTATATCATTTAAGTTTCACGGAATGGTAAGAGCACTGTTACTCATAAAATAATGATGATGAATACATGGTAGTTCGAATATAGTGTAACAATTATATTTTGACCCGTGGATTAGGCTACGCCAGTGGTTCCCAACCTGGGGACGATCGCCCCCAAATGGGCGATTTGGGTTATCAGGGGGGCAATAAATAAGTGGGGACGATGAGTTTTCATATGGGGGGGGGGGAATTAAAATAAGACTGTACAATTGAAGTTGCCGGGTAGTACACGGAAAAATGTGACAGGAGCGCCTCCCGTTCGCGTGTTCATCAATCATTGCCAAGTTTGATATTCACGAGGTAAATATTGGCCGTTAAGGGCTGATTCAGTCTCCAACCCTTCAAAAGTGTTCAGTGTCAGATAACGAGACTCGTGAACTCCCAAAAGACAAAATCCTAATTTTTACTGGTCAGATCAGCTTGACCAGGTTAAAAACTAACATGGAATCAAGATTTGAAGATTTGACCAAGTTACAAATTCCGGATTGGATTCTAGATACATTCTCGTTTGAAGTTGTGGATAAGCTTGATAACTCTTTGCAGACGGAGTTTCTAGATCTTAAATATGTGAGCCGAAAATCATTTTCAAGCAGAGCGGTTACGAGTTAACCTGGGAGAAGCTTATGGACACTTATCCACAACTGTGGGGAAAAACTGAACCACTTCTCATCTCGTTCCCGTCAACATATTTAGTTGAAAGAGGATTTAGTTCTGTTGTCCAGCTCCTCACAAAACAAAGAAATAAGTTGGACATGCCTCAAAGGAGACTTGCCCGTGAACTTGACGAACATAAAACCGGATATCCAAGCTTTAACTGAAATCCAGCAAGCACAAGGCAGCCATTGAAAAGGTAAAATAAAACAATAACAATGTTTTCAAACTGTCATCTGTTTTTTAAAATGTTAACTGTCAACTTTTTCCAAATTCCAATTTAAAAAAGAAAACACGAACTCCTATTTTTTAAATGTACGTCAATGATCTTAGTTAATTATTTCAATTCTTTGATCTTAAAAAAACATGTAAAAATGTACATTTTAAGAGTGACCGGATAAAACTGCTTCGGTTGTTTTTATATACGGTAGTAAAATTGTTTAAAATAATAAAACTGCCGTATTATTTTCACTTTACTTCAATTCAAGTTAGGCACACAATGAAAATGAAAAGGGGCGATAGGTGTTAGTCAACCTCCAGAAAGGGGAGATGGGCCACAAAGGGTTGGGAACCACTGGGCTACGCCTACCGTTGATAAATTTCAAAATTAGAGAAAAATAACTGCACATGTAATTTTCAGGTTAAGCATGATTGTGTAACAAGTTTGATGATGATGATGATGATGATTGGTGTCCTAACGGGCGGAACAGCGAGGCCATCTGCCCAAATATAGGCTAATGTTATGCAAATATTGTGTCTGAGTGAAACAGCTGATTAAGAACTTATTGAATGCAAATATCTCTAGACGAATTTAAATCCACGCAAAATAACTCGAACTACCCGGTGGCACTACAGCCCATGTTTGATCCTGATCTACCAAGCGACCGCAGCCCAGCCATTCGGCCTACAGATTGAAGGGTAAAGCGAGGTCAGGTCGCGTCACTTCGACCGTTAATTTTTGTCTCCGTAACCGGGGCTCTGCCCCACTGTCAGACAACTACTCAATTGTCCTAACGAGGCTGAGTGTACACTTTTCCTTCTCCTGATGCAGAATTGAGAAGAGGCAGGTTCGATTCCTACCTCAGCCATCCTGGAAGTGGGTTTCCATGGTTTCTCATTTCTACTCTAGGCAGATGCACACCTCCTAACCATATCCTAGACCAATTACAAGTCCACAATAGTACGCTACAGCAGTTAAAATAACTCAGATTATCAGACAGATTCCACATACCGGTACACCAAAGTATTACATAATCATAAAGCCTTCAAAATGAATAAACGACAAAAAGTACCCTATTCCAGCCCTCAAGTCAGATCTTAAGTATGACTGGCTGCGTTGCTCAGTGGTAACGTTCTCGCATGCTGTGCCCAAGGTTACAGGATCGAATCCTGGCGCAGTTAGTTGGCATTTGAGGGTGCGTAAACGCGATGGAGCCAGAGCCATGTCAGTTGTTTTACTGGCACGTTATAGATCCCATTCGGGACAAAATTCCGACACCCCGGCGTCTATATATCATAAGTTTCTGGCTGGAATCTAACCCAGAGCCTCCTCTGTAAGAGAAAAGCGTGCTATCCATACTCCACGAGGGACAATAATAATAATAATAATAATAATAATAATAATAATGTAAGGGGTTTAAGGTACCTTTTAACTGTTGTAGCCTTTTAAAAGAATAAAGGCATAACGTTTGTTTCACTGAAATTGTGCTATATCCAATTTTGTACAACCCTACATGGAAGCAGTGGCGGTTCTAGAAGCTTAAATCTGGGGGGGGGGGGCAGACATTTTCCCGGATCGATCTCATTAGTCTACTTTTTCCTCATTTTTGCAAAATGAGAAAAGTAGGCTAAAAACTATCATTGGTAAAAAAATAGCATATTTCACTGTCCCATAAATTAATTCTTCTGTTTCTATTCTGGGCAAACTGGTTCACTATATCAGAAGGGTCGTGAAGTAATTTTCCACTTAATTCTCTTTCAATTGAAAGAATTGCGAGATTGGAAAGCCTCTTTGTTGCCATTGTTGCTCTTAAATAGGATTTTATTCGTTTCACGACAGAGAAACTGCGCTCAGCAGAAGCAGATGACACAGGAAGAGTCAGCATCAACTTGAAAAATAATAGTAGCTATGGAAAAGCAACTTCCATTTTCAGAAGTTCAGAAAAAAAACAATGAGGAAGTGTTTGGATATTTGCCTCTAAATACATTCTTAGCTAAACTGATTTCAGTCTGTAGCACCTTACGGTCTGTGAAGATTAGATTATACTTTTCACAGAACGTGAGAATATATATATTCAAAATTTAAAAAGTTTTCACTTCTTGGGTTACAGTCATCCATTGCATTGCACACAAAATCATTTTCAGTAAATCTACGCAGTAACTCTTCTACCATGTTGTCTAATGTTTCAAAAAGATTTCTTTTACATGTCTCTGATATTGTGACATTTTCCTCTTCTTTCTCCGCAGAGATATTTCACTGTCCCATAAATTAATTCTTCTGTTTCTATTCTGGGCAAACTGGTTCACTATATCAGAAGGGTCGTGAAGTAATTTTCCACTTAATTCTCTTTCAATTGAAAGAATTGCGAGATTGGAAAGCCTCTTTGTTGTAGTCTGAAAAGTTCTTTGGAATACTTGAGACTCGAGATTGCTTATAAACTTTCACGCCTAACGACTGAACAGAGTCACATGTAACTGCCCATAGTTCCTTAAAATAATAATCATTTCGTTTTTCTTGCAACGATTTTACAAGACCATAGATCAATCTATGTGCCCCTCCGAAGTCCACATGTTTTTGTTGTAAGAACATAGAGGCTCCATTGGCAAGCTCGAGAATATCAGAAAAGATTTGTAACACAAACATCACCTTCACTTTACAAAGCTGTTTCAACAAACCTTTTGCTTCTGCTGCCTCTTTCTTGTTAACTGACTTTGAAAAATACTCCAGAGCTGCTTTAACTGAAGCAAAACGTTTCTTAAAATACATTACTCCTCTATATTTACATACCCATAACGTGTCACTTTGAAGAGGTATCTCTAAAACACGTTCTCCTGGATGAAGATCACTCTGTATCTCAACAAACGTTTGGTGTCTTACAGTAGATACAGACTGGAAAGCATAAATTGCTTCCAGTAAACCAAAAGTGTCCCCTACCACGTCTACAAACTGGCTTTGAAACGTCCACCAAAACTAAATTTAAGCGATGTGCATAACAATGCACGTAAACACACGGGTTATTGACCTTCTGTCGCAATAAACGCTGCACACCGTTTATCTTCCCTGACAGAACCGCGGCTCCATCATATGCTTGTCCAATGCACTTACATGGATCGAAATCCACTGAAACAAGGTACTCTAAAGCTGAATTAGCTATACTTTCAGCATTCAGTTGAGACAAATGTATAAAACCAATGAAACGCTCCTCTATAGAATTTTGTTCTACATATCTGACACATACGGACATCTGTTCCTCTTTACTAACAACTCGGACTTCATCCAGGATTAAGGAAACATAACCATTGTTATATATTTTCGTCTCTCCTCCAATATGTTCAATTATTATATTAGCTGAGATATCAAGAAATTCATTTTGAGAATCTTTAGATGAGTAAGTTGCATTCTTTGATAGACTGTTTACTTGTGCATTCACTTTCTAGTTTAATTACATTTAAAATTTCATCAAAATTCCCTTTATTATTAACACTGTCATCATCCGAAACTGTTTGGCGATGACCTCTAAGCCCAATGTCTTGCCGAGCACAAAGCAATGCGACTCGGGCCATTGTTGCCACAGCTGAGCGGTTACGCAATATAACCAGAGGTTTCTCGCTTAGCTTCGAAATCACTGTGCTGCTATGTTCACTTACCAGAAAACTGTTTCACTTTACTATTGAAGATTTATAACATTCACTATCAGCATGCTTGGCACGTTTTTCTCATATTCTTTTTCCAATTGCAAAATCCAGTTTTACTGAAAACATGTTCAGCATTGCTTGAATCAGATTGAACGAAATGACGACACAGAAAACAGCATCTTTGTTCTCAGAGTATTCAATAAATGTATACCTATCAAACCATTTACTGTTAAAACTTCTGTTCTTATTGTATAGTAACGTTTGTTTATAAACTGATTTACGGGGTTGGCATGGACCATCATAGATCGATGCACTGATATAAAATGGTACTGGTTCGTCTATATTAGGAACAGTTGCACTCACATTTTTGTCACAGAGTTGGGGAGATATCGATGCACTTGTATCGCATGGAGGTTTCTCTACATTGGAAACTTCAGAACTTGCATGTCATAAAGTTGGGAAAAGAGTTTAATTCTCTTGGTGTATGCACTACGCATTTTGCAAATATTATATTTATACACGATTTCAATTGTGTGTTTAAATTACATATAATAAAAAATAAAATAAAATTGAAAGAAAAATTAACTTAATTAAATGCATTAGTTTTTTTTATATCAGATAAATTATATCTGTAAATTATCAATTTATTTAGCCCCCCCGGGGCTAGAACCGCCTCTGCATGGAAGTGTGTTTACGGGAAATTCCAGAGCCAGTGGGTCATTCTGCAAGATCAAGCAAGTTATCTTACCTTTGGGTTTTCACAATGGTAGTGGTGGGGGTCCGAAGGGAGAAGGATTTCAGCGGAAGAACCAGAACTTGGCCTGGGGCAATTGGCCAGAAAAGACTGTGCGATGGAATGACAAGATAAGACAGATCCACTCAGAAGATTAGCTGGCTCAATTCGCCAACACCCCAGACAACCTCTTCCGTTTGGGAATTTCATGCAACGTAGCTTGAGGCTATTGCTTGTGGAACGTTTTCCAAGATTAGCCTCACTGATAACAGAACATCCGGGAGACATCCTTGGGAGATTTTGTTCTAAATGCATCCTAAATAAAAAGCATTGCACATGGTCTTACTAGGTTGCTTTATTGCTGGCAGAGTTGTATTGATCTCAAATTTAATGTCTACCAATTGACTTAAATTATGAAAAGGGAAGATAATACTGAAAATTACCTAATGCAGCGACTGTATTTTGATTGTATTTTATGTATTTTGAAAATACAAAATACTCATGAAAAGTATTTTCGATACAGATACAAAATACACGTTCAAAAATGTATTTTCGATACAAAATACAAGATAAAAAAGTATCGAAAATACGTATTTTAAATACATATTGTATTTTCGATACTGCCCAACTCTGAGAATTGGGAATAATAAGGCGTATATATTATGGATTTCTCATTCTCCTGTTGACTCTTGCTGTGTCGTGTTTGGCCGGTGGGTTATCTCTCTTTATAATATTACCGGTATATACATATGAGCCTCTCTCTCTTAGCTCTAGAATTAGCCGGGAGTTGAAGCATATATCTGAAAGTAAGAGTATGTTAGTCTGTAAGACCGAACTCGGGAACTACTCGCGTGTGGCGGAGCTCTTTCCGGTCACGGTGGGAGTCCGTCATTTTGTGCAGACTAAGGATAGGTCATGAGAGATCCACCCATTCGTACCTGATGAGAAGGGAAGACTTTGTGCCTGTGGAGCCGTATTCACCGTAGCCCACATTTTAACCAAGCGTGACTGATGATTTTGCTGATTCACGAAGAAACCATGGTTTGCAGAATACACTAGCCGATGATGTGGTGGCAGCTGATGGTGCTTTATCCGCTTTAGTGTGAGTGGATTAGCGCCAGCAATCTAAATTACCTAGTGTTCCGTGACTCAAGATTTTTTTCTTTTTTTTTTCCTAAACTTTGTATTTCGTATATCTTTGTTTATTATTATCGTTAAAAAACTATCAATTTTCATGTTGTCTTTACTGTCCCTTTCTTCCCAAAAACCCCTCTTATATCACTATGCTTCCTCTTTCTGTCTTCGGTCTACTTCTTTCCTGTTTTTTATTTTCCTCTTTGGACGTTTGCTCAAATTTCTGTTACCTGAGCCTTTCTCTGTATGTATTCCGGTCTGCCATGTCTTCTGTAGAGATGTTTAGGTTCTTGAGGTCTTCCACGGTTTCTTCTACCAATTGGTTTTCAATGTACTATTCATAACTATATTAAAAATATTCTTGGTCAGTCTGTCATCGTTCATCCTATGTATGTGTCCATAAAATTTTGCCCTTCTTTTCCTGATGTTGTTTGTAATCGTCTCTGTCTGTTTGTATTGCCGGTCTCTTTATCCATATTTCCTCTTTCTGTCTTCGGTCTACTTCTTTCCTGCTTTTATATTCCTCTTTGGACGTTTGCTCAAATTTCTGTTATCTGAGCCTTTCTCTGTATGTATTCCGGTCTGCCATGTCTTCTGTAGAGATGTTTAGGTTCTTGAGGTCTTCCACGGTTTCTTCTACCAATTGGTTTTCAATGTACTATTCATAACTATATTAAAAATATTCTTGGTCAGTCTGTCATCGTTCATCCTATGTATGTGTCCATAAAATTTTGCCCTTCTTTTCCTGATGTTGTTTGTAATCGTCTCTGTCTGTTTGTATTGCCGGTCTCTTTATCCATATTTCCTCTTTCTGTCTTCGGTCTACTTCTTTCCTGCTTTTATATTCCTCTTTGGACGTTTGCTCAAATTTCTGTTATCTGAGCCTTTCTCTGTATGTATTCCGGTCTGCCATGTCTTCTGTAGAGATGTTTAGGTTCTTGAGGTCTTCCACGGTTTCTTCTACAAATTGGTTTTCAATGTACTATTCATAACTATATTAAAAATATTCTTGGTCAGTCTGTCATCGTTCATCCTATGTATGTGTCCATAAAATTTTGCCCTTCTTTTCCTGATGTTGTTTGTAATCGTCTCTGTCTGTTTGTATTGCCGGTCTCTTTATCCATATTTCCTCTTTCTGAACTGGCCCGTAGATCTTTCTCAGTATATTTCTCTCTTGCTTTTCTAGGTCCTTGATTTTTGTTCTTCCCTCGATTACTGTAGTTTCTGACGCGCAGGCTATAATAAGGCTTCTGGGACAGGTAGAACTATATTATAGTGTCGTATATTTCCTTTGCTGTAGTGGCTTCATGTAAGTCTATATGCTTTCCGTAATTTTGTGATCCTTTCTTCATTGGATGCCATGTTCAGTCCTGTTTTCTGTATAATCTCTCCCAGGCATTTGAAACTTTCCACTTGCGTTATTTTTCCATAGCTACTTGGTTTCCAGTGGGTGTTTGTAGATATTTGTTTATTATTATAATTATTTGTTTTTTGTAATTTCGTTCGATTATTTTAGGTTCTTTTCATATTTAGGCGTCCACGTCTAAATTTTAACTATACAAACTTCATATTTTATACTGTGATACGTGGGGCAGATGACCTCGCTGTTACGTCACCTCTCCCCTTAACACAACAATAACTAACGACAAGCCGGTTACGTCAATCTCGTTGAAAACTTGAGGGGGTATTAAAGTTGCTCTGCGCACAGGTTACGTACCCCAATACAGTGGAGGCCAGGACAATGTTATACAGAACTAAGTCTTGTCTAGCCCGCACCACCTTCGAGTCGAGCGGTCTGGCGCGCACCAGTCTTCTATTGCATGCTCGGAGATGTAGACGAGAATTGGGGAAGGGTGCTAATTAACTTGAACGAAGAATTAATAAATGATAAACAGTTTTGATAAGTCTAAACGCATTATATACAGCGACAAGTAGTTCCTTGAAGAACTAGATAGCCTATTTTCATATATCCTACTCACTGTACGTTAATTGCCTCTACCAATATACAAACTTTCAGTTTGATTGCTCTAATAAGATTCATAGATATTGAGAACCGTCTAAATATTTCAGATGGTCGCCATGTTGGATTTTTATATATAGGACTTAAGAGTTATGTACTATCACATGAAGATTATTGTGTGAGTGTTTTATTCAAAACTTCAATCGCAAGATTAGGACACAAGAAATAAAAACGAGATTAAAAAAAAAAAAAACACGTTCAGTCGCCATCTTGTGGTTATGAAAATAATTTAAATGAATTAGATGCCAGTGGATTAAAATGTATATATGCATATACCGTACCAAATTTCACTGCGCTCGGATGGTTAAATCGCAAGAAACGTCCATTTGAATATTTAAATTTCACGTCGCTGCCATGCTGGATTTGTGCTCAACAGGTTATTGAACGTCCCATAGGTGAACTTATGTGAATCGCCTCTATACACATACAAAATTTCAGTTTGATTGATGTCATAGATTAATAGATATTGACAACCGTCTAAATATTTCGGATGGTCGCCATGTTGGATTTTAATATATGTAGTCCATAGCGTTATGTAGGCCTACTATTAGATGAGGATTATTGTGTACGTTCATTATTTAAACGTTGATTTCGATCGCGTGATTAGAATACAAGAAATAAAAACTTATCAGTGCATTACAATGTGTATAAACATTTGCTGTACCATGTTTCACTGCGCTCGGATGGTAAAATAGCGGGAAATGTCTATTTAAATGTTTCAACTTCGCTTGGCCACCAAGTTCGTTTTGTACTTAGCATTTCTTTTTTTTGAAAGTCATATAGGTGAACTTCCAGTAGTACCGTTTATCACCGTACAAAATTTCAGGGTGATGTCAGTAATAGTTCCGGAGATATAGAATGCCGGTGACATATTTCCCACAGCCACCATGTTTGATGGGTGAGACGTAATAAAATTTGAAGGGCACAGTCGGGGTCGGCCAAAATAGTAGGCTACTATGACCTTACCGAGTTTCATTGAAATCGCTCCAGCCATTTAGAAGTTATTAGTGGGAGAGACACTCACGGACGAAAGGTGATCTCATAAGCCAATTTTTTCATAAATGAAAATAGGCTAAAAGAATGTCTATTTATCATTTTGGACTCACAGGGCGGGGAGGGCGGCGTGTATCTCTCTAATCCCCAATTATTTATCTGCTGAACACTTCTATTTTGCTATGTTCGGGTAATTTTGTAATAGTAACTCAGGGTACGAATATAATTCTGTTTCATATACAAAAAAAAATCCTCTCGGCACGCCGGAAGGCGGAGGTAGATTTCATCGGACAAACTAGGGGATAGGCTATACAGTAATAGGCAAAATATGCAGGTTTTCGTAGAAGGATCAGACCTCAGTTATTGCGAGAAAGTATTTTACAATTGGAGCTTAATTAACTTTCTTTTCGGCTTTCTATGCATATTTCTAATATTGTATTGTCTCATGAGGATGGTGACCTTCTTGTAATTTGGGGTCCATTTTTATACTTGTGGTCACACTGTCCTTATGCAAGGTTTGGAACTGATGTGTAACTATCTAACAGTCTGTTACTTCTTCACGCAAAATTTTATCTCCCGCAGAGATGTTGGTTGGTTCCTCAGTTTAGGGGCTGTGACAACGCGGTCATGTAACCCCGTGTACTTTGGGTGTGTGTAGAATCTGTCTGATAAACGGCGTTAATTGTGATGACTGTAATAGTCTGTAATTCAGGTAAGAACGGCAGACGGTCAATTTCAAGTAGTACTTCCTAATTTTGGTACCAAATACTACCGTCAACGACACCTAGTTGTGAACTTGGCAACTAGATGCCACCGCAACGAACTCCCCCTCCGAAGGGAAGCATAATGAGGGATTTTTAGCGCTCTTAGAAAATCTGACGACTTCGAACCCGCGACCTTGGGCATAGAAGTTCATCATCCTACCAGTTACATCACCGAAGCCACTTACCACAGAGTCAGATGGAAAACTGAATGTGATCTCGTGCAATGGCGTTGTCATGGCAACCTTTGATAGCTCATCCCTCATCAATTTAGAAGCGTTGTCATGGTAACCTCTGATGGCTCTTGGCATTTTCTTATAATTCCGAAATCATTTTTCTCATCCCTGGGCGCAATAGTGGGTTATATCAAAAATTCTTTCAGACAAAAGTTTTAGATAATTATTAGGGGAATATTGTGCCTATTAAGAGAGATATGATTAATGTTTCCCGAAAAACCCACTTTTCCCACCCCTTTGGTCAATGGTTGGTGCTATCAAAAAACTTTTTAAACATATATTTTGGCACTTATCTGACACATAGTATGTACTTTGAATGGATTCGATATTTCACGTATTAAGAGAGTTCACATTTTCAAAAAAAGCCCCCCATTTTCACCACCTTCGACCGATTTTGCCCATTAACGAACTCGACCGAGATTTTAAAGGGATACATATTATGTAACAAATTCAAAGTGATTGGTGCAAAATTACGGCAGTTATCGTGTCCACACGAAACTGATATATATAGCCTATATATACTGTATATACACCGGTATACATAAATTATATATAACCTTTTGAATTGACGGTGGTTTTGGGGTCTGGGGGACGTGAAACGCGATGATATGTCGAAATTTTCCGGAAGTCGAAACATGGTACCCATTGCAGTAGTTAGCTTTCTAATGAAATCTACCTAAAACCTATGTGGGAAGTGGGGCATGGCTTTCAAGAGTCAAATTCTTCTAAGCGGAATTAATATATATAAAGCATTATAATGAAAATTTGGGTTTATATTGTTCAGGGCACAGGGTCGGTTATTTTAATTTATGAAAATATTGGGGGATTGGGAACAGGGAAAGTTCATAAATTAAGGGTTCTAAATTAGTATACAACACATAGTTTTTAAACTTAGACGAGAACATATATTTTAATATTTTGTTGTTGTGTTTGAGGGTAGGGTAGCTGATTTATATCTATTTAATCACCAATCGTTAACTCACTGAAATTTTTACAGTATTTTTAGCCTACTTTCAAATTTTTCAAAGACTTACGAGATCTACACAGGCCAAAAGTTGTCAGTCTGTCTGTCTGAGTGTGTGATTGTGAATATCAGTCCCCCTCCCTATCAATTCAAACACGATGAAACTGAATTGAACAAAATATAGCAAAATCAATCAGTCTAATACCATTATCATTGGCCACCTCATGTAAACTCTCCTTTCCCACTGTACCCCTTAGGCAATTTCTCTTCCCACTTGTGCATTCAAGTCCCCCATAAGAACCTTAATATCATGCTTTGCCACTCGTGCTAGTTCCTGTTCTAGCTGCTCATAGAAAAGATCCTTTTCTTCCTCCTCTGCATCTTCGGTTGGTGCGTATGTACATATGAAGGATATATTGAAGAAACGGGCTTTCACTCTTAATACACACATCCTTTCGTAAACAGGCTTAAAATTTAGTAAAACATTTTTATACTCATCATCAACAAGAAAACCTGTCCCTCCATATGCTCTGTTCCCACAACTATAGAACAGGGTGTGTGTCCCCGTGGCAAGTATTCCACTTCCATTTCATTTTGCCTCTTGTATTGCTGCCAGCTTTACATTATATTTCTTAATTTCCTTCTTCAAGTTCCGTAATCCACCAGGTTTACTCAGTGTTCTTACATTCCATGTCCCAAAATACCAATTCATGTACCGTTTCCGTTGCCAAGGTCGTTTATCCATTTCATCCGTCCGGTTTCCTTTGTCCTTTGATTCCGTAACAAGTGTTTTATTCCGGGGTAGGGTTGTTAGCCCCACGCCCAACCCCCAACCTGGAGGACCAGGGTACCGCTCTTAGTCTGGCTCATCACCTTAGGCCTGTCCAGCTTGGGTGGCCCTACCAGGAGCCGAAGCTCCCACTGGCATAGCCCCCAGGATCATTTGAGCTCACAAGCCTCCAAACACCCGGCAATACCTGATTGCCTTCTGCAAGGTGACGGTACCGGCGGGAGGGTCTGCAGTCCTTACTTGAATTAAAAACAGATAACACACACTAACACAGCCATCACAATTAACACCGGTTATCAGACAGATTCTACACACACCCAAAGTACACAGGGCTACAAACAACATGACCGCATTGTCGCAGCCCCTAAACTGAGGAACCAACCAACCAAAGCTTAAATCTTATTACAACTAACCTAATCATCCGATTTCTACCAAATGTTGCAACATACCTTCATGTGGGAAGCGAGTTTTGACCAAACTACAAGGTCATCAGCCAAATAGTTTGGAGATGGTGGCCGTGTATGAGTGCAAAACGACACTCCCCCCCCCCTCTTCTATCTGTTCAAGCACAACGAAATCAAATCGAACCAACTTTGGTACAGAGGTAGCACTAGCAAAGGACAACTCAGTGGCATGTTGTATATCGACACCATCATAACGAGAAAAAAGAAAAAGAAAAAAAAAATAAAAATAAAAATGGCCCCCTCCAAAATGTTCTAAGATTAAATCAAATTACGACTAACCTAATCATCCGATCTCTACCAAAGTTTGCAACAGTATACCTTAATGTGGGAAGCATCTTTTGCCCAAACTATAAGGTCATAAGCCAAATAGTTTCAAGATGGCGGATGTATGAATCATGCAAGTATTATAGCCTAACTGTAACGTACGATTCAACTAGGCCCAGCCTAACCAAATCCGATTATCGTACAGAGGTCCTCAAGGACCTGTAGGATATTTTAATTTTATATTAGAATATTACACAGCAGTAGTAACTTAACAGTTCAGGCTGACCTTGCCGTCCCGTTGGGTAAAAATGGAGGCTATTGTTTTGCTTACGAGTCCATATTCCAGTAGATTGATATCCTTTTCGAATGTACTGAACAAAATATTCTAGGTAGTTATAATAAATGTGTTGTTAATGCAGTGTTAGCATTAGGCGTGTGTGGCGTAGTGGTAGTGTTTCAGACTAAAGGTTCGTGGTTAAATCCGAGTTCAATTTTTTTACTTGATTTTTTTAATAGTAATTGATTTATGACTACTCACCTGTTATAATGATAAGCATATAGTGTGTATTTGCAGTCGAAAATATTATATATACTTACTAGCTATACTCGGTATGCATTGCAATGCCAATCAAAGACAGATAGAAAGAAAGGAAGATAATAATAATGTTATTGGTTTTAAGTCCCTTTTAACAACTTTGGCTTTTAGAGACACCTGGGTGACGGAATTTTGGTTCGAAGGGGATCTTTAACGTGCCAGTACATATACTGACAGGGCTCCCTCGCATTTGCGCACCCTCAAATGCCAACTGGCTGCGCCAAGATTCGATCCTGCAACCTTGGTCACAGCAGGCACGAATGTTACGCTGATCAATGCAGCCAGATCAAGAAAGAATAAAAGGAAGTGTTTGAATTGTAATTTCGTTTACTGTAGTGCCTTTGGATACACAATATTCTTTGTTTTTCTGTCTGGTGTGTATATAAATAAATCCGAAGGCTTTCCGACCCGTGAGCACGCCACATACAGCTGACCATGTGAGCATTTGTTGAAACTAGTCGTGCATCTTTTATGTAAAATGGATTTACTTATTTAGAAACAATTGTAGGAGTGTGCACAACAACTCACCAAAGTTTCATCGCAATTGTATATGAACGCTTACGGGACACTCTTGAAACGATTCGCTGGCCAACACTCATTTGTTGAAACTATTCGTATGCTACCTACTATCAAATGGTTTTTCTAATTCAGAAACCTTTGCGGCAGTGTGCACAACAACTCAACTAAATTGCATTGCAGTCGTTCTCCGCTGAACTCTCAGAATGCTTCTCTGAAAAAAACTGTAACTACCTCGCATCACTGAATTCAAGATATCTTTTTGTATTAATCCCTCTTTGGGTTTTGCTTACAATAGAGCTAAATATGATAGACACTGCTTCGTATTTCCATTCAGGCATAGTGAATTACGCAGGACAACTGAGAACTGTAATCTCATTAAGAATATAGAAACATATTTACATTTCCTGATTTCATTTCTTATCTCTAGACCAACAATTTTTGATACAGCATCGATCAAATCATTTTGAATAATATTCGACAACCCAGTAAAAACGGAAGAGTTCTATAAGTGTTGTTTTTGTGGCAAATCTAATGAGTTTAACTAGCTCTTCATAGTTTCCTTGGTTCGATGACTCACTTGATTCAGTGTGCCCTCTAAAAGGGAGCTGTTGTTTTGCTAGGTAACACACACCATCTACAAAATGCTTCAGAATGTCCCTGTATTTCAATGCCAATTCATTGTGTTGACGGTTTCGTATGTCCTTCTAATTCTCACTTTGCCGAACGTCTTTTCAGAAACAATTGCCTGCAAATGATTTTGGGACAACCTGTGTTTCTGTACGGCTTTATGGAAGTTCCCCATGTCGCTGTATGCAGTCCTACTCCACACATTCTTTATAGAAGACAAGGCCAACAAAATAATTTACTGGTGTCAATACATCCCACTACCCAAGTGTGTGGTGATTTGTATGAAAATGCTTCACAAAATATTTACCAGTTGTACAAATATTAAAGTTCGGTGTTTGCCTTCTCCGATTTATAATATCCCGTTTCTCTTTGAAAGGGCGGGAACTAAAATTCTTGTTTAGGGTATCACACACTATACTGTCACTGGGAGTGCCTACTCTAGATCAGAGGTCCTCAAAGTGTGGGCGCCGAGTGTGGTAAAGTAGAAGTGGTTAACCCGATTTACAATAAACTAATACAAGTAACACCATTACCCATGGTTAAGTGGCTTATTATATATAAAAAAAAAAGATCCCATGAAAAGTGATGGTGCTTGCCCTCATTCGGAAATATTCAGTCCTAATAAAGAACAAGATTCGAATTTAAACAAAGTCCATTGTTCTTTTTTACAAAAAGTCGTTGAACTTTGATGTGCTCTAAGAATAGTAAATTGTGTGTTGTTATTGAAAATCCACAGCCTGCTTCCAGTCTCTGACCGGGTCAGGAATGGAATGAATGAAGCCCCCATCAAGGCGCGAGGATATGAACTGTGCTGGCTGCCGAAGCCTGTCGCACTCCTCTGGGGCAAAGATTAAATGAATGACAGATGAAATGAAATGATAGTGGAGTGTGTTGCTGGAATGAAATGTTGACAGGGAAAACCGGAGTACCCGGAGAAAAACCTGTCTGCCTCCGTTTTGTCCAGCACAGATCTCACATGGAGTGACCGGGATTTGAACCACGGAGCCAGCGGTGAGAGGCCGGCATGCTGCCGCCTAAGCCACGGAGGCTCATTTTGTGTTATTATTAACATTATTGTAACTGGCAGTTGCAGTAATTAGAAGAAGAAAATACTGTACATTTTGTGATCCGTTTTTTTGTGTGTGTGCGAAGTAGCCTATGAGAAGTGCTAAGAAAGGAAAGAAGAATGGGGGGTGGGGGGTGCTGCTAGATATTTCATGTTTCAGAAGGTGGCATGAGAGACGAGGTTTGAGAACCACTGCTCTAGATACAGGAGAAATTTCAATGGCACACAACGTTCCTACCTACAGTATAACAAATATTAATTTAACTCTATAAATAT
The DNA here is from genome assembly GCA_946902985.2 of Meconema thalassinum. Lineage (NCBI taxonomy): Eukaryota > Metazoa > Arthropoda > Insecta > Orthoptera > Tettigoniidae > Meconema > Meconema thalassinum. The sequence goes on from OX336388.2 coordinate 1,851,525,637, forward strand.
TTGGCTACTACTATAAACCTCAGGAGTTCACATTCTCACCAATTAACATTTGCACTTAAAAGAATGATAATCGTAACTTACACAACAAACTAAAAGAATCTTAACGTACTATGCGCTTAAACAAGATGTAATTTATTTAATGCACTATACAATCAAACACCACAATATATAGGTATGGATTATAATATAGCGAGAAATAAGAACATTTGCTCATTGCCCTCAAAAACTTGCAGTAGAATCATCTGTTGACTTATTGGGCGCAGCAGGATTGTAACTTTAAATCGCCCAACAAAGGTCGTGTCTGGTGGTCAGAACTTTCTGATAGGGTGGAACAACCATGATGGAGGGTGAGAACAGTGGAAATGCACCAAATAATTTTAATGGAATGCTTTAAATCAGCGTTTCCCAAACTGTGGTACGCGTACCACTGGTGGTACGCTCGTAATGCTGCAGTGGTACGCGGTGATATTACGAAAAATATAAAAAATATTAGATAACTTACGTTACGAAAAATATAAAAAATATTAACACATACAGTACAATTTCAAAATATAAAAACATTGATATATTGCCGGAGGACTTTAAGGTCAAAGATAAGGAGCAGTTTTACGAAATGAATTGTGATTCACAACTAAATAGATTATGAATATTCCCGAATGGGAATATGATGTTATTTCCGTTTGAGCAGATAAATTATCAATTAATATGATAAAATTTGTCCGGTCAACTCAAACATAAAATGCCAGCGTTTCGCCCCAGTGTGCTCATCAGTTGGTAGAGACCCACCTCACCAATAAGCGTGGCTAGCACATACTGAGAAGGCCATCGCAAGACACAAAATACAAGTAGCATTGACGTCACGAGCGATGCCAATGTGCTACGGAAGTAAAGCTCCCTTTCATGAAACAAAAACCTTACCTTGGCAATCCAAATAGGTTATGAATATTCCCGAATGGGAATATGATGTTATTTCCGTTTGAGCAGATAAATTATCAATTAATAAGATAAAATTGGTCTGGTCAACTCAAACATATTCATAACCTATTTGGATTGCCAAGGTAAAGTTTTTGTTTTATGAAAGGGAGCTTGACTTCCGTAGCACACTGGCTTCGCTTGTGACGTCAATACTACTTGTATTTTGTGTCTTGCCATGGCCTTCTCAGTATGTGCTAGCCACGCGTATTGGTGCGGTGTGTCTCTACCAACTGACGAGCCCAACGGCACAGTGGGGCGAAATGCTGGCATTTTATGTTTGAGTTGACTGGACCAATTTTATCATATTAATTTATAATTCACAACTAAGGCAAACTTTTTCAAAAATGGCACTTGTGAACTTTGGGGTTGAGGGGCGTGCAGATTATGCAGGCATACCATAGCTGACAAAGCAGTTAGATTTTTACTGCCTTTCACTACTTCTTATTTGTTTGGGACTGCATTTTCTTCACTCATTTAACTCAAGAATAAATACCAGAATAGGCTCCTTACAGTGGAAAATGATCTTCGTTTGAGACACGGCAATCTTAAACCAGACATTCCTAAATTGACTTCTAATCTTCAAGCTCACCCTTCACATTGAAGTTGTTAGTTGAACTTTGGTTTTTATGTTTAATTATTAAGAGTTCTTTTATTAATATTATTTGTACTGTGTCATTTCTGAATGTTTTAATTGGATAATAAAACAACTGGACACACTTTTTAACTATTTGAACTTGAACTCCAACAGTCTAACTCTAACAAACACAATTTACTGTACAATCCATCTTTTGGTCTGCTACATAGTGGTGGTGGTGGTGGTTATAGTTACTATATTTCCCAACCATTAGGTGGTACGCGAGAGATTCTTATCTATTAAAGTGGTACACACACAAAACAGTTTGGGAAACACTGCTTTAAATAATACCATATTAGTTTTGTGAACAGAGTTCTGTATTGACTTGAAAGTACTGTGTAATTAAAACACATACTTTTAGACTATACACCTAGCCAATACTTTATTGAATATTGAAATATCCAAATAGTTAAAGTTTAATCGATTAAACTTAGGATTTTCAATCAAGTATTGACTGTAAAAAACTTTTTGTAATCTAATAATTGTAAATATTGTTGTACATAAGTGTAATACATATCCACTGAACCTAATCTAGGCCTACGTGAACAGGATGTTTTGATCACATGACATCCAATTAAATACCCCCCTTCTCCTCCCACCCTTTTGTACAAAATGTGTGATAATTAATATAATATTTCTTTCAGGTTAGGGTGTTGAAATATTTGTTACTCCCGACCTATTTAAATGGCACAATTGTGTTGACCAACTGAAAAGCATTCAGTAGATAGATTACTAGGCAAAACTAAAAAATGGCATTTAATACTTACATACATTTCTCTAATAGTAATTTTTTAAATATTTTCTAGTAAATATTTACATATCTAATTCAAAATTATTGAATGAAGGAACTAAATTGGCATGTTTGAAATTCGAACGAGTTTTTAATTTCTCTATATGAAGCTGTATGTATATTTTTAAAAATAATCGAGAATCCACCTAGTCATTACATATTATGTTTCTTAGTGAACAATTGTTTCAAGTCGTTTTTTGACTTGTCTTTAGTATTTGTGACAATAATATAAACAACACTAAGACACGCTTATTTATAAAAAGATACAACTTTTTTTTTAAAAATGCATTAAGAATAAAATGTTCTCTTATTCAGTAAAACCATTGTACTTCGTCAATTATGAAATATAACCTTGTCTAAAGTAAAAATTGTTGTCGCTTCCTTCATATGTAATACGAAGGTAATGATGCATTCAATCACATTTAAGAGAGAAGTCTCTTGTCAATACGGGTCTTTAAAATCCTGTTGAATGTAGCAGCTTAATGTTTTGAAAATTGTTTGTAGTGTACAATTGGGGTTAAACTGCATATCGTTTCTTGTCCACTAATATCATATTTTATGGTATTGTGAAAATATTCGGACTTGACCCAGCAGGAAAGTTACGATGCACTTGCACATTTGGCTGTCTTGCAGCCGACTAAGCTATGTGGTCTAGGGTGTACCCAAAGGTCCTGGTTCAATTTTCCCCTCAGTCAAGAAATTATATCTGGTTTGAGGTTTATTCAGCTTTGAGAAGACAAGTGGGAAGAGGTGGTTTTGAAGTAGTTTTCCATGGTTTCCCACTTCTCCAGGAAAATGCTGGGATGGTATGCAAGGTCATGGATGCTTTCTTCCTAATCTTTGCCCCACTTACACACACACACACATGAATACAGATATCACAATAACAAAGGTTATTAGCAAATTTCACATACAGTACACCAGTCTAAAGACCACGATGTCACAAGCTCTTAAATGAAACAACTCTTTATGTAAAAGTCTCACTCAAGAAGAAATGCAAAGCCAGAACTTGCAAAGTGGGATTCTTAAGTTGCTGTATGGGATATGACTTAAGTTTCCTTCCCTTACATTTTACAGCTAACCCTCTGAGAAATTCCATTCCCATCAAATTCATCTTCAATGAGTCACTGATCTGTCAAAAGTGGGAATCTGTTACGCCCACAGTTGTTGCTCAAGACAATTTCAGAAGATTTTGGTGAAAATATAAGTTAGCTTTGCTTGTACAAATCCACATGCGTTTCACCAAATGAAGTTTAGGGACCAACTAGTGGATTAGATAGTTGTCTGAGAACAAGGAATGTCACAACTCAGAAGTCCAAGTGCCCACTATTATCCCATAGTAACTGGTGTCCCTATTGCCAGGACTACTTACCGATCAACTCAGCCACTGCCCAAGATTCACGGACTAGTAAACGAGAATGGTAACCCACATAAAACAACCACGTAGGTTTATCAGTTTAGATCATTTCACACCTTAGTTCAATATGATATCAATATTTCAGGACTTCATGGGAAAATAATAATTTATAGAGGTAGTTGTCTCCCAAGAACAAAACTGACTAAATTTTCAGTTTCAGAAGTGAGTTTTCTTTTCAAAATTATTTTATTGTGGTAATGAATTGAATTTCAAATTTATTTTATATACAGAGTGTCAAAATATTGGACTTGGAACTCAGTTCATATCATAGTGAATACAGTAATGTTAACATTATTTACAATATAGTGGTTGATATCTTACAGGTTTTATATTGTCTACTTTGGGATGAAAACAAGTGATAAGCAATTTTTGATTAATACTCACTAAAAACATTTTACATGCAATCAAAACAACATTATATACAATTTACAATCATATTGAGGAATAGCACAAATACATTCAATTGGCATAGAGGGTGGCCAGATTTGGGTAAAATACTCTCAAAGTATATTTTCAATAAAAAGAATTGTGAGCATTTTGTACAATTCAAGGGTGGGGCACTAACAGTTAAGAAAATTAATATTTTTTTTGTGTGTCACATACTAATCTCATTTGTGTATATCTGTACAATTTACTGGAGATAAAGTGATGGGGACAATGGCAAAGAAGGGACATTTGCAAGAGTGCAAAAAACTGATGTTTTTTTTTAAAGGTCCCAATTGTCACCATCTCTTGAACTATGTAGAGACCTTGTTTCCTCTTTGAAATCAGCTGGTTGGTGATAATGTTATTGGAACCTCAGCTTCTTGGGCTATGGAGTTCCACAGTTATCTCCGTTGTACTGTCAAAACTCATGGGGTACGTTTGTACATAATTTTCTCAAACAAAGTTTCTCTAGGAATACTTATTTTTGTACAAATGTACTGATATCGCGCCAGGAGTTGGCAGTCGGGTTTGAACTGCAGAGGTCTTCCCGCTCACTGCGTAACGCGCATTCCAAAAACATTCAGTTGGTCAATACTTGCTTCACTCACTCAGCACATTCCTTCTTTCACTGACTGAGTGTCGCCTGCTGCAATGACAACCATTGGCATGCGGGAAGCTGATATATTTAAGTTAGGAATAGGCGGACCTCGCACCCCGTCACAGCAGGCTCAACTGCCATCTCCTGCCGCGATGACAGTACATATCTACTTTTTTCAATCAGACAATGTGTGCCTCATGATGTAGTGGTAAGCATTATTGGCAGTCATCCTGGAGGCCCTGTCTAGATTCTCAGCTCAGCCAAGAAATTTAAATCTGGTTCGAGGTGTTCAAATATTATAAATAATGTTAGTGGTTTTACGTCCCTTTTAACTACACTGGCTTTTAGAGACGCCGGGGTGCCGGAATTTTGCCCCGAAGGGGATCTTTAACGTGCCAGTAAATGTACTGACACGGCTCCCTCGCATTTGCGCACCCTCAAATGCCAGCTGACTGCGCCAGGTTTCGAACCTGCAACCTTGGGCTCAGCAAGCGAGAACGTTACCCCTGAGCCACGCAGCCAGACAAGTTCAAATATTATAACACGAGTGTTGGAAAGGCACATGACAGCATTAGGTTTTATCTCTGTTAATTCTGATTTTATAAGCTCCTTGTAATTTCATTGTCCCCCTCTAATATAGTTCTTGTGGGGGACACTAATGATTGAAGTATCACCGCTTTACAGACACCAGAATACTGAAAATTTGACATGGGTATCTCACATTTACCTAGTCTACCCATAAATACTGTCACAAACTTTTGGATTGAACTGTAGAACCGGTTTCCCTGGTAACAAACAATCGTTGGGCTGAAGGTCAATCTTGACCATTGTGTGTACAACAGTGAAAGAGAAACACTGAATCTTCTTTGCTTAAGCAAGGAGTGGGGTGATTACGAAAACAGGGTAGCTGTCATTGCCTTGCACAGGGTTGGAATGTCACCAACGGCGATTTTTCAAACCCTGAAAAAGTTGAAACTCAGCAAGAGGTTCGTCTACCGGACAATCCAGCGATTTACTGAGGCAGTGTGAATGATCGCATGGGGGTTGGTCATCCTCGCAGTGTGACAACAATGGTGGTCATTAAAGCAGTGGCGGCCCCGTATTCGGCGCAATCCTATCTGGAAGCAGAAGATAATGGCCCGGAAGCTCAACATTTCGCCACGATCAATGTCCAGGGTACTTTCTGAAGACCTTGGGGTTTGAGCTTATCGGCGGAGTACCGGACATTTCTTAACGGTGCAACTGAAGCAGCAGAGGAAACTTAAATCAAGGCAGCTCCTCCAGCGGTACGCAAACAATGGGCATCGGAGAATCCTCTTTACAGATGAGAAGGTCTTCACCATTGAAGAGAGCTTCAATCGACAGAACGATAGAGTGTATGCAGCAAGCTCTCAAGAAGCTCGTAAGAGCATCCCTAAGGTCCAGAGAGGTCATCACCCTGCCTCAGTCATGGTTTGGTGGGGGGTGAGCTACGAGGGCCCCACCATGCTTCATTTTTGTGAGAAGAGTATAAAGACAAGTGCCAGAGTGTATGTGGAAACTATTCTGGACCCTCTTGTAAAGGACTTGAGCACCACAATGTTCAACAATGAGCCCTGGACCTTCCAGCAAGATTCTGCACCAGCTCATAAGGCAAGGATGGCACAACAATGGTTGCAGGCCAATGTACCGGACATCATCTCCACTGCTGAGTGGCCTTCTGGTAGCCCCGATCTAAATCCTCTGGATTTCAAACTATGGTCAGTGCTAGAGGGAATGGTCTGCAAGAAAAGACACCCTTCAATTGAAAGTTTGAAGCGCTCATTGGTGGCAGCAGTGGCAGATTTCTCAATTGATACCATCTGTTCTGCGATAGATGACTGGCCAAAGAGACTCCAAGCCTGTGCGAGTGCTAATGGTGGACATTTTGAAATTTGATTGGTGCAACCTGTGCATAATATATGTGTCTAGAAGATACTATAAAGATATTGATTTCTTTTAAACCATTTTCCATTTATTCACTAAATAGTTTGTGACAGTATTTATGGCTAGACTAGGTATATATGAATTGCAGCTGAATGGCAATAGCAGGATATTTTATTGAACACCCCGTGGGCTCCCAACAAGTTTAATTTCAAGTAGTTTTAACTTTGGCTACCAGATGCTACTGTTACTAACACCTAGCGGCGAACGTTGACACTTGATAAGAGCGTTTCTAACCAGCCAAATATAATCTAAAATTTTGCAACACACTACCAATTGCAGCGGTAGGTTCTTTTACATGCCATAAATCTATGCTAAATCTACAACATGGGCCTGCCAGCTTTACTTCCCCTCTGAAAGAAGGCATACTGAAGGATTTTAATGCTCTTAAAAATCCAACAACTTCGGCCGGGTTTGAACCTGCGATCTTGGACATAGCAGTTCAGCATGCTACCGACAACGCCACAGAAACCGCACATTTAAGCGTCCTTAATGCCAAACGACTGCAACCTTGACACAAGCATGACAATGCCTTACCAGAAATATATGAACCTTTTATAGAAGCTGTAAAGTAATTCCTGTATATCAGGCTGTTCCAGCCGAGCAGCTCGCTCGTGAGCAGCAGAGTACTCGCCGCCTTTCGTGAGTACCCAACATACAGCTCTGCTGTGGGGAGCTGCCGTCACTTCGTGGTGGATACATCAAGACTGGCAGGAACGCATAGACTTGTGCTATGACCTTCGCCCAGTGACATATTGGCTCTGACCCCCAGTCCCTCTCCAACCGTGCTCCGAGCATTACTGCCGAGTACTCGCGTGTACGCATACTCAAACTCATGGATTTGGAACAGCCTGCTGTATATGGTATTTAAAAATTACTAGTGTCAAGTGATAACTATAGCTCCTAGAGGACACTGGCATGACCAACAAGATCACATACATCTTATGAGATATGTCTTCAGTGTTTTACACTCTGATTCTGTTCAAAATTGACATAGGGTATGTAAATTATAACAGTAAAAAACATGAAGGTCCAGTTTAATATTTATTATTTAATGCTATTTTTTAATGTTGTAGGTAGTTTACCAGTGGAGCCTTGCATTATCGAGCTACTAAGGTGAGTGCAGTGGGAACAGGTCTTGGTGAACACAGCTGATGGGTCAAGTAGATCTTAAGAACAAAGAGACAGCGTTTGCAGCAGCTTATGTGGCATATCTTTCCTATCGATTGCTGGAAAGATTTTTTCAAGAATTCGACTAAGTCACCTAAATGTTGCCTGAGAAAATTATCTTTCAAGAATCTCAATGTTGTTCCCGTGCTACCCAAGGCAGAACAGATATAATCTTTCGAGCAAGGTAACTTCAAGACAAATACAGAAAGCAGCAGAAACCACTCACTTTTAGAGAAATCTTTCGATTGTCCCGAGACTTGCTATGTGTTAAGTGCTGATACATTTTGGCTGCCCTGACCATTTTATAGATTTGATCCAGGCACTCCATGATGACTGTCTGGGAGAGTTCTCCATTAAAACAGCTTTTCAGATGTCTTCTCGGTCATTCATGGATTGAAGTAGGATTGTGTGTTTGCTCCAACCCTTATTGCTCTTCACTTGGTTGCCATGCTGTATGAAACATCTGCTAACAATACAGACATGAGGATCAAATACAGTTTTGATGAAGAATGCTTTAATTAGTTATTGAGGTTTTAAGGGGTGGAGCTATGAGGTCATCTGACCCAAAGGATGCTTTATATTGGCTAGACTATGATCCCAAAATCTAACCAATATTTCTTGGATAACAGAAATGCAGTAGGGTGATGACACTGCAGCACCTGCCCACACACAAAAGTCAGTGAACTGTTTCAACAGTGTCTATGACCATTTCGATCTAACCATCAATGCTCAGGAAACCACGATCAACCTGCCCGAAGGACAATCCTTCCAGAGTTCAGTATAACTACCAGATTCAACCTTGGGACAGGTAGACAATTTTTCCTACCTTGGTAGCATCCTGTCCATGAACTGTATCCACGAATATGATGGGCTTAAGAGAATCAGTGCTCCCCCATACTGCCTCAGGTCCTGTATCACACTGGGTCTCCAAAAACAAATATCTAACAGTTTGTAGAAAGCTTATGGTATACCAAGCTGTTGCTATTTCCATGCTTGAATATGACTGTAAAATGCAGATCCTCTTATCGCACGGACATCAAAAAGCTTGAGTATTTTCACCAACAGATGCTACGATCCATTCTGAACATCAAGTGGGACCAAATGGGATGACTGTCACTAATACTAGTTCTGTAGAAGATGCACATTAATAGCACTAAAACCTCCAATTTAAGCCATTATTATTACTAAGCGTATGGTGTATAGTCACATTACATGTACAGTACATTAACCCTCAATTGGTCGCGCCACGGTCATTTAGACCTGGCCTATTGTTTATTTCTTCTGTGTGTACCTTCCCCCTGCCCCTCACCCTACAACACCACGCATCTCTTATCAGTTTCACTCCATGCGCTTCATTGCTACAAGCAAAAGCTTCGCCACCCGGTCTTAAGTTCCGCTGCGCGACCAAGTGTGTGTGTCACTTTTACGGTGTAATGTTCTGTACGCGACTAATTAAGATAGTATAATTTGCGTGCAGTTTTGAATTTGTTTGCATCTTTAGACTATAATTTGTGGTAAAATGGATATATTGTCACATAATTTCATATGTAATAGTTTAAGTTTTAGATGGTAACATTATTTCATTGCATTTTCTATTTAAAACAAAATAAGTGATTTCTTTTACATAAATGTCTATCATAACTACACTTTAATGTCTCATTTGTTATTATGTAGTCAACCATGGCTAAAAAGTAGATTCAGTAACTTCATCCTGCTTTTAATGATGCCCGGTCTTTTTGACCGTGCGCGACCAAATACGTTTCCTTTTCCACGCGACCAAACAAGGGTTAAACAAAGATATTACAGTTTAATGTCTAAATTTAAAATATAGTCCACTAATGCAAAAGTTGGGTGTAAGCTCTGTTAACACATTCCTGTGTGATGTGTTTTACAGTTTGTCAGCACCACAACTGCACCTTGAAAAGGGTAGCTTAGAGTCTGCATATACACCCGAGTTGATCCTGATGTGATTTAATGTAGAGCAGATAGCATGAGGGAGGTCAAAACCAGGAACATGTGTTGTGATAGATGGCATAATTATCATGAAATTCTGGAGGTACAAATAGATTCCAGTCCTATGGCCATTGATGAACCATGTCAAAGTCCAACAATTAGATGGATAGGGCATCTGCTATATGAACAGTTCCTGATACCTTGCCAAGTTCTTTATGATGATGACAATACAAGATTTCGTGGAGTTCCTTTGAAGGACCTACTGAAACAAATGATGAAGGCATCAGGAATCAACCCATAAGCCTGGGGCGATGGTACCACTTTGGCACAAAATCATCTCTACTGTTACTGATCACTTTGAAGAAGAATGTCGTAGGCCAGATGAGGTCAAGTGTCAAGCTAGGAAGTTCCATCAAACTCAACTATTCCCTCCTCCTCTGACCCCAGAACACACCATTTATCAATTGCCAATTACTTTTTAATGACCCTGTATAAGCCACAAAACCCCACAGGATGGGAGGGAAAAGTGGGAATCTTAGAAGAATTTATACAATTCATTGTTTGTGCTCTATTTGACTCATTTGCTATGTGGACTTGACACCTTCAAATTCAAATGACATGGTAGCTTGATTATGGAACGATATGCCAGACAACTATTCACTCAATTCCTTTTAAAGGAGTGTGCATCCATCACCTAGCATGGCTACCCATTGGGGAGGACAAACCAAATGTCAGGGGGACTTAGTATCCAGAACCCAGTCAAGAGTTATGTATTCATATTTATAATTTTTTAATTTCTTATACTTTCTGGTGGCAAAGCTGCTCCAATTAGAATACAATATTATTTTACCAAGCTTCCTGATGGTCTCTTTAATTCTTTGTTTGGCAACCCTGGGTTACTAACTAGCTGTTAATTTTGCGTACCCTGGAAATCAATGTTATGCTTATCTACATTAGCTTAAGGCAGATTGCCTCGATGTACCACACCTTAAAACAATGACTACCACCTACATTAGCTTTCATACTTGGAGGTTTTAACCTTCATGCTATTGTTTTCAATAGTAGCAAGACCTGTGGGTGAGGGAGGCTTTCTCTTATTATTACGTTGAATCATGTGATTCTTAAAGTATACGTTAACTATGTGCAGTAAAATGAACTGACATTATTTAATGTCATTAATAAACATGATTTTACAAACCGATTGGAATTAAACCCAAGAAATGTAAAAAAAGCTCATTAAGTACATGATCTGGTCAATCATAGGCTTAGTTTTCAATTACAATAACTATTTGCCTTTTTTTTTTTAAAGATATGCAACTGCCACAAAATTAGTATTTCTTTGATAAAAACGAGGATTACTGTGCTCCGAGTAGAAATTTAGTTGTGGGGACCAGGAAATCCTCTGGCTACACCTTCGATTGTTTCAGAGAAGAACCACGACATATCTATGAAGAAAGCAGCCATAGGGAAAAAGTGACCACTTGGGGAGCTTTAGGCCTATATACACTCACCAGCATAAAAAGCGAAACTACGAATTTCAGACAAAACCCAAATGTTTGACCGTTTCATACTTGGTATAAATTGTACGTTGTGACTTTGCAGCGGTAGGGTAATGTGTCGAGATGTAATCACGATTTAATTAGCTAATTTGAGAAGTTTCAGCGCAATAATTGATAAACGGAGTTGATCGTGACAATCACAACACCAACATTATCATTTCCCGCCTTTGGACAAGAATAACCACAAGAGGCTGTCTTCAGATTTATTGCTGTGAATTCTCGTGCCGTGTATTTTTGTGGGCATAACGTTTTGTCTACAACATTCGTAATTATACCGTGCAACAGGTCGGAGGACAGTAGGATGGATTCCAGGTTTCAGCATTTCCAAATTCGTGTTTGTGCACTGTTGTGAAATTTGATTGTCATGATCAATAATTTTTATCAATTATTGTACTAATTAGAGTAAGGTTGGTTGGTTCCTTAGTTTAGGGGCTGCGACAATGCGGTCATGTAGCCCCGTGCACTTTGGGTGTGTGTAGAATCTGTCTGATAACCGGTGTTAATTGTGATAACTGTATTAGTGTGTGTATCTGTTTTAATTCAAGACTGCAGACTTTCAATATTTCCAAGTAGTTCCTATTTTTGCCGCCAAACTCCACCGTCAACGACCAACTAGTTCAGAAATTAGTTACCAGATGCCACCGCAGTCGACTCTTGACGGCGAATGTAGGAACCTAAGAACGTTAGTCAAATGTTTAACCTATATATAATTTAGCTTCACACAGGTGTAATTAGTGGAAGGTTCTTTAACATGCCATAAATCTATGACATGGGACCGCCGGCTTTACTTCCCCTCCGAAAGAAGGCATACTGAGGGATTTTTAACGTTCTTAGAAAATCCGACGACTTCGGCCGGGTTTGAACCCGCGATCTTGGGCATAGAAGCTCAGCATGCTACCAACTACGCCCCCGAAGCCGCCTATTTAGAGTAATTAACTTATGATACATTGCCATATTGTTGTAAGGTCACAGTATATTTTGATTAATACGGTCCAAGATTTGGAACGGTCCAACATTGAGTTTAGGCTGAAATATTCGCAGTTTTTCGCTTTTTTTGCCGGTGGGTGTAGCTAAGTCAAGTTTTTAATTCACAGCAAGAGTTACAGACTAATTTTGTCTCCCAACTTCTTGTTAATGAAATGCCAATAGCAATTAATTCTTCACACTGCTCATGTTGTGTTGGATTTCTTGAAAGCAATATTTTATTAGAATGTGATGTTCAATTACTTCCCGTAAGGGCGTGGTGGTGCAGCAGTGAAGCTGTTGGCCTCTCACCAATGTGGACTGGGTTTGATTCCCGGTCAATGCATGTGAGATTTTCGAAAAGAAATGCCATGTCCTGTGGTTCGGATTCCACGTAAAAAGGTCCCATGGCTCATAATCACAAGATTCACGGTTACGTAAAACTACAATCTTCCTTCCTTTCAATTACTTTCCAGAACACCACAATGGAGGACATTTTTGGCACCTATTGGGGCCCCTTCAGGCGAGGCCACTTAGCAGCGCTGCTTTGTGGCGCGTTGGTGGCGCTTCTACCAAGCATTAGTGGCGCTTCTACCAAGCGTTAGTGGCGCTTCTATCAAACGTTGGTGGCCTTGCTAGTGTTTGATACCCGGGTGGAAAACTCGTCAATTTTCCAGTAAACATGGACGTAGAAGGTGATATAATGCTTGACATGTTCCTCATACGGAAGAGAAGAAACTTCAACGGAAAACAAGAAGATTCTGGGTTCATCCATTGATTTTGGAAAGACAAAATTGAGGACTGTTCTATACCTTGTTCGATGATCTGCAACAGGATGACGAAAAGTTCTTTGTGTACTTTCCCATGTCCAAAAATTAATTTCAAGAGCTTTCAGATGGTATCAGCAACAATATTCGGGAAGAGTACAGAAAACAAGGCAAGAAATACAGGCCCGAGCCCGCAGCAAAAATGAAATAATAGGAACCTGGGAATAGCAAAATACACGACCATGTGACGAGCCATTAGTAGCGCCACCGTCGCGCTACGTACGCGCCACTACATTAGTGGCGTGGCTGCAGCCTAGTCTGAAACCAAGAATATAGTTCCTGGTTTCGCGAAGAAAAGCTCTACTTTTTGTGGCTGCCACCAGCGGCGAAGTCAACTACACAGAGCGTCTGCTGTGCTACTGTTCAGTGGAGGTGGCTGTGTGTGAACGCTCTCATTTATCTACAGTATTTATGAACAGAAGCGCTTCTCTGAAGCGCTGCTATGTGGCTTCGTCTGAAGGGGCCCTTAGAGCAGTCAATACCTGTGATTTCCTTCTAAGAGAAAGTTTCCTTCTAGACCCAACAATATTAAGGAAATGGATGCACCAAATTATTTAGTTGTACATTGAGATTATTGGAGACTTAAACTGTTAAGTCGTCAAGAATCCAGTGTTTCAAGTTTAGGCCTTAGCAAACTCGGCTAGCTGGCAAGCAATGAAACTAGTACCACACAATGTGAATACAGTTAACATTTAAATAAAACAATTGAAACACATTCAAACTCGAGAGATGTGTAACGGTTACTAATTTTACACTTAGAACGTCAATATTTTGTTCAGTTTTTTTCATATTCAAGCCTTCAATACATATCAATAAACAGCATGTAACTCAATAACACTTAGAAAATATCCTCTATTATGAGATGAAAATTTTTCAATCTACCTATTGAAGGCAATACTGAACGTAAGTACAGAGGTGGCCAAATAATTATAGAACTGAATAGAACCAAAGTCTTTATTGCAAATTAAGATACAATGTAGCATTTCATTTGAGGGCCAGTCTTTGTTGTAGTGCCTTTCTGAGTGGATTTTACCAAATGTGATACAAGAAATCCTTGACGAACCAATATTGTATGCATTTACACATTTTTAAGCATTTAACTTTAAACCACTTTTATCTTATTTTCTATTAGACAATAGGCATTAAAGGATTAATCTTAAAGGAAGAAAAACGGTGTGGTGTCGGAACTTATCCTGCCTTAAACCAAATCTGTCACCATATTCTTCTTTTGTTACTAGTAGTGTATGGCATATGAATACCGTAAATAGAAGGAATTATTTCACAGCAAATCATAGACTGGAAATCATTAATTTATTTAATTTCCAGCCGCGTTAGCTCAATTGGCGGCCAAGTCTGATCTGGTTAGGCTGACACAAAATTATTCTCTTCACCATGGCACAGGATTTCTATGCATTGTTGAAAACTCTATGAATCAAGTAACAACAAACAAATTGGTTCTCTTTAGCTTTACCATAATCATTTGTCCACTTGTGTAATGTAATTTCCAAAGAGTGAGCAACCCAAATCTGGAGTTTAAGTTATATTCAGTGCAAAATTAAGTTTTAGTTCAAAATTTACAATGTGACATCTGTTCATGCACCACCGCGTACATGGCACAGCAATATTACAGGATAAAATGTAACTGAAAAATAGATAATTAGGAAAATATATTTTGATAGCTATAACTTGAAATCAATATTTTTAAAGAAAATATATACACATAATTATAAATACCAAATTACATTTCTGATTTAATAGGAACAGTTATATAAATATCAAGGTAATGAATGAATCACATTTAACACTAGTTGTGAAATAAACATACCGTATCAAATACCTTCTGTGTGTTTCATTTAATATTCTGAAGATAATAACAAAATACATTTATACAAACAGAATAATTTCTCAGAATGCTACAGTCTTTGAATTTGTTAATTACTAACCCAACTAAGAATTTCTCATTTGCTCTACATTTACTTCATTTCTAATTGTGCACAACTCCCATTTCTTCATTAAAAAAGGTTTCTCATAGGCTTGTTACCCTCATTTTTTGTGCAAAACAAAAGTGCAATTCGCAAACTTGATAAAGAAACTGCAAGTATCTGCATAATTTCATAATTTTCTCTTAAGTTATATAGGATCAGAATTTTACATCTAACATTTACACACTTAAAGTACCATGTACTTCCAATTTTACAACAGGGAAGAAAGATTATATCAAGAATCTATTACTATATTAGATTTTGTTTTACTCCAGTGGTGTTTAAGAGGTTTATTCAATATAAGGAAGATTATGATCAAAGGCATTTGATAAACTTGAGCGCTCTTTAAAAAAATACCATTCAGGAAAAATTAATGTACAAATTCAGAATAGACAGCTTGTAACATATTATCAATAATTGTTTTCAAAATATTAAGACAAAACACTAAAGAAGTCAAGATGTATGATTCCTCTTCACTTTTTCTCAAAAAATGACCTCTTTATATCAGAATGTTATACACTGTTGTTGCTACTAAAATCTAGAAACTGAAAGAATGGCACAAATGCCATACAACATCAACATATTACAGTCTATAAAGAATCTTATTTTCTTAACAACTGAGAGAAAAGTGAGAAAAAAAGAAGGAACCTAGCTTGTAAGGTTATATTATAATAATTTTAGTTCTATTGCTCTTTCAGAAAGCATGGCTGATGAACAGCAAGACCCCTGTTGGAAGCTGGAAATAATGTCGCTGCCCGCTTATGTGTTGAAACTACTCAATTTTGTTGTCAGTGATTAATATCACCTCGTTGGTGTAGCGGCTATAATTCTTGGCTGTCGCCCTAGAGGTACGGGTTCTATTCCTGGCTCTACCAAGAAATTTAATTCTGGTGTGAGGGCTGGAATGTATTACACTCAGCCTTGTGAGACAAAACTGAGAAGAGGTGGGTTTCATTCCCACCTCAGCCATCTTGGAAGTGGTTTTCTATGGTTTCCCCACTTATATTCCATGAAAATTCTGGGATGGTTCCTAACTTAAGCCCACAGCCACCTCCTTCCCAATCCTCACCTGAATAACAAATACACACACTAATATGGCCATCACAATAACACAGGTTGTCAGACATAAATCCACTATCACTCAAGTACACGGGGTTGAGTAACCAGGACGTCCAAGCCCCTCAAATGAAACAACAATAACAGCTTTCTGGAAAAGCAATAGAACTAAAAGCAAGTGATGTGCATTCACAGACATACAGACAGGAATTGAACCAATGCAACCCTCTACATTCATTTCACAAGGAATGTTTATAAAACACAAAATTTCTTGATAAGAAGGTATGTGGTTTAGCAAGAAGAGAAATTTAATAATTATGGTATTTAAACATATCTCACAGGCTTTTATGCCCTATAGACTTAATGTTTGTATTACGTTGTGCAGCACAACAAAATGAGGTCAAGAATGCGTGTTCAATATGTGTGCAATTTTTATAATGCAAGTAGGTTGGAAACCAATAACACAGTCATTTGAATAGGGGCAGATGACCTTGCTGTTCTGCCCCTTGAAGCAACAATAACTAACTAACTAGTAACTTGAATTACAGTCAAACCTCAGTTATACATTTTCGAGGGGGGGAAAAAAATCAAACAAGTGAGAGAATCATACAAGTGAAATTCGTAGGAATATGTTTCGTCAGTTTAAAGAAACAAACTTATTTCAATAGCATGAAACTTTCAGAAAGGGCTTTTATTGGGCATTAAATTCGGCAAACTCTTTTTCCTCAGTCGACATTCCAAGCTTGGTTGCGTCTGATGGTGTAACACCCACCCACAGAAATTGGTGCTCTCACATCTTTTTCTAGTGATTAGGAGGAGCTTCACATTGCCTTTACCCACATGCTTTATCATGAATACATTCTCATTAAGAGTTCCATAACTGTTGTTCCCAGCAATTAACACCATTTCAGAGATAGGGACTGGAAAATTGTTATGTACAAGTGAAAGAAACATTTTCATGGAGAACACTTGGTGTCTTAAAGATACGAGATATACTGTAAGTGCAAATACCATGCAAATGAGTAATTTACGAGGCTTGACTGTAGACTACTTGATGTCCCGAGTTGGAATTCTAAATCCGACGCAAAGATGTTTAATTACGGTGTACCACAAAGAACTGTACTGTTCTTGTTCCATTTTTTCTTGTACATTCACCGGCATAAAAAGCGAAACACTACGAATTCCAGACGAAACTCAATGTTGGGCATTTCAAACCTTGTATTAATAAAATATTATGACATTACAACAACATGGCAATGAATCACAAGTTAATTACCCTAATTAGCACAATAATTGATGGACATTATTCATCATAATAATCACAACAGTGCAGAAACAAGAATTTGGAAATGTCGAAACCTGGAATCCATCGTACTGTCTTCCGACCTGTTACACTGTATGATTGCAAATGATTACTCTACGACTTAAGTCTGTTTGTCCACTTGTTTGCACCACATTTCCATTGGCTCAATAACGGGTATTACCACCTCTAGCCGCAGTTACAGCTGTGATTTGATCAGGCATGCTCAGGATGCAATCTTGAATGTTCTCTTGTGGTACGAGATTCCATTCTTCGAGCGCAGCTCGAAGTTGAGCTAGTGTTTCAGGAGAACGACTCCTAACACGTATCCCAAGCATATCCCTGACATCCTCTATCGGGCTTAGGTCGGGACTACAAGCAGGCGACACCATGTGCTCAATTCTGACTTCATCCAGGTACTCACGTACACAGACGGCAACATGTGGGCGAGTGTTGTCATGCATAAGGATAAAGTTCTCTCCGATGACAGGTGTAAAAGGCACGACGTGATGTACTACAATCTCCTCCATGTACCGGTGGGCTGTCAGGCTCCCATAGTCAACGAACACAAGCTCGGAGCGCGTATCCGTTGTAATCCCGGCTCAGACCATCACAGATCCTCCAATGAACGGTGTCCTTGCAGACACGGTACAGGATGAATAACGTTCCCCGGGCCTTCCATACTTTCTCCTTCCCATCCGGTGCCCTCAAACAGAATCGTGATTCATCCGTAAACAGCACTGCGCTCCACAGTCCACTTTCGATGGGCGTTGGCGAATTGCATCCGAGCGGCACGGTGCTGATGTCTAAGGAGAGGTCCTGTGGTGGGCCTCTTTGAATGCAAATCCACTTCATACAAACTCCTTCTTACTGTACGTTCACTGATGTTCATGCCCCCACTTGCTGCAAGCGATTTCTGGCCTCCACAGGTGTTGTGTATCGATCACTAAGAACTTGCATTGCGAGAAAGCGATCATCGCACTCAGTAGTGCTTCTCCTACAACCAGAACTGGGCCCCCTGGTGTACTCTCGGTACCTTTTAACAGTCCTGTACATGTTAGAACAAGACGTGCCTATAACGTTTGCCACATAGTATACTGCGCCCATCCTTCACTATGCCACTGCCCTTGCTGCGTTTTTAGGAGAAAGATCCATTATGATCCGACTTAGGAGCGAGAATGACTATTGTAGACTAGCCGTAATGTCCATAAAGATATGCGGCACGAAAATTTACAACAATAAACCTTAACACAGTTGTCTGTGGTTATTCTTGTCCAAAGGCGGGAAACTGTAATATTGGTGCTGTGATTGTCAAGATCAACATTGTTTATCAGTTATTGCGCTGAAACTTCTCAAATGGGCTAGTTAACTCATGATACATTGCCATATCGCTGCAATGTCACAACATTCATTTGTACCAGTTTTGAAGCGGTTCAACATTGAGTTTTGTCTGAAATTCGTAGTGTTTCGCTTTTTATGCCGGCGAGTGTATTATATGTGGTACTAGCGATTCAGGGATATTCTATTTCCTAAGGATATTATCTTTTATATTGAACTGACAGTGGTAGCTACGCTCACTAACGAGCAGCGCTAGGCCATGGGGCCAAGCTCTCTGCGAACTCGGTAGACGTGGGTTCGAGCCCCACTGTCACCCGCCCTTGATATAGTTTTCCATGGTTTCCCATTTTCAACTCCAGGCAAATGCTGGGACAGTCAGTATCTTCTGACAGGCCATGGCCGCTTCCTTCCACATCCTCTACCAGTATCAATCATCTTCATTCATTTTATATCTCATTAACTCCTCTCATGAGGTTGGCGGCAGGAAGGGCATCCGGCTGTAAAAACCACAGGCTTTCATCGCATCTCATCCCCGACCCCATTGAAAAGGGGAATATTAAGGGGTAGGCATTTATATTTTATAATGGGACTGATATAGAAAGTAATCAATGATGTGCAGTCAGATATTACAGTACTCATGAAATGGTTAGCAGAAAGTATAGTACAGTTAACATAAATATGAATAAGACTAAGTAAAAATAAATGACAGGTACATAGAAACTATTGCCAGGGCCACAACATTCTAGTACCTTGACTTCACTATAGATAAATTTACATATATTTGAATAGGTATATCAAAACGAAGGTAAACCCAGCCACAGAAGTAATGGGGAGACTAGAGAGAACAGTTCGTACATAAAAGCTTAAATCTGTATTTTATTCATGTCTCCACTCACAGTTCACATTCATGGATTGTGGGGAACAGTACATCAAAATCTACCATACAAAAAAACACAAAATATAGAATTAGAGTAAACATAAAGGAACCAATATGCCACTTATGTACAAAAATTTTCACTGACTTTACTTTTCAATAAGGTTATCAAATAGGCTACAACTATTAAATACATCAATAAAACACTAGACTAACTACAAAATTAACTTAACAGCACCAGTAACAAAATATGAAATAAAGCTTGAGGCGGTTTGTTTTGGGGGGCTAACAAACCCCACCATATTTTGTTTCTATATCAACAAATCTTTCAAAAAAACAGCCTATATCTTAACCCACATATTCATAGACATAGCTTAATGTCCTGAGTGTGAAGGATCTGATGATTATTGCTTGACGATCAAAACTGGTCATCCAAGTGTATTAATTAATGAATATTATTTTCTTTCAGGTTTAGCAAACAACACCCATTACAATTTGGGTACAAACGTGTTGACTGACTGAAAAAGAAAACCCCCACATATTTCCATATCGTCCCACCTCTGGCAAACTAGCGAAAGTGCAAAAATAGCGAATCTGCAACCTATATCACAGAATTACTATTAATATAAGATCTACAGTCTGGCAAAGTATTGTATCTCTAGCTCGTTCCGTTTGGCAACAATTAGCTCTTCTTTATTTACGAAACTGCATACAATTGGATTTTGATAATGGTAAAGTAGCGAATCTACACTTTTGTTAGTTTGCCGTAGTCATCACAATAGCATACAACAATGTTTACTACACCAAAGTAACGAATGTGTCAGATTCGCCTGATATTGAGAATGTAATGATGTCAGATAGGTGCGAGGGACAACAAAAATATGCCTAATTTGTTTGTATGTGTCTAGAAACAATCAAGAAACACCAAAAGCTCCAGCAGATTGATCACATTTATTTTGAGCCAGGGCACATTTTAATGGAATGTGATTCTATTCATCAAAAAATATATATGTCTGCAAAGAACCTCCCAGTGTGCACTCCTGAAGGATAGGTTCAAAAGATACGAAATGCACGCAAGAATCCATCACCCTAGAGTGTTTCATCATTGGTGCACACTGACTATAGATTTCAGCCCGAAAAAGAACAGTTTTATATCGGTTGAAGGTAAGAATCCTTTGCCTTTCCGAAAAGCTGTTTGGTTTCGTTATACAAAGGACGAACCAGGTACAGTTCAGATAAAGACTGCTTATGAAGATGCTATGTTTAGTAGGTTCGTTCTCAGGAACCGAAGAGGCCGCCCATCAGACTCTCTCAAGTAGTGAAACCTTACCCTGCAAGATTCTGCATCTCCGGTGCAATATTAAAGTATCAGAAAAATCTTTGCTATAACCTGCAAAAATTCCAAATGCTTATCATGCATTTTATGAAACCCTTCCGGCATCAGAAACAGTGAGAGATACACTCCGCGAACCTAATGTTTCAGAAGAATCAGATTTTGAGTAGATTGAGGTATGCTAATTTATGTTAATTTATTTGTTATTAGCCTACTATTCACATTTTGCAAAAAATGAGGAAAAAGTAGACTTATGAGATTGATCCGGACAAATGTGTGTCTGTTTTCCTGTCCGTGTGCCTAAACGGCTGCAGAAATCGAAACCAAATTTCTTATGAGTAAATATATATACCTGAATATCTCCAGCCCATATGTGAAAATTATGTCAGTGCTACCAACTGCTGAAAAACCGCAATTGAAATTTGAGCTCCTTGTTGGATATCTTGGAAGGTATGCATGGGAGCTATTCCAAAATTGGCACACATATAGATAATATTTCAGTTTAATTTCCAGGAGGCCTCACATGGCAGTGTTGCCAAAATAATTCTAAGCCTGCTGATAGGTCCAATTTTCAAATGCATTTAACTTCTACACTATCAATTGGGTTTCAACCAAATTTCGTATATAAACAGATATGACTGAGCGTATTCTTAAGAGCCACCAGGGCTGCCAACTGTTAATAAAGGCTGTCTCTATTTTCTTACCCAATTATCAATATATCAGAAAGTATGTAATCCAGCAGCTCTAAACTTTGCGCACGTATTGTACCTGCCATTCTAGATTAATTTGGAGCAACTAATATACGTCAATGCTGCCAACATGATAGGTCCAATTTAAAATTACATGTAACTTCTATACTAACAAATGTATTTCATCTAAAATTGGCACAACAAGAGATCATAATATTTCAGATTATTTCTGACCAACACATGCATGACATTGTTGCCAACATGATTTTACGCACGTTGATAGATCCAATGTCTAACTGCATGTAACGTCCATGCTATCCATTGGACTTCAACCAAATTTTGTATTCTCTACCTTAAGAGATGGACCTAAGAATATATTCAGTCACCAGGGCTGCCAACTGTACTGCTCTATTAGGCTACATTATACCACGTATATTTCGAACTAATTAGAAATGTCGATATTACCAACTTAATTTCGACATTATTCTAGATAGGTCCATATAGATTAATCATTGGCATGAATCTTAAATTTTAAGAAAAGTAGGCTCTTTAGTTCGTCACGGAATTTCTTGTTTTTTATTGTGTTCAATTTTTGAAGAAAATTATTGGAATTTAGATTTTTCCTTTAAATGGAAGTCTAATGGTCTAAAAATTAATTCAAATAATTGTTTCTTTTGTAATTGTATTGCAGATTCGATACTTGGGAACAGTAAGTAATACTAGAGATAATAAGATAAAATCACTCTAACAAAGTAACGAAACTGCCATTTAGGCCCTTAAAATTAAGACAAGAGCTAACATCAATGCACCCTATAAACATGTTGGTTAACCAGTCTACTGAGTATTAAAAGTGACCGAAAAAGAAAATAACTGGATTTTATACAAGTAGATGAAACTTGTTTTAGCTCTCCTGTAAAATGAAGAATTTTCACTTTCGCTAGTTTGCCAGAGGGGGGACGATATATAACTGTATTTTAGCTCCTCACACATCTCTTTCCAAGCATGTTACATTCCAAACCATTGAGTAATGGCATGGCAAGGGTAATACCCAATCAGAGCTATTAATTGACACTCAACCAATAGAGCAAGTCTCAAGATTCACTTATCTTGGTTGTGATTTATCTTTTAACGATGATGACGAAGTGAAGAAAAAATCAATATATGTGTGTGGAACAACTCGACAAACACAGAAAAGTGAAGAGACACAACTTAAATGACTATGGCTGTGCCATGAAAGTGAGACATGGGTGAATAAAACAAGTTGTAGAAACAAAACACAATCATCTGAAATGAAGTTCCCGAGATCAGTGAAAGGATACTCCCTAAAAGATAGAAAACACAATGAAGAAACAAGTCCGCAATAAAATATATTTTCACTAAATGATAGAATTTTCCGAAACAGAAGAAATTGGAAAAATCACTTTCTAAGGATGGATGACAACAGAATCCCGAAGCTTGCCCTTGAATACCATCCTATTGGAAGGAGAAATAATGGTCAACCCATGAAGAGATGGCAAGAAAACTGAGATCAGAATAGGCTAATAGCCTGAGGTATGGTATTGTTAGGCAATAGGTAGGAAAATATTGAGTTTAACATTGAGTAATATTGTCTTCACTGGGCCTAACGTGTGCAAGCATTGGAATATCGATACAATAGGTTTGATATCCCACAACAACAAGTTGATTTTTTTAACATTTTGTGGTGGCCAATACACTCTCTAGCCACGGAGACAGAGACAGGACATGATTAAAGTAAAATGAATGTTAATGAATGTGTTTTGTATGGATTTCTTGTCTTGTCTTTCGTGTTGTTAAAATGAGCATTTATTTACTTACTGTTAACTAAAGATATGTGTGCATTTGCACATTCCATTTAAACTTGTGGGATAATGGTCTGGGTTCTGTGACATAACTCTCTTAAGTTAGCTACGAGAATTATATAAACAGTTTTGAATCTGAAAATGATCATATAAAATTGATGGTAAACAGTAATGTACTGTATTTCATGCAGCAACAAATAATATAAATTGACTGAGAACACTACTTCATCATCATCATCTTGTACAGTTTCCAGCCCAAGGCTGGGTCTGTTTAGAACACTACTTAATATTGTATTATGATCCTGGTATCATTGTTGGGTACTTATTGAAAAAACACGAGTCCAAGAAACTTAAAAACATACTTCTAGGTGTCAAGAAATTAGATAACCAACATACTTTACTTTTGTAATAAAGCATTCTAAATTATAATAATAATATGTTTATTGCAGCAAAATTATGGACACCCTATTGAAATTACACAGAGCTAACTTATAATGTGTTAACTATAGAGAGTTTTTCTATTTTTCTCAACTTCCTTTCCATGAGTCATGTGGCATTACAAATGACCAATTCAATTACATTTTGGGGATAATTTGCAAACTCTATTCTACATAATTATCTGTTACCAAAAACATTATATTTTTGGTACAGGAAATTTCCATTTGCATGAATAAGGAAAATAACTTCATTTAACACTAAATGCAGTCTTCCCAGGTCATGCATTCACAGCTTGCCAACATAAATTGTTCCATACCACAAAATTTTAATGTGAGCTATCAAAAAGGCAAAACTCAAGTTCTCCATACTAAGTGGAGGTTGTTGTTTTACGGGACAGAACAGAGAGGTCATCTGCCCCTGGTTGTTGTTAATTCTCTTTTAGAGACTTGGGACATCTTGATCAACCCCAGGCTTCCCAAATGTGAGCAAGACTAGGATGACAGATGTCTATGTTATGCAATTTTGTCTAGATCCTTTTCGCCCGAGATTCATGATTGTTTAGTTGGTCTATTTTTAGTTATAATAATAATAATAATAATAATAATAATAATAATACAGTAATAATTATTTATTTATTTATTTATCGTATGGCTTTTAGTGCCAGGAGTGTCCGAGGACATGTTCGGCTCGCCTGAGTCTGTAGCTGCTTCCAGCGGACACCCTAAAGGGCAAGCTACAAGTTCCGTTCAATTTCAAGTAGTTCCAACTTTCGCCACCAGATATCAATGATACCTAGAGGTGAACGTTGGAACTTTGATAGAGCGTTCTGACGAAATCTCACCTAACAATTTTTGCTTTACACAAGTTTAGTCTGTGAAAGGATCTTTTACATGCCATAAATCTATGACATGGGACCGCCGGCTTTACTTTCCCTCCGAAGGAAGGCATACTGAAGGATTTTTAACGCTCTTAAAAAATCCGACGACTTCGGCCGGGTTTGAACCCCTCTATCTTGGGCACAGCAGTTCAGCATGCTACCGACTACGCCACCGAAGCCACCACAGTAATAATAATAATAATAATAATCTTATGGGTTTAAGGTTCCTCTAAACTGCTGTGACCATACACATTTAACTCTACTAAGTCCTGGTACTATAACATCAGGAGAGTAACTTTCCCAACCCCAAATTAAGGACACCTCATATTTAGGAGGATGTGGGGCAGTGTCCAAGTGAGCCTTTAATATCATCACTTTACTATAAGGCTGACGGGGAAAGTTGAGGATCATGTGTTGTCACTCATATCATAAACCAAAACACTAAATAATATTCTTGTCTGATTAAAATAAAAATTATGAACTGATAAAATTTTCTTAGTCAATTTATTTTAAAGAAAAACCATTGTATTATTATTATTTTGCAATTTAAGAGTTGCAAATGGAACCACCATTGAGACTCAAATCTCCCAAGTTCTGGGCTGGTAAGCAAATCAATTACGCCACAAACATTCCTTCATTTGTCCACTGTTAGTGTAATTGGTTTGCTATTTGAGTTTGAGTCCTGATAGGTTTCATTTTCAACTAATTTCTATGTATTTTCCCCATACATTATAATTTTGTAGCTTCAGGTATTATTGCAACTGTTATATTTGATACCATTAATTTAAAGAAGTGCATAACACAAAGCTTGAATATCCATACATTTCCTTTTTTCCCCCCTCAACTCGGGAATTTTCTTCTCATATTGTGAGAAAATTCACCCACCTGGAAACACATGAGCGTTGTGCTCAGCATTGCAGCATCAAAGGAACTGAATTTATCAGAAATTCCTCTTACACAGGTTTTACTAAAAATAGTCCACCTAGTAAATACTCAAAACATTCTTATATTTGAGTATTAGCTAGAAGAACAATTTCTAGCAAATCCTGCATACGGATCAAAAAACATGGTTCATTTCATGTCAATATAGAAATTCTATCTTCTCTAAGGAGAGAAGAAAGTGGATGGAAGAGTGGACAAAGATGATGAAGGAGGATAGTGAAGGTACAAAAAAGGTCCTGTATGGGATGGTAAAAAATAAGAGGCGGAAGGATCCTACGGATTATGTTAGAATGGTGAACAAAAGGGGACAAGAGATAGAAAATAGGGAAGAACTGAAGAAAATGTGGAAAGAATATTTTGAAGAACTTCTGAACCCAAATGGAAAAGATGGTGAGGAGGAAGAAATCGGGGAAGAGGAAGATGAACTGCAAACAGAAAAGGACTAACATGGAAAGAAGTGGAAGATGCAGTGAACAAGATGAAAGGAGGGAAGGCACCGGGTGTGGATGAGTTGAGTGTGGAGATGGTGAGAGCAGCAGGAGAGGTGGGGATACAGTGGTTGTACCGAGTGATGAGGACAGCATGGAAGGAAAGGAAGACCCCAGAGGACTGGAAAAAAGGAACAATTGTCCCGATCTTCAAGAAAGGTAGTAGAACAGATTGCAGAAACTATCGGGGAATAACACTGATGACTCATTGTGCAAAGATCTTCGAGAAAGTTTTGGAAAAGAGAATTAGGACAAGGATAGAAGGAGGGATGAGGGAAGAACAACAAGGCTTCAGAGCAGGAAGGTCCACAGTGGATTTGATTTTTGCTGTAAGGCAGTTACAAGAACAGCACTATGAGTATGGAACAGATCTACTGATGGCCTTCCTGGACATTGAGAAAGCATATGACAGTGTATGCAGAAACAAAGTATGGAAGTCCCTGGAGGATAGAGGAGTAGAGAAACAGACTATAAAGAGGATAAAGGAGATGTACAAGGGAAGCGTGAGCTGTGTGAAAGTGGGAGGAGAGAGATCGGACTGGTTGGAACAGAGAAACGGCCTGAAACAAGCAAGTGCACTGTCACCATTACTTTTCATTGTGGTGATGGATGGCATAATGACCCGAGTGGCACAAGTAATTGGGGAAGGAAAGATGAAAACAATGGTGTTTGCAGATGATTTGGGGAAACAAGGAGGAGGAGGTGGTACAGGAACAGTTGGACGTGTGGGAAGGAATAATACAAGGATATGGGATGAAATTTAGCATAAATAAGAGTGAGATGGTGATCACAACAAGGAAGAAGGAAAGAACCACAACGGGAATAACAATTGGTGGGGAACAGCTGAAGAAAGTGGAGAGTTTCAAGTATCTGGGAAGCCTGATACAAGATAATGGAAGAAACGATAGAGAAATAAATGAGCGGGGCAGGCAGGCAGAAGCATTTCGGAGGAGTGAGAAGCATGTTATGGAGCAAGGATGTCCCTCAGAACAGCAAAAAGATCATATATCGGACGTACTATGTCCCTATCCTGACGTATGCCTCGGAGACCTGGGTTATGAAAGGAAGGGAGAAGAGCAAAATACAGGCCAGTGAGATGAGGTTCTTGAGAAGCAGTATTGGAGCTACAAGGATGGACAGAATAAGAAATGAGAGGACCAGAGAATTAATGGAGGAACCATTACAGGATGGTATAGAGAAATCTAGACTTAGATGGTATGGACATGTAAAACGAATGGAGGAGAAGAGGATACCCAGGAGAGTACACGAGACGAAGTGGGAAGGAAAGAGACCGAGAGACAGGTGGCTGAAGGGGGTGGAAGAAAGCGTGAAGAAGAGAGAAGACTGGACAAGGGTGGAGGCTGAGAGATGGTGGGAAGACAGAAGACGTTGGAGAGGCTTGTGTTCCAAACTGACCCGGCCAGTGGCTGGAAACTGTGCAAGATGATGATGATGATGATAGAAATTCCTCTGAATGAAATATACTGTATATAAATAAATTGTGTGATATATCCAAAACTAGGACGAATCAGTTTTCCAAATGGCCTTTGAAAGTTTCTGGCAAAAAGGGTAAAAATTCAGGACAAGATTTGTATATCTGGTTACTTAAGTATGCCTCAGAATACAAGGAGACTTGCAACTTGCAGAATAGATCACATTCATCTCCAACATTTTAAATGTAGTTTTCAGTCCTGGACATTCCCTTGTTTCCAGACTGAAATAATATTAACAATTTTACAAACATTCACTTCAAAGATGCCTTCTTAATTAAAGTTTATTCTATAACCCTTCAGATAGCATTTAAACAATATATTAATTTAAACCATTGAAATGGAGTCACTTGTAATAGAAGTCTGTGTTTCAAAGTTTATTCAAAGATTTGTCAGCATCAGTACCAAAGACAAATGCAGGCAATTCGAATAATCAAATGAGAGAGATAATGAATGAGTAAATATCAGTGGCAAAGAGTGAGAGTCCATTAGTCTGAGACTCCCTAATTCAAATGTGGATGAACAATTACCCCATGTATTTATTATGTGATAGCAATTCTGAATACTGTAGTTCTGTCCCCAACTTTTAATAGGCCACAGCTGTCATCATGCTAGAGAGCTTGAACGAGCTGTAACGTGTTTTTCGAGGGGTTTTTATGCAACTGGCATAAGTCAGTAGGGAGCCATTCTATATTTATTTCCGCGGCAAATAGTTCAGCCAAGAGAATTTTTCATGTTAATTTATTATTATTATTAATTTATTATAATTATTATTAAGGTATTTTCGGAGCATTTTATAAAAATTATTAGCATTCAGATAGGTTTTCTATGTCTTAGAAAACGCTATCAAGCAAATTATTACGAACGACAATATCATAGAAAATTATGTGATTACGGAATTTTACGGAGTTTTGTCAGTTAGGGTATTTGAGAGACGTGACTCACTGGGATTTCAAGTACACGCTTAAACTTGTCGGAAAGCATTACGCAAGCGGGCTCGCATCGTCCAGGAAAGGCGAATTGTTGGAACGGAACCCTCCCGCCGAGTGTAATGACCCAGAGAAGGAGAGTATAGCGCGTGGGGTGCAGCCAATCAGTGAGGAGACCACGTAAGCTGGAAGACGGCTCCGGAGAGGGGATGCAACGTGTGGATATATCGTTCAGCGCGCCGTCGAACGAGGACAATCTGTGAAATACTTGAGGAGTATGGGTGCGCGTGCGAGTGGCTCCGATGTTCGGTGGAGTTAGCGACAATCTGTATAGAATTTAACGAGTACGGCTGTACGCGGGAGTCGCTCCGATGTTCCGTGGATTGGAGGACTAACTTTTGTAAGACTTAACCAGTGCGGTTCTACGAGTGTTTGGGTCCGATGTACGGACCATAGAATTATCTAATCTACCAGAATATCATCAAATTTCGACGGAGATGACGACGTCCAGGAGACTGTGGGAAGCACTCAGCATCATTAAGTACGAGGGAAATGCTTTGGCAATTTCCAGTGGTAAGCGCAAAATACGCAATCTCTCATTTTCTTTGTTTTACATTTCATATTTCAGTAACTTCATAGCTTGGAAATAAGAGTAAAATCAATTTATCAGACTCCGTTTTCACGTAATTTTCTATCGGTAATATTAAAATCACAACGCTCCAATTTAAATTTTATACTTATTATTATTATTAATTTTGCTATACTTGTTTTATATAATAAATTCATTTCTTTTACAATGCAATCTTTGCTTTCAGTAGGTAGCATTAGATATAGACCAATTCCTTCTCCTGATACAATTGTTTGTTGGGTTAATGATCAAATCATACCACGATCTGAGTGAATAGAGTCTTGAAGGTGTTCTGCCAGAGCTAGACGTTGTTAAATACAAATTTAGATTTCAACATTGCATTGAGGTCTTGGCGCCCATTAAAACAACATAGCTTAGGCAAAGGTAAACAGTTACATTTATCACCCAACAGTTAGGGGCTAGCAAAAACGTTTCATTTGTCGCTACCAACATGGGGCATAATTAACGTTACACTTGTCGCTCAACGTGAGGGCAAAGGAAACCATTACATTTGTCGCCAACAACTTGGGGCTGAAAACCTAATAACATTTGTGGAAGGAGAAGGGTATATATTTCTGTGCCTGTATTTTGGGGGTTATTTGTCTTTATCAGTGTATATCATTATGGGGGATGAGAAAGAAAGACAGATGAGGTTACGTAGTGGTCATCAACTGGAGAATGATGATACGAGCAGTATGTCGAGTGATGGTAGTACCGGGGTAGCGGAGGTAAATCCCGATACTGAAACAGGGAGTGTAGGCGGCCAACCAGAATTAAAAACTTTACTTCTCGAGTTCATGTATCAGAACAAAGTTAGTAGTGATGCCTTAAATGCAAAATTAGAACAGAATAATGCAAAATTAGAACAGAATAATGCAAAATTAGAACAAAACAGTAGGGAAAATAAAGAAAGTACAGAAGCTTTAAATGCAAAATTAGAACAGAATAATGCAAAATTAGAACAAAACAGTAGGGAAAATAAAGAAAGTACAGAAGCTTTAAATAAAAAATTAGAACAGAATAATGAAAAATTAGATAAGAACAACAAGGAAATTAGTGTGAAAATGGAGCAGATTAGAGGAGAAATCAGAGGAGTAATGGAAGAGAAGGTTAAAGAGATCATTGCAGATGTAGACAAGAAATTTGGAAAAGTACAGGAGGAGTTAGAAATTAGAATCAGTACACAGGCTGAAAATTTAAAAGAACTAGTGCAACTGGAAACACAGCAGGTCAAAAAGCAATTGGGGGGAGAAATTGACAAAATTCAGGTAGCAACTAAAGAGGTTAAGGAACAGCTGGGGGGTAGAATTGAGAAAGTCCACTCACAAATAGTTGCAGAAGTAAATGATTTAAGAGAGAGTAATAGAGAGAGCATTAGCAAGATTGAGGAGAAACAAGCAAAGCTATATGATAAAGTAGAAGAATCAGAAGGAAACATTAAATTAACAGTAAACAGTATTGAGAGGAAGGCTGAGGAGAAAATCGCAGAATTAGAGTTAAAATTAAAAGCTAGGATCAGGCAAGAAAATAGTCAGAATAGGCCAGTTTTTGTGAATAGCACACACAGGGAGGTAGAACTGGGTAAGTTCAGCAATCGACAGGGGTGCCCAATGGAGTTCATGAACACTATAGAAAATAAATTCGGGGAAAGGTTGGAAAATGGTAGTATTGAGTGGTGCCAGGTAGTTGAAATTTTAGAACAAGTGTTTGTGGGGGAAACGAGGAATTGGTTTGCTGTCTACAGAGACAAGTTTACTGATATGAATGATTTTAAAATGAAATTCTGTGAAAAGTTCTGGAATGAGGTTATTCAGTCGCAGCATCGTGAGGGAGTAGTGTGTGGTAAATATAACCCTAAAGGATGCTCCACCATGACCGAATACTTTTTAGGGCAGGTATTAGTGTGTAAATATCTGGATGGCTTGAAGGAGGAAAGTGATGTGGTGAGGTTGCTACTTAGGCACTTTCCCTTTAGGATCAAGGAGGCTGCTTGTATCCAGAATGTAAAGACTATATCACAAGTAGAAAATGTGTTAAGCACATTTGATGCACTAGGGAGAGGGGTTATGAGGACAATTTCAATAGGAACCAGGGTAATAATAATAATAATAGACCTAATGAAGCCAGGCATCAGGAAGTTCAAGGGAACGGTGGCGAAGGGGCCAACGCTCAAAATAGAAATAACAATAATCAGCTAAATCAGAACAGAGGAAATGGCTATGGTAATCAGTATCAAGGGAGGAACAATGATTTCAGGGGAAATCAAGGGAGGAACAATGATTACAGGGGAAATCAAGGGAGAAACAATGATTTCAGGGGAAATCAAGGGAGAAATTATAATGACAATAATTACAACCAGAATAGGGGTCAAGGAAGAGGACAGCCTAGTGGTAGTAATATACAGCCAAACAATGACAACACAGCCCAGAACAACCAGACCAGTTTAGTAGTTAGTAGTACTACGGCCAGCTGTAGCGGTTCTTTAAACGCGAACCAGGCTGCGAAGTAAGGTCAGAATCTCAGTCTGTAGCATTCCCTGTCCATACAATTATACAGGAACCCTATGACCTAAATGTAAGAAATGAATTATTACATGAACTATATGATGAAGGTATTATTCAGGAAGTGGCTAGTAAGAGCCCCATAGTTAAATTTAACGTGTCCGAGGCGTACACAGATGTTTTAATTGATAGTGGTTGTATGAAGAGTTGCATAAGTAGTGCATTTTATGATAAAATGAAAGGAACTGGAGTAAATTTTGAGGAGATGCCAACTAAAAGCACTTTTGTTATCACAGCTGTTGGGAAGAGGTCTAAAGTAATTTCTAAGCAAGTTTTAGTAGACATTAAAATTAATAATCATGTAGAGAAGCAGATTTGCCTTGTAATTCCAGATTTAGTATTCAGTGTTATCTTGGGTTCAGAGTGGCTAAGTAGAGTGTCTGGTAACTTATGTTATGATGTAGGGAGTTTGAAATTTAAATGGGGAGATTCTGAAGTAGAAGTAGCGTTCAATGACCATATTCAGAGGAGTAGTATTGTAGGTGTGATTTGTACTTTAAATGAGATATCGCCAGCCGTAGAGCGGGGTTCTCCATGTTTTGTGGGCAGTGTGATTACGAACGGAAGTCTAGAGGACTCGTTACGTGATGCTGCATTTCAGGGTAATATAGAGGTGGAACAAGGTGTTCGGCTCTATGATGTGTTATTGTGTAATAGGAGAGTTTTTGAGGATCGCATTGGTATGGCCAATTGCTTTACACATTCATTGAACGTTATTGATAGGTCAGTATTCACAGGACATAGATATCCTGTACCTTTCGCTTATCAGAGTGCAGTTGAGGCACAAATTAACCAGATGCTTGAAGATGGGATTATTGAGCACTCTAACAGTCCATATGTTAATTCTTTGATCACGGTACCCAAGACCGACGGCACTGTTCGTATTTGTTTAGACGCTCGTTTGGTTAACAGTAGAATTAGTTCAGATCAGCTGAAATCTATGTCAATAGAGGAATTAATGCAAACATTTGAGGGGAAGAAGTATTTCACTTGTGTAGATTTGAGTTCCAGTTTTTGGCAAGTGCCACTTATGTACGAAGATAGACCATTTACAGCTTTTAGTCATAAATATAACCTTTATCAATTTTGTAGAACACCTTATGGGTTAAAGAGTAGTTCAGCAGCTTTAATTAGGGCTTTAAACATCGCATTAGGGGATGACACAGGAGAGTTTGTAACCATTTACATTGATGATATGGTAATTAGTTCACGCAGTTTTGAGGAGCATCTACGTCATTTAGATATAGTTTTTCAGAAGTTAGATCAGGCAGGGTTCACTTTGAAGCTGTCTAAGTCGTCATTCTGTCAGTCAGAAGTGACATTTTTAGGTCATAGAGTGTCAAGTAGAGGTGTGACACCATAGGAAGGTAGGGTTAGCATGTGTGGACAGTAGCAACAGGGCATCGTTACAGATACTGAGAAATATGCTAGGTACAGCAACGTGATGACGTTCATTTAAGGGAGCCACTTGCAAGG
This sequence comes from Meconema thalassinum, assembly GCA_946902985.2. NCBI lineage: Eukaryota > Metazoa > Arthropoda > Insecta > Orthoptera > Tettigoniidae > Meconema > Meconema thalassinum. Next base: position 1,851,559,132 of record OX336388.2, read on the forward strand.
TTGGAAGCAGGTGACGCAGAAACATTTATAGTTTCCAAACGTATTGGGAAAACAGCATATGTGCTGGAGAATAGTGAGGGAAACAGATTATACGGGACGTATAATATACATAGTCTCCGAAAGTATGTGTCATAAAGTGAGGTTGTTTAGCTGGCGAGCCAGCCTATCAAATGAGTAAGTGTGGTATTTGGTGCGTGGGAGGATCTGGTCTTCAAGGCAGGCGTATCAGAAGTCGCACAGGGGGGTAGTATGTAAGTAAATGAGAGTTTTTAAGGTACAGGGAAATATGACGGGATTGTCGGATGCTCTTGAGCACTAAAATGTCTCGATACACCAAGGCCAGAATTTGGTAGCGCTGGTGAATTCCCATTTGCCTCCAAGAGATGGGTGAGCGCTTGTACATGGTATTTTTGCTTAAGGCGTCCACGAGGCAAAAGATGGGCCATCAGAATGCGAGACAGTCCTTCATGAAACTCATACATATCAGCACACGTGATTTCTGTTTACGGCCTCGCCATGTAAGATTTGTAAGTGTGTAATTTAAGATAATTTGTACAAAGGTATTATTTGTGTGAGAAGAATTGATCTGTGTTGAGAACTAGTATTAAGTAGAATATGGTCTACGGGAACTTAACAAGACAGGGCGATTACGGCACAGAAATATTTGGTGTTATATGTAATGCACATTTACTGTTTTTTTTTTCAGAAGTCAATATTAATTTAATCATCTACTTTAAAGAGAGATTAAGTATTATGGTCACGAGGCGCTGCCACAATAGTGTGATCGTGTGCTCAGTGAGAAATGGGATTAATTTCACAATAAGGAAGGAACCTCCAGTGACATTAGGAAGTTCTATGGTGATATAAATATATCAGAACACCTCCAATGCGTGTGATATAACATCATAAATACATAGTGCTCACACATTAATTATGTCTATTTCTCCAACATAGAGAAATTTGAGAGGCGGAAATATCCGTGGAACACTATTTTATATGAGAAACATTGGACTGGTTGCAAAGTGCAATCCATAGTGACAACAAACTTTGACGCAAAGTGCGTGAAGAAAAATTATGAGTGTATATATCTGTAATTTAGGGTGATCTCATTTATGTAATATGTATTTTGGATGGGGTTTATTAACGTGTCTGGGATAATCGGATAATGGACCGTCGTCACGGTAAATCATCCGACGATCCGAGGCGAATATGTAACGTGTTTTTCGAGGGGTTTTTATGCAACTGGCATAAGTCAGTAGGGAGCCATTCTATATTTATTTCCGCGGCAAATAGTTCAGCCAAGAGAATTTTTCATGTTAATTTATTATTATTATTAATTTATTATAATTATTATTAAGGTATTTTCGGAGCATTTTATAAAAATTATTAGCATTCAGATAGGTTTTCTATGTCTTAGAAAACGCTATCAAGCAAATTATTACGAACGACAATATCATAGAAAATTATGTGATTACGGAATTTTACGGAGTTTTGTCAGTTAGGGTATTTGAGAGACGTGACTCACTGGGATTTCAAGTATACGCTTAAACTTGTCGGAAAGCATTACGCAAGCGGGCTCGCATCGTCCAGGAAAGGCGAATTGTTGGAACGGAACCCTCCCGCCGAGTGTAATGACCCAGAGAAGGAGAGTATAGCGCGTGGGGTGCAGCCAATCAGTGAGGAGACCACGTAAGCTGGAAGACGGCTCCGGAGAGGGGATGCAACGTGTGGATATATCGTTCAGCGCGCCGTCGAACGAGGACAATCTGTGAAATACTTGAGGAGTATGGGTGCGCGTGCGAGTGGCTCCGATGTTCGGTGGAGTTAGCGACAATCTGTATAGAATTTAACGAGTACGGCTGTACGCGGGAGTCGCTCCGATGTTCCGTGGATTGGAGGACTAACTTTTGTAAGACTTAACCAGTGCGGTTCTACGAGTGTTTGGGTCCGATGTACGGACCATAGAATTATCTAATCTACCAGAATATCATCAAATTTCGACGGAGATGACGACGTCCAGGAGACTGTGGGAAGCACTCAGCATCATCAAGTACGAGGGAAATGCTTTGGCAATTTCCAGTGGTAAGCGCAAATGACGCAGAAATACGCAATCTCTCATTTTCTTTGTTTTACATTTCATATTTCAGTAACTTCATAGCTTGGAAATAAGAGTAAAATCAATTTATCAGACTCCTTTTTCACGTAATTTTCTATCGGTAATATTAAAATCACAACGCTCCAATTTAAATTTTATACTTATTATTATTATTAATTTTGCTATACTTGTTTTATATAATAAATTCATTTCTTTTACAATGCAATCTTTGCTTTCAGTAGGTAGCATTAGATATAGACCAATTCCTTCTCCTGATACAATTGTTTGTTGGGTTAATGATCAAATCATACCACGATCTGAGTGAATAGAGTCTTGAAGGTGTTCTGCCAGAGCTAGACGTTGTTAAATACAAATTTAGATTTCAACATTGCATTGAGGTCTTGGCGCCCATTAAAACAACATAGCTTAGGCAAAGGTAAACAGTTACATTTATCACCCAACAGTTAGGGGCTAGCAAAAACGTTTCATTTGTCGCTACCAACATGGGGCATAATTAACGTTACACTTGTCGCTCAACGTGAGGGCAAAGGAAACCATTACAGAGCCAAGACTCTTGGTAGGGATGGCTTGATATCCCTACCTCCCACTCCTTTAGAATGTTGGCCCTTGAGTCTGGGATCAGTGCAGCAAGTTCATGTTCAGGACTTTTCTCAATAGACAGCTCTGCATTTGTTTATTGCTACAAGAAGTAGTTCAGCATAACTGATTAAGACTCATCATTAATTTATAATATCATGCAAGTTTTTATCAGGATCTAAAAACATTTTACCACCACCAGTGTCTCGTAATGTTATTCTACTAAGGGATAGATAAATTAGATATAAGTCCTGTGACCCTTTATCTGTTCTCAAGAGATTAGGGGACAATTCTAGTTATGGCTCCTTTATATTTCAGCCTTCAGTAAACTCAGCCGAGGACATGATAGCTGAATAAGCAAATGCTCCTCTAAACTAATATAAAATATTTAAGGGCAACAGATGGCAATGATGTTCCTCTCCTTAAAACAACTATCATTGTAAAAATATTTGAGTTATGTGAGCTTCGCATCTAGGTCATCAGGCTTAATCTTTTCCGCTCGTGTGTCGACCTGAGGTCGACAGCCTTCACTTAGCGTTATAGCTCGTGTGTCGACCCTGAGTCGACACAATGTTTGGCTGCTCGTTTCTAGGTTACCTGGCATGCCAGGGTTTTTGTACTTCGTTTGGTAAGTGCTGGCCCCTTCCGGAAACTGGAAGGAACCAAACGGGAGTGTTTTAGTTTCTCTTTGCTCGGCAAAACTGCTCCGTTTCCTTGACATGAAAAGCATTCGCGGTGAAGCAACATGGCGGCGCGGCGCCTCGTTTGTAGGTTACCTGGCATGCCAGGGATTTTGTACTTCGTTTGGTAAGTGTGGTTCCGGAAACCGAAAGAAACCGAACAGGAGTGCTTTAGTTTCTCTTTGCTCGGCAAGACTGCTCCGTTTCCTTGACATTGAAAGCAGTCGCGGTAAAACAACATGTCGTTATAGCTCGTGTGTCGACCCTGAGTCGACACATTGTTTGCCCGCTCGTTTCTAGGTTACCTGGCATGCCAGGTCTTTTGTACTTCGTTTGGTAAGTGCTGGTCCCGGAAATCGAAAGTAACGAAACACGAGTGTTTTGGTTTCTCTTTGCTCGGGGAAAACTGCTCCGTTTCCTTGACATGAAAAGCAGTTGCGGTGAAGCAACATGGCGGCGCACAGTCTGACCAAAGCTGAGATCCGGGCGTCTATTTCGGCTGATTTTGATGATAGTGACCATAAGAGCGATGCAATTTTTTAATCTGGCGATGAAAATGATATATCCGTGAGTGGTTCAAGTGACGATATTGATATCGGTGTCGCAAGAAATCATGTGAAGCAATCAGGGTCAATCGAGGCATTTGCTTTGAACGCTTCCACACACCCAATACATACCGTTAAGAAAGTTAAAAACATTATTTTGTGTCATGTAAATGCCATACTGACATTAATTTTGTACTTCCTTCCTGTATATATTGTTCCAACCAGTACTAAATACCAGGTTTTAAAATATGAAGAATGCTGACAGAAATAAATACGAGTTGGGAGAAACCGGGACTTACAATAATTCGAGTGGAAAGGGTTAAGACTGATATTTATTGATCTAGTGAAAAGTGCAAGCTTATTTTCTGGATGGAAAGCTAACTTAATACAAATATAAAATTTTATGTTTTTACTTTCTCTTTCTTTCCTGTGTTTGGTTTTCACTCCATTTTACACCATCTACTTAAAGACAGGTCTCACTGAATAATGCTCCTCTACCGTGCACTGTTTCGAGCAACATAAGAACTTATTGCTGTCCGTCCTTCCGATGAAACTGGGAGGTCGAAACAAGTTAATTGGGGACTGCAGAACTGAAGAGCCACCGATTGAATTGATGGCTTGAATGTCCACCTTTGAAGATGATGGTGTGTCTATGAAATTGTCCTTGTCCTTTTTGTGTGTTTGTCCTTGTGTTACCCTTTTAACTTTTCTTCCACTGTCATTGCATATGTCCTTTATTGATATTTCTATCCTTCTTTTCCTGTTCAATGATAGCATGTTCACTATTAATATGGGAAATTTTGATACTAAGATGTCCCAATTTCAGACAACTAATTTTGCCACTAGTAAAAACATTAAAAGGCCTTTATTATTATTACTATTATTACCACGGAACAACAAAACCAGGACGACGGCGGATTGAGAAAGATACGTGGCTCTGGAACGACACTGTCAAGGAAGCGGTACATAAGAAGAAGCAGTTGTACCATGAGTTTCTTGCAGATAAAAATCCATCTCGCTGGAATGCCTATAAAGTAGCCCGTAGTGAGGCCAAGAAAGTTGTTGCCTCAACAAAAGCAGAGCGATATGCAGACCTCTACAAGAAACTTGATACGCGTGAGGGCAAGCGTGACATTTATCGGATAATCAAATCGAGGCATCGAAAAACGGAAGATATCCAACATTTCTATGGCATCAACAATGAAGTGGGAGAGCTGCTAGTAGACTGGGAGAAAGCAAGGGAACGCTGGCGGAGCTACTTCGAGAACATTTCGACTGAAGAATTTCCCCATCCACCAATCCCAACCACCTGTGCTGTTGAAGGACCAAATAAGGAGATCGACATTGCCGAAGTTAAGGCTGCTCTGAAGGAGATGAAGCCTGGGAAAGCCACCGGCCCCGATGATCTTCCAGCAGAGTTATGGTGCTCTAAAGAGTGGGATGCTGCAGGATGGTTAACACAATTCTTCAATCGGATTACCAAAGAAGGTCGAATACCAACAGATTGGCAATGGAGTATCACAGTACCAATCTTCAAAAAGAAGGGAAGCCCTGCCGAATGTTCAAATTACCGCCCGATCAGACTTCTGTGCTACGCAATGAAAGTTTTCGAGCGTATCCTTGACAAAAGAATTCATGCGATGGCCAAAATCACAAGGAACCAAGCAGGCTTTGTGAAAAACTGCGGCACAACAGATGCAATCTTCGCTGTACGGCAACTGGTTGAGAAATACTCCGAAAGAAATAAACCTTTGCATCTTGCTTTCCTCGACCTTGAGAAGGCTTTTGATCGGGTGCCACATGACCTTATCTGGTTAGTGCTCCGTCAACACGGCATCCCAGAACACCTTCTTAAATGGGTGCAGCTGCTTTACGCAGAACCAAGGAGCTATGTCCTAGCTGCCGCGGGAGCGTCTAATGACTTCCGCATCACCGTAGGTGTCCACCAGGGCTCCGCCTTATCACCACTGCTGTTCATTCTTGTGATGGACACTGTAACGTCAGACCTGCACCAGCCGCTACCATGGACACTTCTCTATGCAGATGACGTCATGTTGGCTGCTGAGACGAAGCTTGATCTCCAACGTCAAACACAAGAGTGGTCCAATCGACTTGCGCAATATGGTCTGCGCCTCAACAAGAAGAAGACAGAATACATGACATCCGATACACAAGAAGTGGGCACCATTACTGTTGACGGAGAAGATTTACCACGTGTAGTGAAATTTAAGTATCTTGGTTCCACTATCTCTGATGATGGGCGACTTACTGACGAGATCAACACAAGGATACACGCAGCCTGGACGAAGTGGCGAATGACAACTGGCGTCACCTGTGACCGTAGGATGAATGACCATCTGAAATCTAAGACCTACAGGACTGTCATTCGTCCTGTCGCTCCCTACGGCACGGAGTGCTGGCCATCTACTAAGGAAGCAGAACGTCGCCTATGTGTCATGGAGACGAAGATGCTTAGATGGTCAGCAGGTTTCACTAGGCTGGATCATATTTCAAATGATGCCATCAGAAATCGGTTTGGTGTTGCTCCAATCGGGAAAAAAAATGCAGGAAAACCGTCTGAGATGATTTGGACATGTGCTGCGCGCAGAGGGCGACACAATGACTAAAGCAGCTCACACACTGAATGTGGCTGGAAAGAGGCCCAGAGGGCGACCAAGGCAACTGTGGGCCGATACACTGCACAATGATCTAAAGGCAGTCAATCTTCATCCAGACATGGCCCATGACCGAGGGAAATGGAGACTACGATCCCACATAGCGGACCCTGCCACAAGGTGGGACAAACGCTAAAGAAAAAGAAAAAAAAGAAGAAGACTATTATTACCACCAGCACTATACTATTTGAGAATAGTACAACGGAGAGGAGCACTGAGGATCTCGTGTGCATATCGCACTGTTTCAGAGTCCGCTTTTCTAGCGGTAACGGGAGTAGCACCAATTGATTTACTTGCCTTGGAGCGTCAGGAAGTTTGGCGCACCAAAGGCGAACTGGGCATACACCAGGCAAAGACGTCTGCACACAACCATTGTATGGAACGATGGCAACAGAAATGGGATGATGATACACGACGTCGATGGACAAAGAAACTTATTCCGCGTCTGGCTGACTGGGTTGATCGAAACTATGGAGAGATCAATTATTATTTGACACAGTTCCTAACAGGCCATGGATATTTTCGGAGATTCCTGCATCGTGTTGGCGTGGCTAATAGCCCTTTGTGTCATTATTGTAATGAAGAGGATGACGCGCTCCACACTTTCTTTGTGTGTGAATGTTGGTCAATACATAGAAGAGATCTGCAAGTTTCTACAGATGATGCTCTGAAATGATCAAGCATGGAATCAGATAGCTATTTACACAGAAGGTATTCTGCACCAGAAGAAGAGGGAACTGTATGCTTATGAGCGTCAGTGATAAACAGAATAGGAAGGAGCAGCTTAAAAGGCTCACTAATTCAACACCGTCCCGAAGTAATGCGAGAGCGGTTCCAGGACGGACTGTCAGAATGGAAAGGGTGTGGTTTTTTAGTGGGTAAGAATCCCACACACTTGAAGAGTGCGGACCCTCTTCAAGCGTCTTGATAGAAGATTTTTCCACTTCCCTCGTCAAATAAATATACTATTTGAGAATATAGAATGCAAACAGAAAATTGATGGATTGCAATAATAATATGACCTCAGCTACCTGGCTAGTCATTTAAGCCATCCACACTCGATGTTCTGTTAAACGCTGCCATCTGGCAGCAACCGGAACTCAATAAGGGGGCCTGTGACCGAGGCTTTAATTAATTTTGTCTTGAAATCACCAAATGTGTTGCAAAAGCCTTTACGAGCTGGCACTGTACGACTTAGAATGCAGTGGATTTTTGCTGCTCTTCGAAAATATAACTTTCTTGTCTGAGAATCGAACCCACGATTTTGGGATCATGAAGCAGATACTTCACCACTGATCCATCGAGGAAGCTATGGATTACAATGATGGTTTGGAGTATTCCCTTGAATGCAGGTGACTTAGAATTTTCTCACAGTATTTGACTGGCAGAATCTGCTCTAAAAATTTAACTGTTACAAAATGTATTTATTACAATGCTGTTAAAAAGAAAGAAAAAAAAACTTCAATAAAGTTTTATACCACTAGCCAACAAGCATTAAAATGTTTATTTCAATAAAGCATCGTTATAAAAAAGTAACTATGCTTAGCATCACATAAGATCACTTAAGAAGTTTTGCCAAGTGCTTTCTTCATCCATTCATTACAAGAGAGCAGATTTATATGCATTAATAGGATGGATTACAACTTCACATAAACATGAAAATGCAGGAATGATCATGGGAATTCTGCAGCCTAGAAAGAAGAAAAGTAGGTAAGTAGTTAAAAAAGATATCTTGCCTACATTCATGTAATCAATTTAGTAAATTCTTAATTTTTCATTGAACAAATGAGGGGGGGGGGGGGGGAGAGAAGAACCATTCAAAGTCAGGAATAAAAAAGAGATATATTTTATTCCACAGCATAGGCAACTGCAGGATGTTTTCGAGGGAGGGGGGAGCACAACACTTTTACAAATAACATCTCCTGCTCAAGAGATGTGTTAATATTCCCCCCTCCCCCATTTTATAATCTACCTGTCACTAGATGATGATAAAACATATTTCATTTCATTTCTTACTTACTTTGTTAAATACGGCTACTTTATGGTAAAAATGGGAATAAAATTTTGTTTTCAGTTCAGTTTTTTACTATAAAAGTTTGGTTTTTGTCTTCTATGATTCATCGTCAAAATGTCCAGTTCTTAAAAAGGTTAAAATAGTGAAATGACCATGTCATATTTACACAAATTAAAGTCAAGCAGTTTATTAAAATGATAATATTAATCCAGTTGACCGATTTCCTAAATAACTGGATTTATGTTCAGATATCCCCAAATTACCAAGTTAAATTAAACTGTAGAAATATCTCTAAACCCTAACCTGCCTAATAATTCAAATACCACTCACAAATGAATAATTTGTCCGCTAGAGGTGTTGAAATGGCTTAAAATATCTCTGGAATGTGCCTTCCCTCATGGTCACTGCCGAAGGCAAAAGACTAAGGGGGGGTGGCAAAAGTGGTCACCACTTGTGATAGTGTGAGGGAATACAGTATTTAACATTAGGGAGCGATGCTTCGATTGGTGTCCTAGTGCATATCACAAACATTATTTATTCCTGAATGTAAAAAAAAATATATCAGCAGCATTAAATAAATTTTCAGTAATAACAGTTGTTAGTTGACTGTCAACAACTTTAATTTCTGAAATAAACTGGTATGACAACAAATAATCGAATGTCAACATTTATAGAAATCCAAGTGCCCCAATTGTCCCATATGACCTAATTTTAGGATTTTCAGAATGTAATTTCTGTCTGCAGCTAATGCACCTGCATGGAATGCAGGAGATTCAAGTTTGAATCAAGACTGTGGTCTCTTTATCTTCATGTCTTACTCAACAGCTAATAAGATGATGTGTCTTACATGAAATTATTCTATTTTTTCTAATTGGATAATAGCTTTTTCTTTTTCCTATGTGTAGCAATATTGCAGTCTAACCTCTCAGTGCATATAAATCTGCCCTATACTTATCACACAAACTAAAAGTACAGTACTATAATTTTATTTCAAAAGTGACTCAAGTTCACCCAAGAGCTTTCTATTACACAAAATCTGTAAAGATCATGAAAAACCATTGAAATCTGCTGAAGTAAACATTACATGGTGAAGAAAAAGTACTGGAGACCATCTAAATTACAGTCTATTCTTTATTTCACAATGATATATATACTGTAGTTCCCAGGGTTCTTTGCATTGATTTTCCCATTTTATAGTGTTTTGATATGTAGTATCACCCAATGTTATTAACTCATATATCTGGTTTTTCATGCTCTGTGCAGAAATACTTCTTGAGTAGCGATGATATTTTAATTTCTTTATCAATTCATGACATTTACAAAAATCATAACTGCATATTTGAATAGTGGGTAAGACATGATGAGAGCATATATCGGAAATATATTACAAATCACAGAAAAAAGTGATACATTATAAATCAATTCCAATGATGCCATCTCCAAATCACATAAATTGATTTTCTGAATACCGATATAAATCTTATCCTTCAAATAAGATACAATCAAAACTGAAGCATTCAGGAAGTAAAAAAAACTCATAATTATTTCAGCCAGATATTTTTTCCCCTATTAACTATTTTGAGCAACTAGATATTAAAAAAGTGATGATGATAATTGTTGTTTGAAGGAGCCTAACCTCAAAGTTATGAAAATAAAAATAAAAATCGGAAGACTGCCTGTTTACTGGTGTTAATTGACATTAAAAGAACTCCCTGAGTGGATGGAAGGTTTTAGAAAACCTATCTAAGTGGAACTGTACCTCTGCTGTGAATAATTTTGAATTATGTTTCTGTATCTTTTAGTACCCACTGTATCCTGGTATAGGTTTTTAAAATCCACCAATAAAAATTTAAAAAAAGAAAGAAAGAGAGTGAATGTGTCTCCATAACTAAGAATTAATACAAGGAGCAATGTTATTCTAAACAATTTACAGCACTCTATGTTTCTGTTAAGAACACTTATCTCTTATCTCTGCATGTGGAATAAATATAAATTGGCACTTATACAGGCAAAATTTTATACAAATTAATTTGAGCAAAGCATCGTGGAGAGTTAAAAAATGATGATTATACCCTCAAATGAACAATCTGTAATGGTTACTTTCACATAACAAAAGTTCAGTACATACACCAACCATCTCAAAAATTAAGAAATTTAAGAGAAAAAAAAAGCAAGAAACAAAACAGTCATCAATCTTAAGTGAAACAAGTAGTTCCATGAAGAACTATACAGCCTATTTTCATATATCCTACTTATGTTAATTGCCTCTATCAACACACAAAATCTCAGTTTGATTGCTGTAATAGATTCGTAGATATTGAGAACCGACTAAATATTGCGGATGGTCGCCATGTTGGATTTTTATATGTAGGTCTTAAGAGTTATGTACTGTTACATGAAGATTATTGTGTACGTGTAGCATTCAAACTTCAATCGCATGATTAGGACACAAGAAATAAAAACTTAATTTTAAAATTCGCACAGCCGCCATCTTGAGGTTATGTAAACAATTGAACTAAATTACAATGTGTGTAAACATTTGCTGTACCAAGTTTCATTGCGTTTGGATCATTAAATCGTGAGAAAGGTTTATTTAAAATTTTGAACTTCGCTTGGACGCCATGTTCATTTTGTAGTTAACCGATTTTGAAAGGCTTATAGATGAACTTCCAGTGGTGCCCTTTATCTCCGTACAAAATTTTAGGTGACACCGCTAATAGTTTCAGAGATATAGAATGCCGGTGAAATAGTTCGCACAGGCGCCATTTTGAGGTTATGTAAACAATTGAACGAAGTTAGATGTCGGTGCATTACAATGTGTATAAACATATACTGTACCAAGTTTCATTGCGTTTGGTTAGTTAAATCGTGAGAAACGTCTATTTAAAAGTCGCAACTTCGCTTGGCCGCCATGTAGGGTTTGTAGTTACCAGGTTTTCAAAAGTCACATAGGTCAACTTCCAGGGCAATTGTTTCGGAGATATTGAATGCTGGTGAGACGTAACAAAATTTGAAGGGCACGGTCGGGGTCGTCCGGAATAGTGCTATGAATTTACTGTGTTTCATTGAAATCGGTCCAGCCTTTTAGAAGTTATTGGGGGGGACACACACCATCACACACACACAGACAGACACACGGATAAAAGGTGATCTCATAAGCTTATTTTTTCATAAATGAAAATAGGCTAAAAATGGTTGCTTTATTGAGGAGAAAAGGATTGTTGGCAATATGAAATCTGACTATTATTTCACCAAAAATCATTTTAACATTTTGAGTGAAATTTTTAATTCCTCTGACAAAGTGTCTCGACGAGTGTTTTAAAATAGGCTACACTCTTATCCTCGATGCAGTTTTGTACACAGTACTGTAGATTGACATGTAATGCATTGGGCAATATTTTTATGAGACAAATAATTTACATGAAGATTTACTCCAGCTACACAGCACAAATTGAGTGACACTTTTGATTGCATCTCGCATAGTTCACTAGCCAAATTAGCATTTAATTGGTATTACAGATATTACCCTCAGATCAAACGTTTCTATTGAGTACAAGTTATTGATATAAATAAAATAGTTCCAGGTGAAATGGTGAGGTCAAAGAATCTATCTTGGAACTATTTCTGTTTTAGAGAGTGATATTTATATTTAAGTGTGTATGCAAAAACTTTCTTTCTTTAGAGAATTCGTCGTAATTGATTTCAAGGGGGGAATAAAACCAAAACAAAATATTTGTTCAGAACAACTAATTCTCTTTACATAGATAAAACACAGGATCTAACCCAGGGCTGACATAGGAACATGGCATTAATCACCTGTGTGCTATATTGTTTTGCAAAATCTGGTTATAAATCATGTGCCTATATGGTATATTTGCTTTATTCCAAAGAACATTCGGTTATGGTCTTAATAGTCTCTGGCAGCAATTCATATAACATAAGTGTTCTAAAAGAGGCAAAAGAAGACATCCATTCAACTATTTAACCCTCTTAGTGCCAGAGTCGCTGTGAGCGATCCTCATAAAATGAACGAAACTTGCCAGCGTCGCTCTGAGAGACGCTTCGTTTTTGTATTCTTAGAGGGGCTTATAGACCGAAAATGGCGTCTAAACTTGACGTGACCATTAAAGAGAGTTCTAGCAACCATTTCCTGGCAAACATCTTTTGTTTTCTGTCTATCGATATACTCGAGCGATATTTGAAATTCATTGACTTGTTTACGCGCAACTTGTAAAAGCATGGCGTCCAAGGGAAGGAAGCATTGTTTGAGAGAGGAAGAAATTGAAGAATTAATGATTGATGAGTCAAGTGGTGAACTCTTGGACTTCGTGGATAGTGATTGCGATCTTGTATGTGATGAATCAAGTGCCGATTCTGCTTCGGACAATGAATTACCTGCGCTGAATGCGATCGTACATAACCAAACAAGTGATAGTGATAGTTGATAGTAATAGTGAGTGGGAAGAAAGGAATGTTGACCAGGACAATCCTCCACAGGCTACACAACCACAAATGTGAAAGATAAAACTACAGGGTGCCCTTCTGTTTATTTATTTTCACTGTAATTATTTTTATTTTATTTATATCAACAATGCCATTGTTGGTGTACGGTATTTTATGAATATGCTAGATTTTAGAATTTCGGATTTTTGACACCCCTGCTGATATTTTTTAAACTAAAAAACTGCATTCCCTGGTTCTTTTGTTATGTTTGTGTGCTCTCCAGTGTTCATTTTTACTCCATTTATAAGCGTGGGGTAATAGGAATAATCAAACTTTCTAAGTTTTATTTTACAGAAGAAATTATTTTAATTAAATAATTAATAAAGAAAGAAAAAAGTTTCATAATGATTTGAAAATTTCCCTGAATTTAGATAGCTATGTTTTGCACTCCCTGACTAAATTTCACCTTCGTATCTTTCAAAACAGGGGATATACATATTTTTTTCTGAAAGCCTACATTTTCCATTAAAACAGCCTGGCACTTTTAGACTTCACCTTTACCTTTTCGCCTGGCACTAAGAGGGTTAAGTTTCCTCAAATTATCACTGTAAACCATTGTCTTTCAAGCTCTATATTCTGACATGTTTGTGTAGTCATTTTGTTATTACTGTATAAAGGTTAAGCCTAGTGTAGGTTGTTTTGCTTTTTCTTATTATAACTGATAAAAAACAGTCATGTCACAGCGTCTTTGAAAAAGGCTTTTTAATAAATTGAGTAAAAAAATTAACATTGGTGGTATTCAGCTTTAACAATAAATACAACATTTATTCAGATCTCGCCAATCCATGTCTTCATATTTTCTTACCCTCCAGGCAAGTTTTAACAATTTTGAATTAGTGACAGCATGTGAAATTGGCCCAAAATGCAAGATATTTTTTGTTTTGCTATATAAGTGTGATATTCTTAGATTTCTGCACAATGAATTAATTTAAAAAAGCACAATATTTCTTCTTAAAGGCAATACACACGTTTAGAATGTTTTATTCCTTGATTAAAAGAGAGATGTTGAAGGTAGCACAAAATCCTTATTTTCAACCAATCTGCTACAAAATTAACAATTAACAATTAAAAATACTAAGGCAAGTTAAGCAGCCATACTGCCCAAGACAATCTAGTTCAAAGCAGTGTACACTAAGCCTGTCGAACACATGACTTCAGTGATCTTTTGTACTTCTATAGTGTCAATAAATAGGTAACTAAGTTATTAAATGTGTCATCATTACATAAGCCACAATAATTCCTAAATGATTTAAGAAATTATATACTGTATATATATATATATATATATATATATACACAAACATACATACATACATACATACATAGCTACTGGTAAACTCAAGGTACTCCATTAACGAGTACTTGGAAGATGACTGGATTAGTCTCAAATAAGAATGTCTGGTTACTTATTTCCCTTCCACCTTTGTACGAGTGTAATTTATATTCAAAGTTAATTTAGTATTTTATAGGTGAAATAGTTGGGAAAGTATTGTACTGCTTTGTATTATTATTAAGTTGCATTTGTAAGGAACATAATGGTTGTAAAATATATTGACAAATTCTATTGCATGCAATATTTAATGTCTAATAAAGAATTCAATGATTCAAGGAAAGTATTTGGAAATTTTAGATCACAATCTTCCGAATCTATCTTACAATAGCTGGAAATTCAGCATATGAGATGGGCATCAACAGTAATGATAGATGATAAATTTTGAATGCTGGCACGTCAATTATGCAATAAACCCCTGAGCTGTTACAAAGTGATAAAAAGTTACATGATGACATACAGAGTACAACATTTTTTCCTTTTCACAGATTTACAGAATATAAATGCATCAAAGAGATTTCTCAAATGATGTGATCGACCTTAGAGCACAGCTCTTTTCAGACTAATTCTTTGAATATTAACACAACAATATATTTTCTTTTCTTCTACAATTCATCCTAGTATTTCTACACATGACATTGTACTGAATTAATATATACAAGGATAGAAACATGAAGTTTCTAGTGTTTAGCTAGAATTTGAAATGGCAGTGTCCCTTCATCAACAACCTTTTGTTTATTTTCAAACATTATGTTTGCAGAAAAAAACGAAGAAAAAAATTCACTTTCTCACCCTCTTGACACCTCAAATATGATTATACTTCGTACAAACTTGGTCGACATGATAAATAACTGCACTGTACTTTAAAATTCTGTGTCAAATTGCTACACCCCAAACAATGAAATGCTCTGATTATAAATCATACGATAACCATACAAATAATCAAAACATTTATATAATAATAACCATAATTATATATATATATGTTTAAAATATAAACATAATACCTTTCAAAAAATTGAAATCCGAATATTTATACCAAGGTTTATACATGTATATATTACAGAGATATATGTATATATATCACAGGATGCTGATTCGTCATTTCAAAATTCCTACAAACACTCTTACTAAGAAAATTTAGTCTTTGACTTTTTTCTTTTCTTTTCAACTGAGAGATGGCGACTTGTTTCACCATTACCAGAGCCTCTGAATTTACCTGAAGCAAGATTTCTTGTTGAAACCTTGGACCTCTTTTTTTCTGAACTAGTTTTCTTTCCAAATGATGATGATTTCTTTAAAGGTTTGATAGGAGATAAGTGAGGGCCTTTGCCTTTAACCAGCTTTTCTGATTTCGTACTATATTTTACTTTAATAACAGTACTAGGTCCTTGGATATCTGCCTTGGAGGTTCCTACAATAGGATTAGTGGACTTAGGTATATTACTTAGACTTGCACATTTCTTAATCATTAGTTTACTTTTAACCTGTGGAGAATTTTGCTGGCTAGACCCAAATGACAGAATTTCTGGTTGCTGGTTCTCATCCCAAGAAATAATAAGATCTTCATCATTAAAAGTTTCAGGTTCATTATCATCAATCACATCTAAAGGTCCTTCTATTGGACCATATTTTGCCAGTAATTTCTTTTCCTTCCCAAGATTTACCAAGCAAATATCTTTTAACTTTAACTTTCCTATACCTACATGATCGGCATGCTGTTCAGTTTTCAAAGGAGTTATTTTCAAGCGCTTGGGACCTTGTTTAATAATTACCTGGTCATTGAGACTTCTTTCATCTTTGGAGTACTTATTTTTTTCTTTCGATGTGCTTGCTCTAGCACTTACTAGTGAACCCTGTTTAGAACCCTTTCTTATGACTTTACCGCCACTGGCATTAGGCACATCTGTTTCATTAAGTGTTTCAGCATCAGATGTAAGTCCTAAGCTGCCTTCTCTAGATGGTTTCATCAAACTACCTCTTCGAAATTTTGAGCGCCCACAAGATTGAGGTAAAGATGAATTCCCCTTCCTCTGAACACCAGCCGGGCCTAATGTGCTGATTTTGTGCATCCTCGTGTTTGTATTTAACTTATTCTTAGGAGTGCTAACTAGAGAACCAATTGGAGCACATTTTGATCGTACAGTTAATACCTGCTTTAGAACACCACTGTTTGAGCCCTGATTGCCTTTGTACTTCTTGGAAGTTTCTGGGCACTTCTGTGATGAACCAGGACCAATGTTTTCTTTAGGCCCTGCGTAGGCTTTTAATAACCTTGTATTGGATGGAGATTGTGGAGGTGAAATTATCTGAAAACTTGACATATTTTCTTTTCTCTCGGATTCTTCAGTATTCTCTGAATCATCATCAGCCTTCTCAAGAGTGCATAGGACAGGAATGGTAATACTGCTAGGAACCTTGGCACGACTCAGCTTTGAATCTGACGCCTTCGACATCAAAGGCGCAAGGTGACGGTTTCTTCCATAGCTACAGTCTTGTTTGCTGCCAGTTACGCGAACTCTGCTTGCCGATCCACTGCTGGATGGACGGATGGCACGTGCTCCAGCCACACACACAACCTGCCAAAGAGGCAACTAAAAGGTTCGGGTTTCTGGGATAAGTACTTGTTGGCAAAGCAAGCAGATTACAATGCTACTATAAAAACAATTTCTTCCTGTCGTACTATATAATCCAATTTACATAACTCTATATCAGCAGTTACACTACAAATCAAATAATCTCATGAACAGTCACTAAGAAGTTCAATGAATCATAAACTAATTGATTGTAATATCTGTTTAAAACCAGGTAATAAAATTATAGAAAAATGTGCTAAGAACAAAAAGAGAAAGAAAGAAAGAACCCAAGGCATTAAGGTTTTATTTTTCGATAACTTAAGGCCTGTATCCACTATCTGCAAGTATATAAATGATAACCAAAACTGTGTTCTAAAAGCAAATAGTGGTAATGTAAATCATAACAACTCTTCCAAATTTTATGATTCTGAAACACCTTACAATAACTGCCATCATGTTTAAAATAATAAAAATGGAAATACAAATAAATAGACCTAAGTAATATTTGATACAAATTAGTTCCTGTAAAATGGCAATATCAAAACTGAAAGCAATGACATTTTCTTCAGTATATCAAAGTATTAAAATTACCTGTTGTTAATCATGCAGAGACATGCAGTGAGTGCACCACTTGTCAATGACAACATACACAATTAATAATACATTAATAGTGCAGTGTATACTGAAGTGCATACTAAAAATAAATAAAAAAAAAGTTTTAACTTGCATTTAGTTGAATTCCATTTCACTACATAATCCATATTTATCAACTCATGGAACATTCTCTGATCGTGTTACAGTCACTGACTTCGCCTACCTGGCCATTGGTGGGTGGCATTCTTGACTTCTGATTACGCAATGTTTTTTGGGAATAAGTCTGCTCAGGAATATAGTTTGATTTCAGCCATTCACGGATGCCACCTAATGTTCGGAACTCAGAGTTTGGTATTCTACTCCATGGATTTGAGCCAGTTAGGTCCAATATTGATACCCCCAGGGCTCGGCCAACCTGAAAAATGAATAGAATTAACAAATAACTCTTATAGTGCCACTAGGCCGATATATTGATATATCTTCCATCTGTGCACTAATGTTCAATTCAAACAAGTTTCCCCAAACCATAGTTGTATGTCGTATGGCATGACATTCACCTTATTAGTCCATAGATTATTGAATTGTCGTAGTAATTTGTTATCAGGGAATATGTTACTGAAAATCCCTCGTATAATGTCTAAGTTCAACTATATCTCAAGTGAAGAAAGATGACATAATGTTCCACATTTTAGCTCATGATTATAACTGCTCGTACATGTTCATTAAATGCTGCTGTTTAGCAATCCTTCACTGTCATTAAACGGTTCACATTACCGCTTGAATACCAAAGTGAACTTCCCTGTATAATAATCTGCTCTAGAGCTCACTGTCAAACGTAGCCCGTCTCCATGCTGTCTATCTGCCGAAGACACAGCTTCGTCTGCCGGCAAAATTAACACGCCCGCACTCCACTCGATTATAAGACCGCTTGTTTGCATTTGCGAAGGCTACGAAAGCCTGTAAATTATTTAATTTCATGTTACGTAATTGTCGTTCTGCCGACCAATCACAGTTCTCTGTTCATCGATCCTTCTGGAACACTCCCGTCTGCTGCTATATAAGCAGCTGTAATTCCTTCCTCTTCATGATAGGACAACTTGCCAACACGTCAACTGCACATCGCTGCACATCACGACACAACTCGTCGACACTGTACGACAAGTCAACTCTTCAACTAGCCTTCGCCACTTTCAGTCTACAGGACTTCGAGGTTATGTTGAAACCTTCAACATGCAAACACACTGCAGCTAGCCGACGTACTTGAAGATTAACCTAGTCCGATGTAGGACTTGCACTCATTCTTCAAAACTATGTTTCCTGCTATGGAACTTTAACTTTCTTCAAGCTGCATTGACACCATATCAAGTTTTTAAGCGTTTTAAATCCTACAAGTGATTCTCTATCTAGTCAAAGTGCAAAGTGTTCTCCACATGGCGACATTCATAGCTAGTTGCTTTGTACTACAACTGTTAATCCTCCTGGCGAGGTATCTTGTTTAAGGGCCACCTGGTCTTTAAAATCTTCAACTGTTTTTCTACTCGTGGTTAAATCAACCCGAGAAAACTTCTCTTCAGGAAACAACCAAAGGATAAGTAAAATGTGCTATCAACTCCTTTCTGGATGAATCTTCAAGATTGACAAACTAACTCATTTAGCATGTTTTCTTCCGGGCTCTGTTATCAGGCCGCTCAATCTTGTATTGGAGCTTTCGGATCAGTAATTACTGTTTCAAATGCTATTATTTGAAGGCTTTAAATGCGCCTCTTTTGTAGACAAGATCACTTGTCAATTACAAATAACCAGTTCTTTACTTGGCTTTGCTTGCTTGTCTGCATTTAATTAATGCACACAAGTTAATTAAAGTTTTTCTTCAATCTCTTTTCACATATCAACTTGTTTTTGCCGTCTTTCTATGTCCAGGCAAAGTTGCCCTTCTTGTTCACTTTGTATTTATTGCTGTTTCAAGATTTGGCCGTTGAGCACAATAAATACCTTTTCAACCTTGTTTAAGGTTAGAGTCACATGTAGTGTGGAAGGGTGTTTTGAGATTTGGCCCTCAAGCACCTTCCAACTCTGCTTTTCAGTATTTAACTTACTTTCCAGTTTTTGGGTTTTTGAACCTGTTTTTGCTAACTTTACATCGCAACATCGCTTGCAAAAGTAGGTTGATATGCTAGTTGTTTACATCGTTGTTAGTTTAAAGATGAAATTGTTAAGGCTATATGAAAATATTTATTGGGCTTGTCCCTTTTGTTGAACTACCTGTTTATACTGTTATTGAAGTCAATAGAATTACAATATTTAAGCAACTTGTTCTCTCTTTACAATTGCTTTGTTTTTCCTTAATGTTTAAACTTGTTTTTTGTAACGCTCAACTTAAAGAAACTCAAAGCATTTTTTTGAGCTCCGATACGGGAGGTTTTAAATCGACCAATCCTTACCTCCGATCGCGAAACCTCCGAGCTCGTCAAGTGTCGATCGCGAAACCTCCGAACTCATCAAGTGTCACCTCGTAACTCTTCTCTTACAGACAAGTGCTCACTGCCACTTCCTTGCCTCCAACTCCATCCCTTCCACAGGCGAAAAATGGTAGCGCTTCTGCTTCATATTTTCACTCCTGTCGCTTAGATTCATATAATCACAGTGCTAAATTGATGGTAATTTTCCTTAAGATATTTTGCTATTCCTAGGGTACTCATAACTCTTCTGTAACTATACAAAAATCCTTATTACAAACTTCGTTAAATTGCCGACACTGTCCGGTCCCTCGTCTCACATGATCAACCCCTCCTTTCTCCTACTCATGCTTGACCTTGGCTGGAGTAGACAGTCTTCCCAGCTCTGTCTTGCCTTGCATGCTAACTTAGATATTACGAGAATCTGATCATTTTCACAGCCTGCTATGAATGCATAATGACAAGCTGACTTCAAGACATGCCGCTCAGTCCACATCCTAGGTTCAAATGCTGCTTCCTTAATGCAAAAATAAAACATACCTTTTATTTCTATAAATCCAAGCATAAAAATATGTGTTCAGTGCGCATATACACCATTGCAACCGAAGAGGGGTCAGTTTCGAGTCTGCTCTGCTTGAGGAGAGTGCTACCACCTCGGCCAATGGAGATACCAGCTAGGGATATCCACTCTCAGTTACGCCGACAAGTACTGGCATTCTGAGAGTCAGTGGCAAGACGACCCAACGCCCAATAAACTGAGAGCAGAGCTCTTTATGATCATGGAGAGAGTCCGTCATTTTGTGTAGGCTAAGAATAGGCCATGTAAGATCCACCCACTCATACCCGATGAGAAGAGAAGGACGGTATGATGAATGGTATGTTCATCGACAGTCTCGAAGGTATCTTCGGCAAACATCGCACGTGCTGTGAATTTTGGCCAATCAACCTGACAGAGTAGCCATCGACTTGGTAACTTGATGGCTCTCTGGTTCGGAAGAGTAACAATAATCAGGAAATGGTCACTATTACAAAGGTCGTCGTGTACACCCCACTGTAGCAGGGGAACCAGAGCATGACTGCACAAGGTGATGTCGACACTTGAAAAAGTGCCGTGTGCAATAGAGAAGTACGTAGGTTCCCCTGTGTTCAACAAACACAGGTCCAGCTGCCTGATTAGTCTCTTAAAATCAATCCCTCTACCGCTGGTGGTAGCGGAGCCCCAGAAGGAGAAAAGGAGGGGACTAGAGACTAGATCCACCAGCTGGTTGTAATCCAGTTGGGAATCCGGTGGGATGTACACACAATACTGGCAACGAAGTACGAACCACAACTGCTTCTAGCCGAGTACGCAACGGCACCTCTTCACTAAAGAAACTAGAGTGGACCCGAGTGCAGACGCCACCGGCTACAGCTCTTTAGAGAGTTTGAAGTGACACATTGTTGTCTCATGTCCAGGATGAAGAGAGACAATGGTTGCCGAAAACAAAGATAGCAATTGACGTAACTCAGCGAGATGTCGAGAATAGCTATTCCAGTTAAATTGTAGTGCCATAGTGTGGACTTAAGTAGAAGTTGGTCTTCTACTTACGCTTGACCGTTTGCCACCCTTCCTCATCTCTAGGTGGGGGTGACAGGGGAGGAAGGCACACCTCAATCTCCGCACCTCCGTTCGAAGACTAAGAAAATAGAGGGGGCGCTCTATTTTGTGGCACGCAGTCGTCATCGGACTTAACCAGTCTCACTGTTGGAGAAGAGCGAGAGCGGTGTCGAGGGACCTTCTCCTGGTCCGAAGACTGGGTGTTCGTCCTCAACACGTCCCGACCATTTTTCTTCCTTGATCGGCACTGATGTCTATTAGGGGAAGCAGGTGGCCCCTTCCCCACAGACGCCAGTTCCTTGCAAAACATGGCCTCTTCTGCTGGTACCGCTCCACTGGTGAAGGTGGGAACGGGATGGCCAGCAGATACCTGAGTGGCGCTGTCAGCAGGAGAGGAAGAGAAGCAACGCTCTCTCTCCTCCGCCGATCTATTTTCTTTTCTGTAGGGGATTCCCCCCATACGGACGGGTTTGGATTCAGCCGGCTCTGCTCCCTCGATGGTCGTGGGAGCGGAAAGACCAGCAGAGACAGTAGCCATCCTGTCAGCAGGAGGGCGAGAGAGACGGTGACGCACCTTCTCTCTCTTCTCCACAACAATCTTAGTCATATCAGGTGGGCTGGATAGAGGTCCAGCCCCAGGCTGCGAATTCTTCTTTTCCCCCTTTACAGAGGAAGACTTTTTTGAGTTCTTTTCCAGAGGCACCGGATTGGATGGTTTAGCCTGTGCCTTTTTGATGATGGCCGAAAAAGGGCTCACTGATACAGCGAGGGGAGATTTTAAAATCGCACTAAAACTAGACATCGAGGGTACTGCACTGGGAATTTCTACGGCAGAGGTGAATGAGGGCGTCGCTGCAGCTGCAAAAGATACCCAAAATTCGGGGTATTCATATCACGGTACCTCTTGCGAGCGTCGTGATATGAAAGCCTATCAAGAGTCCTGATCTCCTGGTTCTTGGCTTCCTTGGTGAATTCAGGGCACTGTTTTTACAGTGGCGAGTGACTTTCTTGGCAGTTGGGACATATCAGGGGATGCGTACACCTCCTACCCTCTTATGTCCCCTCGCCGCACTCTCTACAAACGGCCTTCGCAGTACACCTGGCAGAAACATGCCCGAATCTCTGGCATTGGTAGCAGCGCATAGGTGGAGGGATGTAATGTCGAACGTCACAATGGTAGGCGTGACCTTCATCTGCTTAGGCACCACATCACCTTCAAAATGGAGAATGAAAGCGCCAGTACCAACGCTATCCTCTCCAATTTTCCGGGTGATGCGCCTAATTTTGATGACGCTTCTCTTCCCCAGATCCCGCATTAGTTCCTTGTCCATGTTCAAAATGAGGTTGTAGTGGAATATTACTCCACGGACCTCATTTAGCGTTTCATGCTTGGTGACCTTAACTGGAATTTAGCTGAATTGCGTGCATTCCATCAACGATTCGGTTTGCTGCCGCCTAACGGTATGCAGCAGGAGCTGCCCGTTCCGGAGCTTCGATATTCCATTAAGGTCTCCAAATATCCCCTCGATTTCTTCTGAAAATATTATAGATTTCACGAGCTTAAAATCAGCCCCGTCCTGGTAGCTACCAGGTAGCGAGGAGACCTGTCCACAGGATATCTCTTATTAAATTCTTCATCCCAAGGTGTATATACAGTACCTTCGGATTTATATGACACTCCAGAGACGGCTTTTTAAGGGGCCATCCTGTGTCATCCCAGAAACATCCTCCCCAAATACTACCTACTCCAAACAAGGGCCATCACTGTGGGCGCCACCCAGCCAAGGCAATAGCTACCTGGCGATAGTTATTGCCCGAGGTCCTAGTGCCTTGAACAGACACATACCCCTCGGCATGCACAGTGATATATTTGGCCGTGCAGGGACCTCCGTTATGAGGCAGATACTACTGCAAGGGTACAGTGCGCACCCACCTGACACCGTCGAGGCTTTCTGGCCAGATGGCCAAGTTGGTGGCCCTTCACCAAGCAATATGCAAGTTTGTTTCTAAGGGTCAAACCAAAATTTGGACCCGAAACTCGAAATAGACCTTTGAAAAGCCCCCCCCCATTAGTCACCTTTTACGACAGGCAGGGGATACCGTGGATGAATTCTGCCCACCCCATCCACAGGGGGTCTTCCAAATCGAAGTCAGTCATGTCAGTCCTATTAGTCGCCCCCTACGACAGGCAGAGCATACCATGGGTGTATTCTAACCCGCATCCACACGGGGGTAAAGATTCTCAAATAACATGGAAACAAGGACTTCTTCTTCAAGTGCCAAGTTGGCGATAACCATAGCAAAGGAGTTTCAATCTTCCGCAAGCAGGAATGATCTCCTGCAGATTTATTTATTTGTATCAGAAGTATACATTTAACATTTAAAAAATATGGTACTTAATAATGCACATATCAAATGATGTCAGTCCAAAATTTTGCCATGTCACGAGCATTAGGTGTCACAGCCATCAAGTCCCCCATTGTGCAACTTAAAGGACACATAACGCAATTCATGAATGGACTGTGGTTTGGACTTCACCACAATCACATAGCCAGGATGTGCCAGGAAAACCCCACTTTAACATATTGGTTCGTGATTTACCAACACCAGTGCGAAGCCTGTTCAATGACTTCCAAGTAGACCAGTGTTCCTCATGTCCTGGAGGGAGATGTTCAATTGGTAGCATCCAGCCATCAAGTTGAGTATTTCTAGATCTCCATAATCTTAACCTTGTGGACTTAGCAGATTCAAGTAGATCTTCTGTTGTAGTCAGGAAACTCCTCCTAGACCTCAGTCGTCGATGGGCAGGTTCATATCCGTACAATGGGTGTGCATGAGGTAATTGCTTTGGTTTTCTCAGTCATGGCTGCAACTTCTCTTCTAATATCTGGTGTGGCGATTCCAGCCAAACAGTAGATTCTATCTCATGGTGTTGGTCTCCAAACAGCCAGTGATAAGTCAGCATGTTTCATTTAGAGAAGTGTCAACTTGTTTAGCATGACTGGAACTGTACCAAACAGGACAAGAGTATTCTGCAGCGGAGTAACACCGAGCCAGGGCTGTAGTTCTCATCGTCTTTGGTTGTGCACCCCAATTTGTTCCAGACAGTTTGAGAAGGATGTTGTTTCTGGCTGACACTTTCTGCTTGACATTTATGCAATGCTGTTTATAGGCGAGAGCACGATCCAATGTTACACCTAAATATTTAGGTGTTGGCAATGATCTAGTTTGTCTTCCCATGCTACCTGTAATTTCCTTGAAGCCTGTCTGTTCTTTAGATGGAAGGCACATACCCGACTTTTAGATGGATTATGCTTCAACTGGTTTCCTCTGTAGTAGTATGATAGATCAGAAAGAGCCTCTGATAGCTTACCTTCTATAATCTCAAAGCTGTTTGCTTGAGTAGCAATAGCTCGATCATCCACGTATATGAAGCTTTTGGCATCAATTGGGATAGGTTGGTCATTCGTATAAATATTGAAGAGTATTGGGGCAAGAACACTGCCTTGTGGCAAGCCATTCTTTTGTTTTCTCCATCGACTATTCTGATCTTGAAATTCGACAAAGAAACTACGATTTTGAAGAAGATTACTAATGACTTGGGTCATCTTGTAGTCCTTTGTCATGTTGTATAATTTGCACAACAGTATACGATGATTAACTGTATCATATGCAGCAGATAAATCGATAAAAGCCACCCCTGTGATGTTATGATTTTCAAAACCATCTTCAATATATTGTGTTAGATGGAGAACCTGTGAGGTACAACATTTCCCTTTACGAAATCCGGCTTGCTGTGGAATGAGGAGAGGTTCGATGATCGCTGTAAGTCTTTCAAGGATCATCCGTTCTAGGATCTTGTATAGATGACACAACAGTGAGATAGGTCTGCAATTTTTTGGATCGTTTGGTCTTTTCCTGGTTTAAGAATTGCAATTACTCTAGCTTTCCTCCACACACGTGGTAACTTGCAGGTGCTTATGCAGTTATTGTACAATTCTAATAACCATTGTTTAGCAACAGGTCCAAATTGCTTTACTTGCTCAACACATATTTCATCTAAGCCAGCAGCCTTACCATTCTTACACTGATTTATTGCTTTATTCAACTCAGATAATAATAATAATAATAATAATATCGTATGGCCTCGGGTGCCGGGTGCAAGCTTTGTTATTTGACACCCAGAGGGTAGCTTGCATGTCGAATTTCGTTGTTCCTTGAATCACTATGAAAGTCAAGGAGGTTAGATGTTAGATATCTAAGCTCCTTGAACATTATAGTGCTTTCTAGTAGAGAAATGAGGAACTTTGTGTTGGCGGAAACTCACGAGATTAATTATGCCATTATGAACTCGGCCTACTGAATTCAAATGGGTTCTTTGACATGCCAACATCATTTGACATGCGTATCGTATTTTTGCCGCCTTTCAAAAATCACTTACCACGGTCAGGAGCGAACCTGCAATCTTGGGGTTAGTAGACCGACACGCTATCCACTCACCCACCGTGGCAAGCTATTCAACTCAGATAAAGTGAATGGTACAGTGAGTGTTGGTTCTTAAGTTTAGGGGCTGCGACAACGCGGTCATGCAGCCCCGTGTACTTTGGGTGTGTGCAGAATCTGTCTGATAACCGGTGTTAATTGTGATGACTGTATTAGTGTGTGTTATCTGTTATTTAATTCATGTAAGGACAGCAGACTTTTTGAATTTTTCAAATAGTTCCTACTTTTGCAGCCAAACGAGACTGTCAACGACTACTAGTTCAGAACTTAGCTACCAGATGCCACCGCAGTCGGCTCTTGGCAACGAACGTAGGAACCTAAGAGCATTGTTTATATTCTTAACCTATACAATTTAACTTTACACAGGTGTAATTAGTGGAAGGTTCTTTAACATGCCATAAATCTATGACATGGGACCGCCGGCTTTACTTCCCCTCCGAAGGGAGGCATACTGAGGGATTTTTAACGCTCTTAAAAAATCCGACGACTTCGGCCGGATATGAACCCGCGATCTTGGGCATAGAAGCTCAGCATGCTACCAACTACGCCACCGAAGCCGCCTACAGTGAGTGTATCAGTCTCCTGCTCGTAATCCCTCTTAATTCCTTTATTCTGAAGTCGACATCGATTAGATGATAGTCCATTTTGTAGAAGCTGATGTGCAATTTGGTTTGCTGTAACAGTGGAATGTGTAGATGTTTTATTAGGATCACTACCGAGTCGTCTAAGTAATCGCCAAGCTTTTTGACTACTTCTGCTCAAATCAATATCTTCCATCATCCTTAACCACTGTGCCCGTTTTGCTTCAGAAATTGAAGAGATCACCTGTTGTCACAATGTGAAGGTGTCATTGCTGATAGGGTTTTCTTCAAATAAGTTATGATAGGAGAGCAGAGGTTTCCTGAGTTAGGCCTTGTATGTAGTTTGTTCTGCAACCTCTAGGGACTGCAGCTCTTGAACACTCACAGATAATATTATTGAACTGTTGATATTCTTCTGGAATTGGAATTAGTGGTTTGATCTTCTCGTCTAGAAAGTTGGTGAATCTTTCCCGGTTGGCTTTCTTAAAATTGTATCTCCGTTTAAAGTAGACCTCTTGGGGTCTAATGGCAGCTACCAGTTGACACATTATTGGACGATGCTGTGTATTTGGGGATAGGGGCACATACAGACTGAAGACACTGATGTGCTATCTTCTCGCTCACAAAAATTAGGTGTGGATTATAACCCCGCTTCCATCTACCACTATTAAAAGAGGAAAGGAGATAAGAGATAAATGGTGCTCCTCAGCCCATTCTGCTCGTAATCCCTCTTAATTCCTCTCATCGTCTTGTGCATATCCCCAAATACTGCTAATGACTATTGAAATCGCCAAAGAGGAAAGAAACTTTCTGATCATTGAGATTGCTAGGTGGCATGAATGAGAATATTACATTAGGAGGTTTATAGATGGAAACTATAACCGAATTGCTCAATTCCACTGAGATTAATTCTATATCATTTTCTTTAGAAATTGATGTTGAAAGTATCTGGAGATCTGGCTTGACGAAGATAGCACTACCATATTGTCCATGCGGTCTCTCGACTGCCAATTTCATACCAGGTATTATAGGGCGTGGTTGGTGTACGTCCCTGTGAGTTTCCTGTACACATATTGCATCACAATTCGTTGTTTGACAAGTTCTTGTAAGAGCTGTTGTTTACAAGATGACATACCCTCTATGTTTATAGATATGATGGTCATTTTTGGTTCTGAAAAGAACCTTTCCCGACTTTCAAATGCCATTATTAATAATAATAAATGTTACTTCTGGATTGGAAAGATCAGCCGGTGTATCACCGTTGCCCCAGGGAACGCCCGAAAGTAAATCACACACTCTTCGGGGAGGATCCTTCCTTCCTGCAGATTGAAGGGCTATATTTTCTAAATCACATTGTTAAGAGTGCGTTTTCAAATTCTATATCTGGAACTGCTCAGAAATTACTATCTCCATCCCTACTCATGACAAGGAGTTAATAATTAGTCAACTGTATAGACTACAGCTAAAGTGCCATGATGGAAGACATTTACAGGCTCGAAGTTACCTTATCATCATCATCTTCTTCCTTTCATATGTTTTCTCAGTTTTCACCATTTACTTCAAGACATAAGATCTCAATGAAGAATGCCCTCTGGTATGTAATATTTTGAGCAACAGAAGAACTGTTTGCAGCCTGCCCTCCTGGTGAGACTGGGAGGTTGAACGATTTCATGTACAACTGCTTAAATTTATTATTAAACAGCTGATTTAACTCACCTCTTCAAATACTTGGGGTGAATACTTCGGAGGAACCATATGAACTGTAACAGGCTTAGTGCAGTCTCTCACACATGGAGGAAGCATATTAACTAGCCGCCCAGTGTTATAGTTACATTCCAAAGTATAACTGCGAACCAGACCAGTCGCCTTCAGCACAGCTACTCTTCCAGAGCCTTCCCTGCTCATTCCATCTCGTCTGTCCCTGCTCAACACCAGAAAATAGATATTTATTCTGTTTGGCAAAATTAGGCCAACTGGATCCTCTCTTTCATCTAATCACATTATTAATCTATATAGGAAAACACTATCACAAAACATCAAAATTGGTACTGTTAACATCTTGACCTTAACTGGCAAGACTGAGAAACTTTTTGATTTTATGAAGGAGAAGAAAATTCGGGAAATAATCCAATCCATGAAAAAACAACAAAGTGTTGGGAGAGGACCAGATCGTTGCAGAACTATGGAAAAATGTAGGTGAAAACCTCATCATCAAACTCAAAGAAATTATTGATGAAAACTGTCAAACTGAAAAAAATCCTCCAGATTGGAAGATGGCGATCATCCATCCAGTATACAAGAAAGGTAGCAAAACGAATCCAAACAATTACCGAGAGATCTCATTACTCTGGGTAACTTTCAAAATTTTGTCCAAAGCCCTTTTGAACCGTGCCTATCTTCAACTGGATCCGCAGATTGGTGAATACCAAGGTGGGTTCCGGAAAGGCCGATCGTGTACAGAGCAAATTATCAATTTGAAAAACTCTATGTCTTACTTCTGTAAAATGTCAAACAAAAATTATGTCATTACTTTTGTTGACTTTGCAACGGCTTACGACAGCATTGACCGTGAATCCCTTGTTGCTGTACTCTCAGGATTTGGATTAGACCGCAGACAACATCAATCATCAACTATACCCTCTAAAGGTTAAATTTTTGGGAGGACTGAGAGCAGAATTTTCAATTGATACAGGAGTGCGTCAAGGAGATGGATTATCTCCATTGTTGTTTAATTGTGCGCACGAAAAATTCGTCCGAGAAAGGAGACGAGCTGGTGCACCATTTAATTTACTGAACAACCTCCGTCAAATCAATACCAAGTTATGCGTTATGACTCATAAGTGTGGTACATGTTTCAAACCATAGGATAGTGGTCCTTCATCAGCCATATCATGACATAATTAAATAACATTACACACAAAAATACTGGGCAAGATAAAAAAAAAACACATCATGCATATACACAGTCACTCATAAAAACACATTAAAAATTCTGATCAACTTAAACACATTGAACATTTAAAAATTTTCTAAAAGGTAATATAGTTATCTTCTTATCTTCTTGTCCAAACATTCTTCAGTTGTTTGGACTTATTGTCATATCCTGTCATTTCAACTGTCCTTTCCTTGGGGAGGTTAAGTTGGGAAGTTGTTCATTATACCAAAGTGGTACCTTGCTTATATAAGGATGAAAAATCGAGAAAATATTCCCAATGAACGGCCTAAAATGAACAGAAAACTAAGCATTAATTTAATTTTATAATTGAAAATTAAGAGAATGAGTAAATAACTTTAAACTGACTTACTCAAAAATGAATCTTTGAGTATTCCAGATGGCAAAGATTAGTCCTCTGTTAACAAAAGAAATAAATTAAATAATCACCGCAAAATTGATCAACGAGAAGACTTGTCGCGAAAAAACGATAGAGAGTATCTTACCTTGTACATGCCCGCATGTGGCCTGCTGGCTGGAGCCAGCTGTTGCAACTGAAAGACTGGGTCAGGGCGAGCCGAGGTCAAGAAGGGAATGGAGGGGCGGAAACCCGCTGCCAATGGACGTGTGGGGGAAGAAATACTAGGGGGTTAGGAGTAGAGGATATAACCAATAGGACGCATACAACTACGGGGGCTTTTTTATACGTTTGATGTTCATGATGCAATTTGTCAATGTTTCATACAAAATATTATTGTCAAAGTTAATTTCATTTAAATAGTGTGACAGATTAATTCTTAAAGCCTGATCTATTTCAAGTTGTCCAAAATGTTATGCATGGTTCCTTTACTGCAATAATGTAGGATTTCCAGATCGTTTTCAATTTTAGAAAAAATGTGGTTATACTCTTATCATGTGGTTCGGAATGCTCGTGTGGAAGTGATTTTCTGTATGATTTAGATGTAAATGATCAGTTAAATGATAGTACAGTGATATTGTTGAGGATACAGTAAACCAACGTATTGTAAATGCTGGTGGCGACGGTGGCCTACAACCAAGCATTCAAGCTTCCCTGCCTTTTACTCCGCCAGATGATTTTACTGGCGATGCGAGTAGACATTGGGAACTAAGGACATGGAACAGGCTGCCGAGATGTATATATTATCATATTTAAATTAGGATTAGGCAATTTTAGTAGTATGGGCCAATTCTGGGAGAAATAAAAAGATAATAATATCGTATGGCCTCAGGTGCCGGGTGCAAGCTTTGTTATTTGACACCCAGAGGGTAACTTGCATGTCGAATTTCGCTGTTCCTTGACTATGAAAGTCAAGGAGTTTAGATGTTAGATATCTAAGCTCCTTGAACACTATAGCGCTTTCTAGTAGAGAAATGAGAAACTTTGTGATGGCGGAAACTCACGAGATTAATTTTGCCATTATGAACTCTGCCTACTGAATTCAAATGGGTTCTTTGACATGCCAACATCGTATGACATGCGTACCGTATTTTTGCCGCCTTTCAAAAAAAATCACTTACCACGGCCAGGAGCGAACCTGCAAACTTGGGGTTAGTAGACCTACACGCTATCCACTCACCCACCGTGGCAAGCCAAATAAAAAGATGATGAAGTGGTTCTGAACCAGGGACCTTAGGAAATAAAACGTTAAACAATGTAAATATGTGTCCAGTTTGTGAAAACTGTGCAAATTCCATTATTGACACAATTTCTTAAACTTAAGTTTCATAAATTGTTTATTTGGCCAGATCATATAATTTTAAAATTGTGACCAGATTATATGAGGGCAGACTTCAAACCAAGGACCCCAGGTGAGTGGGATTTACTGTGGGTCATTGCAAGACTGTTGGTAATTCACGTGTAAAATTTTATTTCATTTCAATGTACTGTATTATATAGTTCCAATGTTATGTGCAAGAGTTTATACCCATGTGCACAGTACTTCATATTCTAAAATAATAGGGTGATTTCTGGAGATATCATGCCTGGAAATGCAACAAGGAAAGGGTTAAGAAGCAGTGGATGATTTCACTCAGAAATAACTATTGTATTAATGGAAAATCCCTAAACACTATTATTGCTTGCCACTGATCAGGCAATATTTGCTGGTTCACAAGATGATCTTCAGAGATCCCTCTATAAACCTTTTCTTATTGCATGCCTATACGACATAAATATTTCAACAAAAAAGACTAAAGTCAAAGGCACAGAACCAGTTAGGACAAAAATTATTATCGATGATACCAAATTGAACAAGTCACTTCATTTAATTACCTTGGATATTGGACCAATAGATGCAGAAGCAAATTACATAAATTAAAAAAAATAAATGGTTGGTATGATCAAAAAGACATTGGTAAAGAAGGTGAGAACAGATCCAGTTTGGAAATTCTAATATATGGCTCGGAAACATGGGTACTATCAGTGAGAGAAAAGAACAGGATACAGGCAGCAGAGATGCGACTCTGTTTGGCTTTATACTAGCTAATTATTGTTGCTTTAAGGGGCGGAACAGCAAGGTCATATGCCCTTTGGCTTTACACTGTTAGACCAGTAGTATAGTACAGATATCCGACAACTTGATGTACCTAAGGTTATAAACACCAATGGATATTATAGAACTTCTTGGTATCAACATTTATTAAGAATGGAAAGTTCTCAGCTTCCTGCACAAATCTACTCTTACTAAGCAAGTGGTGGAATAAGATTTGGTAGACCAAAGAAGAGATGGGTAAACCAAATAAATCTGGAGGCGGAACAGGCTTGATGACCTAAACTGTGCAGTTTATGATGATGACGAAAATCATGGGCCCAGAGCGAAGTTTAATCCATCCTTCCACTATTTTCCTGTCAAGTGAGAAATTCAGAAGAGGTCCACACAATTTTCAACCCTGGAAGAATGTTAAGTATCCATCCTCATATCGACAATATTTTAAAATATTTTCACGAGTGGCTGGCCAAGTGCTGAACACCCAGTGGTTCCCTAACACGGGTGGTGCGTATTTTAACACACATTGACTAGGCTAGATTTCATACTATTTATGATTATACTCCTGCCCTGTCTCATATACACTAGCGGGAAATTGAAATCCCAACACCAAGAAGAAGTTGTGCTAGATAAACGTAATTTGGGCGACGTGTTTGCACATCTGAAATGTGATGCCTATTCAAATTTGTGTATTTAACTCCATATTGGAATTTTTGATAGTTCCGTATTGACAAATGACAAATGAAACTTAATTCAGAAGGAATCTCCGTCTTACTCTATCAATACTTGTATATTTTTACACAATTAAAATGGGAACATGTTTCGGACTTATACAGTCCTTCTTCAGCCCTGTATTATCAAGATTTTACAATCAATCAAAGCGTGATGAGACACGACATCAACATAACACTAGTTATCCATGCTATATACATAAAAATAAATACAACCCTGAAAAAACAACACAAATTGAAATTGTTAAAAAGCTCCCGCAGCACTCCACGGGCGACCTCCGCTCAGGCAACATTAAACAGCTAACTTCAGATAAGCAAGAATACGGGCCCATTCTTCTTCTTTATTGACGTGCTTCAATAGGCACTCTGCAAGAAAATATTTAGTCTTCTTATACAGAAGAAACCTCCGTCTGAAATCACATGGGCAAGAAACCATTTTCATTGTCAATATGACATGTCACATTCAAAAGTGCAACTATTATTCAAGTCAGGTTTTAAGAAATTCAAGTGGTCAAGTATTCAACAGGACTAGCATCGTCACGCTATGACAAGTGAACTTTAGATCAAATACTACAGTGTTTTAATGTGTGCTTTTTAACAGTGCATCAGTGTTGGCAACATGGTCACAGGAAGGCACCGTCTCAAGAAGACCAAGGTCTGGCCGCACATGGGCACTATGGAGAGGGAAGACCTTCGTATTCACCACACGAGTGTGGTGGATCTTACTGCATCAGCAGCAACCATTAGAGCTTCAGTTGACACCAGAGTGACACAGCAAACTGCAACAAATCGATTAATTGGGGGACAGCTCGAAGCCAGACGTTCTGTAGCATTCATGTCAGTAACTCCAAATCAACTGCCATCGACGACTTCAGTCGTGTCAAGCTAGAGCTCATAGGAGGGCAGAATGATTTGTTGTGTTCTCTGTTGAGAGCTGTTTCTGTCTTAGTGCCAGTAATTGCCATATGTTGGTAAGGAGGAGGCCAGGTGACCGCTTGGAACCAAACTGGCTGCGGTGTCGACACACTGGCCCCAAACCAAGAGTTATGATCTGGGAAGTGATTTCCTATGACAGTAGGATCACTCTTGTTGTTATCTCAAGAACCTTGACAGCACATTTGTATGTCAGATTGGTGATGGATACAGTTGTGCTGCCATTTCATTCCTCACACTGCTGCTCTCACCCAAATGGCTCTACAGGGTGTCGACCAGTTGTCTTGGCCTGCAAGATCACCGGACATTTTATGCATTGAGCATGTACGGGACATTATGGAATGACAATATCAACATTAGCCGTTGCTGATTTGACAGACCAAGTGTAACAGGCATGGAACTCCACCCCACAAAATGACATACAACATCTGTACGACACAATGCATGCCCATTTGCATGCTTGCATTCAAAATTGCAGTGACTAGAGGTTATTAACGTGCCACCATGTGTCTTCTCGTGCATACTTGAACCTGCGACCTGACCACTTTAATCAAGTAAGTATTGACATCCCCATCCATTAATAAGTTAGGAAAAGACCAAGCCCATTTGCAACATAACTCAGATAAACATTTAGAGACTACACTATTGAATACAGACCAAGAAATAACACACTTGTTTTCAGATAACGTAACAACTTCTATTAACATCTTTAGGTAACATTTACAAACATTTAAAAATACAACAAACAAATAAACTCAAATTAACAAGATGCGGAAATACCATAAACCTTCAGTACTTGCCTTCTCATGGAAACAGACGTCGTGTACCCGTAGTAATTCACAAAATTAAATCCAAGGTGACAGCACCAAAGTCTCCCACAAATCCAACCCCTCGTCCTCGTCATGGGAGATGGGCAACGAATGAAGTAGGGGATTGCCTGTAGGGGTGAAGTACAGTGGGGACTTTGTGTGCCTCAAGACCACTACGGTAGCTGTGAAGGCCCTACAGGAACCCTGAAGAAATTATGGCTAACGGGGCTCTGGTGAAACAACTGCTGCCTTGTAGTTTCGAGTTGGTTCTTCAAAGGCTAAGGGAAGAAACCCTGACAGAAAATCAGCCTGGTGCCTCAGGCTTAGGGTGGCAGCCCCTCCTCGGCACTCGGAGGCAGTGGGTTAATCACTCACTCCTCTTAAATAAACTGATTACGGAAACTGAAGCGAAATTACAAAACCAGTCGGATAACCTGATGACGACTTTTGGCATGAAGAGGACTACGAAAATCGGTTTCTGAAATGTGAGGACCTTGATGGACAAAACCAGACTGAAACAAGTGACACGGGAGATGAAGAGCTATGGGCTGGATATCCTAGGATTGAGTGAGGTGAGGTGGCCAAGATTTGGTGAAATACAGACAACAGATGGAATTACATTTCTCTATTCTGGGGGCGATGATGAAGAACACAGGGATGGAGTGGGGTTGCTGCTCAACAGAAATGCAAAGAGAAGCCTTAAGGAGTGGAAGCCAATTTCTAGTAGGCTCATGTTTGCTAGGTTCAAGACAAAGATCAGGAATGTGATCATCATCCAATGCTATGCGCCTACAGAACAATCGGAGCCAGAGAAGAAGGAAGAATTCTACCAAATGCTGCGAGATGTCACAAGACAAACAAGTAAGAAGGACATTCTCATTGTTATGGGAGACTTCAATGCGAAGGTGGGCTCAAACAATGAGGGGTTGGAGCAGATCATGGGTAAACATGGCATTGGTGAGATGAATGACAATGGGGAGAAATTTATGGAATATTGTGCCAGTCACGGTGTACAGTGTATTGTGGCACGGTGTTTCCTCATAGGCGGTGCCACAAGGTCAGCTGGGTGTCTCCTGATCAAGTCACAGAAAATCAAATTGATCACATCGCAGTGAGCAGGAGGTTCAGAAGAAGCTTGGAAGATGTTAGGAACAAGAGAAGGAGCGGACGTTGGTAGTGACCATCATCTTGTGGTTGCCAAGTTCCGCATGAAGATCGTGGCAGTCCGCCGAAAGTTTAACACTCGGCACAACAAGTTTGATATGGGCAAGCTTAAGAACCAGCAGAGATTGGACCAATTTAAACTGGAGCTCAGAAATAAATTCCAGGTTTTGGACTCCGAGACAGAGAAGGATGTGGAGACTGTGTGGAGCGAGGTAAAGAATATCTTCGTGGAAACCAGTGAGATGCAGCTCGGGTACAAGAACTACCTGCGGAAAAAATGGATATCCGATCAGACCTGGGACAAGATAAATTATAGGAAGGAGATCAAGGCCAAGCTCAACACCTGCAAGACTAGGCAGCAGAAGGCTCTCACACAAGCAAAGTATTTTCAACAGCAAACAGGGAGGTAAAGTGGAGTGTGCGGAAGGATCATAAGAGGTGGATTGATGAGCAGGCGGAGAAAGCAGAAGAAGCGGCAAGAAGGGGGGACATTAAGAAGTTCTATGGCATCACATAGATTTTTGAAGAAAGGTTTTAATAAAACTAGGCCTGCGAATAGCAAGACGGGCGAGATCCTCACGACGTGTGAACAGCAGCTGACTAGATAGAGAGAACACTTTGTGGAGGTTCTTAATAGAGATAGAGGACCAGAAAGTAAGCAGCGAGGAGAAGATGAAGAGGAAGCAGAAAGTGACCCAAGCATCAGCCTTGACTCCCCAACTCGGGGCGAAATATGAACAGCGCTGAAGCAGATGAAGTGCGGGAAGGCACAGGTCTGGATAATATCCCAGCGGAAGTATTGAAAGCAGACCTGGATATTATGATCAATCTGCTGCACCCGCTGTTGGAGAAGATCTGGGAGGAGAAAATACCAACCGACTGGAAGAAGGGGTTGATAGTCAAGTTACCGAAGAAAGGGGACACCACAAACGTGTAACAACTGGAGGGGTATCACCTTGCTGTCCATTCCAAGCAAAGTGTTGGTGAGAGTCATCCTGAATCGTATAAAAGACTGCATAGAAGAAAGGCTTTGGAAGGAACAGGCTGGATTTCGACAACATCGCAGCTGTGTGGATCTCATCAACACCCTCCGAATCATCTTGGAGCAGAGTGTGGAGTAGCGGAATACCCTTTACCTCACATTTGTTGACTTCGAGAAAGCCTTCGACTCCGTAATCACAGAATCATGTGGAAGATCCTCGAGGAATATAAAATTCCAACAAAGATCATCAGAATCATGGAAGAGATGCACGAAGGGTATGAGTGCCAGGTTCTTCACGAAGGCAAATTAACAGAAAAGATAAAGGTCAGTTCTGGAGTGAGACAGGGGTATGTCCTTTCCCCCACTCTGTTCCTGTTGGACCTGGATAGTGTGCTGAAGAAGGTAATGGGAGGACGGAAGAGGGGTATTCAATGGGGTATAAATGACAGGCTTGAAGATCTGGATTTCGCAGACGACATTTCTCTTATGGCACAACGGTACCGAGACATAGAAGATAAGTTGGGGAGGTTGCAGAGAGAAGCAGAACGTGGAGGACTGATGATCAACACCAACAAGACCAAAGAGATGAGGATAAATTCTGACATCACGACTAGCTTGAGTCAACGGAAAGGAAATTGAGCGAGTTGAGTCCTTCCTCTACCTTGGAAGTATAGTGACAAATGATGGGGGAGCAGAGGTAGATGTTCGAAGCCGTATCAGGAAGGCAAATGGTACCTTTGTCCAGCTCTACCCCCATCTGGAGAAATAAAAACACTTCCAGGAAGACCAAGCTCCGCCTTTTCAATAGCAACGTAAAGTCGATTCTTCTCTACAGCTGTGAAACATTGAAAGTCACAAAACCGATCAACAACCAGCTACAGGTGTTCATTAACAGATGTCTGCGTCGCATCATGAATGTGAGGTGGCTGGACATAATCTCAAATGAAGATCTTTGGACCATCACCAATCAACAACCGATTAGCATCCAGATCAAGGAGAGGAAATGGCGCTGGATTGGTCACACACTAAGGAAGCCGGACGGAGCTGTTGAGAGGGGGGCGCTAGACTGGAATCCTTAAGGCGCCAGGAAGCGAGGTCGACCTAAGAAGACCTGGAAGAGGACGATCGAAAATGAAATTGCAGAGGTGGACAAGAACTGGAGTCAAGTGAAGAGAATGGCCAGGAACCGTACTGCGTGAAGAAATTTCGCCAAGGCCCTATGCTCCGGAAGGAGCGGCAGGAATTAAGTAAGACAGTACCAAAGTAGGAATAGCCTACAAATTCCCAAAACAAATTTCCTGAATTACGTCGACACTGCTCTTCAAAACACGATAAATCTTTCTAACAGGGTTTGCTCGATATACATATATGCCGTTTGCATGTATCAAGATAAATGAATCCATATAATTCCCAATTAATTCCATTACTATCCACGGAGCAAATTACAAGTCGACCGACTTTTAGTAATGGTGGTCTCGATTCTCCTTTGTTTTCTCATCAGCTGACGGACCATCATGGTTATCGTCTACCAACAGAAGATAAGAGGAAACAAAAGCCCAGCAAACATGATACAGAATACGTTTGGGTACCCAGGAAGAAATATAAAATAATACAGAACCTAGCACGGTCATACTACGAAGGAATAAAGGGGAGGAAACATTACATAAATAAAATATTACAAAACCCAATATCCTTAATACCAGTTGAAAGTCAACCTCACTATGAGAAATCATGCAGGTGACGATGAAGTAGTACAAATCCCAGGAACAGAATCCACACACCAGGAAATATAAATAATACATAACGTACTTTCGAGCAGACCTTCATACCAACTTCACAATATTTACAAATTCCCCACACATAACTTGCACATAAAATATCATACATCTTTCGAAGCATGCTCCACAGTAGTCCACAACCACATATCAAAATGATAATACAAGAGCATCAATCATAGCGTACACATCCATATTAGCAAGGCGGCCACTCCCAGTTCCGTAACAGATCATTACATTCCACAGGCATATTCATTCAAATTCCAGGCGAAGTCAATTTACATAGCAAATATTAAATTTGACATATACAGTATATTAATGCGGTTTCGATACATAGTAGGTACTGTTGAATCATAGATGGTACACGAAGATCATTAGAACCCTTAAGCGGCCCAAGGCCACTTGAGTTCCTTATAGAAACTCGCAGCAAATCTCTCCTATTTCCGAACCTTTATAATAAGATCAAAAACCCCTAATAATTGTCTTCAAAACAATCATAAAGACAAACGACGACCATCTTGGCGTACACACACTGGACCTGCGCACAAGATACATACTGCAGAACCAGACACAAGCTCTTACCTTTCGGTGCAGCGCTCTAGTGGGAAACAGAGAACTGTTACTACCAGACCAGGCAGCAATCATGAAACATCGACCTAAGTAAAGTGTAAGGGTCAAATGTGATGAGATATCGGCGCAATTATGTTACCTTATTATTATTATTAATTAAATTCTTACAAATATACATCTTCCTGCTCATTGCTTTAACCTGTAAATTTACAATTATTAAATTATATTATTAAAATATAATAAAGACAGGTTGAAATAGGATATCAAATTCATACAGAGCAGGAAGAGCAATCACATATGCCACTAAAAGGTGCAACCTAGTGTTTGGCATGCGTATCATCTATATATTTAAAACAGTAAGGTGATTTTTGTTACCACGAGATTGAGAAAACGACAGAACCGATTTACTTCGTAGAGCACTCTAACGAAAGCTCTTGGCCTCTAGATTTGCAGAGTGTCTCTAAAATAAACAAATATATTACGGTATATTTTTAAATTAATATAGAAAATAGCAGAATTCTAGCCCCTCACGCATGCGCACAATCCGCCTGGGGTCATGACAAAATGGCGGTGAGAAGTCCATTAAAATGTAAGTTATTTAATAAGCTTCCATGTAATTGAAAACATACATTAACCAAGTTCTGACAATACAATATAATAACAGTATGAACGTATACGAATGTGCAACATTGATTTATTTGGATAATGAAATTGATTATTTCCTTCAAACAGCGGCTTTGGAACATAATGAATGGCTGCGTCTGCTTCTAAACATCAGTGCGAGAGTAGCCATGTGGTTAAGGCGACCGACTGTGGTTCCAAGAGGCACCGGTTCGATCCTAGCCCTCGCCAGTATTTTTTTTTACCACTGAAATATTGTTTAATCAAGGAGTATTAGTAAGGTTTTATGTCTGTTAAAGATACTTATTTCTACATTCCCTCTAAATACGTTTTGTTTTCGTTTTACCATTGCATTGCAGCATGTGATCAAAAGAGCAAACTGTTGTCCGCAGTACGCCGTTTAAATATCTGCAATCAGTTCCTATAACTGACAACAGATGGCAGTACATCGCCCATATAGTTCCATTAACTGACAGCAGATGGCAACACCATTGCATCGATATATTTAAAACACAAGACATGGCATGTTTTCACGTGACGGAAAATTATAAAGGAGGGGAATATTTAAGAAGGGAAATGTTGAGGAACATTAACCGACAGTTGAATGTGTAGGCTAGGTTGTTTATGTACCTTAATATTGCAATTTCTTCCCAATGCTTCGGTGGTCAAGTTATTAGTGTCCTAGACTAAAAGTTATAATTATGCATCGTCGATATACTCTTAAATTATTAAAGAAAAAAGTAGTTTTCCTGGCACTCGCGCGTGTCCACAATTGCTTTCGCCATGAGAGACACTTGGCAAATATAATTCGTTTGAAGGGCTCCGACATCTTGGTCACTCAGCCCCGTGTACTTGGGTGTGTATGTGTGAAATTTTCTCTGATAACCTGTGTTATTGTGTGGCTGCATTACTGTGTGTATTTGTAATTAAGGTGGTAAATGGCAAGGGGACGGCCAAGGCCTTAAGTTAGGAACCATCCCGGTATTTGCCTTAAGTGGAAGTGGGAAACCACGGAAAACCACATCCAAGATTGTCGAGGTGGGAATTAAACCTTCCTCTTCTTAGTTATACCTCAAGAGACTGAATGTACCCCGATTTTGCCCTGAGACCAGAATTAAATTTCTTGGCAGAGCAGGAAATGTAACCCGGGTCTCCGGGGCGATAGACAAGAATAGGTGAGCCTCCATGTGTTAATACGATTTTTGACATGCACGGGACATAGAATTCAAAAACTGCCTCCATTAGGGTGACTGTCGAAGTGAGTATTGAGTATAGGCCTATGGTTATTCCAGTAGTTGGCGAAGTGATTCTATGTTCCCCTGCAAAATGTACTGCCATAACCTATAACAGTGATGGAAATTGCTTATTTAGAGCAGTTTCGTACTGTTTATAACAAAATGAAGAACGTCATTCTGAGCTGCGTTTTCAAGCTATCGCAAAAAAATTCGTTGGCAGGAACAATTATAAGGAATTTATTTTAAGCGATCAGTCTCATCGCATTCTCCTCACCAACCAACTTGAGTATGAATGTCTCTGGACGGTCATGTTGAACTTCATTGTATAAGACAATTGTTTAATGATTATTTGTTTAGAGTACTGAGTCTAACCACGGAGTTGATTTCGGCAATGGAAGTATTATTTGCCATTTAATATTTAGCGGCTCCGTTATTGCAGGACACTATAGTGTTATCGAATAATACGAAGCCACATTTAAAATCCAATATAAATAGGCCATTTCAGAAACAATTCCAGATATTATGCAGTACAGTGTACTGTAAGGTCCTTGACGATCAAATGTAAACATTATTCTACATTGTATTTCTCTTGCGTAAAATCTATGCGTGGTTATTTGGTCATTACTGTTGTGAGGGTAAAATTGATCTGCTGGAATATAAAATATTTGCCAAGCTGCAACAATGTAATGATATTAATTTAAAAGTCATTGAACTTATATCCAATAGTTCAAACACATACATCAGCGTTAACAGATTGCATACTGAAGATGAAAGCCAGCTACTTCATTTCCCTATTATTGAATTTTTCAATTCCTTGGAGGCGACTCCACATACTTCGAACGTTTGAGCCGTAGATATGCTTCTTAGAAATCTGAACGTTTCCCAAGGACTCATATATGGTAATATATTAATTGTAAGAAATCGCTTGGATTCGGATATAATAGGTGCAGTAATATTAGGCAGAGAGCTCAAATCCTACGACTTGATTTAACACCTTCCGATAAAACACTTACAGGTACAGTACATTTTATTTTAATAGGCAACAATGTCCTATTCGCTCGGCCTACTTTATCAAAATCAATCAAGCTCAAGGAGAAACTCTTGAACGTATTGGGCTATTTACCTCATCACGTTTTCAGTCATGACCAGCAGGATAGTGAAGGTGCAAAAAAGGTCCTGTTTGGGATGGTAAAGAATAAGAGGCGGAAGGATCCTACGGATTATGTTAGAATGGTGAACAAAAGGGGACAAGAGATAGAAAATAGGGAAGAACTGAAGAAAATGTGGAAAGAATATTTTGAAGAACTCCTGAACCCAAATGGAAACCACGGCGAGGAGGAAGAAATCGGGGAAGAGGTACAGTAGATGAACTGCAAACAGAAAAGGACTTAACATGGAAAGAAGTGGAAGATGCAGTGAGGAAGATGAAAGGAGGGAAGGCACAGGGTGTGGATGAGTTGAGTGTGGAGATGGTGAGAGCAGCAGGAGAGATGGGGATACAATGGTTGTACCGAGTGATGAAGACAGCATGGAAGGAAAGGAAGACCCCAGAGGACTGGAAAAAGGGAATAATTGTCCCGATCTTCAAGAAAGGTAGTAGAACAGAATGCAGAAACTATCGGGGAATAACACTGATGAGTCATTGTGCAAAGTTGTTTGAGAAAGTTTTGGAAAGGAAAATTAGGACAAGGATAGAAGGAGGGATGAGGGTAGAACAACATGGCTTCAGATCAGGAAGGTCCACAGTGGATTTGATTTTTGCTGTAAGGCAGTTACAAGAACAGCACTATGAGTATGGAACAGATCTACTGGTGGCCTTCCTGGACATTGAGAAAGCATATGACAGTGTATGCAGAAACAAAGTATGGAAGTCCCTGGAGGATAGAGGAATATAAAAATGGACTATAAGGAAGATAAATGAGATGTACAAGGAAAGCGTGAGCTGTGTGAAAGTGGGAGGAGAGAGATCGGACTGGTTGGAACAGAGAAACGGCCTGAAACAAGGAAGTGCACTGTCACCGTTACTTTTCATTGTGGTGATGGATGACATAATGACCCGAGTGGCACAAGTAATTGGGGAAGGAAAGATGAAAGCAATGGTGCTTGCAGATGATTTGATGATTTGGGGAAACAAGGAGGAGGAGGTACAGGAACAGTTGGACGTGTGAGAAGGAATAATACAAGGTTATGGGATGAAATTTAGCATAAATAAGAGTGAGATGGTGATCACAACAAGGAAGAAGGAAAGAACCACAACAGGAAAAACAATTGGTGGGGAACAGCTGAAGGAAGTGGAGAGTTTCAAGTATCTGGGAAGCCTGATACAAGAGAATGGAAGAAACGATAGAGAAATAAATGAGCGGGGGAGACAGGCAGAAGCATTCCGGAGGAGTGTGAGAAGCATGTTATGGAGCAAGAATGTCCCTCAGAACAGCAAGTAGATCATATATCGTACTATGTCCCTATCCTGACGTATGCCTCGGAGACCTGGGTTATGAATGGAAGGGAGAAGAGCAAAATACAGGCCAGTGAGATGAGGTTCTTGAGAAGCAGTATTGGAGCTACAAAGATGGACAGAATAAGAAATGAGAGGACCGGAGAATTAATGAAGGATGAACCATTACAGACTGGTATAGAGAAATCTAGACTTAGATGGTATGGACATGTAAAACGAATGGAGGAGAAGAGGATACCCAGGAGGATACACGAGACGAAGTGGGAAGGAAAGAGACCAAGAGAGAGACCGAGAGACAGGTGGCTGAAGGGGGAGGAAGAAATCGTGAAGAAGAGAGGAGAAGACTGGACAAGGGTGGAGGCTGAGAGATAGTGGGAAGACAGAAGACGTTGGAGAGACTTGTGTTCCAAACAGACCCGGCCAGTGGCTGGAAACTGTGCAAGATGATGATGACCTCATCACGTTTTCAGTCATGACCAGCAATATATTGCAATGCTGAGAGTGCTATCTTTTGACGCCCTTAAAGTTGCAATAGTGCTAAAAAGTAATCGTACAAAGAATGTAACTTATATAAGAAGCTTCTTCAGTAATTTTGTTTTCCATTGTCCGTCATGTTTTGACGGGTTTCATCTAGTTGATTACTATTTCTTAAAATTGTATAATGGCTTAGTCGAACGAAAATGAAAATCCACAGCCTGTTTCCAGTCGACGGACCGGGTCAGGAATGGAATAAATGAAGCCCCCTACTAGCGGCGAGGATATGAACTGTGCCGGCTGCCGATGCCTGCACTCGTCTAAGGCAATGATTAAATGAATGACAGATGAAAGGAAATGAAAGTGGAGAGTGTTGCAGGAATTAAATATTGACAGGGAAAACCGGAGTACCCGGAGAAAAAAATGTCTGCCCCTGCTTTGTCCAGCACAAATCTCACATGGAGTGACTGGGATTGGAACCACGGACCCCAGCGGAGAGAAGCCAGCGTGCTGCCGCCTAAGCCACGGAGGCTTAGTCGAATAACACGTTCTATGTAAATGCTTTAAAAAATACGTGCGAAGACCTCAACGCCAACTGCAGTGGAGATGGACTCCGGTACAATGGAGATGGGGGAAGAGGCAGCCGAGTACTCAGGGATTAAATATGATACAACCTGCTGCCTTGTAGGTTTGGTAGTGGACTACCAAAGGCTAAGGGAGACAACCCTGAT
Organism: Meconema thalassinum; assembly: GCA_946902985.2. Taxonomy (NCBI): domain Eukaryota; kingdom Metazoa; phylum Arthropoda; class Insecta; order Orthoptera; family Tettigoniidae; genus Meconema; species Meconema thalassinum. The sequence goes on from OX336388.2 coordinate 1,851,603,797, forward strand.
AGAAAATCCACCAATATGTTAGGCCTAGCAAACCAATAAAGGAGTAAATAGTTATAAGCTTTCAATGTTAAAACGAGCTTCGGAAAGAAGAATACCCAAAATGGACAGCTCACACGCCTTACAGTTGACAGGAATGATGGCATCCAGCCTGATGTTATGCAACGTAAGGCTGTGGGAAAAAACAGAATAAAGAAAAATAACTCCAAAATGAGAATAGGAACACTGAATGTAATGATTAACTGGAAAATGTGAAGAGCTTGCAGATCTGATGGAAAGAAGGCAACTGGATGTATTAGGTCCGAGCGAAACCAAATGATAAAGGGGAAAAAATCTTAAGAAGTGTGGTAAATGGAAAGGGTCACATAATGGAGTGGGGTTCATTCTAAGTAAGAAAGTAGATGCTGTTGCCGATATTAAATATATTAGCGACAGAATCATTAGATTAGAGGTACCTTCAAACGGAAAAATTCCAACCCTACTGCAGGTTTATGCCCCACAAACGGGGTGCAAGGATGAAGAGAAACAGAAGTTCTTGGAACAGCTTGAGAACCAATTGGATAAGGAGAACATTATGATAATAGGCGACTTAAATCCTCAAGTGGAATGCAAAAGGGAGGGTGTACGAAGAGTGATTGGTCCATTTGGTTATGGAAACAGAAATCTAGAAGGGGAAGACCTGCTTGATATGTGCAGTCGAAATAGTCTTCAAATTCAAAATACCTGGTTTAAGAAGAGAGAAAGCCATAAAGTAACTAGAGATAGCTGGGATGGAAGACATAGATCAATGATAGACCTTGTAATAACAGCTGGTGAAGCAAGATGTTATGGAACTGGTTAAAAGAATCTACTAAGTCGTTTTTGGACCCTAAATGGTGGCCGCTGACTGGAGGGCCATCTTGTGGTGTTTGGACTCTGTGACAAAAGACTGTGGCAGTTGTTGTTCGTTGTTCTATGTTTGAATATGTCTGTTGTATAGTTGTGTAGTGAAATAAATAGTTAAATAAGTAATGGTTAACACTAATTCGGTGAATTAGTCCCTTAACAAAACATATGGTGACCCTGACGTGATTTAATACGTAAATTACGAGAAGTTACGGCAAGATACGTAAGATTTCTTTGTGTGTGAAAATCTTGGTATAGCCTAGCCTACACGACAATGGAAAAGCTTGTGAAACAACGCAAGCCAATTCGAGCGTCCTACACAAAGACGTATAATGAGGTAATGCGTCATTTAACCAGCGAAATAGTTGACCTGGAATCGGCACAGAAGATGCTGATGAAATTGGAGAGGTTAAGTGCTGAACTTGCTCCATTGGATGAAAAAACACTGGAACTAGCATTAGAAGAAGAGGATGATGTCTACAGCCGTGAGTAAGGGGCAGTTGAGACTTATAGAGATAATTTAGATGAAATAAGGTTAAAGATGACGAATATTTGCTCTAATGAGAATGTTGGTGTGGTTAGAGAACATATTTCTGAAGCTTCATCTGCAGCTAAAAGAAACTTGAAACTTCCTAGGTTGGAACTAGCCAAGTTTGGAGGGGACGTTAAAGATTGGTTAGGATTCTGGAGCATGTTTAAGAGAATCCATGAAGATAGTGACATAGAATCAGAAGATAAATTTCAATATCTGATTCAGTGCACCAAACCTGACATTTGTGCCAGAGAACTTCTGAACAGTTTCCCAGCCACCGCTGAAAACTATCCAAAGGTTATAGAGTGCATGAAGAATCGGTTCAGTCGTGAAGATCTCCTGACGGAGTACTACGATAGGGAGCTGATCGGGTTAGTCATTCAGAATGTGTCGCACAACAATGACAAATCAGGAATAGCTGTAGGCCTACTGTATGACACATTAGAGAGCAAGTTAAGAGCTCTAGAATCTATAGGTGTGACAAGGGATAAGTATGGGTCCATGTTGTTCCCTCTCGTGGAATCATGCTTACCTGAAGATGTTTTAAGGACATGGCTCAGAAATCAATCAGCGAATGATGAGTTGATTGGTGAACAGAAAGATAGGCTAGAGGCTCTTCTAAATTTCATCAAACGTGAAGTGGAGGGAGAAGAGAGGATAACCTTTGCTCGGGCAGGTTTTGGTCTGTCCGATACGAAAAGACAAGAGAGAGTCAGAGGAAAAAATGTCGACACACATTTACCAACGGCGAATTCTTTGTTCTCGGCCAAGTTTGAAGGCAAGAAGGGAAAGTGTGTGTTTTGTGGCAAATTCCACGAGAGCAAAGAATGCCACCTTGCTCAACAAATGAGTTTGGAGGAAAAGCGCAACAAGCTGGCCAAATAAAACTGTTGTTTTGCTTGTCTTAAGGTAGGACACAGAATGAAAAATTGCAAGGCACATCTTCGTTGCCCACTGTGCACTAGTCCTCACGTTGTGATCATGTGTCATAAACTGAATACAAAGAAGGTCGAGGAGAAACCTGAATCTAAAATACAGGATGATATGGAAAGGCAGAGCAATATCTCCATGAACATTCAGAGTGCCACTGTAACGTTAATTAGTTAGTGGCCCATGTTGGTAGCGACAAGTGTAATGGTTTCCACTTTGCTCCACGTTGAGCGTACAAGTGTAGCAGTAATTAATGCCCCATGTTGGTAGCGACAAGTGTAACGGTTTGGCTGCCCCTAACTTTGCCTAAGCTATGTTGTTTTAATGGGCGCCAAGACCTCAACGCAATGCTGAAATCTAAATTTGTATTTAACAACGTCTAGCTCTGGTAGAACACCTTCAAGAATCTATTCACTCAGATCGTGGTATGATTTGATCATTAACCCAACAAACAATTGTATCAGGAGAAGGAATTGGTCTATATCTAATGCTACCTACTGAAAGCAAAGATTGCATTGTAAAAGAAATGAATTTATTATATAAAACAAGTATAGCAAAATTAATAATAATAATAATAATAAGTTTAAAATTTAAATTGGAGAGTTGCGATTTTAATATTACCGATAGAAAATTACGTGAAAACGGAGTCTGATAAATTATTGATGATACTCTTATTCCCAAGCTATGAAGTTACTGAAATATGAAATATAAAACAAAGAGAAATGAGAGATTGCGTATTTCTGCGTCATTCGCGCTTACCACTGGAAATTGCCAAAGCATTTCCCTCGTACTGGATGATGCAGTGTGCTTCCCACAGTCTCCTGGACATCGTCATCTCCGTCGATATTTGATGATATACTTGTAGATTTTGTGACTTTATGGTCCTAACAACGGAGCCATACCCTCGTACAACCAAACTGGTTAAGTTTTAAACAGATAGTTCTCCACACCACGGAACATTGGAGCGACACACACTTGCAACTGAACTAGTCAAGTCTTTCACAGAATGTCCTCCTTCCACGGCGCGCCGAACGTTATATCCACACGTTGGCTCCCCACCTCGGTACCGACTTCCAGCTTACGTGGTCTCCACTGATTGGCTCTGCCACCCCGCTACTTCCCCTTCTCTGGCTCATTACACACGGCGCGCGGATGATGAAGTCGATTTCCGTTCCAACTATCCGCCTTTTCTTGACGCTGCAACCCCGCTTGCGTAATACTTCTTGACAAGAATCAGCCCGTATCTGAATTTCCAGTGAGTCATGTCTCTCATAATATCCTAACTGACGAAACTCCGTAATCACATCATTTTCTATGATATTGTCGTTCGTAATAATTTGCTTGATAGTGTTTTCTAAGACATAGAAAACCTATCTGTATGCTTATAATTTTTATAAAATGCTCCGAAAATACCTTAATAATAATTATAATAATAATAAATTAACATGAAAACTTCTCTTGGCTGAACAATTTGCCGCGTAAATAAATATAGAATGGTTTCCTACCAACTTATGCCAGTGGCATAAAAACCCCTCGAAAAACACGTTACATCACAAAGGAGGTGTTTCTACAGACGCTGTGCATCAAACTGACACATAAAGGAAAGGAGAAGATGGTCCGAGCACTAATAGACAGTGGATCACAAAGATCCAACATTTTGCGGAAGACTGCTGAGGAAATGGGATATAAACCTTTGAAGAAAGAGATGATGATCCACAAGTTGTTTGGTGGCGCTGAGACCCGTGAAGAAGACCATCACCTGTATGATGTAAATGTAAGCAGCTGTGATGGTTCCTTTAATACCACGTTGCAATTGATTGACCAGAAGGTAATATGTGGGAAGATTCCAAGGTTGAAGTTTGGACCGTGGACGAAAGAAATGAAAGCAAAAAAGATATGGATGTCTGATGTGGGAACAAATCCATCCGACGTGGAAGTCCTGCTAGGAGCTGATGTTGCGAGGAGTCTTTTGCTGAATGAAACCCATAAGCTTGAATCAGGATTGGTTGCTGTGAGGACAATGCTTGGCTGGACTGTGACTGGAAAATTGAAAGACGAAGAGGATAGTTCCCTGGCTTTGTATTCAACTACCCTGTTCATTCAATCTGCCTCTATAACCGACCTTTGGAACTTGGAGACTATAGGCATATCTGACCCCATGGAAAACAAGTCGAGAGAAGAGATGGAAGAAGATGCACGTCATTACTTCCAAGAGACTGTAAAAGTTAATGCGGATAGCCGATATGAAGTTGCGTTACCTTGGTTGGAGAGCCGACAGTACTTGCGGAACAACAAGGAGATAGCGGGGAAGAGATTGATCTCAGTTTCGAATAGACTGACCAAAGAAGGAAAGTTTGAGGAATATGGAAATGTGTTTAAGGAATGGATAAATGAGGGCATAATTGAAGAGGTTCCGGAAGGAGAAAAGGAATACCTGTGCTATTATTTACCACACCGGGGAATCTTCAAAGAAAACTCTACCACCAATGTGAGACCCGTGTTCGATGGATCCAGCAAATCGAAGGATACTCCTTCTTTGAATGAATGTCTCGAAAAGGGTCCTAATTTGCTACAAAAAATCCCCACGCTTCTATTGATGTTCCGAAAAAATAGGATAGGCATGATTTCCGATATTAAGAAGGCTTTCCTTCAGATATCTGTTCAGGAAAGTGATCGTGATTACTTGCGCTTCTTGTGGTGGAAGGATTCAAAGGATAGTGAATTGAAGGTTTTTCGTAATTGCCGAGTCGTATTTGGTCTGAATTGCAGCCCATTTCTGCTGGAAGCAGTTCTTGACCTTCAATTGAAAGAGAGCGTAGACTACCAAGAGACAGCAAAAAGACTGAGAAATTCCTTCTATGTAGACAATTGTATCACCTCTTTGAATAATGAGGAAGGAGTACGTTTATAGAAGAATCTACCGCATTTCTGGCCAGAGCACGTTTTGATCTTCGTAACTGGGAGTACACAAGTCTAAATTCTCCCGAGAGCGACTTGTCAGTTCCTGAGGTAACCTTTGTATTAGGACTTCGATGGAACAAGACAGAAGATGTTCTTTCTTGTGAAAAAATTGACATGTCGAAGATTGGCGACAAGATCACTAGAAGAAATGTATTGGCGGCTGCTCAGAGAATCTTTGATCCTATAGGATTCACATGTCCTGTCTCTCTAGTACCGAAGTTGCTGTTGCAGGAGAGTTGGCGGAAGAAAATGAGCTGGGATGAAGAAATGGAGGATGACATGAGGAAGAAGTTTGAAATTTGGCATCAAGAACTTGAGGTATTGCCTGATATTAAAATTCCCAGACAAATGGCACGCTGCAAGACACAGGAATCTTGGAGCCTTCATACGTTCTGCGACGCAAGTGGAGTAGCATATGCTGCGGTTGTGTTTCTTCGTTCAGAAGATGGAAAGGACACAAATATAACGCTTCTTCAAGCAAAGTCTCGTGTAGCCCCGCTGAAAAAAATGACTATTTCGCGGTTGGAACTCCTAGCTTGTTCAATTGGAGCTCGCCTTGCATTTTCCGTAAAGGCAAGTTTAGGAATAGCAAAGCTTTCAACATATTATTGGACAGACTCCACAACAGCTCTCTGCTGGATCAAGAGGAAGGAAGTCTGGGGAACTTTTGTAGCAAATCGAGTGAAGGAATTTAAACAGTTGTCTAATCCTGATAGCTGGAATCATGTACGTGGAGTGAATAACCCGGCTGACCTACCTTCTAGGGGTTGTTCTGCTTCCAAACTTTTGACGTCGAAATGGTGGGAGGGCCCTCATTGGTTGAGATCTCCTAGTTCGGAATGGCCTCTCGACAATGCCTTGCCTGATGAAGAAAGGGTAAATGAAGAGAAAAGGAAAGGAATTTCAACTGTACTAGTTTCTGTGGAACTAGAAGGAAAGTGGTATCTGAAATACTTTTCCAAGTACTCAAAAGTTGTCAGGATGACAGCCTGGATTCTACGATTCATCCACAACACAGCAAAAGGAGGCAACAAACGTATTTCAAAGGAACTCCAAGTCGAAGAATTGCAAGTAGCTGAAAGGAGACCGTTGAAGATCGTTATGCAACAGATGCTCGCCGAAAAGGAGCAGTCCTTCAAAAATCTGAACGTGTTTGAAGATGAAAGAGGATTACTTCGAGTAAAAACAAGGTTAATAAGGAGACCGGACGATGAATTATTCCTCACTCCAATTCTGCTACCAGCTAAACACCAGCTAGTTCACATGATGATCATGGAGAAACACCTAGAAATGTCTCATGCTGGAGTACAAGTTCTTCTCTCCACTTTGCGAGAACGGTTTTGGATTGTTAATGGTAGGACAATAAGAAAGGTGATTTCGAGCTGTGTCAGGTGCAGAAGACACCAAGCAAAGGGAATTACCATCGAAGTTGCACCTTTGCCAGAGGATCGGATTAGAGACGCTTCTGTCTTTGAAATTGTAGGAATTGATCTGGCTGGCCCGTTATACCTCAGAGGAGGTGAAAAGGTCTGGGTGGTGCTATTCATGTGTGCGGTTTTCAGAGCTGTGCATTTTGAACTCGTTAGGACACTATCTACTCCAGGGTTTCTGCAAGCATTGAGGCGATTCGTCGCTCGAAGAGGGAGACCAAACATCATTTACAGTGATAATGGGACAAATTTTGTGGGAGCAGAAAATGCTTTCAGTGAAGTTCACTGGACCAAAATAAATGTTGAGGCTACGTGCATGAGAATTGTTTGGAAATTCAATCCTCCCACTGCTGCATGGTGGGGTGGGTTTTGGGAGCGTATTGTTCAAATGCTGAAGAAGTTGTTTCGACGAGTACTAGGTCGTTCCTCCTTAGACTATGAGGAACTATTAACGGTTCTGTTGTACGCGGAGGCAGTCATCAATTCTCGGCCTTTGACTTATTTGTCTGAAGATAGTGATGACTTGGTAGCGCTGACACCTGCAATGTTTCTTCAGGACATTCCGAGGGTGGGAGTACCCGATTGATCACATTGATCAGCTAAACCATGGAAAAAGGTTCAGACACATGCAGCATTTGAGGGCAGAATTGCCAAAAAGATTCAGACTAGAGTACCTAGGGCAACTTAAACCGGGAAAAGGCTAAGCAAACTCGCATCGAGAATTGAAGGTGGGAGAAGTAGTGATCCTTGGAAGTGACAGTGCACGTAGAATGAACTGGCGTTTAGGAAGGGTGGTTTCAGTACATACCGGAAAGGACAATGTCGTCAGAGTGGTCGAGGTGAAGACTACAACTGGAGAGCTGAAACGGCCTGTGCAGAACATCTATCCTCTAGAAGCAACTCCGTTTACTGAGTGGCAGTGTGAAGAAGAGGTCTTGGATAAAGACCGTGGTGTTCCTGTTTCGAGCCTAGGTGTTCCTGTTTCGAGCTCTGGTGTTCCTGTTTTGAGCCCTGGTGCACCTGTATCGAGCCCTGATGTTCCTGTCTCGCCCCCTGGTGTTCCACATTTGAGTTCGACAAGGTGTGGGAGGAAGATACAAATTCCATCCCGCCTCAATTTGTAAATTTTCCTTGATCTGTAATATTTGAAGTACAGTGGTTTTAATCATAGAATGATAAAAAGGTGGGAGGATGTTATGGAACAGGTTAAAAGATTCTACTAAGTCGTTTTTGGACCCTAAATGGCGGCCGCTGGCTGGAGGGCCATCTTGTGGTGTTTGGACTCTGTGACAAAAGACTGTGGCAGTTGTTGTTCGTTGTTCTATGTTTGAATATGTCTGTTGTATAGTTGTGTAGTGAAATAAATAGTTAAATAAGTAATGGTTAACACTAATTCGGTGAATTAGTCCCTTAACAAAACAAAGGGGAAGACCTGCTTGATATGTGCAGTCGAAATAGTCTTCAAATTCAAAATACCTGGTTTAAGAAGAGAGAACGCCATAAAGTAACTAGAGACAGCTGGGATGGAAGACATAGATCAATGATAGACCTTGTAATAACAGCTGGTGAAGCAAGAAAACAAGTTGTGGATGTCAAAGTCGTTTCCAGTGAAAGTCTCGACAGTGACCATAGGCTTGTTCTAGTTAGTATAACTGGTGTTAAACTGATTAATTCTAAGATGGAAAAGAAAAAAAAGATCAAGGTCTGGGAGCTGGAGAAATTTGATAAACGTGAAGAATATCAAAGAAGAATTTTAGGAAAAGTTCCAAAATCTGATACCAAAAGTGCAGAGGAAGAGTGGCAAAATTTGCAAAATGTCTTAGTTGAAGAAGCTAGAGAATTATGTGGTGAAACAAGCATCAAGGTTCGCATAAAAAGACTGCCTGGTGGAATAAGGAAGTCAAGACAACAATCCAATTAAGGAACAATGTAAAGAGAAAATTGTAAGTGGAGAAACAAAAGAATGACAGAAATGAGGATAAAATCAGATCACTTGCTCAAGAATATCGAGAGCACAAATTAAGAGTTAAACGCATAATTAATGAAGAGAAGGATAAGATTTGGGATGACTTTGTGAAGAAACTGGAGGAAGATACACAAGGTAATAAGAAATTACTATATATAACTGTGCTATTCGAAAGGTCCTGATCACTTTTCGTGTATCTTCGACGGTTTTTTGACTCATAGAGTCATCCATTTTTCTGTATTGACTTACTATAATAATCAAACGTTTACCTCGTTCCGCCTCGTCAATACAATATATTCAAAATTTCGTGATACAATCACATGTCACACTCTACATCGGTACATGTTTCGATGCCTATAAACATTGGCATCATCATCAGCCTTATTAGTGTATTGGCAGCACTTAAAAATCCCTTTGTAAAAACATCGAGTGTAATAAAATGTCGACATAAACACACATTAAAATCACATATACACTGAAACACTTTAAAAGTTTTCTTAAAAGGTTTTAAAATTATGGTAGGCACACGTCTTGAGGTTTCAATAGTTAAGTTCATGATGTTTCCGTATTGGTCAAGGGTTTGCATTCCCAACTGGAAAGAAATGATGCTAGGAGTAAGAAAATTATTATATAATACAGGATATTTGAAAAAGTATCCTAACATATTTGTAAAACTTACGTAATTTGCGGCCAGAGTCAAACAGAGCCGTGCTATACTAGATGGAGGAGGCAGTTCTACACTGATTTGGCATGCTGCCGCGGAAGTGGCCAGCGGGACTGTGCGAAGTAGGGGAAGTGAGGGGTGAACTTAAGGAGTGAACTATGACCTACTGTGTGGCGAGAACGAATGAGAGGGTTGTAGGGGAGGGGTATGGTACATTGGAAAACAAATCAACTATTATGGACAATTTCTAGGGTGGTTTGTATTTCGTTCTATAATTACTTAATGCTACATAAAGTACGTTATTGTTTTCATTAAGTAATTATAGAACCCTAGAAAGTGTCCATAATAGTTTATTTGTTTTCCAATGTACCATACCCCTCCCTTACACCCCTCTCATTCGTTCTCGCCGCACAGTAGGTCATAGTTAGCTCACTCCTTAAGTTCACCCCTCACTTCCCCTACTTCGCACAGTCCCGCTGGCCACTTCCGCAGCAGCAGTGTAGAACAGCCTCCATCTAGTACAGCACGGCTCTGTTTGACTCTGGTCGCAAATTATGTACGTTTTACAAATATGTTAGGATACTTTTTCAAATATCCTTGTATTATATAATAATTTTCTTACTCCTAGCGTCATTTCTTTCCAGTTGGGAATGGAAACCCTTGACCAATATGGAAACATCATAAACTGAACTATGGAAACCTCAAGACGTGTGCCTCCCATAATTTTAAAACCTTTTAAGAAAACTTTTAAAGTATTTCAGTGTATAAGTGATTTTAATGTGTGAACTAAACTCTGAAAACCTCAAGACGTGTGCCTACCATAATTTTAAAACCTTTTAAGAAAACTTTTAAAGTGTTTCAGTGTATATGTGATTTTAATGTGTGTTTATGTTGACATTTTATTACACTTGATGTTTTTACAAAGGGATTTTTAAGTGCTGCAAATACACTAATAAGGCTGATGATGATGCCAATGTTTATAGGCATCGAAACATGTACCGATGTAGAGTGTGATATGTGACATGTGATTGTATCACGAAATTATGAATATATTGTATTGACGAGGCGGAACGAGGTAAACTTTTAGTCTTCATATAAAGCTCAATGTTGGTTTGTCTGTCCGTTATTTATACGAATCTACACCATTTCACCGATATGAACCAAATTTTGTATACTTACCCTTTGGAACCCTGCGGGTAACACCGTCTACATGAAATTTCGGACAGACCACTCCATTCCCTGCATTTAGGCCCTTTGGCGCAAATCTACACCGCTCCACCGATCTGAACCAACATTTGTATACTTACCCTTTGGAACCCTGCGGGTAACACTCTTTACATGAAATTTCAGACAGATCACTCCATTCCCTGCATATAGGCCCTTATGCACAAATCTACACCGTTTCACTGATCTGAACGAAATTTTGCATACTTACCCTTTGGAACCCTGTGAGTAACATTGTCCACTTGAATTTTCGGACAGACCACTCCATTTCTTGCATTTAGGCCCTTTAGCACAAATCTACACCGTTTCACCTAATTGCACCAAATTTTACATACTTACCCTTTGAAACCCTGCTGGTAAGGCTTCGATCACATTGGAGGCACGCTTGCGCAAGTAATTTGGTGGTGCGCGCGTGCACATATAAACAAAATCTGTAGGAGAGCGACAGAAACAAATGGGGACTTGTCCATCGTCGCTCACACTGCCCTCCACAAGCAAGTGCACGCTTGCGCAAGCTTGCTCCGACTCCACTTCGAAACAAAAATATTTGTTTCGTAGTTGCAAGCGTGCATGATCTCGGTTGATTTCTGACCATCGAGGCAGTGACAGTCTAGTGTTGATTTCATGTAATAAAGTTTTTGACCAAGCATATTAAAAACGAGTGTTTTATTTTCCAAACTTGATATCCAGGTTATTTTCATAAACTATTCACTGAAAATATATTCAATCGGCACTTCAATCGGTTATAATTAATGTTGTTGAGCCTTCAGTCTTTTGACTGGTTTGATGCAGATCACCATGCCTCCCTGTCCTAAGCTAATCGTTTCATCTCTACATAGCTACCACACCCTACATCCGTGGCAATCTGTTTAACATTCTAACCTTGGTCTACCTCTACAGTTCGTGTTCTTGACCCTTCCTTCCATAACTAAGCTTGCTATTCCTGGGTGTCTTAGTATGTGTCCTAACAACCAATCTCTTCTCTTCATTAGCAGTCGCCAAAAACATCTCTCCTCTCCCACTCGTCTTAACACCTCTTCGTTTGTAACCCTATCTACCCATCTGATCTTCATCATTCTCCTGTAACACCACATTTCAAATGCTTCAATTCTCCTCTTTTCTGCTGAACCAATAGTCCAAGTTTCACTTCTATAGAGTGCCACGCTCCAGACAAAGGCTTTCAAAAATGCCTTCCTAATACCTAAATCTATATTCGATGTCAACAGATTCCTTTTCTGTAGAAATGCTTTCCTTGCCTGAGCCAACCTACTTTTTATATCCTCTTTGCTTCGTCCATCACTGGTTATTTTGCTTCCTTAGTAACAGAAGTCTCCTACTTCCTTTATTTTTTCACCTGTCAATTTGATGTCCATAGAGGTTTCTGATTTATTTCGGCTGAATTCCAGTATTTTGGTTTTACATTAATTTTCATCATGAATTCTTTCCTCAGGATGGAGTCCATACTATTCAAAAACTCATTCAAATCCTCAGGGGTGTCGGCCAAGATGACGATGTCAATAGCGAATCTCCGAGTCGAAATTATTTCTCCTTGCATCTTCACTCCCACTTCAAATTTCTCTCTAATTTCCTTCATTGCTTGTTCAATGTAAAGATTGAAAAGTATGGGTGATAAGTAGGGCTCGGATTTTTAGGTGCTAAAAATCGGGAAAATATTTATTTTTTATGTATTAAAAATACCTGAAATATGTGACAAAAAAGTAAAAATATTTAATTATAGTTTAGTTTATTAATGTGAATATAAACAATATGCAGTACTCACGAACGCAATTTATTCTATGTCTCATTGACTGCTGAAGCATTACAATACACAACGAGATACATCTTCAGGTTGTCCATCACAAATGACCGACGATTATCGCGAAACACTTATTCAGAAGGCTCGAAACTGCGGCAATATGTTTTTTACCCTTGAGGTGTTGTGTAACTTGAGATCGCCGTTCAGCCGTTATTGCTTTCCTACATGGTTGTCAGAACAGAACGCCCCCATCAGAAGTAAAATTATCTTTACATTCTGCAACAGACAAAAACTTGTAGTTGTTTTTACTTTAGGCATTGTAGAACTGCCTTCCACTTCACAGTGCAAAAATGATCTGCATGTGAGTGACACTGGTTCCAGGAACCTGGGAGGGGAGATCTAGCATTATGGTGCATTATGGCTATGGACAAGGAAATCCCCGGCTTCCACAGTGAGTGGCACGGGGCGACAAGTTAAAAATGCCACAGTTGCAAGCTGACATACGCTCTGCATGAACATTAGATAGCTCACAGGTTCTTCCCCGTTGAAGTAACACAGAACAAAAATGCAATGAACTGAAAGATCTAGCATACTGATTAAAAAATGTAAATATTATGTATTTATATGTGCTAATACGTGAAAAGCAGGAATTTAAGTATTTATAGAAAAAAAAATGCTTAAAATATGTAGTTACATAAAAAATATTTATTTACCTAAAAATCCTAGCCTAGTGATAAGTTGCAGCCTTGCCTTACACCTTTCTGAATACCAGCTTCTCACTCATGTCCTTCAGCTTGAATGACTGCTGTCTGGTTTCTGTATGGATTGTAGATCACCATCCTATCCCTGTACTTTATTCCAATCATTTTCAAAATGTCAAACAATTTAGTCCAATCAATGTTATCAAAAGCCTTTTCTAAGTCTGCAAATGCCATGAACGGTCTCTTATCTTTTCTTATGCTAGCTTCCAAAATCAGCCTAAGACTTAGTACAGCTTCCCTTGTTCCTACATTTCTCCTGAAACCAAACTGGTCTTCACCCAACTCCGTTTCTATCTGGCTTTCAATCCTCTTGTAAATTATTCTAGACAGGATCTTGAAGCATGAGTAATCAAGCTGATTGTACGGTAATCCTCACATCTGTCAGCTCCTACTTTCTTCGGTATAGGGATGATAACATTCTTCTTGAAATCAGAGGGTATCTCACCCGTCTCATAAATCCTACACGCCAAGTGAAATAACCTGATCAGACCTTCATCATCTATGCAGCGTAGCAACTCAATCGGTATATCATCTATGCCTGGTGCTTTGTTTCTGCTCAAGTCTTCCAATGCTTTGTCAAATTCTGATCTCAATATTAAATCTTCTTTTGCATCCTCATCAATTTCCTCCTCCCTTTCCATTACTTGATTCTCAATCTCCTTTCCCTTATACAAACACTCTATGTAGGCTTTCCATCTCAACCTTTTCTTCCCTATCTATTAGAGGCTTTCCATTTGTGTCCTGAATATTACAGTACTTAGTCTTCTTTTCCCCAAAAGTATTCTTAATACTTCGATAAGCAGTGTCTACTTTTCCTATAATTAATACGTTACATTAACTTTTTGGGGAGAGAAAGGCCTACAACATTTTTAATATTGGCAGATTGAATATCATTTTTAAATTCATCAAAATAATATTTTAAAGTAAATACCATAGTTAATAAATCTTCAAGTCTTACTTCAAAGTCACCATCAGCTTCTCTTCAGGCGATACACACTTTCGGAAATTAGATTGCCTCCTTATTCTAGGTGTGTTTTGTCCAGTTTATAGTAGAAAGTGTCTGGTATCATTCTGAAGTATTAAAAAAACTTATCAGGCTGTCTAAGCAAATCGTTGAATAGTCGTGCATACTCTCCATCTTCCTCTCTGTCCAAAAAATACTGTTAGGGCCCTAAGGGAGATATATGACCAAGAGAGGGCAGATAGGAAGGCACATATTATAATTCCCCCACAATTACCACACGGAGACGAGCATACAGCACACTTCCAACCACCCCCACCCTACCAGTAAGTAATCCTAACAACAATCCGAAGGGCAATTAATAAACAAATACAGAGGTAAACACAATTTAACCCTGCTACAGACGCACGGAGCTCCGCGCCTGAAGATAAGAGGCGCACGGAAATAGAAAGAATGCTTGATATATATATATATAACAAACAGAGAGATACTAACAAAATATTTTTAACTTATGTGCCCCGCATGAGATATTTTAATTTCTACAGCCTGCATGGAAATACCCCTACCAACAAACATTTACCCCTTACCTTGAGCATTTAACAAAACACACGCTCAAAATCCATCTACAGGCATGCAATCCCCATCCTGGCGTACCCACATTTTTAAGTAATATGGCCCCCATGGAATTTTTTAACCTGCATGGAAAAACCACCCTGACAAACCTCTATCCTCACAAGCATGTATCCCAGTAGTACATATATCCTCGAGCAATATAAAAAGGGCCAATATGAAGAAAAGCCCAATAATATACCATCCTACCCTACGCGGTAACACCCACCAAATAACAAAAATAATAACATACCCCCGGCAACCAAGTAACAGATCAGGTATACCGATATCTACCCACTAACACCCTCCACAGTATATGCATAATATCAGCATGGAAAATCCGTTGAAGCCACAGTGCAGAGCAGGTCATGCGACCTCTTACAACAAAACTCCATAATGTCCAATACACCCTACCCTTCTCACACCCTAACACAAGAACCCTACCCCCAAAAACAACCCCTGAGAACACACGAGGTAACGGATGACGGAAATAGCGAGGGCAGTGATGCTAGGAGGAGCACGGGCCTTGGGGGCAACAATTGAAAGCTCTATGGAAATAGCTCACCATAGTAGCGGACATTGTTACACCCTAACCAAATGGACTAAGATCGACGAAACTAGACGAGTTAGAGTAAGACTGACCGTCCGATAGGAGACCAGCCACCTCAATTTCAGACCCAAAGATCACCCTAACATGAGGTAGCATCAGCATTCTGAGTGATGACGCTTACGCTAGCCAGAAGGCCGATGATTACCTAAGACGACTCAAATTAGGACTAGACCATCCTAGTTAATCTATAAGTAAGTAGGAACTCCTGATGCGTAGGAGTAAGTCCTACACCCGCATAGGTGAAGAAACGGGTTTATAAAATGTATTATACCGCGATGATATGAATAAATGATAAATTAATTTTCCGCGATGATATAAATGAAATATAATGAATAGATAAACGATGATATAGCCTTATTAAATAGCGGGCAGCGGCCCCTTAGAATTACATGTTCGGCAGTGGCCGTCGAGAATAGGCTCAAATGGCTGATAATTAATGGTTCTATGGGGACGCTCGATTATGCAATTATAGGCAATAAACAGGTGATTGACCAATAGCGAAAACTGCATTGTAAGACCGATAATACAAAAACAAAGCGAATTATATGCGATTTTTAGTGTAAAGGTCGAAAAAGATTATAATTATTCGATGCAAATAGGAGAGTGCACTAAAACTAGGCGGAGGACAGGAGTACACACTAACGATATGCGAGAAACAGGAGCACACAAAGAATAGAGCATAGAAGTGCCATTGGACAATAGACTATCTATTTGCACGTAGAGGAGTTAGTAGACAAGGTACCCGAAGAGATATCTCCAGCGCGACAGCCATCGGACATATGAACAGTGCTGCGCGATAGATGCTACGAACGCATCAATGGCCAGAGTGCGCATATTAATAATAATTGTATATTATATTTCAGAAAGAGCTCCATCGCAGCGACGAGAACAGACCATGGTAGCAGGTAATGTTCATGTAGCATGGCACAATTTTTTTTTCACTGTAACACACTATAAAACACACTGTTACATAACAGTTCACACTTTAACACAAATACACAAGGTTCGTAATTGTAAGGACCTAGCGTAAGACTGCAGTGGGTAATGACATAAACACAGAATATAAGGCGCCAGAGAGGTTCATGAATTACATGACAATTCGAAAATGCATACATATATTTGGATGATAATAATAATAATAACTATGCGTTCTCTTACAGATCAGCGGACAGCTCAACTTATCAACAGACATACTAATCTATTTATTTCCAGATGGGGCAAAAATGTATATATATCTTTTGTAAATATATTTTCCACACTTCAAACATGAACACGTCTCCCTATTATCACAACACAAACGGCACTCACCCTTCACTTACACTACACACTTTCCACGATGATCGCCTACAGATCATGTAATAACATCCATACCAAGGTAATGAATACCTGTGGGGTATTTGGCACCGCGGATGGATCAACGTTGATGCCAGCTATGTGGCACCCCCAACGGCAATAAGGGTCCTACCCATAATTGTAAGGGCCGAGTCTTGTCGCCAAGATAGGGAACTCGCCCACAGAGAGGGACCTATATACACATTAAATTAATAAAGATCGCTGAATAGCATCTAAGAATAGATTAAGATAGCGCGCGCATAAGGTATATGTATAAGAATATGGCCAGGTAAGAGCTCCACCGCACGAGTGTATTTTTATTTTATTTCTGTACGAAAGGATATTATTATTATTATTCTTACAGGTTATCAGTATGATTATTACTATTATTATCAAGTTTACTATTGTGATTAAAGATTATTATTATTACCATTATTGTCACAGGGTATTATTATTATTACTAGTACCACTATAACTATTATAATTACACACTGGTATTATGAAAGTCATTATGACTATCACCATGAAAATGAAAATCCACAGCCTGCTTCCAGTCTCCGACCGGGTCAGGAATGGAATGAATGAAGCCCCCATCTAGCGGCGAGGATATGAACTGTGCCGGCTGCCCAGGCCTGACGCACTCCTCTGGGGCAATGATTAAATGAATGACAGATGAAATGAAATGATAGTGGAGAGTGTTGCTGGGATGAAATTTTAACAGGGAAAACCGGAGTACCCGGAGAAAAACCTGTCTGCCTCCGTTTTGTCCAGCACAGATCTCACATGGAGTGACCGGGAATTGAACCACGGACCCAGCGGTGAGAGGCCGGCGTGCTGCCGCCTAAGCCACGGAGGCTTCATTATGACTATCACCATCATCAATGTAATTATTATTATTGTGATTAGTATTATTATTACAGATAGCAGTGTGACCATCATTATTATAGGTACACTAGTATTGTTGCCAGCATCACGAAGTGCACCATTGTTTATTTTATTGAGGCTTATGACCTTTTGTTACTATTACACTGCCAAACGCTGTCACACTGTACACATTGTATACACTTCAACACATGAATTTCCTTTCATTCTTCCTAATGATCAAATTTGTAAAGATGCCCTATTTTCACCCACAATAAACACATTATAATACTACCCCTAAACTTACACCCTAGGGCATCTGTTTTACTTTACTCTCCATACTTTAAACCTTAAACACACTTTATATTTTAATTTTATATAATGTACCCGCAGAGAGCAATTTTTTCATCGCTGCAAAGACAGCACAAATACTCACCCCCCAGATGTTTTTTGCCCCCTCTCTGCGGCAATGCCACAATTTATCACCCTATTGTATGATAACCTATCTCTTATGAATACTGCTTTGTACCTATGATTAGCGATTGATGATTTGTAATTCATGATTTTGTATATTCTGAGCAATTTCATATTTTATATTTTTGTACAGTAAAACTCTGTTAAGAAGTTTTTCAAGGGACCATTAAAAAAAAACTTCTTAACAGGGAAACTTCTTAAAAGGGTAGCGGCCTGAAATGCTTGTGAAACGCACACATTTTTGGTGTTTATGAAGGATCCCACAATATACTGTACATAGTCCTATGGGATGGAAAAACTAAATGAGAGAATTGAGAAGAATAAACTAAGGTGGTTTGGACATGTAAAGAGGATGGAGAAAAATAGAATACCAAGACAGATGCTGGAGGTGAAGTGCAAGGGTAAGAGAGCAAGAGGAAGACCTAGAACAAGGTGGATTGATTCAGTGAAGAACAGCGTAAGAAAAAGAAATCTGGACTGGGACAAGATCGTGGAAGAAGAATGGTGGAAGGAAAGAGGAAAGTGCAGAAGTGCCATAAATACCCCGACCCGGCAGGAGCTGGATAAGGGGAAATGATGATGATGAGTCCTATATAAAAGCCAGAAAAAGAGAAGCCCCAATATTAAAATCTGGCTATCACACCAGAGATAAAGAGAAATTAATTGACATAACCCTCACAATTCACATTAAATGAGGCCACTGTTTGGGATGAGCAGGGCAGTGGTCCATAAACACCACAATCTTCCTGTTTTGGCTCCCCATTTTGGCATCTAGTGCTTGAATGTACTCTTCAAATAGGGAGCTTGTCATCCATGCTGATTTATTGCTTCTGTAAGTACATGGCAAAGTTCTGACGTTTTTTTTCTTATGATCAGTAGTGGCAGCTTTTCCGTCCCATCCATATTCGCACTAACTAGCACCGTAGCTCGCAATTTACTTAATTTGCCTCCTAGGCAAGATTCTCCCTTCAAAACCAAAGATTTATCCGGAACAACCTGATAAAAAAGTCCGAATTCGTCAACATTAAAAACGTCACAATGTTTGTAATTACTGATTTTTGCCGGCAGCAGTGTTTCCTTCCACGCTTCCATTTCCTCTGTACTTACACTCGCAGCTTCGCCACTAATAGTCTTGTAAACTATGCCAGCCCGATTTTTAAAGCGATCCAGCCGCCCATTCGACGCAGTAAAAGGCACTTGTAATCGACACGCGATAATCCCGCTCAAAGGAATGTTTAATCTTCGCTGCTGTTTAAACCACACGAGCAGAGCTTGTTCTACGTCTTCGTATTTCCCGCTTTTAATCTTCTTGCAGCTTGCCGAAGTATTCCCGGCAGAAGCCAAGATCCTTTCTTTCGTTGCTATGATGCCGTTCAAAGTAGACGGCGGCATTCCGAGCTCCTTCGCAAGAGCAACACGTGAAAGAGTAGACGACTCTACTTTTCTTATAATGGCCACTTTATCTTTAGAAAGTGCTTTTCTTTTGATGCCTTTCGTCTGAGATTCACTCATTTTCACAATGATTTGAAAACTTGACTTCACTGACGACGCAATTCTCGTAATCTCAATGTTATGCTACGTCTGGCAATGCTTGGCTAACAAGTTAGACCACACAGAACAGCGATAAAGGCCACGAACAAAGAATATAGGAGGCCGAATGAAAGCATGATGCTGTATATTGTAGTCTGTCTTGGGCGGGTGTCGTCATAGCGTGACGTCATTTAGCCTTGAAATGCTCCCCTGGTCAGTGACCCGCGAACACTCGGAATGGCTGTATTCTTTCATTCGGAACACCGGGCCCGGTCAGAAACCCGCGAACACTCGGAACTACTGTATTCTTTCATTCGGAACACCGGATGTATCTTCCGCGGAGATTGGCGAGTTTTGATTCTAAGCCAGTTGCCTCTCATTGAACTTCTTATACTCAAAGGGAATACAAAATCTGAACTATTTAACCGGGAAAACCTCTTATGCACGAACACTTTATACGGGAAAAATATACATGTATCTTATGGGACGAATCACGGGACCGAGAATATCGGACGTCTTAAGCGGAAAAACGTTTTATGCGGGAACTTCTTAACCGAGTTTTACTGTATATCAATGTTCCAACCTTATAATACCTACCCTACCTGAGAGTCCACACACACGACCACACTTGCTACATCAGCTACGCCGCCATGACCAAAGAAGAAAAGAAGACTGAAGAAGGATGAAGAAGAAGGATGGAGAAGGAGAAGAGGAAGGAGAGACACCCTTACGTCTAAGTCCAGTTGTCGGGGATGCAAACTAATTCGGAAGGACATCTTGTTAGGGCCCTAAGGGCACCTAGAGCCCTTAAGAGAGATATCCATAGAGCTAATACACTCCAGACATCTATCTACAAATAGTCTAGGAATAATACTACATCCATACATCTATAATCATCCCTAAACACACCCCTGCTATCTAAGCCATCTGTCCAACACTCTACACTATTTTCACCCCGGAAACCATCCCCAAAGCTGTAAGCAACAACAGCAACACACTTCTTTCCACACCAAGCCGGCAGAGCTAACCACAGCTATTAGCCAAGCGCTTGCCTCACACACAAACAAATACACAGGAAATGTTTACCGGAACGGTAATGTGCTAAGTCAGCCGAGTCAGCACTTCGGAAATACTTAAATAACCCTTCAAAACATGAGGAAGGGTCTGTCTCCTCCAGAATCGCTGCCCGACCCCCGAGTGACGTCGCCGTGCCTCCGGTAAGTGTGTACTTCTCAGGATTTCCCTAATTGCTTGTCATCCTTTCACTTTACCACACCTTACTACAATTGTACACAATGTTTGTTTAAAGCTATCCCTTATTTCAGGGAAGCATTCACATGCATACTACAGCTCTTAGTCGGGCCGATAACCTAGATGTTAGGCCCCTTAAAACATCAATTATCATCATCATCATACAGCTCTTAGTAATACATTTTTATCATAGAAGCCCAATTGCTGTTATTGTGTCCTCACATCCTACTTCACGGCCGCTTCCCCACTCACACTTTACTCGTAGAACAAAGTACTGGGTCAGCACTATTATTCCACTCACGCCAGTCGACCTTGCCCTCTAAAGCGCCTTGCTCACAACGCAGTGTCAGCAGCCAAGTTATAGCTTCGCTCGCTCCTACCTTAGTTTGCAAGACAGTAGATTCACTCCTAGGGAGCAGCCCTTGCTTGTGATCCCTCACCCGCAGATCTCTAACCTTTCGCTCACTACACCTTCCAACAATCCCCTCGACAATCCATCACACCCGTCAAAGTCCCCTGATCACACACTACCCTCGACACCTACGCACCCCCCGTTTCTACCCCCACAACAAGGGTAAAACAATACTCATTCACCCACTCTTCCCTGATTTCCTGCTCATCCAAAAATAAAAATTTTTAAACACCATTTTCTAAAACAATGTCCTCATCGTCTGACATCTCCATTTCGACTGACCTGTTTATAATAATTTTATAATAATTAACTTGCACCTGCTTGCATTTAGTGTGAGCTCATTGCTGTTCACGACAGCTTGCGCATGCGCGCGCCACCAAATTCCTTGCGCAAGCATGCCTCCAATGTGATTGAAGCCTAACACTGTCCACTCTCCATTCCCTACATTTAGAATAACAGACAAAATGAACTTGAAAACCACGTTTTTAGGCCCTAGAACATGTCCATAGTAGTTACCTCTAAGAATATTTTAATGTCTATTGTAAGGATAAGAACAGCAACAGTGAAGTAACAAATAGGACTAGTAAAGCAGCCACTTTCTATGCACAAGTTAGAACACTACTGTGGGATAATAAAGTGCCCAGGAAATGTTAACATATACGGTTTAAGACATACTACATCCCAATTCTAACTTACGGAGTAGAAACATGCACCCTGTCCAGAAGAGAAGAAAGTAGGATTCAGGCATCCAAAATGAAGTTAACAAGAACAATGCTTCGAAGGACAAGGAGAGACAAAGTAAAGAACGAAACCAACAAGACAGGGGCTTGCATAGATATCAGTGCTACAAAATATTTGCAGAAGCAACAATTAGGATGGTATGGCCATCTTCAAAGAATAGGAGTTGAGAGGACACCAAAAGCTTATTTCAGCAAGATTATCCCAGGAAAAAGACCAGTAGGAAGACCAAAGAAGAAATGGTTGGACCAAATCAAGGCCTGGACTCATGG
This sequence comes from Meconema thalassinum, assembly GCA_946902985.2. Classification (NCBI taxonomy): domain Eukaryota; kingdom Metazoa; phylum Arthropoda; class Insecta; order Orthoptera; family Tettigoniidae; genus Meconema; species Meconema thalassinum. Next base: position 1,851,625,953 of record OX336388.2, read on the forward strand.
ACAAGAAAAGATGGCGAGGGCTCTTTAACAGCACCCAGGCGACTGGAATTTTATGAATAAGAAGGAAAATGGAATTTGTGTTTGTATAAACTGGCAGGCTCAACTAATTATATTTTCAATTATAAGTTTGTTTTCTCTGAGAAAATGTTTAATATGCATCTTCAGGTTTGCATGATTTCCTTTTAAATTCTCTTAATTTAATTGGGAGAATGTTATATAATTTTGGTGAGAAATACAGAAAGTTACGTTTAGCTATACTTAACTTAAGTAGATATAAAATAGAGTGATTCTCTGTAGTTGCTTAGCCTAAATTGCATTCCCCTAAACATGATTTATTTGTGTTGGAATTTCATTTTCTGACAGTCAAAAGTCAACCCCTGGCACTATCCAGCCCATGACGGGCTAAGGCCGACCAAGCGACCGCTGCCCAGCCATTTGGCCTGCAGATATTGGGGTGACGCGTGATCAGCGCGTTGGGTCCCCTCGGCCGTTAATCTTGGTATTCGTGATCGGGGCGCTGTCTCACTGTCAGACAGCTACTCAATTGTCCTCACGAGGCTGAGTGCACCCCGTTCCAACCCTCACGTCAGTTTTAAATTTTCTGACAGTGTAGCTTATATACTTTCCATACATTTACTTGATTGTCATCATTGTTTTAATATAGACTCAAGCAACATTCATAACTTGGAAATAATTAAGGATGGTGTGGCACATGCATCATTCAATTGCTTGTAAAATTAAGATAAATGATAAAATGTAACAACCAAAATTTCTTCTCTTTCCTTTGAAATATGGTTTCTGCTCCGAGCCCACCCGAGGGATTAGTTTTCCTCTTAACTGCACATTGTGCTCATCACTACTTATGTAAACTTTTGTGAAAGGAATGGACTGATAGTGGGTAATTCATGGTTTCGGAAGAAAAAGAGCAGGAAAATTACGAGATATGGGTGGGGTGATAGAAGAACAAAATCAGTAATTGACTACTTCCTGGTGGAAAGGACAAATCGCAGAAAGCTGATGGATGTGACAGCTTTACCAGGAGAAGCATTTGATGGGGACCATAGAACTGTGGTGGCAAAATTTAGATGGGGAAAATTGGAAAACCTAAAGGAGATCAGAGAAAGTAAAATAAAAGTATGGAAATTGAAAGACAAAGCTGTACAGGAAGATTTTCTGGAGAGATTGAAGCAACAAATCCCAGTTACTGAAGTGGAAAATGTAGAAGAGGAATGGTCCCACTTTAAAAAGGCATTTGCTGGTGCAGCAGAGAGTGCTTGTGGTAGGACGTCAACAAGAGTGAAAGAGAAGGAGACACCGTGGTGGAATGAGGAAGTGAGGAAAGCAGTGAGAGAAAAGAAGTCTGCATGGAAAGAATGGAACCGAGATCAAACAGAAGAAAGCAAAAGGAAGTATCACGACAGCAAACGGAGGTGTAAGAAAGTGGTAGGAGAAGAAAAGAAGAAAAGAGTTGGGAAGAATTTACACGAAGAATGGAAATAGATGTAAGTGGCAGTAAAAGGATGCTGTATGGGCTTCTAAGAAGTAAGAGGAAAGAAAGGGTTACTACAAAGCTGGTGAAAAAGGAAGATGGAGAGTTGTTAACACACCCGGAAGAGATAAAGGGACGATGGAAGGAGTATTTCGATAAGCTATTGAACGTGAGCAATTGTACTGGTGAGATCGAAGTGACACAGCCTGACGACTCTATAACAGAAGATGATATAACAATGCTGGAGGTAGAATTAGCAGTACAGAAGATGAAGATGGGAAAAGCAACAGGGGTGGATGAGATCAGTGTAGAAATGATAAAGGCTGCTGGACCTGTTGGTATGCAATGGCTGTATCGACTGTTAAAGTGTGTGTGGAAACGGAAATGTGTACCAGAAGACTGGGTGAAAGGGCTAATAATACCAGTGTTTAAGAAAGGGGACAAGAAAGTGTGTGATAACTATAGAGGGATCACCCTCATATCACAGATAGTAAAAATACTGGAAAGGATATTAGAAAGAAGAATGAGAAGAAAGGTGGAAGGAGAGTTGCAAGAGGAACAGTATGGCTTCAGGAGTGGAAGATCCACAGTGGACCCAATCTTTAGCTTGAGGCAGGTGATGGAAAAGAACTGGGAATACGGAGAGGATTTGATCATGACTTTCATAGATCTAGAAAAGGCATATGATAGTGTCCCCAAAGAGAAGGTATGGGAAACCATGGTTAAGAAGAGACTGGGAAGAGAAATGTTGGAAATGGTGCAAGCAATGTACAACAACTGTGTTAACAGGGTTCTGACCCCTGTTGGAAAGACAGATTGGTTTAGGAACAAGACTGGACTAAGACAGGGGAGTGTGCTGTCACCTCTTTTATTCATAATGGTAATGGATGAAATTGTAAAGGAAACAAAGGAAGCATATGGACATAAAGAAATGAAGTTACTATTATTTGCAGACGATATTGTGGTCTGGGGAAGGAACACGGAAGAAGTGCAAAAACAACTAGATGCACTGAACGAAAATATTCAGAAGTATGGCCTGAAAATCAGTATAGAGAAAAGCAAGACCATGGTGATGACAAGAGGGGAAAGACAAGGAAAGGGCATTGTGAAAATTGGAAGTCAGAGTTTGGAAATTGTGGACACGTTCAAATACCTAGGAAGTGAATTGATGCAAACTGGTAGGTTGGACATGGAGATTGGCAGGAGGGTACAGCAGAGCAATGCATTCTATCAAAGTGTAAGAAAACTTGTTTGGGATAAGGAAGTACCAAGGAAAAGCAAGGAGGTAATGTATAAAATGTACTATGTACTCATATTAACGTATGCAGCTGAGACTTGGACCCTGACGAGCAGGCAAGAGAGTAGAATCCAAGCCAGTGAAATGAAATTCCTAAGAAGTATGATAGGTAAGACAAGGAAAGACAGAGTGAGGAATGAAGATGTTAGGAAGGAAGTTGGGATGGGAAAACTAAATGAGAGAATTGAGAAGAATAAACTAAGGTGGTTTGGACATGTAAAGAGGATGGAGGAAAATAGAATACCAAGACAGATGCTGGAGGCGAAGTGCAAGGGTAAGAGAGCAAGGGGAAGACCTAGAACAAGGTGGATTGATTCAGTGAAGAACAGCGTGAGAAAAAGAAATCTGGACTGGGACAAGATCGTGGAAGAAGAATGGTGGAAGGAAAGAGGAAAGTGGAGAAGTGCCATAAATACCCTGACCCGGCAGGAGCTGGATAAGGGGAAATGATGATGATGATGATGACTACTATTTTCCTCAGCTGTATTAGTGTAGGCTGTGGATGTGATCCAGCCACTCCTCCTCTTGTGCAATTATTAGAGGTATGGAAAAATCGCAATTGCGATAAATGCAAATTTTACGTTTTTCTAGATTTTTCAACTATTTGGTAACTATAATGACTATGTATACCCAGAATTTGCAAAACTGAATGTGCGACAAAGTGAGATAACTAAGGGTTCTTGCGAATTATTCATATAAATGCGGTAAATGCCCAATTTACCGAAAAATATTAAATAAAATGTTATATTACATATTTGCGCCGCAACTTGAAATTTGCAAGTTCCTAGCAATGGAAATTTCGGCTGAATAATAGATTCATAATGTCAGTAATTGAGGTCCGTATTGACTAACTATATATTAGAAAGAAATGGATTCTGCCTTTTCAATACATATATTAAACCTACTCACAGGTACATGTTTCGAAGGTTGTTAACTCCCTCTTCCTCAGCCTGTACAATAAATATCAAAGATTAATTTCCTTTATAAGTACATAAGTGACATAAATACAGTTTATGAAATAAATAATGCGAAGTTCATCAATCCATTGTTTCCGACTCTCCATAGAAGATCTTCTAATTGGATTTCCAGGCCTGGGTGCACTAAAATGCCGCTGAATCAGGCCGGTGTTGTGAGCCGCTATTTGGTTGCGTCATCGTAGGTTCGAACTAGTCTCCATGCTGCCCTTGGAGAACATCATGGCAAAGAAACCAAAGAATCCCTGCAGCCGTGCCATGTCCCGTCGTATGTAATGCGTTTGGGCAGGAATAACAGCAGATCAAAAACGTGTCTCGCAAATATCACTCCTTTAATTGTCCAAAGACATGTTAGGGGAGAAGGGGAAGGGAAATAGAGGACGGGAATAAAAACTAAGGAAAAATAAATGTGGATGTTTATGATGTGCCGTTGGCTGCTATTTTGGGGTAGATGAATGCCAAAGATGAGAGGTATAATCATTATTGAATTTGGAAAATAAATGGTATGAATGGTGGAATACAAACGATCAATTTATCTATTACCATATGGTAGAAACTGGGCACAAATTCACAACCATAGAGAACGATCTAGTTATTTTACATCAAGAAAGCAAAGGCACGCTCATGAATATTCTGGAACAAATAGAGATTGACAAATCACAGAGATTTAACCCTTCCCACAATCTCAATGAAATAATTTTTGAAACCAGTATTTTATACAGAACACTAATAGATGCATTATATAGTAATAGATTTATTTATTTATGTCACTTATGTACTTATAAAGGTAATTAATCTTTGATATTTATTGTACAGGCTGAGGAAGAGGGAGTTAACAACCTTCGAAACATGTACCTGTGAGTAGGTTTAATATATGTATTGAAAAGGCAGAATCCATTTCTTTCTTTCTTTCTAATGAATAATATATATTTACGAGTAATAATCGATATGTACGAACATCGATTATTGTCGTGAAAACAATAGATTACGGTAAAAATCAATTCGAAAATGGCTGCTGTTATTGCAGCATAATATCCACTGTTTATCGCCAATAAAACAATGTTTTTGGAGAAATTATTTCGTAGTTTCAGTTGGTTAAGCTAATAAAAAGATATTCCAATCGTTTGTATCGATTCTTTTTTTAAAATTAGAGTAATAAGGTTATGCTTATACCGGTATTAGCCGGCCCCGTGGTGTTGGGGTAGCGCGCCTAGCTCTCACCAGGAGGCCCCGGGTTCGATCCCCGGCTCCATCAGGGATTTTAAAACTGACGTGAGGGTTGGAACGGGGTGCACTCAGCCTCGTGAGATCAATTGAGTAGCTGTCTGACAGTGAGACAGCGCCCCGATCACGAATACCAAGATTAACGGCCGAGGGGACCCAACGCGCTGATCACGCGTCACCCCAATATCTGCAGGCCAAATGGCTGGGCAGCGGTCGCTTGGTCGGCCTTAGCCCGTCATGGGCTGTATAGTGCCAGGGGTTGACTTTTTTATACCGGTATTGGTTTATATCGCGCTGGCCCTCAGATCTAATATTTGACCTTTATAAATAAAACTGTAAAGTACGTATCGTGATGAACAGTCAATGTTTGTTAGGCGTTCTCCTCGCTTTCGGGAATGTTGTATAATAAGATGAAAGAATTCTCTACAATGTGAGAGTTATAGGTTATGTTACATGTCGTCCGATGATTTCTCCTTGAATTCGGATAGGCTACTGTTTTACAGATTAGGGGCCGATAACCTAGATGTTAGGCCCCTTAAAACAACAATTATCATCATCATCATCATGTTTTACAGATTGTCAGTCTAGAGTCGCAAAAAGGTATACCAGTAATTGTATGTTTGTATATTCTGTTTAACTTAACTTAAGAAAACCTTTGAGACTGATAAAATGTGATCATTTAAATCTTTGGAGTAGACATGAAAGGTGCACAATAAAGTTCACAGGATTGTCAACATTTGTTTATACAAGTTGCATTGGCAGCAGTGTTAAGTCTCCTGTTGAGTGTTTTTTTTTTTTTTTTACTTAGGGTGTGTTAGAAGTACTAAAATCCCAATATCAGTATTAAAGAAATTAAAAAATTGACACCATACATTTTTCAGAAATGTGAGATCTGAGAGGTATAATCATTATTGAATTTGGAAAATTTGCTAAGACAAATGCTATTTTTCAAAATGAAAGTGCTACAAAATCAATTTCAAAATGCTACTTGGCAAGATTGAGTTCAAGTGCTGTCGGTTGCTTGTATGACGTGAGGCGAGGGCACCTGAGCTATGCTGAAAAGATCCAAAGGTCATGCTCTCATTATGCAATATACAATTTCAGGTGTTGTGCAGCAACTCAAATTACCCTGAGCTGCTGGTGTTATCGGTACGGTTCTAACTCCACAAGGGAGACGGAGAGAACGTCAAGGGCCGGCGGAGAGTTGTATTAGTTCACTGATACCAAGGCGCCGATTGTTAGAATAAAGCGAGCTGTGGTCAGGCGACAATGCTTGTCTAATGAAATTTACCATGTGGCAGGTGGAATGACAACAATACCAGGCTGTCCTGGACTCGGTGGACGAATTGTTTCAAATTCTGTGAGATGTCCATTAAATCCTTTTGTGTGGTTTCCCTACTTGCCAAGTTCCATTCATTTCTTTTAATAACTTGTCTTATGAGGTCGGATTCAAGGAGTGGCATTTGACCATTAAACCACCCGGCTAATAGAAACTCAATGCACCTCATCTCTGGCCCTCATTGAAAAGGGAATAAAGAGGGAGTAAATGTACATTTCAATATTTAGTTAATTATCGGTTGTATGGTATTTACCTGAAGTTAAGTAAATGTACGATTCACATTATTATATTAAATGCTTATGCCGTTAATCAGAAACACCCATATTTCCAATTCTGTGCGTGTTTGAATTAGTTTCCGTGCATATTAATTTTGAACCCGTTAAATTTTTATCGTACCTGGTGACGAACTTTTAAATGCTCCAAATACTAATTTTTAAAATTCAAAATGCTGATAAATGCTATTTTTCAAAATGAAAGTGCTACAAAATCAATTTCAAAATGCTATTTTTTCATTCCTTTAGCAATTATTGACTATGCCATATATGACACAAAGTAATATGGTAGCAAGATCTGTACTGTCGAGTATGGTACTTGAGTTTTGCTAAGACAACACTACTCAACAGACCGATGAAATTGGCATCTCTTCCACCCACAAACGCATCAGCTGAACAGCATCTCCATAGGATTTATTTCCAGGTACAATCTTGGTTATGAAAGAACCTACCTCAGAAATGGGGTAGGTTTTAAAGTATAGTATCTCGGAGTCAGTAACAACCAATGCTGTTTTATAAGATGCCCGTAATCAGCACATTCACACCACATTAGAGAACAATGGGGCAGAAACAATTGTGCCATGTTCGACACACTATCAGAGTTAACATGTACCCTTGCAGAGCCTGCAAGAGAACATATACTGGAGAAAGAAAGAGATTAGGATGAAACTGGTTCCATATATCCCATTCACTGAAGGTCTAAAGAACTGCAGAGCCATACCATACCTGGCAGGCAATCACAAGACAAAGCAATAATGACCCACTGCTGTAAAAACATGATCATTCATCAACTCTCACACAAACAATACTATTAATCCTCCATTTTGCAACATGTTTACAAGAGTTAATACAAATGCATTAAAATATCATTACCTCAAGTACATATTCCTTTCTGTGAAGTTACAAGCCGTAAAATGGAAGTTTGGATTATTGAGAGACATAATTTTTGGAAGCAGCATACATTCAACACTATCTGCTATGTTCTCAAAATGATTCCCATACATAAAGATGCCTGGAACAGAATTCAAGTCAGATATCAAACACTATCAATAACGAAGCAACAAGAACACACTGATAGAATAGAACGCTTGGGTGTAATTAAGGATTCTTCATGAAAAAAAAAAAAAAAAAAAAAAAAAAAAAAAAAAAAAACACACAAACATAATATACGATGCAAAATTTTATGAAAAGAATATACCCTTAAGCCTAGTCCAAAAAATAATACATATAAGCAGTTAATTTAAGGACATTAAAGGCAATAATCCTGCAGTACTGCAATGTATATAAAAATAGAAACCTATTTACTATGCTAGAACACATGACCACAGATGGGAAGAAACAAATAAAAGTAACTGAATATTTTGAACCTTGAAATTTTCAGAATTTATGACTTATAATCAGCAGCTTCTTAACATTTTCATTACTTTGGTTGCAATATTTCAAGCAGAGAGTATGAGTGCACCACTGCTGTGTCCATAATGTGCCACCCTAAAGACTGGCACACGTTTTCGCCACTGCCGCCTGCCCCCCCGGCAAACTTTTCTACGAGACTTATCTATCTTCTGTGCGGCACATTTGAATGTCCCGCCTGTGGCTGCCGCCTTTTGCTTCGCGGCTAGTCAACTGTTTCCGGCCAGGCAAAGGTTGTGATCTTTTACCAGGCAAGACTAATCCTTGCTGATCATCTTGGGACACTATTGGTCCTGCCGATTGAATAGAGCCAATGGTGTGCTCTCCTACTACTAACATGCATTATGGGTAGGCTTTGGTCAGGCTTGCCAACCCAAATCATCTTCTGGCAAGGCCAGCTTATGGCAGACTCTGACTGTGGAGACCTGCTAAGGTTGGCAGCGTCCACTTCTCTATATCTCCGCTAGGCGCGCGCGACACCACTTGTTGCCCGCCGACCTGTGTGTTGTGTAAGCATGATTCTGCCCACTACTAATTCTGCTATGTAACGAACGGGGTGAACGACGGCCGAGCTCCTCGGGGCTTGGCCATTCCAGGCTGCGTGGCCTGCCTTACGGACAAAGGTAACATTTCTGGTCTACTTCCTAAAACCTGTGAAATAACATTTTATTTTTTTCAACTACTGAAGTAACCTTAACCTCATGGTGTCGTCATGAGAGGACAGCTTCTGCAAGATTATTAACTGCGTTGTAGGACTTTATAACCTATGTTGAACTGATAGACTAATAGGCGCACGGCCATTTGTTGTTGCCTCGATGAAGGCTCTTATTTAAATCCTTTCAATCTTAATTCCTTCTCGTTTTGCGTGTGAATATAATACTTGTTTATTGTTCCTTAGTTTAAGATTCTACATTTTAATAATTTATTTTGGAGGGTACTCTGGTGAGGGCGACAATGCTTGGCATTGTAAGCATTGTCGCGAGCATGGTACATTTTTGCTAACGGCTTGCTTCGTGTTGGGCAGTCGGCGGCAAAAGAGTTCGTTGTTGGCCGCGGTCATGTTAAGACGTGTTGTAAGAGCTCCCGCTCTAAGGCAATCTGTTCTGCCTTTTGTATTTTTATAACTTCATGTTTCAGTTCTTTAGTTTTGTGCAACTTATTACGATGGTAATATCCTTTCTTTTATTTCTTTCGAGTTTCTGCTCGGGATTTCTCCTTTTGAGATTTTTGGATTGTGATCTTGATATTTTTCATGAAGCCTCATGGCTTTTGCTTGATTTGTCGAAGGTCAATTTCTTCCCTTATTAAGCTGTTGTTTGCTTACAACCCATTGCTGGGGTGATAATATATCTGGTCACCAAGGAATATGCTTCCTCATTTATTTTATACTTAAACGCATTATCGCCAAACGTGACTGTTGGCTGCCAAGCAACCATGTGGGGTTTTGATACAGATAGGAGTGTATTTATTCATGTTTGATTATTATTTGTTTTGTTTCCACTTTTGTATTTTGTTCCTTTTTTTTAATATATTGTTCTTTAATTGGTTTGTTTTAACCCATGGATTTTTCTCTCAGTATTTTAAGTAACCTTGTAGCATTTTCCAGTCCCTCGCCTCTGAAACGCGAGACCCACTTCCACACCCCAAGTATTCAACTTGCCTGGCAGGCCATTATTTTGTAATGGTCGCCAGAGTTACGCACCAACGAGAGCGCGATAGGATTCCGTACCTCGACGGGCGTACACATAATATTACGAGTGAGACAACGTCGCGATGTGAACTATACAAAATATTCAAACTTCATGGGCATTTATAGTTGTCTGCAATTTATTGAAGGTTCCACTGTGGTGAAGATCACAGGTAAGCATCCTGAAATGCTGATTTTGATGGTTGACAGCCCTGAAGTTATATAATATATACAATTGTGTCAAAGGTGGACAGTTAAAACCTTCTGTACTCATGTAAGGCGAGTTTTCCTTTCAATATTATATTTGACTTTTGCCCAACTCTGTATTTCACAATTTGGACAACCCTTTAATTTACTCAGTATAGTTATATTTATCTTGCTTTCTTCTGCATCTGCATCTCATGTATCCTCTTGGGAATCTTCTTCTCATCCATTCTCTTTAAGTGTCCATACCACCTCAGTCTTGATGTCTCAATCCTACCTTGCAAGGGCTCCTCTTTCACCATTTCCCTGACCTTTCCATTCCTCACCCTGTCTCTTCTTGCTCCTCCGATCCTACTTCGCAGGAACTTCATTTCACCTGCCTGTATTCTGCTTATGTCTCTTTTCTTCATTGTCCACGTTTCTGAAGCATAGGTCAGTATCGGGATATAGTAGCTTCTGTATAACACTTCCTTGCTTTTTTGTGAAACATCTTTATTCCACACTAAGCTCCTAATGCTTCTGCCTGTCTGCCACGTTCCGTAATCTCTTTGTCATTTCTCCCATTTTCCTCCACTATACTTCCCAAGTACTTGAGACTTTTCACCTTCTTCAGCTGTCCACCTCCAAGTGTTATCCCACTCATTGCTCTGTCCTTTTTCCTGGTCGTTAACAGGATCTCACATTTTCTGATGTTAACTTCCATCCGTACTCTCCCACTGTTTCTTCCCAAGCCTTCAGTTGTTCCTGAATTTCCTCCTCCTTGTTTCCCCAGACCATGAGATCATCTGCAAACACCATTGCTTTCATCTTATCTTCTCCTGTCTTTCCTGCTATCCGTGTCATTACCTCGTCCATAACCACAATAAAGAGAAGGGGTGACAGCGCACTACCCTGTTTCAGGCCACTCATTTGTCTGAACCAGTCTGTTCTTTCCCCTACAACTTTCACACAACTCACACTTCCACAATACATCTCCTTCACTCTGCCTACAGTCCCTTTTTCCACTCCCATGTTTTCCATTGCTTTCCAAACCTTCTCCCTACACACACTATCATAGGCCTTTTCGATGTCCAGGAAGGCCATCAACAGATCCTCTCCAAATTCGTAGTGGTGTTCCTGGAGCTGTCTCACTGAAAATATGAGATCCACTGTTGATCTCCCAGGTCTGAATCCATACTGTTCCTCTCTCAATTTTCTCTCCACTTTGGCTCGTATTCTACTTTCTAATATCTTTTCATATATCTTGGCACAGTGAGGTATGAGTGTGACTCCCCTGTAATTTCTGCACTCCTTTCTGCTTCCTTTCTTAAATATTGGGACAATTAATCCTTTCTTCCAATCTTCTGGGGTATTTTTCTCCTTCCATATCACCCTCATCACACGGTACAGCCACTGTTTCCCAACCTCCCCTGCTGCCTTCACCATTTCAACACTCCCTTCATCCACAACTGGTGCCCTTCCTCCTTTCATCTTGTCTATAGCCATTTCCAGTTCTCTCCAAGTCAGGTCCTTTTCCATTCCTGTGTTGTCTTCTCCATCTTCCAATACATTGTCTTCCTCCCTATGACCATTTGGATTCAGCAAATCCTCAAAGTACTCTTTCCACACTGGCTTGAGTGTCTCTTTGTTGTGTACCTCATTTCCGTTTTTGTCCATCATTACCACATCCTCTCGCAGACCTCTTCTCTTACTTTTGACCATCCCATAAAGTACTTTCTTATTTCCTCTGCTGTCTTCCTCCATCATCTCTGTCCACTTTACCATCCACTTCTTCCTCTCCTCTGCGACAATCTTGTTTGCTTCTTTATCTTATAATCTTCCCTTACCAGATCAGTTCTTTCCTGGAACCACACTCTGAAAGCCTTGTTCTTCCTTAACACAGCATCTTTTACTCTCTCATTCCACCATGGTGTCTCTTTACACCGCTTTCTGTTGCTTGTTCTTCCACATACTGCCACTGCAGCTTCCATCATTGTGTTTTTGAATTGCTTCCATTCTTCTTCCCCTGTTTTAGGATTGTCTGTTGGCATCCTTTCCCTTATTTTCTTCTGGAATTCTTCCTTGACTTCCTTTTCCTTGAGTTTCCACACTTTGATTCTTCTTTCCTGGTATCGATACAAAATTAACCATACCTTGTTCAATTGGGTCCTTATTGACAATCCAGTCTAATTAAATACCATTATTATTATTATTATTAATCTTGATTGGTCACATTGGACCACTTGAGTCGTTCCACAATCACTTCTTCTTTGAAGGTAGTACTGCTTGGTTCTTGCGCTCTTTCCAGTACTTTTTCATTCTTTCAGATCGGGATTTTCTCAACTCATCTGAAATCTCCATAGGCTTTCTATGTGTCATTTCTGCAGAAAATTTGTGAATTTTAAGAATGGTGTTAATTTTATTTTTCTCCTCGGCATCTGTTATCCTGAGTCCAACTGCTTTGAGATCTTGTTGGATTTCTTGGATCCATTTTCCTCCAGTTTTCTTTCCTAGATTTCTCATCACCAGTTGGCGTACAATTCTGTTTTCTGGAAGCCATAAGATGTGAAAAAAACAGGAAATTCTTTTCTTCTTCATTGTGCTGGTGATTGGATCAATCTCACGATAGAGAGTTTCATTTGGGAGAATCCTCCAGACTCCCTCAACCTGATACTTTTTATCTATGCACTTTCTAATGATTCTTTCCGTTTTGAGGAGCTGATCAGTTCTTTGTTCATTTTTAATTTGGAACAGTGTTTCACAAGCATAAGTGGCTTCTGGGAGAGTTACAGTTTTATAATGTTGGATCTTAGTAGCTATTGATAGGCATTTTTTATTATATGTTGACCAGGTTAGAGATTGTGCCTTTTTCATTTTATTTGTTCTATTTATCCAAGTCACTTTTTCGTTTAAGTTATATGTTATAATTTCTCCAAGATACTTAAATTGAGGAACTAGGTTAATTTTATGATCATTTATATAGACTTCATTTATATCTAAGGGTTTCATAGGCATGATCTCAGTTTTTTCAAAGGATATCTGTAATTCTATGATCTGAGTACAAACCTCTTCCTTGTCAGTGCTAAAAGAGCCAAGTCATCTGCAAATCCTAAGCAAGTTTATTTTTATTGATGGTTTTGTTCCAATTTTGACTTAGGAGGGTTTTCCTTTTGCCAAACCTTCATGATATAATCAAGAGCCACATTGAAAAGCAGAGGGGATTATCCATCACCTTGTCTGAGACCAGTTTTTACTGTGAAAGCTGTTGATATTGATATGGCTTCAATGCCATCTGTGCTGGCATTGATGGCATCCCTGATGCAATTTTAAAGAAATGTGCAGAAAATATAATAAATCCACGTACGCACGTAATAAACAGTTCAATTCTCTCAGGAACTTACCCGGATATTTTGAAGTTATCAAAAGTAATTCCAGTGCACAAAAACGGTTCAAAAGATGAATTAGATAACTATCGTCCTATTACCTTACCAACTGGTATTGCAAAAATTGTGGAAAAAATTATGTATAAGAGACTGATAAGTTTCATAGAAAAAAATAATATTTTATCAAACTCACAACATGGATTTAGAACGGAAAAATCTACACAGACAGCAATTTACGAATGTAGTAATAGTATACTGAAATTAATTGACAATAAGGAACATGTAACTGGCCTATTCTTGGATTTATCGAAAGCATTTGATGTTGTTGACCATAAAATCCTCCTTACCAAACTAAATCCATATGGTGTTAGAGGTCTAGCTAATAAATGGATAGAGTCTTACTTAACAAGGCGTAAACAAATAGTAAGCTTGAGACACAAGGATGATGGAACCAAATTACTTAATGAAACATTGTCCAATGAGGGAATTATTGAATTTGGAGTACCCCAGGGATCGGTTTTGGGCCCACTACTCTTTCTTCTATATATCAATGATATAACACAGAACGTTCATTCACATAAGGAAATTTTGTTTGCGGACGATACAACACTCTTAATAAAAGGTGAAACTAAACAGGTCATACAGCAGTCTGCTGACTCCGTTACAGGAGAGTTAACCAAATGGTCACAAGATAATCGCCTCATAATAAACTATAAAAAGACAGTATGTCTAAATTTCCACACTAAACAGAATAGGAATCCTGCGATGCCCAATATAACATTAAATGGTCATCAAATAGAAAATAAATCAGAAACAAAGTTTTTAGGACTATGGATACAACAAGACTTGAAATGGAATAAACATATACAATATCTGAATACTAAACTGAACTCGATGTGCTTTGCGTTACGTATTTTGAAAACCTGCACTAGCATGCGCACATTAAGAAATACTTATTTTGCTTATTTCCATTCATACTTAAGATATGGGATCATATTTTGGGGTATGTCGCCAGATGTACTAAGCACGTTTAGGATACAAAAGAGGGCGATTAGAATTATGGCAAATGTAAACTCTCGAGAATCATGTAGACCTCTGTTTAAAGATTTAAACATATATATCTTCGAAAGTATTATGTTTTTTAAAAAGAATTTAATGAATAAAGATGTTTTTCTTAAAACAAACAATGATGTTCATAGGCATAACACAAGACAAAATCAAAACATTCATATTTCACACACACACACAAGCATATATCAAAAAGGAACTTTTCACACTGGAGTTAAATTATACAATAAACTACCCCAGTATATAAAACTGGCCCCAAAAATAAAAACCTTTGATAGAATGTTGAAAGCTTATCTGCAGTGCCATTGTTTTTACTCAGTAGTTGAATATTTTAGCGTATAGGAGTGATGGAATCTATAACTCTATTTTACTTTTTTAATTTAATTTTAATACCTAGCTGTATGTTGTTGTATTTATAGAATTAAGTTTTCATATTATGATAATAGAGTGAGGTGTAAATAGTTGTGCAATAAGATTGTATCTATTAAGATTTGCTATTATAATAAGTTATAAATAGTTATAATCTTAGTAATATATACCTGTTAGTTCTTTTATTTTATGCATGTAAATTCTGACGTGTCCTATATCAAAAATGTATTGAATGCATGTATTTGATCAAATGGAATTAATAAAAATCTATCTATCTATCTATCTATCTAACTTTCGAATTTGTGTTTGTTAATGTTAATTGAATGATTTTTATCGATTTAGGATGGAGACCGTATGATCTGAGGATTTTTAGCAGTGTCAGTCTATGAATACTATCATAGGCTTTCTTGAAATCTATAAAAGAGATAAAGAGTTGCTTATTTCTGTTTTTGTAATATTCCATTATTAATTTCAGGCTAAGGATTTGGTCTGGACAACTTCTGTAAGGGCGAAATCCTCCTTGATATTCTCCAAGTTGTGGTTCCAGAATGTTTTTGATCCTGTTGTAAATTAGGCGAGAGAAAATTTTATATGTGCAGTCCAGTAGGGTAATTCCTCTGTAGTTATCTGGGTTCGTTTTGTCTCCTTTCTTAAATAATGGATGGATTATTCCTATGGTCCAGTGTGCAGGAATTTCTTCAGTAATCCACATTTTAACTAGATGTTGATGAAGATTTATAATCGCAGGTTTACCAGCATTTTTCCAGATTTCAGCAAAGACTAAGTCTTTGCCACAAGTTTTGTAATTTTTTTGTTCTTTAATGGCGAGTTCTACTTCATTAATGTTTGGAGGATTTATTAAATCAGGTGAAGTTAAAATAGGTGTATCAGTGCTTACTTGCAGGGTTTCCAGTGGATCATCACAATTTAACAGTTTCTCGAATGCTTCTGCAAGGATCTCTGTATTTTCTTGGTTAGAATGTGCTAACTTTCCTGTTTGATTTTTCAACATTAATGTTGGAGCTTCAATTTTTTTTAGATATTTACCAAATGTTTTGTAATACCATATGGTATTAAGAATTTATTTCCACCAAAAATCAATAAATGAGAAACGTTAAGGTAATTATATGGTACTAGTTTCGACCACGTTGTGGTCTTTTATCAGCTAGATGCTTGCATGTTATGCGAGAAAATAATCATTAATGATTTATAAGTAATATGTGACACTGTCCGTGAGCATAGAAAGGTCTGATTTTGTGGGAAGTATGATTTTCAAATTAAAAACTAGAAACTTTTTTCACAAAATACTTAATCTTAAAAATTACTTAACTAGAAACTTTTTTTTAACAATATACTCATTCTTAAAAATTACTTAGTCTATTAAAGATCATGAAAAACAATTGTTATGAGAAAATTATATAAGGAAATCACATCTGTTACATGTATTATTTAAATATAAATTAATTTTATAATAACATGAATAATGTTGAGTAAAAGTTTGGATTAAAATGCAATCAAAATCGTTAATGAAATTTCTTTGTTCCTTTTATGTAATTTGTGGCAATATCCTACCGTCCTTTGAAAATTCTAATATTTAAAAATCTAAAATACTTGATATGTGTTCCATCATCATCATCAATTTCAGTTTTCCAGCCTAAATCGGGTCGGAGCAAATATGGCACCCCTCCACTTTACTCTGTCTGTCCACCATCCTTCCTCAACCACTGAACTCCACTCCAGGTTTCGTTCTCTCACACTGTCCTTCACAAAATCCATGCACCGTACTCTAGAACTTCCTTGTCCTTTCTTGTAGTCATCCATCTATCCATCACTATTTTCGGGCTCCTTTCATCATTCATCCTTACCATCTCAATCTGTTCTGCTCCAGCTAAACATTCAGCTTCTGCTGTATATTCACTACCTTTCGAATATCTTCATTTCTCACTGTATCTCTCCGAGTCTTCTGTACCATACTCCTCAGGAATTCAATTTCGGCTGCCTGTATTCTACTTTCATCTCTCCTCATCATCGGCCAAGTTTCTGCTCCATACGTCTTTATTGGTAAGTAATAGGTCTTGTACATCACTTCTTTAAAGCCCGCTGATGAGCCAGCTTGGTGTTCCTTGGTGTAACTCCACTCAAGACACGGCATGAACCTAGAAAAATTGCTTGAGTTTTAATTCACTGGCCATGAAAGACAATATACCATCTTTTTGGAAGCCTTCATAGCGAGGTTAAGGCTACTTGAGCTTTTAGCTCTCGCAGTAAAGAGGTGCAGTTGCGCTTCATAAAAAGGGAGGTAGCGCACAGTTTGCTACTCCTGTGGGGACTGGGCACAGACACCAAGAGCCTGCTGATGAGCCAGCCTGGTGTTCCTAGGCATAACCCCACACAAGACATGGCATAAACCTAGAAAAATTGTTGAGTTTTAATTCACTGGCCACGAAAGCCAATATACCATCTTTTTGGAATCCTTCATAGGGAGGTTATAGCCATTCTTGAGCTATTCTCATGCAGTAAAGAGGCGCAGGTGCGCTTCATAAAAAGGGAGGCAGCGCGCAGTTCGCTACTCCTGTGGGGGTCCAGGCACGGACACCAAGAGCCCGCTGATGAGCCAGCTTGGTGTCCTAGGCGAAACCCCACACAAGACATGGCATAAACCTAGAAAAATTGCTGATTTTTAATTCACTGACCATGAAAGCCGATATCCCATATTTTTGAACTCTTTTCATTGCATAATAAATAGCATATGTTTTTAAAATTAATATTATTTTATTAACTTATATTATATTCTACTGTTAATTAGAATGAATTTTCTTCCTTGTTTTGATTCAAAAACTCGATTGAAATATTAACAAACCTTTGCTTGCAATTATTTTAGTTTTTTATAGCAACACCGCTAAAGGAGGCCATAATATGGACAAAACTGGTATGTTTATTAGTTAATTTATATTAATTTAATTATTATTGACTAAAGTGGAAATAAATTGATTAAATCGTCAATAAGGAAAGCTATTAGATATTATTCTTTTAGCACGAAACATGTTGTATACGAAAACAGACGCAAATTAAATCAGAGTTTCAAATGTCCCAAGGAGCCAACAATCTCAGATGCACATGCACACCAGCAATCGAAATGTAAATCTGGTTGTCAGTCTAGGTTAGCTGACTGCTCAGGTCAAGAATGTTGAGAATTAGCTTTTTCTTCTATTGCTTTGGAACAATACTGGGGCATGAGAACAACATCCAGTGTGGTAGAGATATCATGACGGTCCCAACACCATGAGATTTGTCCCAGTAGCAGTTTGAGTACTAGGACCAAGTTCCACGCATGGGATGTGGCTGGAGCTAGCATATTAGAGAGTGTACTGGTTGTATTCTGGCAGGACAGTTGCAGCCAGAGTGAACAGCTAGTCTGGAGATATAAGTTGGTTTTCATTTCTGTCCTGTTGTCGCTGGTGTGAGCGTGTATCTGGGATTCTCTACGGATATTTGAAATTCTGATTTAATTAACGTGAACATGTTTGGCCAAGCCTGAAAAAAATGCGATATTAAGTTTTTTTCACCAATAGCATATTTCTGATCATTATTATGAAACTCATAAAGATATACATTAACTAATAAAATACGTAATCGAGCAGCGATACATTTATAAGTAAAAGTTAATTATAATATTCTCCATATCATGATGAAAATGTCATACGTCCCTTACCTTTTTTTGAAGCATGTCCATGTAAGTCTACATAGAGGAACAAGCCTGACTCTGCAGGATCGAGAGTTGTCTTGCCAATACTAGTACAAGAAGCTTCTTTATTATTCGACTCATCCTGTGCACTTCCATAATTCAGATTCCCAAGATGTGATCCAGAACTATCTTTACTTTCACACAAGTAAAAAGAAGGTGACTGGTTCTCCAACTCTGCACTTAACTCGAGCTCTAACGCTGGCTTCATCTTATTGTGCGAATTAGGTGTTAAAACATCACTCAAATTAGTTATCGAAGACACACCTTCAATAATCAGAGCCTTGTCTGGCAAACCCTCAGCCTTAACAGATATCGTAGCATTGTTCACATTCTCGTCATTCACATCACAGAACCCGGAAACCGTCCGGATTAATGTTTCGCGTATTGCAGCGAACACATTGTGTTCTTGTGGATATTTAGAAATTGGCCTAGATTCTTCAGACACTGAACTAACCTTATCAGCATTAATCAACGATACTTGATTTTCTTGTTTCTTCTCCTCAACAATAATTTGAGTTACTTGACTTTCAATATTGGGCACCTTATTTTCATCATCCTGCATTTGGGAACTATCAACTATAAGCACATCCTTTTGTACTGGACTAGAGGACTCGGCAGACAATAAATCAGGTCCATCAGAAGTATGAAGAGCACCATCATCATCATCATCATCATCTAAAAGCAAATTATCTGTAGCATAACATAACATTTCAGGAGCAATATCTTCCACTTCCCGTCCATGATGATAATATCGTATCAAAGAACGGGCAGCAAACACAGACGGATGGAAAATATACGATGGATTGAGATAAACTCTATTAAGATTAACTCCACGAGTATCTGTACGGTAATGTCCTCTAGCAACACCATCCGGATTCAGTATAGGGATGAGCTTGAACACATACATCTTTCGAAGAAGAACAGCTACCATATCTTCTCTCTGGAGGAGGAGGTTCAACAGTCCATTGAACACAAAACTGGATGGCGTTTCCCCAGGGTGAACTCTGGCACTAATAAAAATCACCTGCAAATAAAAAAAAAATAGAAAGTGTATTTACAAAAAATAAGAGTAATATGCATGCAAATACACACTCAAGAATAGTCAAATATGACCTATTTTCATTAGGGTATACGAAAGAGGCTTATTGGATCACATGTTTCCGTGCGTGTTACGTCCCCAACAAATTGTGATTGGCCAGAGCAATTTCAATGAATTTTGGTAAGGACTTACTACTACCCTGTCCAACCCCAAATGTGTCTTTCAAATTTTAATAAGTGCCACCAATCTAACAGTGACAATGCAAAATATTTCACTGGTTCTCAATATCTCTGAATATATTGCAGCAATCAACCTGAATTTTGTGTGATGACAGAAAACTATAAAGTAAGTTCATGTAACACATCAGCATCATACAGTGCAGCAAACAATGAAACTACAACGAGCACTAAACTCTTGCATACAATTCAAATCTATAACTTGAGGTATGATGAACATATTACTCTCTATTATGAGACACTCAAATGGTTAAAACCCAGAAAACGCAAGATCTATCATATCCTATAGTAAAGCCATCATTACTTCTGAATTGACATTTCAGTGTTACCCTAGTTATCTAGCGGTCAGAAGGAAAATCACTTTAAGACAATCACAGGCAGCCATTCAAATCGATATATCACGACAAATCGAGTTTCGTTCGTGATGTCACGATTTAGCAAACAAAACTGTAGCCTAGCACTCAAACGTCAAGTCGCAAGTAATGCTGACTTTACTATTCTTCAATACAGGTTACTGACCCAAAAATCACCACTGTACATCTCCCTTAAACTTAAGCTGCTCTCATCTTTCCATAGTAACAGTAAACGTACTCGATCCTCCCTTGCTATTCCCCTACACCAAACTTCCTGCTTTAACAAATCATTTGTGGTCATGGGTTCTAGACTGTGAAATTCCCTACCACTCAATGTCAGGAATGCGACCTGACTGAAGAAATTAAAAACAGTATGCCACGACCATCTGATGAGTACTGCTGACTGACTTGTGTGAATGAATGTGTAATTGTAATTGAAATAATTATTAATGTAAATTCAGGAGTAACTGAAGGCTTGGGAATAATAATAATAATAATAGCAGGAAAGATAGGAGAAGATAAGATGAAAGCAATGGTGTTTGCAGATGATCTCATGGTCTGGGGAAACAAGGAGGAGGAAATTCAGGAGCAACTGAAGGCTTGGGAAGAAACAGTGGGAGAGTACGGATGGAAGTTCAACATCAGTAAATGTGAGATCCTGTTAACAACCAGGAAAAAGGACAGACCAATGAGTGGGATAACACTTGGAAGTGGACAGCTGAAGAAGGTGGAAAGTCTCAAGTACTTGGGAAGTATAGTGGAGGAAAATGGGAGAAATGACAAAGAGATTACGGAACGTGGCAGACAGGCAGAAGCATTAGGAGCTTAGTGTGGAATAAAGATGTCCCACAAAAAAGCAAGGAAGTGTTATACAGAAGCTACTATATCCCGATACTGACCTATGCTTCAGAAACGTGGACAATGAAGAAAAGAGACATAAGGAGAATACAGGCAAGTGAAATGAAGTTCCTGCGAAGTAGGATCGGAGTAACAAGAAGAGACAGGGTGAGGAATGAAAAGGTCAGGGAAATGGTGAAAGAGGAGCCCTTGCAAGATAGAATTGAGACATCAAGACTGAGGTGGTATGGACACTTAAAGAGAATGGATGAGAAGAAGATTCCCAAGAGGATACATGAGATGCAGATGCAGAAGAAACGACCAAGGGGAAGACCAAGAGATAGATGGCTGAAAGGAGTGGAGGAATGTGTCAAGAAGAGAGGTGAGGACTGGACCAGAGTGACAGCGGGGAGGTGGTGGGAAGAAAGGACTAAGTGGCGAGGCTTATGTTCCAAACAGACCCAGCCTGGGGCTGGAAACTGTACAAGATGATGATGATGATGATGATTAATGTAAATTTGTGTTTCGTTTTTGCAAACTCTGTTTTCACCGGTTAAATTAATAGCACAATATGTGGTGAAGTGTATGAGAGGGCCGAGAGCCCTAACTTCGCCACTAAAACAATGTCCCTCGCTGTGGAGACTCATTTTCTTGTAGCAGTGATGCGGGTGAATCTAATGTTTGAACAAAGTGTAGCGGTCATAGTTATCAGGAAAGTGAGGTTGGTTGGTTCCTCAGTTTAGGGGCTGTGACAATGCGGTCATGTAGCCCCTTGTACTTTGGGTGTGTGTAGAATCTGTCTGATAACCGGTGTTAATTGTGATGGCTGTATTGGTGTGTGTATCTGTTTTAATTCAAGTAAGGACTGCAGACACTGAATTTTTTCAAGTAGTTCCTACTTTTGCCGACAAACGCCACCGTCAACGACCAACTAGTTCAGAAATTAGTTACCAGATGCCACCGCAGTCGGCTCCTGACGACGAACGTAGGAACCTAAGAACGTTAGTCAAATGTTTAACCTATATTAATTTAGCTTTACACAGGTGTAATTAGTGGAAGGTTTTTTAACATGCCATAAATCTATGACATGGGACCGCCGGCTTTACTTCCCCTCCTAGGCATACTGAGGGATTTTTAACGTTCTTAAAAAATCTGACGACTTTGGCCGGGTTTGAAGCCGCGATCTTGGGCATAGAAGCTCAGCATGCTACCGACTACGCCACCGAAGCCGCTGAAAGTGAGGTTAAGCCTCTAAATAAATACAAAGCGTGTTTGTTGTTCCAAAGAAAGGCGTGTGTTATAGCCAGTGTTTTCCAGGTACCGCAAAGAATCTATCCACAAGGGTCCCAGTTATTGTTGTTTGTGTATATTTATATCATTGTGTGCAACAAGATAAATTACTTAGCTTAGGTATACCTTTTCCTGCCTGTTCTACCATCCGCAGAGAGTAAAGGAAGACTTTGGTATGTATCAGCTAGTCATGCTCAATGTTCACGCCTTGGGGTAGGAGATCTCGTTGCTGGGGGGGGGGGGGGGGTCATTTAATTATTTTATTCGGTGAGGATCCATATGACCTGAGTCTGGCGTCCATCTTGTCGAGATTGCGTTAAGGGGATTTTTGTACACTTGTGGCCTGTACGTGAAGGCGATAGATAGATTCAGTATATATTAAGGGTAAGTTACAATTGGCGATACCCTTGTGGCGGAGCTGTTGTAAGATTACAAACTAGTACTTCGAACTAGTACATAATTCCTTAGTGTCCAATATATGTATTGTACAGGGTCATTAAACATGTGCGCGCCACTAAACACGGCAAGCTAAGCCGGCTGTGACTAGCACAGATCGCAGCCGCACGCACCCGCTTCAGCCAGCAGTTGGCGTGCTCCGGTGACTCATATCGTTAGTTCACACGTGTTCCAATACAATTAGGAGGATCGCTAAACGATTCAAGAAAACAGGCTCCGTAAATAATAAATAAGTTAACAAACAACAAAAATTAGATGAGAATGTTGTCCATCAGAAGATGTCAGGTGTGTGTTACTAGAAAGGGAGGACATTTTCAGCATCGGCTATGAGCACTGTAACATGTTTGGTAAAAAGTGTGAAAGTGCGCGCCAACTGCCGGCTGAACCGGGTGTGCGCAGCCGCGATCTGCTCTAGTCACAGCCGGCTTAGCTTGCCGTGTTTACTGGCGCGCACATGTTTAATGACCCTGTAGATAAGCCTCATTCTGTGACTTTGGACACATATTTCAGTGATGACTGTGTGTTGGTGTGAGTTAATTTGTGTATTGATGAAAGCTTTAATGTAAGACAGGGCAAGCACTAGTACCATAGAAAGATCATTTTGCTATAAAAAATATTATTTTTATGTTTCTTGTCTGAAATGATTACAATGTTTGGACATTGAGAGTGAAATCCTTGCTCTATATTTTATCACAACTAACCAAAAGCTATTTAGTCAATCACATGAAAATTCATTCAACAGGAAGGAGTGTTTTAAGCGGAAAAGACTGATGGAATTTATGAAAATAGGTTATTTGGTTCATGGAACTCTTGTTTATAAATGTTCTGATTTTTCCTTATATCCTAATCAAGCGAACACATTGAAGTTTTGTATAAAGAACCACTATTACCTATTATCTATCTACTGGTACATAATTCTGTGGCATACGCATTGTAACAGAATTATTCTACTACAGAATCCCACCCTTGGGTTATGCCATCGTGCACTTAACATTTTATTATATTGGGTTAAAATCTGTGGTTGTTTGTGGAGATATTATTATCGTGCTTGTACATATGTAGTGCCAGCTTGTCCCGTGGTGTAGGGGTAGTGTGCCTGCCAGGGCCGGTCTTAGGGGTTTCAGCGCCCTGTGCGAAATTCGATTTTGGGCCCCTCTGTGCGAGCCGGGTTGCCTAACTTTGGCAAAAATTATGAGGAATCATGAAAATGTAAAGTAGAAAATGCAGGCAAAGGCAAGGCACCGAGTTATCGGATGAAATTAAATAAAATGAACCATTTACCCATTTACTATATTGCGTTGTAGTAAGGGCTGGACTCTATTATCTAATAGGTGATGCGTAGCAAATTACAATAACTATTTTTTAGCCTATTTTCATTTTATGAAAAAAATATGAGATCACCTTTTGTCCGTGTGTTTGTGTGTGCGTGTGTGTGTCCCCCCCCCTAATATCTTCTAAACAGCTGGAGCGATTTCAATGAAACTCAGTAAGATCATAGCACCATTTTGGCCGACTCCGACTGTGCCCTTCAAATTGTATTGTGTTTCATCAATCCAACATGGCGGCTGTGCAAAATATTTCACCAGCATTCAGTATCTCCGAAACTATTACCGATATCACCCTGAAATTGTGTACGGTGGTAAAGGGCACTACTAGACGTTCACCTATGAGATTTTCAAAAACTTGGTAACTACAAAACCAACATGGCAGTCAAGCGAATTTGAGACTTTAAGTAGACTTTTCTCGCGATTTAACCATCCAAACTTAATGAAACTTGGTACAGCAAATGTTTATACACATTGTAATGCACTGGTGTCTAAGTTAGTTCAATTGTTTATATAACCTCAAAATGGCGGCTGTGCCAAATATTTCACTGGCATTCTATATCTCCGAAACATTTTCAGATATCACCCTAAAATTTTGTACGATGATAAAGGGCACTAGTACAAGTTAATCTATGTAACTTTCATAAAAATGTAATGTACAAAACGAACATAGCGGCCAAGCGAAGTTGAAACATTTTAATATACTTTTCTCGAGATTTAACTCTCTGAGCGCAGTGAAATGTGGTAGAGTAAATGATTATACATATTGTAATGTACTGGCATCTAATTTAATTCAATTGTTTACATAACCTCAAGATGGCGGCTGTGCAAAATTTTAAAATTAAGTTTTTATTTCTTGTGTCGTAATCATGCAATCGAAGTGAAAGTTTGAACAATGAAGCTACGCAATAATTTTCCTTTAATGATACATAACTCTATGACCTATACATATATCAATCCAAAATGGCGAGCATCCGATATATTTAGACAGCTCTCAATATCTACGAATCTTTTACAGCAATCGAACTGATTTTTTTATGTTCATAGAAGCTATGAACATAAGTTCACCTATAGGACTTTCAGTCACCTGGTGATCACAAATCCAACATGGCGGCGACGCGAATTATAAATATTTAAATGGACGTTTCTCGCGATTTAACCATCCGAGTGCAGTGAAACTTTGCACGTTAAATGCTTATACAAATGTTAATCCACTGGCATTTAATTTATTTCAATTGTTTTCATAACCACAAGATGGCAGCTGTGCGATATTTTAAAATCTCGTTTTTACTTCTTGTGTTCTAATCATGCCATTGAAGTTTGAATACCACATGTACACAATAATCTTCATGTAATAGTACATAAATCAAAATCGAACCTGGCGACCATCTGAAATATTTAGACGGTTCTCAATATCTACGAATGTATCACAACCTTCAAACTGAAATTTTGTATGTAGATAGAGGCAATTAACATGAGTAGGATATATGAAAATAGGCTGTATAGTTATTCACGGAACTACTTGTTTCAGTTGTGATGCAAAATGTCAACATAACAAAATCACTGGAAAAATACACTTACAGGAATCAAGCTTTACTAATTCAAACAACTACGACACACAGGGAAAAAAAAACACTAAAACCCAAACCCTTATGAGTAGGGAGCTTTCCGTGCTTTGACTGAAGCAAGCTGTCTTACTAATTGGGCTAAATCGAGTGAACGCGCAACATCGTTCTCGTTGTCGTAGGAAGGCGGAGAGGTGATACTCCGACGTGGCGCGTCCCAGGTGGCGGATAGGGGGGTCCTCACCAGTTTTGCTGGCGGACTTGAGCGAAATAAAATAGCTCTCGCGGACCAAACACACTCCCATTTCTAATCAATCATCCTATCATATTCCATTCATCACCTTTCCAGATCACATCTGGAATTGTAATCCCTGACTACGGTCAGATCATGGGTCCTAGACCAGACAATCAACTCAAGTATGAACAGTCTTCTAATGAACTCTTCCACCGCAAGGCACCATTCGGATACGGTGGGGTGCCGCGTAGAAGAGTCGGGTGAGTCGGAGCGCCTGGAAACCCGAAAGTCCAAATACAAACTCAAAATTAACAAACATGGGGAATTTTCATTCTTTGCAACATTAAACATAAATTCGTTAATTAAAATTGGAAAACTTAAGCATTTAACCGATATATTGGACCAACACAAGATCTTAATAACAGCACTTCAAGAACTTAGAAACACAGACCAAGACCCCATTGAATCTAGAGGATACCGTCTCTACAAGGGACCTCCAGGACCACGAGTTATGAAAAATGTCCCCCAATTTGGTATGGGATTTTTAGTACATACCAGTATTATTGATTCAGTGGAAGACTTTTCGTCGAACTCATCAAGGTTAGCAACTTTAACAATTAGGACAGGAAACAAAATATACTCTTTGATAAACGTTCATGCCCCAACTAATGACAAGAATGTCAAAAAATTTAGAGATGAAACGGACAATTTTTGGGAAGAACTTGCCTTACTAATATCAAACATTCCAGACACTCATGTTAAAATCTTGCTTGGGGATTTTAATGCAAAAATTGGTCAAGAAAGAAAATTTCGTCCAATAGTAGGTAAGTGGCCAGCTCACAAATTCACTAACAAGAATGGTCAAAGATTAATCACCCTTTGTGAAGAACATGGCCTACGTCTCGAAACTACTAGATTTAAGCGAAGACCACACAAACTTATGACCTGGAAATGCCCTAACAGTGCACTAGGGGAATTCCAGATAGACCATGTTGCAATGGATAAAAAGTTCTACAAAGAAATATATAACGTGAAGGTACTACGTGGGGTCGATGTTGACTCTGATCATTATATATCCAAGATAAAGATCAAGTTAACTCCACGACGTAAACAAAAATCGTCAAACTCGACCATGCAAAGGCAATATGACCCTAGTTATTTAATAAATAATGTGTCCTATAAGGAAAAGTCTAAAACTCTCTTAAGTGACAAGCTAGAAACGATGGTTGACACACTGAAAACCGTTGCTGTCGAAATTGCCCCTATTAGGAAAAGGAAAAAGCATGCATGGTGGAATGCGGAATGTGATGCTGCAATTCGGAAAAGACACACAGCATGGCTCAATGATCAGCAAAAGAGGACCACACAATCGCGAGAAGAATTAACCATTGTTCGAAGGGAAACTGCCAAAGAAATTAGGAGAATTAAAAGAGAAAATCAAAAAAAGTCCATACAAATTATTGATGATTCCTTTAAGCAACACAAAACAAGGGACTATTACAGGACATTTCGTCAATATCATTCTAAATACAGCCCTCCTACACTATTAATGAAAGATAAATCAGGTAAACTAGCCCACAATGATACTGATAATGCTAAAATTCTAGCAGATTATTTTAGAGAACTACTAAATGCTGATGAACCTAAGGAATATCTTGATTTTGAGCCTAATCCAAAAAATAAAACAAATTTACAGAACATTATTCCTCCTGACTTGACTGAAGTATGTGCAGCGATTAATTGGCTCAAAAATTATAGAGCAGCAGGAGAAAATTCATTGGTAGCAGAACTATGGAAATATGCAAATGAACAAACCATCTCCAACCTCCATAAACGCCTCATCGATGTATGGAATTCGGAACAAATACCAGAGGAATGGAGAATGGCTGTAATCCACCCAATTCATAAAAAGGGTGATAGATCAGACCCGAACAACTACCGTGGGATTTCCTTGCTTGATGTAACATACAAGATTCTATCTAGAATTATCTTGACAAGAATTCAACAACAACTCGATCAAGAACTAGGAGAATATCAAGGAGGGTTCCGACCAGGTCGCAGCTGTCCGGATCAGATCATCAGTCTGAAATGGATAGTGAAATATCATAGAATGAGACAAAAGGATTTGGTCATTACTTTTGTGGATTTTAAGAAAGCTTATGACAGTATCCATCGAGGGTCATTACTTAATATCCTTAGGGAATTTGGGTTACATCGAAAGCTTATCAACCTCATCGGCGTTACTTTGAAAGATACTAAATCAAAGGTTAAATTTCGAGGCACCTTGTCTGAACCATTTGATATCCGGACTGGACTTCGACAGGGAGATGGTCTATCACCGTTATTATTTAATTGTGTTCTTGAAAAGATCATGCGTGAGTGGAACAAAACTTGTCCTCCAAATGTAAAGATTGGTACTAATATAAAACTGAATTGCTTGGCCTTTGCGGATGACCTTGCACTGCTTGCAACCAGTATAGATGAGGCTAAACACCAAATTGAAGAACTTGGGTCTATTGCAGCAAAAGTAGGACTTCAAATTTCATTTGAAAAGACTGAAATAATGGCATCCTTTGATGTGGAAACACAAGCTATTACATTGATCAACAATAAAGAAATTAAAGTTGTACATAAATTTAAATATTTTGGGGGGATTATAACATGGAATTTGAATGAGAAAGCGTCAATCGAAAATAGAACAACAAAGTTGACAAGCGCAATATATTACTTGGTCTAGTTACAAAAAAAAAAAACACTCTCCATAAATGCCAAATTACGACATTACGAATCAGTTATTAAACCGGAAGCAATATATGCTTGTGAAACACTTTTCAAGTTAAACACTCGATCAGTTACTGACACATTACAGAAGATTGATAGAAGAATTCTCAGGACTATAATTAATAAAAAACATCAGGTGGATGGTCAATGGCGTCGATTACCAAATGAAGTGGTTTATAAAGAAACAGAGTCTATAGTCGATACTATGCGAAAAAGGCGAATTGCCTTTTTTTGTCATATCTCACGCCTGCCGGATACCAGACAATTAAAAGTATTATTTAATTATTTTTTCAAAAGTAAAACAAAGAACTCTTGGTTTATGGAAATTCAAAATGATCTGGATGAACTCGGCTTGACAATGTCCCAAATTGCTAACAAAGATGAGAAGAATATCTTGAAAAACAAGAACATCCGACTTCCCTTAAAAAACTTTACCCGCAAAACTTACACTATAAGCGATGCAGAGAGAGCGGCAAGGTCAACTAGAATGAAAATGTTTTGGGAAAAGAAGAAAAATAAGAAGCTGAATCTCTAATATTGTTTTTGAGATATGTATATACTTGTTTTGGTTAAGTGCTCCAATGCGGGCGTAACATATGTAAATAAATAAATAAATAAATAAAGCAAGTTTTGACAGTCTCTCTTGGCCCATTGTAGCACGCAGGTAGGTTTTAATCAACTTCAATTTTGAAAATCTACGTTCACCCAAAGCGGCAGTTACTGGCAAGGTTAAGAGAATTCGCAAAGCTACATCAACGTTTGGAAAAACGTCAATCATATTCGTGCTCTAAATGAACTGTAACGCAGCACGAGTTTTTTTTTTTTTGCGTTTGGTGGTAGGCATGGGCTCAAATGTTGCAGCTCAGAACATAGATCCATCCCACTTATATCAGACTCATTATTTCCACTAGAAAGCTGCTTTTGCAAGTTCAAGCAACGATCCTTGAGTGTACTACTATCTTTAATAGACACAGGCAGTGCCTTTAGATCGTACAAAAATCCCCATGTATCGGAAAGCTCTTTAAAGAAAAAGAATATTTTCTTTAAAGCTACTGTTAGGAGTTTGTCAAAGAAACTTTTATTGAAGAGTCGTTGTAGCTTCACTTGATTGCGCTTAACCTTAGCCTGAACTTCAGCCTCTGTCAGCTCCAGCTCCGACTCTGACCTCTCTCAGTGCCTGACTCGATGACTCGGTCCGTGACATCTTCCTCAATCAACCGTTTAGGGGGTCTAATCTTCCTTTTCAGTCTACCTTCTTCGACCTCACGAGACACAGACGCGATGATTTCTTTAGCCGAAGTTATAGCGCTTTCATAGCGTTCTTGGGAATATTTTTCAAGGTACGCGATACAACCTTCCGCGAAAGAAGACGCCTTTTGTATATCAATTGCTTCTGCTTGCATGGCTTTGCTAACTACCGTATGTTTACTTGAAACAAAATGTCGTGCCATACTACAACAGCAACGACAAATACGAATGTCACAATTTTTTTGCCAAGTATTCAGCTTCATTGCGTAGCCCCGAATCAAAAGCAGGATTCTCCCTAATGGCCTTTATGGCTGCCTCTACCAAATTTGTATCGTATCTAAGAGGCCTCACTGCATCTATGCGAAACTCCCAGCGAGTGTCGCTCAAATATTTTAGAGTCAAATTACAAATGTAAGCTAACAAAATAGACCACCGGCCAGGAGATGACGAAAATAAAACATATATGCGTTGAATAATGCCAAATAGAGTAATGCAGTAAGGGCAGCATTTGGCTGAATCAGATAACACTAGATTTAAGGAATGGCCACCACATGGAACATATTTTGCGCACGGGAACTGTTTTACAATGCGAGCTTGAACTCCTTTATGTTTACCTTTCATATTCGTGCCGTTGTCAAAGCCTTGACCTCTAAGGTGTTCTAGCTTTAACCCCATTTCTGTCAAAGTATTAATGATCAGATCGGCACATTATTGGACTGATCAGTAGGATTTGTTTGGGAAGATCTCCCGTCTATTGACGTTGAAGGTCGGACGAATTTTTTTAAAACTTCAGCTGCCTTCTTGGCTTCTTCTGCATGCTGCAACCTTCGTTTTGTGTTTGCAGCTCCACTAGCTTTACCGGAAGAGGCCATTGTTGTAGGGTTTCTCGTTCTTCGTCCCGACTTTACACCATCTGCACCACGCATTCGAATGAACGACAATTAGCAAGGACCATAACAATGCCGCGCATTGTGCTAATATGTCCTGCCATCTACGAGCGGGTCGACGCAGACTTCGCCCAACCACTCGAGCTGTTTGTTACGATTTCATTCTCTTTGACTATGTCTCCAGCTCGTGCCACACCTGCACCCCTTTCTCCAACCTCACTTTCCTCTCTCCCTGCCTTCCTCGCTTTCTTTCTCTCTCCTTCGCCTTGCTACAGCTCTGTTACAACAGCGAACCGAACCGAAATATCACGGAAATGCCCGAGCGCTGCCGAAGGTCGATTTGGTTGGTCCCAGGCCCGGGAGTCGAGCCGGGTTACGTTTCCACGATAGTGAAAAGGCAAGGCAAGATAGAGAAAGATATAGTGTTTGCTAATCACTATTTCACAGAGGTTTAACTTCAGTCTGTCATGGACTAAGGTGCGCGTAGGGTTTACAGTTGTGAGAGATAACACCGGTTGAACTATTTTTAAAAACTGATTCCCTTATTTTTTTGACGAACTCGCATTTACCTATCTTGCAATTTGTTGAATAGGAAATACATCGAAATTTGCCTATCTTTGGGGGACGTCTTCGGCGCCCCCTAAACCGTTGGCGCCCTGTGCGACCGCACATGTCGCACACCCCTAAGACCGGCCCTGGTCCCTGCCTCTCAACCGGAGGCCCCAGGTTCGAGTCCTGACTCCATCAGGGATTTGAGAAACTGACGTGAGGGCTGGAACGGGGTGCACTCAGCCTCGTGAGGACAATTGAGTAGCTCATAATGTCCATTATTATGGTCCATATTGACGTAACTATATTTCAAAAGAATAATAGGATATCCACCTTTCAATACTAGCATTAATAAATAGTATTGAAAGGCGGATATCCTATTATTCTTTTAAAATTGAGTAGCTGTCCCACAATGAGGCAGCGCCCTGGTCACAAAAACCAAGCCATGACCGAAGGGACCCGATGCGCTGACCACGCGTCACCCCAATATCTGCAGGCTAAATGGCTGTGCAGCAGTCACTTGGTAGGTCTAGGCCCTTCATGGGCTGTAGTGTCAGGATTTCTTCATATGTAGTGCAGTTTCATTCCTGAACGATGTATGCCAGAAGATATGTCATATTAATTATTAGTTTTGGACATTTGACACTACAGTAAAGTGGGATATTTCAAGTATTATCACGTTATTGAGGACAGGGATAATTATTGCATAGTTATCACCTAGTTAGAGACACTATTTCGTTTTGGATAAAGTTAGAATTAATCATTTTCATCTTAGATAATGTAAAGTTTTCAATCTGGCCATAGTATTAGGCACTCGGGCTTAGATTTTGGAAAGGCTAAAATAGAACAACCAAGGAGTTTTAGGGTGGAATTCAGAGACATTTCTTGAGGACACCTTGAGGAGACCTTGACTAAGGAGGCCTTGAGGCTTCCTCCAATCTGAAGGTCTCCTTGACATTGGTTTTACCGTCAGAGTCATTTTCCTAAGGTCTCCTTACTCAAGAGATCCTCAAGGTTTCCTCGAAAGTAAGATTCACTGGTACCAATCACAAACGAAAAGTTTCACTTGTGTTATTCGAATAAGAATTAAGCTGACGTGTCTTACAATATAATCTGATGTTGCATGATATTAACCTTGATATATTAAACATTATAATTGATTGTCAGCTAGTCACGCATGATACACGTGTGATTAACGCGTACTTATTTCAATATTACTTTTTGAAACTTTTGGCAATGGTCAGTGTAGCTTTTGTTTCCAGACAAGCTGTAAAGCAATCTTCGCGCCCTGGTATTTCTAACGTACTGTAATTATGTCCACATGGAGTATAGAGTGGAGTAATAAAGAAATTGTTGTGTGTAGAGGATAAACATTTTGGTGTGAAAATCGTCCTCCAGTATAAAAATATACCTGAAAATAAGAAGACGGACGAAGTTACCGTGGAAAAAAGAAGAGAACATGTCAAAATATAATGGAGGCGTTCAACTGTGTGCCTGAGCACAAGGTAAGATTTCCTCAATTTTCGTATTATTTCTGTAGTAAGACGCACCTGTTGATTATTTTAAAGCACCAATATGGCCAATAACTTTGAAGGTTACCGTACCATAACCTATTAGGGCCTACGCGCAATAAGCAACCAAAATCCGGAGGTATGCACAAAGTTTTAAATCATATAATGAAATGCACACAGACTTTGAAAGTACGTTACTTTTTATGAAAATTTTGTTTCATTGTATGATTCTCTCCATTCAAGAACGTGGTATCTTCTCAGCTTGAAAGCTGCATAGTTCAAAGACATGCCAGGCAAGTTACCACTCATTACAGCATACTCTAATTTTAAAAGATGCAGCATGAAAACCTCAAGTTCCCAGAGTACAATAAACAAACATAGCATGAGAATAAACCATTTTAGTGCTACAGGTGACGGTTATTATCAAGCTTTGTGCAAATGTTCTTGTACTGTGACTTATTAGGCCTATTTACTCCAGGAAAGGCCTTACGATAATTACTAAACTTGTTGGTGGTTCTTTGATGAGGCTGCAGATGCAGTTTGCAAAGCTCATAAGGAGAGAGATAACGAATTGTACCTTTTTTTTCAGAAGAAGCATTTAAAGATTTTGAGTCGTTATGAGAAATAGTAAATGTTACTTATGATAAAAATGACATCAGTGATTCATATGGTGCCACATGGCATAAATGGAGTCACAGTTGTATGGGGGAAGGCTTTGCTATTGACATCCAAACAGTCCCTCTCGAAATACTGTGATAGACAACATGGTGGATTTGTTTATATGGGTCTGATGTCGTCATGTACAGTAGATCAGGTGTTTTACATGTTTAGGCCAATGGAATAAAAATTGTTTTAGAATGTTTAAATAATGTTGAATGGTTAGGTCTGGTGGATACTAAAACCATAACATGATAGAAGCTTACTATTACCCTCCCATACATTTGAAATTGGTGCCAAAACAACTATTATCCAAAAATCACTGATAAGTGACAGGTTAGGTGAGGACTGAAGATCCACTGAAAATTACTGTAAGTGACTCCTACATTCCCCCCTGCCTATATCATAATGGTGCCAGCATATTGTTCAATGTTCCATTGGATATTCTCGGTCTTATTAGGTGTGTAATAAGTATACTGAGATAGGAATGCTGGTATATCGAGAACCTCCCAATTGTATAACATGGTATTCTATGGACTATTTATGCCATAGAAGGACAATGGCAGTAAAGAGCAACTTAATTGCCACTATGGGCTAGCCAACACAGGAGTACATTACAGAGGAAAGTATTGGGGATCACTGTGGAGAGATAACCACTAAGTTACATATGCCTATCCACCTGTGGAGCATGAGCATAGTTAGGACAAAATAGCCCCATTTTGCAAGAGGGTATCTGAATTAAAATGTTTCCTTCTCGGATAGCTTGCAGATTGTACTGCATAAGTGTACATACGATGGTAGGCGCACTGTCACACATCGGAAAACCAAGGGTACTTACTCCCAATATTTGCTAGATGCACATAATATTGTGATGAGACTGTGCAAATTGTAGCAGACTTTATAGTTCCTCTGATCATGAACTGCACAAAAAAAATATTTACATAACTATAACATTCAAAGAATTGTGCATAACCTGCATCCCCTAACAGGAAGCCTTTCTCTCTCGTTTTCAAAAATTCTTGCATCGTGAGCAGATCCAGGCCATCGAATAACGATGTCACAGATTTCAACATCTGGACCTGCAACACACTAGGAGTATTCGACATCATATTAGTCCATATTGACATATAATCCTATTTGACTAATAAAAATTTTCCCTCTATTCAACACAAAAATTTTATTATTGAAATTATATTATTTCATTATTGGGACATGTTTCGAGCTCTCAATCAGCTCATCATCAGCCAAGTGCCCTCACAAACATAATAAAACACTCACCAAAAATACAAAGTTCATCAAGTACAATAAACAACATGCATTAAAAAATTGACATATAATAAAACTTAGCATCTTATAGTAAAATTAACAACTTATTATAATGGAAACATCTAATGTTCTTTAATAAAAAGTTGATGTTGCTTCGTTCTGACTTCCCCACACACACAACAAGCGGAGCTGTGTCATGCACATTCTGTTGACTATCATTTTGACCAGCCCACAAGTCATCATATGAAACGGATAATGTAAACTCCCATTGATGTGACAAGGTTCTTGTTTCGGCCCTCATGAAGCCTCCTCATAAAGTTAAGACACCCAGTGTGGCTCCTAGTTGAATGAGTTCTGTCTGTTAGTAGCATTTCATCTAAGAAAAAACAAATTATGCTAATCAGAAAAGAAAAAAAAAAAAAAATGACCCTCAAGAAATTTGAAATAGAAACCTAACCGATCGAAAAATTATCGCTCACCTTAATCTCGAATCCATGAGCACGGAGCGTGTGTGGCTTCACAGCTGTCTCAAGCTGGAATAACAGTCCGCGGCGCAAGCCTGTATGGCGATGACACGCCTCCGGGGAAGGAGGGGAAACAAAGTAGGGGTACGTGTGTAATACGCGTCTGTAGAGCAAGCCTGTGTCGAAGACATGCCTCCGAGAGAAGGAGGGGAAACCAAAAGTAGGGGCACGCGTGTAACACGCGTCTGTATGAACAGTAGCTAACATGTGCAACATGTGAGATCCTTCTACGCATGAGATGTGCTAAAAAAACTTGACATTAATTCTAATTCTTGAATATTGCGGAATACAAATGTGCCAATCTATTTTTTATTCCTACTTGTAAGCTTATCCATTAGTGTATCATACAAAATATTTGTTTCAAAATTAATCTCATTAAGATTATTAGATGGATTAATATTCCATTTATGATCAGTACCATTCATGTGCGTTCCCATGGCAGAAAATTTTCTATGTTTAATTGCATTACAATGTTCAGCATAACGCGTGTTAGAATTGCGTCCCGTTTGCCCTATATAATCAGCTTCACATTTTGTGCATTTCAATTTGTATATCCCTGATCTATTGTATTTATTTGTTTGATTAACTGATTTTGAAATTTAAAATTTTGTTGTGGTTGCTATTGTCAGTTTTATAAGCCACTTTTACGTTATATTTCTTCAACGCACTCGTAACATTATAAGTTAGATTGTTGATATAGGTAAATGCCGCATAGACTGTTTTTTTCTTTGTTTACTTTTACTAAATTAGATTTGTGTTTATTGGTAATTTTACTGATAAGGTTGTTAACGTACGTTCTGTTGTAACCATTTGCTTCCGTAATCTGATATATTATGGAAATTTCATCCTTATACGCTGTTTCATTCAAAGGCAAATTAACAGCTCTATTTATGAAGCTTATGAAAGCTGCTCTTTTGTGACCTTCAGGGTGGTTCGAATTTCTCTTAATAACTGTGTTGGTTTGTGTTGGCTTCCTATATATTTTATAATTTAACCTATTGTTTTTCTTCGTGAGTGTGAGATCTAGATAATTTATGGAGCCATTGTTTTCTGATTCCATGGTGAATTTGACTTTTTTTTATCTATTTCATTTATTGTGTTCATAAATGTATTCTCATCTAGGCTATTTTTGTCTAGAATTACTAAGACATCATCAACATATCTCCCCCAAAATTTAATGCCCTTGATTTCATCCACAATTTCACTGTACTCAAAATGATCCATGTATATGTTGGCAAGGATTCCAGAAGCTGATGACCCCATTGCCAATACTTCTTTTTGCTTATAAACTTTGTTGTTGAATGAAAAAAAGTTATTGTGTAACGTGACCATTAAAATTTTAATGAATTCCTCGATTTCCACGTCCGATAAATTGCTATTATTTTTCAAATTATCTTTAATAATGTTTATTGTGCTTCCTACGGGGATGTTAGTAAACATATCTTTAATGTCTACTGTAAATAATTTATGCCCGTGGGGGCTCGCTGGACTTGTCCGGAGGGTTTGAGGGAAATAAAATACCTCTCGCGAACCAAAAACAGGCCCCTTGCCAGGGTTATGATGAAGCTACGTTAGGCCTAGCAAGCCAGTAGTGGATATGGAACTGCTTTTAAAATGGGAACAGGCCTCGGAAAGGACAGATCTAAAGGAAACAGACCTGGCTATGGAAATGGACTACGAATTGGAACTCTGAATATAACTACATTGACGGGAAGAGTGGAGGAGATTGTAGATATGATGGAGAGGAGAAAACTGGATGTACTCGGACTAGCAGAGACCAGATGGAGAGGGGAAGGAAGAAAAGAACTAAGAAATGGCTTGCAGGTATACTGGATAGGAAATGAGGAGGGGAAAAGAAATGGAGTGGGAATGGTGGTGAGAGAAGGGCTGAGGGAGGAAGTAAAGAGGGTAACTAATAGAATAATTAGAGCCAGAATCACAGTGAAAGGTAGAAACCTGGACATTCTGCAAGTCTATGCACCACAAGTGGGATGCACAGAAGGCGAGTAGGATGAGTTTGAAGAAGAGCTACAGAAGCAGTTAGTAGGGAGAAACCTGATAGTAATGGGGGACCTAAATGCCCATGTCGGAACTGATAGAAGAGGTTTTGAGGAAGTGATTGGAGGTGAAAGATGGGGAAACAGGAATAAGGAAGGAGAGAGATTGCTGGAACTGTGCAAGATAAATGGGCTAATGGTTGGAAATACATGGTACAAGACGAGAGAGAGCCATAAAATTACTTGGTACAGCAGGGATTTGACTAAGAAATCAGTGGTGGACTACATTCTATGCGGGAAGGAGACAAAGAAGAGTATCGCGGATATAAGGGTAATACCTTCAGAAGCCCTGGACAGCGACCACCGTCTGCTGGTCGCCAAGGTGAGAGGACTGAAGGAAAAGAGGAGAACTGAGAACCAAGAAAGAAGAATAAGGACATGGAAATAAGGAGAAGTTCCAGATATTAGTGAGGAACAAATTACCGAAGGATGATCAGAGAACAGGTGAAGAAGAATGGAATAGGTTCAGGGATGTGTTGGTAGAAGCAGCGGAAATAGTGTGTGGCAGAACTAGTGGAAGGAAACACCAGGGTGGAACCCCAGAACTAAGGAAGCAGTGAAAAAGAAAAATGAAGCATTCAGGAAATGGTTCCAACAGAGGACAGACAGAACAAGAGAAGAATACCAAGAGCAGAACAAAGAAGCAGGAGAAGTAGTGATGGAAGAGAAAAAGAAATGGCTGGAGAAATGGACAGAAATAATGGAGGAGGACTGTGATGGCAGTAAGAAAGTGTTGTATGGAATGATAAAGGCAAAGAGAAGAGATACAGGGGAAAATGTCAGAATGGTGGAGAGGAATGGAAATGAGGTTGAAAATATGGAATAAGTAAAGGTTATCTGGAGAGAATACTTCCAAGGAACTCCTAAATCCAACTAAAACCAGCGAAGTGGACATTGTGGAGGAAGAAACAGACAGTGACCAAGACATTTCAGAGAAGGAATAGACATGGAATGAAGTGGAGGAAGCATTAAAGAAGATGAAAGGGGGAAAGGCGCCGGGAATAGACGATGTGAGTGTGGAGATGGTGAGAGCAGCAGGGGTGATGGGAACACAGTGGCTCTTTCGAGTAATGAAAGTGATATGGAGGGAGAAGAAAATACCAGAGGACTGGAAAAGAGGGATAATAATACCCATATTTAAAAAGGGAAGTAGGAAAGAATGCAGGAACTACAGGGGAATTGCACTCATGTGCCACTGCGCCAAAATATGTGAGAAGGTACTGGAGAGAAGAATTCGGACAGAAGTTGAAGATGGGCTGAGGGAAGAACAGTATGGATTCAGGCCAGGAAGGTCAACAGTTGACCTCATCTTTGCTGTAAGACAGCTACAAGAACACCATTATGAATGTGGGAAAGATCTGGTGATGACCTTCTTGGATATTCAGAAAGCATATGATAGTATTAATAGAAACAAGGTATGGGAAGCAATGAGAGCAAAAGCAGTGAACAAGGAGACAGTGGCAAGAGTGAAAGCAATGTACGAGGGAAGCAAAAGCTGTGTAAAGGTGGGAAGGGAGAGAACGGAATGGTTTCAACTGGAGAGTGGTCTGAAACAAGGAAGTGCCCTCTCACCCCTGTTATTTATAGTGGTGATGGATGAAATCATACAAAAAGTGGTAAATAG
Source organism: Meconema thalassinum (assembly GCA_946902985.2). Classification (NCBI taxonomy): domain Eukaryota; kingdom Metazoa; phylum Arthropoda; class Insecta; order Orthoptera; family Tettigoniidae; genus Meconema; species Meconema thalassinum. Next base: position 1,851,664,833 of record OX336388.2, read on the forward strand.
CATTGGGGAAAGGAAAATGAAGGCAATGTTGTTTTCTGGTGACCTTCTGGTATGGGGAGAGGATGAGGAAGAAGTACAAGAGCAATTTGATGAGTGGGAGAAGGTAGTGTTATCATATGGGATGAAGTTCTCAGCACAAAAGAGTGAAGTGGTCATCACAACGTGGAGGAAGAACAGACTGGGTATGGGCATAACACTTGGAGGACAGCAGTTGCAGAAAGTAGAATGCTTCAAGTACTTGGGAAGCATAATTGAAGAAAAGGGAAGCAATAGGATGGAAATAAATGAAAGGGGAAGGTGGTCAGATGGATTTTTCAAGAGTGTTAGAGGGATGATATGGAATAAAGATGTACCACAAAAATGTAAAGGAATCATCTACAAGACCTACTTTGTGCCAATTTTGACATATGGTTCAGAAACATGGGTGATGAAGGAAAGGGACAAGAATAAAATACGAGCAGTGGAGATGAAGTTCCAGAGGAGTAGGGTAGGAGTAACAAGAATGGACAGAGTAAGGAATTAGAGAGTCAGAGAGATGGTAAGAAAGGAACCATTGCAAAATAGAATAGAGCGATCTAGGCTACAATGGTATGGACATGCGAGGAGGATGCGAGAGGAGAGGATACCGAAGAAGATGTTTGCAATGGAAATGAAGGGAAGGAGGCCAAGGGGAAGACCAAGGGACAGATGGACAAAAGGAGTTAAGAAGAGTGTGGAGGAAAGAGGAGTGTGCTGGGACACAGTGAAAGACAAGAGATGGTGGTGGATGGACAGGAAACGATGGAGAGGCGTATGTTCCAAGCAGACCCGACCAGCGGTCGGAAACTGCTCAAGATGATGATGATGATCTAGATTGAGATTTCTGGTTACTTCACAAAAATTTAAAGTGTTTTTAAACGAACAATTAGCTTTAAAACGATAATGTGTACTTAAAAACGTTGTACAGATTGTGCAGTTTTGTATACCGGGCTATTTCTAAAGTTAACTATTGGTCTTATAGGCGTACCTTCCTTATGTATCTTAGGCAGTGCCCTCAGAGTAGGCAAACTCGGATTCATGTTGGTTAATTTGTTCAATCTTTGTCTTTCATCTAGTAAGAACAGGGTGTTCTTGAGGAGTTGTTTTAATTTCCTTTGTGATGATGACTTGGGATCTTTGGTCAGAGTTACGAAATTTGAATTATTGAAAAACACTTCCGTTTTCTTGACGTAGTCGTCTTTATGCATCAGTTTCATATGATGACTTGTGGGCTGGTCAAAACGATAGTCAACAGAATGTGCATGACACAGCTCCGCTTGTTGCGTGTGTGGGGAAGTCAGAACAAAGAAACACCAACTTTTTATTAAAGAACATTAGATGTTTCCATTATAATAAGTTGATAATTTTACTATAAGATGCTAAGATTTATTATATGTCAATTTTTCAATGCATGTTGTTTATTGTACTTGATGAACTTTGTATTTTTGGTGAGTGTTTTATTATGTTTGTGAGGGCACTTGGCTGATGATGAGCTGATTGAGAGCTCGAAACATGTCCCAATAATGAAATAATATAATTTCAATAATAAAATTTTTGTATTGAATAGACGGAAAATTTTTATTAGTCAAATACCTGCAACACACTGAACATTGAGAGAGAAATATCCTTTGCGATTCCTATATATCTCTGCCGTTGGTCCACCAGGGTTTTTATTATTATTATTATTATTATTGCCTTTATTGGTGGCGCAGTTAGGGCTCTTGGCCCTCTCTTACACTTAACCACATTAATACAATACAATAAACATATTATGGCGACAAAATTAAACAATAATAATTGACATTGATAATGACTTTCACACTCTCATTCACTCATCCAGTCATACTTGTTGTCGGTCAGCAATGTTCAGCAGACTGCCCCAGCAGGTGGTCTTGAATTTAGATAGTGAGGTGGTACCCCTGACACTGGCTGGAAGGGTATTCCACAGCCTAGACCCCACCACATGAAAAGAGTTATTGTATATAGAGGAGCGATGAATAGGAATGGAGAGGGAAGAACCAGAGCGTGTATTATTACCATGGAAAGAAGACAAGTACTTGAATTTATTTGATAAGTATATGATGATGATAATTGTTGTTTTAAGGGGCCTAACATCTAGGTTATCGGCCCTTGATAAGTATAGTGGTCTATCGTCAGACAATAATCGGAAAATCTGGACAAGAATGTGATATGATCGACGTAGTTCAGGTTTCAGCCAGGAAAGAGCGCAATAATAGGGAGTGATATGTTTATCATAGCTCAGATCGTAGATAAATCGTATGCAAGAGTTCAGAGCTCGTTGAAGTTTCAAAGTTAATGTTTTGGTTGCATCTACAAGAATAACGTCACAGTAGTCAAGAATAGGAAGTATTAGTGTCTGTATGAGTAGGATTCTTACTTTGAATGGTAAAATATCTTTTTTTCTTTTGAGGGTGTGGAGCGTTGCGAAAATCTTCTTGCATACATTCTGTACATGTTCAGACCAGTTAAGAGTCTGATTTATTATCACACCTAGATTTTTCACTGTAGGGCAGTATGGAATTTCATTGTTGTTCAGTACAATTGGGGGAATAATTTGATCTCGGAGTGACGTCAATAGTTTTTGAGAGCCAATTATGATAACTTGTGTTTTGGATGGATTCAGAAGAAGGGAATTTTCCTGAGAATATTTTCCAAGTCGTTGAAGGTCAGCGTTGGTAGTTTCAATTGTCAATGGAATGTCATTTGTCTTGCAGTGGGAGTATATTTGCAAATCATCTGCATAAAGGTGATATTTGCAATTTTTCAAATTAGATGAGATGTCATTGATATACGAGGCACGTTCAGAAAGTAAGCTCCGTTTGGTAATAAAATTAAATTGTGTACAGATACAGAAACATTATTTATTGCACAACATTCTACACCTCTTAAGCTACTTTTCCACATAACTGCCAAACTTTGCAGGTATTTGTCATAGCGTGGCACAAGTTTTTGGATACCTTCTTCATAGAAGTTTTCCGCCGACCCGTAAACGAGAGTGAAGACTCCCCTGTAAGATATCCTACCGTTCGGCTACTACTGTTAGGCAAATTGCGTGCTTACCAGGAGAACTGCGTATGTTTAGGAGTTCTCCTGAACACATACGCAATTTGCCTAACAGTGGTGGCCGAATGGTAGGATATCCTACAGGGGCGTCTTCACTCTCGTTTACGGGTCGGCGGCAAACTTCTATGAAGAAGGTATCCAAAAACTTGTGCCACGCTATGACAAATGCCCGCAAAAGTTCGGCAGTTATGTGGAAAAGTAGTTTAAGAGGTGTAGAATGTTGTGCAATAAATAATGTTTCTGTATCTGTACACAATTTAATTTTATTACCAAACGGAGCTTACTTTCTGAACGTGCCTCGTATAGTACAAAAAGCAAGGGCCCTAATACACTACCCTGTGGGGCGCCTGACTTTCTGCTTAGCCACTGAGAAGTTTTATCCTGGGTTACAACACGTTGCTGGCGATTATTCAGGTATGATGCGAAAAAGTTAATTGTCTGCTGGTCGAAGTAATAAAATTCCATCTTTTTCAATAGTGTCTGAGTATTTATGGTGTCAAAAGCACTGCTGAAGTCGAGAAGGGTGAGGATTGTCACCAGTTTTTGGTCCATTGCGTGTCTAATGTCGTCAGTCACTTTGAGTAATGCTGTTGCGGTGCTATGTCCCTTCTTGAAACCTGATTGCAGAGGGTCTAAAAGAGAACGGCTATTCAAATATTCAAGTACTTGCTCATGAACCAGACGCTCGAGGGCTTTTGAAAGTGCAGGTAGAATGGATATTGGCCGATAGTCAGATGGAAATAAAGGTTCGGTTTTCTTAGGAATAGGGATGACATTGGCTTGTTTCCATAGGGAGGGAAAGGTGTTAGTTGTAAGACTATGGTTGAATATGTGAGTAATAATTGGTAGAACGGCACCGATGATATTATGTATGAAGGATATGGGAATATCATCAACTCCTCTCGCTTTTGATTTTATGGAATATAGTACCTTTTTTACTTTGTCTGCCGTAACCGGATGGAAAGTAAAGAGCGGGTGGTCAGGAAGTGGGTGAAAAGAATCATGGGGTGTTGAATTAGTTGGTACTCTCTCTTCAGTGAAATATTCATTTAACTCATCAAGCGGTATGTCTGGTACATGTGTCTGTTGCTACTGTTTGCCTATACCTAGAGAACGCATATTATTCCAGGCATTCCTTGTATTCATCTTCTTTGTAACGTTTTGTATGTAGGAGAATTTGGCGTTTCTTACGAGCTGCATAATACGATTTCTGAGTACACGATAATTTTCAAAATCAGTTTCGTCACGGGTACGTTTAAAACGCCGGAATAGTGCATCACGCTGTGCCATCATACTTTTAATGTTATCATTCAACCATGGGCATGCTGGGCGAGTAACTTTGATCGAATGTTTAGGGGCATGTTTGTCATACAGACTAATAATGTTACGTGCCACCCCCCTAGTGGCACTTTTATTAACTGGATTACGGTGGGAGTACAAAGCACAACACCAATTACTGCTTAAAGAAATAATTAACTTTATTGCGGCCAGAAAATTACACTAATCAGCAAATACAAGCAATTAGGAGCCTTATTCCAGTTTCCTCAAGTCTCTTCCTTGAGCGCTCTTGGCCCTTCCACTTGTCAACAGATCACAGAATTTAATCCTGCCGCTAATGAGCCTAGTGGCCTTGACAGAACGACATGCAACTTCTTTCTAATGTGCGCCTACTACAGTACGTACGAGCACTTGCTGCGCGCTGTTCACCAGCTGGGAGAAACAATGTCACTGGATTTCGACACCACAATATCTGACACTCAGTGAAAGCACACTTACTCAGAACACGGCAGTCCCCTGTATGTTCCTCACTTCGCCGCTACACTAGGGGTTTCGCAAGTCACCACACTTCTGTCGCTCAGAATAAACGCTCACACTAGCTCGTAAAACACAACAACAACAACTGCTTCACGGGTCACTCTTATATAGCAGGCCGGTGACTCAATAAATGGTTCTAGATCCATCCAGGGTCCACGGCTTCTCGAGGTTTCCATCGCTGGTCCAGTCACGAATCTTCTGGACTATCCCTTTGTCTGTAGTAGCCCTGTTGCATAAGGCGCGCGCAATACGGGAGGCGGCCACAGCCCAGCCCAGCCCTGGGGCAGTTGTGACTCATGCGGCGAGTGATGACACAAACTCACAGCCGTAACACCACCCCCTTCCTAAAAAGGCTGATCGTCCCGATCAATCATTGGTCCGTCTGTGTCCCGCCGTAGGCTGCCAGGCGATCTCGATGCACGATCTTCATCTTCGCCCTCGGGCTCCGCTGGATCCTGTAGACGACATCGTTGATCCGTTTCACGACTCGGTACGGGCCCTCCCAGGACTTCTGCAGTTTGGGTGACAGGCCTTTCTTCCGTAATGGGTTGAAGAGCCAGACCAGGTCGTCCTCGTGGAATCCTCCGGCATCCGTCTGTTGGTCGTATCGGGTCTTCATTCGGTCGGTCTCGATCCGCAGTTTCCTCCTCGCGAACGCGTGCACGTCCTCCAGTTGGTCGACCAGTTCTTGACAATACTGGCTTACCGGGATCGGATCATTCCCAGGTCTGCCAAAGGCAAGATCGACAGGTAGACGGAGCTCCCTCCCAAACATGGCCCGGGCTGGTGTGCACCCGGTGGCTTCATGCACGGCGGCGCGGTAGGCCAGGAGAAATAGTGGAAGATGTTTGTCCCAATCCCTCTGGTGCTCGCTGACGACGATTCGAAGATGGTTCTCGATGGTGCGATTGAATCGCTCTACCATCCCGTCAGACTGAGGGTGTAGTGGCGTTGTCCTTGTCTTCCGGATTCCCAGCAGCTGGCATAGGTTCTGGAACACCTGCGACTCGAAGTTCCTCCCTTGGTCGGAGTGCAGCTCCAGGGGTACTCCGTACCGGCTGACGAATTCCTTCACCAGGGTCTCTGCAATCGTCGCGGCTTCTTGGTTAGGAAGCGCATACGCCTCCGGCCATTTAGTAAAATAGTCGCTGACGACTAATATGTAGCGGTTCCCTGCCTCGCTTAACGGGAATGGCCCAGCAACATCGATGGCCACTCTCTCCATGGGACCGCCCACGTTGTAGGTCTTCAGTGGACCCCGTCGTCTTCGTCCTGGGCCCTTGCTGGCTGCGCAATCGTGGCACCTCACACAGTGGTTCTCCACGTCTGTTCGGCATCCGATCCAGTAGAACTGCTCTCTCAGCTTCTCCAGGGTCTTCTTTATCCCTAGGTGTCCACCAGATGATCCTCCATGAACTTCCTTCAGGACTTCCTCCGTCATAGCCTTTGGAACGACGACTTGTTCCCGAGATGTCTTCCCGTCGGTGCTCTCCCAGGTACGGCAGATGAGGCCATCCCTTACAATCAGCGAGTCCCACTGCGCCCAGTAGGACTTAAACTTTGGGCTGCAGTCACTCACAATGTTCCACCCGGGTCTGGGGACACAGGCCCTCTTCCATTCGGCTATCAGTCCCAGGTCATCATCTTCTGCTTGTGCCCGCGTGAAAGATTCGCGGCTCCAGCTCCCTTGAATTTCCACGGTAGTCCTTCGGCACTGTATCCCGGTGTTCTCCTCCCTCCTAGTACAGAAGGTGCAGTCTTCGGGGCACGGTCTTCGTGACAGGGCGTCGGCGTTAGAATGCAGTTGGCCTTTCCTGTGCTGAATCTCAAAGTTGTACTGTTGAAGCCTCTCTAACCACCGCGCGAGTTGACCCTCGGGCTGCTTGAAGTTCAGGAGCCACCGCAGGGATGCATGGTCGGTCCTGATGAGAAATTCTTGCCCGTACAGGTACTTGTGGAAGTGTTCAATGGTCTTCACGATGGCGAGCAGCTCCTTCCTGGTGACGCAGTAGTTCCTTTCTGGCTTTGACAAGGCCTTGCTGAAGTAGGCCACTACTCTCTCCTCGCCGTCCACTACCTGCGACAGGATTCCCCCTATGCCAAAGTCGCTGGCATCGGTATCGACGATGAACCTTGTTCCAGGTCTGGGGTAGGCCAGAATAGGCGCGGTGCACAGAGCCTGCTTGAGTTGTTCGAAGGCACTGTGGCATTCTGCTGTCCACGTGAAGAGTTGGTCCTTCTCAGTCAGTCGATGTAAAGGTTTGGCGATGTCGGCGAATCCTCTCACGAAGCGACGGTAATAAGTGCAGAGTCCCAGGAAGCTTCGTAGTTGGGACTTGTCCTTCGGAACTGGCCACTCCCTCACAGCTGCGGTCGTCTCTGGGTCGGTGCGCACCCCTTCCTCGGAGACGATATGCCCAAGGTACTGGACCCGCTTCTGGAAGAGCTGACACTTCTTGGGGCTCAACTTCAGCTGGGCAGCCCGTAGCTTCAACAAGATCTCCTTCAGATTGCTGTAGTGCTCCTCGAAGCTTCTCCCCAGAACGATGACGTCGTCTAGGTAGACCAGGCAGGTCTTCCAGTGTAGTCCCCTCAGAATGGACTCCATTAGCCTTTCGAAGGTCGCAGGGGCGTTGCACAGACCGAATGGCATGACGGTGAACTGCCAGAGCCCGCTGCCCACAGAGAACGCCGTTTTCTCGCGGTCCTTAGGGTGGACCTCCACCTGCCAGTAGCCACTCTTCAAATCCAAGGTGGAGAACCATCTTGACCCTGATATGGTGTCCAGCGTGTCGTCGATCCGGGGTAGAGGGTAGCTGTCCTTCTTCGTGACGTCGTTCACCCGCCTGTAGTCCACGCAGAACCTGGTGGAACCGTCCTTCTTCTTCACAAGCACGACCGGAGAACTCCAAGGACTATGTGATGGCTCGATCACCCCTTGCTCCTTCATCTCTTCTACCATCCGGTCGACTTCGGCTTGCTTGGCGAGCGGGACACGTCGGAATGGGGCCCTAATCGGTGCGCTGTCCCCAACATCGATTCTGTGCTGGACCAAGCTTGTCCTGCCGAAGACTTTGCTCCCCACGGAGAAGACATCCTGGAATTCGCGTAGCAGGTCCTGAAGTTGGCGTGATTGCTCCTCGTCTAAATGGTCCTGGGATCCTTGGTACAGCTTCTGTAGTTCTTCTGGCAGTGTGCGTCTTCCTCGGTTGTCCGTCTGCAGGTGTCCGTCTGTCGTATCTGTGATGCGGGCAATCCAGGTAACGGGCTCGCAGACTCCTAGGTTGGTGTCCCTGCGAACCGTAATGTCGTAGTCGTTCAGGTTGGACAGGCGGACGTACGGCCGAGACGTCGTGTTGATGAGAGTCTTGGCAACTAGCAATCCTTTTGTCTGGTTGTCCTCATATTTTGGTTCGATGACAGCCGCCACTCCCTCAGCTGTTCCGTCGACAATTACGGCAGCGCTGACCTCCGTCCTGGCGGGAACGATGACGTCCTCTCTCAGCCTTACTCGTCGTGCGGTGACGGCCTCGTGTGCTGGTTGCAAAGCAAGTTCCTCACCTCCGAAGTGCAGAGTGTTGGTACTCAGGTCCAAGATGATGTTGTTCTGGTCCAGGAAGTCCAGTCCGATGATCACTTCGTTTGATACGTCAGCCACAAGCACTGGATGCTTTATCACCCGTCGACCAATGACGAACTCCAGTGATGCTTCGCCATGTACTGGTGCGGTCTCTCCGGTAGCGGTTATTAGCTGGAGGTTCCTTTGTGTGGGTTGCACTCTCCACTTCGGGATCACAGTGGGATTGACGATGGTCCTCGATGCTCCCGTGTCGATCAGCATGGGCCAGCTCACTCCGTTGATGACTCCGTCGACCATCAGGCTGCTATTGTCCCTCCGTAACTTCGTCACACGCACTTGGACTGCCGGGGCTTGACGACTGTCACAAGCCAACCTTTGCCCCCCAAGGCTGGCTAATACTCGTTTCCCTGGGCCGCGCGGTTTTCAGACGACTGATTTCCCGTCGGATACCCTCGGCGGCGGCGATCACCGCAGTCCTTGCTCAGGTGGCCTTTCTTACCGCAGGCCCAGCAGGTCGGTAGTCCTCTTCCAGGCCGCCTCTCCGGTTGTCATCCGGCTGTGTCGTTGCTGGTGGTGCCGCGACTATCGAAGAAACGGCTTAGCGCCTCCATCAATTCGTCGGCCAGGGGCTTGGTCTCGTTGGTTTTTGCTGGTTCGTCGACGTCTACTTGACGCACCCGCGCGTGCATTCTGGATGCCTGTTTTGCCGTCTCGAATTCAAGTGCGTGGCTCAGCGCATCTGCCAGGGTCTTATTGCGCGCGAGTTGCAGCGCCTGTTGAGTGTCCGAGTCCCGTAGCCCGTCGGTGAAAGTCTGCGTCGCTATCTGCTCCAGAAAGTCGGCCGGCGCTGTTGGGTAGGCGAGCCTTACGAGGCATGCGATGTCCATCTCGAACTCCTGCAGGGTTTCCGCGTTCTTCTGTACCCGGGTCCGGAGCTGCATCTGGTAGGCCTGCTGAAGATGGCTATCTCCATATCGGGACTCCATATGGGCGATCAGTGCAGCGTAGTCCTGGGATCCAGTCGGGATGGCCTGAAGGACGTTAAGGGCGTCGCCTCTCAGCGCTACAATGAGAGCTGTAGCCTTTTCTGTGTTGTTCCAGTTATTTATGGAACAGGCTGCCTCGAACTGACGTAAGTAGGTGCTCCACGGGACCTTTCCGTCGAAGGTTGGGGGCGTCACTCTGCTATGTCCCGTCCCTGATATTCCCAGTGTAACGGTGGGCGGGCGTTGGCGCAGCTAGGCAACTTCCTCTCGTAGAGCGTTGAATTCCTCTTTCACCCCCGTCAGTGGGCGTTGGCGCAGCTCGGCAACTTCCTTTTGTAAGGCGTTGAATTTCTCCTCCACCCCCATCAGCGGGCGTTGGCACAGCTCAGCAACTTCCACTTGTAAGGCGTTGAATTTCTCCTCCACCCCCATCAGCGGGCGTTGGCGCAGCTCGGCAACTTCCACTTGTAAGGCGTCGAACTTCTTTTCCACTGCCGTGACTTCCTCACGCAGGCCCAGTTCTAATTTCTTCAGGTCCTGTGTCAACTTATTCTGACCGTCTTCCATCCTCTTCTGGCCGTCCTCTATCCTCTTCAGGTCCTCCGCTAGTTTCTTCTGGCCGTCTTCTAGTTTGGCAGTTAGGTCCTCGGCTAACTTCTTCTGGCCGTCCTCCATCTTCTTCTGGCCGTCCTCCATCTTCTTCAGGTCCTCCGCTAACTTATTTTGGCTGTCCTTCAGGTCCTCTGCTAACTTCTTCTTGCCATCCTCCATCTTCTTCTGGCCATCTTCCATTTTGGCAGTTAGGTCCTTGGTTAAATTCTTCTGGCCGTCTTCTAATTTGGCAGTTAGGTCCTTGGTTAAATTCTTCTGGCCGTCTTCTATGCCATTTAACTTTTCTAGCAATGCTGCCAATTGCGCCTCCATTTTAGTTGTTTGCCTTGTAAATGGCATGCACTCACAGGAAAATTAGAGAAAATGACCTGCTCGGGTTTTGAAACCAGGACCGTCAGGTGTTGTGCTTGAGTTCGTAATCCGGCTTCTGACACCAGTTGTTACGTGCCACCCCCCTAGTGGCACTTTTATTAACTGGATTACGGTGGGAGTACAAAGCACAACACCAATTACTGCTTAAAGAAATAATTAACTTTATTGCGGCCAGAAAATTACACTAATCAGCAAATACAAGCAATTAGGAGCCTTATTCCAGTTTCCTCAAGTCTCTTCCTTGAGCGCTCTTGGCCCTTCCACTTGTCAACGGATCACAGAATTTAATCCTGCCGCTAATGAGCCTAGTGGCCTTGACAGAACGACATGCAACTTCTTTCTAATGTGCGCCTACTACAGTACTTACGAGCACTTGCTGCGCGCTGTTCACCAGCTGGGAGAAACAATGTCACTGGATTTCGACACCACAATATCTGACACTCAGTGAAAGCACACTTACTCAGAACACGGCAGTCCCCTGTATGTTCCTCACTTCGCCGCTACACTAGGGGTTTCGCAAGTCACCACACTTCTGTCGCTCAGAATAAACGCTCACACTAGCTCGTAAAACACAACAACAACAACTGCTTCACGGGTCACTCTTATATAGCAGGCCGGTGACTCAATAAATGGTTCTAGATCCATCCAGGGTCCACGGCTTCTCGAGGTTTCCATCGCTGGTCCAGTCACGAATCTTCTGGACTATCCCTTTGTCTGTAGTAGCCCTGTTGCATAAGGCGCGCGCAATACGGGAGGCGGCCACAGCCCAGCCCAGCCCAGCCCTGGGGCAGTTGTGACTCATGCGGCGAGTGATGACACAAACTCACAGCCGTAACAATAATAAGAGAATTTAACTTGTTTACTTTTGCGTCAATGTTATCTAAGAGTAATATGTCATTCTAGGGAAGGTTGTGTGCGTCATGTTTTAAGTCATCCATATTAATATTTTTCATGTTTCTAGTGATAATATATTTAGGTGTGTACTTAGGCACACGTAGGGAGTACGATAGGTAAATTAGGTCATGGGTGGAGATATATGGTACGGGTATTTGCCCGAAAGTTTCAACTCTGTCGAGATTGCTTGTCACAAGATGGTCAATCAATGTATGTGATTCGTATTTATCAGAGTAAATGTGGTTTGTAGGTTCTAGGGGAAGAATAGTCATGTCGCAGGAAGCGAACAGGTTTTTTAATTGTTTGGTCTCATACGTCTGTGTCAGTAAATTGGTATTGTAGTCACCCACGGCTATTACGTGTTCGTAGCTTGGAAGTAAGTCGAGCAAGCGGTTTTCAAATTCACTCATGTTTGTTATTCTTGGCGGCTTATATACAACAGCTACCAGAGTCTTTTGTTGGCCAACAATTACTTCAACAAACATGAATTCCGGTCCTGGTTGTGTGCTAAGTGTTGATACACATATTACCCGTCTTTTTAAGTCGCTTCTACAGTACATGGCAACCCCGCCTGCTCGCCTCCCATCATTTCTGTCATGACGATCCAGCGAGTACCGATTTAGTTCCACCATGCTAGACGGGATGTCAGGTTTTAACCAACTTTCACTTATGCTGTTCACTTTTCAGTGAAATTTACAAAGTTCACTTATTTTTATTATAACATAACCTCTCACCTGTCATGTCATTCCATTTTTCTTCAATCTGTTCTTGCTAGCACGTGTTCCATGACACTGTAATGATTTCCGGAACTAATGTTGGTCACGAGGTTCATTTTCAGTTGGCCCCTTGCTCTGATTGGCCTCAGCAGTTTTCGAGAATTTTCCATGCTCTCGGATTGGCCGACGCCACCTGTCCGCATCACGCATTCCGCGTGATCTCCGGTATATAGCCTGCCCTGGCCTACATCAACTGTCTGTCTCCAGCAAGTCACAATGCCAGTCACTCGTCGTCAGCTGTCTTCACACTGTTTGCACAACGCTTGAATGTGTCTCAACGCTGTGTGCTAATACATCGCAAAATGCTTCTAGTCAAACCAGCAGTGCATTCTAAAATCTACGAAATCTATATAAGTTAACATCGATACTTGGCCTACGTCAGTTTGTCGTGAGCAAAAAACGATAAACAAATTTTCTTTTGTGCTGGGCACGAAGTCTTCAACATTTCCAAGACGGAAAAAAGTGATCAACACGCTCTTCCTCTATTTATATTATGTGGAAATTCCTCTACACCAACGCCAACAAGCTAAGTGTTTATTATAACCTCAAAAATTTCTAAACCTTAAAAATATATCTTTCTTTTTAGGGTTTGTTACCTGACTTAAACAACTTGTCAAACTATGCCAAACTCAACTTATTTCTTTCTATTAAGTGGTTTAAGCATGTATTATGCCTTTAAATTGTAGGCTATGAGAAAACGGCTGTTCTCTCTCTTTCGCATGTTAACTTTCCTTCAAAACAAATCATTCTTTTCTCTATTTTTGTACAAACTATTGGGCTTAACACCAGTTCACCTATCTGACGAAGTGAATGGCTTGTTCTTCATTTAATCTATCAAAGTGTTCTTGGGAATGCTCCCATTTCAATTGTAAACAACCTGCCTTGTAACTATCAGGCAACTAGTGGGATGCTATCCCTACTGGCATGTAAATATTGATTTTTCTGTAAATAAACTAGCCTACTCTCTGTGTGCAGTCCTAGGCTAAATTTTAAGCCTTCATTTGAGCACTATAGTTACGCACTATTTTACCCTGCATAGTTCTACTTCAGACTAACTGGCCACAAAGTGGTTACTTATTCTCAGGGTTCTTGGCATTTCAAACTTATGAAATCTTGTTCGCTTGTTGTTGGCCTGTCAAAGGTCACATTTATTTATTTATTTATTTACATAGGTCCCAATGAGCCTGAGCTCGTGTTAGGGACAATCAAGTAACATAGTTACAGCATGGCATATATATAATTTTTGTAACATTATTGTTTAATTTAATAGTAACTTATATTATATTGCTAGTGACTAATTTTACAGAGATAATTCGGTATGATACATTGCATTGCTTAAGGCTATTGTACATGGGCTATTCATTCCTTAATAGGAAGTCTTTTGTTTTCCTCTTAAATGTTTTTATAGAGAAACTTTCCCTTATGCCTAATGGTAGCGAGTTGTATTCTTTTATTATAGAGGACATAATTCCTTTAGTTCCAAATTTAATGGATTGGGAATGGCTGGTGAATATTTGATTTACTCCTCTTGTTGCATAATGATGAATGTCATTTGCATGGGTAAAATGGATGTGTGTGTGTATCAATTTGTTTTCTAATTTGTATACAAATACTGTTGCTGACATAGCTATTTGTTTTTGCAGTGGCATAATTTTAGTTCTTGAGTATAATTCATTTGAGGGTGTGAGCCAAGGAAGTCCAAAGATAGATTTTATAGCACGTTTCTGGAGTATCTCAAGTTCTTTTATCAGCTCCTTCTTACAATATCCCCATATGAAATTCATGTACATTAGATGTGAATGTATCAGAGCAAAGTATATATTTTTCAATTGTTGGCTAGTAAGACAGCTATATCTTAATCTGAAAATAATACCAATTAAAGGGCTGATTTTATGTTTTACATTTTCTACATGATTTTCCCAGGTTAGTGTACTATCTAGTGTGATACCTAAGTATGTTGCCGATTTAACCCTTTCTATTTCTTTGTTGGCTATGTTGACTATGTTTGTGGTCTCAATCTTGTATGATGGTTTATGGAAGAATAAATATTTTGTTTTAGTGATATTGATAACCATTTTGTGTGCTCTCAACCAATCCACCAGCTTATTGAGATCATAATTAATATTTAGCATAATTTCCTGTTCAGATGTTCCCAGATAGAGTATAAAAATATCATCTGCAAATAGTTTAAGCTTGCCTTTCAATTCTAATAATACTATATCATTAATATAGGCCAAGAAAAGAATTGGTCCTAAGACAGAACCTTGAGGTACTCCTGTGTCAATTCTCATTTGAGACCCTTTTACATTATCGATTGCAACATATTGTTTTCTGTTAGTGAGGTAGTTCTTGAACCAATCATGTGCCACTCCTCTGATGCCTGCAAATTCTAGTTTATTAAGGAGAATCTTATGGTTAACAGATCGAATGCTTTTTGAAGGTCAATTAGTACACCAGCAGCTAGTTTGTTTTCATCTAATGCCTTTTCTACATCAGTTACTACTTCAAATATAGCACTATCAGCTCCTCTATTTGGAATAAACCCATATTGGCAGTTTGCAAAGTAATCATTTTTCATGAAGAAATTCATAAGTCTTCGTTTAACAACGCTTTCTAGAACCTTGCTGATGGCAGATATAATATTAATGGGTCTGTAATTTGATGGGTGGGTTTTGTCTCCTTTTTTGTAGATCGGGACCACCCTAGAGACTTTACAGGCATCGGGGAATATACCAGTCATCAGTGAAAGATTTATTATTTTGACAAGATATGGTGTAAGGCCCTCAAGACACAATTGTAGCATGACATTAGTAGTGTTGTCCTCACTTATATTGTTTTTGTGTTTTAGGGAGTTTATAATTGATTGTATTTCATTAGCATCAGTAGGTAACATAAAGATTGTCTTAGTGCTAGTAGTATTTTTATAGCTTGCAATGTCCGAGGTAGGACCGTTTCCTTGATTTTCCCATATACTGTTAGCAATATTGACATAATATTTATTAATTTCATCACATATATTTTCCTTTTTTTCGACATTTGTGCCATCGACTATAAGTTTGACAATTTCATTTTTCCCCTTCTTTGGCCTATTTAACATCTCATTAACAACACTCCACACTTCCCTCTGATTATTTGCATTTTGAATTTTTTGGTCAAAGTAGTTTCTTTGTAGGTTTCTCTTAAGTTTTGTAACTTGGTTGCTAATAATTTTATATTCTTCTAAAATTTCTGCAGATGGATTTTTAACTTTGGTTTTTGTATATATCTTATCTTTCCTGTGTATTAGTGCTAAAAGATCTTGTGTGATCCAGGGTTTTATTGGTGGGGCACTTGGCTCCTTATTCGTATATTTCATAGTACAGGCTTCTATTCCTTTATTAATAAAATCACAGAATTTATTGTAGTAGTCATTGATGTTAGTTTCATTGCATACAAATTCTTGAGTTATTAAATATTTATTAAGTTTTTTGTAGTTTATTTTATCCTTTTCTATTGGCCTATCATCACATATTGAGTTCCTGTTTATCTTTTTGTTTCTAATTTCACAGATTAGTAAATGGTGATCACTCAAATCATTATCAATATTATAGACATTACATATTTTGTCACAGTCGTTCACCAATACATGATCAATTAGAGTAGAGCTAGTTTGTGTTACACGAGTTGGATATTTTGTATTACATAAGACTAGACCGTATGATTTGACTAGGTTAATATAACTACTAGTATATCTGTCCCCAAATAATAGATCGATATTCATATCACCTAGTATTATAACAGGATTCGTTGAGTAAGAACTAATAATTACTTCGAGATCAGTTAGAAAGTGTGGAATGTTGCTTTTATGAGGGTTATAAGCAGTGATTATATTGTATTCTTGATGGCCTTTTCTCACAGTAATGTGCAGTATGCTGTGGGTGGAATTTATTTCCTTTACAAGGGTACTGCTACATTTGTTTGAAATATACAAAGATACTCCCCCTCCAGCTTGCTTTCTAACTATGTGATATGCAACATATTTCTTAATATTGAAAAACATTTTTGTTTGTTCTGTTAACCAATTTTCTGAGATTGCTAGGACATCTACACCTTTGATTCTGTCTAACATTATTTGGATATCATCGAACTTGTTTTTTATGCTATGTGCATTTATGTGTACGCATTTTAGTGTACTGGTATCGGTTATTATGTGTTTACTGTCCTTAATTTTATAATAATCGCTAAGTGTATTACAGTTACACTCGGTTAATTCTAGTGTATTATTATTTGCATTACCTAAAAAATTTAATTTCTGTGATTCTAGTTCCATATGGGATAATACTTAGTAGATATCTTACTATTCCATAGATTTTAGTTTGAGAGGGCGAGTGAATCCAGTATTTCAGCACTTGATATAAGCTTTGAGGGTCCATTTTGATTTTTCCGAATGTATATTTTGCAGTCTCTGACCCAAGTTGCAAAGATTTTTCCCTGTTGTCTCAATTCACGGCACTTTTTGGCGATGGTTTCATTTCTTGGGGTCAGGTGTTCATTGATATATATATTACCACCATCACTGTAACCAATTTCACTCGTCTTCAGGGTCTTCTTTTGTCTTCTGCTACTGAGAATCTCTTCCTTCTTCCACCTATTATTTAATTTCACAATTATCGGTTGAGGCCCAGGCTTTGTTGACGGGAGGCGGTGAGCTGCGTCTATGTTTGCCCTGGTGATTTCAACTCCTAACGTCTTGCCAATGTCCGAGATTTTGTGAAATACATCCTCCTCTCTTTCAGTGGGTATTCCATACACTATCAAGTTGTTCTTGCGCTGGTACTGTTTTAGTTCCTCCAATTCATTGATAGCTCTAGATTCTGCCATTTCTGCGTCCTTGACGGTTTTTCTCTCTTTCTTCAGAGTTTCAATTTCCCGGTGGAGTTCATCATACTTTTCTGATAAGAAAGTTGCTAGTTTTCTTACCTCGTGGTTTTCTTCTCTCATCGCCGAAAGGGATTCCTCAAGTTTCTGGGAGAAAGATGCCATAACCTCTTTGAGGTTAGGTTGCGGGAGGCAGTCTTCACGATTGCATGACCATTTAAAAGTATCATCTTTCCGGAATTGTTGGTAAGTGTCTTTACTCATTTTCATGCATGTTACATGAAACCAGCGTCCACACTCACCATCACATCCTACAGCCTGCTGATTATTCTTGATCTTTTTGCCGCATGGAGCACAGTTGACCGTCATGATATTAAATGTTATATGTCTTCTCTTTTAACAAGTTATGTATTGTATTTCTCCTACGTATTTTATCTACACTGTTCACACAATATTTAACACTTTAGTCACTCGCGTAATCCTCCGTAAACCTGCGAAATTTCTTAATTTTGCTTACGTTTAGAATATAAACCTTTTACATATCCGCCATTTTGTGTTATGCCTTACATATTTATATATTTATTGTTAATCTTTTTCAAACTTATGAAATCTTGTTCGCTTGTTGTTGGCCTGTCAAAGGTCACATTTCCCTTACAAATTTATATATTTATTGTTAATCTTTTTCAAACTTATGAAATCTTGTTCGCTTGTTGTTGGCCTGTCAAAGGTCACATTTCCATTACATGTTTATATATTTATTTATTGTTAATCTTTTGAAAGTTGGTTTTTGAATAAAATACCACTGTTATTGGCAAACTGTTTCCATTCCTATTTACTCATCAATGTTCAATCTGTTCCTACTTAGTAAAGTTCATTTTCTTATTAGACTAGAAGCTTCACTTCTAGTCCTTCCCGAAAAAGGAGGTCTCGCATTGACAGATCCTATCCATATGCAGAGGATGTGGATATTGTTTTCGTTTATTATTGCCTGTATTTCGTCGTGATGCGCAACCAGCGACAGAGCATTAATATGGCAACATTGTAATGAATGTTTGGATGAGGAAAGTGCCTGTTTTAGAAGAAAGCCAGTGGTGTAAGGGGAGGGAGGGGGTTGGTGTGGGCTAGGCTGGCCAAGGTCAGTTAGCTCATTCATACAATAGCTCAGCTGGGTAACGGGAGATATATCTTAAAATAGAAGAAACCTACCTGGACCTCCCGCCGCACACTGCCGACCGCAACCAACGCACACACACATACACACACACACTTATTACTAAACTTGTCTAATATAAACATTACGCACATGTTCATTTCACTTCACTCTAATATCACGCATTAGCTCAACGTTTTCCAGCTCCCTATATGTGGTGACGGTCTTCTTAGTTCCATCAGGGAGGTGTATTAAAATGCGGCCGTCCTGGGTCCAGACTCGGGTGGGTCCGAAGTGGTCTCTCGCTGCATTTAGGATAGTTTTTCGGGTTTTTGTGAGGGATTCAGTAATAAGAATCTTGGTTCCCTTTAGGAGGCGCTTGGACTTCCAGATGCGATCTCGCTCGTGGTAGCGGAGGAATTTTACAATAATAGGGCGTTTCCCAGTGGCTACCACTTCAGCTGCTGTTCGCTGCGGCCGCCCAATCCTGTGACATCTATCCAGGCTCTCCATAGGGAGGTCCACGTTCAACTTCGTCTTGATTGTGTCCCTCACCTTCTCGTACACATCTTCCTCAGGGTTCTCGACGATCCCGTGGATGAGAAGGCAGTTTCTCCGGCTGTATTGCTCTCCTTCGTCCAGCAGCTCCTCGTGGTGGTCAAGTCTCCTCTCCAGCTTGCTCAGTTCTTCTTTAAGCACAGCGAGTTCGGAGGTGACAGTGCTTCGGAACTCGCGAAAATCACGAGTAAGCAACTCTAGGGAGTCTTGACCCGGGTTGGCAGCACTGTTCGACAACTGAAGGCGTGCTTCAAAGTCTGCCATCGTTGCCTCAACAACATTTACACGTTTGTTCACCTTTTGTATTGACATAATGATGTAGAAAATGTTCAGGCACGTACTTCACACACTATGTTACTTGGTCACTCACTTTCGGGCCGGAAATTGCGGTTAAAAACTGCGGTTTGCGCGGGATAAAGCGGAGCACTCCTACAGGCTTCCTATGCCAGCCGCCATCTTACCATTTATATATATATTTTTTGATGGGTATGTGGGTACAGTCGATGCATCCACTGACATTAGGGAAATTAGCCATTTGGAAAAATTTCCTTCACCTCCTAGCAAATTCTTCCTGCGAGTTCAAGAATCTTATGTATGTTGGAAGATTTTGTGCCAAATGCTCGGATGTATGTAAGACAGTCCTGCATGCAGTGGACTGGCTTACTCCCCCGAAGATCACCACATACAGTCTGAAAAAAGTTAGTTATTGTTGTTTTAAGGGGTTCAACAAGGTCATCTTCCCATGAAAAGAAAATAGATGAGACAGCCTAGTTACAGAATGTTAAAATTGTTTTTGTATGATTCAGAATTAACGACACTATTTCATTTTGGTGAGGCATAGCCTACACATGGTCAATAAAATTTAATTGTGTTGTCAATCAGAAAGCTGATGTATATTTTTGTGATGAGGAAGGTAAATCCACATTCATTTTCTCAGATAATATGTATTATCAACTGGAAGTTTTATGTAACTAGTCTGTAACATAGGCTACTTTTTCTTGTGGAACACTGAAGTCATCTGCCCCAGAAAGATATCCCATTGATGTAGGGGGATTACTAACATGCTTTAACATACGTTATTGATGCACTGACCTACGTTATATGGCCTTTGGATTAGCCTACTACATCTGTTATGTTTTTTATGTGAAGATCAATTGGAACAGCCAGTTTCTTGGCCAGTTCCTAAGGCTAATTTTCGCCTGCAGGTTGGAACAAGGTACTCTCACCTTGTAAGGAAAAGGAGGTGGGTTCGATCCCAATGTAAGCCATCATGGAAGTGATTTTCCACGACTCTCCAATTCAATTCCACGGAAATACCGGGATGGCTCTTATAAGCCACCTTCTTAACCTTAGCATCAATTACAGACACAAAATAACCCATGAGATCAGACAGATTATAGCCTACATGGGGTTGATGACTATGATGCCCTAAGTCCAGAATGATACAGCAAGAGGCTGTTTCATGTCTTTTAGATAGATACCGATACTAATTTTTTACAGGAAATTCAAAGAGGCCTTGAGGCACTATCCCGAAGCCAAAATATAGAAATACAATTTATTAGAATTCATTAGGCCTAACTAACTAGCATATCTCATTTTAATTTGTAAGTTACAGTAAGGGCACACATTAATTTCCATTAATATCTGGGGTGTGTCTCCGATTAGTGCAGTCAGGAGCAAAATGGCTTACCCTACAGAAATTCACTATTTTTGCGTGGTGTTCGTTCATTTTACGGTCTCGGGGCATCTTGGTAATCAGACCCGCATAGTTGGGTGTGTGTTGAATGTCAGGTGACTTGTATTTCTATGCATACTATAGTAGATTGCGTATTATATACCTATCGGCTATCACTAGTGTGCATGTTTGCATCTAGCCATTTTTAACCCAATAATGAGGCCAGTAAACATGATTATTATGAGAAATCATCCACTGCGTGTTCGTAAGGCCTATATGGGCTATTACTTTACATTACCGTACCAGTATTGTAGGTTATTTGGTGCAGTGTATCAGTACTGGAAGTAGGGTATGAAAGTCTTGCATCAAAATAGGCTAACAGGCTAATTGTGTAACTTACGTATAAAGACGCACACATGAACCTGATATGGTACCGGTATATTCTGTAAGCAGTCAACCTACCGGTAGGCTTACAACATACATTATTTTATATTCCTGAATGAATTGTAATAATTGCACTCGACAAAGAACTTTATTCACATCATGCAACATTGCCCTACGGCTCCTATCCTGTGGAAAATACAGTTATCAGTCCGTCAACAATGTCTACAATACCGTCAAAATATCTTTAATAAATAAACAAAAACCGGTAATACATTTGCAAATTGTAGCCTACACTGCAGTAACTTACCGTAGCTAACCAACAAAAGAACCATACATTAATTCGGTACGATAGTCTACTTTCCGTATCGCTATTTAATTTTATCCTGAATGCTCCACTTAGGCCTACCGGTACATTAAAATTTCCGGTGGCATAAAATCGAAGACTTATTAAAGTTTGAAGCATTGGAGAGATTGGAAGTCCTCGTCTGTTTCGCCGTCTTTCAAAGTGAACCAACGGCAAAATGACGTTTGTCACAACATCCTTTGAAAAACAGTACCTTCTCCGAAAATCTTTCCAATGGTTTTTCAAAATCTCTTACAAATCGTCTTGGCACGTCGTCTTCTTCAAATACCGCTTCAATATAATAAAGAAATTCGTCGTCCGCCAAGACTACGTCCATTTTTCTTGTCATAAGGATTCCTTGAGGTACCTTGTCCCCTACCTTAGCACACGACAAGTCGAGCGCAGTCGCGAAGGAGTCCTTGAGCCCAGCGCTTCCTCAAGAAATGTCTCTGAATAGTATTTCTGCTCAAGGAAGCCTTGAGGTCTTCTTAAGGAAGGCTTGAGGTCTCCTGAAGGAAGCCTCAAGGGAGCCTTCAAATGGCTTCCTCAAGGAAGCCTTAAGGAAGCTCTCTGAATGCAAATAGCTTCCTTAAGGCTTATTCACGACACATACTCTTGTACAAATTGCCTATGTTTAAAAAAAAAAAAAAGCTCACTGGTGGGATTCGAACCAGTGATCCCACGCTTACGAAGCAGGGCTCTTACCGCTGCACCATGAGCTTCTTGGCTTCATGTTAACCTATAGCGCACATGAACGCGCTACAGCAATTACGAATAATTAATAATTAATTTCTCGGAATCGGCTGAGAAGCGCACCTTACTACTTGCACCTGGTATACGCCTAGTCATGCCCTACACGTGTACTAAAGATGGTTCGAATCGGTGACCCATACATCGTATCCTCCCCTTGTTAGATGGAGTTTCAGTGCATCTGTGTGACTCGTGTATTTTCCAAAGTTTTTTTCTGAATACATAAAATTCAATTGGCACTATGTGGCTCATTTGCGATGTTTAACATTCAACATACATAGGACAATCAGGATGCAATATAGTGAGCAGATACAGAGAACATATCAATGGCTATAGGTACAAAAGATATTCAACCACGGCAGTGCACATGGAGGAACAAAACCATAAGTTTACTGAAATAGAGGAGAATGTCACATTCCTACATTTCACACAAAAAGGCCTCTATGAATGTATTAGAAAAAATAGAAATATATCTGTTGCAGTCTACACTAAACATAAACAAAATTAATTACAATGACAACATTCTATTCAACATAATAATTCATATATGTGGTATAACGTTTGAAAATTATACAAGAAATCTTTCCGCCTAGCCAATACTTTATTGTATTATGTAATCAAAGGATCACAAATTGGGACATGTTTCGTGGCCTAATTGAGTTTGGCACCCTTCATCAGCCTTGATTAAAGTACACTAAAATGCTAGCATAAGGAACCTTTGTTACAATGTTGATGTCATTTTAAAAATACAATTAACACGCGGTTAAAATGAGAAAAAAAAAGATGCAATGTGTGAAAACAAGACACACATTTAAAAAACACAATATAAAAAACGCTCGTGAGAAGCAATCAGAACCAATGTGTGTGAGTACGCGCACTGTGAAACAAGCAACTCATAATATTACTGATTGGTCTTCTTGGCAAGTCTATAGTTCATTTCTTGATTGTTGTCGATTGCATAAAAAACATACATTGCGTGGATGGTTGATTTATATGATAGAATTCTTCTAACAAGTAATCCTCTTGATGGGCTGGCCTGTTGATATAATCAACATGTGAAACTTTGATTACAACCAATGATTATTATGTGCTCTGGCACCAGTAGATTATATGGATCAAATTGTAGTGGGTGGCCCAATGCGTCACCATGTTATGAAAATACTTCTGGGATCAAAAGCAGTCAAATAGCATTTCTAAAATAAAAATGAAGAAAAGTTAGAAAATTAAGCCCAAAACATATGTAATTGGGTAATTACATACGAAAGAAAACATATTAATTTAAATTTATTTATTAAAATTTCAAGTGTATAAAAGCTAACAAGAGTAGACAAAAATGTAAAAAGGTCAAAAAAAGAAAAAGAAACTTACCTAAAATCAACACTTGGAAAATGTGGAGTGAATGAGGACAAAACGCTGAACAACTGAAAACGAGTGTGAAAAGGTGACGGATAAAATGTAACAAACACTTACGTGTAAACTGTAACGTTGAGTCTGTGTTGTGGAGTTCTATATGATTTTCAAACCAGGAAAAATACTATATATGAATGTTGATTGTGTCGCCGGCGGAAAGCAGGCACTGAGGAGAGAATGCCGGGAGTTGAGGGAGGACAGCATGTTGGGGCGGTGGAGGGGAAGGGATAACCTTGTGGATAGGGGACTGAATTGATGTGTGAAAGGGATAAAAAGAGGGGGGGGAATGGTAGGTGTGTATGAAATCAGGAAAAACTTAAATAATTTAAGGAGGATGTTTGTTTTTATTTTTCTTTGCTATAATGTGATGTGTGAGAGTGTCGAATAAAATGTTCGTGTCAAAGCATATTTCATTAAGGTTTGTTGAATTCGTGATTTTCTGGGCAGTGTTAATTTCTATTGATTCCAGTACGTTCAAAAGAATGCCTTTGTTGGTGTAGTGTAAAATCTTGATATCATTCTCAATATTCGTAAACTTGTATCCCGTTTCGAATCCTTTGGCCGACAGTGCAGTACTAAAATCCTCATTTGCTACAAAACGGTAAATCTGAAAATCACTGATGCAACAAAACACTACATTTGGAAATCAAAATGCAAAATTTTGGATTTTTAAATGCTAACAACCATGAAATCTAAACATAACATAAATCAGTTGGGATGGGTTTCCATAGTTCCACAGAGATTAAAAAACAAATACAAAGGATACCTTCTTGCCCAAAAAACGAAATGGACGAGGGGTGAAAGGATCTGGAAACAAATTTTTAAGCCGTGGTTCTCGTTCTGTGTCAATGAGATGATGAGATGAAATTGTAATTAGATCAATTCGTCGTCCTTCTAATGAGTAACACACACACTCTCGATGATAGTAGATGTCATCCAAAGAAGTCGGTGGTCCACGAGATTCATCTACAAAGAAAGAATAATTTAATGAATATTACTTTAAAAAAAAATTCAAATCCATATTCTCCAATGTGAATGGGGGGGGAGAGGAAATCCCAACATAAAAATGTTTCATTTGAAACTGTTTTACCTTTCAGCGTTCCGTCTAGTCTACAAGCCTCTGTTGGCGAACAAGTCGCCTCCACGATCCCCTATTAGCAGATAGCAGAATGCCTTTGTTGGTGTAGTGTAAAATGTTGATATTATTCTCAATATTTGTAAACTTGTGTCCCGTTTCCTCTGCTTCTACACATCTCACTTTGAAATCGTTCAACACAATCTAACCATTGCCCCTTAGGTATAGCTATGCTTCCCGTACCCTCTACATCCGATCACATTAACCTCTTAGATAATCTCTCCAATCTCATCATCTTTACATGACCCCACCATACAAACAGCATCATCTAGTATGTTCATTTTATAACTTAGCCTTTATCTCCTCATAACGAGTACCCTCCTGCCATTGCTTCCGTCTATTTGTCCCAGCCATCATTCGTGCTACCCTCATATCAATTACATCACCTCCACAATCCCCTATTCACAGTTTATATTGCAGCCTCTTCTTCAGGAAAGGTTTAACAGCCCAACATGTTAAAAACTGAATCCATCAACTCTTAGGTCTGCCCAGACTTCTCTTGCCTTCAAAAGCTGAGCCCATTACCCTCCTAGAAAATTATCCCTCATCTATTAAGATTACATGGCCCCACTATCTAAGTCTACGTATGTACACAGCTTAATCCTCCATCATAAAGAAGAAATTTAATTTCTTTTCGTAGTAGAGTTGATGGCCATAAGAGAGAGAGGCACGTATTTATGAAGGTGTAAGACAAGGCTGCAATTTATTGTCTATACTTTTCAATCTGTACATTGTATTAGTAATGAAGGAAAGGGAGAAATCTGGAGTAGAAGTAAAGGATCAAGGTGAAATTATTACAACCCTGAGAAGATGTGAATGAGTATTTAAATGGCGTGGATGCAGTCATGAGTAAGCACCGGACATTCATGCACTAAAACCGATTTAAATATGCATGCAATTATGCTCTGAAAATGAAGAAAATATGCATTAAAAATTGAAAAATATGCACTTAACAATAAACCAATCCTATTCACTCTTTATTCCCTTATTTGTCGTAATATGAGCAGTCGTTTGAGCATGTTGTTCAAGTTGAAATTTCCTTTCACATTTTAACTCCTTTGAGCATATTTGACAATAGACTACACCATAAGTTGAATAATCACTATTACCCGACACCCACTGATTTAACAAATACTTTCTGCTGCTTCTCTCTTTAAGCATCTTGAGCAAAGGATATGTAGACTAACGATAAAGTAACACTGAAGAAACTCCTCACAAACCTAACCTCGGACTACTGGCTGACGGTATGGTGAAAGGAATGTCCAACTTGAAATAGCCACGCTTAAAATACTGCTGGGATTCGTATAGTGGATAAATTAGTGATCGTGAAAACACTGACGTCTTACTTAGCAGCCATCTTTTACTACACTATATACAAAGAGTATCAAACATGAAGAAGAAATACATGAAATAAAACAAAGATGTCCATCTTCTTAGTCCTCCACATCCTCCCCACCCTGGTCTATCTCGAGAGGGAAGACCAGCTGTACAGGCCGACTGATCTTGGTCCCGTTGGCCATCTGAAGGATGATGGTTCGCACCTTGTTGTCCCTGCCTGGTCGCCTTTCAGTTATTCGTGCCTCCTGCCACATGTGTCTAGGTCGCAGGTCGTCCTGCAGTAGTACTATATCTCCTACTCGGCACTCCTTCGTCTGTCCATTTGGGCATTCGTACAATCATTCATGGTTCCGTATTGATTAAAAGTCAAATATAAAGGGAACAGAATTCCGCCTGATCAATACAACACTTTTCAGTCAAGGGGCTATATTAAACCCATTTGGATGGTACATGTTTCGAGGCCTCCCTTGGCCCCTTCATCAGCCATACATATAAACATATTGTCAGTACAATTATCAGAATAAAATTGAAAAGGTTAAAACTAACATGAGATAACAGGATGAAAATGAAACATAAAAACCATGAGGACAAATAAATTAAGTAAAACTTATCCTAAGAAAAACTTACGAATATCACAAACAAATGGAAAAACACATTAAAAAACAGTATATGTTAAAATGTGAACTTAAAATGTAATTTATATGACTCTTGTAAAAATCTTCTAGTTTTGATAAAGTATAATAGCAGAATTCCGTGCCCGAATAACTAGGGAATTCGACCCATAGAAAAAGTTAAAGTATGTAAAAAACTGATAGTCATAAAATGACTTTGTTGACTCCAAACGAAGGATCGTTGGTGGAAGGAACAAAACATCGCCATGCATGAAAGTCGAATCGGTCAAGCTTGATGAAGGCCTCTTGAAATGGAGACGAAAAGAAAGTTGAGCATCTTGCGTTTAGAAAATTTCTTCAGGTAGACATGTGGGCTTTAGGAGAAACCTAAAAGGGAAATAAATCTAGTATAAGAAAAATAAATTAAGTAAACGGCAAATAAAATTGGGACAAACGAAAAACGTAGAACGGAACAGAGCTATTAAAAGAAAAAGAAAAGTAACAAACTTACGTCATAGTAGAGGAAACGTGACTTCGACGCAGGAAAACGTAGAGAAACTGGCCGGCTGAACAAGTGAAAGTGAACAGCTGAGTGTGAAACACAAAGCAGAGTGTTGGACGGGGGAGGGGAGGCGAAGGAGCTCTGCCGCGGAGTGGCAGAGGTGGGGGAAAAAAGGGGGAAGGGAAGAAAGGGAGATAAGGGAGGGAAGCCAGCTGCGTAAAGAGAGCTTAGGTGGGGGAAAAAAGGGGGGGGGGGGAAGAAAGGGAGATAAGGGATGGAAGCCAGCTGCGTAAAGAGAGCTTAGGGCGGTTTATTATAACCTTTGTTTGCTGTTATGATAAAATCTGATAAAGTGTCAAATAAAACATTGGGGTCAAAACATATTTCATTTAAGTTGGGGGGATTGAAAATTCTCTGTGCGGAGTTAATTTCAATGGACTCTAGGATATTCATTAGAGAGCCCTTATTAACATGATGCAGAATTTCGAGGTCATTGTCCATGTTGGTAAATTGATGGTTCATCTCACTCATGTGAGAAGCCATGGCTGAAAATCTCCTGTATTTGGTGACGTTGACATGCTCAGAAAATCTGGTAGTGAAACTTCTCCCCGTTTGACCTATGTAGTTACTTTTGCAGTCATTACAACTTAATTTATAAATACCAGAAGCACTGTATTTATCTTTGCTGTTCAAAGTGTGTGAATTGAAAAACAAGTTACTATTAGTATGACAGGTTTTATAGGCTATTTTCATATTGCATTTTTTGAAGATGTTAGTGATACTGTATACGGAATTGTTAGGATAGGTGAAAACTGTAAACAAAGGTTTTTCGGGCTTGTCTGGAATTAGGTGGGTGGCTGGTTTATTTTTAATTTTCTTGATGATGTCATTTACATAATTCCGATTAAAACCATTAATTTCAGCTATTTGATAAATAATTTTAATTTCTGTGTTACGGTCCTGTTTAGAAAGGGGTAACTTGAGGGCTCTGTTAACAAAACTGAAAAAGGTTGCTTTTTTATGGGAACCTGGGTGGGTAGAATCTTGCCTGATGATGGTGTGCGTTTGCGTAGGCTTTCTGAAAATTTTATAATGAAGCCTGTTGTTTACTTTGGCAACAGAGGTGTCTAGAAAATTAATCTTATTGTCGATAGCTGACTCCAAAGTGAATTTAATGTTGGGGTCTATACTATTCAAATCATTGAAAATTCGGTCAATACCCTGGATGTTGTCATTGACAATTAAGAAGACATCATCAACATACCTGCCCCAAAATTCTATTCCCTTAATGTTGTTAATTATTTTAGTGTGCTCCAGATGGTCTAGGTAAATATTGGCGATGATGCCCGAAAGCGGGGAGCCCATGGCTAATCCTTCTTTCTGCTTGTAGATGACATTATTAAAAGTAAAAAAGTTATTGTTTAAGGTGAGATCAAGGATTGTCATAAATTCTTCAATTTCAACCTTTGATAATTTGTCATTTTCAATTAAATTATTCCTAATGATATTTGAAACAGACTGTACTGGGATGCTGGTGTACATATCTATTATATCCACACTGTGGAGAGAGTGCTCATTATTTAGGTATAAACATGAAGTCTTGGTGCAAAAATCTAAGGTGTTGGTAAAAAAATTTTTGGCTTTGAAGGTGTAATGATTTTTTAAGAATCTTTGAATAAACTGTGTAGTTTTGTAAAGCGGACTGTTTCTGAAATTTACTATGGGTCTTATGGGAATATTAATTTTGTGAATTTTGGGTAAAGCTCGCAAGGTTGGAAGTCCTGGATTCATGGCAACAAGGCGGCTAGCTTGTTTTTCGTCTAACAGAAAAACAGTATTTTTGATGATATTTTTTAATTTTCTCTGAATGGCAGCTGTAGGATCTTTTTATTTATCTTTTTATTTATTTCCCTTTTAGGTTTCTCCTAAAGCCCACATGTCTACCTGAAGAAATTTTCTAAACGCAAGATGCTCAACTTTCTTTTCATCTCCATTTCAAGAGGCCTTCATCAAGCTTGACCGATTCGACTTGCATGCATGGCGATGTTTTGTTCCTTCCACCAACGATCCTTCGTTTGGAGTCAACAAAGTCATTTTATGACTATCAGTTTTTTACATACTTTTAACTTTATCTATGGGTCGAATTCCCTAGATTTTCGGGCACGGAATTCTGCTATTATACTTTATCATAAACTAGAAGATTTTTACAAGAGTCATATACATTACATTTTAAGTTCACATTTTAACATATACTGTTTTTTAATGTGTTTTTCCATTTGTTTGTGATATTCGTAAGTTTTTCTTAGGATAAGTTTTACTTAATTTATTTGTCCTCATGGTTTTTATGTTTCATTTTCATCCTGTTATCTCATGTTAGTTTTAACCTTTTCAATTTTATTCTGATAATTGTACTGACAATATGTTTATATGTATGGCTGATGAAGGGGCCAAGGGAGGCCTCGAAACATGTACCATCCAAATGGGTTTAATATAGCCCCTTGACTGAAAAGTGTTGTATTGATCAGGCGGAATTCTGTTCCCTTTATATTTGTCCATTTGGGCGGCGTACTTCGTGGTAGCTTCTCAGATCAAGAAGATATTCGTTCCTCCATCTCTTGAGGAAGTCCTCCTGCATTTTCTGTCTGAGTCTCCTCTCCTTCCTCAAGTCTATTTGGGTCGTGGGTTCGGAGACGTTGGGCAGGGTAGTCAGCCGTGCACCAGTCAGGAAATGACTTGGAGTCAGTGTCTCCGAGCCTTCATGGATTATGGGTCGGGAGTTAACCGCTTGACCGCGTCAACCGCGTATACGCGTCATAGCACACTGATCGCAAGTTGCGTGAACCGCTTCTAAGCGTCAGCCCATTTACAATGTACTTCGCACGTTGCGTGAACCGCTTCTAGGCGTCAAATGTACTGCATTCGCTTCTGCCATCTTTTGGGAGTTATTCGTACTTGTTTGAACTTTGTGTTCGCTTCTGCCACCTATTGGGAGTTAGTCGTAGTTGTTGCTGCGTTCCCGCCAAGCCACTACACTTCGTCTGGTGGGCAATCATTTCGCCATGGCATCTTGTAATGGTAAGCAGAGTAAAACAACGCTCAAGGAATTAGCTGAAACGGATATAGCACGTATGCTATTAGATTCGGAAGAAAGTGAGAGTGACAGTGATAATTACTTCAGTGATTCGAGTGATAGTGATGATCAAGATACCGAAGTAAACATCCCAGTTTTATTGAATGGCAACACGCAAACAGAGTGGGTGGAGTTCGGAGCGGCCCGCGAAAGGTTTGCTTTTACCGGCAATAGTGGTATGCATGTGAATTTCGGCGATGACTGTGAACCTCTAACTATCTTTGAACATTTCTTTTCTGACGAACTCGCTGAACTTATAGCACGGGAAACAAATCTTTATGCCAAACAATCGATTGAACAGAAAGGTGTGCTAGGATTGCTCAAACCCAGGAGCAGGGATCACGAATGGGTGGAAACAAACGCTGGGGAAATAAAACTCCTAATAGGTCTCCTAATTCTTCAGGGTATAGTTCAGAAGCCCACCACAAGTATGTTTTTCAGCAAGAAAAAATGTATTGACACCCCATTCTTTCGAGAAATTATGACGGACCACAGATTTCATCTTCTTATTAGGTACCTCCATTTCAATGACAATACGAAATTTGACGCTACAACTGACCCGAATCCAAAACTTTTCAAAATTAGACCGGTTTTACAGTACCTAATCCATAAATTTCAAACCACTTTCACACCGGAAAGTGACATAGCAATAGATGAAAGCTTACTTCTCTGGAAAGGTAGGCTTGGTTGGAAAGTTTTCATCCCAAAAAAGAGAGCACGTTTCGGGATGGAGTCGTTTCAACTCTGTGAAAGTTCATCAGGTTATGTTTATAACATGTTGGTGTACACTGGAAAGACTACAGAGTTTCCCGAAAGTGTTCTAGACATCAATTTCAAGGACATTGACAAACCATCGCGCGTCATCTTCACCCTCCTTGAAGGTCTTCTGAATAAGGGCTACATGCTCTTTGTAGACAACTACTACGCTTCACCAATACTTTTCGATCAGCTCACTATGAAGAACACTGATGCTGTCGGGACGGTGCGAATAAATAGGAAGGAGTTCCCGAAAGACATGAAGAAGAAGAAGCTGGAGAAAGGAGAATTTAGTACGTGGTACAGAAACAAATTGATGGTCATGAAATGGAAGGACAAGAAAGACGTTTGTATGATTTCCACAGTTCACGATAAGGAAGTGACTATAGTAAATAAGAAAGGTGGGGGCCATAAAATGAAACCAACAATCAGTGTCGCTTACAGTAAAGGAATGGGTGGAGTAGACTTGGCCGATCAGTGCATTGTTACTTACACTATTTCAAGGAGAAGGCTGAAGAAGTTCTACATAAAAATGTTCAGGCATTTAGTAGACATCAGTGTTTTCAATTCATTTACCCTGTACACGAAGATGGGACATTACGAATCCCAGCTGAATTTCAGACTGAAGTTAGTAGAAGGACTCACTGAAAAGTATATGACAGCTACCTCCAAGCCAAGGAGAGTTGGACGTCCGAGTATTGAATCCGTAGCTCGACTCACAGCACGGCACTTCATGGACATGAACCCCGGAACTTCTTCGCAAGAGCATTCGAGGAAAAGGTGTGTGGTCTGTCTATCTCACAAGGTGAGAAAAGAAACAATCTACTGCTGCAGGGAATGTGATGTGCCACTGTGTGCTGTTCCATGCTTCAAGGTGTACCACACTGTGAAAAACTTCTAACTAGTGTGTTCATGTGAGTGATTGTTTACATGAACTGTTGATTCTGTTATATTGTATTCCACTTTGAATGGTGTATTGCATTATTATGATTTAGTATGCAACCTTCCAGTCTGAAGAAACTACCAGAAATGTCCAACAATTTAAATGAAAATCCGACATTGAACTAGATTTAGGATGCACTGTATATACATAAATGTAAATATATATAAATATATATATATATATATATAAATATAACAAAATATTTTACGAGCTAAAATTCCCATATTTTTGCCATTATGAACACGGCCTACTGAATTCAAATGGGTTCTTTAACATGCCAACAACGTATGACATGCGTGCCGTGATTTTTGTCGCCATTCAAAAGTACTTATTTTTTTGTTATACCTCAGATCTGTTTGCTATTCCTATGAAATGTTCACAATTTGGACGAAAAGAAAACGCCTTTTAAAAAATACGCAACAAGTGGAAAATAAACCCTCGGTTAAGGGGTTAATGGCGGCTTCTACTTCCACCAATAGAGTTCGGAGTGCGTCCTCACTAATCAGAGCCTTTCCCAATACCTTTCTTAGGAATCTTTTAGTAGTACCCACCATTCTCCCCACCAAGCCGCCCGTGGGGCTATAAATTTCCACTGGACTCCGTTGTGGGTTAAGTGCTGGCTCGTTCATGGGTCAGTAAGGACTGGCTGAGTTGTGTCATTTCTTTGTTTGCTGCCTGGAACGTTCTAGCGTTGTCCGAGTAAATGGTGTTTGGAAGTCCTCTTCGTCCCGCAAATCGTCTGAGAGCCATCAGAAACGTCTCTGTGGTCATGTCCAAAGCCAGCTCAAGGTGAAGGGCCCTTGTAGTCGCACATGTGAAAAGCACAATATATGATTTCTGTACGAGATTCCCCACCTTAACGAGTAGTGGCCCTGCAAAATCCACACCAGTAACTGGAAATGGCGCAGTATGTCGCACACGTTCTGGAGGCAATGGGGCTTCGATCTCGTTACCTTTTTGTCTTCTGGCGATCTTACACGGTAGGCACGTGTGGATGACCTTCTTGACAGCCTGGCGTGCCTTGAGGATGCAAAATTCTTCGCGTAGTACAGAGAGTACGATTCGTACTCCAAGGTGGTGTAGCCGTATGTGAGTCTGGAGGATCAACAACTTAGTGAAGTGGTGTGCACCATCGAGTACTAGAGGATGTTTCTGCCGTATTGGCAGGTCTGCGTGGTGGAGGCGCCCTCCCAGTCGAATAAGGCCGTCCTGTAAGAAGGGATTGTAGCGGGCAATCCTGGACTTCCCAGACAAGTTTCTCTCTTTTGTCAGAGTGTCGTACTCTTCGGAAAAGCACAATCGGGAAGCCTCTAATTCACGTGCAGTGAGATTCCCATAATTTTTCTCCGAGAACTTTTCCGACTATGGACACCGGTGAAAGTAATCCAAGAGGGTCGTAGAACTTTGCGGTCGTTTTCAATAGCTTTTGTTTGGTTCCTGGATCCTGCGAAAGGTTGTCAGTGATGTCTGTATGGTCGAATAGTAGTGAATCTGATTCTGTGTCCCATCGTACACCTAATACTCCGGTTTCCCTTTTCGTTTCACCTCCTTTGGCTCTCCATATGCTTTCCAATGGTCCAGAATTTGTTGCCCATTTTGCCATCGGCATCCGTATCTGTCGTAGTAGGCCTGTCACCTCGTAATATAAGGTGATAATTCTGTTGTCATCTTCAGCTCCCGCAACAAAGTCATCCATGAAAGTGCTTTGATCCATAAGTGCTGCTGCTGACGGGAACTGATCCTTGAATCTCGTTGCTAGTTCATGGAGAGTTGCAGACAGAAGAAAGGGACTGCTTGCAAGGCTGAATGGTAGACGAGTGAATCTATAGATGGCTACATCATCTCTTGCTTGCCATTTTCCAAGTTCGTCCTTCTCGACATTGAACCAGAAGAATCTTGTTAAATCTCGGTCTGCAGTATCCAGGCATAATTGAAGGAAAGCTTGAGTTCCATCTCCTACTATGTCTTTGCGGTAAGTCCGGAAGCGGATCAACGTGGACAGTATCTCTGGTAACAGATTAGGGCCTGTTTCCAGAACATCATTGAGGGACGGTGCGTCTCTCACGTGGGATGATGCGTCAAAGACGATCCTCCATTTCACTGTGCCATTTCTCTCTTTCTTGATGGCTTGATGAGGCAGGTAGTATACATCATTTGTGGTTTCTCCTGTAGCGATCAGCTGAACATGTCCCATGTTTACGTAGTCCATCATCTGTGCGTGGTACATTTCTTTGTACTGAGCATTAACGGCAAGTTTCCTCTGCAATGTGTGAAAACGATTTAGAACGTTCTTACGGTTTGAGGGTAAGGCCAGATCATCTTTCTTCGGTAGGGATACTACCCTCCGCCCGTCTTGTAAGTGAAACGAATCGTGGAATTCTTGAAGAATGGTGGCATCTTTCGTTGTGAGGATCCTTCTCTGATCTTCTCTTATTCCTAGGGACTCTAGATCCCAAAATCGTCGCATATCATCGTCCTCGACAGATGGGTCCTCAGCAGTATGAATGTGGTGCACGTTTACGCTGTGGACTGTAATTCCTGACCTATTTCCACTCAGAATCCATCCAAATCTAGAAGGAAGCAGTACTAACGTGTCTGAGAGGCGTATTGGCTTGTCGTCAAGTATCACCTTCCAATAATGGTCTCCACCTATTAGAAGTTCTATAGGAAGTTCATTGTTGTCATCCTTGGGATCAGCAAGTCTCAATTTTCATATGCGTGACAGGGACTGGACGTCGAGTGGAACAGTCGGATGTGGCGAGTAAACGTTGTCACTCTCAAATGCAGAAATACGCAGAGCAGTCTCCATGCATAGTCCACTGGTGTTGAGGTCAATGAGTCTGCGAGCTGAAGATGTGTGACGAGATGACTCGAATCCGATAACTGTCAAATCCTTGTATCCTACGATATTCAGTTGTAGCTGATCTACCAGACTTCGGCTTACGAACGTTGATTGACTGCCAGCATCCAATATGCATCGTGTACGTTTTCTCAGACCAGTGGGCCCTGTGATCCAAATATTCGCCGTTTGAAGATAAGTAAACTGCAGCATAGTAACGTCAATCTTACCCACGGATATTGATGCGGGCTGTTCTCCGGTGCAGATGGAAATGTGATGATTGTTTGCACTTTGGGCATGATACCTTACTCTTCTTCATGCAGGCCTTCACACTGTGACCTTTATTGAGGCACAAGAAGCATCGGTTGGCAGTTTTTAACTTTTCAATACGCTCAGCTACTTTGCGGATCTCCACACAGTTCTGGGCCCAGTGGCCTTGAGTCTCACAGAATACACAGAATTCGGAATACAATTTCTTTGCTTTCATTTCCGTCCGTTTTGACTTTGTGTTTACATGGAGTGTCGCGGCAGTGCCTGAGAAGGATTCGAGTGAAGTGATATCTCCTCTGATTTTCTGTGTGATCACAGCGCCCTCTACCTCCTCGTTCAGGAACTCCATTAACTTGGTAATGTGACTCTCAGGAATGCTCTCTCGTTTGGAATAAATTATCCAATGGCGGACAATACCGTGAGGAAATGCTCGGAGAATTTTAGGGCATAACATCCGCCCGTAATAATCTACATTCTCCCCTAGGGCCCGTAAGGCTTGTACGCGTCTATTGCATTCGATGTACATGGCATTTAGATAAGAAGGAGTATCGTCTGAAATTGGTTGTAAGGCTTCGAGATAGTCAAGATTGGCCTGAATTATGCGGTCAGTGTTTCCGTAGCGAGATATTAATATCCGCTTTGTTTCTTCATAAGCATCAGCCGTTATCGGTATTCCATCAACTAGATTCATCGGCTCACCCTCCAGATATCCACGGAGATAGACGTGCTTGTCAATGATCTAAAGCTTCTTGGAGTCTAATGCGATTAAATTCGTATTCTGAGATGTCGCCGCCTGTAGAGCTATTTATTATCTACTGATTTTGGTTACAGTTGCTCGTTCCGTCTTCCGCTTTCTTTTCAAAAACGCTAGTTTACTCTTAACACTCTCGTCTTGCATCTTGAAGAATGGGCGACGAAATTAATAAATAGTACCGTGCTGCGACAAGTGAAGGCGATTGTCTGATGTCAGTGCACGCATAATAATCGTGAGATCGTCTTGTAGTGTCCGTGATGGCTACCAGGTATTTAGTTTAGGATCTACCGCAAGATGGCGGCACTTGCTCGTCTATCATTCATGAATTCAGTTACGTAGTGTAAAGTAATTATATTACAATTCGTGCACTGTTTAGTCGTAGTAGTATCCCTTTTGCAATAATATTAAAACTGAAATATCACGTTAGTATGTGGCGCGTGTAGGAGAAGTTCCAGTATCTTCTTACCTCGTAATCCGGCGTAGCGTGGCTGCTTGTACATAACGTGATTGCTGCTCCGTAGTGATAGCATCACCAGTTTACTTAATACACAAGTAAAACACAATTTCCCGTAATCTAATGTACATTTCTCCGTAATCTGAAGTTTTCGGCACCAATGCTGGGATTCGTATAATGGATAAATTAGTGATCGTGAAAACACGGACGTCTTACTTAGCAGCCATCTTTTATTACACTATATACAAAGAGTATCAAGCATGAAGAAGAAATACATGGAAATAAACCAAAGATGTCCATCTTCTCAGTCCTCCACAAATACTATTGTTATCTGTTGCTCAGAAAGTTTCTTACAAGGGATGTCCAACCCTCAGGCAAAACCAATTTTGTTCAAGATGTTTTAAATTATACTTAATTTCAAATGTATATGCTAAAATATGCTGTTATGCTCAGAATACGCAATAAATCCAATAAACCCACAAAATATGGATTTTCAAAAAATCTGGTCCCTATTCATGAGGAAAGAATTACTGATGCAAACAAATAAATGTAAAATATAAATATAATGGAATGCAGCCAGAAGAAATCAGATACCCCTACTGATGTGGAATAGGCACAGGACAGTAGAATTCTGCTACTCGGGGAGCAAAATAGGTAGTGATGGATGAAGCAAAGAGAAAAAGTAGGTTAGCACAGGCAAGGAATGTTTCCCTACAGAAAATCAGCTGACATCAAGTATAGATGTAGGTATCAGAAAGTTATTTTTTTATATCCTTTGTCTGAAACATGACACACTATAATGTTGTTGATTCTTTAGGAGCTTTGAGATATCGGGGTCATGTAGCGCCGTGAACTCGGGTGTGAGTAGAATTTTTCTGATAACCTGTGTCACTGAGATGTCTGTACTAGTGTGTGTATTTGTAATTGAGGGAGGATTTGGGTAGGAAACGGCGATGGACTTAAGTTAGGTACCATCTCAGCATTTGCCTGGAGAATATGTGGAAAACCACTTCCAGGATGGCCGAGATAGGAATCAAACCAGCCTCTTCTCAGTTTTGACTCATGAGGATGAGTGTACCCCGTTCCAACCCTAAGACCAGGATAAAATTTCTTGACAGAGCCGAGAATCGAACCCGGGCCTCCGCAATGACAGCCAAGAATACTAGCCACTTGGACTGCTGGTGGAGCAGAAAAGGGAAGAATAGAAGCAATTAAAATGTGGAGTTACAGGAGAATTATGAAATTAGATGGGTAGATAGGGTAATAAACCAAAAGGTGTTAAGATGAGTGGGGGAGGAGAGATGTTTCTAACGAGTGCCCTCCCGAGGGAGGGCAGAAAGTTCAGGTTAATTTTGAAACAAGCAAACTTACCTCCTAATGCCTTAAATCGTCCATCTATTACTTTCAACATGTTCTGCACTTCTACGTATGGATATGGATATGTAAAAGCAAAATATGTGACAGCTCGTAGATTCTCCAGAGTACGATACTTGAAGCTCAGGATGAACAAATTGTCTTCGATCTAGTCAAATAAACAGTACAGTTATAACAACATAACTAGGATAATACAAGCAAAATTTACTTCAATCAATAGCTTATGAAAACTAACAATGTAAGTAGGCTTATCCTTGATCCTGTCCCAATGATTACGACCTGGTACCATCCGATATACAGGTGCCATGCCTTGGCTGTACATTTTAGACTGTTTATTTAAATTCACAATATTCAACCTCACTAGTGCATATGGAGCACCACCTGAAAAAATAAAAAAAATAAAAAAAATCAGATATTACAGTGATACAAGAAATACAGTGGACACACTTTTTTCAAACGCTTAGATGAAAATAAATTCATACAAAGGAAAAAATTACAATTATCAGAAATCCACATAGGTCCTAATATCAACAACAATGGTCTCCCTAAGCTCCAAAACAATTTCTCTGAAGGAATAAAATCATGATTCTTGAATCTCATTCTCTGTAAAACTTTAATTTAGTATAACAAACTCCATTTGTAAATAAAGAAGAACAATACCATTCTATTAGTTCACTCTATATATCTCTTTTCCAAGTATAAGTTTTCCTTCTTTGATCTTTCCTTTTCTAGACTGTTATTTCTGGATACATAATCATGAATGACTGTTATACAATTCACCTGTGAAATGACTAAGCAAGCACCTTCAGGATCCCCAATATGCAGTTAGTATTTTGTAAGCATGGCAGCGCAGTGTTTCATAAAGTTATATTAGTTTAGTGCAAAAGACATGCCACCAACACCTAAACAGGACTTATATGCAGGACTGAAATCTCAAGTGAATGAGTGAATAAAATTGAAGAAAACAGACATAAGAAACCTTTGACTCAACTACGAACTATATTGGTCTGGAAAAACATTATACCCAAAGACGTGGATGTTTGCTTTGAAGCCATTTTTCAGTGTTGCCTTATTGACAATATCAATTGCAACTAGATTTTGTTGGTGAAAAATAATTCTTCAATGTCAATAATTTGAATGGTGACAAGCATTATGTGACCCATTGAATGTGCCAATGAAGAAAAAAGCAAACTTCTTGAACTATCTCATACTCCAGTACGATGTCATTTTTTATATACATAACACGATTTAATTGTTCTGTGACAAAACACCCAAGTGAAACCAAGACACAAAAAAATGTTGCAAAGTTTGTACGGAACTCGCAAGAATCTTGTGCCGTATGTTTTAGATCAATAAATACCACAAGATACCTTTATTATTTATTGTAACATGCACAAATGTGCAATTCAGTATGAACTATACATTTTTAACATTGTGGTTTGCATAGTCTCTTATTGAACGTAATATTTTCTTACATATTTCAGTAACTCTAAATGAGACGTCATTGTACGATAAAATTTTCTAAAGTACTAAAATTAGCCAAAATACCTTTTCTAATGATGAAATAAATCAAGAAATGATGTAGTATTAGATGTTTACTTCTCCGCTGTACATAACCCGCCCACCATCCCCTTTTTAGAACACAACTTATATAGTAAAATTTCAGCTGTGTCCGCCATTCACGTGAATTATTTTCTAATACAGTATTGCCAACTCCGCACTTATGGTACTAATGAGTGTATATGCGGTACTGTAAAACAGCACTTTGTAATAGTAAAATTTGTAGAATCCAACCAATGGATTTTGTCTAGACCAATAATTGTCAGGTAGCACAGCCTGTAGCCAAATATATGTTACAGTGAAAGTCGATTCTTAGTAAGAGTTGACTCTCTCTAGGCAGAGTCAACTCTTACTGAAAGTATCAGTAACAGTTGATTGAAAACACACAGATAAACTTTTCCTAGGGAGAGTTAACTATGCCTGCTGTGGTTTAGTAAAAGTCGATTCACAGATGCTGCTCTGAAAATGTAACCGCGCGCGCCAAACCTTTGTTATGATTATTAAAATATTGCGATTGTTTGGACTCGTACTTCCATTATTGGACCGGCCGTTATAGATCAGAACAATTCTCTGTTTTTATTACCCCACCACACAACAGGCAGTTGCCATTCGTCATTACTCGGCTCTTTATTGTTGTGCAATAGTGACAAAAGATTTATTTACGTTTAAATAATTAGTTTAGCCTAAGTGTGTAATAATTATGACAGACACCACGGCAGAACTGTTTCGTGAAAAACTGCAGCAGGAACGCTCGACTTCCAAGGTAAATTCACTGATATTGACCAAATTGAAATATGATAGCTGCATTCAAAAATTGAAAAATCTAAAAACTGCAATTAAATACGAAAGTAACGATATCAGATTTTTAAGACGATATTACATTATTGAAGTAAATGGTATTTCAAAACTAATACACCCTGTCACAGACCAAGACAGCATAAGGTATTATGTTTTTGATGAAGAGTTGTTTGCAGTTCTTAATGAAGCGCACATATCCACTGGACACGGAGGAAGAGATCGTATGATTCAGCAATTGAAAGGTAAATTTCAAAATTTTATTACAAAGGACATTTTACTATTTTTAAGCTTGTGCGAACCTTGAGATAAAAAATTGAGACATAAGATGAAAGGACTGATTGTAAACCCTTCGTTATACAAGGAAATGAATTCACGATGTCAAGTGGACTTGATTGACTCTCAGTCGCAACCTGATGAAGACTTCAAATTTATAATGGTGTACCGGGACCATTTAACAAAGTTTGTTGTGCTAAGACCACTGAAATCAAAGACTGCAGACGAAGTGTGTAATAATATCGTTGATATTTTTACTTTGTTAGGCGCTCTTTGTATTTTACAATCAGACAATGCGAGAGAATTGGTTAATAAAATTATTGAGTCTGGTTGATACATGGCCGAACTTCAAAATGGTGCACGGCAAACCACGACATAGTCAGAGTCAAGGTAGTGTTGAAAGAGCCAACCAGGACATAGAGAATATGATAACCACCTGGATGCAAGACCACAAAACATCAAAATGGAGTGAAGGCTTAAAGTTTATTCAACTTATGAAAAACAGTGCATTGCATAGAGGGATAAAACGATCCCCGTATGAGACAATGTTCGGTTGCCCCCCGAGACACGGCTTATCTAGTTCAAAACTACCAACTGAGGTACTGGCAAATGTAGAAACAGAAGAGGATCTTCAATGCGCAATTGATCAAATTCAGCAACTACAAGAAAACGAAATTGGAAGTAACGGGAATGGAAATCCTGATGAAAATGAAACAAACCAAAATATATCAAGTGGTGAAAAGCTCTTAGATGATAGTGATTATCTCCTCACTGACCTGGACAAATCTACTGAGGACATCAAGATACAGAGAAATGAAGCTTTCTACTGTCTAGAACAACAAGCTAAATGCATGAAAAAATATCAGATCACAATCATCCGCCAGTAGAAAAAGGAACATCAGTTCGAATTCCTATCCCCGATGTTGATCTTCGAATTCCTATCCCCATGTTGACCGCGATAGAGGAGATGCTCGACCTATCCTTGGCGTGGTACTGGAGGTTGCCGATGATGACTTTTATCGAATTAGAACGAGAAATGGAATTCTAAAGCAGCTTTTCCCAAGGTAAGTTTTCAAAGCTAAAATAAAAGATATCTCTCTCTCTCTCTCTCCTCTCTCTCGCTGCCCATAGTAATAAATTGTTCAGATGTCAATGATTACATTTTTTCAGGTCTCAATTCAGTAAATTTAATGTCCTACGAACATAATCCAAGAAAATGAAGTTTCTATGGATAAAACAATAGCTGTGAGGACTGTTGCAACTTCACAATCACTTGGAAGTGGACAAGGTTTTTTCAAATGTCCTTGCAACACTCAATGCGAATCCATGAAGTGCATGTGCAAGAAGAAAAGTTTACTTTGCAACTCAAAGTGTCACAAATCTTTACCTTGCTGTAATAAATGATAAATATTTCTATCTCTTTATGTACAGTATTATAACGGTTTTTTATTTTTATTAGTTTCTCTTAAACATTTCTCTCTCTTAATGTATTGGTTTTGCCTCCCTATTCGTTTTTATTAGCTAATACCGTTTCCTTGCAAATAGTCAACTGTTACTACCTCAAGACAGTGAGATTATACTTTTCCTAGGTATAGTCAACTCTGACTAGTAAATGTTGATCGAAATTGAACACATACCGCTTTCAATCAACTTTTACTGAAAAGATCAGTAAGAGGCGACTTTACCTAGGGAGAGTCAACTCTTACTGGAAAATCGACTTTTCCTGTAACATACATACACCTCCTATTTTTGTCATGCACAGTGGGGTAGTTACGCATCAATAATCTTTATCCAGACATGACTTGTGTGGTGTATTTTGTATCCCACATGTTGACAACTGTAGTGACATCAATGTGCACGCCTTGATAACAGTTGAAGAGATCTCATGCGCTGTCGAACATGGCTGCCATCGTTAAATGAGCAATAAATAAGAACATGTACTTACATAATTTAGCACATATTTGCGGTGCAGTAGTGACCATGGTTAGTAATTTCAATTGGTAATGTCCACCAGAAGATGAAACAAGGTATGAAATTCATATATTATTGAAATGCAAGTGTGTACAGGTGTGCCACGATGACGTCTGATTCAGAATTAATCATATAATTTCTATATGGTATCAAACACAAAATTATCCACCGAGCTCACACATACACATCGCTGCTGGCTCATGGTAATTCTTGTTTGTGTCCAGTAGATGGTGAAAACCATGAATAAACAGTCTAGTGAAGACATATCGCATCTCAAAGTTGGCAGATGTCCATCTTCGGTCAATTATTGCCCCAGTATAGTAGAATTCTTGCCATTCTCTTCGTCAGCATTTTTTTTTCTTAGGTTTTCAAACACTTTGGTGGATTGTAAAAGAAATTGACTCCATGTGACTTCAACTCCATATGTCAGAATTGGTAAAATTTTGGACTTTAATAACTTCATTGCTG
This sequence comes from Meconema thalassinum, assembly GCA_946902985.2. Lineage (NCBI taxonomy): Eukaryota > Metazoa > Arthropoda > Insecta > Orthoptera > Tettigoniidae > Meconema > Meconema thalassinum. The sequence goes on from OX336388.2 coordinate 1,851,707,273, forward strand.
TTTCTAAAATTAGTAATCGAATGTGCTTGATGTCATTTATGGATATAACTGCACTTTCTGCAATATGTTATGAAAAACACCAGCTGCTTGGTTGGAATACACATCCCAGATATTTTAAATAAGGCACGACCTTGATAAACGTACCATTGATACTAATTATTGCACTGGCAGCAGACTTGTCTCCTTTTCTGAAAATCACCATTTCTGTTTTCGTCATTATCTTTACACCATTCATCCATATCACCTATTGTTTGTTGGTGTTACCACTAATAAATCATCTGCTTATGTGCAGATAATTCTCTGTAATTCTTAATACCTCCTCAGCTGCTAAAATAAAGAGAGCAGGGCCTCATGGGATCTCCCTGAAGAACACCATTTGTTTGTAATATGGGCTTCAATAGCGACAAGCTATCCTGATATTCTTATTATGTTTTATTTCAATATAACTCGCACGAGATCAAAGGCCTTAGTGAAATCTATAAAGATTGTGTAGAGTTTCGTCTTATTCTCTGTCGCTTTCCTTATATCTTTCAGCAGGAGTTTTACGGCTGTTAATGTTGATCTTCTGCTTCTGAACCCAAATTGTGATTCTGGTAAGGCTCTATCTATATTTTATTTTATTAGTTATTATTTTTGTTTGCATTTTGAAGAGAACATGTTCTAAGACAATGCCTTGATATTTGTTGGTATCCTTTGGATCTTCCTTCCCTTTGTATAGGACTTTTATTGGTCTGGAATGTTGCCAACTTCAATGCACTTATTGTCGAGTTGAGCCCAAATACTGGTAAGTTTTGCTGCAGTATCCTTTACTTATTCATAGAAGATTTTGACTGGTCCTGCTGCTTTCTTCTTCTTTTTCATAATTTTTTATTGTTTCTGTTGTATCCTCTGATGTCAAAGACGTCAAATTTGTTACATTCATGGGAGGTTGGGGAGCTTGGATATTTCCCAGTAAATCTTATGCATTTCTCTTGTTTAATATTTTTTCAAAGTACTCTTCCCAATCTTGCATGTGTATGATGATTGAATTATTTTCCGTGATCTAGAGCAATATAGGGATTTTCTTGAGCTTCTTCAACTTCTTTCTCACCTTCTCTTCCCCAGTATATTTTAATCTAAGCTCTTATCATTTTCGTGTAGCCTTTTCTTTCCACTGCATATTGCTTTTAAAAGCAAAGAGAGAGAATCCATCAAAAGGGTTCTATAAAAGCGACATATTTATTTATGAAAAGAAATTGTCAATTTTAATAGCTTTGGGTGGGAATCATTGCTTTGAAATTTAAAAAAATGCAAATTTCTCAATTTTGCCATAAAGATGCAGTGAAGACACATAAAATATACCATAATTGTCACTGCGAGAAAAAGAATTACTTGTGACTACTGTAGTAAAGAAAATAGTGAAAACCCAGGTGGGTGGGTAATTACTCAACCAATATTCCATCTTTGTTACTTCTTATAAACATAAAGACACTGACCTTTGATTCCAAAATAGAACCATGTCCTATTACTGTTTTCATATTCTGTTCCTGCACAATCTGGCTTGGTCCAAATGTTAAACTCAAATTCTGGAACTTCTTCAGCAGGGCTGGTTTTCCCAGTAGTGTTTGCATTTGCTGAAAAATTACAAATAATAAAGGGGAGGAAGAAAAGGCTGGTGGTGGTGGTGATGACGGTTGATTGAAGTCAGAATATCGAGGTCATTTGCCCCTTGCAAAACAGTTAAAATACGAATTTGAATTCTTAAGAAATCAGAAGTATATGCTTACTGTAATTAAGAAAAACAGCCTACAGTTACGACCAAATTAATTAGAACACAATAACCCACTAATTTTTTTTTTTTGCACTTATTCCCCTAATAAATATCAGTAGTATTTGCTAATAAGTTCATCAAGCTTCCTTGGAAATTGCATCCATAAAAGACACAGGTATTACTAATTGAACAAGGGAACCACAAAATTCATCATACAGATTAATTACCAATAGATAACAGCACAAAGAAAGCATAGCGGGGAAGGGATCTAAGGATAAGCTATAACCAATCAAAATCAAAAGAAAAGTTCACATGTTTGCAAAGCGCGCTATGTGCATCAGCCATACATTTGCCAAGTCAGTTATATTCATATGGAGATGCAAAAGGCGCTACATTTATCGCAACTGTTATGGTCTCCATCTTGTCACAGATTACGCAGCTGCAAAACCAGCTAAAGTAGTATCATATCACTGCGTTGTTTTGTTCTCTCTGGAATAAATGCTAATGCTTCATCAAGGTAAGTATACAGTGAGCAAAGAATACGATTCTTTACTCTATGAAGATAGCAGCATCTGAGGCATTCATGGACCGGGTTCGATTCCCGGTCAATGCATGCGAGATTTTCGATATGAAATGCCATGTCCTGTGGTTCGGATTCCACGTTAAAAGGAGGTCCCGTGGTTCATGATCTCAAGATTAACGGTCACGTTAAACTACAAGCTTCCTTCTTTCCTTGAGGCATTCATTTGTTTGGTTCGTTTCAGTCCGCCAACGGAAGGCAACGTGGTCATTCGGGTCTTATCTTGATTGTGTTGTTTATGTAGTTTTATTTGCTTGAGATAAGTTGAATGACAGCAATGATAGAAGCAAATGAACATCCAGCTATGTTACAAGAAGATAATAATAATGTTATTGGTTTTACATCCCTTCTAACTACACTGGCTTTTAGAGACGCCGGGGTGCCGGAATTTTGCCCCGAAGGGGATCTTTAACGTGCCAGTAAATGTACTGACACGGCTCCCTCCCATTTGCGCACCCTCAAATGCCAGCTGACTGCGCCAGGTTTTGAACCTGCAACCTTGGGCTCAGCAAGCGAGAAGGTTACCCCTGAGCCACGCAGCCAGACGTTACAAGAAGAAACCATGCTGCAAATCATACTAGTGACATGAACTACTGATTGAAACTGGGCCTACAACATCCAGGAAAAAGAGCAGATGCCCTGAAATGTGGTAAAGGATTGTCGTTAAAAGAGCAAGGTATGCTCTATTTTCAGAATGTTTTAATGGAGGTACTTACAGTGTGCTTCATTGTTACGTGCTAGCTGTTTATGCTAGTGACTACAACTTGATCCATACAACTTCACCATATGCCAGGATTCATCATTACTTACTTACTGGTCGGTGCTACAGTCCCTGAAGAACCTTGGCCTCCTTCATCACCTGCCTCCATTCATCTCTATCTTCTGCCTTCCTTCTCCAGTTCCTGATTCCCATACTCCTAAGGTCGTCTTCCACATCATCTATCCACAGTCTCCTGGGTCTTCCTCTTCTCCTCCTTCCATCCGGTCTTTGCGTAAACACCTTTTTGACACTCCGTGATTCTGGCATTCTCTGAACGTGTCTTGCCCATCTTATCCTCCCCTGCTTAATTTTGACCACAATATCTGCCTGTCCGAAGAGTTCCTGTAGTTCCACATTTCTACTTATTCTCCAACCTTCCTCCTCTCTCACTGCCCCGTATATTTTCCTCAAGATCTTCCTTTCCCATCTTCGCAGCCAGTCTTCTTCTCTTCTATTGAGAACCCAACCTTCTGATCCATACATAACCACAGGTCTTAGTATTGTAATGTAAATTTTTATTTCAGTATTCCTACTAACATTTCTCGATTTAAACATGCTTTGCAGAGCGTAATAGCATCTATTTCCACTTTTAATTCTTTCTTGTATTTCCACTGATGTTCTGTTATCCTCAGTTATTATTGAGCCCAAATATTTGAATTCTTCTACTCTTTGATATTCTTTCCCATTTAATTTAATATACGGATCTCTTCTTGCCTCTCTGGAGTTTCCCATCTTCATATACTTGGTTTTACTTGTATTCACTTCTAATCCTAACTTTCGTGCCTTTTCTTCCAACAGGACATAGCTCTCTTCTAATGCTTTACTGTTCCTTGCAATTAATGCTACATCATCCGCATATGCTATCACCTGCACTTGTCTGTTAAATGTGGTCCCTCCTGGATTGATTGGCAGTTGTTGAATTATTTTTTCTAGAGCTACATTAAAGAGTAATGTAGAAATTACATCTCCTTGTCGCAAACCCCTTTCTACAATGAATTCTTCGGACATATCTTGTTCTAATCTAACCTTACAGATTGTGGTTTCCATAGTCATTTCTGTCAGCTTGACCAATTTTATCGGGATCTTAAACTATTTCATAATTTTAAAAATCTCCTTTCTATCCAAACTGTCATATGCCTGCTTAAAATCTATATACAGCTGATCCAGCTGCTTATCATGTTCATAAAACTTCTCCAGTATCTGCCTCACTACAAATATCTGGTCCATTGTAGAGCGATTCCTTCTAAATCCAGCTTGATAGTCCCCCAATATTTTCTCTACACAACGCTCCAGTCGAGAGGCTAAAATCTTACTGAACACCTTATATGTTACGTCCAACAAAGTAATCCCACGATAATTGCCGCATACTGATTTATCCCCTTTCTTATACAAAGGGCATATTATTCCTACAGTCCAATCCCTGGGCATTTCTTCTTTCGTCCAAACTTCATTTATTAGTTCATGTATTGCTTTTACCACTACCTCTCCACCGAATTTTAGCAACTCCGCTTCTATTCCGTCTTCTCCGGCGGCTTTATTGTTCTTTAATTCCTTGATTGTATCTCTAACTTCCTCTAAATACGGTGTTTCAACTTCTTGCTCATCAATCCCTACATGTTCCGCTTCTTCCCCATTCGCGGTTTCCTCTTCACCCCGTCCATTGAGTAGCTCTGTGAAATATTCCTGCCATCTCTGTAGCATCTTGTTCTTATCTCCTATAAAATTTCCTTCTTTGTCCTTATAAAAGACTGCTCTTGGTTGAAACCCTTTCCTCAAATCTCTTGCTCTTTCATAAAATCTCCGAATCTCCCCCCTCTCCCTCATTTTATCTAATTGTTCTATTCTTTCTCTTTCATACTGCCTTTTCTTAACCCTACTTAACTTGCTTGCCCTTTTCCTTTTCTCTCTATATTCCTCCACCGTCTGTCTTGTTCTCCGTTGCAACATTCTTTGCCTTGCTTTGTTTCTTTCATGGATTGCCTCCGAGCATTCTTCATCGAACCATTGTATATTTCTCTTGAATTCGGCTCTCCCCAGCGTTTCCTCTGCAACTTCACTGATGGTGTTTCTCAGTAACTCCCATTTAGTTTCCACATTACCTTCTTCCCAGAGGTTCTTATTGTTTTCCATGTTTTCTCCCACTTTCAATCTATACTCCTGTTGTACTTCCTTGTTGCTTTGAAGCCTTCCGATATTATGCTTCATCTTCCTTTCACTTTTTTGTTTCCTCGCTGAATCTATTTTTTGTCTATACTTGATTCTTACCAAGTAATGATCTGTGTCCCCATCTGCTCCTCTACAACTACTTACTTCCATTACATCCGATGCATGTCGTTTGTCAATAATCACATGATCTATTTGATTCCTTGGAACTCCGTCCGGAGACACCCAGGTCTCTTTCTTGATATCTTTCCTTGGGTGCCAAGTACTTTTCACCACAATTTCTTTCCCAATGGCAAAGTCTATCAACCGCAATCCATTGTCATTACTCCCTTCGTGTAAACTTTCCTTCCGTATTATATCTCTCAACACCTCTTCCTTCCCGACTTTGGCATTTATGTCCCCAAGGATTATTTTCACATCATGTCTTTGTACTTTGTTGACCTCCTCCTCCAACTTAGTGTAGAAGCTATCCTTCTCTTCTTCTTCTGCCTCTTCTGTGGGGGCATAGACACAGAACATGGTGATGTTAAAAAACTTTGCTCGTAGTCCTTTCATTTATAGCATTGAAGTTTATTACACTTGACTTAACAGACTTTTGTATAAGAAAGCCTGTACCACCATAACCGGTGTTTCCTCCACTGTACATCAGTATATGTTCCCCTGACGCTATCATTCCTTGGCCTTTCCATCGTATTTCTTGTAGTGCAGCTATTTCCACTCGGTATTTTCCAAATTCTTCTCTAATCTCTCTCAATTTCCCAGGTCTCCTTAGGGTTTTCACATTCTATGTCGCTAACATAATATCCGCTTTCCATCTCATTAACCGTTTCCTTTGCCGGTTCGTCATCGGGTGATCAGCATTCCGAGGCACTTGTTAAGGTATCCGTAACATTGAGATTTTTTACAGTGTAGGGTTGTTAACCCTATGCCCAACCCCCAACCTGGAGGTCCAGGGTATCCCTCTTGGTCTAGCCCATCACCTTTGACCTGTCCGGCATGGGTGGCCCTACCAGAAGCTTACGCTCCCGCCGGCATAGCTCGCAGGATCATTTGAACTCTCAAGCCCCCACATAACGTCAAGATGAGGATACAATCGTGAGGGGGATTCATCATTATCACCACAAAATAAAAGCAATACTTTTAGCTATATGTGGACCAAAAACGAGAATCCCAAAGCATGTAATCCAATTGCTTCAGCACTGCATCACAGACTATGCAACTCTGCTTTAGATGAGCTTACAACTGTACGCTTGTTTTCTGACGGATGCGATGGTCAAAATTAAAATAAAGGAGTCCGGCAGGGGGATGGTCTCTCACCTATTTTGTTTAATTGTGTACTGGAGAAGGTCATGAGAGAATGGAGAAAGAAATGCCAACCAAACATCAAGATTGGTAGAAATATTAAACTAAACTGCCTGGCATTTGCAGACGATCTTGCACTACTGGCAAATGGTGTGGAAGAGGCTAAAGTCCAAATTGAACAACTGGAAAACATTGCAGAAAAAGTGGGATTACAAATTTCATTTGAAAAGACAGAGATTATGCCAACCTTCGAGGTGGACACTCCTGTCCTTCAACTAAATGATAATAAACAAATTAAGGTTGTAAAAAAGTTCAAGTATCTTGGGGAAACTATAACTTGGAACCTAAATGAGAAAGCCGCAATAGAGTACAGAACAACAAAACTGAGACAAGCACAACGAGTCACATGGTCAACTTATAAGAAGAAATCTCTCTCGATGAATGCCAAATTCAAACATTATGGTTCAGTAGTTAAACCTGAAGCAACTTATGCAAGTGAAACCCTGTTTAAGATGAATACCAAAGCAACAACAGATAAAATCCAAAAAATAGACAGAAGGATCATCAGGACAATTATCAATAAAAAACATCAAGTAAATGGACAATGGAGACTGCTGCCTAATGAAATAGTCTATCGGGAAAATGAATCAATTGTGGATACAATGCGAAAAAGGAGACTTGCTTTTTTCAGCCACATAGCAAGACTACCAGACACCAGACTACTGAAACAATTATTCAATTTCTTTTGGAAAAGTAAAACCAAGAACAACTGGTTCGTTGAGGTCCAGAATGATTTAGACGAGCTAAATATTACAATGGAACAAATTGCAGAGAGAAAAGAGAAGAGGATTCTGAGAAGTAGGGATACAAGATTGAAATTAAAAACAGTCAAACGAAAACAGTACACCATTACAAATGAAGAGAGGGCGGCCAGGTCGGAGAGATTAAAGAAGCTCTGGGAGAAGAGGAAGTTGAGAAGCCATTACAACTCTAATATTGTAAAGACTGTAGTGTATATGGATTGATTTAAGTGCTCCAATGTGGGCGTAAACTATGTAAATAAATAAAAAGGAGTCCTGGGAATTTTGTACCACTGGCTGCTATTCGAAGCTCTTCAACATGTCAAAACTGTTGAGATATGTTTCCCTGTTATTGGGCACTTATTTACTCCCCCCGAAAGAATTTTCGGCAAATTGGAGAAATATTTCAAAGAGATGTGATTGAGGGCCCAGAGGAGTACACAAAAGTGATAAGAGAGCTACGGTAATCCTCTTGGGTCGAAGTGGTCCAGTCAGGCACTGGAAATCCTACTCTGATGGAATCCTTCAACGGCCAGGGCAATGGCATTTCAAATTCCAGAAGTCAAAGAAAATTAAAATCACGCGTGGCAAAAACAAGATCGCTTTAGTTCAAGGCGATCCGTTTTACAACATTGACATTTGTGAACCAAAAGGTCTTTGCCGGAGGGGGAAAAACTTCAGGCAGAACAGTTGTATTGAAAATATTGAAGAAACGGTTCAAGTGAAGGCAGCAAAACTAAAGGATATCAAGCGACTTTTGTGCCTCTACTTTGGTGAAAACTGGGATGAAAACAAAAAGTTGCAATTCTACAAAACACTGATCCTTGCTGCTGATGATATTGCTATGGAAGAAGGCATGGATGACGATTGAGAAAATGAAAGTCCGAGCGATTTTGAACTATTGGAGGAAGAGGATGTTGATTTCACATAAGCCAAGATTTAACCCATGCTCACCTGACTTTTTTGCATTGATGGGTATTATTATTGGCCAACATGAACAATTAATGTTTTCCTTATTTTGTCTCAATGTCAAAGACTGAGTTTAATTTACAAGTTTTTCCAAACTAATTGTTTACCTAACACCTTTTTCACCTCATCATATTGGACGTTACACTACTGCTGTTTAATTTTTTAAATAATTCTTCTGATCTGGTTGTAGTTTATTAAGGGTTGTTAATCAAGAGGTAATATTTAGTTGAAATACATTTTTTCGGCAAGCTTAGTGTTTATTAAGTCTGTCTCTATCCTTTTGTAAGTCCTCATCATCATATAATAGCAGGTTTTGCAAACTAACAGAAAAGCAAAATGGCTACCCATTGAGTTACAAAACCTGCTATGTGCATTAGGCAGTTGCAAAACCAGTTATGTGCGGAATCAATATTTAAATAGCGGATTTTTTACGTTCCTCAGATTATAGTCTCCAACATAGATCTTTTAAGTTGATTTTTTGAGAAATTTTGAAGAAACAATCAGCTTTCTATCAGGTTTGTGATAGTTTGTATAGGTTTTTTGTCAATACCCAAAACGTTCTTAGGCCTATAGTGCATATAGCAGGTTTTGCATATGGGCTACTCATATGTAACATAAATGATGATGATAATTTTTGTTTTAAGAGACCTAACATGTAGGTTAACAGCCCCTAATGGTCTGGGTGATAGCGAAAATAACAATGAAATGGAAACCAGTACGAACATTAAGTGAGACTGAAAATACTTACAAAATGTAACTCAAATTGAAAAGATTCACAAAATGGAGAGTAGTAATACAGGGCGCCCGAGAATGTTCTCCGCAGTGGGTACGTACAGCTGTGAGTGGTTGAGTCATGAGTTTAGTTGGCTGCACTGCACTGTGTCCTTCAAAGCGGGACTCCCTCGTGTGGGCTGTCAGTGTGAATTGCGATAAGCGAGCGAGCCTGCATGTCTTCAGTGTGTATTACAGTAGGCGAGGGTTCAGGTAGATTATTGGAAGAGTACAAGAGTATACAGGCGGTAATGTTTACTACTGAAGAGAGAATTTTTTGGTCGAATAGGTTTTTAATACAATATTGTATTGATGAGGCGGAACGAGGTAAACTTTTGATTAATATAGTAAGTCAATAAGGAAAAATGGGCGACTCTATGAGTCAAGAAAAGAAAAAGGAATACGTTTTTCGCGAAGGCGATCAGTTTACAGAAAATGTAAAATTAAGATTTCAGGCGCGATTTCCTAATTCAAAGTGTCCAAACCGTGATACCGTTCGGGATTTGGTAAGTAAATTTCGTGCGACTGGCTCAGTTCACGATGTACAGAGAACAGGCAGGCATACGCTTTTAACAGACGAAAAACTTGATGAAATCTCCGATATAATGCTGCGTAGTCCAAGTAAATCAACACGAAACTTAGCTCAACAAACAGGAATCTCTAAGTCGACAGCACATAAAGCTGTACGAGACAAGCTTCAGTTGTTCCCTAATAAAGTTACCGTGGTTCATGAATTAAAACAAACTGATTGCGGAAAAAGAGTGATGTACTGTGAATGGTTCCAGCATCTGTTATGGATAGCTGTGGTGAGTACAAAGTTTACTGTTTATTTGTCATGATGCAAGCGGCAGCCGTGCTAGCAACGTAACTGCTGTAGATAGCTCTCGCAGACGCATGTAGGCGCTGTGGAGAACATTCCCGGACTCACTGTACTTACAAAAGGGAATTTAGAAGGAAAATATACTCACAAATGGAATAGATTGAAAAATATGCACATAATGTAGTTTAGGTTCGAAATACGTACAAAAAGCAATGTAGAGTCACAATACTTACAAAATGCAATTGAAATTAAAAATACTTACAAAATGCAAATGAGATTGAAAATGCGTACAAAATGCAATTGAGGTTCAAAATAGTTACAAAATGCAATTGAAATTGAAAATACACAATGCAATTTAGATTGAAAAACACCCATTTCAGATCCCAAATACTCACAATGTGCAATTGACATTGAAAATGCTTACAAAATGCAATTGAAACTGAAAATGCTTACAAAATGTATGGTAGATTCAAACTACTCATTTGGATGGACAATACTTACAAAATGCAATTTCGATTGAAAATACTTACAAAATGTAATTTAGATTCAAAATACCCACCAACCACCATACAAAATGCAATTTAGATTGAAAATACTTGCAAAAAGCAGTTTAGGTTGAAGATACTTACAAAATGCAATTGAAATTCAAAATACTCACAAAAGTCCCAGCCCCTGTATTGAAAGACTTACTAAAAAGCAATTTAGATTGTCAATCCTTACAAAATGCAATTGAGGTTGAAAATACTCGCAAAATGCAATTTAGATCGAAAAGACTTACAAAATGGAACGTAGATTGAAAACACCTACAAAATTGAGTGCAGATGCAAAAAATTCGCTAAAGGGAATTTAGATACACGGTGAGCCATTTAACAAATACAGTGCGGGAATCTTAAAGAGAAAAGGATATATAATGAAAAGAAAATAAGAAGTCTGACCCCTCGAATAAGGAGGGATCAGGAAAGATGAGATATGGGCCAATTAAGGCGGGAAAGTGAAAGACTCCCTAGGCCTCGGATACCCTAATACCGTCGGGGTCGGGAAAGAACAAGAGTTGACAAAGGGAGGTCGACAGGAAAGAAGACGGAGAGGAGCCCGGCACAAATAAGTGGAAACAATGCCGGACTCGGCTGGGGACCCGTGGTCGCCAACCCATGTCCTACTAGATGTGAGCCCATGGGGGGACAATATACAGTGTTGATGAGATCGGCATCCGCCGGTATAGACTCCAACCTGATCGATAGGCGCAACCAGCGCCCTCTACTAATTTTTCTTCAGTTCGTTTTATGATCTGTTCACGACAAGAACACATTTAAACAGTTCATGTATTTTGTGTTAAATCAGTCGAGTTACATTTATTCGAACGTTACGTATTTGCCACTTTAAAACCTCTAATAGGTTATGGACCCAGAACAATTGGCGCAGATTTAAATTAACTGAAAACAGGTAACTTAGTGGGATCAAACGGGCACACAAAGAGAAGAACGCGTCGAGTCGGCAGACATCTTGCTCTCTCGAGAAACATCTAGACATCGACGAAGCGAAAAGGAACAAACGCCGTCTTCTAGAAAATTGTGTGCTTGATCGTGTGAGTTGTGTACAAACGCGCACGACACGAGATTTCTTAGGCCTATTTGTGAGCGTTTCGGACAATAGCACGCGACACAAAGTGTATGGCCAGTTGTGAGTGTTTCACACAATAACACGCGACACAGCAAATTTATTGTGAACAATCGTGAGTGTTCCGAACATTGACATGCGACACGATTGAAGTGAGACAATGAATTCAAACGGTGTAGTGCGCATCGAGGCCTTAGGGTGCGATAATTACGACACCTGGAAAATGCAAATGCGCGCCATACTGATAAAGAATGACGCGTGGGGTTATGTCAGCCGCCAGATCGTCAAACCCGAGCCGGGTAAGGACAATGCAGCCCAAGTGACCGAGTAGACGACTAAGGATGAAAAAACCATGTCAGACCTAATCCTGTCCATCGGACCAAGCCAGCTGAAGTTGGTGAAGACCTGCAGGTCATCAAGCGAGATATGGCAAAAACTTGAGGATACGTTTCAGTCGAAGGGGCCGGCTCGCAAGGCCACGTTGTTGAAGAGTCTAACCTTGCAAAAGATGACTGAAGGTGGCGACATCCGTGAGTACCTCAACAACTACTTCGACTGTGTCGACAAGTTGGCTGACATGGACGTAGTTATCAACCCAGACCAACTTACCATCATGATGCTGTACAGTTAGCCGGCAAGTTTTGAAAACTTCAGAATTGCCATCGAGAGCCGGGATGATCTACCGAAGCCTGAGAATGTACGTACGAAGATAATCGAAGAACACGATGCCTCAGTTGTCTCGTCAACACCGATGGAAAATCAAGGCGCCATGTACGTGAAGAAGAGAGGTCCTTCAAGGAAACCACAGTCGAAGCCTCAAAACAAAAACCACGGCTACTCCGGTGGTAAGAGTGATAAGGAGAAATTGTTTCCGTTCAAATGCCCGAAGTGCGGATTCAAGGGACATAAAGCAGCGGACTGCAATGTCAAGGTAAAAAAAACTGTCGGACGCGTCACTCTTATCAGTCGAGGAATATGATACGTGTCAGAGCGCGACGAGCAGTGACGAAAACGTGTGGTGTCTCGACAGTGGGTGCACGTCTCATCTGTGCGGCGATGCGACTGTGTTTACAGAGATGGACAAGGGCGAGACTGGCAAGCTGAAGTTAGCGAGCAGCGCAAACACAGAGATAAAAGCCCGAGGAACTGCTAAAATTGCAAGAAGTGTAGACGGTAAAACTTGCAACGTTACTCTCAATGAGATTTGCACGTTCCTGAGATCCGGACTAATCTCTTATCAGTCTCGAAGATGACAGACCGTGGTTTCTCTGTTATTTTTGACAAAGAGAAAGCAGAAGTTTTCGACCAGAATGGACTGACGAGGTTAGTTGCAAAGCGCAAGGACAATCTGTACTACGTACAGGGCATCCCACTGGAAAAATGTCAAAACGCATTGTCTGAAGACAAGCTCGACGAGAATGTGGCGCAGCTGTGGCATCAAAGGCTGGGTCACGTGATCTCGATACGGCAGTGAAGAGCAGATCCATTCGAGGTGTGCAGCTGAAAGGGAGATGTGGAGATCTAACTTGTGACATTTGCACGAAATGCAAAATGACTCTAATACCTTTCCCGAAAGAGTCAAATCGTGTGACTGGTAAACTTGATGTTATTCACACAGACGTTTGCGGCCCTGTGGGTGTTGTATCGAACGGTGGATCCAATTATATGATCACATTTACGGACGACTACTCGAGATGGACAGAGGTACGATTTATGAAGACTAAGTGCGAGGCGTTGCAAATGTTCCGAAAGTACAAGGCTTTCGCCGAGAAGCAGCACGGTCTGAAAATAAAGTGTGTACAGTCCGACAATGGACGTGAATATGTCAACAGGGAATTCGACGAGTTTTGAAATCTGAGGGGATCGAGCGCCGACTCACAACACCATATACGGCTGAACAAAATGGTGTGGCTGAGAGGAAAAATCGGACCCTTGAAGAGGCAGCACGATGTTTACTCCTCCAATCTGGCCTACCGATGACATTCTGGGCGGAGGCGATCAACACCGAAAATTATCTGAGGAACTGATGTCCAACCAAAAAGCTGAACGGGAAGACTCCATTCGAGCGCTGGTTCAACAGAACTCCGATTGCACACTACTTCAAGGACTTGAGGAGCAAGGTGTTCTGCCTGAACAAGACCCCATACAAGGGGAAGTTTAGCCCTCGCTCAAAAGAGGGAATTTTTGTTGGATATTTGGAGCAGTCGAAGGCTTACCGTATCTGGATTCCTGAAACGAAGAAGATCGAGATCACGAGAGACGTTTTTCATGAGGAGATGACCGCGCCTAAGAAATCAGTCGATGATCTGTTTCCGCGTGACTCACCGGACAAAGATCACGTTGAACCAGAGGATCCGATCCACGAACTGGAGTTTGAGCTGGTGTCGAGAGAAGAAGTGCTGGCAAAAAACCGACCTGATGTTGCTGAATGGGAATTCTCCGATGGCTACATAGGCTTTCCTGCCGACGATTACTGTGTTGATCCGGAGATCCAACCCGATGAGCAACGAGCGGCATCACCTAGGAGAAGAGGCGGACGGCCTCGTTTGATTAGAACTGGAAAACCTGGGCGACCCCGCAAGGATTATTGTGATCGACAAGGGGAAGCGGCTAACATCGCTGAAATCCCAGTGACCCAGGCTATCTCCGGAGATGACTCATCTGCTTGGATCGAAGCAATGTCAGAAGAGGCCGTTTCGCTGATTCGGAACAATACGTGGAAGCTAGTCGACTGTCCCAAGGGACAACGTGGGATAGGCAAAAGATTCATTCTCCGGAATAAGTTTAACTCTGACGGCACTATCAGCAAGCGGAAGGTGTGCGTGGTAGCGAAGGGGTATGACGCAGAGACCAGGAATAGAGTTTCACGACACGTTCGCTCCAGTCGCAAGGCTGAGCACAATAAGGACTGCGGTGGCATTAGCTGTACAAGATATGCTAAGGAACGGCAGCTAGACGTCAAGACGGCGGAGAAGTCGAGGAGCAAATCTTCACGGAGGCCCCGGACCACTTCGAGGACGTTCTTTCCCATACCGTTCAAGACAAGTCGGTTGACGAGACTGTGCGAAAGGCCGCAGATGAGATGCTGGAGAAGTTGACGAATCGTGATGTGGTGTGCTCACTAAACAAAGCGTTGTACGGACTGCGACAGGCAGGACGCGCTTGGTAACACCGTCTCGAGGAAGAGATGAAAAATCTCAAGGCAACTCGCTTGGATGCAGATCCATGTATGTACCACATCGGACCGGTCGAAGATAGGATTTACATAATCACCTATGTCGACTATATGATGATCATGGCTCGAGACGACAAGAAGATCGACGTGGTGAGAGACTTCCTGAATACCAAGTTCGAGATCAAGGACTTGGGGGACGTACGATATTGTCTGTGGCTGGAGTTCGAGAGGAGCGCCAACCAGATGAAACTCAGCCAGAAAGGATACATAGACGAGGTCCTGGAGAGATTCAGAATGGCAGAGTGCAGGCCTGTCAGCACTCCCATTGATCTAGGTACGAAGCTGCAAAAGGAAGACGTGAACCCTGGCGAACAAGCGGATAGCGTCCCCTACCGACCGTTTAAGGAGCTCTAATGTACCTGTCAGTGGGAACGAGGCCGGACATATCCCACGCAGTCAGTTCTCTCTCTCAGTTCAACGACTGTCACGGACTGCAGCACTGGAAGGCTGCAAAACGTGTCTTGCGATACCTCGCTAACACACGTGATCTCGGTCTCATGTACTCAAAATCCAGCGATCCAGCGGTGATGTACGTGGACGCTGACTGGGGAAACTGCCTGGTGGATCGAAAATCGTACACCGGATATGTGTTCACCCTAGGCGGCGCTGCAGTGAGTTGGGGGTCCAGGAAGCAGCCTACTGTGGCCCTGTCATCGACGGAGGCCGAATACATGGACTTGACAAAAGCAACCAAGGAAGCTCTACACATGAGGAAACTCCTGGAAGACTTTGGAAAACCAATAGATGTTGTCCCAGTGAAGAACGACAATGTAGGTGCGCAGAAGCTAACATCGAATCCTATGTTTCATTCACGGACGGAGCACATAGACATCAGGCACCATTTCGTCCGAGATGCCGTGGCCAAAAAGGTGGTTTCGGTGGAGTACACTCCAACGGATGAGATGCCTGCCGACATATTGACGAAAGGATTGTCAAGGCCCAAGCACGAGAAATGTGCTCAATGCCTTGGTTTGAGACCACATGCACCAGGATGACTCCGGCTGTTAGTCGAGGGGAAGTGTTGGTGAGATTGGCATCCGCCGGTATCGACCTCCATCCTGATCGAGAGGCGCAACTAGCGTCCTCAACTAACTATTCTTCAGTTTGTTTCATGATCTGTTCACGACAATAACGCATTTATTCAGTTCATGTATTATGTGTTAAATAAATCAGTTGAGTTACATTTAATCGAGCGTTACGTTTCATCGCCACTTTAAAACCTCTAATATAGGCTACAGTATAACACAACACACTACAACCTTACAATCTTATACAGGAACGTCAATAATCGGGAAATAAATACATATGTCAAACAAAAGCGTTGATGCGACAGGCAGGGCAGGGTCGTTTTACCGCTATAAATCAAAGACTTGGCCGCAAAGAAGTGAACCACTACTGCAGTTAAAAAATCAGTAACAGTTTTTTTTAGAGTTTTGACAATGTATAAACTGTACAGTATTCTGTAAAAATGTACATATTGTACATTACATATGTATGTATGTTCTTTCATTAAAATACGTTATAAGTTCATATTAATGGTCACAGTGTGGTGCAATAGCACAGTGTAATGTTATACAGTGTTGGTATTACTAGTAGTGGAGTGGGGCAGTGTGGTGCAATAGCACATAGTGTAATGTTATACAGTGTAGGTATTACTACTAGTGGAGTGGGGCAGTGTGGTGCAATAGCACATAATGTAATGTTATACAGTGTTGGTATTACTACTGGTGGAGTGACACAGTGTGGTGCAATAGCACATAGTGTAATGTTATACAGTGTAGGTATTACTACTAGTGGAGTGGGGCAGTGTGGTGCCACAGCACATAGTGTAATGTTATACAGTACTACTCTACTACAGTACATGGAGCAGTGGTGATATCTTATATAGTATATGCACTACAGTGTTACAGTATATATATAGTATGATCAAGTAGGAAGTGATAGAGGAGTAACACCTCTTTAAAAAACCCCGGTCCAGCTGGCCCGGCTGGTAGTACCTTGTTAGGGTCCCTTGCCAGGGTTACGGTGAAGTCCTCAACGGTACCTGCAGTGAAAGAGGTGAACTCTGGCACAGTGTGGTTGGCGGAAGGGGCAGCCTATTGCTCAGGTTTAATAGGGCAAACTATTGTCCATAGTTATGATGGGCAGGTTTTGGCCCAACGGCAAAATGAGCGGAGGAGGAGCCAATCACTCTCATGGCTCCCAACGGTCATAGAGGCGGAAGAGGCCACGCCAGACGGACTGGCTGTAAAGGCGCACCTCAGTAGTACTTGAGTATGTGGCAGTTCGTTGCAGTCTCTGTGGTCGGTCCTGCATGTCTCATTCTTTGTGAGCCGCAGGATAAGGCTCAGAGATCATAGTGTGTGGGTCTCGTCCTGGCAAGCCGAGATCCACCCTAAACAAATTCACGCCAGTGGCACTTCTTCCGAACGTCACTTTTCAAAGTCCAACGGCGATGGGATATGGACGGTGGGGGCAGGTTATGGGTGTAACTGGAAGCCCCTAGTTCGGACCTGCACGTTGGCAGCAGATGTGTGATGGTCGTCTTCCGGAGACTCTGTGACTACTCAAGAATTCGGTCCTGCATCTGTGTTTGGGCAGGCCTATTTAGGATCACCGCTGCCCACTCCACATGGGTAAGGCCCTAGAAAAGGTGGGCTAAACATCGGAAGTCACAGTCTTGGTCCGGCTGGGCAACCGCACTCAGCAGGTCACCCCTCATGCGGTCGGAACTCAAAAACAGTACAGAATCACAAATTGATTATTGGATCATGGAACATCAGAACCTTGCTTGATTTGGACAATAACATTAGACCTGAGAGAAGGTCAGCTCGCGTAACCCACGAGTTATCAAGACTCAACGTTGACATTGCTGCTCTCAGTGAAACTAGGCTGTCTTCTGAAGGCAAGATTACTGAATTTGGAACAGGATATACCATCTTCTGGAAAGGAAAGGAGGAGGGTGAATGTCGTATTCATGGTGTGGGCTTCGCTGTGAAGACCAAACTGGTAAATTATCACCAACTTACGCCCATTGCAATCAGCGAAAGGCTCATGACTCTCCGCATACCACTCTCAGGAGGTTCCTTTATGACACTCATCTCTGCCTATGCTCCTACCTTAGATTCTGATGATGAAGTAAAGGCTCAGTTCTACAATCAGGTAAGTGAAATCATCTCCAAGGTACCATCTGCAGATAAACTCTTGCTCCTCGGTGACTTCAATGCCAGAGTTGGGAAAGATCACAGGCTATGGAATAATGTGATGGGCAAACAGGGACTGTAATCCCAATGGACTGTTGCTTCTTGGTCTATGTGCAGAACACGAACTTTTCATTACCAACACGCAGTTCCGGCTACCTGACCGCTTCAAAACTACGTGGATGCATCCTCGTTCCAAACATTGGCACATTCTTGATTATATCATTACCCGGCAATGTGATAAGAAGGACACTCTTATTACCAGAACAGCAAGGAATATAGACGATTGTTGGACAGATCATAAACTTCTTATATGTAAGCTCAGGATATCCATCAGACCTAAACCACCTAGGAACATAAAAAATTTGCCAAGAAAGAAGTTTAATAAATCCAAACTTTAGGATGAATCCATGTACAAACATTTTGGAAACAGGATCGTCACCCAGTTATCAGAAAACCCAGTAACAAATGATATTCAGCAAGAATGGGCCACATTACAGAAGATTATCACACAGTCAGCTGAGGAAACCATTGGTTTTATAGTGCGGAAAAGACAAGACTGGTTTGATGACAACAATGAGGAAATTCTGTCTCTCATCAATGCCAAAAGGAATGCCTATCTTGCCCATCTTCAAGACACAACTTCCAACACAAAGAGAGATAAACTACTGGAACTCAAGGGTAAATGCCAGATGCAGATAAGGCAGATTAAACATACTTAGTGGCAACAGAAGGCTCAGGAACTGCAGAGACTATCGGATGCTCGAGACTTGAGGAACTTCTATGCAGTACTCAAGGAAATATATGGACCATCTCGCTCATCATCAGGTACACTGAAAAGCCCTGATAATTCTACTACCTTTACTGATAGTCAAGAAATCTTGGAACGCTGGAAGGAGCACTTCTCCAATCTCCTAAATCGTCCATCAGAAGCTGCTGAAGACTTCCTCTGTGATGTGCCGCAACAACCTGAACAACCGATTGTGGTTGGCAGTACCTCCTACTTATCATGAATTCAGTGCAGCTCTCACCCAATTGAAACCCAGGAAAGCACCTGGCCCAGATAACATCCCTCTGGAACTAATTCAAGCCGGAGGTCATTCCCTCAAAACAAGAATTTTCATCCTTATCCTCAGAATATGGGAATCAAGAAAGGTACCTGGAGACCTAAAGAATGCCACTATCGTCACTATCTTTAAAAAGGGTGATCGCAGTGTTTGTGGCAACTACCGTGGTATATCACTGCTGTCAATTGTGGAGAAGATTCTTGCAAGAAATCTACTTAACCACCTCAAGGTTATCTCTGAGAAGATCCTCCCAGAGTCACAATGCGGATTTACAGGGTGTCTACTGTAAGGATGAAGTAAAAATTAGTTACTTTTTAGGTACCTTTTGGTTACCTTTTAGTTAATTTTAGTTACCTTTGAATTCAAGATACGTCTGCAGTCTGCAAGCATAGGCGCTCATCACGCGGTGAAGAAAAACAACAATGAACTGTTTTTAAAGAGGTTTTTTAATTTATCGTATGGCTTTGAGTGCCGGGAGTGTCCGAGGACATGTTCACCTCGCCTGAATCTGTAGCTGCTTCAAGCGAACACGCTTAGGGTGAGCTACAAGTTCCGTTCAATTTCAAGTTGCTACCAGATATCATTGATACCTAGTGGTGAACGTTGGAACTTTAATAGAGCGTTCCGACTAAATCTAACCTAACAATTTAGCTTCACACAAGTTTAGTCTTAGTTCCGCCCCTTAAAACACAATAACTAACTAAGTTTAGTCTGCGGAAGAATCTTTTACATGCCATAAATCTATGACATGGGACCGTCGGCTTTACTTTCCCCTCCGAAGGAAGGCATACTGAAGGATTTTTAACGCTTTTAAAAAATCCGACGACTTCGCCCGGGTTTAAACCCGCTATATTGGGCACAGCAGTTCAGTATGCTACCAACTAGGCCACCGAAGCCGCTTCAAATGGAATTCACATGATGTCATAAAAAATTAAAAATAAATATATACTAGATATTTAATATCCAATGAGTTGTTTCAGCTAATATGTCGTCTTGTGCACAATATGTTGTTATAATTACGGTACCAAGAGGTTGCTCTGCACTTGACCATTTGGCGAGATTTCCTTCGTCCCCGCGGTAGGTCGCGAAGAAATGTATGCGATGTTACACGATCGTCACCGAATTCTGTCTTCGCAAGCAAATACGGAGAAATATCGAGATGTTACACGATCGGCGCTGGTTTCAGTTGTTTGATGAGCTTCCCGTAGGTTTCACGATAGAACACGGAGAAAAATCGCGATTTATATAATCAGTGTCACTTTTAGTCATTCGACGAGATTTCCATTGTCCTTGAGGTCGGGCACAAGAAAATATAGCATTATTACGCAATCTGCGCCACTTGCTGTCCGTTTGACAAGAATACAGTTGTCCTCGTCATTAAATGCAGAGAAATATCGCGATGTATCGCAATCGCTGCCGCTCTCGGCCGTTTTACGTTGTCCTTGAGATATTCTGAAATCATCGCCACACCCGGCCGTTCAACGATTGTCTGCCTGTCTATCTGTCCTGACAGAATGGCGGAAGCAAGCTCAAGGTTGGGCATGGTTAAAATTTACGAGTAGTTATGTACACGTTGTTCGGTCGGCGCCGTGATTCTCTAGGCTGTGGTTGGGAGTTCATCAGTTCAGGGTGGATCACGAGGAGGATTTAGTATTTCGATGCTACGTAGGCTGCCATTTTTAAGTGGGTTGATGCACTTCTCGCTCCCCGCACGCATTTGAGTATACGTGATAGGTGCCCTATCACCTTCGACAGGATTCCTGCAGTCCTCGTGGTCACAAGTTCACGATAGGGGACGGGTTTTATGATTTTACGCAACTGACGTCGATCTCGGTCCGTTTGACGAGATTCCCGCAGACAAGTCGTGCGGTCAGCCGGCCGTCTTGTGTATGCGATTTTGGAGGATGAACGTTCGAAGTAGGTACGGTATCGAATATTACGAATTATTCTGAGAGGATTGCACGAAAAATACGACAAGAGGGCAAGTTTTATTTCGACTGAGAACCACGAATTATCTACAAGTTATCGAAATAATCGGTTAGATTATATATCCAATGGAACGAAAGTTCGAAGGAAAAATCGACTTATAACGGAATTTCGAATTAACCATACTGGATGTCTCAAATTTACTAGACATATTTTTTAAATAAGTTATATGTATTTCAAAGATTTTTCGCATTTTTTTCGAAACGGTAACATTTCGCAAGATTGCGACATTAAATTGTTTCGCGTTATTTCTGGACTTCAATTTGACATAATTTCCAAATAACAGAAATAAGAGATTTCTTTTTAGTTTCGGAAGTAATCGCGAATAAAGGTCTCGCGAAAAGTCAGGTTTCCTAATACATTAACACAGAAAAATGTTTCACACGAAACTTCAGTCTTCTTGATGCCGAAAATATACGTTGAACCGATGTATACCACTCAAGGTATCCTCAGTATGTATTTCCTTGAGGTCGGACACGGGGAAATATAGCTTAGTACAATGCAATAGGCACGGCGCCGCTTGCGTGAAACTCGCTCCATCGCAATCTCTGAGCCTAGCGGCGCGAGCTTAAATGATTCAACCCGCCTTCAGAAAATTTTCGTTACCCGTTTGTAAAATTCGTTACTTTTTCGTTACTTTCGTTACCCATTTGTAAATTTCGTTACTTTTTCGTTACTTTCGTTACCGGTAGACACCCTGATTCCAGAAGCACAATTGACTTGATTTCCTGTGTGAGACAGTTACAAGAAAAATGTAGAGAACAACAGAATCCACTTTTCTTAGTTTTTATGACTTGGAAAAGGCATTTGATTCGGTTCCAAGACCAGCCATGTGGGCGGTGCTGAAGCGGTTTGGTTGCCCTCAGCGTTTTGTAGATCTAAGCAAGGCTCTCCATGATGGCATGACAGGTCAGGTTTGCCATCAGAATAAGATGTCCGATGAATTTCCCATTACCCATGGACTGAAACAAGGATATGTACTGGCTCCAACGCTTTTTGTGCTGTACTTGGCTGCAATGCTTTATGATTCACCCACAAACATCCCAGGTGTGGAGGTCAAGTATCGTTTTGATGGAGGGCTTTTCAACCTAACTCGTCTCCGCTCCTCGAGGAAAACTCAGGTTACTAAGGTTACTAACATGTTGTATGCAGATGATGCTGCGTCGCCAACTCTCACACCAGAAGAGCTGCAAGAGTCAGTTACCGTAATTGTTACAAAAGTGCATGTGATCGCTTTGGTCTTACTATAAATGTCAATAAGACTAAAGTCTTGGCACAACCTTCACCAGGCACACCTCTTCCTCAGTTCAATATCTGCATCTCAAATTTGCCATTAGAACATGTAGATCACTTCACCTGGGCAGTACCATTTCTGTGAGCTATACCTGTGAGCAGGATGTGGATAAGAGAATTGGCGCAGCCCATGCAGAATATGGACGATTAGCGCTCCGGGTCTTCATGATTAAAGATCTGTCCATGAGGACAAAGCTTATGGTGTACAAAGCAGTAGTCATTTCTACATTGTTGTATGGCTGTGAAACATGGACCCTTTATCGACGTGATCTTAGGAAGCTTGAGCGTTTCCACCTACAAAAACTTCGACCAATCCTGAGGATTAAATGGGAAGACCGCATTACCAATATTGCTGTTCTAGAAAAGGCTCAAATCAGCAGCATAGAATCATCCATAATAGGTCACCAATTTAGATGGATTGGTCATGTCCATCGGATGGATGATGTGAGATTACCTCGTCAAATGCTATATGGTGAGTTATGCTATGGCACCAGACTTCATGGTGGTCCTAAGAGGCGCTACAAGGACCAATTTAAGCAGACCCTGAAATTGACAGGTCTTGATTCACAAACCTGGGACATGCTGGCTGAAGACCGCTCAACTTGGCGCCTTACCATCTCAGATACTGTAAAGACGTTTGAAATGGATCGACGCACACATGAAGAGGCCAAGCGCCAAGCTAGGAAACTTCGAGCAGCCCAACCACCTCCTCCTCCAGCAATACTATGTGACTTGTGTGTACGCTTGTTCCATGCCAGGATTGGACTCTTTAGTCACCGTAAACACATCCACAAACTGGACTGAAGGAAGAAGATTTATACTTGGATTCGAGTTAAAGCCGATGATGATGATATTAATGGTTTTATTTTTGTGCTCCAATTATTTAACCACCTAAGTTAATTATTAACAGTTTTAGCAATATTTCTTTTCATTATAAACTCAAACGACCTGTTTAGTTCCTTTCGAAAATCCAGCCAGTTTTATATTCCGGACAGAGTCCGGTCACAATTAATCCGGATTATCTACGTTCTGCTGTAATACATTTCCTCAATCTATTCTACTCTGACCTTCCCCATGAATATACAAATAGGCCTATTTTCTGATAGGGGCAGTAAACTGTTCCACTCTTTTTCACCCCTCCTTAAATAGGAATAGGGTGCCCGCATCTGCTCCGCAGATCAAAATTGTTTTACTGTTCTGCACACTAAGAGAAGCGAGCCAGATTCTGAACGTGTCTTGTGACAAAAGCATGGTCAAATTATACAATCTCTCTCGAATTAAGGAGCAGATGACCTCGTAGTTCTGCCCCTTAAAACAACAATAACATAATAACTCTCTCGAATTAATACAGGGTGTCTACCAACTCATCTTAAAAGAATTCCCTGATTATTCCCTGATTTTTCCAGGATTAATGAGAGAATTCCCTGAGTAAGGACTACTACACATTCGCCCGGGAACAGGAAGCGTGATGAAATGCACGCTATTTTTGGGTTTGTTTTAAGCGCTCTTCAGGAACAAGAAGCAAAATGTAATCCAGGAAAGCAAATGGAAAATAGGATTAAGTTTTATGTTTCTTGTTCTCGGAAATTCCAGGAGCCAAACAGATGTGAGCAATGGCGGCACAAGGGAAACAGTTGTGAAAATAAATTTATTTCAATAGAATATTATAAGTGAACTTATTGTCCAGTAAATAAGCATGGTTTATGAAGTCATGCTGCTTTCACTACGGTAAATCTCCCCAATAAAAGGGACAACGGGAGGTTGAATACACACATCAAGGTGTGTATCATACGAGTGTGATCATCTTAGACCAATATTTAATTTGTAAAACCATTAATTACCATTGAAATCACTGATCCTACGTCGCAGGAATGATATTTGGTAGCTTATGTCTGAATATAGGCCTACACAGTAATTTACACATATCCAAGGGACGAAGGGAGGCATATTCCAAGTTCTCGCTCTCAATTAGGTCCACCTCGTCATGACAGAAGTAATTGAGTTAATCAATTTATTAATTTATAAATACACTTACATGAAGGAAAGCATTATGAATGATGTTTCAACAGGCCAGAACACACTATTATCAGTCTAAAATAATTTAGGTTGGTTGGTTCCTCAGTTTAGGGGCTGCGACAACGCGGTCATGTAGCCCCGTGTACTTTGGGTGAGTGTAGAATCTGTCTGATAACCGGTGTTAATTGTGATGACTGTATTAGTGTGTGTTTCTGTTTCTTAATTCAAGTAAGGACTGCATACTTTGAATTTTTCAAGTAGTTCCTACTTTTGCCGCCAAACACCACCATCAACAACTACTAGTTCAGAACTTGGCTACTAGACGCCACCGCAGTCGGCTCCTGGCGACGAATATAGGAACCTGAGCGTTTTTTACATTTGTAACCTAATTTAGCTTCACACAGGTGTAATTAGTGGAAGGTTCTTTAACATGCCATAAATTTATGAGTCAGCTTTACTTCCCCTCCGAAGGAAGGCATACTGAGGGATTTTTAACGCTCTTAAAAAATCCGACGACTTCGGCCGGTTTTGAACCCGCGATCTTGGGCAACTACGCCACCGAAGCCGCTAAAAATAATTTAACCAAGTCTGCTTGATAATACAAGGTAGAGTTTGAAATGTGTTGCAAAAACATTTCCTGGGCACAATTAAAAACAAAATTGGACATAAGTTCTAGCCTAGCTAAGGAACGTAGGAGCAGACAACAATCAAAGAATACCGGGATGGAAAAGCCGCGCAAACAGTATTGTCAACCCAGATCTAACACGTTGTTACCCGGGCGCGCGCTACTCTCTCTATTCCTTACTGCGGACCGGGCAACTGAAGTACACCTAGCATGAGAAGTAAGATGGAACATAAATACGTGTAATTTTACTTACTTGTCCATCCATCAACCTTACCGTCACTACTCTCACTGCTATTATTGTCAATTTCACTCGTATTATTGTCGTCAACAGACGTCTGAACTGATAATCGCACTGTCAGTTCCGCGCGCGCCATGCGAACACTTGACAATGCACGCGGTAACTGAGTGTTATAAAACCTCACTTCCAGCATTTGTGCACCGAAAGCATTATCAAGACAACAATATACCTATCTGGATTTCGTTGAACAAAGACCTTAGTTCGTAAATAACACGTAGTATGTTGATTAATGAACGGCGGAGAGGAGAAAAATACACAAGAATGAAGTACTGTAAGAAAACGTTAATTTACGTAGCCGGTTGTCCGCGCACCAATACAAAACTACGTAAATTAACGTAGCCCGTCATCACCCAGTAGTAGTCAAAATTCGATCGCTAACGGAAGTTTAAATAGTCCCTAAATCTCTACTTAAAATTAGTATAAAAAGAAAATAACTTGATGTTCAACGGAAGCCAAGCAGTAAAGATATCAGTGAAAAAGGCGGAAAAAAAACAGGTGTCCGTGCACTTTTTAAGCTTACGCTGGGCAAACCTTTAAAAATATCAATACAAGTTAGTATGAGTGTAAGAATTGGTCAGCATGAAAAGTTCTACAAAAAAGTCCGCGAGAGCATATCTCTATCTTCAATACATCGCCCACTATAGCCTACGTGTTTTTAGATTGGACGGGAGGGGGATTTGTGTTACATGCACCTCGCCATTCTTAAATTACGACTGACAAGAATTCGTTGCTCATGCTATCTCCATGATAATATAATGGATAGTCCTGTCAGTGATTTTAACCCATCATGCCGAGACGTAAAACGGATATAGGCCTAGGTCGTAGTTCATTGACATCGGGGGAAAAAAAAGCGGTTGTCACGAAATGCATTCATAACTGTTTCCGAGCGAAGCTAGTGCAAACAATACTAAATTTAAAATATTTTGTTGCCAAAGTTGCTATATCTACCGACAAAATCGCTAAATTGGCAATACTGATCGCAACAAACAAAATGCTCAAGGCCCCATAAAATGGCGTAGTTGGCTCCTGCGCAGAAGGCGAACGGAAATGTTGCCACATCAAGTGTTCAGTTGAGCTTGAGAAGGCACTGCTCATTGGCTGAGCACTGTCATCAGTAGCGAGCGATAACTTCCCGCGAAATTCGAAAGTATTGCTTCCACTTTTACGGGATATAGCCAAACTGAGACAAATCCCTGATTAACAAAGAAATTCCCTGACTTTTCCCTGATTATTCCAGACATTCATAATTCCCTGAGAATTCCCGGTTTTCCCGGGTCGTAGACACCCTGTAATATAAAAACCTTCTTGTTTTCATTATTAGAAGGAAGCCTAGTAATAGTGTAGGCTTTTAAGCCGCGACATGTTTTATTGATGTCAAAATAACTATCATTTGGTATTTAGCTTTTGTATACCATGCTCTCCCTGTCCACATATCTCAGAATGATTTGATGATATTGCAAAGATAATTGAAACTTGCTTCAATGTACTGCCGAAGGTTAGATGATTGTTCACTGCTTGATATAGGCTATGGGTGTTTTAGTAGTACAGATCAGTGGGTCATGAGCAGACCACATATCACATTCTACATCCCGGATATGTCTAGGTATATAATTTTACAAATTAATGAAACAAAAATTAATACTGCATCTCACTCTGTAGAATAAGTAGATGACATCAACCTCACCATACAAAGAGCAGACTTCAGTGAAGCTAAAGAAATCCTATCTCAGGATCTTGAGAAGATGGACGATAATTTCACAAAGTGGCGATTGACACCTAGCCCTCTAAAAACAGAAGTAGCTACGTTTCACCTCAGTAACAGGAATGCAAACTACCAACCGACAGTCAGGTTCAGAAATCACACACTGTGATGTAATGCTACCCCCAAAAGCCTTGTTGTAACTTTAGATAGATCTCTAACCTATCCCAATCACCTTCAGAAACTGGCAACTAAACTGAAAAGTCGTACAGCTGGAACATCATGGGGTGCAGATGCAAATTCTCTGCGAACAACTGCTTTAGCACTAGTATATTCTTCAGCTGAATACTGTTCTGCTGTATGACTGAATAGTTCCCATACTCGTCTGGTCGACGTCCAGCTACGCCACACAATGAGAGTCATATCTGGCACCCTGCACTCTACTCTTGTACAGTGGTTACCCGTACTGAGCCACATTCAACCTCCTCACATCAGACGACAAAATGCTCTTGTCAGATTATGGACTAAGGCGATGAACAGCTCACTTCCCATCCACCAGGATACAGATGAAAACGACGTAGCGAGACTGAAATCCCAGAAACCTGCCTGGAAGAAGGCCAGGAATCTAGCTGACATACCTTTTAGACCTGACGAAGCATGGAAGCAAGAATGGGCCAGAGTACACCCACATGGTCTAATCGACATTGATGACCCAACAGCAAAACCTCCTGGGTTCAACCTCCCACGCACCATCTGGACAAAACTAAACAGGATACGCTGCGGCGTTGGAAGAACTGCTTCTGCACTACACCAATGGGGGTGGTTGGAGTCTCCTTCCTGCAACTGTGGTGCTGAAGTGCAAACCATCGGCCACATCGTGAAAGAATGTCCACTACGAGCATTCACTGGGCCTATGGAGGAGCTACATCAAGTAACCCCTGCGGCACTCACTTGGTTGGAAGGACTAGACATCAGCTTGTGATGAAATCTCAGAATCTGCAGCTGTGTGTGTGTGTATGCCTCCTAGTTAGTCTGTAATACTTTATATCCATGTATATAAATATGTTTTTTTTTCTAATAGCAATTATATGTAAAATACATTTCAAAAGATTGTCAAATGAAGCATCATACGCTAAATAAATAATAATTATTATTAAAAACCTCCGCATTGAGGAAAATTATTAATGAAGGTTATAGTATTATTATTAGGAAGGAACATGTGAACCCTGGATTTGTAAAAAACAAAGAAGGAATGATATTGAAGTGTTATCGTTAAATAATGGTCTTTGCATTCAGAAAATGAATGACAGATCTAATCTCACAAGCAGCAGGATTTTCAGTAACACTGAATGAAGTAACACACCTTGATAACTTTTTCTAAAGTACAAAAATTAGCCACACCCGTAGTACTGTAATGGTCGGGAAAAAATCTGGAGACTATGTAGTAGTAGATGTTTACTCCTCCGCTGTCTATAATTCACACGCCGCCCCAAATTTGATCATGACTTATATAGATGAAATTCCAGCAGGGCATGATTTAGCAACAAGTACAGTATTGCCAACCCCATGCATTCGGTACTATTTCATATCGGTATCGTAAAACAAAAAGAGTGCCGTTCAGTTAATGTGAAAATGCGCAAAGTTTAAGTTAGACATGGATAGTGCGAGTTAAAGCTCTTCAATTTCAATCAAGAATATCATAACACATCATAATTTTCACCCAAACCAACGGTTTTTGCCTAGCCCAATATTTTCATCCAGACCAATGGTTTTTGCCTGGACCAATAATTGTTAGGTAGCGTGGCCCACACCAATATAAACACCCCTGGTTTTTGTCATGCACAGTGGGGGTAGTCATGCATCAATAATCTTTATCCAGATCAATGTTTATACCAATTATTTCTTTTTTCACATAATTACGTTACGTGTGCCGTGTGGTGCATTTTGTATCGGACGTGTTGGAGACTAGTGACTGTCAATGTGTGCACCTTGTTGTGAGCACTTTGGCGGCAGTTTAACATACTAAATGTGCTGTCGAACATGGCTGCCATTGTTAAATGAACAATGAATAAAAACACATATTTATGTAATTTAGCTCATATATCCGGTGAAATCGGTGCCAAGTGGCCAAGGTTAGGAATTACAATTGATAATGTCCCCGTAGAAGATGAAATAAGGTAGGCTATGAAAATCATATAATTATCGAAATGAAAGCAAAAAATAAAAGAGTGATACTTCATTAAATATTAATGGATTTTCAATCAACTTTGCCATTTTAACCAAGCAATACAAAGGGTACACAACAGTCTAATTGGTGTCATCTTCTTTGCACAGAGCAACTACCGCATGTGCGCCGAACTGCGATTGCAGTAATCAGTGGCGTAGCGGAGGGGGCCCCCCCCCCAAAAAAAAAACAGAAATCGGGGTGGGCATGAGCCTTTATATTTTCCAACGGCTCGAACAAATTTAGAACCTACAACGAAATGTTAAATACCGTACAGTAAATGCAATGACAAAGAATGTACTAACACACTCAGCACGGCCAGACATCATTTTCCATGCCTGCACTGCTTGAAAGAGCTGAAATAACAGGGTAGCAATTAGGATTGTGACGTGATGGGATTTTCCAAGTAGGCCGACAGTACGGGCCTCAGTACTGGGGATACAACCAGGTGATTGAGACAAAAGTCTGCCTAGAGATTAGGATTGCCAATTAGCAAATGACCTCTCTGCAGGGGGCCAGTTATAGCTTGTCTGCTTACACTCTCTTGTCAGCTCTTAATTACCATTTCCTAGAAATAGCAGTGTTCAATAATGGCTACAATACTGACGCTGCGTGGTTGATTGTCGCCATTGTCGGGATTTACGCCGGTTTTGTGTCTATGCGAGAGGCGATATACAGTCTGTTGGTGGTAGTGTTGGAAGAGTCGCAAGTTCTTTGATAGTTGCTCTTTTCTTTTTGTCACATTAGCGAGTGTTTAAAAATGGACCACTTTGTCATAAAGAAGCCAAAATTGGATAAATCTTTGGTAAGTTAATGCATGTTTTTATTGTTATGTGTAGCAAACTGAGGTCCGCATTTCATTATATAGGTACAGCTTTCTCTGCACGAGAAAGGCGCACTGACAGAATGTAAAGTCATTAGATTTGTTTTAAAAGGTTCGTATTAAATTATAATTAATATTATTTAAAGTTTATTACAGACTCCGTTGCTTAGGCGGCAGCACGCCGGCCTCTCACTGCTGGGTCCGTGGTTCAAATCCCGGTCACTCCATGTGAGATTTGTACTGGACAAAGCGGAGGCAGACAGGTTTTTCTCCGAGTGCTCTGGTTTTCACGGTCACAATTTCATTCCAGCAACACTCTTTGCCTCGAATGATCATGTGCTTTACCATGCATATGGGACAGCACTTGATGATTCCAGACACGTTAGAAAAAAACCTCCAAAATACAACTTACACAAATGAAATGACCCTTTACACATATAAACACATATAAACGCTCAATCATTCGCTTTGCGCTAATGTTCGTCTCGTTATGACGTGTTCTTCATAATGTTTGTCATTCTCACGATGTTCATTCTGCCACTCCCCCTCTCATCATTCTATGTGGGAAAAATTACATATATAAGTGTGTTCCCTCTGTATCCACAATTCACTACACACGCATTTATGGTGTTCAGTAGAAAACCACTGCGGAACTCTTCTAGAAATATTCGGTGCTCCACACCTACCGGATACCAATATCATGGTACACGATCTCACACTCGCGGTAGAGCAAAGTGATCTACTTCCCACCTTCTCTGTGAAATTTTTAATTAAAAGGAAAGACATGACTAAAAAAAAACCAGTAAGTACCCATTACTTATAACACGAGATATTCCTGTGCCGTATGTGCCCTATCTTCCTAAGTACATGTAAACTAAAACCCACCTTACTCTAGATCACAATTTCTCATATTCGTCGCTCAGCCAGTAGTTCACAACCCAGACCAGTCCACCTATCGAACCTGACCTAGTTGCCACAACTTTTTATCTGTTACTTATATACAACATCTCATGAGGTCTAGTACCTCGTACACAAACTACCTTAATTATATCCAACCCTGATCTCACATGGCTAGGTCGTAAGCAGGAGTCACGTGTGCTGATGTGTATGAGCTTCATGGAGGACTGTCTCGCCTTCTGATGCCCATCTTTTATCTCGTGGACGCCTTAAGCTAACAAGCCCTATACAAGCGCTCCCCCATCTCTTGGAGATAAATGGAAATCCATCAGCGCTGCCAAAATGGCCTTGGTGCATCGAGACAATTTAGTGCTCAACAGCATCCTCCACTCCCTTCATCTTTCCCTGTGCCTTAAAAACTCTCATTTACTTACATACTACCCCCCTGTGTGATTTCTGATACGCCTGCCTGGAAGACCAGATCTTCCACGCACCAAATACCACGCTTACTCATTTGATAGGCTGGCTCGCCAGCTAAACATCCTCACTTTATGACACATACTTTCGGAGACTATGTATATTATACGTCCCGTATAATCTGTTTCCCTCACTATTCTCCAGCACATATGCTGTTTTCCCAATACGTTTGGAAACTATAAATGTTTCTGCGTCACCTGCTTCCAACCTTGCAAGTGGCTCCCTTAAATGAACGTCATCACGTTGCTCTACCTAGCATATTTCTCAGTGTCTGTAACGATGCCCTGTTGCTACTGTCCACACATGCTAACCCTACTTTCCTCTGGTGTAACACCTCTACTTGACACTCTATGACCTAAAAATGTCACTTCTGACTGACAGAATGACGACTTGGACAGTTTCAGAGTGAACCCTGCCTGATCTAACTTTTGAAATACACTGTCTAAATGACGTAGATGCTCCTCAAAACTGTGTGAACTGATTACCATAGCATCAATGTAAATAGTTACAAACTCTCCCGTGTCATCTCCTAATGCGATGTTTCAAGCCCTAATTAAAGATGCTGAGCTACTTTTTAACCCATAAGGTACCCTGCAAAACTGATATAGGTTATATTTATGACTAAAAGCTGTAAATGGCCGATCTTCATACATAAGTGGCACTTGCCAGAAACTGGAACTTAAATCTACACATGTGAAATACTTTTTACCCTCAAATGTCTGCATCAACTCTTCAATCGACATGGACTTCAGCTGATCTGAACTGATTCTACTGTTAACTAAACGAGCGTCTAAACAAATACAAACTGTGCCGTCAGCCTTCGGTACTGTAATTAAAGGATTAACATATTGACTGTTTGAGTACTCTATAATGCCATCTTCAAGCATCTGGTTAATTTGTGCCTCCACTGCAACCTGATAAGCGAAAGGTATAGGATATCTATGTCCTGTGAATACTGATCTATCAATAACGTTCAATGAATGTGTATAGCAATTGGCCATGCCAATGCGATCCTCAAAAACTCTCCTATTATACAATAACACATCATAGAGCAGAACACACTGGTCTCCCTCTATATGCCCCTGAAATGCAGCATCACGTAACGAGTCCTCTAGACTACCGTTCGTAATCAAACTGCCCACAAAAATTTGAGTATCCCGCTCTTCGGCTGGTGATATCTCACTTAAAGAACAAATCACACCTACAACACTACTCCCCTGAACATTGTCGTTGAACGCTACCTCTACTTCAGAATTATTCCATTTAAATTTCAAACTACCTACTTCATAACATAAGTTACCAGACACTCTACTTAGCCAATCTGAACCCAAAATAACACTGAAAACTAAGTTTGGAATTACAAGACAAATCTGCTTTTCGATATGATTATTAATTTTAATGGCCACTAAAACTTGCTTAGAAATAACTTTAGACCTCTTCCCTACAGCTGTGATAACAAAAGTGCTTTTAATTGGCATCTCCTCAAAATTTACACCAGTTCCTTTCATTTTATCGTAACATGTACTACTTATGCAGCTCTTCATCCAACCACTATCAATTAAAACATCGGTGTGCGCCTCGGACACGTTAAGTTTAATAATGGGGCTTTTACTAGCCACCTCCTGAATAATACGTTCATCATTTAATTCATACAACAATTCATTTCTTACATTTAGGTCATAGTGTTCCTGTATAATTGTATGGACAGGGCATGCTACAGACTGAGATTCTGACCTTACTTCGCAGCCTGGTTCGCGTTTAAAGAACCGCTACAGCTGGCTGTAGTACTACTAACTACTAAACTGGTCTGGTTGTTCTGGGCTGTGTTGTCATTGTTTGGCTGTATATTACTTCCACTAGGCTGTCCTCTTCCTTGACCCCTATTCTGGTTGTAATTATTGTCATTATAATTTCTCCCTTGATTTCCCCTGAAATCATTATTTCTCCCTTGATTTCCCCTGAAATCCTTGTTCCTCCCTTGATTTCCCCTGA
The DNA here is from genome assembly GCA_946902985.2 of Meconema thalassinum. Classification (NCBI taxonomy): domain Eukaryota; kingdom Metazoa; phylum Arthropoda; class Insecta; order Orthoptera; family Tettigoniidae; genus Meconema; species Meconema thalassinum. Next base: position 1,851,740,637 of record OX336388.2, read on the forward strand.
AATCATAGTTCCTACCTTGGTACTGATTACCATAGCCATTTCCTCTGTTCTGATTCTGCTGATTATTATTATTTCTATTTTGAGCGTTGGCCCCTTCGCCACCGTTCCCTTGAACTTCCTGATGCCTGGCTTCATTAGGCCTATTATTATTATTACCCTGGTTCCTATTGAAATTGTCCTCATAACCCCCTCTCCCTAGTGCATCAAATGTGCTTAACAAATTTTCTACTTGTGATATTGTCTTTACATTCTGGATACAAGCAGCCTCCTTGATCCTATAGGGAAAGTGCCTGAGTAGCAACCTCACCACATCACTTTCCTCCTTCAAGCCATCCAGATATTTACACACTAATACCTGCCCTAAAAAGTATTCGGTCATGGTGGAGCTTCCTTTAGGGTTATATTTACCACACACTACTCCCTCACGATGCTGCGACTGAATAACCTCATTCCAGAACTTTTCACAGAATTTCATTTTAAAATCATTAATATCAGTAAACTTGTCTCTATAGACAGCAAACCAGTTCCTTGTCTCCCCTACAAACGCTTGCTCTAAAATTTCAACTACCTGGCACCACTCAATACTATCATCTTCCAACCTCTCCCCGAATTTATTTTCTATTGTATTCATAAACTCCATAGGACAACCCTGCCGATTACTAAATTTGCCTAGTTCTATTTCCCTGTGTGTGCTATTCACAAAAACTGGCCTATTCTGACTATTTTCTTGCCTGATCCTAGCTTTTAATTTTAATTCTAATTCTGCGATATTCTCCTCAGCCTTCCTCTCAATACTGTTTACTGTTAATTTAATGTTTCCTTCTGATTCTTCTACTTTATCATATAGCTTTGCTTGTTTCTCCTCAATCTTGCTAATGCTCTCTCTATTACTCTCTCTTAAATCATTTACTTCTGCAACTATTTGCAAGTGGACTTTCTCAATTCTACCCCCCAGCTGTTCCTTAACCTCTTTAGTTGATACCTGAATCTTGTCAATTCCCCCCCCCCCCCCAATCTCTTTTTAACCTGCAGTGTTTCTAATTTAACTAATTCCTTTAAATTTTCAGCCTGTGTGCTGATTCTACTTTCCAACTCCTCCTGTACTTTTCCTAATTTCTTGTCTACATCTGCAATGATATCTTTAACCTTCTCTTCCATTACTCCTCTGATTTCTCCTCTAATCAGTTCGAATTTATCACTAATTTCCCTACTGTTTTGTTCTAATTTGGTGTTTAAGGCATCTGTACTTTCTTTATTTTCCCTACTGTTTTGTTCTAATTTTGCATTTAAGGCATCACTACTAACTTTGTTCTGAAACATGAACTCGAGAAGTAAAGTTTTTAATTCCCTGTTTCAGTATCGGGATTTACCTCCGCTACCCCGGTACTACCATCACTCGACATACTGCTCGTATCATCACTCTCCAGTTGATGACCTCTACGTAACCTCATCTGTCTTTCTTTCTCATCCCCCATAATGATATACACTGATAAAGACAAATAACCCCCAAAATACCGGCACAGAAATATGTCTCCTTCTCCTTCCTCAAATGTTCCTGGGTTTTTGGCCCAACGTTGTCGGCGACAAGCGTAATGTTTTCTTCGCCCCAAGTTGGTAGCGACAAATGTAATGTATTTGCTTCGCTCCGCGTTGAGTGTACAAATGTTATGTTTTCTACTTGGGCGGACTATTCGCCAGAAAATACTGCTGCTAAGTTTGATGTATGTTGGGCGCCAAGCTGGATACACTGTGTTCCAAGCTAAATTTATATATAATATCGACCCCTAGCGTAAGTAGAACCTATGAGAATCTCTTAATGACTAGGCCGTGGGATGATTGGATCATCAACCCAGACAACATTTGATTGTGGAGAAGGATGTGGTATTATAACTATTGCTACCTACTGGAATCAAAGAATCTACTTTGTAATAATTGAATTTGATACACTTAGAAAATATGATAGCATCTTGAATAAAATTAACACTGTTAACGGAGCATACTACTTTATAAGATTTTGAATATTCCCAAAGGGAATATGATGTAGTTTCCATTTGAGCGGATGAATTATCAATAAATGATAAAAATGGTCCGGTTAGCTCAAACAATGCCAGTGTTTCGCCCCAGTGTGCCGCTGGGCTCGTCAGTTGGTACAGACACACCTACCAATACGCGTGGCTAGCACATACTGAGAAGGCCATGCAAGACACAAAATACAAACAGTATTGACGTCACGAGCATGCCAATGTACTACGGGAGTCAAACTCCCTTCCATAAAAACAAAAGCCTTACCTTGGCAATCCAAATAAGATTTTGAATGATGTAGTTTCCATTTGAGCGGATGAATTATCAATAAATGATAAAAATGGTCCGATTAGCTCAAACAATGCCAGCGTTTCGCCCCTTTGGGAATATTCAAAATCTTATTTGGATTGCCAAGGTAAGGCTTTTGTTTTTATGGAAGGGAGTTTGACTCCCGTAGCACATTGGCATGCTCGTGACGTCAATACTGTTTGTATTGTGTGTCTTGCATGGCCTTCTCAGTATGTGCTAGCCACGCGTATTGGTAGGTGTGTCTGTACCAACTGACGAGCCCAGCGGCACACTGGGGCGAAACGCTGGCATTGTTTGAGCTAACCGGACCATTTTTATCATTTATTGATAAGCATACTACTTTAACCATTGCCACGAACAAAATTACTTAATACGCCGGTCGGGAGAATAACGTGAATTTAACTTATTTCCAAATTTATGCTTAAAGAATTTATATTGGCCCTATCGAAAAACAGAGAGTGTGTGTCGTAGATTACTTGTGCTTACCAACGGAAACATTGTCTCGCTACGTGCTTGAAGTCTCGTTGCGTCTGATGTTCTGCATTGGAGTTGACTGCGTCAGGTTCTTCCTCGTAGATCAAAATTAATCGTTACTGCTTGTGGTGGAGTATAGTCCATGAACCACAACACGTCACCTGCCTTAGCACTGCAAGACGCGTGGAACCCATGATCTGATGTGATCAGCGGAGTTAGCGTGAATAATTTGTCCCACTTGGGACTAACGAACAAAGTACGCCCTTACTGCTCCAAGCGTGAAGTCTTAATGAATGTCCCCTCTCAACCAGCGCGTTCACTATATGGACGTGCAGCTTCTCCCACCAGAGTCTCGTTTAGCACCGCGGCCTCGCTGCTTCGACCAATCCGCGTGCGTCACATATCTCGCCACGTACTTGACCTACGTTGCTTCTTCTTCCTTGATTGGCTGGTCACCTAACGTGGCTCTTCGCGCCATGAAGTTCCTTCCCCCGGACAGGACCCGTCTCTGTATATTTCCGTTTTACCGGGCACGACGTAAATCATAGCACGTTTTCTTGGTTTGAAGTGTTCCCTTGGATTTCGTAATTCTATTGTACTCCAGTCTATTCTTGTATTGAAATACCCAGTGAGTCACACACCACTCTCTCTAGTCCTAATGAATAAAAGCTCGTCTTTACGTAAGAAATGATTTGCCGTGCAATTTATATATTGGAATCATCCAATATAGATACGGATTTCTACTAGTAGAAATCCTATCTGTAATCTTCCAAATTTAAAGGCTCCAAAAAAATGACGTAATAAATATTATTATTATTAATAATAATAACATGAAATATAAAATTGAATAAACTGAAATAATTTAACTTGGCCGGATTATTGCCGCGTTTAACAAATATGATGTAGTCCTACTAACTTGTGTTATTGGCATAAAAACCCCCTAGAAAAACATGTTACATCCACTATCATTTCATTTCATCTGTCATTCATTTATCATTGCTCCAGGGGTGTGCGACAGGCTTCGGCAGCCGGCACAGATCATATCCTCGCCGCTAGATGGGGGGGGGGCTTCATTCATTCCATTCGACTGCTGGTCGACTGGAAGCAGGCTGTGGATTTTCATTTCAATTAAAGTGTATTACAGTTTCCTCTGAATAATAATAATAATAAACAAGAATGAGGTCCACAGCGACCGTTAGGCTTACCTTAAAACAGCGCTGTTTAAATTAGACTAACAATAATAGACCTAAAAGTGTTGCAACATACCTTCTTTATGGGTGTATTCTCTGTTCTGCAACTATTGATGACATAATTCTTTATCGTGCATTCTACCTGTTATTTACTCCTGATGGCTTTGGGGGGGGGGGGCAGATTTAACAATTGACTAAAATCATTTCTGGTAAATTAACTATTTAAAAAACACCAAGACATAGTAGGCTACGGTATTAATGTAAAGAACATTTTGAACTGAAACGTGTGAATTTGCCATAATAGCAGTACAGTGCACTCTCGGTAATTTGCGGTAATTAATGCACGAAATTCCGCGAATTATCCGCAGTTATTTTTGTTAAGCCTAGTAAAAACAAAACTATTGATTAAAATATTGAAATATGCTTGAAACACAAAATAATAATTAAAACACTTGATTGTAGTGTCTTATAAGACATGCTAGGCTAGAGGCAGGCCTATGTGGATTATGCCTACAATATATATATATTTTTTAAGTCATCCCATTTTGTTTCTTAGATCGTTTATTCTAATTTTCGAGTGCACATTTCCGAAGAAAACATTATAAGAGAACGAAAATTCATTTCGTTTTTCTATATAAGAGATAAGTATGACTAGAGACTGTGGGAAACTTTCGGGATTTCCGTTGCATCACTCCCGCACTCGATATCAACTGGATCTCAGTTTTCGTCACCAACAGTCAAATTCCGTGCTATTTCATCTTTGCTTTCATGTCTTAAATCATAATCGTCTTTATCGGCGTCTAATTTGCCCGTTCGAAATATCGTCGTTACAGATGTCGGCAAGCGCTTGCTTTTGTAGCGGTATTTCTCTCTCATGGCTGGTTGACTGCAGTAAGAGCATCCAACAAATACGCTCTCGGTCTCGCGAAAGGTTACGTCATTACGCAATAATCGCTGTTTACAATACGCTGTCCGCGCATCCACCCTTCACAACTCACAGGTCAGCGACCTTTGAGTGTGGCTGTTGGGAAAGGGAGGGTAGGTTCCCAGTGAAAGCGCATTCCTCTTGTATTGTTTGGGCTTCGAAGATAAAGGAAATCTCTGCTATACCACTCGCGGCAACCTGCTCGTATGTTTCGAATGGGCAAGTAGGCCTACTGTTCCATCACAGAGAAACGCAGTTCAGTCTTCTCGAATGTCAAAGATTTCGTCTTTACGCATTGCGTCGCACGAAAATTCTTTTAAATGATGGAGAGATTGCTTTACTTAGCATGATGATTAGTTGCCGTGAGAATTTCAATGTAAAAATATATTTGGAGACCCGCGAATCATCCGCAAAGCGAATTATCCGCACGCGAATTATCGGGAGTGCACTGTATTCTGATAACTGATAATTGAAAATCTGAGCGACAGAGACAAATATAAATACTGATACAGCTGTGAGCTACTTCAAAACAGAAAGCAACAAAGGGCGGAATTCAGTCAGTCATGAATAGACTGAAGAGTTTTGCCTAAGCTAAAAATGAACCCTAAAGAACTTCGTAACAATCGCAATTGAGACACGTGTTCCTTCAACTTTGTCATACCACGCAGCCGAGAGACATGGCCAGATTAGAATGTTGCCGATGCCGACAACAACGATGCCGCCTTGCTTCAATTGCTTTTGCAACGACAGCAGCTTTTATTTCTTCTTTGTACCCGCTTCGAGTTAAACATCTCGGTATTAGCATTTCTGCCCCCAGTGTCTTACCAACATTCCTCACCTTCTTTAGGCGCGCCCCACAGGCCCAGCACCCTGGCACTTGAGCCCTTTTCCCCCCTCACTCTAGTTGCGGCCCTGCTTAAAACTGTAGGAGGTGTTTGGGGTAGCGCGGCTGTCTCTCACCCGGAGGCTCTGGGTTCGATTCCCGGCTCCATCTGGGATTTTAGAAACTGACGTGAGGACTGGAAGGGGTGCACTCAGCCTCGTGAGGGCAACTGAGTAGCTGCCTGATCAAAGAGGCAGCGGCCCGGTGACGAAAACCAAGATAAACGGCCAAGGGATCAGACGCGCAGACCCCGTTGCCCCATAATCTGCAAGCCAAATGGCTGAGCAGCGGTTGCTTGGTAGGCTTCGGCCCTTCAGGGCTGTAGTGCCACAGGTTATTTTTTATTTCTTTAACTGTAGGTTTTATGACTTATGATCACAAGATCTGCAGTCACTTTAAACACCAAGTTTGCTTCCTCGCTTTTTTTTTGTAATTTTGAACCAAATTCACATAGTTTATACTACAATAGTTCCAAGATTACACTAACAGTTCAATCTTGCATTGATTTAACTTATAATCAGAAAAATACATGAACTTCTGCAGTAATAGATGAGGACCTAATGAGCCCCCCCCCCCCCCAAACTAAAATCCTGGCTACGCTTCTGGCAGTAATGCTGGGGCAACATATAAAAACGGAACATACTTTCTGGACGCGCCTAGTACAGTACCGGCATGACGAATAGAAGGACCTAGTGTGAAGACTCCGCCATTATAGAACGGTAGTTCGTGGTCCCGCCGCTACAGGCACTGCAAGCGATTATGTCCAACACGTGTCCTGTTGTTCCGTCGAACCGGGTTATAGAAAAGTGCGGGGGAAGCTACTGTGTGAGATATTTGTGTGAATTAAATTGAATTTTCTATGCTTTCAGTTCATTGTGTCTTGTGTACATCAGCGTTTTCTGTTTTGTGTTGGCCTACTACAAACATATTTCTTTGTTAATATTACTGTTTTGTGCCATCATCATTCCGAGTCCAGCATCCAAGCAAACTGCACGACACTGCTCCAAGCTCTGTCTTCTAAAGCCAATTGACGAAATCGATGATCCGCCAGCCTTTCTACCAAGCCTAGTCCTCGCTATCGCCTCGACTTCGATATTCCAAGCCATTCCACTACGTTCCTATAGGCTTAATTTGCATCCCACGTAGTAACAGTGCAGATTAAGTCACTCCTCTACCATTCAAATATCCAACACCATACCCAGTGCCGGATTAAGGTAAAATGAGGCCCAAGTCCCTGAGATTTTTGGAGTCCCTTTATTTTTTTCAAATAATTTTTATTTTTTAGCACCTGTACATTTAATAAAGTATATACAAGAGTTATTTTTCTCAAAATGAATAATACATTTTTTTATTAAATCATACATAGGCCTACATACATTTCAATATAAACGATCATCGTTATTTGAAAACATTTCAGATGATTTGATGAACAATTTAACAAATCATACTATTTTTTACTTCTGTAAAATGTAATCAAATTTTTTTCTTCTATTTTTTCGGTCAATGAAAACTCCTACAATGTCATCAAAATCAATTTCCCGCAGAACATCTGACTCGATATACATTAAACTTAGCATGTCTAATCGTTCCTCTGACATGATACTTCTTAGCGCACTTTTGAGCCGTTTCAATTTTGAAAACGAGCGCTCCGCAGAACAAATCGTTATCATGAGGGTCAGGAAATGCGAAAAGCAATTTCAACGCTCAGAAAAACAGACTCAAGCTTGTCTCGATTAAGAATTTCGTAAAGTTCAGAAGGACATTGTAATTTAATATAATGCTGGAAGTGTCTCATTTCCGGATAAATTATTTCTACATCTTCAGAATAAAATTGAACTAAATTAGAAATTGCTTGGGGGCCCCAGAAAATTGGGGGCCCTAGGCCTGGGCCTAGTCGGGCCTATTGGGTAATCCAGCACTGACCATACCCACCCTGTAACCATCCTAGTCAAGCAACTCTTGTCTCCCTCGAGTTTTAATACAAATTTAGCTCATCCCATCACCCAACCAAGCAGCCAATAATTAATTATTTAATTTAATTAACTTCAAATTTCATCAGCGCACTCAACGTCACAGCTCCAAATGTATTTAAACTGGATAACTTTGAGTGACTGGTAAATTTGTTTTTCTCTATACTTATTCTCTGGACGACCAAGGTATTTGACCACTATCTCTCATCACCTCTTACTCATTACACGCACTTATACTCTACACTCAACACAAACATGTCGCGCACTGACACTAAACCTCGCACATTAACGTACCAGGGCATAACATTCCTGATAACTCAGGACCCTGATGACCCTAAAAGCCCAAATTATACCTCTGTCAATCCAAAAACACTAATTCCGAATGGGCCTACCCAAAAACGAGATGGTATACTTGTTCCACTTAAACCAGCTTCACCAAAATCAGATTCCTCACTCTCTAGCTCACCTCTTCCCTCACTGGGCCACGTCTCATTCCCGACATTTGATTTCGAGAAAGAGCTGTGGTACGCTTCACCCAATGGCAGTAACCTTCAGACCACGATGGTCCTCATCCACCCACCTATTGGTATTAGCCTTTGTAAATCAGTCAGGCAAGCAGTAATTAACGCACTCAATCCCATAGCCCAATTTATTTCCCTCATAGAGGAATTAGGTAATCACCACAAAGGCATCACTCCCTCTAGGATAGCCATCTCAACTCTGTCACTAGTGCTCTCAAGAGCCGCTCTGCCATTCCCCCATTTTCATTAATTAGATTCAGACCCACAAATTCACCTTCTTTAGTCTCTCAATCTGAGGAAACTAAATTGCCACAACAAGAAACAACAAAAGTAACAGTCTGTATAGCCTACTCCAGGAATCTGTGCTTTCCGTAACATGTAATGGAGACCGTAGTACTTATTTCCGTGAATTATATTTTCCATTGTGCCCTGCCATGTTATTTTAATTGTAATCGCTAATCATTATTTAAAAGAGTATCAGTTACAATGTAAATCGTTTCCCTTGACATTATCCCTAAGACCATCTGACCGGCAGCGTGGAACTTGCCCACTCTAGCGCTGCCGGGCGGGGCGCGCTTGAACTTGAGGAGTCCTCTCACTTTCTCTTCCATTCGTCATGGTACCGGTATGAATAAAGAAGTAGAAATGTTTATTAATGTAATGTGGACACACTGATATTTACCTCCACTTGCAAATACTATAAGATAAATGCACCAATAGTCGTCATGTTAAGACTGATTTAGTCAAGAAAAAAAAAAAATATATATATATTATACATTTTGGTAATTTAAATCAACAAGACCACTGTACCTAAGCTCATGCACTACTCAAACACTATGAAACTCTCAGAGTCGAAAGTATTTGTTTTAGGAAAAATTATGTAGATAAAAAATGTGTTTTTGCGCTAGTATTCGTCACGATGTATTTTGATTTTTCCAATATTCGTCACCCGTTTGCACCAATTGTCGTCACGTTGTTTGATGTCCTTATCTGTTGTTTATAATGAATTTCTGTCAATATTGTTGAGTAAGGCACCGATTTACTGACATGGAGGCTAACATTTATGAATAATGAAGTACCAGTAATTATTTAAAAAAGGAAAAGACAAAAAATCGGCATCGGCAATCGGGAATGGCGGGTAGACATACGAGCATGAAAAGATCGTAATTCTGCTCTCAAGACATTTATTATAAGTTATTTTTGTATTTCTTAAACTGCATTAGAAATACAATAATAATAATGTATGTATGTCTACCCCTTATTATTCCCGTGTTCCAACGGGGTCGGGGATGAGATGCGATGGAAGTCTTTGTGGCGATGGTTTTTACGGCCGGATGCCCTTCCTGACGCCAACCTCATGAGAGGAGTTAATGAGAGATGAAATGAATGATGGTGAATGAAACTGGGCAAGGATGTGGAAGGAAGAGGCCGTGGCCTGTCAGAAGGTACCGTCCCAGCATTTGCCTGGTGTTGAAAATGGGAAACCACGGAAAACCATTTCAAGGACGGCCGACGGTGGGGCTCGAACCCACGCGTCTACCGAGTCAGCCGAGAGCTTGGCCCCATGACCTAATGCTGCGCGTTAGCCAGCGTAGCCACTACTGTCAATACAATAATAATAATAATATTAATAATAATTGAAATTCGAACGATACAACCACATGAACGTGTATTGATGTAGGCATCCCCGACCGGTCTTCAAGAGCGAATAGTCATTTTCCGGGCTGTTATGCCGTGATCTTTTTCTTTTTGCCGGGGGATGGGAGGCGTCTGACAAGATAGACTAAGTCGTTTTCCACCAAATAACTGTAAGTTTTAATTTGATGTTCTGTAATAGTGCAGCACGGTTTACTGTCAAATTTTGAGGGGTTCGTAAAGACAGGCTTGGATTTCTCTTTAGGAAAGATTCACACTATTTCCTCCCTCGCTGCCCATCTTTGAAAGGAGAGTCCCTCTTCAATTCTTTTGTGAGGCACTCGACGCTACTTTGCAAATCGTCCTTTGTTACCGGGAACCCCGCTTTTCCTAGTGAGATTACCCACTGAAATAACACCCTTTGTTAAAGAGGAACTTGGCCCAATCTTCCTCTCTCTAGTTTATCCTTTAATTTTGTACGAGAGGGCGTTTCTCGGAACACCATTCCTCTCCACGGCCGTTGTAATACTCATGCCGTCCTCCTCAACGACCTTAATAGCAGCTTTCATTTGCTGAATATCATAGGCTAATTGAGAAATGTGCATTTCGATATATTGCTTGAAAGCAAAGATTTAGTCTTAGAATATATTTTTCATCTCAATTTAAAAAGAATCCTCTTTAGCACACCTAAAAACCCTACTGATAATAATAATGTTATTTGTTTTACATCCCCTTTAACTACTGCGGCTTTTAGAGAGCCAAGGATGCCGGAATTTTGCCCCAAAGAGGATCTGTAACGTGCCAGTAAAACTACTGACACGGCTTCCTCGCATTTGCGCACCCTCAAATTCCAGATGACTGCGCTAGGATTCGACCCTGCAACAGCAGGCGAGAAAGTTACCGTACCGCTGAGCCACGCAGTCAGCCTAGACCTACGGCCGTCAAAAGTCAGATCTTCATAATAACAGCACACTGTAAATGTTAATTGGTTCTGAAACGCTAACGCAAACTTTAACATTATTGTGCACTAGTGTTCGTCACGCATGTGCTCTAAAGATCGTCAGCTATGACGACTATTGGACACAATGATCAATCTACAATTTAATTAATTCAGGGTGTTTCAGAACTACATTATAAGTATATTGCAGCTGTTAGTTAGGTCTTACAAGGAGAAATGACAATGTGCCAATTTTCGACACAAAGGACGAGCATTGGTAAAGTGAGTTTTTAAAAATCCAGTGTTCGTCACCAGCATTTCTAACCAAACTAGGAACGTGAGCACGAAATAGTAAATCGCATATGTTACAGAAATAATTACCAACTATCTCACATACTTGCAACATTTTAAAATGTCGGAACGTAACACGTATGCACATAATTAACACGAGTGCCCGCTTAGCAAATGCAAGAAGCAATATGCCGCGTCAAAACAGCTAAACTCACACGAGATGTTTGACGCAGGGAATAGCCTATTACATCGCACGCATGATTTCGCAAAGTTGCTACTTATCGGCAACGAATATATGACGAACTCGTAAGACTTCGTGTGTTGAGCAAGACCCGTTGACAGGCTTATCATTTGTACTTATATACGAGAGTGACGACTATTGGCTCGGTGACGGAAACCGGTACAGTTACCTTAAATGATTTGATTGATTTCATTACATAGAAAAAAATGTGTTTTCAAAATCAGCTGTTACACCACTATGTGATATGAGAAAAAGAAAAGAAAAAAAAAAAAAGACTTCTCTTTGCAGTCATGTGCACTGAAGCAAAGGATGATCTCTAACTTATTATGCATGCAAGAAACTAAAATGTCCCCGCATCGTTACCCTGGCTTCCAAAATGTACGTCCTTAACCATATAGATGGTCTAGTAGATAAAACAATATTACCAGTTTGATTACATACCATTTGGGGTTTTGGGAACCAATTCAACTCGAGCCAAGTTACCAGAATCAAAACTGGAAACAAATGTAAAACCTGCACATTCAATATCTGACTCCATAGCTGTAGCTTGTCAAAACTTTATTGTGACCAGTGAAGTGGACGATATCCCATCTCACACGATTCCTCCTTGCCCATACAACGATGTTGCAGCACATTCTGGAAATTTACAAGTAGAAATTAGATGAGGCAATTCAAATAAGCAACCTTTTTACTGAAAACATAGGTACCGTAACAATTTTCACCCATACTTTCCAAGAAAATTAGTTCCCACACCTTATAAATTTCAACTACCTGAGAAGAGATTTTCAGTCATTCTTTCCAAATTTTCCACATAGGTTAGGTACATGGAGAATTTCCTCTTAATTATCGATCTTCCATTTATACTTTTTGCGAGTACAGTTCGCAATTTGCAAAGAGACTGAGAAAGTTTTAACATGTTTTGGCCACATCTCAAACCAGTTATGCAACTTTGATGTTCTTCATAAGGTGTTCCTTGAGTTGAAACCAGACAATGATGGACATTTTCACACTTAAAGGAATTTTATATCTAGTTTGCACAACATTTACAACAAATAAATCATGCATACTCACCATATATATATATATATGTAAATATATACAATAACATTCATATAAAAATAATGTTTCATATATAAAATTCGCACACAAAATGAAACTGTTATAGTTAGTTCATTTCAACAGAATACATAACTCACTTACCAATAATATAACCTACATGATGTTGCCAAGCAACAGTGAAATCTATATTAGGTTACATAAAAGTTTCTATTAGGATAATTTTTCACCAACACATGCTTCATTTCTACACAGGAGGTCAAGACCTAGCTCCTCATACATAGGTGGCGATGTTCAAGCATGTGCCAAATTCACCTGCAACAAGAAAGAAATTTAAGTCCTCACACAAACTTCCTCTGTATGTATTAACGAGAGAACATTTAAAATTAATAATATACCCTCAACAAGGTTTATAAGAAATATTATTCCAGTCGCAACCTGTCTTCGTTGTCAAACAGCGATCCTACAGCTGCCTAGCCCATGGCTCTCAAGCTAGGCTACCCAATGGCAGAATCAAAGCTGATCAGCTATGAGTATGCACCCAGAGCAAGGAAACAAGATGAAAGAAGACACGAGCTTTCAGTTGGACACATATGAAAGTAAGCGTCGCTTGCCAGGTAAGGCAAGAGTGTGACCTGGAGGGGCAGCTCAGAGTCAACCACTCAATTTAATGAAGGTAGCAGAAGACAGAACTTTAGGGACAATCATAACACTTGTACATGGGATACACTGTGCAGTCGATGTCAATATTCATTGGTTCATGATAAAAAATCCACAGCTAAATTATACAAATGAATATAGGCCTACGCCTCCTTTTATTTCAACATCCTTAGCTTTCCAGAGGTTCTAAGCCACATTACAATAACAACTTAAATCAGCAATACATAATATCTAGGTTGGTTGGTTCCTCAGTTTAGGGTCTGCAACAACACTGTCATGTAGCCCCGTGTGCTTTGTGTGTGTGTGTTTAGAATCTGTCTGATAACCAGTGTTAATTGTGATGCTATATTAGTGTGTATTATCTGTAATTCAGGTAAGGACTGCAGACAATGAATTTCAAGTAGTTCCTACTTTTGCTACCAAATACCACCATCGACACCTAGCCACAAACTTGGCTACTAGATGCCACCACGACCAGCACCTGGCGCTGAACATTGGAACTAATAGAGCGTTAATCAAATCTAACCTAAAAATTTTAGTTAGTGGAAGGTTCTTTTACATAAATCTATGACATGGGCCCGCCGATTTTACTTCCCCTCCAAAGGAAGGCATACAGAGGGACATTTAACGCTCTTAAAAAATCCGATGACTTCGGCCGGGTTTGAAACCCCGATCTTGGGCATAGAAGCTCAGCATGCTACCTACGACGCCACCGAAGCCGCCACACATAATATCTAGGTGGATAATAAGCATTAGCCTAAACAGGAAGGACGACCAGGACCTTTCTATGTTGGGTCTACTTGAAATAAATGTGTTAACGAGTGCTAAAATCACTGTACAATACCCAACTTTAGTTAGTTATTGTTGTTTTAAGGGGAAAAACAGCAAGGTCATCTGCCCCTAATCAACTTAAATTTGTGTTTAGTTTAAAAAATAATAGAACTTCAAAATGCTTTGCTCTACCTTTACATTGGTACGTTAAATTGAAAGAAAAAAAATGGCCTGCTTAAGAGTTATGACTACGGTATATTAGGCTACAAAAGTTATTTAAGCTTGAAGCAATTGCTTGTGAATGAATGCAAACACAGTGGGAGTTTTTTTTTTAAATTGTCAGCAATGAAGCTTCGAAATTTATTGGGGTTAGGCCTAAGTTTGTTAGATGTATGCAGCAATTTGAGTTACTGTTGGTTAATGGCAATAAAAAAATATCTGTTCCATTCTATTGATCTCGAAATGAGCTACTGCAGCATTTGCTCCCATCTAGCTCTGTCGAGGGTCAACACAATCTTGAGCAGATGGATAGCCTACCATAGGCTACATGTGAGATAGTTGGCTCATGACAAGTGCGAACGGGAGAAAAACACAACGTAAACAAAGAATGCCATTATATGCAATACAAATTGCTTCATCGTTCTCTCAGTCTACCTGTTTTCATATCAAACGTGATATTCACTAAACAACAGGCAGCCAGTACTACTCTTTGAAGTCGCTTAAGCTACCCAATAAATAAGTAAACCTCGTATTTACAGAATGTTTGAAACCAATTAGTCTATGGTACTTTGCAAGTAAATACGATCTTTAGCGAAATTACAGGCCTGCACGAATCCTAGTCACAGACGACTCTGTAGGAAATGCATAGTTACATTACATCAAAGAAATAGGAAATATTCTCACCGAAAGGTGATAAATAAACAACAAAACTGCTCTATTACACATAATTCAACATGTTGTACGTATTTAATGGTGGCACTCACTGCACTGTCAAAACAAACGCCATACTGTCTACTAATTGTTTTCATAAAGTAGTTTTTACTTTGTTCACAGGATGGCGGAACGGTACACCCTCGCATGATCGCATATGAATCGATATATGCAGTTGCCCTTGGTTGCCCTTTACCAACCAACTGAGAATTGCAACCTATGGAATATCTGTCACAACCAGTAGTTGTATTAATCCACCCCAGTTTCGCAATCATTGTATGCAAGAGTATTTTATTTAGCTGTGAATCTTCATCAGTATTAATATTCTTCCATATTCTCGTAATAATAATAAGAGTACAGCCATGGCAACAACTAATATCGATGGTTCCCCACCAAATTTAACGAATTCACAATCCATCAACATTATGAGCTTTAACGGGGCAATGAAAAATGTAATCTAAAATAATAACCAACGATATATTATGGGGCATTATTGAATTTACTTTGCATTTGGTGGAAAGTGAAATGTTTAGTTGGCAACCTTGGGTATATAAGATTGATAGATAGATAGATAGATAGATAGATAGATAGATAGATAGATAGATAGATAGATTTTTATTAATTCCATTTGATCAAATACATGCATTCAATACATTTTTGATATAGGACACGTCAGAATTTACATGCATAAAATAAAAGAACTAACAGGTATATATTACTAAGATTAAAACTATTTATAACTTATTATAATAGCAAATCTTAATAGATACAATCTTATTGCACAACTATTTACACCTCACTCTATTATCATAATATGAAAACTTAATTCTATAAATACAACAACATACAGCTAGGTATTAAAATTAAATTAAAAAAGTAAAATATAGTTATAGATTCCATCACTCCTATACGCTAAAATATTCAACTACTGAGTAAAAACAATGGCACTGCAGATAAGCTTTCAACATTCTATCAAAGGTTTTTATTTTTGGGGCCAGTTTTATATACTGGGGTAGTTTATTGTATAATTTAACTCCAGTGTGAAAAGCTCCTTTTTGATATATGCTTGTGTGTGTGTGTGAAATATGAATGTTTTGATTTTGTCTTGTGTTATGCCTATGAACATCATTGTTTGTTTTAAGAAAAACATCTTTATTCATTAAATTCTTTTTAAAAAACATAATACTTTCAAAGATATATATGCAGGGCAGTGGGAGAATGTTTAAATCTTTAAACAGAGGTCTACATGATTCTCTAGAGTGTACATTTGCCATAATTCTAATCGCTCTCTTTTGTATCCTAAACGTGCTTAGTACATCTGGCGACATACCCCAAAATATGATCCCATATCTTAAGTATGAATGGAAATAAGCAAAATAAGTATTTCTTAATGTGTGCATGCTAGTGCAGGTTTTCAAAATACGTAACGCAAAGCACATCGAGTTCAGTTTAGTATTCAGATATTGTATATGTTTATTCCATTTCAAGTCTTGTTGTATCCATAGTCCTAAAAACTTTGTTTCTGATTTATTTTCTATTTGATGACCATTTAATGTTATATTGGGCATCGCAGGATTCCTATTCTGTATAGTGTGGAAATTTAGACATACTGTCTTTTTATAGTTTATTATGAGGCGATTATCTTGTGACCATTTGGTTAACTCTCCTGTAACGGAGTCAGCAGACTGCTGTATGACCTGTTTAGTTTCACCTTTTATTACGAGTGTTGTATCGTCCGCAAACAAAATTTCCTTATGTGAATGAACGTTCTGTGTTATATCATTGATATATAGAAGAAAGAGTAGTGGGCCCAAAACCGATCCCTGGGGTACTCCAAATTCAATAATTCCCTCATTGGACAATGTTTCATTAAGTAATTTGGTTCCATCATCCTTGTGTCTCAAGCTTACTATTTGTTTACGCCTTGTTAAGTAAGACTCTATCCATTTATTAGCTAGACCTCTAACACCATATTGATTTAGTTTGGTAAGGAGGATTTTATGGTCAACTACATCAAATGCTTTCGATAAATCCAAGAATAGGCCAGTTACATGTTCCTTATTGTCAATTAATTTCAGTATACTATTACTACATTCGTAAATTGCTGTCTGTGTAGATTTTTCCGTTCTAAATCCATGTTGTGAGTTTGATAATATTTTATTTTTTTCTATGAAACTTATCAGTCTCTTATACATAATTTTTTCCACAATTTTTGCAATACCAGTTGGTAAGGTAATAGGACGATAGTTATCTAATTCATCTTTTGAACCGTTTTTGTGCACTGGAATTACTTTTGATAACTTCAAAATATCCGGGTAAGTTCCTGAGAGAATTGAACTGTTTATTAAGTGCGTAAGTGGATTTATTATATTTCCTGCACATTTCTTTAAAATTGCATCAGGGATGCCATCAATGCCAGCACAGAATTTATTTTTTAGCTCTTTTATAACTATTCTTACCTCTTCACTTGTGACATGATTTATAAATAAAGAATCACTGCATATATTTATTTTATTATTAGAATTTAGTGTATTTACCTGTGATTTATTCAATAATTTTTGCGGAATTTCCAAAAAATAGTCATTAAAAGTGTTTGCTATTTCCTCTGGATTATTAATCACTTTATTATTTCTGTTCAGTGTAATGTTCCTTTGTATTTTAGCAGATTTTCCAGTTTCTTTCTTTATTACAGACCACATAGCCCTGTTTTTATTAGATGATTGGGAAATAAAATTATCATTATGCATTTTCTTTGCTAGTCTTATTACCTTATTTAATATGCCAGTGTATTTTTTGTAGTATAAATTGAATTCAGGTGTTGTGTGGTATTGTTTATATAATTTGTGTAGAAATTTCTTTCTTTGACATGAATTTATAATCCCTGTTGTTATCCAATTGCTAGTTTTGTTATTTTGAACAGTTCTTCGTTTAAAGGGGAATGCTATTTCAAAATAGTGTTTTAGGGTACTGTTAAATGCATTAAATTTATCATTTACATTTTCTAGTTCATAAATTTCTGACCATGTTTCCTTATTTAATAAGTCATTGAAATATGTAACATTTGATTCAGTGAATGACCTGCACTTTGATTTTACTCCATTATCATTATTATTGATTACTTCGGATACTTCAAAACTCAGTATTTGTCCATGGTGGTCACTAAAACCCGGACAATAGACTTCTATTGAATGGTGATATTTATCTGTATTTATAAAAATTTGATCAGGAGTGGTTTTACTAAATTTTGTTATTCTTGTTGGTGTATTTACTGTAGGTTTCAGTCCATAGGAAATTAGTAACTGGTTTAATAATTCACAATTTCTATCAAGTTTTAAGAAATCCACATTTACATCCCCACAAATTATTATATCGAAATTTACTTTGCTCATGTTATTGAGTAACAATTCTAGTTTATCTATAAATAGAGGAAACTTTCCTGACGGAGAACGGTATACGCATACAATTATTAACTTAAACTGCTGAATTTTTACGGCAGAGAATTCAAAATCCTGTTCCATAATTAGATAATCATAAGCTGTTATCTGTTCATGATCTAAATTATTTCTTAAGAAGATGCAAGTACCACCATGGCTAATATTAGATCTAGAGTATTTACTAGCTTGTATAAACCCTGGGAATTGAATTAATTCGAGTTGTTCCTCTTTCAGCCAATGTTCTGAAATACATAGTGCTGAGATGTCTTTAAGTTCATTTTTAAGCATTAGATTTATGTAATCAATTTTATTATAAAGAGACTGGACATTCTGGTGGTAAATTTTAAATTTGTTACTTTTGCAAGCTTGTGTTGGTGATTTATTTACATTATTATTATCATAATTGTTATTATTATTGTTGCTAGACAAATCCGAAATACCATTGTTGCACTCCGTTAAATTTGACTTCAAAAGATGTGAATGCCAAACCTCACGTTTGGCTTCTTCTACCAGTTTCCCTGCTTCCACTCTAATGATATTACTGTTGAATTATTCTTACCATTTGAATTTACAATTTTGCAGATTTCATCACTAAGATACTCTTTTCCTAATCTATTTAAGTGTAGGCCATGCCGAGTGTGGAACTTCCTGTCTAATTTACTTACATCTACAATTTGGACATTTGGAAAACTCTTACAAATTTTATGAATTTTTCCATTTGTAGCCTCTATTTCTACATTTACACATGACTTGGGAATTAAATCGTGTCTCTGCGGAATATTTACAATAATGACATTTGTTTTTTGCATGGATGGCAATGTACCCTTTAAATCTTTGATTACCTTTTTACTCTCATTTCTATAAACGTCGTTTGCTCCAGCGATGATCACTGCGTAGTCCTTTGCAGTAAGGGACGCACACTCTCCTATCATCCCGTTCGTGACTTCTGCAATCTGAGCTCCTGGCTTCACTGTCGAAGTGACCTCCATTTCTCGGCTTCTCTCCAAAACGCTTGCTGCTACATCTCGCCCGTGGCTATCCGCAAATATCCGCATCTTCCTGGATTTTCTCTTTATCACTTTCTTCTTTTCTTCTTGAGGAAAGTCATCATTTTCTTCGACAAGCACTCCAAATGAATTTGAGACGGGAATTTCAGTTACATGTACTCCATTTATAGGCCTAGGCTTATTCAATCTTACCTTACCAGCAATCACTGTCGACCAAGTTTCCTTGCTTTCCTCTCTGTTTCCTTTTAATTTATTCAACTCTTCCATTAACTTAGCAATATCTTCCTTTAGCAGCTTTATAATTTCGTCTTTTGAGGACAGTTCGTTTCTCAGGTTAGGACATTCGCATGACGGTAGCGGTAGGCCTACATTACGACAATCAGTTTCACTTTTCTCCTCATTCAATTTTACCTGAGATCTTGTGATGATTTTATTTGCATTTTTTACTTTTATTTTGCACGACGAGCATAAATCCGTTACGGTTACACAACCTGACGAGATACTAACACTGTTTACTGTCGTCATACTAGAGATCTAAGTGAGCCTAGATGTTTACACCAAATTACACTAAATTTAATTTAATTATTACTACCTAATAGAATTAATCTAATAACCTACCAATAAAGAAGAATGTGAAATACGTATATCTTCCAATCGGGTGAAGTCTCGTAAAAGCACCACTGCTCTACTTGGTTCAAACAGTGATTGAAGAAGTCACCGAATCTTTGGATACACGTTCCCACAACTTAGTTTAAGTTTATTAAATTATCAACAAGAATTTCTAAATACTATCAATATTCCGTATTACACTTGATCTGAGGAAAGTAACTTTATAGATTTTAAGCCTCTGTTATAATATTTTACCACTTTTATCAAATATTTACACTAGCTGCTATTTCACTGCACTTTCACTGTGACGCCATCTTGAATCAGCTGATGGCTTCAAGAAGAGAAATCTGTAGACCAGCAATTGACATATCTGTCACCACCTACTGCCTGATGCATTCATTTAATTAGGAACATTTTGGACTTCACACCTATAGTTTCCATAAGTATTCCGGTACAATCATTACAATACCTACCGGGTGAGTTAGCCGTGGTGGTTACGGCATGACTGATGGCAGTCGCTCACATCCGGGAGGCGAGGAGGTTCGAATCCCCCCGCCGGCAACCTTGAAGATGGTCTTCTGTGGTTTCCCATCTTCCTTCCAGGCAAATGCCGGGGTTGGTCCCTAACTATAGGCCACAGCCGCTACCTCCCAACTCCTCGTCCTTACATTCCAACTTCCCTCCTTCCCTCCCCAACGGTACTTGTAGCTCACCCATTGGGTGTCCGTCTCGAAGCAGCTACAAAACTGGCGAGCCGAACATGTCCTCGGACACTCCCGGCACTGAAAGCCATACGCTAAAAAAAAAATTACAATACCTCACAGTAGGGATTATACAGAGGTTAAGTCTAAAAATCTTAGGCATACCAGGCCTCATGTAACAGGCAATGGATCTTCACATAAAGGCATCGCAACAGCGAATAGATTTCAGATCTTAGGGTCAGAAGATGACGTAGTCAACACAGAATGTAACCTTCCTATGGTCTCGGAAAGTCAAAGGAAATCCCGTCGTCGATCGAAGCGTAAACATGCCCGTACGGTAATAATAGGTGATTCAATGGTGAGGAATGTTGGGCCTGAAATTGAAGAAGGAATCACATATTGCTATCCGGGCATGCAAGTGGGACAACTGACAGCACATGTGAACAATAATAAAATAAAGGAAACACCCGAGACGTTAATTATCCACGTTGGTACAAACGACATTCTAAACTCAACAACACCCAGTGATATAATGGCCGAGGCTGATACTCTTATTGCGACAGTAAAAGTGAAGTTTCCGGAGACAAAGCTTTGTCTCAGTGGAGTGTTATATAGGAATGATGTCGACTACCGCTATGTGGATGCTGTAAATTCCACACTAGACTGGCTGTGTCGCAATGGAGACGTCCTTTTTGTCGATGCAAATGGATGGCTTAATGACTATGATTTTAGTACAGATGGGTTACACCTCAATAGGAAAGGGACCTCTAAGTTCGGTAAACTGCTGAATAGGATATCTAAGAAAATGCTTTCGGGAAACTAATTCAGAAAATGGGGGGCATAAATGAGTCCACTGGAAAAGATACAGTAAATCAGTACCACGAAAAACAGGACTCGAGTCAGGGGAGCAAGGGATTACTAATTGCACACCCACAACATCAAAATTTGAAGGGGGAGGGGGGTCTAAGATTGCTCTTGGTAAATTGTCAAAGTGTAGTAAACAAGCAAATAAAACTCAGTACAGCAATGGAAGCATATGAAATTGATGTGGCGATAGGAGTGGAATCATGGCTGAGAGAAGGGGTAGGAAATAGAGAAGTATTCCCAGAAGGGTATGTAGTCTATCGTAGAGACCGAGGAAATAAGAAGGGAGGGGGGGGGGGGGGTGTTTATACTGGTGAAGGAAACTTACTGCTCACATGAATGGTTTACCGACGAAAAGGATGAAATATTAGGGATAAAATTAGTTTGTGACAATATGAAGGAGGTGGGAATTATAGGAATATATAGGCCTGGGAGAGAGAAAAGAGACATGGAAATATTTGAGAAACTAATAGATTATACTCATAAAAACAATAATGACATGATAATAATTGGGGGGGATTTGAACTTGCCAGAAGTTGATTGGAATGGAGCTGCAACAGAAGCCCATGAACAGAAACTTGCAAATAAATTAGTTTGGGAGGGAGGATTTACACAAGTAGTGCAAGCACCAACTAGACTCAGCAATTTGCTGGATGTATTCCTGATAAAACCAGGGGAACTTGTTGATAAAACCCACGTAATTGAAGGAATAGGTGACCATAAGGCTGCAATAATGGACGTTGGTCTGGTACCAAAAAGGCTTAATAGGAGGGTCACACAGGACAAGAAATTATACAGAAAAACTAAATTCGATGAATTTGGAGCTTACCTGAAATCAAAATTTAATTCTTGGATAAGTGAAGGGAGTAATGTGGACACACTCTGGACAAATTTTAAGGAAATCATTTGGGAGGGTGAGAAGATATTTGTACCTATTAAGAAGGGAAAAACAACCTCAGACCCTGTTTACTATACAAAGGACATACGAAAATTAAAAAGGAAATGTAGAATGGTAAACAGTCAAATCAAAGAGGGCAGGGGAAACAGAGAAACCAGAAAGCAGCTAATAAAGGAGCTCAATAGGTTGAAAAAGGAAGCAAAGGAAAATTACATGAATGGCATACTTCATGAGGGTAAAGGCCACATAGGGAAATGGAAAAAGATGTATTCATACATTAAAAACCAAAAGGGAAACGGAATCCACATTCCCACAATGGAGGGAGAAAAGGGTGAGCATTTATTTGCAGATAATGAGAAAGCAAACCTATTTAGTAGGGAATTCATAGATTCAGTGGAAGATTGTCAGGAGTTGGAAACCGTAAATGAGACTGGAGAGGGTGAAACACATAAGGACACAAGAAGCTTCACCTTTACAAATGAGGATATTTTTAGAGAAATCAAACTGCTTCAGCAAGGAAAAGCAGCAGGGTGTGATCAAATTACTGGGGAATTAATAAAGGCAATGGGGTGGTACATAGTGCCTTATTTAAAGTTTCTTTTCGACTATGTCATGAACAATAGTAGAATACCAAAGGAATGGAAGGAATCTATAATAATACCAATTTATAAAGGAAAAGGAGATAGAAATAAACCTGAGAACTACAGACCAGTAAGTCTGACCAGTGTAGTTTGTAAAATCTTGGAGAGTTTAATAGTAAAATATATTAGAGGGGTATGTGAAGATAAAAATTGGTTCCTTAGGAGCCAGTATGGATTTAGAAAGAAATTTTCTTGTGAGGCACAACTGGTGGGATTTCAGCAGGACATATCAGATCGGTTGGATCTAGGGGGACAGTTGGACTGCATAGCTATAGACCTTTCCAAAGCTTTTGACAGAGTGGAACATGGAGTATTATTAAAGAAAGTGGAGAGAATTGGATTGGACTCGAGGGTTGTACGTTGGATAGGAACATTTCTAAATTCAAGGGTTCAGAGAGTCAGAGTAGGGAATTACGTATCACAGGAAGAGAAAGTTAAGAAGGGAATTCCACAGGGTAGTAAAATTGGTCCATTGCTTTTCCTAATATATGCAAATGATTTAGGGAACAATATAGCATCAAAAATAAGATTGTATGCAGATGACATTATCGTCTATAGGGAAATAAATAATATAGAGGATTGTAAAATATTACAAAGGGACCTCGACAGTATCCAACATTGGGTTGAAGAGAACCACATGAAGGTTAACGGAGGTAAATCAACTGTCACAATATTCACAAACAAGAGATTAAAAACTGAATTTCAATATACATTGGATGGGGTAATCGTACCAAAAGATGACAAGTGCAAATACTTAGGTGTGAGATTTGATAGTAAATTGCACTGGAAGGGTCATGTTGGAGACATTGTTGGGAAAGCATACAGATCGTTGCATGTCATTATGCGACTACTTAGAGGATGCAACAAAGAAATAAGAGAGAAAAGTTACCTAAGTTTGGTTCGTCCAATATTGGAATATGCAAGCAGTGTATGGGATCCGCACCAGGAATACCTAATAAAAGAAATTGAGAGTGTTCAAAGGAAAGCAGCAAGATTTGTGATAGGGGATTTTAGGAGAAGAAGCAGTGTATCAGATATGTTAGAGAAGCTTGGGTGGGAAACATTAAGTAAGAGAAGGGAGAAAAACAGACTTGTAGGGTTATATAGAGCATATACAGGAGAGGAAGCATGGGGGGAAATCCGTGAGAGGCTCCAATTGGAAAGTAATTATATTGGCAGGGCAGACCACAAATTCAAAATTGGACGGCACTTTAGCAGAAGCGATTGGGGTAAATTTTCATTCATTGGGAAGGGTGTGAAGGAATGGAACAGTTTACCAAGGGCGGTGTTTGATCCCTTTCCAAAATCAGTCCAGTTATTCAAGAGCAGAATACACAAAACCAGGGAAAAGAAAGAAGTGGTATAACTTAGTGCTGTATTCCTAGAAACATTATACGTGCTATGTAATTCCTACAGCAGTTGTGAGAGGGGAGTTCAATCAATGTGTGAATAGTACATTAAGTTACTGTATTCTTTTAATATTGTGTAGTGTTTGTTACTGTATTCTTTTGGGTGTTTGTTACTTTATTCTTTTAATATTGTGTAGTGTTTGTACATTAAGTTACCGTATTCTTTTAATATTGTGTAGTGTTTGTAAATTATGTACCTCATTTGCCACCGAGGTTGACACCTCATTGCAAATAAAGTGATTTTGATATAGGCCTATAACAAGTTAGCGGTCAATGACCTCAGCCCGTCGGGCAACAGGTGAAGATTTTGAGAATAAGTTCTCGCAAGTCCTCAAATATTAGATGACCCAGGATAACCTGATATGTCAAATTCTTTATGATTTTCAGAGACAGAAAGCAAAGTTATGGACTAGCCATCTTCTTCCAGGGTATGCTGAGTTTTCAACTTTATTATATATTATTATGATCTATTTGCAAATGGGGACATAGTCCCTGGAAATATTACAATACACCTACTATTTAAAAATATACACACAATCAGTTAAATTTTCTGCAGAAAATAAAATACTAATCTTAGCCATTCCCTCATACATTCACAAATACTCTGCAGCCTACTGTACCTTCTTGTTCTGTTGACACTGTCTGACTAGCTTTTTAAACCTCCAAATATTTGGAGGCATCGGGATGAAAATGTCCCCTAACAAATGGTTCCATTAGATTAGATTAGATTAGATGAGATTTTTATTAATCCATTTGATCAATTACATGTAAACAATACATTTTTTATATAGGACACGTCAGTAATTACTTCTATAAAATAAAAGATTTTATTTTGCTAACAGATCTTAAGAGATACAATCTTATTGGACAACTATTTACACCTTACTCTATTATTACAAAAATGAAAACTTAATTCTATAAATACAACATCTTACAGCTAGGTATTACAATTAAAATGGAAAAGTAAAATATTTCATCGTTTCTATACACTAAGATATTCAACTACAGACTAAAAACAATGGCACTGCAGATAAGCTTTCAACATTCTTTCAAAGGTTCTTATTTTTCGGACAAATTTTATTTACTGGGGTAGGGTATTGTATAATTTAACTCCTGTGTGAAAAGTTCCTTTTTGATATATGCTTGTGTAAGTGTGTGTGTGTAAAATATGAATGTTTTGATTTTGTCTTGTGTTATGCCTATGAACATCATTGTTTAAAGAAAAACGTCTTTATTCATTAAATTCTTTTTAAAAAACATAATACTTTCAAAGATATGAATGTAGGGCAGTGGGAGAATGTTTAACTCTTTAAACAGAGGTCTGCATGATTCTCTAGTGTTTACATTTGCCATAATTCTAATCGCCCTCTTTTGTATTCTAAACGTGCTTAGTACATCTGGTGACATACCCCAAAATATGACCCCATATCTTAAGTATGAATGGAAATAAGCAAAATAAGTATTTCTTAATGTAATGTGTGCATGCTTGTGCAAGTTTTCAAAATACGTAACTCAAAGCACATCGAGTTCAGTTTAGAATGCAGATATGGTATATGTTTATTCCATTTCAAGTCATGTTGTATCCATAGTCCTAACACTTTGTTTCTGATTTATTTTCAATTTTATGACCATTTAATGTTATATTGGGCTTCGCAGGATTCCTATTCTGTATAGTGTAGAAATTTAGAGATACTGTTTTTTTTATAGTTTATTATGAGGTGATTATCTTGTGACCATTTGGTTAACTCTTCTGTAACGTAGTCAGTAGACTGCTGTAAGACCTGCTTAGTTTCACCTTTTTTTACGAGTGTTGTATCGTCCGCAAACATTTCTTTTATGAGAACAAACGTTCGGTGTTATATCATTGATATATAGAAGAAAGAGTAGTGGGCCCAATACCGATCCCTGGGGGTACTTCAAATTTAGTAATTCCCTCATTGGACAATTGTTCATTAAGTAATTTGGTTCCATCATTCTTGTGTCTCAAGCTTACTATTTGTTTACGCCTTGTTAAGTAAGACTCTATCCATTTATTAGCTAGACCTCTAGTACCATATTGATTTAGTTTTGTAAGGAGGATTTTATGGTCAACAACATCAAATGCTTTCGATAAATCCAAGAATAGGCCAGTTACATGTTTATTATTGTCAATTAATTTCAGTTTTTTTAAATTTATTTATTATCTCATAAGGGGCACCTGAGCCGAGGCTCGTGATAGTGCAGTTTATCAAGGTAACAATTGTATTTTAGTAATTTCATGTAAGTTACATTGTTGAATCCATTAAGAATTTTAAACAGTTCTTTCCTGAAAGTTCTCAGTGAGGAGATATTTTTCAGGCCACCAGGCAGTCTATTATATATAAATGATGAGTAATGCCATAGTGAATTATTTCCAAACCTGCTGGTATTTATTACATTATAGTGGATATTTCTTGCATTTCTGGTGATGTGTGTGTGAGTATCTGAATTGGTTGTGAGTATGATATTTGAATTGGTTATTTTATGTTTAATTTTATATATCATTATTACTGAGGCTCTTTGACGGAGACAATTTAGTGATAGGACATTACATTGTTGGTATAATTGAATTGTAGGTGTTAACATGGGAGGATTGAAAACTATTTTCAAAGCCCTTTTATGTAATGTATTAATTTTATTGAATAATCCTTTGCTGCAACAAGCCCAAATGTGAATCATGTATGCAATGTGTACGTGCGTGATATATAGACTTCAGTAGTGCTCGAGAAACTTTGTATTTTACTCGGCTTAGAACTCCTACAGCTGGAATTATTTTTCCACCATTAGCTTTGACATGATCATCCCAAGAGAGTAGCTCATCAATGACTAATCCCCCCAAAAAGTTGTAGAAAAACAGGTAGATAACTTAAAAGAACTAAAAGGAATTACCTACGGATTTAAAATTTTATATTCAAACTGTCAGAGTATCAGGAATAAATGGAGTCAGTTCAACAGCCTTATTATAACCGAAGCAAATTTCCCGGATATTATAGTATTGACTGAAACATGGTTATGTCTCGAAGAGGAGAAATATTTCAATGTAAATGGATATGACGGTTACTTTTGTTCAAGAGTTAATACTAGAGGGGGAGGGATAGCTATTTTCATCAAAAGGCCTCTTAAGGCAAATATAGTGATGTCTATTAATGATACTAAAACACCCTATAATCTATTGCTTGTTGAGGTAATCGGTTTTAGTAAGGATTTCCAAATTTTAGCTTGCTACAACCCGAATGTGAATCACGGCACTGAATTTCTTAAAATTCTTGAGGATACTTGGATGAAGTATAGTAATAAAGCATGCTTTACAGTTGGAGATATAAATATACATAAGTTAGGACAAAGTCGTCTAGCTGAAAAACTTGATAAATTATGTGTTTGTTTCAACCAGATTGCATGTAATACAATATATCCGACCAGAGCTACAACTGATAGTGCTACCTTGATAGATAATATATATATTAACAAACATTATTGTTGCAACCTGTATAATGTATTCAGTGATTTTAGTGACCACAACCTTTTAGTATGCGACTTTGAAATTCCTATTACTGGTACTGCTCAATTTCATAAAAGGCATAAGCAAATGCAAAGATGGAATTTGAAAGCCATGGATTATTTTATGTCTGTTAATCCATTAGAGATCAAGGATGATGATAGCTGTGAAACAATAGTGGACAAATTGATCTATTATTTGGAAAACGTCAACAGTGAGACTAGGGACCTAAGATCGAGTCATAATGCAAGTGGAAGATTAAGGCCATCTTGTCCATGGGTAACTCCAGACTTTTAAAGCTAATTGATCAAAAGAACAGGTTATATAGTAAACTAAAAAGGCAGCAAATCAGAGTAAGATCTGGATGTGAGTATCAGTCAAAGGAGCTAATTGCAGACTATAATGCACACTGTAAGAAAGTAACAAAAATGAGAAGAGAACTAGAAAATGCATATTTTTTGAATAGATTAAACAACACAATTAATCACTGGAAAATTATCAATGAAATATTATCTACAGATACCAAAGCCAATAATAATAGTAATATTAACCTGGAAGTAAATGGTAATTTGGTTACAAATACAACTGAAGTCTGTACAATTTCTAATGAACATTTCACAAGTATTGGTAAGTCACTTGCAGATAAAATTCCTATCAACGATTGCACCAAATCAGTAACAGGACCTGTCAACTCTATTTTCTCTTGAGCCCACAGATGAAATTGAAGTCTCACGAATAATTAATGATCTTAAAAAAGTAGTAGGTCGGATGTTTCTGGCTTAAATAACATAATTAAGACCCTGTTTCATCAGTTAGTACCGTATATTACAAAATTAATAAATAAATCCTTGAGCGAAGGGAAAATTCCTAAGAAGTTAAAAATGGCCCGAGTAGTACCAATCTATAAGGGATCAGATAAACATGATGTTAATAATTATAGACCTATCTCAATACTTCCTGTTATTTCTAAATATTAGAAAAGGTAGTGAAGGACCGGCTACTAAAATTTCTTCTTCGTAACCATTATTTCTATAAGCATCAGTATGGATTCATTCCCAACTCTAGCACAAACAATGCAGTGGAAGATATTTCTGTTAGACTTCAAGAGGCTCTAGATTCAGGATTGCTTGCTTCGGGTTTATTTATAGATTTAAAAAAAGGCTTTCGACACTGTGGATCACTCTCTACTGATTCATAAATTAGAATCAGCTGGTGTGAGAGAAACTGCACTTCACTGGTTTGTAGATTACCTTAAAGACAGGGAATAATTTGTTAGTTGCATGAATGCTGAGAGTAGTTGCCAAGCAATTACTAATGGGGTGCCACAGGGATCTGTTTTAGGCCCAATATTATATTTAATATTTATCAACGACATTGGTAGACTAAATTTAAACGGTAAGATATCCCTATTTGCTGATGATACGAATGAATTCTATGTTGGAAAGTCTGTCCATGAACTCGAACAGAAAATGCAGGAAGATGCACATCTGATTCTATCATGGTTGCATGAAAACCGTCTAACAGTTAACTTAAGTAAAACTAACTATATCGTCTTTCACAAGCCTTCCTACAACCTACCTTTAGACATGCAATTATTCTTCCACGACCAATGTCTACCCCGAGTTAAATCTACCAAATTTTTGGGATTAGTCATTGATGAGCTACTCTCATGGGATGATCATGTCAAAGCTATTGGTGGAAAAATAATTCCAGCTATAGGAGTTCTAAGCCGAGTAAAATACAAAGTTTCTCGAGCACTACTGAAGTCTATATATCACGCACTTATTGAAAGTCACATTGCATACAAGATTCACATTTGGGCCTGTTGCAGCAAAGGATTATTCAATAAAATTAATATATTACATAAAAGGGCTTTGAAAATACTTTTCAATCTTCCCATGTTAACGCCTACAATTCAATTATACCAACAATGTAATGTCCTATCACTAAATTGTCTCCGTCAAAGAGCCTCAGTAATAATGATATATAAAATTAAACATAAAATAACCAATTCAAGTATCATACTCACAACCAATTCAGATACTCACTCACACATCACCAGAAATGCAAGCAATATCCACTATAATGTAATAAATACCAGCAGGTTTGGAAATAATTCACTATGGCATTACTCATCATCTATATATAATAGACTGCCTGATGGCCTGAAAAATGTCTCCTCACTGAGAACTTTCAGGAAAGAACTGTTTAAATTCTTAATGGATTCAACAATGTAACTTACATGTAATTTCTAAAATACCATTGTTACCTTGATGTACTGCACTATCACGAGCCTCGGCTCAGGTGCCCCTTATGAGATAATAAATAAATAAATATTTGGTAGATTTAACTCGGGGTAGTCATTGGTCGTGGAAGTATAATCGCATGTCTAAAGGTAGGTTGTATGAAGGCTTGTGAAATACGATATAGTTAGTTTTACTTAAGTTAACTGTTAGACGGTTTTCATGCAACCATGATAGAATCAGATGTGCATCTTCCTGCATTTTCTGTTCGAGTTCATGGACAGACTTTCCAACATAGAATTCATTCGTATCATCAGCAAATAGGGATATCTTACCGTTTAAATTTAGTCTACCAATGTCGTTGATAAATATTAAATATAATATTGGGCCTAAAGCAGATCCCTGTGGCACCCCATTAGTAATTGCTTGGCAACTACTCTCAGCATTCATGCAACTAACAAATTATTCCCTGTCTTTAAGGTAATCTACAAACCAGTGAAGTGCAGTTCCTCTCACACCAGCTGATTCTAATTTATGAATCAGTAGAGAGTGATCCACAGTGTCGAAAGCCTTTTTTTAAATCTATAAATAAACCCGAAGCAAGCAATCCTGAATCTAGAGCCTCTTGAAGTCTAACAGTAATATCTTCCACTGCATTGTTTGTGCTAGAGTTGGGAATGAATCCATACTGATGCTTATAGAAATAATGGTTACGAAGAAGAAATTTTAGTAGCCGGTCTTTCACTACCTTTTCTAATATTTAGAAATAACAGGAAGTATTGAGATAGGTCTATAATTATTAACATCATGTTTATCTGATCCCTTATAGATTGGTAAGGTGGTAGGAATTACAGGGGAGGGAAATGTGGATCAGGGAGGAGAGCAGGGTATTGAGGAGGGTAAGAAATTAAGTTATGTAAATAAGGATATCTATAATGCAATACGGGGATTAGGGTCAAGAAAATCAGCCGGGGTAGATGGGATAAATGGGGAATTGTTAAAGGTTATGGGATGGAACATTGTGCCTTATGTAAGATTTCTGTTTGACTTTTGTCTAAATAATGGGGTAGTGCCTGAGGACTGGAAACAGGCTCTGGTAGTTCCGGTATATAAAGGGAGAGGGGGAAGGGGGGATAGTGATAGCTACAGACATGTCAGTCTAACATGTATTATATGCAAAATTTTTGAGGGAATTGTGAATGAATACATAAGGGAATGCTTAGGGAGTAGTAGGTGGTTGGGAAATAAACAGCATGGTTTCAGAGAGGGATTTTCGTGTGAATCGCAGCTAGCTGGCTTTCAGCAGGATATCAGTGAGGCCTTGGATAACAGAGGTCAAGTTGACTGCATTACAGTTGACCTATCAAAGGCTTTTGATAGGGTCAATCATGGTATTCTGTTAAGGAAAATGGAGGCTATAGGATTGGACAGGAGAGTAGTTCAATGGGTGAGATCATTTTTGGAGGGGAGAAGTCAGAGGGTAAGGGTTGGTGGGTCAGTGTCAGAACAGTCTAGGGTGGGGAGGGCGGTACCTCAGGGGAGTAAATTGGGTCCTTTACTATTTCTCATTTACATAAACGACATAGGAGTTAAAATATCATCCCAGATAAGATTATTTGCTGCTGATATAGTGGTATACAGGAGGATAAATCACCCGGATGACTGCGGCATATTGCAGAGGGACTTGACGGACATACAAAGCTGGGCGGATAAAAGTGATATGATGATAAATTCAAAGAAATGTCAGGCAGTGAGATTTGTTAACAAAAGGAATCATATTGTTTTTGAATATTCAGTGGGGGGAAAATAAAGTTGTATTTGGGGACGAATGTAGGTATTTAGGTGTAACTGTGGGGGGTGGGAATTTTCACTGGGGTAAGCACATAAGGGAAATAGTAAAGAAAGCATACAAGTCACTACATATGGTTATGCGAGTCTTTAAAGGCGCTGGCAGAGAGATTAGGGAAAGGGCATACATGTCCCTAGTCCGTCCTCTGCTGGAATATGCTGGGGGAGTGTGGGATCCATACCAAATGTATTTAATAAAGGAATTGGAAGGAGTGCAAAAGAAGGCCGCCAGGTATGTAATGGAGGACCACAGATCGACGAGTAGTGTGAGTAGGATGATACAGGATTTGGGATGGGAAAGTCTGGCTGATAGACGTTCAAGAGCAAGACTAGGGGGTATTTTCTTAGCTTACAAGGGGGAAATTGCATGGGAAGATATTCATGAGAGATTGGGAAAGGAAAGTTCATATATGGGCAGATACAGTCATTGTTGTAAATTGAAATTAAGTCAGTGGAAAAGTAACTGGGGCAAATATTCGTTCATTGGGAGGGGGGAAATAGAATGGAACAGTTTGCCAGGGGGCATTTTCAGCCCTTTGCCTTCTGATGTAGGTAAATTTAAGGAGTTGGTGAAAAAGCACCAGATTAAGAGGCAGTGATGAACGGTGCATAAGTTGAAGCAATGAAAGAAAGTGTAAATGTTTAGTATTTTATGTTTATTTCTGTTATTAGAATGGTTATTTTTACAATTACCGGTTTCTTCTCTTAGCAACTAATACTTATTTTCTAATTAGTCCTAATTTTCTAAAATTTTTGTGGTTGTGAATTGTTTTGTGTATTTATTGTAATTTGCCACCATGGACAGTGTCCACATTTGCAAATAAACCATGTATGTATGTATGTACTACTCGGGCCATTTTTAACTTCTTAGGAATTTTCCCTTCGCTCAAGGATTTATTTATTAATTTTGTAATATACGGTACTACCTGATGAAACAGGGTCTTAATTATGTTATTTAAGCCAGAAACATCCGACATACTACTTTTTTAAGATCATTAATTATTCGTGAGACTTCAATTTCATCTGTGGGCTCAAGAGAAAATAGAGTTGACAGGTCCTGTTACTGATTTGGTGCAATCGTTGATAGGAATTTTATCTGCAAGTGACTTACCAATACTTGTGAAATGTTCATTAGAAATTGTACAGACTTCAGTTGTATTTGTAACCAAATTACCATTTACTTCCAGGTTAATATTACTCTTATTATTGGCTTTGGTATCTGTAGATAATATTTCATTGATAATTTTCCAGTGATTATTTGTGTTGTTTAATCTATTCAAAAAATATGCATTTTCTAGTTCTCTTCTCATTTTTGTTACTTTCTTACAGTGTGCATTATAGTCTGCAATTAGCTCCTTTGACTGATACTCACATCCAGATCTTACTCTGATTTGCTGCCTTTTTAGTTTACTATATAACCTGTTCTTTTGATCAATTAGCTTTAAAAATCTGGAGTTACCCATGGACAAGATGGCCTTAATCTTCCACTTGCATTATGACTCGATCTTAGGTCCCTAGTCTCACTGTTGACGTTTTCCAAATAATAGATCAATTTGTCCACTATTGTTTCACAGCTATCATCATCCTTGATCTCTAATGGATTAACAGACATAAAATAATCCATGGCTTTCAAATTCCATCTTTGCATTTGCTTATGCCTTTTATGAAATTGAGCAGTACCAGTAATAGGAATTTCAAAGTCGCATACTAAAAGGTTGTGGTCACTAAAATCACTGAATACATTATACAGGTTGCAACAATAATGTTTGTTAATATATATATTATCTATCAAGGTAGCACTATCAGTTGTAGCTCTGGTCGGATATATTGTATTACATGCAATCTGGTTGAAACAAACACATAATTTATCAAGTTTTTCAGCTAGACGACTTTGTCCTAACTTATGTATATTTATATCTCCAACTGTAAAGCATGCTTTATTACTATACTTCATCCAAGTATCCTCAAGAATTTTAAGAAATTCAGTGCCGTGATTCACATTCGGGTTGTAGCAAGCTAAAATTTGGAAATCCTTACTAAAACCGATTATCTCAACAAGCAATAGATTATAGGGTGTTTTAGTATCATTAATATGCATCACTATATTTGCCTTAAGAGGCCTTTTGATGAAAATAGCTATCCCTCCCCCTCTGGTATTAACTCTTGAACAAAAGTAACCGTCATATCCATTTACATTGAAATATTTCTCCTCTTCGAGACATAACCATGTTTCAGTCAATACTATAATATCCGGGAAATTTGCTTCGGTTTTAATAAGGCTGTTGAACTGACTCCATTTATTCCTGATATTCTGGCAATTTGAATATAACATTCTAAATCCGTAAGTAATCCCTTTAGTTCTTTTAAGCTATCTACCTGTTTTTCTACAACTTCCATAGAAATGATGTGAATTACAAGGTTTCCAAAGTGAGAATATCCTCAATACTTTTTACGCGAGTAATTGGGGATAACTCATCCTTCCTTATAAATCCTCTCCCTTCCCGTGACCAAACAAATTTGTAACCTTTCTGCCTTAGGTCTTTTGCTCTTTTGAGAAGGCCTTTAGCTTTAGGAGTCAAGTGTTCATTTATATAAACAGTCTCTCCTCCTGTGCATCCACTAACATCCGATGAGGACAGTAGCTGTACATTACGCCTTGCTTTAATTAGGTCAAGCTTGTTCCATCTGTTAACAAATCTTACTACAATGGGTCTGGGAATTGACCCATTAGCTGACGGAATCCGATGTGCAATGTCTATTTCCTCTTTGGCAATCTCGCAGCCCAAAGCTTTTCCGATGTTTGACACAATGGAGTATATATCTTCTTCCCGCTGTTCAGGCACTCCATGGATTTCTACGTTGTTCCTCCTGAGATATTGGTTGATGTTCTCGTTCTCCTCGCTCATATCATTTTTAACTTTACTTAACTCATTTTGGTGTTCCTTAATTTTTTCATCTCTATCCCTAAGTTCGGTTTGAATGACTTTTGTATTAAAGTCAACACTCTCTTTTAGTCTGTTGATAACTTTATCGACAAGTTTTTGAAGAAGAGAGTCAAATAGGTCACAATCGTTCTTCACTATTCCATGAACTACAGCTTTTAGTTCATCGGAATCCCACCTTACATCGCTTGAATCGAAGGTTTTATCCACGGAATCATTGTGGTTATGTTTGCAATTCTTGCAGAACCATAGTATTTCTCCCGGGTTTGCAACCATTGCTTTAAAAACGGCATTTGATACGTGCGCACAATTGAGGTGGAACGTTTCATTGCACTTTCCATCACACGTCCATAATTTTCATTTTCTTTCAGCACTTTTTTGCATGAGTTACACGAGGTTTCATTATGTTTAGGCGCCATTTTGCTGTTATTCAGTGGTGGTAAATTCCAATATATATTCTCTTGCGTGTAATTCCTTGTTGAATACTCTTTGGTATCTAGTGAGCAGTTATTCCGTGACGGACAATTTTTTTACCAATATACAAATCACTAATAAATGAGCACTATCTTCTAGCAGATCAACTTATGTTAATAGACACCTTCATACAAACATATACACCATTCATAACCACTTATTCCGACCTTATTAACACTAATAAACTTTCACAAGAACATTCGATTATCACAGCTAATTCACATGCATATTCATCGCCGCATTACTACATTCATAAATTCTGTATGTGTAGATATTTCCGTTCTGAATACTTGTTGTGAGTTTGATAGTATTTCATTTTTTTCTATAAAACTTATCAGTCTATTATACATGATTTTTCCCCACAATTTTTGCAATGCCAGTTGGTAAGGTAATAGGACGATTGTTATCTAATTCATCTTTTGAACCTTTTTTGTGCCCTGGAATTACTTTTGATAACTTCAAAATATCCGCGCAAGTTCCTGAGAGAATTGAACTGTTTATTAAGTGCGCAAGTGGATTTCTTATATTTTCTGCACATTTCTTTAAAATTGCATCAGGGATGCCATCAATGCCAGCACAGAATTTATTTTTTAGCTCTTTTATAACTATTCTTACCTCTTCACTTGTGACATGACTTATACATAAAGAATCACTGCATATATTTATTTTATTAACAGAATTTAGTGTATTTACCTGTGATTTATTTAATATTTTTTGTGGAATTTCCAGAAAAATAGTCATTAAAAGTGTTTGCTGTTTCCTCTGGATTATTAATCACTTTACTATTGCTGGTCAGTGTAATGTTCCTTTGTATTTTAGCAAATCTTCCAGTTTCTTTCTTTATCACGAACCACATAGCCCTGTTTTTATTAGATGATTGGGAAATAAAATTACCATTATGCATTTACTCTGCTAGTCTTATTACCTTATTTAATATGCTAGTGTATTTTTTGTAGTATAAATTGAATTCAGGTGTTGTGTGGTATTGTTTATATAATTTGTGTAGAAATTTCTTTCTTTGACATCAATTTCTAATCCCTGTTGTTATCCAATTGCTAATTTTGTTATTTTTAAAAGTTCTTTGTTTAATGGGGAATGCTATTTCAAAATAGTGTTTGAGGGTTCTGTTAAATGCATTAAATTTATCATTTACATTTTCTAGCTTATACATTTCTGACCATGTATCCGTATTTAACAAGTTATTGAAATATGTAATATTTGTTTCAGTGAATGACCTGCACTTTGATTTTTTTCCATTTTCATTATCATTGATTGTTTCGGGTGCTTCAAAACTCAGTATTTGTCCATGGTGGTCACTAAAACCCGGACAATAGACTTCTATTGAATGGTGATATTTATCTGTATTCATACAAATTTGATAAGGAGTGGAATGCTAGTTTATGTTCTCTATGGAGAAGAGGTCTTGGAGAAGTATGTCATGTTTATTTCTTGTCGAAGCCGAGTTTTATCTCTATGGTTCCGTGAAATTTTGGATCCCTGTGTTGGAGATTGAATTGCTGGACTGCGTAGTTGGTAGTAGCAAGACCAACTACAATCCTCAGACCTTAATGTAGAAAAAACATGGCGGCGATGGTTGCCCTACCAATAGCAAAGATCATGTCATCGGGCTTGTCACAGTTCGTGTAAATTATTATTTTTACTCACCTAAGAGCATAAAAGATATCACAAGACGAGACTAAGTTCCGAAGAAATATGCATCAATAATTTAGACTTACCTGAATTAATTTATCTATATAATGCTGGCCTCGAATTATAGGTTTCTTCGTCTTCACCCAAGGGGCAGCTACAATAGTCTCACTGTTTCTGTGGTTGAATAAGAAGCTTTTTGTCGAGTTATCGCGATTTGTATTTAAGTTCAGTAATTATAGATTAATATTATTAGCATAAAATCAAACAGATTCTGAAGTAGGGGAGAA
Organism: Meconema thalassinum; assembly: GCA_946902985.2. Lineage (NCBI taxonomy): Eukaryota > Metazoa > Arthropoda > Insecta > Orthoptera > Tettigoniidae > Meconema > Meconema thalassinum. The sequence continues at coordinate 1,851,777,973 of OX336388.2, forward strand.
GAAAGTACCCGGTTACTGAAGTGCTATCCCAGCACATGCCGAGTATTTGTGTACACAATCGGAATGAGAATAGTTGCCTGAAATAATCGAACCAGAGCTATAGAGATACAATTCAATTAAGACCACTCGTAGAATTGTCTAAAATCTCGGCTAAAACATCACACCGAATTAGTTGATTGAAATATGCAAAGAAGTCGTCGTGTGGATATCTGAACATAATTATGGAGATTACCACACACACAGGACACGATAATAAATGTTACCATCTAACCTATTGAACATTCGCCGTTACCGTTTGGAACAGTTGTACGCTGGAAATAGTAGATTTAGTCAAGTATTGTAGGTAGGAAAGCACCATCTCCCTCGTACGGAATTATCGCGGTACACCATCTCGCAATATAAGTACGTAATTGGCAAGTTACTCACAACAATTTATTACACACATCATAATAAATAATAACTTGCAAGCTGCAAGAATCACAAAAGTATGAATAATGACGGAACACAATGAGTTCACTGTTTGGCACAGGGGAAACATCTTCCTTAACCAATAAAACAGAAGTTCACTGTAATATTTGGCGTGTACCGTATACAAGGCAGTGTATAACATCTGCTAGACTGGTAAGGATTTACGAAGGCACATGAAGCTGAGCGTTCAAGATAAAGTCAACGGTTTGGTCTTGCCGAAGATGCTCATTGTGTTTTCCCTTTACGTACTTAAATTCGACACTACCGGTACTGAAGTGTTCTAAGCTATTACTATATTGTCACTAACTAGCAAATCATTGCGGTGTATATTCTCGAGCCACTTATTAATATCTTAGGTCCTTCAACATCTGCAGTAAATGACACAATGCCATCGGCCGACTGAAAAATCATCACACAATCGAACCAGTTCATAATAGGCGTATTATCACATATTTACTCACGATTACAGTACATTAACGCGAACTGGACTTAACAGACATACTGAAGACATTAAAAATACAGATGAGCAATAGTGTATCCCAACTTTCATCAAACGAAGCTAATCAAAGGTAATATCGTCCCACCTCTGGCAAACTAGCGGAAGTGCAAAAATAGCGAATCTGCAATTTATATCATAGAATTACTATTAATATAATATCTACAGTCTGGCAAAGTCTTGTATCTGTAGCTCGTTCCGTTTGGCAACAATTAACTCTTCTTTATTTACGAAACTGCATACAATGGGATTTTGACAATGGAAAAGTAGCGAATCTGCACTTTGGTTAGTTTGCCGTAGTCAACATAATAGTATAAAACAAAGTTTACTACAGCGAAATAACGAATGTGTCAGATTCGCTTGATATTGAGAATGTAATGATGATGTCAGATAGCTGCGAGGGACAACAAAAAAATGCGAACTTTGTTTGTATGTGTCTAGAAACAATCAAGAAACACCAAAAGCTCCAGCATATTTATTTTGAGCCAGGGCACAGTTTAATGGAATGTGATTCTATTCTTCAAAAATTATACATATCTGCAAAGAACCTCCCAGTGTACACTCCTGAAGGATGGGTTCAACAGATACGAAATGCACGCAAGAATCCATCACCCTGCAATGTTTCTTCATTGGTGCACACTGACTTTATTGAATTCAACCCGATAAAGAACAGTTTTATGTCGGTTGAAGGTAAGACTCCTTTGCCTTTCCGAAAAGCTGTTTAGTTTTGATAAACAAAGGACAAACCAGGTATAGTTCAGATAAAGACTGCTTATGAAGATGCTATGTTTAGTAGGTTCGTTCTCAGGAATCGAAGAGTCCGCCTATCGGACTGTCAAGTAGTGAAACCTTACTTTCCAAGATTCTGCATCTCCGGTGCAAAATTAAAGGATCGGAAAAAACTTTGCTATAACCTGCAAATTCCAAAGGTTTATCATGCATTTTATGAAACCTTTCCGTCATCAGAAACGGTGAGAGATACACTCCCCGAACCGAATGTTGCAGAAGAATCAGATTTTGAGTAGATTGTGGTATGTTAATTTATGCATTAATTTATTTGTTACTGGCCTACTTTTCACTTTTTTCAAAAATTAGGAAAAAGTAGACTTACGAGATCGATCCCGGCAAATGTATGTCTGTCTGTGTGTGTGTGTGTCCCTCCTATCAACTCCTAAATGGCTCCAGCAATTGAAACCAAATTTGGTATGAGTGTATATATACACCTGAATATCTCCAGACCATATATGAAAATGATGTCAGTGCTACCAACTGCTGAAAAACCGCAATTGAAATTTGATCTCCATTTTCGATATCTTGGAAGGTATGCATGGGTGTTATTCCAAAATTGGCACACAAGTAGATAATAATATTTCAGTTTAATTTCCAGTAGGCCATACATGGCAGTGTTGCCAAAATGATTCTAAGCCTGCTGATAGGCCCAATTTTTAAATACATTTAACTTCTACACTATCAATTGGATTTCAACCAAATTTCGTATGTACTATGTGTACATAAACAGATATGACTGAGCGTATTCTTACGAGCCACCAGGGCTGCCAACTGTTAATACATGCTGTCTCTATTTTTTTACCCTATTACCAATATATCAGAAAGTTTGTGAGCCAACAGCTCTAAACTTTGCACACGTATAATACCTGCCATTCTAGATTAATTTGGAGCAACTAATATACGCCAATGCTGCCAACATGATTCTAAGCCTGCTGATAGGTCCAATTTTAAAATACATGTATCTTCTATACTAACAAATGGATTTCATCCAAAATTGGCACAACAAGAGATCATAATATTTGAGATTATTTCTGACCAACACATTCACGACATTGTTGCCAACACGATTTTAGGCGCGCTGATAGATCCTATGTCTAACTGCATGTAACGTCCATGCTATCCATTGGACTTCAACCAAATTTGGTATTGTTACCTTAAGAGATGGACCTAAAAATATTTTCAGTCACCACGACTGCCAACTGTACTGCTCTTAGTTAGTTAGTTATTGTTGTTTTAAGGGGCGGAACTACGAGGTCATAGGCTACATTATATCAGGTATATTTCGAACTAATTAGAAATTTCGATATTACCAACTGAAAATGAAAATCCACAGCCTGCTTCCAGTCTCCGACCGGGTCAGGAATGGAATGAATGAAGCCCCTATCTAGCGGCGAGGATATGAACTGTGCCGGCTGCCGAGGCCTGACGCACTCCTCTGGGGCAATGATTAAATGAATGACAGATGGAATGAAATGATAGTGGAGAGTGTTGCTGGAATGAAATTTTTTTGACAGGGAAAACCGGAGTACCCGGAGAAAAACCTGTCTGCCTCCGTTTTGTCCAGCACAGATCTCACATGGAGTGACCGGGATTTGAACCACGGACCCAGCGGTGAGAGGCCGGCGTGCTGCCGCCTAAGCCACGGAGGCACCGATATTACCAACTGAATTTCGTAATTATTCTAGATAGGTCCATATAAATTAATCATTGGCATGGATCGTAAATTTTAAGAAAATTAGGCTCTTTAGTTCGTCACGGAACGTCTTTTTTTATTGTGTTCAATTTTTGAAGAAAATTATTGGAATTTCAACTTTTTTCCCTTTAAATAAAAGTCTAATGGTCTAAAAATTAATTCAAATAATTGTTTCTTTTGTAATTGTATTGCAGATTCGATACTTTGGAACAGTAATACTAGAGATATTAAGATAAAATCACTCCGGCAAAGTAACGAAACAGCCATTTATGCCCTTCAAATTAAGACAAGAGCTAACATCAATGCACCCTATAAACATGTTGGTTAATGAGTCTACTGAGTATTAAAAGTGACCGAAAAAGAAAATAACTGGATTTTATACAAGTAGATGAAACTTGTTTTAGCTCTCCTATAAAATTAAGAATTTTCACTTTCGCTAGTTTGCCAGAGGAGGGACGATATTGTATCCCAGCAACGAATGTAAACAAACAATATCTCGGGCTTCCGCATGCATAATTTTTTTTCCAGCCCGAGCCTAGCCACAGTATGTATTTCCGAGCCTCTTATTGGCTGTAATGTCAAGCCATTCTCCTGGTTCCGAATCGAGACGGTAGATAGTAGCAGGGTCACATCCGATCAAACATGGAGGAAGGTTATCGAGTGAGACGTGGATAATATTCGATGTTGAATTACATTATTAGCGTGAAACAGGCATGAAACTTGCTTTAGATCAAGTTTAAAACAACCCACGCAGCAAATGAATGCGTGCCAATCAACATTTTAAAGTCTAAGTGAAATCATTCGACATTTAACCACATGTATTAAGACCTATGTTAATATATGAAGATCGCGATTGCAGATGTGCACAAGTGGTACCGTGCGAGCTTGATAACTTTGTGTCCTGGGTTCGAGACTGCCTTAGGACAAGAATTTTTACTTCTTTTGAATTATTTTATAATATGCTCCCTACCTTTTACAGCATGTTTTATGCCATGTTTTATTGAAATTATCTGTATGGGTGATTGAAATAATAAACATTTTTAGGCGGAATTCTTCCCTATTCTCACTTGAATTTATATTCCTCTGCTTACTGTTCAACGCGGCTAGCGTTCTTGGCTGTCTCCCCAGAGGTCCGGGTTCGATTCCCAGCTCTGCCGAGAAATTTCAATTCTGATGTGAGGGCTGCAACGGGATACACTCGGCTGCATGAGCCAAAATTGAGTAGAGGTGAGTTCGATTCCCACCTCAGCGATCTTGGAAGTGATTTTCCATAGTTTTCCCCTTCTACTCCAGACAAATGCCGAAATTGTTCATAACAAAGGCAAGGCTGCAACTTATCACCCATACTTTTCAATCTTTACATTCAAAAAACAATGAAGGAAATTGGTGAAACGTTTAAAGTGGGAGTGCAGATCCAAGGAGACATTATTTCAACTCTGAGATTTGCTGATAACATCGTCATCTTGGCCGACACGGCTGAGGATTTGGATACGTTTTTGAATGGTATGGACTCCATCTTGAGGAAAGAGTTCATGATGAAAATTAATAAAATATAAAACAAAAAATATTCGAACGCAGCCGAAATAAATCAGAATCCTCTATGGACATCAAATTGGCAGGTGAAAAGCTAAAGGAAGTAGCAGACTTCTGTTACTTAGGAAGCAAAATATCCAGTGATGGACGAAGCAAAGAGGACAAAAATAGTAGGTTGGCTCTGGGTAGTTTATTGGCTGAGGAATAACCCACCCACCAAGGGAAGATGATTAAGAAAAGGAAGTAGGTTTTGGATTGGAGAAAAAGGATAGAAAAATAGGAGGAGAGTCCCACAAAATTAATAAGTTTAACTTTAAACACACTTAAAGGTGGTTGCCACCGAAAATTAACTTTCTGATACCTAAAATAGGTACGAGCTTGGTCGAAGCTGACGGGAGCCGCAGCTAAGACTTGGGTGGTTTGCCAGAGAGAGGCTTTAGTGTATTTCCTCCCAAGCATGCATAAAAGTACTATAGGGAAGGGTGACAGTCTGGCAAGACAAATAGTAAAAGCTTTATTGAGTATGAACGAGGGCATAAACCTAGGAAGAGCTAGGAAAGCCAGGATCTTGCCTAACTGTAGTATCAGAGAAATGATGAATCCAAAAACAAATATTTAATTTATTTAACAATTCAAAGAAGTTTGAGGAAATTAACAAGCATGTAATATAATTTTGACAAACATAGTTCATTTGAACTTTTTAACAAATGGGGTCGCAGACCTCTCAACATTAAACGTTTGCTCCAGGCAATTGACAATTTACAAGGTTTCAAACCTTACATGTTTCTAAAATCTTTATAAGATTTAAACAAATAAACAATGAAGTAATTAAAGTTTGAACGTGAATTGGAGTACAAAGAGTGTACCTTAAGAAATTCTTGAGAGAATGTTCTAGAGAAAGTGACAAATTCGAATATAACAATAATAAAAACATGAAAAATAAGATAGAAGTTCCTAAAACTTCTTATATTTATACAGAATTACTATATGAGAATTATACAAAAGAGGGCAGGTCACTTACTGTGAAACCTGAAGAAAGTTAAAAGGAAGGTTCTAGACTTCCCAAGTTTGAGCAGGAATCACTAGCCAAATGGGACAGTTTCCATTTCGTGAAACCTGAACATGACTCGCTCAAGAGTTTAAAGAATTGTTTTCCCTGATTATAGGAAAGGAACAATGTGAATTTGAAACTTGTATCACACAAGCAATAATGCAGAATTTAATTAATGTTAAACTAGCAAAGTTGGAAGGGCACTTCGTGAGTGACACCTTATAGAAAAGTTACAATTTTATTAATAATGGTGGTTAGTAGAAGGTTGAGGAAAGATCATTGGGATATAGGATCAATGTTCATGGCCGTATTTAATGTAAACGGACGAGCGCGACGTGGTAGAAACGTGGAACAAGCACTGGATATCACTGTAGTCTATAAAGATGGATGCAAAGTTCACTATAGAAACACTAAAGTTTATGAGAAAGAAAGTTATTGCAATTATGGAAATAACTGATTACACTATATAGGTGAGAGTCTATTTCTTGAAAAAGTTGTGATTTACAATTAAATGTACCATAAAACATTCCAGTGGTTCCAGCGGTGGAAGAAAGTTAGCTATTGCAACAATTTGTAAGGAAGATTCCTCATTTTAAATATTATTGTCACAAGTGAGTGAAAAATACTGGACGGCAAGACTCGCAGATAGAGTACAAGATCTCGAAGGTTCCAGAACGACCTTAGCAGAAAAATGGGGTTGAGAAAATCCAACGGAGGAACTAGCTTGCTGAATTATAGACAGTGGGTATTAGGTACTATCCCACGTAGTGAGAGGATTTCTCATTTGAATAGCTTAAGAAAAGCTCTTTTTTAGTAAGGTTGGCTTATACAAGCAAAAGCTCAACATGGCAAATCCCACGAAGAATGATTTTTGCCCCAAAGTAAATAATTTTCCACTGTCTATAAAATATCATTAAAAGCACGTGGAAGTTAAAACCATGAAGATGAGGTTAAAACTTTTAAAATGGTACTTATCTTGATTTCATGTTGAAGGCGAAGTTCCGTATGACGACTACCTAGCCAACATGGCGTAGAAGAGTGTGTGCCTCTTGGTTTGAGGAGGCTAGCTCGAGAGGAGCTTTAACTGATCGAGTCAACTGCCGACTGAGAAGTGAGACCTGCTCAATGGAGCACGGAGGGACCAAGGAAGGGGAAAAGAGTGGGGGGTAGGAGACAAAAGGAGAACATATAAGCATTGCCAATGTTACAACAACAAAAAATGATCTTCTCATGCTGAGCTGGTCTTCAAAGAGTTGATAACAGGCGATACTAGCGCAGCATAGTGAGTGAAACAGTAGACGTAGTCCTCTTGCTCAAGGAAAAAATAGCTGGCGATGGTAACAAGATCTGGTGGCCAGATGGATATGTAAGTCCTCTCGTACCAGGAGGAATTGAGTAGCTTCAGAGATTCGCTGCTAGATGACGCTAGGTGGGTCACAGAAGTTATATATCTGGAACAGACTCATAAAAGATATAAGCGACCTGAACCCCTAAGAGAAAACAGAAGATCACTGTTGGTGTTTGACAAAGAGGAAGGAAAGAACATGCAAAAGCATTGAAAATTATAATCTCTGGTACCGTGTATTCAAAGAATGCACCATACTGGGAGGGGAAAACACCAACAGGGAACAAGAAAAACAAGTAAACATTTGAAGGTAATGGAGAGATCAAAGACAGAGGTCTTGTGATCGGACCATTAATAGTTAAGACTCTGACTACCCTGACTCTCCCATCTCTTCCAGGATAACACTCGGTCACTCTTCCAAAAGGCCAGACTAGGGGGGGGTGAAACATCCCTAACTAAAACCAAGTCTCCCACTTTAATGTCGGGACTGGAAAGAAACCACTTCTGTCTCCCTTGCAAGGATGTTAAATATTCCAAGTTCCACCTCTTCCAAAAGGAATTGCGGAGGGCTTCAAGTTTACGCCAAACCATAGGTAAATCAGAATCCCTGAAAGAATTAGGAAGGGGAGGATGGGCAGAGAGAGAAGTGCGTGTAAGACAGTGACCAGGTGTGAGTGGAAGGAGGTCATCAGGGTCATTAGAAAGCGGAGTTAAATAACGAGAATTAACGACATCTTCCATCACAAAATAACTAGAAGCTGAGGGAAATAAAGCACTAGTAAAGATTGCGATACAATGCAAAAGGAGAATTAACAAGTTTAAACAAAGCGTATAGAAACAAGTACATCTATTAAGGATAAGCATATACCAAATAAACAAAGAAACTATGCGAGTAGAAAGCAAGAACGCCATAGGTAACAACCTAGTAGCCATAAACAATGACCTCAAGTTATAATGAGTATCAAAGGGGTTGATCAGAAAAATACTTAAGTCAGCGAGAAACGTGACATAACAAGTATAAATGCAAAAACACATCGAATGTGGCGACGAGAAAAAACCAGTTTGTTCATTAATGAACAATAAGATTTCGAAATATGTGAGCAGAGTGCAATACATAAGCGCGTGAGAATTACGCAACGAAGTTTTGAAACAAGGATCGAAGCAGTTATAGAATACGAGCGTGAGTAAGTGGGAGACATAAGCAAGCGCGGCCTTGACCCACAGAGTACAGCGAGATAACGAATATAAATATCTGAAAGAGTCCTTGACTAGAACGAGTTTATTTTGGGAAATAGGTGAGCGGCTTCCGAGCGTGCGGTAGCGACTCGCCAGACAATGGTTGGCAATCAGCCAAAGTTGAGATAAGAGAAACTTGCTTTGAACTTTGTCAAGCGTACAGGAAATAAACAGTGACTTGACCTTCCTCGGGCTTGTATACAAACAAGTTTGAAAAACAAGCAGTTCGGAATAAACAAACAACACTTGTTGAATCAGCTGTGACTTAAAGCAGATATTCAGGTTGGACGGCATGCAGTCAATCGTAACTTGGACGTGAACAAACAATTTAAAGCTATATGAAATAGAGTAGCCTCCGTGGCTTAGGCGGCAGCACGCCGGCCTCTCACCGCTGGATCCGTGGTTCAAATCCCGGTCACTCCATGTGAGATCTGTGCTGGACAAAACGGAGGCAGACAGGTTTTTCTCCGGGTACTCCGGTTTTCCCTGTCAAAATTTCATTCCAGCAACACTCTCCACTATCATTTCATTTCATCTGTCATTCATTTGTCATTGCCCCAGAGGAGTGCGTCAGGCCTCGGCAGCCGGCACAGTTCATATCCTCGCCGCTAGATGGGGGCTTCATTCATTCCATTCCTGACCCGGTCGGAGACTGGAAGCAGGCTGTGGATTTTCATTTTCATGAAATAGAGTAGGAAATCAATTTCGCATGATTTAGAGGATCACGGAATCCGACAATTTTCAACAGAAAGAAGCTTAATTCTTCCGAACAGAGAAGAAAAGCTGGGACATTGGGAAGGAGTTTATGCATAAGAATAGTTATTCTTGATGTTAGAGAATTCAGATTTTCAAGCGGTTTCAAAAGCGGCTTCCAATTGTGAGGAAGGAGGGAGGAGCCGACCGTGGCCGTCCTTCTAAATAACGAAAGAAGTGAAACATAGCTTTCAGCGAAGTGATGGAGACTGATAGCCATGGTTTTACACAAGGAGAAGATAGTTTTCGAGAAAGAGTTTAAGCAATTAACTGCTATAAAAATGACAAAAGAAGGTAGACGAAGTAACACAAAGCAAGGCGAACTTGAATTGCTATCTTGTGCGGGAAGAAGGAAAAACCATTTAAACAACTTACAGAGGTAGCGTAGTTGTTCACGATGAGACATCGTTTCGGCAAGTGTTTTTCAAAAATATTGAGATCTGAAACATGAGCGTTCTCTTTTTCAGAAATGGGATTTATGTCAGCTGTAACAAAATGACATTGCGCTTTGGTTTGAACACTGGTATGTTTGATTTCACCAGTAATAACCCAACCAAAATCGGTGTCTCTGGCGACCACGGTTGAAGATAACTTGCGTGTTTGTTTGCGAATGCACTTCCAAAAAACATTGGCACTGAAAAGTACATCAATGGGACCTTGAGCATTAAACTGAGGATCGGCTAACCTTAAGTGCGAGGGAATGTTTAAACTGGAAGTATTAATAGAGTGACTTGGAGTGTCCTTGCCAATACTGGTAAGAATGAGACAGTTTACATTAAGATTGGTGTTTCTTTGGCAAACGTCTCTGATTTTCAATTTTGAAGACTGCAAAACTTGAGTTTTCAAATTGTCAATGCCGGTCACACTGATAGAAGTAGGCGATGACGAAAGACCTAGTTTTTTAATTAATGATTGCGAAACAAAATTATGAGTTGAAGCGGAATCGAGAAGACCACGGGTTCTAAACCAATTTCCAAATTTATCTTGGATTTCGAATTGTACAGTGGTCAAAAGGGTTTGCGCACTATGAAAAGTTTCGGCGTTGGAAATGCAGGAAGAAGCATTAGTTTGTTCGGAGCGGCTCTGCAAGGAGCTTGAAGAGGCAGGTACTGATGACCTCGATTTATCATGAACGTGCAATAAAGAATGATGCGGTTTTTTGCAATGAAAACAGAGATTAGATGACGAGCAGTTTGAAGAAGAATGCTTAGGTGACAAGCAATTGAAACAATGTTTGCTATTCAAGACAAACTTCCTTCGATCTTCGACAGACAATTCTTTAAAGGATTTGCACAAATACAATGTGTGAAGCTTTTTACAGAGCGTGCATTTTAACGATTTGTTGAGCGGCCTGATTTGTTCTCTTGCATGATTGAAAGAAGAACGGGGTTGCTTGTTCTCGACAGATGGGGGCTGATGTCCCTTTGAAAAAGTAAGGTTTTTCTCAAAAATGTGAGACTGATGATTCGTTTCGACCTTTTCGCACTGAAATGCGAGTGCTGTAAGAACTTGGCATCGGCTGTTAAGAAACGAGATTAAGTGTTCGAAGGAAAATTCTTCCTTGCGAGCGAGTTCAATTTCCCAAGCCTTTAAAGTTGAAAAAACGAATCTTGATGTAGCCAGATGAATAAGAATAGTGTCCCATGTTTGGACAGGCTGCTTAAGTTGGTATAATGCTCTGACATTCAACTGTATAGAGTCCAACAGGTTTCTTAAAGAGGTGACGTCATTAGGTTTGACGGCTGGCAGGCTGAAGAGACAGCGTATGTGGCGAGCTACACTCAAACGTAAATTGCCATATCTCTCTTTAAGGAGATTAAAGGCGATGTGGTAGTTGTCTGCGCTTAAAGGCAGTGACTCCACTAAGGCTAAGGCCTCACATTCCAAAGAAGTACGGAGGAAATAAAATTTATGAATATCAGAGATCTCAGTATTTTCATGAATTAGGGAGCAGTAAAGTTCGTAAAAAGAATACCATTCACCTTCCTTGCCTGAGAAGTGCGGTAGGCTTATCTTAGGAAGTAACGGTTTCGGTTTGTTCTCGTGAACTGAAGCGGGTGCGAACTGGGCCGGATTGATGACCTTAGTGTCCGGTTCTGAGATATTGCGGATCAGTTGGTGGGCCTTTGCAATCCCTTCAAAGTACAAGGGTTCGACCTCGTCCCGATCCGATTGAAGTTCTGGGCAAGCGGATTCAATCTCGGTTTGAATTTGATCATAATAATCATAAGACCGTTCGTACAACTTAAGGCGATGTGTCAAGATGTCTAAATCACACTCGGCGGGATTTAATTTGCTGATGAAATTTCTGAATCTAGTGAGTTGCCCTTTATAGGAAGAACGTCTGGCAATGAGAGTTTCATCTTTTTCAGTAGAGGCCATGACAAAGAGAATAAATTGAAATACAACACACGAAACTGTAGAACCTTGGAGATGCTGTCAAGTTTGCAGCAGCGAATGGGTAGAAAGAACAGGACACACCATAGGAGACAGGAGCGGCCTCTTTCCCGTTCACAGGCTTTGCATGATGTAATTATAGCTGAAAAATCCAAAGCAGATATTAATAATTTGCAAAATATTGCCAAACAGAAAAATGACAAATGGACTCTCCCGGGTTTCTGGTACCAAATTTTGGGTAGTTTATTGGCTGAGGAATAACCCACCCACCAAGGGAAGATGATTAAGAAAAGGAAGTAGGTTTTGGATTGGAGAAAAAGGATAGAAAAATAGGAGGAGAGTCCCACAAAATTAATAAGTTTAACTTTAAACACACTTAAAGGTGGTTGCCACCGAAAATTAACTTTCTGATACCTAAAATAGGTACGAGCTTGGTCGAAGCTGACGGGAGCCGCAGCTAAGACTTGGGCGGTTTGCCAGAGAGAGGCTTTAGTGTATTTCCTCCCAAGCATGCATAAAAGTACTATAGGGAAGGGTGATAGTCTGGCAAGACAAATAGTAAAAGCTTTATTGAGTATGAACGAGGGCATACACCTAGGAAGAGCTAGGAAAGCCAGGATCTTGCCTAACTGTAGTATCAGAGAAATGATGAATCCAAAAACAAATATTTAATTTATTTAACAATTCAAAGAAGTTTGAGGAAATTAACAAGCATGTAATATAATTTTGACAAACATAGTTCATTTGAACTTTTTAACAAATGGGGTCGCAGACCTCTCAACATTAAACGTTTGCTCCAGGCAATTGACAATTTACAAGGTTTCAAACCGTACATGTTTCTAAAATCTTTATAAGATTTAAACAAATAAACAATGAAGTAATTAAAGTTTGAACGTGAATTGGAGTACAAAGAGTGTACCTTAAGAAATTCTTGATAGAATGTTCTAGAGAAAGTGACAACTTCGAATATAACAATAATAAAAACATGAAAAATAAGATAGAAGTTCCTAAAACTTCTTATATTTATACAGAATTACTATATGAGAATTATACAAAAGAGGGCAGGTCACTTACTGTGAAACCTGAAGAAAGTTAAAAGGAAGGTTCTAGACTTCCCAAGTTTGAGCAGGAATCACTAGCCAAATGGGACAGTTTCCATTTCGTGAAACCTGAACATGACTCGCTCAAGAGTTTAAAGAATTGTTTTCCCTGATTATAGGAAAGGAACAATGTGAATTTGAAACTTGTATCACACAAGCAATAATGCAGAATTTAATTAATGTTAAACTAGCAAAGTTGGAAGGGCACTTCGTGAGTGACACCTTATAGAAAAGTTACAATTTTATTAATAATGGTGGTTAGTAGAAGGTTGAGGAAAGATCATTGGGATATAGGATCAATGTTCATGGCCGTATTTAATGTAAACGGACGAGCGCGACGCGGTAGAAACGTGGAACAAGCACTGGATATCACTGTAGTCTATAAAGATGGATGCAAAGTTCACTATAGAAACACTAAAGTTTATGAGAAAGAAAGTTATTGCAATTATGGAAATAACTGATTACACTATATAGGTGAGAGTCTATTTCTTGAAAAAGTTGTGATTTACAATTAAATGTACCATAAAACATTCCAGTGGTTCCAGCGGTGGAAGAAAGTTAGCTATTGCAACAATTTGTAAGGAATATTCCTCATTTTAAATATTATTGTCACAAGTGAGTGAAAAATACTGGACGGCAAGACTCGCAGATAGAGTACAAGATCTCGAAGGTTCCAGAACGACCTTAGCAGAAAAATGGGGTTGAGAAAATCCAACGGAGGAACTAGCTTGCTGAATTATAGACAGTGGGTATTAGGTACTATCCCACGTAGTGAGAGGATTTCTCATTTGAATAGCTTAAGAAAAGCTCTTTTTAGTAAGGTTGGCTTATACAAGCAAAAGCTCAACATGGCAAATCCCACGAAGAATGATTTTTGCCCCAAAGTAAATAATTTTCCACTGTCTATAAAATATCATTAAAAGCACGTGGAAGTTAAAACCATGAAGATGAGGTTAAAACTTTTAAAATGGTACTTATCTTGATTTCATGTTGAAGGCGAAGGTCCGTATGACGACTACCTAGCCAACATGGCGTAGAAGAGTGTGTGCCTCTTGGTTTGAGGAGGCTAGCTCGAGAGGAGCTTTAACTGATCGAGTCAACTGCCGACTGAGAAGTGAGACCTGCTCAATGGAGCACGGAGGGACCAAGGAAGGGGAAAAGAGTGGGGGGTAGGAGACAAAAGGAGAACATATAAGCATTGCCAATGTTACAACAACAAAAAAATTATCTTCTCATGCTGAGCTGGTCTTCAAAGAGTTGATAACAACTAGCGCAGCATGGTGAGTGAAACAGTAGACGTAGTCCTCTTGCTCAAGGAAAAAATAGCTGGCGATGGTAACAAGATCTGGTGGCCAGATGGATATGTAAGTCCTCTCGCACCAGGAGGAATTGAGTAGCTTCAGAGATTCGCTGCTAGATGACGCTAGGTGGGTCACAGAAGTTATATATCTGGAACAGACTCATAAAAGATATAAGCGACCTGAACCCCTAAGAGAAAACAGAAGATCACTGTTGGTGTTTGACAAAGAGGAAGGAAAGAACATGCAAAAGCATTGAAAATTATAATCTCTGGTACCGTGTATTCAAAGAATGCACCATACTGGCAAGACTGATAGTAACAAATTTACTGTATGTCTTCTCAAAGAAATTAGGTTTTACAAAATAATTCGAAGAATGCCAATGATTTAACTCAGGTCTGGTATTCCCAATTTCCAAAACTTTGGAGTTCCTGTAAGGGCGACCAAGTGTCTCTAAGAAGGAAAATGATAAAAGATTATGCCTTATGGAGTAATCTTGGTAAATGAACCAATGGTTGCATTGGAAAATGGCTAAGCTTTTACTCAGCGAGGAGCCGGCTAAAAGTTTAGACAAAAAGAAACACTTATCTTTTAGAAAACTGACCATAAGTTTTCGGAGAGGGTCTCCACAAGCAGGTAGCTGGCTTAGCGAGCTTTACTTGCCTTACTGGCCAATTAGAATTAGCTATTAAAGCTAAAAAGAACTTTAGTGAGGTGAAAATTAAGAGTTCTTGCTCAAATGCAACAAATGGTGAAAGCCATAATGTTTTTAATGTCATTTAATGAGGAGAGTCAAGGAAGACAGGATTTTGCCTAAACTTTGTATTCGTAAATGAAAAAGCGAAAGGAACCGCTTCATTTACGAATACAAAGTTTAGGCAAAATCCTGTCTTCCTTGACTCTCCTCATTAAATGACATTAAAATCATTAATAGGGCTTTCACCATTTGTTGCATTTGAGCAAGAACTCTTAATTTTCACCTCACTAAAGTTCTTTTTAGCTTTAATAGCTAATTCTAATTGGCCAGTAAGGCAAGTAAAGCTCGCTAAGCCAGCTACCTGCTTGTGGAGACCCTCTCCGAAAACTTATGGTCAGTTTTCTAAAAGATAAGTGTTTCTTTTTGTCTAAACTTTTAGCCGGCTCCTCGCTGAGTAAAAGCTTAACCATTTTCCAATGCAACCATTGGTTCATTTACCAAGATTACTCCATAAGGCATAATCTTTTATCATTTTCCTTCTTAGAGACACTTGGTCGCCCTTACAGGAACTCCAAAATTTTGGAAATTGGAAATACCAAACCTGAGTTAAATCATTGGCATTCTTCGAATTATTTTGTAAAACCTAATTTCTTTGAGAAGACATACAGTAAATTTGTTACTATCAGTCTTGCCAGTATGGTGCATTCTTTGAATACACGGTACCAGAGATTATAATTTTCAATGCTTTTGCATGTTCTTTCCTTCCTCTTTGTCAAACACCAACAATGATCTTCTGTTTTCTCTTAGGGGTTCAGGTCGCTTATATCTTTTATGAGTCTGTTCCAGATATATAACTTCTGTGACCCACCTAGCGTCATCTAGCAGCGAATCTCTGAAGCTACTCAATTCCTCCTGGTGCGAGAGGACTTACATATCCATCTGGCCACCAGATCTTGTTACCATCGCCAGCTATTTTTTCCTTGAGCAAGAGGACTACGTCTACTGTTTCACTCACCATGCTGCGCTAGTATCGCCTGTTATCAACTCTTTGAAGACCAGCTCAGCATGAGAAGATCATTTTTTGTTGTTGTAACATTGGCAATGCTTATATGTTCTCCTTTTGTCTCCTACCCCCCACTCTTTTCCCCTTCCTTGGTCCCTCCGTGCTCCATTGAGCAGGTCTCACTTCTCAGTCGGCAGTTGACTCGATCAGTTAAAGCTCCTCTCGAGCTAGCCTCCTCAAACCAAGAGGCACACACTCTTCTACGCCATGTTGGCTAGGTAGTCGTCATACGGAACTTCGCCTTCAACATGAAATCAAGATAAGTACCATTTTAAAAGTTTTAACCTCATCTTCATGGTTTTAACTTCCACGTGCTTTTAATGATATTTTATCTTGATTTCATGTTGAAGGCGAAGTTCCGTATGACGACTACCTAGCCAACATGGCGTAGAAGAGTGTGTGCCTCTTGGTTTGAGGAGGCTAGCTCGAGAGGAGCTTTAACTGATCGAGTCAACTGCCGACTGAGAAGTGAGACCTGCTCAATGGAGCACGGAGGGACCAAGGAAGGGGAAAAGAGTGGGGGGTAGGAGACAAAAGGAGAACATATAAGCATTGCCAATGTTACAACAACAAAAAAAATGATCTTCTCATGCTGAGCTGGTCTTCAAAGAGTTGATAACAGGCGATACTAGCGCAGCATGGTGAGTGAAACAGTAGACGTAGTCCTCTTGCTCAAGGAAAAAATAGCTGGCGATGGTAACAAGATCTGGTGGCCAGATGGATATGTAAGTCCTCTCGCACCAGGAGGAATTGAGTAGCTTCAGAGATTCGCTGCTAGATGACGCTAGGTGGGTCACAGAAGTTATATATCTGGAACAGACTCATAAAAGATATAAGCGACCTGAACCCCTAAGAGAAAACAGAAGATCACTGTTGGTGTTTGACAAAGAGGAAGGAAAGAACATGCAAAAGCATTGAAAATTATAATCTCTGGTACCGTGTATTCAAAGAATGCACCAGGCTCAGGCTAGGAAAGCATTTCTACAAAAAAGGAATCTCTTGACATCGAATATAGATTTAGGTATTAGGGAGTCATTTTTGAAAGCCTTTGTCTGGAGCGTGGCGCTCTATAGAAGTCAAACTTGGACTATTGGTGAAGCAGAAAAGAGGAGAATTGAAGCGTTTGAAATGTGGTGTTACAGGAGAATGATGAAGATCAGATGGGTAGATAGGGTTACAAACAAAGAGGTATTAAGACGAGTGGAAGGAGAGATGTTTCTGGCGACTACTAATGAAGAGAAGAGATAGGTTGGTAGGACACATACTAAGACACCAAGGAATAGCAAGCTTAGTTATTGAAGGAAGGGCCGAGAACAGTACGGGTAGACCAAGTTTAGAATTTGTTAAACAGATTGCCTTGGATGTAGGGTGTGGTAGCTATGTAGAGATGAAAAGATTAACTCAGGACAGGGAGACATGGAGGGCTGCATCAAACCTGTCAAAAGACTGAAGACTCAAACCCACAATCTCGCGATCATTAGACACGGTACCTCCAATTTAGTTAGAAACCAAAACTCAGAACGTGATAATTCCCTTCGTAAATCTCACGTGAATTGACCGGGAATCGAACCCTGTCCACCTTGGGGAGAGGCAAGCAGAAGTTGACGCTGATGTTGCTCTTGTTCATTTGAGCAAATTGGACATGGTGGTCATTGAGCCCACCTACTTGTAAATAAATAAATAAATAAATTTCTCTGATAACCTGTGTTATTGTGGCTGTAGTATGGTGAGTATTTGATATACAGGTGAGGATTCGCAAGGAGGCGGTCGTGCCTTTGTTATAAACAATTTCGGCATTTGTCTGGAGTAGAAGTTGAAAACTATGGGAAATCTTTTCCAAGATGGCTGAGGTGAGAATCGAACCCACCTCTACTCAGTTTTGGCTCATGAGGCCGAGTATACTCCGTTGCAGCCCTCACATCAGAATTGAAATTTCTCGGCAGAGCTGGGAATCGAACCCGGACTTCTGGGGAGGCAGCCAAGAACGCTAGCCGCGTTGAACAGTAAGCAGAGGAATATAAATTCAAGTGAGAATAGGGAAGAATTCCGCCTGAAAATGTTTATTATTACAATCACCCATACAGATAATTTCAATAAAACATGGCATAAAACATGCTCAGCATGGTTAGCTGCCGCCCCGGAGGTCCTGGGTTCGATTCCCGGCTCTGCCACGAAATTTGAAAAGTGGTATGAGGACTGGAACGGGGTCTACTCAGCCTCGGGTGGTCCAAATGAGTAGAGGGGGTTCGATTCCCACCTCAGCCATCCTCGAAGTGGTTTTCTGTGGTTTCCCACTCCGTCTTCGGGCAAATGCCGGGATGGTACCTACTGTAAGGCCACGGTCGCCTCCTTCCCTCTTCCTAGCCTATCCATCCCCATCTTCCATACCTTCCCATCCCTCATAAGGCCCCTGTTCGCTTTGCAGGTGAGGCTGCCTGGGCGAAGTGCTGATCACACCTCCCCAGTTGTATCCACTCCGACCAGATGTTCCAAGCTCCAGGACACTGCCCATAGAGGCAGTAGTGGTGAGTTCCCTCGCGGAGTCTGTGGGAACCACCAACCTAGAGGGTAAATTGACTAAATAAAAAAATAAACATGCTGTAAAAGATAGGGAGCATATTATAAAATAATTCAAAAGAAGTAAAAATTCTTGCCCTAGGGCAGTCTCGAACCCACGACACAAAGTTATCAAGCTCGCACGGTACCACTTGTGCACATCTGCAATCGCGATCTTCGTATATTAACACAGGTCTTAATACATGTGGTTAAATTTCGAATGATTTCACTTAGACTTTAAAATGTTGATTGGAACGCATTCATTTGCTGCGTGGGTTGTTTTAAACTTGATCTAAAGCAAGTTTCACGCTAATAATGTAATTCAACATCGAATATTATCAACATCTCACTCGATAACCTTCCTCCATGTTTGATCGGATGTGACCCCTGCTACTATCTACCGCCTCGATTCGGAACCAGGAGAATGGCTTGGCATTACAGCCAATAAGAGGCTCGGAAATACATACTGTGGCTAGGCTCGGGCTGAAAAAAAAATATGCCTTCCGCATACGCAATTTCCACACTTTCGATACCTGCATTAATAAGGTCTGAGTATTGTAGTTGGTCTTGGTAGAGATGGGACTATCGACTACTTTTAACCATCGACTGACTAGTCATTCATTGGAAGTTATCGACTAGATAGTCGACTACTTTCAGTCGAATGGTTACCTGAATTCGCATTGCTTCTAATATGCGTGTTGTTTCAAGACCAACTACAATACTCAGACCATAATGCAGGTATCGAAAGTGTGAAAATGGCGTATGCGGAAGCCCGAGATATTGTTTGTTTACATTCGTTGCTGGGATACAATATTAGCTTTGATTAGCTTCGTTTGATGAAAGTTGGGATAAACTATTGCTCATCTTTAATTTTTAGTGTCTTCAGTATGTCTGTTAAGTCCAGTTCGCGTTAATGTACTGCAATCGTGAGTAAATATGCGATAATACGCTTATTATGGACTGGTTCGTTTGTGTGATGATTGTTCAGTCGATCGATGGCATTGTGTCATTTACTGCAGATGTTGAAGTACCTAAGACTAAAGCATTAATAGAAGTGTCTCAAGAATATACATCGCAATGATTTGCTAGTTAGTGACAATATAATAATAGCCTAGTACACTTCAGTACCGGTAGTGTCAAACTTAAGTACGTAAGGGGAAAACGCAATGAGCATCTACGGCAAGATCAAACCGTTGACGTTATATTGAACGCTCAGCTTCATGTGCCTCCGTAAATCCTTACCAGTCTAGAAGATGTTCTACACTGCTTGTGTATACGCCAAATATTACAGTGAACTTCTGTTTTATTGGTTAAGGAAGATGTTTCCCCTGTGCCAAACGGTGAACTCATTGTGTTCCGTCATTATTCATACTTTTGTGATTCTTACAGCTTGCAAATTATTTTTTTATTATAATGTGTGTAATAAAGTGTTGTGAGTAACTTGTCAATTATGTACTTATATTGCGAGATGGTGTGCCGCGATAATTCCGTAAGAGGGAGACGGTGCTTTCCTAACTACATTACTTTACTAAATCTACTATTTCCAGCGTACAACTATTCCAAACGGTAACAGCGAACGTTTAATAGGTTAGATGGTAACATATTATCGTGTCCTTTGTGTGTGATTAATTTCCATAATTATGTTCAGATATCCACACGATGGCTTCTTTGCATATTTCAATCAACTAATTCGGTGTGATGTTTTACCCAAGATTTTAGACAATTCTACGAGAGGTCTTAATTGAATTGTATCTCTATAGCGTTGGTTCGATTATTTCAGGCAACTATTCTCATTCCGATTGTGTACACAAATACTCGGCATGTGCTGGGACAGCACTTCAGTAACCGGGTACTTTCTTCTCCCCTACTTCAGAATCTGTTTGATTTTATGCTAATAATATTAATCTATAATTACTGAACTTAAATACAAATCGTGATAACTCGACAAAAAGCTTCTTATTCAACCACAGAAACAGTGCGACTATTGTAGCTGCCCTTTGGGTGAAGACGAAGAGACGTAAAATTCGAGGCCAGCATTATATAGATAAATTAATTCAGGTAAGCCTAAATTATTGATGCATATTTCTTCGGAACCTAGTCTCGTCTTGTGATATCTTTTATGCTCTTAGGTGAGTAAAAATAATAATTTACACGAACTGTACTACCCCGATGGCACGATCTTAGTTATTGGTAGGGCACCCATCGCCGCCATGTTTTTTCTACATTAAGGTCTGAGGATTGTAGTTGGTCTTGGTTGTTTCATGTATTCGACTGAAAATAGTCGCTTCTAGGCAGCGTACAAAGCACTGCAAGCCGTTACCGGCTGAGTTGAGTCGTACCAACAGATGAAAATCAAACTTCTCCTTAACCCACCTATTTGTGCAGACATCAGTTTGGACTACTCGACGCTCGGCAACATGCAATTGGTCAAAGTTATTTATTTATTTTTACTGTGCTTCGAAATGGTGGTTTACGTCGTGTAGAGTGCAGCCATTATTTGCAATGTTGCACATTTCATTTAATGCAAAATGTGTGAGTAAATGTTCCCCGATACCGGTATTGATACAGGGCACATTACCTGTATTTACTGTGGATAAGTGAAGTAATAGACCGATACTTAATTAACCTAAGAGTAAATTAAATCACTATTACTGAGAGGGAGTTCTTAAGTACCGGGAACAATTCCATAGCCAACATTGAAATAATCACACTTCATATTTTAATGCCAAAAAAATAAATGTAAAATATGTCCATAGAGTCATAAACAAGTTAGGCTATGTGTTCACTAATTTAATCCTCTCTGAAGTACTAAGAACGTAGAGCTAATATACGACTTGAACAAGAAACTACGGCCTACAGTAAATACACACGAAAATAGAACACTTTAGAACAGCAACGAGGGCGAACTTTCAGTGGAGATGATGGCAACAATGTAAATACAAAGTTCTTTTAATGCGCACGCTATCCATGTGCTGAAACAATTGACGACCAGAACGTAAAACTATCCGAGCGCGTTCTACATGTTAAAAGTTAAAACACAATTGGGATAAGTCGTTTGCAAACGACTTGTTTATGTTACGGTGAGTAGTCGTTGAATTCATACGACTGTTTTTTAAAAGCAGTCAAACAAGTCGATGGATTTAACATTTTTCAGTCGACTGCTGCGGTGCTGCCCGTCTCTAAACAATTGACGACAAGAATCAATTTGTGCGTACGGTCATTCTGTCCTCACAGTAGATGTGGAGATTCACATCACCACTCTATCTGTACGGTACCTCGAGATAAGCCTATGTGCGCCAACTGTGAGGGAACACATGCCGCCTCTTACGATGGATGTCAGTACATAAATTCAGCCATAAGGCATCAGCAGTTTAACCACAGACAACGCTACAACTCTTCCATCCCTGCCCTCATGTCTTTGCCACTAACCCCCCTCCCACACAGCACGCCACTGCTCTGACACAGTTGTTCTTAGGCCTGCTACAACAACTCTCAGCCTTAACCCTGTAAACTACAGCTAAACCGAACCCAGAACCCCCTAATATACTTCATTTGCAGAGCAATAAAATCCATAAAACAACTCCGCAACAAGCTTCACAAAACCCTAAATTATAAACGAAAAGACTACTTCACAAACACCAAAATCAGTAAACCTCCCTCATTTCAGCCACACTACACCTTAAACGGACATAAAAGGCATAGTCATGACCCCTTCATGGAGCAGGCTATTGTCTAAACACGATCATGTCTCCTTCAACTTTATCGAGGACTTCATTAAATTCTATTAAAAAAAATCATAAACTCATTCCACAAATCTTAAAATCAGTATACATCCCTCATTTCAGTTACTCAATTCATTAAACAAACATAGAAGGCGTAGCCATGACCCCTTCATGGAGTAGGCTATTGTCTAAATCTGACCACGCATACTACAACCTTACTCTAATTCAAAATTACGGCTAAATGATCTATCTGACTGGGAGGCAAAGGTATTTACCGGCTTGCCTGGGATAATGGGCCACAAAACCGGTATCTGGAGTTCAAACATAACCTAAATATTGTTAAGGGCCGAGCCCTTAGGGCTCAGGACCCTACGACCCTAAAAGAGAGAGAGGACCTACACCACTGACCTCACACGCTGGACATCAACATCTAAACCCACGACCACCAGAATGCTCCAAAAACACCTAAACACCTTGTACCCAAAATCCGCCCCAGGCTGGGAATATAACAAGCCTATACATTTTCTTTACACTGTAAGGAGACGGCCACCTGACACGAGGTGGTTAGTCAACACCTTACATCACACATACACAAAGGTAGATTCCAAGACAGCACGGCTGTCTAGGCGATTCTTCCTAGACAAAGACGGGGTCCTGAAATTTAAGCCCACAGCCATGCACGATACTGCACCTATAGCGGTTCCGGACTCATTGAAAGAAAATATCATGAGCAGACACCATAATACCCCCATGGCAGGGGCACACTTAGGTACGCACAAAACATACCACAGAATCCGAAACAAATATTGCTGGGTAAACATGAAGGCAGACGTAGACAATTTCGTAAAAACATGTCACACATGCCAGCGATTTAAAGCAAGACCTGGCAGGCCACATGGATTACTCAACCCTATCCCTATTCCACAGGGTAGGAATAGATGTTAAAGGCCCCATCACTACATCCGAAAAGGATAACAAATACTTACTCGTAGCCACAGAGTATCTTACCCGATACATGATCACGAAGGCTACACCCAAAGCAGACACGAATAGCACAGCGTAATTCCTATTCGAAATAATTACACGATATGGCCTATTCCAAACCTTATTGCCCGATAGAGGGACTGTTTTCTCTTCAAGGGTGCTCCAACAGTTTTTGGAGATACTGAGAATAAGGGCATACAAGACAACAAGCTTCTCACCCCAAACAAATGGGCTAACGGAAGCTATGAATAAAATAATAGGGACAGCACTAGCAAAATTCACGGGGGACACAGGGACAGACTGGGATAATAACCTACAGCCCATCACATTCAGCTAAAACACCTCGATATCCACAGCCACAAAACACTCTCCACACTTTCTGTTATATGGCTACACACCCAGAAGCCCAATAGACAATATATGCATCCCCCAGGACACCCTCACAGACAATACAGCCCGGTTAGAATATATACAGATAGCGCGAATGAACGCGAGGAGAAACATAATCGCGGCACAAAGAAGGCAAAAAGAGCGGCACGATAGTAAACACAAGCACGTGGAGTACACGCCAGGGCAACTGGTCATGATTTCCAGTTCCGCCCGCAAAAAGAATG
Source organism: Meconema thalassinum (assembly GCA_946902985.2). NCBI lineage: Eukaryota > Metazoa > Arthropoda > Insecta > Orthoptera > Tettigoniidae > Meconema > Meconema thalassinum. The sequence goes on from OX336388.2 coordinate 1,851,801,768, forward strand.
TGTCCGAGTTCCTGATGCCACATTGGACAGGTCCCTTCAAGGTTTGCAGGAGGATATCCGACCTGAACTACATAGTGAACGTGCGGCATGGGCACAAACTTATAAAGGACACAATACACGCCCGCCGAATGAAGGCGTACCATACAAGAACAATAACACTCACAAGTAAGGCAAAATAGGCACGTGCCTAGGGGCGCCGCAGTCCAAGGGGCGCCGCAAGGCACCCCTTCGGTTAGGCACCCGGCAATGATCGGTACTGGAAGCGCACTAAAGGGCACCGACGTCAGGCGCCCTCTTTCCTACAGCTTTAAATGTGCTAAGTTAGGATTATAGCAGTATATATGCTAAAATAAATATTGAGATATGAGCAGAGACATTTAGAAATAATATCGTGTCTTTGTCGCATGCCCTTCCACTTCGCTCTTCGTTATGCCGCTCGACGCCCTTTCGTCCCGACAAGTGTGAGAGGGACGGGGAGGGGGGGGGGGGGGGGGAGCGGAGCTGTGCTGCGCGCGCTGTTGTTGCGGTAGCTGGGTTTGCTTGCATTGTAGTAGCATCAAAGTGCCCCGCGCCCCACCCCCTTGCCAGTGCTGTGTGCGAGTTCGAGATTGCGTTTTGTTGTGATGTGATCTGCAAGTAAATGTTTTAAACTATGGGCAGCAAAAAGTTGTCTGGTTACCAAAACCGTGTCCGCAAAGCTGAAAGGATAAGGCAGCCGAGGTTACACTATCAAAATGTCGGAAAATAAATGAGAGGTTTAGTGCGCGTGTGAATCCTACACCTCCAACGACAAATTCGGATAACAATAACAATTCTTGCTCTGTGGTTCACGACATTGACAGCGATGGAGTTCAGCAACTTGAGGTAAGCTACCGTACAAGAATTACTTTGCGCAAAGTAGGCCTTTCCCAATAGGCGATTCCTTGATACACTGTTGTACAAAGTGACATACGTAAAAACTCAGACTGGCCTCGAAACCGTACCGTGCCTGCAGAGTATGTTAAAAGTTGTTCTTTTTAAATTTACTATGTTTGAAGTGCTCTAATTAATACGGGATTTTCCTTTCCAGCTCCATCAAGCCAAAATTGATGAAAAAGAGAATGATAATTCTAGGCCTACATTTAATTCAAATGACACCTTATGGGGAGAAAGCAACAAAAAATTAAATTTGCCTCAGCGGACAAACAAAATGTTACGGCCAATGGTGAACCAAAAGAAAGGTTTCTAGGTTTTATGGCGAGCATCGGGCACAAGTCAGAGCAGCTTTTTGATGCAGTAAAGGCTAAGTTGGAAGATCTGGATTGGAAAGTGGAGGATATTCGAGGCCAATCTTAGGATAACGCAAGTAATATGTCCGGCGAATATTCCGGGTTGCAAGCACGAATAGCGGCCTTGAATCCCTTAGCTCTCTATGCACCATGCTCACCCCATTCACTAAATTTGGTTGGAACTCATGCCGCTGAATCTTGTTCAGAATCTGTAAGGTATTTTTTAACAGCACAAGAACTGTACAACTTTTTTACTGCTTCGACCTACCGATGGAAAATTTTAAAGAACTTTATCGCGCGCGTACTAAAAAGCCCGTCAGTGACTCAGTGGTCGGCACGATATGACGCTTGTCAAGCTCTGAGGGAAGGCTGGTGTGGCATCGTGGCTGCTCTTGAGAGTATACACGAAGAGAGAAATCAAATGGCAAACACTCGAAGTGAAGCCAAAGGCCTCTTAAGCAATATCCTACAATTATAAACTGCTTTCCTAGTTGTTTTTTGGAGTATCATTCTAAAAAGATTTAATACTATCAGCCAGAAGCTCCAGAAACTTAGCACTAATTTGAGCACTGTGGTAGAATGTTACGCTTCGTTAGCGGAATTTGTGCAAAGTTTAAGAGATAATTTCGATGTCTATGAGAAAGAAGCCAAAGAATTAAACGGTATTGCTCAATATTCCTACGACCTAAAGAGAAGACCGGAACGAAAGACTAGTAATGATGAGACAAAGCAAGGAGAATATGTACCGTCAGAGGGCTCAGAAAATTTTCGCGTCAATCTATTTTATGTAATTCTGGATGTACTAAGTGCTGAGCTTAAGAGGCGAAGTGAGGCTTACAACGTCCTCCATAAGCGATTTTATTTTCTAGAAAACCTGTTAGACCTAGATGGACCAATGATAAAAAAAAATCGCTGACGATCTCTCAAAAATGTATGTGAATGACTTAGAAAGTGCACTGGCTGACGAGTGCTTGCTTTTAAAGGAACATTTAAAAAGTGCAGATTTTAAAGGTAAGTCAGCCTCTAAGCTCAGCCCTTTCCTTCATGAAAAAGATTTACACGATATGAACTCGAACGTAAACATTGCTTTACGGATCATTCTCACCATTCCAGTGACCAATTGGTCTGGAGAAAGATCATTTTCGGTACTGAATCGCGTCAAGAACTATTTGCGGTCAGTCACTAAAGAAGAAAGGTAAAACTCTATTGCACTCCTAGCGATTGAAAAAGATACGACGATAAACTTGAACTGCGGTGCCATAATTAATGAATTTGCCGAAAAGAAGGCAAGAAGGAAACTTTTGAAGTAGTTCTCGTTGTGCTTGAAGCAGGCCCCGTTATGTCTTCATTGATGTTTTTAATCTGCACCTTAATTTGTCTAAAAGATATTGCAGGAAGATATTCAGTTGGCCTTATTTGTATTTTAGAGGCACTTTGTTCAATTTAAAATGTCGTTCTTACTACTGCTCTTCATGCGTTTTAAAATTAGTGTGTGTTCTACTATTTTTTAAATATATTTCGTGCTACCGCAGTTCATTCAGTTACAACAGTAAATTATGTTTTTATTTTTGAAGCTACTCTTCATTTTTGTTGTATGAATTAAGGCTAGACATTATTTTTGGAAAGAGTATTCATAAAGTGTTTTGGTTGCATAAAATTTAAACTGTTTCATGCAGTTTTACTACAAGCTGTTTTTTTTTATTGAATTGACTATGTTTTCCCTGCGTAAAAACTCAAGCATAAAATTATGCTGTCAGCCATATATCTGTTTATTCCTTTTTTCCGAACCTTATCTCATTCGAGTGGCTATGCCTTATCATAATATCGGGGGTGGGGGATGCTCAAGTGAGGAGGGGCGCTCAATGGAGAGGTGCCTATAGCGTAACTTTGGGTAAATCCGGCCCTGAAGTAAGGGAAGAAAGGCCGCGAAGAGGAAAGGAAATGGCTCTACTAACAGAAAGGGTAAGAAAGCCAAGAGGTAGGACTCGGACCGCGAGGACCTCACCCAAATACAGAGAACAAAATAACAAAGCTGCCACCTACATTTAGTTGCCAGACATGCGACTAGAGGCCGTGAAGTACACATACACAGATGCATAAATTCCACAGACAGAGACATCATAATCAAGGGCCAGACACTTATCAAACACAGTAAGATACAGAAATTGAGAACGCGGTAATTGTAAGTAGACGCAGGATCTTTTACAGGGCATTCGGGAGATTGGTTGGAACAAAGCACACAACTCTCACCGTACACGTAACCTCATCACGTAGCCACGACAAGGAGTGGTACATAAACAAAAATGCACAGGGCAAAAACTTATTACAATTAGTGTTGGACGAATGGTAGAGCAACTCACGCAAAGGCACAACATGGGCACATTTGAGGTGTCAGACGGCCAGGAAGCAGTCTGCTATCCAGCATGTGTTATCGCATTTGCAACACGACACTCGTGCAAGGTCAGCGCGAACGCGCGTTGTACAAGGCGGCCAGAACAAGAACGTAGCACGATCATAATAACATTACGGTCGATAGAAACTCATTCATGACAGATTCAACACCCCAATACGCCCACAAATCAAAATCACGCATAACCAAAACGCTCACAAACACTATACACAGGGCATATTTTACGTATACATGCCTGTTTCACAATAATCGCTAGGATAGCCGAATGAGGGCGTTAGCGAACGCACAGAGATCCGTACCATACATTGGCGGGTCGCGTCAAGGCCACATGTCTGGGAAATACGCAGTGAGAGAACGCAAACATAGTAGATAATCTACAACCTCCGATAGAGTAAGCGTACCTAGCAAAAAGTTAGCCAATGACAGCTAGTTGCGGATTACGCTACCAGAGGCCACACGGTAAAACACAGTAGGTATACATAATTTAGGGCCCACATTATAGCTAAGGACGGGCGGCCCAACGGATAACAGGGAGAGAGGTTGACCGACTGAAGATCAACCAAGGCAGGTACACAGGTCACAGAACAACACAAAACGTACATTCACACAAACAGCCGACACAAAGATGGATATGTACGGGATACATTTTAGAAACACTGGGACTATAAACGAACCAAACATGCATTACCACAAAAGGTAGCGGCTTCGGTGGCGTAGTCGGTAGCATGCTGAACTGCTATGCCCAAGATAGCGGGTTCAAACCCGGCCGGAGTCGTCGGATTTTTTAAGAGCGTTAAAATCCTTCAGTATGCCTTCCTTCGGAGGGGAAGTAAAGCTGGCGGTCCCATGTCATAGATTTATGGCATGTAAAAGATCCTTTCACAGACTAAACTTGTGTTAAACAAAATTTGTTAGGTAAGATTTCGTCAGAATGCTCTATCAAAGTTCCAACGTTCACCACCAGGTATCATTGATATCTGGTGGCGAGAATTGGAACAACTTGAAATACGGAACTTGTAGCTCACCCTTTAGGGTATCCGCTGGAAGCAGCTACAGTCTCAGGCGAGCCGAACATGTCCTCGGACACTCCCGGCACTAAAAGCCATACGATAAATAAATAATAAATAACCACAAAAGGTGGGAATACCACATTTCGACACTAAACTCCGCGAGTAATTAATGCGGGACAGTCAGAAATACCCCAGAAATCGGACGAGATAGACTCCGAAGGACGAGACAATAGGCACATTGACAAAGGTCAAACAGATTAGGAAGGTCGGATTCAGAAAAACAGCCCAGAAAAAGACATCTTGGGGCGAAAACACACTTTATCACACAAAAATACACCTATACTGACGTATTCCACGAACACGGGGAATATTAGGGGACCAGACACACACTATCACAAAGCGTGGTAACGCCACATTTCACAGACTGAAAATTATGGATATTCAGTAAAGGGAGTGAAATTACCCCGGACACAGGCGGAGTAGGCTATCTAGAAGTAGATAATAGATAATAGCACTAGAGCAGAGAAATTACGGAAGCAGATTCCAAAACAGGCCTAGTAACAGAAATTCCACAGATTAACACATTGCTCTTTTAAACAAACATATGGCGACACACGGACAGGGGGTCAACAGCACGTTTTGTTGTCATTCCCGCACAAGGCTGAAGAAACCAGCAACACAAATACTGTAAACCACAACACCGGAAATCACGCGCGGCACACACGGCGCATTCTTGCTTGACGACACCTACGGTATGCGGAACAAAATTTGCATCAGCGAAACGGTACAGCATTACATAAACATGCTGACAACAATAGCGGAAGCCACACATTGGCAACACTGGATGTTTACACAGGAAGAGAGGACAGTACTACATTATGTTTTCCCTAAAACATTACTACATGTATGAAAGAGCATACTTAAATTAGGAGGCTACACTATTTCAAGCCGACCACTGATAAACTTTGAACAAACATACAACGGTGATAGGGAACACTGACGACGTGTGGCAAGCAGCCCATGCGACACAGATAAGCCGACTCCGATCAGCGGTCCAGCCGGAAGCGAGGCGTAAGGCACGACGCGCGCTAATGCCGCGGCCGTCCCCGCCCGCATGCGCCCAGCACTTAGAGGAGCGAGGCAATTCCACACAAACACACAGACTAATTAAGGGCAGGTAAACACAGAATCCGTAAAGGAACAATCCACCCCACTAATAATTTCTTTCGAGATTACAAAGGCAGTTCCGCCACATCTGTCTATAATCACAAGACACATAAATAGTATAGCGACATAGGGTTAGCACATATATAACACATACCATTTTTTAGAAGCCTTCAGCATACAACGCAGGGAGGTACCACAACCATTATAGAACGGGCTAAGGGCCTAGCCCACGCGTAAAGGGACAAACGAACTCCCACTATATGTTAAACATTTTAATCATGAACAGAGGCATAGGATAGTATATAATATACACGTAAAGGACACGGCTATATTTAAAGCCAGATAGACAGGCCAAAGGGCGCAAATACACCCCAGCCACATTATAAATATTTTAGAGGGAATAAACCCGTGAACGGTACAGCCTTCACCATACCCAGAGTGAACAGGCACAGCAAAGGGCATCCAATAGGACATTATAGATATTTTAGAGGACGCAAGGGATAACAGGCCCACGGGCATTATACAGAATGGTATTTTGATAGACACTAGATGCGTAAGGCATTTCAACGGTACGTAGACACTCAGCGAGCGCGAATTGAAACACCATCGAAGAGCGGAGGAAAATGTGGCACAGACAAGAGAGAATGACACACCATTAAAGGAGCACAGGCGTCTAACGCACTCAGGATGGCGACAGCATAGCTTACGGGCAATCATCCTCACACCCTCCCTTCCATACATCCTAATACCTAACACAAACTTGCACAAACACACATACACATAAAAACACATACACTTCATTGAAATTATACATAGGGGTTGATTAGACATTCCTGCTTTTCACAAGTACGGGTCTACTGCACCTTGTGCCATACCGCCCCCACCTGAATATTAGAGGTGGTTCGGACACCAATATTAAGCGCCGTATGCGCATCTCTATATATAGAGATGAGGCCACATTAATACACTAACAAATATTTTATTAAATAATCCCGCATGCAGAAGACATAAACTTATTATACCCTAACACACCCCTTCTCCTCAAATGAGAACAGACATGCGCTCATATCCTTCGCGATGCATGAGACATCACACCCAAACACCAAGGGTTATATTTTTTCATACCTGCATGTCACATTTTCAATTTTGGACACCTGGGAAAAACCCACCCCATCCACTCACAGTAAAAACATCTTCATAGCATTACCGACTCTCGGCCACCATAAACATAGAGTCCAACGATGCTGTAACCCTTCCCCACCACGTTTCAACCCTTACTTAACAAATAACACCCTATCGGACCCTACTAGCAAAGGACCCTACATTCCATACACCTACTAACATGTCAAGAAACATACCAAAGCATCAGCGCTGGAGATCCGATGATGCAATGGAAGGTCAAAAGCAGGCACTGCGATTAGAATGCTCTACAACCCCAGGACACTAAAATTTTACCAAAGTACACCAGCATACTACACTATAAAAATCACACTAGTTACTACACATACAAAATCACACTAGTTACTACACATACAAAATTACACTTCCCCCAGTAAAAGGATTCTGAGGTCACACTAGGTGGTGACAAATATGCACATCGGCGAAAGGCGGAACGCCACAGAAAGGCAGAGCCAAGGACGCTGGAACAGACCCTGACGACCACACAGGGACTAGACTCTTTGCTAGTTTGTAGCCTAAGTAGCGTTCCTAAGGCGGGGAACAAGTCTTCCACTCGAAGGAAGTGAAACAACACAGCCCTCATCCGGACATGGGGTGAAGAGAACACACACACACTAAACAATTGACGATGATCCGGCCCAAGTAAATGGAGGGCAGCGGGCCCCCCGAGCTTAAATGGGAGAGCAGCGAGCCCGCAGAGATGTAAATGGGAGAGCAGCGAGCCCCCAGAGATGAAAATGGGGAGAGGAGTGACCCCCCAGAATGGGCTTGGGCAACCCATTAATGAATATAAATATATAATAAATATAAATGAACAATAAGTCGGCTATAAGCCAAATATACAATTGAATTATTCCTATACCTGCAGACGATAATGGATATCCGCGCGAAAGTGTTTGCTACTTTTAGCAACGCAATTACACAGGCCTTCACACACAAACACATTAGTTATTAAGGGGGGAAGTCGACAATTAGATTAAGGGAGCGGAATGCAAAAGGGCTTTGGTCTGGTGTTTTGGAAACAACCGGTGTTACCAAAAGACACACATGTGGTGCCCTGGGGGGAGACTGCCCCAGGCGATCGCTCCGGTCAAAATTCTAGTACATAAGACAGTTGCTTTTGGAAGGCAACTTAGACTTAAGCAAATTTAATAAGCACTGTTACAAAACAGTAGCTTACAACATATATTTCGGCACTAGATTAAGGACCATTTTGGATTTTTTTGTAGCATTAATTAATCGAAACCTAGGTTAAGTAAACTTTTACAATACATAATAATAATTCGGCACCATTTAGGGTAAGCCCGACGATTACAAAAATAGTATATGCGACACAAATGCGACTTATCGCGTTCAGCACTTGTAAACTGTCACGTTTGAAAGGGAAGCCCGATAACAGGGACGTTCTACACGTCGACAACGCGTCGACACACCGTCGATAAGGCGTAAGTTTAATTATTCCACGGCGAATTATTCCGTGACGACACGACAGAAATATAGATTCCTGGCAATAAAGCCAGATGAGTAATTATACAGCCTAAAATTAAATAGGAATAGCGATCCCTAGGGAAGTAAATGTTCGGCAATCGGCCGTCGAGAAAAGGCTCAACAAAGCATATTTCGCGAAGTAACATTCCGCGACATAACTAAGTAAATAAATTTCCTGGCACTAAGACCAGATGAACATTAGCACAGCCTATTCTAAATAGCGGGTAGCGACCCCTAGAGTTTAAACAGGCTCAACAGTACATGTATACACGAGACGTCCAAAGAGGTCTCAAGGGCGATGGCGCCGAAGCCAACCCTTAAACAGCGCTGCGCGGTAGGTGCGCACAATGATATTGGCATAAGGTACTATTACTAATCATTCGGGACCTGAAAATTTAGCATCTATTTTCCTTTAAATTAGCATTTATTTTTTCCCTATTTAGCATCTATTTTTGGAAAATTAGCATCTATTTTTTTCGGATTCTTACGTACTATATGACTTTATTGGCGACACTTGAGATACAATTTAATGTTCAATGTGGTTTCATCACATAAAATGTTAATTTTATTCCCAACTAGAGCTTTAGTTGTTGATTTCTTGTGATCAGCTGCAACTTCTGAAAATAAAATATTATGAAGTTGGATTACCTTCACAATTTTATAGGTTAAGGTATGTCTTGGAAAGGTTATGGAAGCACTGGCTGTAAGCTTAGCCTCTACAGAAGTTGGATTAGCTTTGCTTTGTTTAGGTTATATGAGTAAGGCAGAATCAAAATGCAAATTTATTTATTTAAACCGTACTTACCAGGCAAATATTTTTCGCGGAGAGTTCTCACGTTAGGCAGCTCCCCTTGACTTGAAAATTCAGCAATCCACGCTCTTACAGTTTCATTTTCAAGCTTTTCTAAGGGAATATTTGCTTTTGCAAATACTTCAACAGTTCTTTTTGTGGAGTAGCCCTTGTCATGCTTCCGTCGTTTGGCACCCTGTAGTTTTTCAATAACAGAGGTTTGTTTGGTTTCAGAAACTGTTGCGCATTCTCGTCGCTTCGCAACATGTTTTAGCGATGTAATATGTTTCCGAATATTGACTTCTTCTCCCACCCAACACGGCAGTTACAATATTTGCAAAATACCTTTGCAGAGTCGGAACAATAAAAGCCATGATTAGCGTACTGCTGTGCTCTTTCATGAGCAGTTACAGCAGTACGTCCCATTTCTAGAAAAAACTTTGAACCTTGAAGTGCTTGAAGGTTACAAAAAGAATAAGGTTACTATTCAAAAGGCAAGCCGCAAAATTTTCCGTTTAGCGAAGTCCACGTGTTCGACAAACCACCAGTCGCCACGATGCGCCAAGTACACAAACGAGTTTCGTTCGTCAGCTGTCTGAATAAGTTATAGATAGCCGAAAGTTCGTATCGATACAGAAATCGATTGTTATATCGACCAATATGCGTAGCACACTGCCAGTCCGAGATGAGGTATCGCTAGCGAGCAATTAGGCCACCTACTAAACATTTTCTTTTGTTTAAACAAATTCGCAAATAAATTAGCAAATTTAAAGTAATTTCGCTATAAAATCGCACTTATTTGGTTTTTTCGCTTTTTTTGGTCACAATTCGCATTTTGTCGCAAGTTGATTTACGCGTAAAAATGGTTTCTTTTTACATTAAAGTTAACGTAGGCTTGGATTCTGTACGAAATTTAAAAATTCGCATTTATCGCAAATGCGATTTTTTCAGGTCCCTACTAATCATGTATTTTTCAGAAAAATAGCTCCACCACTTCAGCAACGAGGGACACCAGATCTTCAGGATGACAAGTAAAAGCAAGGTGCACCGACGACGATACACACAACTACACATTTATATACTCTGAAATGACACACAAATACACAAGAGAAACACGATAGCAGTAAGGAAAATAGATTAAGTTGCTAGCCGGCATAAGTTGGCATAGAAACAAATGACCATGGAATGATATATGTTCAGTGCATTTATATGTGAAACTTGTATCTGTATAACAAATTTCATTATAGGGCAGCAGGAAAAAGTGCAATGCCAACAATAATTACAATCTCCATTATTTGCAGATGACCAAGGACAGGCATTCACCCCTTGTAAATATAAACCCCAGACACACATATCCTACACTAAATATGTCACACACAAACACATTACTCATCGGTTTCAGTTGCACCCTTAAAGGTGACAACGTCAGCGGCCAGCAGTGAACATTATGCGTGGGATGCAGAACATTGCTGAACGCAAACACATCTCCTCACGCAAATGAAACGTGACTTCAGGATCTAAGGGCGGCACGGAGGTTGTAAGTGCCGAACCTTCGACCCTAAGGTGGAATTCCGACCCACGACGGAAAACGACGAGGTTCCATAATAAGTATAACGAATGAAGAGCGGACTAGCCACTAAACCACACCAGGAACAGCTGAGTAGGGAATGGCATACAAGGCATGATGGTAGAGTGCGCACGAGAGTAAGAGGTATTGTACAAAAGAAAAATACATAAATTGTAAATTATAGTTATAAGGTAAGAGTACACAAGCAAAGGTAGGATCACCACAACATTATGGACACCACTATTGATAACATACATATAGCGCCAAGCGCATACTCACATTGTTCTATTGTACTAGCATGATTATTGTTATTATTGCAATTATGATTATTATTATTACTATCATCATAACCAATGTATCCTATACTTTGTCAAAAATGTTATCACAATCTTACATAATGTCACACAATTTAACACTGCCACACTGTGAACACATTTTTGTTTCTTTCATTTCTTTCTACTAACGTCAAAATTTGTAAAGGTGTCTCATTTAACCCTAGACAATAAACCTATTTTTGATATAATCCCTTAACGTACACCCGAGGCACCTGTTTTTCTGTTTTCTTCCATCCTTTATACACTGATATTTTGTCTACACGATGTACATACAGGGAGCATTTTTTTCCAGACAGTGCACGGACGGCACAACCACCCGTCCAACCCTGTTTTTTTTTCCTTCCTATATGGAACACCAAATATATATGTATATGCCATTTTTGATTTGTAACATTTAACATCAAGATTATAAAAAACTATGTTCCATACCCTATACCCAAACCCTATGAGTACACTCTGCCCACACATCTACACAGCACCGAAGAAGAAGATGGAGAAGAAGAAAGACTACGACACCGCAACACATACACTGCTTCCCGTTCGTGAGGCCACGAACTAAAGGCCGAGGAGGTCTTGTTAAGGGCCGAGCCCTTAGGGCTCAGGACCCTACGACCCTAAAAGAGAGGACCTACACCACTGACCTCACACGCTGGACATCAACATCTAAACCCACGACCACCAGAATGCTCCAAAAACACCTAAACACCTTCTTCTACCCAAAATCCGCCCCAGGTTGGGAATATAACAAGCCTATACATTTTCTTTACACTGTAAGGAGACGGCCACCTGACACGAGGTGGTTAGTCACCTTACATCACACATACACAAAGACACTATCACCGGTATTTGGGACATCAACAATGACGACACGCCGACTCAGCAACTGGAGAACCTTTAAGAGGAAGGCCCCGAGGAGACCGAATATCTGTTGCGGCCCACGGCTCTGTGCATCTGTTTCCAGCTCCGACACATCGTCATCACCAGGTGAGAGAGTTTGCTCAGACTTCCTCATTAACTTGTAATCCTTCATCCACACCTACACTTACAATTGTATTACATTTGTCCCTCACTAAAAGGGACGCCACAATTACCATAACTGATCAAATAAATACTGATCAGTAACCTACACTCTGTACATCATTTCACACTGACTTTACACCTGTACGCCCAACCTGTTCTTTCCTAATTGTCCCTGACCGTGAATACTAGGAAGTGCAACGTCAGGTATTCCATTGTGCTCGAATAGTAGTAAGTCAGCCAGCGGCCGAGTTGCCGACTCTGCAGAGAGGCTCGCTCCTACTCGCTCATATTTAATCGCTACTCTTTGTTAATAGCTCCCTCATAGTCCCACATCCCTTGGCAAGTAATCGCACCCCCGTAGATGTGTACCCCCATTACATTACATCCTTTTACCAGCACGAACACTTGCAGTTTCCCCCAATTACGCGGAAACTTGCACCCTTCAGGAAACCACCCCTAAATTAAACACCAACACTCACTTGTTCGTCCCATCCCCTAACACCGGGATTGAACAATATTGAATGCTTAACATTTCCAATAACTTGGACAACTGGATTTAGGCTATTTCATTGAAAGAATCAACGAACTGTATAAAACTATAGGCACCTACAAGTATATTTAACTTATTAATTAAAGGTCTACAATAAACATACAGCACAATGAATTGTAGCATGAAGTTATCCTGAATAAGTCGTTTGATTAGAACGACTACTTAAATTCGAATGATTCCATTCGCTTGGAATTAGTCGTTTGCCAACGACTTGTTTCATTGGAATGATTTCCAACGATTGCTTTTGGATCAGTTGTTTGCAAACGACTTGTTTATGATGCGGTGAGTAGTCGATGAATTCATTCGACTGCTGCCCATCTCTACTGCGTAGTGGATCTCTGGGAGACTTAGTTGTGAATACATGGCAGCAACTAAGAAGAGGATTATTATGACTGTCAGCTGACAGTATGAGAGGAAAAGAAAAACGTAGCGATGGCTTTTGCGGTGAGATTTGTAAACTTGCTTTGTAATGTTTGGTAGTCAAAAAAGTCAACCCCTGGCACTATACAGCCCTTGACGGGCTAAGGCCGACCAAGCGACCGCTGCCCAGCCATTCGGCCTGCAGATATTGAGGTGACGCGTGATCAGCGCGTTGGGTCCCCTCGGCCGTTAACCTTGGTTTTCGTGATCGGGGCGCTGTCTCACTGTCAGACTGCTACTCAATTGTCCTCACGAGGCTGAGTGCACCTCGTTCCAACCCTCACGTAAGCTTTAAAATCCCTGATGTTGCCGGGGATCGAACCCGGGGCCTCCGGGTGAGAGGCAGGCGCGCTACCCCAACACCACGGGGCCAGCTTGGTTTGGTAGTCGGTTAATTATATTAACCTTAGGCTTCGATGATTTTAAGTTACGGGAAGCAAAGATATTATCGTCGAGTTTCACTACAGATATTTGATTGAAAGGCAAGTTGGCAAACAAGGCAAGAGTAGGTTGACGTATCCAGCTGGTGTTTTATGGATGAATTAAAGGAAAAGGAGCCATGTCCGGAGGTGAAGAGATCACATTGATATTGATATATGAAGTAGATTTGTCTGGTTTTGGAAAATAAATGTCATTACTGGTTGGTTGGTTCCTTAGTTTAGGGGCTGCGACAACGCGGTCATGTAGCCCCGTGTACTTTGGGTGTGTGTAGAATCTGTCCGATAACCGGTGTTAATTGTGATGACTGTATTATTGTGTGTATCTGGTTTTTTTATTTCAAGTAAGGACTGCAAATTTGAATTTTTCAAATAGTTCCTACTTTTGCCGCCAACCGCCACCGTCAACGACTACTAGGCCTAGTTCAGAACTTAGCTACTAGACGCCACCGCAGTCAATGTCATTACTGTCGGATCTACTATACCCAAAGGTTTGGATGAAAAGCTTACTATTGATTTAGAAGACTGTACGTATTGAACGTGGATATGTGGATTGTCGTTGAAGACATAATATGATGTTAGGAATTTATTAATGGAACTTCTACATTTACCTACTTTTGTGTTTTCTAAGATTGACCATTTATTATGAGGAGGTCAAACAATATATTCAGAACAAGGAACAATACAGAACAGTGCGCCACAATACCGGCTCTTGCCCACTCGAGTATTCGATAACTGAGTCTCTGGTGGTGTGTATGTGTTACCAACTGTTGAGGATGAAATTTCTTTAAAACATACATTTCTGAGGGTTCAAATACACAACATTTCCTCCCTCTTTTAAATTGAACTTGTTAAGTCTATGGTGAAAATCTTAATGGTGGGCGGCGTTTGCGTGTAGACACGCGCGGTATAACTGGAGTAGCTGGTGTTGGTGTTCGGTTCCCCGGATCACTTGTGGCATCCTCTCAGCTGGTACTGCGGTAGCTGGTGCTGGGAAGAACCGAACACGTCGCGGCCTAGGCGGAATTTCGGTAGGTTCATCGCTGGTCGGTTCCTGGTTCTCTGTGTTTGGCCGTATTCCTGGAAATGGCCTAATTTGGTCGATGTGGTGCTTTATTCGTTTCTCCCGGTAGTTGATATCATAGTGAAGATCTCCAATGCGGGCTGCGATCGTACCGGGAAACCACTTGTCCAGGTTCGGGTTGCCAGAGGGGAAGTAGACTGACTGACCCGCTTCGAAGGTGCGGAATGTAGAGTCCATTTCTGCTTTCGTTTCTCGCAGACTCTAGTGCGAACGTCTTTGGGTCTCGCCAGGTTGAGACGTGTCCAAAGTTCTCGTCCCAGGAATAGTTGAGATGGAGATTGTCCGGTGGTAGAGTGCGGCGCTCTTCTAAATTGGCGAAGGAACTCGTTCAGCTTTGTCTGCAGAGTTCCTTTGGTTGTTATCATCGCGTAGAGGGCATCCTTCACCGTTTGGACATACCGTTCTGCATGGCCATTAGTTGATGGATGGTATGGTGCTGTAAGCTTGTGGTACTTCACACCACTGTTCTGCAGGAACGCCTTGAATTCTTCTGAGATGAACTGCCTGCCATTGTATGAAACGACGGTGACTGGGATGCCGTGCGCTGTGAGCAGGTCATCCATCAGGGAGATTGTTGCTGTAGCTGTCGTGGTGGTTGTTGTCTTCACCTCGAGGCACTTGCTGTAGGCGTCTACAACAATCAGAAGCATGCTGTCAGCTACTGGGCCCGCGTAGTCGTTGTGAATGCGTTCCCGCGGTGCCCTCGGGTACTCCCAGTGATGCTCGCGGAACTTGGGTGCAGCGTGCGCATGGGGTGCAGGACTTTGCGAGCTTCTCGATGTCGGAGTCGATGCCTGGCCAAAACACAAGGGAACGTGCCATTCCCTTCATTTTGACGATCCCCAGGTGAGCTGCATGGAGGTCGTTGAGGATAGCATCTCGCAGTGCAGGTGGAACCACTACTCTGTGCTCGAACATCAAGCAGTTGGCGGCGAGCGTGTATTTTACCTCGGGTGCCTTGAAGTCGTGGCGGGAGAGATCTTGGCCTCCTTCCAGACGTTTGACAATTCTACCGAGATCAGGGTCCTTCCTGCTCTCTCGTGCAATGGCTTCGGATTTGACTGGTAACTGCTGCGTCTGGTGAACTGTAAAAAAATCAAAGTCGTCGTAATCCTCTGTTTCCTCCCTCTGTTGCGAGATTGAGTTTTGGATCGTGTTGACGGTCGATGGTAACGGTGCTCTAGAGCAGTAGTCAGCGTTGGCGTTTTGCTTCGATGTTTTAAAAACCACAGTGTAGTTAATGTTTGCGAGGTAGTCGGCATAATTGGCCATGCGACTAATGCACAGGACTGGTAGCGACTTGTCTGGATGTAGGACCTGCGTCAGGGGCTTGTGATCCGTGATTAGCGTGAAGTGTCCAGCGTACAGATAGTTGAAAAACTTTTGTACTGCCCAAACGATGGCGAGCGCTTCCTTGTCGATCTGGGGGTACCTTTGCTCCGTACATGACATTGTTCGACTAGCATATGCGATATGCCGTTCTAGTCCGTTGCTGAGCCGGTGAGACAGCACTGCACCGAGACCGGTTTTGCTGGCGTCCGTTGCCAGCAAAAGCGGTAGTGTTGGATCGTACTGTATAAGGACCTGCGGTGAGGTTAGAGCGTCCTTGATGTCCTGGTAGGCCCTGTCGCCGTCTGGTGTCCATATGAGAGGATACTTCAACAGCAAGTCCCTGAGTGGCCGATCTCTCGTTGACAGGTTATGGATGAAAGCACTGCAGTATGTCGCTTTACCCGAAAACAGCTGGAGTTCCTCTGGAGTCGTTGGTTTCGGCGGGTCCCGTACGGCTTGGATGTGCGCATCAGACTTATGAATGCCTGAAGCATCGATCTTGTGGCCAAGAGCTTCCAGGACAGGTTCTGCAAAGCTGCATTATGCTCGGTTGAGCTTGAGACCGTGTTGGCGAAGGCGCTCTAGCACCACGGTGAGGGCCTCCATCAGATTGCCAAAACTATCGGCAAAAACAATGGTGTCCTCAAAGAAACTCACAACATTTGGGAGTTTCTGCAAAAGCGTGTCCATTCGCCGTTGCCAGATAGCGGGGATGTTGGCTGCTCCGTAGACAGCATGAGTTGGACGGATCAGGCCATGGGTTGGAGTGTTGAGCGTGAGGGCTTGGCTAAACTCATCATCGACCTCGAGATGAGTGTATGCGTCTGTGACGTCCAGGTGACAGAAGAGGGTGGCACCACGCAATTGGTTGAACAAGTATTCCACTTTCGGAATCGGGTGTTCATCAATGATGATCCGCGGGTTGAGAGTAGGTTTGTAGTTCCCGTGATTCTCAACTTGCCGTTCTTCTTCACAACGACCTGAGTTGTTGACGCCCACTCTGAGTAGTCGATCCTCTTGTAGAAATCAGATGCGATTTTTGCGACAATTTCTTTGGCATAGGCATCTCGCAGGGCTACAGGAATGTCACGGGCTCGGGAGAAGATTGGGGTGGCGGCATCCTTCAGGTGCATCTTCACTGGTGGGCCTGACAGCTTCCCGGGGGTATCACTGAAGACATCATGGTAGCGGTTGAGGGTGGCGTCAAGTTCCTTTTGCTGGTCCAGGGACAGAGACTGTTTGACGGAGAGTTGGTGGAACGGTTCTGATTTTCCAAAAAGCTGCTCGAAATTGATCTCTCGCACAAACTCAGAGATCCACTCTCGACCAAGGAGTGTCTCGAATTCATCGTCGACGATGTAGAGGTTGAGGTTCCTGGAGATGGTGCCAATGGTAGCGGTGACTGGTGTCTTCCCGATGCAGTTAATACGGTGGCCAGATTAGCTCGCATAAATACGATCAACCTTCTGTAAAATACAACTTGGTTTGATCATACCTAACCTCAGTTTACTCATTGAACAGGGGGCGCCGGTGTCTAGTTCCATCTTGACGGTGGTTCCCCTTTATGATGACATCAATCAACTGCTTCCCTGGAGACTGCATTGTTCCGATGACCTCAACTTTGTTGAAATGATGTATGACATCAACGCAGTCAGCTGGTTGTTCTCCTTCGGTCACGTGATTTGTATTCCGCTGCTTTGGTTTGGACCTACAAACTTTAGCAATGTGACATTTCTTGCCACATGTCCGGCATTCTGCGTTGAGGAACCTGCACTGACTGCGTGGATGTTCCCCACCACACCCCGCGCACAATGAATGGTTACTTGATGTTCCCTGATTTGCTGGATGCAATCCTTGTTCAGGCCTTGATTGGTCGGATTTCTGTTGACAATTGGTCGATATCCCACGTTGCCATTGGTTGCCACCCCTCCGCGACTGTGGCTTTTCGAAGCCTATCCGATTGGTTGAATCGGATTTTGAGGTTATATTCGAATTCTTAACCTCGTCAACAGTGTTCCGGGTGGCTTCGAGTGCGCAGGCTATCTCGTACGCAGCAGTGAAGCTCTCCGGTTTCTTGGCAATAATTTCGTCACACATGTCCCTCGATTCCAAAACTTTAAGCAGTTGCTCAATTAGCATGCGGTCTAAAAATTCTCCGTACTCACAGTGTATTGCTGCTTGTCTTAATCTGAGAGTGAAGCTGGCAATCGTCTCCCCTGCTCTCAGCATGACGTTCTGGAATTGTATGCTCTCTGCATATTTGCTACGGCTGGCGTCGAAATGGTTAGACAATCTTGACTGGATTTCGCTGTATGAGAGAGTTTCCGGGTCGACGGGACTTACTAGAATCTTCAAAGCTTCGTTAAGTTCGGCGCCCATGTAGACACGTGCGTACTGCGCGTGTTCGTTTTCGGGTACCTTACTCAGACCGAGCGCCCATGTGAACCGCGTGAAATAGTCCCCTATAGTGGTCCCATCGGCGGCGTGGTATGCTGACATTGAGAATTGTGGTGGTCTAGGCCGTTCCGGTGACATCGGCTCATTCCCGATGCCGCCTCGTGTGGTAGATTCCCTGATAGCGCTAGCAATAATCCCAAAAAGAGTCTGAAGAAGTTCTGTGGATATTCCTTCTGCCATGATGAAGGATTCTTCACTGATACACTAACCTGCGTGGAGTTGAATTTCGTTCGGTAGCACGTTTCGCACAAGTTTCACGGCGTGGAGTTGAACTTCGGCACCGCAAACGTAATTTATCAATCTTACTTCTGACACCACTTTTGTGTTTTCTAAGATTGACCATTTATTATGAGGAAGCCAAACAATATATACAGAACAAGGAACAATACAGATCAGTGCGCCACAATAACGGCTCTAGTCCACTCGAGTATTCGATAACTGAGTCTCTGGTGGTGTGTATGTTTTACCGTCTGTTGAGGATGAAATTTCTTTAAAACATACATTTCTGAGGGTTCGAATACACAACACCTACCTTTGAGGATTCCACTGAATTGAGGCTAAAGGACTTTATGTTTATGTTGGATAATTTGAAGTTGGGAAAAATGTTTAAGGAATTGTGTGAGGTGATAGTTTAAAAGTAAGTACCCTGATCTTATGTTTCTACATCTCTTGTGTGATGTTGTATCAATGTATTTTATGTTTACAAGAGTTTAGTGCTTTTCAGTCGGTCAACACGAATGTACCCAAAAGAGATGGGTTATGCCCTAATCCTGAAATAAATTACATGAGATTAATAAAACACTAGGATGACCAGTTTCGATCGTCAAGCGATCATCATCAGATCCAATACACTTAGGCTATAAAATCTATGTTTGAAATACAGGTGAAAATATTTACAATATGTACATTTATTTAGTTGCAGTATTGGTACTGCAACTGTCAGTGTATGCTAAATGCAGAATATATGTTAGGTGAAATGCTAAATGGTGATGGCTATCCGGAGATTGTACTTTAGAGAGATTATATGGTTGTAAACTATGGTTAAACTATAAAATTTTTAGGCTAACTACTTATCTGATTGTCTTCCGTACTACAGCTATTCGCAGTTTCCGTGCTCACTTGAACTCGCTGTGCGGTCGACTGCGGTGGTTATCTTAACGACTGGTTTTTCCCTGCCTTCCCCCCCCCTGTCCCTACGTGCTGTGGGGAGTGATCGCGATGTGTTTATGTGAGGTGTTGCCAACCTAGATAAGATGTATGTTATTGAATGAGGTGGATCTACAACTATTAAAGACCGTGGATTAGTCCTCGCCACGCGTGGAGCATAACCCATTCGAACTAAGCGTTGACGGTCTTATGAGGACGTCCCGGCACCTTTAATACTGCCTCTAATATGGGCCTTGGTTTATTGCAGAAGAAAAGTACATCGTACACCTGATCCAGATAACATTTACCTATTAAAACCCCCTAATTTCCCCCCCCCTTTTTTATCTAGATTGGCTGTGTCGCTAAATTGTGTTTTGTTTCCGACAGGGTGTGTTTTTTAGTAGCGTGAAGAGGGGTGAGCTCTCCATGAACGTGTGTTCATTTAGATTGTTGGGATTGTTTCGTTTGGCTAGGTGTATCTCGATTGCTTCCTTTATGTCAAGAGCTCTGCCTTTCGATTCGTGATGGATTATTTTAAGGTCCGACTCTATGTTGGTAAAGCTATGCCCTGCGTCACACATATGTTCGCACACGGCTGAATGTGTTCCGTATCTTATCGCATTTCTATGTTCATTATAACGTGTGTCTACTCGCCTTCCACTCTGCCCGATGTAATTAGCTTGACAATCGGTGTCTTGGCACGTTATAGAATATACCCCTGACCTTGAATACGGGTCACGTTTATTTAGATTACTATTTAGGAGGTGCCTAGCGGTTGTGTTTTTCGTCGTGAAAGCTATCTTTATGCCTTGCTTTTTGAATAGGTTAGTGATTTTATATGTATTCGCATTCATATAGTTGAAACGCGGAAAGTTTTTCTCATTACTGTCCGGTTTGGGAATCGTTTTATCTTTATTTTTATGTTTGGCTATAATTTGATTTATTTTGCTTGGCGAGAAGTTGTTTTCCTTTGCTATTTGC
Source organism: Meconema thalassinum (assembly GCA_946902985.2). Classification (NCBI taxonomy): domain Eukaryota; kingdom Metazoa; phylum Arthropoda; class Insecta; order Orthoptera; family Tettigoniidae; genus Meconema; species Meconema thalassinum. Next base: position 1,851,822,409 of record OX336388.2, read on the forward strand.
ATAATAGTTCTTATTTCCTTATTATAGTTGTCTTTCTGATGATGATCGCTTGACGATCGAAACTGGTCATCCTAGTGTTTTATTAATCTCATGTAATTTATTTCAGGATTAGGGCATAACCCATCTCTTTTGGGTACATTCGTGTTGACCGACTGAAAAGCACTAAACTCTTGTTTACTAAGGCAACACTGAAAATATGGCTTCAAACACCACAATATTTTATGTTTGAAGGAATACATTGAATATCTACCAGTTTTACCAGTGTATCATTTCCTAGTTATGGTATTCATTAGCGACGTCAAGCTGGTAGCCGGGTTAAATGTTTGCAAAAGGCCCAGCACCATCCATCAACAGGGCCTGTAAAAGGGTAGATGCGTCAGTGTTTGTGCAGTAGCGTGGTTGACAAATTATCCCACATTTTGTTGGTTTGAAGTTTTTGTGAGTGACAGACTGGGAAACGATAAACTTAAAAAACTTAACATCCAAGTGTGTTACGATGTATTTGTGTATAATGTTTTATTTATTGTTTCATGGACGAATATTTGAGGAAAGCTATATCTTATTTATCCAAGGAAGAATTATGTGATGAGATTGAAATAAGAGGTGGCGTACGTAATTGTCATCGTGAAACGTTTCTGCTAGCCCACACTGTTGGGTGAGAAATGTAACTGTTTACCTTTGCCTAAGCTACCGTATGTTGTTTTAATGGGCGCCAAGACCTCAATGCAATGTTGAAATCTAAATTTGTATTTAACAACGTCTAGCTCTGGGAGAACACATTCAAGACTCTATTCACTCAGATCGTGGTATGATTTGATCATTAACCCAACAAACAATTGTATCAGGAGAAGGAATTGGTCTATATCTAATGCTACCTACTGAAAGCAAAGATTGCATTGTAAAAGAAATGAATTTATTATATAAAACAAGTATAGCAAAATTAATAAAAATAATAAGTATAAAATTTAAATTGGAGCGTTGTGATTTGAATATTACCGATAGAAAATTACGTGAAAACGGAGTCTGATAAATTGATTTTACTCTTATTTCCAAGCTATGAAGTTACTGAAATATGAAATATAAAACAAAGAAAAATGAGAGATTGCGTATTTCTGCGTCATTTGCGCTTACCATTGGAAATTGCCAAGGCATTTCCCTCGTTCTTGATGATGTTGTGAGCTTCCCACAGTCTCCTGGACGTCGTCATCTCCGTCGGAATTTGATGATATTCTGGTAGATTAGATAATTCTATGGTCCGTACCTCGGACCCAAACACTCGTACAACCAAGTTTTACAAAAGTTCGTCGCTAACTCCACTGAACATCGGAGCGACACGCACTTGCGACCGTACTCTGCACGTTCTACACAGATAGTCGCTAACTCCACCGAACATCGGAGCCCCTCGCACGCGCATCCATACTCGCAAGTATTTCACAGATTGTCCTCGTCTCACGGCGCGTCGAACGATATATTCACCTGTCGGTTCCCCCACTCCAGTCTCAACTTCCAGCTTACGTTGTCTCCGCTGATGGGCTGAGCACGCCGCCAGTTCCCCTCCTCTGCCTCATTACACTCGGCGCGCGAGAGTTCCGTTTCGACAATTCGCCTTTTCTAGACCTTGCGACCCAAGATTGCGTCATGCTTCTCGACAGGAATCAGCTTGTATTTGAAATCCCAGTGAGTCACGTCTCTCGATATACCCTAACTGACAAAAATCCGTAAAATTCCGTAATCACATAATTTTCTATGATATTGTCGTTCGTAATAATTTGCTTGATAGCGTTTTCTAAGACATAGAAAACCTATCTGAATGCTAATAATTTTTATAAAATGCTCCGAAAATACCTAAATAATAATTATAATAAATTAATAATAATAATAATAAATTAACATGAAAAATTCTCTTGGCTGAACAATTTGCCGCGTAAATAAATATAGAATGGCTTCCTACTGACTTATGCCAGTTGCATAAAACCCCTCGAAAAACACGTTACATATTCGTCTCGGATCATCGGATGATTTACCGTGACGACGGTCCATTATCCGATTATTCCAGACACGTTAATAAACCCCATCCAAAATACATATTACATAAATGAAATCACCCTAAATTACAGATATATACACTCATAATTTTTCTTCACGCACTTTGCGTCAAAGTTTGTTGTCACTATGGATTGCACTTTGCAACCAGTCCAATGTTTTACATATTGAATAGTGTTCCACGGATATTTCCGCCTCTCAAATTTCTCTATGTTGGAGAAATAGACATAATTAATGTGTGAGCACTATGTATTTATGATGTCATATCACACGCATTGAAGGTGTTCTGATATATTTATATCACCATAGAACTTCCTAATTTCACTGGAGGTCCCCTCCTTATGGTGACATTTAATTCCACCTATCACTGAGCACACGATCACACTATTGTGGCAGCGCCTCGTGACCATAATACTTAATCTCTCTTTAAAGTAGATTAAATTAATATTGACTTCTGAAAAAAAAAAACAGTAAATGCGCATTACATATAACACCAAATATTTCTGTGCCGTAATCGCCCTGTCTTGTTAAGTTCCCGTTAACCATATTCTACTTAATACTAGTTCTCAACACAGACCATTTCTCCTCACACAAATAATACCATTGTACAAATTATCTTAAATTACACACTTACAAATCTTACATGGCGAGGCCGTAAACAGAAATCACGTGTGCTGATATGTATGAGTTTCATGAAGGACTGTCTCGCATTCTGATGGCCCATCTTTTATCTCGTGGACGCCTTAAGCTAACAAGCCCTATTCAAGCGCTCCCCCATCTCTTGGAGATAAATGGGAACCCATCAGCGCTGCCAAAATGGCCTTGGTGCATCGAGACAATTTAGTGCTCAACAGCATCCGACAATCCCGTCATATTTCCCTGTACCTTAAAAACTCTCATTTACTTACATACTACCCCCCTGTGTGACTTCCGATACGCCTGCCTTAAGACCAGATCCTCCCACGCACCAAATACCACACTTACTCATTTGATAGGCTGGCTCGCCAGCTAAACACACTCACTTTATGACACATATTTTCGTAGACTATGTATATTATACGTTCCGTATAATCTGTTTCCCTCACTATTCTCCAGCACATATGCTGTTTTGCCAATACGTTTGGAAACTATAAATGGGCCCTCGTAGAGATAAAAGAACTTGGACATGACTTTCTCTAGCTTATTTGACTGTTTCGGCACTCTAAGTAAGACTCTGTTTCCCGGCTCGAATAGGTCAAATTTAATTTCTTTTTGTTGGCGAATTCTCTTTTGTGCTGACTTAGATAAATTCTGTTTCGCCAACTGGACAATGTAATCCATCCCCGGTTGCTTACCCTCATTTAATCCCAACACCCTCGCTAGTTCATTTTGTGGTCTTTTTCCGAAGTGAACTTCGTATGGCGTCAATTTCGTGCTCTCATGCTGGACAGAATTCAGCCAAGTCTCGACCTTGGGAAGATGTCCAACCCAGGCCGCATGCTTGTCATGCACTAGAGTCCGAAAAAGACGAGCCACTTCCCTTAATGGACGCTCTGCAGAATTACCCTGAGGGTACCTTACAGAGGAATGAACGTGTGTTATACCAGCTTCCTGCATACTGGTTCTCCATTTCTTTGCAGTAAACTGTGGTCCACTGTCAGATAGTATCCTGAGAGGAAGGCCAAACTCAGGTACATACTTATTAATGATCAGACGGCTACACGCTAGTCCCGTGGCTTTCCTTAGCGGATATAGCTTGACATACTTACTAAAAGCGTCAATAACTATAAAAATATACTCGTAGCCGTACTGTCCTTTAACGATCGGGCCAAATAAATCCACACACAGTAGTTCGCCGGGACTACTGGTGAGAACTGCAGATCTCTCCCCCACTAAATATTTAACTGGATATTTACTCCTTTGACAGGTGTCACACTTAGCTAAAATTCTCCTAACATCCCTTCCCATTTTACTCCAAATGAAGTCACGACCAATTTCATAGAAGACCTTGGCAGCACCAAAGTGTCCTAATTCCCTATGAATGAACCAAATTAGCTCCTCCCGCAAAGTGGCAGGAACACATATTGCCCACCGATTATTCCTACATTTCCTTGCAAGAAGCCCATCCTGCATCTTGTACGTGAACCGTCCTACTTTCACATACTCTTCTTCACCTATTTCCAACCTAGCCAGTGGCTCCTTTAACTTGACGTCATCACGTTGCTCCACTAGCATGTTTCTCAGTGTCTGTAACGATGCCCTGTTGCTACTGTCCACACATGCACATATTAAAATACCATCCTCTGCTTTAACCACAGGATAATCCCTACATAAATTAGTGTCCCTCGATAGCATGTCTGCAAGAATGTTATCTTTACCTTTAATATATTTTACTGTGAATTCGTATTCCTGCAGAGCAAGAATCCACCTACTAACTCTGTTAGAACTGAGTTTACAAGTTCTCATATACAGTAATGCATGGTGATCTGTGTGGATCTCAAATTTCCCCCCTACTAAATACATTCTAAATTTCCCTAAACTGAAAACGATACCTAAAAGCTCTAACTCAGTAATCGTGTATCTTTTCTCTGCTGCTGTCAGTCCTCGCGAGGCTAAAGATACAATGCACAGATTACCCTCATCATCTTTCTGACATAATACTCCAGCAATGCCTATATGTGAAGCATCTGTCATAACCACATATTCCTTATCTTTTAACGGATATTTCAGCACTACATCTTTCTCAAAACCTTCCTTCAGCGCTCTAAAAGCCTGTTCATGCTTGGACTCCCATCTCCACCGAGTCCCACTTTTAAGCAATTCCCTGAATGGTTCTACCAACCCTGAGTATTTAAGAACGAACCTCCTGAAAAAGTTGCAAATTCCCAGGTAAGTTTTTAACTGTTTAACATTCTGTGGCACCTCTGCGTTAAGTATCTTATTAACCCTACTTTCCTCTGGTGTCACACCTCTACTCGACACTCTATGACCTAAAAATGTCACTTCTAACTGACAGAATGACGACTTAGACAGCTTCAAAGTGAACCCTGCCTGATCTAACTTCTGAAAAACTATATTTAAATGACATAGATGCTCCTCAAAACTGCGTGAACTAATTACCATATCATCAATGTAAATGGTTACAAACTCTCCTGTGTCATCCCCTAATGCGATGTTTAAAGCCCTAATTAAAGCTGCTGAACTACTCTTTAACCCATAAGGTGTTCTAAAAAATTGATAAAGGTTATATTTATGACTAAAAGCTGTAAATGGTCTATCTTCGTACATAAGTGGCACTTGCCAAAAACTGGAACTCAAATCTACACAAGTGAAATACTTCTTCCCCTCAAATGTTTGCATTAATTCTTCTATTGACATAGATTTCAGCTGATCTGAACTAATTCTACTGTTAACCAAACGAGCGTCTAAACAAATACGAACAGTGCCGTCGGTCTTGGGTACCGTTATCAAAGAATTAACATACGGACTGTTAGAGTGCTCAATAATCCCATCTTCAAGCATCTGATTAATTTGTGCCTCAACTGCACTCTGATAAGCGAAAGGTACAGGATATCTATGTCCTGTGAATACTGACCTATCAATAACGTTCAATGAATGTGTATAGCAATTGGCCATACCAATGCGATCCTCAAAAACTCTCCTATTACACCATAACACATCATAGAGCCGAACACACTGTTCATCCTCTATATTTCCCTGAAATGCAGCCTCACGTAACGAGTCCTCTAGACTTCCGTTCGTAATCACACTGCCCACAAAACATGGAGAACCCCGCTCTACGGCTGGCGATATCTCATTTAAAGTACAAATCACACCTACAATACTACTTCTCTGAATATGGTCATTGAACGCTACTTCTACTTCAGAATCTCCCCATTTAAATTTCAAACTCCCTACATCATAACATAAGTTACCAGACACTCTACTTAGCCACTCTGAACCCAAGATAACACTGAATACTAAATTTGGAATTGCAAGACAAATCTGCTTCTCTACATGATTATTAATTTTAATGTCTACTAAAACTTGCTTAGAAATTACTTTAGACCTCTTCCCAACAGCTGTGATAACAAAAGTGCTTTTAATTGGCATCTCCTCAAAATTTACTCCAGTTCCTTTCATTTTATCATAAAATGCACTACTTATGCAACTCTTCATACAACCACTATCAATTAAAACATCTGTGTACGCCTCGGACACGTTAAATTTAACTATGGGGCTCTTACTAACCACTTCCTGAATAATACCTTCATCATTTAGTTCATGTAATAATTCATTTCTTACGTTTAGGTCATAGGGTTCCTGTATAATTGTATGGACAGGGCATGCTACAGACTGAGATTCTGACCTTACTTCGCAGCCTGGTTCGCGTTTAAAGAACCGCTACAGCTGGCCGTAGTACTACTAACTACTAAACTGGTCTGGTTGTTCTGGGCTGTGTTGTCATTGTTTGGCTGTATATTACTACCACTAGGCTGTCCTCTTCCTTGACCCCTATTCTGGTTGTAATTATTGTCATTATAATTTCTCCCTTGATTTCCCCTGAAATCATTGTTTCTCCCTTGATTTCCCCTGTAATCATTGTTCCTCCCTTGATTTCCCCTGAAATCATTATTCCTCCCTTGGTACTGATTACCATAGCCATTTCCTCTGTTCTGATTTAGCTGATTACTATTATTTCTATTTTGAGCGTTGGCCCCTTCGCCACCGTTCCCTTGAACTTCCTGATGCCTGGCTTCATTAGGTCTATTATTATTATTATTACCCTGGTTCCGATTGAAATTGTCCTCTTAACCCCCTCTCCCTAGTGCATCAAATGTGCTTAACAAATTTTCTACTTGTGATATAGTCTTTACATTCTGGATACAAGCAGCCTCCTTGATCCTATAGGGAAAGTGCCTAAGTAGCAATCTCACCACATCACTTTCCTCCTTCAAGCCATCCAGATATTTACACACTAATACCTGCCCTAAAAAGTATTCGGTCATGGTGGAGCTTCCCTTAGGGTTATATTTACCACACACTACTCCCTCACGATGCTGCGACTGAATAACCTCATTCCAGAACTTTTCACAGAATTTCATTTTAAAATCATTAATATCAGTAAACTTGTCTCTGTAGACAGCAAACCAATTCCTCGTTTCCCCCACAAACACTTGTTCTAAAATTTCAACTACCTGGCACCACTCAATACTACCATTTTCCAACCTCTCCCCGAATTTATTTTCTATAGTGTTCATGAACTCCATTGGGCACCCCTGTCGATTGCTGAACTTACCCAGTTCTACCTCCCTGTGTGTGCTATTCACAAAAACTGGCCTATTCTGGCTATTTTCTTGCCTGATCCTAGCTTTTAATTTTAATTCTAATTCTGCGATTTACTCCTCAGCCTTCCTCTCAATACTGTTTACTGTTAATTTAATGTTTCCTTCTGATTCTTCTACTTTATCATATAGCTTTGCTTGTTTCTCCTCAATCTTGCTAATGCTCTCTTTATTACTCTCTCTTAAATCATTTACTTCTGCAACTATTTGTGAGTGGACTTTCTCAATTCTACCCCCCAGCTGTTCCTTAACCTCTTTAGTAGCTACCTGAATTTTGTCAATTTCTCCCCCCAATTGCTTTTTGACCTGCTGTGTTTCCAGTTGCACTAGTTCTTTTAAATTTTCAGCCTGTGTACTGATTCTAATTTCCAACTCCTCCTGTACTTTTCCTAATTTTCTGTCTACATCTGCAATAATCTCTTTAGCCTTTTCTTCCATCACCCCCCTGATCTCACCTCTAATCAGTTCGAATTTGTCACTCATTTCCCTACTGTTTTGTTCTTATTTAGCATTTAAAGTTTCAGTACTCTCTCTATTTTCCTTACTGTTTTGTTCTAATCTGGCGTTTAAACTATCGCTCAATTCCCTATTACTCTCTTTATTTTCCCTACTGTTTTGTTCTAGTTTAGCGTTATTCTGTTCTAACTTTGCATTTAAAGCTTCTGTACTTTCTTTATTTTCCCTACTATTTTGTTCTAATTTAGCGTTATTCTGTTCTAACTTTGCATTTAAGGCATCACTACTAACTTTGTTCTGATACATAAACTCGAGAAGTAAAGTTTTTAATTCTGGTTGGCCGCCTACACTCCCTGTTTCAGTATCGGGATTTACCTCCGCTACCCCGGTACTACCATCACTCGACATACTGCTCGTATCATCACTCTCCCGTTGATGACCACTACGTAACCTCATCTGTCTTTCTTTCTCATCCCCCATAATGATATACACTGATACAGACAAATAACCCCCAAAATACAGGCACAATCGTGAACTAGATGTCATTCTGCTAAAATCATTGAAATCTATTCTTATTTGAGAACTTCCTGACGATCACCCTTACTGGACAAAAGGTGAGTCAGGTATTGAAAATTGTGTCTCTGAATTGTTAAAGTTGACAAGTCTTCGTCTTATCGTGTGAACAAATTGCGTTATCGTTCCTTGCATTGGATTCATCGTTTAAGGAGGATAATTGATTTTTGGTTGAAAAGTGATGTTGATGTTTCTGTTAAGTTGACTAGTTTGCGTTCCAAGCTTACTGAATGTTTTAATCGGTTTTCATCGGGTGGTTTTGAGGATAATACTGGTGAATCGGTTGTATGTTTGGAAAGTGTGGATTCTAATGGCTGTGATTCGTGTGATTTGAGTGTGAATAATTATTGTATTGATAATTTAGAATCTGTGGCGATGGATAATAGTGAAGGGAGGTCGGATTAATTGCAAACTAGATCTACTACACGGGTAGCTAACCAAAGAGAGTCACCGAGTAATGCAACTGAGGTTAGGTCGAACTCATAGTTCTAACAATTTAAATGAAAGAGGTAACCAGTCGACTGAACATTTTTCATTCCATAACGTTGGTAGTACTCTAAATAATGCTGGATTTGGTCATTCACATAATTCTAGGGGCGTACTAACTGAAGATAACGTAATTGGTGTTCGAGAAGTGGTTGATAGGGTTAATTTGAATGATGTATTAAACGAGAATGCCTCTTATAACGTTGTTTCTCAAATTAAGGTAAGTGCTGTGAGTGATATTAAATTTGTTAATCTGCCCAATCCTTTATCTCTGATTCTCAAGGATTTTCATGTGTGCAATGGTTAGTGAAGTTTTTGAAGAAATTAGTTGAGCTGAAGGATAGTGCCCGTGTATTTGGTCTCTCGGAAGTACAAATTCTTAGGATTGTATACCCATATACTGAGGGTATGTTACGAGAGAAATTAATTGAAAAGTTGAGCGCTAATTGTACTCTTGAGGAATTTCATTTGGAGGTCTTAAATTTTTTCCTTACTCCACGTACCTAGGTACCTACGTACGTAGGTAAATGTAGAAGTTCCATTAATAAATTCCTAACATCATATTATGTCTTCAACGACAATCCACATATCCACGTTCAATACGTACAGTCTTCTAAATCAATAGTAATCTTTTCATCCAAACTTTTGGGTATAGTAGGTCCGACAGTAATGACATCGTGACTATTTGTTTAGAGTTCAATGTATGGAAGAGACCTTAAACGAATATTTTCTGGACATCAATACTTATGCCAAGGTTTTTGCGGCTAAACTAACTGAAAAACAGATTGTAGGTTCATTAGTAGAAGGTATGAATCCTATTTATCGTACTTATTTAACCATGAATGCCAAACCTAGGACCTTCGTCGAATTTGATGAACTTATTTTATCCGCTGAAAAGGTTAAGAGAGCTAACATGTCACGTGTGGATTATACTTCATTTCAGTGTAACCATGTTTTGGGTAATATAGGTTATGTTCATCCTCAGAGTACCTTACAGAGGCGTGAAGCAGTGCAGCAGATTGTCAGTCATCGGGATCCTGTTTATTTTAGAAATTTATTTCAGGAGAATGCAGCACAGGGGAGTAAAACATTAGTGTCTACTAGCGTACAACGCTATGTACCTCAGGGGCGTAGTGATCAGAGTTCCAGGGGTGGTAGACCCAGTTCTCGTAAGCGATGTGATTTATGTGGCTCCTATAATCACATTCGGCGCTGCTGTGATGCAGGGTGGTTTGGTAATTTCTGATTATTATGTTGTTGTTATTGTTTTTTCTAAATTGTGTGTGGGAAATTTTTATTTCGTCTGAATCGTGCGAACCTGTAATATTTCTTCTTGTATGTTCTTTTTGAAATTGTGTACGGTCTGAAGTGACAAACTTGTGTAAATGTATTTGAGTGTGCGAGTGTGGGTGATTGTAATTAGTTCTGTTCTTGTAATCGGGTGGGTTTTGTCATCGTTTCTTGATGTTAATTAAGGTTAGGGTATATTTTAGCTTCAAATTAAACTGATTTTGATTAAAATACGCCGAACGTATAAAGAGACATTATGTTGGGATATTATAGGTAGGTATTTACAAACCACTTCTATTCTCCGAGTAATGACTTGTTCATCTATTTACTTGTTGATTCATGAAGGTAAGTGCTTGCCGAAAATGTTGTTTGGTGATGGGTGATCATGCTATGCCAGGATAAAATGCGGCTAGTATGGCATGTTGATTTACAGTGTGTTTAATTGAATCATAATAATAATAATAATAATAATCTTATTGGTTTTACGTCCCTTTTTAACTACTGCGGCTTTTAGGGACGCCGGGGTGCAGGAATTTTGCCCCGAAGGGGATCTTTAACGTGCCAGTAAATCTACTGACACGGCTCCCTCGCATTTGCGCACCCTCAAATGCCAGCTGACTGCGCCAGGATACTGTGCCCGTTTGGACCGAGATCCAACGACCACATTTTGTAGAATACCGATATCAGATCAGCACGAGAAAATATATCTCAGAGTCTATCTAGGTGAATACTTGGGTCTAATCTGGCATCCCTAATCTCGGTAATTCACAAGTAATGTAAGGTGAGAAATTATTTTTGAACTAGCACATTCCTTAAAATTCTCAATTTATTTATAAATAAAAAATATGATTCAACTGGTAAAAACCCTCAACAAAGATAAAAACACATCACACCTAAGAAATCAACGATCCCTATAAAATTATTAGAATTGTCGTAGATGTGATAATCAGAAAAATCAATTAGTCCATTCTGATATCCATAAAAAAAATCTAAAACATTTACACTCGGTAATCACTGTTCAATAAAGAGTTCTGAGTGATCCCTACTATTAACACGTTCGTAGTTCACTTTACAAAGATTGCAATTTGATTTTATCAAATATTCGTAGTAAACATTTCTCAAAATAAATAGTCACTTGATTCATTCGGTGTTATTCCAAAATTAAACTTATTTGGAAAATTATCATATCACTGATTCGTTGTTTCATAACAATATCAATACTCGACTGACATAAAGTCGAATGTTAATAATTGTTCATAAAGATTTTCAAATTAAAAAAAAAAAAAAAATTTGTTCAAAAACTTTCATAATATTTTGAAAATTCAACTTTCTTCTTTTATCACTTTCATTTGTTTCAATGTCATAAACGATTTTAAATTATTCTCATATGTTATTAACATTACACAAAAATTGTTGTAAACAATGTTGTTATTTCTATCCACCATCAGCGGATTAAATCATCTAACTCTTCACAAAAATTTTATGTTAACAATTTTTTTTTCACCAAACTTTTCGTATAATCTCACAAAAAAATTTAATAAAAAATAATTTATTATTAGTAATTAATTAATTTCAAACTTTCACTTCACTTTATTTTTAGCAAGTTTTCTCAACCTCTCACACGATGAATATTTTATTTGCTCATTTCCAATGTTATTATTATTGTTATTCAAAAATAAAAATCATTAATTATTTATTTTAATTCATTTGCACTTTTCATCTTATTATTTTTCTCCTCGGTCAGGTTCAACAAATCTAAATTCGTGTTCTTCAATTATTTATTTAGGCATTCCATTCGAATTTTGAGTTGATCCAAAAAAAAAAATATTTGGATTAACAGAATAGTGAAATCTGACAAGAATATGGGGCGGTCCACATCGCCTAACCCTTCTTTTACAAATATAGCCCAAGGCTCCGTCAAACAACCACACATCCTTCTGTGCCCATAACTACGGGAATAAAACCCACTTTTGGATGACCCCCTAGGCCTCCACAACATTAAGTGTCGCCAAACGCACACTAAAATCATCACCAGAATATTCTGCACACAGCATCATATTATTACTATTATATATTTTTTTTACATATTTTTTTTCTTGTAATATTCTGTCAATTACTAGACTGTGGTTCTTCAGTATTATTTTAACAATTACAAAAAATTCTGGTCAATATCTCCTTGCCTCCCATTTACATAAATTCTCCCTATTTGATACAATAAATACCTGCCGTTCCCTTCTTTTTTTATCTGAATATTTTTTTCTTTCTTTTTTTCCTTTTAAGTGCTTTTGAAAAAATTAATTCTGAGCTCAAAAATCTAATACTTTATTCTCTCCATCCATAAACTCATTTAAATTTATTTAAACTTACAAACAAAGTTATTTAATTTAATTCCTTCCAACTAATTAAATTCATCCACAAATTATTATTATCACCACAAAAAATATTTAAGAATCATCAATGTCAAATGATTATTATCACCCTATTCTTTTAAATAAATAAATAAATAAATATTTAAGTCTCATCTGTGAATTATTATTATGGACGTCTCCTATTAATTTTTATTTAATGCATTAATTATTTAATCACAATGAACAATTAACAAAATTTAATTCCTAATGTTCGGTATTATCACTCCCTAATTATTTATAACTTTAAATAGCGTTGTTATTATTATTTATAAATATTATTAACTTATTCACTTCACACTTGATTATTATTATTAACTTATTCACTTTACACTCTATTATTATTATTATTAAATAAATCAAATTATTTAAATAATCCAAGCCTCAATTACTTTTGTTCTCATAATCAGAATTAACGAAAAATATTTATGTCCCTTGAAATAATCGAAATATTTCATGTCGAAACATGAACTAATGCCTGTCCTAACAAAAATCTTAGATCGAAAAATAAATTGTCAGACAGCAGTTCCATTTGTCATCCAGACAAATACAATCGAAGATCTAGCTAATATCTAGCTATGGTGAACAATGTGTGTTGATTTCTGATCGTGACTGTTCAATAATATGGAATTCTCTAATACTACTGGTTAGTGGATAGTACATGAAATGGTTGTCTTACTTCATTCTTGATGTAGATGATGGGCGTGTCCTGCGGTGTACACTATTCCCACAGTGTCTTCCCATAGCCATCTGCCGTATCCAAATACCTCGTTCGTCTCCATGTCCTTCCAGTCCTACGAGTAGTTTTAGCGGCGCGTGATGATGTTCTCAGTCATCCGTTCGAAATAACTCCCGTTATCACTAGTACCGTGTAACATGACAAAAACTTGCTCAGTCATAGACTGGTACAGTACTCCTGTAGATTCGAGAATAAATCTCATGTTCCAATAATGCGGTTTCGTTTGCACGCTAAGATAGGAACACCTATTAGCTGCATAAACGAACAAAATGAAATAAACTTCTCCTGATGAATTCGAAGTGCCTGATGTATAGTCACCACAAGAAATACATCGTTCTGTATGCTAACTTCTGTGAATGGTTTCGACACTACCATCACCTGACTATAGAATAAGTGACCTGAAAGTCAGTGAATATTCTAAGTCCATTCGCTGCCAAAAGTTAAGTTCGTTCACTTGAACAAAACCTAAGTCGTGCTGACCACTGGTACGGCGACTAAGTCCTCCGACCGTCAGAATCTCGGCGTGTATACTGTCACTTCCACGTAGCGTAGATCCGAACATAAGCAATTGCTCTGAAGATATGATGACTCTCTGCTCAGCAACGTGGCCTTTCATAGTTCAGCGAGACATTGTTCGAGAACATTCCATCTCGTATCTCGGCTTCTACTGGACCGATTTCAATGCTTGATAGCTCAAAATCCTCCTCTTGTTATAGCCAGAAAAGTGTTAATTTCCTAGCGTCCATCTCTTCTCCTTAAGGTAATTCTAAAAAATTATTTCTCATGACGTATTCAGGCTCCACGTCATAATCTCGCGTCACTCGCCCCGGCGATGTATGCTTCCCTCAGCACTCTTGAGTCTCCTCCGCGCGTTATTCAAATCATCCATTCCTTCAACCTCTTCAACTAACAACTCCTCTTTCCAAAATAAGAATGTCAACAATGTCACGGACGTGTGAACGATCCGGGTATAATACGAACCTGCAACCTTGGGCTCAGCAAGCGAGAACGTTACCGCTGAGCCACGCAGCCAGCCGTGTTTAATTGAGGGTTATTGTTTGTGTATGTCGATGTCCTAACGTAGGTCTATTTATATTCTGGAAATATTTTGGGAATATTGCAGGTGGTTAATGATTTGTTATTTTGGGGGCGTTTGTAAGGTTGTGTGATTTGCATGAAAGATTGGGAACGTTTGTAACTTATTGGTCTGTACGTGTGATTTTTCAAACTTGTGTACGGTGAATACAGTTCCCTGTGACATGCATGTGTGGAGGATAGTCTGTCTTTGTTTTATTATAGGGGTGATACTTTTTTTGTGTGTGCTTTTGGGAGGTGTATTTGTCTGCACGAGTGATATATTTCCTAAATTTGTGCACGACAATATGAACGTATGTGTGTTGTATATGTGTTTGTATGCTTTAGCTTTGTTCTTGTAATGGGTGGGTGTTGTGTTGTTTTGTGTTTGAGAAATAAGGTTAGGTTTTCATTCTATTTTATGTTTAAAATGGTTTTTGTAAAGAATTGCCGAGTATATGAATTGGGATTGCGTTAGGATTTCTTAGTTCGCCTTACGATCCTAACTTGTTGTCAAGGTTATGGGTCTTGACTAGATGACATAAGGTGTTCATGTGTATGTGGTAAGTATTTACAAACCGTTCCTTGTGTCTTCAAGTGGTGACTTGTTCCTCTTTTGTGGCTTGTTGATTTGAGAAAGTAAGTACTTGCCGAAATATGTTATGTGGTGACGGGTAATCATGCTACACCAGGGTTAATAGGGTGAGTAAGACATGATGATTTACAGAGTGTTTTATTTAAGTTTTTTATGTTTTGTGTGTTGATGTCCTAGTGTGTGTCAATTTATATTCAGGTGGAAATATTCTTGGGATATTGAGGGTGGTAACTTATTTTAATTTAATGTGGGATTTTGATGTTATGCATGTAGTGTTGAATGCTTTTGTCTGGTTCGTTTTGTCTACACGTGTGATTTGAGGTTACTGCTTTTTTAAGATCATCTAACTATAATTTCTTGGTATTTTGGCGTAATTTCTTAATTTTGATTGTGTTCTTGTTTGTCTTTGATCTTATGATTTTCGTAATGGATTGGACACATTTGCAATGTCAGACATATGCTATTGTCTATTGAGGGTTTTTCTCTTTTTGGGTATTAATTTTATTGTGTTCATGTACCATTCAGAGTCTGTTCATATGTAATTCTGGAAAACTGTTATTGTCTTTACCTTTATCTTGTTGATTTGTTTATTTTTGAACCTACATGTAATTCTGTTGTGTATGAAGTGTGGGGGAAGTTTAATTATTAATTGTAAAGGTGTAGAAACTTAAAGTTAAGGGTAACTTATTTTTTTGGATGTCATGTTTGTTATCTTTAAGTTGTTTTGAAAATTGTTAGTTTTTAAGCTTTCTAAAATATTTCGCTGTCGCAAGGATATTTTATTTGCAGGGGTATGCCTCGAGGCCTGATTCTGAGTTTGAGGTATTGTGGAGTACGAGAAGATTTCGGTGAACATGAATGTTGGATCGAAGGACATAAACTCGTATGGAACTGTATCAACCACAACCGAGATTATGAATAATATTGTTTGATGTATTTTCTTATTTTGATGTGCTGTGAAAATTGAGATGAATTTACTAATAAGTGTCTTTACCCTAAAGTTAGAGTATATGCATGTTTGGTTGAGGTATTTATATATATGGTGAGAAGCTGCATGTTTGTACACTTGACTTGGTACGTTGTCTTGGTTCGTTTGAACCATCGACAAGTTTGGAGCCGGGAAGTCTGAGCCAATTCTTGACTCACTTCTACGTTTTAAGTACCAAATGTGGCCTGCGACGTTGTTTGAAGGAAGCGCGACGATATTATTACTTCGTTGTTTGCCGTTAGGTGGCAGCATTTATCTAAGTGTTGGGCCTATGAGTGTAAGTTGGGAAAAGGAGCCGCCAGAGTGCAGATAATGTGTCTTTCTAATCGTAACATGCTTGATTGTAAATTTCTTGCCTTCTTGGATATTGGCAATCTTCAGTTTGTGAGTACTTGATGGTAAGAAAGATTGTTTATTTGGAACTGTCACCTTTATCGTCGAGGGAAAATGTGAGGTCTTGGAAGAAGAAGACAATTTTGATTCTTTGGTTACTGATAACCTTGGTATGGTTGTGGGCCTAAGATTATTTGGATGCAACTCGAATGTAATGACATTATGATCTCAAGCTATGACGACGTGGGAAACGCTTGTGGATTTATTTACGTTGGTAAACTCTTGAAATATGTGTGAAGTCTTGGAACATTTTGATTGTAAGAAGTAAAGCTAGAAGAGTATTTGGTTGAAATTGAAATGCATGGGAATGCTAGTTTATGTTCTCTATGGAGAAGAGGTCTTGGAGAAGTATGTCATGTTTATTTGTGTCGAAGCCGAGTTTTATCTCTATGGTTCCGTGAAATTTTGATCCCTATGTTGGAGATTGAATTGCTGGACTGCGTAGTGGATCTCGGGGAGACTTTGTTGTGAATACATGGCAGCAACTATGAAGAGGATTATTATGACTATCAGCTGACAGTATGAGAGGAAAAGAAAAACGTAGCGATGGCTTCTGCGATAAGATTTGTAAACTTGCTTTGTAATGTTTGGTAGTGGGTTAATTATATTAACCTTAGGCTTCGATGATTTTAAGTTACGGGAAGCAAAGATATTATCGTCGAGTTTCACTACAGATATATTTGATTGAAAGGCAAGTTGGCAAACAAGGCAAGAGAAGGTTGACGTATCCAGCTGGTGTTTTATGGATGAAGTAAAGGAAAAGGAGCCATGTCCGGAGGTGAAGAGATCACATTGATATTGATATATGAAGTAGATTTGTCTGGTTTTCATCTTGAGTTATGACGGTGATTGTTTGGAAAATAAATGTCATTACTGGTTGGTTGGTTCCTTAGTTTAGGGGCTGCGACAACGCGGTCATGTAGCCCCGTGTACTTTGGGTGTGTGTAGAATCTGTCTGATAACCGGTGTTAATTGTGATGACTGTATTAGTGTGTGTATCTGCTTTTTAATTCAAGTAAGGACTGCAACTTTGAATTTTTCAAATAGTTCCTACTTTTGCCGCCAACCGCCACCGTCAACAACTAGGCCTAGTTCAGAACTTAGCTACTAGACGCCACCGCAGTCAATGTCATTACTGTCGGACCTACTATACCCAAAATGTTGGATGGAAAGATTACTATTAGAAGACTGTACGTATTGAACGTGGATATGTGGATTGTCGTTGAAGACATAATATGATGTTAGGAATTTATTAATGGAACTTCTACATTTACCTACCTTTGAGGATACCACTGAATTGAGGCTAAAGGACATTATGTTTATGTTGGATAATTTGAATTTGGGAAAAAATGTTTAAGGAATTGTGTGAGCTGATAGTTTAAAAGTAAGTACCCTGATCTTATGTTTCTACATCTCTTGTGTGATGTTGCATCAATGTATTTTGTGTTTGAATGAATCCATTGAATATCTACCAGTTTTACCAGTGTATCATTTCTTAGTTATGGTATTCATTAGCGACTTCAAACTGGTAGCCAGGGTAAATGTTTGCAAAAGGCCCGGCACCATCCATCAACAGGGCCTGTAAAAGGGTAGATGTGTCAGCTATAAACAGCCACTTTCATGATCTCTTGCCAAACAATAATCAGACCATCACCAAATCTAACTGAATCTTCCTTACCATATCTCTTCTTCCTCATATTTTCTAATATCCACCTATCTAATTTCAACAAATACTCTCTAAGAACAAAACCCTATCTCAGACCAAGAATAACCAAAAAGAAACAAAACACCATCGTAAATGGAAAATATTTACAGCCATGAACTCAATTAAATTAAACATGGCCCTCTTCTCCTCTCCTAGTGAACCATTGCAAGGAATCCCTAATCTTTGCGCTGTGGCCTACAATAGGTCACCAGCAAAGAGTAACCATGATCATATCCTAAAACATCAGAGAAAATAAACAGTACTATAAAAACATTGTAACCTCATAAAGTTACAACACAAGAAATAAAAACTTAATTTTAAAATTCGCACAGCTGTCATCTTGAGGTTATGTGAACAATTGAACTAAATTAGATACCAGTGCATTACAATGTATATAAACATTTGCTGTATCATGTTTCATTGCCTTAGGGTCATTAAATCGCGAGAAAAGTCCATTTAAAATTTTCAACCTCAACATGTTCGTTTTGTAGTTAACCGGTTTTGGAAGTCTCATAGATGAACTTCCAGTAGTGCCCGTTATCTCCATACAAAATTTCAGGGTGATACCGGTAGTAGTTTCAGAGATATAAAATGCACAGCCGCCATCTTGGTTATATAAACAATTGAACGAAGTTAGATGTCGGTGCATTACAATATGTATATGCATATACTGTACCAAGTTTCATTGTGTTTGGTTGGTTAAATCGCGAGAAACGTCTATTTAAAAGTCGCAAATATGCTTGGCCGCCATGTTGGTTTTGTAGTTAACAGGTTTCCATTTCCCTTCATCACCTTACAAAATTCCAGGGTGATATCCGTAATAGTCTCGGAGATATTGAATGCTGGTGAAATATTTCGCACAGCCGCCATGTTGGATTGGTGAGACGTAACAAAATTTCAAGGCCACGGTCGGGGTCGCCCGGAATAGTGCTATCAACTTACCGAGTTTCGTTGAAATTGCTCAAGCCATTTAGATTTCATTAGGGGGACACACACACACAAATCACACACATACGCACACACGCACAGACACACGGACAAAAGGTGATCTCATAAGCCTATTTTTCATAAATGAAAATAGGCTAAAATATCACCTATTATTAATAATATACTGGAAGAGATAATTACTAAAACATGACCCTAATAATGCGGCGGAGGAAAAGGAATAAACAAGTAGTTCCGTGAAGAACTATATAGCCTATTTCATATATCCTATTTATTTTAATTGCCCCTAACAACATACAAAATTTCAGTTTTACTGTTGCAATAGATTCGTAGATATTGAGAAGCGTCTTAACATTTCGGATGGCCGCCAAGTTGGATGTTTTTAAGAGTTATGCTAAGTTTCCGAAAACAGTAAGATTATTGTGTAGGTGTATTATTCAATCTTCAATCACGTGATTAGGACACTATAAAAATAAAAGTTTAATTTTAAAATTTCGCACAGCCGCAATCTTGTGGTTATAAAACAATTGAAATAAATTAGATGCCAGTGGATTAAAATTTGAACACGCATATACCGTACCAAGCTTCACTGCGCTTGGATAGTTAAATCATGAGAAACGTCCATTTAAATATTTACCTTTCGCGTCGCCACCATGTCGGATTTGTGTTCGCCAGGTTATCGAAACGTGGAGAAAGGTTGTATCAGTTTAATAAAAAAAATTAAATGGTTATCACTAACACATGGTACCAACTTCCACACCGCAGGTTATACACTTGGATCTCACCAGCTGATAATTTGAATAACACTCCGCAAATAAATCAGATTGATTATATTCTCATCAATAAGAGATTCAGAAACTTTATTAAAAAGGTTAGTATATATCCAGGGGCAGATGTAGGCTCTGATCATAACCCTTTAGTCGCTAATGCTCAAATGAAATTAACCATTTTGCATAAAACCAACATTCAAGCAGAATAGATCAGAGAAAAATAAAGAACTGTCAAATAAAACATCAACTTGCTAATGATCTCAGTAAAGAATTAGAACAACTAGTATTGTGCAGTTAAAAGGTAGAGAATCAATGGAAGGAGATAAAAACCACTATACAGACAGAAAGTAAAAAACATCTGCAGCCAGACACTAGGACAAAGAAGACGAAATGGATGACAGAGCACATCCTGGACTTGATGGAAGAACGAAGGAAACTTATATCCAATAGGGATCAATATAGACATATTCGTTCTCAAATTAGAAGAAAAATTAGAAAAGCTTAACAGGATTGGATGAGTGAAAATTGTAAAATAATAGAGAATCTTGAAGGAAAACATGATACTTTTAATGTGCATAAAGTCATCAAGGAAGTAACTGGGAACTTCAGACGAAAGATGCCCCTAATTTTAGAAGATAACTTAGGTAAACCTATTATAAATCATCTTGGTAAAGTCAAAGCATGGGCAAAGTATGTTACAGACCTCTTATGATCACCGACCACCAGTCAATGTCAATAATGAATACACAGATGGGCCAACAATTTTGAAATCTGAAATAACTCATGCAATAAATCAATTAAAAGTTGGAAAAGCTTTGGGCCCTGATGAAATTAAAAGCTGAAGTTATCAAACTTATAAATGAAAAACAAATTGATAAGATAGAAGACCTGTTTAATAACATGTACCACAAGACTGGCTATTATCTACATTCATTCCCCTACCAAAACAATCAACTTCAAAAAGTTGCAATGAATATCATCTCATAAGCCTTCTGAGTCACTTGCTGAAAGCCTTTTCGAGAATTATACATGGTGAATAAGAAAGAAATGTGACGAGCAGATAGGAGATACCCAGTTTGGATTTCGAAATGGTTATGGAACTCGTGAGGCTCTTTTTGGACTAACAGCTTTATTCCAAAAATGCTGGAATGATGCATACGCCTCTTTCATAGATTATGAAAAAGCATTTGATAGAGTTAAACATGCTGAGCTCATACTTCAACGAATTGGTATCAACGGTAAAGATATAAGAATCATCGAAAACCTATATTGGCATCAAAACGCTGTGGTTAAGATTGATGATGATACATCAAATTCTCTGGATATCGGACGAGGTGTACGACAAGGCTGTATTTTATCCACAATATTATTCAACATCTATTCAGAAGCTGATTTTCGGTTAGTAGGAGATACAGAAGTGGGAATAAAGGTCAATGGGGAATTAATACGCACACTTAGATATGCATATGACACAGTACTTCTTGCCAGTAGTATTGAAAGTCTACAACTGTACATTGATAAGCTTAATATACATTAGTTAGAGAAGAAATGGGTCTGACGATCTACACCAAGAAAACAAAACTTATGGTTTTCAGTCGAAGGTGAGATAAAGTAATTCTGACACTGAAAGGACAACAAATCCAACAAGGTGGTTTTTGGTTGTCAGAGGATTGAATCCAGTCCTTGAAATTACGACCCGTATAGAAATGGCAAGATCAACTTTTAAGAAAATGAGACCTTTATTGTGCGATGATGCCTTAAATTTAAAAATAAGACAGCGTATTGTAAAATGTTTTGTTTGGTCCATTTTGCTGTATGGAGCTGAAGCCTGGCCTATGAAATCGTCCATCATTAAGAGTATCGAAGCTCTGGAAATGTGGTTTCATAGAAGGATGCTGAAAGTCTCTTGGATAGATCATGTCTCTAATGACCAGATACTGCGAGGGCAAATTCTCAACGAGAGCTACTGACCACCATCAAATTCAGGAAAATTGCATACCTGGGTCATGTATTACGTGAAAATTATACAATATTACATCTCATTTTAAAAGGCAAAATTGTTGGGAAACGAAGAGCGGGAAGGAGAAGGACGTCTTGTCTTCGGAACCTTCAAGATTGGATGTGACGTGTTGCACGTCACATTAAAGTAACCCTAACCAAAAATGTTCTATCCCTACCAAAGTTTACCTATCACTGTTCTTCCAGTTCGAAGCTTGCTTCAACAATTTCCTTACTCACCTAACTCAAGAAGAAAAATATTGTGGCATATTCTCCAGTTGAAAAATCAGGACAATGAACACCTTACAAATGAACTATTCTGGAATATCCTGTCGTTCTCGCCGTCTAAATGCGCGAGGCATAGCTTCGGACCTTAAGTGCACTGTTTCGGCAATTTAACCTTCCTTAACCGCAAAGTGGAAACATGTGACAATATTACCTCAAAATTCATCCTTGCTTGTATC
This sequence comes from Meconema thalassinum, assembly GCA_946902985.2. Classification (NCBI taxonomy): domain Eukaryota; kingdom Metazoa; phylum Arthropoda; class Insecta; order Orthoptera; family Tettigoniidae; genus Meconema; species Meconema thalassinum. Next base: position 1,851,844,657 of record OX336388.2, read on the forward strand.
GATTATTATCGATCCCGCCAATCCGATGTATATCGTCAGCAGCGAGGTGACGGAAGAAAAGCGACAAGCGGCCGACCAGTATGACCAACCTGCGCGACGCAAATACGGCACTGCCTTATGGACGTTGTTCAAGGAAGGAAGATGATTTTAGTGTGCGCGTGTTACTACAACTGTCCCTTTGTCAAATATTATGGCGTTTGATATATGAACAGGTTTTGGCGTGAAGACTCTCTGCTCATCTGACCGTCTTACAGGACACTTGCCAGGGGGCTCGGATCACCCGGCCTCAAGTTCAGGTATCAGCATCCTCCAGTGATGGCTTCAGTTTTAAAGTGTTTTGTTTTAGTTGTGTTTAAGCGTATTCGAGGAAGTGTGATATTCTTTTGACTTGCCCGTCGGCATATTTTGTCTTGTGTTTCTTGAATTCCTCGTGTGTTAATTTGCGTCGTAAGTTCCCTCGTGGTCCCAGTGTAGCAGTCGGGCTTCGCTCAGAAAGGGGACTTTGGTGTCCGCCACTGTATTATATCTAAATTGTTAATCAATTTTCCTCGTCGGAGGCCCCGATATTATAGTGGGGGAGGCTTTTCTCTTTTTTTTTTTATCGAGGCTCACCACTTGTTGCGTTATCCTTGTGGCGTCTGTTTTGGCTTTGATCTAAATTATTGTAATTCCTGTGTTATCACGTTTCCTTGATTCGCTCGAGCACAGCCATGCATTTGTTTATTTATTTATTTATTTATTTATTTATTTAAGTTTCAAGGGGTCCCTTTATTCTTTGGTCATCGTACGTTCTCATTTTTGGTTCACGTGTTGTTCGTAACCTTTGCTGATTCATTTCCTTTGGTTTCCTCTTTTCACCTCATGCGCGTTTCATTTAGGTACTTGTAAAACTTCGTATATCTGCTTAACTTGTGGGGTTAGTTAAAATCCCAATTATTGGGGGTGGCGTCCTTTGTGTAAGCGGACAATAGGGTCCCGCTATCCTCCGCCATTTTAAGAGAGTCTTGCTTGAGTTCGTATACATGGCGGCTGTGTGTTATACATCCGCTCCGCTTTCGGTGGAGCATGTACATTCCTAATGTAGTCATTTCACTTTATTTTGGTCTTTTCCACTTGCGTTTACTTTGATATGTCCATGCGTGTGTTTAGTTTCACGGAATTCCTTCCGTGTGTAACTTGTAATTTGTTCTTGTATTGCGCAACCTTAGGGTTGTAATTTAATTCATGTGTAAGTCTACTCTGTGCGGTTTTCTTATAGTGTCGCGCTAAATTATTTTATTTTCCTTGCTGTGTAATGTTGTGTTTGTTTTCTTGGTTTTTGCGTGCACGTGATCCCAAGGCCAAACCTTGTGTATTTATTGCTAGGGATTTAGTTTGTGTTGTTTAACGCTCTCGAAATTAGTAAAATATATTTATTTTTGTGTACCTGATGGTTCCACTATCTGGGTGGTGTTCCGTACCACGTGGTGACACCGACGTTTAGTTACCGTCCTCTCGGAGGCAATTCACCGATTGTGATTTTTGTAAGTGCTTAAAAGAGTTATGTCCTCAGGTTTCATATTTTGGTGTTCCTATTTTTATTGTCATATATTTTAAGAAAATACACCCCATGATTTTTAGAATTTAACCTTATTTGACCTTACAGTCCCATCCCTAACTCCGCAACAGCTGTAGCGGAATTGACCCTCAACAGGTAAGCCTTCCCGCAAAATTTCAGCCTGTGGGCAAACCGACGTGTTTCCTCTCCTGTCCACCCGGGAGGAAAGCCGGGCACGTCATCAGCACCGACCGTCGACTGAAAGCCAACAAGTCCCGTAAAGGCTATCTTGGGGTCGCAGTTGGTAAGTTTTCCTTCAGGTTGGCAGACCCTTAAAGGAGTGTGTCGAGCTGACAGGAAGGTGTAAGTAGACGGGTACACCTGGGTCATGTGTTACGTGGTAAAAAATATACAATATTACATCTCATTTTAAAAGGCAAAATTGTTGGGAAACGAAGAGCGGGAAGGAGAAGGACGTCTTGTCTTCGGAACCTTCCAGATTGGATCGGAACAAGATCTATTGAACAGCTCTACCACTCTGCTGAAGATAGACAAACACTATCCACATTGATCGCCAACGTCCGGGAGACTGGGCAGGGCACATAGAAGAAGAAGAAGAAGGTTATTGAAAGTCCCACAGCCTCTATCAACATACAAAATTTCAGTTTGATTGCTGTCATAGATTAATATACATTGAGAACCGTCTAAATATTTCGGATGGTCGCCATGTTGGATTTTTATACATGTAGACCATAAAGTTATGCACTATTAGATGACGAATATTGCGGAGGTTCAATATTCAAACGTAGACTTCGATCGGATGATTAGGACGCGAGAAATGAAAACTTAATTTTAAAATTTCGCACAACCGCCATCTTGAGGTTATGTAAACAATTGAACTTAATTAGATGTCAGTGCATTACAATGTGTATAAATATTTGCTGTACCAAGTTTCACTGCGTTGGGATGGTTAAATAGCGTGAAAAGTCCATTTAAATGTTTCAACTTTGCTTGGCCGCCATGTTCGTTATCAAGTTTTCGAAAGTCACATAGGTGACCGTTTAGTATCACCATACAAAATTTCAGGGTAGCATCTGTAATAGTTTCGGAGACATAAAATGCCGGTGAATTATTTCGCACAGCTGCCATGTTGGATTGGTAAGACTTAATGAAATTTCAAGGACACGGTCGGAGTCGGCCAAAATAATACTATGACCTTACCGAGTTTCATTGAAATCGCTCTAGCCGTTCAAATTTACGTGGACAAAAGGTGATCTCATAAGCCTATTTTTTCATAAATGAAAATAGGCTAAAAAGAAGTGGGTGGGATGAAAAAGAGGAGAGGGAGGGGTAAATCCGGTACCCGGAGGAGGGGGTAGCAGCTCGTGGTTGGATCGCGCTTGAAAGTGCATCGCGGCTCCATCCAACGCTGTCTGTTGGATCGACTTGCGCCGAGCAATAGGTTGGCGTCAAAATTATACACTCAAGCAGTTTCAGACACACTCACATGATTTCACGACTAGAAGTACTAAAATGCCGGCTTACGATTGGTGGAAGATTGGGCTACAGCTGATTCGCACACTCACCAAGAGTGTATGTTATATCATGGAAGATACAAGATAAATAACATACACTTGTTAATATAAAACAACGGTTTATTTAACACTAGTTGATACACAACGATACACAAGGTGGACTAACTCGAGCGGTCCAGAGCGGAACTAGCGCGGAACTGTCGTCTACAGTCTGCGGGTGCATATATACATAGTATATGGAAGGTTCCAGATTCGAATGTTCCAGATTGGAATGTTCTGGGCATAGTGACTAGAATGTTCGTGTTATCTCAAGTAAATAGGCTACACAACATTTTCTAGAATGTTCATATTAACTCAAGTAAATACACAACATTTCCTCCCTCTTTTAAATGGATGATTTTGGTCACTTAATCAGGAGAGAATCTTAATGGTGGTCTTCGCCGGTGAGCGTGGAATAAAAGTGGTCTGGGAAATAGGTGGTGCCCTATTTACAGGTGTAGCTGGTGTTGTTTGGACTGCTGCTGGTGTCTCGGTGAAGCGAACTCGTCTCAGGCTCGGTTGGTTGAGCGGTGGCTTGGTCGGTTGTGCGTTGACCTCGTCGGTTGCGTGGTGGCTTGGTCGGTTGCACGGTGACCTGGTCGGTTGCGCGGTGACCTCGACGTGGCCTGGTCAAGTTGAGTCTCGTGCGGAGATGAGGGTACCTTTGCTCCGTTGCTGTCATCGTTCGACTGGCGTAAGCGATTGGTCGTTCTTGCCCGTTGCTGAGCCGGTGTGACAGTACAGCGCCCAGGCTGGTCTTGCTGGCGTCCGTGGTCAACAGGAGTGATAACGCTGGGTCATACTGCATGAGTACCTGGGGCGAGGTTAGGGCGTTCTTGATGTCTTTGTATGCCTGTCGCCTTATATTGTCCAGATGAGAGGGTCCTTGAGCAGCATGTCTCAGAGTGGTCTGTCTCAGGTGGACAAATCGGGGATGAACAAACTGTAGTAGGTTGCTTTTCCAAGGAACAGTTGGAGATATTCTGGTGTAGTCGGCTTCGGTACATCACGTACAGCTCGGATGTGTGCCTCAGACTTGTGGATGCCTGACGCATCGATTTTCTGGCCAAGGGCTCCAGAGATGTTTGAGCGAAAACGCATTTGGCTCGGTGAGCTTGAGGTTGTGTTGCCGAAACCGTTTCAGAGTGGTGCTGAGGGCCTGCATCAGATTTTCAAAGCTATCAGCAAAAACTATACTGTCATCGATAAAACTTACGACGTTTGGGAGAACATGCAGGACTGTGCCCATTCGCCGCTGCCAGATAGCGGGGATGTTAGCTGCTCCATATACTGCTCGCGTTGGGCGGATTAGACCGTGAGTTGGCGTGTTAAGCGTGAGAGCATGGCTGAACTCATCGTCGACCTCGAGATGAGTGTACGCATCGGTGATATCCAGGTGGCAGAAGAGAGTGGCGCCGCGCATTCGGTTGAACAGATGCTCCACCTTGGGAATCGGATGTTCATCGATGATGATCCGCGGGTAGAGAGTAGGCTTGTAATTGCCTGTGATCCTCAGTTTGCCGTTATTCTTGGCGACGACGTGCGTTGTCGATGCCCACTCAGGGTAGTTCACTCTTTTGTAGAAGCCAGATACAATTTTCTTGTCGATTTCCTTGGCGTCGACATCGCGAAGGGCAACTGGTACGTCTCGAGCTCGGGCGAAAACAGGTGTAGCTCCAGCCTTCAGGTGCATCTTCGCTGGAGGACCTGAGACATTCCCGGGGGTGTCGCTGAACACATCCTGGTAGCGAGATAGAATGTTGTCGAGCTGCTTCTGTTGTTCCAACGTCAGAGCCTGCTTGTCTGAGAGCTTGTGGATTGGGTCGGGTTTTCTGAAGAGGTGACCAAAGTCGATCTCCCGTACAAACTCCGAAATCCACTCTCGGCCAAAGAGCGATTCGACTTCATCATCAACCACGTAGAGCTTCAGGTTCCTGGTTGTGGTTCCGATGGTGGTGCACACTGACATTTTGCCAATGCACTTGATCGGATGACCGGTGTAACTGACGAAGTTACGATTATTTTTCTGCAACACAAAACCTGGTTTGATCATACTTAGCTTTGATTTTCTCATGGTTGAGCAGGGGGCGCCGGTGTCGAGTTCTATTTTGACGGTGGTTCCCTCTTTGTTGACATCAACCAGTGGCTTAGGTGCTGCGTTGACTGATCCGATGACCTCGATTTTGCTGAGATAGTCCACAACGTCGAGGTTCTCTGCTGGAAGCTCTTCTTCGGTCACATGGTTTGTTGTTCGATGTTTCCTCAATTTCGATCGACAAACTTTTCTGATGTGACCTTTATTGCCTCACTTCAGGCACTCTGCGTTCAGGAAACTACACTGACTGCGAGGGTGGGCTTCACTACACCCTGCACATATTGATTGGTTGTCCTGGGATGCACTCCGGTTTGCCTGGTGTGGCCCTTGTTGCTGCCTGGTTAGGTTGTAAGACCCTTGACTTCGATGAGCTGACTTGCTGCGTGGCGGCTGCTGGTTGCTCTTCTTCCTGGACAGAGCTTCTCGTATCCAATCCGATTGGTTGATTCAGACTTAGGGGAATCTGTTTTGACCTCGTCGGTGGTGATGTGAGTAGCTTCGAGTGCGTGCGCGATTTCATATGCCGCGCTGAAGTTCTCTGGTTGTTTTGCAATAATCTCGTCGCACATTTCTCGCGATTCCAAACCTGCGAGCATTTGTTCAATTAACATGCGATAAAGGAATGTTCCATATTCACAAAACGTTGCAGCCTGCCGCAGTCTTAAGGTGTAGCTAGCGATGGTTTCTCCTTGCTTCTGCATTACACTCCGAAATTTGAAGCTCTGGGCAAACTTGTTGCGTGTGGCGTCGACGTGGCCTTTTAGTTTAGATTGAATCTCACTGTATGACAGAGTTTCCGGATCATCAGGACTCACCAGGATTTTCAGGGCATCATTGAGTTCAGATCCCATGTTATCTCGTGCAAAATGTGCGTGTTGATCCGCGGGTACCTTGCTCAGGTTGAGCGCCCAGGTAAAGCGAGTGAAATAGTCGACTACAGTCGTCCCGTCGGTAGCACGATACGGTTGCATTGTGAATTTTGGCGGTTGAGGCTCTGATGCCGTTGTTGATCCTATTGTCTGTCGGATAGCGTCGGCGATCATTGCCGAGAATTGTTGGAGTTGCTCAGAGGTTAAGTCCGGCATGGTGAAGATGATTGGAGAACAGTATTTCTAACACGCACGTGTGATGAACTTAGTTCGGTGCACACACTTGCGTTGAGGTTAGAAAGTTCACTCGGTTTAGTATTTCCAACACACACTGCGATGAACTTAGTTCGGTGCAAACACTTGCGTTGAGGTTAGAAAGTTCACTCGGGTTCACGACGTTAGGCTATTTATCTTATCTCACTTCCGACACCACTGTTATATCGTGGGAGATACAAGATAAATAACATACACTTGTTAATATAAAACAACGGTTTTTTAAACACTAGTTGATACACAAGGTGGAAAACTTGAGCGGAACTAGCGCGGAACTGTCGTCTTCAGTCTGCGGGTGCATGAATACATAGTATATGGAAGGTTCCAGATTGGAATGTTCTGGGCATAATGACTAGAATGTTCGTGTTATCTCAAGTAAATAGGCTATACAACATTTTCTAGAATGTTCATGTTAACTCAAGTAAATACACAACAGTGTATTTGTATTGAACAGACGGAAAATTTTAATTAGTCAAGAGATAGCGCGCCACTCGCGTCTGCAGACAACCCAAGGGAGCTGCAGACGTGAATATTAGAAGAGTATTTTTCCGAGGTTGAGATTTATCACTCAAGCAGTTTCAGGGACACACAAATGTTTTCACGACTAAAATTATATCAAATCAAACATTTCCGGGACACGTATCCCTTGAAATGTATTAAAGAGCATGAGTGCCAAGTTTTATGTTTGAAACTCAAGAGTTTTAAGATGTTTTTTCAGCTCCTATTGTTCTCCCGCTAGAAACTGAATTTCGTGAACCCTTGCTTAGAAACTTAAAGCAACCTCCGTGAAAAAATGTTACCGACATACGGCAATGAAATCGTAATATTTGCCTTTTATATACAGAAATGTTTCACTTTGTCTCGATATTAATTTATGGATACGGCCCGTTCCGTGCGAGTAGTTATGACAATGCCTATGTAAACAGATATACGGTATTAAAAAATAAAAAGACTTGTGAACTTACATGGTTCTTGAGCATCGTGATTATAAGCTACAAGACGTCCTTTCTACGAGGATTCCGAACCTCTGGTTGCGACTTCTCACTTCGACAATCTAACGTATAAACCTAAAATTCGACATTAGTACATCTGCAACTCCCTTTCGTTAAAAAATTACCATCTACTTTCGTTCTCGGCAGACGCGAGTAGCACGCTATCTGTAGATGAAAGTACTAATCAGATGTACCTCAACCACCCACAAATCACAAGCCCCCATTTTAAGGCCTATTCTATGTGAGACTTGACGTTACAGGCAGAGTATTGTACTAGTGGGATCGGCGAACATGCGTGCGTGATTCTGGCGCACGCGAGTTTAAATATTCAACCCACCGTCGGAAAATTTACGTAACCCATTTGTAAAATTCGTTACTTCCGTTATCGGTAGGCACCCTGATTAATTTGACTAATTTAGGAAGTAATCTGAGGTTAAAATTTCAATATACGGTACTATGAGATACTATATTTTAGAGGAATTTTCTTCTTCATCTCTCGAATTGGCCTACTTAGGACCACGCTTATTCAACTGGAGTGTCCTGATCTTCGCCCAGTATTGACGCATTTTCTGCCGGCGTAACTGATGTCTTTCAGTAGTCCAGGGGGTACCTTTCCTCCGAAGTTTCTCCTGAAAACCATGAACTTCCTTCAAAGCATGCCCCACAGCCTGTCTGTCATGCAGATCTGATACCGTATTTACTCAGCTATAGGACCCCCTCGCCTACAGTACCTCCCCCTCACCCGTAATTTACGAGAGCCAACATTCTTGGAAATCGCTTATAGTACCCCTCCTTAACTATTGAGAGTCGAAAAACAACATTCTTGATAATTGACGAATTCTTTTTTTTTTTTTTTTTTTTTTAGAATTACAACTGAAATTCATCCTCTTTCATGACAAAAATATTTTTCTTGTTACATTATTTAGTTTTTCAGACGATATGACCGCCAATTTGCATACATATACCGCGTACGCGATTGGGAATGATATCGAATTGTGTAGCCAATAAGCTTCACCCAATATCCAATAGAAGATGCTACACTATTGGCCAAGTAGAAGCGCCATCCGCCAATGAAAGTTATGGTTTCATATCTTGCCTGCATTCTTTTGTTTTGTATTGGCAACTCCAGCTATCTGATATGACATCTAGCGGTAAAAATGAGAAACTTACCAAGTAGGGTACATTTGTCACGTGGTGACTGTTTGTATATGATTTGATGTATTCGTAAGCAGATCGAGGTAAATTCTTCATGTCTTTATACATAAGTAATAAGTTTTACTCGTTGATGGAGTGTAAAATTAGTAAAAACAAAGTATATTGTTCAGTTTACGGCTGTAAGTCGATGCATAAGAGGGCTGCGGATATAAGTTTTCATCACTTTCCAAAAGATGTAAATAGCAATAGCCGAAAGGTGACGATACCAAATAAATACGGGCAACAGGAGCGGGTTGGACCACTCACCACTACACTCACTGACGACAGGACGGGTTGTTCACTGTTAAATTTACGCCGAGCCAAGCCGCACCATGACAGCCAAGTACAGCCAAGCTTCATCAGTCAGGTATCCTTCCCCCTCCCTAGTTCATTTCCAATTACCCTACCAACCGCCATCACCTCGCTCTGCGATATCCGAGCCATTCCACTACGAGTCATATAGGCCTAATTTGACTTCGCAGGGTAAATATCTACTCTGCGAGAACCTGCTACCAGTCCGATATTCAACATCAAACCCACCAGCTAACCATCCAAATCAAGCAATTCCTGTGTCCCCCGAGCTTAAATACAAGTTAAACTCATCCCTTCGCCCTACCAAGCAACAAATAATTTCTACAGTCTATGGTACAGTGAGCAAACTCAAATATAGCTTTTAAACGTAACAGCGCCATGACTCGAACTGCTCAAAAACAAATACCAGCAGGCAACCGATGCTTGATAATATGCAATTGACACATAAAATCCAGTGGAACACACAAACTAGATCACGTGTATCGCACAGTTATACATATATACAATCAAAAATAACACTGTCATTATTTTAGGGACCACATTTACTGATTATAACCGAAAAATATAAAAGTGTTCCATATCAAACACGTGTTATTGAGTATTTTTACCCTACTTATCCACACCGACCGCAGCGCCCCAAGTGTTAGTTTGAGTTGCCAATACAAAGATATATTGCCCTTCGAAGTGGTGTTAGCGGCAGCCTTCTTCTCACTTTTATTTTGAACACATTTCATTTGTTGCAAGAACCGTCGGCGTTTGTGTGACATGTTATTGGTACATTAATGTGAAACATGTGAATAATACGTACTCGGTTGTTTACAAATGTTAGTGAGATGTGATCGTTCAGCATCATCACTCATACTCTAATTAGTAATTGATGCATTCTCCCTCCCTATGTTCAAATAAAAGTAAAGTTTGAATTTACATATCTGATACTTTGTCCATTCTATTTCTTTGGTACTAAGATTTTTGCTTAGGAAGGGATAGTAGTGAAAGTCATTGGAGGATAGCCGGGAATAGTGGTTGATAAGTGAGGTTATGGCAGTCTCATATTGGGCTGATCAAGATGTTAACTTCGTTTATTTTATTAAATATATCATACTATGTAGCATCAAAATAAAATAGCTTATTTTTACTCTCTCTCTTTCCCAAAATAATGGATTTTTGTGAAATTCGCGTCTATAGTACCCCCCCCCCTCAATTTCGGAACAAAAATGTATTTAAAAATAGCCGAGTAAATACAGTATTTCCAGTTCTATGTCCTTCTCAGTTTCCGTCAACCACGTGGTACGAACCTTCTTATTGTATTACCCATTTAACATTTGATTGCCGCTGAGCATGGCTGCGCTAGTGTTTGTTGATTATTGTAGCAGGAGCCCCGCGCGGTACAGCGGAGGACACAGTGATGACAGAATGTGGTCGCCACATAAGTCAAGCAGCATTGCGTCTGATAAGCGTCTCAGGAGCTCATGTCACCACGGGCAGTTGTTGAACGATGACCAGGGTACTGGATCTGAGTCATATCCTACTCGCACAACTGTACCTGTCAACGAAGCAGGCTGACGTGTGACACAAGTAAATAAAGAATAGTTCCCATCTCGACCGCCAGCAATTCGTGAAGGGGTAATACCAGAGACTGAGCAAGAAATTGGTCAATCTTGTGGGAGGTAATCTGCTATTTTATTGATGCATACTGAACAAAAGGCATATTTTTAGTTTATTTCCCTATCAATTTAAATATGAATCTATTGCTTGGCATTTTTAAAAATTTGACATTTACTTGAATAATTTTGTGTGTGTGTGGTTCAGTATACATATACTGTATTTCATTCTACCTACTGTATATCATCATCATCGTTTCTTCGCTCCACCAAGCTGAGTGCGGTTATAAATCAGCTGTCTCCAATTTGTCCTGCCCATCCATAACTGTTGTTCTTGTATTCTATTAGAGGTTTTAAAGCGGCAATGAAATGTAACTCAACTGATTTATTTAACACATAATACATGGACTGTTTAAATGCGTTGTGCCGTGAACAGATCATAAAACGAACTGCTTAAAAGTTAGTTGAGGGCGCTAGTTGCGCCAATCGATCAGGATGGAGGTCGATACCGGCAGGTGCCGATCCCACCAACAGCCGGAGTCATCCTGGTGCATGTGGTCTCAAGCCAAGGCTTTGAGCACATTTATCGTGATTGGGCCTTGACAATCCTTTTGTCAATATGTCGGCAGGCATCTCATCCGTTGGGGTGTACTCCACCGAAACCACCTTTTTGGCCACGGCATCTCGGACGAAATGGTGCCTGATGTCGATGTGCTTCGTCCGTGAATGAAACATAGGATTCGACGTCAGCTTCTGCGCACCTACATTGTCTTCTTCACTGGGACAACATCTATCGGTTTTCCGAAGTCTTTCAGGAGTTTCCTCATGTGTAGAGCTTCCTTGGTTGCTTCTGTCAAGGCCATGTGTTCGGCCTCTGTCAACCACACGGCCACAGTAGGCTGCTTCCTGGACTCCCAACTCACTGCAGCGCCGCCTAGGGTGAACGCGTATCCAGTGTACGATTTTCGATCCACCAGGCAGTTTCCCCAGTCAGAGTCCACGTACATCACCGCTGGACCGCTGGATTTGAGTACATGAGGCCGAGATCACGTGTGTTGGCGAGGTATCACAAGACACGTTTTGCAGCCTTCCAGTGCTGCTGTCCGTGACAGTCGTTGAACTGAGAGAGAGAACTGACTGCGTGGGATATGTCCGGGCTCGTTCCCACTGACAGGTACATTAGAGCTCCTATCAACTGTCGGTAGGAGACGACTTCCGCTTGTTCGCCAGGGTTCAAGTCTTCCTTCTGCAGCTTCGTACCTGGATCAATGGGAGTGCTGACAGGCCTGCACTCTGCCATTCTGAATCTCTCAAGGACCTCGTCTATGTACCCTTTCTGGCTAAGTTTCATCTGGTTGGCGCTCCTCTCGAACTCCAGCCCCAGACAATACTACATGTCCCCCAAGTTCTTGATCTCAAACTTGGTATTCAGAAAGTCTCTCACCACGTCGATCTTCTTGTCGTCTCGAGCCATGATCATCATGTCGTCGACATAGATCATTATCAAGATTAATTGGAGGATTATCCATTATCCATAGATCATTATATAAATCCTATCTTCGACCGGTCCGATGTGGTACATGCATGGATCTGCATCCGAGCGAATCGCCTTGAGATTTTTCATCTCTTCCTCAAGACGGTGATACCAAGCGCGTCCTGCCTGTCGCAGTCCGTACAACGCTTTGTTTAGTGAGCACACCACGTCACGATTGGTCAACTTCTCCAGCATCTTATCTGCAGTCTTTCGCACAGTCTCGTCAACTGACTCGCCTTGAACAGTATGGGCCAGAACGTCCTGGAAGTGGTCCGGGGCCTCCATGAAGATTTGCTCCTCGACTTCTCCGCCATCTTGACGTCTAGCTGCCGTTCCTTAGCATATCTTGTACAGCTAACGCCACCGCAGTCCTTATTGTGCTCAGCCTTGCGACTGGAGCGAACGTGTCGTGAAACTCTATTCCTGGTCTCTGCGTGATACCCCCTTCGCTACCACGCACACCTTCCGCTTGCTGATAGTGCCGTCAGAGTTAAACTTATTCCGGAGAATGAATCTTTTGCCTATCACACGTTGTCCCTTGGGACGGTCGACTAGCTTCCACGTATTGTTCCGAATCAGCGAAACGGCCTCTTCTGACATTGCTTCGATCCAAGCAGATGAGTCATCTCCGGAGATAGCCTGGGTCACAGGGATTTCAGCGAAGTTAGCCGCTTCCCCTTGTCGATTACCGTAGTCCTTGCGGGGTCGCCCAGGTTTTCCAGTTCTAATCAAACGAGGCCGTCCGCCTCTTCTCCTAGATGATGCCGCTCGTTGCTCATCGGGTTGGATCTCCGGATCAACAAAGTAATCGTCGGCAGGAAGGCCTATGAAGCCATCGGGGAATTCCCATTCAGCAACATCAGGTCGGTTTTCTGCCAGCACTTCGTCTCTCGACACCAGCTCGAACTCCAGTTCATGGACAGGATCCTCTGGTTCAACGCGATCTTTGTCCAGAGAGTCACGAGGGAACATTGTGTGTTTTCGAAACATGTACCTATAGAATTTTTATGTAAGTAAAAAGTATTGATTTGGCGAGAAATTTATGTTATACTTTATGTTATACTTCATGATTTCTTAAGCGCGGTCATCTCCTCACGAAAAACAACGTCTCTCGTGATCTCGATCTTCTTAGTTTCAGGAAACCAGATACGGTAAGCCTTCGACTGCTCCAAATATCCAACAAAAATTCCCTCTTTTGAGCGAGGGCTAAACTTCCCCTTATTTGGGGTCTTGTCCAGGCAGAACACCTTGCTCCCTACGTCCTTGAAATAGTGTGCAGTCGGAGTTCTGTCGAACCAGCGCTCAAATGGAGTCTTCCCGTTTAGCTTTATGGTTGGACATCGGTTCCTCAGATAATTTGCGGTGTTGATTGCCTCCGCCCAGAATGTCATCGTTAGGCCAAATTGCAGGAGTAAACATCGTGCTGCCTCTTCAAGGGTCCGATTCTTCCTCTCGGCCACACCATTTTGTTCAGGCGTATATGGTGTTGTGAGACGGCGCTCGAACCCCTCAGATTTCAAGAACATGTCAAATTCCCTGTTCACATATTCACGTCCATTGTCGGACTGTACGCACTTTATTTTCAGACCGTGCTGCTTCTCGGCGAAAGCCTTGTACTCTCGGAACATTTGCAACGCCTCGCACTTTGTTTTCATAAACCGTAACTCTGTCCATCTCGAGCACTCGTCCATAAATGTGATCATGTACTTGGATCCACCGTTCGACACAACACCCACAGGGCCACAAGCGTCCATGTGAATAGTATCGAGCTTACCGGTCACACGATTTGACTCTTTCGGGAAAGGTATTCGAGTCATTTTGCATTTCGTGCAAATGTCACACTTAGATCTCCACATCTCCCTTTCAGTTGCACACCTCGAATGGATCCCTCTTCACTGCCGTATCGAGATCACAAAGGTTGACGCGACCCATCCTTCGATGCCACAGCTACGCCACATTCTCGACGCGCTTGTCTTCTGACACTCCGTTTCGACATTTTTCCAGTGGGGTGCCCTGTACGTAGTACAGATTGTCCTTGCACTTTGCAACTAACCACGTCAGTCCATTCTGTTCGAAAACTTCAGCCTGCTCTTTGCCAAAAACAACCGAGAAACCACTGTCTGTCATCTTCGAGACTGATAAGAGATTAGTCCGGATCTCAGGAACGTGCAAAATCTCATTGAGAGTAACGTTGCAAGTTTTACCGTCTACACTTGCTGCAATTTTTGAAGTTCCTCGGGCATTTATCTCTGTGGTTGCGCTGCTCGCTAACTTCAGCTTGCCAGTCTCGCCCTTGTCCATCTCTGTAAACACAGTCGCATCGCCGCACAGATGAGACGTGCACCCACTGTCGAGACACCACAAGTTTTCGACACTGCTCGTCGCGATCTGACACGTATCATGTTCCTTGACTGATAAGAGTGACGCGTCTGACAGCTGGTTATTTTTGACCTTAACATTGCAGTCCACTGCCTTAAGTCCCTTGATTCCGCACTTCGAGCATTTGAACGGAAACAATTTCTCCTTGTCACTCTTACCACCGGAGTAGCAGTTTTTTTTTTTTTGAGGCTTCGACTGTGGTTTCCTTGAAGGACTTTTCTTCTTCACGTATATGGCGCCTTGATTTTCCATCGGTGTTGACGAGGCAACTCAGGCATAGTGTTCTTCGATTATCTTCGTACGTAGATTCTCAGGCTTCGGTAGATCGTCCCGGCTCACGAAGGCAATTCTGAAATTTTCAAAACTTGCCGGCAAACTGTACAGCATCATGATGGTAAGTTGGTCTGGGTTTATAACTACGTCCATGTCAGCCAACTTGTCGACGCAGTCAAAGTAGTTGTTGAGGTGCTCACGGATGTCTCCACCTTCAGTCATTTTTGCAAGGTTAGACTCTTCAACAACGGTGCCTTGCGAGCTGGCCCCTTCGACTGAAACGTATCCTCAAGTTTCTGCCATATCAAGCTTGATGACCTGCAGTTCTTCACCAACTTCAGCTGGCTTGGTCCGATAGACAGGATTAGGTCTGACATGGCCTTTTCATCCCTAGTCGTCCACTCGGTCGCTTGGGCTGCATTGTCCTCACCCGGCTCGGGTTTGACGATCTGGCGGTTGACATAACCCCATAACTTTATCATAATGGCGCGCATTTGCATTTTCCAGGCGTCGTAATTATCGCGCCCTAAGGCCTCGATGCGCACTACACCGTTTGAATTTATTATCTCATTTCAATCGTGCCGCATGTTAATGTCTGGAACACTCACGATTGTACACAATAAATTTGCTGTGCCGCGTGTTATTGTTTGAAACACTCACAACCGGCCATACACTTTGCGTCGCGTGCTATTGTCCGGAACACTCGCAAATACGCCTATGGAATTTCGTGTCATGCGCGTTTGTACACAAGTTGCACAATAAGCACGTTTTCTTGCATCACGTGTTATAGTCCAAAACACTCGCAATAAGCCAAAGTTCACGTCGCGTGTTTTTGTCCGAACACTCGCGATTGGCTTTTTCACTGTTCACTCACGATCAAGCACACAATATTCGAGAAGACGGCGTTTGTTCCTTCTCGCTTCCTCGATGTCTAGATGTTTCTCGAAGAGAGCAAGATGTCAGCCGACTCGACGCGTTCTTCTCTTTGAGTGTCCGTTGATCCCACTGTTTCCATTTTTCAGTTAATTTAAATCGGCGCCAATCGTTCTGGGTCCATAACCTATTAGAGGTTTTAAAGTGGCAATGAAATGTAACGATCGATTAAATGTAACTCAACTGATTTATTTAACACAAAATACATGGACCGTTTAAATGCGTTGTGCCGTGAACAGATCATAAAACGAACTGTTTAAAAGTTAGTTGAGGGCGCTAGATGCGCCTATCGATCAGGATGGAGGTCGATACCGGCAGGTGCCGATCTCACCAGCATATTTGATGCCAGTTCTTATCTCTAGCTTCAAGGTCCTTTATTAATCTACCTATACATTCTTCAAAATTCGATGTATTTTATGTCATCATTGATCTTTGGTTTTTATATTTAAAGGGCACATTATATAACAATTCTTTTGAGTGTAACCTTGTGATGCTTCGGTATTCATTCCGATTTTTTATTATAGAAAAGCCTCCTAATGATGCGGGAAAAAAAACCTATTATTTAATGAATCAACAGCGAGATTAATTGCTTATTAATATGTGTCTTTTATTGCTGAACACTGCAACAAAGACCAGAATTCCAGAATACTACATTTGTGTAGTGTTTTTCTTGGTAACTGAATCAAACTATCTGATAAAACAGCACAGTTTGGTACACTACCAGGAGGTGGAATGTCTTGTACCTTTTAAGGACTAAAACCTGTACAATTTATGACCAAGATTGTTAATGACCATTTCAGTGTACAGTTTCAACCTAAAATTTAAGACCACCTGCCATTTTTATCCTACTTTCGAGTTTTGCAAAAAATGAAAGTAGACTTACGAGATCTACACAGGCCAAAAATTGTGTCTGCCTGTGTGTACTCTGAATGTCTGTCCCCCCCTATCAATTCAAACAGTGAAACCGAATTTGGTACAGAGGTAGCACTAGCAAAGGGCAATCAGTGTCATGTTTTATGTCGCTGCCATCTTTACCAAAACGGAAAGGCGGCCACTCAAACGTTCAAAACGTAAAATCAAATAACGACTAATCATCCGATCTCTACCAAATTTTGTAACAACATACCTTCATATGGGACTCGTCTTATACTCAAACTACAAGGTCATCGGCCGTGCCATTTCAGGATGGCGGCCGTGTGAATTATGCAAACTTTATAATCGATAACATGGGACCCACCAATTCCGATTATCGAGCCAAGGGTGGTTTAAGCTATCCTAAAGGACGTAATCCGTTATTTCTTCATCATCCTCATCAACATTTCCCCTTATCCAGCTCCTGCCGGGTCGGGGTATTTATGGCACTTCTCCACCTTCCTCTTCCACGATCTTGTCCCAGTCCAAATTTCTTTTTCTTATGCTGTTCTTCACTGAATAAATCCATGTTGTTCTAGGTCTTCCTCTCGCTCTCTTAACCTTGCACTTTACCTCCAGCATCTGTCTTGGTATTCTATTTTCCTCCATTTATTATAATTTAATATTATAATATTATACTGTATTAGTGACTTAAAAGGGCTGAGCCATCTCTGTCACATGACAAGATGGCAGCTGGCCTCTTGTGCCTGTCCTATATTTGTATGAGTATGAGTAATATGAGTATGTTGTATGCGATATAGCCTACTGATAGAATTACAGTAATATAAACTTTGTATGAAATGATTTATAATGAAGATGTACTGCAGTGAAGCAATTGTTTATTTCAAGGCATTATTATTTGCTAACACGTATCTAATTCAGTTAATAACACTAATGTTTTAAGGACATGTTTGGCTCAGGGCTAGCGTGTTGGCCGCCCATGCGGTTGACTGGCGATCGAAACCTACTATAATTAACTCTTATTTTTTAAACTTTAATCCTTTTACAAATGATGTGGACGAACTCTTTTCACAGATACTAAATAAAATGCCATTTAGCTCAAAGGAGAGGCTAATGTATACACTAGTTTATTAATAATCACAGCCCCAGCATCGAACATAAATATTAGCATAAATAACATCATTGAAGGTGTTTTTCTCCCGGTATTTTTAATTTATCCCTGAATGAGGGTACAGTAAACCCTCGATTTAGTGGACCTAGATTCAATGGACTTCTAATTTAACAGAATTATACTAACTGAGATTTCAAACGTTTCATGATCCCACGTACATATGTTCACAATGAAACGGAAGTGTTATCTACGGCATGAGCATCCCAAACTCTTCTTATTTAAAAAGTGCAGTAAATACCAATAACAGTAAAACCTCGTTAATTCGAATTGATCGGGACATTAAAAAAAAAAAAAGGACTTTGAACTAACCCTCCTTCGCCAAAAACACCCAAAAGCCCAAATATTGTGACCAATGGAGGCTGAGAGATGGTGGGAAGACAGAAGACGTTGGAGAGGCTTGTGTTCCAAACTGACCCGGCCAGTGGCTGGAAACTGTGCAAGATGATGATGATGATGGAAACATGCAATTATTGATACACCTTTCAGCAACTCTTGAATAAGAATCTATCCAATAGCATCCGAATCATATTCAAACGCAGAGGTATACTAGGAGAAATCGTTGGATGATGTGAAACATAGCCTATTACAAAATGAGGAGAAATCAGTAGAGAACATAAAATATACATTATAATATTCATATAATGAAAAATGCTTTTCAAAACGTATTTGGAATCATTATGGTCAAGTGCAAGAAGACGGCCAACACGATATAAGCCAATATAAACATAACCTTACTGCGCTTACTGTAAAAGGAATCAATTATATATGAATTGCAGCCGAATGTCCATAGCAGGGTACTTTTAATTGAACGCCCATGGGCTCGCAACAAATTCAATTTCAAGTAGTTCCAACTTTGGCTATCAGATGCTACTGTCACTAACACTAGCTGCAAACGTTGAAACTTGATAGAGCGTTTCTAACTATCCAAATATAACCTACAACTTTGGTTACACACTACCAATTGCAGTGGTAGATTCTTTTACATGCCATAAATCTATGACATGGGCTCGCCGGCTTTACTTCCCCTCTGAAGGAAGGCATACTGAAGAATTTTAACGCTCTTAAAAATTCGACGACTTCAGCCGGGTTTTAACCCGCAATCTTGGGCATAGCAGGAAGGAATAAATAATATCGCATAGAACATTCCTGTTATTAGCACAACCAAACTAAACTACAAAATAATTTTCCCAAAAACATTGTTTCATCGGTCATAATCGTGGATGTAAAAACAACATACAGCCATTTTTGAAATAGAAAAAGGAAGCTTGTAGTTCAACGTGACCATTAATCGCGCGATCATGAGCCACAGGACCTCCTTTTTATATGGAACCCTAACCATAGGACAAGGCATTTCACTTCAAAAATCTCACATGCCTTGGTGAGAGGCAGACAGATTGACCGCTGAGACACCACACCCCCCATTTTTAGCCTATTTTCAATTTTGAAAAAATAGGCTTATGAGATCACCTTTTGTCCGTGTGTGTGTGTGTGTGTGTGTGTGATTCGTGTGTGTGTCCCCCCTAATAAAATCTAAACGGCAGGAGCGATTTCAATGAAACTCGGAAAGTTCATAGCACTATTCCCGGCGACCTAGACCGTGCCCTTCAAATTTTGTTACGACTCACCAATCTAACATGGCGGCTGTGCGAAATATTTCACCAGCATTCAATATCTCCGAAACTATTACCGATATTACCCTGATATTTTCTATGGTGATAGAGGGAACTACTATAAGTTCACTTATGTGACTTTTGAAAACTTGGTAACTAAAAAACCAACATGGCGGCCAAGCGAATTTGCGACTTTTAAATAGACGTTTCTCGCGATTTGACCAACCAAACGCAATGAAACTTGGTACAGTATATGTTTATATACATTGTAATGCACCGACATCTAACTTCGTTCAATTGTTTACATAATCACAAGATGGCGGATGTGCGAAATATTTCACCGGCATTCTATATCTCTGAAACTATTAGCGGTATCTCCCTAAAATTTTGTACGGAGATAAAGGTCACTACTGGAAGTCCATCTATAAGATTTTCAAAAACCGGTTAACAACAAAACGAACATGGCGACCAAGCGAATTTGAACATTTTAAATAGACCTTTCTCGCGATTCAATGTTCCAAGCGCACTGAAACCTGGTACAGGAAATATTTATACACATTGTAATCCACTGGTATCTAATTTAGTTCAATTGTTTACATAACCTCAAGATGGCGGCAGTGCGAATTTTAAAATTAAGTTTTTATTTCTTGTGATGTAGTCATGCGATCGAAGTGAAAGTTTGAATAATGAACCTACGCAATAATTTTCCTTTAATGGTACATGCCTCTATGGCCTATACATTTAACAATCCAACATGGCGACCATCCGAAATATTTAGACGATACTGAATATCTACGAATCTATTTTAGCAATCAAACTAATTTTTTTAATGTTCATAGGGGCTATGAACTTAAGTTCACCTATAGGACTTTAAATAACCTGGTGATCACAAATCCAACATGGCGGTGACGCGAATTATAAATATTCACATGGACGTTTCTCGCAATTTAACCATCCGCGTGCAGTGAAACTTGGTACAGTAAATATTTATCCGAATGTTAATCCACTGGCATCTAATTTATTTCAATTGTTTCCTTAACCTCAAGATGGCAGCTGTGAAAAATTTTAAAATCTCCTTGTTTTTTTCTTGTGTCCTAATTATGCGATTGAAGTTTGAATACTACACGTACACAATAATCTGCATGTAACAGTACATAACTCTAGGACCTACATATATAAAATCCAACATGGCGACCATCCGAAATATTTAGTCGGTTCTCAATATCTACGAATCTATTACAGCAATCAAACTGAAATTGGGTATGTTGATAGTGGCAATTAACATAAGTAGGATATATGAAAATAGGCTGTATAGTTCTTCACGGAACTACTTGTTGAAATAGAACACATCTAATCAATCGTTCCGTGACAATACAATCTGTTGATAATTCACAAATATTGATTATTCCTTAGTACAACGTTGATATTTTTATCGCTCGAGGGCTGCGCATTTGAGGATGTTAGTCTCAATGCGCGGACCGATGAATTAAATTTTTTTAAATACACTATTTTGATTAAAAAGTACTAATTTCAAAACTCGCGATTTAACAAACTTACATCCCAATTACTCTGCAACAAATTGAGATACTACAATGCTTTTATGCCAAAATGTTCTGTTATGCACACACTTCTTTCTACTTCTGCGCAAATCTGTCTCCAAGGACAATGCGGAATCAACATTTATTGGCCTTGATGTTTGCCCATTAACTCTTCATGCGCAACGATTGAGCGAGTCTTCGTTGCTGCGACCAGATGTGTCTGGTAGGGCTTCTCTCTTCTCCCTCAAAACCCCATGTATGAGTAATTTTCCTAATTTCCTCTCGATCCTTGAGATTGGGAAAACGTAATTCAGCCAAGTCCTTCTCCGCCTGTTTGTACCAATTGGACCTTGTTGCCTTTTTCTGCAAAAACGTATAGATTTTGTGTGTTAACCTAGTTGGGTCCATTCTGTCCACACTTCTTTATAAAAATAGTTCATGTTCTTTTTCTCGAACGTTTAATACTACAGAAGCATTATGTGAAAATGGCAGGTGGTTTTAAATTTTAGGTTGATACTGTATATTGTGGCTGCTGAGGTTGTTTCCTGCAGTATTACTTGTCCAGTAACTAAATTCTGAATTGGCTAGATCCCTTACTGTTTTGGAAAAGGTGAGTATATTTATACAAATTCTTATTTGTACATAAATGATTGTTGAAAAATAGGAAATTTACACAAGTGAAAATGAAAAAATAAATTAAGCCAAAAATTAATTTTACCTTTCATTTGACAGTACTTAAATTAGCTCAGGGTCAATAAAATATGGAATGACAAAGACACAATACTGTCAATATGCTATCTTCAATCATCCCCGGCCCATGCTTTGTTCTTGGCGACTCCTTGTGCTGTTCCTAGACGAGATGGATCTTGAGAAGGATAATGTATGACTCCTGGCTTGACTGGTGGGGTGGGGAGAGTACCTGGTGGTACTAATGGTGCAGGGTTTGGTGGTAGCTGAGGAAGGGCTGGTGCTGTTCCTGGAGGGAACAGAGGAGGTTGATTCAGAGTAAATGGTGGAGGTCTTATTCCAGGGGGAGGCCTCATTGGTGGCCGCATATGAGGGGGAAAGAAAAATGGGGGAGGTCCTGGAGGACGAATCCCTGGCGGAGGTCTGGGCATAGGAGGCGGAATTAACATAGGAGGGGGCATAGGAGGTGGTACCACAGGTGGCAAAACAGCACTGGGGACCACTGTAGAACTTTCACTTGTATCCCCCAAGTTAAAAAAGTTGTTTTGTAACTCAGTAGGTGGAAGTGGTAGAGTGCCAGGAAGGCCTGGTACTGGTTCCAGCTCTTCCATCATCTGATCCACTCCATCTCCTCGAGACGTAGAAGGCTGACGGGCTTGGGACCGCCCCCACTTGATCGTCAGACGTCGCCCACCAAGAATGAGCTTGTTGAAAGTTCGCTCAGCTGCCTGCTCAGCAGCAGTACGTAGTGTGAACTGAATGAATGCACACTGCTGACGAGCTACCAGGGTTATGGAACGGATTTCACCATACTGATAGAAGTGGTCCCTGGATGAAGAACAAAATTTGGTTACAAAAATACCAACTAGTACATAAGTAACATTCAAACAGAACACCGTGAATTCATAACCCTTTAAGAAATGCTAGCGTTTATAAACTGAACAACGATTTACATTATGGGAGGTTGCACCTACCTGAGTTCCTTCTCAGTTAGTTTATCCCCAAGATTGCCAACATACAGAGTTGTGATACTTTTATCTTCTGGAGGCTCAAGTTTCGGCATTGCTGATGCTCTTCTCATTAATTTCTCAGCAACAGGATCATTAATCCCATAGTACCTAAAAGTAGAAGAAACTGTATCAAAAACTTGGTCATTGACTCTACAAAAGATACAAAAACAAAACTACAGTCTTTTGTGGCTGTCCAAACTATAGTACCATAAATGACATAAGATAACCATCTCTATTTTCTTAAAAAGTTGATTTGACGATAATTGTTATTTTAAGGGGCCTATAATCTAGGTTATCGGCCCCTAATTATGTGACCGAGTATGAAAATATGAAAACTAAGTACTACAAGAACTACAGCACTGACTTACCTGAACATACCGACTACAGTAGAAGAAGAAAGAAACAAACCAGGAATACGGGAGATTTTTATTTTATTTTAGTGTATGGCTTTTAGCACTAGGAGTGTTTGAGGACATGTTCGGCTCACCAGAGTTTGTAGCTGCTCATATGCGGACATCCATGGGGTGAGCTACAAGTACCGTCACGTGTGGAGTGTTGTCTAGGGAGTAAAGTGTGAATGTAAGGACGAGGGATTGGAAGGTTGCGGGTGTGGCCTATAGTTAGGGACCAACCCTGGCATTTGCCTGGAAGGAAGACGGGAAATCACAGAAGAACATCTTCAAGGTTACCGACGGGGGAGGATTCGAACCTCCTCGCCTACCGGATGTGAGCGACTACCTGCAGCCATGCCATAACGACCTCGGCTAACTGAGACAGGAAAAAGAAATGCCCTCAACCCTTGAAGAATAAGGATTGAGGGACTTGGAAGGAAATAGAGCCATCAAAAGTAGACCAGATAGGGAAAGAGGAGAGGATCTGCCCCAAAGGCAATGGAAAAAGGGGAGAGGCCGAACCCAGTTCAGGAACACCCTGGGGTCGCCAACTCCCGAACTCATCAGCCATGAGCCCTTGAGGCTGTAGCACCATTCACGGATCACCAGAGGTGGCGGGGCTACACACACCCTGCCTCCTTTTGGGCCTTGGGTAGAAGGCAGGAGATAACAGGAAAAGAAAAGAAGAGGTCTGATCCATTGAAGAAGGATGAGACAAGGACCAATTACAGTGAGAAAATGAAAGACACCTTAGTACCATCGGGATTAGAAGAGAATAAGAGTTCACCAAGGGAGGTCGGCAGGAAAGATGACGGAGAGGAGCCTAGCACAAGTCAGTGGAAGCAGTACTGGACTCGGCTGGGGCCCCATGGTTCCCAACCCATGCCCCAGTTGTGAGACCCTGGAGGAATTTCCTAAAAAGAGCTGAGATCTTAACCGTAATCATGGGATAGGCTAATGGGTGCTTACGAAACACACTTGACATGGGCCCTTACTGTCCACTGATTCTGAGCTATACTGCTGTGTTCACTGGTCCAAATGCAGAAACAAGTCAGCTTTAAAGTATTACTTTTGCTATTATCTTTAAAAAAGTTCTATCAATGATAATAAATACTAGAATATCCTCCACATAGTGTGTAATATTTTCCCCAAACATTCACTAAAATTTTATGTTTACAGTATCCTCCTGACCAGCCATCCGACAATATTGCATCACAGTGTCTACAACTTATAACTAAACAAATATCTAAGGCACTTGCTCATGAGAGTTATTAACTCACTGGGTCTTTCAACAGGTTCTGCATTTGATTAGCCTATGCTGGATTAGAATCTCCCCCTTCTTACTCTTTAATTTTTTACCCTCATTACTGCAATCTTGTCCTTTATTCACTTTTACTCACTGACTTTATCTTTACATGCAGTTCCTTCCTTTAAATAGAATTTCTACCACAAATGTAGGGAATGGTTCTATTAGTTTACAGATTACTTCAGACAAAACCCTCAGATCTGTGAAGTAGTTGCTTGGCTGAATTGATTCTTTTATGAGTGATTGAATTATTTTAACAATTTATAACAATAGGTTATTGGCTACGAGTTTTGCAAACCATCCGTGGTGAAGCATGAGGGGAGTCCTCGGGTCTGACACCTCGCTTCAATTTGAGTGAATAATAACCACAAATTACAGTTTGAGGGTTTGTTTGGCATAACCAGCATGTGCTATCTGCTTTTGTATGTCACCTGTTTCGAATCAGTCATCATAAACCATACCTGAGAGCCTAAACAAGACGTGACTCACCAGTGAGAAGGGCGAACCATGCAATTTACCTGTCCTTTCTTATGGAACCTCCTTGCTTGGTTCCAGCCCGCAGGGTGTAGACTTGGAGTTCCCAAGCTATTCACAACTTGACCCCAAGACAATAGCACTACGTGCGTGCATTCATTGCTAGGACAGGAAATGACAGAATTTTCTCACTCATGATTTAATGAATCCATTGCTATATCGACTATAATATGCGGAATCATACACAGAGCTTGAAAGTGAAATCTGAAGGTAAAAATCTTTGAATGTTCGGTGAGGAAATACAATGAGCCCTTCGGAAAATCAGCAGGAACAGGCATAGTGCTGGATCAGTGATCTACATGGCAGCTCATCCAGCAACGAAAGCAACTTAAGGGAGCTGGATAATAGGGTCAGAATAGCTATGCTTAATATTCGCAAGCAGTGTCAGGACAAACACAAATACCTGACAGTTATCTACACAGGAATTGAAGCTCATGGTCATCATAATGAGACACGTGATATACACCACAATGTTAGGAGGATAATAATAATGGTAAATAAACACACAGCAGCAGGACTGGTACAAGATGGACGTAAGAATGCAAGATGCAACACTGCGAGTTCATGAAGAGGTATTGGGAGAAGAGGAAGGCAAAAGTCATTAGGCCAAGTAACAAGTTACAACGCAATCTATGAACAGGTATAATGAAGAAAGAAGAAGACTAATGGTAATGGTCTTACATCCCTTTTAACTACTGTGGCTTTTAGGTCTCTTACACACGGGACCACCATGGCCGCGCCACCACGTCTTTGCAATATTTTCTCTGGCCACCAAATACGCCACCAGCCAGTCTTGAAATGTTTTTCTATATATCAGGTTACGTAAATGCCGAAAACGGGGAAATAGAAGATTTTGGGTTCACCTACTTTTGCAGGACCGATCAACAAAAGGAAAATTTTGTACACTCTATATTTGTCACGGACGATTACTCTTTACTCCATGACTTTTGTGTTTCTTGTTGTTGAGAGCTTTGATACACAAGGCAGTGAAATGTTGTAATGGTGGTTACCATAATATAAAGTTTTCTTATGAGAAGTCTTGAGCGTTTCATTCAATTTGTTTTATTGGTCATACCTACACCGGGTAGGCGTAGGTCCCTAACAATATTGATCTTAAACAGAATCCAGTCAAATTTTTCATTTTCCTAACATTTCATCTTTTGATGAGCTACTGCAGTGTTTAAAAGGTCAACTGACCGGTGTGGACACAAATATCAGAGATAGTACACCTCCAGAGGAAAAACTCCGTTTTCGTATTCATCAGCAGTCATATTCCATAGAGCAGGTTTCGATTGCATTAAGGATATGAATTTATCTGTGTCGAACTCACTCTTTCCTGGTACGATATCCAGTTTTAAAACTAGCATATAATCCACATGTCTGGCCTGGCCGCACAGGAAGTCGTGTCTCGTGTAAAAAGCTCCGTTTGGCACAATATAAACCTGTGGTGACGCTGCCAGCTTGGCCGCGCCAAAAATCGCATTGCCTGCCACCAGCAATTCTGGCCGCGCTGCCAGGAGCACCACCACCACGTGTGAAAGGCCACACTTGAATTAATGCAAAAATGTGGTGGCGCGGCCATGGTGGCCCCGTGTGAAAGAGGCCTTAGAGATTCCGGGGTTCAAGAATTTTGCCTTGAAGGGGATCTCTAATGTGTCAGTCTACCGACACAGCTACCTCGCATTTATTGTCCTAGTGTATTTGGATACTTATGAAGATATATCCGCTTCTCCTTGGAAAGATAATTTGTCATCTTCATCATCATCATCATCATGTACAGTTTCCAGCCCCAGGCTGGGTCTGTTTGGAACATAAGCCACGCCACTTAGTCCTTTCTTCCCACCACCTCTCCGCTGTCACTCTGGTCCAGTCGTCTCCTCTCTTCTTGACACATTCCTCCACTCCTTTCAGCCATCTATCTCTTGGTCTTCCCCTTAGTCGTTTCTTCTGCATCTGCATCTCATGTATCCTCTTGGGAATCATCTTCTCTTCCATTCTCTCTAAGTGTCCGTACCACCTCAGTCTTGATGACTCAATCCTACCTTGCAAGGGCTCCTCTTTCACTATTTCCCTGACCTTTTCATTCCTCACCCTGTCTCTTCTTGTTACTCCGATCCTACTTCGCAGGAACTTCATTTCACCTGCCTGTATTCTGCCTATGTCTCTTTTCTTCATTATCCACGTTTCTGATGCATAGGTCAGTATCGGGATATAGTAGCTTCTGTATAACACTGCCTTGCTTTTTTGCGGGCCATCTTTATTCCACACAAAGCTCCTAATGCTTCTCAGAAATGCTTCTGCCCGTCTGCCACGTTCCGTAATCTCTTTGTCATTTCTCCCATTTTCCTCCAAGTACTTGAGACTTTCCACCTTCTTCAGCTGTCCACCTCCAAGTGTTATCCCACTCATTGGTCTGTCCTTTTTCCTGGTCGTTAACAGGATCTCACATTTAATGATGTTGAACTTCCATCCGTACTCTCCCACTGTTTCGTCCCAAGCCTTCAGTTGCTCCTGAATTTCCTCCTCCTTGTTTCCCCAGACCATGAGATCATCTGCAAACACCATTGCTTTCATCTTATCTTCTCCTATCTTTCCTGCTACCCGTGTCATTACCTCGTCCATAACCACAATAAAGAGAAGGGGTGACAGTGAACTACCATGTTTCAGGCCACTCATTTGTCTGAACCAGTCTGTCCCCTCCAACTTCCACACAACTCACACTTCCACAATACATCTCCTTCACTCTGCCTACAGTCCCTTTTTCCACTCCGATATTTTCCATTGCTTCCCAAACCTTCTCTCTACACACACTATCATAGGCCTTTTCGATGTCCAGGAAGGCCATCAGCAGATCCTCTCCAAATTCGTAGTGGTGTTCCTGGAGCTGTCTCACTGAAAATATGAGATCCACTGTTGATCTCCCAGGTCTGAATCCATACTGCTCCTCTCTCAATTCTCTCTCCACTTTGGCTCATATTCTACTTTCTAATATCTTTTCATATATCTTGGCACAGTGTGGTATGAGCGTGACTCCCCTGTAATTTCTGCACTCCTTTCTGCTTCCTTTCTTAAATATCGGGACAATTAATCCTTTCTTCCAATCTCCTGGGGTATTTTTCTCCTTCCATACCACCCTCATCACACGGTACAGCCACTGTTTCCCAACCTCCCCTGCTGCCTTCACCATTTCAACACTCACTTCGTCCACACCTGGTGCCCTTCCTCCTTTCATCTTGTCTATAGCCATTTCCAGTTCTCTCCAAGTCAGGTCCTTTTCCATTCCTGTGTTGTATTTTCCATCTTCCAATATGTTGTCTTCCTTCCTATGATCATTTGGATTCAGCAAATCCTCAAAGTACTCTTTCTATTTGTTGTGTACCTCATTTCAGTTTTTGTCCACCATTACAACATCCTCTTGCAGACCTCTTCTCTTACTTTAGACCATCCCATAAAGTACTTTCTTATTTCCTCTGCTGTCTTCCTCCATCATCTCTGTCCACTTTGCCATCCACTTCTTCCTCTCCTCTGCAACAATCTTGTTTGCTACTTTCTTCTTTATCTTATAAGCTTCCCTTGCTAGATCAGTTCTTTCATGGAACCACACTCTGAAAGCCTTGTTCTTCCTTCCCACAGCTTCTTTTACTCTCTCATTCCACCATGGTGTCTCTTTACACTGCTTTCTGTTGCTTGTTCTTCCACATACTGCCACTGCAGCTTCCACCATTGTATTTTTGAATTGCTTCCATTCCTCTTCCCCTGTTTTAGGATTGTCAGTTGACATACTTTCCCTTATTATCTTCAGGAATTCTCCCTTGACTTCCTTTTCCTTCAGTTTCCATACTTTGATTCTCCTTTCCTGGTACTCTGTCCTCTTGCTATCATTAACAACTCCCAGGTTCATTACTAGTATTCTGTGGTCGCTATCTAAGGCCTCTGATGGTATTAACTTTATATCTCTGACACTTCTCTTCATTTACTAGTCGTACAGCATGTAATCAACCAAAGATTTCTTTGTTAAATCACTGCTGTACCACGTTACCTTCTGGCTTTCTTTTTTCCGGAACCAGGAGTTGCCTACCACTAAACCGTTTCTTTTGCAAAAATCCAGCAACTTTCTCCCTTCTTCATTCCTGCTGCCCCATCCTTCTGCTCCCATTATATTTTCATATCCTTACCTTTCACTTCCTACATGTGCATTCAAATCTCCCATGACAATGATGCTCTGACCATTCAACTGCTGTTGTAGCTCCTCCACAGTCTTCCTTCTCTTGAGCTGTACATCCAACTTGAGGGGCATATGCCTGGGCTATCTCCAGGCTTCTTCCCTTTACAGTTACTCTGATCTTCATGATCCTGTCACTTATTCCCTTTACCTCTTCCTTCATTCCATCTCTCACAACTACTACTATGCTGCTCCTTCCTTCACTGTTCCCACTCTAGTACAACCGGTACCCTTTCCTCAGTTCTCTGCGACCTTCTCCTTTCCATCCAGTTTCTGCCAAGCCCAGTACATCCAGCTTTCTTCTCTCCATCTCCTCCACCTTTCCTGTCAGTGTCTGAATGTTTAATGTGCCAACTTGTAGTCCATTAGCATATCCAAGTCGTCGTCGTTTGCATCCGTCCTTTCCGAGGCTTGTTCCTGTTTTGAATGCAAATATAATATCTATACTGGCTTGCTAGGCCTATCGTAGCTTCACCAGAGCCCGTCAGCCGTCACTTTTCAGGATTCCCATAGGGCCTTCACAGCTACCATAGCGGTCCTGGGGCACACGAAGTCCCCACTGTACTTCACCCCTACAGGCAATCCCCCACTTCATGCCATTGCCCGTCTCCCACCACGTGGAGGAGGGGTTGGACTTGTGGGAGACAAAGATAATTTGTATCCCAGACAATTGAATTCATTTACTCAAATTTTATCAATTGTCTAAAGCAGCTAAACCCAGCATCTTGGTGTTATAAGAGGCAGGTGTACATTTTAAAATTAGTCACATAACTGGTGTGAGAAATTTGCTGTTTTGAGACATGATCTCCATGATCAATTTTATTGCCCATTTATTGCATGTGGTATATTTCTGACCTGCAGGTCATTTATTGAGAAGGCTAGACTATGTTCAATACCAATATAGAGGATGGAAATATGGGTTTTCTAGCTTCATCTATAATCTATTGTATGCAATGAATATAAACATTACCTATCCTTAATATTCTGGTCAGCTAGAGGATCATCTGGATCTGTTGGTTTTTCATGGCGATACGGACACTCCTCTCCACGCTTACACTCGCCCTTCACCCAAAAGGAACATATGTGGGGACGATTACGCTTGTAGTATGGACTTGTCCGGGCCAACTTCATCAGAAGATCACTGGCAGCTTGGGATTTTCCAACAGCTCCAGCTGGAGTTGTAGCATCAATTTTCCCCAACTGAAATGATTTTGAATATAATTAGGCTTTATAAAACAAGACATGGGCAATTAATAAATGTGCAGTATATTTCCCATGCTTCTGATTACCTCTTTGTCCATATTCTGTATATAAAATTCTTTGTTGACATCAGACCGTGGAAGGTCGTCCTTTATCCTCAAGGCTGCATCCCGAACTTGAATGGGAAGGCCATACTCTAAATCTAACAAACATGTCTGGCAAACATTCTTGAGACGGCTACAAGTTTGGCAAACCTCAGTCTTCTTAAATCTCATGCGTGCTCCAGGACACCAACGGAAGACAGTAAATGGCCGAGAGCAAATTTTGCACTCTTTGCCGTAGCGTTCCTTTGTCTGAAAGAAAAGGTTGTAAGACATAAGAAATTACTTACAATGCAGCCAGAAATATTCCTTCAAGTGTGAGAATTTCAAACAATAGGTGCATATGGAAATGAGTGAAAACAGTTGTTATAAGAAAGAAGAGGAATGGAAGAGGCGTATGAAAGGGAATGGTCATTATTAGAGGTAGAAAGGAAATTTAAATACTTAGCATGTGATGTATCAGATGGTAGTGTAATGTTTCTGTGATCATTACAGACACTCCTTACTAATACAGTCATCACAATTAACACCGGTTATCAGACAGATTCTACACACACCCAAAGTACAAGGGGCTACATGACCGCGTTGTCTCAGCCCCTAAACTTAAGAACCAACCAACAAGACACTCCTCATCATTAATTAAAATAAAATAAATAAGCCCATTATAATCCCTTTAGGGCAAGGGCCTCCTACTGATTCGTAGGGCAAGCTCAATTTAACTCGCACGGTGAGCTGGTCCGTGCGAGTGAAAATTTATATTTTAACCTTAGGCATGTAAACTAACAAGATAGATATTAATCATTTATCACTGATCTGGGCTGGCTAAGTCTTTTAATACTGTATGTCTCTCCACTTGTGTCTGTCTCTAGCTGTTCTTATCCATCTTGCGCCTAGGGTTCTCGTGAAGTTGTCAGACCATCTTCGTCTTGGACGTCCTCTGCTCCTCTTTCCAATTCGGGGTCCCACACTGTGGTGACATACGCCCATCGGTCATGTTTTAGTCTGGATGCATGACGGCCCCACTTCCATTTTAGTGTCCTTGATTGTCTCGCCACATCCTGAGTTTTTGTCTTCTTTAGTTCTGCATTTGTCACTCTATCACTCCATTTGATATCGAGAATCTGTCTCTCCATCTTACGTTGGCATCTTTGTAGTATTTCTATTTCCCTTTGTGTGCATGCCCATGTTTGGCATCCATAGATTAGCACAGGTATAACACACCTTTCTAGTATTTCTATTTTTGTCTTCAACTGGAATGAACTTCTAACTCCAAAACTTACCCCATGCCATGGCTACCTTTCTTCTAATTTCTTTCTCTCCTCTCTTTTTAAATGATACTGATTGACCTAAGTAGATATATTCTTCTGTATATACATTACAATTGGTGATCCATTCAATGATATTGCTATATCATTTGAAAGTGACATTAACTTAGTTTTACCAGGGTACATTTTTAGTCCCACTTCCTCACTTTTCCCACACAGATCTTTAAGCATAATTTAATCATCCTCATAATAGAATGGTGGACATTACACGATCCAAAAGAGATAAATGTCACACGAAAACAGTGAAACAAAAGCTCACCGAACTCAAACGTAGAACTCAGAAGAATGAGAAACTGTCTAGGCCATTTTCTGTTCAGGAAGTTGAAACCGCTATCAAGATGTTGAAAACTGGTAAAGCTGCTGGTCCAGATGGCATCTATAATGAATTCCTGCGAAACATGGGTCCACATAGCATCAGCTGGCTTACTTCACTTTTTACTTTCATCCTTCAGACTAACAACCTACCAAAGCAGTTTAAACGGTCAAAGGTGATCGCCCTTCTTAAACCTGGCAAGTCGGAGCAGAGACCTGAAAACTACCGTCCAATAGCACTTCTTAGCTGCATTTATAAACTTTTAGAACGAGTCCTTCTTGCCAGGATAGCACCACTCATTGAAGCTGTAACCCCACCAGAACAAGCTGGATTCAGGAAAAACCGAAGCTGTACTGATCAAGTCTTGGCCCTCACCACTCACATTGAAGCAGGGTTTCAAAAGAAGCTAAAATCAACAGCTGTCTTTATCGACCTGACTAGCGCATATGATACTGTCTGGCAACATGGACTGATCCTCAAAGTGCTGGAAGCTATCCCCTGTTTGGAAATTGCAAATCTTATCTCTAACATGCTTTGTGAAAGAGAGTTCGTAGTATTTCTAGATGATGCTAAAAGTCGCAAAAGGAAACTAAATAATGGTCTACCCCAAGGATCAGTTTTGGCCCCAGTTCTATTCAATCTGTACATTCATGACTTGCCACCAACAACAGCTACTAAGTTTATTTACGCAGATGACATTGCACTGGTAGCTCAAAGCAGAACTTTTGAAGATGCAGAAGGCACTCTTACAACCGATCTGGAGAAAATGTCAACGTTCTTCAAGTCCTGGCGACTGATCCCAAGTATGTCTAAGACAGAGGTTTCATGCTTCCATCTTGCCAACCGACTAGCAAACTACAAGCCAAATGTTGTATTTCGTGGTGAAAAACTGAAATACAACCCATTCCCGAAATACCTAGGTGTCACGCAGGACCGAACTCTGAGCTACAAAGAACACCTCACCAAGCTCTCTCACAAAATTTCCACCAGAAATAACATCCTGCACAAGCTTTGCGGTACTTCATGGGGAGCCACGGCGGACTGCTTAAGATTAACGGGTATCAGTCTAGTCTATTCTGCAGCGGAATACTGTGCTCCAGTATGGTTGGAAAGTGCACATGTGCATAAAGTGGATACCAAGCTGAATGACACTATGCGTTGCATAACCGGCACCATAAAATCAACCCCTCGCCACTGGCTACCAGTACTCAGCCACATTCCACCACCTCACCTGAGGAGGAAGGAAGCTCTGATCAGAGAAGCAAAGAAGATCTATGCTTCTCCCTCATTACCAATACACCAGGAATTCTGCCACCCACCACCGAAGCGACTTCATTCGAGGAGACCAACCAGTTTATTGGCCGACCAACTTCTGGCAAATCGATTCAACCTAAACCAATGCTGGCAGGACGAATGGTCAAACTCAACGTCTGCAACTAATGCCCAGGAGATCAACCCAACGGTGAAAATACAAGGATTTGGCCTTCCTAGAAAATTATGGTGTCGCCTCAATAGACTGAGAACCAGGCACGGCCGTTGCAATTACCTATGCCATAAGTGGGGTTGGATAGATTCCCCATTGTGTCAATGCAATGAGGAGGAACAGACCATGGACCATATCATCCAGCGCTGCCCTCTACACGCCTACTCCGGGAGCCCTAGTGATCTGTTTCGTCTTCGAGAATGTACTGTGGAATGGCTCCAAAACTTGAACTTGGACTTGTGATTTGTTTTTATATAATTCACCATACATTAAATAAATAAATAAATCATCCTCATACTTTACTTTTATTAATTTAATATTAGGTAATACACATTATTAATTATCATGTCATATATGTTAGACTAATTAAGGGCTGCATCAAATTTTACAATAATTATTGTAATTTATGGAAAGTGTTGAATGAACTCAAGTAGCAAAACAACTCTGCAACTGTATGACCAGATAAAGTTTACTATTAACTAGCTCTTTTGGGAAGCTGGGTAAACCAACAGTCATACCAGCAGAAGAAAGGTTTATGGAATTCTTAAAAGTTATAACATTTGGTCACAGATATGTGATCCAAAGTGCAAGCTAGTGTTGTGCCTACGAACGGCCGCAGTAGCACAGAGTGATGCTTCCTGACGGGAGGAGAATGAAACTGTTGCCAAGGGGCTATCTTACTCTTCATATAGTGTTTCTGTTTCGTGGTTCTCTAAAAAAGAGAACTTTTATTTATTGCAAATTTTTTGGATTTGGAATAATCATAAAGTGATTTACTATTACTACTGTTATAAATGGTACCTTATCGATGTGTTATAACCACAAGTCCTTACTAGTGACTGGCTGCATGGCTCAGCGGTAATGTTCTTGCATGCTGGGCCCAAGGTTGCAGGTTCGTATCCTGGCGCAGTCAACTGGCATTTGTGGGTGCGCAAATGCGAGGGAGCCGTGTCAGTAGATTTACTGGCACGTTAAAGATCCCCTTTGGAGCAAAATTCCGGTAATCCGGCGACTCTAAAAGCCGCAGTAGTTAAAAGGGACGTAAAACCAATAACATTATTATTATCCTTATTAGTGAACTTACTACCTTGTAAAAATAGGTCAGCCGATCACTAGTACACTATCAATATACAACAGAAATCATCTTTGACGTATGTAATATGTAGTCAGATTGATGACAATTCATACAATATCCAATGTTAATATTTCAAGAGGGAAACTCGTTCATATCTACAATCAAGAGCTGTTTGGGGAGATGTAGGTCAGAATTTGCAATTTTTTTTTGGTCTATGCTAATTAAAATCAGCAAGGTTTAAATAACATGCTACAGAAATTTAATTTGCGAATTCCATGGATAAATACGTTGTAACCTAACAATTGTAGGTTACAGAGACTCTTTTAGGTATTTTTGGTTGTTTTGTTTTTATCTAGTTGCCAGCCATGGCCACATATTGGCAGGCCACCACAGAGAATCTTATGAGTTGTGCCTTGAGATTCTTTGTTGGAGGGTAGCCAGTGGATGGACCAGGTGGCTTTGGAGATATAGGTCAAGATTCCTTGTCTTGGTTTGGTTGTTGATAAGTAGTGGCTGAAGGAACATGGATGCTGCCATGCCATGAATGTGTTGTTGAATTTTGTGGTTTTGATGATGCCAGGCAAGAGGAATAGAGGCCTGCTCATATGTGAATAGTGATTATTATTAATAAATGTGTTTTTTTTAAGGAAGTGGTGTGCTGTGTCTTTGTGTGGATTTTTTAAAAGCAAGTATATTGCCCCACTATCCTGAGGTGGCTAGCTCAGTATTATAATTATTACAATGGTGCCCAACGGTGTGGCATGTTGCTGTTGGTCAACCCATAACCAACAGAAAGTATTATAAAAGTTACAATGGCGCCCAACGTAGAGGCACGAAGAGAATGAATCACACAAAGACAGGAGTGGGGATGGCCGAAGGTGGTAGAAACATGGAAGTTTCAATGATGGCCATGTTGGAGACGCTTCTGGTCCGATATAAGAGGAGAAATAAGATGGAGGAGAGGATTACAAACCGGATGGATGGTATGGAGGAGAGGATGACCAGCCGGATGAATAGCATGGAAAAGAGGATGTGCAGCCAGATGGATGGTATGGAGGCGAGAACGTCTGAGAAGCTTGACAAGGTCAAAGAGCAGGTGGCTAGCATATGCATCGTAGAAGAGAAAGTTGAGATGGCAGAACCTGTGAGTGTAGTTGTGGAGGAGAAGAATGAGCAGGAGGAAGAAAAAGGGAAGTTGGAAGAACAGAGAGTGGAGGCCATATGCATTGTAGAAGAGAAAGTTGAATAGTGGAATCTGTGAGTGTGTCTGTGAAGGAGGAGAAGAAATGTGAAGTACGTGATACTATGGGGGATAAAGAAGTGGAAAAGATGATGATGATGATAATTGTTGTTTTAAGGGGCCTAACATCGAGGTTATCGGCCCCTGAGTGGAAAAGATAAGGTCCAGAAACCTTGATGAGGTCAGTGAGCATATGTCTGAGAAGCTTGACAAGGTCAAAGAGCAGGTGATTAGCATATGCATTGTAGATGAGAAAGTTGAGATAGTCGAATCTGAGAGCGTGTGTGTAGAGGAAGAGAACGAGATCTGTGATGTACGTGATAATAGGGGGCGTAGGAAAAATAATCAAGAAGTGGAAAAGATAAGGCGAGGTTGTAGTGGTATAAGTTGGAGCTGCTGTGGTGTCACCGTTAAGTCTGACTCGAGAAAACCAACTGACGGCCCCTCCCGGGCGCGACCTTCTTAAATATCAATTGAAGGCCGCGCGTAACTCGAGGAGCACGGCCCGGGAGGGCCCGTCAGCCGGATTCTCAAGCGACCTAACGGATCGCCACACGAGGCAAACGCCCCGTTCTGCTGCTTTATTAATCAAATTGAGGTACATACATAGCAAATATTTACATCTATACAATAAGGGCCCTCGGCCCGACAGTAATGTGTAGCGAGCTACGGCAGAGTCTGTGTAAACATACAAAATATCACACCTGGGTATTTCTTCATCCGTGATAGCCTTAGTGGCTGCCATGAGGGCTGCCGCCAGTTCCGCCTCGTTCACTGTGGCCGGCCAGCGGAAAGCCTGGGCCCAGCCGATGTTGACCTCCGGCACCACACCTGCCACACTGTTGGGAGTGGCATCCGCGAACACTTTAAGTTGTCGTCCGTTTCGGGTCATCAACCGGGGGTAGTCCATGAAGACGTCTGTCAGCAGGCGACGTGGCCAGTAGGTCTCGGCGGATAGCACATGTTTGGGGAGAAACATGGGCCACCCCATGGCCCAGGTGACCCAACTGATGAAGCCAGCTGCCTGCTGGCGTTGAAGCTCGGTGTAGAAGGGAAGATCTCGCAGAATTTGTTTAATCCGGGTCCTGGTGCCGTGTTGAACAAGAACACATTGAGCTGGGATATTGATCGTTAGTCCTAGATATTGTAATATCACCGACGGCTGTAGCACACTTTTGGCACGATTAATGGTCGCACCCACAATTACCTCTAAAAACAATACAATGTCCTCCGCGGGCAGATCCGGCCCGTGGATGAGCCAGTCATCCAGGTACGCAATCATCTTGGTACCAGGAAACTGTTCCTGGAGAAGCTCACCCACCGCCTCTGCCCAACGTTGCATAACACTTGGTGCCAATGCGTGGCCCATTGGTAGTCTAGTCCAACAGAAGTCTCGGCCGCGATACCGTATCCCGTAGGTGAAGCTGTCCCGAGCCCGGATGGGGATGTGAAAGAAGCCACTCTTAAGGTCCACTTTTATCGCCGTGTGATGTGCCGGAATGTCACTTAGGGCCTGAGCCGCGCTGCGTAGAGAAAACTTTGGTTTGGTGATAAATTCAGTCCAGGGTGACAAATCATATATCACCCGAGCTTTGCCATTGGCCTTCGGGACCAGAAATAGTTGGAAGGCATAATACGGCTTAAACTCGAATATGATCTGATGTTGTAATAAGTCCGCAATCACTTGATCCATTAGCACTGAAGGTTTCGTTTGACGATACACTGGGGGAGCGTTAGTAGGGCGAGGTAATGACACTCCTTGTTGTAGGATCCTGGTGGCGTAGAGCCCCAGCGGGGTCTGACAGTATGGAATTGGAAGCGCCGCCTCCACCGCCGTCGAGTCGTACTGGGTCGGAGGCTCCGGGCGGCGAGACGGCTGCTGCACGACGATGTGAGGGAAGCCGTTGTCGTCAGGTTGGATCACTCGTTTTAATCGTGGTGGTAGGTGCGGATAACGAGGGTCGTATTCCCATATGTCGTCCTCGTCGTCCTCCGGGTCTTGATCCGGGTCGGTGATCTGCAGTGTGTGGTCATCGTGGTGAACCGTGGGAGTGCCCACTTCGAAGCCTGGTGTGCCAGGCTCGGCTTCGTTCCGATCCCTGTCGTCTTCTATAACGTCCCAGGGGGCGCTGTCCCATATGATGTTCTGGAACTCTTGGGTGTAACGATCGACTATTGATTCAGGAAGAAATGGATGATCCTGGACGTCATCCGCGTCGTCCGGCGCGTAATCCGCCCAAAACGCAGCCAAAGTAGTGGTGAGGTTACTCTTGGCGGGGAGCGAAACGAAGCCTCCGGGTGGCGTGATGGACCGCTCCAACCCGGGCGCCGCCCCCGCCTCCGATACGTGGGCTCTCCGCCGCCTATGCGTAGGCCTACACATTATGAACTTGAAGAGAGCTAGCTGCTGTGGTGTCACCGTTAAGTCTGACTCGAGAAAACCAACTGACGGCCCCTCCCGGGCGCGACCTTCTTAAATATCAATTGAAGGCCGCGCGCAGCTCAGTATTATAATTATTACAATGGTGCCCAACGGTGTGGCATGTTGCTGTTGGTCAACCCATAACCAACAGAAAGTATTATAAAAGTTACAATGGCGCCCAACGTAGAGGCACGAAGAGAATGAATCACACAAAGACAGGAGTGGGGATGGCCGAAGGTGGTAGAAACATGGAAGTTTCAATGATGGCCATGTTGGAGACGCTTCTGGTCCGATATAAGAGGAGAAATAAGATGGAGGAGAGGATTACAAACCGGATGGATGGTATGGAGGAGAGGATGACCAGCCGGATGAATAGCATGGAAAAGAGGATGTGCAGCCAGATGGATGGTATGGAGGCGAGAACGTCTGAGAAGCTTGACAAGGTCAAAGAGCAGGTGGCTAGCATATGCATCGTAGAAGAGAAAGTTGAGATGGCAGAACCTGTGAGTGTAGTTGTGGAGGAGAAGAATGAGCAGGAGGAAGAAAAAGGGAAGTTGGAAGAACAGAGAGTGGAGGCCATATGCATTGTAGAAGAGAAAGTTGAAATAGTGGAATCTGTGAGTGTGTCTGTGAAGGAGGAGAAGAAATGTGAAGTACGTGATACTATGGGGGATAAAGAAGTGGAAAAGATGATGATGATGATAATTGTTGTTTTAAGGGGCCTAACATCGAGGTTATCGGCCCCTGAGTGGAAAAGATAAGGTCCAGAAACCTTGATGAGGTCAGTGAGCATATGTCTGAGAAGCTTGACAAGGTCAAAGAGCAGGTGATTAGCATATGCATTGTAGATGAGAAAGTTGAGATAGTCGAATCTGAGAGCGTGTGTGTAGAGGAAGAGAACGAGATCTGTGATGTACGTGATAATAGGGGGCGTAGGAAAAATAATCAAGAAGTGGAAAAGATAAGGCGAGGTTGTAGTGGTATAAGTTGGAGAGACCATACCAGGCGAAGAAGACAGAACAGTTGCGGAGGTAGACACAGAGGTCGCCGCCGACGTAAAAGAAGAGGACTTCAAATGGAGGAAGGGAATAAAACTGAAAACAAGGAGGAAGATAAGATAGGACATAACGTGAAGAAGCGTAGGAGGAGAAAGATGAGGATATGCAGGAGAACAAGTTGAGGAAGAAATGGACCAGATGGAAGGCAACGAGAAGGAGTAAGAAGAGGAAGAGGTGTCAGGCAGATCGAGATAAGAGACTGAAGGATCAGAAGAAGAAGATAAAAGGGATAAAGGCAAAGAGAAAAGAAAAGATGAGAAGAAAGGAATTGCTACGCAAGATAAGGCAGATGAAGAAAAAGAAGGGAAAGGAGAGACTGAAGGCTGAAGGCAAGTGGCTGACGCACATGCAGAAGACAGACCGTGCGCTTGCTCAGGTTTGCATGGCCCAAGGCATGGAACTGCCTGCGGCGGACGACCGCAAGTTTCCTCGACCCGGCACCAGGATACGGCCCAACAAGACCAAGCAGCAGCAAGAAGAACAGAAGGTGGAGGTGGAAATTGTGGACCAGGTCCCCCTGCTGTCAGAGGGCAGCATGGAACACAAGAAGGAAAGGAAGAAGCAGAAGAAACTGGAACAGAAGAAAGAGGCAGCCAAGATTGAAGCTGGAGAAGCACCTGCAGAAGAAGACGATGTGGAAGGTGACAGACCAGAAGAAGAAGAAGCATAAGAGAAAGAAGAAGAAAGGGAAAGACTTGTTGATGATGATGAAGACGAAAATGCTGATTCTGCCGTTCCTTCTGGCTACGATTATGTTGTCGGATTTTTCCGATGGTGCAGAAATGTCTGCGAGACTCGATGAGATAGCTTCGGCTATTCTATCAGAAGAAATATTTATGCTTGTGATTCTGGTGAACTTTGAATAATTGATTCTGCGATGATAGTGTCTATGGTTTTTCTGACTATGATGTATAATTTGTTTCTGTATGTGATTTTTGTTTTAGTTAGAGTTTCCTTCATGTATTTCATTTATGTTTTTGATTTGAGGGTTGAAAGTGAATTTCTAACCGTCATATAGAAATTCTCTCTCAAAGGGGGCGTCTATAACCTAACAATTGTAGGTTACAGAAACTCTTTTTGGTATTTTTGGTTGTTTTGTTTTTATCTAGTTGCCAGCCATGGCCACATATTGGCAGGCCACCACAGAGAATCTTATGAGTTGTGCCTTGAGATTCTTTGTTGGAGGGTAGCCAGTGGATGGACCAGGTGGCTTTGGAGATATAGGTCAAGATTCCTTGTCTTGGTTTGGTTGTTGATAAGTAGTGGCTGAAGGAACATGGATGCTGCCATGCCATGAATGTGTTGTTGAATTTTGTGGTTTTGATGATTCCAGGCAAGAGGAATAGAGGCCTGCTCATATGTGAATAGTGATTATTATTAATAAATGTGTTTTTTTTAAGGAAGTGGTGTGCTGTGTCTTTGTGTGGATTTTTTAAAAGCAAGTATATTGCTCCACTATCCTGAGGTGGCTAGCTCAGTATTATAATTATTACAATGGTGCCCAACGGTGTGGCATGTTGCTGTTGGTCAACCCATAACCAACAGAAAGTATTAAAAAAGTTACAATGGCGCCCAACGTAGAGGCACGAAGAGAATGAATCACACAAAGACAGGAGTGGGGATGGCTGAAGGTGGTAGAAACATGGAAGTTTCAATGATGGCCATGTTGGAGACGCTTCTGGTCCGATATAAGAGGAGAAATAAGATGGAGGAGAGGATTACAAACCGGATGGATGGTATGGAGGAGAGGATGACCAGCCGGATGAATAGCATGGAAAAGAGGATGTGCAGCCAGATGGATGGTATGGAGGCGAGAACGTCTGAGAAGCTTGACAAGGTCAAAGAGCAGGTGGCTAGCATATGCATCGTAGAAGAGAAAGTTGAGATGGTAGAACCTGTGAGTGTAGTTGTGGAGGAGAAGAATGAGCAGGAGGAAGAAAAAGGGAAGTTGGAAGAACAGAGAGTGGAGGTCATATGCATTGTGGAAGAGAAAGTTGAAATAGTGGAATCTGTGAGTGTGTCTGTGAAGGAGGAGAAGAAATGTGAAGTACGTGATGCTATGGGGGATAAAGAAGTGGAAAAGATAAGGTCCAGAAACTTTGATGAGGTCAGTGAGCATATGTCTGAGAAGCTTGACAAGGTCAAAGAGCAGGTGATTAGCATATACATTGTAGATGAGAAAGTTGAGATAGTCGAATCTGAGAGCGTGTGTGTAGAGGAAGAGGACGAGATCAGTGATGTACGTGATGCTAGGGGGCGTAGGAAAAATAATCAAGAAGTGGAAAAGATAAGGCGAGGTTGTAGTGGTATAAGTTGGAGAGACCATACCAGGCAAAGAAGACAGAACAGTTGCGGAGGTAGACACAGAGGTCGCCGCCGACGTAAAAGAAGAGGACGTCAAATGGAGGAAGGGAATAAAACTGAAAACAAGGAGGAAGATAAGATAGAACATAACGTGAAGAAGCGTAGGAGGAGAAAGATGAGGATATGCAGGAGAACAAGTTGGAGGAAGAAATGGACCAGATGGAAGGCAACGAGAAGGAGTAAGAAGAGGAAGAGGTGTCAGGCAGATCGAGATAAGAGACTGAAGGATCAGAAGAAGAAGATAAAAGGGATAAAGGCAAAGAGAAAAGAAAAGATGAGAAGAAAGGAATTGCTACGCAAGATAAGGCAGATGAAGAAAAAGAAGGGAAAGGAGAGACTGAAGGCTGAAGGCAAGTGGCTGACGCA
This sequence comes from Meconema thalassinum, assembly GCA_946902985.2. Classification (NCBI taxonomy): domain Eukaryota; kingdom Metazoa; phylum Arthropoda; class Insecta; order Orthoptera; family Tettigoniidae; genus Meconema; species Meconema thalassinum. The sequence continues at coordinate 1,851,886,513 of OX336388.2, forward strand.
CATGCAGAAGACAGACCGTGCTCTTGCTCAGGTTTGCATGGCCCAAGGCATGGAACTGCCTGCGGCGGACGACCGCAAGTTTCCTCGACCCGGCACCAGGATACGGCCCAACAAGACCAAGCAGCAGCAAGAAGAACAGAAGGTGGAGGTGGAGATTGTGGACCAGGTCCCCCTGCTGTCAGAGGGCAGCATGGAACACAAGAAGGAAAGGAAGAAGCAGAAGAAACTGGAACAAAAGAAAGAGGCAGCCAAGATTGAAGCTGGAGAAGCAAAGAAGAAGAAAGGGAAAGACTTGTTGATGATGATGAAGACGAAAATGCTGATTCTGCCGTTCCTTCTGGCTACGATATTGTTGTCGTATTTTTCCGATGGTGCAGAAATGTCTGCGAGACTCGATGAGATAGCTTCGGCTATTCTATCAGAAGAAATGCTTATGCTTGTGATTCTGGTGAACTTTGAATAATTGATTCTGCGATGATAGTGTCTATGGTTTTTCTGACTATGATGTATAATCTGTTTCTGTATGTGATTTTTGTTTTAGTTAGAGTTTCCTTCATGTATTACATTTATGTTTTTGATTTGAGGGTTGAGAGTGAATTTCTAACCGTCATATAGAAATTCTCTCTCAAAGGGGGCGTCTATAACCTAACAATTGTAGGTTACAGAAACTCTTTTTGGTATTTTGGTTGTTTTGTTTTTATCTAGTTGCCAACCATGGCCACATATTGGCAGGCCACCACAGAGAATCTTATGAGTTGTGCCTTGAGATTCTTTGTTGGTGGGTAGCCAGTGGATGGACCAGGTGGCTTTGGAGATATAGGTCAAGATTCCTTGTCTTGGTTTGGTTGTTGATAAGTAGTGGCTGAAGGAACATGGATGCTGCCATGCCATGAATGTGTTGTTGATTTTTGTGGTTTTGATGATGCCAGGCAAGAGGAATAGAGGCCTGCTCATATGTGAATAGTGATTATTATTAATAAATGTGTTTTTTTTTTTAAGGAAGTGGTTTGCTGTGTCTTTGTGTGGATTTTTTAAAAGCAAGTATATTGCCCCACTATCCTGAGGTGGCTAGCTCAGTATTATAATTATTACAATGGTGCCCAACGGTGTGGCATGTTGCTGTTGGTCAACCCATAACCAACAGAAAGTATTATAAAAGTTACAATGGCGCCCAACGTAGAGGCACGAAGAGAATGAATCACACAAAGACAGGAGTGGGGATGGCCGAAGGTGGTAGAAACATGGAAGTTTCAATGATGGCCATGTTGGAGACGCTTCTGGTCCGATATAAGAGGAGAAATAAGATGGAGGAGAGGATTACAAACCGGATGGATGGTATGGAGGAGAGGATGAATAGCATGGAGGAGAGGATGATCAGCCGGATGAATAGCATGGAAAAGAGGATGTGCAGCCAGATGGATGGTATGGAGGCGAGAACGTCTGAGAAGCTTGACAAGGTCAAAGAGCAGGTGGCTAGCATATGCATCGTAGAAGAGAAAGTTGAGATGGTAGAACCTGTGAGTGTAGTTGTGGAGGAGAAGAATGAGCAGGAGGAAGAAAAAGGGAAGTTGGAAGAACAGAGAGTGGAGGTCATATGCATTGTAGAAGAGAAAGTTGAAATAGTGGAATCTGTGAGTGTGTCTGTGAAGGAGGAGAAGAAATGTGAAGTACGTGATACTATGGGGGATAAAGAAGTGGAAAAGATAAGGTCCAGAAACCTTGATGAGGTCAGTGAGCATATGTCTGAGAAGCTTGACAAGGTCAAAGAGCAGGTGATTAGCATATGCATTGTAGATGAGAAAGTTGAGATAGTCGAATCTGAGAGCGTGTGTGTAGAGGAAGAGAACGAGATCTGTGATGTACGTGATAATAGGGGGCGTAGGAAAAATAATCAAGAAGTGGAAAAGATAAGGCGAGGTTGTAGTGGTATAAGTTGGAGAGACCATACCAGGCGAAGAAGACAGAACAGTTGCGGAGGTAGACACAGAGGTCGCCGCCGACGTAAAAGAAGAGGACTTCAAATGGAGGAAGGGAATAAAACTGAAAACAAGGAGGAAGATAAGATAGGACATAACGTGAAGAAGCGTAGGAGGAGAAAGATGAGGATATGCAGGAGAACAAGTTGGAGGAAGAAATGGACCAGATGGAAGGCAACGAGAAGGAGTAAGAAGAGGAAGAGGTGTCAGGCAGATCGAGATAAGAGACTGAAGGATCAGAAGAAGAAGATAAAAGGGATAAAGGCAAAGAGAAAAGAAAAGATGAGAAGAAAGGAATTGCTACGCAAGATAAGGCAGATGAAGAAAAAGAAGGGAAAGGAGAGACTGAAGGCTGAAGGCAAGTGGCTGACGCACATGCAGAAGACAGACCGTGCGCTTGCTCAGGTTTGCATGGCCCAAGGCATGGAACTGCCTGCGGCGGACGACCGCAAGTTTCCTCGACCCGGCACCAGGATACGGCCCAACAAGACCAAGCAGCAGCAAGAAGAACAGAAGGTGGAGGTGGAAATTGTGGACCAGGTCCCCCTGCTGTCAGAGGGCAGCATGGAACACAAGAAGGAAAGGAAGAAGCAGAAGAAACTGGAACAGAAGAAAGAGGCAGCCAAGATTGAAGCTGGAGAAGCACCTGCAGAAGAAGACGATGTGGAAGGTGACAGACCAGAAGAAGAAGAAGCATAAGAGAAAGAAGAAGAAAGGGAAAGACTTGTTGATGATGATGAAGACGAAAATGCTGATTCTGCCGTTCCTTCTGGCTACGATTATGTTGTCGGATTTTTCCGATGGTGCAGAAATGTCTGCGAGACTCGATGAGATAGCTTCGGCTATTCTATCAGAAGAAATATTTATGCTTGTGATTCTGGTGAACTTTGAATAATTGATTCTGCGATGATAGTGTCTATGGTTTTTCTGACTATGATGTATAATTTGTTTCTGTATGTGATTTTTGTTTTAGTTAGAGTTTCCTTCATGTATTTCATTTATGTTTTTGATTTGAGGGTTGAAAGTGAATTTCTAACCGTCATATAGAAATTCTCTCTCAAAGGGGGCGTCTATAACCTAACAATTGTAGGTTACAGAAACTCTTTTTGGTATTTTTGGTTGTTTTGTTTTTATCTAGTTGCCAGCCATGGCCACATATTGGCAGGCCACCACAGAGAATCTTATGAGTTGTGCCTTGAGATTCTTTGTTGGAGGGTAGCCAGTGGATGGACCAGGTGGCTTTGGAGATATAGGTCAAGATTCCTTGTCTTGGTTTGGTTGTTGATAAGTAGTGGCTGAAGGAACATGGATGCTGCCATGCCATGAATGTGTTGTTGAATTTTGTGGTTTTGATGATTCCAGGCAAGAGGAATAGAGGCCTGCTCATATGTGAATAGTGATTATTATTAATAAATGTGTTTTTTTTAAGGAAGTGGTGTGCTGTGTCTTTGTGTGGATTTTTTAAAAGCAAGTATATTGCTCCACTATCCTGAGGTGGCTAGCTCAGTATTATAATTATTACAATGGTGCCCAACGGTGTGGCATGTTGCTGTTGGTCAACCCATAACCAACAGAAAGTATTAAAAAAGTTACAATGGCGCCCAACGTAGAGGCACGAAGAGAATGAATCACACAAAGACAGGAGTGGGGATGGCTGAAGGTGGTAGAAACATGGAAGTTTCAATGATGGCCATGTTGGAGACGCTTCTGGTCCGATATAAGAGGAGAAATAAGATGGAGGAGAGGATTACAAACCGGATGGATGGTATGGAGGAGAGGATGACCAGCCGGATGAATAGCATGGAAAAGAGGATGTGCAGCCAGATGGATGGTATGGAGGCGAGAACGTCTGAGAAGCTTGACAAGGTCAAAGAGCAGGTGGCTAGCATATGCATCGTAGAAGAGAAAGTTGAGATGGTAGAACCTGTGAGTGTAGTTGTGGAGGAGAAGAATGAGCAGGAGGAAGAAAAAGGGAAGTTGGAAGAACAGAGAGTGGAGGTCATATGCATTGTGGAAGAGAAAGTTGAAATAGTGGAATCTGTGAGTGTGTCTGTGAAGGAGGAGAAGAAATGTGAAGTACGTGATGCTATGGGGGATAAAGAAGTGGAAAAGATAAGGTCCAGAAACTTTGATGAGGTCAGTGAGCATATGTCTGAGAAGCTTGACAAGGTCAAAGAGCAGGTGATTAGCATATACATTGTAGATGAGAAAGTTGAGATAGTCGAATCTGAGAGCGTGTGTGTAGAGGAAGAGGACGAGATCTGTGATGTACGTGATGCTAGGGGGCGTAGGAAAAATAATCAAGAAGTGGAAAAGATAAGGCGAGGTTGTAGTGGTATAAGTTGGAGAGACCATACCAGGCAAAGAAGACAGAACAGTTGCGGAGGTAGGCACAGAGGTCGCCGCCGACGTAAAAGAAGAGGACGTCAAATGGAGGAAGGGAATAAAACTGAAAACAAGGAGGAAGATAAGATAGAACATAACGTGAAGAAGCGTAGGAGGAGAAAGATGAGGATATGCAGGAGAACAAGTTGGAGGAAGAAATGGACCAGATGGAAGGCAACGAGAAGGAGTAAGAAGAGGAAGAGGTGTCAGGCAGATCGAGATAAGAGACTGAAGGATCAGAAGAAGAAGATAAAAGGGATAAAGGCAAAGAGAAAAGAAAAGATGAGAAGAAAGGAATTGCTACGCAAGATAAGGCAGATGAAGAAAAAGAAGGGAAAGGAGAGACTGAAGGCTGAAGGCAAGTGGCTGACGCACATGCAGAAGACAGACCGTGCTCTTGCTCAGGTTTGCATGGCCCAAGGCATGGAACTGCCTGCGGCGGACGACCGCAAGTTTCCTCGACCCGGCACCAGGATACGGCCCAACAAGACCAAGCAGCAGCAAGAAGAACAGAAGGTGGAGGTGGAGATTGTGGACCAGGTCCCCCTGCTGTCAGAGGGCAGCATGGAACACAAGAAGGAAAGGAAGAAGCAGAAGAAACTGGAACAAAAGAAAGAGGCAGCCAAGATTGAAGCTGGAGAAGCAAAGAAGAAGAAAGGGAAAGACTTGTTGATGATGATGAAGACGAAAATGCTGATTCTGCCGTTCCTTCTGGCTACGATATTGTTGTCGTATTTTTCCGATGGTGCAGAAATGTCTGCGAGACTCGATGAGATAGCTTCGGCTATTCTATCAGAAGAAATGCTTATGCTTGTGATTCTGGTGAACTTTGAATAATTGATTCTGCGATGATAGTGTCTATGGTTTTTCTGACTATGATGTATAATCTGTTTCTGTATGTGATTTTTGTTTTAGTTAGAGTTTCCTTCATGTATTACATTTATGTTTTTGATTTGAGGGTTGAGAGTGAATTTCTAACCGTCATATAGAAATTCTCTCTCAAAGGGGGCGTCTATAACCTAACAATTGTAGGTTACAGAAACTCTTTTTGGTATTTTGGTTGTTTTGTTTTTATCTAGTTGCCAACCATGGCCACATATTGGCAGGCCACCACAGAGAATCTTATGAGTTGTGCCTTGAGATTCTTTGTTGGTGGGTAGCCAGTGGATGGACCAGGTGGCTTTGGAGATATAGGTCAAGATTCCTTGTCTTGGTTTGGTTGTTGATAAGTAGTGGCTGAAGGAACATGGATGCTGCCATGCCATGAATGTGTTGTTGATTTTTGTGGTTTTGATGATGCCAGGCAAGAGGAATAGAGGCCTGCTCATATGTGAATAGTGATTATTATTAATAAATGTGTTTTTTTTTTTAAGGAAGTGGTTTGCTGTGTCTTTGTGTGGATTTTTTAAAAGCAAGTATATTGCCCCACTATCCTGAGGTGACTAGCTCAGTATTATAATTATTACAATGGTGCCCAATGGTGTGGCATGTTGCTGTTGGTCAACCCATAACCAACAGAAAGTATTATAAAAGTTACAATGGCGCCCAACGTAGAGGCACGAAGAGAATGAATCACACAAAGACAGGAGTGGGGATGGCCGAAGGTGGTAGAAACATGGAAGTTTCAATGATGGCCATGTTGGAGACGCTTCTGGTCCGATATAAGAGGAGAAATAAGATGGAGGAGAGGATTACAAACCGGATGGATGGTATGGAGGAGAGGATGAATAGCATGGAGGAGAGGATGATCAGCCGGATGAATAGCATGGAAAAGAGGATGTGCAGCCAGATGGATGGTATGGAGGCGAGAACGTCTGAGAAGCTTGACAAGGTCAAAGAGCAGGTGGCTAGCATATGCATCGTAGAAGAGAAAGTTGAGATGGTAGAACCTGTGAGTGTAGTTGTGGAGGAGAAGAATGAGCAGGAGGAAGAAAAAGGGAAGTTGGAAGAACAGAGAGTGGAGGTCATATGCATTGTAGAAGAGAAAGTTGAAATAGTGGAATCTGTGAGTGTGTCTGTGAAGGAGGAGAAGAAATGTGAAGTACGTGATACTATGGGGGATAAAGAAGTGGAAAAGATAAGGTCCAGAAACCTTGATGAGGTCAGTGAGCATATGTCTGAGAAGCTTGACAAGGTCAAAGAGCAGGTGATTAGCATATGCATTGTAGATGAGAAAGTTGAGATAGTCGAATCTGAGAGCGTGTGTGTAGAGGAAGAGGACGAGATCTGTGATGTACGTGATGCTAGGGGGCGTAGGAAAAATAATTAAGAAGTGGAAAAGATAAGGCGAGGTTGTAGTGGTATAAGTTGGAGAGACCATACCAGGCGAAGAAGACAGAACAGTTGCGGAGGTAGACACAGAGGTCGCCGCCGACGTAAAAGAAGAGGACGCCAAATGGAGGAAGGGAATAAAACTGAAAACAAGGAGGAAGATAAGATAGAACATAACGTGAAGAAGCGTAGGAGGAGAAAGATGAGGATATGCAGGAGAACAAGTTGGAGGAAGAAATGGACCAGATGGAAGGCAACGAGAAGGAGTAAGAAGAGGAAGAGGTGTCAGGCAGATCGAGATAAGAGACTGAAGGATCAGAAGAAGAAGATAAAAGGGATAAAGGCAAAGAGAAAAGAAAAGATGAGAAGAAAGGAATTGCTACGCAAGATAAGGCAGATGAAGAAAAAGAAGGGAAAGGAGAGACTGAAGGCTGAAGGCAAGTGGCTGACGCACATGCAGAAGACAGACCGTGCGCTTGCTCAGGTTTGCATGGCCCAAGGCATGGAACTGCCTGCGGCGGACGACCGCAAGTTTCCTCGACCCGACACCAGGATACGGCCCAACAAGACCAAGCAGCAGCAAGAAGAACAGAAGGTGGAGATTGTGGACCAGGTCCCCCTGCCGTCAGAGGGCAGCATGGAACACAAGAAGGAAAGAGGCAGCCAAGATTGAAGCTGGAGAAGCACCTGCAGAAGAAGACGATGTGGAAGGTGACAGACCAGAAGAAGAAGAAGCATAAGAGAAAGAAGAAGAAAGGGAAAGACTTGTTGATGATGATGATGATGAAGACGAAAATGCTGATTCTGCCGTTCCTTCTGGCTACGATATTGTTGTCGTATTTTTCCGATGGTGCAGAAATGTCTGCGAGACTCGATGAGATAGCTTCGGCTATTCTATCAGAAGAAATATTTATGCTTGTGATTCTGGTGAACTTTGAATAATTGATTCTGCGATGATAGTGTCTATGGTTTTTCTGACTATGATGTATAATTTATTTGTTTCTGTATGTGATTTTTGTTTTAGTTAGAGTTTCCATCATTTATTTCATTTATGTTTTTGATTTGAGGGTTGAGAGTGAATTTCTAACCGTCATATAGAAATTCTCTCTCAAAGGAGGCGTCTATAACCTAACAATTGTAGGTTACAGAAACTCTTTTTGGTATTTTTGGTTGTTTTGTTTTTATCTAGTTGCCAGCCATGGCCACATATTGGCAGGCCACCACAGAGAATCTTATGAGTTGTGCCTTGAGATTCTTTGTTGGTGGGTAGCCAGTGGATGGACCAGGTGGCTTTGGAGATATAGGTCAAGATTCCTTGTCTTGGTTTGGTTGTTGATAAGTAGTGGCTGAAGGAACATGGATGCTGCCATGCCATGAATGTGTTGTTGATTTTTGTGGTTTTGATGATGCCAGGCAAGAGGAATAGAAGCCTGCTCATATGTGAATAGTGATTATTATTAATAAATGTTTTTTTTTTTAAGGAAGTGGTGTGCTGTGTCTTTGTGTGGATTTTTTAAAAGCAAGTATATTGCCCCACTATCCTGAGGTGGCTAGCTCAGTATTATAATTATTACAATGGTGCCCAACGGTGTGGCATGTTGCTGTTGGTCAACCCATAACCAACAGAAAGTAATATAAAAGTTATAACGTTTAAAAAAAATATTTTCCAAATGTTTGCTCGTGCCATGCCCACATATCTGTCATGCACTGAGCGAAGAAGATCCTATTTTAAACCTAATTTGTCGGTCGTAACAGGGCGGTAGTAGCTTAGAGGGCTGTGGAAAGATGGTTACAATGCATTTCCGGTCTCATTGTTTACAATACAAATACATGTGGTTGCCAAGCGATTGAGTAAATCTATAAATTAGATCAGTTTTATTTTAATTTTATTGTCAATGTGGGAAGATGTAGTTCTACAGTGTTTAAAACGGTTCCTAAACACCATTTCGTATGTGCTAGAGCAAACAAGGATCCAAATACCTATTTTATACAAGGTTGTGATGAAAATCCAGCATGTGACTAACCAAGTGACTTCAGAAATATAAGTGCCTCGGGGTCTAAATTGAACAGTGGCTTTGGGTATCTGGATACCTCTGCAACAGAGGATATAGGCTATTCGGTTTAGAGATTCTTTCAAATGTAATTACTATCTCATGTGCAAGTAGTGTTTGTGGTGCCAATCTCTATAACCCTGTGATGACAATTGGCGAAATGGCATTGCATGCAATTTACTTTGTACTATGAAAACTGAGAACATGACGTAGAATTCAAAACCACACATACGATGGAATAGACTTATGGAGCTAACATTATGTTAATCTATACAATGAGAATGAGGTGCTTGGGTTAGGAAGGGAAGGGACTACCTTGTTTTGTGGATTGATGAATGTGCCTCAACCAATAAGTCGATTCACTGAACATGAGTGCACGATATATACCAAGTAGCCTATCTTGGTGACGGGGACTTAAGTCCTTTTTATAAAATATCAGATAGTGAACCCTATGGAACTCATGTGAAGGCCCTATACAAAATAGCACTGAGGGGGGTAGACTTCTGAAGTATATATATAAAAAAAAAAAAAAGATGTGAAGGGGAAACCTTGACTTAACAATTAACAGAAACTTCAACGCAGTTTTCTAGAAAAACACATTTTTGCACAATCGATGTACCTTTTCTCTGGAACTTGTAACCGAATTTATTCAGTTACAGTAGCTCACCCTCGGGTTTTGTGCTTAGCGTAGTTAGTTTGGGGTATTTTATTTGTATCTTATTTTATTGGGTTAACGTGGGGTTGCAGAGGTGATTTTTATTGTGCCTGTGTCTTTTGTGGACGGATTCATCTTAGGATGGTCCGCACCAACTAGGATCACTGTTTATTAATTATCGGTTTTTGGATATTTGATATTATAAAATACGGGGTTTTGCGATTTATTACGTTTTGGGAATAAGGATATAAGACTGGATTAAGTAGAAGCATTATTTCATTTTGGTTTGGGGTCAATGGCTTTATTTTGACCTAGTAATGTTAAATGTTGTAAAGGAAACAAAGGAAGCATATGGACATAAAGAAATGAAGTTACTATTATTTGCAGACGATATTGTGGTCTGGGGAAGGAACACCGAAGAAGTGCAAAAACAACTAGATGCACTGAACGAAAATATTCAGAAGTATGGCCTGAAAATCAGTATAGAGAAAAGCAAGACCATGGTGATGACAAGAGGGGAAAGACAAGGAAAGGGCACTGTGAAAATTGGAAGTCAGAGTTTGGAAATTGTGGACACGTTCAAATACCTAGGAAGTGAATTGATGCAAACTGGTAGGTTGGACATGGAGATTGGCAGGAGGGTACAGCAGAGCAATGCATTCTATCAAAGTGTAAGAAAACTTGTTTGGGATAAGGAAGTACCAAGGAAAAGCAAGGAGGTAATGTATAAAATGTACTATGTACCCATATTAACTTATGCAGCTGAGACTTGGACCCTGACGAGCAGGCAAGAGAGTAGAATCCAATCCAGTGAAATGAAATTCCTAAGAAGTATGATAGGTAAGACAAGGAAAGACAGAGTGAGGAATGAAGATGTTAGGAAGGAAGTTGGGATGGGAAAACTAAATGAGAGAATTGAGAAGAATAAACTAAGGTGGTTTGGACATGTAAAGAGGATGGAGGAAAATAGAATACCAAGACAGATGCTGGAGGCCAAGTGCAAGGGTAAGAGAGCAAGGGGAAGACCTAGAACAAGGTGGATCGATTCAGTGAAGAACAGCGTGAGAAAAAGGAATCTGGACTGGGACAAGATCGTGGAAGAAAAATTGTGGAAGGAAAGAGGAAAGTGGAGAAGTGCCATAAATACCCCGACCCGGCAGGAGCTGGATAAGGGGAAATGATGATGATGATGATGAATGTTAAATGTTAGATTTGTGGCTGTACTATAAAGGTACAATGAATTGGTATTTTCGAGTGCTGGAAATGTGACATACCCGGAAAAGACAGGCAGTAATTCGGCCTGTGTGGAAATACCTAGGCTATTTATGGCATGAACTCCCATGAACTTCGTGTGGAATACTACTGTGTGACGTCAGTGTGGATTTCGACTGTCTGATGTTCATGTGTTGACACGGATGTTCCGCTAAGAGCGGGCCACGCACAAATTAGTTCCGGCAGAAACTTTGGAGTTATGTAGCCTTACGCCAGTGCATATAATGGGGTGTCTGGTGTTCTGAGATCGTCTTATTGCTTTATCGGCAGAACACTGATCTACTAACGCCCAGGGTCGTTTTACGTGACATGGTTTCCGTAACGAACAGTTAGAGATCGTCTTCTTGCTTTTACAGCGAAAGTCCGTTGTCTACTTGCAATTTAGTGTCGTTATTACTCGATCATGGTATCGTAATACGAACGAGCAGTGACTAATTTTTAGCTATCCACTGAGCTCTTACGGGCTATTGGAGGCTACGTGCATTTCATGGGTCCATCCATACCATAGGCTGTCGGTAATAACTTACCACGCCTAAAAGGATAATTCTGTCGTAAACATTTCATCGAAGTCATGCGAGAATGGAGACGTGAACGTGCAGTTCGAGAAGAAAGAAAGTAGAGTGAACCAGTCAAACGTGTGTAGATATTTTGTGTACGGACGGTACAGTGTATATACGTAAAGGGCTGTTATGCCTGGGTCTGTCTTGTCACAGCAAAATACATAAACTTGCAGTGTTTTTTAAATTCTTTTTTAAATCTTTTTAAAGCTTGCATATTTTTAATGAATTTTAAAGAAGGATTGTAACATTTCAACATGTATGCATATCTTTGTGACAGTGCTCAATGTTTTTTATGTATTTTGCTGTGACAAGACATAGTCAGCTGATGAAGGGCTGATGATAGTCCGAAACATGTACTGTATCTAGTTTTTAAGTAAATGCAATAAGGTATTGATAGGCGGAACCGCTAATTTGAATAAACAAATTCTTTCATCATGTCAAGATTTGAAGTCATTCTTTCAGTGTTCCCTATACAAACTGTCATTTGTAGTTCTTCAGTCATTCAACATGAATTTGCCCCATTTAATAATGATAATTAACTAATTTTTTCCAGGAGTGTATTTACATATTTATACTTTATACCCCAACCATTCATTGGACAAATTCATGTTGACTGACTGAAGAGCTACAAATGACATTCTTTCATCATTCATCCTTTTCACATGTCCATACAATCTCAATCTGTTCTGCTCCAGTTTATCATTCAGCTTCTGTACATTACATTCAGTACCTTTCGAATATCTTCCATACCATACTCCACAGGAATTTAATTTCGGCTGCCTGCATTCTACTTTCATCTCTCCTGGTATTGGTTCATTTTGCTCCTAATTTATACGTAATGGACGTGAATCTGAATTAGATTCTTTTGATGCTGAAATCCTTAATTCAAAAATCTAATAAAAATAATGGGATCCCATTACAAAGTTTGTGCAATTTAATCACTCTGTTATTTATTTAAAAGTTCTTTCTCATGCATTGACATAAATATTTGCTGATAAGGTCTTGAGATGACATTTATACTCCTTATCAATTGTTGAAGTCTATGGACACAGCTTCATCTTGAGAATGCACACATCTACTGTCGGCACAGAAATTGATGATAATTGTTGTTTTAAGGGGCCTAACATCTAGGTTATCGGCCCCATGGCGCAGAAATTATGTACAGCTGTGTTTGGAGATAAATAGCAAAATAACCAAAAGGCCAACAGAAAAACAAGTAACATCACCAGTTTCCTTGTTTATTTCTGCATTGATTGATGATAAAGGTAACTTTTAGAAACATATTTTAATTTCTTTTATGGCAGGTGTAATGTAAATATACTTGTTCAAAAATCAAATGGTTCCTTTGTTTGCCTCTATCCAGTGTGGAAGAATAACAGAATATCTTTAAGGACCAAGCTCCTCATTTTCCGAAGTAATGTAAAATCCGTTCTATTACAAGGGTCCGAGACTTGGAAAAGTGACTAAAGTAATTATTACCTCTAAGTTGCAGACCTTTGTCAACCACTGTCGACGAAGATTCTCAACATCTACTGGTCAGAAGTAATCTCCAACCATGACCTTAGGAGAAGGACAGGGAAAATTGAGATGGCCATACAAATCAAAAGGCGGAAATGGAATTGGATCGGGAATACACTAAGAAAGGGAAATGAAGCCATTGCAGGAGAGGCATTGGATTGAAACCCGCAGGGTATAAGAGAGGGAGTCCCAAACATAAGTGGCGAAGATCAGTACATGGAAGCAATGGAAGAAGGAAAGAAGGCAAGACCTGGAGCAAGGTGAAGAGGTTGGCTGTCAATAGTGAAACAGTATTTACTTTGCTCCATGTTGAGCGTACAAATGAAACGTTTTGACTGATCCTTACTTGCCCTTTGAAATATTTACTCTGCCTAAGATATGTTGTTTTAATGGGCGCCAAGACCTCAACACAATGTTGAAATCTAAATTTGTATTTAACAACACCTAGCTCTGGTAAAACACCTTCAAGAATCTATTCACTCAGATCGTGGTATGATTTGATCATTAACCCAACAAACAACTGTATCAGGAGAAGGAATTTGTCTATATCTAATGCTACCTACTGAAAACAAGGATTGCATGGTTAAAAGAAATGAATTTATTATATATAACAAGTATTGCAAAATTAATAATAATAATTTTAAAATTTAAATTGGAGCGTTGCGATTAGAATATTACCACTAGAAAATTACGTGAAAACGGATTCGGATAAATTACTGATTTTATTCTTATTCCCAAGCTATGAAGTTACTGAATACTGAATATAAAACAAAGAGAAACGAGATTGCGTAGTTCTGCGTCATTCGCGCTTACCACTGGAAATTGCCGAAGCATTTCCCTCGTACTGGATGATGAAAAGAGCTTCCCACTGTCTCCTGGACGTCGTCATCTTCTTCGTTAGTTGATGATATCCTGGTAGATTTGATAACTTAATGGTCCGAACATCGGAGCCAAACACTCGTACAACCACACTGGTTAAGTTTCACAAAGATAGTCCCCCACTCCACGGAACCTCGGAGCCACTCACACGCGCAACCATACTGATTAAGTTCTACACAGATTGTCCCCGCTCCACGGCGCGCAAACGATATATGCACTCGTTGGCTCCCCACTCCGGAGCCGACTTCCACCTTACGTGGTCTCCACTGATTGGCTGTCCACCCCGCTATACTCCCCTCCTTAGGCTCAATACACACGGCGCGCGGATGATGTCGTTTGCCGTTCCAGACTATTTCGCCTTTTCTTGACGCTGCAACCCAGGCTTGCGACATGCTTCTTGACAAGAATAAGCCTGTATCTGAATTCCCAGTGAGTCATCTCTCTCATAATACCCTAACTGACAAAACTCCGTAAAATTCCGTAATCATATAATTTTCTATGATAATGTCGTTCGTAATAATTTGCTTGATAGTGTCTTCTATAACATAGAAAACCTATCTGTATGCTTATAATTTTATGAAATGCTCCAAAAAAAATACCTTAATAATAATAATAATAATAATAATTTAATAATAATAATAAATTAACATGAAAAATTCTCTTGGCTGAACAATTTGCCGCGTAAATAAATATAGAATGGCTTCCTACTGACTTATGTCAGTGGCATAAAAATCCCCTTGAAAAACACGTTACAATAGGACCAGATGGAGATGCTTTGTTGATGCCCTATGTTCCACGAGGGACAACAGGAATTAAGCCAAGTTGATGTATAAAGTACCAGTCTTTGGCGGGTTTCGAGGGAAACATAGACTTAAGAGACTCACAACTATCAACGCCGTTGGGCTACAGTAACCAAATTTCAATATGTGTTAGTCAGATATGTTGTTTATGTACAGTATATGTGAAGTTTCAAAATTTTATCTCAACTCAAACAACAAAACAATAATGTGAACGGCTCACATTTCGAAACTGGACTTCCATAGAAGTTCGTTCTTGGGTGCGTTGTAATCCACATATACTAAGTGTTTGCGATATGTAACAAGTTAGTCAGTTATTGAGGTTTTAAGGAGCGGAACTACGAGGTCATCTGCCCTCTTATCACAGATTAAAGTTTACAAATTTAGAATGAAATTAAGAATTTATAGGTGTACAGCTAAATATGAAAAGATCGAAAATTAATAAAAATAAATAAAATAAAAAAACTAATAATTAAAATAATAAACAAAAATTTTGGGAAAAAAAGAAGAAAAAAACAGAATTCAAAAAAAGAACAACTCTTTGAATAAATGTACACAGAAAAATTTAGATTGCTGGCCCTAACCCACTCTCACTTATAAAGCAGATGACGAGATCAGCACACACCATGTCATTGGCTAATATAAGTTAAGTGTCATCTGCAAAACCAAGTTTCTTCGTTAAGTCAGCAAGATCCACACACTCGTTAAAATGTGGGCCACGGTGAATACGGCACCACAGGGACAGAGTGGGGGTCTTCCCTTCTCATTAGGTACGAGTGGGTGGATGTTATAGGACCTATCCTTAGTCTACACAAAATGACTGACTCCATCCATGATCAGAAAGAGCTCCACCACACGCGAATAGTTCCCTTGATTGCTCTCAGCTTACTGGACAATGCGTCAGCTATCCACAGACTCTCCCAAAATGCCAGTACTTGTCGGCGTAACTGAGAGCGTATATCTCTTGCGGGTACTTCCATTGGTCGAGGTAGTAGTGATACCGCAATATGTAACTATCCGTAATGTAAAGAAATCGGTTTATTTTATATGGATTGATATTTATTATGATTTTAGTGGCTGTTGTTGGCAGGCGACATCCGCAGGAAAGTTGGTACGCTGTTGCCGCATTCGCTCACTGCCTGGTCAGTGCTTCCTCGGCACAGAGCATATTCAAGTAAAACGTATTTTGTTTCCTATTCTCCATCAGCTTTTTGACATTTTCGGAAAATATGATAAATTCTTCTCCAATTTTTCAATAGTAGGAAATAATTTTACAAAATAAAAACTATGAATAGATTCACGTTTAACTTCAATAATTGTAAACTGGTCAATGTGAATGGATGGTCTCCTACTGATAGTCTTTTCCTCTTGGCCTGGTCCTGGATTTTCATCCCTCACAATCTCAGCATTCACCATTTTATCTCCAGGAGTAATCAAATACATAATTGGTCTGTATTGACTATTAGTTAATTTTCTATTAATATGTATTGAATGGGCAGATCAATTGTATTTTCATTGAATTCATCTTTTTAACCGTCCTCTTCGTTGCGTAGTGGCTTGCATTCTTGGTTGTCACCGGTAAGGCCCAAGTTCGATTCCCGATTGCCAAGAAGTTTAATTCTCGGCTGAGGGCTTAAATGGGGTACACTCAGCCTCGTGAGGTAAAACTGAGTAGAGGCGGATAAGATTCCTACCTCAGCCATCCTGGAAATGTTTTTCTGTGGTTTCCCACTTCTACTCCAGGTGCCTAACTTAAGGCCATGGCCACTTCCTACCCAAATCCTACATCAAATACAAATGCACACACTAGTACAGACATCATAGTGACACAGATTATCAGACAAATTCTACACACACCCAAGTACGCGGGGCTACATGACCTCGATGTTGCAAAGCCCCTAAAAGAAATAACGACGACCTTTTTAACCGAGCGAAGGGTCACTCCAAGACAATCAAAAACTTGCTGGAGCAGCAGATATCGCTTATTGCCATCTCACCCTCATAAAGAAACAAATAGCACTCGAAATCATACGAATTCCAAACTCAGTAAATGGGGTTCTAGGAGGCATTGTGAAGGTATCTACCAGGGACGGCTGGCTCTAACGGGCCAGGGCCCTCCTTACCATTAACCTACATTAGTAATTAATCTTGAAGCCTTAACGCTCGAAATACTGGCCGAGTTGTGCGCTCCTCACTATGAAAATGCACCAGCATGTTTGAATAAAGCACCACATATCTTGTCACGTAATTCGCCTTGCTGCTGGCTGCTCGGGGCCCAGGCCTCACTGGGCCCAAACTCCATTCAACTACAAACAAGGACAGGTCTATTGCACGTGAGCACAGACGCTGTTCATACGTCGGCTATGGGCCCAGAGATTGAGAGCCCACGGTGACAAGGAAGAATAACAAAAGGAACAGTTGTATGGGCTCTGGAGAGAACGTTGGAATGCTGAACTGCTACGACCCTGGTGTCATCAGTTCCAAGGTTACGTAAAGAGGTCTCTTTTGGAATTCTGTGACAAGTGTTCCCAATTAAATAATTTTGTTTTTCACCTAGGCCTAGAGTTTTTGACAAATGTCTTAGTGATAGGCTATTATAAATTTGGAATTAAATAGTGATTTAGAGGGTTATTTAAATTACATTAAATGTAGAACATAACATTTTCCCTAATGAGACAAAATTTAATGGATATTGATCAACACCTAGCAAGCTAGCGAGTAGCGATGCTGTGTATGTTGAATTTGGTAACATTTGTGACGATAAGCGTTGAAATAGGAGTATGTTAAGCAATGAATACGGTGGATTATTTAATAAAAGTGCCCTTTTCTTCTCATTCACTCGAAGATAAAATAAAGATTAAGGGACACCAACTCCAGTTCTGAAAGTAGAACAATATTATGCAAAGATAAACGGCGGGAGAGAGTGAGGAAGTTCAGTCCTGAAACGTACAACAAAAATGAACGGCTATGTGGTAGTGAAGTTAGGGATTCGTTCTTTTGCTTTCCCTGTTTGTTATATAGAGGGGAATCCTCTTGGACTAAAAATGGAGTGACAGATTTGAAACATTTAGTGGACAAATTACGAAAACACAAGTGTTATGCCGACCATAAGGACAACGTAATGAATCTTGCTGTGCTTGGGAAAGCAAACATTTTAAATCAACTGAGCACTACTTACAGGCTTCAAGTTCAGCTTCACAATGAAAAGGTAAGAGAACAGATATGTGCTATCTCTTCTTATTAACTGTGTCCAATTCTGTGGGGCGTATGAACTTGCTCTTTGAGGGCACGATGAATCAGTAACGTCATCTAACCCTGGAATTTTTCGTGGACTTGTGGATTTTAGTGCGAGCTTAATGAATCATTGAAGATTCACTTAGAAAAAGCGTTTTTAAGGGAACTTCCAAAACTCTCCAGAATGAGTTACTAGATTGCACGCTTCAAGTATGCTATGACCACATATCTGAAGAGATAAGAAATGCCGATTACGTAGCTATTATAGCAGATGAGACAAGCGACGTTTCCAACACATTTCAAATGGTGCTCCTTTATCGGTACGTGATAAGTGGCAAGATCGTGGAGAGATTTTGGTGTTTTTTGAATCCTCCTCAACATAACGCACAGTCGCTCACTTCTTGTATTTTGAACAAAATTGACATTCATTTAAAGTACACTCCACATAAGCTAATATCTCGGAGCTATGATGGAGCCTCTGTGATGAGTGGTAACGACCGAGGTGTACAAGCGCGAGTTAGAGAGCAATATCCTCTTGCATTTAATATTCATTGCCATGCACATAAACTTAACTTAATAATATCCAACGCAGCCTCCATCAACTGCAGTGTCCATTTTTTTTTTTTCGAATCTGTCAGGAATATGCACTTTTTTCCCCATTCACCACAAAGAACAAAGATACTGGATGAAGTCGTAGGCCAGCGTCTTGCAAGAGTAGCTCCAACCAGGTGGAATTTTAATTCAAGGGCAGTGAATACAGTTTACGAATACCGGGTTGATCTAATAGCTTGCATGGAAGAAATTGAAAATGGAATGAGATCAGGATGATGATGATGATAATTGTTGTTTTAAGGGGCCTAACATCTAGGTTATCGGCCCCTAATGATCTGGGTGATAGCGAAAATGAGAATGAAATGAAAACCAGAACGGAAATTATGTGAGACGGAAAATACGTAGACTGCAAAGAGAAACTCAGATGGAAACAACTCACAATATGGTCTTACAAAAGGGAATTTAGAACGAAAAGATTCACAAAAAGAATAGATTGAAAAAGACCCACAAAACGTAGGCTAGATTCAAAATACGTACAAAATGCAATGTAGCGTCGAAATACTTACAAACTGCAAATGAGATCGAAAATACGTACAAAATGCAATTGAGGTTCAAAATACTTACAAAGTGCAATTGAAATTGAAAATGAAATGAAAATCCACGGCCTGCTTCCAGTCTCCGACCAGGTCAGGAATGGAATGAATGAAGCCCCCATACACAACGCAATTCAGATTGAAATATCCCAGTTCCAATCCAAATTATTCACAAAGTGCAATTGAAATTCAAAATACTTACAAAATGCAATTGAAATTGAAAATGCTTACAAAATGTATGGTAGATTCAAACGACTCATGTAGATTGACAATACTTACAAAATGCAATTTAGATTGAAAATACATGACAAAATGTAATTTAGATTCAAAATATCCACAAAATGCAATTGAGAATCAAAATATTTGCAAAATGCCTGCCAAACAAAATGCAATTTAGATTCAAAATTCGTGCGAAATGCGGTTGTGGTTGAAAATACTTACAAAATGCAATTGAAATTCAAAATACTCACTAAAAGGCCCGGCCACCTGCATTGAAAGACTTACTAAAAAGCAATTTAGATAGTCAATCTTTACAAAATGCAATTGAGGTTGAAAACAATCGCGAGATGTAATTTAGATCGAAAAAACTTACAAAATGCAACATAGATAAAAAATGCCTTAAAAAATCACTAAAAGGGAATTTAGATACATGGTGAACCAAGTAACAAAAACAGTGCGGGAATCTTAAAGAGAAAAGGAAATATAAGGAAAAGAGGAAAGGAGAGGGGAGAGAGTCCACCCCAAAGGAATCCCTCGGGGTCGCCAACTCCCGAACTCACCAGCCGTGAGCCCCTGAGGGTGTAGCATTATCTAGGGTGCACCAGAAGTGGTAGGGCTACATACACCCTGCCTCCTTAAGGGCCTAGAGCACAAGGCAGGAGGTAAAAGGAAAAGAAAAAGAAGGCTGACCCCTCAGAAGCAGGGTATCAGGAAAGATGAGACAAGGGCCATTTAAGACGGGAAAGTGAAAGACTCCCTAGGCCTCGGATAACCTAATACCGTCGGGGTCGGAAGAGAACAAGAGGTGACCAAGGGAGGTCGACAGGAAAGAAGACGGAGAGGAGCCCGGCACAAGTAAGTGGAAGCAATGCCGGACTGAGCTGGGGTCCCGTGGTCGCCAACCCACGTCCCACTAGATGTGAGCCCCTGGGGGAAATGAGATCAGGCAACCATCAACTATTTCTCAGGCAAGTGGGATTAAGTACATCTTGTCTGATGGTACGTTTATGTTCTGGCTGTCATTTTTCCATAAGATCATGCCACATGTCGACATTTTGTATTGTCAACTTCAGAAGCGGTCCATCGACCCAGTGCAAGTAAAGGAAGATCTGAAATGTTTCGAAAGACAGGTTCAAATGTTCCGAGAAAATGTAGAAGAGGTGCATGAGAACGAAGGCGATGGAGTGAGCAGAAAGAGGAAGCATGAAGACCGTTCACCCAATAGAGTTCGTGAAGCAAAGGAAGTTTGCGATGTCATCATCAGCCAAGCCATTGAATGATTCTCCTTCACTGGGCATCTTAGCGCATCTAACCTGTTCATCATAGAAAAGTTCCGAGATTACAATGCCATTTTCCCTTCAAAAGACTTAGGAATTACAGTTGAATCCTTCCCGTTTCTGAACGAGAAGCAGCTCAAAACTGAACTTTAACTGATTTATAGGAGAGAGGAATTTAGAGCTGTGTCCGGAGCTATTTCATTCCTGGGGTTCATAATGAACGAGAATCTCGCCAGATTATTTGAAGAAACAGTTAAACTTCTTAAAATACTTATAACCATGCCAATGTCGACATCGGAAGCCGAGAGATGTTTCTCGACTCTGAAACGTATAAAAACGTTTTTGTGCAACACAATGCTCCAGATAGATTGTCTGCTTTAGCCATGCTTTCAATTGAACGGAATCTCGTCATGGACATTCCTGATTTTAACAACAAAATTATAGACAAGTTTGTTCAACTGAAAGACAGAAGAATCAATTTTTCTTTCCGGGTAGTTTAAGCTTTAAAGCAACAGCTCAACATTAGATTGAACTAGATGTATGTAAATTATTTTTGTGAATAATGAAAACCTGTACAGGAACCACGAAGTGAGCCCGTGCTCTCACATTTAGGACTAACTATGTTACTACTCGACATCAACATAAGTGAGATTTTTTTAAATTTGTAAATTACTAGTGTGGTAATATATGAATAATAATTTGCAGAAGACCGTTTTCTTGCAGACAAACGTATTCGTACCATCCTTTAATTGACTTCATTTTGAATATGTGTAGCCTAAGTGTAATGCAGTCATGAACTACACAGCACAACAGTGATCATTTTCCATGAACAGTATCACCTGATTGGCGGTATATGACGTCAGTGGAACAACTGCAGCAACATCTGTCAGGAGATAAAGGTACAGACATAACCCTTTTCGTAATTTTTACTGTGCATGATAATTTATTTTGTGTGCCCTCCCAAGCTCTAAGACCACCAGCCGCCGCTCTACAATATCCTGAGTGAAACTGGAAACTACACATTAAGACAATGTCAAGATACAAAGATAAACAGTGACTCACTGATGTGTGCACAGACTTCCTTTGACACATCTAAGGACAGAGTTGAACAGTGAATGTTGAAACTGGCCAAGAATACGATCCTTTCGTTATTCAAGGCAACTCTACCAAGGGAGACAAAAAATCTCTGATAATTTATTTAGGATTTATTTATTTTTATTGGTTTATTTTGTACTAGCTAAATATTCAGAGTTTGTTTGAACTACATAGTTTCCTTTAGGTTATCATCAATAAAATAATTTTGTTATGAACAGACAGGGAATAATATATTCACTCACTCAGAAGGCTTCTATGGGACACGAAGATCCCGCGCTGATCTCACAAAATGCCTCCACTGAACTCTGTTTTGGGCGAGATCTTGCCAGTTGTCCACATTCAGATGTCTACAAAGTTTGAAGATTTTATTTTTACAGGAACTTCGTGGTCTTCCTACTGGCCTTCTTCCTCATGGTTCTTCTTTTGTGGGTATTTTTCAATCTATTCCTTTTGTGAATCTTTTCGTTCTAAATTCCCTTCTGTAAGAACATTTGATTTTCATCTTCACGATCACCCAAAACATTAGGGGCTGATAACCTCGATGTTAGGCCCCTTAAAACAACAATTATCATCATTTTGTGGGTATCTACCGACCTACCTAGAGATCTCGGGTTCGAATCCCGGACGGGGTAGATATTTTTGCTACCAGATTATCATTTTAAATTTTGTAAATATTGTCAATTCAAATTACAGTAAAGTAAGTATGTAGTTAGTTTTAGTTTGTAAGTATGAAGTTAATTTGTTTATTAGATATATGTCATTGTTCTATTAGACTGTGGTGTGTGAGTGTGTCTGGTGAGGGTGCATGTGAGTGGGCCTGGTGACAGACTGTTTTAGTGGTAGTATTTGTTTGTTGGTGAAACTTTAGTATTTTTTTCGTTAGTAAAATTTTGGTATTTAATTGTTAGTACAAGGTTAGTATTTTGTAGTAGAATTGCTCTTTACTTATTCTGAAAGGGAGTAGCAGCCTTTCAGAATAAATCAATTCTTTACTAGTCTAATAGACGGTTAAGATATTGATAATATAAGCCAACTAATGGCTACACTGCGTTCTGCTGCACGGCTGAAAGCAACGGGAAACTACAGCCGTAATGCTATTCCCGAGGATATGCACCTCTCTATGCATAATTACATGTGATGATGGCCTCCTCCCTTGTAAAATTTCAATCCGGAGGTAAACTAGTCCCCCGTTCGGATCTCCGGGTGGGGACTACTCGAGAGGGGGTTAACATCACAGAAGTGACAAAGAGGAAATCTGACATTCTACGGATCGGAGCGTGGAATGTTAGAAGTCTGCTAGGAAGTGGAAAGTTAGAAAACTTAGAAAGGGAAATGGATAGGTTGAGGTTGGATTTGGTTGGGATTAGTGAAATGCGCTGGCAGGAAGAGCAGGACTTTTGGTCAGGAGACTATAGGGTCATTAACACTAAAACAAACAATAGCCAAGCAGGGGTTGGTCTCATATTGAGTAGGAAACTTGGACAGCGGGTGGAATATTATGAGCAATACAGTGAACGGATTATTGTAGCAAAAATCAATACTAAACCTACGTGCACCACAGTGGTACAAGTCTATATGCCTACCAGTCAAGCTGATGATGAGGATGTTGAAAAGGTCTACGAAGAAATAGATGACATTCTGAGGTATATCAAAGGTGATGAAAATGTTATAGTAATGGGAGATTGGAATGCTGTGGTAGGAAAAGGGAGAGAAGGGAAGATAGTAGGAGATTTCGGATTAGGTGAAAGGAATGATCGAGGAAGCAGGCTGATGGAATTCTCCACCGAACATCAGTTGGTCATAGCTAACACCTTATTCGATAACCACAATAGAAGAATATACACATGGATGAGACCAGGAGATACAGGGCGTTACCAAATCGACTTCATTATGGTCAAGCAGAGGTTTCGAAACCAGATTTTGGATTGTAAAACATATCCTGATGCTGACATAAACTCTGACCACAATCTGGTTGTAATGAAATGCAGATTAAAGTTGAAGAAACTGAAGAAAAGTCAAAAGCCAAAAAGATGGGCAATAGACAGACTGAAAGTGAAGGATGTAAATGAAAGATTCAAGAAGAGTATAAAGGAAGGACTAATCAAAACCCCTAAACAAACTTCAATTGCAGACGAATGGGCACTTTTGAAGAATGAAATAACAAAATCCGCAGAAGAAAACATTGGTAGGAAAGAAAGAATAGGTAGAAAACCGTGGATCACTTAGGATATACTAGAATT
Source organism: Meconema thalassinum (assembly GCA_946902985.2). NCBI lineage: Eukaryota > Metazoa > Arthropoda > Insecta > Orthoptera > Tettigoniidae > Meconema > Meconema thalassinum. Next base: position 1,851,910,087 of record OX336388.2, read on the forward strand.
GATGGATGAAAGGCGGAAACACAAGAATCTAAGAGATGAAAAGGGGAAAGCAGAATACAGACGTCTGAGAAATGAGGTTAACAAGAAGTGCAAGGAAGCGAAAGAAGAATGGTTGAAAGAGAAATGTGCAGGTATAGAAAATTGTCTGAAATTAGGAAAAGTAGACACAGCTTATCGAAGGATTAAGAATACTTTTGGGGAAAAGAAGACTAAGTGCTGTAATATTAAGGACACAAATGGAAAGCCTCTAACAGATAGGGAAGAAAAGGTTGAGAGATGGAAAGCTTACATAGACTGCTTGTATAAGGGAAAGGAGATTGAGAATCATGTAATGGAAAGGGAGGAGGAAATTGATGAGGATGCAAAAGGAGATTTAATATTGAGATCAGAATTTGACAGAGCATTACAGGACTTAGGCAGGAACAAAGCACCAGGCATAGATGATATACCGATTGAGTTGCTACGCTGCATAGGAGATGAAGGTCTGATCAGGTTATTTCACTTGGTGTGTAGGATTTATGAGACAGGTGAGGTACCCCCTGATTTCAAGAAGAATGTTATCATCCCTATACCAAAGAAAGTGGGAGCTGACAGATGTGAAGATTACCGTACAATCAGCTTGATTACTCATGCTTCAAAGATCCTGTCTAGAATAATTTACAAGAGGATTGAAAGCCAGATAGAAACGGAGTTGGGTGAAGACCAGTTTGGTTTCAGGAGAAATGTAGGAACAAGGGAAGCTGTACTAAGTCTTAGGCTGATTTTGGAAGGTAGAATAAGGAAAGATAAGAGAACGTTCATGGCATTTGTAGACTTAGAAAAGGCTTTTGATAACGTTGATTGGACTAAATTGTTTGACATTTTGAAATCTATTGGAATAAAGTACAGGGATAGGAGGGTGATATACAATCTATACAGAAACCAGACAGCAGTCATTCGAGCTGAAGGACATGAGAGAGAAGCTGGTATTCAGAAAGGTGTAAGGCAAGGCTGCAACTTATCACCCATACTTTTCAATCTTTACATTGAACAAGCAATGAAGGAAATTGGAGAAAAATTTAAAGTGGGAGTGAAGATTCAAGGAGAAATAATTTCAACTCTGAGATTTGCTGATGACATCGTCATCTTGGCCGACAAGCCTGAGGATTTGAATGAGTTTTTGAATGGTATGGATTCCATCTTACGGAAGGAATTCATGATGAAAATTAATAAATGTAAAACAAAAATACTGGAATGCAGCCGAAATAAATCAGAAACCTCCATGGAGATCAAATTGGCAGGTGAAAAGCTGAAGGAATTAGGAGACTTCTGTTACTTAGGAAGCAGAATAACCAGTGATGGACGAAGCAAAGAGGATATAAAAAGTAGGTTGGCTCAGGCAAGGAAAGCCTTTCTACAAAAAAGGAATCTGTTGACATCGAATATAGATTTAGGTATTAGGAAGTCATTTTTGAAAGCCTTTGTCTGGAGCGTGGCACTCTATGGAAGTGAAACTTGGACTATTGGTGCAGCAGAAAAGAGGAGAATTGAAGCATTTGAAATGTGGTGTTACAGGAAAATGATGAAGATCAGATGGGTAGATAGGGTTACAAACGAAGAGGTATCAAGGCGAGTGGGAGAGGAGAGATGTTTCTGGCGACTGCTAATGAAGAGAAGAGATAGGTTGGTAGGACACATACTAAGACACCCAGGAATAGCAAGCTTAGTTATGGAAGGAAGGGTCGAGGACAAGAACTGTAGGGGTAGACCAAGGTTAGAATATGTTAAACAGATAGCCTCGGATGTAGGGTGTGGTAGCTATGTAGAGATGAAACGATTGGCTCAGGACAGGGAGGTATGGAGAGCTGCATCAAACCAGTGAAAAGACTGAAGACTCAAACAAGACCATCCTATTGTCTCCCATCCTTAGTAAATGACCAGCCCATTGAAGTCTTCTGAAGTTAATGATGTTTAATATTGGTGCTTGCTGTGATGGTGAGTGAATGTCTTTATTTGATCTATTTTTCCAGCTTTGAGATGCAGGGTCAAAAAATGGTCCAAAAATGTTCCTATACACTTTGTTTTCAAAAAACCTGCAACTGGTGTTCTTCCTGTTTTGTTAAACTCCATGATTCTGCACCAGAAGTTCGAACTGGCCTAATGATGGTATTGTATATTTTCAATTTTGTATTTCTCGTCAAAAATTTGGATCCCAATAAAAACTGCAGAGAGTAGTTTGTTAGCATTCTGTATTCTAACTTCAATTTCCACTTCTCTATGATTCTGTTCATCAATCATGACTCCTAAGAGTTTGAAATGTTCAACCTGCTCAAACTATGCTTGACATAAGAGGTGGTAACCGATTCCCAAACATGTCAATATTCTTCTTCATTACCAGGTACTGAGTTTTTTTTATCATTAATTCTAAGGCCTAATTTTGAAGTTATCTTCTCAAGTTCACCAAACAATTTCCTTACAATATCATTTCTTCCTAAGAGTACAATATCATCTGCGTATGCAAGCACTTTATGATACTGTCCGAGATGCATGCCAGCCGGTGATATAACTTTTTTGAGAGAAATGTTGAAGAGAAAAGGGAACTGAGCATTGCCCTGTCTTAAACCTGTTCTGATAGTGAAAGGATCAGATCTTTTCCCATTCAGGAGAATTCTACTTATATTGTCATCCACACACAATCTACAATCATAACTTTGAAACCAAACTCTGTCATGATATTCCACAGGCTCTCTCTATGAATTGAATCATATGCTTTGAGGAAATCAATAAACAAAGGGTGAATACATTGATCATATTCCCACACTTTCTCACTTATCATTTTGATTGCAAATATGTTGTCAGCCGTGGACCTATTACTAAGAAAGCCATTTTGATAATCACCAATGATGATCTCTGCATATGGTTTCAAGCGATTTAGTATAAACAAGGAATACTCCATGGTAATTTTGAATATCTTCCTTGTCTCCCTTTTTATGAGAGATTCTTTCCACGCTCCAGGCATCGTTTCGTTCTGCTAAATTCTCAGAATAAGTTGGAATTTGTGTAATACTTCTCCTCCAGATTTAATTAGTTCAGCTGGGATGTTGTCATTACCAGGAGCCTTATTATTTTTCAGATGTTTAATGCTATTTACTACCTCAAATGTAGGCTCTGGAATCAGATCATCATCAGGAGGGCATTTAGGTTTCATAACTGGTGATTCTGGATCAGGGCAATTCACAAAATTGTCAAAATAGTCCTTTCAAAAAGAGAGCAGTTTATTTTGTTCGATTAATAAATTTCCCTTGTGGTCTTTCAAGATCTTGGTTCTTGATTGGAAGCCTTTCTTTATCACATCATATAATTTAATTTTCTTACTAATTTTATCACAAACTTGTGAATTCTTAATCATTCATTTACTTATTGCCACATCATGCTTCTGGGACTAGTTTCTCTGTTCCTTTTATATTTTATTACCACCAAGAGTCATCTTAATTATTTTATATTTTATTACCACCGAGAGTCATCTTAATTGTTATGTACTGAACCCTTATTGATCTTCGATAAATAAGTATTCATATTTATTATTATTATTACTACGGCCTAGGCAGCACATAAGGAAGTCGACTTGGATATTAGGGAGGCCAGCATTTCGTAATGATTGCAACAGAAGCTGAGTTGGTAGCTATTCCTGGGGGACGGCCAGAATTAGTCGAGTTCAAGGCCAAATTGTGCAACTACTGTACCAAAATTGGAGACATAAAGGAAGAATCACGAGGTCCTCTCAACGAACATACGATTGAATCAGCCAATCGCAAGAGACCAAGCTGTGACCACGAGGTGGACGGCGTCAGTAGTAAAAAGCGCGCGGAAGTGTGTATCTAAGGAACCGCCGAACGGATTAATCTCCGCTCGAGTAATTTGAGACGTTGGATTTATTTGGAGAAGAATGACACTAGCCCCATCTTTGTGAGACAAAAACTCTGGAAGTTTTTATCCGACTCCGCCCCACTCCGCCGCCCTTGTCAGTTTCTCATAAATAGTTTGGCCTGACGCTAATCGAAGTACTATTCTTGTGGAGCCTTCAGAGGCATACTCCACGCCAGTTTGAAGTGTGATTTTTGACGCTCGAATTTATCGGAGTACTTAACTTGTGGAGCCTTCAGAGGCATACTCCACGCCAGTTCGAAATGTGATTTTTACGCTCTAAAATCAGTGAAGCTAATTCAGTTTCTGAGCTCTGGGAAGCTAAAGTCGCAGCGTTTGCAATATCGAATTTTAAAAGCTATAATACATTTTGTTCTAAAATCAACTAAATTGTGTGATCTAAATATTTCACGCCAGCGCGTGATAAACTGTAACATTCTTTTAAAGACGACGAGTTCAACTTTAAGGGGGAAGTATCGTATCACCCTAATTAGCGCTTACCAGAACCGAAGTCCAAGACGGGACGGAAATACCGGACGAGATAGCGACTGCTGGTGCAGCCAGGATTTTGAACTTGTTAACGAGCCAGTGGCGCGGACTCGAGATGTATATTTTATGTATAAATTGTGTGTATTGTATGTGTGTTTTTATAGTGCGTATGTGCGATATAATTAGGGCCAGTCTTCGCTATTAATCGCAGTAGGACAATTGTGGGTGAACTGAGTAGCCTGCAAGCGATTATAGATAGGCAAATATTTAACATTGAACTTTTCTGCCAAGGAGTCGAGACCAAGATGATCAGCACGTGGTTTGAAGTTGGGATGAGCTTCAAGAAATCAACGCAGACGACTACTATGGAGTGCTAAATTGTCCATAGGGCAATGGGTTGAGGAGGATGTCCTTAGTCCTACATGCAGAAGCGGTGATGTACTAAAATTGGATTATTTCAATTATGTAGTTAGATTTGGCCGGGGAACTTTGTAAATAGTCATGTTTTTCTTTCTTGTTTTATAGCTGTTTTTCTTGTACCGACACTATATGTTAAAATGTCCGTTGGCGCGTGGCCAATGTGTTTGTTGATATTTTGATTTTTTTTCTTGAGTCATGTGTAATGTACGCGGCGTGCGTGCGTGATTTTTATCCTTGCAATTGCGGAACCCGTTACATTCGATAAATGGTGCTTTATTAACGTTAATATTTGAAATAGGAATGGGAGGAAATGATTGTAAAACATTTTGCTGAACAGGTTATTATTCATGTTAGGGTAGCCGAGTGCACCAACTTAAAAGTAATTGTAGAACACCTTCGTTCTAATTTTGATAGATTTTTCTTGAGTCCTTTTCAGGTGACTAGTCACGGCATAGAACGATGGCGCCAGCATGTGGATATTATTTGTGTCTTTTATTTCAGGGTCTGTCAAAACCCATACGTGTGATTAAGTGTGTGTTGATGTGTCTAGTGTGTGTTGATTCTACGTGAGGAGGGGGTAGTTGTCCTACCGCCCTTATATATTTTTGCTGCTGTTGTATTTTAGATGGAAAGACAGAGTGCTCTTGGGAGACTGCTGATTCTTGTCCATATGTTTTTCTGACACACACGTATTATTGTGCTTTGGGGCACATTTCTTCGAGGTTCGACCCCATGCTCTGGGAGGTCGAGGTTATTGACACGTGGGTTGACAGACATGCAGAGTTCCACAAACCGCCCGTTTTGCCTGTGACTTATTTTGATAGGCAGTCCTTCTTGTCCGACTGAACCCTGTAAGCTTTCATGCAGCAAACCTGTTCATTGTGATGGCTAAATTTTAAGCCATAATTAATTGGGGAGTTCGCCATGTGTGTAACGGATTGTTGTACCTTGTATGGATAAGAATATTGTGATTAACGTAAATGTCGGCTGTTTGCCTATTGCTTTGTTGATGACTCGATTTCATGTAATTTTGTTTGTCACACCCGTGTGGTGTAGTGGTAGAGTATTTGTAAATTTTGACAGCGGTCATTTGAGTATTTTTCTATTGGTCACGTGTTAATGTACTTGTGTTGATTTGTGTGAGAAGTCCTAAGTTTTTAGGCAGTAAATGTTGCTACGGCAATTTAAGTCCAATTTCACACGGAAATTTTTGTGTTTGTTTATAGTAGATTTAGGAAGTGTCGGTTTAATTTAATGTATTGTAGTTGTGTTCCCTTGTGTCGGTCTAGCTCTAGGAAATGCGGATTCGTTGTTTGAAGGGTCATTCTGGATGATAACGAATCACGCATTCAAAGTACACATCGTGGTGCATGTAGAACGGCGTACGCACTTATATGGTCACTTTAGTATCGTTTTATTTAAGGACACTTGGTCCAGGTAATTAATCTCTCCAGAGATATCGCCTAAGTTTTGGCATTTTTATTAAGCGGGAGTCAGTTGGGAGTTTTTGTTGTTAATTGTTTATGTGTAAATATGGTGATTTGTTATTAAATTCAGTTGTTTTTAACCCTGGCTTCACTCTTTCCTGCATGTTATTTTGTTATATGTTACCCTGCAAGTTAATGAAGCGCCCTGACAGCAACTTACGAATATGACCTGTTACGCCCCGAATCTGAGTCTCATATGCTTCTTTGCAGGGGTTCATAAAACAAAAATGGCTGCCCAAGTGGGGATTGTTGTTGTTGTTGCTTCGCTGATCTCATATTTATTTCGTTGAGAAATGATGCCAGGTCAAGCGGACATGTAAATTCAGTAAATGGAGGCGATGTTGTACCGCCATGTGCATTAGTAAAATCACTGAGTTCCTAAAGTTAGAAATATTGAACAAGGTTAGAATTTGATTTGGTATTTGTTGTAAACTTGTTCTGGCGCCCACATTAAAATTAGAAATTTGCATTATTGATGAACTCAGTCAAAGCAGGAAGATGTTGCCTTATATCTGACATTTAATTGACTTCGGTTAATTGGTGTTTCGTAAATTCTGTTGGTTAGGAATTTAAAAGCAGATCACTAGGGGTTATTTTGTTGTTTGGGAATAAATGTCATTGTATTCAGTAAATTTTGTTACTGAAATTTTCATTAAATTAGAGCCAGTAATATTTAAATGTGTGACATGTATGTGCGTATAGGGCTGAAACCTTAGCCCATAACCCGGTTTTTCTCTGAATATATTTGTGTGTGTGAAATGGCGATTGTTGATGAAATTAAGGCATTGTTAGAACAGATGTCGATCCAAATGTCCGCGAAAACGGAGGAACAATTAGAACAGATGTCCGCGAAAACGAAAGAACAATTAGTGCAGATGTCCGTAAAGACGGAAGAACAATTAAAAGAACAATTAGAAGCTCAGCGTGAGCATAGTGAAAAACAATTAGAACAAATGTCCGTAAAGACGGAAGAACAATTAAAAGAACAATTAGAAGCTCAGCGTGAGCATAGTGAAAAACAATTACTTGATATGAGCGGTAACATTTCGGTCCAGTTAGAAGTCCAGAAATTAGACACTGACAAACAATTCAATGAACTAAACCACAAATTGTCACAACAGGCGGTAACACAAACCGAACAGTTAGGAAAAATCACAAATGATATTAATCAGAGCGTTCAAAAAGTAGAGAAACTGGCAGGCGAGGTTGCGGAAAACAACATCAAACAGTTAGGCGAAATGAAGAAATTGGAGGCGAAATTTGATAACAAATTAGTACAATTTGACGAGATGGTGGCAGATAAACTCAAGCAGATAGAGGCAGCATGTGTCAGTAACACCGCGGGAGTGAAGAAGACCCAAGAGAAACTACAGCAGCAAATTAATTCGGTAGATAACAACGTGCTGGAATTAATAAAGGAAATAGATAAAGTCGAAGTTAAGGCTGAAACCGAGCGGATACACTTGCGGGAAAATTTAGAGGAGCAATTAGGCAGAACACAAGAGATCATAAGAAAAGAGATGGAAGGCCAGCTAATAAACACACAAGAGGTCATAAGACAAGAAGTAGGGGAGCAGCTCGTCAAAACTCAGGATAATTTGGAAGAACAACTAGTAAAAACGCAGGAACGGATACGTGAAGAGCTAGAGAAAAATCAGGAGAGGAACGAGGAGAAAATAAATAGCTTAAAAAGTAGGATCCGGCGAGATTGGGACCAGCAGGCTCATGCGAATAAGGAAGACAGGCTGGCAGTTTTAAAGCGAATGCAGGCACTGGAGGAAAATATGAAGTCGAAATTACAGGAACATTCAGAATTAATCATAAAAAAACGAGATTAGATCGTTAGAGAATGCGACGTTATTTTCAAACGAAAATATTCCGGAAAAGCAAACAAGTATTGGAAGTCCGGCAGGTTCGAAGTTGGCTGAGGACACGAGTCGGGGTCAAAGTCCCAGACTAACGACTAATGCATTCCAGCAGTACAGGGGGGAGACTTCAACTCCGCAACCGAACTTGGCACCAGCCCAAGTCATCCAAGTCATTCGGGGTAATGATTTTAAGCCCGATAAGTTTAAAGAACATTCAGGAACCACTCCCAAAGCATTTCTACGGCAATTAACTGACTACTTTAATGACCAACACATCGGCCCGGAGAAACAATTAAGACTGGTGGAGAAATTTTTAGAAGGACCTAGCCTGACCTGGTTTTTAAGTTTCAAGTACACGTTTACAGACATGGCTCAATTCCGCGAGGCGTTTTTGAAGAAGTTTTGGAGTCCTTCGTTACAGCAGGGGTTAAGAATGGACCTGTACACGCGCAAATACCACAGTACACATCCAACCCGTTTTTCAGAATTCTTCAGTCAGCAATTGGTAAAATTCAGGGATTTGATGACCCGCCTAGCGAGCCGAATATGGTTCTAACCATCGGAAAACAACTCCCAATGCATATCCAACAATTATTAGTCGCAGGAAATATTCAGACCGCAGTCCAAGCCGAAGAATTACTCAAGACACTTAGATGAGACGAGTATGGTAAGCCCACAGACAGGAAGAAGGAATTTGGAATGTGTCAACACGGCAGAGGTAGTTCAGGGACTCCAAAATAACCACGGCCAGGGGAACCAAAGTAAGACACAGTCCACAGGGACACAGTTCACGCCAAGAAGACAAGATTTTGACGGCCGAAACCAGTTCCATAACAACAATCAGAATTATCAGAATAACCGCGGGAGATATCATCAGAATAACCAAAATCAAAATAATCAGTGGACGTACCAGCGGGAATACACGAATTGGAGGGGAAACCAGAGACAAGGTAGACCTTACCAAAGAAATGGAGATGGTAGATGGAGTAACGGCAGGGACTATCGCCAAGAAAACAGAGGAGATTATAGGAATAACTGGGACGAACGATATATTGAATCCCGTAAATACTTGGATCAATTAAGTAATGAAGAAGCGGAGAAGGAGAAGTGGGGGCGTGCCATGGCGAACAGACAGAGCCCAGATAACCATCAAGGAGAGGGGGCAGAGAGTTTACTGAGGCAACAGGAGCGACAGAATGATAACCGGCGAAACACATCTAATGGGGCCCGGGATAAAAAAAAAACCAAATGAACTGAAAGGAGACAGGCTAAAAACGGAGATCGCCAGGGAGCAAGAAGAGATGATAGTGGCCAATATAGAAGAGTGGGTAGCATTCCCAGACGACTGCCTGGAGGAAGTGGTGAAGAACCGTGAAAATGTTATCAGACAGCTACCAATTATTTACGCGCATATTGGAGGTATGAGGGTGAGATGTTTGATTGATACAGGTAGCCAGGTGAGCTTAGTCACTGAAATTTTGATTAAAGAAATAGCAAGAAAACAGACTGTTCCTATTATGCCGGTACCGCTAATGAAAGTCAGAGGTGTTATTCCTGACAAAACTATGAATTGTAAACAGCAAGCATTTCTAGATCTGGAAATATTGAACCATACTTTTTCACAAACATTCATTGTTATTCCAAAGATGAACTACAATATAATTTTAGGAGCCAACTTCATCTGCGATTTTCATGCTGTAATTGATTTACATAACAACACTGTAAGCTTCAAACAAGTAGAAGGATTGGATCATGTGGGTTTAAATATGGAAGAGAATCCGCTGGAGAGAGAGGCCAATACTTGGGTTGTTGAGGAATGCACTAATGAGGCCGGAGATAAGATCTTGAGGGGAGAGCAAGTTAACCAGACAGCAGTGCTAGAAATGGACAGCCGAGATATCTCGCAGGAACTTTGGGTGCATTTGGCGGAAGAAGAAATGGGCGGAACCAAATTCGAAATTCTACTTCAGGAGCGAATTAAGGAAGCCATCGTAGGGGAATCTGATAGAAGAAGATTGGAAGAAATTTTAAGATTACATAAAGGAGCGTTTGACACCGTACCTGGGAAAGTTTTAAATTTTCAATATGCGATGCAGGTAACAGATTGGACCCCATTCAAAAGTAAATTGTACCCGATCCCAGAGAAGCATTTTTCTCAGGTGAAGGACATTATTACTAACTTATTAGATTCTGGCATGATAAGGAAAGCTGCAACTCCTTATCTGAACGCAATATTGGCTGTGACCAAGCCAAACGGATCAATTAGGCTATGCCTAGACGCGCGAGTTTTAAATAGCAAACTGCTAGTTGAGCACGACCAAGCACCGAGGATCAAAGATGTTTTGAAAGGCCTCCGCGGGAAGAAGATATACTCAAGTGTTGATTTGACGAATAGTTTCCACCATCTTGAACTTGAAGAAAAATCCCAACTGTTGACGGGATTTTTATTCGATAATCAAAGTTATATCTGGTGTCGAATGCCCTTTGGCGTGAAAACTGCGGGATGTGCACTCATTAGAGCACTCGATAGAAATCTGACTGAGGAGGTCAAGAACTTCACCACGAGATATGTTGATGACATATTAATCGCTTCTGAGACAATGGAAGAACACTTGATAAATTTAAATAAACTGCTGGACAACCTGAGAACCATGAACTTCAAGATCAACTTAAAAAAGTCACATTTTTGCCAGAGCGAAATTTTATATTTGGGACATATAATTGATGTTGAGGGCGTGCGGCCTAATCCAGCCAAGATTGATGCTATTAAGAAATTTCCCACACCTACCAAAGTCAAACATGTTAGAGCATTTTTGGGAGTGACAGGTTTCTTCAAAGAAAATTGCCCTGGTTACACAGAAACAGTAGCGCCTATGCAGGAGATGTTGAAGAAAGCGAATCGATGGTCGTGGAACGAGGAGTGCGACAGGTCTTTTAAAGCAACGAAGGATTTATTGGAAAACTGTGTGAAACTTGGATATCCGGATTTTGAGAAACAATTTATCATTCAAGCAGATGCTTCGTTAATTGGGATTGGTGCTATGCTGTACCAAGAGGACGCTGAAGAACCCAAGAAGAAATCCTATTTGGCATTTACGAGTCGTAAATTACGGAAACATGAGAGGAACTACACAGTTACGGAACTTGAGCTACTAGCAATTCTATATTCTCTCCAACAGTGGCGCAAGATGATCTATGGTTATTCCATCATTGTTAGAACCGACCACCATGCACTGACATTTTTATTTAAGACAACAATAGCAAGTGAGAGAGTTACGCGCTGGTCCATCTACATACAGCAGTTTGACATCACAATAGAGCATTGTCCTGGGAAATTGAACGTCATACCAGATGCCTTGAGTAGAAACCCTGAGGACGGAAACGAAGTAACAGCGGAAGTTCACAATATTACCTTGACACCTAAGGCTCGTGAGTTTTTGGCAAGATTGAAGGATATTCGGAAGGAGCAAGAAGCTGACCCATGGATGATGATGATGATGATAAAATTCTATAGGAAGGAGTTACAACCAAATTCACCGGAGTACCGGGAAGCCAGTGCTAAACAAGCGAGATTTCACTACTTGAATAACTTGTTACATAAGTACGTGGATGAGCATCATACTAAACTGCGGATCTTAGTTCCAGCATCACTACAGAGGGGATTAACTTGGTATGTTCACGAGAGCCTAGCACATATCGGCACGGATAAGACTGAAGCTACGATAGGGGAGACCTTTACTTGGCCCAAGATGAGATTCACCATTGTTGAAGTAATTAGAACGTGTGACGCTTGTCAGCGCACAAAGCCGAACAACTTTATTCTGAAACAACCTCCAAGACCACTATTACCGCAGAAACCATGCGAGATGCTCGCGATTGATTGCTTTGGTCCTTTAGTAAAAGGAAAGCGTGGATGCCGACACCTCTTGGTATGTGTCGATGTATTTTCGAAGATGGTCGTGCTATGTCCTATTCAGAAGACGACATCAGGACAAGTCCTTAGTCGAATTAAGAACAAAGTCATTCCGATGCTTGGGAAGCCGGAATCCATTCTATCAGATCACGGTACCTATTTCACAAGCAATGTTTTTAGGCAAGGTTTGGAGAGCCTAGGAATAAAACACATATTTTCAAGTATTCGTCATCCTTGTGGAAATCCGAGCGAAAGAACAATTCGCTGTGTCGCTAAATACTACAGAGTAATGATTCCTAACGAACACAATAAATGGGTAGACAAAGTAGGGGAAATTGAGATGTGCATGAACACTACTAAGCACGAGTCGACGGGTCAAGTCCCACTGATTGTACACCACAACAGGTTGCCGGAAAGAACTTGGGACAAGATCATTCCTTGCCCAAGGGATTCATTATTAGCGCATGATTTGCGAATCCAGCGAACGAGAGAGCACATGAGGAACCAAGCGGACCGAAGGCTGAGACGGTACCGAGGAAAGAAGTTTCACCGAGAGTTACAAGAACAAGAATTAGTGCTGGTTCGTAGACCACCGATCTCCGACCCTAAGAACAAAGTCTTCGCCAAGTTCTGTCCAAAATTCATTGGCCCGTTCCGGGTAATTAAGAATCTGGGTAACAATGCCTACAGATTAGAAGAAGTGAGCACTGGTGCAAAATCTGTTTTTAATAGCGCCAATTTGAAACCGTACTACAGAAGGGAACCATTTGATGATTAGGAAAGATGATATGTGCAGAATCTGTATTGCAAAAAAAAAAATTTTTTTTTTGAAAGCAAACACTCAAATCCACGGGGAGCGCGTGAGTACGCACTTTGTTTGTAAACAACGAGCAGCTGAGACGACGGGAGTGGCAACTACGTGAGGAGAAGGGGGAGACCTAGAGAAAATATGAATGACATTCCAGCGAGAAGGGAGCACACTAATTGAGTCAGAGGGGCATACACTCGAGCAGCTGAGTGAGATTTAAAGAGATGTGTTGTTACTACAGTGGATTTTGTTTTTGAAATCCAAACCAATAAATTGTTTCGAATTTCAAAACCTTGCTGAGGATAAATGAACCCTTATTGATCTTCGATAAATAAGTATTCATATTTATTATTATTATTACTACGGCCTAGGCAGCACATAAGGAAGTCGACTTGGATATTAGGGAGGCCAGCATTTCGTAATGATTGCAACAGAAGCTGAGTAGGTAGCTATTCCTGGGGGACGGCCAGAATTAGTCGAGTTCAAGGCCAAATTGTGCAACTACTGTACCAAAATTGGAGACATAAAGGAAGAATCACGAGGTCCTCTCAACGAACATACGATTGAATCAGCCAATCGCAAGAGACCAAGCTGTGACCACGAGGTGGACGGCGTCAGTAGTAAAAAGCGCGCGGAAGTGTGTATCTAAGGAACCGCCGAACGGATTAATCTCCGCTCGAGTAATTTGAGACGTTGGATTTATTTGGAGAAGAATGACACTAGCCCCATCTTTGTGAGACAAAAACTCTGGAAGTTTTTATCCGACTCCGCCCCACTCCGCCGCCCTTGTCAGTTTCTCATAAATAGTTTGGCCTGACGCTAATCGAAGTACTATTCTTGTGGAGCCTTCAGAGGCATACTCCACGCCAGTTTGAAGTGTGATTTTTGACGCTCGAATTTATCGGAGTACTTAACTTGTGGAGCCTTCAGAGGCATACTCCACGCCAGTTCGAAATGTGATTTTTACGCTCTAAAATCAGTGAAGCTAATTCAGTTTCTGAGCTCTGGGAAGCTAAAGTCGCAGCGTTTGCAATATCGAATTTTAAAAGCTATAATACATTTTGTTCTAAAATCAACTAAATTGTGTGATCTAAATATTTCACGCCAGCGCGTGATAAACTGTAACATTCTTTTAAAGACGACGAGTTCAACTTTAAGGGGGAAGTATCGTATCACCCTAATTAGCGCTTACCAGAACCGAAGTCCAAGACGGGACGGAAATACCGGACGAGATAGCGACTGCTGGTGCAGCCAGGATTTTGAACTTGTTAACGAGCCAGTGGCGCGGACTCGAGATGTATATTTTATGTATAAATTGTGTGTATTGTATGTGTGTTTTTATAGTGCGTATGTGCGATATAATTAGGGCCAGTCTTCGCTATTAATCGCAGTAGGACAATTGTGGGTGAACTGAGTAGCCTGCAAGCGATTATAGATAGGCAAATATTTAACATTGAACTTTTCTGCCAAGGAGTCGAGACCAAGATGATCAGCACGTGGTTTGAAGTTGGGATGAGCTTCAAGAAATCAACGCAGACGACTACTATGGAGTGCTAAATTGTCCATAGGGCAATGGGTTGAGGAGGATGTCCTTAGTCCTACATGCAGAAGCGGTGATGTACTAAAATTGGATTATTTCAATTATGTAGTTAGATTTGGCCGGGGAACTTTGTAAATAGTCATGTTTTTCTTTCTTGTTTTATAGCTGTTTTTCTTGTACCGACACTATATGTTAAAATGTCCGTTGGCGCGTGGCCAATGTGTTTGTTGATATTTTGATTTTTTTTCTTGAGTCATGTGTAATGTACGCGGCGTGCGTGCGTGATTTTTATCCTTGCAATTGCGGAACCCGTTACATTCGATAAATGGTGCTTTATTAACGTTAATATTTGAAATAGGAATGGGAGGAAATGATTGTAAAACATTTTGCTGAACAGGTTATTATTCATGTTAGGGTAGCCGAGTGCACCAACTTAAAAGTAATTGTAGAACACCTTCGTTCTAATTTTGATAGATTTTTCTTGAGTCCTTTTCAGGTGACTAGTCACGGCATAGAACGATGGCGCCAGCATGTGGATATTATTTGTGTCTTTTATTTCAGGGTCTGTCAAAACCCATACGTGTGATTAAGTGTGTGTTGATGTGTCTAGTGTGTGTTGATTCTACGTGAGGAGGGGGTAGTTGTCCTACCGCCCTTATATATTTTTGCTGCTGTTGTATTTTAGATGGAAAGACAGAGTGCTCTTGGGAGACTGCTGATTCTTGTCCATATGTTTTTCTGACACACACGTATTATTGTGCTTTGGGGCACATTTCTTCGAGGTTCGACCCCATGCTCTGGGAGGTCGAGGTTATTGACACGTGGGTTGACAGACATGCAGAGTTCCACAAACCGCCCGTTTTGCCTGTGACTTATTTTGATAGGCAGTCCTTCTTGTCCGACTGAACCCTGTAAGCTTTCATGCAGCAAACCTGTTCATTGTGATGGCTAAATTTTAAGCCATAATTAATTGGGGAGTTCGCCATGTGTGTAACGGATTGTTGTACCTTGTATGGATAAGAATATTGTGATTAACGTAAATGTCGGCTGTTTGCCTATTGCTTTGTTGATGACTCGATTTCATGTAATTTTGTTTGTCACACCCGTGTGGTGTAGTGGTAGAGTATTTGTAAATTTTGACAGCGGTCATTTGAGTATTTTTCTATTGGTCACGTGTTAATGTACTTGTGTTGATTTGTGTGAGAAGTCCTAAGTTTTTAGGCAGTAAATGTTGCTACGGCAATTTAAGTCCAATTTCACACGGAAATTTTTGTGTTTGTTTATAGTAGATTTAGGAAGTGTCGGTTTAATTTAATGTATTGTAGTTGTGTTCCCTTGTGTCGGTCTAGCTCTAGGAAATGCGGATTCGTTGTTTGAAGGGTCATTCTGGATGATAACGAATCACGCATTCAAAGTACACATCGTGGTGCATGTAGAACGGCGTACGCACTTATATGGTCACTTTTGTATCGTTTTATTTAAGGACACTTGGTCCAGGTAGTTAATCTCTCCAGAGATATCGCCTAAGTTTTGGCATTTTTATTAAGCGGGAGTCAGTTGGGAGTTTTTGTTGTTAATTGTTTATGTGTAAATATGGTGATTTGTTATTAAATTCAGTTGTTTTTAACCCTGGCTTCACTCTTTCCTGCATGTTATTTTGTTATATGTTACCCTGCAAGTTAATGAAGCGCCCTGACAGCAACTTACGAATATGACCTGTTACGCCCCGAATCTGAGTCTCATATGCTTCTTTGCAAGGGTTCAGTACTGTACACCAAATTAAAATTTAAGAAAGACTCTCCAACAAAACACAAGGACAGATCTAAAGGGTATACTGCCAGACATCATTTCGCAAAATGTCCTACAGGTGGCGCGCTAGAAGTATTTTCTAATACAGTACAAATCTACTTAATATAACTGAACTACATTCCACGAGAGTCAACGGAACTGATCAGTCAGTGATGTTCTCTGGTGGGTATAGAGCAAGTGAAAGCGGCAACAGCGCACAACTATCCTGCGGATTTCGCCTGCCGACAACAGCCACTAAAATCATAATAATTATCAATCCATATAAAATAAACCCATTTCTTTACATTACGGATAGTTACATATCGCAAACGCTTAGTATATGTGGAATACAATGCACTAGAACGAACTTTTCAATGTGGCTCTTGATTATATCATGAAGGTTTGGCAAAAGGAAAACCCTCCTAAGATCAAAATTGGAACAAAACCATCAATAAAAATAAACTGCTTAGGATTTGCAGATGACTTTGCTCTTTTAGCACTAGACAAGGAAGAGGTTTGTACTCAGATCACTAGTCTCCAAGAAATTGCTCAAGGGATAGGATTACAGATATCATTTGAAAAAACTGAGATCATGCCTATGAAACCCTTAGATATAAATGAAGTCTATATAAATGATCATAAAATCAACCTAGTTCCTCAATTTAAGTATCTTGGAGAAATTATAACACATAACTTAAACGAAGAAGTAACTTGGATAAATAGAACAAATAAAATGAAAAAGGCACAATCTCTAACCTGGTCAACATATAATAAAAAATGCCTATCAATAGCTACTAAGATCCAACATTATAAAACTGTAACTCTCCCTGAAGCCGCTTATGCTTGTGAAACACTGTTCCAAATAAAAAATGAACAAAGAACTGATCAGCTCCTCAAAACGGAAAGAAGAATCAATAGAACGGGCATAAATAAAAAGTATCAGGTTGAGGGAGTCTGGAGGATTCTCCCAAATGAAACTGTCTATCGTGAGATTGATCCAATCACCAGCACAATGAAGAAGAAAAGAATTTCATATTTTTTTCACATCTTACGGCTTCCAGAAAACAGAATTGTACGCCAACTGGTGATGAGAAATCTAGGAAAGAAAACTGGAGGAAAATGGATCCAAGAAATCCAACAAGATCTCAAAGCAGTTGGACTCAAGATAACAGATGCCGAGGAGAAAAATAAAATTAACACCATTCTTAAAACTCACAAATTTTCTGCAGAAATGACACACAGAAAGCCTATGGAGATTTCAGATGAGTTGAGAAAATCCCGATCTGAAAGAATGAAAAAGTACTGGAAAGAGCGCAAGAACCAAGCAGTACTACCTTCAAAGAAGAAGTGATTGTGGAACGACTCAAGTGGTCCAATGTGACCAATCAAGATTAATAATAATAATAATAATAGAACGAACTTCTACGAAAGTCCAGTTTCGAAATGCGAGCTTTTCACATTATTGATCGTTTTGTTGTTTGTGTTGGAGATAACATTTTGAAACTTCACATATACAGTACACAAACAACATATCTGACTAACACATATTCAAATTTGGTTCCTGTACCACAACGGCGTTGAGAGTTGTGAATCTTTTGAATCAACATTTCCCTTGAAACCCGCCAAAAACCTGTACCTTTTACATTATACCTGTCATAAAATATATTAAAATATGTTTCTAAAAGTTACCTTTATAATCAATCAATGCAGAAATAAACAAGGAAACTGGTGATGTTACTTGTTTTTCTGTAGACCTTTTGGTTATTTTGCTATTTATCTCCAAACTTAGGTGCACATAATTTCTGCGCCGACACTCAGGATAGACAGTGTCAGCGAGGTGTTTCGAACCTATCTCCAGACTTGTTGCAGCTGCCCGCGTGGTTGTGGTGCACGATTCAACGAACATGGCTATACCACGGGATGGGAAGGATGAGTTTGTGTTACAAGAGTGAGGCAAGGCTGTAAGCTTTCACCACTACTGTTTATTTTATATGTGGACTATTTGCTGAAGGGTATAAACTGGCTGGGTGTGATTCAATTAGGTGGAAACCAGGTAAGCAGTCTGGCTTATGCTGATGACCTGGTTGTAGTGACAGACTCCATTGAAAGATTACAAGCCAACAGAAAGGTATGGAATATGGTATGAAAATCAACATTTCAAAACGAAAGGTTGTGTTGGTAAGTAAGGAATGCAAGAAACCAGAATGTCAGATAGAAGGAACTAAATTGTAGCAGATGGACCATTTGAAGTAGCCTACTTAGGCTGCGTATCATCTCAGGATGGTATTATGGTGAAAAAAAAAGAGAGTCGAGGTGTAGAAAACCCAATGCAGTGAGTTCTCAGTTGTGATCTACAGTATTTGGCAAGAAAAAAGTTAGTGAAGCGACGAAACTCACCCTACATCACTCAGTACTTAAACCAACCTTGCAGTACGAAAGTGAGAGCTGGGTAGATTCAAGATATCTGATACATAAGCTAGAGGTAACTGATAAGAGGGTAGCACAAATGATTGCTGGAGATAAAGGCTAAGTTGGAAATGAACACACAATGAAGCTGTTCGTATGAGCTGACTCAGCTGGTGGGGTCATGTGAAGAGAATGGGGCAGTAGAGATTACCTAACAGATTAAGGAGTTCGGCTGTAGAGGGTAAGAAAATCATAGGTAGACCTTGGAGGTGATGATTCCATTCAGTCTTCAACGATTTCCAAGTGAGAGATGTAGAAACAGAGGAAGCTACAGTGCCTACTGCTAATAGGGGACGATGGAGGCAACTTGTTCGAAAACAGAGGTTTGCAGATTGGACACTGAAAGGCAAAAAATCACAAATGAATTAGTATGTATGATAATGAATGAAACATGTATTGAATTAGCAAACGTTTTAGGTGTGTTTGCATGTGAACACAACCAAATGGGCAGAAATATTTGCTTAGTGCTTCTACAAATTTTCTCTGTAAGCCAAATACAACATAGATTTTTACAAGAATAGATGGACCTTTATGTAGTTACTGAGACATGAAACCCCATTAGCCACCAGTCCACTTAGTAAAAGGAAGCTTGTAGTTTAACGTGACTGTTAATCGCACGATCGTAAGCCACGGGACCTCCTTTTTACGTGGAATCCGAACCACAGGACATGGCATTTCACTTCGAAAATCTCACATGTATTGACCGGGAATCGAACCCGGTCCGCCATGGTGAGAGGCAGACAGCTTGACCGCTGAGCCACCACGCCCCCAGTCCACGTAGTCTAACTCATTGCACTTACAATAAAATATAAGTTTTCAGACAAAATGTTAGTTCTTTTTGATTCATTTTTCCTTATTGGCTTGCTATAATAATCAAAAGATTTCCTTAGTTCCGCCTCGTCAATACAATTTATTCAAAATTTTTGTGATATAATCACATGTCACATTGTATTGACGAGGCAGAACTAAGGAAATCTTTTGATTGTTAAAATGCTAGCTGTTGTTAAATTTAAAATGCTGATCACCAGCCCTAGCAGCAATAATACTTTGGTACTTACCATTCTGATGTAAGGATTGTCTCCCAGACAAGTTTGGCATAGAATTGGAAATTCCTACAACAAACATAAAATTCAAAACTTATTGGTAACTTTCAATCGGAGAACACAAATATACAGGGTGTTCGCAGCAAGCCCTACTTTGAGCTGTAACTCGTTTGTTTTTCAAGATATTTTAATTTTGACACTTGCTTTGGAAAGTACTTTTCAAGCTCTAAAACTTTTGTTTCGTTGCTTTTTGTGTGATGTTTGCACATAACGCACAAATCAACCTTTTGTGGCACGGTTTTGGCACTTTTTTGCCCAAATCAGTTTTTTGACATCACCTATCGAATGAGGGGCATCGAATTAGCCACTAAAATATCAGTTTTTGCCCAAATCAAACTCGCAACATGCGTGTTTGTGTTTAGATTTTCGTCCGCTTATAGAATGCGACCTGCCTCTGCCCGGTCGAACCAATCTAAACACAAAATCGCATTTTGCGAGTTTGATTTGGGCAAAAGCTGATATTTTGGTGGCTTATTCGACTAATTCGATGTCGTTCTTTCCATAGGTGATGTCAAAAAAAAACGATTTGGGCAAAAAGTGCCAAAACCGTGCCATAAAAAGTTGATTTGCGTGTTGTGGGTAAACTTCCCACAAAAACCAACAAAACAAAAGTTTTAGAGCTTGAAAAGTACTTTCCAAAGCAAGTGCCAAAATTAAAATATCTTGAAAAACAAACGGGTTACAGCCCAAAGTAGAGCTTGCTGCAAACACGCTGTATACCCAATTGAATTGGGATAGTGTGATACATTCTGTTTAGATTCTCTAAAGGTAAAACATATATTCTTACTTACTCAATTGGTGATTTCTCAGAGGTTCAAAATAAAGGTTGTAATATAACACAGAACACTACTTATTTTATCAGTAACTGTCAGAGCAGCATGAAGAGACTATGCATATGGTAATAATTTTTTATTTATTTATATAGGTCCCAATGAGCCTGAGCTCGTGTTAGGGACAATCAAGTAACATAGTTACAGCATGGCATATATATAATTTTTGTAACATTATATTGTTTAGTTTAATAGTAACTTATATTAGATTGCTAGTGACTAACTTTACAGAGATGATTCGGTATGAAACATTGCATTGCTTAAGGCTATTGGATATGGGCTATTCATTCCTTAATAGGAAGTCTTTTGTTTTCATCTTAAATGTTTTTATAGAGAAACTTTCCCTTATGCCTAATGGTAGCGAGTTGTATTCCTTTATTATAGAGGACATAATTCCTTTAGTTCCAAATTTAATGGATTGGGAATGGCTGGTGAATATTCGATTTACTCCTCTTGTTGCATAATGATGAATGTCATTTGCATGGGTAAAATGGATGTGTGTATCAATTTGTTTTCTAATTTGTATACAAATACTGTTATAATAATATCGTATGGCCTCGGGTGCCTGGTGCAAGCTTTGTTAATTGACACCCAGAGGGTAGCTTGCATGTCGAATTTCATCGTTCCTTTGAACACTATGAAAGTCAAGGAGGTTAGATATCTGCAGCGCTTTCAAGTAGAGAATGGAGGAACTTTGTGTTGGCGGAAAATCCCGAGATTAATTTTGCCATTGAACACGGCCTACTGAATTCAAATGTGTTCTTTAACATGCCAACAACGTATGACACGAGTGTCGTGATTTTTGTTGCCTTCAAAAATCACTTACCACGGCCAGGGGCGAACCTGCAATCTTGGGGTTGGTAGTCCGACACTATAACCACTCACCCACCGTGGCAAGCTACAAATACTGTTGCTGACATAGCTATTTGTTTTTGCAGTGGCATAATTTTAGTTCTTGAGTATAATTCATTTGAGGGTGTGAGCCAAGGAAATCCAAAGATAGATTTTATAGCAAGTTTCTGGAGTATCTCAAGTTCTTTTATCAGCTCCTTCTTACAATACCCCCATATGAAATTCATGTACATTAGATGTTAATGTATCAGAGCAAAGTATATATTTTTCAATTGTTGGCTAGTAAGACAGCTATATCTTAATCTGAAAATAATACCTATTATAGGGCCTCAAGACACAATTGTAGCATGACATTAGTGTGTTGTCCTCACTTATATTGTTATTGGGTTTTAGGGAGTTTATAATTGATTGTATTTCATTACCATCAGTAGATAACATAAAGATTGTCTTAGTGCTAGTAGTATTTTTATAGCTTGTAATGTCCGAGGTAGAACCGTTTCCTTGATTTTCCCATATACTGTTAGCAATATTGACATAATATTTATTAATTTCATCACATACATTTTCCTTTTTTTCCGATATTTGTGCCGTCGACTATAAGTTTGACAATTTCATTTTGCCCTTTCTTTGACCTATTTAATATCTCATTAACAACACTCCACACTTCCCTCTGATTATTTGCATTTTGAATTTTTTGGTCAAAGTAGTTTCTTTGTAGGTTTCTCTTAAGTTTTGTAACTTGGTTGCTAATAATTTTATATTCTTCTAGAATTTCTGCAGATGGTTTTTTAACTTTGGTTTTTGTATACATCTTATCTTTCCTGTGAATTAGTGCTAAAAGATCTTGGGTGATCCAGGGTTTTATTTGTGGGGCACTTGGCTCCTTATTCGTATATTTCATAGAATCACAGAATTTATTGTAGTAGTCATTGATGTTAGTTTCATTGCATACAAATTCTTGAGTTATTAAATATTTATTAAGTTTTTTGTAGTTTATTTTATCCTTTTCTATTGGCCTATCATCACATATTGAGTTCCTGTTTATCTTTTTGTTTCTAATTTCACAGATTAGTAAATGGTGATCGCTCAAATCAGTATCAATATTATAGACATTACATATTTTGTCACAGTCGTTCACCAATACATGATCAATTAGAGTAGAGCTAGTTTGTGTTACACGAGTTGGATATTTTATATTACATAAGACTAGACCGTATGATTTGACTAGGTTAATATAACTACTAGTATATATGTCCCCAAATAATAGATCGATATTCATATCACCTAGTACCTATAACAGGATTCGTTGAGAACTAATAATTACTTTGAGATCACTTAGAAAGTGTGGAATGTTGCTTTTATGAGGGTTATAAGCAGTGATTATATTGTATTCTTGATGGCCTTTTCTCACAGTAATATGCAGTATGCTGTGGGTGGAATTTATTTCCTTTACAAGGGTACTGCTACATTTGTTTGAAATACACAAAGATACTCCCCCTCCAGTTTGCCTTCTAACTATGTGATATGCAACATATTTCTTAATATTGAAAAACATTTTTGTTTGTTCTGTTAACCAATTTTCTGAGATTGCTAGGACATCTACCCCTTTGATTCTGTCTAAAATTATTTGGATATCATCAAACTTGTTTTTTTTATGCTATGTGCATTTATGTGTACGCATTTTAGTGTACTGGTATCGGTTATTATCTGTTTACTGTCCTTAATTTTATAATACTCGCTGTGTATTACAGTTACTCTCGGTTAACTCTAGTTGGATAAGTTTTCAATTCACATCATTCGAATGAAATGAATGAATATATGGATGAATGTATGGAGTGATTGAGGTTATGTAAGTGCATACAGACATGAGAAAGTGAGTGAACAGGATAAAACTTACTATTAATCTTATTAATATTCTAAATGTGTAAATAATGCAAATATCTTTATAAAACATGTAAATATTGTAAAAACAAATTATAGATGTAAGTTTTGCCAGTGAAGTTTAAAATATGTATGTGGGGCTTGACTCTTTTCACTACAGGCCTTCCATACTTCCAGTATGATTTATGGTAAGTAAATAATAACAAATAATAATGTACCACTAGTAAACTCGTTATTGTTTCTTGAGAGACTTGGACATCGTGATCATTCAGGCCCATGTACTTGGTTGTATGAGAGAGATACGATTTTTCTGATGACCTGTGTTATTGTGGTGACTGTAGTGATGTGCGTATACGTTATTCAGGTAAGGATTGGGAAAACAATAAGCAAATATATTCCGTCAATCAATACAAAACAAATGTTAAAACTATGTTAACACTTACATTTGTGGTACATGTTTCGGGGCTATAACTGCACCCTTCATCAACCACTCATCGTCTCACTGACATCATGCGACCACAAAGATATCACTTAAAAGATGCTCATAACATACAAACATTAAAAACAAATAAGAACCACTATATTAAAAAAAAACACATGGGTAAAACCTATACCACTAAAGACCATGAAATGTCTGTCGACTTGTCCAAGTGAAATTATATTTCATCTTCTACGAAGAAACTTTGTCCAATCAACTGTTTTGATCTTGTATACGTTCTTCACTGACGCATATGAAGTAACAGGGTCCTTGAATAATTGTAATCTGTCAGTGAGACAATGTACCACAAATGTAAGTGTTAACATAGTTTTAACATATGTTTTGTATTGATTGACGGAATATATTTGCATATTGTTTTATAATATATGTCAATACGGACCATGATGGAGTCTAAAGTAGATGGAAGGATTGGGAAGGCGGTCATGGCCTGAAGTTAGGAACCCTCCTGGCATTTGCCTGGAGCAGACGTGGAAAACCACAGAAAACCACTTCCAGGATGGCTGAGGTGGGAATCGAACCCACCTCTTCTCAGTTTTGCCTCACGAGGCTGATTGTACCTTGTTCCAGCCCTCAGACCAGAATTAAATTTCTTGGCAGAGCTGGGAATCAAACCTGGAATACCAGGGAGAGACAAGAATGCTAGCCGCCACACTACGAGGTGGTCTATTAGTAGACTAACACTGCCTATTTGTGTTCACAGTTGTAGATATTTTCATTCTTTTGGGGGTGGGGGAATGTCACTTAAGTATTTCACAGTATTAGCCACAATCAGTGGCTAACAGAGTGGCTTGAGATATCAGAACACATTCAGATAAATTAATATTTACATTGAGAGCCTTCTCAATAGAACGGAGCCTCGCTGGGCCGAAAGTGGCTATTCACCACCAGTTGACTAGTACGAGGGCAATTCAGAAACTAACCTCCGATTGGTCACAGTGCGGGTAGTGGGGGGAGTAGCGCGCCACCTGTGCATTCACGCGCTCAGCAGGTCAGTCGGCAGCAAGCCGTAGTCGAGTGAACATCGTACCTGCGCTAGTTTAGTTTTTGTGGCAGTTTGAAATGTGTGCTGCAATAGAAAATCCCGCCAAATGTGAAGTGCGTGCTGTTATACGTTTTTTTACAGCCAAAGATGTGGGCACATTCAGATTCGCCTACCAAACCAAAAAAAGCCCGGCAAGATTTTTCTGCCAGAAAACTGATGGCAACGGTGTTTTGGGATGCCAAAGGGGTGTTGTTGGTTGAATTCATGGAACGTGGGACGACCATTAATCAAGACGTGTACTGTGAAACACTAAAAACATTACGACGGGCTATACAGAACAAACGCCGTGGTATGCTGACTTCCGGTATCGTTTCTTTGCACGATAACGCCCGTCCGCACTCTGCTCGCAGAACAACAGCCCTTCTTGAGTCCTTCAAGTGGGACGTTTTCAACCATCCACCTTACAGCCCAGATCTGGCGCCAAGCGATTATCACCTCTTCATGCATATGAAGAAATGGCTCGGGTCCCAGCGGTTTGATGACGACGAAGAGCTCAAAGATGCGGTCACAGGCTGGCTCAAGGCACAAGCGGGTGATTTTTATGCAGAAGGAATTTCAAAGCTTGTGAAGAGATACGATAAGTGCCTCAATCGTTATGGAGACTATGTCGAAAAATAGTGCAAAGATGTAGTTGTAAGATGTATATATTAAAATATTTTTACTTAACTTGGTGTATTTTTTTCAATCAACCGGAGGTTAGTTTCTGAATTGCCCTCGTATTTGCCGATTACATAACAGGGGGTGGGTAAGCCCCGAATGCTGTCATTGCATTTATTACACACGGAGCTGGCAATATACCTTAGTTGAGATATTGATCTCTTTGTCGCTTGGAGGGAGTTAGTACATTTTTTCAGTAGTGCCAACATGATTGCGTCTGGCACGAGATGGGATTTGCAGTGCTTGGCGCTCAGTGTGAGTCAAGGAGCTGTTTCTAGTGCCAGGAGGGTGGTGGTAAAGGTGGGGTGTGTCGAATTAGTGCGATGTTAAGAAGTGACATCCAAAAACATGAATATCTATGACTTTAGTCATTTTTTCAAGTTTTTCCGTATTGATTTTGATAAGTTATGTACTTTTCCACTTTACAATACAAAATATATTTTGTATTGTAAAGTGGACAAGTACATAACTTATCCAAAAACATGCCTAACCTGGGGCTTACACCTCAGACCCCCTTGCTTGTAGGTTACACCCACTTTGGACTCAGTGCTTTGCTTCACTGACACGAGCTCTGAGCAACTCCTCTCTTTCTTTCCACCATGACAAATACATGAAATACCAAATATTTTGACACAACATGAATAACTTATTCTAATTTTAACTTTTGAAAGAAATTGGACAGTTACCCGTATTGAGTAAAACATGAAATATTTGCGAACAGATGAGTATTTTTCTACAATTAAGTGTTCCCTAATATATTCATTATCCCAATTCTATGCTATACAATTATGGGCACCCGCAGGATTTCTTTCCGGGGGGGAGGGAGGCAAGTTGTATTTTTCATTTCTTTACACCTGTCACTAGCCGATGATGATACATACCTCCGCCCCGCAATTTAGTTTCATTTCTTACTTGCTTCGTGCTATTCATTATTTGGCTGCTCTAAAACCGTCGGGTACATATCTTCATGGCTTGAATGGGAGGAGTTTTTTTTCTTTCTTTTGTGAATCGTCATAAGAACAAGTAAATTAAAAATCAAGCAGTTCATTAAAATGGTAATGTTAATCCAGTTCGCCGATTTTCTAAATAACTGGAGATATTTTCAAATAATCCCAAGTTAGGCTAAATAAAACTGTAGAATTATCTCTACATCTAAATCAGTTAACTATCAGTATCCTCAATTTATAAAATAAACTGGTGTGACAATGAACAGTCGAAATATTCTCGGGATTCCAAGCGGGGCCCATGGCCCCTTCGTTCCCCTCCCCTACAGGCGCTCATGAGTAAAGCCCTACGCGGATGTGGATATCCGCAACATTTTTCGCCATGCATATATAGATTGCATGGCTGTGCAGATAGCAGATAAGCTGCGGAAAATGTTTCGAGTAAATTTGCGGATAGCTTTTAGAATACAATCCAAATTTGTTGAATTGCATTACTAGGACCCGGATATCTATGAGATGACATTTCTTCCTTTATGTTATTTTCATGAGAAATGTAAGATGATTATTTAAGCTAATCTCTTTCAAATTAAGTCATTAAGCATAATTAACACTCTGAACTGAAAAGGGTTGCAATTCTGGCTGTGTAACATTCATTTTAAACATAGCACTTGACATACAAAGCCTAAAGGAACTACTTTCTTCTCAAATGTGTAAATGTGTTGCTTTAATGCGTTATCATCATCATCTTGCACAGTTTCCAGCCACTGGCCGAGTCTGTTTGGAACACAAGCCTCTCCAACGTCTTCTGTCTTCCCACCATCTCTCAGCCTCCACCCTTGTCCAGTCTTCTCCTCTCTTCTTCACGGTTTCTTCCACCCCCTTCAGCCACCTGTCTCTCGGTCTTCCTCTCGGTCTCTTTCCTTCCCACTTCGTCTCGTGTACTCTCCTGGGTATCCTCTTCTCCTCTATTCGTTTTACATGTCCATACCATCTAAGTCTAGATTTCTCTATACCATCCTGTAATGGTTCCTCCTTCATTAATTCTCTGGTCCTCTCATTTCTTATTCGGTCCATCTTTGTAGCTCCAATACTGCTTCTCAAGAACCTCATCTCACTGGCCTGTATTTTGCTCTTCTCCCTTCCTTTCATAACCCAGGTCTCCGAGGCATACGTCAGGATAGGGACATAGTACGTCCGATATATGATCTTTTTGCTGTTCTGAGGGACATCCTTGCTCCATAACATGCTTCTCACACTCCTCCTAAATGCTTCTGCCTGCCTCCCCCGCTCATTTATTTCTCTATCGTTTCTTCCATTATCTTGTATCAGGCTTCCCAGATACTTGAAACTCTCCACTTTCTTCAGCTGTTCCCCACCAATTGTTATTCCCGTTATGGTTCTTTCCTTCTTCCTTGTTGTGATCACCATCTCACTCTTATTTATGCTAAATTTCATCCCATATCCTTGTATTATTCCTTCCCACACGTCCAACTGTCCCTGTACCTCCTCCTCCTTGTTTCCCCAAATCATCTGCAAACACCATTGTTTTCATCTTTCCTTCCCCAATTACTTGTGCCACTCGGGTCATTATGTCATCCATCACCACAATGAAAAGTAACGGTGACAGTGCACTTCCTTGTTTCAGGCCGTTTCTCTGTTCCAACCAGTCTGATCTCTCTCCTCCCACTTTCACACAGCTCACGCTTCCCTTGTACATCTCCTTAATCCTCTTTATAGTCCACTTCTCTACTCCTCTATCCTCCAGGGACTTCCATACTTTGTTTCTGCATACACTGTCATATGCTTTCTCAATGTCCAGGAAGGCCATCAGTAGATCTTTTCCATACTCATAGTGCTGTTCTTGTAACTGCCTTACAGCAAAAATCAAATCCACTGTGGATCTTCCTGCTCTGAAGCCATGTTGTTCTTCCCTCATCCCTCCTTCTATCCTTGTCCTAATTCTCTTTTCCAAAACTTTCTCAAACATCTTTGCACAATGACTCATCAGTGTTATTCCCTGATAGTTTCTGCAATCTGTTCTACTGCCTTTCTTGAAGATCGGGACAATTATTCCTTTATCTAATTAAAAATATTATAGTAATGCCAGTAGATTCGGATAACAAACATGCGGATGCGGGA
This sequence comes from Meconema thalassinum, assembly GCA_946902985.2. Classification (NCBI taxonomy): domain Eukaryota; kingdom Metazoa; phylum Arthropoda; class Insecta; order Orthoptera; family Tettigoniidae; genus Meconema; species Meconema thalassinum. The sequence goes on from OX336388.2 coordinate 1,851,938,716, forward strand.
CGGATGCGGATAACGCTTTGTTTATCCGCGGAGGGCTCTACCAGCGAGTTCAAGAGTAGTTCCGCAAATAATCGCGTGGAATACAATTGAATATTTGGTACACCACTGGCACGCTTTATAGTGGCCATTGATGTAATATTTCACGGTGATTGTAATGGGAAGAACTTCTTGGAAAGGTACTGAACAGAATGTACCAAAATCTAATGTATTATGTTCGTAGATATAAAACAAATGAACCTTGATTACAATAGTAATCTACGCGACCAAAGGAGGGTTAGTATCGAACTCTGAGAAATGCGACAATTGCCGTTCAGAAGAAACACGCTCGTTTTAAACAAAGGTTTACTGAATAATTACTGCCAGACCTCCGTCCACATTCAGTTATTATGGACAATGTGAGCATTCTCTCAGTGCAAATTAACAAAGCTCCGACCTCGAATAACAGAAAGCCTTACATTATCGAGTGGTTAACTTCTAATGATATTCCCCACAACCCATCACAAACCGAGTGTAATTGTTACTTCACAAATCCGCTCATTGTACGTACGAAATTGCAAGACAACACGGACACAGGTCCGACGAGGAGGAGGGGCAAATGGGGCTACAGTCCTGGGGCCCAAGCGTACTGAAGGGCCTGAAAGAGAAACCCACGGCTTCTTAATTGCTTTATCAGTCTTTTAAATAAGTCCAAACAAACTCTTGAAAGGTAAAGTGAGTAAACTTTAAAACAATAGTGATTCTTGGGCCGTTGTAAAGCGAAAACGTTGGGTCGAATTTCAGTATTTCTAAAGAACTGTTATTTACCTAGGTATATACTGTAGTCTATTGGCAGCAGGTGAAATTTCAAGCGTTACAGTGCTAAAGGCAACTTAGAAAATGTAAGCACGCTACGAAATTTAAAAGTACAAAATTCTCGAATGAATATAAAATGAGATTATGTCCCCGCAAAAGGCCTGGTTGGTGAAAAATCAATAAGTTGAATAGCTTCCCTTTCCCATATAATTTCACATAACCAAATATTGAAATTTTAATTTATTTTAAGAAAAAACATGAATATTAGGATTTCACGGAAAGAACTCAAGAAAGAAGTCAATACTGTGGGGCCCAAGATCGCTCTCTATCGTCGCGGTCCTGCGTGGACATTGTGTAGTTTTGGTACAACCCAATTGTGGACGCACGTGAAATCATATGTTGCAAGAAAGAAACAATACGTTCCGAATAGCAGTCATTGAGAATTACGGACGAAGTGACTATTGACAGCATCACAACATCCGCTTGGGCAGGTTGCGTAAGTCCTGCCGAAAGACTGAAGGAAGAAAACTGAGAAGTCGGCTGAGTGGAGGTTGAATGCTTACTGACTTGCTTCATAGCAATTAGCAACACTGCGGGAAGAGCAGTCTGGCGACATCGCAGTGAGTGTCTCGGTCTCTGTATGTCCAAAACTCTCTCTCTCTCACCTGCCACCGTACGCGCTCTACTCTGTAGCATGGTCGGTAATGCAGATTACGCGACAATAGCGCTCACCTCTCATGTGGCCATTTCTGGAATTAAAAGGCGATTCACGACCCAAGTTTCGCTCCCTCTTAAGTGTAATTGTGGAATTTTCTGAATGCATTTAGCCACAATACCGTAGCCTAACTGTGGAAAAGTAGAAACAACTTTTGGTGTGAAGCATGTAAAATAACAAAATTTCCAAAACTCACCCCCTTCACTACACAAGAACCCCAGAGCCTTACAGTCATCATCATCTTCACTTCCCCTTTTCCAGTTGACACTGGGTGGGGGCAAATATGGTTCCTCTCCACTTTGTTCTGTCTTTCCACCTTTCCTCTTCCGACACAGTGTTCCAATCCAGGTTCCGTTTTCTAATACTAATCTCCACTGAGTCCATCCAACGCATTCTTGGTCTTTCTCGTCCTCTCTTCCCTGTCATCCATAGGTGAGGCAACACTCTTTTTGATGTGTGTATGTCTTGGATAACTTTTCTACCATCGGAGTGTATTTGATTTCCAGCCCTAATGCGTCGGAAAATTCACTTCATAATCTCCACCACATTAAGAACAACATTACATGCATACAGAGATAAACTGCAGGCGACAGGGTAGCGTACAGCAACTCTTTACTTGAATATTGATAACTGAGGCTACACGGTGTACCAGAAGCCTATGTAAACTGGGTGAAACTTCTGTACCGAAAGACAACAAGCTCAGTGCGGTGTGCAGCAGGAATGTCCGATACCTTCCAAATCACTGTTGGTGTCCATCAAGGATCAGCCTTGTCCCCCTTGCTCTTCATACTCTGTATGAACGCCATCACAAATGACATCCAAACCAGGCATCCATGGACATTATTATATGCGGATGATGTCATGATAGCTAACGAGACCCGTGGGCACCTCGAACAGCAAGTACAAGAGTGGAAGATGCGTCTTGAAGAATTTGGGATGAAATTGAACCTGAAGAAAACGGAATACCTGGAATGCGGTGACCAAACTGATGGCACGATCACTGTTGGTGAGGTTCAACTTAATAAAGTGACCCAATTCAAATACCTTGGGTCATGCATCACCTCAGACTGCAGCACGATTCCTGATGTCAAAACAAGAGTCACTGCCCCATGGATGAAATGGCGCCAAGTTACTGGAGTCCTATGCGATAAGAAAATTCCATTACATTTAAAATCTAAGGTATATCGCACAGTGATTAGACCAGTGGCCCTTCATGGATCTGAATGCTGGCCTACAACATCGAAGCACGAACAGGCACTTCATGTAATGGAAATGAAGATGTTGCGGTGGTCCAATGGTATGACTCGACTGGACCATATTAGGAATGATGCCGTGCGGAAGGATTTCAAGGTTGCCCCAATCACAGAGAAAATGCGTGAATCACGTCTGCGGTGGTATGGACATGTGCTCCGTAGCAGTGAAACCTCAGTTGCTAAGACTGCCCTTCAACTAAATGTGGAGGGTCGTCGACCTCGAGGGCGACCTCAAACATGCTGGTTGGATAGGGTGAGAGATGACATGCGGCTCACTAAGCTCCGCCCCCGAGACGCTATGGATCGATCGAAGTGGAGGAAACATTGCAGGAAGGCAGACCCCACATAAGTGGGAAAATGCAAAGAAGATGATGATGACATGCATGTTGTTTGAGTCTTCTGTCCTTTGACTGGTTTGATGTGGATCTCCATGTCTCCCTGTCACATGAATTAAATTCAAATTTCCTGTTTATACAGCGTGCTTTTCAACTGGTCTCTAAAGGAACATTATACGACAGTGGCAGTTGCTGATTCTTATAATGTGTAGGACGTAATATGATAGGCTTAACTTAAAATAATTATTATAGCTGGGCTAAATTGAGATATTAGACTCAGTCTAATATTAATTAATGGATAGGAACTGGACGGAAGCAAACAAGGACCTAAGGAGCGCCATAACTAGGCTCTCGGTGTACGGTTTCCATCACAAAATATGCACGAGAAACAGTTTTCACGATCCCTCTGCGGGAAGGCCTGTGAGCACTACCATTTCACTGTGTGCCAAAAGCGCACAAAATCACTAAAGGAATATAGCAAAGAACAATGATATTTACATGCACTAGTATTCTAAACTGTTATACTCTATGATTGTTCGACTGCAATAACATTTATATAATATTAATTAGTCGCACAGAACTATTACGAACACATTACACAATACAATCGAATACCACTCCAAAGATGTGCACATGCTGAAAGCAGACTATCCATTCTGACCGTGTGACATCGTAACCAATGAGCCCTTAGTGTTGGTTAAAAATTCAACCAATAGCGAGACTTAAGGGGAGTTCCAATGGCCTATCTTCTTAATGTTAATATTTAATGAATTCATGTTCCTACTTCGTAGAAACTACTAAGTAGATTTAGATTAAATTTTATTACCATAATTAGTGATCAATTCTTAGTACTTTAACACGGGCGTTTGGTGTTTATACTATTGTGACCATAATAATATTTTTTTTCTTTAATCTCAAATTTGTTATTTAAAAAAATCTAGATTTATAATTATTTTTTTCATAATGTATTTGAGCTAGAACAAAATCCCCGTGTTAAAATCTCATTTACAAGCCAAGCTACAGGTGTTAAAAATTTGAGACTTCTGTGATAAGTAACAACTGAAAAATATGGTACATTTATGTGCAAAAAGTAAGTTCTGAGAAAATGCCTTTGTATGTTCTAATTATCAATGTTTTCTAACATGCACTGCATTATTTAAATAAATATTAGACATGTTTTGCAAATAACAAATATCAAGTGTTATACATCATTTTAAACGTCAAAGTGCCATCTTTTACATCGTATACAAATCTGAAAATTGAATTTTTTTTCATATTTTATCCATTGGAACTCCCCTTAAGGATCTCAGTCGACGTCCTCAGAGCTCCATTAAACATTAAACAGACCAAACCTGCCCCTTCCCCCCTCAAGGGCTCCTATACATTTCTAAAGCGATAAACACGTGCTTTGAGGATGCAAGGCTTCCTCCCTCAGCTTTCTACTCCAGGCGGTGAAGGTCACACTTCACCCATGAAATGAAATGTAGAACCACAGTAGTTACAGTGAAACAGAGCTCATCGAGAGGGCGAGCAAGGTAGCCCCAAAGACTATTTTACAAAACAATCAATTCAATTTTTTTAAATAGTTACAGCTGATAGCTGACTGTAGGATGATCCTCACGTCCTACATGGAGGAATCGCCACTGATAAACGAAGCTTTTACTGTAATTCTGACCACTCCATTAGGAGCTATTCGGAAATGTTATTAATATCATTACTAGTTGAGGAGATGTGAACCTACCCTTGATAGTCACAACTGTTAGAAATATGTAACTCAACAGCTGATCTGTGGTTTAAATTCAGCGCCAGGAAGCGCAACGCCATTGGCGGCGGTTATAGTTACGAGAATGTTCTCGTTGATTCTTTTGTATGTTTTTGTATGTATACGCCTGTTTGTAACCTTGTCGTTCAGTTTCGTATTAAACATGTATACTGCATATACGCCTAGGCGTCTTTCTCCTGCCATATACTCCTACAACTACGTAAATACAGACAATACATGATTTTCATACCTTTTTATGGGACAATACCAATTGAAATTGCAGTCTATTATCACTAATGCACTGGAAATAAGTGCTAAATTACGTAAAATGTGTGTGTTTTTCTTGTCTATTGAACGATGGCAGCCATGTTGCTCAAGCGGTGAGCATTCGTCAACTGTCATCTGGGCGGAGACACTGACGATACATGACGACACATTGAAGTCACGGTCGTGTTGCCAACATGTAAGATATAAAATACACCGCCCCATGAGGTATTGCGTACTAAACCCATTGGTCTAGAGAAAGATTAACACGTGACTATTTACACTGTGCATGACAAAAACCAGGGGTATATGGCTAATGCAGCCCTGTCTAGCAATTATTGGCCTATGCAAAACCCATTGGTCTAGAGAAAGATTACTGTATGCATGATAATTCTTGGCTAAACAATTACAGTAGCATCGTATGGGTGGGGTTTCGTTGGCAATACTATACTTAGCATAACTAACGCGGATAATGGCCGACACAGCTGGAATTTTACTATAAAAGTCGTGATATAAATTGGAATGGTGGGTGGGTTATAGACAACGGAGGAGTACACCACATCCTTTTCACATCTATTTTGAATCATTACAGAAGGTAATGGCCAATATCAGTAGTTTAGTATTTTTTTCTGTGGGTTCACGTCTCCTCAACTGTTACCATTCCTATCATCCTAGTATATTACTACAATTCACACGACTACTCTCCAAATTATTAATTTGGCTCACATAATGATCAAAATTATGTTCAAGTCTACCTGGTAACATAGGCTACATTCCTAAGCAATAGGAAATTCAGGGATACCATCAATAGGGTTGCAACACCTAAAGACATTACCTTTTCTGAGTCAAAAGTTCCATTACTGGCTAAATGAAATGGCTCGTTGAAGTTAGGGCTGTCTAAAATGTTTCTCTGGTAGGCTATATGGGCCTGACAAAAGCAACATAACCGACAGTGGTTGACACGCCCTTATTCTTCATTAGACGCTAAAACAATAGTTTGGTCAAACGTAAAATTAAATAGTAACAGAGAAACACACACTATCCTTAATAATAATAATAGACTTTCTCCGGAATTAAATCCATCCTTAAACACAGCAACTACCTAACCAATACGGTATATTCTCCGCATCAATATAACTACGGGTTGGTTCTTAACTCACAGCATCTTCCCAATTTTGTCTGTTGTAAGTATTAGTAGTCTTTGAAGTAGCCATTTCAGGGTGAAATCCAAATTCGTTCTTCCTTGTTCAAGATCTACTAAAAAGCCATATCCATACATCAAAAGACGTCCATGATTTATTTTTACAGGTGTACCAACTACCCAATGCAAAGAATAGATAGATAGATAGATAGATAGATTTTTATTAATTCCATTTGATCAAATACATGCATTCAATACATTTTTGATATAGGACACGTCAGAATTTACATGCATAAAATAAAAGAACTAACAGGTATATATTACTAAGATTATAACTATTTATAACTTATTATAATAGCAAATCTTAATAGATACAATCTTATTGCACAACTATTTACACCTCACTCTATTATCATAATATGAAAACTTAATTCTATAAATACAACAACATACAGCTAGGTATTAAAATTAAATTAAAAAAGTAAAATATAGTTATAGATTCCATCACTCCTATACGCTAAAATATTCAACTACTGAGTAAAAACAATGGCACTGCAGATAAGCTTTCAACATTCTATCAAAGGTTTTTATTTTTGGGGCCAGTTTTATATACTGGGGTAGTTTATTGTATAATTTAACTCCAGTGTGAAAAGTTCCTTTTTGATATATGCTTGTGTGTGTGTGTGAAATATGAATGTTTTGATTTTGTCTTGTGTTATGCCTATGAACATCATTGTTTGTTTTAAGAAAAACATCTTTATTCATTAAATTCTTTTTAAAAAACATAATACTTTCAAAGATATATATGCAGGGCAGTGGGAGAATGTTTAAATCTTTAAACAGAGGTCTACATGATTCTCTAGAGTGTACATTTGCCATAATTCTAATCGCTCTCTTTTGTATCCTAAACGTGCTTAGTACATCTGGCGACATACCCCAAAATATGATCCCATATCTTAAGTATGAATGGAAATAAGCAAAATAAGTATTTCTTAATGTGTGCATGCTAGTGCAGGTTTTCAAAATACGTAACGCAAAGCACATCGAGTTCAGTTTAGTATTCAGATATTGTATATGTTTATTCCATTTCAAGTCTTGTTGTATCCATAGTCCTAAAAACTTTGTTTCTGATTTATTTTCTATTTGATGACCATTTAATGTTATATTGGGCATCGCAGGATTCCTATTCTGTATAGTGTGGAAATTTAGACATACTGTCTTTTTATAGTTTATTATGAGGCGATTATCTTGTGACCATTTGGTTAACTCTCCTGTAACGGAGTCAGCAGACTGCTGTATGACCTGTTTAGTTTCACCTTTTATTACGAGTGTTGTATCGTCCGCAAACAAAATTTCCTTATGTGAATGAACGTTCTGTGTTATATCATTGATATATAGAAGAAAGAGTAGTGGGCCCAAAACCGATCCCTGGGGTACTCCAAATTCAATAATTCCCTCATTGGACAATGTTTCATTAAGTAATTTGGTTCCATCATCCTTGTGTCTCAAGCTTACTATTTGTTTACGCCTTGTTAAGTAAGACTCTATCCATTTATTAGCTAGACCTCTAACACCATATTGATTTAGTTTGGTAAGGAGGATTTTATGGTCAACTACATCAAATGCTTTCGATAAATCCAAGAATAGGCCAGTTACATGTTCCTTATTGTCAATTAATTTCAGTATACTATTACTACATTCGTAAATTGCTGTCTGTGTAGATTTTTCCGTTCTAAATCCATGTTGTGAGTTTGATAATATTTTATTTTTTTCTATGAAACTTATCAGTCTCTTATACATAATTTTTTCCACAATTTTTGCAATACCAGTTGGTAAGGTAATAGGACGATAGTTATCTAATTCATCTTTTGAACCATTTTTGTGCACTGGAATTACTTTTGATAACTTCAAAATATCCGGGTAAGTTCCTGAGAGAATTGAACTGTTTATTAAGTGCGTAAGTGGATTTATTATATTTTCTGCACATTTCTTTAAAATTGCATCAGGGATGCCATCAATGCCAGCACAGAATTTATTTTTTAGCTCTTTTATAACTATTCTTACCTCTTCACTTGTGACATGATTTATAAATAAAGAATCACTGCATATATTTATTTTATTATTAGAATTTAGTGTATTTACCTGTGATTTATTTAATAATTTTTGCGGAATTTCCAGAAAATAGTCATTAAAAGTGTTTGCTATTTCCTCTGGATTATTAATCACTTTATTATTTCTGGTCAGTGTAATGTTCCTTTGTATTTTAGCAGATTTTCCAGTTTCTTTCTTTATTACAGACCACATAGCCCTGTTTTTATTAGATGATTGGGAAATAAAATTATCATTATGCATTTTCTTTGCTAGTCTTATTACCTTATTTAATATGCTAGTGTATTTTTTGTAGTATAAATTGAATTCAGGTGTTGTGTGGTATTGTTTATATAATTTGTGTAGAAATTTCTTTCTTTGACATGAATTTATAATCCCTGTTGTTATCCAATTGCTAGTTTTGTTATTTTGAACAGTTCTTCGTTTAAAGGGGAATGCTATTTCAAAATAGTGTTTTAGGGTACTGTTAAATGCATTAAATTTATCATTTACATTTTCTAGTTCATAAATTTCTGACCATGTTTCCTTATTTAATAAGTCATTGAAATATGTAACATTTGATTCAGTGAATGACCTGCACTTTGATTTTACTCCATTATCATTATTATTGATTACTTCGGATACTTCAAAACTCAGTATTTGTCCATGGTGGTCACTAAAACCCGGACAATAGACTTCTATTGAATGGTGATATTTATCTGTATTTATAAAAATTTGATCAGGAGTGGTTTTACTAAATTTTGTTATTCTTGTTGGTGTATTTACTGTAGGTTTCAGTCCATAGGAAATTAGTAACTGGTTTAATAATTCACAATTTCTATCAAGTTTTAAGAAATCCACATTTACATCCCCACAAATTATTATATCGAAATTTACTTTGCTCATGTTATTGAGTAACAATTCTAGTTTATCTATAAATAGAGGAAACTTTCCTGACGGAGAACGGTATACGCATACAATTATTAACTTAAACTGCTGAATTTTTACGGCAGAGAATTCAAAATCCTGTTCCATAATTAGATAATCATAAGCTGTTATCTGTTCATGATCTAAATTATTTCTTAAGAAGATGCAAGTACCACCATGGCTAATATTAGATCTAGAGTATTTACTAGCTTGTATAAACCCTGGGAATTGAATTAATTCGAGTTGTTCCTCTTTCAGCCAATGTTCTGAAATACATAGTGCTGAGATGTCTTTAAGTTCATTTTTAAGCATTAGATTTATGTAATCAATTTTATTATAAAGAGACTGGACATTCTGGTGGTAAATTTTAAATTTGTTACTTTTGCAAGCTTGTGTTGGTGATTTATTTACATTATTTGTATCATAATTGTTATTATTATTGTTGCTAGACAAATCCGAAATACCATTGTTGCACTCCGTTAAATTTGACTTCAAAAGATGTGAATGCCAAACCTCACGTTTGGCTTCTTCTACCAGTTTCCCTGCTTCCACTCTAATGATATTACTGTTGAATTATTCTTACCATTTGAATTTACAATTTTGCAGATTTCATCACTAAGATACTCTTTTCCTAATCTATTTAAGTGTAGGCCATGCCGAGTGTGGAACTTCCTGTCTAATTTACTTACATCTACAATTTGGACATTTGGAAAACTCTTACAAATTTTATGAATTTTAAGAACTGTCAAAATAACAAAACTAGCAATTGGATAACAACAGGGATTATAAATTCATGTCAAAGAAAGAAATTTCTACACAAATTATATAAACAATACCACTCAACACCTGAATTCAATTTATACTACAAAAATACACTAGAATATTAAATAAGGTAATAAGACTAGCAAAGAAAATGCATAATGATAATTTTATTTCCCAATCATCTAATAAAACAGGGCTATGTGGTCCGGGATAAAGAAAGAAACTGGAAAATCTGCTAAAATACAAAGGAACATTACACTGACCAGAAATAATAAAGTGATTAATAATCCAGAGGAAATAGCAAACACTTTTAATGACTATTTTCTGGAAATTCCACAAAAATTATTAAATAAATCACAGATAAATACACTAAATTCTAATAATAAAATAAATATATGCAGTGATTCTTTATTTATAAATCATGTCATAAGTGAAGAGGTAGGAATAGTTATTAAAGAGCCAAAAATAAATTCTGTGCTGGCATTGATGGCATCCCTGATGCAATTTTAAAGAAATGTGCAGAAAATATAATAAATCCACTTACACGCTTAATAAACAGTTCAATTCTCTCAGGAAATTACCCGGATATTTTGAAGTTATCAAAAGTAATTCCAGTTCACAAAAACGGTTCAAAAGATGAATTAGATAACTAATGCCCTATTACCTTACCAACTGGTATTGCAAAAATTGTGGAAAAAATTATGTATAAGAGACTGATAAGTTTCATAGAAAAAAATAAAATATTATCAAACTCACAACATGGATTCAGAACGGAAAAAACTACACAGACAGCAATTTACGAATGTAGTAATTGCATACTGAAATTAATTGACAATAAGGAACATGTAACTGGCCTATTCTTGGATTTTTCGAAAGCAATTGATGTTGTTGACCATAAAATCCTCCTTACCAAACTAAATCAATATGGTATTAGAGGCCTAGCTAATAAATGGATCGAGTCTTACTTAACAAGGCGTAAACAAATAGTAAGCTTGAGACACAAGGATGATGGAACCAAATTACTTAATGAAACATTGTCCAATGAGGGAATTATTGAATTTGGAGTACCCCAGGGATCAGTTTTGGGCTCACTACTCTTTCTTCTATATATCAATGATATAACACAGAACGTTCATTCACGTAAGGAAATTTTGTTTGCGGACGATACAACACTCGTAATAAAAGGTGAAACTAAACAGGTCATACAGCAGTCTGCTGACTCCGTTACAGGAGAGTTAACCAAATGGTCACAAGATAATCGCCTCATAATAAACTATAAAAAACAGTATGTCTAAATTTCCTCACTATACAGAATAGGAATCCTGCGAAACCCAATATAACATTAAATGGTCATCAAATAGAAAATAAATCAGAAACAAAGTTTTTAGGACTATGGATACAACGAGACTTGAAATGGAATAAACATATTTAATATCTGAATACTAAACTGAACTCGATCTGCTTTGCGTTACGTATTTCGAAAACCTGCACTAGCATGCACACATTAAGAAATACTTATATTGCTTATTTCCATTCGTACTTAAGATATGGGATCATATTTTGGGGTATGTCGCCAGATGTACTAAGCATGTTTAGGATACAAAAGAGGGCGATTAGAATTATGGCAAATGTAAACTCTAGAGAATCATGTAGACCTCTGTTTAAAGATTTAAACATTCTCCCACTGCCCTGCATATATATCTTTGAAAGTATTGTGTTTTTTAAAAATAATTTAATGAATAAAGATGTTTTTCTTAAAACAAACAATGATGTTCATAGGCATAACACAGGACAAAATCAAAACATTCATATTTCACACACAAACACAAGCATATATCAAAAAGGAACTTTTCTCACTGGAGTTGAATTATACAATAAACTACCCCAGTATTTAAACTGGCCCCAAAAATAAAAACCTTTGATTGAATGTTGAAAGCTTATCTGCAGTGCCATTGTTTTTACTCAGTAGTTGAATATCTTAGCGTATAGGAGCGATGAAATCTATAATTATATTTTACTTTTTTAATTTATTTGTAATACCTAGCTGTATGTTGTTGTATTTATAGAATTAAGTTTTCATATTATGATAATAGAGTGAGGTGTAAATAGTTGTGCAATAAGATTGTATCTATTAAGATTTGCCATTGTAATAAGTTAAATAGTTATAATATTAGTAATATATACCTGATAGTTCTTTTATTTTATAGATGTAAATTCTGACGTGTCCTATATCAAAAATGTATTGAATGCATGTATTTGATCAAATGGAATTAATAAAAATCTATCTATCTATCTATCTATCTATCTATCTATCTATCTATCTATCCATGACCACATGCGAGGCAGCAGTGAAAGCAGTGTCAGCACGAGATCTATCTCAGGGCGTTCTGGGCTTCGGCTATATTTGCTGTACACTGCATTCATGCTCCCCGTGAAGGAAAAGGAAAGACGTCACGACACATAACAGAAAGCAAAGACATATTTTGATAAAACCAATTCACCACCTATTTATTTATTCATGAAATCCTGCCTGTTGGCAACAGCAAAAACATAATAGCAATACGCACTTCCTATCCTCAATATGCATCTCAAACAAAACCAATCATAGTCTCTTCATGAAAAAGTCCGTTGGTTTTGACTATGTTTGGAACCACACGTTATTCTTTTACTCTATACAATTAGAGATGACATAAAAAAATATATAATTTTTCCCTATTAGGTTGCAGTTTAAATAAATCCTATTCACATATTTACAAGAATTATATACACTGTCATGGAGTAGTTTCACATGCGATTATTCTACTACTATGAAAACACAATTTATAATAACACTTCCTAACGCAACTTGTTCAATGGCATCACATTTAATTATTAATCTTGGTCACAGCAGTTAGAAATTTTAAAGCAAAAATAGCAATAATAATAATAATAATGATCATTATCGGCTTCAAAGTTGGCCTCGAATATCTCTTTATAATTTCGGGATCATATTATTAAATAAGATGATCTATTGCACTGAACATGATTTTAACTAGCCACAATAAAGATTGGCATGAGGTTAGACATGACGTCATTACATTATAATAAATCAGTGATTTAAGATTATTGTATTTCATGGGAATTCTTTAGGAAATGGAATAACATTTGAAGCATTTACTTTGGGACAGGATATTACTCTCGCATCTCCCATGTTATTTTCTAAAGCAAACAGCTTTCTGTGGATCAGGATATTACTCCCGCAAACATCCACTCATACGAGGATCAACGCCTCATTTAACTAACTTCATAAAGTGCATTGGCACATAATCGACATCATTAAAGCTTCGTTTTACAACATCCAATAATATTACTGATCATAAGATCCCTGATTTTACACAGACAACTAATTGTTTAATCATAAAAAAAAGTCAACCCCTGGCACTATCCAGCCCATGACGGGCTAAGGCCGACCAAGCGACCGCTGCCCAGCCATTCGGCCTGCAGATATTGGGGTGACGCGTGATCAGCGCGTCGGGTCCCCTCGGCCGTTAATCTCGGTTTTCGTGATCGGGGCGCTGTCTCACTGTCAGACAGCTACTCAATTGTCCTCACGAGGCTGAGTGCACCCCGTTCCAACCCTGACGTCAGTTTTAAAATCCCTGACGGAGCCGGGGATCGAACCCGGGGCCTCCGGGTGAGAGGCAGGCGCGCTACCCCAACACCACGGGGCCGGCATTGTTTAATCATAATTCAACAAATTTACCATATTCTTTTATATTTATGATCCTCAAGGAATATTATTTCCACTGTTATTCGACAAAATTCAGTGTTCATCAATTATTAATATATAGAGATATTTCTTATTATTTATCTTTGGAAAATACTTTCTGTTATACATAAGAAAAAATGTTAATGCATTTTATGTGTCATAAATCTGCTGCGTTATGAATGGGGTAGGACATCCCATATTATTTATAAGAATATCAAGTGAAAAACATTGAGGATGCACTTCAACTACAAGTCTAAACCACTACAAGAAAAATACGCCTAGAAATATGCAACTATCTCTAATTATAACGACGTTTCCTAACTATCAAGAAAGTGAATCGGTTTATCGGAACTGAGAAAATTCATGGCTCTGAAAAGTGTTTACGTTGTTCGGAAGTCTACCACATCATGGGTTCTGGGCGGTTAGACATCCCTCGGTGCGGATCGAACCCTGGCACCACGGATCCATAAAGACTACACTCTAAGAAAGGGACATGTCCTAGCGTTCGCCTCCCTCGTCGTCCACAGAAATATGCCACAAATAGCATGCTCTCGTTCCCTATCCAGTCATCCAGGCATTGTTCCCCTCACATACTGCCACTCTAGCCGCTAGTCATCCTCGAAGAGTGGGGCATTGACTTTATCATATTATGGGGTAGTTTCAAATGCACACAAAGTATTCTGCTAATGTTACCCATAGTCTATTAGAATGTCCACTTATATGGCCAAGTTGATATTACGGGGTAGGATGATAATAATAATTCCTGGTAATAATGTCTTCACTAAACATGGGCTGATTCTGGCATGATATTCCCCATGTAAAATAAAAGCTATTAGGGTTGCTAACTAGCACTTTGCAAATGTCATATGGCTAGCTTGGACACGATCCCAGTTCATAAGCGGTGTGTAATTGGTAGGAGTGACACACAGTACAATAGTCAATCACTTGTGTAAAACAAGCCACACTCACATACCTGTAATTTCCTTGAAGTTTTCAACATGATGAATTGTCCCAATCATGATAATAATTATTAGTTTCGGAGCACTCGATAACACTTTAACTTTTTCACCACTAGTGCAAAATAAAACAATGCCCCTTGGACATAAGAACGTTGCGGAGATTGCCTATCTGCTAGGAGCACTTGCGCAGTATGACGGCGTATTAGAATATCGTGGCGACCTGCTTCGCAGCACACACATTGACAGGTCGACAGGTGACTGTAACTGTAACTTGACCTCCAAAAGAGCCAGCTTTTATACAGCCTCAAGGGCACATATTGATGGCTGATATCGCATTACGTAATGCGAGGTCTCCTATCCTATTGGTACTCATCATGGAAAACATTAGAAGGTCATTAACTTCCACCAAAACATCAAGAATAAACTGAAGAATTACTCCAAATATAATTCTGAAGTGCTGATACAATCATTTCCCTTAACCAAAAACCTAGCAAGCATATTGCGTTCCAATATTCCCTGGCTGCACGTGGGACACGCGGCTCTTGCAAACTATGGCGAGTTGACAGCCTGTCGCAGCCTCGCTGACGTCATAGCGCGCTCGCGTCAAAATCACGCCCAACCAATCCATCGTAAATGGGCACGTTCGCCACCTACCTCTTCAAAAACAAAAATTCCTCAAATTTTTGTTTTTCATCTCTCCCTCGATGTTTTCTCTTCTCATTCGGCGTGATTTATCCTCAATATCCTCTTCCTGACACACGGATGAAACTTCCTCCAGACTCCTATGTCAGTCGGTCATAGCGTGGTATTCTCTTTCCTTTCGGATCAAAATTATAATCCGTCTCTTCTACGTCACGTGAGGTTCCAGGTTTGGGTTCTTCTTTCTTGTTCTTCTCGTGGAGCTCATCTTAGTAATTCTTACTTGATATATGCCTTTCTTCTAAATATTGGCGATTGTTGCAATCCCTGGAGTCTTGATTTTCTTAATTTTGGAATCTTCGATTATTCCTGTCATCTGGGTTCCTCCAATCCTGATTATTCCTCCTAGAATATACTGTCTCCCGCTGCGATATCTCCCTCTTCTCTCATACTGGAAATATTGTCCTTGATATCTTCCGCCATAGGATTCTTGATGTTGTTTACCCTCACGACGGTCACGTGGCTGATAATTCCTCTCGGTGTCGTTAGTTTGTGTTTGGCAATGTCGGTCTGTCGTTACCAAATTAATGGTTCGAGGATCTGACCTGACATTCCTCTCCCGATAATGTTGGTTGCTGACTGATCTAACCTCTGGAGAACTTCATCTAGATCTTCCAAACTCTCGGCTCCAGCAGCTATTAAAGTTCTCTGGACCTCCAGCGGGAACTGACTTGTCAATGCCGTAATCAATTCGTATTCTGGCATGGGGTTGTAGACATTTGAGTTTAGATAACTGACTGGCGAAGTAGCTAGAATATTGCGTAGGCTGTCAATTTGAAAATTTCTTCGAGTATGCCTCCGAACGAATGTCCTGCTGGATTTCTGGGGACCAAAATTTCCTCAAAAGTTTTTTCGAAAAATCTTCAAAATCCGTCATGGTGTATCTGTACACTGCATTCATGCTCCCCGTAAAGGAAAAGGAAAGACGTCACGACACATAACAGAAAGCAAAGACATATTTTGATAAAACCAATTCACCACCATATACCACTCGATACTGCACCCGTTCGTCCGAGGTATGCGATGAACCAACTGCCATATTACCGCATACCTGGCATCCCAGGCCAGAGTGGATAGAAATAAACACAAAATAAAACAAGGAATGTGTCGTAGATTCAGATGAAAAATAGAACAAGAGCAGTGGGTAACACGAGACAAAATATCTCTGGGTCGTTTACGGGTATACATTTAATTAAATAGCAAATAAAAGGGCGCCATCAACTGTATTCCTAGCAAACCACATCCTTCCAGGCGAAGCGTTAATTACGACACAGGAAAGGACTGTGGAAATACACCGTCGTGAGATCACATAAATTAAAATCGAAATAAAATGTATTCAACTAGTATGACAAGACAAACATCTCAAAAATTCCTGCTTAGGAATATGGTAGAGTACGACAATTAGGTTGTAACTGGTCATTCAAGTCATACCATCTCCACACTATCTCAAAGAAATTTGTTCACGTGCAAGGAAAAATAAAGTAAAAGTTATATTGTGCTCTCAGGGTCACCGTAGCACTATATCACTCGTCACTGGTTTCTTTGTGAGCCCTGAGACCTATCTTCATTATATATAACATCATGGCACGTGAACTAGTTAAATCTTACACTGATCTAACACACAACAACAATTAATTTTATATCAATAACATATTCAACCATTCGTAATTTCACTGAATATTCATATTCCAAATGTTGGAATAATTATCACCATTTATATAACTAACAACAAATTTATACAAACTATTTACATTCATCCTGTCGAAGTCTCGATCATTAATTATCATCGTTATAATTATCTGGTATCATGCTCATAATGCATATAAAAATCACTATACAGGGTGATTCACCTAAAACTTGCACTGTAAATATTTCTGAAATGGAAGGTGATATTGATATGCGGTTTTAACCTAATGAAATTGTAACCAAGGGCTCGTATTTGTAGCTGATACACTGATATTTATAATTTTTAGAAAGTGGTTTTATTTATAACAATTACAATTTTTAAATGGAACAATACCCATCGACATTTAAAAAAATAAAAGTAGAACAAATTTGAATACCAATGGTGTTTTGTGCACGATTCTAGTGCAAGTAGTTTACGAGATATTGATTGTTATTCGAAAATTGTACGCACTAACAACCAAGTGCTTAGTGGCGAGGTTACGATGTTGTTATGTTTGTTGAGGTTGTGGTTTGTGTACACTGAGTGCACTGCGACTTTCCAGTCAGTTATTGTGTGATACTTCAAGTAGTAGGACGTGCTTGCAGGATGAGATTTACCATTGCAGAAAAAGCCGACATGCTCATGGTTTATGGCAAATGTAGGAAGGATGCCGTTCGTTCTTTTACCGTGTACGCGGAAACATATCCCATTAGACGTCAACCATCTCGGCAATTATTTGTGAACCTTTTCAATCAATTACGTGAAAGTGGTAGTATAATGCCTAGAAAACGTAACAGAGACAAACAAGTGACTGGAGAAGAGGGAGAAATTAAGGTTCTGGCTGCTGTTGCAGTAGATCCACAAATTAGTTCCCGTGCAATTGCACATGGAAGCGGCATGAGTCAGGCAAGTGTACTACGCATTCTCCATCGTCATAAGTTCCATCCGTATCACATCTCTCTCCATCAAGTGCTGCATGGTAATGATTTTGAGAATCGTGTTAACTTTTGTACATGGGCATTAAGACGTGATACTCCAGATTCGTCAGGTATCTTGTTTACTGATGAAGCAACATTTTCTAATCATGGCCAAGTCAATCTTAGAAACATGCAATATTGGTCTGTTGAAAATCCCCGTTGGCTGCGTCATGTAGAACGACAGCGTCCATGGAGTGTAAACGTCTGGTGTGGAATAGTGAACCATCACATCATAGGTCCCTTTTTCGTAGAAGGACCACTGAATTCGTGCAAGTACCTCAACCTCCTAACAGACCATCTTCTACAGATGTTAGAAGACGTTCCGCTTCAGACTAGGAGGAACCTGTGGTATCAACATGATGGCTGTCCGGCCCATAGTGCACGAATTACTACAGATTATCTTCACGGATTTTTTCCAAATCGTTGGATTGGACGAAGGGGACCTGTACTTTGGCCGGCCCGTTCACCAGATTTGACTCCTTTAGACTTTTTTCTGTGGGGGAAGCTAAAAGACACTGTCTACAAGGACATACCAACTACACCAGATGATATGAAATGGCGTATTACTGCTGCCTGCGCTGAAATTTCCTCTGAAATGCTAGAACGTGTGCAGCAATCTTTACATAGCAGACTGGACGCTTGTATTGAGGCTGGTGGTCGTCATTTTGAACACAAGCTTTGAGGGCACACTGTACTTGTCAGAAACCACAGAATTACTTCATTCACATTTGTTTTTCTTTAGTTTGTCCTAGGCATTGTCCCATTGTGTACAAATAACAATATCTCGTAAACGACTTGCACTAGAATCGTGCAAAAGACACCATTGGAATTCTAATGTGTTCTACTTTTATTTTTTTAATGTCAATGAATATTGTTCCATTTAAAAAATTGTAATTGTTGTAAATAAAACCACTTTCTGAAAATTATAAAAATCAGTGTATCAGCAACAAATACGAGCCCTTGGTTACAATTTCATTAGGTTAAAACCGCATATCAATATCACCTTCCATTTCAGAAATATTTACAGTGCAAGTTTTAGGTGAATCACCCGGTATATCACCACATAAGCTGTTATTCAATCAGCTGTCTACTCAAATAATTATATTCCATTCAGCTAAAATCAGCTGTTCCAGTTAAATTATTATTATATTCACCATCAGCTCATTTAAATTATTGTCAGACTAATTATCAGCTCATTTAATTTATTATTTTAATTATTAGCTCATTTAATTTATTATTTTATTTACTATTATCAGGTCAGATCATTTAAATTTATTATTAGATTTATTATCATTTAATTTATTTAAATTATAGATTAGAATTCCACAAATTATTATTATTATTAGAGAAACTTGGATTACTTCCAGAAAATATTTAAGATCGGTTAAAGAAATTCGTCATCAAAATCTATCACTTCAGCGAAATTATATTGCCAGATTAAATCACACATGTTACATGTCATAATTAACGTTTACTATACTCGATTTCCATGCCAAAAATTCCTTGCCTCCACTACACCACATTGGACGTTATCCTCCACAAATAACCACTTGATTCAAATACCACATAAACCACTTCATCAAATATCTCATTTGATCACTATCATTTCACCACATTTCACCACAAATATTAAGCGCACAGCATGAATTTCAAAATATAAGACTGGGTTCGATGACCTCTAGTCTGCATCATTAATATCAAAGTGGTGTAACCGAATTTATTCAGTTACAGTAGCTCACCCTCGGGTTTTGCTTCGTGCATTTAGTTTGGGGTATCTTATTCGTATCTTATTATATTGGGTTAACATGGGGTTGCAGAGGTGATTTTTATTGTGCCTGTGTGTTTTTGTGTGGACGGATTCATTTTTGGATGGTCCGGACAGCCTAGGATCACTGTTTATTAATTATCGGTTTTTGGATATTTGATATTATAAAATACGGGGTTTTGCGATTTATTACGTTTTGGGAATAAGGATATAAGACTGTATTAAGTAGAAGCATTATTTCATTTTGGTTTGGGGTTAATAGCTTTATTTTAACTTAGTAATGTTAAATGTTAGATTTGTGGCTGTACTATAAAGGTACAATGAATTGAGATTTTCAAGTGCAGGATTCGTGACATACCCGGAAAAGACAGGCGGTAATTCGGCTTGTGTGGGATTACCTAGGCTATTTCTGGCATGAACTCCCATGAACTTCGCGTGTGTGACGTCAGTGTGGATTTTGACTGTCTGATGTTTATGTGTTGACGCGGATGTTCCGCTAGGAGCGGACTACGCACAATTTGAGTTCCGGCAAAAACTTTGGGGTTATGGTATCCTTGCGCGAGTGCATATAATGGCGTGTCTGGCGCTATGAAGGGGTCTTATTGTTTTATCGGCAGAACACTGATCTACTAACGTACCACGCCTAAAGGATAAATCTGTCTGAAAGATTTCATCGAAGCATGCGAGAATGGAGAGGGGAACAAGCAGTTCGACAAGTAACAGAAGAAAGTAGAATGAACCAGTCGTAAGGTGTGTAGATGTTTTGTGTGCGGACGGTTCAGTGTAAATATGATAGGAGGCTGAATGCCTGGGGTCAAACTGACCAGAAGTGTTGTTGCTCTAAGAGCGTAGAAGCAGTGAACAAAAGGTACTGTACAAAGTTTTATTGCAAGTGTATTTTGTGTTGTATATTTTTGTACATATGTGTTAGAACAGCCAATAGATTATTTCGTTAAATTCATGTGTGTTTATATTCCTGTCGTGTATGAACCTGGTACATCAGCAAACGCATGCCAAATGCCCTACTCCTGGGAGAAAGAGTTTTCATAGTCGGGGCAACAGTTATGTATTTATCTTATTTTATTCAGGAAGACCCATATGGTCGACCTTGGCGCCCATTCAAAGTCGGGAAGTAACGTTAAAATCACTTGTGGCCTGTATTTAAAGGCAGTAAATTCTGTAGGTTTGTGGTAAATGAGGGTAGTTAAAGTTAAATCAACTCCAGCGAGGAGGTGAGAGATTTACAGTGGCGCACCCAACGTGAGGCCTTAGACATGCTGATGTGTACCAGGACACAGGAATTAAACTGTAGGCATATTTGCATAATTTCACGTATTTCAATTAGGGATGGCTACGTTAGAGCCAGGATGCAATTCTGCTTTGTTGGTGGACGGTGCTGGTGAGCGGCAGAATCAGGCAGGGGCTGATAGGCAATTTGCTGTAGGGATGGGGGAAAACAGTAGAGTCAGGGGAGATTTGCCAGGGAAGGGGGGAAATGAATTAAGTATGATGGACATGTTGGAGAAGCTCCTGTGTCGTAGTAACAGTTCCGTGGAGAGGATAACCAGTCAAATGTCCTCCCAGATGAAGGAAATATCAGCAAAGATAGATGAGGTCAAAGAGTAGGTGACTATCCTAGACAGCAGTGTTACTCGCCAGTTTAGTGAAGTCAGAGTAGAAATCACTAATCTGGAAATTAAGCTAGGTGGTCAGATTGCTGTTCAGGAAGAGAGCGTAGACTCGGAAGTAGATGAGTTGGATGCTCAACAAGTGATGTTGGCAGGGGAGATTTCTAGCCAGACACTGGAGACTAGCCAGAAATTTCCCAGGGTAGATAGGAAGTTGGAAGAGCAGAAAGTGGAAATTGTAGGCATCGTGGAAGAGAACGTTGTGGTTAGTGATGCCAGTGCTGGGAGAGTGGAGAAGGATGAGAGCGCTGAAGTTAGTGGGGAGAGTGCTGGGAGAGTGGAGATGCTTGAGAGTGCTGAATTTAGTGAGGAGAGCGGTGAGGTAGTGGAGATAGCTGAGCGAGTCGAGACTAGTGTGCTAGGGAATGGTATGAAGAAGGTAGATGAGAATATTAGCCAGGTTAGCGAGATAGCGACTAGTATGGAGGAAGATACTGTAGGTAGAATTCTACGTGGTCAACATTTGGAACTAGGAGGGAGTGACGATTTTGTTAGGAAGTTAGTATGTAATTTCTCTGATGGCATTAGGACTGCAGTGTGCGTGCAGGAGATAGTCGCTGTTACAGGCATAGAGAGGCCACTTGGAAGGTTAGGTACTTTGAGAAAGACAGGGAGGCCACGTCAGAGAAATGGGGGTAATCAAAGGGAAGGAAATTATAATCAGAGGAGAGAGAGGAATTGGGATCCAGGTAGAGGAGATAGGTACATGTGGCATGAAGATCATGGGAGAGGAAGAAATAACAATGAGTGTCAGGGGTACGGGAAAAACAATCAACCGGGGAACAGACCACGTGAGGTAGAGCAGGCAAATAGGGGGCGTGCCATGGAAAGACAGGTTGAGAGAAGCAATAGGCCAGGAAGATTAAACTTCGCCAGGACTCACTATATGGAGCAGGGGGAGAGTCCTTGCATAGTATTCCTGCTCACGCTCTGGAAGAAAAACATAATGTAGAGTATAATGTCAATGTAGGATCTGATAGGTTAGGAGACCAGAGCTGTAAATTAGGTTATAGTAAGGCGCTAGTGAAGTTTGGGTGGGGTGAGCAACAGAATTGCGTTAGGTTAGATTATCAGGTTGGTGGTAGAGATTTTGTTAGTGTCGTTGGATGCATTCAGGTGATTAAAGAGGTTTCTGTGGAGAAAGAATTAGGTGTCGGCATGGTATCAAGTTGTA
The DNA here is from genome assembly GCA_946902985.2 of Meconema thalassinum. Lineage (NCBI taxonomy): Eukaryota > Metazoa > Arthropoda > Insecta > Orthoptera > Tettigoniidae > Meconema > Meconema thalassinum. The sequence continues at coordinate 1,851,961,431 of OX336388.2, forward strand.
TTTTGGTCATGAGAGATGATCGTGTGATGAGTGATGTTGATCACTGTTGTTTCTGGATCATGGGAGATGATCGTGTGGTGAGTGATGTGGATCACTGTTGTTTCTGGGTCATGGGAGATGATCGTGAGTTGAGTGATGATGATCACTGTGTGGAGGTAGTTGTTAAAGATACCATGTTGGACGAGGGTCAGAAGTCAGAGGTGATTGACGTTCTGAGGGAACACAGGGTGGTGTTCTCGGAGAAACCTGGATGTACTCACGGCTACGGGCAGAGTTTTGACATCGCAGATAGGTCTGGCTTGAGCGGTCCTAGGTACCCTATAGCTCATTCTTACATGGAAGGTGTTGTTGAGGTGAGTGGTCAGATGCTGTATGAGGTTATATTTGTGATTAGTAACAGTCAGTCTGTTAGTCTTCTTGTGGTGGTGACCATGTGGGATGGTACCAGTAGGTTATGTTTGGAGGTCGTGGCAGTTAGTAGGTTGCAGGAAGGATTTCTTTTTGTGTGTCTCGCAGGATTTTGGGATTTTCAACCGGGGAAGCTGTACCCTAAGAGATTAAATAAATTGAGGATTATTGTAATTGTAGGTAAGATGGTTTTGAAACAGCAGGGAAGGGAGGGGGTAAAAATTAAGGTAGGTGATCTGGTGTTGTTGCGAACTGAGCATCTGCTGTCGGTAGAGCAGAGTTGCATTCTTGAGGTTTTTCATTCCGGTCCATTTGCGAGAGACCGCAGTCTAGGTGCATGTGCCTACAGGTTGATTTCCAACGATGACAAGGCCCTAGGTACATATAACGTTGCTTACCTCAAGCTATATGTCACTTAGAGATCTTGCTCACGATGACAAGACAGGACTACTAGTGTATTTGTGTGAGGGACAAGGATTAATCTATAGCCTTGTAGTTTAGAGATTGATCCTTGTGGGGGCGTTTGTAACCGAATTTATTCAGTTACAGTAGCTCACCCTCGGGTTTTGCTTCGTGCATTTAGTTTGGGGTATCTTATTCGTATCTTATTATATTGGGTTAACATGGGGTTGCAGAGGTGATTTTTATTGTGCCTGTGTGTTTTTGTGTGGACGGATTCATTTTTGGATGGTCCGGACAGCCTAGGATCACTGTTTATTAATTATCGGTTTTTGGATATTTGATATTATAAAATACGGGGTTTTGCGATTTATTACGTTTTGGGAATAAGGATATAAGACTGTATTAAGTAGAAGCATTATTTCATTTTGGTTTGGGGTTAATAGCTTTATTTTAACCTAGTAATGTTAAATGTTAGATTTGTGGCTGTACTATAAAGGTACAATGAATTGAGATTTTCAAGTGCAGGATTCGTGACATACCCGGAAAAGACAGGCGGTAATTCGGCTTGTGTGGGATTACCTAGGCTATTTCTGGCATGAACTCCCATGAACTTCGCGTGTGTGACGTCAGTGTGGATTTTGACTGTCTGATGTTTATGTGTTGACGCGGATGTTCCGCTAGGAGCGGACTACGCACAATTTGAGTTCCGGCAAAAACTTTGGGGTTATGGTATCCTTGCGCGAGTGCATATAATGGCGTGTCTGGCGCTATGAAGGGGTCTTATTGTTTTATCGGCAGAACACTGATCTACTAACGTACCACGCCTAAAGGATAAATCTGTCTGAAAGATTTCATCGAAGCATGCGAGAATGGAGAGGGGAACAAGCAGTTCGACAAGTAACAGAAGAAAGTAGAATGAACCAGTCGTAAGGTGTGTAGATGTTTTGTGTGCGGACGGTTCAGTGTAAATATGATAGGAGGCTGAATGCCTGGGGTCAAACTGACCAGAAGTGTTGTTGCTCTAAGAGCGTAGAAGCAGTGAACAAAAGGTACTGTACAAAGTTTTATTGCAAGTGTATTTTGTGTTGTATATTTTTGTACATATGTGTTAGAACAGCCAATAGATTATTTCGTTAAATTCATGTGTGTTTATATTCCTGTCGTGTATGAACCTGGTACATCAGCAAACGCATGCCAAATGCCCTACTCCTGGGAGAAAGAGTTTTCATAGTCGGGGCAACAGTTATGTATTTATCTTATTTTATTCAGGAAGACCCATATGGTCGACCTTGGCGCCCATTCAAAGTCGGGAAGTAACGTTAAAATCACTTGTGGCCTGTATTTAAAGGCAGTAAATTCTGTAGGTTTGTGGTAAATGAGGGTAGTTAAAGTTAAATCAACTCCAGCGAGGAGGTGAGAGAGTTACAGTGGTAATATTACAAAGCTTGGCAATAACACATAACGTTTGGCAAAAGTATCTCAACTCAACGTATTTAATAATCCACAAATTTATTATTAGACTGGCTTTAGATATCCATAAATTTGACCTATGAGAACTCTGGTCACTATTATCATGTTTAGACAACTTCTCAAATACCATGAAAAATTGCTGAAGTAATCGTAATCCAATCCAATCTCTATAGAGATCATTGAAATTTATTTCAAAAGGGCACCAACTTTGTCGTATTTAATAATAATCATCGTAGCTGTTCATAATATGCCTGTGATAAATCCATAAAAAGAAGAACTCGTCTTAAAAGAAACAATCGCTCCCAAAATCCTTGTCAAAGGTTTTAATCAACTCACCAAAAATTATAACAGATATTAAATTACTGTAGCTTACTCTTAAATAGAGGAATGCAACAGAAAACTATTGGATCTACCACACAAGAATCACGAAATGTAATCCTGTTGACATTTATCTTTAAATTACTTAATGAAGATCAACTAATAAATGACCAACAAATTATTGCTTGATTCGCTTACAGTCACCATTGCATTCGGATGATAAGATGAGATTACCTACGGATGGGAATAGCGTTTAACACCACACAATTGCTCAGAGCAAAAGGCCCCACCTTCGACGGCTCAGATGATAAGTCCCTAGGCGACAGGTAAAGGGTTTAACACCACACAATTGCGTATAGCAAGATGCTCTGTCTTCGGCGGCTAATGAGTGAATGCATATGACTGGAATCAACAATTATTATACTGTCAGATAAAAGTGATACTGCTTCGCTAGAGCGAATTAAATTCCATAACTCAAAACAGATCCAATAAAACAAAAATTCCTGATAATAAATCCCACATACTCGCTAGTATGCGATAAGCTGGCAAAACACCCGACTGCAGGTCTCGAGTCTCGAAATACTCGATGGAAAAAACTCCTGTGCCCAGAATGCACTATTACTCCAGAAAAAGCATGATCAAAAACCCTGCCTAATAACGTCGGTAAATAGCAAAGATCGGTGAAATGCGCCTGCCATCTCACATGGAATCCACCATATCTTAGCGAATTCATCAGGATGAAATGTAGAAAATATCATGTAATGTCTCAAATAACACTCCTAATGATACACAAGTGTGCCCAGGGTCATATCAAAATCGTATAAGTAAATCCATAAAAGCTCACATTGCCTTTCAATATTCCAGGGGGTTGAAAAAATATATATATTCCAAGATCGGTGATAATCCAAGTATTTACGATTGATTTCTCGAAAGATTGGCGAAATCTTCGTCCTGTGCCATTTGGAATGCATTTTCCCCATTCTAATGCATGCCACGATGTAGTCATTCACCTCGGTAGGAATCGAACCCCGTCACTATGTTCCGCCATCCCGTCTCTCGTTGTGCCTAGCCACACATCGTAAAGTAGAAGATATCCACCACGGATATTGTCCAATAATCCATCGAAATGTTCCACTCAAATGGGTACCCCATTCTGTCCTTGGTTATGTTACGCCTCTGTTCCATGAGGAAAATGCCGATGGACACACACTGATAAAGTTCTTGCCAAGTACTGTTGATTTGCATTGACGAATAAAAAAGTTTAAATTGTATCCAAGTTTGTCAGACACCCTGAACGTGATGTGATAAGCATGTCCATAATTGATCATAAATCCAAGTCATTTATCGAACACTTCACCGTTTCAGAAAATATGTGAAGTCCATTGTTCCATTTGAACTTTCGAGTTACAGATGAAAGACCCCATGGTTGCCTAGAAGTGCTATATTAAAACACATCAGCTTTGCTATCCATTATGATGGTGAAAATATTTTAAAGTTCATCTGGTCGCAAGCATTCACATTGAAAATGCATAAGCTGTGAATTGTAGCTAGTATTTGGATCATTGAAAGTCTATGTCCAACTATCAGTGAAATAAGAATGTCGGCTGCAATGTTCCGTAATACGACTTCTAAACAGGGGCTGATCCAGGGGGGGGGGCGATGGGGGGCGATCGCCCCCCCTAAGAGAAAAGAAAAGAGGGAAAAAGAGAAAGGAAAAAGGGGAAAGCGAAGGAGAGGAGAGAAGAGGGAGGAGAGAAGCGAAGGAGGAGACGCACCAAACGAACTATAAACAACGATTTTAACCTAACTAGTATTCAGTTAATAATCGTGCAATATACAGTATATTAAATTACCTAGCCGCGACGCTCTCTTCTCGCTACCCCGCTCGCTTATTTTCCAGCACTGTTGCTATTGTTGTGACGAGCCGAGCTGACTGAGCACAGCGCAGCCTACGCGCCTCCTGTCCGAACGGAGCCGAGTACAAACGAACAATCCCCTTCGGCCCGCTCCACCCGCGCCTGAGATATGTCTATCGAGGTAAATTGTATGAAGACTTCACCAGCTTTATAAATCTCCGAGAAACAGTGCACAACCGTTTAAAGGGAAAATACGTAATTAAAGGGAAAGTAAAAGGAAGAAAAAAAAGACGAAATCCCAGTATCCGAACAGGAAAATATCGCCCGAAACGAAGGGAATGTTGATAGAGAAATAAAATTAATACTGAAGGGCTAGCGCAAGAATCGCCAAATCCGAAAACTGGAGAAGAGATGCTAAATGATGACAATATTGAAAAAGCAAACAGCGTGACGGAAACAGAAACTGAGCGAGAGCTACAGGAAGGAAAAGAACCAAGGAAAGCAGAAACCGAAGAAGAAATCCACAAGCAAGAGATAAAGATGGAGAAGAAACTAAGGAGGATTCGAAGAGAAAATTTAAAGCCAAAAATAAAGCCAAGAAACAAGTTGCAGAGCCTACTATCAAGAAAAAGAAGAAAAATGTAGCAGAACCAGAGGATGACGATGAATACGACCAACAAACAAGAGATGAAGATGCAGATGCAAGAACTATAGAGGAGAAAAAGAAAACGCAAACCAAAGAGAGAACCAGCAAGAAACAAGAAACCAAAGGAGTCCCAGAGCCTACCATAACTGGCAGAGACGTGGGTAAAACTGTGTTGAGTATTCTCAAGCATCACAGTCTTGTCCTATGTCGGTGTAATGGCGTTGGTACTGACGGGTGCGCTATCATGGCGTCAGTAGCTTGTGGTGCTGTCGCCGAGGTGCAAACCGAAGCAGAGCATGCCGTTGGTGCCCTGGTTAAAATCACGCTCTGAATTTGTCTGTTTCGAAGTCCTCGAAAGTCGTCGCCGTGCGAAATGCAATAGGAGTTATGAAGGCCACTATTACGTCCATTGATTCGTCCTCAAAACGCTCCTATGTATTTAAAGCAACTCTAGGTGAACTTTTATGTGGACTTTGTGTAACGCGCTGGATCGAACGGCACGATGGTTTTGTACAATTTCGCTCTTTACTCCCGAACATAGTCGAGAGTTTAGACTCGATTACTTTATGGAAAGACTCAGAAAGTGTTTCTATGGCAAAAACGCTCATAGCTGCTCTTTGTGAGAGTGATTTTATAGTTATCGTCATTTGCTTGTCAGAAATCCTTGGAGACACTAAAACACTCAGCATTTTGTTTCAAAAAAGGGCAAATAGACTTGAAGGAAGCCCAGGATGCGCTAGACGACACTACTACTGTGTTGAGCAAGAGGCGCGAAGAGTGCGAAACACAATTTGCTGAGCTCTTCCAAGAATCAGAAGCTCTGGCAAAACAACTTGGAACCGAACGTCTGCTCCCACGCATCGCACAACGGCAAAAGCACCGCGAAAATCATCCCGCGTCAACCGTAGAAGACTACTATCGCCGGGCCACTTTCATACCCATTTTAGACTACGTCCTAGAAGACCTAAACACTCGCTTCCCTAAAGCAACGCACGAGTTACACAGCCTATCAGCAATGATGCCAATATCATCATGGACGTCAACGGATGTGGACACAATCGCTGCAAAGTACTTCAAACTTCTCAATCAACATTCTGCCGCGTCGGCGGCAAGGCTTCTACAGGTTGAACTTCGTATGTGGAAGGTAAAGTGGTCCCGGGAGCTTGAATCGGGATCAACCATCCCAAAAAAAAGCTATGGAATCTTTAATTGCCTGCGATAAAGAGTTGTACCCCAGTATTCATCGATGTCTCAAGATTTATGCTACTTTACCCGTCAGCGCCGCTTCATCGGAAAAGTCATATTCTTCTTTGAGAAGTCTGAAGACGTGGTTGCGGTCAACTATGTCCGATGAACGATTAAACGGACTTGCTTTGTTGCACATCCACTACGATGTTTATGTTGAGCAATCTCGCGTGATTGATCGGTACGCGAAAAAACCAAAACGGCGACTAGAGTTTGTTGTTTAGCTTAAAATTGTTTTTATGAACAAAATTGCTGTATTTGTAATATTTACGTACAATTAGCAATACACATGTACCTGTCATAATTTCGGGTAGCCTTGTTCTTATTTCGCTCAACCTATACCCCTAAAATAAAGGTTAAATATGGTTTTAAACTCCCGTAAATCTGATTAAATCGTGTCTTTAACGATCTTTTTCTCGTCGATTGATTAATATTCCTCGGGCCTCGAGCCGGTTTTTATTTAATCTTGAAGCTATTGTCTAAGGCTCTAAGCTATATAATTTTTTTTTTTTACGGTTGTAAGTCATCAAACTATATAACTCTGATTTTACTCTCCTACCCTTTAATTACATTAATACAGTAACTATAAACTATGAACCCGGTATGATAGGGTTTTGGAAAAGATTAAAAGTCTATATTTACGAAAGCACTCCAGCGATATTATTGGCATGGCAAAAGATAATATAGAGAGCAGTGTCGGACTGGCCATTTGGGAAGAACGCGAGTTCCCATTGACGCCTCGGGCCAGGAGACTATGAGTGCCGAGGCCCGCCCTTAGACCCTTGCACAAATAGGTCTGTGACCCAAGTTATTAGCTAGCTAAGATATTCTGCGTCTTTGTTTACAACTTAAGAGATGGAGGGCTACTCGCAAAGGGGACAAAGTCAATCATTACCTATGAGGAGGTCCGGGGTACTTTTGACCCCCCTCGGACCATTGAAGGCATCTGGGCATCAAGGGGCCTCGGGGTCTTAAAATTAATGACCTCGGCCCTTGTGCGAGTAGGCCTCTAACATCAGCTTATTATATTGTATCTAAAAATGGGGAAAAGGGGGGGGGGGAAGTTCCGAAGGGGGCTCATTACGATCACAGTATTTCAATGCGCGCAATCCCCGTGTCAGTAAACTCCGCATAAATATATTTTTCAGAGTAAAAATTGGAGCAAGTCACTGGGGAGAGGGTGGGTGAGGGGGGGAGGGCTACTCTCCCGCTCCCGTCGAGGGCTCTTAGAGCCAGTCCGATACTGATAGAGTGTACGTAAGTATAGGTAAGTATGAGCAAACAAAATATTGTTTAGTGACCACACAGAAAGTGGGAAAGTAACGAAAAATTTCACATTTCGAAAAAAAAAATGGCATTTTGGTAAAAGTATGCGCAAATAATTTGATGTTTATTGTTAACTTTTAAATTTGCATTATGGTATATTACCCCCCCCCCTCCATTTTGAGGACAGATATCATGACCGCCCCCTCCAAGATCAGTGTCTGGATCCGCCCCTGCTTCTAAATCCTCACAAAATGTCGACCACTGCATTAATATTCATGCCTCGCCACATGCAGATAATCATGAAGTGATTTACTAGCCTCATTCAACCAATGCTGCACGAGAATATTCATCGCAAAGTCTAACATAATACTGTCCGCCTTCACCAAGTGAAACATATCGCTTACCTGCGTTACAAGTTGTAAACTGAGAAAGTATTGTAGATTAAAATCTACTGAAGCAACTTCACTGAGAAACTAATGTGCTTCTCATCACCGGCTGTTTCCGTTCTATCCACGACCGTAGCGACCCTGCTTCCCGCATACTACATGACTTCGTCGCGCTATTCAGTCACACAATTTTAACTTCGCTAGCTTTTACTCTGCTGGTCAAGCAATGCGCACTGTTCTGAAGTGTATACTGTAACAGAATAGACTAGAATAAAATCCTCTCCACACCGTGCTGTAACTGTCCACCCCGCTGAACACGTGACTTCTCTTTCCCCTGATTATGGAAGGGTAGACTGCTTGCCGCTGTACTACTGACGTCAGCTATTCAATCATGGCCAATATCTGCTGTAATAAAGCCATTATTCTCTATTAAGGGGTTTTCCACCTTCTCAATTATTATTATAATAAATATTCAACATAATTCCTTTCTTTCCTGATATTAAATGTGGCTTCATCTCTAAGTTAATTCCATAAATTTCTTGCATTCTTCCCATGATGCCGCGCGTTGGAGGGGTAACGCTCTCTTCTCCCTTATCCTCCTACGTCATTTCCCATGTCGTCACCGGCTCGATCTCAGTGCAATCTTTAATTTCCTAGCAATAAATTCCAACTCAAGCTAGCGTAGCCGATAGCCCCAAATAGATACTGGGTACAATACCATATAAGGGCGCAACCCTCAAGCAGTTTGCCTATGACTTTCACCTCTCTGGCTGGTGAAAATCTCATTTCGGATAGGTAATCCTGTACCTCCCTAAGAAATTCAACAGGGGTAATGGTACCTACTCCACTAAACTTGGCTGGTTTTTCATCTTTACTTTTGATGACTGTCATTACTGAAATGGCTGTCAGAGGATTATTATCACGAACAGGTGTTTGATGGAAGTGAAAATAAGGTGTCTTTCACTTGCCATATTGAATCCTTGGATTCTACTCCTGATTTATATTCTGTTTCCATGGACCTGATTTTGTTTTCCAATGCTAAAACAGCTGCTTGAGTCTCGTTAGATGGCACTTTCGCGCTTTCTATCTTCTTATGCTCTACGATGTCGGACGTCAATCGTTCTGTTTGAATTTTGGAAACATCTATCTTTAATTGCTCCAAAATTTCGGATTTCAAGCGTTCCGGCTGAATTTTCGAAACTTCCTCATTCATTTGTTCTAACATTTCGGCTTTTAAATTTTCCTGTTGCATTTTGGAAACTTCCGCTTTTATTTGGGAGACTTCGGATTTCAACAGTTCCTGTGGTGACTATAAGACTTGGGCCTTCAGCTGTTCTACAAGTTCAGACCTCATTTGTTCCTGAGCAGCCTGTAATTCCGTGGTGGTAACCGATTCGGTTAAGATTTTATTTTTTTATTTTGTTAAAATCGTCATGAAAATCCTGGTTCTACGTTTCTATACGGCTCAAGATTTTTTCTGAGTTCGATACTCTTTTGTTCAAACCCTTAGTGAACATTTTATCGATTTTTCTAAGTCTTTTTGGACCACGCCTATGTCTTTTCTAAGATGATAATCGCACGTTGTTATGGCTTTATGAACATCTTTCAGATAATCCTCGACTTCCTTAGCCACGTGTGTCATTATTTGTTTTCTGCATATTTTCGAAAATAGATTTTTTTAAGTCTACAGAGAGTTGAGACTCTATTTCTGTCACAATACCACCCGTAACCTCATCTATCTAGACTTCTAACCTAGCTTCCATACGAAGAGCTTCCTCTTCTAATTTAATAACATATCTTTGGGCCTTCTTAAGTACCGCCTCTTCTAACTGTTCTATTTCTTCGCGAGTCTTCGCCACACTTTCCTCTAACTTTAAGCATTTTTCAAGAACCTGAAAATCCACTGATCCGATATGTGCTTCTAAAGTACTCGAATTTTCCTGATTTGTTTTTCAATTAAATTAATTTGCCTTTCTTGAGCCAAGTAATTATTATTGACCCTATTTTCTACTAAGGTAAGTGCAGCAGAGTTATCACCTATCTGACATTCTAAATTAGCCTCTACTAGCTTAATCTGTTTTTCAAAGGATTCTGAATTTTCCAAAATTTCCACTTAGAAATACTGTCATTTTTATTTTCGAGCTCCTTTGAACTTTTTTGGATTTGACTTTGAAGGGATTCAGAAAGTTTAGTTTCAAGTTCTTTGGAACTATTTTGAAGGGATTCAGAAAGTTTAACTTCATGTTCTTTGGAACTATTTTCAATCCTATCTTCTAATATCTTTGTATTTGTTTTCACATTTTCATCTGCTGCTGAAATAGCGTCAGAAATCTTTCATTTTAGTTTGCAATGCATCTAAGATTAAAGAATTCTCTGCCATTTTATCATTCAGAGATAACAATAAAGTCTTCAATTCCTCACTAGACATGATTCAACACAATACAATAAATGGCAATCAGTGAGAAGAACCAGTACCAGACACTCAAGGGACTTAAAGCGAATGGTAGATCGTGTAGTATTTCAGAGCCATGAATTTCCTTCCGAAAAAAATATGCTTAACCTACAACAACAAAAATGTACCTAACCTCTATTATGTCACGAAAACAAAAATGTGAAGCAAAAATTACTCAAAATCCAAAACAACGGTGCCCAATCAATTGAGCTATATTACTCCTATCGAACCCCTCTGGTTCGCCGACATATCTTTCTCTTCCTTATGTGCCCGTCTGTCCACTTGGGATGGACAGATGACCACATGCGAGGCAGCAGTGAACGCAGTGTCAGCAAGAGATCTATCTCAGGGCGTTCTGGGCTTCGGCTATATTTACTGTACACGGCATTCATGCTCCCCGTAAAGGAAAAGTAAAGACGTCACGACACATAACAGAAAGCAAAGACATATTTTGATAAAACCAATTCACCATCTATTTATTCATGAAATCCTGCCTGTTGGCAATAGCAATAAAATAATAGCAATACGCACTTCCTATCCTCAATATGCATCTCAAACAAAACCAATCATAGTCTCTTCATGAAAAAGTCCGTTGGTTTTGACTATGTTTGGAACCAAGCGTCATTCTTTTACTCAATACAATTAAAGATGACATAAAAATATACATTTTTTCCCTATTAGGTTGCAGATTAAATTAATCCTATTCACATATTTACACGAATTATATACATTGTCATGGAGTAGTTTCACGTCCGATTATTCTACTAATATGAAAACACAATTTCTAATGACACTTGCTAACGCAGCTTGTTCAATGGCATCACATTTAATTATTAATCTTGGCCACAGCAGTTAGAAATTTTAAAGCAAAAATAGCAATAATAATAATAATAATAATAATAATAATCATTATCGGCTTCAAAGTTGGCCTCGAATATCTCTTTATAATTTCAGGATCATATTATTAAATAAGATGATCTATTGCACTGAACATGATTTTAACTAGCCACAATAAAGATTGGCATGAGGTTAGACATGACGTCATTACATTATAATAAATCAGTGATTTAAGATTATTGTATTTCATGGGAATTCTTTAGGAATTGGAATAACATTTGAAGCATTTACTATGGGACAGGATATTACTCTCGCAACTCACTTTTTTTTGTAAAGCAAACAGCTTTCTATGGATCAGGATATCACTCCCGCAAACATCCACTCATACGAGGATCAACGCCTCATTTAATTAACTTCATAAAGTGTATTGGCACATAATCAATATCATTAAAGCTTCATTTTACCACATCCAATAATATTACTGATCATAAGATCCCTAATTTTACACAGACAACTAATTGTTTAATCATATTTCAACAAATTTACCATATTCTTTTATATTTACGATCCTCAAGGAATATTATTTCCACTGTTATTCGACAAAATTCAGTGTTCATCAATTATTAATTTATAGAGATATTTATTATTATTATCATCCTTTGGAAAATATTTTCTGTTATACATAAGAAAAAATAAATGTTAATGCACTTTATGTGTCATAAATCTGCTGCGTTATGAATGGGGTAGGACATCCCATATTATTTATAAGAATATCAAGTGAAAAACATTGAGGATGCACTTCAACTACAAGTCTAAAGCGACTACAAGAAAAATACGCCTAGAAATATGCAACCATCTCTAATTATAACGACGTTTCCTAACTATCAAGAAAGTGAATCGGTTTATCGGAACTGAGAAAATTCATGGCTCTGAAAAGGGTTTACGTTGTTCTGTGGCGGTTAGACATCCCTCGGTTCGCATCGAACCCTGGCACCACGGATCCGTGAAGACTACACGCTAAGAAAGGGCCATGTCCTAGCGTTCGTCTCCCTCGTCGTCCACAGAAATATGCCGCAAATGGCATGGCTCTCGTTCCCTATCCAGTCATTCAGGCATTGTACCCCTCACATACTGCCGCTCTAGCCGCTAGTCATCCTCGAAGAGTGGGGCATTGACTTTATCATATTATGGGGTAGTTTCAAATGCACACAAAGTATTCTGCTAATGTGGCCCATAGACTATTAGAATGTCCACTTATATGTCTAAGTTGATATTACGGGGCAGGATGATAATAATAATTCCTGGTATTAATGTCTTCACTAAACATGGGCTGATTCTGGCATGATATTCCCCTTGTAAAATATAAGCTATTAGGATAGCTCACTAGCACTTTGCAAATGTCATATGGCTAGCTTGGACACGATCCCAGTTCATAAGTGGTGTGTAATTGGTAGGAGTGACACACAGTACAATAGTCAATCACTTGTGTAAAACAAGTTACACTCACGTACCTGTAATTTTCTTGAAGTATTCAACATGATGAATTGTCACAATCATGATAATAATTATAAGTTTCGGAGCACTCTATAACACTTTTAACTTTTTCACCACTAGTGTAAAATAAAACAATGTCCCTTGGACATAAGAACGTTGCGGAGATTGCCTATCTTCTAGGAGCACTTGCGCAGTATGACGGCGTATTAGAATATCGTGGCGACCTGCTTCGCAGCACACACGTAGACAGGTCGACAGGTGACTGTAACTTGACCTCCAGAAGAGCCAGCTTTTATACAGCCTCAAGGGCACATATTGATGGCTGATATCGCATTACGTAATGCGAGGTATCCTATCCTATTGGTCCTCATCATGGAAAAATCTAGAAGGTCATTAATTTCCATCAAAACATCAAGAATAAACTGAAGAATTACTCCAAATGCAATTCTGAAGTGCTGATACAATCATCTTCCTTAACCAAAAACCTATTAAGCATATTGCATTCCAATATTGCCTGGCTGCACGTGGGACACGCGGCTCTTTCAAACTATGGTGAGTCGACAGCCTGTCGCACCCTCGCTGACGTCATAGAGCGCTCGCTTCAAAATCACGCCCAACCAATCCATCGTAAATGGACACAATACATATGGAAATATTGTTTGTATAGCATTTGTATAGCCGAATGTTGCTGTAGCGATAATTTCCATCAGTTGACAGTTATCATTGAAACAGTGATGAGGTATCACTTGTACCCCTTGGATTCCAAGTGAGGACTGAAAAGGTAGGAGGTGAAAACATAATTTTATCACTTTGCAAATCTACCAGTTTAATACGAATCAAAATTAAATACAGGACAATTTGTCTCTTGAAATATATAAAATGAACTATAAAATACTTAAAATTTTCTTTTCATATTTGTTGAAATTAAGAAAAAAAAACATAAAATAACTAACTCTACATTTCTTGGTGCATATCCTTAATCTGAATCGCTGTCAAAGATTTTGTCAATTGCATTGTCTGAGTAATTGCTCTTTGGGAACATGTGTTCTTGAACTTGTGCTGCACATGTTGGTTCAGAGACCTGTAACTGGTTCGTTTCTCTTCTGTCTTTCCTCCGCACGCTTCGATCATCTCTATGCTGTTGTGGACTGACTTGGGCACTCAGTTGTCTGTAGAATCTGTGATGTACAGGAGGAACGAATGGTAGAAGGTTGAGTAAATCTTTGTACTTATTTTCTTTAACGTTTGGTGCCGTTGACCTGTGAGTAAGCGGTGGCAATGTCTGAACACCTCGTCCAACTGCTTTAGCTTTGATGTTGCAAGTTAAGAATTCCATGTCTTTGTTGAATGTACATTTATAGAACAATGTCCATGGTCCATCCTTCTAGAAGTGCTTTGTTTGAATTCCCTTAACAGCTTTTGAAAACATTGTTTCAATGGCTTCTAAATTGACAAAATCCTCGCCATCCATTTTTACTATCATAAATCGTTTTATGACTTGGCAATTACATCCATCTAGTCTTGAGGAATGAAGATGCCCCTGTCGGAACGTTTCTTCGCCCGCTCAATAATGCCAAAGTTTTTGTCACACTCGTTATATGAATGGCCAGAAAGAAGAAACTTGTGGTCAACAGTCTGAATGTGAGAATTGTTAACAACATAGAGCCAAAATTTCACTATATTGTGGGTCTTGTTTTGTCCTCCCGCATTGTCACTAAATGCAGTCAGATGCGTGATGGTAGGTGGCCAACAGTTAATAAATTTCAACTGACAGGACATGATCTCTTGACATCCCCGGGAAGCTTCTCCCTCATGCCACATAAACATAGAAGCATTTCCTGTTCCCAAATCATGAACACACAAATTATAAGTCCACAATTGTCGGGAGTAGTACACCGTTGAGCATGTTAGTACTGGGGTTGAGAACATCTTCTGCAAGTCAAAACATGTGTAGGATCATTTTCAACCAGTTTTTGTACATCAACCAGTTTTTTCCGAGCGCTTTCTGCTTTCCGTAGATGGTCCTCCTTTTCAACAAGAGCATTACGTTTTTCATCAGGCAAACCATAGTCAATGGTATTTTGAAGCTTATCGCACGTGGCACACGTGTCTGTATGTGGCCTATGGAAGCTAAGATTAAAGCATGTGTTAAAAATATGTCGGTAAAAGCTTTCTCGTACTGGTTCAGTTTGCTTTCCCTCACAAAAATCCTTATAAAGCTCATACAGTTTCTTAAGGTTTAGGTTAACAGCGAGATATTTCTTGTTAGGTGCTTGCAGCCGTGAATAATGGCTACTGTACTTTGGGAAGTTTCCAATGTGTTCCTTAACAAGGTCTACTTTAAATTCTTCAATCTTATTGCCACGTGTTTTCTTACCTCGTTAGTCCTTGGGAGAAATATTTGTAGTTGAGGTGCTTTTTTTCTGCTACACGTTTGTTATTCTCTTATTAGACACATCCAGGGTCCTCAGAAAGAACTGTTTGCAAACTCTTTTATCTGCAAGAAAAATTGGCAACTGATTGATTTTCTATTTTCAGCATTTCCTTTCCTTCTACTTGGCTCACTGATAATAACTGATGGAGTTAAGCAGGAAGTCTGTAAGTACCAGTTACGTAGACCCCAATATTCATTAAATATGTCCTGTCTATTTTGTTGGCTGATGTTTTCGTTACACTTGAATCGGCAGTTGTGACTGAACACTCTTACTTTCTTTTCTTCATGCATCCTTCCTTTTCGATCCACATACGCTTTGCCTTTATTAAGTTTACTGGAAGAAACAACTCTCTTCCACAACTGTGTCCTTCTCGTTTTTATTCTTCCTAAATGTCTTACTCTCTTAGGACGTTCGTGCCCTCCATCGCATCGATCTTCATCATGTTATCCTAGTTAGATTTAGCTTTTTGGGTAGGCTAATTATGTTTTTTTTAGAGATTTTCGTTTCTTTATTAACTTCTGTGAAAACTTAACTTCTTTT
Organism: Meconema thalassinum; assembly: GCA_946902985.2. Classification (NCBI taxonomy): domain Eukaryota; kingdom Metazoa; phylum Arthropoda; class Insecta; order Orthoptera; family Tettigoniidae; genus Meconema; species Meconema thalassinum. The sequence goes on from OX336388.2 coordinate 1,851,977,186, forward strand.
ACGGCTTGTTTTATATCTATACAGTAAATTACCTTGATCACTAGAGTTTTCCCTGGAATCCGTATTTTCACTGTCAACCTCTGGTTCATACGTAGAATCATCATCTGTATTAAAATCAAACTATATTTTGTCATTAGGGTATAAAATAACAATATCCTAAATATAAAATATAATTGATACAGTCTATAACTAAGTCAATATTTTTAAAGGTTCTAAATGAACATACGTCAAGAATATCAAAAGATTAGCCTACTTCAAAAGGGTTACTCACCTTCTGAGAGGTTATGAATGCTTTCTTCTAAAGATGCCATAGTTATTGATCTTTCAAATAACCATTTTGGTATTAAACAGATATTAATATATGAATGAACCTAATAAGAACGTCAATACAGTTGCTTTATTCACTTTCAAGCACTAAAATGTCAACTTCACTTCAAAAGGGTAACACTGCATTCATTAACAAGCAGGCATTGCAGCCATATGTACCTCTTGCAGTCCGATTCTGTAAGAAATGGTTAAGCCATAACCAGTCTTTGGGGCCCCTAAAGACTGGTTAGCAGTCGAATTGGTATTCACCCTCAATTCCTAACCCCTCACCCTCCTAATCACTCACTACCCCAATCACTCCCTGCGTCCTTCCCGAGATGTATCCCTTGCTGCCATCACTGCCAATTGTTACCTGTTATTGTTGTTGTTTTGTTAATATTATTTGAATTGTTAAAATATTAGTGTAAAATGACATTTTCATGGTTGTATCTAATAATTATTAAATAAATAAATAAATAAATATTCGGTAACGCCAAATCGCATCCATGTTGTGACGTAGGTCTTACCGCTGAACCATCCACCGTAAAGGCATGTTCCTAGAGCTTGTTAGCCGTATTGTAGCCCATGGTTATCCCATTTGTAGCGATAAATCAAAGATAGAAGTTAACAGCTGATATGTATATTATCACCTAATGTCTTGAATATTATAGTACATTATGCAACGAGCCTATAATGACTATAATTAAGACACGAGTATTATTATAAAATGAGCGTATGCGAGTTATACAATTTCCATATGGGTGTCCTAATTACCATTATAGGCTAGTTGCATACTATTGTTTATGTTCGACGATATTTATTATAACTATTTTATGTTCGAACATAAATATTCATAAATATCTGTCGAGATTTCGCCAGTTTCATGTACTCAACATAGCACATGTGACGCAGAGAAGGCCTTGTATTTGACCATGGCCTCCTCGATTACCCTACCATGACACTAGGCCAGGCAGTAACATTTAAATAGAAGGCAGTGGAACTCAGCGCATCTAATTATCTAATTGGTCAAACAACTGTTTCTTGAGCTCTGATTGGTGGGAGAAACTGTTTCATAATGCAAAATAGTGTTATAATGAGCCTCATTATAGTACAGTTTTCTGATATATAATAGTCAGGGTCGAACATTGATATATAGAAGAAAGAGTAGTGGGCCTACAACCGATTCCTGGGTTACTCCAAATTTAATAATTCCTTCATTGGACAATGTTTCATTAAGTAATTTGGTTCCATCATCCTTGTGTCTAAAGCTTACTATTTGTTTACGCCTTGTTAAGTAAGACTCGATCCATTTATTAGCTAGATCTCTAATACCATATTGATTTAGTTTTGTAAGGAGGATTTTATGGTCAACAACATCAAATGCTTTCGATAAATCCAAGAATAGGCCAGTTACATGTTCCGAATATTGTCAATTAATTTCAGTATACTATTAATACATTCATAAATTGCTGTCTGTGTAGATTTTTCCGTTCTGAATCCATGTTGTGAGTTTGATAATATTTTATTTTATTCTATAAAACTTATCAGTCTCTTATACATAATTTTTCCGCAATTTTTGCAATACCAGTTGGTAAGGTAATAGGACGATAGTTATCTAATTCACCTTTTGACCCGTTTTTGGGCACTGGCATTACTTTTGATAACTTCAAAATATCCGGGTAATTTCCTGAGAGAATTGAACTGTTTATTAAGTGTGTAAGTGGATTTATTATATTTTCTGCACATTTCTTTAAAATTGCATCAGTGATGCCATCAATGCCAGCACAGAATTTATTTTTAGCTCTTTTATAACTATTATTACCTCTTCACTTGTGACATAATTTATAAATAAAGAATCACTACATATATTTATGTTATTATTAGAATGTAGTGTATTTACCTGTGATTTATTTAATAATTTTTGTGGAATTTCCAGAAAATAGTCATTACAAGTGTTTGCTATTTCCTCTGGACTATTAATCACTTTATTATTTCTGGTCAGTGTAATGTTCCTTTGTATTTTAGCAAATTTTCCAGTTTCTTTCATTATCACGGACCACATAGCCCTGTTTTTATTAGATGATTGGGAAATAAAATTATCATTATGCATTTTCTTTGCTAGATTATTACCTTATTTAATATGCTAGTGTATTTTTTGTAGTATAAATTGAATTCAGGTGTTGTGTGTTATTATTTATATAATTTGTGTAGAAATGTCTTTCTTTGACATGAATTTATAATCCCTGTTGTTATCCAATTGCTAGGTTTGTTATTTTGAACAGTTCTTTGTCTAAAGGGGAATGCTGTTTCAAAATAGTGTTTTAGGGCACTGTTAAATGCATTAAATTTATCATTTACATTTTCTAGTTTATACATTTCTGACCATGTTTCCTTATTTAATAAGTCATTGAAATATGTAACATTTGATTCAGTGAATGACCTGCACTTTGATTTTACTCCATTATCATTATTATTGATTGTTTCGGGTACTTCAAAACTCAGTATTTGTCCATGGTGGTCACTAAGACCCGGACAATAGACTTCTATTGAATGGTGATATTTATCTGGAGTTTAAAAAATGATCAGGAGTGGTTTTACTAAATTGTGTTACCCTTGTTGGGGTATTTACTGAAGGTTTCAGTCCATAGGAAATTAGTAACTGTGTTAATAATTCGCAATTTCTATCAAATTTTAAGAAATCCACATTTACATCCCCACAAATTATTATATCGAAATTTACTTTGCTCATATTATTGAGTAACAATTCTAATTTATCTATAAATAAAGTAAACTTTCCTGACGGAGAACGGTACACGCATACAATTATTAACTTAAACTGCTGTATTTTTACGGCAGAGAATTCAAAATCCTATTCCATAATTAGATAATCATAAGCTGTTAACTGTTCATGATCTAAATTATTTCTTAAGAAGATGCAAGTACCACCATGGCTGATATTAGATCTAGAGTATTTACTAGCTTGTAGAAAGCCTGGGAATTGAATTAATTCGAGTTGTTCCTCTTTCAGCCAATGTTCTGAAATACATATTTCTGAGATGTATTAAGTTCAATTTTAAGCATTAGATTTATGTAATTAATTTTATTATAGAGAGACTGAACATTCTGGTGGTAAATTTGATTCTTTTGCAAGCTCCTGTTGGTGATTTATTTACGTTATTACTATCATAATTGTTATTATTATTGTTGCTAGACAAATCCGATATACCATTGTTGGACTCAGTTAAATTTGACATCAAAAGATCTGAATGCCAAACCTCATGCTTGGCTTCATTTACCAGTTTCCCTGCTTCCTCTCTAAAGATATTGCTGTTGAACTATTCTTACCATTTGAATTTACAATTTTGCAGATTTCGTCACTAAGATACTCTTTTCCTAACCTATTTAAGTGTAGGCCATGCCGATTGTGGAACTTCCTGACTAATTTACTTACATCTATAATTTGGACATTGGAAAACTCTTACAAATTTTACGCATTTTTCCATCTGTAGCCTCTATTTCTACATTTACACATGATTTGGGAATTAAATCGTATCTCTGCGGAATGTTTACAATAATGACATTTATGCTATGCATGGATGGCAATGTACCCTTTAAATCTTTGATTACCGGTACCTTTTTACTCTCGTTTCTATAGACGTCGTTTGCTCCAGCGATGATTACTTCATAGTCCTTTGAAGTAAGGGACGCACACTCTCCTACCATCCCGTTCGTGACCACTGCAATGGGTGCTCCTGGCTTTACTGTCGAAGTGACCTCCATTTCTCCGCTTCTCTCCAATACGCTTGCTGCTACATCTCGCCCGTGACTATCCGCAAATATCCGCATCTTCATGGATTTTCTCTTTATCACTTTCTTCTTTTCTTCTTGAAGAAAGTCATCATTTTCTTCGACGAGTGCTCCAAATGAATTTGAGACGGGAATTACAGTTACATGAACTGGTACTCCATTTATAGGTTTTGGCATATTCAATCTTATCTTACCAGCAACCACTGTCGACCAAGTTTCCTTGTTTTCCTCTCTGTTTCCTTTCAATTTATTCAACTCTTCCATTTGATTAATTCATTTAGGTAGTAATAATTAAAATAAATTTAGTGTAATTTGGTGTAAACATCAAGGCAAACATAGATCTCTAGTATGTCGGCAGTAAACAGTGTTAGTGTTACTTTGGCAGCTTTATAATTTCATCTTTTGAGGACAGTTCGTTCTCAGGTTATGACATTCGCCTACATTACGACAATCGGTTTCACTTTTCTCCTCACTCAATTTTACCTGAGATCTTGTGATGATTTTATTTTTCATTTTTTACTTTTATTTTGCACGACGAGCATAAATCCATAACTGTTACATTACCTGGCGAGACACTAACACTGTTTACAGCCGACATACTAGAGATCTAAGTTTGCCTTGATGTTTACACCAAATTATACTAAATTTATTTTAATTATTACTACCTAAATGAATTAATCTAATTACCTACCAATAAAGAAGAATGTGAAATACGTATATCTTCCAATCGGGTAAAAGCTCGTAAAAGCACCACTGCTCTACTTGGTTCAAACAGTGATTGAAGAAGTCACCGAATCTTTCGATACACGTTCCCACAACTTAGTTTAAGTTTATTAAATTATCAATAAGAATTTCTAAATACTATCAATATTCCATATTTGACTTGACCTAAGGAAACTAACTTTATAGATTTTAAACTTCTGTTATAATATTTTTCCACTTTTATCAAATATTTACACTAGCTGCTATTTCAATACACTTTCACTGTGACGCCATCTTGCTTGTGTGTGTGTGTGTGTGTGAAATATGAATGTTTTGATTTTGTATTGTGTTATGCCTATGAACCTCATTGTTTGTTTTAAGAAAAACATCTTTATTCTTAAAATTCAAAAAAAAAACTTTCAAAGATATATATGCAGGGCAGAGGGAGAATGTTTAAATCTTTAAACAGAGATCTACATGATTCTCAAGTGTTTACATTTGCGATAATTCTAATCGCCCTCTTTTGTATCCTAAACGTGCTTAGTACATCTGGTGACATACCCCAAAATATGACCCCACACCTTAAGTATGAATGGAAATAAGCAAAATAAGTATTTCTTAATGCGTGCATGCTAATGCAGGTTTTCAAAATACGTAACGCAAAGCACATCAAGTTCAGTTTAGTATTCAGATATTGTATATGTTTATTCCATTTCAAGTCATGTTGTATCCATAGTCCTAAAAACTTTGTTTCTGATTTATTTTCTATTTGATGACCATTTAATGTTATATTGGGCTTCAAAGGATTCCTATTCTGTATAGTGTGGACATTTAGACATACTGTTTTTTATAGTTGATTATGAGGCGATTGTCTTGTGACCATTTGGTTAACTCTTCTGTAACGGAGTCAGCCGACTGCTGTAAGACCTGTTTAGTTTCACCTTGTATTACGAGTGTTGTATCGTCCGCAAACAAAATTTCCTTATGTGAATGAACGTTCTGTGTTATATCATTGATATATAGAAGAAAGAGTAGTGGGCTCAAAACCGATCTCCGGGGTACACCAAATTTAATAATTCCCTCATTGGACAATGCTTTATTAAGTAATTTGGTTCCATCACCCTTGTGTCTCAAGCTTACTGTTTTCTTACGCCTTGTTAAGTAAGACTCTATCCATTTATTAGCTAGACCTCTAACACCATATTGATTTAGTTTTGTAAGGAGGATTTTATGGTCAACAACATCAAATGCTTTCGAAAAATCCAAGAATAGGCCAGTTACATGTTCCTTATTGTCAATTAATTTCAGTATAATATTACTACATTCATAAATTGCTGTTTGTGTATATTTTTCCGTTCTGAATCCATGTTGTGAGTTTGATAGTATTTTATTTTTTTCTATAAAACTTATCAGTCTCTTATACATGATATTTTCCACAATTTTTGCGATACCAGTTGGTAAGGTAATAGGACGATAATTATCTAATTCATATTTTGAACCGTTTTTGTGCACGGGAATTACTTTTGATAACTTAAAAATATCCGGGTACGTTTCTGAGAGAATTGAACTGTTTATTAAGTGTGTAAGTGGATTTATTAAATTTTCTGCACATTTCTTTAAAATTGCATCAGGGATGCCATCAATGCCAGCACAGAATTTATTTTTCAGCTCTTTTATAACTATTCTTACCTCTTCACTTGTGACATAATTTATAAATAAAGAATCACTACATATATTTATGTTATTATTAGAATGTAGTGTATTTACCTGTGATTTATGTAATAATTTTTGTGGAATTTCCAGAAAATAGTCATTAAAAGTGTTTGCTACTTCCTCTGGATTATTAATCACTTTATTATTTCTGGTCAGTGTAATATTCTTTTGTATTTTAGCAAATTTTCCAGTTTCTTTCTTTATCACGTACCACATTGCCCTGTGTTTATTAGATGACTGGGAAATAAAATTATCATTATCATTGATCCCGACTCGAGCTGCTCGAACAGATGACGTCAGAGTTCGAACTTGTTCTAACCAAGACCAACTACAATACTCAGACCTTAATGCAGGTCTCGAAAGTGTGAAAATGGCGTACGCTGAAGCCCCGGCATATTGTTTGTTTACATTCGTTGCTGGGATACACTATTTAGCTTTGATAAGCTTCGTTTGATGAAAGTTGGGATAAAATTTCGCTCATCTGTAATTTTTAGTGTCTTCTGTATGTCTGTAAAGTCCTGTTCGCGTTAATATACTGCAATCGTATGTAAGTATGTGATAATACGCTTAATATAGACTGGTTCGTTTGTGTGATGATTGTCCAGTCAACCGTTGGCATTGTGTCATTTACTTCGGATGTTGAAGTACCTAAGACTAAAGCATAATAGAAGTATCTCAAGAATATACACCGCAATGATTTGCTAGTTAGTGACAATATAATAATAGCTTAGTACACTTCTGTAGTGTCGAACTTAAGTACGTAAAGGGAAAATGCAATGAGCATCTACGGCTAGACCAAACTGTTGACGTTACCTTGAACGCTCAGCAATATGTGCCTCCGTAAATCATTACCAGTCTGGCAGATGTTCTACAATGCCTTGTATACACGCCAAATAATACAGTGAACTTCTGTTTTATTGGTTAAGGAAGATGTTCCCCCTGTGACAAACAGTGAACTCATTGTGTTCCGTCATTATTCATTCTTTTGTGATTTTTTATTATGATGTGTGTAATAAAGTGTTGTGAGTACCTTGCCAATTATGTATTTATATTGCGAGATGGTGTGCCGCGATAATTCTGTAAGAGGGAGATGGTGCTTTCCAACCTATAGTACATTACTAAGTCAACTAATTCCAGCGTACAACTATTCCAAACGGTAACAGCGAATGTTTAATAGGTTAGATGGTAACATATTATAGTGTCCCTTGTGTGTAGTATTCTCGATAATTATATTCTGATATCCACACGACGACTTCTTTGCATATTTCAATCAACTAATTCGGTGTGATGTTTTACCCGAGATTTTAGACAATTCCACGAGAGGTCTTAATTGAATTATATTTCTTAACGTTGGTTCGATTATTTCAGGCAACTATTCTCAATCCGATTGTGTACACAAATACTCTGCATGTGCTGGGACAGCATTTCAGTAACCGGGTACTTACTTCTCTCCTACTTCAGAATCTGTTTGATTTTTTACTAATAATATTAATCTATAATTACTGAACTTAAATACAAATCGTAATAACTCGCCAAAAAGCTTCTTATTCAACTACAGAAGCAGTGAGACTATTGTAGCTGCCCCTTGGGTGAAGACGAAGAAACCTATAATTCGAGGCCAACGCTATATAAATCAATTAATTCAGGTAAGTCTAAATTATTGATGCATATTTCTTCGGAACCTAGTCTCGTATTGTGATATCTTTTATGCTCTTAGGTGAGTAAAAATAATAATTTACCCAAGCTGTGACATGCCCGATGACATGATCTTAGCTATTGGTAGGGCAACCATCGCCGCCATGTTTTCTCTACATTAAGGTCTGAGGATTGTAGTTGGTCTTGTTCTAACATTGCACGAGCTTTTGAGCGTGCCGCGACCTATCGGCGTTCTTATCAGCCCTGAAACCTCAAGAAGGCTGTGTTTCGAGTATTGTGCTAGGCGGTACCGGCTCGTCCTGTGTTTGCTGTCCACTGCAGTGGTAGTTTGTGCGTATAACCCCTTCAAACTGTATCTGTAATGTGGAGACAGCCACAATATGTGTTTGTGTGATGATTCGATGCACATGTCTCCCCAGAATATACAAACTGCCTACATGACATCATTGGAGTGCACAGAACAAAGGCGACTGGGTCACAACACGATTTTCGTACAATGACGCGGAAACAGTACCGGTATGTGTATAAAAGTTGTTAGATGATGTTACCCCATGTTATGTTGTTCCTTGGCAACATGCTTATTCTGAGAACTTGACCACAGAATTCAACCAAACCCCTATGTGCCTTGTTGTAAGGTAAGGTGTATATTAATAAATAAAGAGGAAGAATAAAACTTGTAGTCTTGTTTCTGTCCTGATACACCTACGTAAACCAAGAGGAAGAATAGAACTGGTAGTTTTATTTCTGTCCTGACATTTAGTGGTGACCCCGACGTGATTAAAAGCCGGTATCGGTAAGTCGATTTTCTTACATTATTATCATAACAAAGTGAAATTCGCAAGATGATAGCAGCCGTGGAAAGCAGTAAGAACAATTTTTACTAAGAATTACGACAAGTTTATTGAAGAAATTGACTATGAAAATCCCGATAGAGAAGAGAAGTTGTGAAAACGAAGTTGACTGTTGAGAGGTTAGCGGCTGACCTAGACAAAGATGCCGTCATTTCGTTCATGCTGGAGGATGAAAATGCTAACTTTGAGGCCGAGTGTTCAACTTCTGAGGAATATAAAGAAAAGATGGGTCGTACAAGAGTAAAGATGGAGAATTTTACTGAGGCTAATCAGGTACAATTCGTAAGTGTGGCGCAATCAAATGCTTCGTCACCGAATGCAAATAAGAGAAAATTAAGGCTTCCGAAAATTGAATTAAAGACGTTTAGCGGCGAGATTAAAGATTTTCTAAGCTTTTGGAGTCAGTTTAAGAGAATATATGAGGACGAAGAGATGGAAAATGAAGACAAGTTCCAGTATCTGATCCAAGCAACTGTCGAGGGCTCAAGAGCACGAGAGATTGTGGATAGTTTCCCTGCCATCGTGGAAAACTATGAGAATGCTATTGAAAGTCTGCTTAACCATTTGGTAGAGAGGAACTTTTAACGGAATATTATGTGCGGGAACTGCTGTCATTAGTGATTAAGAAAGCTGTCGATGCAGAAAGCAAGAACGTTCGCGACCTCTCTCGGTTGTATGACAACTTAGAAGCTCACCTGGGTGCGCTGCAATCTATCGGCATTACATCGGACAAGTATGCAACCATGCTGTTTCCACTTGTAGAATCTTCCATCCCAGAAGATATTCTGAAGATCTGGTTACGAAATCAGCCAACAGATCGTGAGGAAATTAACGATGATGGAAGACAAGTCTATGGAGATCGCTTAAAACATTTGATGTTATTTCTGAGGAAGGAAGTAGAAAATGGAGAATGAATATCGCTGGCAAGGGCTGGATTTAAATTAAGTGAAGACAAGGTCCAAGGAAACATGAAAAAGGGCATGCCCCTGGACGAAGCCCCTACAATTGCAATGGATCTACTCTCCCAAGAATACAAGAACACTAGAGTTGTCTGTATACTTTGCGACAAGTCTCATGGAAGTAAACAATGCTTCCGGGCACAAAGATTATCGCTGAAGGAAAAGCAAGATATCTTGAGAAAGAAGAACGGATGGTTCGTCTTCTTGAAGTCAGGGCATCGAGCAAGAGATTGTAAACACAAAGTAAGTTGCATTGTTTGTTACAGGATGCATCATACGACTGTATGTCCCCATTTGGAAGACAAGCTGAAGCAAGCATCAGAAGAAATAGCGGAGATAATGCAGAACGTTTCACTGTCAAATCAGTCGAGTTCAGAAGTAGTTCTTCAGACCCTTTTAGTGAATCTTGAGAGTAGGGGGGTAAGGCGGTTTCTGGTTCACCCATTTTATTTGTACCCGACTGTACATGTTAAATAATTAATATCTCTTGAACGCATGTTCCGATTTTGACAAATGACATATCGTTGGACTCTAGCTGACGTCCTCTTTCCTATGGACCTATCGTTACATTTTTTTTTTTTTTTTTTTAGAAAATGTTTGTTTTTGAAAGTAGGTGATAGTTTGTAAACCAAACATGGTAGAACGTTGTGCCGTAATTGAATCGAATGGTCTCTATGACCTTTATTTTCTGTAATAAAACTTTTTTATTTTTTATGTTTTTCTGAAAACACTCGAATTTTGAAAATCCGATATTTTGGAAACTAGGAATTCTACAAAAAAATTGTTTCACATAAATGGAAGGTCCCTACGCCCTCTACCGCCAAAATAAATTTCAAGTCTCTAAGATAAAAACCTGACAGTAGTGTCGTGAGGGGAAAGCTGCTTCCAAAAGCAAGTTGTGAGCCCCTGCGACCTAGGAATGGAAGGAAGGAGTGATGCTAGGAGGACGTGCTTGGATTCGTTTTTTTCGTCTCATTGCGCTCTTTAGGGGAATGTTGGTGTTGAAAAGGTGAAATGCTGGAAACACGGTTTTTTGGGGGGCAAAAACGTGATTTTTGACTTTTTGTTATATCTCGCGAACCAATCATGCTAGAGGCATGTAGAGGGGTCCAAGGACTCGGGGTGACGTCCTCTCTGCTATGGAGCACTCGTTATATTTTTTTAAAAAAATTGGAAACTCGATTTTGGGGTAAACATGTATTTTTTGTGATTTTTGCCGATATCTCACGAACCAATAAGCATAGAGACTTGTACGAGGTGCCATTTTTTCGTCGCGTTGTCCTCTTGCCCAGGATGTTCGTGTTGAGCAGGAATGAAAAACCATGTTGAGGTAAAACCGTGATTTTAGACTTTTTGCCCTATCTCGCAAACCAATAACGCTACAGACGTGTACGAGGTGTCCTAGGACTCGGGCTAACGCCCCCTTTCGAATGTGGTAGATATGTTTTCCAAAAATAATTCACAAAGGGCCTAACGCCATACATGTAGAAAAAACTTTTTTTCTTTACCTGTTTAAAATGTTCATGAAGCGTGATGGTTGAGAGAGACGATACTGCTTTGTGTGTGTGTGTTTCAACGAACCTGTCGCTAACCGCAAGGACCATGCTTAATAGAACAATCGATATTTCGACGGGTCGGTTTATGACAGAGCGAGGGTTCGTTTTTCTGATCTTTCCTATGGCAGATGGATAGAGGCTAATATTTGAAAATGTGTGAAGCACGCTAAGATTTTTTACCCCGAAGGGGATCTTTAACGTGTAAACGATGAAGAGAAATTGGTTCTATGTTGGTCGAAGCGGATACAGAAAACAAACTTGCAGAGGAGCAGACGAGCAGGAGGCGAATGTCATTTGAGCTTATTGGAATGCGCTGATCTGCCTTGACAACAGGTGCAATAGAAAATGACAAAGACGCTTGAAGGTTAAATAATCTGACAACCGTGGTAGCAGGGAAGAGCGAAATGCGTGTGAACACGTGTGAGATGACATGTACGCTAAACAAGTTACATCCTGTTTGCTTCGTACGTGACAAAATGCAAGTTCATGTGAAATTTGACCTGGCACAGGTGTTCACCTTAGGCGTCAGCTGTCCACGGGCACGATAACAGAATGTTCAAAGCGTGGGGGAAAAAAGATTATACATGCAATGTAACATACGAGTATATAAAGACATGTCGTTATCATTTCCGCTCTCACTTATGTTACTACCTTTGAACACACTGCGTTGCGCGAAACACATGGTCTTGTTTAACAGTTTTGGTGTTGGTGGAAAATACTTAACCTTGTTGTGAGGTAGGTGTTTATTTATTAATTTATATATTTATTGATTTATATATATTTACAAGCAATTATTTATTGATTGTTGAAGTTATAAATAAATGTTTATGTATTTGTTTGCAGATAACGTGCATACCTGTTGTGTGTGCGTGTGGGAAAGAGATTGAAAAAGAGAGAAAGACAGACGCTAGAAAAGGAAACCACACTAGCCCATGAGACGGGAATAAAGCAAAGCATTACACGTCAAGGTACGATTTGTTTTTATATATATATATATATATATATATATAACCTGTTTGATTTTGTATTGTTTATGAAATGCATAAACTATATGGAATTGATATGCTTATGGTGGTTTATTTTATTTCTTTTTAGATATTTGGAGAAAAAACTCTACTGCTTTAGCCTCAACAGCTGAAAACCAAGTGGCTTTAGAGTGGAACCATTGTCAAGCAGTCTACAGCTGAAAACTCAGGTGAGAGTGTTCTTTCAAAATAATGTCTTTTACTGCTACCGTTACGTTAACTTGGGAACCCATAAACAGTTGTTTCAAATCGCGCGTGTGCTCTGGTCGTGTGGTCAATGTTAGAGAAATTTTGATTTCCAAAGAATTTTTAGAATCTTGTTTTGAAATTTTTAAAATTGAAATTTCTACAGCGCAAAGGTTGCATATGGCTTTAAAGGTGAATACAGAACTGTTGTGCGATTTCATATATAAAAATAAGGACGTAGAGCATAAAGAGACATTTTATATTAGCAGTAAAATGCAAGAGCTTTTGATAGCCGATAATCTGAACGAGTGGTATCAGTCCAAAGTGGTCAATGCCTTGCTATCAAAATTTGATAAACTGCAACAAGGAACCGAGTGGTTTAGCGTTAAACAAAATTCATTATCTGCAAATCGACATTTGTCAATTCAACCCGTTGAATGCTGGGTCTAGCTTTATTGAAACATCACCAGCAATAGCGTCGAAAAAGGCAGTGGTGAATATTGAGAACCATGATAATGATTGCTTTCTGTAGGCTGTGGCTGCGTATTTGCAGCCAGCACAAAACCGTAATGGTTCTCGACCAGGAAAGTACAAGGCCAAGTTTGAAGAATTAAAACAAACTTTAAATTTAACTCGTGTGTCGTTCCCTATGGACTTAACCGAGATTCATAGGTTTGAACAAGATAACAAGGATTTTTCGTTCATGGTGTATGGCCTTGATGGTAATGGGATTGTGGGTCCTCTTTATGCTACAAAAGAACCAAAACGACACCACATTCATCTTTTATATTTATCTGTAGGAGAGGTGAATCACTATTGTCTGATTAAAAGCTTAAGTAGATTCCTAAGCAGTCAAATGTCTACGGACAAGCGTCCAAAACATATTTGTGGGTTTGTGGAAACGTCGAGGTCTACAACTACTGCAGGTAAGACTGTTTTCACAAAAATAATGTCTATTGTCTGCCACATTTCAAAGAAAACAAAATATTGACAAAACAAAATTAGTATATAAGTGAAAATTTCCCCCGCCCCACCCACCCTACCTCACTGTGTTTGCTCTGGTCATACTTACACACCAGCTTTCTCTCTCTACTCATACATTCACACCTGTCTTTGGGAACAAACACAACCACTTTATTTATTCCCAAAAGCACATTCTCGACATGCACACTCATCCCAAAAGAACTTTTTATTATAAATTTAATATTTTACCATTACAAAAAATAATTTAAGTTACTAAAAATACTATTACTCATTAAAAATTTACAATAAATAAAACAACTTTGTACAGCTTAAAAGAATCAAACTATTCACCAATCAAAAATTAAAAAATATAAGGTTGCATAAAACTTTTCAAAGAGCAAAAGGTCCAAGTGGGTTGCCACTATTTTACAAAATTTACTATTTACAATGACAAAAACCAATATTTACAAAATACTTAATCTACAAGTTACATAAAGCTATGTCCCTAAACGATTAAACAGTGAAATCACACCTCCTCCTCCTTGCGATCATACCCCCAGGGTAGGCTAGTGAGCAGGTCATCAGCCCACACACGTTTGTTATCCATGGAGGCGAGGGTACGTTTTCTCTGTTCCACAAGATACAAATAATGGTTGCTGGATTGTATCCTGCACTGTGTATGAGACATAGCTTTGCCAGTGTGTAAAACCGCTAAGTAATCGTCTACACGTAGCGATTTTACCACTGCCCTACCTACACCTTTTGCTCTTTTGGCTTCCTTACAGTCTAGTGTGCGGTAAGCATACATTTTTGAGGCCAAACTTACGAATTCCGTCATAATGGAATCACCGCAATCACCTCTTAAAACGCCCATTACCTTCTTGTTTTTTATGGGCAGCTGAAACATGTTGTCAGCGCTATAGGAAGAAGTGTCGAACCAGTCACTATGTTGTCTCATAACGTCATAGGGGTTGCAGTGGCGAATGTGGTATATGAATGAGTCCGTATCCATATACAAAAGAGAGACGTCCTCAAAATGGCGTTTGGCAAATTCATAGTGGAATCGATACATGGCCGATTTGGAAAAGTCTAAAATGACTTGGCCCAAGTAAATGGGTTTATCCATGGTCACGCTGGTCTTACTCAATTCATTAGTAGCCAAATCCTCATCGATAATGTTGATCGATTTAAAATTTGGCTTGGCAATGTACCGCTGGGCACCCCAACGCCCCTCCCAGACATTGACCAATTTAATGTAACGGCATTTGCGTACATTCTCCATGGACTTGCCATAAATGCAGTTGTTCATTAATTTCAAAAAAATAATTTCAAACTGCTGTGTTGCCATTTGTCTGTGCTCTGTGTTGAGTTGCATGTATGACTCAAGCCATGTTTTTTGAGCAAAAGAAATACCCCTGTGGATTTTCTTCAACACCAAGCCTTGGGCGAGGCATTGCACCAACATTTGGATATGTAGCACATACCGATTTTTGTTGTAAAGTGTGACCATGAGTTATTCAATTTTCACTTTACTGTCAGAAGGAACCATTTGCTCAAGGCAGAATGGGAAATAGGCATGTTCATCATACAAGGATGAGGGATATTCAATATCCACTTCTAGCACATATCCACAGCCTGTTTCTTGGCTAGCCTTGATCACATCAAATTCTGACACTTGTTTGTCTGTCAGCCAAGCAAACTTCCCATAGGGCAAAGGCTGACTCATGGCGTAACCATACAAATTATTCACGTCATAGTACATTAACTACGATTCTGCTTTGTCTGGTGAATAATCAGGCATGTAGACATTGTTCGCTTCAGCATGGCGCTGGTTAAGTGACACAAAGCCGCCACGAATGCCTTTTTCAAAAAATAGAAACATGTCTACGTCAGTGAGTAAATCCAATTCCATTTGAGTGTATTTTAAAAGCGGCATCAAACGAGAGCCCAGGACTTGTATAATAGTGAGCCGGGTCAAGACCATAAATGTGCTGACACAACTCACGAAATTTTTCAAACACATCAGTGAGCAGCAATACGTCCAGTTTTAGGTAATGCAAAGCATATTCACTTAGCGCCTTCATGCCAAACACTCGCCAAAATTGGCATGCATGTGCATAGTCTTCATCGGAAACAGTACTGCGTGTTAGTTTCGAGTAAAATTTCTCTTGTGGTGGGAGTTTTCTTTGCTTTAACACGTCCCAGCTGTTGCAGAAATCATACGGGAATATACCTTTCCAAATGCACAATTGAAATTGCTCAGGAGCATTAAAATGCATTCTAGTATTTTTAATTCCTCCTCATTCAAGCCATTCACAAGGCTGTCTAGCGAGGATGCCATAAACTTAAAGGAATCCAAAAATCGAATGCTAAAGTCGCTCAACCGCCATGTCAGGGCTGTAAAACGCTCATGGTTTTGGGGAATAATGGTAAACGAGCCCTTGTTGACATGACCCAATTCACGAATCAAAAACTGAATGTCATAATTCGCCAGATTGTGGAAAAAGACACTGATGAAACGAAGGAGCTGGAAAGTTCAAGTTGCATTTACTATGCGCAGCTCCACGAAACATCTGCCATAGGAAAGATCAGAAAAACGAACCCTCGCTCTGTCATAAACCGACCCGCCGAAATATCGATTGTTCTATTAAGCATGGTCCTTGCGGTTAGCGACAGGTTCGTTGAAACACACACACAAAGCAGTATCGTCTCTCTTAACCACCACGCTTCATGAATATTTTAAACAGGTAAAGAAAAAAAGAGTTTTTTTCTACTTGTATGGAGTTAGGCCCTTTTTGATATTTTTTTTGGAAAACATATCTACCACATTCGAAAGGGGGGCGTTAGCCCGAGTCCTAGGACACCTCGTACACGTCTGTAGCGTTATTGGTTTGCGAGATAGAGCAAAAAGTCTAAAATCACGGTTTTACCTCAACATGGTTTTTCATTCCTGCTCAACACGAACATCCTCGGTAATAGGACAACGCGACAAAAAAATGGCACCTCGTACAAGTCTCTAGGCTTATTGGTTCGTGAGATATCGGCAAAAATCACAAAAAACACATGTTTGCCCCAAAATCGAGTTTGCAATTCTTTTTTAATATAACGAGTGCTCCATAGCCGATAGGACGTCACCCAGAGTCCTTGGACTTCTCGTACATGCCTCTAGCATGATTGGTTCGCGAGATATAACAGAAAGTCTACAATCACGTTTTTGCCCCCAAAAAACCGTGTTTCCAGCATTTCACCTTTTCGACACCAACATTCCCGTAAAGAGCGCAACGAGACGAAAAAACGAATCCCAGCACGTCCTCCCAGCATCACTCCTTCCATTCCAAGGTCGCAGGGGCTCACAACTTGCTTTTGGATGCGGCTTTCCCCTCACCACACTACTGTCAGGTTTTTATCTTAGAGACTTGAAATTTATTTTGGGGGTAGAGGGCGTAGGGACCCTCCATTTGTGTCAAACAATTTTTTTTTAGAATTCCTAGTTTCCAAAATATAGGATTTTCAAAATTCGAGTGTTTTCAAAAAACATAAAAAAAGTTTTATTACAGAAAATAAAGGTAATAGAGACCATTCGTTTCAACTACGGCACAACGTTCTACCATGTTTGGTTTTCAAACTATCACCTACTTTCAAAAACAAAAATTTTCTAAAAATTTTTCAAAAATATAACTAGTGGTCCATAGGAAAGAGGACGTCAGCTCGAGTCCAACGACACCTCATTTGTCATAATCGGACCATGTGTTCGAGGGATATTAATTATTTTAACATGTACAGTCGGGTACAAATAAAATGGGTGAAGCAGAAACCGCCTTAGCCCCTACTCGTGGAACGACGGAAAATTGCGTACTGTAAGGGCACTTATTGACACTGGCTCCCAAAGATAGATAGATAGATAGACTGGGGTAGTTTATTGTATAATTTAACTCCAGTGTGAAAAGTTCCTTTTTGATATATGCTTGTGTGTGTGTGTGCGAAATATGAATGTTTTGATTTTGTCTTGTGTTATGCCTATGAACATCATTGTTTGTTTTAAGAAAAACATCTTTATTCATTAAATTCTTTTTAAAAAACATAATACTTTGAAAGACATATATGCAGGGCAGTGGGAGAATGTTTAAATCTTTAAATAGAGGTCTACATGATTCTCTAGAGTTTACATTTGCCATAATTCTAATCGCCCTCTTTTGTATCCTAAACGTGCTTAGTACATCTGGCGACATACCCCAAAATATGATCCCATATCTTAAGTATGAATGGAAATAAGCAAAATAAGTATTTCTTAATGTGTGCATGCTAGTGCAGGTATTCAAAATACGTAACGCAAAGCACATCGACTTCAGTTTAGTATTCAGATATTGTATATGTTTATTCCATTTCAAGTCTTGTTGTATCCATAGTCCTAAAAACTTTGTTTCTGATTTATTTTCTCTTTGATGACCATTTAATGTTATATTGGGCATCGCAGGATTCCTATTCTGTATAGTGTGGGAATTTAGACATACTGTCTTTTTATAGTTTATTATGAGATCGGATATATTGAAGAGAACTGCGGAGGCACTGGGATATAGAGCGGTTGAGTCTGAAACCGTGGTGGGGGAGGTTCAACGAATAAAGTGGAACACAAGCGCTACAACATTAGATTGAAGAGTTTGGCAGGAGACTTTTCATGTGAGGTCCAGATGTTGGATCAGCCCCTAATATGCGGTGGTATTGCCCGCCCTAAAGGTGGTTCCTGGCTTAAAGAACTGAAAGAGAAGGGGGTTCATCTTTCTGACCTAGGAGTTGGACAGCCACCTGTTGAAATACTGATAGGAGCAGATGCGTTAGGAAAATTGTACACTGGTACCATAAAGGAACTGCAGTGTGTCCTTACTGCTGTGGAAACGAGACTGGGATGGGTTGTGATGGGCAAGTTTATTACGGAAACTGAGTATATAACCCATGCCACTATGAAAATTACGCTCCTAACCCACACCTATCGATTACCGGAACTTTGGAATTTGGATGTCTTGAGTATCACAGACCCCTGTGAAGGGCGAACAAATGAAGAGGTAGAGACTGCAGTAGAAACAATTTCAAGGAAACTGTGAAAAGAGATCCTGAGGGAAGATATGAATTAAAGTTCCCTTGGATAAATAGTGTCGAAGAATTACCTGTTAATCGAGGGGTAGCAGAGAAGAGACTGATCTCGACGACATCAAAACTCTGTGCTATTGGGAAACTTGAGTGTTATGATGAAGTGTTACTAACTTGGCTAATGGAAGGAGTAGCACAAATCATTCCAGAAGATGAAGTGCACAGACCTGGACATTATCTATCTCATCATGAGTTGTTCAAAGAGAACTCGACAACAAGTATAAGACCAGTGTTTAATCCTTCTTGTAAGGTGAAGGGAAGGCCTTCATTAAATGGCTGCCTGGCTAAAGGGCCGAATCTGTTAGATTTAATCCCCTCAATCCTCCTAAAGTTCCGTCGAGGGAGGATCGATGTGATTTCGGATATCAAAAAGGCTTTTCTTCAAATCTCTGTTGACGATCGGGAGAGAGATTGTCTGAGGTTTCTTTGGTGGGAGAATCTCGAGGAGAAGAAGATAAGAGTCATGAGACACTGCAGAGTAGTTTTTGGAGTCGACTGCAGCCCATTTCTTCTGGGAGCTGTCATACAACACCATTTGGATCAATGTAAATCATCTCAGAAGGAGGTGGCGGAGAAACTGAGTGATTCATTTTATGTCGACAACTGCGTCACATCAGTTGATTCAGAAGAGGAACTTAAGACATTTGTGGGACAATCTACCAGGATCATGGCTGAAGGTAAATTTGAGCTGAGGGGTTGGGAGAACACTTCCTTACTACCAAATAAAGAAGACTCAAGACCGGCTCAAGTCCTTGGACTCTTGTGGGACAAGAATGAAGATAAACTGTTCTGCAGTAAGGATGGATTGAGCAATGACTCCTGTTCCTTACACATCTTTTGCGATGCTTCACAATTATCCTATGCAACGGTTGTATTCCTAAGGTGTGAAAATACACAGCAAGTAACTGTAAGTTTTCTACAGGCAAAGTCGAGAGTTGCTCCACTCAAAAGTATAACCATTCCTAGGTTGGAATTGTTGGCGTGCCTAATAGGAGTACGTCTAGCCATGCAAGTGAAGAAGGGGTTGAATGTTTCAGACATGAGGATGTATGATTGGACAGATTCAACTACTGCTTTGCACTGGATCACTAGAGAAGGGCAATGGGGAACATTTCTTATGAACAGGGTGAAAGAAATCTGCACCAACGCCAACCCTAGTGACAATGGGACCAATTTTGTGGGAGCCAACAATAGCTTTCAGTGCATTGATTGGGGGAAAATCGAGGTGGAAGCTTCGACCAAGAGAATCCAGAGGAAATTCAATCCACCCACAGCTGCATGGTGGGGTGGTTGGTGGGAACGTATCATCCAAATGGTGAAGAAATTGTTGAGGCGAGTCTTAGGATCTGCATCCTAACATTATGAAGAAATGTCTACAATATTGTGTGATTGTGAAGCAACAATTAACTCAAGACCTTTGACATATATTACAGAAGATCCAGATGACCCTATACCACAGACCCCTGAAATGTTTCTCCAGGACATAACAGAAGTAGGTGTGACCGATCTTGACCACCCGGACCAAGTTGATCTTAGTAAGAGTTATCGTTACTTACAAAGGCTGAGAGATGAATTAATAAAGAAGTTCAGGTCAGACTATCTGAGTCAGCTGGTCCAACGACGGCAAGCAAAGCATAAGGGACGAGAGATGTTACGAGTTGGTGATATAGTTCTTCTCGAAAGTGAAGAAAAGAAGAGGACATTTTGGCCCATGGCCCGAGTTGTTGAAACTTAACCTGGTAAAGATGGTTGTATCAGGGTTGACAAACTGAAAACTACGCGTGGAGAGATGATCCGTCCTGTGCAGCGAGTTTTTCCTTTGGAGATAACAGAGCCTGCTGAAGTACTGACGGAGGAGAAGGTAGTTCCAGATCAGCTGTTAGCCAGAATAGGGGATTATAAGACTCAATATGGGAGAAGGATAAAGGTCCCTCGCAGACTGTTGGACTAAAGAGACCTGAAAACAGGGAGGGGGAGTAACTTAGATGTGTTGTGTTGTTTTGATTCATTTAAAACCAATTAAGTTATCGATAGAACCAAAAGGTGGGAGGATGCTAGATGCTGTTACCCCATGTTATGTTGTTCCTTGACAACATGCTTATTCTGAGAACTTGACCACAGAATTCAACCAAACCCCTGTGTGTCTTGTTGTAAGGTAAGGTGTATATGAATAAATAAAGAGGAAGAATAAAACCTGTAGTCTTGTTTCTGTCCTGATACACCTACGCAAACCAAGAGGAAGAATAGAACGGGTAGTTTTATTTCTGTCCTGACAAATGTGATTAATTTGTTCCGTTGCAGGAACATAAGTTTCTTAAAATTCTCGACAGTATTACATCTTTCCCAGAAGCCAAAGGCGTATCAGAGATGGGGGCGGTGAATAATCTATATTAATACAGTATTATTATTATGTTATTGTTATTATTATTTACGTTGCACCGACACAGATAGGTCGTATGGTGACAATGGGATAGAAGAGGGTACGCGCAGAAGGATGCGGCCATGGCCAATGGCCTTAATTAAGGTAGAGCCCCAGCATGTGCGTGGTGTGCAAATAGGAAACCACGGACAACCATCAGCAGGGCTGCCGACAGTCGGATTCGAACCACTAATAGTCTAATACGTTCACACATACCGTACGCGAGCGACAGGCTTTAGAGAATATCATCTGGGTCGTCAGTGTTCTGCATACTTTATGTGTGGGGTCGCCTAACAGTTCGAACAGGTTCGATTCCGTGTCGAACCGGCTACAAATGTATCAGTGTAATTAAAGTGATTGTCATATTTAACTTAAATTCTAACAGCCGCTGCAGACACTGATGACTGGAGAGTTATCGTATGTCAACAAAATGCCAATGATTAAAGTCGCATCGGTGTGGAAGCTGCCTGCAATATGTTTCATATCACATGCAATACCATCATTCTGTGACTACTGTCGGCCAAAGTATTATGTGTACTCGAGTTTGAAGGTTGTTTGTTAAGTAACCAATAGACGTACATAAAATCCAATACCATCAACATTTTCGTCGTTCTATTCTACGTTAGTTCATGTAGGTTTGGATTTTTTAATTTATATTTTAATATTTTTTATCGCAGTTGGAACACAAAACGTGCACGTTTTTTAAGCGTGTTTCAACCATGCGTCACATTTAAGAATTATTATCTCAAAAGCCCGTCATCAGATCGAATCCAAATTTTAACACAATATACATTGGAATGTTGTATAACTGGTTTATTAATTTCACAATTGTGTGTGTTCAAGAAACAATTACATTATATTAGATACCCATTTCTGTACTTAACTCATATTTTTCAAAAATCTCACTTGCACCCAACGAGCTTAAACATTACTATAGAGAGGCAGGAGCGCCGCAAGACTGAAGCTACTTGAAACTGTGTCCGCCATTTTCTCTGGAGTCAAGAGAAAGGGGGAGGAGCTATACCATATGTTGAAGTATCAGAGCAGGGTCTGTTGGAACATTAATAAGAAACATATTTACGACAAATTATGAAGTCCAATCACTTCTTAAACTTTCAGAATAGTTTCGAGTTACAACAATAGTGCTGTAGGCTATTTACACTGCATGATTGTAAATACTGTCCCTTAAGTTAAATAGAATCAGCTTTGTTAAAACTTGTCTCACTTGCCGTCCTCGCATTCGAGAGGACTTTTCTCTGAGTGCATGATATACTCTGCAAGTGAAGTAATACTTCAATATATGCCTTATCAGATCACATAATGCGATTCTTCACACGGTTCTACTGCAGTGAATAGGTGTTCAAAGGAAGAGAACAAACATCAGTTTAACCTTGTAAATACCTTGGTCTCTAGTTTGAGCAAGATATTTTTGCAGTTTTTGTCCAAGATATGAGCATTACTCCTGAAAACACATTCTGCTGTCTTACACAAATATTTCAAGTCATCGGATGGATATACAATGAGTTGCCCACTTCTTTGCATTTTATGAGACCACACTTTGCGTCATTACTCATTGTCAGTAGAACATCTAAGCATTCCACACATTTGATTTTCTTCGACACATTTCTTATAACGCTACCTGCAACATATTCTACCCCTTGATCACTGAAAGGAAAGGGTTTCAAAACACTCTACATAGTCAAGTTCACTTAGGCCTACAT
Source organism: Meconema thalassinum (assembly GCA_946902985.2). NCBI lineage: Eukaryota > Metazoa > Arthropoda > Insecta > Orthoptera > Tettigoniidae > Meconema > Meconema thalassinum. The sequence continues at coordinate 1,852,000,195 of OX336388.2, forward strand.
CAACATTAATTACAATAGGCTGCATAATGGGAGGACTTAGGATTAGACTATTATCTGTCTTCACATTAGCTTTAGGGGAAGGATCAATTTGAGCAATTAAGCATTTCCTATATGCAGCTTTGATGTCTAAGGCATTGGGATTGTTTCGGTATTTTTCAACGGGAATCTGGGACAAAAACAATTCCTTCTGTTACGGTATCAGTACGGATATATATCGAATACCGAATAGGCCTGTAACAGACATTAATAGAAAGCAATGGAGACCAGATGTTCTGGAAAATTGATAGTAACATCCTTACTGTATCCATGCAGTGAAATATATTAGTAGCACAATTAGGCTATAGGCCCTACTTAGGTAAAATAGGATATATCTGTTGATTCATTGCTTCGATTAGTACAGCCGTACGCTGAATATACAGCAGGCATCGCTGCGGAAATTAATATGCAGTAGATTTCAACCTAGTAACCCAAACGACAATAGAAATCACAATTCACTGAACTCATCCCTCGCAATCAGCTGACTGAATGTTTTGACTCGATGACTCCGGAAAACATGGCGGACGTTCTTACCAATATCTTCCGCTAAGAGCGCTGTGAACGGTCCCTTAGCCTCTCTATAGTATCTTTAATTAAGCTCGTTGCTTGCACCCCTTGGCTTCTCACCCCGTCAGATGTCAAACGCATCATAACTTTTTATATGTGGGGACCCAACAAAACTTGACCAAACTTAATACTTTAGCATTTGGATATAAGACTAATGCTGCACCCATAAATAAACAACATCGAAGCTGAAGAAAATGAAGAGGAGGAAGTAGAAGGAGAAGAAGAAGAAATGGTTTAAGCCATTGTGTGTTTCACAATTTTTATTATTTTTATTAACCTTGAGATGTTTTCGAGATCGTCACTTTTGAATGAACACGTCTAGAACCTTTGCCCATAGGTTTTGTTACGTTTCTGCATATAGTGGAACAATACATTTAACTGACATTAAGATTTCATTATTTGATGATTAAAAATGCTGATGTTGGTATGTTCACTTGTTACTTGTACCAATTCGTACGTAATTATCCGTTGAAATGTAAGAGTTCAAATTGAGGCAGTAGTAGTATCTCATGATTTTCGATGGACAAATCAGAAGTTCAAGTGTCTGTGGGGGATGAGGCTTGCTCTGTGAAGTCAGGGCGTGTAAAGTAATAAGTGGTGGAACTTCCGTATGAGTCAATGGTTAAGATGAAGTAGTTATAAATTTCAACACTAGGCGCCGCGCCGAGCATATGGTCTAAAGCACATGACGGGACGGCAGTCAAGCGGTGATACATTACCTCGCAAATTGTACTTGCGTTTTATTTCTATGCTTGTTTTAAACTTCAGTTATCATTATGCATAGGCCTACCAGTGAAAGAGGCCCTTTCTTCACAAGCTAATTATGAGGACGTTATAGACAATTAGCTTTCTTCTCTTAATGAATACGGTCAATAGCGAGAAATGAAATACATATACGAGCAGAGAGGTGAAGGATAACAATTGTCAGCAAATTAAAGAAACAATTACACTGACAGTAATTGAACCCTATAATCCTGTCAGTTAATGATGAGAGTTCTGAGAGATAAGGCGATAACGTTGTTTATTATTTGAGTGGTTACCTGACTCGCACAGCAGCAACGAAGATTGAGATATGTACTTCCTGCATTTGGTCATTGGAAAGTGATTCCGAAACATTTAATGCTGTTAGGGATGTATGTATCCTCACCATGCTGAGAGACTTTGGCGGAAGTGAATCTAAATTTCTCAAATACCCGTCTTTATCTTTATTTCACGTGATGAAAAAAAATGATCGTGTGACCTCCTTAGAGGCCGAGTGCAAGTCTTTCTAATTGACGCCCGTGGGCGACCCGCGCGTCGTAATGAGGACAGGGGCGTATATAGAAAAAAAATCGGGGGGGGGCTAACTATCCTGTAAAATTGTGAGTATTCTCAGGGGATTGTCACAGCAAAATACCCAGAAATATCAACCAATATCGTAGAGCATATAACTTTGTGTAATTATTTTAGATAAGATTCAAAGCGTATATAGCCTACAATTATTACTGGCAATACATAAAAGTTGTAAAATACAACACAACACACAAATAAAATGAACTTTCTATTATGATCTATGGAGTATGAATGACATATATCTAAATATTTGTCAATTTACTAAGCAGAAAGGTAAACAGTTTTTTACATGTATTTCTCAAAAAAATACTGTGGAATTCACAGCTTTACCTCACAAGGCTGAGTGCACCCCGTTCCAGCCCTCAGAATAGAATTAAAATTTGTTGGCAGAGCCGGGAATCAATTTCGGATCTCCGGGGCGGCAGCGAAGAATGCTACCCACTATACCACGAGTTAGTATAATTTCAATTTTAATATTGTTTATAACTTAGCCGATAAGTTAAGATTAGGGTACAACCAAATTTAAAATTATTTTATGCTCTTACCGAAGCAGCACTTTCTTAATTTTTATTGGTATTTTTCGGGGCGAGGGCTGGAGCCCCCTCAGCACCCCCCTTATATACGCCCCTGAATGAGACGGCGCAGTCCCCGAGCCACGGGAATTAACCCCAAGAGATTAAAATCCCTAAAGGCCTGGGACACGGCGGACCAAAGCCTAGCGCGCTAACAATTTAGCCGCGGAGGAGGACATTTCACGCGATGAAACGTGTAGATGTAGTAGTGGAGGCAAAGATGGAGCAAGAAAGCGCGTTGTGGGGCGATATCTTTTCAGATTGTGTGGATATGATCTGTGAACTTCCTGTCTTCCGAAATGTGTGCTGCTCAGAGGATCAAAATAATAACCCCTGGCATTACAGCCCTTGAAGGGCCTAGGCCTACCAAGCGACCGCTGCCCAGCCATTTGGCCTGTAGATATTGGGGTGACGCGTGGTCAGCGCATCGGGTCCCCTCGACCGTTAATCTTGGTTTCCGTGACCGGGGCGCTGTCTCACTGTCAGACAGCTACTCAATTGTCCTCACGAGGCTGAGTGCACCCCGTTCCAGCCCTCACGTCAGTTTCTAAAATCCCTGACGGAGCCGGGAATCGAACCCGGGGCCTCCGGGTGAGAGGCAGGCGCGCTACTCCAACACCACAGGACCGGCGCTCAGAGGATCATCTGTTACTATATTTCCCTAGGATAGTGTTTCATTACATTAAATGCCAGTTCATTTTCCGGGTGAAAGAAATGTCCAGGGGACTGAGATCCAGATCGTCTTCAAAATCAGCGAAAAAGATAATAAAGATCTCTTCTGTTTAAAGGTAAGCTCTATTCTTCTTAAAAATGTATTTTAGTGTGTTCTGGATAGTATTTTATTATGTTCGTATTCCCTTGATGATTTGTTTCGGTTATTCACAACTTGCTTAGTATTTAGTGCAATAGTTCTTTTAATAAACAACTAGCAACCCACCAAGGCTTCGCCCGGGAACAGTTATGAATGGGCAAGGAATTCCTGTCAGACGTAATTTAAGAATGGCGAGGTGCATGAAACATAAATTCCCGTTCCGTCCAAAATAAAAACACTTATATTGGGCAAAGTATCGAAGATAGTGATATGCTCTCGCGGACTTTTTTGGAGAATTTTTCATGCTGAACAATTCTTACACTCATAGTATATTGATATTTTTAACGGTTTGCCCAGCGTAAGCTTAAAAGTGCGCGGACGCCAGGTCCTATTTTCGACCTTTTCACTGAAATCTGAAATCGTTACTGCTTGGCTCCCTTTGATCATAAATAAATTATTTTCTACAGAAATCTTCCTCGAGATTACCTTTACAGAACGGTGAAAGCCGCACCAAAATCCATCCAGTGGTTCTCGAGATTACCCGTAACATTCAAGAATTGGGGACTTTGTTTTATACGAAGTAGAGGCGAGCCAGACAGGCAAGCAGAGGCCAAGTTACACTAGTACCACCTAGCGGCGGAAATGGTCAACTACCGGAGTTCCTTCACTTGCATACTTTACACGCCCAGGTGAAGTATAGCTTACACCCCCACCCTACTTTACCCAACACCCCCCTCCGGAAGTCAAAATGGCATGAATGAGAAGGGGTGCTGGGTGGTTGAATCCTAAAGAAAGAATGTACCCTACATTGAATTAAATTATATCCTGTTAACCCATAAGAAAGAAGAAAAGTAACAAGAATTAATGATAACACTATAAGAGGCCCAAACAAACTAAAATTTTCTTCACTATGGTACTGAAATTAGCAAAAATACCTTTTGTAATGATGAGTAATAATTCTGGCAATGATGTAGTACCGGTAATAGATGTTTTCTCCGCTTTCTATAACCCGCCTGCCATCCCTTTTTTATATGACGACTTATATAGTAAAATTCTAGCTGTTTCTGCCATATGAGTTAATTATTGTTCTTTCAAGGGGCGGAACAGCGAGATCATCTGCCCCTTTTCTGCCATATTCCTGGTAAATTATGGGACAAATACCATATTGCCAACCCAACATGTAGAGCCCCAGATCCCCTTGCTTGTAGTGCAAGCAATAATTTTTAGCCTCGCTCTGCATGACCCGTTTGGAATACAGCGATTTATTTTCAATCCATACTAACTGTTAGTATATCCAGTGGTTTAGTTGGACCGGAACGGGTCGGAACGCCGTTCCGGAAAATATCTTCCCGCTTTAGAATGACGTAACAATTTTACATTCAGTATAAAATCGTTTATAATCTATACATAGCGCTGAAACGTCACGGGTGTACTCTAGCGGACTAATAGATAGATTTTTATTAATTCCATTTGATCAAATACATGCATTCAATACATTTTTGATATAGGACACGTCAGAATTTACATGCATAAAATAAAAGAACTAACAGGTATATATTACTAAGATTATAACTATTTATAACTTATTATAATAGCAAATCTTAATAGATACAATCTTATTGCACAACTATTTACACCTCACTCTATTATCATAATATGAAAACTTAATTCTATAAATACAACAACATACAGCTAGGTATTAAAATTAAATTAAAAAAGTAAAATATAGTTATAGATTCCATCACTCCTATACGCTAAAATATTCAACTACTGAGTAAAAACAATGGCACTGCAGATAAGCTTTCAACATTCTATCAAAGGTTTTTATTTTTGGGGCCAGTTTTATATACTGGGGTAGTTTATTGTATAATTTAACTCCAGTGTGAAAAGTTCCTTTTTGATATTTGCTTGTGTGTGTGTGTGAAATATGAATGTTTTGATTTTGTCTTGTGTTATGCCTATGAACATCATTGTTTGTTTTAAGAAAAACATCTTTATTCATTAAATTCTTTTTAAAAAACATAATACTTTCAAAGATATATATGCAGGGCAGTGGGAGAATGTTTAAATCTTTAAACAGAGGTCTACATGATTCTCTAGAGTTTACATTTGCCATAATTCTAATCGCTCTCTTTTGTATCCTAAACGTGCTTAGTACATCTGGCGACATACCCCAAAATATGATCCCATATCTTAAGTATGAATGGAAATAAGCAAAATAAGTATTTCTTAATGTGTGCATGCTAGTGCAGGTTTTCAAAATACGTAACGCAAAGCACATCGAGTTCAGTTTAGTATTCAGATATTGTATATGTTTATTCCATTTCAAGTCTTGTTGTATCCATAGTCCTAAAAACTTTGTTTCTGATTTATTTTCTATTTGATGACCATTTAATGTTATATTGGGCATCGCAGGATTCCTATTCTGTATAGTGTGGAAATTTAGACATACTGTCTTTTTATAGTTTATTATGAGGCAATTATCTTGTGACCATTTGGTTAACTCTCCTGTAACGGAGTCAGCAGACTGCTGTATGACCTGTTTAGTTTCACCTTTTATTACGAGTGTTGTATCGTCCGCAAACAAAATTTCCTTATGTGAATGAACGTTCTGTGTTATATCATTGATATATAGAAGAAAGAGTAGTGGGCCCAAAACCGATCCCTGGGGTACTCCAAATTCAATAATTCCCTCATTGGACAATGTTTCATTAAGTAATTTGGTTCCATCATCCTTGTGTCTCAAGCTTACTATTTGTTTACGCCTTGTTAAGTAAGACTCTATCCATTTATTAGCTAGACCTCTAACACCATATTGATTTAGTTTGGTAAGGAGGATTTTATGGTCAACTACATCAAATGCTTTCGATAAATCCAAGAATAGGCCAGTTACATGTTCCTTATTGTCAATTAATTTCAGTATACTATTACTACATTCGTAAATTGCTGTCTGTGTAGATTTTTCCGTTCTAAATCCATGTTGTGAGTTTGATAATATTTTATTTTTTTCTATGAAACTTATCAGTCTCTTATACATAATTTTTTCCACAATTTTTGCAATACCAGTTGGTAAGGTAATAGGACGATAGTTATCTAATTCATCTTTTGAACCGTTTTTGTGCACTGGAATTACTTTTGATAACTTCAAAATATCCGGGTAAGTTCCTGAGAGAATTGAACTGTTTATTAAGTGCGTAAGTGGATTTATTATATTTTCTGCACATTTCTTTAAAATTGCATCAGGGATGCCATCAATGCCAGCACAGAATTTATTTTTTAGCTCTTTTATAACTATTCTTACCTCTTCACTTGTGACATGATTTATAAATAAAGAATCACTGCATATATTTATTTTATTATTAGAATTTAGTGTATTTACCTGTGATTTATTTAATAATTTTTGCGGAATTTCCAGAAAATAGTCATTAAAAGTGTTTGCTATTTCCTCTGGATTATTAATCACTTTATTATTTCTGGTCAGCGTAATGTTCCTTTGTATTTTAGCATATTTTCCAGTTTCTTTCTTTATTACGGACCACATAGCCCTGTTTTTATTAGTTGATTGGGAAATAAAATTATCATTATGCATTTTCTTTGCTAGTCTTATTACCTTATTTAATATGCTAGTGTATTTTTTGTAGTATAAATTGAATTCAGGTGTTGTGTGGTATTGTTTATATAATTTGTGTAGAAATTTCTTTCTTTGACATGAATTTATAATCCCTGTTGTTATCCAATTGCTAGTTTTGTTATTTTGAACAGTTCTTCGTTTAAAGGGGAATGCTATTTCAAAATAGTGTTTTAGGGTACTGTTAAATGCATTAAATTTATCATTTACATTTTCTAGTTCATAAATTTCTGACCATGTTTCCTTATTTAATAAGTCATTGAAATATGTAACATTTGATTCAGTGAATGACCTTACGGTTTTATGTTCATAAAATACGGTCACTTTTACACTCCTGGGCGTTTTTCTGGTTCTCTAAGGTTGGCTACACTGCTATTGGATACGGAGAGCGGGAAGTGAGCACATCAACTTTCTTCCGCTCGTTATGTTTGTGTGAATCCAAGTTTAATTTTATGTTTTGCTCGATGTGTTGCTGTGAAGCAGATATTACGGAATCTCTCTGCAGTTAATGAACATCAGTAGCCCCGTAGTACCTTTCAAGTTTTCCAGTGACTATGAAAGTGAGTTGTGAGTCACAACTTGTGACAATGAGTTTACTTAAGTGGCTGGGTTCAAAAAAACGTGCTGGGGATGAAGATGAAGAATCAAAGAATACTAAAAAGGTGTGTGATGGCTCAAGTAAAACTGAAACTGAATGGAGTTCCGAGAACATTAGTTTCATTAAATGAAATCACCCTAAATTACAGATATATACACTTATAATTTTTCTTCACGCACTTTGCGTCAAAGTTTGTTGTCACTATGGATTTCACTTTGCAACCAGTCCAATGTTTTACATATGGAATAGTGTTCCACGGATATTTCCGCCTCTCAAATTTCTCTATGTTGGAGAAATAGACATAATTAATGTGTGAGCACTATGTATTTATGATGTCCTATCACACGCATTGAAGGTGTTCTGATATATTTATATCACCATAGAACTTCCTAATTTCACTGGAGGTCCCCTCCTTATGGTGACATTTAATTCCACTTATCACTGAGCACACGATCACACTATTGTGGCAGCGCCTCGTGACCATAATACTTAATCTCTCTTTAAAGTAGATTAAATTAAGATTGACTTCTGAAAAAAAAAAAATAGTAAGTGCGCATTACATATAACACCAAATATTTCTGTGCCGTAATCGCCCTGTCTTGTTAAGTTCCCGTAGACCATATTCTACTTAATACTAGTTCTCAACACTGACCATTTCTCCTCACACAAATAATACCTTTGTACAAATTACCTTAAATTACACACTTACAAATCTTACATGGCGAGGCCGTAAACAGAAATCACGTGTGCTGATATGTATGAGTTTCATGAAGGACTGTCTCGCATTCTGATGGCCCATCTTTTATCTCGTGGACGCCTTAAGCTAACAAGCCCTATACAAGCGCTCCCCCATCTCTTGGAGATAAATGGGAACCCATCAGCGCTGCCAAAAATGGCCTTGGTGCATCGAGACAATTTAGTGCTCAACAGCATCCGACAATCCCGTCATATTTCCCTGTACCTTAAAAACTCTCATTTACTTACATACTACCCCCCTGTGTGACTTCTGATACGCCTGCCTTAAGACCAGATCTTCCACGCACCAGACACCACACTTACTCATTTGATAGGCTGGCTCGCCAGCTAAACACACTCACTTTATGACACATATTTTCGTAGACTATGTATATTATACGTTCCGTATAATCTGTTTCCCTCACTATTCTCCAGCACATATGCTGTTTTCCCAATACGTTTGGAAACTCTAAATGGGCCCTCGTAGAGATGAAAGAACTTGGACATGACTTTCTCTAGCTTATTTGACTGTTTCGGCACTCTAAGTAAGACTCTGTCTCCCGGCTCGAATAGGTCAAATTTAGTTTCTTTTTGTTGGCGAATTCTCTTTTGTGCTGACTTAGATAAATTCTGTTTCGCCAACTGGACAGTGTAATCCATCCCCGGTTGCTTACCCTCATTTAATCCCAACACCCTCGCTAGTTCATTTTGTGGTCTTTTTCCGAAGTGAACTTCGTATGGCGTCAATTTCGTGCTCTCATGCTGGACAGAATTCAGCCAAGTCTCGACCTTGGGAAGATGTCCAACCCAGGCCGCATGTTTGTCATGCACTAGAGTCCGAAAAAGACGAGCCACTTCCCTTAATGGACGCTCTGCAGAATTACCCTGAGGGTACCTTACAGAGGAATGAACGTGTGTTATACCAGCTTCCTGCATACTGGTTCTCCATTTCTTTGCAGTAAACTGTGGTCCACTGTCAGATAGTATCCTGAGAGGAATGCCAAACTCAGGTACATACTTATTAATGATCAGACGGCTACACGCTAGTCCCGTGGCTTTCCTTAGCGGATATAGCTTGACATACTTACTAAAATCGTCAATAACTATAAAAATGTACTCGTAGCCGTACTGTCCTTTAACGATCGGGCCAAATAAATCCACACACAGTAGTTCGCCGGGACTACTGGTGAGAACTGCAGATCTCTCCCCCACTAAATATTTAACTGGATATTTACTCCTTTGACAGGTGTCACACTTAGCTAAAATCCTCCTAACGTCCCTTCCCATTTTACTCCAAATGAAGTCACGACCAATTTCATAGAAGACCTTGGCAGCACCAAAGTGTCCTAATTCCCTATGAATGAACCAAATTAGCTCCTCCCGCAAAGTGGCAGGAACACATATTGCCCACCGATTATTCCTACATTTCCTTGCAAGAAGCCCATCCTGCATCTTGTACGTGAACCGTCCTACTTTCACATACTCTTCTTCACCTATTTCCAACCTAGCCAGTGGCTCCTTTAACTTAACGTCATCACGTTGCTCCACTAGCATATTTCTCAGTGTCTGTAACGATGCCCTGTTGCTACTGTCCACACATGCACATATTAAAATACCGTCCTCTGCTTTAACCACAGGATAATCCCTACATAAATTAGTGTCCCTCGATAGCATGTCTGCAAGAATGTTATCTTTACCTTTAATATATTTTACTGTGAATTCGTATTCCTGCAGAGCAAGAATCCACCTACTAACTCTGTTAGAACTGAGTTTACAAGTCCTCATATACAGTAATGCATGGTGATCTGTGTGGATCTCAAATTTCCCCCCTACTAAATACATTCTAAATTTCCCTAAACTGAAAACAATACCTAAAAGCTCTAACTCAGTAATCGTGTATCTTTTCTCAGCTGCTGTCAGTCCTCGCGAGGCTAAAGATACAATGCACAGATTACCCTCATCATCTTTCTGACATAATACTCCAGCAATGCCTATATGTGAAGCATCTGTCATAACCACATATTCCTTATCTTTTAACGGATATTTCAGCACTACAGCTTTCTCAAAACCTTCCTTCAGCGCTCTAAAAGCCTGTTCATGCTTGGACTCCCATCTCCACCGAGTCCCACTTTTAAGCAATTCCCTGGATGGTTCTACCAACCCTGAGTATTTAAGAACGAACCTCCTGAAAAAGTTGCAAATTCCCAGGTAAGTTTTTAACTGTTTAACATTCTGTGGAACCTCTGCGTTAAGTATCTTATTAACCCTACTTTATTCTGGTGTTACACCTCTACTCGACACTCTATGACCTAAAAATGTCACTTCTGACTGACAGAATGACGACTTAGACAGCTTCAAAGTGAACCCTGCCTGATCTAAATTCTGAAAAACTATATCTAAATGACGTAGATGCTCCTCAAAACTGCGTGAACTAATTACCATATCATCTATGTAAATGGTTACAAACTCTCCTGTGTCATCCCCTAATGCGATGTTTAAAGCCCTAATTAAAGCTGCTGAACTACTCTTTAACCCATAAGGTGTTCTACAAAATTGATAAAGGTTATATTTATGACTAAAAGCTGTAAATGGTCTATCTTCGTACATAAGTGGCACTTGCCAAAAACTGGAACTCAAATCTACACAAGTGAAATACTTCTTCCCCTCAAATGTTTGCATTAATTCTTCTATTGACATAGATTTCAGCTGATCTGAACTAATTCTACTGTTAACCAAACGAGCGTCTAAACAAATACGAACTGTGCCGTCGGTCTTGGGTACCGTTATCAAAGAATTAACATACGGACTGTTAGAGTGCTCAATAATCCCATCTTCAAGCATCTGATTAATTTGTGCCTCAACTGCACTCTGATAAGCGAAAGGTACAGGATATCTATGTCCTGTGAATACTGACCTATCAATAACGTTCAATGAATGTGTATAGCAATTGGCCATACCAATGCGATCCTCAAACACTCTCCTATTACACCATAACACATCATAGAGCCGAACACACTGTTCATCCTCTATATTTCCCTGAAATGCAGCCTCACGTAACGAGTCCTCTAGACTTCCGTTCGTAATCACACTGCCCACAAAACATGGAGAACCCCGCTCTACGGCTGGCGATATCTCATTTAAAGTACAAATCACACCTACAACACTACTTCTCTGAATTTGGTCATTGAACGCTACTTCTACTTCAGAATCTCCCCATTTAAATTTCAAACTCCCTACATCATAACATAAGTTACCAGACACTCCACTTAGCCACTCTGAACCCAAGATAACACTGAATACTAAATTTGGAATTACAAGGCAAATCTGCTTCTCTACATGATTATTAATTTTAATGTCTACTAAAACTTGCTTAGAAATTACTTTAGACCTCTTCCCAACAGCTGTGATAACAAAAGTGCTTTTAATTGGCATCTCCTCAAAATTTACTCCAGTTCCTTTCATTTTATCATAAAATGCACTACTTATGCAACTCTTCATACAACCACTATCAATTAAAACATCTGTGTACGCCTCGGACACGTTAAATTTAACTATGGGGCTCTTACTAACCACTTCCTGAATAATACCTTCATCATTTAGTTCATGTAATAATTCATTTCTTACGTTTAGGTCATAGGGTTCCTGTATAATTGTATGGACAGGGCATGCTACAGACTGAGATTCTGACCTTACTTCGCAGCCTGGTTCGCGTTTAAAGAACCGCTACAGCTGGCCGTAGTACTACTAACTACTAAACTGGTCTGGTTGTTCTGGGCTGTGTTGTCATTGTTTGGCTGTATATTACTACCACTAGGCTGTCCTCTTCCTTGACCCCTATTCTGGTTGTAATTATTGTCATTATAATTTCTCCCTTGATTTCCCCTGTAATCATTGTTCCTCCCTTGATTTCCCCTGAAATCATTGTTCCTCCCTTGATACTGATTACCATAGCCATTTCCTCTGTTCTGATATAGCTGATTATTATTTCTATTTTGAGCGTTGGCCCCTTCGCCACCGTTCCCTTGAACTTCTTGATGCCTGGCTTCATTAGGTCTATTATTATTATTATTACCCTGGTTCCGATTGAAATTGTCCTCATAACCCCCTCTCCCTAGTGCATCAAATGTGCTTAACAAATTTTCTACTTGTGATATTGTCTTTACATTCTGGATACAAGCAGCCTCCTTGATCCTATAGGGAAAGTGCCTAAGTAGCAACCTTACCACATCACTTTCCTCCTTCAAGCCATCCAGATATTTACACACTAATACCTGCCCTAAAAAGTATTCGGTCATGGTGGAGCTTCCTTTAGGGTTATATTTACCACACACTACTCCCTCACGATGCTGCGACTGAATAACCTCATTCCAGAACTTTTCACAGAATTTCATTTTAAAATCATTAATATCAGTAAACTTGTCTCTGTAGACAGCAAACCAATTCCTCGTTTCCCCCACAAATACTTGTTCTAAAATTTCAACTACCTGGCACCACTCAATACTACCATTTTCCAACCTCTCCCCGAATTTATTTTCTATAGTGTTCATGAACTCCATTGGGCACCCCTGTCGATTGCTGAACTTACCCAGTTCTACCTCCCTGTGTGTGCTATTCACAAAAACTGGCCTATTCTGACTATTTTCTTGCCTGATCCTAGCTTTTAATTTTAATTCTAATTCTGCGATTTTCTCCTCAGCCTTCCTCTCAATACTGTTTACTGTTAATTTAATGTTTCCTTCTGATTCTTCTACTTTATCATATAGCTTTGCTTGTTTCTCCTCAATCTTGCTAATGCTCTCTCTATTACTCTCTCTTAAATCATTTACTTCTGCAAATATTTGCGAGTGGACTTTCTCAATTCTACCCCCCAGCTGTTCCTTAACCTCTTTAGTTGCTACCTGAATTTTGTCAATTTCTCCCCCCAATTGCTTTTTGACCTGCTGTGTTTCCAGTTGCACTAGGTCTTTTAAATTTTCAGCCTGTGTACTGATTCTAATTTCTAACTCCTCCTGTACTTTTCCTAATTTCTTGTCTACATCTGCAATGATCTCTTTAACCTTCTCTTCCATTACTCCTCTGATTTCTCCTCTAATCTGCTCCATTTTCACACTAATTTCCTTGTTGTTCTTATCTAATTTTGCATTATTCTGTTCTAATTTTGCATTTAAAGCTTCTGTACTTTCTTTATTTTCCCTACTGTTTTGTTCTAATTTTGCATTTAAGGCATCTGTACTTTCTTTATTTTCCCTACTGTTTTGTTCTAATTTAGCGTTGTTTTGTTCCAGTTTAGCATTTAAAGCGTCTGTACTTTCTTTATTTTCCCTACTGTTTTGTTCTAATTTGGCGTTTAAGGCATCTGTACTTTCTTTATTTTCCCTACTGTTTTGTTCTAATTTTGCATTTAAGGCATCACTACTAACTTTGTTCTGATACATGAACTCGAGAAGTAAAGTTTTTAATTCTGGTTGGCCGCCTACACTCCCTGTTTCAGTATCGGGATTTACCTCCGCTACCCCGGTACTACCATCACTTGACATACTGCTCGTATCATCACTCTCCAGTTGATGACCACTACGTAACCTCATCTGTCTTTCTTTCTCATCCCCCATAATGATATACACTGATAAAGACAAATAACCCCCAAAATACAGGCACAGAAATATATACCCTTCTCCTTCCACAAATGTTATTAGGTTTTCAGCCCCAAGTTGTCGGCGACAAATGAAACGTTTTGCTAGCCCCTAACTGTTGGGTGATAAATGTAACTGTTTACCTTTGCCTAAGCTATGTTGTTTTAATGGGCGCCAAGACCTCAATGCAATGTTGAAATCTAAATTTGTATTTAACAACGTCTAGCTCTGGCAGAACACCTTCAAGACACTATTCACTCAGATCGTGGTATGATTTGATCATTAACCCAACAAACAATTGTATCAGGAGAAGGAATTGGTCTATATCTAATGCTACCTACTGAAAGCAAAGATTGCATTGTAAAAGAAATGAATTTATTATATAAAACAAGTATAGCAAAATTAATAATAATAATAAGTACAAAATTTAAATTGGAGCGTTGTGATTTGAATATTACCGATAGAAAATTACGTGAAAACGGAGTCTGATAAATTGATTTTACTCTTATTTCCAAGCTATGAAGTTACTGAAATATGAAATGTAAAACAAAGAAAAATGAGAGATTGCGTATTTCTGCGTCATTTGCGCTTACCATTGGAAATTGCCAAGGCATTTCCCTCGTACTTGCTGATGCCGTGAGCTTCCCACAGTCTCCTGGACGTCGTCATCTCCGTCGGAATTTGATGATATTCTGGTAGATTAGATAATTCTATGGTCCGTACCTCGGACCCAAACACTCGTACAACCGCACTGGTTAAGTTTTGCAAAAGTTAGTCTTCAACTCCACTGAACATCGGAGCGACACGCACTTCCAACCGTACTCCGCAAGTTCTACACAGATAGTCCTAACTCCACCGAACATCGGTGCGACTCTCGCGTATAACCATACTCCGCAAGTATTTCACAGATAGTCCTCGTTTCACGGCGCGTCGAACGATATATGCACACGTTGGCTCCCCCACTCTTCAGCCGGCTTCAGCTTGCGTGGTCCTCACTGATTGGTTGACCCACCGCTAGTTCCCCTCCTCTGGTTTCTTTACACTCGGCGCGCGAGAGGGAGAAGTCGATTTCCGTCCCAACAATTCGCCTTTTCTAGACCTTGCGACCCAAGATTGCGTCATGCTTCTCGACAAGATTAAGCGTGTACTTGAAATCCCAGTGAGTCACGTCTCTCGATATACCCTAACTGACGAAAACTCCGTAAAATTCCGTAATCAGATAATTTTCTATGATATCGTCGTTCGTAATAATTTGCTGGATAGCGTTTTCTAAGACATAGAAAACCTATCTGAATGCTAATAATTTTTATAAAATGCTCCGGAAATACCTTAATAATAATTATAATAAATTAATAATAATAATAAATTACCATGAAAAATTCTCTTGGCTGAACAATTTGCCGCGTAAATAAATATAGAATGGCTTCCTACTGACTTATGCCAGTTGCATAAAACCCCTCGAAAAACACGTTACAGTAGTGAGAACGAAATGAAAGTGACTTTCTGTTGAAGTGTGTGATACGTAGCCTATTCGTTTCGTTCCACTGTCCATGTTTGGAACTGTGCATGTACCTTACCATGTTTCGTATAAGGTAGCAGGTTTTCAGTATAATATTTGTGAATCTGATTCAACGTTTAGGTGGATGGTGATGTTTCTTCGAGCTGTTTACTATAAGGGTATATAATTACTGTAGGTAGGCTACAGCACTGCATTAGGCCTACCGGTAATAATTTAGATGATGAATCCAGTCCAGCCACTAAAAGGGGGTTTCCTTGCTTTCATTAGAGGAGAAACACGAGGTTAAGTGACTAGATAGGCCAAAGCCTCACCATTAGATCACTCAGACTGTTAAGACAAGAACTAGAAGTTTTAACAGAAATTTTCATCCCGAAGTGTATGATAAATTTGACCGGATGTGTGGTTGTGAAGTGACTAATATGGTATTTTGTTTGGGGGTGAAGATTCATGGACAAAGAATGGTGTGAGTGATCTGCAGCATCTTCATGACCAAGCTAAAAAGCATGCTTCATCAAAATTGCATATGAGGAATACCTTGAACTTGGTCATGTTTGCCAATGTTAATATAGCACAGCAGATGGACACAGGATACCGAAGAGCAATAGAAACTCATAATTAAAAGGTAGCCCAAAATAGGTATGTTTTGAACATTATAATTAACTGTTTTAGATTTTGTGGTTCATTTGAGTTGGCATTGCGCGGTCATGACGAGTCCGATACATCAAGCAATCCGGGGGTTTTTCGTGGACTAATCAATTTCAAATAGTGCTATGAAAACTCATTTGGAAAAAGCGACTGTATTCAAGGGCACCTGAAAAACAATACAGAATGAAATTCTGCAGTGCATGCTTGATGTTTGCCATTAGGAAATTTCAAAAGAAATTAAAGCGTCAGAATTTTTGTCTGTCATAGCAGATGAAACAAGTGACGTACCATCAATATATCAGTTGGTCATTGTATATAGATACTTGGTCAACTTGAAGCCAGTCGAAAGATACTGGGGTTTTATTAATCCTGAAGGGCAAAATGCAGAATCATTGGCTGCATGCATATCAGATGAGCTCAAACGTCACTTTCTTGGTTGTAAACATAAGCTTATTGCTCAAAAGTATGATGGTGCATCTGTTATGAGTGTTTCTAAACATGGTGTTCAGGCGATAATAAAGCAGAAGTATACATCAGCTGAATACGTTCATTGTCATGCTCATCAGTTAAATTTAGTCATGTTGAATGCAGCCTCAATCAACACAAGTGTGAGGATTTTCTAAGTAAACCTTCAAGGACTCTGTTCCTTCTTCTCGAACTCTCCTCAAAGAACTGCAGTTTTAGATGAAATAGTTGGAAAACGTTTGCCTAGAACAATCCCTACTAGATGGAACTTCCAAACAGATCAGTGAATACTGTCTTTGAGTACAGAAGTGAGTTGATAGAATGTATGAAAGTAATTCAGGAAGGCGTTAGAATTAATAATGCATCTACTGTATTCTTCAAGCCTCTGGTTACATTGGTATTTTGAATGATGATAATTTTAATTTTTGGTTGTCATTCTTCCATAAAATCATGCTACATGTAGACATCTTATACAGTCAGCTTCAGAGGTGTGACTGCACTCCAACAACAGTTCTGGCAAGACTAAAATCTTTCGAAATAGAGATTCTGAAACTAAGAAATACCATCAATTCCACATCAGAGCAGTCTGGCATAGTCAAGATACGAAAAGTAGAAACAGAAAGAAACAGACATGCAATTGAAGTTTGTGATGTCATTTTGACTGAAATGTCAGACAGATTCCGTTTTCTTGGCCACTTGGGAGCAGCTGCACTCTTTGACAAATTTAGAGAAAACGAGCTGCACTATCCGGATGAAAATGTCAGTCTTGTTCAACAAGCTTACCCATTCATGGAGTGCAGGAAATTTGAGACAGAACTTTCAATTATTTACAGTACATTAGAATTTAGACACATATCAGGTGTTCTGCAACTAATGGAATTCATTACGGACAATAATATAAGTTCAACATTCAGTGAATGTTTTAAATTACTTCGTGTATTTCTGACTATCCCCATAACCTCTTGTGAGGCGGAACGATGTTTCTCCACCTAGAAAAGACTAAGACGTTCTTACGAAATACAATGTCTCAGGAGATATTATCAGCCTTTGCTATGCTGTCTACTGAACGAGATTTCATCATGCAAATAAGGGACTTCAATGACAGAGTCATTGACATGTTTGCAAGGAGGAAGGAGAGGCGTGTTGATTTCTCTACAAATAGGTGAGTAATGTAGCATAACCTTCAAGTCAAGGAGTACAAATCGTATAAGCTAACATATGTTCAAATTTCTCCTTTTCCTTATTTTGTATATGTTCGGTATCTCAGGGATGTTTTGGCTACTCTTATATCAGTGATCATAGGGATAGTTTTGTGAACCATCATATTTTAGATCCACCAGCCGCCTCTGTTTCCAGACATAGTAATCTGGCACTGTTTAAACCATCACTTGGAATTGGCCGTTTCTGATACAAGGAATGAAGTTACAGGTGTTAACCATTTCCATTCTTTCTTTGACAAATTGTATTCTTTATACAGCATGTCTCCCAAAATTCAAAGGGAACTCAACATTTGTGCTGCTTCACTTGAGCCATGTTTAACATCTCTCATTTCTTTATTTTCTTTGGCGGCCGTCCCGGTAGACTCAGACGCCATGTGAGATACTTTCTGTCCGGACGTGCCTTGAGGCTCTCCGCCTTATTATTTAAAATGTAATGTTTTTCCTTTTTATTTAACATTGTTATTATGCCGAAGCCTTCCATTTACTCATGTAAGTAATACATCTAACCTTGTGTCCACTATGCTCATTTCCTAAATTTAACCTTTCTTTTTTATCTTCGTCGTGTGCTTGGATTTGCTGTGGAACCAATCGTAATGGCGGTCTCCTGTTTTATTTTGTTTGAGTCTTCGTTTAACCTTTTATTTGTGCCGTGAAATATATCTGCGAGTGATTTTGTGAGTGTATGTTTTTCTTGCTGCCAGGTGCATTGTTGCTGTTTTGATTGGGCATATCTTCGAATGGGTCTCCCGTTGTTTGTGGACGTTGGCGTTTCGACCATTCTCCCAACACGAGGCATGACACCATATATTTTAGCCCTTATGTTTTCCCTTCATTCCATGCTTCGGGCAACTGGATCACGGCGGTAACTTTAAGTAGGCCTTACCGTATTCAGCTCGAACTCGGAACGTAAGTTGGGGACCATATAGGTTTAGCATGTTTTGCTAGACTACCTACAAGCACGAGTTGCTTTGTGTTTTATTACTGCATCGACGGCTGGCATTTTGTGTGTTTGATTGCGTGTATGTATCATGATATATTTCACGGACACTTGACGTCATTTGTTTCTCCTTGTAGTATCTTTGGTTTTTGCATTTCTTTTCTCTGGGGACTGCCAGCTCGATCGCATCCCCATTGCTCGCCACTGCCTTAGCGACACGCACACAGCCTCTTGTTTTATCTTTGCTATGCTTGTTATTTGTGGTCGTCATGACAACCATCCATCTCTAGGCAGAGAAGTGATTGTTGTTGACTAGCGGACCGGCTCGATTGCCTCTTGATCTTTTACTTCCTCCCTTTTTACATCGTTTTCACCGAAGTGAGCACAGGTATGAATTTAATTTGTTTCCGTTATTTATTATTGTAAGTTATTTATTGTTTATAATCATCCTTCCCGTTTGAAAGTGACGGTATTTGACCCCTAGGGTACTCTTTTCTTTGAGTGTGTTATTCTGGCCGTTTTTTTTTGTGTGTTCGATTTCACTATAATTAAATTTCCATTTCTTTATCCATGTGTCTTATTTAGTAGTGTTTGACGATCGGGCTGCTCTCTCTCTCTCTTCAACCCTAGGCCTAACTTATTCTAGCTTTCTAGCACCAGGAGGGTATTCCTACCACTCGTCGTGGGACCACCTTCACGGAGTCTGGAGTCGCTCGGCACATCTGGCCTGCAAGTACGGGCCCAGCACAGGTCAGAAATTAACATCCATTTCCACTGCGTACTCCTTTCTTTTCTAGTTGGTTCCAGTGATGCAGCTAGGAGGCACGCCAAGAATATGTTTATTTCAATACGGCGGTGCAGATGGTATCAGTTGCGAGGTTAAGTCTCCTGGTCGCTTAGCCATATCCATTGGATTTTGATATTTCGCTGCATATTTTTCAATGTTGTTTTTATTCTGTTTCATGTTCCCTATTGCATACTATGCAAACAAATATTGAGAGTCAATGTGAACTTCCAAGGAGTATGGACCATAAAAATAACAAACTGTAAGGAGAGTGCAATGAGTTGGACCCTATCAACGAACCCCAGCATTGGTAATGTACTAAACAACCCTACTTCTTGTTTCGTACTCATTTCAGGCGCAGGACGGAGGCATGACATTTGTAGTTATTGTTTTGAATTGTAGCTAGCAGTACTTCTGTAGTTTAGCCATGTATTCTCTCCCAGGTTGTAACGTGAAGAAGGAGCTCTTCCAGTATGACGATGATCTGCTATCGTTTGATAGTGTCTGTGGGAAAGACACTAATCCATTGACTGAGGTGAAAGGCCATCGCAAGGGAGGCGTAGCCAATATAGTGTCCAAGTGGGGAATTTCATTTTCTGGTGAACTGGGAGTTTCGTCTGTATTTGAGTTCTTAGACAGGGTCAGTGAACTCTGCCATTGTTATGACCTCGAACCAGACGACATTGTTGTCTGCCTACCGTTATTGTTGAGTGGTTTAGCTTTAAAATGGTATCGACTTACCAACAAATCTTTCATCTCGTGGGTTGATTTCTGTAAGTCAATAAAGGAGCGGTTTACGACTTATGATTTTGAACATGACTTGAAGGCTGAAATTCATCGCCGTACCCAGGGTTTGGAAGAGCCTGTAGACGATTTTGTTACTGGGCTAATGACTTTAATAAGTAGGTTGTCGCAGCCCCTTCCCCTTATTGAAACTGTTGATATTGTGTATAGAAATCTAGCACCTGAGTACAAGTCTTTCATACGCCGGTCCAGTGTGTATAGTGTGGCTGACATTGTTGATCAAGGACGTGAATGCGAGTTCAATCGGCGCCTGCGCAAGTCATATGTACCCCCACCCCTCCCCTCTGACAGTTTGTTTCCAGAGACTGCATGCGCGGAATCCCAGATTCAGAGGACTGCGCACCCGTCTTCAATATCTCGTCAGGAGGACCGGGCAGTTAACCGTCCCCACTCGCATATTGTCGGGAGTATTCCCAATGCTACTTCTTCTGCGAATCCCGCTCCTCAGGATCAACAGTTACCTCGAAACCCGAACATGTATAACCGTATAAAATGTTGGAATTGTGATCGTTTGGGGCATCATTTTAATTCCTGCCGTGCGCCCTCGCGTGTGTTTTGTCACACATGTGGTCTTCGTGACGTGACGCACATAGCCTGTCCTAGATGTGCTTCGCGTCAGGGAAACGAGCATGGGTCCCCGGTTTAGACCCGCCGGAGTGGCCATGCAATGAAGTTCGCCGGGAAATGAACATTTCCACGACTGGAAACTTCTGTCCTTGGGTCCCTGTAAGTGTTAAGAAATTGTCGATACCCGCTTTACTGGATTCTGGTGCTTCACGTTCATTTATTCAGCGCTCCATCGCGGAACAGCTTCCTGTTACTCAGATTTGTCCACAAGATGGGGGTTTAAAATTTTATTCTGCGGTGAAGTCATCTATTTCTGTTTCTAGCGTTGTAACATGTCATATTAAGATATGTGGTTATTCTTGGGATTGGAACTTCCATGTGGTGGATGACTTATCTACGCCTATGATCTTAGGTTCTGATTTTATGCACAAAGCAGGGTTGAGGCTTGATTTTTCGGATCATTCCTTCAGTTTTTTGTTTAAATCCAAGGAGCGGTTTCATTTTAATACTTGTGAAGCGAGTGTTCCTCGTAATTTTTCTGGTATCTCTGCTGTTCTAATCCCTCCTACTTTATTCACGAGTCAACGTGACGCTTTATCTGATTTGGTGAATGAATTTCCAGATGTTCTCACGTCGGAACTGGGTTCCGCTATCGGCTACGAGTGTCATATTGATTTGACTGATGAGGTTCCAGTTAGGTCGGCGCCATTTTCTTGCTCTCCACCCAAACTCATTGCCATGAGAGAATATATTCATGATCTTAAGGCACGCGGTGTTGTGAGCCCTTCTAAGTCTTCTTATGGTAGTCCAGCATTCCTGGTGCCTAAGAAAGAGGGTACTTTTCGTTTAGTAGTTGATTATCGTCGACTCAATTCTAAGGTGGTGTTCGACAACTTTCCCCTTCCAACTCTGGAGAGCGCTTTTCAGCATTTTCACGGGGCGAAGTACTATTCCGTCCTAGATTTGAACTGTGCATATTATCAAATTCCTCTCGATCCCGAGAGCCGTAAGGTAACTGCGTTCTCCACTCCGTTCGGCCTTTTTGAGTTCAATAAGTTACCCATGGGCATTTCTATCGGCGGACAAGTATTGAGTAGGGTTTTGGACGAGTTATTTGGAGATTTAAAGTATTCATCTGTGTTTAACTATCTAGATGACCTCGTGATTTACAGTCAGTCTTTTGAGGATCACCTGATCCATTTACGTGAAGTCCTATGTCGTCTTCGCAGAGCCGGACTCACTGTTAACCCGGACAAAATCTCTTTGGCTTCAAAGCAAATCAAATTTTTAGGTCACATTCTTTCGGATGTGGGCATAGAAGTGAACCCTGAGCGTGTGCAATGTATCCAAGAGTTCCCTACTCCCACGAATGTGAAAGCAGTCCGACGTTTTTTGGGAATGGCAGGCTTTTACAATAGGTTCATTAAGGGCTTTTCGGACATTTCAGCGCCCCTGAATTATTTGAAGAAGAAGAATGTACGATTCGTGTGGGGCCCCGACCAGTGTCTCGCCTTTGAGAAATTGAAAGAATGTCTTTCTTCTGCTCCCGTCCTTCGAACTCCGGATTTTGGGAAAGATTTTATGTTACATTGTGATGCGAGTGATATCGCAGTTTCTTGTGTGCTTAGTCAGCAGGTGAATGGTAATTTGGCACCCATCGCTTTTGCCAGTCGGATGCTTAATGATTGCGAACGCCGGTATTCCACTTTCGAGAAAGAAAGTCTGGCTGTCGTATTCGGCTGTGAACGTTTCAGATCTTTTCTAGAACATCGGCATTTCATAGTGTATACCGACAATGAAGCTCTGTCCTGGATGCGCTCGCATGTCAAAAAATTGGGACGTATAAATCGTTGGATTCTTCGTCTATCCTCTTTCAGCTTTGACATCATTCACGTCAGAGGCAGTGAAAATGTTGTAGCGGATTGTTTGTCACGCATGTTTGAGGAACCTCCTCCCATTGTTGAGATCCCCGAGCCAGTGAATCTTCTCCAACACATTCCATGGTCTTTTACTGACATCCGTACGTACCAAGCAGATGACCCATTTTGTGTCACATTGCGTAAAAAAATTCTCGGGAAAGATCCTGGTGTATCTGAGTTTTCATTGCGCAATGATGTTATAGTGCATACCGCTCCTCGATCTTCGAAATGTAGGATTTTCGTGCCAGAGAATATACGAAGTATGCTCTTGGCGTATTTCCATGAATCCTGTTTTGGATTACATTTAGGTATGACGAAGACTTTCCATAAAATCTCTCAGGAATTCTTCTGGCCTAATTTGAAAGCGGATGCTTTTGCTTTCGTCCGAAAATGCGTTACGTGTCAACGTTCTAAGCCTGCAAAGAATTCCCGCATTGGACTTCACCACGCTGACACGATGTCATATCCTAATGAGCGCCTCTTTATAGATTATTTTGGTCCCCTAGTTAGGTCATCTTCTGGTCATAAAGCTATACTTACTGTCGTTGATGGATTTTCAAAATTTGTATGGTTATTTCCTGTCAGGGAAATCACGACACGTACCACTGTTAGGCTTTTGACCAATCATATTTTTGGTGTTTTTGGTCCTCCAAAGTTTTTAGTGTCCGATAACGCGAGCGTTTTCCGGTCCAAGTCTTTTAGATCAATGTGTTTTTCTTGGGGAATTGATCATGTCTTTTTGGCACCCTACCACCCTCAGCCAAATCACGTTGAAAGGTTTCATCGTAACTTGAAGGCTTGCTTGAGTGCGTTCCACAACGCAGATCAGTCACGTTGGGACGCAAATTTTCAGTTTTTCTCCTTAGGATTTAACACTGCTCTTCATGAATCGACGAATTCTACCCCTTCGGAATTGTTTTTAGGAAGGCGTATTGTTGATCCACTTCAGCTTCAGTGGAAAATAGATTATCTGGCTGCGCCATCCCGCCGTACCTCAGTCAAAGAAAAATGGGAAGTTGCTGTACGGCATCTGAAAAGGGCACGAGATCGCGTGGCGTCTCGCTATAACAAGGGTAGGCAACCTGTTTGTTTTCAGGTGAATGACGACGTGCTAGTGCGCCTGCACCCACAGAGTTCGGCCAAGAATAAGGAGTCAGCTAAGTTAATGCTTCGCTGGAGCACGCCCAAAACTATCACTAGATTTTTAACACCTGTCACTGTTGAATTGATCTTCAAGGAGAATCCCACCGACGTATCCAGAGCTCACATATCTCAATTGAAACCATTTATTGTGTAACCTTCTTATTTGCTGTGATTAATGTTGTCCTTTTTCTGCGTAGGTTAGCCAACCATAATTTGCTTATGTTATCCAAGGAAGCTAGTATTCATATGGCGTCTCCTTGACCTGCCTATTATTGAACCAATTTTGACCGAGGCAGAGTCAAGTACAAATTTACGAGCTCAAGAAAGAAAATAATACAAGAAGAAATAGGCCTACATACTCTGTGTAACTTAATATTTATTGTAAAAATATGTATTTTTGCGAATTCGGCCAGTAGAGAATTTATATTCTATAAATAATGGACACATTATATCGCTTCTTTGTTATTTTAATACGTCACTTTCATGATGGGTATAAGGAGAATGGCAGACTTTGGCGTCAAAGGGCGAAAGTCTTTTGTTTATGATTTTCGTCCGTGTCTCTATCTACTTTTCTTGTCATTGTAACGCGCAGGCGAACCGTAATACCATTATGACGAGCCCAGGGATCGTCAAAGGAACGCGCGCCTTTGGGGACCCCGAAGGAGTTCTGTCCTGATATTGCGATCGCCGAAGCGATCTGATTATTTTTATATATTACTTCATTTTATAACTGTATTCTTTCTGATATGGCTCAATTGCTTAAGTGATTGTTATATCGATCACCCTCCCCCCTCATATTTTGTGTACTGTTATTGTTGTTGACAAACCACCTGTGTGATAAGGATGTTGTGTATTTTGGAACACTTGGGACATGATTGATTTCAAAGCGGTGGTGCTTAGTGATGTAAAAAGAAAAATCTTTTATTATTATAAATAATTTTTCTTTTGGGGGGTGGTGTGGATCCTGAGCCATGTTTAACATCTCTCATTTCTTTATTTTCTTTGGCGGCCGTCCCGGTAGACTCAGACGCCATGTGAGATACTTTCTGTCCGGACGTGCCTTGAGGCTCTCCGCCTTATTATTTAAAATGTAATGTTTTTCCTTTTTATTTAACATTGTTATTATGCCGAAGCCTTCCATTTACTCATGTAAGTAATACATCTAACCTTGTGTCCACTATGCTCATTTCCTAAATTTAACCTTTCTTTTTTATCTTCGTCGTGTGCTTGGATTTGCTGTGGAACCAATCGTAATGGCGGTCTCCTGTTTTATTTTGTTTGAGTCTTCGTTTAACCTTTTATTTGTGCCGTGAAATATATCTGCGAGTGATTTTGTGAGTGTATGTTTTTCTTGCTGCCAGGTGCATTGTTGCTGTTTTGATTGGGCATATCTTCGAATGGGTCTCCCGTTGTTTGTGGACGTTGGCGTTTCGACCATTCTCCCAACACGAGGCATGACACCATATATTTTAGCCCTTATGTTTTCCCTTCATTCCATGCTTCGGGCAACTGGATCACGGCGGTAACTTTAAGTAGGCCTTACCGTATTCAGCTCGAACTCGGAACGTAAGTTGGGGACCATATAGGTTTAGCATGTTTTGCTAGACTACCTACAAGCACGAGTTGCTTTGTGTTTTATTACTGCATCGACGGCTGGCATTTTGTGTGTTTGATTGCGTGTATGTATCATGATATATTTCACGGACACTTGACGTCATTTGTTTCTCCTTGTAGTATCTTTGGTTTTTGCATTTCTTTTCTCTGGGGACTGCCAGCTCGATCGCATCCCCATTGCTCGCCACTGCCTTAGCGACACGCACACAGCCTCTTGTTTTATCTTTGCTATGCTTGTTATTTGTGGTCGTCATGACAACCATCCATCTCTAGGCAGAGAAGTGATTGTTGTTGACTAGCGGACCGGCTCGATTGCCTCTTGATCTTTTACTTCCTCCCTTTTTACATCGTTTTCACCGAAGTGAGCACAGGTATGAATTTAATTTGTTTCCGTTATTTATTATTGTAAGTTATTTATTGTTTATAATCATCCTTCCCGTTTGAAAGTGACGGTATTTGACCCCTAGGGTACTCTTTTCTTTGAGTGTGTTATTCTGGCCGTTTTTTTTTTTTGTGTGTTCGATTTCACTATAATTAAATTTCCATTTCTTTATCCATGTGTCTTATTTAGTAGTGTTTGACGATCGGGCTGCTCTCTCTCTCTCTTCAACCCTAGGCCTAACTTATTATAGCTTTCTAGCACCAGGAGGGTATTCCTACCACTCGTCGTGGGACCACCTTCACGGAGTCTGGAGTCGCTCGGCACATCTGGCCTGCAAGTACGGGCCCAGCACAGGTCAGAAATTAACATCCATTTCCACTGCGTACTCCTTTCTTTTCTAGTTGGTTCCAGTGATGCAGCTAGGAGGCACGCCAAGAATATGTTTATTTCAAAAGGGCGGTGCACACTGGAACAAAGAGTTAAGAAGATTGGGAAAATATTTACAATAAGATGGGTAGTTTCAAGCCAGATAACTGTAAAAGCTGTCAGGGAAAACTACAGTGCTCTAGTAAAACATTTTAGTGAGGCCAAAAATGACCACCAGAGAGACTCCAAAGAAAGGGCAAAATTCCAAGATCTAGAAAATATGTTAACTTGTGTAGGATTTCTAGAAAATATTGCAATTATGTATGATGCTCTTGTTGAGTTAGCTGATTTGTCATTAGAGTTGCAGAAAAGAGAGACATGTCTGACAGAGGCTCAAAATGCAATCAAGCGCACTATAAAAGTGTCTGAATCTATGTGTAACTCAGCTTCTGGAGAATACTACAGAACAGTTCTTAAAGCAGCAGAAAACAAAAAGTTTAGAAACATAGGATTACATGATTCTAATAAAGTTGTAAAAATTGACAGAAAGCAGTTTTTCAGAAGTCTTGTGAACAATTTAAATAACAGGCTTATGGAAAATGTGTCCACATCATCTCATCTTGGTTCCAGATCTAGTCAGCAGAGACATGAGAGAATGACAAAAGTTATCAGTGATTCAAAGGTACTATACAAAAACAATTGGCCCTCCACTTCTACTTTGGATATCTGCTATGGTGATGAGAGTGTCGGCAACCTTTGTGACTTTCCACATGTCAGACAAGAGGAGGTACATTAATGCTTTTAGAAAGTATGTCGAGACCAAGGAAATTCCAGTGGAGCTGATGCCTTTAATCAAGACTGTATGGACCATTCCCATCTCTTCAGCAGAAGCTGAAAGAGCTTTCAGTACCATGAGATCCACACCGAAAAGAGAAATAGGCTGCTGGTTGAAAGATCAAGCGGACTTATTTTCATAAGCAGCGTAGGACCTCCTGTGCATTTATTTAACCCACAACCATATGTCAAGTCATGGCTACGAAAGGGGAGACGTTCAGCTGACGAAACAACTTGTCGGAAACACGAGGCCGCTGATTTTGACACCCAATACGAGTCCATTTGGAAATTGCTGAATTAATAAGGTGAGTTCCTGTAAATATTTTTTCCAACTAAATCACTGAGTATATCTGAGAGTATACAATCAAAAAACAGTTTCTGCCTAGTCAATACCATTACGTTTATGATTTATCAATACATCAAAGGTACATGTTTCGAGAGCTTAAGTAAATACTCTCTTCATCAGCCTTCTAACTTATAGTCTATTAGCACAAAAAAAGAAACACCACATTTACATACATTCCTCAAAAACAACTTAGAAACCTCATTCAAATTGCTAAAAGCTTCGTTATTAAAATGAACAACAACATGCTTTCAGAAAAATTTTACATTATAAATATGGATGTATACTCCTGGAACATTTTGAAAAGTTTTTCTCTTTTTAAATAAAATATATAATTTCGCATGATGAAATAATAACTAGCAAAACACATTTACTCCATATATTTCATAATAGAGTGAGGGCTGATAATTAAGATATCAAAATTTTCTTAAAAAGTATATTTCTTATGAATATAGTTGAGGGAAATACAAAGTTTTCACCATGTTTAAAAATGTACCGGTATGTTAAAAATTGACTTTTAAAATCCAAAATAAAAACAACCCAGACGGAAAGTAGTTGGTTGTATGAAATGTTCAATTGTTGCTGGTTTTCAATGTTAAAAGTTTAATTCTTTGATGAAATTGTGCGTGAATAGGTCCCATTTGACTGGTGGTATTTCGTTATCCAAAATGAATCTTCATGATTATTTGTCGTAAATATAGCAGAAACTCTCAGTTCACGACAAGCGACTCCGGTGACGTAGTTGATAGCATGCTGAACTGCTGTGTCCAAGATAGCGGGTTCAAATCCGGCCGAAGTCGTCGGATTTTTAAGAGCGTTAAAATCCTTCCGTATGCCTTACTTTGGAGTGGAAGTAAAGCCGGCGGTCCCATGTCATAGATTTATGGCATGTAAAAGATCCTTCCACAGACTAAACATGTGTGAAGCTAAATTGTTAGGTTAGATTTTTTTGGAACGCTCTATCAAAGTTTCAACGTTCCCCACTAGGTATCATTGATATCTGGTAGCGAAAGTTGGAACTACTTGAAATTGAACGGAACTTGTAGCTCACCTTAAGTGTGTCCGCTGGAAGCAGCTACAGACTCAGACGAGCCGAACATGTCCTCGGACACTCCCGGCGCTAAAAGCCATACGATAGATAGATAAGCTGACCCGAGCTATATTTGCGACAAATATTCATGA
The DNA here is from genome assembly GCA_946902985.2 of Meconema thalassinum. Lineage (NCBI taxonomy): Eukaryota > Metazoa > Arthropoda > Insecta > Orthoptera > Tettigoniidae > Meconema > Meconema thalassinum. Next base: position 1,852,028,828 of record OX336388.2, read on the forward strand.
AGATTAATTTTGAACAGCCAAATACCACCAGTCAAATGCAGTGGCGGCCGGTAAAAAGGTTGCAGTGTTGCACAATGACCAGATTAATTCAAGAAAAACAATTAATACCGTAATAATATTTTAGTAATATATGTACAGGAATTCATAATTCTGTTCTTTAATAATTCAGGAAATCTTATAGTAAGTTACTGTGAACTGACTGAGAAAGTGAAGCGCGCCAGTCGTCTAGAGGCGCTCGTCCGTTTGGTCGTTGCCAGGCTCGAGCACCGACCAGATCTCAATAGTGAAAGGTATGGCAGAGATGCTATACTGGGTAAGTCCTATCCCAACAGTTAACTCGGCTGGTCGTTGCCCGCTGACTGCAACCAGGAAGCAGAGGCGCAGGCGCGGACGGAGACATCCGAGATGCTTCGTCAACTGCCGAAACCATGTCTTGCGATGTTGCGCGAAGCCTACTTGTGACACTCGCAGTCCTCGCCCTCGTACAGTATAGAGAGATTTATAGATAGATAGATAGATAGATAGTTTTATTATTTCCAGTTGATCAAATACATGTATACAATACATTTTTGATATAGGACACGTCAGAATTTACATCTATAAAATAAAAGTACTAATAGGTATATACAGTAATAATAATACTATAACTTTTTATAACTTATTATACCGTAATAACAGATATTAAGAGATACAATCTTATTGGACAACTATTTACACCTTATTCTATTAGCATAATATGAAAACTTAATTCTATAAATACAACAACTTACAGCTAGGTATTGCAATTAAAATAGAAAAGTAAAATATAATTGTAGATTTCATCGTTTCTATACACTAAGATATTCAACTACAGAGTAAAAACAATGTCACTGCAGATAAGCTTTCAACATTCTATCAAAGCTTTTTATTTTTGGGGGAAATTTTTATATCCTGGGCTAGTTTATTGTATAATTTAACACCTGTGTGATAAGTTACTTTTTGATATATGCTTGTGTGTGTGTGTGTGAAATATGAATGTTTTGGTTTTGTCTTGGGTTATGCCAATGAACATCATTGTTTGATTTAAGAAAAATATCCTTATTCATTAAATTCTTAAAAAAACATAATACTTTCAAAGATATATATGCAGGGCAGAGGGAGAATGTTTAAATCTTTAAACAGAAGTCTACATGATTCTCTAGTGTTTACTTTTGCCACAATTCTAATCGCCCTCTTTTGTATCCTAAACGTGCTTAGTACATCTGGCGACATACCCCAAAATATGACCCCATATCTTAAGTATGAATGGAAATAAGCAAAATAAGTATTTCTTAATGTGTGTATGGTAGTGCAGGTTTTCAAAATTCGTAACTCAAAGCACATCGAGTTCAGTTTAGTATTCAGATATTGTATATGTTTATTCCATTTCAAGTCATGTTGTATCCATAGTCCTAAAAACTTTGTTTATGATTTATTTTCTATTTGATGACCATTTAATGTTATATTGGGCTTCGCAGGATTCCTATTCTGTATAGTGTGGAAATTTTGACATACTGTTTTTTTTATAGTTGATTATGAGGCGATTATCTTGTGACCATTTGGTTAACTCTCCTGTAACGGAGTCAGCAGACTGCTGTATGACCTGTTTAGTTTCACCTTTTATTACGAGTGTTGTATCGTCCGCAAACAAAATTTCCTTATGTGAATGAACGTTCTGTGTTATATCATTGATATATAGAAGAAACAGTAGTGGGCCCAAAACCGATCCCTGGGGTACTCCAAATTTAATAATTCCCTCGTTGGGCAATGTTTCATTAAGTAATTTGGTTCCATCATCCTTGTGTCTGAAGCTTACTATTTGTTTACGCCTTGTTAAGTAAGACTCTATCCATTTATTAGCTAGACCTCTAATACCATATTGATTTAGTTTTGTAAGGAGGATTTTATGGTCAACAACATCAAATGCTTTCGATAAATCCAAGAATAGGCCAGTTACATGTTCCGAATATTGTCAATTAATTTCAGTATACTATTAATACATTCATAAATTGCTGTCTGTGTAGATTTTTCCGTTCTGAATCCATGTTGTGAGTTTGATAATATTTTATTTTTTTCTATAAAACTTGTCAGTCTACACATGATTTTTTCCACAATTTTTGCAATACCAGTTGGTAAGGTAATAGGACGATAGTTATCTAATTCATCTTTTGAGCCGTTTTTGTGCACTGGAATTACTTTTGATAACTTCAATATATCCTGGTAAGTTCCTGAGAGAATTGAACTGTTTATTAAGTGTGTAAGTGGATTTATTATATTTTCTGCACATTTCTTTAAAATTGCATCAGGGATGTCATCAATGCCAGCACAAAATTTATTTTTATCTCTTTAATAACTATTCTTACCTCTTCACTTGTGACATGATTTATAAATAAAGAATCACTACATATATTTATTTTATTAATAGAATTTAGTGAATTTACTTGTGATTTATTTAATAATTTTTGTGGAATTTCCAGAAAATAGTCATTGAAAGTGTTTGCTATTTCCTCTGGATTATTAATCACTTTATTATTTCTGGTCAGTGTAATGTTGCTTTGTATTTTAGCAGATTTTCCAGTTTCTTTCTTTATCACGGACCACATAGCCCTGTTTTTATTAGATGATTGGGAAATAAAATTATCATTATGCATTTTCTTTGCTAGATTATTACCTTATTTATTATGCTAGTGTATTTTTTGTAGTATAAATTGAATTCAGGTGTTGTGTGGTATTGTTTATATAATTTGTGTAGAAATGTCTTTCTTTGACATGAATTTATAATCCCTGTTGTTATCCAATTGCTAGTTTTGTTATTTTGAACAGTTCTTTGTGTAAAGGGGAATGCTGTTTTAAAATAGTGTTTTAGGGTACTGTTAAATGCATTAAATTTATCATTTACATTGTCTAGTTTATAAATTTCTGACCATGTTTCCTTATTTAATAAGTCATTAAAATATGTAACATTTGTTTCAGTGAATGACCTGCACTTTGATTTCACTCCATTATCATTATTATTGATTGTTTCGGGTACTTCAAAACTCAGTATTTGTCCATGGTGGTCACTAGAACCCTATAACTTACGTTGTTTTGTTCTCTGGAAGGTTTTCATGTAGACTAACTTATATTCCATTTAATCCGATGAAAATGTGATGTCTCTGAAATGAATGAGGTACATCCGTTTTACAGCGTATTTCTTTTTAATGCAGCCAATGGCCATATATTTTTCTATTCAGAACGGGTCAGGGAAGGGATTATGAAAGGAAATTGGCTGTGGACCTATTGAAAGGAACCGTCCCGGCATTTGCCTGGTAGTGAAATTGGGAAACCACGAAAACCATTTTCAGGGCGGCTGAGGTGGGATTCGAACCCACGCTCTCCCGTTTTTAACAGTAATAATAATGCATTTTATTAATCCCTTAACGAGTCAAGGACTCATATACAAAGGAATCGTACAGTTTTATCATGTTGGCGACAAATTACAATTCAATGTTTAGTTTACAAAGTTTTCAGTATGAAAATATATACAACATTTTGTAGCTTTGATAAGTTTTTGTACACAATGTAGTCTTCTTTTGTCTTCTCAGATTCTGGAATTTCTTCAAACTGACCATTTATAATCTTTCCACATAAACTGTTTTAGCCTCATTTTAAAGATTGCTAGGCTAGGTGCAATTTTTATATTTTCTGGTAGTCTATTGAACTTTACAAAGGCACTACAATGCTATTACTGCCATATTGTTTGGAATTGGTATGGAAAAGTGATATGTCATCTGCATGTCTAGTTTTGTAAGCGTGTAAATCAGATTGTTTAGTGAAGTTTAAATTTGTGTGGATACCTTTGTGTAGGATTTGGTACATCAGGACATTTGATTTGATTTCTGCATTTAGGGCTACTGGTTGAATTTTACTCTTAATATAAATGTGTTTGGTTGGTGTTAAAAACGGGGAGTTATACATATTTCTTATGGCTCTATTCTGAATTACCTCAATTTCTTTTTTTTAGGTAATTTGAGCATTTTATCCAAATTGTATTCAAATATTGTAAGTGGCTATGGATTAAGGAAAAAATACTTTCCTGAGTAGATATTTTGGTATATAATAGCTCAATTTTTTATCATCCCAGCAGCAGGTGATATTTTTTTTAACTAATGCATCGATGTGCTTTTTCCAGGAGAGATTTTCATCTATTATTAGGTCTAGGTATTTGACAGATGAGACCCTTTTAACTGCCTTTCCATTCAGCATTATATTCTGAGTGATGTCTAACTTTGTTCTACGCTTAGAGATTATTAAATAATTTGTTTTATCTTCATTTATTGTTAATTTATTAGACTGGGTCCAGCCAAGTATTGTATTCATGTCCTCCTGCATTTGTGTAATCAGGGTGTTGGTGGTGTACGCATAGTAAAAGATGCATAAGTCATCTGCAAACAACGTTATATTACCATGAAAACTGAGTGTTGCTATGTCATTAATATATACTAAGAAGAGGGAAGGATTGATCCTTGGGGCACACCGTTGGTAATATTTACTTCCTCACTTCTGTAGCCATTTATTTCAACATACTGCTTACGATTAGATAGGTAATTTTTGAACCATGTCCAAGCTACTCCTCGGATACCTGCTTTATCAAGTTTCCCTAAGAGAATGTCATGGTCAACAGTATCAAACGCCTTTCTCAGATCTATGAAAAGGCCACTCGCTGTCAACTTATTGTCTATGACATCCTGCAAGTTAGAGATTATATCAATTGTGGCTATTTCTGTGCTTGAGTTTTCACGGAATCCATACTGCTCTTTGTAGAAGTAATCATTTTTATTTAAAAAATTAACAATTCTGTTTTTTACTACTGTTTCGAGTACCTTGGATATGGGTGGGAGGATGGAAATGGGTCTGTAATTGTCTGGATTGCTTTTGTCACCTCCTTTATAGACTGGTATGACTCGTGCTATTTTTAGATCATCAGGCACCAGACCAGTCTCTAACGATAAATTTATTAAAGTAGTTAGTGGGCTACTTAGCATGTCAATGGAGTTTTTTAACAATTTTACTGATATACCATCTTTGTCTTGGCTACTTTTCATTTTAAGGCTTAATATAATATTGCGAATTTCCATCTCATTAGTCGGGGTCATAAATATGGAATCTGTGTTGACATTAATTTCATTAACTTTCTTCCCTGGGAGGATGTTTTATCATTTCAAATGATCCTGCCGACTTCGTCGTTATGCTTGGGTCCAACGTTATGCGTTACGGAGACGGAGACGGAAGTGACGTCATGCAGCCACGCGGGAAGCAGAAGCTAATGGTTATTGGAGTCTGTTGAAAGAGTCCTGCGGCGTCGAGCGACCTGGGGCTTTGAGCGAAGCGAACACAAGAATACAGGGTGACTTCTAAAGAGATATACAAGATGCCGTATAAGAATACAGGGTGCCTCCTAAAGAGGTGTGCCCGATGTCAGAGCAAAATGCAGTACAAGATGCCAGATAACAATACAGGGTGACTCCTAAAGAGATATACAAGATGCCAGATAAGAATACAAGGTGACTCTTAAAGAGGTGTACAAAATGGCAGAGAAGATTACAGGATGACTCCTAAAGAGGTGCACAAGATGTCAGACAAGAATACAGGGTGCCTCCTAAAGTGGTGTGCAGGATGTCAGAGCAAAATACAGTACAAGATGCCAGATAAGAATACAGGGTGACTCATAAAGAGATATACAAGATGCCAGATAAGAATACAAGGTGACTCTTAAAGAGGTGTACAAGATGGCAGAGAAGAATACAGGGTGACTCCTAAAGAGGTGTACAAGATGTCACACAAGAATACAGGGTGACTCCTAAAGAGATATACTAGATGCCAGATAAGAATACAAGGTGACTCTTAAATAGGTGTACAAGATGGCAGAGAAGAATACAGGGTGACTCCTAAAGAGGTGCACAAGATGTCAGACAAGAATACAGGGTGACTCCTAAAGAGGTGTACAAGATGTCACACAAGAATACAGGATGACTTCTAAAGAGATATACAAGATGCCAGATAAGAATACAGGGTGCCTCCTAAAGAGGTGTGCAGGATGTGAGAGCAAATTACAGGGTGACACTTAACGAGGTGCCAGCGCGGGAAGCCTAAGTTAATGGGTAATGGAGTCTGTTGAAAGAGTCCTGGGGCTTCCAGTGAAGCGAGAAGCCCTCCTGAGCCTTTCTAACATGTATAGCATTTGTAGCATGCGTCATTTGAAATGATATAACGTCTAGTCTTTCAGACTGACTGTAATTTTTTGGCTAACTTATGTGCTATGTTTATAAAGTGAGTGTTTAGAGCATTGCAAATATTTTCTTTTTCTGTGAAAGATTTACCGTCAATTATTATCTCACTGGGACCATCTTTGTTTTCAGTTGTGCAGTTGTAGATCATTTCATTGATTACTTTCCAAGTATTTTTTATGCTATTGGCGTTCAATGTTAATTTATGTTCATAGTATGAGGATTTCAGTTTCCGTTTTAAAGCTGTCACTTTGTTCCTACATATTATGTGCTCTTCCTTTAACAGGTTGTTGTTTCTGTGAATGTCAGTTTTAAGTTTAGCATGTAGTAGGTCCCTTTGTTTTATTTGCTGAATTAATTCTGTTGTTATCCATGGGTTATTGTGGTTCTTGTGTATTTCCTTCAAATGTGAGTCAGTGTTTTCTTTGTTGGGTGTCTGTGTCAAGATTTTGTGTTTGATGGCGATGTAAGTTTCATTTACATCAACTAAACAGTCTATTTGATTGAGATCATTGGAGAATATGTTTTTGTTCACATATCGGTAATTTTTATATACGTTTTTTGATCTAGACCTTTGCTTGTTGGTGGGTTGTTAAAATGTCATGTTCGAGATAGGGATTTTGCCTGGATAGTAATTTGACCAGAAAATCTCAGTTACAAGAATATTATGATCACTAATATCACTATAAGCACGTTTAGGATACAAAAGAGGGCGATTAGAATTATGGCAAATGTAAACTCTAGAGAATCATGTAGACCTCTGTTTAAAGATTTAAACATTCACCCACTGCCCTGCATATATATCTTTGAAAGTATTATGTTCTTTAAAAAGAATTTAATGAATAAAGATGTTTTTCTTAAAACAAACAATGATGTTCATAGGCATAACACAAGACAAAATCAAGACATTCATATTTCACACCCACACACACACACACACACACAAGCATATATCAAAAAGGAACTTTTCACACTGGAGTTAAATTATACAATAAACTACCCCAGTATATAAAACTGGCCCCAAAAATAAAAACCTTTGATAGAATGTTGAAAGCTTATCTGCAGTGCCATTGTTTTTACTCTGTAGTTGAATATTTAGCGTATAGGAGTGATGGAATCTCTAACTATATTTTACTTTTTTAATTTAATTTTAATACCTAGCTGTATGTTGTTGTATTTATAGAATTAAGTTTTCATATTATGATAATAGAGTGAGGTGTAAATAGTTTTGCAATAAGATTGTATCTATTAAGATTTGCTATTATAATAAGTTATAAATAGTTATAATCTTAGTAATATATACCTGTTAGTTCTTTTATTTTATGCATGTAAATTCTGACGTGTCCTATATCAAAAATGTATTGAATGCATGTATTTGATCAAATGGAATTAATAAAAATCTATCTATCTATCTATCTATTTATATTGCTTATTCTAAAGGCATATTTACAGTTATTTGTGCCTACCTGATCAAGGAGTGTACACACAAATTTACATAAAATTACACACTTCAAACTCATCGCCACTGGCTTAAAAACAAGTCTTAAATATGTCTATCTTGCAGTCCTTATCTCGCCTAGAGATCTCCACTGCTATACGTGAACCTTGCTCACTTGAGCACATAGTAAAATGTTAGTAAAGTACGCTCATTAGCGCTTGAAAATCGTGACGCAGAGTGACGTGAACCTTGCTCACCAGAGCTCAATAAAGTTGTCCTCGAAACAGCTTCTCACCGATCAATTTATTGGAAACTGACAGAATGAGGTAGAGTGGGGGAATTTGAAAAAATAATCTGGAGTTTTCATCACACAAACTTGGGATTAGTATCAATCTTCATCATTTTATCCAAACGTCTCAGTGCACTATTGCGGAATTAATTCGGATCGGCGGATCTTTAGATACACGTTTTCGCGCGTTTTTCCAGGGTACTCAACTTACCGCGTGGCTTCGGCGTGGTCTCTTCTGATTGGGTGATTCAATCCTGGGTCGGTTGAAACTTTACTCATGACACTCCCTCTATGACTCTAATTTAGGTGCGTGCTATTACAAAATTTGTCCTTGAACTCGGCTTAACCGGTCGTCTTCAGGAATAACTACCAAGCTTGCTTCTGTTGTAATCATTGCAACACACTACCTTGGCTCCCCCTTTGTCAATTTCAACATATACTGCCTGGGCATCAATAATAATAATAATAAAATCATGATTACTTATTCATCGATAGATTAATAAGGGTTCATTTATCCTCAGCAAGGTTTTGAAATTCGAAGCAAGTGATTGATTTGGATTTTAAAAACAATATCCACAGTAATAAAGGTAACATCTCTAAAGTACCTCACTCGTCTGCCTGTGTGTACATTCCACTGACCCAATTAGTGTGCGCTCTCCACGCTGCAATGTCATTCACACGTCTCGCCGGACCTCCCCTCTCTCTCGCACGATTACAACTCCTGCCGGACCAGCTGTCTTGTTTACAAACAAAGCTCACTCTACCCAGGCACTACATGGCCACGTATATTTGAGTGTTGGCTCTCAATAAAATTCTGCAATAATGATCTGCATTCATAGTCCTGATTATTCGTCAAATGGTTCCCTTCTGTAATACGGCTTGAGATTAGCGCTATTGAAGACAGATTTAGCGCCAGTGCTCAATTCTTCAAGTCTGTAAGCATTGTTACCCAAATTCTTAATGATGCGGAACGGGCCAATAAATTTTGGACAGAACTTGGCAAATACTTTGTTTTTAGGATCAGATATCGGTGGTCTTCGAACAAGCACTAGTTCCTGTTTCTGCAATTCACGATGAAATTTCTTTCCTCTGTATCTCCTCAGTCTTCGGTCCGTTTGGTTCCTCATGTGCTCTCTTGTTCGCTGAATTCGCAGCTCATGTCCTAATAACGGATCCCTTGGGCATGGAATAATCTTGTCCCAAGATCTCTCAGGCAACCTGTTGTGGTGTACAACTAGTGGGACTTGACCTGTCGACTCGTGCTTTGTAGTGTTCATGCACATTTCAATATTTCCTACTTTGTCAACCCACTTATTATGATCATTAGGAATCATGACTCGGTAATACTTGGCAACACAGCGAATCGTTCTCTCGCTCGGATTTCCACAAGGATGGCGAATGCTCGACAGAACATGCTTTATCCCTAGGCTCTCTAGACCTTGCCTAAAAACATTGCTCGTAAAATAAGTACCATGGTCCGATAAGATGAATTCCGGCTTCCCAAGCATCGGAATGACTTTGTTCTGAATTCTGCTGAGGACTTGCTTTGATGTCGTCTTCTGGATTGGACATAATACTAACATCTTGCAAAACACATCGACACATACAAGAAGGTGTCGGCATCCTCGTTTTCCCTTTACTAGAGGGCCAAAACAGTCAATAGCGACCAGCTCGCATGGTTTTTGAGGTAATAATGGTTTTAGAGGTTGTTTCAACTTAAAGTTATTTGGTTTAGTGCGCTGACACGCGTCACAAGTTCTGATTACTTCCACAATGGTGTATCGCATCTTAGGCCAAGTAAAAGTTTCCCCTATTGTCGCTTCTGTTTTGTCCGTGCCGATATGTGCTAGGCTTTCGTGGACATGCCACGTCAATCCTCTCTGTAATGATGCCGGAACTAGAATTCGCAGTTTGGTGTGATCCTCATCCACGTACTTATGCAAAAGGTTATTCAAGTAGTGAAATTTCGCTTCCTTGGCACGGGCTTCTCGATATTCATGTGAATCTGGCTGTAGTTCCTTCTTGTAAAACTTGATCAACATCATCATCCATGGGTCCTTTTCTTGTTCCTTCTGAATTTCTTTCAGCTTGTCCAAAAAATCCACGATCCTTAGGTGTTAGTGCTATGTGGTGAATATCCGCTGCTATCTCGTTCTCATCTTCAGGGTTCCCGCTTAGAGCATCTGGTATGATGTTCATCCTTCCAGGGCAATGTTCTATGGAAATGTCGAACTGCTGTATGTAAATGGACCAACGCGTAACTCACTTGCCATCGTCGTTTTGAATAAGAACATCAGTGCATGGTGGTCAGTTCTGACAACAATGGAATATCCGAAGATCATCTTGCGCCATTGCTGAAGTGAGTACAAAATCGCTAGCAACTCAAGCTCTGTCACAGTATACTTCCTCTCGTGCTTCCTTAATTTACGACTCGTAAATGCCAAATATGATCGTTTCCTGGGTTCATCAGCGTCCTCTTGGTACAGCATGGCACCGATTCCAATCAATGAAGCGTCTGCCTGAATTATAAATTTCTTCTCGAAGTCTGGATACCCTAGCTTCACACAATTCTCCAGTAGGTCTTTCGTGGCTCTAAAGGACCTGTCGCACTCCTCATTCCATGACCATCGATTTGATTTATTTAGCATCTCTTGCATCGGTGCTACTGTTTCCGTGTATCCATGACAATTCTCCTTAAAGAAACCTGTCACTCCCAAAAATGCTCTCAAGTGTTTTACTTTAGTTGGTGTGGGGAATTTCTTGATTGCGTCAATTTTCGCCGGATTAGGTCTCACGCCTTCAACATCAAATATGTGACCCAAATACAGAATATCGCTCTGGCAAAAGTGCGATTTCTTCAAATTAATTTTGAAATTCATGGTTCTTAAGTTGTCCAAAAGTTTGTTTAGGTTTACCAAGTGTTCCTCCATTGTTTCTGATGCAATAAGTATGTCGTCAACATACCTCGTAGTGAAGCTCTTGACCTCCTCAGTCAGATTCCTGTCTAGTGCTCTTATCAATGCACATCCAGCTGTTTTTACACCAAAGGGCATGCGAGACCAGATATAGCTTTGGTTATCAAATAAAAACCCCGTCAATTGTTGGGATTTTTCCTCAAGTTCGAGATGGTGGAAACTATTCGTTAGGTCGACGCTAGAATATATCTTCTTCCCACGGAAGCCCTTCAATACATCCATGATCCTTGGTGCTTGGTCATGCTCAACTAGCAGTTTACTGTTTAAAACCCGAGCGTCTAGGCATAATCTAATTGATCCATTTGGCTTGGCCACAGCCAATATTGCATTTAAGTATGGGGTTGCTGCTTTTCTTATCATGCCGGAATCTAATAAGTTACTAATAATGTCCTTCACCTGAGCAAAATGTTTCTCTGGGATCGGGTACAATTTACTCTTAAATGGGGTCCAGTCGGTAACTTGCATGGCATACTGGAAATTTAAAACTTTTCCAGGAATCGTGTCGAAAGCTCCCTTATGATGTCTCAAAATTTCTTCTAATTTTCTTCTGTCAGGTTCCCCAACTATTGCCTCCTTAAGTCGCTCCTGAAGTAAAATTTCCAATTTGGATCCGCTAATTTCTTCTTCCGCCAAATGTACCCAAATTTCCTGCGAAATATCTCGACTGTCAATTTCAACCACTGCTGTCTGGCTTACTCGTTCCTCCGTCAAGTACTTATCTTCGATCGCCTCATTAGTGCATTCTTCAATGACCCAAGTATTCGCCTCTCTCTCTAGTGGACTCTCTTCCATGTTCAGACCCACATGACTCAACCCCTCGACTTGTTTGAAACTCACAGTGTTATTATGTAAGTCAATTATAGCATGAAAATCACAGATGAAGTTGGCTCCCAGAATGACATTATAATTCATCTTTGGTATCACGATGAAAGTTTGCGAAAATGTGTGGTTTAATATCTCCAGGTCTAAATATGCTTGGTGCTTGCAAACTATGGTCTTGTCAGGAATGACCCCTCGGACTTTCATTAATGGTACAGGCATAATTGGAACGGTTTGTTTATTTCCAATTTCTTTCAACAATGCTTCCGTGACTAAGCTCACCTGGCTACCCGTGTCGATCAGGCACCTCACTCTAATACCTCCAATACGTGCATAAATAATCGGTAATTGTCTGATTACATTGTCTCGGTCCTTCACCACTTCCTCCAGGCAATCGTCCGGGAATGCTACCCACTCTTCTATGTTTGCAACAGTCAACTCCTCCCGTTCCCTGGTGTCCTCCGTTCTCAGGCTATCTGATTTTGGTTCAATCGTGATTTTTTTAAATCCTGGGACCCATTCATTGAGTTCCGCCGGTTGTCATCGCGTCTCTCCTGCTGCCGTAATAAGCTTTCCGCCCCCGCTCCTTGGTGATTATCTGGGCTTTGCCTATTCGACATCGCACGCCCCCACTTCTCTTTCTCTGTTTCTTCGGCATTTAACTCGTCCAAATATTTCTGTGATTCAGCGTACCGCTCGTTCCAATCATTGCGATAGTCCCCTTGATTATCTTGCCGATAATTCCTTGTATTGGTCCACCTGCCTTCTCCGTTCCTTTGGTAAGGTCTACCCTGCCTTGGATTTCCCCTCCAGTTGGTATACTCTCGCTGGTACTTCCACTGATTGTGATTATTCTGATTATTATTATTATAATTATCACGGCGATTCTGGAAGTTCCTATTGTTGCTATGGTATTGGTTTCGGCCATCGAACTACTGCCGTCTGGGCGTAAATTGCGTTCCGGTAGACTGTGTCTTGGTTTGATTATTTTGATTGTGATTAGTTTGATGCCCTTGAACAACTTCAGCTGTGTTTACACACTCCATGTTCCGTCTCCCTGTCTGCGGACTGACCATACTCGTCTCATCCAAATGGCGGAGTATCTCCTCGGCCTGAAATGCGGTCTTGATATTACCGGCCACTAAAAACTGCTGAATATTCATTGGAAGCTGCTTACTGATGGTTAAAACCATGTTTTCCTCTGTAGGCGGGTCGTCAAAATCACGGAATTTAACCAGCTGTTGGCTAAAGAACTCGGAAAACCTGGTGGGATGTGTACTGTGATATTTCCTGGTGTATAAAACCATCCTCAAACCCTGCTGCAAAGAAGGACTCCAGAACTTTCTCAAGAATGCCTCTCTAAACTGGGCCATGTCATTAAATGTGTATTTGAAACTCTGGAACCTAATTAAACTTGGGCCCTCCAAAAATTTCTCAACCATCCGCAGCTGTTTTGTGGGACTGACGTGTTGATCGTTAAAGTAGTCATCCAGCTGACGTAAAAATGCTTTAGAAGTGGATCCTGAGTTCTCCCTGAATTTGTCGGGTTTAAAGTCGTTCCCCCTAATTACTTGTATCACTTGGGCAGGTGCCAAGCCGGGTTGTGGAGTTGATGTCTCCCCTCTATAGTGTTGGAATGTGTCGCACGTTATCTTTGGACTCTGACCTCGGTTCGTATCCTCAGCCAGCTTCGAGCCCACCGGACTTCCAATACTTCCCTGTTTGCCTACTGTGTTTTCTGCAGAGAATAAAGTAGCGTTTTCTAAGGACCTTATCTCGTTCTTAATTATGAGATCTGTGTGTTCTTGGAGTTTGTACTTCATATTTTCCTCCAAAGCCTGCACTCTAGAATTGTACTCGCCTAGCCGCTTTAAGATAGTCAGCCTATCTCCTTTAGTTTCGTTCACCTGCTGTTCCTAATCTTTCCGGATCCTGTTCTTCAAACTACTAATTTTTTCTTCACTCCTTTCCTGGTTCTTCTCGAGCTGCTCCCCTATTTCTTGTATCTGCTGCTGAGTTTTTATTAATTGTTCCCCTACCTCTTCACGTATTTGCTCTTGGGTCTTAGTTAATTGTTCTCCCATCTCTTCTTGATTTTTATTTAGCTGGTCTCCTATTTCTTCTTGTATTCGCTCTTGTGTTCTTGTTAACTGGTCTTCCAGGTTTTCGCGCAAGTGCATCCGTTCTTTCTCCCTTTTTGATGTCAAGCTTGTCGAGTTCCTTTATTAATTCGAGTACATTATTATCGACTGAATTAATCTGCTCCTGTATGTTCTCGTTCTTTGCCTCTAGTCTCTCGAATTGCCCCTGTAATTCATCCTGCGTGCTTTTTATTCCAGCCGTGTTGTTTACACATGCTGTCTCAATCTGTTTTAATTTTTCGGCTACCATTTCATCTAATTGTACAAGTTTATTGTCGAATTTAGATTCCAACTTCTTAATTTCTCCTAATTGCTTTGAGTTATTTTTCGCTACCTCACCTGCCAGTTTCTCTAATTCTCTAGTACTTTGGTTTATATCATGGGTGATCTTTTCTAACTGCACTGTTTGTGCTGTTGCCTGCTCTGATAGTTTATGGTTTAATTCATTTAACTGTTTATTATTAATCTCCCGCAACTCGTGTAACTGTTTGTCGGTATCCAATTTCTGGACCTGCAATTGGACCGTAATACTACTGTTCACGTCCTGTAATTGTTTTTCACTGTCTAATTTCTGAGCTTGCAATTGCGTAGTTATGTCATTTAATTGTTTATCACTGTCTAACTTCAGGGTTTGTAATTGCGCCGTAATGTTACTGTTCATGTCCTGTAACAGTTTATCACTGTGTTCATTCTGAATTTTTAACTGTTCTTCCGTTTTCGCAGACATTTGCATAGACATCTGCTCTAACAACACTTTGATCTCTTCGATGCTAGCCATCGCACAACACACAAATATATACTCAGAGAAAAACAGGGTCATGCACTGGGATTTCAGTCATACACACGCACACATGTCTTGATGTTTAATTACTACTGATTCTAATTTAATACAATTTTCAGTAATCAAAATTTTACTGAATAAAGACTCTTTTTTCCAAACAATAACATAACTCCCTTGTGATCTGCTTTTAAATTCCTAACCAACAGAATTTACGAACAACACCAATTAACCGAAGTTAATTAAATGTAAACAAGTAGTTCCGTGAAGAACTATACAGCCTATTTTCATATATCCTACTCATGTTAATTGCCTCTATCTACATACAAAATTTCAGTTTAATTGCTGTAACAGATTCGTAGATATTGAGAACCGTCTAAATATTTCAGATGGTCGCCAGGTTGGATTTTTATTTTTGTACTATTACATTAAGATTATTGTGTACGTGTGGTATACAAACTTCAATCGCATGATTAGAACACAAGAAGTAAAAACGAGATTTTAAAATTACGCACAGCAGACATCTTGTGATTATGCAAACAATTGAAATAAATTACATGTCAGTGGATCAACATTTGTATAAGCATTTAATATGCAACGTTTCACGGCACTCGGATAGTTAATTCGAGAGAAACGTCCATTTAAATATTTATACTTCGCGTCAGCGCCATGTTGGATTTGTGCTCACCAGGTTATTGATAGTCCTATTGGTGAACGTATGTTCATAGTCTCTATGAACATTAAAAATTTCAGTTTGGTTGCTGTAAAAGATTCATAGATATTGAGAACCGTCTAAATATTTCGGAAGCTCGCCATTTAGGATTGTTATATGTATACGCCATAGAGTTATGTACCATTCAAGGACAATTATTGCCTAGGTTCATTATTCAAACTTTCACTTCGATCGCATGATTACGACACAAGAAATAAAAACTTAATTTTAAAATTTCGCACAGCCGCCATCTTGAGGTTATGTAAACAATTGAATTAAATTAGATGGCAGTGCATTACAAACTGCAAAATCATTTACTGTACCACATTTCACGGCGCTCAGAGAGTAAAATCTCGAGAAAAGTCTATTAAAATATTTCAAATTCGCTTGGTCGCCATGTTCGTTTTGTAATTTACAGGTTTATGAAATATACATAGGTAAACATTTATCAGTAACCTTTATCACCGTACAAAATTTCAGGGTGATATCTGTAATAGTTTCCGAGATATAGAATGTCAGTGAAATATTTCGCACAGCCGCCATATTGAGGTTATGTAAACAATTGAACTAAATTAGACATCAGTGCATTACAATGTGTATAAACAATTGCTCTACCATGTTTCATTACGTTTTAATAGTTAAATCGCGAGAAAAGTCTATTTAAAAGTCTCAACTTCGTTTGGCCGCCATGTTGGTTTTGTAGTCACCAGGTTTTTGAAAGTCTCATAGGTGAACTTTTAGTAGTGCCCTTTATCACAATACACAATTTCAGGGCGATATATGTAATAGTTTCGGAGATATTGAATGCTAGTGAAATATTTCACACAGCCGCCATGTTGGATTGGTGAGACGTAACAAAATTTGAAGGGCACGGTAGAGGTCGCCGGGAATAGCGCTGTGAACTTACCGAGTTTCATTGAAATCGCTCCAGCCGTTTAGATTTTATTAGGGACACACACACACACACCTCACACACACACACACACACACACACGCACGCACACACACACGGACAAAAGGTGATCTCATAAGCCTATTTTTTTAAAATTGAAAATAGGCTAAAAATAAGGCAACACCTTCCTGCTTTGACTGAGTTCAATAATATGCAAATTTTCTAATTTTATGCCGGGCGCCAGAACAAGTTAACACCAAATGCAATATCAACTTCTAACCTTGTTCAATATTTCTAACTTTAAGAACTCAGTGATTTTACTAATGCACATGGCGGTACAACATCGCCTCAATTTACTGAATTTACACTTGCCCGCCTGACCTGGCATTATTTCTCAGCGAAATAAGTATGAGATCAGCAAAGCAACAACAACAACATTCCCACGTTGGGCGCCATTTTATGATATATGAACCCTTGCAAAGAAGCTTATGAGACTCAGTTTCGGGGGGTGTAACAGTCCATTTCGTAAGTTGTTGTTAAAGCGCTTCAGTAACATGCAGGGTAATACATAACAAAATAACATGCAGGAAGAAGTGAATACCAGGGTTACAACAAATGAATTTAATAACAGATCAACTATTTACAAGTAAAAAAAATAAACAAAACAAAACTCCCAAATGATTCCCAACTGAATAAATTACTTGCCATAACTAGGCTTAAACTCAGGAGAGATTATAAATTGGACCAAATGTCCCAAATGCTTCAATGACATTGTGTATGTGTGCGGCTGTTCTACATGCTTAACGATGAGTACAAATAATTGCGAGATTCGTCACCATCCGGTAACCTTCAGAGGACGAATCTGTATAGTTTAGAGCTAGACAGACGCGGGGAACCAACTATACACTACTTAAATTAAACCGACACTTCCTACACTAAATAAACAACAAATAATTTCCGCTTGAAATTGGAATCAAGAACTGCCGTAGCAAAAACATTAATGCCTAAAATTAGGACTTTTCAAAATCTACACAAGTAAATTAACACGTGACCAACAAAAGAAATACACATATGACCGCCTGTCATTTTTACAAGAAAATACAACTACACCACACGGGTGTCACAACAGACAAACTAACATGACCTGAGTCATAGAAAATCACTAGGCTCCAAGCCAACATTTACATCATTAAAACAATATTCCATTCATACGATATGCGATAATTCGTAACAGACATGGCGAACTCCCCAATTAATTATGGTCCAAATGACCATCACAAAAGAACAGGTTTGCTAATGATAGCTTATAGGGCTCAGTCGGTCAACAGGACTGCCTAACAATGAGTCACCGAACCTAGACGGGCGCTAAGTGGAAATCTGCACATCTGTCAACCCACGTGTCAATAACCTCGACCTCCCATGGCACGGGATCGAGTCTCGAAGAAGCGTGCTCCCTAAGCACAATATACGTGTGTGTGTCAGAATAAAATATCTCAGCATTTCCCCTAGGAAATCCAAGAAAATCAACACTGGACAAGGTACAGTAGCCTCCAAGGAGCGCCCTGCCTTTCCATCTAAAAGAATACCACAATAACAACAATATGAGGGCGGTAGCACCACCTACCCCGCATCACGAAGAATCAATACACACACCTGACACATGAACACACACAGAATCACACGTATGGGTTTGACAGAAACCTGAAATAAAATGACATAGATATTTTTCCACCAGCTTGCGCTTCCGTTCTAGTCCGTGACTAACAAACCTGGAAAGGACTCAAAAAAATGCTAATAAATTAGAACTAAGGTGTTCTACAGTTACATCTTAATTTGTTGCGCTCGGCAACCCTTGTATGAGTAATAACCTGTTCATTAAAACATCTTACAATATTTACCTCCCTTTCCTATAACAAAAATGAACTTTAATAAAGCGCCACTTATCGAATGAAACGAGTTTCGCATTCGCATGGATAAAATCAAATACACGCGCCGTGTACACTAAATATGACTCCAAAGAAAAATATACAACAAATAAATTTGGCCACGCGCCAACGTACATTTAAAGATTATAGTGTCAGCACAAAAAAAATCTAAACACAAGAAAAAGAATGAATGAACTATTTACAATGTTCCCGCGCCTTATCTAACTACATATTGAGTAAATCAATTTTTGTACATCACCGTCTCAGCTTGCAGAACATTAACCTCCGTCCCGGTGCATTTCCCTACGGGAAATTTAGCTCTCCATCGTCGACGTCGTTGTAGAAGCGATGCACATCAATCCATCACATGACCAAACATCGGACATCTTGGCGACGTTTCTTGGACAGAAATGTTCAATGTTAATAATATTGCCTAGCTATAATCGCTGTGAGCTACTACTTTCACTCACGAATATGTCCTAATGCGATTACTGATCGTAGACTTGCCCTATCTTAGCATTTGCTTAACACACGCACAAATATCACTCAAAAATATCATACACAAATTTACATAAAATTACACACTTCAAACTCATCGCCACTGGCTTGAAAACAAGTCTTAAACATGTCTATCTTGCAGTCCTTATCTCGCCTAGAGATCTCCACTGCTATACGTGAACCTTGCTCACTTGAGCACAAAGTAAAATGTTAGTAAAGTACGCTCATTAGCGCTTGAAAATCGTGACGCAGAGTGACTTGAACCTTGCTCACCAGAGCTCAATAAAGTTGTCCACGAAACAGCTTCTCACCGATCAATTTATTCGAAAATGACAGAATGAGGTAGAGTGGGGAGAATTTGAAAAAATAATCTGGAGTTTTCATAACACAAACTTGGGACTAGTATCAATATTCATCATTTTTTCCAAACGTCTCAGTGCACTATTGCGGAATTAATTCGGATCGGCGGATCTTTAGATACACATTTTCGCGCGTTTTTCCAGGGTACTCAACTTACCGCGTGGCTTCGGCGTGGTCTCTTCTGATTGGGTGATTCAATCCTGGGTCGGTTGAAACTTTACTCATGACACTCCCTCAATGACTCTAATTTAGGTGCGTGCTATTACAAAATTTGTCCTTGAACTCGGCTTAACCGGTCGTCTTCAGGAATAACTACCAAGCTTGCTTCTGTTGTTATCATTGCAACACACTACCTTGGCTCCCCCTTTGTCAATTTCAACATGTACTGCCTGGGCATCAGTAATAATAATAATAAAATCATGAATTCTTATTCATCGATAGATTAATAAGGGTTCAATATATATTAAAATTTGCCTTACGTGGGAAGGAAGCGGCTGTGGCCTTAATTTGCCTGGTGTGAAAATGAGAAAGCAGGGAAAACCATCTCCAGGGCTACCGACAGGGGGGTTCGGACCCACTATTTCCGGAATGAAAGCTCACAGCTCCTCAACCCTAACCGCACGGCCAGCTCTCTCCGTCAATCATATCATACTATATCATAATATAATCTTTTTTATTGGGCTGGACGGAGGGAGAGTGCCTAGTCCTCAAATTCGTAATACGCAGGGCCGTCGCGAGACGCGTGGTCTCGCCAGGCCCCGCGCTTCAGGCCATTTTTTTTTCATAAATGTAAATAAATAAATAAATAAATAAATAAATAAATAAATAAATAAAGATAGTGTGTTTGATTCAGTCCAGCCCAAATTAAAATTTGTCCTCCGCTATGTTGATATGATAGCAGAAACTCCAAGGATCGTCGAATCGTTCATCGAGTTTTTGGAGGTACACGACACTACGGGAATGGGGTTAGCTGAGGTTTTAGAAGGAGTATTGGAGGATAATGATCTTGATATCATGGACTGTTGGGGACAAGGGTATGACAAGGGTGTTAATATGAAGGCTAAGTATAAGGGAGTGCAGATGCGAGTAAAATACTAATAAACGAACAATGTTCATGGCATGTGTTGCACATAATCATAACATACTTTTGGGTGACATGGTTAATGCAATAAGAACGCTATGGCATTTTTTGGTATAGTTCAGCGCCTGAACCCTTTGTTTGTAGCTTCCACGGAAAGGTGGGACATTTTGTGCGAACTATGTCCTGGCCTCCTCACATTAAAATCTTTAGCTAGCACGAGATGGGAATGTTGAATTGGCAGAGCCAATCCCATCAGGTACCAGTTAGGCAAAGTAAACGAAGCTCTAGAAGAATTGGCAGAAACTACCAAAGATCCTGTTACCCGGTCAGAGGCCCAATCATTGTTGCTTCATACAAGTTCGTATGAATTTGTTTTAAGCCTCGTTATCTGGTACGATATTTAATTTTCTGTAAACTCAACAAGTAAAACTCTCCAATCTGAGAAGACTTCGTTAGATACGGCTTTAACCGAACTTCAGGGCCTAAAGTCATTTTTTCAAAATTATCGCAACACTGGCTTTGACAGTGCAATGTCAACCGGTAGAGAAATAATGGAAAATTTGGGCTATGCAAATAAATTTTCTATTCGCCGTCAAGGTAATCGCAAAAGGTTCCTTGATGAAATAAAACAGCAAAATGATCGGCAAGTGGAAAAAACTGAAGAGGAACTTTAAAAAGAAGCTGAAAATAAATTTCGGGTAAATTACTTTTTGTCTGTCGTAGATACTGCACTGAGCTGCGTAGAAAATAGATTTAACGAAGTTATTTTTTTTTTCGGAATACTTTGGATTTCTCTTCGATCCTTCCAAGCTTTCCAATTTGGAGGAAAGTCTATTGAAATACCATTGTCAAACACACTCTAATTTTCTAAAAGACGGGGAGCTTGAAGATTTGGATGCAGAGGATCTTTTTCTGGAGCAACAATTATTTAAGTACACTGTTCCGCAATCTGTAAAAAGTGCTTGCGGTGCACTAGAGTACTTAGCCCCGATAAAGGAGTCCTATCCTAATTTAACTACGGCATATCGAATTATGCTTACAATTACTACAACGGTTGCGTCGGGGGAAAGGAGTTTTTCCATTTTGAAACTAATCAAAACAAGTAGTTCCCTGAAGAACTAAAGCCTATTTTCATATATCCTACTTGTGTTAATTGCCACTATCAACATACAAAGTTTCAGTTTGATTGCTGTAATAGATTCGTAGATATTGAGAACCGACTAAATATTTCGGATGATCGCCATGTTGGATTTTTATATATGTAGGTCATAGAGTTATGTACTGTTACATGAAGATTATTGTGTACGTGTAGCATTCAAACATCAATCGCATGATTAGGACACAAGAAGTAAAAACGAGATTTTAAAATTTCACACAGCTGCCATCTTGTGGCTATGGAAACATTTGTATAAGGATTTACTGTACCAAGTTTCACTGCACTCGGATGGTTATAATGTGAGAAATGTCCATGTGAATATTTTTACTTCGCGTCACCGCCATGTTGGATTTGTGATCGCCAGGTTATTGAAAGTCCTTTATGTGAACTTATGTTCATAGCCCCTATGAACATTAAAAAATCAGTTTGATTTTATAATAGATTCGTAGATATTGAGAATCGTCTAAATATTTCGGAAGGTCGCCATGTTGGATTGTTATATGTATAGGCCATAGAGTCATGTACCATTAAAGGAAAATTATTGCGTAGGTTCATTATTCGAACTTTCACTTCGATCGCATGATTACGACATAAGAAATAAAAACTTAATTTTAAAATTAGCACAGCCGCCATCTTGAGGTTATGTAAACAATTGAACTGAATTA
Organism: Meconema thalassinum; assembly: GCA_946902985.2. Taxonomy (NCBI): domain Eukaryota; kingdom Metazoa; phylum Arthropoda; class Insecta; order Orthoptera; family Tettigoniidae; genus Meconema; species Meconema thalassinum. The sequence continues at coordinate 1,852,050,841 of OX336388.2, forward strand.
AATACCAGTAAATTACAATGTGTATAAACATTTGCTGTGCCAAGTTTCATTGCGTTTGGATCATTACATCGCGAGAAAAGTCTATTTAAAACTTTCAACTTCGCGTGGCCGCCATGTTCGTTTTGTAGTTAACCGATTTTTGAAAGTCTCATAAATGAACTTCCAGTAGTCCGCTTTATCTCCGTACAAAATTTTATGGTGTTAACGGTAATAGTTTCAGAGATATAGAATGCCGGTTAAATATTTCGCACAGCCGCCATATTGCGATTATGTAAAAAATTGAAGGACAATATAATGAGAACATGATGGGTGATTACATTTGGGGGCTAATTCGAGAAAGTTCGTACCTGCACAGAATAACTACTAAAAATATTCATTTTTAAAGCTTGTTCATGCATTTTTGATTTGTAGATTAATGTTAACTCAAAGTCAACCATGAAGGGCCTTGGCCGACCAAGCGACCGCTGCCCATTTGGCCTGCAGATATTGGGGTGACGCGTGATCAGCTCATCGGGTCCCCTCGGTCATTAATCTTGGTTTTCATGATCGGGGAGCTACCTCATTGTCAGACAGCTACTCAATTGTCCTCAAGAGGCTGAGTGCACCCCGTTCCAACCCTCACGTCAGTTTTAAAATCCCTCACGGAGCCGGGAATCGAACCCGGGGCCTCCGGGTGAGAGGCGGGCGCGCTACCCCAACACCACGGGGCCGGCATTAATGTTAACTATGTTTTGTAAATATTGAACTTGTAAAAATAGTAACGATTTCAGTGGAAAAGAAAACAAACTTGGCGTCCGTGCAACGCTGGGCAAACCGTTAAAAATATCAATATACTATGGGTGTAAGAATTGTTCAGCATGAAAAGTTCTACAAAAGAGTCCGCGAGAGCATATCTCTATCTCCAATACATCGCCCACTATAAGAGTTTTTATTACGTTTTCACTTCTTCCAACAATCTCCATTCAATTACACCTGTGTGAAGCTAAATTGGATAGGTTAAGAATGTAAACAACGCTCTAAGGTTTCTACGTTCGTTGCCAAGAGCCGACTGCGGTGACGTCTAGTAGCTAAGTTCTGAACTTGGCCTAGTAGTCGTTGACGGTGGCGCTTGGCGGCAAAAGTAGGAACAATTTGAAAAATTCTAAGTTGCAGTCTGTACTTAAATTAAAAAACAGATAACACACACTAATACAGTCATCACAATTAATACCGGTTATCAGACAGATTCTACACACACCCAAAGTACACGGGGCTACATGATCGCGTTGTCGCAGGCCCTAAACTTAAGAACCAACCAACCAACCAACCTACAATCTTCCGCGACAGTTTACGAGCTAGCTAGGGGCAAACTGTCGAGTCGTGTTGAGTTAAGGCTTCAGAGAATAGTGGTTGTGTTTGGAGTTTCCCTGGAATTGCAACTCGGCTTTGCTTCATTTCGCCTGTGAACTTTTCGTTCCGCAAAATACACTGTCAAGTTAAGATTGGACGGAAGGGGGATTTGTTTTTCATGCACCTCGCCATTCTTAATTTACGTCTGACAAGCATTCGTTGCACATGCATCTCCATGATAATATAATTAATAGTCTAGTCAGTGAATTTAACCCACCATGCCAAGACGTAAAACGGATATAGGTCGTAGTTCATTGACATCGAATACGAAGCGTTTATCACGTAATGCATTCATAACTGTTCGCGGGCGAAGCCGGGGCGGGTTGCTAGTTAAAAATATAACCTGAAAGTTTCTACATTCAACACAAGAAAATGTCCGTTAAGTATTAAAACAAGGAACGTAGAGGAAATGAAATTTTAGTCACAACACTAATGCATAAAGGCAGTGTGTGCTTGCTGTCTGTCTGTTAGGTAGTCAGCCCGAAGGCTGGTTGGATCCTCAAAAAGCACCTCTGTTACGTTATGTGAGTAGATAGATACCCACAAAAACCCAAAGCAGCGCTATTTTGAAGCGTACACAATAATTTATTAAAAACACTTTCGGTTTCGGTTTGAATATTGTCGAGAAAGTGAAATGATCACTCATTCCAAATTCAGAATAAAACAATTTGGAATTTAACAAAAAAAATGAATCCTAGTTCCCTTAAGTTAGACTACTACATATAAATGAAGACGATGATGTTTTAAAGCAGGATTTGATTGGTGGTGCCTGAGGATTGAGTTCAATTGCTACATTCCTCTCTTGATAACATTGATCTCTTCATTGCAGTCCTCAACAGAGCGATGTGTAAGTAATATGAAGAATTTTACGATGGCGAGGAGGAAATTCAATATTGTGGAGTCTCCTCACAGACCTTATTGATGGGACGACGTGGAACGTCGTTACACTCGCCTTCACTTCAAAGGAAATTAACGTCTTCCTGAAAAGTACGCGTCAAGCATGCTTGGTTCTTGTCTTCAGGTATTGAGGATTTCATTATCAGCCGAATATGTTCTTCGGAAGCTGAAACAGTAACCATTGCTGAGAAACAACTGCTAACAATCCTACATATACATACATTATATAAATTATAGAGAAGTTTGTGAAAGGGTCATTTTGTGAATTTCAAACAATAAACAGGATCAAATTTCGAATTTCTGTCATAAATAGAGGAATGCAAGTTAGAAATTAGGAAAGAGAAAAATTGCAATGAATACGCTCATTGATGTTTTTAAATTTGTGATGGAAAAGTAGGCTACTTCGAATACGAGGAAGACAGAATGATCTATTTTTGACACTTCATGGTGACGTAAATTTGGCCGGGACTTTTATCGTGCTAGTAAAGCTACGGTACTCACTCGGGTGTATCTCGTATTAAACGCCATTGCGAACCGATTGGACTGGTTTCGATCCTACAACCGTTAGCAAAACAGCGAACCCCCTAAAACACCTGAAACACAGCTGGCCTCCTCAGAATCCTGTCAACCAAGCGTTCTCAACCTTTTTAGCCTATTTTCAATTTTGAAAAAATAGGCTTATGAGATCACCTTTTGTCCGTGTGTGTGTGTGTGTGTGTGTGTGTGTGTACCCTAATAAATTCTAAACGGCTGGAGCGATTTCAATGAAACACGGTAAGTTCATAGCAATATTCCGGGTGACCCCGACCGTGCCCTTGAAATGTTGTTACGTCTCACCAATCCAACATGGCGGCTGTGCAAAATATTACACCAGCATTGAATATCCCCGAAACTATTACCGATATCACCCTGGAATTTTTCACGGTGATAAAGTGAACTACTAGAAGTTCACCTAAGTGACTCTTGAAAAACTGGTAACTACAAAACCAACATGGCGGCCAAGCGAAGTTGCGACGTTTAAACAGACGTTTCTCGCGATTTAACCAACCAAACGCAATATAAATTGGTACAGTATATGTTTATACACATAGTAATGCAGCGACATCTAACTTCGTTCAATTGTTTGCATAACCACAAGATGGCGGCTGTGCGAATTATTTCACCGGCATTCTATATCTCTGAAACTATTAGCGGTATCACCCTGAAATTTTGTACGGAGATAAAGGGCACTACTGGAAGTTCATCTATAAGATTTTCAAAAACCGGTTAACTACAAAACGAACATGGCGACCAAGCGAATTTGAAAATTTTAATAGACCTTTCTCGCGATTTAATGGTTCCAAACGCAATAAAACGTGGTACAGGAAATGTTTATACACATTGTAATGCACTGGTATCTAATTTATTTCAATTGTTTACATAACCTCAAGATGGCGGCTGTGCGAATTTTAAAATTAAGTTTTTAATTCTTATGTCGTAATCATGCGATCGAAGTGAAAGTTTGAATAATGAACCTACGCAATAATTTTCCTTTAATGGTACATGACTCTATGGCCTATACATTTAACAATCCAACATGGCGACCATCCGAAATATTTAGACGGCTCTGAAGATCTACGAATCTATTATAGCAATCATACTGAATATTTTTATGTTCATAAGGGCTATGAACTTAAGTTCAACTATATGACTTTAAATAACCTGGTGATCACAAATCCAACATGGCGGCGACGCGAATTATAAATATTCACATGGACGTTTCTCGCAATTTAACCATCCGAGTGCAGTGAAACATGGTACAGTAAATCCTTATACGAATGTTAATCCACTGGCATGTAATTTATTTCAATTGTTTCCATAACCGCAAGATGGCAGCTATGCGAAATTTTAAAATCTCGTTGTTATTTCTTGTGTCCTAATCATGCGATTGAAGTTTGAATGCTACACGTACACAATAATCTTCATGTAACAGTACATAACTCTAGGACCTACATATATAAAGTCCAACATGGCGACCATCCGAAATATTAAGTCGGTACTCAATATCTACGAATCTATTACAGCAATCAAACTGAAATTATGTACGTTGATAGTTGCAATTAACATAAGAAGGATATATGAAAATAGGCTGTATAGTTCTTCACGGAACTACTTGTTGAGAATGTGAGCACCATCCTCAAGTCATACCAAGTACCCGAGCACCATTAAATCGAATATTATAATAATAATATTAATAAATATAATCAGGCATGAAGACGCGATTTGGTTCTATATCAAGAGTGACCGTTAATCATGCGATCATGAGCCACAGGACCTCCTTTTTACGTGGAATCCCAACCTCTGGACATGGCATTTCACTCCGAAAATCTCACATGCATCGACCGGGAATGTTACTGTGGGATATGAGGGTTACTGTTAAGTCCCTCACCCTTTTGTGTTACATAAATTATTTGTAGCCTGAAACCTTCCCTGGAGTACACACAACAACTCACCCCCAAGTTCCATCGCCAACAGCTTGACCGCTGCGCCACCACGCCCCCCTAAATATAATAGCAAATCAAGAACGAGTGTGAACATTACAGAGATCTTACAGACTTCTGGAATCATTACCACAAAAAATCGATCTCATTTAATGCAAACCTAAGACACTACAAAACAGTAGTTCTTCTTATGCCGCAGTAACAACACTAATTCGTGGTCACTCAAAAATTAAAGAAATAGAAAAACAAGGACGTAAAATCCTCCGAAATATTTTTGGACCAGTGAATAAAGAGAGACATCAATTTGCTCAAGATAGAAAGAAGAATTTTAAGAAGGATTTATGGTCCTAGGAAAACACAGGAAGGTTATAGACTGAGATCCAATGCAGAAATTTATAGTAAAATCGACAACCTTGAAGTGATGATCAGAAAACGGAGACTTCAGTTCTACGGACATATGGTCCGCATGGATTGCTCAAGGTTAAACAAACAAATTTTTGATAAAATCTGGAACTATAAAGGGCAAGGAGGCTTTGTAAAACAAATGAAAGAAGAACTTCAAAAATTCAAAATTACTGACGAAGATTGTCTAAATCGAATAGAGTACAGAAAAAAAAATTGGCCTCAAAATTCTTGTCGGGGAGAAGAAGAATCTCAGCAGAGGAGAATGGATTGCTGAAAGAAGAGCTGCGCAGTCGACCAGGATGAAAGACTTCTGGAAGAGAAAGAAGGAAACTAGACCTGTAAAGAAGTGATATTTGCGTGGTCCTTGTTGGCCTGTCCGCGGTGTATATATAATAAAGAGAGACATCAACAGAAATGTATAAAACCATAGAAACTATCACCGACACTTTGAGAAAGACACGAGCTAAATTTTTGGGTCACATATATAGAATGGACCAGTACACAATTACAAAACCAATTTTCAACATCACCCTCAACAGTAAAAACCAAGTCCAAATGGATACAGGAAACTGAAGAAGACCTCAAACAGCTAAGCATCACGACGGACGACATGAATGATCGGGTTAAACATATTAAAACCATAATGAAACATAAATATGATAAAGAACTGCTACCAAACAAGCCAGGAAAAAAGTCGACGAACGAACGGAAGAAAGAACATAGGCTAGTGCCCGACTGAAATGGATTGGGGAAGAACGTCGCCGCAACACTGGGTTGTCATGAAAATTGTTCAAGTCCGCACGCTCTCTGAAAGGGGAATATGGGATAGTAGTAATAATAATAATAATTACCAGGAAACGAATTTCCATCTAAATACATATCTATTTAGGAAGCAGCTGCTAAACTTAATTATTTTTTGTATTATCTTTACGGCGTTTGGAGTTTAGCACATTATTGTTATACCTTTAAGGACACCTGGTGCCCTTAAGACGTATACTTACATACATCTACTACAATCTACAAACACCTACACCTCAGACATCTACAATTACACCCATATAATTTACGCCACCTACACCTATCTGTCCAACACTCAACACTACTTCACCCTTCAAAACACCCCATAGTTGCAAGCAACAACAACAGCAACACATTTCTTTTTACACCAAGCTGGCAGACTACGGCTCTTGTCTAAGCGCTTGCTACATACATCAACAATTACACCGGAACTGCTTCCTAAAACAGCAGCGTGGCAATTTAGCAGCGGTCAGTACATCAAAACATTTAAATAGACCTCCCACTCACAGGGAGACGGCCTGTTTACCCCGTGACGCTGCCCGATTGATAACCGACTACAGGAGTATCAGGTGAGTGATTCTCAGGTGTCCTACGCACTGTAAAATCCTACCCTATTACCATTACCTGTGCAACTTGTAAAAACACTACATTCTCATTGTTGAGCTATTCCTATATTCAGGGAAATTAATGCACCCAATTGCTAACCATGCAGTAAGCCATCACATTTATTATAATTTGCCTGTTTGTTTGTTATTTCACTGCACACAGCCTAGCGCCCTTTCCCCACCTTATAATTTATTGGCTCTCTTATAAATCGCTGCGTAAGCGCTATCCATTTGTTTACCGTCCTCGGCATTGCCCTTCAACGCAGGCTACTTGCGTACACTCCGCCATACTGCATTATCAGCACTCTTCTAACTTGACCCGTTGCGCGCGTCATAGATCCTTGCTCGCTAAACGCTACCTATGTCTAGAAGGCACCCCTTTTATTACGATCGCTAATTCGTAGAGCTGCGCCCTTCTCCGCGATCCCGTCCGATTCTCTATCCCTCACGGAGAGACTGACAGCTTAAATCATCCTTCACCCACCCCTTAAATACAGGCCACCCTACACACACACTCCCTAGTTCTACCCTCCTAAAGGGTAAAACATTATGTTCCATATTCTTCGTCATTAAAATCAACATAGTTCAAATTTCAGCTAGAAAGTATTACATTCTAGCAAATTAGCGGTCCTGTCAATAATGGGGTAACAAGTAAAAGATCTATATTTAAAAATGTAAGTCTTGTACAGGTTAAATTGCAGATGTGGCAAAAATGAAGATGGACACTGTACTTTCAAAGAACCCTGGATATGAAGCAATGGGAAACACAAAACAAAACAAACCTAACGCATAACTGGATTCAATTTGCGAATCAACACCACACTATAATCATCTAACGACGTGCTATTGAACCACAGTAGAGAATTTACAATAACCTTAACACAGTGATGAGGATCTGATAATGGCCACTTGAAGGTTGAAACGCGTAATCCTAAATTTGCCCCTTTAAGTGTGATATGTAACTAATACATGTAATTCTTTCCAGGAGTGTGTTTACATATTTCTAACTTGTACCCCGCCCAATTCATTGACCGGCTGAGGAGCTGCGAAAGACAATTTGTACAGGCAACACTGAAAAGAATGGTTTCAAATCTCCACATCTCTGCTGTTTTAGGAAGCAGTTCCTGTGTAATTGTTGATGTATGTAGCAAGCGCTTGGACAAGAGCGGTAGTCGGCCAGCTTGGTGTAAAAAGAAATGTGTTGCTCTTGTTGTTGCTTACAACTAGGGGTGGCTTGAAGGGTGAAGTAGTGTTGAGTCTTGGACAGGTGGCGTAAATGATTGGGGTGTAATTGTAGATGTCTGGGGTGTAGGTGTTTGTAGATTGTAGTAGATGTATGTAAGTATATCTCTTAAGGGCACTAGCAGTAGTGCCCAGCTTCGCCCGGTGGATTTATTTGTTTTACAGTACTGGAGCGCTTGAGGATAAGGATCGGAATAAATGAAAGTAAATTTGAAAGCACCAACGCTTATTGCATTATCAGCACTCTTCTAACTTTGCCCGTTCCGCGCGTCATAGATCTTTGCTCACAAAACACAAACTCTTCAGCTTTATTATATTAGTATAGATGTGTTCACATTGTCATCATATGAACCATGTTAATGTACTATATATCCCACAGTGACTAATTAATAATAGGAATGATAAAAGTACGACATGGAACAGATGGCATCGCTGTTCTACCCCTTAAAACAACAATCAGTAACTATGGATACTTCCCACATTTTATTTATTTCTCTCAAAACGCAAACCTACTTGAAACCTCCTGTCACATGATACTTTCATCCATTCCTACTTCAATTTTCTCCTTGTTTCTCTCAGCACGTAGGTCTGCCTGCTGGCATGCGGCGACAGCTCCACAAATAGATGATGTATTGGCTTTCACGGCCACTGAATTAAAACTCAGCAATATTTCTAGGTTTGTGCCGTGTCTTGTGTGGGGTTTCGCCTTGAGCCCTAGACCACCAAGCTGGCTCATCACGGGCTCTTGGTGTCCCCGTGAAAGACAATGTACCATCTTTTTGGAAGCCTTCATTAGGGAGGTTATGGCTGCTTGAGCTTTTAGTTCTCGCAGTAAAGAGGCACAGGGGCGCTTTATAAAAAGGGAGGTAGCGCTCAGCTCGCTACTCCTGTTGGGGTCCGGGCGGAACACCAAGATCCCGCTGATGAGCCAGCTTGGTGTCCTAGGTGAAACCCCACACAAGACACGGCACAAACCTAGAAATATTGCTGAGTTTTAGCTCCACAAATGTTTCTTCTTTTTTAAAATAAAGCAATAAATCTTAATGTGAAGAGAATTAGGCAGGAGAGATTACCTAAAACGTTAATGAGTTTGGCTGTAGAGGGTAAGAGCAGCAGAGGTAGACCTAAGAGGCGATGGTTAGATTCAGTGTTGAACGATTTCAAAGAGTGGTGTAGAAGCAGAGGAGGCCGCAGTGCCAACTGTTAATAGGGGATAATGGAGGTGACTTTTTCGCAAACAGAGGCTTGCAGATAAGACTGGACGCTGAAAGGCAAAACACACTTCATTTTCACCCAAAGCCAGAAAACCCACGTAAAGCCCTGCATTATCATACAATGTATGGTCAGGAAACGGTTGAAAATGAGCGAGCATGTTTATCAGGCTGTTCATATTATGAATGTTATTATAGATATTCTCATCACTAGTAAATTACCGAAGAATTATTGTCATTTATGAAAAAACCTCTGGTATGCTTGAGCAGCTTAATTAACCGTTATAATGGAATTAATTGAGTGAATCCCACTGGGATAGGAACTGTTGTTTGTGCTATTAAATACTTCATATTTTGTGCTCCAGACTTGTTTATTCATGAAACGGTGTTTGCTGTACCATGACTGGGTAGGTTTTGCCAGCACATTGAGGATTCCGCTGAATAATTCAAGCCAAGAGGAAGGAGATGAGTCTTGGAGTTTAATTATTTGCAAAAAGTAAGTAACACATTTCTGTACCTTAATTTAGCCCTCTACTGCATTATGTTGCCATTTGGCAACAAATAAGAAAATTAATTCTCAAAATTTTAATGTTGATTATGTGCATAGTGTTGCCATATGGCAACAAAATATAAATTGCAGCTTTTATGCAGTCCATCAATTTTATTATCTAACAGATTATGTTACGTTCTTCCTAAAGTGGTAGGTATTATGAAAATAAATACTGTATATGTCCAACAAAATGGTTATCATATCCTTGCAGTAGAGGGTTAGGTTTTAATATGGGTTAACTGTGCCAGATGAAACCTAGTGATTAGTAGCGCACGCTACCAGTTGTGTTTTTGTTTAGTAGGCGAACCCTGATTTATGCTAGTTGTTCATTGTACGAAAAATAACAATATTTTTTTAAAAGTTCGTGCAGCTGCCATTTGCAATTCTAAAATCATAGCAATAAAAGACGCCAATATGTTTAGATTTAAACATGAATCAAAGCGGTTTCAGTGGCGTAGTCGGTAAAATGCTGAGCTTCTATGCCCAAAATAGCGGGTTCAAACCCTGATGAAGCCGACGGATTTTTAAGAGCGTTAAAATCCCTCAGTATGCCTTCCTTCGGAGGGGAGGTAAAGCCGGCGGTCCCATATCATAGATTCATGGCATGTTAAAGAACCTTCCACTAATTGCACCTGTGTGAAGCTAAATTGGGTAGACTAAGAATTTAAACAACGCTCTTAGGTTTCGACGTTCGTTGCCAAGAGCCGATTGCGGTGGCGTCTAGTAGCTAAGTTCAGAACTTGGCCTAGTAGTCGTTGACGGTGGCGCTTGGTGGCAAAAGTAGGAACTATTTGAAAAATTCTAAGTTGCAGTACTTGAATTAAAAAACAGATAACACACACTATTACAGTCATCACAATTAACACCAGTTATCAGACAGATTCTACACACACCCAAAGTACACGGGGCTACATGACCGCGTTGTCGCAGCCCCTAAACTTAAGAACCAACCAACCAACCAACCAACCAAACATGAATCAACAGTGACAAGTCTTATTGTGTTCGGATGAACAGGTCACCAGAATAATCAGGTTAATGAAAGTCACATGTTACAACTTAGTATGAAGTCGCATATCATCACACAAAATTTCAAGTTGATAGCAGGAATAGTTTCGTAGATATTGAGTAGGCTACTCAAAACTTCATAATATAGAAGTGTTGCGCAATGATAAACAGTTTACTGCGAAGTATAAAACTCCCATGAAATTTGAAACGAGAATAATAAAAATAATATCGTATGGCTTCGGATGCCGGGTGCAAGCTTTGTTATTTGACACCCAGAGGTTAGCTTGCATGTCGAATTTCGTTGTTCCTTGAAGCACTATGAAAGTCAAGGAAGTTAGATATCTAAGCTCCTTGAACACTATAGCGCTTTCTAGTAGAGAAATGAGGAACTTTGTGTTGGCGGAAACTCCCGAGATTAATTTTGCCATTATGAACACGGCCTACTGATTCCATGCCGCCCTTCAAAAATCACTTACCACGGCCAGTAGTGAACCTGCAAGTTTGGGGTTGGTAGACCGACACATTAACCACTCACCCACCGTGGCAAGCTATTTGAAACGATTAGCTCAGGACACGGAAGCATGGAGGGCTGCATCAAACTAGCAAAAGACTGAAGACTCAAACAACAATATCGATAAAAAAAAATCTGAAAGCCAGGTCAGTTCCCCAAACAATCAAATTGTGATATCTCCACAAAAATGCTGCAATGGGCTTCACAATTCCAAGAGCGAAATTTGCAACCAAAATTAAGACAAGTGAAATATTAGGCCGTAATACACAATAAGTGCAAGTCACCTAGTAGTTAGAATCCAAGAGGTGGATTTTGAAAAGCGTATTGATCACAAACGGAGGTTTTAACGTACTGAATTGCACCAATAATGCAGGGAATATAGATGGAAGATAGAGAATTAGACTATAATGTCTGGCCACAAATGGATTTGAACGCATGTTCTTCGGCTTTGTACTATTTGTGCACTTCACGACATAATAACTTCAATTGGTCTTCACGAATTCAGATTTGGACTTATAGTCAAACAGTCATGCTTTGAAAACGCGTTATCACTTTATCGGATCACCCCGTGTAGAATGGTATCCTCTAATGTACTTGGTTTGGCTCAACTTGAACCATCAGCGCAAATTACTGTGGCAACATGGGAAGCTTCTTAGCCTTTGTAACGATCTCAAAGCCGTGACGTTACATAAAGAGATTACAGACTCGCACAATGTAATGTGTTATCGCGGTAATCTGCAGGCGCTCACCTGTTATTAGGTGTAATTAACATGGCAACCAGGCCACGCAGGTCGTCAACGGGCGACTCGGCCTTCCAGGAGGCCACACGACACAATTATTATTATTTATTATTTATTATTTATTATTTAAGGTGCATGTTTAACACAAAAAAAAACTCTACCTCTTAAACAAGAGGGATGGTTGGTTGGTTGGTTCCAAAGTTTAGGAGCTGCAACAACGCGGTTATGTAGCCCCGTGTACTTTGGGGGTGTGTAGAATCTGTCTGATAACCAGAAATAATTGTGATGGCTGTTTAAGTGTGTGTTATCTGTTTTTAATTCGTTGCAGACTGCAGACATTCAATTTTCAAGAAGATCCTATTTTTGCTACCAAACGCCACCGTCGACGACAACTAGTTGTGAATCTGGTTCCTAGATGACACCACATTCGGCTCCTGGTGACGAACGTTGGAACCAAAGAGCTTTAGTCAAATATAACCTATAATTTTGCTTCACATAAATGTAATTAGTGGAAGGTTCTTTTTACAAGCCATAAATCTATGACATGGGACCGCCGGCTTACCTTCCCCTCCGAAGGAAGGCATACTAAGGGATTTTTAACGCTCTTAAAAAATCCGACGACTTTGGCCGGGTTTGAACCTGCGACCTTGGGCATAGGAGCTCCGCATGCCACCAACTAAGCCACCGAAGCCGCCAAAAACCAGAGGGAGTTAGAAGGTGCGGCTTGTACCAAAATCTTCCAAATTGTCTCAATAGTAGACTACAGCAAAAATCTTGTTTTTCTTGAAAATTCAACAGAAATATATTTGTTCATGAAGTCCGTTTAAACCAGGGCCATCCAATCATTGCGCTCCGGAAGCGGTGCTGCGCTCGGGGAGCACTGGGCAGTTAGACTAGCGCTCCTTCCCCTACCACCACTACACTGTGGCAGCGAGGAGACGGACGATGTTCGGACCACGCTGACTGGATACGCACGTACAGTCGTGCGGCCGACGGCTCTTGTGGGATTGTTGACATATTAATAGGGCTGTTGTGCCATAACAAATATAGCGCATATACAAATTGAATGGTACTCCGATGTATGGAATGTGCAGGAAACGAACACAAGTGTTAAATAAAGAGTATTGTGATTTATTCCAAACTGAAATGTGAACATATTAGAGAGAAATTTCAACAACAAATTGTGTTCTTTTTAACACATTACATCTCTGTTGCACACTAAACATTGGGCATGCCCTTTATAAGCTGTACAGAAAAATGAAATTTTCCATTCTGCTTCAAAGACTGCTGCTTAAACACTCTTTTTTTTATTTTTTTATGCAGTCCGGTCTTGACCACTGCGAAACTGATTTACTTACACGCTGTCAACAAAGCGCATGGGACTAGACCAGCTACTGATGGATCGTCTGCACACTTCAGCGTGCTTAGCCAGCCAAGCCCCTCCCACCACATCTGAAACTACGTTCCACCAAAGCGCTCGGAGCACTGGCTTAGAACGCGGCCGGAGTGCTAGCGCTTGGGGAGCGCAGTCTGGATAGCCATAGTTTAAACAAATAAACAAGACGATAGCCGCTACCAGAAATGTGTCTCTTCGAGCCCACATACCAATTAACCCAGGTGGGTGGTTTATTCACATGCGAGGGTTTTCGAATGGGTCCACTAATTATTAATATGAATATTATTATTATTACTGTTATTATTATTATTATTATTATTATTATTATTATTACATTATGCGGTCGTTAATACAACGATTCCAAGTGCTATGTGCATTTTTAATAATGCATTATTCATTTAAAAATCTTGAAGATCGCTGTCTTTACAAATTTGTTACATCCAGTGGAGAAAGGAGTTATGAAAAGATATCTCAGTTTCACTCAGCAAACACACTGCTTACAGCGCAGCCAATCTGCGGCAGCTGTGGCCAGAACATTCTTTTTAATCTCACTTTACCGCTCTGGGATTTGATAGAATCTTCACGCGTTCCAGCCCAGCCCCCTCCCCAGGGAACAACCCTGCTATCGGCCTAACGCGAGCTGTATGGTGCAAAGTGAATCAAGCGTCACACAAGCACACCGGGGCAGTGAACTTCCTTTCTGGAACACATCCTGTCAACTTGACTCAATCAACAATAGATGTTCAAAGCCACAATTTAGTCTAGACTTCGTGAGTTCGGGTGGTTGGTTCCATAGGTTAGGGGCTGCGACAACGCGGTCATGTAGCCCCGTGTACTTTGGGTGTGTGTAGAATCTGTCTGATAACCGGTGTTAATTATGATGGCTGTATTAGTGTGTGTTATGTGTTTTAATTCAAGTAAGGACTGCAGATAATAATTTCATGTAGTTCTCACTTTTGCTACCAAATACTACCATCCACGACACCTAGCTTGTGGACGTGGATACTAGATGGCATCGCAGTCAGCACCTGGCGGCGAACGTTGGAACTAATAGAGCATTATCAATTCTAACCTACAAATTTTGTCTTCGCACAAGTGTAGTTATTGGAAGGTTCTTTTACATGCCATAAATCTATGACATGGGCCCGCGGGCTTTACTTACCCTCCAAAGGAAGGCACACTGGGGGATTTTTAACGCTCTTAAAATCCGAGGACTTCGGCCGGGTTTAAACCCGCGACCTTGAGCATATAAGCTCAGCTTGCTACCACCTACGCCACCGAAGCCGCCTTTCGTGAGTTCACGCACAAATATATGACAAAGTATGCATACATCTAAAAACAAATAGCTAAAATACAAAATGAGACGATTGAAATTTTATGGACATATTCAAATAATGGACAATGAAACACAGTACTTACCAAATAGTCCATTATGCAACGAGCCTATAATACCAATAATTAAGACACGAGTATGTTTATAAAACGAGCGTAAGCGAGATTTATAATTTACATACGAGTGTCTCAATTACCATTATAGGCGAGTTGCATACGACTGTTTATGTTAGACGATAATTTTAACTTTATTATATGTTTTAACATAAATATTCATAAATATCTGTCGAGAGTCAGCCTCTTGAATTTTGTGATCGGAGTGCGAGCACTGGGTATGATATCTCTGTCTTTCAAGCTCTCTGACCGACCGACGCATGCGCTCTGTGTGCTTGCAATGCCATATTATGCAAGCCATATTTTTACATCTGCCGTCCCTCACTAATATTGTCACCGGAGTCGTTTGAAGGCAATGCGCTGTGTAGAAATTAGAGTTGGTGATATTAAAGTACAGTCCTATTTCTTGTCTCATATTCGCCAGTTTATTTACGCGAACATATGAACGGTGCGTATTCCATGTCGGTAATTTATATAGAAAGATCTTGTGTTTATGTCCAACATGTTGGATTTTGAGTGCATGCGCGAAGGTATCCTTACCTAATTGGTCAATGAATTAGCTCTGATTGGCTGGAGAAACTGTATCGTAATGAAAAACAGTGTTATAATGACCATCATTATGATACAGTTTTCTGACACATAATGTTTACATTTCGACTTCGTCGAACATAAAGGGTATTTAATCATGCTTCCTCATTAAAAGCCATGATTAACTGGGTAAGAGAAATTGAAAATGACCTTCAAGAAATCAACGCAACAGACGAAACTTTATGGGAGAGGCCTAGCTACAGATCGTTGGTGAACAAACATAATTTTCCTGAAAACCCCGGGATGAGAGCCATCCTAGCATGGACAACAGAAAGGAAGAAAACACCTAGTGAGAGAAAGAAGAGATTTTGGGAAGAGAAGAAAGATAATCCAAATTCATCTGTAATAATAATAATAATAATATCCTATGGTCGTGGGTGCCTTCGTTGTTCCTTGAAGCACTATGAAAGTCAAGGAGGTTATATATCTAAGCTCCTTGACACTATAGCGCTTTCTAGTGGAGAAATGAGGAACTTTGTGCTGGCGGAAACTCCAGAGATTAATTTTGCCATTATGAACACGGCCTACTGAATTGAATAGGGTACTTTGACATGCCAACATCGTATGACATGCGTGTCGTAATTTTTGCCGCCTTTCAAAAATTACTTACCACGGCCAGGAGCGAACCTGCAAGCATGGGGGGGGGGTTAGTAATCCGACACGATAACCACTCACCCACCATGACACCTATTTCATCTGTGAAATAGGTTCAATTGCGCTCCTTAGTTGGGCATAAAAATAAAAAATAATATGAAAAATATTATTATTAATATAAATTAGCAACCCACCCGGGCTTTGCCCGGGAACAGTTATGAATGCATTACGTGATAAGCGCTTTCCTTTCAGTGTCAATGAACTACGACCTATATCCGTTTTACGTCTCGGCATGATGGATTAAAATCACTGACTGGACTGTATATTATCATGGAGATGCATGAGCAACCAGTTCTTGTCAGACGTAATCTAAGAGTGGCGAGGTGCATGATACACAAATCCCCCTTCCACAGAACGAAATTGACCAATTTTCCGCCCAAATTACCGAGGAAGAAAGTTTGTTTGAGAGGCGACCAAATGAGTAGTATTTTTCCCAGGTTGTATTTTTATGTTTATGATTGATATGTTGTAATAAAACTACATTAAAAATTACATAGCTTTTTGACTAGCAGTTTTTGAGGAAAAAAGACATTTTAGTTGGAGAATAGGTAAAAGTTACCATCTCCAAAAGTGTTAGAGCTAGATCAACGAAATTTTAATTGAAAACCCCTCATATAGATAGCTAATAACATCATGTAAAACAATGTCTCAAATGCTGTTACTTTAGGGACAAATGTGCAGCAAACGAAATTTAGACCTGTCCCTAAACTTTCTGCAAGCACTGTACTTTGTAACCTTTCGCCTTCTCTATTCGGGATGCGGTGGTATTTGATTACCATGAGGAACACATTTCTTAAAAAATATAACCATCCTTTTATTTCTTTCTATCATCCAGCAGACACAATTTAATAATCATCCCGAACATTCAACCAATTCCGTTTTCTTCCTTAAAACCAGACCCTCATTCTTTCTATATCTCTTCCCCTTACTACTTTTTCCAAAACATATAACAATCATCAGACCTCTAAGAGAATTTTAACAGTTACTAAAGCCTAGAATAATCTAAAAAACAAAACAGCATCATAAAAAGTAATATTCATACAGATATGGAACTCGAATAATCATGGCCCCCTTCTCCTTAACTGGTGAACTATTGCAAGGAATCTCTAAGCTGAGCGCTAAGGCCTTACAATAGCCACCAGCAATGAGTAACCATGATCTTAACCTACAACTATGTAACCACATTAGGTTACAATTCGCCCCCCATATATAATATGTTATTCTCGCGTGAAAAAACACGTGAGAATCACATATATATTTTAAAAAAACTATACAAATGAAAATGATACATATCACACATGCACAGTATTAACAAACACACCAACTAAAATTATACCTAAATATTATGTTCACATCAATCGGATGCTACTATCAAGTCTCCTAGATCATTCAACAACACACTGATGTAGCAAAGATGGAATGTCACTGTTTTCTCTGAGCCTGTTTAAGTACATGCCATAGTATCTCTTCTCTGGACTATAGTACCAATCACATGCTTCTGAATTGGGCTTAGTTTCATATGTCCACTCTTTTGACATTATAGAGTACAAAATGCCGTAACCCACTGTTCTCAAATCTCTCAATAAGTTGAAACACGTCATCTCCAGTAACCTTCACTCGAATATTGTAGTATTTGTCAACACTTATATCGTAACAAATACCTCCAGCAAACATATCGCTATCATCTTCAGTTGACTCTAAAGAAATATAAAGTTCTACATTAGACCTCTCATATCCATCTTCATTCTCAGCAATACCATCTTCTTCCTATTCATCTCTTCCTCCTTCTTCTCCATTCATCTTTCTTCCTCTGCCTTCCATCTCGTCTTTTTCTTCATCCGCCATGTCATTCCGTACCTTGTACTCCTCATCTTCCATCTCCACCGTTCTTGTCTCCTTCCCTTCCTCATCTTCTTCTTACTCTTCTTCTGATCCTTCACTCTCTTATCTTCCTTTACCAGACATCTCATCTTCTTCCTACTTCTTCTCTTTGCTTTCCAACTCATCCTTTTATCTATTCTCCAGGTCCTCTTTGTCTTCATTCTCAACCACTTCTCTCTTCTTCATTTCCACATTTTCCTCCTCTTCTTTATTGTCTGTCTCATCTTGCTCAACAGTTCCTTTCTCTCCTTCCACCGTTTCTTCTTCACCTTATCTTCTTCAAGTATGTTGTCTTCTCCATTATTCACTCCTGCACTTTCACCCTCATCTTTCTCCTTGTCCTCAGTTTTCTTCTCCTCCTCCATTTGACGTCCTCCTTCACCTTCTTCTCTCTCTTGTCCATTTTCTTCCTTACACCCCCTACCATCACGTACTTCACACATCTCCTCCTCAATATCTTGTCCATCTTTCATTCCTTCTTCCCCTCCATTACCATCTTCTACATGCCCCCCAGCATCACGTACTTCACACATCTCCTCCTCAATAATGCATATGTGGAGCTCACATTCAAAAGAGACTTTGTCCAGAAATTGAAAAAAATGAGTTTAGTACAGATTTCACATTATGAGGTTCATCCTGAGGTGCCAGCACTCTGTAAACATTCAAAAGTGACTTTGTCTTAGCTATATTGGTCTCTAAAAGTAGACTATTCATTCAAAAAACAACTTAGTCCACTGCTGTATTCATTCAAACAAGACTTTGTCAACCTCAGCCAATCAGAACGCTAGCACCGTACAAATAGACTCCCATCATGCATTGCGTGAGCAGCGAGGTTTGTTGATTATAGTTATTGCTTTTGGTGTTCATCCCACTTATCATTAATACTTCCTGTATCATATTGGTTATTCGCTATTCGTAAATGATGGATTCGTGTGAAACAGTTCTAGTTGGAAATTGCAACAAAGGAACTAGGAAGAGAAGCTCCGGTTTAACAGCAAGAGAAGCAGAAAAAGGAAAGAGGTATGGGAAAGGAGTTGGACATAACATTTTTGTTCCATGTAGACATGAAAACAGACGCTTTCAGTGTAAAATGTTCAGACCTTCCGATTGTTCCTTTGTAAGGGATAAGTTAGTATCAGTCCCTGATAAAATTTCTCAAGATAATTTCATTGCATCAAAAATTACCATAGGATCCGTTAACAGAAGACGACCTCGACAGACAGTAAATAAACAACCACATGCATACAGTCTGACATTTGTTTTACCAACAAAAGTAGGAAAACCAGTGAAAGTTTGTAAAAAATTCTTTATGTCTGTGCTTTTGATAAAACCATCAAGGCTTAGAAATTTAGCACATAAAGTTAAATGTGGTGAACACTTGATTGAGAAACGAGGTGGTGATAGAAGGTCTAGCAAGTCTGTACAGAAGAAGGAAAGTGTGCGTCAATTTTTGAAGAATCTCAATGGTCATGAAAGCCATTACAATAGGCAAAAGTCAAAGAGGATATATTTAGATTGCTCACTAAATATAAGTAAACTCTACAGAATCTATAACAAAGATGCGGCTCCTGAGCTAAAAGTCAATTTTGCAATGTTTCGCCGTATTTTTGTATCCGAATTTAACCTTGGTTTTAGAACACCAGCTTCAGATGTTTGTAGCTATTGTGCAAAATTATCTTTCCTAATCAAAACCAGTCAAAATCCAGAAAAATCAAATTACATGATAGAAAAAAGAGCACACAGATTGCGTGCTAATGCATTTTATGAAAGTCTTCGGGAAAATCAACCGTCAGATACAGTCACATTATGTTTTGACTTACAACAAGTACAACCTCTTCCCAAGACACCGATTCAAGAGGCATACTATTCGAGACAAATAAGTTTGTATAATTTATGCATTGTTGACCCTAAGCAAGACCACTTGCCAGTATTTTATGTATGGACAGAAGACCAGGCTGGTCGAGGTGCTACAGAGGTATCCAGTGCTCTTTTAAATCACTTGAGTTCACTGGATTTGGAGAATAAGAAAACAGATTGTTTTGTGACGGGTGTGCGGCTCAGAACAAAAACAATCACATTCTGCATACTCTTATTCATTTTCTACTGAGAACAACATGCATTGAAGATATTGTAATCACTTATCCAGTGCGAGGTCATAGCTATATGCCAGCTGACCGTGTTTTTGGTCAGATCGAAAAACAATTACGAAAGAAGCCCACAATTATTTCAAAGGATGAATACTATGATGTGTTTAAAACAGTGGGTGATGTTAGGGTGCTAGGTAGAGATTGGAAACTGTATGATGTTAAGCAGCTTGGAAAGTGTTTCAAGAAGTTAGATATGATCAGTGAAATGAAACGAATTATCATTCAGTGTACAGTAAATGAATGTGAAGGACGTGAAGTTAATGTCAAGGCCTGTGAACATTATAGATTTGAAAGTGACCTAAACAGATTTCAATCATTATTAAAGAGAGGTTGGAGCTCAAACAAAAGTAGAGGTTTCTGCTTGGAGGAAATCCAGCTATCCCACCCACTCTCAACTGAGAAAATGGAAGATGTGAGGAAACTTCTCCTTAAACTCTTCGGTGAAAATTGGTATAGGCAAAAAGATTTGGAATGGTACAAGAGATTGTTAATGGATACACCTGCAGCAAGTGCACCTACTGAGGAAGTATTATGTGACTGTCTGGAAGATGATGTGGGATTCCATATATAAAAGTAGATTTGTGTTGTAAAGTTTCATAAGAATGGACATTATGAATATTATCTAAGTAGCCTAAAAGACATTGCGGTTGAATGTTCTGCTTATTATAATGTTTCCAAATGTTGTAGATGTTGTAGACTTTATTAAAATATTGTGCAGTCAAAGAGGCCTATGTCCCTTGTTCATACAAACAAAAAGGATTATGTCCTCTCTGTTCAGTCAAAAATAACTTTGTCCAGAATTTTGTATGATATAACTGAATTTCTACTGTAGTTTGATTTGATTACGGTGTCTTGTTACGTTTTTATAACCCATATGTGTGCAATTAAATGAATTAAGTCATCAATAAGATGTTAATTTGAGAGAAATCAGTTTTTTGATCATTCCCTAAAGTTGTATTTGAGTGACAAAGTCTCTTTTGAATGTTAGCTCCACATATGATCTCCACTCTGTGCTCTTGTACCTCTTTACTCAACTCTTCTATCTTAGTATTAGTTGCCTCAGCCTGTTTCTTGACTACTTCATCAACATATAATTCCACAGATTCAACCTGTTTCCCTACAGATTCAATCTTCTGCACCATAGATACTTTTACTTCTCCTATTTCCTTACTTAACTCTTTGAAGACTCTTCCTGCTTCCTCATAGATTCTTTGAAGGACTCTTCGTGCTTCCTCATAGATTCGAGAAGCATTTGGATCAAACTAGCTGTGCTATTTTGCATGATAAGGCCGTACTTCACTGCTCTTAAACTGAACGTATTTTCCTTTATCCTGCACTGCACTCACTTTATTAAAGTTTGCTTTTCTTCACCTTAACCTGCTTCCTTATCTCCCTCTTTCGAGTCCCACGTTGTAGGGTCATGTTGTAACCGTACGTCTTCTCTATTCAGGGTGTGGTGGTATTTGATTACCATGGGGAACACATTTCCTAAACATATAACCAACCTTTTATTTCTTCCTATCATCCAGCTGACACAATTCAATAATCATCCCGAACATTCAACCAATTCCGTTTTCTTAGTTAAAACCAGACCCTCATTCTTTCTAAGGGGCCGATAACCTAGATGTTAGGCCCCTTAAAACAACAATTATCATCATCATCATCATCATCATTCTTTCTATATCTCTTCTCTAAACTACTTTTATCAAAAACAACATAACAATCATCAGACCTCTAAGAGAATTTTAACAGATACTAAAGCCAAGAAGGCTTGCCTTTTTGCCGATGATTTGACTCTACTCAGTTCAAGGAGAAATGTTTCCACTATTCAACATCTACTTCAAGAGTCGATCGAGAATATCCAAAAATGGGCAAACGTTACAGGATTCAAGTTTTCCAAAACTAAAACTAAATGCATTCTCTTTTCCAGAAATAAACAAACAGTGCCCGATCCCGAACTGTACATGGACAATCATAAAACTGAAACAGTAACCACTCTCAAAATCCTAGGAGCTCTGTTTGATACTAAGCTAAGTTGGATTCCCCACCTGAAGAACCTTAAAGACGAGTGTCTCCGACGTTTGAACATAATGAAGATCTTGGCAGCAAAGAACTGGGGAGCAGACTACCAAGAACTAATGAACACGTACCGAGCCATTATCAGGGCTACAGTGGATTATGGCTGTATTGTCTATAATTCAGCAAGTCAATCTTCACTCAAGATCCTTGATTCTGTCCAATCCTCCGCCCTTCGAATCGCTTTGGGAGTTTTTCACACCAGTCCAGTAGCCAGTCGCCAAATGGAAGCAAATAAACCACCACTTACTTAAATTCAGACGTCGGCAACTGAGTTTAATATACGCACTCAAAGTTCCAACTACAAATAAATACGTATTAAATCGTATGTTTTTTCAAATCGACACAAAGGAAGAAAGGCCGGGTCAAGGTTGCAACCATTCCCCTTCAATGTCAGAATAACTAAGTTCCTTGAGGAACTAAATCTAACTATCCCTCCAATTTTACTCCCTGACCATTCCCTTGATGTCCCACCATGGACAATCTCCCTACCAACCATTAATTTTGATCTGAACATCAATGGCAAAAACCAAATGGACAAATCCCAGTACCATCAACTTTTTCTTGAACTTTCCAACAGATATCCAAGGCACGGTGCAATTTATACTGATGGATCGAAATGTGAGGAAAGAAACGGTTGTGCGATAATATATCCAGAACACACTATGCTATTCCGTCTACCTGACTTCTACACTGTCTTTTCTAATGAACTCTTTGCCCTTAAAGAGGCCTTGCTATACATTTTGAAAAGAAGTACCTGCAATAACTCATTCATGATTTGTTCTGACTCAAGAAGTGCACTAAGTGCAATAGCGAGTCCCCTACCGACCCAAATTCTCGTGCAAGAAATTCAACAGTTGTTCAACAAAATCATGAATGCAAGTAAACAAGTGATCTTTGTGTGGAGACCCTCACACAGAGGTATTCTGAGCAATGAATCCGCTGATCAGGCAGCTAAAGAAGCTACGCACCTTCCGTTAAGTGATCCTGCAACAGGTACACCACATGCTGACATTATTACTTACATTAAAACTAAATTGTACCAACAGTGGAAGATGAATTGGATTAAAACCTCCAACAGTAAGCTTCGTGAAATATATACGAATTCTGTAATACCATATGATGTCCGTCACCTTCGCAGGCAAGACCAAATCTTACTATCCCGAATAAGGATAGGTCACTCCAAGATATCTCATAGCTACCTTCTTGAGAAGAAACAGCCTCCCATCTGCACAACATGTATATGCGTGCTGACTGTGAAGCACATCATCACTAATTGTCTACAGTATAACTAAATATATATATTTATACAGCCAATGGCGCCAGTATCATGGCATTCCTGGTCATATTAAAGAAGCCCTCACATCCCCTGCACTGTGTGACCATATCATCAATTTCTTCAAAGACACTGGTTTATATTCCAAAATATGACTATTCAATTCACAGTTCTTGTATTTTTTCATATTCCTCTGGATTAATGCTCCTATCATGTTATTGTTAATGTATCTACAATATTTAATGTACTGACTAGATATAGGAGTCACGATAAGACATCTAAGTTAAAGCGACTATAATCAATCTTAATAAAAAAAGAATACCCTAAAAAAACAAAACAGCATAATAAAAAGAAATATTCATACAGATATGGAACTCGAATGATCATGGCCCCCTTCTCCTTTACTGGTGAACTATCGCAAGGAATCTCTAAGCTCAGCGCTAAGGCCTTACAATAGTCACCAGCAAAGAGTAACCATGATCTTAACCTAAAACTATGTAACCACATTAGGTTACAACTTGTTAGCACAGCAGACGATGTAGACTTTCATAGGGTGTCTGAAAATTTTCGAAACTCTGAAATCCGGGACTTCGATATTTTCCGTTAAAATGCGTATTTTGATTTCCGTTGTCCGCGTTACACAGTTTCAGTTTAATAAAGGGTCCGTTGTATCAGGTTTTACTGTACATAACACATATATAGAAGTGTTTACAACTATTAGTATACAGAGGTTTTTAATTAAACTTTGTAACAAGTCGGTTTATGTAACCATTCTTTGTTTTTTAAGAACGTTAAAAATCCCTCAGTATGCCTTCCTTCGGAGGGGAAGTAAAGATTTATGGCATGTAAAGAATCTTCCACTAACTAAACTTGTGTGAAGCTAACTTTCTAGGTTAGATTTTGTTGAAACGCTCTATCAAAGTTCAAAGGTGTCAGTGACATCTGGTAGCAAACATTAAAACTACTTGAAATTGAACTAAACTTGTACATCACCCATGGGTGTCCACTTGAAGTAGCCACAGCCTCTGGCGAGCCAAACATGTCCCCAGACACTCCCGGTACTAAAAGACATACGCTAAATAAATAAATAATTAAATAAATAAATAAATAAATCCGATAGTCTATTACACTTCTATAAGGGGGTGTTGCACTTTCTCTTAGTACATCTTGTGTATAAAAATGAAAACCCCTTTGAATCGTTAGCTTTTACCGTAGCGAGATAAACTGATTTATTAGTAACAGTTAACTTACTATTCAAAAATTTACGTAATGAGCTTTTGTGATTGGTAAGTTGGGTTAGTCACTTAAACAAACACTTAGATGTAAATGAGTAGAAAATGTGGATTTGTAGACTTAGCTGATTTCCGGGAGTTCCTGTGTTGACGTCCACTTCACTTCAATACACACAGTTGACAACACTGTAATATTTTCATCCATGTCTGAGAGATGACTTGGAATATCAAATGTACTCTCCTATCCTCTGGAGGACTGGACGTAATGTGTTACTGAGATAGCTTCCGTGTTGGGAAACAGAAGGGAATGTTAATATCCGTTTTAGTTCATGATCTCTAGTGAAATGGAGATCACGGTTCAGACTAGGGATTAGATTATTGGCTATTCGCTGGTAAATGCATTCTACAACCTATTGGTCTCTGTCATGGAGATAAGTTAATGCTGTTTTCAAACTAATATTCTCTCTGCGTGTTAACTAGGAAGATGGAGTAGCGAAACTAGCTGCTGAACAATTATGGCAATGATATGGGATTATACGGAGGATTAAATGTTATAAGTTACAAATATATTTGATACTAGCTGGTTAATTAAGTTCGCCTGTTAAAATTACAATATTTAATGAAACAAGCCTTCAACACCTCTTTGGGGTCACCAACAGCATGGATTGCATTAAGATACCATACTTATAGTAATAAAATGTTTCTTCTATGAAGAATAATATACAAAGTTTTACTCTAAAATATCTAATTTAGAATATGTAAGTCTAGGGAAAATGGACGTCCTATCAGGTAAATGTTAGCATTATAAAACTTGTATTCTTCATATTTTTGTGCTTTCTTAAGCTCCATCCACAATGCACAGTCGGCAGTCGGTAGTCGGTAGTTCTCAGTCGTCAGTATCGGTCGTCCCCGTGTGTACTATCGGAACCATACGCAACATGCAGTTGCAGTCGATAGCTGGCAGTTGGCAGTCGGTAGCCAGTAGTCGGCAGTCGAGAATTTTATCTTCGACTGCCAACTACCCGACTGCAGCAAGGTAATAGCCAATCAGAGCAGGCCAGAAATTGACGTCACGCTGTTGTGTCGAAAACCCGCCATTCTTGTAAGACAGCTGTTGGTTGCTTGTGTATATTCTCGTTCGTTCTTTTGCTTTTTTATTATTATTCAACTTATTATTATGTCTGATTCGTCACAAGTTCATCATGTCGAAGATGACATTTTCATCGATCTGGTGTACCTAAAAAAAATTGTCGTGACTCGTTGCTTTAGTTTATAGCGTTTGTAAAGGGTGTTGAATTCTCCCTCTTCGGCTACTAGCGTAGGATGACGCCAGTACCTTTGCAACCCGTGCCTTTTTAATCTTAAATACATGGTACCAGTTACTAACAACAAAAATAAGCCATATATCTCCAAATCATCCATTGTAAGTTTTGAGGTTATCGATAACGCCTCTGGGCGCAAGGAATAAAAGAATATCACTGTATTATTTATTACTCCTAGCCTTTCAACGACTGCGCAATGTGAATGGGTCGATTGTCAACTACCGACTTCCGACTTCAGCTACCGACTGCCAACTACCAACTACCGACTGCCGACTGCCGACTGCGCAAGGTGGATGGAGCTTCACTTTTATTTTGTGGTCACTCGACCGTCTGGACGTGGAACGGAATGGTTGTTCCATGAGGGACTTGCTAGCTTGCTTTTAGGTAGATTTCATTAGAAAGCTAACTATTTTTTATTCTTAGAGGTCCTGATAATAATAATTGAGCCGTTGAGAGCCCAAGTGGTGTAACTCCTCTCGGAATTACAGGGAAGTCTAAACCTTATGGCAAGCAGGCATAGCTCAGGGCCAGTGTGTGTGAAGCATTGGAAGTGAGCATTGCGTCTGTCAGCCACAAAGGTTAGACTTGCCTGTTATTCCGAGAGGAGTTACACCACTTGGGCTTTCTACGGCTCAATTGTCTCTTAGCTCTCTGTGTTTCTTCTTGGAGATTGATCCTGAAATTATAAAATCAATTACGCTAAAAGCTTGATCCACAATGCACAGTCGGTAGTTGGTAGTTGACAGTCGGTAGCTGCAGTCAGGCCCATGCTCTCTTATGGCGTCATTCACAATGCGTAGTTGCAGTCGGTAGTTGGTATTTGGCAGTCGGCGTGTAGTCGGCAATCGCCTAATTCATCTTTGACTGGCAACTACAGACTGTCGACTGCAATGTTACAGTCAATCAGAACAGATCACAGGCTGACGTCATCTTGACTTATTACACGGCCGTGAACATTTTGTTCTCAGGTACGCTGTCGCTATTAGCAACAACATAAATAAACTGTAATAAAACTCAAGAACGTCCATATTACGAGTGTTTGAGGATATGGACCACTCGTACAAAGAATAAAGGATGAATCCCTATATTATTTACTCCCAGCATGAATATCTATGACTTTCGTCATTATTCTAGATTTTCCCGTATTGATTATGATATTACACCAATATCCACTTTACAATACAAAAATGTTTTTATATGATGTCCTTACACTCTTTGATACATGTTTCGGCTCAGTGAGCCTTCTTCAGTCAAACACATTAATGATTTTCATATGACAGTCTATGTTTTTATCTTGTTAAAAACTTTAAAAAATCTTTTACAATCGTCAAAGTTATTTAAAAAAGGTCATAAAATACTTAAAGAATTCGACTATGTGCTGATATTCAGGACATAGGCCCTTCGTCGTTGAAATCACAATTCAAACACAGGACCCCATTGTACAAGTGTCTTGTAAAAATCGTGTGTGAAAAATCCTTGTGGCTACGGGTGAACGGAAGTTACTTGCTTAAAACTTTGTCATTTTGGTTCAACAACCGTAGATTTGAAAAGGCTGGAGGTAACACCTCACTATTTAAAGGATATACAACAGATCTGTTGTTGTTGGTCGGGTCACTGGCAAACTGATGGTGTTATCTCCAGCGTTTTCAAATCTACGGTTGTTGAACCAAAATGACAAAGTTTTAAGCAAGTAGCTTCCGTTCACCCGTACCCACAAGGATTTTTCATACACGATTTTTTACAAGACACTTGTACAATGGGGTCCTGTATTTGAATTGTGATTTCAACGACGAAGGGCCTATGTCCTGAATTTCAGCACATAGTCGAAGTATTTTATGTCCATTTTTAAATAACTTTGATGATTGTAAAAAGATTTTTTTAATTTTTTTAACAAGATCAAAACTTAGACTGCCATATGAAAAACATTAATGTGTTTTGACTGAAGAAGGCTCACAGAGCCGAAACATGTATCACAGAGTGTAAGAACATCGTATAAAAGCATTTTTGTATTGTAAAGTGGATATTGGTGTAATATATTACTCCTAGCATTTTAATGACTGCGCATTGTGAGTGGCTAGGTTGTAAACTACCGACTTCTGACTGCAGCTACCGACTACCAACTACCAACTACCGACTGCGCATTGTGGAGCGACCTTCAGTGGTTTATCATTAATAAAAACCACATTGGTGACCCCGACGTGATTTGTGCTACTCCCGGTAGCAATAAATCGTGCAGATACAGTGTATTAACATCATGTCCAAAGCAGAACAGCCAACAACAGGTATGCCTACATCAAATAATGAACCTGAAATTTCATTAGTGTCAATTAGAATCCCACCAATTTGGCGTAAATATGTTAATGTTTGGCTAGTGCAGATTGGGGCCCAATTTGCTATAGTCACAAACGAGCTTACGATGTTCAACTATGTCATCGGCTCACTGGAGCCAGACGTTGCCGAACCTATAGGCCTAAGCGATTTATTACTAATGTTACGAATGCTAGACAGTTTTGTTGCCCACGCGTGACTCCCCCCCTCCCCCCCCCCCCCTCAGGCTATCCCTGACTGAGTGTTACCAGTGCCTTACGCAACGAGGCTGCAAGAACTAGACCCCCGTCTCGAAGGTTCGTGGCCCACCCAGTATCGGAAATCTCGAGAAGGTGTTAACCCCGGTCTACTCTAGAAACATCTATTGAGTCATCAGCCCCGATATATAAGCGCGACCTGGCCAGCGAGGGAGGGACTGGGTTTATGAGGAGTGTGTGTTTATGCCTGTGCGACAGAGGTGTTACGGTGACGTGTGAATTGCAAAACAGTCTGTAGTACAGTAATCAGGTACAGTGAGTGACAGACTGTGGCTGGACACGGGTCTACCTAATTAGTGAAGGATTATCTGAATAAGGAAGTGAAAGGGTGAATGTCCTCCATAAGGGAGCAAACACGCAGAAAGACAGCTGATTGTTTCCATTTGATTATTGTGTGGTGTAACTTTCTAGACCTGCAATAAAGCTATATTTTTAAAGGACCACTTGTGCTGTGCTGTAATCCAATTAACGAACGTGCTAGTAGGGGTAACACGTAGCACTAAGACCACTTTCGAATACGCCATTATTTGACCTGAAGGCCCGGTTAATAGCTGAATTTGATGAATTAGAAGGACGGAAAGTGACGAAATTACTCACAGAGCTTGAACTCTTACGAGAAATGCGCGCCCTTGCTGGGACACAGGTCAAGGATGATTTTCTACACACAATCTTTCTGCAACGACTCCCTGTTAATTTAAGATACGATGCTCTGGACAATCTGGCCGCATTAGCTGATAGAATTTTAGATTTTTCAAATCCGTCACAATTTCTATCGGTAATTCAATCTCATCAACCCGTTGTAGACCCTTCTACGCAACTGGTGGATGGGATTTTCCACCTAGAGTCGCAATTAGAACAACTTACGCTATCTATACACAGTCTGATTTCGAATCAAAATACAACCCGTCATCGATCGAGATCTCGATCTAGACCTAGATTACATTATCGTCAATATCGAGCAGATGGTGCTTTATGCTGGTATAATTTTACTTTTGGTGAGAAAGCAAACTAATGTCATTCACCATGTTAGTATGTTGCCAATTCTTCCACTAATTCGGGAAATGCTCAGGCCCATCGCTAGAGGCACCACATTATGATGTGGGTCAAACCAATTCTCGCCGCATGTTCATAACCGACCATTCCTCCGGTACAAGATTCTTGGTTGACACAGGAGTGGATGTTTCTGTTTTTCCTCCAACTGTACATGACAAACAACGAACTAGCAAGCGCATTTTATATGCTGCTAATGGGACACCCAATTAAACCTACGGCAAGCTATGCAAATAAACTTAGGACTAAGACGTGTGTTTTGCTGGTCCTTCACAATTGCCAACGTCGAACAAACACTGCGTGGTGCTGATTTTCATAGTAACTACGGATTGCTTGTGGGCATCAAACATAAACGATTCATGTACACCACAACAAATTGTTTTATATTGGCCGGACTAGCACAATCCTCAACTGCAGAAGGTATTCATTTGCTTGATCCTCAAGACAAATATTCATCTCTACTCATGGACTTTCCTAATTTACTCCGTGACAAACCAAAATTTACTGTGCCAGATATTCAATTTGTCCATACTATTTCAACCGAAGGTCCACCAGTTACAGCCAGGGAAAAGTGTAATGGTAGAAATACAGGTGTATATTAACATAACACCAACTTCTGCTGATAAAAATATTTAAAATATTAAAAATATTAAATAGTCTAAATAGTTTGCTATTCTTAAAAAAAGATTTCCTCTGCGAGTAAGAATAGGCCAAATATGATTTAGTTTCAGTGCTATGAGCTATGTCATAGCGCACATTCCAGTGTTCGCATTGTGTGGAGAATGTTAATTATGTAAGCTGAAATAACTCTCTCCGGCATGGAATGTATAGCCTACATGTGCTAGCTACCACACGTTTCAACCAACAAACCAAACAGTATTATATTTGAAAATCACTCGCATACTGTAAGGCGTCAATATCAGTGTCGTCTTGAAACCTTGCCTGCAGCAAAACTGCATGACGTAGCCTATATCCCACCACCATTGCACCGGGACTAAACAGACTCTTTGTTCAGTCTAGCTTTTCCTATCGTCATTAGGATTTATTCATCATTCATTCATTCATTCATTCATCTTCATTTCCCCTTTTTCCAGCTGACACTGGGTGGGGGCAAATATGGTTCCTCTCCACTTTGTTCTGTCGTTCCACCATTCCTCTTCCGACACGGTGTTCCAATCCAGGTTCCGTTTTCTAATGCTATACTTCACCGAGTCCATCCAACGCATTCTTGGTCTTCCTCGTCCTCTCTTCCCTGTCATCCGTCGTTCCAGTGCTCGTCTTGGTATCCTTACTTCATTCATCCGTTTGACATGTCCAAACCATTTCAATCTGTTTTGCTCGTTTGTCATTTAGTTTATGTGCTCCCAGTTCTTTCTGTATATCTCCATTTCTCACTCTGTCTCTCCTCGTTTTCTGAACCATACTTCTCAGGAATCTCATCTCAGCTGTCTGTACTCTGCTCTCATCCCTCTTAGTCATTGTCCAATTTTCTGCTCCATATGTCATAATAGGAACATAATATGCTTTGTATATAACTTCTTTAGCCTTAATTGGTATATCCTTGTTCCATACTAGTCCCCGAACCTGTTGATAGAAAGCACTCCTGAGTTGTATTCTTCTCCTAATTAGAAATCTAGTCTTCCATCTTCAGTCAGTTCACTTCCCAAGTATTTGAAGTGTTTCACCACTTCCAATTCCTTATCTCCAACTTTGATTACTCCTTTTCCTTCTTTCTTACCTCTACTCATCACCACTGTTTTACTCTTCTCCAAATTTATTTTCAATGCCCATTGCTCAATCTTTTCATTTACTACGTCTAACTGTTATTGTACCTCCATCTCATTAGGATTCATCATCATCATCTTCCTAGCGTTTGTCCCGCTTTGGAGCAGGGTCCGCTACTTTACATGCCAATCTCCATTTCTGTCGGTCAAGGGCATCATGCCGACATAGATTAACTTGTTGCATGTCTTCTCTAAGGCGATCAAGCCACCTCTTCTTAGGTCGCCCACGAGGACGTTTACCATCCGGGTTGAGGCACAAGGCAGTTTTAGCCTCTGATTGTTCGTGACTACGTATGATGTGGCCGTAACAGCGTAGACGAGCCTCCCGCATTTTATCCTGTGTGGGCGCAACTCCCATCCTCCCTCGGACATCGCAATTCTTGATATGGTCAAGTCGCGTCAGACCAAGCACCGAACGAAGCATGCGCATCTCCATAACATGCAGGGCTTGCTCGTGTTTAACAGAGGCCGGCCAGCATTCAGAACCGTAGAGGGCGACTGGGCCCACGACGTTCTTGTAAATCTTGGCCTTAAGATAGGTGGGTATCCTGCGGTCAAAGAGGACTCCAGTTATCTCCCTCCATTTGAACCAAATGACACTTACACGAGCTCGGACATCAGGGAGGGTGTCACCATCTGAACGAGTCAAGGAGCCAAGATACCTGAATTGGTCGACTCTTTGAAGATCTTGACTGCCTACAAGGATGGTGCCAGGCGTGAGTGACCCGCACTCCATATACCCGGTTTTCTGGACATTCAGCTTCAGTCCATTCTCATTAGGATTATACTACTTTAATTCGCTTACATAGACAGAGAGCGAGGCGCTGTCAAACTAGATCCCTAAGGGCAGACAAACATTCAGCTGTTGTGCTACGATAAAATACAGGTGCAGTGCCAGTGAGTTATTTGGTTGAGGCGCTTGAGGAATCAACTGAATTATTTATCAGTACGGAGAGTGGCTTCGTCATCACACACACGCAGCACATGCATTATAACATGCATTGTTTGCAGACATCGATACGTACGAGTGTTGTGGTTGGTGGTCTCTTTATAGTACATTATGCCACGAACCTATAATGACAATAATTGAGACACGACTATGTTTATAAAATGAGCGAAGCGAGTTTTATAATTTCCACACGAGTGTTCTTAATTACCATTATAGGCGAGTTGCATACGACTGTTTATGTACGACGATAATTATAACTATTTTATGTTCGAACACAAATATTCATAAATATCTGTCGAGATTTCGCCAGTTTTATGTACTGAACAGAGCGCATGGGACGAAGAGAATACCTTGTATTTGACCATGACCTCCTCAAATATCCCACTATGACACGAGACACGCAGTGAAATTTAAAATAGGAGGCCGTGGAAGTCAGCGCAGATGCAATGCTACCCTTACCTAATTGGTCACACAACTGTTTCATGAGCTTTGATTGGTGGGAGAAACTGTTTCATAATGAAAAATAGTGTTATAAGGACCCTCATTTTGATACAATTTTCTGACATATAATATTTACATTTCGACACTGTCGAACATAAAAAATATTATGATGTATTTCACATAGAATATTTGGAATCATTTCGTGAAAGTAAAGATACTGTACTTGAAAAAGTGAATGTGTTTCTTTAACCAAAAGTACAGGATGTATAAAAGCCGGCTCCGTGGTGTTCCGAAGGCCCCGGGTTTGATTCCCGGCTTCGCCAGGGATTTTAGTAACAGACGTGAGTGCTGGAACGGGGTGCACTCAGCCTCGTGAGGACAATTGTGTAGCAGTCTGACAGTGAGGCAGCACCCCAGTCATGAAAACCAAGATTAACGGCCGAGGAGACCCGATGCGCCGACCACGCGTCCCCCAATATCTGCAGGCCAAATGGCTGGCAGCAGTCGTTTGGTAGGCCTAGGCCCTTCAAGGGCTGTCGTGCCAGGTGTCATTATATTATTATTATTATTATTATTATTATTATTATTATTATTATTATTATGTATTAAAATATGTGTAACAGCAATAATATTTCAGGAGGTTTCAAGTATAACTACATTGAATCTTTAAAATCTTCGCAAACGAGGATTACAAATGCTCGTTTACCAATCCAGTTTAAGCAAATAGATTGTTGCAACTTTTTCGTTCCTTTTATGATATGTCATGCTTCTTTCCCGGTTCTTTCATTACCCATGTCATGAAATTATATAACGTTGCTACCTGATGTGTGACTGTGAAATGATTCCATCCCCAAGAATATTTGAAACACTTTCAAACTATGGCTTTATTCTTGTAAATAAAGAAACATTCTTATCAGACGCGACTGACAAAATAACATCTGTTTCCTCATTAGTTAATGACAAGAGTCCGTATTTACTGAGCTCTTTGCCAGAAGCGTAGTATATATCTCTTGGCATCACTGACAAACATACAGTGCATACTTTTCTTCAAGGCAAAGAATCTTCACCATAATATTGGGTTGGTGCATAAGTCCGTAGCGTTTTCCATAAGTTTATCCACATCAAGTTCATACGTTTACTAGGGCGCCCGTACTGCTCCGCAGCATTCTTTTCAGTATTGGAATTTAAAAATTACGACATTATGTAATAGTTTATAATTTTTATTTCACAATACTTGCTTCCCGACAATGTTCGCTGTGCGTCGACCCTTAGGTTTAATTTCTACTTCCACATCTTTAAATGATTTTTCTCGGGATAAGGCAACATAGAACATTCCATGGCCTAAAACAGGATCAGGCAAGTAGATTCCAACACGTTGAAGCGTTTGAACCTGCGCTTTGTTGATTGTAATACAAAGCGCTAGTGTAATTGGAAATTTCCGTCATTAGAACCAAAATTAAATTGCTACAAAGAGAAAATATGTTGACAAAATGAGATGTAATATCGAATGTTCACTCATAACATTCCTCAGAACCATCCGATGTGAATGGTTAAGAGCTCTGATGACAGCGCTTGATTCACTTTCTTAGACTAAAACTACCTTCGTAACTCAATTAGAACCGAAGATATGATTACTTCAAAGTTGGAAAAAGTTGGAAAAAGTTGAAAAAAATCAAATAATTTGAGAAAGGCGTAATTTAAGTGATTTGTAATACTTGATGAAAAATCTGTGCATGAATACCTTTCATTTATAAAAAGGATCAAGAAAATCGGCCGGATAGTATGGCCCGACGGACTCGGATAAGTTTTCATCAATATTTTTAATAATATAGATAGCTTCAATGTGAAAAAAAAAGTAAAAAAGGTGCAAGAAATCAAATAATTTGAGGAAGGCAGAAGTTAAGTGATTTGTAATACTTGATATTAAATCCGTACATGAATAACTTTCATTTAATAGTGGTATGAAGGAAATCGACTGGATAGAATGACCGGACGGAATCGGTTAAGTTTTCATAATTATTTCTAATATTCGCTTCGGCACTCATAACATTCCTCAGAATCAACCAATGTAAATATTTAATACCTCAAATGATAGCGCTTGATTCACTGAGTGTTCGTAGACTAAAACGACCTTCGTAACTCAATTAGAACCGAAGATATAATTACTTCAAAGTTGGAAAAAGTTGAAAAAATCAAATAATTTGAGAAAGGCGTAATTTAAGTGATTTGTAATACTTGATGACAAATCTGTGCATGAATACCTTTCATTTTAAAAAAGGATGAAGAAAATCGGCCGGATAGTATGGCCGGACGGACTCGGATAAGTTTTCATCAATATTTTTAATAATATAGATTAAACACATTAGATACACATAAGAGAGAAGTTAATCATCAGTAACATATTCTCCTTCACTATCTACAACAGTCTGCCAAAGCAGTGGTAATTTTTCGATTCTGCGCCTATTGATGTCACGTGGTTTTGAGTTGAAGAATTCAGGCCAAGGTCGGAGCGCATCTTCATCTAAAAGGAAGTTCCTTGAAGGTTGTTCGATAGAGCGGAAAATGTGAAAATCTGGGGGTGCAAGATGGGGCGAATAAGGTGCGTGCGGAATGATTACCCAGCCCAACTCCTGTATAGCGTTTATTGTCAGGTTAGCAGAGTGCGGGCGGACGTTATCATGGAGGAGCATCACTTCACGCAGTCTTGCTTTTCTTGGATTGCATCTGCAAGACGTCTCAGTTGTTGGCAATAAATGTCAGCAGTGATGGTTACACATCAGGGAAGCAATTAGTAGTACAGCACACCGTCGCGTCGGTGTTACACCAGATGCATAACATTATCTTTTGTGGATGCGCGCAGGTCTTTGTACGGGGAGTTGCTTGTTTGTTTGGGCTTAACCATTCTTTTCTTCTCCTTATGTTAGCGTAAAGACACAATTTCTCGTCATCAGTAACGGTACAGGATAGGAATAGTTGATGTTGTTCTTGAGCCAATCGATAATGAGCAAGAAGAGATGCTGAATTTTGTGATTTTGGCTTAGAGAATGCGGTACCCATACACCGGTTTTTTCAAACTTACCTATTGAATGCAAATGCCGCACAATGGTGGAATGATCACAGTTCATCACATTTGCCAGTTCTAGTGTACACTGACGTGGATCATTGTGAATTAATGCCTTTAAACGATCTTCATCAAATTCCGACGACCTTCCTGAACGTGGGGAGACACTAAGGTCAAAACGACCCACCTTTAAACGAGAAAACCACTTTCTTGCCGTGCTCTCTCCAATAGCATTGTCCCCATACACGGCGCAAATGTTTCTGGCTAGCTCCACTACTTTCGTCCCTCGATTGAATTCAAAGAGAAGAATATGTCGGAAATGTTCTAATTTCTCCACTTGGCACTACATTTTCTAAGTGGCTCCACTCACTATCAGCAAATGACAAAACTTCAATATGTAAAATCAAGAACAAATATTGAACTACAAAGCAACCATGACAGTCGATAAATATAACCATACCAACCGGAATACCAACAAGCAAAACAAAAATGCTACGGACTTATGCACCAACCCAATAGTTTACACATTTGTGCTATAGAATTAATTTTAGTTTGAGTAATTTCAATACCTTATTTGTTTATG
This sequence comes from Meconema thalassinum, assembly GCA_946902985.2. Classification (NCBI taxonomy): domain Eukaryota; kingdom Metazoa; phylum Arthropoda; class Insecta; order Orthoptera; family Tettigoniidae; genus Meconema; species Meconema thalassinum. Next base: position 1,852,087,145 of record OX336388.2, read on the forward strand.
AGCTTGTTTGGGCACCATGAATATTAAATACCCTTACAATTTTCTACCAATAATAAACTCGAAGCAATGTAATTAGTCGCCTCCGTAGCGTAGCGGTCAGCATGGTTAGCTGCCGCCCCGGAGGTCCTGGGTTCGATTCCCGGCTCTGCCACGAAATTTGAACAGTGGTACGAGGACTGGAACGGGGTCTACTCAGCCTCGGGTGGCCCAAATGAGTAGAGGGGGTTCGATTCCCCCTCAGCCATCCTCGACGTGGTTTTCCGTGGTTTCCCACTTCGTTTTCGGGCAAATGCCGGGATGGCACCATCTTCAAGGCCACGGCTGCCTCCTTCCCTCTTCCTTGTCTATCCATCCTAACCATCCCTTACCTTCCCTCACGAGGCCCCTGTTCGCTTTGCAGGTGAGGCCGCCTGGGCGAGGTGTCAATCCCACCTCACCAGTTGTATCCCTTCCGATTCGATGTTCCCAGCTCTAGGACACTGCCCGTAGAGGCGGTAGTGGTGAGTTCCCTCGCTGAGTCCGTGGGTTCCACCAACCTGGAGGGTAAACGACTAAAACAAAAAAGCAATGTAATTTAAAAAAAAGAAAATAATGCAACAAAGAGATTATTTTATGAAGTTGCCTGTTGAGAATTTCTGTGAGAATTGGTTCAAATTGCATGTCACTTAGGTTCGCAATATTAGTAGCACTGCCAGTTACAACCAAATCTCTCATATGAAGTGTAAATCCCTGGAGGGACAGACGTACCATATAGCACGACTCTCATGGAACTCGTCGGCCCCTACAGCCTGACAGAGGCCAATTCTAACACGTTATCTATGACAGTGTTGGGGCTTACAAGGGAATTTGTCGTGTTGCGCAGAGATAAGGGCGGTAGACGAGTCTCGATAAGCCACTAACAGTCAGCCTCAGCTGTTTTGGCTTAAATGTTTCCCCCACACAGCTCTAGGCAGAAGATCCCATTTAGTCACAGTCCATCCACTTAGACCTTTAGGCAGCCTGTTGTTGTTGTTTGAGTCTTCAGTCTTTTGACTGGTTTGATGCAGCTCTCCATGACTCCCTGTCCTGGGCTAATCGTTTCATCTCTACATAGCTACCACACCCTACATCCGAGGCAATCTCTCTAACGTATTCTAACCTTGGTCAACTCCTACAGTTCTTGTCCTCGAGCCTTCCTTCCATAACTAAGCTTGCTATTCCTGGGTGTCTTAATATGTGCCCTACCAACCTCTCTCTTCTCTCCATTAGCAGTTGCCAGAAACATCTTTACTCTCCCACTCAACTTAATACCTCTTCGTTTGTAACCCTATCTACCCATCTGATCTTCAGCATTCTCCTGTAATACTACCTTTCAAACGCTTCAGTTCTCCCCTTTTCTATGGGCAGATGACCTCGTAGATCCGCCCCTTAAAACAACAATAACTAACTTATTTACTAACTAACTCTCCTCTTTTCTGCTGCACAAATAATCTAAGATTCACTTCCATAGAGTGCCACGCTCCAGACAAAGGCTTTCAAAAATGACTTCCTAATACCGAAGTCTATATTCGATGTCAACAGATTCCCTTTATGTAGAAATGCTTTCCTTGTCTGAGCCAACCTACTTTTTATAGTGTGCCCTTGCGTATAACAGCGTCATTATACGAGAATCAGTCTTCGGGGCGCGTTCAGTCCGGGTATGCTTTCACTAGAGCTCAAATACCTGACGACTGCTTTACAAATACAAGGACCATATGCAAAACTACAAAATAAGAAATTAGTGAAAAACAAATAAAATTAACACCATTTAATAACTGAATATAAACAACAAAACATAAAAATACAAAATAAACAAAGTCCACCCTGAACTTTACTCCCACTGTACAAGAATTTACACTGATCTGAGTGGCCTAGGAAGGTCCACTCCATGGTAATAAAATTGTGGATTAAATTCCACTTGTCTGGTTAATATGTATGCACGTGTATATCTACGCTAGAAAGGAAACAACTACTTTTGATGGAGATTTTCTCACAGATGGAACAGCCAATATGCTTGCAAATCCCCATACTGCAAACCATTATTATGGCCTTATGGGACACACTCGTAGAATAACAAACAAGAATTATAATTTACTGACACACGCAAACATTTAAAATTAAGAAACTAACAGATCTCCAGCGAGATCGCAGTGAGTCAGGAAAACTCCAAGCAAAACAAAAGCTTGCCCTAGGGCTCAAATTGCTCAACACAAACATGACAACAACGTGACCGAACATCGAGACCATCCGAGGTCAATAGACATGACAGTAAACAAACAAGAAATAAGATGCCTAAAACCGGCTGATATTTACATGAATTAAAAGCAGGGACAAGTTAGCTCATTGGGAATCAATTGATCAAAACGCGAACAGCACCCTATTTACCAATTACAATTATTTTATCATCATGCAGGCTTTTCTTTAATAAGATGAACAAAATTGAAGAACGGAGACCAGGTCCGCTGAATACTAATGAACACGGGAAGCTCTTATCTGATGGAGTGCGCCAGGTAGAAATACCTTCTCTATCCAACATCAACCATTGTGTTCACCCGAGCCCCCTTGTCGAAGCTTTGAGTCATGCTATTTATAACAAGAGACTGGACAGTCCCGTCACACCACCTGTAATCGCGACACATACATTCACACACATCTCGCCAACTCCATTTGAATTGCAAGAACATCGTAGAGGGGATTCCAACATTTTCCTCGCAAGGATTAAATGCGGACCCTGGACAGAGCGGCAGACAAAACCTTGGTGTACCCGCAGGCTGCTATCCCATAAAAACACATATTTGCAGACTCATCAAAGCTTGTGGGTTGAACACAACACATATCTACCACAGGCCGGCACTCCAATCAAATATCCCTAGATTTTGTGTCCCAAGACACTAAAATCGTTACTTCACAAACAAATAAATTGAGTGGGCAGACGACCCCTCACTTAACAAAAATGCAACAAACTGCAATTAACAACATAAGCTTGTGTAACAATAAAAAGCTATACAAAACAAAGATTTCCCACCAGTTCTACTATCTACTCTATTTAATTCAGTTTCGCTTCTGTTATGATATCGGTTCCCAATTTGTGCTACTTAGCCGCGCATTTTACGATAAAGACACGCACTTGAGTACGGGTGCCCCGTATACTTGACATTAACAAAAATATCTCCACTCTAAATAAAATACAACATGTCACGTTGCTCATGCACTAAACTAATGTGTGTCAGTACGAACAAGATTCTACATTTAAACAGGAAGACAAAATAAAGTCATATTTACACAAAAATAATATGTTCCCACAAAACCATAACCAGCTTGTCAAATAATAAAATTATTCAGTACTCATTCCTCTTTCTGCGTCGTCTCATCGAATATCGCCAGACATTCTCTCTCCGAAGCGCTTAGCTCACATACGAAAACATGAGGCCGAAGAAACGCTGGTTCGATGCCTTCCTCAGGGTCAATCGTTCCATCTTAAAGGTGGATAAAAAGTTAGTTAAAATCACACGTAATTCTCTATCTAAATTTTGCGAATGGTTATTTATTTCACCAATTGTTCTATGCAAAATTATTCGTCGAACTTTCCCTACTAGTCGTAGTCACGGAGGACTACAAAAATATCACTGACTCAACAATTTTACATTAAGCTGTGCACACACAACACCATTATATTGTTTGCTAAAATGTATCTTTCTCTGACAAAAGAAAAACGCCGAGTAGCTCTACGGTATCACATGAACGTAAAAATCAATTATCAACGAATTGAGCGAACAAATGAGCCTCGTCTTTACTAGGACGACAGTATATATGTGTTTCTGGCAAAAAAACGGAGGGAGAGGGAAATCTATCTCTAACTTCTATAATAATGCGACTATTGGCATGCGACAGGTATCAAACAGTTTGAAATATTTCACAGGTCACAGTGGAGCTATCGTGCTCAAGAATCGATCTTAGAATTCGTTAATCCAATCTTTCCCGCTTTTATCACCAAGCCGGCGTCAGACGCTATCTTGGCGCAATAAAATGGTAGCCCTCACTGATTGGTGGTTCATGACGTCAATATCGCAGTTTTGAACAGAAGCCTCTGTCCTATGATTGGTTGAAAGTTCCACAAGTTCCTTTCACCCAACACTCATCTTTCTCTCGACGCTAGGGTGACAAAGAAAATACGGTTGAAATGAGTCAGGACCCAACACACCTTTGTCTGTAACTCACACCTGCCAAACATTCCGATCTCGTCACTTCTTTGTTTCAGGACTGGGCACGTCCAAACGTACTGTCTCCATATAAGCTTGACATTTCGCAATCCAGTCTGGCCTTCCTGTATGATTCTGGCAATAAAATCAGAATATAATGAAATTAATAAATAGAATCATTAATATGCATAGCTTATTAAGGGTTCAATATCTTCTTTGCTTCGTTCATCACTGGTTATTTTGCTTCCTAAATAACAGAAGTCTCCTACTTCCTTTATTTTTTCACCTGCCAATTTGATGTCCATAGGAGTTTCTAATTTATTTCGACTGCATTCCAATATTTTTGTAGCATAGTGAAGCACACAAGCATGTGAACGGTTCTTCTCCAGTCAGCTTGCAGCATAGCCGAGGGCAATGGGTCACACCCCACGACCACAAGAACAGCCTGCCAGTTTGAAGATCCGAGATTTGTATACCGGCGCTCGCTACAATCATTCAACCATTCTGAGTGAGGTTCTTCCCCGAGCTTTCTACAGTGGCTTCGGTGGCGTAGTTGGTAGCAAGCCAAGATCGCGGGTTCAAACCCGACCGAAGTCATCGGATTTTTTAAGAGCGTTAAAAATCCCTCAATATGCCTTCCTACGGGGGGGGGGGAGTAAAGCCGGCGGTCCCAATCATAGATTTACAGTATGGCATGTTAAAGAACTAATAACACTTGTGTGAAGGTAAATTATAGGTTAAATTCGACCAACGCTCTTAGGTTCCAATGTTCGTCGCCAGGAGCCGACTGCGGTGGCATCTAGTAACCACGTTCTGTACTAGTAGTTGTTGACGGTGGCGTTAGGCGGCAAATGTATGAAATACTTGAAAATTCAATGTCTACAGTCCTTATTTGAATTAAAAACAGAAATCACACACTAATATCGCCATCACAATTAACACCGGTTATCGGACAGATTCTACACACACCCAAAGTACACGGAGCTATATGACCGCGTTGTCGTAGCCCCTAAACTGAGGAACCAACCAACCGAGCATTCTACACTCTCTCCAGGTAAATGCTGTGATGGTACATTATTTCTAGTCTCGGAGCACCCCATCTCAACAGTGTTGTCATTAAAAGTTTAATCGGAATTTCACAGCAGGTTAGAAGAAAATCCGCTCTATTCCCAATCTGTAAAATAATTGCTTTTCAGTCTGTCAACACGTTAATGTCCGTTACGGATGGTCTGAATAGAGGATGCTACGAAAATCGTTATTTAGGTAACTGTATTAAGGTGTTTGCATGTCTTAGAACGTAATTAACGTTATTAATAAAAGCACAATAGTTACGACGGCTATCAGCGGGCAGTGGTGTGTCACGGACGGTGACAACTGGGATTTCCCAGTAATCAGATAAGAGGCTCTATAACTAGGAAACAGTAACGCAGACGGAATATTCACAGGACTCATATAAAACTGGAGTAAAAATAATTATTGTATTTAAGTTGTACATAAGTGGTTTCTTTTCTTATTTGCATTAATATACTCTCTACATACACCACTATAGTAGTCATGGTACTACACGCTCTTACCTAATTTGATACAATTTTGTAATTATAATATACAATCCTTCCTATGTATTATTTGCTGATGGGTGATGATCTTAATTCTCTTTCATTGTTGTCAAGTCCAAAGTGTTCACGAATTTTGAAAATGGTTTAACAAATTTTCTGATTAGAACAGACTTATGGATCGGCCATTATCCTCCTATGAAAACACTGTTTAATATATTTTTTTCTCTCGCTATTCACTGCACTACACTCAAATACTGTATTATATAGTAGGCAAGGGCAACTTGTAGACATACTCCATTATTTACAATATTCCCGCATTGCAATAGTCCAAACTCAAATGCCACGGTGATCACATTATCACATACTCAGATGCCGCTGGCGACCGAACACGTACTTTTACAGACGAATGGCATTGATAGTCTAGCTAATTACATAGGTACAAATGTATACTTTAAACCCACTTTCAGTCTCTTTTCGCCGTTCGAGCTGGGGTTCTTCCCTCGTTAGAGGTAGACTACTACGGACATGTTCTAGGGTCTAAAAACGTGGTTTTCAATTTCATTTTGTCTGTTTTCTAAATGTAGGGAATGGAGAGGGTTGTCCAAACTACCAAGAGGACAGTGGTACCAGCAGGGTTTCAAGGGGTAAGTATGTAAAATTTGGTGCAATTAGGTGAAAAGGTGTAGATTTGTGCTAAATGGCCTAAATGCAGGGAATGGAGTGGTCTGTCCGAAAATTCAAGTGGACATTGTTACCCACAGGGTTCCAAATGCTAAGTATACAACATTTGGTTCAAATCGGTGAAACGTTGTAGATTTGTGCCAAAGGGCCTATACGCAGGGAATGGAGTGGTGTGTCCGAAATGTCATGCAGACAGTGTTACTCGTCGGGTTCCAATGGGACAAGTATTTAAATTTTGGTTCAGATCGGTGAAACGGTGTATATTTGCGCCAAATGGCCTAAATGCATGGAATGGAGTGGTCTGTCCAAAATTTCATGTAGACAGTGTTATTCGCATGGTTCCAAAGAGTAATTATACAAATTTTGGTTCAGATCGGTGAAACGGTGTAGATGTGTGCCAAAGGGCCTAAATGCAATGAATGGAGTGGTCTGTCCGAAATTTCAGGTGGACAGTGTTACTCTCAGGGTCCCAAAGGGTAGGTATACACATTTTGGTTGATATCGGTGAAACGGTGTAGATTTGAGACGAAGGGCCTAAATACAGAAAATGGAGTGGTCTGTCTGAAATTTCAAGTAGACAGTGTTACCCGCAGGGTTCCAAAGGGTAGGTATACAAATTTTGGTTCAGATCAGTGAAACGGTGTAGATTTGTATAAATAACAGACAAAACAAACCAACATTGAGTTTTTATATACTGCTCAAAAAAATTAAAGCACCACTTTTTTCAAAGGCCACCAAATTTGGAAAGTCGACTGCTCAAGGTCGAACTCTCAGTATGACGTTTGCCCCGACGCCTACCAAGCACATGCTTCAGCACAACTCCCCAACTTGTGTAGTTTCGGGATAGCGCCCCCAAAACCAGCCCATTTTTGCAAACCGTAAATTGAAGTTTGCGAAAAACACTGTAGGACTTGTCGCAGGTTGCCAAAGCAGTCGAAAATGAATGAGTCTTGCTCTTAAGGTTCCACGAACACGTTGAAATCGTTACATTTGACGTTTGGGCATTTTCAACCCCCTTCATCATCCCCTTAACATGGACTACCATTGGGGGCGCCTGAGAAGGTACCGGATGTGTTTAACCACCTGAAAACCTGCACACCGTCCTCAGTTGCTGATTGCAGTAAGTTCTTAAGGCCTCCGGCAATGTTCACCCCTCCTAACACCCTCAGCTGGCAAGGGACCAAACCACCCCGTCTTGATTCACCCCTAAGGAAGGTTTAAATCGAGATTTGTATCAGTGCTGCTAATGGGGGGTCTTCCCCAAACGTTTCAAAAGAGGACCTGCGCCTGTGTCGCCACCCCTTCCCTTGCTACCCCCTTTTGTATGATTTTTCAAATCAGGCCCTTTTTAAGGGCTGAAATGAGGTCTTAATCGCTGAAAGGGCTGTAAAGGTCCTTAGAAGTAGTGGTGACACGAAATCAACCCCTTCCGATGTTTGATTGACATTCCATCCCCCAAAGTTGACATTTTTGCACCCTCAACCCTCCCTGTCTGGACGCGTAACGCGTCATGGCAGAGTTTTCAGAGTTGGATCAAAATGAAGCTTATGGCCTGAAATGGAGCCCAAAACAGCAGGTTGGAAGGAAATTTATCGGTAGGGTGGGAAACGGGACCAAAAAGTTTTCAAAAAAGTTAACAGCCTCTAGTAAGTACACCAATGCATAGGCAACCCACATCACGTCATTTTTCTCCCTTTGCCAAACTTTGTAACCTATTGCCGATCATAGGCAACCCACACGCACGGACGTGATGTGGGTTGCCTATGCATGGGCGTACTTACTGTAGGCTGTACACTTTTTTGAAAAATTTTGGTCCCGTTTCCCAACCTACCGATGAATTTCTATCCAGCCTGCTGTTTTGGGCTCCATTGCAGGTCATAAGCTTCATTTTCATCCAACTCTGAAAACTCTGCCATGACGCATTACGCGTCCAGACAGGGAGGGTTGGGGGTGCAAAAATTTCGAATTTGGGGGACGGAATGTCAATCATCGATCGGAAGGGGTTGATTTCATGTCACCACTACTTCTAAGGACCTTTACAGCCCTTTCAGCGATTAAGACCTCATTTCAGCCCTTAAAAAGGGCCTGATTCGAAAAATCATACAAACGGGGGTTGCAGGGGAAGGGGTGGTGACAAAGGCACAGTTCCTTTTTTGAAACGTTAGGGGATGACCCCCCCCCCATTAGCAGCACTGATAAACATCTCGATTATAACCTTCCTTAGGGGTGAATCGAGAAGGGGTGGTTTGGTCCCATACCAGTTGAGGGTGTTAGGGCGTGTGGACATTGTCGGAGGCCTTAAGAACTTACTGCAATCAGCAACTGAGGACGGTGTACAGGTTTTCAGGTGGTTAAACACACCCGGTACCTTCTCAGACGCCCCCAATGGTAGTCCATGTTTAGGGGATGATGAAGAGGGTTGAAAACGCCCAAACGTCAAATGTAACGATTTCAACGTGTTTGTGGAACCTTTAAGAGCAAGACTCATTCATTTTCGACTGCTTTGGCAACCTGCGACAAGTCCTTCAGCGTTTTTCGCAAACTTCAATTTGCGGTTTTCGAAAATGGGCAGGTTTTCGGGGTGCTACCCCGAAACTACTCAAGTTGGGGAGTTGTGCTGAAGCATATGCTTGGTAGGCGTCAGGACAAACGTCATACTGAGATTTCGAGCTTGTAAGTCAACTTTTCAAAATTTGGTGGCCTTTGAAAAAAGAGGTGCTTTAATTTTTTGGAGCAGTATATATACTGTAGATATGTGTATATACGAGTTGATATTTCCATAACCTGATATTGTCAAATTTGGCGTGAGGTTAATTTTGGTTGTTAATCTGCTTTCTACTGTTGGGAAGAATTCCTTTGTGATAGTTCCTTTCGAAGATTCTTCCCATTTCTGCTGCCATTCATTAGTAGATACTCTCCTGAGGTCAGTTTGTACTGATGAGAGAGGAAATTTGTCGTAACGGATTTGATTTAATATTGTTGCTTCCTTTGCTAGTTTATCTGCCAACTCGTTGGCTTGTAGACCTATACATAAGTGGTATGTATCAACAAACCTAAAAAAAATCGCCGTAAGCGAACAGAACCCAATGATATTCGCTTGACAAAACATTTCATCCAATGAACCCCATTCGAGAAGATTGTAAAAAGTGTATAGTTAACACTTACTGTGCCAGGTCCGGATACATCAGCTGAGTGAGTTTCTCCTAAAAATGCTTCGGACCGATCCATCGGCCCCGTTTTTATAACAATTTTATTTGTATTCCAACACGCAGTGCTCTCACTGTTTTAACTTTTAACTAATCTTTAGACAACGTGGGAATTATTCTCTCTCTGGCGATATCAAGTCCCGTGAATAGTTGGATTCGTTGCAGTCAGCTAGCTTCCCATACGTATTATTGTTTGTGGAAATTGATCGTACACGAAAACTATTTGATATAATTATCTAAACTCGGGATGATTATACGAAATTCAAATGTTTTAATACGAAAATAACAAAATATAATATTTAGAGTCAAAATTATATTAACATTCCATTATTAATTTACAAGAATTAAAGTATTTTTAACGAAAAAAAAGTAGGATACTAGCTGAAGTACCCGTGCTTCGCTACGCGTCATAAATAAATTAAAATGTGAAGGTGACAGTTAAAACAGGGGATAGGCGAGGTGCTGCACAGAGGAAGAGTATGTCCAACTAAACCACTCGGCGTTGACCGTGTTTTATAGCACAAATTTAGGTTTTACTCGCTAACAGTTGGAGATACACGAAAAGTGATAAGGACCTTTCGGATAGAACATTAAATTTTAAACCTCGTATATGCCATCAAAAGTTTGCTATTTCTTAGCGTTGTCTTTTTATTTGAAATGGAAATATGAAAGTTTGATACCCAAGATTGTAGTGACGTCACTAAAATGGTCACTATCCTTAAATAGTGTATAGTATCAAAATAAAAAGTAGCCTATATGTTAACTAGGTAAATCAGCTACTTCCATGTAAAATGTCATGTAAATCGGACTAGTGGTTCTTGCATGATTGAGTAATACACAGACACACACCATCTCATTTGCATATACGAGGGCAGATCAAAAAATAAGTTGCACTTCCCAGTTATGGCCATTTATTACACCACCTATACAACAGCAACACGCCTATAACGACATACAATGTAACGTCACTTTTCCACATAGTTTCCAAGAGACTCCAAACATTTCTGTGAACGCACAACCAACTTGTCGATGCCGCATGCATAGAAAGTTCCTCCAGCGTTCTGCAACCACACGGAGACAGCGGCCTTCACCTCCTCATCGGTCTGGAAACATTGACCACCGAGCTCCGTTTTGAGCTTACCGAACAGATGAAAGTCACATGGCGCTAGGTCGGACTGTAGGGTGGATGTTGCCAGGCCTCCCACTTGAAACGCTGCAGCAATTCGCTCGTTTAGCGGGCCTTGTGAGGTGTTGCGTTATCGTGCAACAAAATCACACCGGCGCTCAATTTCCCCCGGCGCTTCAGTTTAATCGTGCAATTCTTCCTTTTGGCCCATAGGAATCGGATTGTTGCACGCACCTCATATTTGGAGTGAACGTCCAGTCGACGCGCCATTGCATTTGGCCGCTATTCACACCATATAAGACGAGACACCACAGCGACCTACCTAACAGACGTGTGGGCAATGTCTGTCCCTTTCTCCGCTGTGTCCACGTTTGCGACACACAGCGCGCTGCTGCAGCGCGTTAGTGCAACTAACTTTTTGATCCACCTTCGTATTAGTATAGATAACACCTTTAAGAAGTATTGACCACCTATGGATTTTTTTTAAATCAACAACTCATAATTTCACTAAACTTCGCTTGGCATTTTAACATAACCAGTCATAATAGCTTGGCATCAAAAGGGTGAATCCACTATTATTACTCGTTATCAGGTGCGAGTACAGTAGATAATATTCCGGGATCAATTTAATTTGGCATATTATCATCATCATTAGCATCTTCTTCTTCTTCTTCTTCAGGGGGCGTGGTGGCTCAGCGGTCTAGCTGTATGCCTCTCACCAAGGCGGTCCGGGTTCGATTCCCGGTCAATGCATGTGAGATTTTCGAAGTGAAATGCCATGTCCTGTGGTTCGGATTCCACGTAAAAAGGAGGTCCCGTGGCTCATAATCACAAGATTCACAGTCACGTAAAACTACAATCTTCCTTCCTTCCTTCTTCTTCTTCTTCCTAACGTCTGTTCCGCCTGTTGACAGGACCCGCTATATGGATGCTGTCTCCATTTTTCTCGATCAAAACCCATGCCTGAATGAAGGTTTACAGGTCGTTGTGTACAGCTTACGCCACAGTTTTCGGCCTGTCAGCCTCAGTTGCGCAGTCATACCAGAGGACAGTTGACGAGCCACAGGCATGTACAATTGATACGTGAGTTTCGTTCAGTGCAACTAACAACTCACGTTATCAATTGCGCATGCCCGAGGATCGCTGACTGTGCTCTGTAGCCTACGACTGCGCAACCGAGACAGACCGGCAAAAAACTGTGGCGTAAACTGTACTGAGTCGGCCCATCACTGCTTTGGTCGTCCCCTTTCCTGCAATTTCCATTGCGTATGGTGTCATAGCCATAGTATATTCCTCCGCATGTCCAAACCAGCGTACACGACTTTCCTGCATTTTCTTCAGGATCGGTGCAACTCCAAAGCTTCTCCGTATATCATCATTTGAAACCTGATCCAGTCTAGTGTTGTCACCCATCACTTCCATGACGCTTAGTCGACGTTCACCTTCTTTGTACCGGGTGAGTTAGCTGTGGTCGTTACATTCGGGAGGGGAGGAGGTTCGAACCCCCCCGCCGGCAACCTTGAAGATGGTATTCTGTGGTTTCCCATCATCCTTCCAGTCAAATGCCGGGGTTGGTCCTTAACTCCCTCCTCGTCCTTACATTCACACTTTCCTCCCCAGACAACACTCCACACGTGACGGTATATTTATAGCTCACCCAATGGGTGTCCGCATAGAAGCAGTTACAAACTCTGGACGGCCGAACATGTAATCGGACACTCACGGCATTAAAAGCCATACGCTAAACAAATTTAAGAGAAACTCCTTTGTAGCTGGCCAACACCCGGTGCCATAGAGAGCGACAGGACGGATGGCAGTTTGGTAGATCTTGGATTTCAGGTAGTTCTTCATCCGACGGTCGTAGATGACGCCTGTTGTCGTTCGCCCCAACTCAACCAATCTGAATGTGTCCTTGCGTTAACCTCACCGGTAAGTCATCCATAGTCAAAGATAATGGAGCCAAGATACTTAAATTTAGCTACTCGAGGAACATCCTCTCCATCAAGGCTGATGGTATTAACCTGTTGACTGACTGAAAATAAATTATTTTAACTAGATTACGAAGTCAACACTAAAATAAGTGGTAAGCGCGAATGACTCAGAACTACGTAATCTCTCGTCTTTTTTTTTTTCATTTTCAGTATTTCAGTAACTTCATAGCTTGGGAATAAGAGTAAAATCAGTAATTTATCCGACTCCGTTTTCACGTAACTTTCTAGCGGTAATATTCAAATCGCAACGCTCCAGTTTAAATTCAGAATATATTATTATTACTATTAATTAAGGGAACTCCGGTAGTTTGGAATACTGAAATACTACACGTGATGATAGAATTGGGCTATTTAAGGGGGGAACCCTACTGAGGTTTTTGCCCAAATAGGCCAAAAAAACGAAAATGAGTGTTTGTCAAAAGTTTGTAATCTAGACAGGAGCACATGTGGAACTAGTTTTTTTTTGTCTGCGGACATTTTTAAATGATATATAATATATAATGAATATGATATATGATATATATAATGGATATTTTACACCAAAGAAGTATTTTCTATCTAAATTGCATTTTGTAAATATTGTCAATTCAAATAACAGTACAGTAAGTATGTAGTTAGTTTTAGTTGTAAGTAGGTAGTTAGTTTGTCTATTAGCTATATGTCATTGTTCTATTAGACTGTGGTGTGTGAGTGTGTCTGGTAGCAGTTGCATTGTTTATTAGTTATAGTTCATTGTTTCAGTAGACTGTGATGTGTGAGGGGGCATGAGAGTGTGCCTGGTGACAGACTGTTTTAGTGGTAGTATTTGTTGTTGGTGGAACTTTAGTTTTTTTTTTTTTTTTTGTTAGTAGAATTTTTGTATTTAATTGTTAGTACGGTAGAAGGTTAGTATTTTTGTTAGTAGAATTGCTCTTTACTTATTCTGAAAGGGAGTAGCAGCCTTTCAGAATAAATCAAATCTTTACTAGTCTTATAGACGGTTAAGATATTGATAATATAAGCCAAATAATGGCTACACTGCGTCCTGCTGCATGGCTGAAAGCAACGGGAAACTACAGCCGTATGCTATTCCCGAGGATATGCACCTCTCTATGCATAATTACATGTGATGATGGCCTCCTCCCTTGTAAAATTTAAATCCGGAGGTAAACTAGTCCCCCGTTCGGATCTCCGGGTGGGGACTACTCGAGAGGGGGTTAACATCACAGAAGTGACAAAAAGGAAATCTGACATTCTACGGATCGGAGCGTGGAATGTTAGAAGTCTGCTAGGAAGTGGAAGGTTAGAAAACTTAGAAAGGGAAATGGATAGGTTGAGGTTGGATTTGGTTGGGATTAGTGAAATGCGCTGGCGGGAAGAACAGGACTTTTGGTCAGGAGACTATAGGGTCATTAGCACTAAATCAAACAATGGCCAAGCAGGGGTTGGTCTCATATTGAGTAGGAAACTTGGACAGCGGGTGGAATATTATGAGCAATATAGTGAACGAATTATTGTAGCAAAAATCAATACTAAACCTACCTGCACCACAGTGGTACAAGTCTATATGCCTACCAGTCAAGCTGATGATGAGGATGTTGAAAAGGTCTACGAAGAAATAGATGACATTCTGAGGTATATCAAAGGAGATGAAAATGTTATAGTAATGGGAGATTGGAATGCTGTGGTAGGAAAAGGGAGGGAAGGGAAGATAGTAGGAGATTTCGGATTAGGTGAAAGGAATGATCGAGGAAGCAGGCTGATGGAATTCTGCACCGAACATGAGCTGGTCATAGCTAACACCTTATTCAATAACCACAATATAAGAATATACACATGGATGAGACCAGGAGATACAGGACGTTACCAAATCGACTTCATTATGGTCAAGCAGAGGTTTCGAAACCAGATTTTGGATTGTAAATCACATCCTGGTGCTGACATAAACTCTGACCACAATCTGGTTGTAATGAAATGCAGATTAAAGTTGAAGAAACTGAAGAAAAGTCAAAAGCCAAAAAGGTGGGCAATAGACAGACTGAAAGTAAAGGATGTGAACGAAAGATTCAAGAAGAGTATAAAGGAAGGACTAATCAAAACCCCTAAACAAACTTCAATTGCAGACGAATGGGCACTTTTGAAGAATGAAATAACAAAATCCGCAGAAGAAAACATTGGTAGGAAAGAAAGAATAGGTAGAAAACCGTGGATCACTCAGGATATACTAGAATTGATGGATGAAAGGCGGAAACACAAGAATGTAAGAGATGAAAAGGGGAAAGCAGAATACAGACGTCTGAGAAATGAGGTTAACAAGAAGTGCAAGGAAGCGAAAGAAGAATGGTTGAAAGAGATATGTGCAGGTATGGAAAATTGTCTGAAATTAGGAAAAGTAGACACAGCTTATCGAAGGATTAAGAATACTTTCGGGGAAAAGAAGACTAAGTGCTGTAATATTAAGGACACAAATGGAAAGCCTCTAACAGATATGGAAGAAAAGGTTGAGAGATGGAAAGCTTACATAGAGAGTTTGTATAAGGGAAAGGAGATTGAGAATCATGTAATGGAAAGGGAGGAGGAAATTGATGAGGATGCGAAAGGAGATTTAATATTGAGATCAGAACTTTGGAAGACTTAAGCAGGAACAAAGCACCAGGCATAGATGATATACCGATTGAGTTGCTACGCTGCATAGGAGATGAAGGTCTGATCAGGTTATTTCACTTGGTGTGTAGGATTTATGAGGCAGGTGAGGTACCCCCTGATTTCAAGAAGAATGTAATCATCCCTATACCAAAGAAAGTGGGAGCTGACAGATGTGAAGATTACCGTACAATCAGCTTGATTACTCATGCTTCAAAGATCCTGTCTAGAATAATTTACAAGAGGATTGAAAGCCAGATAGAAACGGAGTTAGGTGAAGACCAGTTTGGTTTCAGGAGAAATGTAGGAACAAGGGAAGCTGTACTAAGTCTTAGGCTGATTTTGGAAGGTAGAATAAGGAAAGATAAGAGAACGTTCATGGCTTTTGTAGACTTAGAAAAGGCTTTTGATAACGTTGATTGGACTAAATTGTTTGACATTTTGAAATTGATTGGAATAAAGTACAGGGATAGGAGGGTGATATACAATCTCTACAGAAACCAGACAGCAGTCATTCGAGTTGAAGGACATGAGAGAGAAGCTGGTATTCAGAAAGGTGTAAGGCAAGGCTGCAACTTATCACCCATACTTTTCAATCTTTACATTGAACAAGCAATGAAGGAAATTAGAGAAAAATTTATAGTGGGAGTGAAGATTCAAGGAGAAATAATTTCAACTCTGAGATTTGCTGATGACATCGTCATCTTGGCCGACAAGCCTGAGGATTTGAATGAGTTTTTGAATGGTATGGACTCCGTCTTATAGAAATAATTCATGATGAAAATTAATAAATGTAAAACAAAAATACTGGAATGCAGCCGAAATAAATCAGAAACCTCTATGGTGATCAAATTGGCAGGTGAAAAGCTGAAGGAAGTAGGAGACTTCTGTTACTTAGGAAGCAGAATAACCAGTGATGGACGAAGCAAAGAGGATATAAAAAGTAGGTTGGCTCAGGCAAAGAAAGCATTTCTACAAAAAAGGAATCTGCTGACATCGAATATAGATTTAGTTATTAGGAAGTCATTTTTGAAAGCCTTTGTCTGGAGCGTGGCGCTCTATGGAAGTGAAACTTGGACTATTGGTGCAGCAGAAAATATGAGAATTGAAGCATTTGAAATGTGGTGTTACAGGAGAATGATGAAGAACAGATGGGTAGATAGGGTTACAAACAAAGAGGTATTAAGACGAGTGGGAGAGGAGAGATGTTTCTGGCGACTGCTAATGAAGAGAAGAGATATGTTGGTAGGTGGTTATGTGAAGAACAGCCCAAGTTCGTTCTCATAAACGGGAGAAAGCATCAGGCAATGCCTGGACAAAATAACTACCGTGAAAGAAGCTATTAGACTGAATATTTTGGGCTAGGGGAGTGCGGCCTGGTTCCTTATACTCAACTTTAAGTTTAAATTTAACACTGAACATTTAAGCATTAATATAATATAAACTTTATTTGTTGTTTGACACAAGTGATAAATTCTATACATTACTGGAAACCCTTTGGGTTTAAAAATTAGTAGGTTGGCACAACTTGGTGCTATTTACAAGAGTTCATTTTAAAGACACACTATTTTGAAAACAATTGCACTTGCAAGCAATATTAAAACCATTAAAACATATAAGATTAGTGATAAAAGTAGAGAATAAAAGAACGTAACTTATCTTCCGTTGCTATTCATGTTGACTAGAGAGGTTCATTGCTGCAGGTCGGCCGTGGCCAGAGCTTGCTGGTTTGCTGTTGTAGTTTATAGTTTACGAACACTATACTTTGTGAGTTCGATGTCCAGCATCTCGAAATAAAGTATCGGCTTGAAGAAAGGTTCTTCTTTAGAACCAAAGTTCACTGAAGAGCGAAAGTAACAAGCAAGCTTTCATCTTGCGTAGCGGTGAGAACTGTGATCTGAGCCTGGCAACAGCTCATCTAGTTGTGGCTTTGATGCGTAGTAATCTCCAGCGTAGCGGTGTGACGTGCTGAGTACACCGTCTTATGTTGAAGCATGCCGTTAGGTATTTGCCCCATGGAACGAAGCTTTGGAAGACTCCATGAAGTGATGCGGTACTGTCGTGCTGGATCTGACTCTTGAAGAGGAGAACCGCTTCTTAAATAGGGCGTAGAACAATCGAGAAATCAGCACTGGCTGACGGCGACTGATTGGCTAAAGCGGAGATGTGACGACAGCCCTTCACGTAGCGGCTAGGCGAGAAGCACACCTGGCAGTAGTGAACTTGTGGCTCGGAGAGTCAACATCTATGAACAGGCTGAGGTATGTGTCTTAGAAATTTTGTTTGTTACGAGTAATCACTCGAAAATTACATTATATATTATAAACATAAATGTGATTAAATACATTAATAGTTCGGTGGTCCCAAAGCATTTGACCGACAAATGCGGCATAAGAAATAAACACACATTAAAAACATCACGAAAGTGATCATGCTCCGAGACCCCCGAAAGAAAACAATCAAAGAATCATCTGGAAAAAACATGAACAACAATGAAAGAGGATGACACTAAGCCTCAACAGGCAAAATAGCAACCATAGAAATTGGTCTAGTATAGACTCCCTTACTAGTGAGAACATCTACAACTCTCACATGATTATCACGACCCAAATGGCAGTGAGTTACCCTACCAATATTCCATACGAGGGGGGGACTTGGATCTCGCAAAAGAACCATATCTCCCACTCGCACATCAGGCCGGGAAAGCCGCCACCTCTCTCTCCTGTTAAGTGAGCCGAGATACTCCAGCTTCCAACGGCGCCAAAAGGAGTTTCGCAAAGATTCTAACTTTCTCCAGAAAATAGGCAACCCGAGATCACAGCGTCGACTCAGCAAAGGAGGCGTAGAAGCTAAAGAACAGCCTATTAAAAAGTGACCAGGTGTTAAGGGAAGAAGATCCTTAGGATCGTTAGACAAAGGCGTGAGCGGCCTAGAATTTACGATACCCTCAACCTGAATAATTAAAGAATTGAATTCCTCATAGGAAAGGATGGCTGAACCAAGGGTTTTCTTCAGCTGTCTCTTCGTGAGCTTTATGCAAGATTCCCAACGACCACCATGATGGGGGGCGTAAGGGGGAGTGAAAGGCCATTTGAATCCCTTAGCATGAGAAAAATTAGAAAACTGTTCCTTAGCAGAAGGGGAGGTAAGCGCAGTTTTCCAAAGATCAAAAGTACTAACAAAAATTTTTGCGTTATCTGAGAAAACCTCGGAGGGAACACCCCTTCTAGCGGCAAATCTAGAAAAGGCTGCTATAAAATAAGGAGTAGAAGCACTTGTAACCAACTCAAGGTGAATGGCTCCTGTCACCATGCACACAAATAAAGAAATATAAAGTTTACCTAACAACTTTCGCTTAGATAAAGGGGAATTAACTTGATAGACATAAGGCCCAGCATAATCGATATCCGTAAGGGCGAAAGGCTTACTAGGTTCGGAACGAAAATATGGCAAGTTTCCCATAATTTGCGTGATTGGCGGGGGCTTAGATTTGAAACAAGGTATACATTTCCGAATAACAGAAGAAACTTCATGAACACCGTTAATGAGCCAATATTGCTCGCGAATTAAACAAAGCAAAGTGCGGGTGCCAGCGTGCAAATTCTGATAATGAAATTTCTTTACGATGAGAGTAGTAATAGGATGTCTAGAAGGGAGAATAATGGGATGTTTTTTCTCATCTGAGTAACTAGAATATTCTAGCCTGCCCCCCACTCTTATTAATCCATCTTGGTCCACAAAAGGGGTGAGAGGTAACTGCCTACTAGACTTTGGTAAAGCTTTTTTGCTTAAAAGCGTCTGATACTCAAGAAAGAATACTTCTTGTTGCATAAGAAACAAGATTCTACGAGTAGCAAATTCCAATTCCATTTTAGTGAGAAAGGGTTGCGGCTTCACAGGCTCATCAAGAACAAGAAATTTCCATCGAAATAAATATGCTACCACACGAATTAATTTATTAAATGAAGAGTAACGCTGAAAAAGACTAGTAGCAATAGAAGTTAGAAAAAGGGAAGCGGTAGCAATGCGAGCATCAGGAACATCTTCTGCGAGCGGATTAGATGAACGAGGCCAACAAGAGAAATCCTGACTGAGCCACGCCGGACCATTCCAGTATAATTTAAAAGAAATTAATTTCTTGGGCAAGCAGCCACGTGAAATTATATCAGCGGGGTTTTCCTTCCCCGGAACATGATTCCATTGGTCAAAATGAGACAACTCATGTATTTTAGAAACGCGATTAGCCACAAAAGTGGTCCAATGTGAAGAAGGTTTTGAAAGCCAAGCTAACACGATGGAAGAATCACTCCAAAACCATGTGCTCGAAAATTTCAAATTTAAACTGATTTTTAATTTACTGGCTAATTCCACAGCCATTACAGCAGAACATAATTCCAATCTAGGCAAAGATATGGATTTGAGTGGGGCTACCTTTGATTTTGCACAAATTAAATTGGAAAATCCGGGTAAAGTATTGGAAGGGCGGCCCACTAAGTAGGCGCAGCAACCATATGCCTTTTCAGAACTATCTGCAAATATGTGCAAATCGAAATACTGACATGAAAGGTCCGAAATTAAAGTGCGAGGAATAGAAATTTGAGAAAGATCTAACAAACTCTTGCGGTATTTCAACCACTCATCCAAAAGGGGGGAGGGTACCTGTTCATCCCAACCAATTTTCAATAACCAAAGTTTTTGCAAGAAAATTTTTGCAGTAATAACCACCGGAGCAATGTACTGCAATGGATCGAAAACTTTTGCTATTTCTGATAATAATTGCCTTTTCGTTCGAGGGTGAAACTCAGATAAGTGTACCTGATAGGAAAAGGTATCTGAAGAAGGAGACCAAAAAACACCCAAGGTTTTAATAGCTGATTCCTCAGTAGGAAGCGCAACACATTTATCAACAGGAGTTACTTGTGAAAAGTTAGATAAAAATTCGGTTGAGTTCGAGTTCCACTTATGAAGGGTAAACCCACCACCGGAAAGAAGAGAGTTTAAATCTTCACAAACACGAAGTGCTTCAGAAATACTAGAAAAGGAATACAGAAAATCATCTACATAAAATGCAGTTTTCAAAACTTCAGAAGCTAGAGGATGAAAAAGATGACCATCTTGTTCGGCCAACATGTGAAGAGATCGTATTGCGAGAAACGCAGACGGCTTAAGACCGTATGTCACTGTTCTTAAACGAAATATTTTTATAGGTTTTGCATTGTCATCTCGCCACAAAATTCTTTGCAAATCACGTTGTTCTGAATTTACTAGAAATTGCCTATACATTTGCTTGATGTCAGCAAGAACAGCAATGGGGAATAGACGAAAGTTAAGTAAAACTGAAGTAAGATCTGTCTGAATAGCGGGTCCAGAATGCAGAGTGTCATTGAGAGAAACACCATTAGCATCTGGAGATGACCCATTAAAAACTACTCTTATCTGTTCTCGGGTGGAAGAATTTTTCCAAACCGGATGATGATTAAGATATACTATTTCTTTAGGAGGATTACTAATTTCTTCAGATTTTGGAACTACTTCCATGTGATTCGCTGATTCATATTCTTCCATGAAGGAAGTATACTGAGTTTTTAAGAGAGCATCCTTTTTAAAGCGATTTTCAATTGCGAATAAAGCTTTAAGAGCTCTGGAATGTGATTCTGTAATAACAGGGGGGTTACAAATGCGAGGAAGAGTAACCACGAATCTGCCTTCAGTAGTGCGAACAGTGGTTTCTACATAGTGTGTTTCACAGATCTCATTATTGCGAGAATGAGGTGAGGTAACTTGAATATCCTCAATGTCCCAGAACTTAATTAATTCTTGATTTAAATCAGCACCAACAAAATAACAATGAGATTTTTGTTGAACTGGGTTGCGGTATATTTGCCCAGTGGCAATCCAACCAAAATCAGTTCTACGAAAGAAAACATCACGGGCAACCTTAACCTTTTCTGGATGTAAACATTGCCAAAAAATGCTGGCACTTAAAAGAATTTCTACAGATGAAGCTCTGTTGAAATTCGGATCTGCAAGTTGCAAATGATGCGGAATATTCCAACCCTGGACTTGAAAAGAAGTAATGGGGGTATAATTGGAATTGATAATTAAAAAATCTAAATTTAAATGAATGCCGAGATTATTGGAATCTTTTACATCCACTTTAGCATAACTCAGAGATTGCGATTTGGAACCATTAATTCCTGTAACTTCTATAGAAGTAGGGCATATTTGTAGACCTAACTTGCGAACTAGCGATTCACTGATAAAATTGTTAGTTGCAGCATTATCTAACAATCCCCTTACCGAAACCCATTTTCCGTGAACATTCTTCACTAGAATTTGGACAGTGGACAATAAAACTTGAGTTTTACTGAACGAAATAGAGCTTTGAGTAAAAGACTGAGCGTTATTCGGCGAAGTCTCAGAATTAGATTTAGCGGATGAACTATTGGTTGCTGATGACCGCGATCTTTCATGTCTATGCAGGAGAGTATGATGCTTTGCTTTACAGTGAAAACATAACCGTTCAGAATGACAATTGCTTATCATATGTGTCCCTGATAGGCAATTGAAGCAGTGCTTGTGGGTCGCAATTAATTTGCGTCTTTCATCCACAGATAAAGATTTAAATTGAGCGCACTGGTACAAGTTATGCGGTTGTTGACACAAAACACAAGCTTGTGCTTGATTGGAAGACCGAATATTTGTAGAAAAGGCATGTGACCTTAGCACTCTATGAGTGGGGCTGATGTCCTTACTATTAGAGGGAGGTTTGAAGGTAGAGCTACTCTTTTGGCTGGCTACAGCAGAGAGAATTTGGCATTTCGCCTTTAAGAATTTAATAATAGCTTCATAGGTACACAATGAATGTTGCGACAGATCTGCTTCCCAATCTTTTAAAGTTTTAGTGTCTATTTTAACAGAAATAAGATGAATCAAAAATAGATCCCAATGGTCAACTGGTTGGTCCAAATTTGCAAGCGCACGAATATGAAGTTCTGCAGCATCGATCAAATTACGAAGCGAGGCAAGATTATCAGCTTGAACCATAGGTAAATTGAATAAACCCTGTATATGACGTTGAGTTTTTAAACGAGTGTTCCCAAACCGATCTCTGAGAAGTGCCAAAGCTACTTCATAATTTTCATTTGTCAACGTAAGCTCTTGGATGAGTTTGAGTGCGTTGCCTTGCAAGGACAAACGCAAATAATGAAACTTCTGTATTGAAGGAAGAGAATCGTTTTCGTGAATCAATGAATTGAATAATTCAAAAAATGGTTCCCATGTAGCTTCATCTCCGGTAAATTTAGGTAATTCTATTTTCGGTAATATAACACGGGAAGGAAAAGAAGAAGATTCTGAAGGAGTTTTCTCCTGCTTTTCCCGCAATGTTAAACTTCTTAAAAGCTGCTTTGCGTCTGCAAACCCCTTATAATATAAATTTTCAACCTCAGAGCGGTCACTTTGCTGGTCGGGATATTGTGTCTCAATATTACTTTGGATCTCGTCATACTTTTCAAAGGCCTGTTCATAACCTTTCAGTCTTTGAGAAATTATGTCACTATTACGTTCTTTTTCCGTGAGCTCATATAGAAAAGTGCGAAAACGCGCGAGTTTGCCCTTGACCGAAGCCCTCGCATTAATGAGTTTTTCGTCCATTGGCATTGTGAAAGTTTGTTGTGAAAGTACTCACGACTTCCCTGTGAACTCGTACAACAGCCTGCCAGAAGAGAGAGAAAGCAGCCTTTCCAACGGTTAAATGTGGAACTTGTTTTTTTGTTTCCTCTTCCAGTGCCAAACATGAACTCCGAGCTGAAACTTTCCAAAAGAATTAGAAATCACAATTTTTGAACAATTTATACACTTAATGTTCAGTATGAGAGAAAAATTTTGTTAATTAGTTTAAATATTAATTTCTGAGAAAGGTTCAATCTACAGACTTGCTTCAACAAATGTTTACAAAACGCACTCCCGGTTATCGGCTCCATATGGTTATGTGAAGAACAGCCCAAGTTCGTTCTCATAAACGGGAGAAAGCATCAGGCAATGCCTGGACAAAATAACTACCGTGAAAGAAGCTATTAGACTGAATATTTTGGGCTAGGGGAGTGCGGCCTGGTTCCTTATACTCAACTTTAAGTTTAAATTTAACACTGAACATTTAAGCATTAATATAATATAAACTTTATTTGTTGTTTGACACAAGTGATAAATTCTATACATTACTGGAAACCCTTTGGGTTTAAAAATTAGTAGGTTGGCACAACTTGGTGCTATTTACAAGAGTTCATTTTAAAGACACACTATTTTGAAAACAATTGCACTTGCAAGCAATATTAAAACCATTAAAACATATAAGATTAGTGATAAAAGTAGAGAATAAAAGAACGTAACTTATCTTCCGTTGCTATTCATGTTGACTAGAGAGGTTCATTGCTGCAGGTCGGCCGTGGCCAGAGCTTGCTGGTTTGCTGTTGTAGTTTATAGTTTACGAACACTATACTTTGTGAGTTCGATGTCCAGCATCTCGAAATAAAGTATCGGCTTGAAGAAAGGTTCTTCTTTAGAACCAAAGTTCACTGAAGAGCGAAAGTAACAAGCAAGCTTTCATCTTGCGTAGCGGTGAGAACTGTGATCTGAGCCTGGCAACAGCTCATCTAGTTGTGGCTTTGATGCGTAGTAATCTCCAGCGTAGCGGTGTGACGTTCTGAGTACACCGTCTTATGTTGAAGCATGCCGTTAGGTATTTGCCCCATGGAACGAAGCTTTGGAAGACTCCATGAAGTGATGCGGTACTGTCGTGCTGGATCTGACTCTTGAAGAGGAGAACCGCTTCTTAAATAGGGCGTAGAACAATCGAGAAATCAGCACTGGCTGGCGGCGACTGATTGGCTAAAGCGGAGATGTGACGACAGCCCTTCACGTAGCGGCTAGGCGAGAAGCACACCTGGCAGTAGTGAACTTGTGGCTCGGAGAGTCAACATCTATGAACAGGCTGAGGTATGTGTCTTAGAAATTTTGTTTGTTACGAGCAATCACTCGAAAATTACATTATATATTATAAACATAAATGTGATTAAATACATTAATAGTTCGGTGGTCCCAAAGCATTTGACCGACAAATGCGGCATAAGAAATAAACACACATTAAAAACATCACGAAAGTGATCAGTAGGACACATACTAAGACACCCAGGAATAGCAAGCTTAGTTATGGAAGGAAGGGTCGAGGACAAGAACTGTAGGGGTAGACCAAGGTTAGAATATGTTAAACAGATTGCCTCGGATGTAGGGTGTCGGAGCTATGTAGAGATGAAACGATTAGCTCAGGACAGGGAGGCATGGAGAGCTGCATCAAACCAGTCAAAAGACTGAAGACTCAAACAACTAAAATAAAAATATAGCTTTTATAATTTCTGTGCCTTTTGATGACATTGACTGATCATTCCCTCTCCCCTCTCCGACACGACATAACAAGTTCTAAACTTAGCTTTGCAATTATCTTATTTAAAAATATGTATTTATTGACTTCAACATTTCTTTCTTTACATCAGAAAGTTGTTGCCAGAGTAGCTTGTAGACATTCCACAATTTCAGATGTTGCATACCGGCATAATATTTTGTAGAATTACCTTCCTCACCGAAACAAGTCCGCTATCAAACAAGATGCGATATTACACGGTATTCGAACGATGTATCCGGTGATCTTATTCACCTGTAAAGCAAATTTCTTGTTACTTCATATTTTGAAGCTCTTTCATCTTCACGGTGGGTCCCAGTCTTCGAGTTCAGCTTTCCTACAGCTGAAGCAATTTGATGTAATTTGTAGGCTGGTGAGTACAAAGCTATTAAGAAGTATGAGCGTAAGAATATTGTTTATTTCCCCCAGTTAAATGATTACATTGTGTTGTCTGGTTTCCCTATGAAGTAATGTATCAATGCAAGTCATTGAGTGGAGTCGAGACGAGTGACGTAGACGCTGATCGGGATATGACAGCTAATGACGCGATAGTGATTGTAGTATTAATTATTGCATCAGCACTGGTCAAAAAAGTTTTGCATATTGCAAGCTTATGTACGTATTTGTGGACCAAATATAATACACGTGCTTTATCCGATAACTGTTTTATTTATTTATGGAGTGTAAGGCATTACACATGAAACACAATAATAATAATAAAAACTTTACGAGCCTTACAGTAGTCGCATACGATATGTAACATATGACATAGAAGAAAGCTCACGTGAAATTGTTGATACACCGGTATTTTATAATATTATTGGCACAAATATTAATCTATTGTAAAAGGGAGTGTTTTACAGATATTGTAGTTTATAATACGGAACTCATTTTATTAGATGATTTGTAGCTTCCACCATCACTAGCCTAAATAAAGAATACGATATGGATCAACTAGATTAATAGACGCGACACCGCTCATAACCTTAAATTCCTTATAAACAGGTCCTCTTGATTCACAGACCAACACGTAATTTCATATGGATTCTGTTAAAATGAGTCATATTGATATGATAAATATCGTTTAAAATGATAATCTGGTAGCAAAAATACCTACCCTTTCCGGGATTCAAACCCAAGGTCTCTAGATTCACAGTCATAAGCACTAACCCCACGGCTATTTCGACTACGCAAACTCTGTCCACAAGATGGTGCTTATTTCCACGTTCCAATAATACTGAATTACGGAATTAAGTTTCATTTATATTTTGCTTGTTTCGATAATGTTCCTGCGTGAAATTGAGTTTAAAATGCCTTATGAATCGGCCCTCTTGTGAGTCAAGAGAATGTATTCAGTAATAGTTCATGAAGGCTTGCTCAATTCTCGTATAACCACAACGATTATATTATATTGATGACTGCATTGCCGTTAGGTGGGTTAATATTTGAATAGCCATTGTGCAGAAACATAATACCTTTTATCAAGAAGGCAGTGCGAGAACTATCAAGAAGGCAGTGCGAGAGTAGAATTATCAAGTAGGCAGTGAAGAAAGAAAGAAAGAAAGAAAGAAAGAGAGTCTTGGAATTGTTATGTATGCGATTGACGGCGGTGGTGATCGCACAGCCTTAAGTCCTGCTGTTCGCATCGTTGGAGCATAGGGCTTTGACGAAGCATCGCCATCGGACTCGGTTTCGTGCCATTGCCTTTACTTCTCCCCACGTTCTCCCCGCTTCTGCAGCTTCCCTCTGCACTGTCCTCCTCCAAGTTTCCCTCGGTCTTCCTCTTCTGCGATGTCCCTGAGGATTCCACCTCAGGGCTTGCCTCTCTATTGCCGTCTGGTTTTTCCGCAGTGTATGTACGACCCACTTCCACTTTCTTGCCTTTAACTGTGAACATGTCTAGTTTATAGTTTATACATTCTGCTACACTTAGATGTAACTTTCCACTCTCGTAAAGTGTCCGTACATTCCAAAATCCAATCTTCGTGGTCAATTTCCATCCAAAGGTTGACAAGTTGTTGTCCGTCCGTCTTTTTCTTCTTGATGTTTCTTTAATAATATATTTTAAGAGATGCAGGTTGTTTGCGCACAGTCCAACCACATGCCAATATAGCTAGATGGTCTGCTATGTCTCTTGCAAATTCTTTACATGGAGAGTTGAGACTGGTCTCCCTAACCCTCCTCCTTTCTCCGGGCTTGTAACCGGCAACGACAACCATGGGGCTACTCAATCTGCCCCATGGAGTTCTGACTATACGGCAGACGTCCAGTATTGCTGCCTTCTGTACTCTCTGAAGAATGTTGAATGTTAGATTCATTTGGGGTAGATCTGTGTACAGTTTCTGTAGGCAAATGATGCCTCTGCCTCCTTCCTCTCTGCATAGCATGAACCTGACAGTAGAGGAATGTGGATGGTGAAATCGCCCTTTTGTATACTCCAATCGTATCAGTTCGATGAAGTTCTTTTACATCTATGGGGGACCACTTAACTAAGCCAAATAATTCAGGCATTGCAAATGTATTTACTGCCTTTGTCATGTTCTTAGAATAATTGAGTTTTGTTTGGGCAATCATTTGTGGTATTTCTTGTACACATGTGTTACCTTATCATTGGGAAGGAGGCGGCCGTGCCCTTAAGATAGAATCCGTCCCGGAATTTGCCCGAAGACGAAGTGGGAAACCACGGAAAACCACTTCGAGGATGGCTGAGGTGGGAATCGAACCCCCTCTACTCATTTGAACCACCCGAGGCTGAGTAGACCCCGTTCCAGTCCTCATACCACTTTTCAAATTTCGTGGCAGAGCCGGGAATCGAATCCAGGACCTCCGGGGCGATTTATTTACGAGAATATGATCGAATTGGTACGTTATGCCACGTGACCTGAAATGGCAGACAATTAGAAAAACTGGCATGAATATTAACATAACATATCGAAGTGTCGCTCTGGAGGTCCGGGTTCGATTCCCAGCTCTGCCAAGAAATGTAATACTTGTCTGAGGGTTGAAATTGGGTACACATAGCCTCGTGAAGCAAATATGAGAAGAAGTGGGTTCGATTCCCACCTCAGATATTAAGAGATACAATCTTATTGGACAACTATTTACACCTTATACTATTATCATAATATGAAAACTTAATTCTATAAATACAACAACTTACAGCTAGGTATTGCAATTAAAATAGAAAAGTAAAATATAATTGTAGATTTCATCGTTTCTATACACTAAGATATTCAACTACAGAGTAAAAACAATGTCACTGCAGATAAGCTTTCAACATTCTATCAAAGCTTTTTATTTTTGGGGGAAATTTTTATATCCTGGGCTAGTTTATTGTATAATTTAACACCTGTGTGATAAGTTACTTTTTGATATATGCTTGTGTGTGTGTGTGTGTGAAATATGAATGTTTTGGTTTTGTCTTGGGTTATGCCAATGAACATCATTGTTTGATTTAAGAAAAATATCCTTATTCATTAAATTCTTAAAAAAACATAATACTTTCAAAAATATATATGCAGGGCAGAGGGAGAATGTTTAAATCTTTAAACAGAAGTCTACATGATTCTCTAGTGTTTACTTTTGCCATAATTCTAATCGCCCTCTTTTGTATCCTAAACGTGCTTAGTACATCTGGCGACATACCCCAAAATATGACCCCATATCTTAAGTATGAATGGAAATAAGCAAAATAAGTATTTCTTAATGTGTGTATGGTAGTGCAGGTTTTCAAAATTCGTAACTCAAAGCACATCGAGTTCAGTTTAGTATTCAGATATTGTATATGTTTATTCCATTTCAAGTCATGTTGTATCCATAGTCCTAAAAACTTTGTTTATGATTTATTTTCTATTTGATGACCATTTAATGTTATATTGGGCTTCGCAGGATTCCTATTCTGTATAGTGTGGAAATTTTGACATACTGTTTTTTTTATAGTTGATTATGAGGCGATTATCTTGTGACCATTTGGTTAACTCTCCTGTAACGGAGTCAGCAGACTGCTGTATGACCTGTTTAGTTTCACCTTTTATTACGAGTGTTGTATCGTCCGCAAACAAAATTTCCTTATGTGAATGAACGTTCTGTGTTATATCATTGATATATAGAAGAAACAGTAGTGGGCCCAAAACCGATCCCTGGGGTACTCCAAATTTAATAATTCCCTCGTTGGGCAATGTTTCATTAAGTAATTTGGTTCCATCATCCTTGTGTCTGAAGCTTACTATTTGTTTACGCCTTGTTAAGTAAGACTCTATCCATTTATTAGCTAGACCTCTAATACCATATTGATTTAGTTTTGTAAGGAGGATTTTATGGTCAACAACATCAAATGCTTTCGATAAATCCAAGAATAGGCCAGTTACATGTTCCGAATATTGTCAATTAATTTCAGTATACTATTAATACATTCATAAATTGCTGTCTGTGTAGATTTTTCCGTTCTGAATCCATGTTGTGAGTTTGATAATATTTTATTTTTTTCTATAAAACTTGTCAGTCTACACATGATTTTTTCCACAATTTTTGCAATACCAGTTGGTAAGGTAATAGGACGATAGTTATCTAATTCATCTTTTGAGCCGTTTTTGTGCACTGGAATTACTTTTGATAACTTCAATATATCCTGGTAAGTTCCTGAGAGAATTGAACTGTTTATTAAGTGTGTAAGTGGATTTATTATATTTTCTGCACATTTCTTTAAAATTGCATCAGGGATGTCATCAATGCCAGCACAAAATTTATTTTTATCTCTTTAATAACTATTCTTACCTCTTCACTTGTGACATGATTTATAAATAAAGAATCACTACATATATTTATTTTATTAATAGAATTTAGTGAATTTACTTGTGATTTATTTAATAATTTTTGTGGAATTTCCAGAAAATAGTCATTGAAAGTGTTTGCTATTTCCTCTGGATTATTAATCACTTTATTATTTCTGGTCAGTGTAATGTTGCTTTGTATTTTAGCAGATTTTCCAGTTTCTTTCTTTATCACGGACCACATAGCCCTGTTTTTATTAGATGATTGGGAAATAAAATTATCATTATGCATTTTCTTTGCTAGATTATTACCTTATTTATTATGCTAGTGTATTTTTTGTAGTATAAATTGAATTCAGGTGTTGTGTGGTATTGTTTATATAATTTGTGTAGAAATGTCTTTCTTTGACATGAATTTATAATCCCTGTTGTTATCCAATTGCTAGTTTTGTTATTTTGAACAGTTCTTTGTGTAAAGGGGAATGCTGTTTTAAAATAGTGTTTTAGGGTACTGTTAAATGCATTAAATTTATCATTTACATTGTCTAGTTTATAAATTTCTGACCATGTTTCCTTATTTAATAAGTCATTAAAATATGTAACATTTGTTTCAGTGAATGACCTGCACTTTGATTTCACTCCATTATCATTATTATTGATTGTTTCGGGTACTTCAAAACTCAGTATTTGTCCATGGTGGTCACTAGAACCCTATAACTTACGTTGTTTTGTTCTCTGGAAGGTTTTCATGTAGACTAACTTATATTCCATTTAATCCGATGAAAATGTGATGTCTCTGAAATGAATGAGGTACATCCGTTTTACAGCGTATTTCTTTTTAATGCAGCCAATGGCCATATATTTTTCTATTCAGAACGGGTCAGGGAAGGGATTATGAAAGGAAATTGGCCGTGGACCTATTGAAAGGAACCGTCCCGGCATTTGCCTGGTAGTGAAATTGGGAAACCACGAAAACCATTTTCAGGGCGGCTGAGGTGGGATTCGAACCCACGCTCTCCCGTTTTTAACAGTAATAATAATGCATTTTATTAATCCCTTAACGAGTCAAGGACTCATATACAAAGGAATCGTACAGTTTTATCATGTTGGCGACAAATTACAATTCAATGTTTAGTTTACAAAGTTTTCAGTATGAAAATATATACAACATTTTGTAGCTTTGATAAGTTTTTGTACACAATGTAGTCTTCTTTTGTCTTCTCAGATTCTGGAATTTCTTCAAACTGACCATTTATAATCTTTCCACATAAACTGTTTTAGCCTCATTTTAAAGATTGCTAGGCTAGGTGCAATTTTTATATTTTCTGGTAGTCTATTGAACTTTACAAAGGCACTACAATGCTATTACTGCCATATTGTTTGGAATTGGTATGGAAAAGTGATATGTCATCTGCATGTCTAGTTTTGTAAGCGTGTAAATCAGATTGTTTAGTGAAGTTTAAATTTGTGTGGATACCTTTGTGTAGGATTTGGTACATCAGGACATTTGATTTGATTTCTGCATTTAGGGCTACTGGTTGAATTTTACTCTTAATATAAATGTGTTTGGTTGGTGTTAAAAACGGGGAGTTATACATATTTCTTATGGCTCTATTCTGAATTACCTCAATTTCTTTTTTTTAGGTAATTTGAGCATTTTATCCAAATTGTATTCAAATATTGTAAGTGGCTATGGATTAAGGAAAAAAATACTTTCCTGAGTAGATATTTTGGTATATAATAGCTCAATTTTTTATCATCCCAGCAGCAGGTGATATTTTTTTAACTAATGCATCGATGTGCTTTTTCCAGGAGAGATTTTCATCTATTATTAGGTCTAGGTATTTGACAGATGAGACCCTTTTAACTGCCTTTCCATTCAGCATTATATTCTGAGTGATGTCTAACTTTGTTCTACGCTTAGAGATTATTAAATAATTTGTTTTATCTTCATTTATTGTTAATTTATTAGACTGGGTCCAGCCAAGTATTGTATTCATGTCCTCCTGCATTTGTGTAATCAGGGTGTTGGTGGTGTACGCATAGTAAAAGATGCATAAGTCATCTGCAAACAACGTTATATTACCATGAAAACTGAGTGTTGCTATGTCATTAATATATACTAAGAAGAGGGAAGGATTGATCCTTGGGGCACACCGTTGGTAATATTTACTTCCTCACTTCTGTAGCCATTTATTTCAACATACTGCTTACGATTAGATAGGTAATTTTTGAACCATGTCCAAGCTACTCCTCGGATACCTGCTTTATCAAGTTTCCCTAAGAGAATGTCATGGTCAACAGTATCAAACGCCTTTCTCAGATCTATGAAAAGGCCACTCGCTGTCAACTTATTGTCTATGACATCCTGCAAGTTAGAGATTATATCAATTGTGGCTATTTCTGTGCTTGAGTTTTCACGGAATCCATACTGCTCTTTGTAGAAGTAATCATTTTTATTTAAAAAATTAACAATTCTGTTTTTTACTACTGTTTCGAGTACCTTGGATATGGGTGGGAGGATGGAAATGGGTCTGTAATTGTCTGGATTGCTTTTGTCACCTCCTTTATAGACTGGTATGACTCGTGCTATTTTTAGATCATCAGGCACCAGACCAGTCTCTAACGATAAATTTATTAAAGTAGTTAGTGGGCTACTTAGCATGTCAATGGAGTTTTTTAACAATTTTACTGATATACCATCTTTGTCTTGGCTACTTTTCATTTTAAGGCTTAATATAATATTGCGAATTTCCATCTCATTAGTCGGGGTCATAAATATGGAATCTGTGTTGACATTAATTTCATTAACTTTCTTCCCTGGGAGGATGTTTTATCATTTCAAATGATCCTGCCGACTTCGTCGTTATGCTTGGGTCCAACGTTATGCGTTACGGAGACGGAGACGGAAGTGACGTCATGCAGCCACGCGGGAAGCAGAAGCTAATGGTTATTGGAGTCTGTTGAAAGAGTCCTGCGGCGTCGAGCGACCTGGGGCTTTGAGCGAAGCGAACACAAGAATACAGGGTGACTTCTAAAGAGATATACAAGATGCCGTATAAGAATACAGGGTGCCTCCTAAAGAGGTGTGCCCGATGTCAGAGCAAAATGCAGTACAAGATGCCAGATAACAATACAGGGTGACTCCTAAAGAGATATACAAGATGCCAGATAAGAATACAAGGTGACTCTTAAAGAGGTGTACAAAATGGCAGAGAAGATTACAGGATGACTCCTAAAGAGGTGCACAAGATGTCAGACAAGAATACAGGGTGCCTCCTAAAGTGGTGTGCAGGATGTCAGAGCAAAATACAGTACAAGATGCCAGATAAGAATACAGGGTGACTCATAAAGAGATATACAAGATGCCAGATAAGAATACAAGGTGACTCTTAAAGAGGTGTACAAGATGGCAGAGAAGAATACAGGGTGACTCCTAAAGAGGTGTACAAGATGTCACACAAGAATACAGGGTGACTCCTAAAGAGATATACTAGATGCCAGATAAGAATACAAGGTGACTCTTAAATAGGTGTACAAGATGACAGAGAAGAATACAGGGTGACTCCTAAAGAGGTGCACAAGATGTCAGACAAGAATACAGGGTGACTCCTAAAGAGGTGTACAAGATGTCACACAAGAATACAGGATGACTTCTAAAGAGATATACAAGATGCCAGATAAGAATACAGGGTGCCTCCTAAAGAGGTGTGCAGGATGTGAGAGCAAATTACAGGGTGACACTTAACGAGGTGCCAGCGCGGGAAGCCTAAGTTAATGGGTAATGGAGTCTGTTGAAAGAGTCCTGGGGCTTCCAGTGAAGCGAGAAGCCCTCCTGAGCCTTTCTAACATGTATAGCATTTGTAGCATGCGTCATTTGAAATGATATAACGTCTAGTCTTTCAGACTGACTGTAATTTTTTGGCTAACTTATGTGCTATGTTTATAAAGTGAGTGTTTAGAGCATTGCAAATATTTTCTTTTTCTGTGAAAGATTTACCGTCAATTATTATCTCACTGGGACCATCTTTGTTTTCAGTTGTGCAGTTGTAGATCATTTCATTGATTACTTTCCAAGTATTTTTTATGCTATTGGCGTTCAATGTTAATTTATGTTCATAGTATGAGGATTTCAGTTTCCGTTTTAAAGCTGTCACTTTGTTCCTACATATTATGTGCTCTTCCTTTAACAGGTTGTTGTTTCTGTGAATGTCAGTTTTAAGTTTAGCATGTAGTAGGTCCCTTTGTTTTATTTGCTGAATTAATTCTGTTGTTATCCATGGGTTATTGTGGTTCTTGTGTATTTCCTTCAAATGTGAGTCAGTGTTTTCTTTGTTGGGTGTCTGTGTCAAGATTTTGTGTTTGATGGCGATGTAAGTTTCATTTACATCAACTAAACAGTCTATTTGATTGAGATCATTGGAGAATATGTTTTTGTTCACATATCGGTAATTTTTATATACGTTTTTTGATCTAGACCTTTGCTTGTTGGTGGGTTGTTAAAATGTCATGTTCGAGATAGGGATTTTGCCTGGATAGTAATTTGACCAGAAAATCTCAGTTACAAGAATATTATGATCACTAATATCACTATAAGCACGTTTAGGATACAAAAGAGGGCGATTAGAATTATGGCAAATGTAAACTCTAGAGAATCATGTAGACCTCTGTTTAAAGATTTAAACATTCACCCACTGCCCTGCATATATATCTTTGAAAGTATTATGTTCTTTAAAAAGAATTTAATGAATAAAGATGTTTTTCTTAAAACAAACAATGATGTTCATAGGCATAACACAAGACAAAATCAAGACATTCATATTTCACACCCACACACACACACACACACACAAGCATATATCAAAAAGGAACTTTTCACACTGGAGTTAAATTATACAATAAACTACCCCAGTATATAAAACTGGCCCCAAAAATAAAAACCTTTGATAGAATGTTGAAAGCTTATCTGCAGTGCCATTGTTTTTACTCTGTAGTTGAATATTTTAGCGTATAGGAGTGATGGAATCTATAACTATATTTTACTTTTTTAATTTAATTTTAATACCTAGCTGTATGTTGTTGTATTTTTAGAATTAAGTTTTCATATTATGATAATAGAGTGAGGTGTAAATAGTTGTGCAATAAGATTGTATCTATTAAGATTTGCTATTATAATAAGTTATAAATAGTTATAATCTTAGTAATATATACCTGTTAGTTCTTTTATTTTATGCATGTAAATTCTGACGTGTCCTATATCAAAAATGTATTGAATGCATGTATTTGATCAAATGGAATTAATAAAAATCTATCTATCTATCTATCTATTTATATTGCTTATTCTAAAGGCATATTTACAGTTATTTGTGCCTACCTGATCAAGGAGTGTACGTGTTGATTCACATATTCTTGTTGGATACCGAGTATTGCCTTGTGTGAAACCATAGCTTGATAGTAGATTGAGGTATGATTTGGTTACATTATTTTTGTTTAGTAAGTTAATATTTGTATCACCAATGCATGAGCAAAGATTGGCATTATTTTTCGAGAGAATGTGCTCTAGAGATTGCATGAAATTTGTTGCGTTATTTATGTTAGGATTATATACTGCAATTATATTAATAGTATGCAGGTTATTGAAACGAACAGTATCACTTCTTATAAGTTCTAACTGGATCAAGCTATGGTTACTCTCAACTAGGTTAAGAACTTTGATATTCCATTTTTTGTGAACTTAAACTCCCACGCCTCCACCGTCCTGATTGTCTCTGTGTACAAAAGCAACAGAATAGTTGTTTAGGTTGAAGTATTTAGCTTCATTACTTTTTACCCAAGTCTCGGTTACCACTATGACATCTAGATTTTCAACAATATGTATTAGTATCTCGATATCTTCTAGTTTATTTTTTATGCTTCTGCTATTTAGGTAAAGACACTTGATTTGGCTAACCTCATTTTTAGTGTCTGCTACGTAGTCGTGGATACAGTCATATTTACGCTCATCAATTGATGTGTGTAAGTCAACATCAACTAGTAGGTCCATGTCTTCATTCATTATTATTTCTGTGACTGGGATGGCTGAGCCTTGTTGATGGAAGAGTCTCTTACTAGCCTTTCAATGTCTTCTGGTGAGCTGATCCTGACAGCCTTGTCACTATCTGATTTACGGACGAATATTTTGCAGTCCCGGGTCCAGACATATTTAAAACCTAATTTACGGAGGTCTCTTGCCTGTTTGTGGAGTACTTTATTAGCTGGCGACAAATGCTCGTTTATGTAGATAGGCCTAGCTCTTGCATTGATTCCAGCATCACTTGAGTTCAGGTTGGGTTTGGACCTTTTGCCTTTTAAAATTGCCTCTTTTTTTAGCCGGCTGCAGAATTTGACTAGTAAAGGAGGCGGAAGACCTTCTCTGCTTTGTGGTAGCCGATGGCAGGCGTCGATATCGGACTCAACAACTGTGACACCCAATTGGTCAGCGATAGTCATGACAATCTGAACGGTGTTTTCGTTTGAAATGTGCGGCACGCCGTGAAGCTCTAGATTGTTTCGCCGAACGTACTGTTGAAGCTCGAGATTCTCTTGCTTTAATATTTTAACCTCACTCCAAGCGATATCCTTATCCTTCTCTAACTCACAAACTCTTTGGCTGAGCTTTGTAATTTCTGACAAGGCTTGCTTCAGAGTTTGTGTAGCAGTTGAAATGTCACTTTTCATACTATCGAAACTATCAGAAAAGTATGTCATGGACTTAAGCATGTCATTCTGAGTCTTTTCAATGTTTTCGAGTTTTATCAGTCGGAGGTTGATTTCACAAACAAGATCTTCTAATTCTGGTTTACTTACATTCTCGTCTGGCGAAACCTTTCCCGTAGTTGACCTACTTACTGCACTGCACTCGACACAATACCATTGCTTGGCTTTGTCGGACAAAAGCCGGTTAAAAACTTTCTTTTTTATGTTTACACAGGTTCTGTGGTATGATTTACCACATTCCCCATCACAAATTATGTAGTCTTCGTTATCAGTTACACATTTTTCACACTGACCGCATCTGGTTGATTTGTCACTTGTCGCGAGACACGAGGTAGCGCTTTAGCGGTCTCGGCCACCGCACAATTGAATACAGTTTTCTCCTATATCAAGCAGTCATTTACCCTATCACCTTACGTGCGCCCGCAGGAGGTGGGGACAAGGAGGGGCCGTGCCCCCACACCCTAAAATCCCGAGAATATTTCGATGTTCATTGTCACACCAGTTTATTTCACAAATTGAAGTTAGTGATGGTTAACTGATTTAGATGTAGAGCAAATTCCACAGTTTTATTTAACTTAGTAATTTGGGATTATTTGAGGATATCTTCAGTTATTTAAAAAATCGGTCGACTAGTTTTTGCCTGTTTTTAATATATGAACATTATGACGATGAATCACGAAGAAAAGCGAACTCCTATGGGCAAAAATTCTGAACTACAGAAAAAATCCTCCCATTCATGCCTTAAAGACCATGTATCCAAAGGTTTAGGAGCAGCCAAAATAATGAATGACACGAAGAAAGTAAGAAATAAAACGAAAATTACGTCTCAATAACACCTAGTGACATGTCGGTAATGAAATAAAAAATAATACATGCCCCCTCCTTATCGTAGAAAAAAATCCTGTGTGTGCCCATGTACCACATTAATGAAAATAGTGCAACGCCCAGAACAATTATCCGCCAGCCGCCACTGGTCAAATGGGACCTATTCCTGCACAATTTCATCAATGAATTAAACTTTAAACATCAAAAGCCAGCAACAATTGAACATTTGATACAATCAACTACTTTCCATTTGGGTTTTTATTTTAGATTAAAAAAATCAATTTTTAACATACATTTTTAAACATAGTGAAAACTTTGTATTTTCCTGAACTATGGTATTTAGAACAAATGTGCATTAACAATGTTTTAATTTACATCCCTCACTCCACTATGATACGTATGGACTATATGTGTTTTCTAATAATGTTTTCATCATGTGAAAGGATATTTATTTAAAATGAGGAAGACTTTTCAAAATATTTGTGGAATACATATCCATATTTATAACGTACGATTTTTCTCAATGCATATGTTGTTTTAACTTTTAACAATTTAAGTTGTTTTTGATTAATGCATGTATATTGCTTTTGTTTGAGTGCTATTAGACTATAAGTTAGAAGTTGATGAAGAGAGTATTTACTTAAGCTCTTGAAACATGTACCTGTGATGTTTTGATAAATCATAAATGTAAAGGTATTGACTGGGCGGAAACTGTTTTTCTAATTGTATACCCTCAGATGTGACCTGTTTGGTGTATTTTGTGTCCCACATGTTGACAACAGTAACGTGACATAACTGTATACGTCTGTATGTGCCTCAGTAACAGTTGAAGAAACCTCATGTACAATGACAATTGCCATCGTCGAAACAGCAAGAAATACAGATGTGGCCAAATTATTAGAATTAAAATTAAATTTCACAATTCTTTTACAATTTGTAACCCTGCCCTGTGTCCCCATGTAAATTTGATGTTAATCACCGATAAGTGTACAAATTCTATATTTTGTGCCATTTAATATTTTATGCAATTATTTTGAGTCAGAGGGGGTTCTTTTTACCCCATTGTTTTGTGAAAATCATTTACAAGTCTCCCTCCATAATCGAAAATGTTTTTATTCAGTAAACATTCAAACTTGTCTCTGTCCAGAAAGGAGGAAGTGTATAACATATTTCAATTACTAATTACTATGCAATTATATCCAACTCTGACTAAACATAAATGTTTATATCCAATAACATCCTCAACAATTGTGAGCGATTATGTGGTAGGATCACCTACAACTTAAATCCTAAATACATTATTTTGATTTGATTCTAACGTTTGTGGTTTAATCTAAATGTATTTCAAATATACAAGGTATTACCTTAGGATGTACTGGTTTGAAAATATATTCTCACCTGTCTGCTTCAAGATAATAATAATAATAATAATGCATTTTATTAATCCCTTAACGAGTCAAGGACTCATATACAAAGGAATTGTACAGTTTTATCTTGTTGGCGACAAATTACAATACAATGTTTACTTTACAAAGTTTTCAGTATGAAAATATATACAACATTTTGTAGCTTTCATAAGTTTTTGTACACAATATGTTCTTCTTTTGTCTTCTCAGATTATGAAATTTCTTCAAACTGACATTTTATAATCATTCCACATAAACTGTTTTAGCCTCCTTTTAAAGATTGGTAGGCTAGGTGCAATTTTTATATTTTCTGGTAGTCCATTGAATTTTACAAAGGCACTATACTTAATGCTA
The DNA here is from genome assembly GCA_946902985.2 of Meconema thalassinum. Lineage (NCBI taxonomy): Eukaryota > Metazoa > Arthropoda > Insecta > Orthoptera > Tettigoniidae > Meconema > Meconema thalassinum. The sequence goes on from OX336388.2 coordinate 1,852,126,111, forward strand.
TTACTGCCATATTGTTTGGAATTGATATGGAAAAGTGTTATGTCATCTGCATGTCTAGTTTTGTAAGCGTGTAAATCAGATTGTTTAGTGAAGTTTAAATTTGTGTGTATTCTGCTGTGTAGGATTTGGTATATTAGGACATTTGATTTGATTTCTGCATTTAGGGCTACTGGTTGAATTTTACTCGTAATATAAAGGTGTTTGGTTGGTGTTAAAAAAGGGTAGTTATAAATATTTCTTATGGCTCTATTCTGAATTACCTCAATTTCCTTTTTTAGGTAGTTTGAGCATTTTATCCAAATTGTATTCAAATATTGTAAGTGGCTATGGATTAAGGAAAAATACACTTTCCTGAGTAGATATTTTGGGATATAGTAGCTCAATTTTTTTATCATCCCAGCGGCAGGTGATATTTTTTTTTACTAATGCATCAATGTGCTTTTGCCAGGAGAGATTTTCATCTATTATTAAGCCTAGGTATTTGACAGATGAGACCCTTTTAACTGCTTTTCCATTCAGCATTATATTCTGAGTGATGTCTAACTTTGTTCTACGCTTTGATATTATTAAATAATTTGTTTTATCTTCATTTATTGTTAATTTATTTGACTGGGTCCAGCCAAGTATGGTATTCATGTCCTCCTGCATGTGTGTAATCAGCGTGTTGGTGGTGTACGCATTGTAAAAGATGCTTAAGTCATCTGCAAACAACGTTATATTACCATGAAAACGGAGTGTTGCTATGTCATTAATATATACTAAGAAGAGGGAAGGACCCAGTATTGATCCTTGGGGCACACCGTGGGTAATATTAACTTCCTCACTTCTGTAGCCATTTATTTCAATATACTGCTTACGATTAGATAGGTAATTTTTAAACCATGTCCAAGCTACTCCTCGGATACCTGCTTTATCAAGTTTCCCTAAGAGAATTTCATGGTCAACAGTATCAAACGCCTTTCTCAGGTCTATGAAAAGGCCACTCGCTGTCATCTTATTGTCTAAGACATCCTGCAAGTTAGAGATAATATCAATTGTGGCTATTTCTGTGCTTGAGTTTTCTCGGAATCCATATTGCCCTTTGTAGAAGTAATCATTTTTATTTAAGAAATTAACAATTCTGTTTTTTACTACTGTTTCGAGTACCTTGGATATGGGTGGGAGGATGGAAATGGGCCTGTAATTGTCCGGATTGCTTTTGTCACCTCCTTTATAGACTGGTATGACTCGTGCTATTTTTAGATCATCAGGCACCAGACCAGTCTCTAACGATACATTTATTAAAGTAGTTAGTGGGCTACTTAGCATGTCAATGGAGTTTTTTAACAATTTCACTGACATACCATCTTGTCTTGGCTACTTTTCATTTTAAGGCTTAATATAATATTGCGAATTTCCATCTCATTAGTCGGGGTCATAAATATGGAATCTACGTTGACATTAATTTCATTAACGTTCTTCCCTGGGGGGATGTTTATGGCTAATTTGTGTGCTATGTTTATAAAGTGAGTGTTTAGAGCATTGCAAATATTTTCTTTTCCTGTGAAAGATTTACCGTCAATTATTATCTCACTGGGACCATCTTTGTTTTCAGTTGTGCGGTTGTAGATCATTTCATTGATTACTTTCCAAGTATCTTTTATGCTATTGGCATTCAATGTTAATTTGTGTTCATAGTATGAGGATTTCAGTTTCCGTTTTAAAGCTGTCACTTTGTTCCTACATATTATGTGCTCTTCCTTTAAGAGGTTATTGTTTCTGTGAATGCTAGTTTTAAGTTTAGCATGTAGTAGGTCCCTTTGTTTTATTAGTTGAATTAATTCTGTTGTTATCCATGGGTTTTTGTGGTTCTGGTGTATTTCCCTCAAAGGTGAGTCAGTGTTTTCTTTGTTGGGTGTCTGTGTCAAGATTTTGTGTTTCATGGCGATGTAAGTTTCGTTTAGATCATCTAAGCAGTCTATTTGATTGAGATCATTAGAGAATTTGTTTTTGTTCATGTACCGGTAATTTTTATTCACGTTTTTTGAACTAGACCTTTGCTTGTTGGGGGCGTATTTAAATGTCATGTTCGAGATTGGGCTTTTGCCTGGATAGTAGTTTGACCAGAAAATCTCAGTTACAAGAATATTATGATCACTAATATCACTATTTATATTGCTTATTCTATAGGCATATTTACAGTTATTAGTGGCCACCTGATCAAGGAGTGTACTTGTTGATTCACTTATTCTTGTTGGATAGCGAGTATTGCCTTGTGTGAAACCATAGCTTGATAGTAGATTGAGGTATGATTTGGTTACATTATTTTTGTTTAATAAGTTAATATTTGTATCACCAATGCATAAGGAAAGATTGGCATTGTTTTTCGAGAGAATGTGCTCTAAAGATTGCATGAATTTTGTTGCGTTATTTATGTTTGGATTATATACTGCAATTATATTAATAGTATGCAGGTTATTGAAACGAACAGTATCATTTCTTATGAGCTCTAACTGGATCAAGCTATGGTTACTCTCAACTAGGTTAAGAACTTTTGTATTCCATTTTTTGTGGACATAAACTCCCACACCTCCACCATCCTGATTGTCTCTGTGTACAAATGCAACAGAATAGTTGTTTAGGTTGAAGTATTTAGCTTCATTACTTTTTACCCAAGTCTCGGTTACCACTATGACATCTAGATTTTCCACAATATGTATTAGTATCTCGATATCTTCTAGTTTATTTTTTAGGCTTCTGCTATTCACGTAAAGACACTTGATTTGGCTAACCTCATTTTTAGTGTCTGCTATGTAGTCGTGGATACAGTCATATTTACGCTCATCTATTGATGAGTGTAAGTCAACATCAACTAGTAGGTCCATGTCTTGATTCATTCTTATTACTGTGAATGGGATGGCTGAGCCTTGTTATTGGAAGAGTCTCTTACTAGCCTTTCAATGTCTTCTGCTGAGCTGATCCTGACAGCCTTGTCACCATCTGATCTACGGACGAATATTTTGCAGTCCCGGGTCCAGACGTATTTAAAACCTAAATTACGGAGGTCTCTTAATTTCTTTGTCTGAAAAACTAATATAGCACCTTATTCAAATAATATGTCCACGTATGTACGGACTAAAGACATATATTTACGTAATTTAGTAAATATTTCCAGTGCAGTAGTGATAATGGACAGTAATTTCAATTGTTAATAGCTCCCAGAATACGAAATAAGGTATGAAAATCATACATTTTCCATTGCAAGAGTAAAATCCTTGTTTGGGTCTCGTACAGTTTTAATGATTAAACTTCCCAAAGCGGGGGAAACCGGACAGAAGGCCATCTATATATTTAAAACACTAAGCTGTTTTTTGTTACGGCGAGATTGACAGAACGGCTGAACCGATTGACTTCGTAATGCTCTCTGCCGAAAGCCCTTGGCCTGTATATTTGCAGAGTGTCTTTAAAATAAACAAATATGTTACCATATATTTTTAAATTTATAAACAAAACTGCAAAATTATTGGCTCAAGCGCATGCGCAGTATCACCTTGGTTAATGACAGACATGGCGGACGTCCACCGCGTTTTAATGTAATAGTTATTATTATAAGAATTATAAAGGAGGGGAATATTGATGATGATGTTTCCACGATATATAGTAGAATGGAATTATAATAGACGGGAAATGCAGAAGAACTTACACAGACTGTTGGGTGTGTATAATGTTTATGTAAAACAATATTGCGTCAGTTTCCCAGTTGATTTGTGGCTCAATGGTAGAGTTGCGAAGTTGAAATTTATGCAGCGTGGAATGGAGAGGGTTCGATTCCCACCTCCGACAGGTTTTTTAAATTTCCGTAATCTTATCTTGCTATTCTTAATTTTGCCACAAGAGTGCGCCCCGTTCCAGCCCTCAGACCAGAATTAAATTTCTTGGCAGAGCAGGGATTGAACCCGTAATCCGGGGTGATAGCTCAGAATGTAGTCTTATGACTGGGCTTCCCTGTGTTAATATGATTTTTGACATGCACTGAACATATAATTCTAAAACTCCCTCCATTACGGCGGCTGGCGAAGTGATTCTATGCTCCCTCACATAATTTACTGTCATGGAAATGCAAAGGATTGTACCTACAACAGGTGATGGAAATGGCTTATTTAGAGCAGTTTCGTGCTGTTTATTTCAAAACGAAGAACTTCTTCCTGAGCTGCGTTTGCAAGCAAATTGCAAAAATAGTTGCAGGCAGGGATAATTATAATGATTTTATTTTTAGCGATCAGTCTCATCGCATTCTCATCAGCAACCAACTTGAGAATGAAAGCCTCTGAACTTCATTGTATCAGTGAATATTATTGTTTATTGATTATTTGTTTAGAGTACATAACAATGAATCTAACCGTGCTGTGGATTTTTTCAATAGAAGTATTATTTGCCATTTAATATTTGGCGTCTGCGTTGATGCAGGCCACTATAGTGTTATTGAATATGACATTAATTTGGGGAGAAATGCTACTATAAATAAACCCATTTGACGAAAAAAAAAACATTAGCCGCATTAAAATGGGAAATCGGAGGAAAATACGAAGCCACCTTTAAAATCCAATATAAATATGCCATTTCAGAAGCAATTCCAGAGTATATGCTATACAGTATAGGTTCCTTAACGAACAAATGTAAACATTGTTCTGCACTGTATTTCTCTTGCGAGAAATCTACGCTTGGTTACTTTGACCTTTGCTGTTGTAAAGGTAAAATTGATCTGACTAAATATAAAATATTCGACAGGCTGCAACAATTTTTCACTGGAGATGATATCTCGAGCAATTTCCGAAATAAAAATCGGCAGTACAACAATGCCATGAACTTCGTTTCATTTGGTACCGGTACCAATGTTACTGTGCCTCATGCATACGGTCCATATTGTTTTAAAATGTATGGATTTGCACATAATCGCATTTCTTCGTTATATTCCAAAATTATAAGCGACGGTTCTTGCGACCAGTTGTATATATTAGATTCTCCAGAAGCTAATCGAGTCAGATCTGCAAATCAAGTGAATTCTTGCAAAACTACTACATTTAGCATTCAAAATCCAGCTGACGATATTCGATGAGCTCGGCTCATAGTTTGGCATGGAGCCCCAATGGCAAACATTCATTCTTTCATGTGTGTGAATCTACTTTTAAGAGATAGTTAACGACATTATTCCTTTTTGTGGGAAAGTTATTCTTCATGGTGACTTCAGGTCTGTTGCACGCTTCTCGCCAAACAGTTATTCACAATTATATTAAATACTCTTCTCTCTGGCCTTTCTCCAAAATACGCCACTTACTTAAAGACACGCGATTGAAACCAGGTGAAATGGAATTTTCTGATTATATGCTACATGATAACGGCGACAACTTCTCTATGGATGGTGATAATCAAGTGTTACTGAATTACCAGCCAAACTTGCAACGCATGAGGATACCCTGCCTGAAACATTTACTTCTGCGAAGGATATAATAAATTTCTCGAAAGTTCGCAGTTTTACACGAATGGTTGGTTCCTTAGTTTAAGGGCTGCAAAAATGCGGTCATGTAGCCCCGTGTTCTTTGGGTGTATGCGTAGAATCTGTCGGATAACCGGTGTTAATAATGTGATGGCTGTATTAGTGTGTGATATCTGTGATTCAGGTAAGGACTGAAGACGATCTAATTTTCAAGTACAGTAGTTCCTACTTTTGCTACCAAATGCTACCGTCCACGACACCTAGCTGTGGACTTGACTACTAGATGCCATCGCAGCCAGCACCTGGCGACGAACTCTGGAACTAATATAGCGTTATCAAATAATCTAACCAACAAATTTTGGCTTCACACAAATGTACTGTAGTTAGTGGAAGATTCTTTTTCATGTCATAAATCTAAGGCATATGACCGCCGGATTTACTTCCCCTCCGAAGGAAGGCATACTGAGGGATTCTTACACCCAAAAAAATGAACAATGTAATGAAATCAACTTATAAGTCATTGACCTTCTATCCAGTAACTTAGTTCCAAAAAAAACCAGTACACGAGCATTAACAGATTAAATACTGAAGATGAAAGATTGCCCTGTCGACATTGCAACATACTGCTGGCCATGACCGAAAACTTGATGAGGAAAATTGAGACCTATACGTTTATTTCAGTTTCCTGCATAGTTCTTGAATTTCTTGGAATTAAATTATATGCCTCCACATAGTCCAAACGCTTGATTCATAGTTATGCTCCTTAAGAAATCTGAACGTTTCCCAAGGGCTCCTAAATGCAACCATATTGCTTGGATTTGGAAATAATAAGTGCAGTTAAAATTAGGCAGAGAGGCCTAATCCTTCGACTTGATTTAACACCATCCGAAAAAACACTACCATTTTTTTAAGAGGCAACATTTTCCAATTCGTTTGGCACACTTTATCACAATCAATACTCAAGGGGAAACTCTGCAACGTATAGGTCTCAATATTTACCTCATCGCGTTTTCAGTCATGGCCAGCAGTCTGTTGCAACGTCGAGAGTGCAATCATTTGACGCCCTTAAAGTTTCAACAGTGCCTAAAAGTAATCGTACAAAGAATATATATAAGAACATTCCTGGGTAAATTATTTTCCCATTGGCCGTCATGTTTTGACGGGTTTCAACTAGTATACAATTATTTTGTCAGAGTCTTGCGAGGCAGAAACTGAAATATGCCAGTAAGACATCGAATCTTCAGTCTTTTGACTGGTTTGATGCAGTTCTTCATGCCTCCCTGTCCTGAGGTAATCAATTCATCTCTACATAGCTACCATACCTTACATCCGAGACAATCTGTTTAAAATATTCTAACCTTGGTCTACGCCTACAGTTCTTGTCCTTGACCGTTCCTTCCATAACTAACTTTGCTATTCCTGGGTGTATTAGTATGTGACCTACCAATGAATCTCTTCTCTTCATTGGCCGTCGCCACAAACATCTCTCCTATCCCACTCGTCTTAATACCTATTCATTTGTTACTCTATCTACCCATCTTATCTTCATTATTCTCCTGTAACACCACATTTCAAAGGCTTCTACTCTCCTATTTTCTGCTGTGCCAACAGTCCAAGAAAATGATGACTTTCTTCAAGAAGAAAAGAAGAAAGTGATAAAGAGAAAATCCAGGAAGATGCGGATATTTGCGAAAAGTCACGGGCGAGATGTAGCAGCAAGCGTATTGGAGAGAAGCGGAGAAATGGAGGTCACTTCGACAGTAAAACCAGGAGCTCCAATTGCAGCGGGCACGAACGGGATGGTAGGAGAGTCAGGGGCGGCTGGCTCTAACGGGCCAGTGGGCCAGGGCCCTCCTTACCATTGACCTACATTAGTAATTCATTTTTTAATCCTTAACGCTCGAAATACTGGCCGATTTGTGCGCTCCTCACTATGAAAATGCCCCAGCATGTTTGAATAACGCGCCACATATCTTGTCACGGAGTTCGCCTTGCTGCGGGCTACTCGGGGCCCAGGCCTTGGTGGGCCCAAGACTCAATTCAACTACAAACAAGGACAGGTCTATTGCGCGTGCACGCAAACCCTGTTCTGACGTCGGCTATGGGCCCAGAGTTTGCGAGCCCACGGTTACAAGGACGAATAACAATTGGAACAGTTGTATGGGCTGTGGAGAGAACGTTGGATTGCTGAACTGCTACGTTCAACTCAAACTTACAACATCTATGGCCATACCCTGCCTCTTACCACCCCTTCTTCCGATGCGGTTTGAAATGATTCGCAAGACGGCCACTAGATGGCAAACAGGGCACCACCCTGGTGTCATTACAGTAGTTCCAAGGTTACGTAAAACGAGAACTAATGGAAGAATATATCTCCCCATTCTCAAATCTCAATTACTTAATGTTTGGTTACAACAATGGCAGGATTACACACGCACGAAAGCCAGGTTATATTATAGAATTCCACCCACCATCCCTAGACACCCATGGTTTTATAATGGATCTTACACTCGACATCATATTATTACGATTGTCCGTTTACGTTTTCATCATGCATTAACTCCGGTATATATGGCCCGCTGTAAGCTTCGTCCTTCGGATCTCTGCGACTGTTCTATGGCAATCGGTACTATTAATCATTTAATTTAATTTAATTTTTTCAATGCCTTATTTATGACACTCACCGTGCCCCCTTTCTATACACGTTACGTTCGTTAGGTTTCCCCCTCCCTCTCAATATTTCTGTTCTCTTTCATTCTCCAATTCCTTCTGTTATTCATGCCTTCCTTAGATTCCTGCAAGAATGCTCCCTTAAGTTTTAAATTCCATGCCCTTAAGTGTGACGATATCATGTTTGTGTTAAAGTAGTAAGCCACTAATGTACGTCGCTTGGTGTGAAGATTAGAACCTTTCTGTGTCCTTGTATGTATGTGTTACATTGTTCCAGTAATTTTTAGTTCAAATATTGGATACTCTTTCACGTGTAATAGTATTTTTCGGGCTGTAACTGGGTTCAGTGCACGAGTGCTATCCCCATTCCCTAACCTACAAAAAAAGGAAGATTACTTCAACCCTATATTCTTTGACTTCAACAAATGGTGCAGTGACAAAATCATTCATGTCAAGGATATGTTAAAAAGAAACTTCCCATTAACTAGCAATGTAAATACTTTCTTAACAGGACATGTTAATATAAATTCGTATTTCTTTCGTTTCAAAATAAAAGACAGCCCATTGTGGGCGTGTGGCGATGAAGAACGAACAGTTTATAATTTGTTATTTACATGCGTGAAACTGGAAAAAGAAAGACAGTTGTTTAAGGACAATATGGTAAATAAACATTGAAAATGGACGTTCGAAAAAATTAAGCTAATGAAGCATTATATATTATATATATTGAACCCGCTGAGCTATGGTTCATGTGATATTTTTTATAACAGAACATTTATGATGGGATGTTGCACCTTTGAACACACCCAGAAAGCCACGTGGAGCTGAGAGATCACGCTATACTCTTTGAAGTAGCGGTCAATCGCACTTTTGACTTTGGTTAAGTCTGCTAATTATTTATCTGAGGTCTTATTAATTCATTTTATCTTTCCACAAGACTCAGAATATTCCATTTCGTAATGCTGCACTATTAAAACATTTTGGAGAATGTTTATTTTACTTAAGGTAAGGTAATACCCTTGCAGATACGCAAACAGGAACGTAAGTAGTCGCTCAACGACTTCGTTTTGACGACCTACTTCTTAGAGACACTCAGTGCCTTGCACTACGTCTGGAGAATCCGCCCTGTGTAGGCGTGGAATTGTATTTGTCCTACAAGACGTAGAGAAATATCCGCTGTTGAGCGTTGAAAGTGATTATCAGGTGCCATCGAGCACGCGAATACTACTATTCACTGTTATCCAAGCACAGTGAGCCAAAGAAGCATTTTGGGAAATAATAATTGGCAAGTATAGTGAATTGCATAACATTGCCGTAACACCTCATTTTGTACCCACGTGTATGTGGAGGGCCAAGTGCCTAGTGGAAAATATACAGGTAAAAGTGTTACAACTGTTACGAATAAGTGTGATTATGATTATATAACATATTTAAATTGCCAGAGTGAAAATTTCATTTCAAAAACGACGCATAATTCACGGATGCTACGTGATATAAAAGTAGCGTCACTAGCACGTGAAGGATCATAAAACAGTGAGCACATGTTAATTCTCATCGACGAAATAAAGGCTGTGTCATATACTACAATTGAAGCCTATAACATTTACGACGAACATTATATTTTTGAAAGTGAAAGAATGAATTATTACGCAACTTATTTCACTATCCACGTGATTGGACTATTCTTCACCATGTTTGAGACAGTCATCATGGGCTAATATCATCACGGTATGAGGGTGATGTTTCTACGGGAACCAGCATGATGGTGGAACTTCCAGAAAAGCGAATGAGAAGGAAGGAACCAAGGATGCCATTTCCAGGCATATTCATTACATCCACGAAGTTGTCGACAGGGACAGATCGAACCCTGGTCTTTGGAGGAATCCAGATGGGAATCCTGATGAGGATAATACCGTTCCAGAGAGCCAGAGATGATTTTGTACAACCCTTGTTGTTGAATAGAGGGCTGAGTGAGAGCTTCTCCATTTCGTGAGTTTTTGGATACCCCTTTCTTGTTCTAGTTTCTGGTGGTATAGTAGATTAAATGTAGTTTGTGAACCAACCGAACTTAGTGTCAGCCATTTTTCTAGGTAGGGAATGTAACTAGTTTAATTAAATGTCATTTATTTCAGTTAGAGTGAGACACCCTTGGGTCAGACATTTTGGTCAGCCCTGGTGCAGCCTGATGAACGTCGTAGAACGTCAATGCCTATATTTTGCTAAACGTGACCGTAGTCATTTGAGGCTACTTTGTTCAACCCTATTTGGGGTGATTTTTCAAGTCTTTGCTGACTTTAGTTATGGCAATCAGATGCCATGGTTATTAGTTAACTGCATTCTTTGCAGTCATTCTTTGTTACACCTCTGACTGTCGTTAGAACGGTCGTATCAGTTAGGTAGTCAACTGTAACTACCAGTTTTGTAACTGCATTATATTTCATTTTGAATAAGCTCAGAAGCTATTCTTGGTCAAGTGTGAACCTTATAATTAGAAGGAATGTTTCGTTGTCAAGCATCGAACCCAGTTCCCAACGTATCATTAAGCAGATCCAGAGTGTGAAATCTGTGTCACAATTATTATTTTGTTAGTGTCATGTGAAGGCACGTTTTTATTTGATGTTGTACAAGCAACTACTGAATTAGATTTGAGAGCAAAGAGCTCCAGTAATAGTAACATTACTATCATTTACTCGTCTTTGGTTTGGAAGGCGGAATTGTATTATTGTATTCAGATTTATAGCGTGTTTTTATACACGTATTCTTCGAGGTTTTTAACCTATGGTAAAGTTTTTTATGAAGAGGCCAGTTGTATAGTTTTATTTGTTTAAATCGCCGGCCTTGGAGAGTCAATGTGTTGCGTCAGTGAAGCGCAGGAATGTTGAAACCTGCTAGCGAGATAAACTGGTTTGTAGCCCAGTGCCCTTGAAAGCACGCCTGTTATATTGTGAGACGAAACTACTTTGACAAGAGACAGAATACGAGTTGAATTCGCATTTCCTTTCATTGCAACTTAGCTTATGGAACTCAGTGTCCATTCCTATATCTGATCATATGTTTTATAGATTGTTTTTTGTTAGTTGAACGCACTGCTGCGTGTACCGTCGGTTGACGCGTACAGTTATGTCAGGTTTTCTATAGTAAGTTGAAGGCTACCCTGTTATAGCAGGAAGTTATTGTATGAAGGTATTTTGAGTATGCCTTGTCCGGGATTGTTCCCATTGACTAGATGTTATTGGAGGGTAACTGTAGTGTGCAGGCCCGTCCCAGAGTTATTGAACGCGGGCTTTGCGCCGCTGGTAACTTGCGTTATTGTGTGTCCGAGTTGTTATTGCTCGTTGATTATATTCCGACTGTTGAGTCGAGGCTTTTTGGTGGAGAATGATCTCAGTGGAGACACTCCGTGCCCAGGCTATTGTCAATATTATTCGCCATAAACCAACGATAAACCTAAACCGACATCTTAATAATAAAACGCATAATTTTGGTAAAACAAAAGCTAACTAACGAATTCTTTCTATCTAACTTTGTTCTTTTGCATTTGGAACTGTTGACATAGCCGTGCAGATGAAGGTATTTCCTTTTGTGGAAATGATAAGGACAGCTGACACTATTGAAGCGACCTGAAGCATGCACGAACCTTGAGTTCGTAGCTTGTGGAGCGCAGGCCATGCGATGTTAGACGTAGTCTTAAATACGCATTCGTCACCGTAACCACACACATATTAGATGACTATGGCTTACAAAGATTAAACCAAGGTGCAGGCAGGCATTTTAATAAAACTACTGTGTCTATTTCATTACTTATTTATGATGTACAAGTGTATAAATCCTACATGTTACCTTATTGTGAGCTGTTAGCACATAGCTATTAAGCATAATTAAATGTTTTTTTGTACACTTAGCTTTTGAATGTAATTGTTTTCTTTTACGGACGTCATCGCCGTAAATTTTGTTGTTAATTGATAGGACTTAACTAGATGAATTAACGTTAAATGTAAATGTGGAGATGGTATCATCCTAACTTAGATTTGTTTTGCTACCCTGTTAAATGTAAATTCAGATATTAGCTTGATCTTGTAACTTGAACTAGGGACTTGCGTCGTACCATTTTCCTAGCGTTGCTGTTGTTGCTTTATTATTGTGAGTTAGATCTTTCGCGAGGGTTTTCCGTAACTTCTCAGGTAGGGACCTGCCCTTTATTTTTGTTTGTTTATTAGCTTGCGGACTAGCCGATTGTAACCCTCCGAACTAGGCTAGGGGCTTGTGAATTTTATCAATAAATTTTCACGGTGTTTTACATAAGTCTGGAAGTTTATTTTCTCAGTCTAGTTTTTAAGGTGAACCTTTCCTTAGGCAGTCTATGACCATCGTCACCATGTACCACGATCCCTGTGGACTACGGACTCTCGTGCCGCTTTAGCCTATTTGGAAGTTCACCTGATCCTCACGGCAATTAAATTATGTGTCCGATGGGTGAGATGTTAGGGAGGTCATTGCGGTTGTTGGCTATCCTGACAACTCCAACCTTGACGGTCTCAATATATACATAGGCGGCCCGTGCTATTGGACTCAAGGACGCCGCCCCTCCACTGCCTCCTGCAATCGCAATGTTCTTTCTTCTTGCCGCTAGGGAGCAGTCAATGATTTGCCATCGCAACCAAGTTCCTCTTCTCGCCGGAAGATGGCTCCTGAACTCGTTTGGACACAGACTCGGAAGAAATCGCCCACTTGGTAATTTACGTTGCTATGACAACGAATTCCTCCATGTATCCCCTCTCCCCGCTACGTCAGGCAGGAAGTGGACTCAGTGTGCTTGAGTCTCAAGCCGAGCTAACTACAGGCAGGGAGTGAGTGCATGGATTGTATTAGTACCAACATGAAAGTGCGGGAACTTAAAGAAACTGTGTTTAGCTCATTGAGCTTACCTGAAAAAGTGGTCGTCCAGTGCCAGTATTGAATATAACGCAAGTTTAAGCTGCGTGTAGGGCCCGTGGCGCGTTTACACGTAAATTTGATGCGTCCGTATATGATAAATGTTTTTGGTTGTGTGGGTGTGAGGACAGCAACGCTTTCTTCTGCTTTGTGTGTTTACTGTATGGAGGTGATGACAATTGGACAAAAGAAGGAGTAAATGATTTGAAGAACCTACATGTGAAAATAAAGAAACATGAGAAATCAACTAGACATCAGAATAATACTGTCAGTTTCCAACTTCTCGGCAGATGTAACATTGCCGAAAGTTTAAGTAGTGCGCATATGGAGGCTGTTCGTGCTCATAATGAATTGGTTACAAAAAATAGGGAGGTTCTGTCAAAAATAATTGATATTCTGAAATTGTGTGGTGCGTGTAATCTGCCTCTTCGTGGCCACGACGAATCGGCTTCCTCGCATAATAAAGGTGTATTTTTGGAGTTAATAGAATACAGCAAGAATCTTGATCCACTGTTACGTACACATTTTGAAAATGCAAAAGTTTTTAAGGGTACTTCAAAAACAATTCAAAACGAGCTCCTGGAATGTATGTTTCAAGTTTGTAGAGATTTCATAACAAACGAAATCAGGCAGTCATCATTCTTAGCATGTATGGTTGATTATACTACAGATGTATCGACTCGGACCCAGACAGTGATTGTGTTTCGATACAAATTGAACGGAACGGTACACGAGCGTTTCTGGGGATTTTTCAATGCAGAAAACCAAACTGCAGTAGGTTTATCAAAATGCATTTTACAAGAATTGCAACTATTATTGCAAGACCATCCCGAAAAATTGATTGCACAAACATATGATGGCGCTGCATTATTTCGAGGACATTTAGGTGGTGTCAATGTCATAGTAAAAAATGTCTATAAATGTGCGCATTATATTTACTGCTATGCACATCAGTTGAACAGGCTCCTGGAAAAGGCGTCATCAAGTGTTTCCAGTGTAATTTTTTTTTGTTAATCTCAAAGGCATGCCAGTTTTCTTCTCGAATTCTCCAAAAAGAACAGCCGCACTCGATGACGTATGCAGCGTAAGAATACCAAGATTGTGCGAGACCAGGTGGAATTTTCGTTCGAGGTTGGTAAGGACAAATTTTGAGAATAAAGACTCAATTCTGCAGTGCTTTGAAAACATTCAATCTGAGGCGTCAAAACCTCATACCGCTGAAACAGTGTCACAAGCTGCTGGATTTATTAAGTGGCTGAATGATGATACATTCTTATTCTGGTTGAATTTCTTCAATAAAGGGATGCCTCATGTGGACATTTTATATGCTCAGTTGCAAAAGGTCGAAACAGACATTGCAAAAATACAACATGCACTGCATTGTTTTGATTCATTGCAGAATATCAGACACAGTTTGCCGAGTTCAATCCAGACAACACAAGAGCCATTACAAAAAAAAGCGATGTGGAAGCTCCGCACAAGATTTAAATGCCGCTCCAAGAGAAATATGTGATTACATGCTCGCCGAGGTTAAAGATAGAGAAACGGCTGCCTGTTGAAGATGTAAACCGTTTTTGTGATGCTTTTCCTGTAATTGACAGAGATGATTTCGTACACGAATTGGGTGTTTTCTACTCACGGCCAGAGTTCTCTCCAAATGGCAACATATCTGGCTGTTTAAAAACTCTTGATTTCCTTATTTAATTTGGACTAGATACTACTGTTTTTAAGGAAATAACAAAGGCATTAAAAATATTAGTGCCAATGCCAATGGCAACATGTGAAACTGAAAGATGTTTCTCGACCCTGAAGTTGATAAAATCATATCTACGTAATTCTATGGGGGAGGACAGATTAACAGCTTTAGGGATGCTGTCAATTGAGAAACAAATGGTGAAAGAAATTCCTAACTTTAACAATAAAATGATAGAGAAGTTCATTAGTGATACTGACAAGTGCAGAAGAATGGGGTTCCACTACAAATGAGAGCTTTTGTGAAGTAAATAGAATTATAGGCTATTGAAATATGCGTATTTTATATGGTTGAGTCCCCCCTCGGTAAAATTCACGAGCCGCTACTGTATATGTATTATATATTATAATATAATTTTATATTTTAATTTAATAGATTTAGAAAAAATGTCAAGCAGTTGAACAGATTCTTAATATTGGTGTAGCTCATAAAACAATAAGTTAATAGATATAGACAGTTCCTAGAACAATATATCACCAAACACATAGCCATATAACAATAATGAATAATACATAGGTAAATGTATGTTATTAAAATTGTAAACATTTTGTAAACATAGCATGTAGTATTACTTTAATTGTAATGGAACATGCTGTTAAAAATAAATAAATAAATAAATAAATAAATAAGGTTACGTAAAGAGGTCTCTTCTGGAATTCTGTGACAAGTGTTACCAATTAAATAATTTTGTTTCTCACCTAGGCCTAGAGTTTTTGACAAATGTCTTAGTGAAAGGCTATTATACAGTTCGAATTAAATAGCGATTTAGAGGGTCATTTAAATTATATTAAATGTTCAACATAACATTTTCCCTAATGAGACAAAATTTAATGGATATTGGCAAACACCTAGCGTGCTAGCGAGTAATTTTTACTGTGCATGATAATTTATTGTGTGTTGTCTCCCGAGCACCAAGACCACCAGCCGCCGCTGATGAGAGTGTGCGACCCTCACTTCAAAGGACTATGCAGTGATCATCGCTGGAGCAAACGACGTCTATAGAAACGAGAGTAAAAAGGTACCGGTAATCAAAGATTTAAAGGGTACATTGCCATCCATGCATAACACAAATGTCATTATTCGCGAACTCAAGCGACGGTGCTGCCGCTTAGCTGGAACTAGATAGATAGATAGATAGATTTTTATTAATTCCATTTGATCAAATACATGCATTCAATACATTTTTGAATGGTGATAGAGGAATGGTGATATAAATATTAACAAACAGCTGTTTAACCTGCGATTTTTGTTGACGTGGGTGATCTTCTCTCATTTTTTCAGCTTTTGCATAATAACTGAGGCTGAAAAATGATTAATAGATATTGTTCAGTTCCACAGTGCTCTTCAAAGGCAACAAGAGGCATATCAATGCATTACTTTCCTAAAGAGAAAGGTTTAAATAAGGATTGGAGTCGAGTACTTCGCATCGCAAAGCCGATTTCTAAATATATGATTGTATGCGGTTTGCATTTCACAAAGGAGGATTATTTTTTATCCAGGTTAGTAAACATTCCTTTGTACGTGTACTGTAGATGACCTGTTTATTTCTTTCATACATATTAATTACGTCCCAGTTGTGGAAATATAACCTTCATACACTGGATTAGGCTACATTATTTATACCTATTTATACCTATTCTTCTTAAAGTGGACTACACAAGCTACTTCCACTGGGGTAGGATTATCAATAAGCATGAGGTTGTTATAATATTGCAGTACAATTATAAATATATTTTACTTTCAGATGTGAGAGCATGTAAAAGATACCTGAAGAAGGGTGCCATCCCCTCTCAGAAATTGCCACTGAGATCATTGGATAAGAAGATATCTTCTCCCCTGAAACTACAGGCAGAGGCCAGGGATGCATGTGTGCAACATAGACAGGAAGCTGTGGCACCACCACCATCTCCAACTGAAGACAGTGAAGTGGTAACTGAAGAGACAGAGACTGTGGCAGAGGAGATGTTTGCAGCTCTGGTGGAAGATCCCACTCTAAGGAAATGTGTAGAAGATAAAGGGATACAAGTAACGCCAAGTGTAATTGATGATTGTAGAAAAATAACTTTAGAGGACATGATGAAAACAAATAGAGAAATTAATGCATTTACTGGTATCCCATCGGTTACATTATTAGATAATATGTGTTGCTACAGGAAAATTAGAAAGACAGAGTGCCAAACCACTAACCTTGTCATTAAGACAGCGTATTATTTTAGTGTTCGTGAAATTGAAAATTAATCTTTCTTTTAGGTGTTTAGCAGTTCTATTTGGGGTCACAGCTAATACATTTAAGAACTATTTCCATGTAACAGTAGAGTTATTACATGAGGCTCTAAAAACAGCTGTTCCATGGCTGGAGAAAGATCTAATTAAGAAGAGGATGCCTATATGTATTCAACATTTTCAGAATACTAGAGTTATTTTGGATTGTACCGAAATTCCCGTGGAGAAAAATAAGTGTTTAAAGTGTCGT
Organism: Meconema thalassinum; assembly: GCA_946902985.2. Classification (NCBI taxonomy): domain Eukaryota; kingdom Metazoa; phylum Arthropoda; class Insecta; order Orthoptera; family Tettigoniidae; genus Meconema; species Meconema thalassinum. The sequence continues at coordinate 1,852,143,412 of OX336388.2, forward strand.
GTGATGTCCTACTCTCATTACAAAGGCGATTACACATTGAAAGTATTTGTTGGTGTTGCACCATCAGGTTTAGTTAGATAGATAAATAGATAGATAGATTTTTATTAATTCCATTTGATCAAATACATGCATTCAATACATTTTTGATATAGGACACGTCAGAATTTACATGCATAAAATAAAAGAACTAACAGGTATATATTACTAAGATTATAACTATTTATAACTTATTATAATAGCAAATCTTAATAGATACAATCTTATTGCACATCTATTTACACCTCACTCTATTAGCATAATATGAAAACTTAATTCTATAAATACAACAACATACAGCTAGGTATTAAAATTAAATTAAAAAAGTAAAATATAGTTATAGATTCCATCACTCCTATACGCTAAAATATTCAACTACTGAGTAAAAACAATGGCACTGCAGATAAGCTTTCAACATTCTATCAAAGGCTTTTATTTTTGGGGCCAGTTTTATATACTGGGGTAGTTCATTGTATAATTTAACTCCAGTGTGAAAATTCCTTTTTGATATATGCTTGTGTGTGTGTGTGTGAAATATGAATGTTTTGATTTTGTCTTGAGTTATGCCTATGAATATCATTGTTTGTTTGTTTTAAGAAAAACATCTTTATTCATTAAATTCTTTTAAAAAATCATAATACTTTCAAAGATATATATGCAGGGCAGTGGGAGAATGTTTAAATCTTTAAACAGAGGTCTACATGATTCTCTAGAGTTTACATTTGCCATAATTCTAATCGCCCTCTTTTGTATCCTAAACGTGCTTAGTACATCTGGCGACATACCTCAAAATATGATCCCATATCTTAAGTATGAATGGAAATAAGCAAAATAAGTATTTCTTAATGTGTGCATGCCAGTGTAGGTTTTCAAAATACGTAACGCAAAGCACATCGACTTCAGTTTAGTATTCAGATATTGTATATGTTTATTCCATTTCAAGTCTTGTTGTATCCATAGTGATAAAAACTTTGTTTCTGATTTATTTTCTATTTGATGACCATTTAATGTTATATTGGACATCGCAGGATTCCTATTCTGTATAGTGTGGAAATTTAGACATACTGTCTTTTTATAGTTTATTATGAGGCGATTATCTTGTGACCATTTGGTTAACTCTCCTGTAACGGAGTCAGCAGACTGCTGTATGACCTGTTTAGTTTCACCTTTTATTACGAGTGTTGTATCGTCCGCATACAAAATTTCCTTATGTGACTGAACGTTCTGTGTTATATCATTGATTTATAGAAGAAAGAGTAGTGGGCCCAAAACCGATCCCTGGGGTACTCCAAATTCAATAATTCCCTCATTGGACAATGTTTCATTAAGTAATTTGGTTCCATCATCCTTGTGTCTCAAGCTTACTATTTGTTTACGCCTTGTTAAGTAAGACTCTATCCATTTATTAGCTAGACCTCTAACACCATATTGATTTAGTTTGGTAAGGAGGATTTTATGGTCAACAACATCAAATGCTTTCGATAAATCCAAGAATAGGCCAGTTACATGTTCCTTATTGTCAATTAATTTCAGTATACTATTACTACATTCGTAAATTGCTGTCTGTGTAGATTTTTCCGTTCTAAATCCATGTTGTGAGTTTGATAATATTTTATTTTTTTCTATGAAATTTATCAGTCTCTTATACATAATTTTTTCCACAATTTTTGCAATACCAGTTGGTAAGGTAATAAGACGATAGTTAACTAAATCATCTTTTGAACCGTTTTTGTGCACTGGAATTACTTTTGATAACTTCAAAATATCCGGGTAAGTTCCTGAGAGAATTGAACTGTTTATTAAGTGTGTAAGTGGGTTTATTATATTTTCTGCACATTTCTTTAAAATTGCATCAGGGATGCCATCAATGCCAGCCCAGAATTTATTTTTAGCTCTTTTATAACTATTCTTACCTCTTCACTTGTGACATGATTTATAAATAAAGAATCACTGCATATATTTATTTTATTATTAGAATTTAGTGTATTTACCTGTGATTTATTTATTAATTTTTGTGGAATTTCCAGAAAATAGTCATTAAAAGTGTTTGCTATTTCCTCTGGATTATTAATCACTTTATTATTTCTGGTCAGTGTAATGTTCCTTTGTATTTTAGCAGATTTTCCAGTGTCTTTCCTTATCACGGACCACATAGCCCTGTTTTTATTAGATGATTGGGAAATAAAATTATCATTATGCATTTTCTTTGCTAGTCTTATTACCTTATTTAATATGCTAGTGTATTTTTTGTAGTATAAATTGAATTCAGGTGTTGTGTGGTATTGTTTATATAATTTGTATAGAAATTTCTTTCTTTGACATGAATTTATAATCCCTGTTGTTATCCAATTGCTAGTTTAGTTATTTTGAACAGTTCTTCGTTTAAAGGGGAATGCTATTTCAAAATAGTGTTTTAGGGTACTGTTAAATGCATTAAATTTATCATTTACATTTTCTAGTTCATAAATTTCTGACCATGTTTCCTTATTTAATAAGTCATTGAAATATGTAACATTTGATTCAGTGAATGACCTGCACTTTGATTTTACTCCATTATCATTATTATTGATTACTTCGGATACTTCAAAACTCAGTATTTGTCCATGGTGGTCACTAAAACCCGGACAATAGACTTCTATTGAATGGTGATATTTATCTGTATTTATAAAAATTTGATCAGGAGTGGTTTTACTAAATTTTGTTATTCTTGTTGGTGTATTTACTGTAGGTTTCAGTCCATAGGAAATTAGTAACTGTGTTAATAATTCACAATTTCTATCAAGTTTTAAGAAATCCACATTTACATCCCCACAAATTATTATATCGAAATTTACTTTGCTCATGTTATTGAGTAACAATTCTAATTTATCTATAAATAGAGGAAACTTTCCTGACGGAGAACGGTATACGCATACAATTATTAACTTAAACTGCTGAATTTTTACGGCAGAGAATTCAAAATCCTGTTCTATAATTAGATAATCATAAGCAGTTATCTGTTCATGATCTAAATTATTTCTTAAGAAGATGCAAGTACCACCATGGCTAATATTAGATCTAGAGTATTTACTAGCTTGTATAAACCCTGGGAATTGAATTAATTCAAGTTGTTCCTCTTTCAGCCAATGTTTTGAAATACATAGTGCTGAGATGTCTTTAAGTTCATTTTTAAGCATTAGATTTATGTAATCAATTTTATTATAAAGAGACTGGACATTCTGGCGGTAAATTTTAAATTTGTTACTTTTGCAAGCTTGTGTTGGTGATTTATTTACATTATTATTGTTGCTAGACAAATCCGAAATACCATTGTTGCACTCCGTTAAATTTGACTTCAAAAGATGTGAATGCCAAACATCACGTTTGGCTTCTTCTACCAGTTTCACTGCTTCCACTCTAATGATATTACTGTTGAATTATTCTTACCATTTGAATATACAATTTTGCAGATTTCATCACTAAGATACTCTTTTCCTAATCTATTTAAGTGTAGGCCAAGCCGAGTGTGGAACTTCCTGTCTAATTTACTTACATCTACAATTTGGACATTTGGAAAACTCTTACAAATTTTATGAATTTTTCCATTTGTAGCCTCTATTTCTACATTTACACATGATTTGGGATTTAAATCGTATCTGTGCGGAATGTTTACAATAATGACATTTGTTTTTTGCATGGATGGCAATGTACCCTTTAAATCTTTGATTACCTTTTTACTCTCATTTCTATAGACGTCGTTTGCTCCAGCGATGATCACTGCGTAGTCCTTTGCAGTAAGGAACGCACACTCTCATATCATCCCGTTCGTGACTTCTGCAATTTGAGCTCCTGGCTTCACTGTCGAAGTGACCTCCATTTCTCGGCTTCTCTCCAATACGCTTGCTGCTACATCTCGCCCGTGGCTATCCGCAAATATCCGCATCTTCCTGGATTTTCTCTTTATCACTTTCTTCTTTTCTTCTTGAGGAAAGTCATCATTTTCTTCGACAAGTAACTTTTGTAAGTCAAGTGTATGGTGGAAGGGTTTCAGACAAAGAAATATTTTTGCAATCCAATTTATTAGGCATGTTATTACCTTATCAGGATGCTGTAATGGTCGATAAAAGATTTTTGATTGAGAGTGAGTGCATTGAAAGGAATATACAATTGATCAGGCCACCCTTTCTTGGTAAGAATCAGCAATTGACAACAGAGGATGCACTCAGGACTGCTGACATAGCTGCAGCTAGAGTGCATGTAGAAATAACAATTCAGAGGATGAAAATATTTAAAGTATTAAAAGGGAGAGTCAATTTATATATGGTTTCATACATGGATTCTGTAATGACTATTATTGCAGTAGTAGTGAACCTTTCAGCTCCTATTCTTAGTGTTGATAAGTATGACTAAGGAGACTTTTGCTACTGGTACCTAGTACCCAGTTTGTGGGTGTGTTTTTTCTAAAGCAGAATCTGAGCGCTGTATCAGCAGCGAAGTAAAGCGCTACATATAAACTAGCTGTAAATAGAAACGGATAGATGGTACGAAATGGCAGTCGTTTAAACGTGTTTCGTTCATTATTTCAAAATAAATTTAATACAACTTAATATAACAATGGATCCACTGGGAGACTAAACTGATGATGAATGCATAGTGGTGTCGCTCAATGAACAACTTTGTTAATTTCACGTTGCTTGTAATTTTTAGGTTTTCCGTCCCTTAAAACCTCAATAACTAACTAATTTTTAGGTTAGGCCTAGGCCATTCGAGTTACTTTCTACGAATTAATGCCCTTGCTTTAGCCACTAAAGATGCATGATCGTTTCATGAATGTAGCAGCATATGGATAAAAATTCCTGAACTTAAGGTTACCATATCTATAATATTCACCATAACGTTTATGTGACAGGTTACATTGGATCTAAAAATAGGATGAACAAGCTAAAACGACTTCTTACAAATAATTCTTAATTAACCTACTGATATGCTGCTAGTGGAAATGTAGGCCTATAATCATGTAGTCTCATAGGCTACAGCAGTAGCCAGAGCATGTCGTTAATGATCTCTGAGTAGACTGTGCATGCACGTTAACATGAGTTGGCTGGTTTGTGACATTACGTCAACAAATTTAATGTATTTTAACTCTCCTGATTCCATTCTGGCCCCTGTTACTGCCACATGCATGGTTCCAATAGGCTTGATTTCATTTTTAGGATTATTATATTTCACTATAGCTTACCTGCTGCATCACTCAGAAAATTAAACAAATGCATGTATCCTTGTTGCAGATCAGGTCCATGTACGTCCAAAAATGTTTTATGTGTCTTAGGTGTTTTTCTCCCACTACGCTATTACTGTCCTCCCCATTCACAAAAGACGCTATGAGCACAGCGGACCACATGCATATGACAAAATGTTGGCTGTAGTGCGCCTAGTGGCCAGGCTGTGTGCTCAGTATGAAACGCACTGCAGTACCATGGGCAGTACTCGTGCGACTAAACGGTGCACTGCTTAGAAATGGGCAGGGCAGTGCTTCGCCGGCACAAGTGAATTTCTCGCTAGCACTACTTAGCCTCACCCATTGCACAGCCCTGCCCTCTACCCTAATTTTTTGAGGAGTCTAAACTCTTCCTTCTACAGTATAGGATAACTGTATGTCAACAGATGTAGGTGACCTTAATATTACACTCCTTAAAACGTTGGTCCCCACCACCACCCCCCGTCCTAATGATGCAAAGTGTTATTAGACTGGGGCGTGGTGGCACAGCGGTCATTGTTATTAGACTTTAAATACATTTGCCATTGATAGTACAAATACTTGTAGATATCCGTATTGATAGATTAATTAAAAGTTTAATTTAAACTTTTAACATCTTACATAATACAAAAGTAGCTACAATAAACTGAAACTAACGTGCACTACTAATGGGCCCTCATTGCTTACGGACCCCTATGCATTTGCCCCCCTTGTCCCTCCCTGGGCCTAGACGGTGCCAATTGCAGAAATTAGACCAGAAGAACCAAATCACTAGTAAAACAATGATAGTAAAGGAAGGAAGCTTGTAGTTTTACGTGACCATTAATCTCGCAATCATGAGCCACGGGACCTTCTTTTTACATTGAATCCGAACCACAGGACACGGCATTGCACTTAAAAATATCTTGCATGCATTGACCAGGAATCGAACCTGGTCCACCTTGGTGAGAGGCCAACAGCTTGATCGCTGCGCCACCACGCCCCCAAGTATACAGTAGATTATAATCAACAAGTTCTCTCTAACATACATTAACCTACTAGTTCATATACAGTATACAATTTGCATACCTAGTTAGAATGCACCCGAGTGAAAGAAAATAGGCTGGTACCCGTAGCCTATTATTTTTCATGAGAAACCTAATAGAATTTTCTGTCACTCTGCCAAGTACAGATATGTCACCATGCTGGGGTATGTACACCAACAAAATTATAGTAATGTTTGTAGACCTAAAAAAAATGTTGTATTTCTTTCATAACTACATAAGTTACTATATGTAAATTATTTTCACAAATCTGAGTCTTCTTATGGAGAATGGGTTTTCCTCCATAGTCCATAACCAAAGAAATTTAATCATCAATTGAATACTCGTATGATTATGAACTTCAAAGCAATGCTACGCCTTTCTAGGCTTGATCCTGCTTATCTTCCTGGATGGCTCTCGTGTAGCATCCGTTGCCCGTTTCGAAAGTGCGTTATTTTACATAGTAGCGCTCTGAAAATGGTTTGTAATTACTCTGACACATTATTAAAGCCATTTGCCATTGACAAACACCGCATAAACACTTCCAAAATAAGGAAATTGTCAACATTAACTTTCAAGTAATAAACTTATCAAAAAGCAAGTCGTCATGTTTGCTGCCAACTTACTGATTGTGCTGCTAGGCAAAACCATTGGCCTGGATAAAGAGTATTGATGCATGACTACCCCCACTGTGCGTAACAAAAACCAGGGGTGTTTATATTAGCCTAACGTGCAGGGCCACGCTACCTAACCTTTATTGGCCTAGGCGAAAACCATTGGTCTGGAAACAATGTTGGCACTCTGAAAAAATACAGTAACACTCTATCAATAAAATATTCCAACTCCTGTATATTAGTAACATTGGCCATTTCTATAGTAAATTTTTCGGATTTTAATAGTGCCGGGCAACGTTTACTACACGAGTTCCTAATTGATATTCAGTCGTACACTCGTATACAACAACACCTTCAAGAAAATTCAGATGAAAACAAGAGTTTATCTTGTTATGACTGCAGCCATTTTTCAATGTATCAAACGTGCAGCGAAGTGAAACCACGCTGCACGATGACTCATCTTGAGCTAAAATGTTGGGGGATGGGGATGCTCTGTGGTATGACCTACATGATGATATTATTACATTCACATTGTACTTCTATGATAAATAAAGCATTTGAAACAATATCACTTTTTTATTATTTTATAAATTAGCCTATTTATGGATACAATATAGCAATAATTACTCCAAGTTACTTTTTACATCAACTATCCTATAAGAAAAGCTAGTAAAATTCTATTTACAAGAAAAAAACATCAATATTGTTATTGGCAACTCCAGCTATCTGATTATGACATCTAGCGGTAATAATGAGAAACTTACCAAGTAGGGTACATTTGTCACGTGGTGACTGTTTGTATTATGGTTCCTTGTATCGTGGTAAATTCTTCGTGTCTTTATATATAAGTAATAAGTTTTACTCGTTGATAGAGTGCAAAATGAGTAAAAGCAAAGTACTGTATATTGCTCAGTTCACGGCTGTAAGTCGATGTATAAGAGGGCTGCGGATATAAGTTTTCATCACTTACCAAAAGATGCAAATAGCAATAGCCGAAAGGGGACGATACCAAATAAATACGGTCAACAGGAGCGGGTTGGACCACTCACCACTACACACACTGACGACAGGACGGGTTGTTCACTGTTACGCCGAGCCAAGCCGCACCTAGACAGCCAAGTACAGTCTCGCCGAACCATGCCGTACCACGACAGCCAAGCTTCATCAGTCAGGTATCTTTCCCCGCTCCCTAGTTCATTTCCCTACCAACCACCATCACCTCGCTCTGCGATATCCGAGCCATTCCACTACGAGTCATATAGGCCTAATATGACTTCGCAGGGTAAATATCTACTCTGCAAGAACCTGCTACCAGTCCGATATTCAACACCAAACCTACCTGCTAACCATCCAACAAATCAAGCAATTCCTGTCTCCCCAGAGTTTTAATACAAGTTAAACTCATCCGTTTGCCCTACCAAGCAGCAAATAATTTCTAGAGTCTATGTTACAGTGAGCAAACTCAAATATAGCTTTTAAACATAACAGTGCCATGACTCGAATTGCTCAATAACAAATACCAGCAGACAACCGATGCTTGATAATATGCAATTGACACATAAAATCTAGTGGAACACACAAATTACATCACGTGTATCGCACAGTTATACATATATACAATTAAAAATAACACTGTCATTATTTTAGGGTCCACATTTACCGATTATAACCGAAAAATAAAAAGTGTTCCATATCAAACGCGTGTTATTGAGTATTTTTACCCTACTTATCCAGACCGACCGCAGCGCAGCTGGCCACCACGTGTGTACTTCTATTCTCCCACTCCTTTCCTCGTGGTTTTCAAAAATCTTAAACAAAGCCATGCTTGCAGCTGCACCTGATCTGCCCTGCACTACATCAATTGCAGTCTGCGTTTTACCTGCTAGAGGGCACTTAACCTCTACACAACAGAGTGAACTAACCACACCATCCAGACTTACACCTAACCATGGGGCACTTGGAGGATCAATAATGCCCACAAGTTCCACTTTATTTTTAAAAGCAATTTCATAAGCTTCTAAGGCTACTAGTTAATTTTTTTCCCATGCACAGTTGCCATGTGTCCCTTGAAATCAGTTTTGAACAGCCTACTCACTTTTAAATTTCAGTCAGGGCTTTTACTTTTGCTGTAGGCCTAAGTAAAAACACTGTAACAAGTAGTACCAGTTAATCTTACATTTCTTGCATTCTTCCAAATTTCTCCAGATTGGGTAAGAGTTGTCAAACATAATTTTACACTGTCTTCATGTGTGAGAGCTACCTTCTCATTAAAAAACTGAGCAATGTCACCTTGAAGTTCTGCATCAAAATCAACCATAGCACTAAATTGCGGCAACAAGTTGTTGTTGCCTAAAAGTTTATGGCATAGGGATAATTGTAGCAAATCATCACCACTCGAGACTTGAATAGTAGTAGTAATAGCAGTAGTCTCCCTTAAGCGCAAAGTAAGATCCAGCTCGGATCCCTGTGCCCCAGAAAGTAGAATATCGAGTATATTATTCTCGCCTGCACTACCGACTAGGCGACTTTGGAGGGTCGATTAGACAGTTGATCTTCCCATGTGGCAGAATTTATTTATAGGAATCGCTTTGTCGTACATGTAGTTGTCTTTCTTTAACTTGCCCCGATTGCTGCTTCAAATCTGTGGAGCTCAGGTCTTCCAAGTTTTCAATTGTGTGCCTATTACGAAAAGAAGAAAAAACAAATAGTCAACTTGTACACTCTTCGATTTATCGGCTTCAATAGTATTATATCTTCTAAATTTAAATGCATCTACTTACCGAAATATGTAAAGCAATGTACCGACTACATGCTTACACTTTCCTGAACTTCCAGCCTTACAGGTACACGAACAAATTAACTTTTTCTCGGCAACTGGTGATCGAATCTCAATTTTAATCTGGTGAGGAACTCCCTTCAAATTACTGGTTTGTAAGCATAAAGTTTCAAGTATCACTAAATCTTCTCTTTCGGCTACTCTCCCAAACATAATTATGTGTTTGGCATCTAAAATTGCCTGTCCTTCAACGAGAGGCCGCCTAGAATCCCCAACAACATTCAATACATCAATCAAGTCTTATCACCATTGCGTCCACCATTTTGTCGCGACCGACCTGCCACCTACATTCGATTGAGTTCGCGAATTGTAAACATTACGCAGAGATACGATTTAATTCCCAAATCATGCGTAAATGTAGAAATAGAGGCTACAAATGGAAAAATGCGTAAAATTTGTAAGAGTTTTCCAAATGTCCAAATTATAGATGTAGGTAAGTAAATTAGACAGGAAGTTCCACACTCGACATGACCTACACTTAAATAGGTTAGGAAAAGAGTATCTGAGTGATGAAATCTGCAAAATTGTAAATTCAAATGGTAAGAATAGTTCAACAGTAATATCTTTAGAGTGGAAGCAGGGAAACTTGTAAAAGAAGCCAAACGTGAGGTTTGGCATTCAGATCTTTCGATGTCAAATTTAACTGAGTGCAACAATGGTATTTCGGATTTGTCTAGCAACTATAGATAGATAGATTTTTATTAATTCCATTTGATCAAATACATGCATTCAATACATTTTTGATATAGGACACGTCAGAATTTACATGCATAAAATAAAAGAACTAACAGGTATATATTACTAAGATTAAAACTATTTATAACTTATTATAATAGCAAATCTTAATAGATACAATCTTATTGCACAACTATTTACACCTCACTCTATTATCATAATATGAAAACTTAATTCTATAAATACAACAACATACAGCTAGGTATTAAAATTAAATTAAAAAAGTAAAATATAGTTATAGATTCCATCACTCCTATACGCTAAAATATTCAACTACTGAGTAAAAACAATGGCACTGCAGATAAGCTTTCAACATTCTATCAAAGGTTTTTATTTTTGGGGCCAGTTTTATATACTGGAGTAGTTTATTGTATAATTTAACTCAAGTGTGAAAAGTTCCTTTTTGATATATGCTTGTGTGTGTGTGTGTGAAATATGAATGTTTTGATTTTGTCTTGTGTTATGCCTATGAACATCATTGTTTGTTTTAAGAAAAACATCTTTATTCATTAAATTCTTTTAAAAAATCATAATACTTTCAAAGATATATATGCAGGGCAGTGGGAGAATGTTTAAATCTTTAAACAGAGGTCTACATGATTCTCTAGAGTTTACATTTGCCATAATTCTAATCGCCCTCTTTTGTATCCTAAACGTGCTTAGTACATCTGGCGACATACCCCAAAATATGATCCCATATCTTAAGTATGAATGGAAATAAGCAAAATAAGTATTTCTTAATGTGTGCAAGCTAGTGCAGGTTTTCAAAATACGTAACGCAAAGCACATCGAGTTCAGTTTAGTATTCAGATATTGTATATGTTTATTCCATTTCAAGTCTTGTTGTATCCATAGTCCTAAAAACTTTGTTTCTGATTTATTTTCTATTTGATGACCATTTAATGTTATATTGGACATCGCAGGATTCCTATTCTGTATAGTGTGGAAATTTAGACATACTGTCTTTTTATAGTTTATTATGAGGCGATTATCTTGTGACCATTTGGTTAACTCTCCTGTAACGGAGTCAGCAGACTGCTGTATGACCTGTTTAGTTTCACCTTTTATTACGAGTGTTGTATCGTCCGCAAACAAAATTTCCTTATGTGAATGAACGTTCTGTGTTATATCATTGATATATAGAAGAAAGAGTAGTGGGCCCAAAACCGATCCCTGGGGTACTCCAAATTCAATAATTCCCTCATTGGACAATGTTTCATTTAGTAATTTGGTTCCATCATCCTTGTGTCTCAAGCTTACTATTTGTTTACGCCTTGTTAAGTAAGACTCAATCCATTTATTAGCTAGACCTCTAACACCATATTGATTTAGTTTGGTAAGGAGGATTTTATGGTCAACAACATCAAATGCTTTCGATAAATCCAAGAATAGGCCAGTTACATGTTCCTTATTGTCAATTAATTTCAGTATACTATTACTACATTCGTAAATTGCTGTCTGTGTAGATTTTTCCGTTCTAAATCCATGTTGTGAGTTTGATAATATTTTATTTTTTTCTATGAAACTTATCAGTCTCTTATACATAATTTTTTCCACAATTTCTGCAATACCAGTTGGTAAGATAATAGGACGATAGTTATCTAATTCATCTTTTGAACCGTTTTTGTGCACTGGAATTACTTTTGATAACTTCAAAATATCCGGGTAAGTTCCTGAGAGAATTGAACTGTTTATTAAGTGCGTAAGTGGATTTATTATATTTTCTGCACATTTCTTTAAAATTGCATCAGGGATGCCATCAATGCCAGCACAGAATTTATTTTTTAGCTCTTTTATAACTATTCTTACCTCTTCACTTGTGACATGATTTATAAATAAAGAATAACTGCATAAATTTATTTTATTATTAGAATTTAGTGTATTTACCTGTGATTTATTTATTAATTTTTGTGGAATTTCCAGAAAATAGTCATTAAAAGTGTTTGCTATTTCCTCTGGATTATTAATCACTTTATTATTTCTGGTCAGTGTAATGTTCCTTTGTATTTTAGCAGATTTTCCCGTTTCTTTCTTTATCACGGACCACATAGCCCTGTTTTTATTAGATGATTGGGAAATAAAATTATCATTATGCATTTTCTTTGCTAGTCTTATTACCTTATTTAATATGCTAGTGTATTTTTTGTAGTATAAATTGAATTCAGGTGTTGTGTGGTATTGTTTATATAATATGTGTAGAAATTTCTTTCTTTGACATGAATTTATAATCCCTGTTGTTATCCAATTGCTAGTTTTGTTATTTTGAACAGTTCTTCGTTTAAAGGGGAATGCTATTTCAAAATAGTGTTTTAGGGAACTGTTAAATGCATTAAATTTATCATTTACATTTTCTAGTTCATAAATTTCTGACCATGTTTCCTTATTTAATAAGTCATTGAAATATGTAACATTTGATTCAGTGAATGACCTGCACTTTGATTTTACTCTATTATCATTATTATTGATTACTTCGGATACTTCAAAACTCAGTATTTGTCCATGGTGGTCACTAAAACCAGGACAATAGACTTCTATTGAATGGTGATATTTATTAATTAATTTATTTATTTATTTATTTTATTAATCTCATGTAATTTATTTCAGGATTAGGGCATAACCCATCTCTTTTGGGTACATTCGTGTTGACCGACTGAAAAGCACTAAACTCTTGTTTATCTGTATTTATAAAAATTTGATCAGGAGTGGTTTTACTAAATTTTGTTATTCTTGTTGGTGTATTTACTGTAGGTTTCAGTCCATAGGAAATTAGTAACTGTGTTAATAATTCACAATTTCTATCAAGTTTTAAGAAATCCACATTTACATCCCCACAAATTATTATATCGAAATTTACTTTGCTCATGTTATTGAGTAACAATTCTAATTTATCTATAAATACAGGAAACTTTCCTGACGGAGAACGGTATACGCATACAATTATTAACTTAAACTGCTGAATTTTTACGGCAGAGAATTCAAAATCCTGTTCTATAATTAGATAATCATAAGCTGTTATCTGTTCATGATCTAAATTATTTCTTAAGAAGATGCAAGTACCACCATGGCTAATATTAGATCTAGAGTATTTACTAGCTTGTATAAACCCTGGGAATTGAATTAATTCAAGTTGTTCCTCTTTCAGCCAATGTTCTGAAATACATAGTGCTGAGATGTCTTTAAGTTCATTTTTAAGCATTAGATTTATGTAATCATTTTTATTATAAAGAGACTGGACATTCTGGCGGTAAATTTTAAATTTGTTACTTTTGCAAGCTTGTGTTGGTGATTTATTTACATTATTATTGTTGCTAGACAAATCCGAAATACCATTGTTGCACTCCGTTAAATTTGACTTCAAAAGATGTGAATGCCAAACATCACGTTTGGCTTCTTCTACCAGTTTCACTGCTTCCACTTTAATGATATTACTGTTGAATTATTCTTACCATTTGAATATACAATTTTGCAGATTTCATCACTAAGATACTCTTTTCCTAATCTATTTAAGTGTAGGCCATGCCGAGTGTGGAACTTCCTGTCTAATTTACTTACATCTACAATTTGGACATTTGGAAAACTCTTACAAATTTTATGAATTTTTCCATTTGTAGCCTCTATTTCTACATTTACACATGATTTGGGAATTAAATCGTATCTGTGCGGAATGTTTACAATAATGACATTTGTTTTTTGCATGGATGGCAATGTACCCTTTAAATCTTTGATTACCTTTTTACTCTCATTTCTATAGACGTCGTTTGCTCCAGCGATGATCACTGCGTAGTCCTTTGCAGTAAGGGACGCACACTCTCCTATCATCCCGTTCGTGACTTCTGCAATTTGAGCTCCTGGCTTCACTGTCGAAGTGACCTCCATTTCTCGGCTTCTCTCCAATACGCTTGCTGCTACATCTCGCCCGTGGCTATCCGCAAATATCCGCATCTTCCTGGATTTTCTCTTTATCACTTTCTTCTTTTCTTCTAGAGGAAAGTCATCATTTTCTTCGACAAGCACTCCAAATGAATTTGAGACGGGAATTTCAGTTACATGTACTCCATTTATAGGCCTAGGCTTATTCAATCTTACCTTACCAGCAATCACTGTCGACCAAGTTTCCTTGCTTTCCTCTCTGTTTCCTTTTAATTTATTCAACTCTTCCATTAACTTAGCAATATCTTCCTTTAGCAGCTTTATAATTTCGTCTTTTGAGTACAGTTCGTTTCTCAGGTTATGACATTCGCATGACGGTAGCGGTAGGCCTACATTACGACAATCGGTTTCACTTTTCTCCTCATTCAATTTTACCTGTGATCTTGTGATGATTTTATTTGCATTTTTTACTTTTATTTTTCACGACGAGCATAAATCCGTTACGGTTACACAACCTGACGAGACACTAACACTGTTTACTGTCGTCATACTAGAGATCTAAGTTAGCCTAGATGTTTACACCAAATTACACTAAATTTAATTTAATTATTACTACATAATAGAATTAATCTAATTACCTACCAATAAAGAAGAATGTGAAATACGTATATCTTCCAATCAGGTGAAGTCTCGTAAAAGCACCACTGCTCTACTTGGTTCAAACAGTGATTGAAGAAGTCACCGAATCTTTGGATACACGTTCCCACAACTTAGTTTAAGTTTATTAAATTATCAACAAGAATTTCTAAATACTATCAATATTCCGTATTACACTTGATCTAAGGAATGTAACTTTATAGATTTTAAGCCTCTGTTATAATATTTTACCACTTTTATCAAATATTTACACTAGCTGCTATTTCACTACACTTTCACTGTGACTCCATCTTGGAGAGATCATAACAATTATGATAATAATAATGTAAATAAATCACCAACACAAGCTTGAAAAAGTTTCAAATTTAAAATTTACCTCCAGAATGTTCGGTCTCTCTATAATAAAATTGATTACATAAATCTAATGCTTAAAAATGAACTTAAAGACATCTCGGCACTACCATGTATTTCAGAACATTGGCTGAAAGAGGAACAACTCGATTAATTCAATTCCCAGGGTTTATACTAGCTAGTAAATACTCTAGATCTAATATTAGACATGGTGCTACTTGTATCTTTTTAAGAAATAATTTAGATCATGAACAGTTAACAGCTTATGATTATCTAATTATGGAACCGGATTTTGAATTATCTGCCGTAAAAATACAGCAGTTTAAGTTAATAATTGTACGCGTATACAGTTCTCCGTCAGGAAAGTTTCGTTTATTTATAGATAAATTAGAATTGTTACTCAATAACATGACCAAATTAAATTTCGATATAATAATTTGTGGGGATGTAAATGTGGATTTCTTAAAATTTGATAAAAATTGTGAATTATTAACACAGTTACTAATTTCCTATGGACTGAAACCTACAGTAAATACCCCAACAAGAATAACAAAATTTAGTAAAACCACTCCTGATCAAATTTTTATAAATACAGATAAATATCACCATTCAATAGAAGTCTATTGTCCGGGTTTTAGTGACCACCATGGAAAAATACTGAGTTTTGAAGTACCTGAAACAATCAATAACAATGATAATGGAATACAATCAAAGTGCAGGTCATTCACTGAAACAAATGTTACATATTTCAACGACTTATTAAATAAGGAAACATGGTCAGACATTTATAAACTAGAAAATGTAAATGATAAATTTAATGCATTTAACAGTGCCCTAAAATACTAATTTGAAACAGCATTCCCCTTTAAACAAAGAACTATTCAAAATAACAAAACTAGCAATTGGATAACAACAGGGATTATAAATTCATGTCAAAGAAAGAAATTTCTACACAAATTATATAAACAATACCACACAACACATGAATTCAATTTATACTACAAAAAATACACTAGCATATTAAATAAGGCAATAAGACTAGCAAAGAAAATGCATAATGATAATTTTATTTCCCAATCATCTAATAAAAACAGGGCTATGCGGTCCGTGATAACGAAAGAAACTGGAAAATCTGCTAAAATACAAAGCAACATTACACTGACCAGAAATAATAAAGTGATTAATAATCCAGAGGAAATAGCAAACACTTTTAATGACTATTTTCTGGAAATTCCACAAAAATTATTTAAATAAATCACAGGTAAATACAGTCAATTCAAATAATAAAATAAATAAATGCAGTGATTCTTTATTTATAAATCATGTCACAAGTGAAGAGGTAAGAATAGTTATAAAAGAGCCTAAAATAAATTCTGTGCTGGTATCCCTGATATAATTTTAAAGAAATGTGCAGAAAATATAATAAATCCACTTACGCACTTAATAAACAGTTCAATTCTCTCAGGAACTTACCCGGATATTTTGAAGTTATCAAAAGTAATTCCAGTGCACAAAAACGGTTCAAAAGATGAATTAGATAACTATCGTCCTATTATCTTACCAACTGGTATTGCAGAAATTGTGGAAAAAATTATGTATAAGAGACTGATAAGTTTCATAGAAAAAAATAAAATATTATCAAACTCACAACATGGATTTAGAACGGAAAAATCTACACAGACAGCAATTTACGAATGTAGTAATAGTATACTGAAATTAATTGACAATAAGGAACATGTAACTGGCCTATTCTTGGATTTATCGAAAGCATTTGATGTTGTTGACCATAAAATCCTCCTTACCAAACTAAATCAATATGGTGTTAGAGGTCTAGCTAATAAATGGATTGAGTCTTACTTAACAAGGCGTAAACAAATAGTAAGCTTGAGACACAAGGATGATGGAACCAAATTACTAAATGAAACATTGTCCAATGAGGGAATTATTGAATTTGGAGTACCCCAGGGATCGGTTTTGGGCCCACTACTCTTTCTTCTATATATCAATGATATAACACAGAACGTTCATTCACATAAGGAAATTTTGTTTGCGGACGATACAACACTCGTAATAAAAGGTGAAACTAAACAGGTCATACAGCAGTCTGCTGACTCCGTTACAGGAGAGTTAACCAAATGGTCACAAGAGGCAAGATGGCGACAAGTAACAAATCAACCGAGTGCGGTCAGTGTGAAAAATGTATAACTGATAATGAAGATTACATAAATTGTGATGGGGAATGTGGTAAATCATACCACAGAACCTGTGTTAACATAAAGAAGAAAGTTTTTAACCGACTTTTGTCCGACAAGGCCAAGCAATGGTATTGTGTCGTGTGCAGTGCAATGAGTAATAAGTCAACTACGGATGAGGTTTCTAAAATCGCCTCGCCAGACGAGAATGTAAGTAAATCAGATTTACACGATCTTGTTTGTGAAATCAACCTCCGACTTGCAAAACTCGAAAACATTGAAAAGACTCAGAATGACATGCTTAAGTCCGTGACATACTTTTCTGATTGTTTTGATGGTATGAAAAGTGACATTTCAACTGCCGCACAAACTCTGAAGCAAGCCTTGTCAGAAATAACAAAGCTCAGCCAAAGAGTTTGTGAGTTAGAGAAGGATAAGAATATCGTCTGCAGTGAGGTCAAATTGTTAAAGCAAGAGAATCTCGAGCTTCAACAGTACGTTCGGCGAAACAACTTAGAGCTTCATGGCGTGCCGCACACTTCAAACGAAAACCCCGTTCAAATTGTCAAGACTATCGCTGATCAATTGGGTGTCACAGTTGTTGAGTCCGATATTGACGCCTGCCATCGGCTACCACACAGCAGAGAAGGTCTTCCACCTCCTTTACTAGTAAAATTCTGCAGCCGGCTAAAAAAAGACGCAATTCTAAAAGGTAAAAGATCCAAACCCAACCTGAACTCAAGTGATGCAGGAATCAATGGAAGGGCTAGGCCTATCTACATTAACGAGCATTTGACGCCAGCAAATAAAGTACTTCACAAACAGGCAAGAGACCTCCGTAATTTAGGTTTTAAATACGTCTGGACCCGGGACTGTAAAATATTCGTCCGTAGATCAGATGGTGACAAGGCTGTCAGGATCAGCTCAGCAGAAGACATTGAAAGGCTAGTAAGAGACTCTTCCAATAACAAGGCTCAGCCATCCCATTCACAGTAATAAGAATGAATCAAGACATGGACCTACTAGTTGATGTTGACTTACACTCATCAATAGATGAGCGTAAATATGACTGTATCCACGACTACATAGCAGACACTAAAAATGAGGTTAGCCAAATCAAGTGTCTTTACGTGAATAGCAGAAGCCTAAAAAATAAACTAGAAGATATCGAGATACTAATACATATTGTGGAAAATCTAGATGTCATAGTGGTAACCGAGACTTGGGTAAAAAGTAATGAAGCTAAATACTTCAACCTAAACAACTATTCTGTTGCATTTGTACACAGAGACAATCAGGATGGTGGAGGTGTGGGAGTTTATGTCCACAAAAAATGGAATACAAAAGTTCTTAACCTAGTTGAGAGTAACCATAGCTTGATCCAGTTAGAGCTCATAAGAAATGATACTGTTCGTTTCAATAACCTGCATACTATTAATATAATTGCAGTATATAATCCAAACATAAATAACGCAACAAAATTCATGCAATCTTTAGAGCACATTCTCTCGAAAAACAATGCCAATCTTTCCTTATGCATTGGTGATACAAATATTAACTTATTAAACAAAAATAATGTAACCAAATCATACCTCAATCTACTATCAAGCTATGGTTTCACACAAGGCAATACTCGCTATCCAACAAGAATATGTGAATCAACAAGTACACTCCTTGATCAGGTGGCCACTAATAACTGTAAATATGCCTATAGAATAAGCAATATAAATAGTGATATTAGTGATCATAATATTCTTGTAACTGAGATTTTCTGGTCAAACTACTATCCAGGCAAAAGCCCAATCTCGAACATGACATTTAAATACGCCCCCAACAAGCAAAGGTCTAGTTCAAAAAACGTGAATAAAAATTACCGGTACATGAACAAAAACAAATTCTCTAATGATCTCAATCAAATAGACTGCTTAGATGATCTAAACGAAACTTACATCCCCATGAAACACAAAATCTTGACACAGACACCCAACAAAGAAAACACTGACTCACCTTTGAGGGAAATACACCAGAACCACAAAAACCCATGGATAACAACAGAATTAATTCAGCTAATAAAACAAAGGGACCTACTACATGCTAAACTTAAAACTAACATTCACAGATACAACAACCTCTTAAAGGAAGAGCACATAATATGTAGGAACAAAGTGACAGCTTTAAAACGGAAACTGAAATCCTCATACTATGAACACAAATTAACATTGAATGCCAATAGCATAAAAGATACTTGGAAAGTAATCAATGAAATGATCTACAACCGCACAACTGAAAACAAAGATGGTCCCAGTGAGATAATAATTGACGGTAAATCTTTCACAGGAAAAGAAAATATTTGCAATGCTCTAAACACTCACTTTATAAACATAGCACACAAATTAGCCATAAACATCCCCCCAGGGAAGAACGTTAATGAAATTAATGTCAACATAGATTCCATATTTATGACCCCGACTAATGAGATGGAAATTCGCAATATTATATTAAGCCTTAAAATGAAAAGTAGCCAAGACAAAGATGGTATGTCAGTGAAATTGTTAAAAAACTCCATTGACATGCTAAGTAGCCCACTAACTACTTTAATAAATGTATCGTTAGAGACTGGTCTGGTGCCTGATGATCTAAAAATAGCACGAGTCATACCAGTCTATAAAGGAGGTGACAAAAGCAATCCGGACAATTACAGGCCCATTTCCATCCTCCCACCCATATCCAAGGTACTCGAAACAGTAGTAAAAAACAGAATTGTTAATTTCTTAAATAAAAATGATTACTTCTAC
Source organism: Meconema thalassinum (assembly GCA_946902985.2). NCBI lineage: Eukaryota > Metazoa > Arthropoda > Insecta > Orthoptera > Tettigoniidae > Meconema > Meconema thalassinum. The sequence goes on from OX336388.2 coordinate 1,852,163,756, forward strand.
AAAGGGCAATATGGATTCCGAGAAAACTCAAGCACAGAAATAGCCACAATTGATATTATCTCTAACTTGCAGGATGTCTTAGACAATAAGATGACAGCGAGTGGCCTTTTCATAGACCTGAGAAAGGCGTTTGATACTGTTGACCATGAAATTCTCTTAGGGAAACTTGATAAAGCAGGTATCCGAGGAGTAGCTTGGACATGGTTTAAAAATTACCTATCTAATCGTAAGCAGTATATTGAAATAAATGGCTACAGAAGTGAGGAAGTTAATATTACCCACGGTGTGCCCCAAGGATCAATACTGGGTCCTTCCCTCTTCTTAGTATATATTAATGACATAGCAACACTCCGTTTTCATGGTAATATAACGTTGTTTGCAGATGACTTAAGCATCTTTTACAATGCGTACACCACCAACACGCTGATTACACACATGCAGGAGGACATGAATACCATACTTGGCTGGACCCAGTCAAATAAATTAACAATAAATGAAGATAAAACAAATTATTTAATAATATCAAAGCGTAGAACAAAGTTAGACATCACTCAGAATATAATGCTGAATGGAAAAGCAGTTAAAAGGGTCTCATCTGTCAAATACCTAGGCTTAATAATAGATGAAAATCTCTCCTGGCAAAAGCACATTGATGCATTAGTAAAAAAAATATCACCTGCCGCTGGGATGATAAAAAAATTGAGCTACTATATCCCAAAATATCTACTCAGGAAAGTGTATTTTTCCTTAATCCATAGCCACTTACAATATTTGAATACAATTTGGATAAAATGCTCAAATTACCTAAAAAAGGAAATTGAGGTAATTCAGAATAGAGCCATAAGAAATATTTATAACTACCCTTTTTTAACACCAACCAAACACCTTTATATTACGAGTAAAATTCAACCAGTAGCCCTAAATGCAGAAATCAAATCAAATGTCCTAATATACCAAATCCTACACAACAGAATACACACAAATTTAAACTTCACTAAACAATCTGATTTACACGCTTACAAAACTAGACATGCAGATGACATAACACTTTTCCATATCAATTCCAAACAATATGGCAGTAATAGCATTAAGTATAGTGCCTTTGTAAAATTCAATGGACTACCAGAACATATAAAAAATGCACCTAGCCTACCAATCTTTAAAAGGAGGCTAAAACAGTTTATGTGGAATGATTATAAAATGTCAGTTTGAAGAAATTTCATAATCTGAGAAGACAAAAGAAGAACATATTGTGTACAAAAACTTATGAAAGCTACAAAATGTTGTATATATTTTCATACTGAAAACTTTGTAAACTAAACATTGTATTGTAATTTGTCGCCAACAAGATAAAACTGTACAATTCCTTTGTATATGAGTCCTTGACTCGTTAAGGGATTAATAAAATGCATTATTATTATTAAGATAATCGCCTCATAATAAACTATAAAAAGACAGTATGTCTAAATTTCCACACTATACAGAATAGGAATCCTGTGAAGCACAATATAACATTAAATGATCATCAAATAGAAAATTAATCAGAAACTAAGTTTTTAGGACTATTGATGCAACATGACTTGAAATGGAATAAACATGTAGTCCTACAATATCTGAATACTAAACTGAATTCGATGTGCTTTGCGTTACGTATTTTGAAAACCTGCACTAGCATGCACACATTAAGAAATACTTATTTTGCTTATTTCCATTCATACTTAAGATATGGGGTCATATTTTGGGGTATGTCGCCAGATGTACTAAGCACGTTTAGGATACAAAAGAGGGTGATTAGAATTATGGCAAATGTAAACACTAGAGAATCATGTAGACCTCTGTTTAAAGATTTAAACATTCTCACACAGCCCTGCTTATATATCTTTGAAAGTTTTTTTTTTTTTAAAGAATTTAATGAATAAAGATGGTTTTCTTAAAACAAACAATGATGTCCATAGGCATAACACAAGACAAAATCAAAACATTCATATTTCACAGACACACACAAGCATATATCAAAACTGAACTTTTCACACAGGAGTTAAATTATACAATAAACTACCCCAGTATATAAAACTTGCCCCAAAAATAAAAACCTTTGAAAGAATGTTGAAAGCTTATCTGCAGTGCCATTGATTTTACTCTGTGGGTGAATATCTTAGCATATAGTAGCGATGAAATCTATAATTATATTTTACTTTTCTACTGTAATTGTAATACCTTGCTGTAAGTTGTTGTATTTATAGAATTAAGTTTTCATATTATGATAATAGAGTAAGGTGTAAATAGTTGTCCAATAAGTTTGTATCTCTTAAAATCAATTAATATAATAAGTTATAAATAGTTATAGTATTAGTAATATATACCTGTAAGAGGATATAAGGAAACCAGAGATATATATAAGCAAAGCGAACTGATGTGAGTTTAATAATAATAACGAACTGATGTACATGGTTGGCAATAGCGGAACCGCGCAAACTAAACATGCGCCAACATGGCGCGAGTTTTAGACAGACTTTGCAGAATTTAGCAAATTACTTATTATAAATTTTACATTATACAGTAAAAATTACTTAGATAGATAGATATTTTATTCAATTAATTCCAAAGAGCCATAGGCTCGTACAGAGGAATTGTACAGTAATATGTGTGTTTACACACCAAGGAAGAAAATTCTGAAGGTAACACAAATTGATGAATAAGGACATAGGCCTATTATAAGGTTGATACCATATCTAAGATTGTTTAGACCAAGGTCCCTTAAAATGATAAGCACTTAGGATATTTAATCTTATACATAACTTAACTTATTTGATGTATTAAGATGCATCGAATTTTTCCCACAATACTTCCATAGTTTTCCTCTTAAATACCGACAAAGTTGGTGCACTTTTTACTTCATCAGGAAGTTTATTATATGACTGTGATGCAGAGAACTTGAAACTATTTCTACCATATTTAGAAGAGTGAATGATATATAAGGCTACGTCCTTCGCATGCCTTGTTCCATAAGAATGATTGTCTGAGTTCAAGATGTAGGGAGAGCTATAGAGTATTGTGTTGTGTTTAATCTTGTATATTAGCATAGCTGCTCGGAGTTCTGCACTTATGCTGAGGGGTAGAATTTTACTTTTGATGTACAGATCTTTTACTGGAGTGCAGTAAGGAAGGTTAAATATGTTTCTAATAGCCCTATTCTGAATAGTCATTAAATCATTCAGTGTGGATTTCCTGCAGTGAGCCCAAATAACATTTAAATATTGGAGCTTGCTATGTACAAGTGAATAGTAGATTTGTTTTACAAGGTTTAGGGGAATAAGATACCGAAGTTTCCTTAGGATCCCCACTACAGGTGAGAGTTTCTTAGCAATTCGTTCAACGTGTTCAATCCAGGTCAGGTTGAAGCATAAAAGGGCAGGTGGCAGCACCTTACATATATAGAACCGCATACTTGATAAATAAGAACAAAACCACCAAAGTTACAACACTTCCCCTCAAGTAGAGGTTCATACAATCTTTACACTCTCCAAACCAGCAAACTTCAAGCAACGTTCATGTTTCATTCGACTTAAACTCTTCGTGAGAAAGTCAGCAACTTGATCGTTCGTAGAGATATACTTCAAAACAAAAAATTTACACTCAAAGACTTCGCGAACAAAGTGATGTTTGATATCAATATGTTTGCTTCTACTGTGATACATCGCGTTCGTTGCCAAATTAATTGCACTTTGATTATCACAAAAGATGAACATAGTGGCTAAGTCTTTGAAGCCTAACTCGAGCGGAAATCGACGTAAGTACACAGCTTCTTTGGCGCACTCTGACAACGCCATGTACTCGGCCTCCGTGGTGCTAAGGGCCACGGTTTTTTGTTTTCTTGAGTCCCACGATATAGTGCATCCGCCGAGCAGGAACACGTACCCCGTGTAGGACCTCCTATCTTCTTGGCAGCTTCCCCAGTCAGTGTCGACGAATCCTTGGATTGGTTCGGTGTCTGCTTCGTAGATCAGCCCGATGTTCGAAGTCTCCTTCAAGTACCGCAGCACTCTCTTGGCAGCTTTCCAATGTTCGACTCCGAAGCAATTGTTGAACTGTCCCAGGTAGCTGACAGCGAACGAAATGTCCGGGCATGTAGTTGTCGACAGATATGTCAGCGCGCCTACCAATTTGCGGTAAGGCAACTTCAACTCGTTAGTACTGGGATTCTCATTTTTGCTCAATTTCGTTCCAGGGTCGAGTGGTGTGACTACAGGGTTTCAGTCGGCCATCTCGTAGCGTTGGAGAAGCTCTTCAATGTAACCTGCTGTAGCATGGCTATACATCCGGTCTCCTGGATTAGTTCGATGCCTAGGAAATGTTTGGCCAATCCTAACTCCTTGACATTGAAATTTTTACTCAGGACTCTGGAAATCTCGGCGATCGTCTTTTTGCATTTTGATAGCACCATCATGTCGTCAACGTAAACGGCAATCAAAGTTATTTCCGGAACCAATTTGGAATAGACACGGATCCGATGCGGTTGGTTTGGCACCGCACTTCCTCAAGACCTCATGCAGCTTGGCATACCAGTTTCTACCGGCCTGTTTCAATCCGTACAATGATTTTTGTAGTAAGCAGACCTTGTCGCCTCCCTGCAACTGGCGAAGCATGATCTTGGTCTTCTCCTTGGTTTCGTCGTCAGTTCCAGACATCGCAATGCTCTCTAACATCTCAAGAACTATAAGAAACAAACACCCAAACTAAACATGTGTGAACATGGCACGAGTTTTAGACAGACTGAAGCACAAAAGGGCAGGTGGCAGCACCTTACATATATAGAACCGCATACTTGATAAATAAGAACAAAACCATCAAAGTTACAACAATACCTGTTGGTTGTTTTATTTTATAGATGTAATTTCTGACGTGTCCTATATCAAGAATGTATTGTATACATGTAATTGATCAAATGGATTTAATAAAAATCTAATCTAATCTAAATCTGTCATCAGCAAATCTCAGAGTTGAAATTTTTTCTCCTTGAATCTTTACACCAACTACTTTCAATTTTTTCTAATTTCCTTCATTGCTTGTTCAAAGTATAGATTGAAAAGTATGGGTGATAAGTTGCAGCCTTGCCTTACCCCTTTCTGAATACCAGCTTCTCTCTCTTGTCCTTCGGCTCAAATAACTGCTGTCTGGTTTCTGTATGGATTGTAAATCACCCTCCTATCCCTATAGTTTATTCCAATCCTTTTCAAAATATCAAAATTTCTGTGACAACCCTGCACAAAATGTGCATGAAGTGTTGCTTCATCCTCCACAGCAGTTGAGTATATTATCATCATCATCATCATCATCCATTCTCTGCTCCAGCAAGCTGGGCACGGGTATAAATGAGCCTCTTCCATTATGTCCGGTCCTTCCACATATTGTGCTCCAATCTCCTCTGCTAATCTACATCCCTCTTGGCCAAGTCTCTCCAAATCAACTATAAATGTCCCTCAAAATAATGTCCAACAGTTTAAGTTTGGTGAGTGTGGAAGCCAAGAAATTGGCCCGTCTCCAACCCAGCGATTATGATACCATTTAATTATGTGTGCACAGTACAACTGAAATGGGCAGTGGTACCATTTACTTCCATATCTGATATTTTAAGTCACCCTCCGTTGTGTAGTGGTCAGCGTGCTTAGCTGCCACCCCGGAGGTCCGCTCTGCCTCGATTTTTGAAAAGTGGTATGAGGACTGGAACGGGGTCTACTCAGCCTCGGGTGGTCCAAATGTGTAGAGGGGGTTCGATTCCCTCCTCGAAGTGGTTTTCCGTGGTTTCCCACTTCGTCATCGGGCAAATGCCGGGATGGTACCTTCTGTTAGGTCATGGCCGCCTCCTTCCCTCTTCCTTGTCTATCCCTCCCATTCTTCCCATCCCTCATGAGGCCCCCTGTTTGCTTAGCAGGTGAGGGCGCCTGGGCGAGGCGCTAGTTCCGCCTCCCGAGTTGTAACCCGCGACCTGATGTCCAGCTCCAGGACACTGCCCGTAGAGGTGTTAAAGATGGGATCCCTCACTGAGTCCGTGGGAAAAGCCTACCTGGAGGGTAAACTGACTACGACAGAAACGAATTGAATCTGATATCTCAATAATATTAATTTTCAGACCCATGTTTATCTAACATTTCTTGATCCTTGAAATGTATTAATGTGTTAATAAAACACCCTGTATATTTTTTAGGTAGTTATATTAACTTTACAATGTGATTGTGGTATGACTGGCTGAGTGGCTCAGCGGTAATGTTCTCGCTTGCCCAAGGCTGCAGGATCGGATCCTGGCGCAGTCAGCTATCATTTGAGGGTGCACAAATGCGAGGGAGCCAAGTCAGTAGCCTTCAGGGCTAAATTCCGGCACCCCAGCACCTCTAGAAACTACGGTAGTTAAAAGGGACATAAAACCAATAACAGTATTATGAACGTGGTATAGTGATACCAGCCCCCTATCCCATTCATAGACATGGACACAAGCCATCAGTGGGGTGTGCCGGTAGGAAGTGGGTGTAGTGAGTTGAAGAACTTTCCCATAAGAACACTCACTAAGTCTTTCACACTACTCCTGTACTATAAAGTCAACATTATTATTAAAAAGGCAGGAGTGAGAATCATTTGCTACGACTGCATTCAGTTCCTTTCACCAAGAATTTGTAGGATCCCCTTTGAATATTTGCGAAATGGGCTAATATAGAACTCAAAGATGCTCTGTGATAGATTGCAAAAGCACAACAAGAAAATCACAATTGGAGACTTTTTAACTTTCCAGTAGTAAATGGCAGGTGAGCTATCAATAAGTTTATAGACCAGTCACTGCTGGCGGGGGAGATTTGCGGAACAGAGAAAGAGAATACCATGCAGTATTTTAGAGATAAGTGAATGACTACAGTCTTCAATGATACCTTTATTTTAGAACTCAGTTCAAAGAATAATGTACTACATCTATTTGTATTTTAATTCTCCACTCTAAAGATAGGTGAACATTCAGCTCTTTCTTCCACCTCTTAGCATACTGGCTAACATTCTTGACTGTTACCACGAGGGTCCGGGATTTGATTCTTGGCTCTGTCAGAAACTTATTTCTGGTCTGAGGGATGGAGAAGGGTACATTCAGCCTCTTAAGACAGAAGTGAGAAGAGGTAGGTTTGATTCTCATCATAGCCAACATAGAAAGGGGTTTTCTGTGGTTCCTCCCCCCCCACCACCATTACTTCAAGCAAATGCTGGGATGGTACCTAAATTAATGCTACAGCCACCTCCTACCCAAATTGTTAGCCCAATTAAAAATTCACTCTAACTAGCATCACACTGACACAGGTTATCAGACAAATTCTACACACCCAAATACACAGGTCTACGTTACCACAATGTTGCAAACCTCTAAATGAATCAATAACAACATTCAGCTCATTAAAGAAATCTTATGCTGGTTTTAATGAAAAATACGAATCACTCTTCTTTCTGCCATGGCATCCTGCCATTTAAAGGGTATGGGGAGAATGTTATGCCACTATTAACACAAGGTCATTTGAAATGGCCATGAAAGCACCCTTAAATACCATCTAACTCCAAAATATACTCGGGATTCCAGGAGGGCCATGGCCCCTCCTTGCGCCCATGTACATAGGGTTGCCAGATTTCAAGAATAGAAAAACAGAACACACGTCCCAAAACATTGTTTTTCTTTAATCAAGGTCGTTAAATGTTGTAATAAATAATACACATATGTATTTAATAAGCATTACAAAATCAAATACACAAAATTAAAACCAGATAGCCTATTGCTGACATGTCATATAGGCCTATGACACCAGCTGCTTACAAACGCTTTTCATTTGAATGACCATTTGCAAGGATTTTTATTTGTTTGCATCTTCTGATAAAATTCACTACAATTTTCGTCATAATTGTAATATGTGAACAATTCTTGTTTTATCAAACTAATGGAGCTTCTGTTTCTATCATCTCTCCATTTGATATTCATGACAGAAAAAACTCTCTCCGTAAAAGCGTTGGAGGGGGGAAATGTTGAGTATGAACTTCACTAGGACTAAGATATTCCTTAATGTTGCTGCCCCAAATAAATCTATAACATGTACCCATCTATCTAACACAGACATAGAAATCATTTTCTCTTTCAAACTTGCACCTGTACCACCAGTAAACAAGCTAGATATTACAATCAATTCTGAAGCAGGATATTTGAATATTGGTGCAAAATTCAATATATTATCAAATTAACCAAAAAAACGGAATATTTAGTGTTCTGTTAAGGATTAAAATGGAACACGGAACAAAACAAGAAAAAACGGAATTGTTCCGGATAAAATGAAACGTCTGGCAAGCCTAAATGTACAGCACATGTCAGCATCTTCATCACCAAAAGACTATTGGGCCATTCTGATTGTGAAGTATGTTGCCCTCATCCAGATATCTTTCAAGATACAGAGATTGAGTTTATGGACCAGAGCAGTGCTTGATTTGTAAAATAAGAGGTTCTGGTACTGTGGGCTACCGGGTGGAATATGGAATAATGAAATATAGAGTTCTAAAACAGTTATTTTTACCCTTTTCTGAACACCTTTAAAAATTAATCAGTGGACAAAATAGCAATCTAATTTTGATTGCAATTTTAAATTAAATTGAGACTGCTGCAGCAAAATTTTTCTTACCATAGCCCTTGGGCTATATTAAATCTCAATTAGGCCAACTAGGCTACCATTCAAACAATGTATATTATTTAAATGCATTTCTTTTTACACAATTTAAAGAATTAAATACATTCGGTTTGAAAATATACACAATCACCAACAATCTTTTATTTCTAATTTTATAAGTTTGTCTTTACAGCTTTATGAAATAATTACCTATATTTATTATAAAAGGTACTGTACTTAAACATGGTTTACCTCACAGTTTATAAAATTGTCCAAAGTTTAGAAAAGGTTTTGTTGTATGTGCCTCCTCTCTCTCACACCTTGCTGTTAGTATCCAGAGCGGAGTGCCGTCCCCGAAGCAGCCAAGATTCCACGTACTTTGAAGTACAGTCGGGTCAAAGATCAAGTTGACCTTGACTTACAACTAACGTTCAACAGTTCTAAAATTATCTTATATATTCGACTTTTCCCCCGATCAGAGGTTTCGGTACGGCGTACCAGTGCGTACCGTCACAAATCTAGCCCTGGACCAGAGTCATGAGCAGTCGTGTGTGACTTACCTTAGTGAAGATCTTGTGAACTCTGTTGCTCGGGGTTTAACTCTTCTTGAAACTAAAATTCACACGGATACCTGTGTGGTTGATATCGTGAAAACTTTCAGAATATATTTAAGGGGAGACTCCACCGCTAAACTTCAATTTTTTTCAAAGAATTTTTATTGGCTATTTCAAACCCTTGTAGTGTTTTTTCTCTTAGATCCCAGAAAGATCTGGTTCTATTCGAATTATAAATAAGTCAAAATAATATTTGATAATATGGACTGCATTAGGGGGGCGTGGCTCACTGACAGCTGTCAAAGATAGTATTTGATGTTATCACCATCAAACACGACCATTTTCTCACCAATCGGATAATCTTTGTTCCGAAGTTGGCTCTTTGCTTTTCCTTAAAATGTAGCGATTCCTAGTAATAAAAAGCTGAACTAGTGATTTCAACAAACATTTTGTTGCGAGGTACATTTTTATAAGTTTGATTTCTAACTTCAATACCAACTTTTTTACCCTAAATATTAACCAATCACAGTGAAATTTTTGCAGGATGTAGTCATGAGATATTTGCATATTTCTGGGCATTAATTGTAAATGATATGCAGTTTCAACGATTTTTTATGACATTTATGTACAAATTATTTGAAAAAACAATAAATAAATTTGAAATTTGAAAAATGAACTAAGGGTAAATTAACATACATTCTCATAAAATAAATGAACAGAACTCTTAAACTATGTCCTGTTACTGTGTCTGAAGAAATTGAAATGTAAAAATTGATATCTCAGTATCAAAAGTGCCATTAAAAACCAAATTAAAAAGTAATAATTCAAAAACCATTCGAGTTATGGCCTCCAAACCTTATACATTGCTACACCTTAATGTGATATATATGATCACAAAATTAATTTGAAATCGATGCAGTTGGAGAGAAGTTAAATTTTTCAGAGGAGTCTTTCAGCCCCGAATTACGAAACCCTGCATAAAAAAATCACCACGGTAATTTTTGGAACTAAGTAGGTTGTCTAAGATAGAAAATTAGTGTCATTAATTTTTTGACCATTTATTTTACAAATTATAGGGTGATGCCAAATGGCATCATTGGTACCAGAAGGGTAACTGTTATATTGGAAATCATGTGTCTGTATGTTAGCAAATATTTTATTTTAGCAACTGATATGTATGATTAAAGCAGAGTTTTTCCTTCCTGAAATTCAACATAAATTCACTAACTTCAGAAAATAAAAAATCAGTTCATTAGAATACAAATTTTAACAATATTTCAGCCAAATCATTTTTCCTTACTTCAATGCTAGGTAACTAAGGCAGTCTATTCCAACAGTACAAGTTCCAACACTCACTTTACATGGTAATGCTCAAAACAATTGTTATTCCTATTCATACACAGAGCTACATGACATTTTTTGCATTGTACCCGCGAGTAACACTTTATGCAGAGTTTGCATCTTTGTTTGTTATCTACATGCTGAGGCCAGTGGGCCAGTTGATCAAACCGAGCATCAGCAACTGGATGAGGAGTCGGTTGTTTTCTTCTTGCAGGAGAGTCGATTTCATCTGAGGGCCGACCTCTCTTCCTGACTGTTGGTACTTTCCCTGCTTCCATCAGGCCTAAAGCAACTTGAGATCTGAATTGTACTAGGGGCATGAACTTGAAATCCATTTGCTGGCGTAAACCTCGCCTGTACAATAACCAGGCATTTACAATGCAGACATCTATAAGATGGAACACAATCCTCAAATAGTAACGTTTTCCTTTTATATCTACCCTGTAGAGTGCCACCAACATGTCCAGAAGATCCAATCCACCCATCCCTTGATTGTAAACCTTTATCATCACAGGCCTATCAACTTCCATGTGGCTTTTGGTTCCAACGGACCAACGTCTAACTTTACTAATTGGTTGTACACCAACAAAAGAGGAAATTGCATTGACACACTTGTTGTCAAGCCAACGAACCACTGTAATGTTGTTTGCAGTGTCTGTTCTGTAATCAAAGCTTCCTCTCCCGTCTTTCTTCAACTGTTTCTCTTCTTTCATCTGACATCCAGGTACTCGGTTTATTCGGACAGTACCTGCCATCCAAATACCCTTTTCTTTTAGAGCAACTGCGAGAGCATGAGAAGCAAACCAGTTGTCTACGTAAAGTTTGTAATTCTTATTCTCAAGTATTACTTCGGCTAAGCGCAACACAATATCCCCACTGATACCTAACTTGGTCTTCTCCTTTACTGTTTCCTTGCCAACATAGATTTCGAAGTCATACATCATGCCACTTGACCCTGCAAGGCCAAAAACTTTAATTCCCCATTTGTGAGGTTTGCTCTGAATGTAGGCTACTGTTTCATTCCACTCCTTCCCTTGAATGGTATCAAAAATTCAACCACACTGAGATGTTCTTCGAGCTCTGTCTTCCTCATTGCGCTTTTCAAATTGTCTACAAACGGCCGAACGTTGAAGAGTTTATCGTGTTCAGGATGTTCACGTGGTAATGCCTTGGAGTTATCATTGATATGGAAATATGTTCTTAGATTGTAGAACCGATTTCTTGTCATTACATCGGCTATACGAGGATATCGTGTCTCTTCAGCCCAGTACATTTTGTATGATGGCATTCGAACGATTCCAGATAAGACATGAATACCTAAAAATTGTTCTATTTCTGCCTTTGATGTATTCACAGATTTTCCAGTCTTTTGGCAGGAGTAAAGATTTGTTTGATAGGAGAGATTCTCGATCATAGCATCAGTACAAAACCTCTTGAAGAACTGAAGAGGTGTATCATCACAACCTAAATCCTGCATACGATCTTCTTCAAAGGTAGTGTCAAATTCTTCAATATCTTTGTGTCTCCATTTGATAGTGTTATTACTTTGATTTCCTGTCCTAATCTTGTTTGACACTTGTTCGTCTTCGATCCCCTCCTCCTCTTCACTATCATATTCTTCTTCCAGTATTCTTTCTCTTTCATGTACTTCAATATCTATAGAACACTGGTCTTCTGAAGCTTTCTGATGAATAGAATCCACGAACGAACTTCTTTCTTGCAGAGGAGCATCGTATTCATCATCCGACTCGTCAGTCAGTTCTGCCTCTGATACATCTCCTGATACTAATAAAATAATTTGATCTTCAGATAATTTCGATCTTTTAGTTGCCATCTAGAAGAAAAAGAGAGAAAATATAGCCTATAACAGCAGTTCTAAGAATTTCCTGCTAAGGATTTAACATAAGAAATAATCTACAGAGATGCAGTAGAATATTCAACACTACAGGAGAGGTAAAACATTTTGGGACGAATTACTTACCTGGGTCCCAATGATTCCAAATGGAGTCGTGACTTTCAGGTGGGATGTTCAAGAAACCAATTTACAGAAATCGTCCGTAATCATCACTTAACACTAATCAACAGAACTTTTAACTGTTACAAGAAACAACCTTTTCGCTCAACAATGCACAGTATTCCAGTATAATTCAAATTATTTCACCAGCTGACACCAGGCACTCAGAACATACACTGCAGGAGTAACTCCTATTGTTTCCAGTAGGATACAGCACTATGTAAAGTCAAGGAAGCTAATGTAAATCGGCAGTAGGGAGCTGACACATTAGTATTACACCATTCACAGCGATTTAGTGAAATGCCATTATGACTAAAATAATACCAAAAACAGATGATGCCATTTGGCATCACTGGGGCTGAAAGGGTTAATGAGGGAGATTGACTTCAAATGGCTGCATAGCTTTGAGTGCACTCATTCCAACATTCTGATTCACACATTTATTAGCATCCTGTGTAGAATATATGTTTCTTGGTGATGTAAGAGTTCAGAGTGGAAAAACGGCAGGAAATGGAAGTGATTCCTTGAATGAGTCCCTTTGATCATGTGTACAACATAATGGGAATACAACTGGAAAACTCTTCTTAGCACTGACTGTTCCAGAAGAAGCAACCCAGGGCCTTGATACTTCTATGCTAGGGCTCATTTGTGTGCAGAGGGTCACTCCAGCTCTCTTTCTCAATTCCCTAGTGGGCAGGCAAGCAGTAGAGAGGGAGGGAAGAAAACCAGCATAGCAATTGTTGGTCCAAATACAGCTGGGGCTGCCATTTGATTTCATACGTTTCAGCTAAACTTCAAAGGCAGTGAGAATATGACTTGAATACATTTTGTTCAAAACTTAAAAAAATATTATAAATTGAGCTGATAATCTGTTTGTTAACTCAATTAAGGTAATTTAATCACAATTTTTTTAAGGTACCGGCACATTACATGATAGTGTAAGAATAGCTTGCCATGGTGGGTGAGTGGTTATCGTGTCGGACTGCCAACCCCAATTTTGCAGGTTTGCTCCTGGCCATGGTAGGTGATTTTTGAAAAACGACAAAAATCACGATATGCATGTCATAAGATGTTGGCATGTTAAAGAACCCATTTGAATTCAGTAGGCCGTGTTCATAATGGCAAAATTAACTTCATGATTTTCCACCAACACAAAGTTCCTAATTTCTCTACTAGAAAGTGCTATAGTGTCAAGGAGCTTAGATATCTAACCTCCTTGACTTTCATAGCTCTTCAAGGAGCGATAAAAACTTCGACATACAAGTTGCACTCTGGGTGTCAATTAACAAAGCTTGCACCCGGCACCCGAGGTCGAACAATATTATTATTATTATATTGTAAGAATGTAAAGCCTCCGTGGCTTAGGCGGCAGCACGCTGGCCTCTCACCGCTGGGTCCGTGGTTCAAATCCCGGTCATTCCATGTGAGATCTGTGCTGGACAAAACGGAGGCAGACAGGTTTTTCTCCGGGTACTCCGGTTTTTCCTGTCAAAATTTCATTCCAGCAACACTCTCCACTATCATTTCATTTCATCTGTCATTCATTTAATCATTGCCCCAGAGGAGTGCGTCAGGCCTCGGCAGCCGGCACAGTTCATATCCTCGCCGCTAGATAGGGGCTTCATTCATTCCATTCCTGACCCGGTCGGAGACTGGAAGCAGGCTGTGGATTTTCATTTTTCATATTGTAAGAATGTGTCAGTTTTAAAGTTAATTGCAAACTTACTGTCACATTAAACCAAATGGTATAGAGATTCATATGTTCCACAGTATACGAATAGGGGCACAAAATCAGTATGGAATGCATTTAATCTCTGAGTTGAAATAGGCTAAATTTACTTTATTTTTCTCCTGAAGAAATTATAAGAGTCAGTTATTGTAGTCTAGCACAAGAAAATAATCAGATTAGCTCTAGTGTGTTATAATGTGTACACAGCGACTTTAACAGCAACACACCTGTCTTAGCTACTGCACAGCTAGAGGTCTGACTTAAAATAGGCTTACAGCGTTCTTGTAGTTATTGCAAATGCAGACACCTAGAATCAGCATCACACCACCTTATCTTGTATCAGATGCCACATGAAAAGCAGGATCTGCTCTCTCTTCACGAACGTCACAACTCAGTGACTTGTCCTGGACAGCTGTATGCCATAACCATTGGTGGGAAAAGTAATTGGAGTGAGTTACAATTATTTCAGGAAGTTGTGATCATTTACAAATTATCTACTGACTGCAGCAGTTAGATGCACAAGTCCATGTTATCTTCGGACTCGGTAGATGAGAGGGAACAAACCTCACTATCAGCCATTTTTGAAATGAATTTCATTGGTTCTCATTTTTCATTCCAGGCAAATGCCAGACATCAATCATGAATATGTAAACAGTTGGTTGGTTGGTTGGCTCCTTAGTTTAGGGGCTGCGACAACGCGGTCATGTAGCCCCGTATACTTTGGGTGTGTGTAGAATCTGTCTGATAACCGGTGTTAATTGTGATGTCTGTATTAGTGTGTGTATCTGTTTTGATTCAAGGAAGGAATGCAGACAATCAATTTTTCCAAGTAGTTCCTATTTCTGCCACCAAACGCCGTCGTCAACGACCAACTAGTTCAGAACTTAGTTAACAGATGCCACCGCAGTCAGCTCCTGACTACGAACGTAGGAACCTAAGAACGTTAGTCAAATGTTTAACCTATATATAATTTAGCTTCACACAGGTGTAATTAGTGGAAGGTTCTTTAACATGCCATAAATCTATGACATGGGACCGCCGAAGGAAGGCATACTGAGGGATTTTCAACGTTCTTAAAAAATCCAACGACTTCGGCCGGGTTTGAACCCGCGGTCTTGGGCATAGAAGCTCAGCATGCTACCAACCACGCCACTGAAGCCGCGAAACAGTTGGTTCATTTATGGTATTGAAAGCAAGAAGCAACAGTGAGGTAGTGTTTCAAATGGCTATAGCTTTTCATGGTTAATGTGTTATGTGCTTTTTCTTATGTTAATTTTTGATGTTAACACATTTTTGACCGATGAAGACTGCTTTTAACAGTGTTGTTACATGGCTCTACAATTGTTTTTACCATTATATTGGTATTGACTAGACTGAAATTTTTCATGTTCTATATGTTGTGAATACATTTTTCATTTATTTCTTAAATCTTCCTTGAACAGTATGAGATGTTCGAGGGGTGGGCAAATTCATGCAAATTTTGTCAACAGTGAAAGACACTGAATAACAAAATGGTTGGATCCCTTCTAAGCCCAAGGACAGTTCAACATTCACCTTGGGGCAAACGATCTCAAATGACCCTTAAAGCAATGTTCATCACATTAGAAGCGCTGAAGTGTCCTCCAACCCGAGGTGCTCTCAGCAACAGGCTTTATGGTTTGGAAAGCCAGACTTAATGATGGGCATTTATTTGACATTTTGATATTTGTTGACTTTTTCAGTGAATACATCAATGTCTCCTTCAGTGATGAGAAAAGCATATCCTGTGAAAATATAATAATTGTCAGAAATGCCTTGCAGTAGATTACAAGTAAATAGGCATCTTCTCCATTAAAAATGTACTGGTTGCAAGTAGGAAAAACTACAAAAGTAATTGTTTCTTCCCATCTCTGGCCAGAAATAAATTGAAGTTCACGGTAATAAACACTGTATTGATAACGATAAACTTTAGAAGTGTAATAGACAAACAGAATAAGAAATATAATGGGTTAAAAAATCTGACTCGTTACAAAGTTTAATTAATAATAATAATAATATCGTATGGCCTCGGGTGCCGGGTGCAAGCTTTGTTATTTGACACCCAGAGGGCAGCTTGTTGTTCCTTGAAGCACTATGAAAGTCAAGGTTGTTAGATATCTAAGCTCCTTGACACTAGAGCGCTTTCTAGTAGGGAAATGAGGAACTTTGTGTTGGCGGAAAATCCCGAGATTAATTTTGCCATTATGAACGCGACCTACTGAATTCAAATGGGTTCTTTAACATGCCAAAATCGTATGTCATGCGTGTCGTGATTTTTGCCGCCTTTCAAAAATCACTTACCACGGCCAGGAGTGAACCTGCAAACTTGGGGTTAGTAATCCGACACGATAACCACTCACCCACCGTGGCAAGCAGTTTAATTAAAAACCTTGCTTTCTGCCCCTTAGAGCAACAATTACTAACTATAACTAAAAACTTCTGTAGCTTAATATTCTATAAATGAATATGAATAAAAATGCTGTATTACAAGTTCACAGTAAGCATACCATACTTGCTTTGTGGTAGTGTATTTTTTTTTTTTTAAGCGTATGCCTTTAGTGCCGGGAGTGTCCGAGGACATGTTCGGCTCGCCAGTTTTGTAGCTGCTTCGAGACGGACACCCAATGGGTGAGCTACAAGTACCGTTGGGGAGGAATGTTGGATGGGAGGGTCGAGGAGTTGGAAGGTAGCGGCTGTGGCCTATAGTTAGGGACCAACCCCGGCATTTGCCTGAAAGGAAGATGGGAAACCACAGAAGACCATCTTCAAGGTTGCCGGCGGGGGGATTCGAACCTCCTCGCCTCCCGGATGTGAGCGACTGCCAACAGTCATGCCGCAACGACCTCGGCTAACTCACCCGGTTTTAACTCTATATAGTATAATATCAAGGGCTTGCAAACTGTGAATGTATTGGGAGGATCTTACTGTGGCAGCATGTCATGTGACTGGCTTTCTGTATGTCAGCTGTCTGTGAGGAATGAGTCTGACATTGTGAACTGCTGTAAAGCAGTGTAATTGTCGACTACAGTAAGACATGTGTTGCTGATTGGTTTGAAGCAAATGGTGTATGTGGTGATAACGAGCATCTACTGCATTTCATTGTTTGTTAATTAAAAAAAATATATTTTTGCTGCAAACTCTAAATTCTTGGCATATAACAATTTATGCTGTGGGCCCTGTGTTTGTGCTCAATCATGGTCTATTACTATGATTACATCCACACTATAATTATCGCACCTCTTTGATGTCTTTATAAAACCTACAACAAATGGATCAGGTGTGTTGAATCCAGTGTAAATATTTTGTTTTCATTTGCAGCAAACACATGCATACTAACATAAATTTCTTCCAAATACTCCACATGCCAACTTTTACTAGCGCAGACACAAAGAATTCAACGAAAGTTCAAAAATTTTCAGTTTTAAAATTTTCACACCATGTCATTTGGGAGAGACAGTGAGATTTTCGCTTAATGATTTGAGAGTAGTGCCAAACATACTGGGAAACATTAAACAGTGAGGCTATCACTAAAGAGCGCTAGAGTGTCACCGAGATTTCCTGCAACCTCAGGTCTGAGAAATCCCTACTAAACAGCATGAGAGTAATGTTGAACATCTTTGCAAACTGATGCAGTGAGATCCCTGCCAAATGGTGCAAAATATCCTTGTAAACTGGGGGGGGCAGTAGGACTCCCGCTAAATGGTGCCAAACATCCACGCAAATTAGAGGTAGTGAGATTTCCACTTAATGGCGTGAGA
This sequence comes from Meconema thalassinum, assembly GCA_946902985.2. Classification (NCBI taxonomy): domain Eukaryota; kingdom Metazoa; phylum Arthropoda; class Insecta; order Orthoptera; family Tettigoniidae; genus Meconema; species Meconema thalassinum. The sequence continues at coordinate 1,852,181,842 of OX336388.2, forward strand.
GCATGACGAACATCCTTGCAAGACAGAGTGAGATTGCCACTAAACAGCATGAAAGACATACCGAACATCCTTGCAAACTAGGACCAGTGAGATTCCTGCTAAACTACGCTAGAGTGGATCCAAACATTCTCATAAACAAGGGACAGGGAATCTTGCTAAACGGTGCCGAACATTCTCACGAACCACGGACAGCAAAATTCCCACCACAAGGTGTGAGAAAGGCAGTGAACTTTCTTTGAACTGGGGCTGCAAGATTCTTGCTAAATGGCACAAGAGCAGTACAAAATGTCCTCGTGAACTAGGGACAATTAGATTTCTGCTAATGTGAATGAGAGCAGTGCTGAACATAGTTGAGAACTGAGGGCAGTAAGATTCTTGCTAAATGGTGCTGAGCATATCCATGAATATGGAAGAGTTGAAATTTTCGCTAAACACTACACAACATTCCTGCAAACTCAAGATGATTATATTCTTGCTGAACTGTGCCCTGAAATTTCCTCCTTGTCTTAACTGTTCCATTACATTCTTGCCTGGAAAGGTGGAAATTGGGTCATTGTTAAAAAGTTATAATAATAACAGTGGTGATTCTTCTAAACAAATAACACTTTATATTTTGACAAACATAACAGGTTAACATTTTCAATGCACATGTTTCTTGCACATCAGTGTTTTGTGGAGTTACATCTTTTAGTTTGACAGCAATATGAATAACTTTTTCACATCATAATATGTCTATGTGACCAGATATGTGAAAGATATCACATCCAAAAGTGTTCCTCGAGGTCAGGTTCGATTAGCGAGTTTATCAAGGACTAACACTTATTGAGAGCTCAATGGTCGTCACGTTGTTATATGTTATATTTTGCTGCATTACTATAATAATGTGATCCTATATGCACATTGTGCGCAATAAAGTTTATTATTAATATGTCTAATCAGCAACAATTAGTGACATGCAGGAATGAGGACATTACGTAGCAATCACTTGGGAATATCCAGAGAGGGAGATAATGATCATCAGCTAGATGGTTATTGATACAAGAAAAAGCCCTGGAAGTGGTAATGATAAATTTCTTCAACAGGGAAAACAGGTGGACACAAGAAGTAGCGTGAAATGCTTACTGTGTGGCGTTAAGTTTATAGCATTATCCATTCATGATTCCATGTAACCTGAATATATTCATATTCTTTTGCATGACAGTCCATTCTTTCACAGTATGATAAGATTGTATCAACATTCATTTGACATTTTTGAAGTAGGCCTACACTGCCCATCAAAAAAATGGATCACATATCGTGATTATACTCAACTTTTCGACTCATCAACTAACATAGGCTATTTGGAGTTGTTTTTGAAGTGAATATATTGTCTTGAACATGTTATGTGAAAAGGGAGGCCATTCTTCAGGAGTCGGTTACCGACCTGCTGAACAGTATGTCTAGATGTCTACAAGCTGTCATTAGCACCGGAGAAGGCAACACCAGTTACTGTGGTGGATGAGATAATTTTGCATAAACATGCTGGTAAAGCAAACATTTCTTTCAAACTGTTAAATTATTTTTATTGAATTTTTATGTAATATGTAAGTACATAAAATTTAAATTTCTCTCGAACACTATTATGAAACCAACTCACATTAGATCTGTCATTAAACAAGCTTACCAAAAAGAAAAAAAAAAGTGGTGTCACAGTGAATTTCAGACATGTTCATTTTACTCACTTAAATAGTCTACAGTAAAACCCCCATTAATGTCTAATTTGCACAGTAAATAATTGAAGAAGATTTATAATTTTTGTGGATGACCATTTCTACTTCTTTACTATTGTAACACTGGAATGCAAGAGTTCCAGGCACTTCATGTTTGAATGCAAACATGGAAATTAAACTATTGTAATGGTAGAATAATGAGTTAGTGCTTTATCATCTCTTGGTGCAGAGAAGGGTTCAAGATACAGTTGTTTCTGATGTCCTGGAATACATTGTTAACTACTGCTCTTATGCTAGGGCTAGCTTGACTGTATTATCTGCTGGGTATCTACCAAAGAAAACAGCCTCAGATTTCATCCAGCGGGCAATGTATGAATGCACACCACTCTGTCCTTCTCCAAACACTTTGTCAATGCAGAAGGGTTTCAATTTTCTCTGTCCAATTCAGGACATTAAAAGACATGACATTGTTTCTGATTTGCAATTACAGTTAAAAGCAGTACTGGTATCATAGATGGGCAAAATACTGTAGATATTCAACTTTTATCACCCATCTCACGAAATGGAGTTCAAACCTGTCCCCAAACTCTCCGAAATGCACAGTAGATTATTGTTGGTTTTATTACCTAGGAGTTTGGGATGAGGCCTGTATTCCCTGCTGAATGTCTGAAATCTATCTAAGCTAATGCCTGGCCAAATATTATTTCACAGAGACAAAAGTCATGATCTGGATCTTTCGATCATGTGCATGGAAAGTGTGCTCGTATCCCATTTATTGACAATCACATTCATCATAACACTAACAAGGAGAGGTCGCCATGTAATTATTAGAAAAGTGTTCAATTTGAAGGGTTTGCTCTTCATAAAAAAATATTTTGCCCCTGTTCGAGTGTTTTTGCCAATGGGCCTTAGTGTGCTCAAAATTGAACATTTAAAATCAATCCTCAAACTTTTGTAGTCCTATTCCTGCACATGTTTCTGACTCGTCTCCGTGGCGTAGTTGCTAGCGAGTTGGCGTGGGTTTTGAAGGTTTCGAGTTTGAGCTAGACCTTGATCAGCACTTTTTTTTCTTTTACTGATATGCCCCTTATTGCCTTTTGTGTTTTCAATAATGTATTTGCTGTGGTCTCTTAGGTTTAGGAGCTATGTACAGTATTTTAACATCATTATTCGTCCGTGACGCTTGAACGTGTCGTAGAATTTAAATGTAGCGTGGCCGACGACGCTACGTTAATTCGCACTGCGCCGAGTCTAATGCAGAAACGCAAGAGCCTTTCCCTATGTTCCATTCTGCTCCACCATCAAGCTAAACCTTATGTATGTAAACAATAACGTAAATATTAATTAATTAATTAATTTATTTACATATGTTACGCCCTCATTGGAGCACTTAACCAAAACAAGTATATACATATCTCAAAAACAATATTAAAGATTCAGCTTCTTATTTTTCTTCTCTTCCCAAAACATTTTCATTCTAGTCGACCTTGCCGCTCTCTCTGCATCGCTTATGGTGTAAGTTTTGCGGGTAAAGGTTTTTAAGGGAAGTTGGATGTTGTTGTTTTTCAAGATGTTCTTCTCATCTTTGTTAGCAATTTGGGACATTGTCAAGCCGAGTTCATCCAGATCATTTTGAATTTCCATAAACCAAGAGTTCTTTGTTTTACTTTTGAAAAAATAATTAAATCATCATCATCATCTTGCACAGTTTCCAGCCACTGGCCGGGTCTGTTTGGAACACAAGCCTCTCCAACGTCTTCTATCTTCCCACCATCTCTCAGCCTCCACCCTTGTCCAGTCTTCTCCTCTCTTCTTCACGCTTTCTTCCACCCCCTTCAGCCACCTGTCTCTCGGTCTACCCCTCGGTCTCTTTCCTTCCCACTTCGTCTCATGTACTCTCCTGGGTATCCTCTTCTCCTCCATTCGTTTTACATGTCCATACCATCTAAGTCTAGATTTCTCTATACCATCCTGTAATGGTTCCTCCTTCATTAATTCTCTGGTCCTCTCATTTCTTATTCTGTCCATCTTTGTAGCTCCAATACTGCTTCTCAAGAACCTCATCTCACTGGCCTGTATTTTGCTCTTCTCCCTTCCTTTCATAACCCAGGTCTCCGAGGCATACGTCAGGATAGGGACATAGTACGTCCGATATATGATCTTTTTGCTGTTCTGAGGGACATCCTTGCTCCATAACATGCTTCTCACACTCCTCCGAAATGCTTCTGCCTGCCTCCCCCGCTCATTTATTTCTCTATCGTTTCTTCCATTATCTTGTATCAGGCTTCCCAGATACTTAAAACTCTCCACTTTCTTCAGCTGTTCCCCACCAATTGTTATTCCCGTTGTGGTTCTTTCCTTCTTCCTTGTTGTGATCACCATCTCACTCTTATTTATGCTAAATTTCATCCCATATCCTTGTATTATTCCTTCCCACACGTCCAACTGTTCCTGTACCTCCTCCTCCTTGTTTCCCCAAATCATCAAATCATCTGCAAACACCATTGCTTTCATCTTTCCGTCCCCAATTACTTGTGCCACTCGGGTCATTATGTCATCCATCACCACAATGAAAAGTAACGGTGACAGTGCACTTCCTTGTTTCAGGCCGTTTCTTTGTTCCAACCAGTCAGATCTCTCTCCTCCCACTTTCACACAGCTCACGCTTCCCTTGTAAATAATTAATTGTAAATAATTAAATAATACTTTTAATTGTCTGGTATCCGGCAGGCGTGAGATATGACAGAAAAAAAGCAATTCGCCTTTTTCGCATAGTATCGACTATAGACTCAGTTTCTTTATAAACCACTGCATTTGGTAATAGACGCCATTGACCATCCACCTGATGTTTTTTATTAATTATAGTTCTGAGAATTCTTCTATCAATCAATATTAATTTATTAATATTGTAAATAGAAAAAGCAAAAACAAATAATAAAGTACTTGATGTAATCTGCCAACTTAAATATTGTACCAAAAACATAAAATAAAAGAAAAAATGTCAAAGAAAGATAAAGAAAATAATTTAAAAAGAGCAAGATAGGTTCAGGTCACAGTAACTTCTATTTCCAGCGCCAACACGCTAGCTACTAAGCCACGGAGACGAGCCGGAAACGTGTCCGGGAATAAGACTACAAAAGTTTGAGGATTGATTTTAAGCATTCAATTTTGAGCACACTAAGGACCAATGGCAAAAACGCTTCAACAGGGGATTTCTTTTTTTAATTTTTATGAAGAGCAAACCCACCAAATTTGAACGATTTTCTAGTAAACCACATGGTGACCTCTCCTTCTAAGTATAGCTATGTACACCAATATTCAGTCAGTGTAAACAAATGCATACATATGGTAATTGCCTTCATCCTGAAAGAAAATTATGACCATTTAACACAATGTATGTCTACCCCTTATTATTCCCGTTTTCCAACGGGGTCGGGGATGAGATGCGATGGAAGTATTTGTGGCGATGGTTTTTACGGCTGGATGCCCTTCCTGACGCCAACCTCATGAGAGGAGTTAATGAGAGATGAAATGAATGATGGTGAATGAAACTTGGCAAGGATGTGGAAGGAAGTGGCCGTGGCCTGTCAGAAGGTACCGTCCCAGCATTTGCCTGGTGTTGAAAATGGGAAACCACGGAAAACCATTTCAAGGACGGCCGACGGTGGGGCTCGAACCCACGCATCTACCGAGTCAGCAGAGAGCTTGACCCCATGACCTAATGCTGCGCGTTAGCCAGCGTAGCCACTACTGTCGGTTTAACACAATACTTTCTTATTAGCCTTTTATGTGTGGTGAGAGGAGGAAGCCTCTTCAAACATTTTTATTGATAAGAGAAGCATCTTACACTATCAATTCATCTGGGAATCTCCATTTCCTCCTCTGCCCTTGGATCATAGAATCAGCACATTTTCGTAACAGACTAGAAACAAATTCCACCACGGGGCAATAGCCACACTTGCAAATAAATTATTTGTTTTGCAACAAAAAGTTATCAAAACATGGAACAGATTATTCTGAAGATGGGAAGTTAAAGATTTCTTGTTGGTTATTATAATGTATTTGCACTATTTCAATCAAAGTTATTTGATTTCAATCAAAGTTATTTGATTGAAAATCCAAAATATATCTTGGTCCTCATGAAAAAGAGATGAGAGTTCACCTCAGCCTGTTAACAGCACCTTTATTGATACCTTTGCATACTAGAATTCATACAGTAGAGCCAAGCGCTTTGTGCCGGAGAAAATCCCTTACACAGTTGTACCCCATCCTGTCAGTGAGTCCTTGCTCTTATGTAGTGGTGGAATTACTACACTAGTGTCCAAAAGTTAAGCATAAATTACGAATAAGCAGGGAAACAGGAAATAGACCGCAAATCGCAGGACATATGCACCTACCAACTTAACGTGTTTGCTCTGTGTAGGAAAGGAGCATTCCCTGCTTTGAGTAGCGGCGTAACCACAAAGTAAACACAGCCAGTGTATACGCCCCATATTCCCTCAGTCGTGTTTGCCCTGTTTTAGTGTGCGGAGTGTAGCCTCTTGGTGAACGTGACAACATAATGGCACAATGACGCCATTTGTACCCCGTTTTGCAGGGTAGAATACTCGGCCGCCTGGAAGCAGGCCAGACACAGACCGAAGTCGGCGTATCCTTGAATGTGCCACAAAGTGTCATTTCCAGACTTTGGAGACTATTTCGAGACACAGGAGATGTAGTCGTAGGCCAGTACCAGGTTGACCAAGAGTAACCACCCCACAGCAGGATCGATATCTGGCCTTAACCGCCCGGCGAAACCGGAGTGCACCTGCAAGACATTGTCGGCGGAGCTTGCAGCCGTTTTCCGGCAAACTGTGTACCTGAGGCTCAGAACAGCAGGGCTGTTTGCCAGATGTCCAGCGGTGTACGTCCCGTTCTCCCCAGCACAGAGACGGGCCCGTTCACTGTGGAACCGTCAACGTCGAAACTGGACCATGAATGAATGGAGGCATGTGCTCTTCACAGATGAATCCCACTTCAGTTTGCAGAACGATTCCCGTCGCACATTAATCTGGAGAGAACCGGGTAGCCGATACGACAGGAACATCGTGGAACGGGACCAGTATGGTGGTGGTGGCATCATAGTGTGGGGCGGCATCATGTTGAATGGCCGTACGGACCTGCACATCTTCATGGGTGGTCCGAGGAACAAAGTGAGGGCTCGGAGATACAAGGATGAGGAACTGAGACCACATGTTCGACTCTTCAGAGGTGCGGTTGGTCTAGACTTCCTCCTAATGGATGATGAAGCCAGACCGCACCGCGCTACTCTGGTGGATGAATTTCTGGCTGGGGAAGACAATGATTGCATGGACTGGCCTGCGAGGTCTGCGGATCTGAATCCTATAGAACATGCCTGGGATGCATAGGGGAGGGGAATTGCAGCCTCCACCAAAGACCCTCCGGAGGAATGGGATTGACTGCCACAAGAGCTCTTGGACCATCTGATAGATAGCATGCCATGTCGCTGCGAAGCATGTGTGACCGTTAGGGGTAACCATACACCCTATTAACAGCATATTTTGTTGTGGAAGACATTGCCAAGTTTTGTTAGTTGTTGTCAAAGGTGTACCTTAGCTATCAGAACCTTTCTGACACTTTTTTTGGTCAAGTTGTGTGACATATGGTGAGTGATTCAGCTTCCGTTTGTTCAGCAATCCGTTTGACATTCCTATCAGGCGGTATGCCCTCGTTTAGTGATTATGCTTAACTTTTGGACACTAGTGTAGTTGTGAAGGAGCCTTCTGCTGTGATTACACAGTAATTATACTGCATCTTAGCCATGCTTAGTGAATTGCGAATAGGTGTAAGGGTCTGTTTTTCAATCTCTGGATAAAAGTGATGGGCATCCACTCCTCGAGTAACTTTTTCAATGCAAAGTTACTCGGCGAGCTACTACACGATGGAAGTATCAACGAATGGCTACAGTACAGATTATATGATTGGTCAAAATTGAATTCTGAATGGTAAACGTTCATGCGAACTCTGGTGTCAACTGATTGAAACACAAACCACATAGTCTGTCTTCATATCAGTATTTAAATGATGATATGCTTTAATATGAAACATTGTAACAAGTCGGTAATACCGGTATTATCTTTCTGCACAATGGCTAATCAGATATTACCCCACATTGGGGTAATGCAGTCATGAACATAATATATATCGATGTATTTATACGGGAACTCGGCTAGCCTTCAAGGACTACTGTACGAATTCTCTTTACTGCCAAGTAGGCCTATTCATAACTAATTAAAAACTCAATTCCACGCACGAACATTATGGGAAAGAGCCAAATATTAATGGAGCTTAAAATATTACTTCAATAATATTACCGGTGCATGATGATAAGTTGTCGTATTGTGCTCCTCATTTGTGTGGTTGTAATAGCCGTGGGGATAGAGTCTTGGCCAGAGAATCATGAGGTATCGGTTTCGAATCCCAGATGTGATAATTTATTTTTCTATCATATTATGGATTTAAATGATATTTATTATATCATTTTAACAGAATCTACATGAAATTACGATTTATCTCATTTGGAGAGCTGCATCAAACCAGTCAAAAGACTGAAGACTCCAACAACATTACAATATGTTGCAACAAGGAGGATTTGAGAAATTTGATTGTATTGAAATCATTTCTAGTAGTCTATAGATAGGCTAGAGGCTATGGTTTCATCCCTCCTCTTAATTTACAGTATAAAATAATATGTGAAGTTTGTTGAAACAAGTATGACTAGCATATCTCCAATTTATTCTATACATTCATCATAGTACCGGTATTTATTAACATGAAAACGGATCGTAAATTCACATTCGACACAATTTTAAGAATGTCCAAGCCGTGTAGTATAGCCTACGAGATACTTGAAATTTTTGATATTCTATTGCAGTATACTGTATACAAATATCGTCACCTGTGTGCGTACCGAAGCTGTTAATTCTAGCACAGCCATCACAGCACTTTTCGATAAACGAAAACAAGCCATGAAATGAAGATTCATACAATTAGAATCCAAATCCATGATACAAATAATAAAGTGTTCACAGCTGGTAGTAGATTAAAAACAAGCAACTACGGAGTGTCACTACTCCGAAGGTTTAATGCTTATCCAGCAAAAATAGCACCGGGTAAATATGACCAACTTGCCCACCACATTTATTCCCTTGGCAGCGCTACCTAGCAATTGAGAAACACAATATGGCGTCTAATGCTGGGAGTAAGCTACTCTGAACTTTGCCCATCGATTGAAAAACAGGCCCTAAGTCAAATTGCTGGCCCCGTGATGTTGGGGTAGCGCGCTTACCTCTCACCTGGAAGTCCCGGGTTCGATTCCTGGCTCCGTCAGGGATTTTAGAAACTGCCGTGAGGGCTGGAGTGTAGCCTCGTGAGGACAATTGAGTAGCTGTCTGACATTGAGGCAGTGCCCCAGTCACAAACACCAAGATTAACTGCCGAGGGGACCCGACGCGCTGACCACGCGTCACCCCAATATCTGCAGTCCAAATGTCTGGGCAGCAGTCGTTTGGTAGGCCTAGGCTCTTCATGGGCCATAGTGGCACGGGGTTTATTTTGTTTGTAAGTCAAGTATAGAAGAGGTATTGTGTGGAGGTATTATTGATGTTTCTGAATCATAAGGAAAGTTGAGAGGTTGCATTTGATGTACTTTCATTTATGAAAGTGAATCAGCTTCTGGAAGTGTGTTAATACAGTTAAGAAATGTGTAAGAAAGAGTGGAAGTGGAAACAGGGGTATCTGAATGGAATGTGCATAGAATTTTGAAACAAGGAATACAGTGTGGCAACACTATTTCTTCTCTCGGTAAGGTTTTTTGTGTACCATAACCTGCTAAGTGTGTTGATAACTTTGACATATGTGTTATATAACGGACAATTCACAATTTCTACAATCAAGAAAACACTGTTCCAACCGTCCTTTAATCGCTTTTAAAACTTAATGAGAGCATTAACTTCAAAGGAAGTTTGAAAATTATTTTATAGGGCAAAGGAAGAAGACAAGAAATAATATTGCCATATCATTCGAAAGACATGATATTTGCATGTAACATATTTACGTACAATCCAGAAGCCATGCTGCTCCACTAGTTTGCTCCATCACATAATGCTTGGCCTTACTGTGCTAGTAACTTCAACATAACAAGTTGATCAAAATGAATTATTTTACTGAAATCATGCCTTTTAATTAATTGCATATACTATTTATATGGGTAACTAATATTCAGTGAAACCTAACAAATGCATTCAGATAGTTGCATAACTTATATGGTCTTCCTGTTAAGGTGCATAGGCTGACATTGATCATAGCTTGTAGGCTATAGCTTTCTGTAGTACTCACTGGCCCATCACAATATTTCCTGGCAGTGAGTTGTACCTGTGTACAATGCAAGTAAAAGTGGTCTGAAAAGATTTGTGAATGACTACTTCTTCAGAGAAACCAAGTGAACTCATTGACACATAATGTACACAGTTAAACAAATTGTCTATGAGTTGAGACAGAAATGTGAAAATGCACAAACAATTGTACTGTTTAAGAAACATTTTATGCTTTAAGTTCTAGGGATGCTCAAAGATTTAAATAAGGGTATCTTCATCTTGAGTTTCAAACACCATGAGAAGTGAGTGTTGAGACGAGGTTCTGTCACTTCTGCACAGAAGGGCTGTATCTTCACCCCCTGTGCTATTCATTGAAGAATCTGGTGAGCTTCCTTCAGCAGCTATATAGTTGGTTGCAGCACTACTTGTGGAAGGTAAATCATGTACATCTGGAGAAGCCAGAGGTGGACCCTGAGCTCCTATATTAGGTGTAGGAGGACTTTCTAATGTCATCATCAAGGTACTGTAGGATTCTCTGTAGCCTGATGTACTGGTGGAGGTCTGAGACACTTCATCCCATGACACGTCATGGATACAGGTGGACCTTCCATTTTCTGCTGACCGTGTCTGTCTTGTCGACAGTCTACGAGCACGCATTGCTTGAATACCACTTGGAGGGGTGGTGGAAGGTATGCCAGACACTGACAACTCTAGAACAGGCTGCTGTGTAGCTGGCTGCTGCTGACTTGATACTCGAGGAAGCTCCTGAGGCTCCAATTTTATATGAGAAACCTGTAAATGAAAGCATCATTGAATGTTGAAAAATACACATCAAAAATTGAGCATACCCAAATTCTGCACCCAATTACATTGACTGCCTGTGGTTTGCTTTTCTGGTAGGGCACTGTTAGTTAAATACCTCTCCCAGCTTTCATAATTCATTGCATCACTGCTGCTGATACTGTACAATACTGGCACAAATATATTGTTAATACAATTTTAACTAGTACCCATGGACAGGGCCGTGGAGGGCGGCGACGGGCCCTGGGGCTGGAATCTCCCAGGCCCCCAAGACCCAAAAGTTAATCAACAGGAAGTTCAGTTCACTGAACTGCATGTTAAAAGAGGTGGAAGGGGTATACTGTACACTGTGCAGTACTACGGCCCCTGTGACATAAGAAGTAATCTCTTTTCATAATGAAAACATGATTTTTACTCAAAGTCAAGACGTATTTTAAAATACGTTTTACATATAGGGTTTATATGTTGACATTCCTAAAACTTGCTGTCCTTGAAAAATCACACCCTTGGGTCTAAGCCTAAACTCTGATGTAAGTGTTTTGGTTGAACGGCAACCACACATCATTGTACATTAAACAAAGCAAAATATATTTTCATAACTAACCACAGGTATTCTCATATGTAAGTAAAGTTATTTATTATGTGCTATCAGTAGATTGCAGCTGATCAGTGATTGTTTTCACAAAAGAAGAAAATGTGAACTTGAACTATATTTTGTAATTTGCAGTCAGTGGACTTCTTATAATTTAATATTGCTTTGCAGTAAGTAAACCTAGAGCCAGGTTCTCCTAAAACTCCCCAATCCTATCTATGCCTGGTGACCATCGGGGGCAGATTTAAGCCAAGATTATGGGGGAGTGGACACACCGGGGATTGGGGGTATGGAATATCACCAAGCTCAGAGTAGAGTCCGGAGTCCTCTTTCGGAAAATTTTGCAAAAATTAGGTCTAAATTATTGAGTTATAAGCCATTTGGGTGATTATTTTTGTGATATTTTGGAGTAAAAATTCGGTGACCATTGACATTTAGTGGCTATAAAAAGACTCTCCGTTATTGAAGTAAAAGCTCTCGCACCTTCAAGTAAGACCCCGTGGTGTAGCTTACCAATGACTGTGATGGGGGTCTACAGCAAGTCTGCAGATCAGAGGTTCGAATCCCGATGCTGACAGCGGCTATCCTGAGTGTGGGTTTTCACACTCCCTCCAGACAAATGCCGGGATAGTACTTTATTTCAAGTCCAGGGACACCTACCCTACTCTTAACCCTAATAATTACAGTAATAGTCGCGACAGGCAACACATACCTACTTTTCCCAGTTGGCAACTAAGAATATGGCATGCGATTGATCATGTCACAGAGGCCATAGCACAGCACAGTGAATACCCTGCTTTTCGTCCAGTGGTTTTAAGAGGGTCAAAGTTTCTTATCTCCAAGACAAATAGTTACAACAAACCATTAGCCTCCCCTTCAGACTACACAATTCGCATGTTTCTTGGTTTTCTATTTTATTCGCAGTTTGAGAATCTTATAATTTATTTCATTAATATTTGTGAAAACTACTGCTTTACAGTCAACTTCATACAATAATGTGGAGGCCTTCAGAAACAAACTGGAAAATTAACGCGTCAGCAAATACTGAATTATAGGCTATCTACAGTACTAGTTGATGCAAACGATTCCCAACCGAGTGCTAATGGTTCATTGCCCACTAGTGATACTAGACCTACTAGCTACCAAGTACACGGGTTAAATGTCACAAGCCCCTAAATGAATTAACAACTGTAACGACAAATAGGCCTATTATCAACTGTTGAGTAAGACTACGAATGACACCGCAGTCAGTAAGCCGAATCCTGCCGCGGCTTCGTCAGGACCCGGTGTAATTTCCAAGTCATAGATAAAGGGAGCATCTCCTTTTATGTTTAACGGTACTGAGACGTTAAAGCGTATCATGAAAGAGCTTGAATCGCAAGGGAAAATATCTCTTTGCGTCCTGAAAAATAAGTGCTTTGCAGATCGATGCTGCTCTTTGGAATAAACAGTGTAGAAATGTCCAATAATAACAACAGTCACTGCACCAGCTCAAAACAAAATTGTATTTATATTAATATTCGACAATACTTCATCTTAATTTTCATCTAAATTAAGCAGAGTTCAAGATTTGGTCTTAGAAAAGTCTGCGTGGTTGCCTACATGCAATATATTTAATTTCTCCATTGCCATGCACACCACTGACATTACTTATTGTTGTTTTAAGGGGCGGAACAGCTAGACCATCTGCCCCTGCCACTGACGTTACTTATTGTTGTCTTAAGGGGCGGGACAGCTATGGTAGGTCATCTGTCCTTACCACTGACGTCCCATGAGAGGAATTGGAAAACAAAGTTGAGTGGTTCAGTGTCCTAGCTTAATTGTCATTTTTCTCCTTGTTAATTAAACACTCAGTCCAGAAAAATACTGGAATGTTACCTTAGTTTCAGCCTTTGGATACATTTCCCAACTCTAGTACCAATAGTAATATAGGTTTTCAATAAATCTCTTAATCATAAATGATTTGCGCACGAACCCAAGTACCAGCGATTGTTGATCAAATTGAATGAACCAGTTGTAATAATAATTATACTGAGCCTAAACATACAGATTATACAAATGTTAGCATTGTTTTCTCAATTCAGTATACGAGAAGATGAACAAATTCGCATGCATTTTGTCAATCTATGTTTGACAAAAAAATCATCCCACCCTTTCGCAAAATATTTAGCCAGCAATGATAATTTTTCACATAGTGCGAAAGTGAATTACTAGGGAACGATGACCTCGCTGTTCTTCCCCTTAAATAAACTATAAAGTGAATTACTGTATGGACGCTACTTTAAAATGTATTTTACTTACCTGCCTGCATGGCATACAATACGTCTAGTTAGACAATATATTCATTTCAGAAACTATCACCTGTAAATATCTAAGCTCGATGGGACGCACCAAACTTGAAACTCTTGAGTTAGCTGACCAAACACACCAGGGCAGCCCAGGCTCTCGTGGCCTTTGCAAAATAAGTGGAGGGATGAGAAAATTATTTGAAAGATTGGTGCATAAGCTGAATAAGCTAAATATAGAATAATGGAATGCTCTCTCTGTCTTCAGGTATATTCTGAGAACAATACATAGCGAAGCCCCGTCACCTAAGTTGACCACTTTGAGACAGTTGTTCTTCCCACAAGCGCTTTGTAGAGGAAAATATTGTCCACTTGACAAAATAAGTTTCTCAATCCTTGTAACATTGTTCACAGACAGTTCATTGCATTCACTAAATAACTGCCAGTAGCAAATTCAAGTCACATAAAGGCAATAATAAATCAATGCCCAATCGGGCCCATCCTCCTAGGACGCCAGGCCCCCCTGGGAGGGTCGGGCACCAGCCCTGCCTGACCCCCCCTCTCGTCGGGTCTGCCCATGGAGTACATGAGGTTAGGTCACCCATATGATCAAAATTCTAGGTTGGCCATTCATAGTAGTTTTCTCTCATACTCCTTAAATATGCTTATATAATATATTTGAGTTAGATAAAATGGACAGTTGAGACAATTGTGGAAAGGAAATAAACTTTACTGGATGGGCAACAGGCGTGAAGCTAGGAATGGTGTTGGATTTGTGTTAGCATTCACATCCTCTACCCGTGGGACTCATCCAGAGAGTAAAAATTCTCTGTAATGAGTGTTACAGCTGCACACATATAAGAAATGGGTGTTCCAATTGGATTCAGACAACTAAGGGAATTATATTTCATCACAATCATGGATGAAATCCTAAAAGAAGTTAAGGAGAACACAAATACGGATCTACAAGCATATTTACAATACATTTCTAATATTTGTCAGCTGAGTGTGGATCGCGGGCAGTGTTTCTATGCAACAATGTGCTGCTGTGAAAATTTTGCTTCTTCTTAATGTATGCGAGTAGTATGTTTTGTTTAGTGCTTGATGTAAAAAGAAACGTAACAGTTGATGAAGGATAAAATTGATATCTGAAACAAGTCCCAATTTCAAGTTATTTGATTTAAATATTGATTTGGTGGAAACATTTATATATTGAAAAACTGCATACAACAATCAGAATACCGTATACAAGAATTTAATACTGCTTTCCATATGTCATTGGATTTTTCCCAATAGGCAAGGTTCAGTGTTTGAAATGTACAAAAGTGATGGGTATTATCTTGGGCTGTTGAAAACAATACTAATACTGGAGAAACAAGAATTCTTAAAATAGCTAATTATGAAAAGAAAGAATGCGATAATACCAAAATATGCTATAACAATCTAAATATGCCCAGTACAGTGTATGCAAGAGCAAATACTTTCGATGATTTTTTCATAGAACACTTTAACTTGGTCATTGAAATTTGAAAGGACCGACAAATAAATATTGAATTATTCAAGAATTCAAATTAGACACGTTTCATTTTCAAGTCTAGGAATGTCCAGGGCCCACACAAAAAGTATGAATTATTCGAAAATTTGAATTAAATTTTTTTGAATTAGCCAAGTTTGTCTGTACAATTTTTGTATGGTTTCCAATGCCACAGGTCAGGCCAGTAGATCAGAGACTAATTTCTGTATGATATTACTAGCATAAAAAGCAAATACAGTAAAGTTATATGTTCTAATGTCAGCTTCTGTAAGTAAACTTCCAATTTTAAATTACCACAATTGACTTTAAAACAGCATTACTAACCTCTATGTGGCTTTTTCTGCTCTTCCGTAATCTGAATGTCTTGCGGCTCTGAGCTTTAGAGCGCTGTAGTCTTGGCTTGTCGGGGCGTCCTCCCAGTTCACCTGAACTATCCTCGGCAGGACTGCTGGGACTTAGTGGGGTTGTTGAAGTTTCTCCTAAAAGAATTTAACAAAATGCCTTAGGAATCTATTAATGATGTAACAATATACTGTGATCGAACAAAGTGTGCTCTATATAAAAACTCTATTGCTGTCAGTTTAGCTGGTGTTCAAGTTTAATGAATGAGTTAATTACGGTAATCAATTTTAGTTTCTTTGAATTGATCTTTACTCTGTACTTCTTATCAATATGGTTCTGGACAGCATGTAGACTGTGGTGTAACATGGCTTGGGTGTGTTTTGAGTAATTCAGTACTGCAATACAAAGTACAGTAATTAGTTTCAATATCAAAATTGGTCTTAACTCTAAAATTCTCTTTTACACACTAAATCAAAAATAATTACAGCCACACACTCTACTGTAGTCACCACAGAAATAAAAGTTATCACAAAAATTCAACACACTCCTAAGTACACAGGGCTGATGACCAAAGATGTCCCAAGCCTGTAATATGAATTAACAACTATAAATTGTCTTGCAGCAATCTACAGCCGATCATTCTTTTTCAAATTTAAAACATTCATCTGTTCACCTTATTACAAGAAGTTTAAAACAAATTAAATACAGAAAATGTTATAAAGAATTGTTACATTTTGTGAGTTGCAGAGTAAGAAGGCATCTAATTTACCTTCATTACAGAATATTCCAGCTGGGAGAAACATGTATAATTTTTCATGTGTTTTGTTCCTCTTCTGGGATAAACTGTAGTGGCTCATATTCTCAGAGTCTCAAAATACTCTTGGTTATGAGAATTTAAACAGTTTATTTGTTGATGTGCAAATTTTAATTTATGGTGAGTACCAATACCTTTTTATTTAGAGGGGAGGGGAAACCTGATTTTTCATATTTCCTCAAATTCAAGTATTGACCATGGGCAGTATCAAATGATGTGGAATTAAACCTCCTCACAGGTGAATAAGGACGCTTGTTATAATTATAATAAATAAATTACTTTGAAATTTCAATTGATCACTTTTCTTATAGTAGACCTAATATTTCAGGAGTTTGTGAAAATCTTGGAATGCAACCCAACTGTGGGCTACAATACATCATTTCTGTATTGGCAAAGCACCAACTCCACTCTTGTCTCAAGAATTTAATGTAATGCCATAGTAGCTCAATTGTAGAGCATTGGCAGCTAAAGCTATATGCTCCAGGTTTGATTCCTGGTAACACTTCATTTTAACTCCATACATATAAATTATATGACTTGTACTTGATTTACATAACAAAGCCTAGTTGGTGAAAATCTCTTTGGTCATGGTCCAACAGCTTCCATTCTGTAGTAGGCTGAGCAGTCATCAGGGAACTACATTTAGAACATAACTGAAATCACAACATAGCATGAATATCTGTTATCAGTCTGGAGGCTGGTAGTTAGTTAGTTATTGTTTTAAGGGGCGGAACTACGAGGTCATATGGAGGCTGGTTGCAGCTTAAAAAATCTTTGCCGTTGGTTATATGGGTAGCAAACCACTACCCAGGGGATTTATTTAGCATATGGCTTTTAATGCCGGGAGTGTCCGAGGACATGTTCGGTTCACCAGAGGCTGTAGCTGCTTCAAGTGGACACCCATAGGGTCAGCTACAAGTTCCGTTCAATTTCAAGTAGTTCCAACTTTCATTACCAGATATCACTGACACCTAGTGGTGAACGTTGGAACTTTGATAGAGCGTTACAACGAAATTTAGCTTCACACAAGTTTAGTTAGTGGAAGGATCTTTTAGATGTCATAAATCTATGATATGGGACCGCCGGCTTTACTTCCCCTCCAAAGGAAGGCATACTGAAGGATTTTAACGCTCTTAAAAAATCCGACGTCTTCGGCCAGGTTTGAACCTGCAATCTTGGGCACAGCAGTTCAGCATGCTACCTACTATGCCACCAAAGCCACTACCCAGGGGAGAAAATACCTAACACAATATGATAATCATTGTTTTAAGGGGCCTAATATCAAGGTTATCGGTCCTGTAACAAATACAATAAGGCACACTAAACAAGGTGAGGAGAGCGGTAGTTTGCCAATGCTTTCCTTGCTGAACCAATGCAGCAGTACCTTTCACATAATCCACAGACACTGGTTGTATACCAAATACCTATCAGTAAAATAATAAAAAAGCACATGTGTGCCAGCGAATAAATTTAAGAATGTTGAATTCATGAAGAGATGACTACAGGCTAAAAAGATAATAGAAGTGAACACGACTAATGGGTAAATCATAATTCATAATTTTTTCCATTTGGGTATTCTTTGTCAATGCAAACTGTCACTAACTATCTAGTTGGATAGAAAAACAGTGGCATTGTATTAACTCTATAAGATACAAGCAAGCACAAAGTAATATTGTAACTTTTCAGTTGGTCAGCAGGCTGCTAAATTAAAACATTAAAACTCTTTTCCCCCTTTAATTTATCTTCATACAATTCATTTCTCATTCATTCCCTCAAGATGATGGCATCAGGTAGGTCATCCCACCTTAAAAATCACTCACATAGAAACTTATCTCACCTGATCTCTGAGTCTGAAGAACAAGATAAAATAATGGACAGACATACACTTATTATTTGTGTGTTGAATAATTGTATGTTTCTGTTCACAACTGTTTTCTGTTTATTATCACTCTTAACTACACTTTTTAATCAGCACCATTTTTCTAACAAAAATAAATGCAGAGTAGGAACACAGTTGAAAGCCAAACAAGGGGCTACTGAATCTGAGAGTCTAGCCTTGGATCACCTATTAAGGCCAACCATGGAATTATTGAAAGTCAAAGAAGTAAACTCTTTTGTATTTGAGGTGTCCTGTAGTGTGAACCTGTCAACGATAGGTAATGAAAGCTAATATATTATAAGAATTGAACTGTGCAGTGCATTTTGCTATTTGCTGACACACTTCTTTTATTCAAGCCCCAGAATCATAGCCTACTTGATTCACCAAACTGCAAAATACATTAGTGTAATATCATTGAATCTGATGGGTTGAAACCTTATTTTCACAGTTGTGAACAGTTAAGATGATCAGGAAGACAATCCCATGTTGGGTTGGCAAATGAATGTAAATCTCAAAATTGCACTCATAGAAAAGTGTGGCTCAGTTATTGTAATATATAGAGACTTTAGTCTAACACAAGGCCTATTGTAACTGTCTATAACTGTTTGGGCAGATAACAACCCAGCTAGTCCTATCTTGTCATCTGATGTTATCTTTTACCTTTTGAAGTTTTTCTTCCCTGTGTTTGTTTTCAGTCCACATTACACCATCCATTTCTCATGCAAAATAAGACAGGCATTGCTGAAAATAATAATTCAAAAGCAAACGGGAGAACCAAGGGAACATATATATATATATATATATATATACAACCTGTGACAATAAAGTTCGGTGAATAGTCCCATACTATCAACATAGATGAACAATGCACGACAGTGACCCTATTGTCCTTTGAAATAGTCCCCTCCCGTAACTAAGCAATGCTGAGATTGGCGATACATGACCTGAAAACTTTGCAAGAAAGCATCCTTTGGGATGGTGTTCAAAAGGCTCATCACATTGCGTTCGGTGAATGAAGTCAGAACGGTCGACCTGGCAACATCGGCGACACACAGCACAACGTGTAAGACCTTTTTGACACAGTGGGAGTTTAGAAGGATGAATTTATGCAACCAACCATGCACACCTGTTCGGCGGGTTGCAGTGAGAAGGATGAATTTATGCAACCTACCATGCACATCTGTTTGGCGGGTGGCAGTGAGAAGGGTGAATGTTCTGTGGAATGGAATGGCTTATCTGAGAACCATCGTCACGAGCGACGAGACCTGGTGTCTGAGGTACGACCCCGAAATCAAGTGTCAAAGTATGGAGTGGCGGGGTCCAGGGACAGGGTCACCGGAAAGCCCTGAAGGGCCAGAGGTTTTCGAACATTTCGCACATCCAACGTAATATGACGACCCAACTGAAGGCTATCCCTAAAGAGTTTCCAGGACTTGTAGAGACATTCTCAGAAGTGCATAACCATCCACGGGGATTACTTCGAAGGAGAGTAACTGCTGTTTCAGTAAGCCAACAATCCGTTCGTAATATAGACCCATTCACCGAACTTTTCGGTCACGTGACGAGCCTTTTCAACACCACCCCAAAGGACGCCTTCTTGCAAAGTTTCAAGGACATGTATTGCCGATCTCAGCATCGCATAGTTACGGGAAGGGACTATTTCGAAGGACAAAAGGGTCACTGACATTGTTCATCTATGCTGATAGTATAGGACTATTCACCGAACTTTATTGTCACAGGTTGTATATATATATATATATATATATACAGTATAATTGAAGGGTTCATTCCAAGAACCAGACAATTCCAGAAATTAAATTGTTCAGAAAAAAAAAATAAAAAAAAATACCAGTATACCTTCATTTGTGCTGAATGAAATAAAAATTGCTTTTAGACCTACTATTGTCAAACTAACAGCTTTACATTGCACATAAAGGAAAAATATTCTTTATGAGGATACTTGAGAAACCTAAATAAAACCTTTGGACCAGTCTGGTTTTTGCCAAAATCTTAGTTGAATACAAAAATGAAAAATATTATAATCCTCAAATACGATTATTTATTATATAAATCCTAACAAAGTACGAATCATTATTGAATGCCAAATATTCCAGGCAATTAATTATCTTGAAAAAGCATTGAAAAAGCATTAGACTTGTCCTATTTTAGTAGAATCCCCAATATTTCACACTCGTATATAACCCGACCAGTCTGCTTTATGATACAGCAATAATAATATCTCATACATAGAGCTGGCCTTAAAGAGGAAGAAGATGTATTTATCTCAAAAAGTCAATATTTGGACTTGTCTAGTTTTTGGAACGAACCCTTCAATTGCTTTAAATGGAAATTTTCTTCCAGTTGCTGACCAACCTGATGATAATTGAAAAAGTTTAATTAAATTGTTCCACCTGTCAAGCATGGTTAGATTCATGTCATTCTGTTCTATAGCAAAAGATAATAAAGAGAGAGGGAAGACTCATAGCTACATTTACTTTGCAAAATTTTCAAAACTTGATAGTCGATCGATAATCAGGATGTAACGAAGTAATAGCAATAAAAGAAAAATCTCGCTTCCACAAAACTATCTGGCAGAATATTACAAACAAGTGACATCTTCAGCACAGTATACAGTACACAATATTAAAATAAATTATACATGGTGAAATTGAGTGATATTGATATTTACGAGAAAGTTTTATCTATAAGATTGTTACTATTCCGAAGGCACAATTGTATGAAAATCTCCATATCTCAGTCCACAAGAGATTTCAGTTGTTGAAGTATCAAAAACTGAGTTAAAGAAATTTTAAATGCCTTCAACCCATATGACGTAAGTACTGAAAAATTAAGTACAGCACACTGTGGAGTATCACTTTATTAAGTGTGGGTTATGTGGCACACTAGGGCTTCCCTCGTTTCCTCTTTACCAATATTGACTTTGAGTTACATAATATGTTTCTGAAGTATTGTCATTAAAACAATTGCCAAATAATTCTACTGATTTTAACTGAATAGTAACGTCAAAAGATATTAATACTGGCTGAAGTGGCCGAAGGCACAAACACATTACCTCGTACTTTGCTAGCATTGGTAGAGTGTGGGTTCGAATCCCACCTCGTCCATCCTGAAAAGGGATTTCATGGTTTCACATTTTCAGCACCAGGCAAATGCCAGGATTGTTCCTTTCAATAGGTCCATCACGGTCGATTTTCTTCCAAAATCCCTTTCCTGACCAGTTCTTATAAGAAATGTAATGGCCATTGGCTGCATTAATAAAATTATAAAAGATACTAATGGAGCATTGAATTAAAAGTAGAGAATTTGTTCTTTATGGAACATCTTGTTTTCCCCTTTGCCAAATTAGAAAGTCATGCATCTCGATGAAGTGAATGAAGAAAAGAAAATTATCTACTGTATTCCCTACAGGAAAATCATGGTCTGAAGGATATTGATGTAATAGTGATGGTTCATGCAAAATTTGACCTGTGTGCTACAATATTATAAAAATAAATAAAAAATATCCTAAAAATCACAATAAAATAAAATGCAGTACTCACTCAGTGCTGAAAAATAAAGTACATCCATCGAAAACACCACTTGAAATATTAGCATAGGTGTTCTCTCATTCATGAGCGCAACATTGATAAAAATATTTCTTTTGAAAGACGTACATTTGATATTAATGTCATATATATAATTTGGTGCAGTTAGAGAAATTATCCAAAGGTTAAACTCACAAAATGAAAACAAAAAGTGTGGGATAGTATTATGACAGAGTATAGTAACAATAATTCAAATTGATTTCAATGTATTGGAGAGTGAACTGAGTATATTCATAAACATCACAATATGCATAAAATTGGTGTAACCGACATGAAAACTGTTCAAATGATTGCTGGGACAAACAGATGGGAGCAATGAGGAGGAGTGTTCTCATAATGAAGATATATAAAGCAAGCTACAAATCTACACGTTGGATGATGTTGTTTGTATCAGGTGAAATGGTGGAGGCCATGTGATGTAAATGGATGGAGAGAGAATACTTAGGAGCATAAGGGAAGTAAAAGTAGACCTAAGAGATCATAGTTTGACGCTGTGTTTAATGATTTCTCGATGAGATACAGTGCTAAAAACAAATAGGGTACAATGAAGGTGATTTATATGCTCACAGAGACCTGCAGACTAGACTGGTTAGACCACCTTGTGGTGTAATGGCTTGGCTGTCGCTCCAGAGGTCAGGGTTCAATTCCTGGCTCTGCCTAGAAATTTAATTCTGGTCTGAGGGCTGGAATGGGGTACACTCAGCTTTCTGAGGCAAAACTGAGAAGATTCCTACCTCAGCCATCCTGGTTTTTTTTTTTTTGGTGGTTTCCCCACTTCTACTCCAGGCAAATGCCGGGATGGTTTCTAACTGAAGGCCACGACGACCGCCTCTTTCCCAATCCTTACTTGAATTACAAATACACACTACTACAGACACCTCAATAACACAGTTTATTAGATGATATCCAAGTCTCTAAAATGAAACAACAGATTAGGCTGGACGCTGAAAGACATTGCAGTCCTTAATGAAATGTATATTCGAACTAAGGACCTTCTTTTTATTCATCCTGGGATACAGAATGGTAGATATAAGGGGTAGTTTACCCACACCAGTGTTAATACCATGTTCATGTAGTGTTCGATGAAAGAATCTGGAGATAACATTAACAGACCTCAGAGACACTTAAAATACAGTAGTTCTAAAACCCACTTTTGAAAATTTCTTCTATTTCAATGTTTTGTCTTCACATAAGAACATATTTACCAGCCAACTCCCAAAATGACTGATGACTAGTTTTGCCATCTATCTGGTGTTTAAAATATTCCAGTGATTCACTCTTATAGTTGCCTGGCTTATATTTACAGACACATTAAATATGTACAGTCTTCAAATAAATACAGTAGCAGTTTTTACTTTGTAATTACATAGTAAAATTGAGCTGATACGTAGGCCACAAAATATGGCAGCCCCATGCTTAGTTAATACTCTTTCAATGCCAAGGCAAAAGCGTTGTGAGGAGCTGTACCTTTATTTTTATTTAGCAAATCATGATATAGGAATAGGATCTACAAGCTAGCAGTCTATGTTACAAAAGCAATATGAAGAGCATGGAGAAGGTATGGAGAAGCAGAAGAAAGAAGGCATGCTGGGTGCAATTACCTGAAGAGTGCCTAAACTCTACTGAAGGCACAAACCGAAGTTTGGAGGCTTTTTGATGAGGCAAGAAAGCTTCACACTTTTGAGTTGACATTTTACGTTCATCACTAGCGGAAGAGTGTTGAGACCTATCTGAAACATGCCACATCAAAACAGGTCTAACATTTCAATATCCACACCAGATATTTTACAAGTGGCTCTTCTCTTTCGACGAAGAAACATCAGCACTACAAGAAATGGAAGAAACAGACTGAGAGAATCATAATAACTGTAGTAGGCTAAGCCATGAAATGGAGGGAGATAGTTACAGCCACACTCCATTATAAAGCAGAATCATAACATGCAGAAGACAATGAGAAAGTTGATATTGTGTAGAGGATTCAAAAAATAAGTTAACATGATTAGGCAGTTCAATTAACTTTTAGTGATTGACACAATACAGAGCAAAATGTGACAAATACACCCACTACTAACCTACAGTACTTTCAAATTTTGTACAAAAGAAAATAGACTTATGAGAACTACACAGACCAAATTGTCCGTGTGTTTGTGAGTGTATGTCTGCCCTCCTCGCATCAGTTCCAAAAAGGACAAAATTGAGGCACCTCATGTCATGTTTTATACCTCTGCCATCTAAACAAAAACATAATGGCAGCCATTGAAGCGTTCAACGCTTAAATCTAATTCCAACTAATCTAATATTCGGATCTCTACTAAATTTTGGAGAAACAAACTTTCGTGTTGCGAGCATCCAAGACCCAAAATACAAAATCAACAGCTGAATAATTTCAATATGGCCACCATGCAAATAATACTAACAATATAATCCATACGGTAACATAATTATTTCAATGGAGTGCTAATAATCACAGTAGTTGGCTTTCAAGTAGTTTATATGAGGATCCTGTGTTACCAATGCAATAACTTGGTGAGATTGAACACTATCCACTGGTGCTATTTTGAAATGATAAAATTAAATCAAATAACTCTCAATATTTAAGAGCTACAATAATGAAAAGGTAGGCTACTGACAAGGTAGGACTGTATAAGTGGCCTTGTATGCCCAAGGCAAAATAACAGCAACTCCATACATTCAACATACATGCCAGAATGTATATCAATGACTATTGCCATCCGTATTGAAACATTAACAATTTGAGATTGCATAGGCTCATGAAGGTTTATAGACTGAAACATGTACCACTAAATAGGAACACAAGTCCTTAAGAAAATTGTATTGGAAAGTGGAAAATGTATTAAATTGTTAAAGAGTACATTATGCAACGAGCCTATAATGGCTATAATTAAGACACGAGTATGTTTATAAAACGAGCGTATGCGAGTTTTATAATTTCCATACGAGTGTCTTAATTACCATTATAGGCGAGTTGCATACGACTGTTTATGTTCGACGATAACTATAACTTTATTATATGTTTTAACATAAATATTCATCAATATCTGTTGAGATTGTCACTAGAATTTTGTGATCGGGTGCTGCGCTGGGAAGGATATCTCTGATTTCCAAGCTCTCTGACCGACCGACGCATGCGCTCTGTGTGCTTCAATGCCATATGTGCAGATTGAGCACCAGTATTCAGTAAAAATGTCACCGAAGCCGTTTGAAAACAACACGCTGTGTAGAAATTGGATTTGGGGATATTAAGGTACAGTGCTATTTCTTGTCTCATATTCACCAGTTTATTTACGCGAACATATGGACGGTGCACTTTCGTTAATTTATATAGACATGTTGGATTTTGAGCGCATGCGCGAAGGTATCCTTATCTAATTGGTCAAACAACTGTTTCTTGAGCTGTGATTGGTGGGAGAAACTGTTTCATAATGAAAAACTGTGTTATAATGACCATCATTATGATACAGTTTTCAGACATATAATAGTCAGGGTCGAACATAAAATAGTTTACAAGTCAGAATGTAATTGCACAATTAAGATGAATCTTGGCAAGAAAAGAATATCATATAAGAGATCTTGCTGCCGATAGTCATAAGAAACAAACCCCGTGGCACTACAGCCCATGAAGGGCCTAAGCCTACCAGGCAACCAGTCATAAGATAATCATTTTAAATATAGCACACAGTGGCCATATTGAAAATTCAGAATAAATTAACAACTCTCAGTATTTTAGAACTACTTTATGACTATGAAAATTAGTAATAAGATAGGACCTTTATAAGTCACTTCATATGCGCTAGGGCATGACGTATGAGGAACAGTACCACCCTCTAGGAGGATACCACGCATACTGTAACTGTGGCGGCATGGTACAACGCATATTGGACTGCAATCTCTGTAACAAAGTATGATTGAATACATGGTTGCAAGCATGGGCACCATGCATTTCCGGACATACGTTAATTAGACCATTTTTGTTCCGTATCCTCTCCGAGATCAATCCCTAGAGTATGTACACGGTGGAAAAAATCATCCTGTATAGTATGCAGTCGCCATTTGAAATTTCAGAATATGAAAATAAATAACACTACTGCATGTTATAGAGTACAATAAGGTAAATTAGTTACTTTGTATGTGGTTTTACATGCCTAAGACAAAATAATAGCGACTCCATCCATTCAAGATGGCACCTGATTGCACGATTAAAACTGAAAAAATATAGAATAATGAATAATTCAGTATTTTTATGCTACAATAACAAAAATTAGCAGTAATGTACAAACTTGTAAGTGGCTTTCTATGATTAAGGTAAAAGAATAGCAATTCCATGCATTCAAGATAGGGGTTGGGCGTATTCTTAAAACTCATGATACAATAGCCCAAATAACACAACATTTCGTGAGAAGGAATACTATGCTTGAGACCTCTCTAGCATTACTCATAAGAATATCACAATGAATATAGCATACAGCAGCCATCCTGAACTCATAGAATATGATATGAAATAACTCTGTATTTTAGAGCTACAGTAGGAAAAAATTGTGATAATGGTTTAGTATACCCAAGGCAAAATAACAGCGACTCCATGTATTCAAGATGGTGTCTGAGCATACTGTTAAAACATAAAAATCAATAACTTGGGATGTAATTACACAATTAAAACAAAACTTGGTTTGAAAGGAGTACTGTACGGTACTGTATAAAATATCTCGCTAGTGTTACTCATAAGAATACCACACTGAATATAGTGTGCAGTGGCCATCTCGAAATCATCTATCTATACTAATATAAAAATCTAGTGTTGTCTGTCTCTTACTCTTTCACACAAAACCTACTCAACCAAGTAAGAAAGGAAAGGAAGCCTGTAGTTTAACGTGACCGTTAATCTTGAGATCATGAGCCACGGGACCTCCTTTTTACGTGGAATCCGAACCACAGGACATGGCATTTCACTTCGAAAATCTCACATGCATTGACCGGGAATCGAACCCGGACCGCCTTGGTGAGAGGCATACAGCTAGACCGCTGAGCCACCACGCCCCCCTCAACCAAGTAAGCTGAAATGTTGTATTAACATAGTTTATATACCAGGGATTAACATAAGACTATTTCTGTTCTGCAATATGTTCTGGTTTCGGCACTTATGTGCTTGCCATGCACTAAAATAGGCTAAAATAAGCTAAATAAGGACTGGATACAGCTCATTTCACGCCCCTCATTGCGTGAAATAAATGAACCACATTTTAAGACACTAGAACCAACCGTTTCCAAGATATTTGGCGAGATCTACAAGTTTGGTCCCATGACTTTTTGTCTACCTCAGTCGGTTATACCTTGGTTTGGAAGATCAGAGTTGTTTGAAGATTAACTTAGTTCTCTCTCCTCTACTTCAGTGTCACATAACATTTATTTTGGGAATGGTAGTTATTTATAAAATAACCTTATAAACAGGTAATAATTACATTAAGAATATGTCATTATTTGATAATTTAGGGGTGGTAAGTACTAAAGCTCGTTCAAAGAACAGGTATTTCTGTTAGTAGATTATAACAAGATGTTCAGTAAAGAACATATAGCCTACTTCCTCCTAAATGCATGGGTATACAGTAGAACGTCGTTTATCCAGACGTCAAACAACCGGAACGTCAATTATCCGGACGAGCAAAAAAAGACGGAGTAGCGCGCACTGCCTACAGTAGTGAGTCGGTTCTCGTTTTCAATTGTTGTCTCTTCCGTTTGTTTACTCTATAATGTTTCAATGTGTTACAGTGTGTGAGTGTGTGTACTGTACTGTACAGTACTGTATTACGTTGTGAAAATGGCTTCTACGAGTGACAAAATAGAAAAACGAAATCGCAATGTTTTATCCATTGAGAAGAAGGTGGAGATCATTAATAAACTGGATAAAGGTGAGAGTGCGCAGTGTCTAATGAAAACTTAGTGTTAGAAAATCCACAATTTATGATTTGAAGAAAGGAAAGTTGAACTTCTGAATTATGCATCGAAGTTAGATAGGGAAGAAGGGTCTAAAAAGAGTAAAACCATAAGATCAGATAGGGATAAAAATTGGAAGAATCGGTGTACTTATGGTTTATTCAGACAAGAAGTAAGGGAGATCCTATTTCTGGACCTTTGTTATGTGAGAAAGCGTTGCAGTTAAATGAAAATCGAAAAAGCTGAGGCAGGTGATGTAACATGCTTAAGCTTTGATTTCATGCAAAACCTCCCTCTACCACATATTCAGACTGGTCCTGTTTATTATTCATTGCAGTTGTGATACAACATTTTTGGTGTTCACGACTTGTCAGATGATTCTGTGACAGTTTATCGATACCTAGAACATGAGGGTGAAAAGTGTCCAAATGAAGTGACAGCCACGATCTTAAATGCAATAAACAACCTTTCTGAGGATAAAAGGCATGATGAACTTGTTCCGATCTCAGATGGATGCCCTGGACAGAATAAAAACCAGACAATGGTTAAGTTTCTGTACTGTGTGATTCATGTACCGTACTCAAACGTTTCAAAAAAGTTGCATTCTGGTACCTCTTTCCCATTAGAGGAGACAGTTACCTACTTAATGATCAGACTTTGGCCTGATTGGTAACGAGAAATAGAAAACCATTACAGTAGAATTACCTGGAAAGTGGGACAAAATAGTGGAAGAAGGAAGAAAACACCCTACACCATTTGACCTCAAGATAAAGACTCTCATAGATTTCTTCAATGTGAAGAGTGCTGTAGAACCTTTGTTCTTGAAGATACCAAAGCCCCCTCTTAAACTGCAAACAGTTGGGATGATGATCAGTAAAGATGATCTACACATTAACCTGCGGCAATCATATTATGCGCCATAGGAAAGACACATTGTGAGAAATAAAACCTACCAGGACAACATTAGCACACTTAATCTTCCAAAATTCTATGAGTCACCACCTGGATTGCAGTCTGCTAAAAAAAAAAAAAGGGGCTAGTTGAACCTCATACAGTACCTTGAGGACCCTGAACATCACTACTACTATTATGAGTCTTTATTGGAGGAACTGAAATAGTACACAAAAGATCAACCTACAGGGAAGATTGACAACAATGACAATTCTGATGGTTGTGAAGATAATGAAATGATTAGAATTCAATTATGATCTAATAATAGAATCAATTTTCAGTCGGTGAACACAGAAATGTGTTCAATTAAAAAAGAAAAGTGGCTTCTAAAACTTATACTGTATATTCAATATTGATTTATAATATAATCATATTTGAGGATGAAAATATTTTTCATATTTTCATAACTAATGTTCCAGAAAAACCAGACAAGTACCGGTACAAGAATTTTTTTAAAATATTTTCCCAACTATCCTGGTAAAAGTGCAATTCCTTTATGAGAGACAATAGTAAACAATAGACAAATATCATTAAAATTCAGCACCAATGAAGCTAAACTGTTTCTTAAGTTTCTGAACATTTTCCTTTTTGGACTTGTCTGGTTCTCGGAATGAACCCTTCAATTTATTTGGGAAATTAATAAAAGCTATACGGCATTGCATTAATTATCTCCACTATCATAGTCTCGATGCTCTTGCAATGAAAGTAGCAAATGCAGCAGAAGTAGCAAGGAGCAGTACAAATGCATTTCTTGATATTATTACAGTGCACTCTCGGTAATTCGCGGTAATTAATGCACGAAATTCCGCGAATTATTGAAAACCGCGAATTATCCGCAGTTATTTTTGTTAAGCCTAGTAAAAACAAAACTATTGATTAAAATATTGAAATATGCTTGAAACGCAAAATAATAATTAAAACACTTGATTGTAGTGTCTTATAAGACATGCTACGCTAGAGGCAGGCCTATGTGGATTATGCCTACAATACAGTGTATATATATATTTTTTTTTAAGTCGTCCCGTTTTGTTTCTTAGATCGTTTATTCTAATTTTCGAGTGCACATTTCCGAAGAAAACGTTATAAGAGAACGAAAATTCATTTCGTTTTTCTATATAAGAGATAAGTGTGACTAGATTCTGTTGGAAACTTTAGGGATTTCCGTTGCATCACTCCCGCACTCGATATCAACTGGATCTCAGTTTTCCTCACCAACAGTCAAACTCCGTGCTATTTCATCTTTGCTTTCATGTCTTAAATCATAATCGTCTTTATCGGCGTCTAACTTGCCCGTTCGAAATATCGTCGTTACAGATGTCGGCAAGAGCTTGCTTTTGTAGCGGTATTTTTCTCTCATGACTGGTTGACTGCATGAAGAGCATCCAACAAACACGCTCTTGGTCTCGCGAAAGTTTACGTCATTACGCAATAATCTCTGTTTACAATACGCTGTCCGCATATCCACCCTTCACAACTCACAGGTCAGCGACCTTGGAGTGTGGCTGTTGGGAAAGTGAGGGTAGGTTCCCAGTGAAAGCGCATTCCTCTTGTATTGTTTGGGCTTCGAAGATAAAGGAAATCTATGCTATGGTACCACTCGCGGCAACCTGCTTGTATGTTTCGAACATCGCGCAAGTAGGCCTACTGTTCCATCACAGAGAAACGCAGTTCAGTCTTCTCGAATGTCAATGATTTCGTCTTTACGCATTGCATCGCACAAAAATTCTTTTAAATGACCGAGAGATTGCTTTACTTAGCATGATGATTAGTTGCCGTGAGAATTTATATTTAAAATATATTTGGAGACCCACGAATTAACCGCAAAGCGAATTATCCGCACGCGAATTATCGGGAGTGCACTGTACTTTAATTGTCAGCAACAATACAGTCATTCATGTACAGTACGGTATATCACATTCCCAAGGCAGGTGGTCAACACTTCTGCCAAGTGTGCTTTACATAGAGCAGATAGCAATATATTGGAGATTGGTATATCCTCATTTCAATTAAGCCCCAACACTGTATATGCAATATATCTGCCAAATGTGCTTTACATAGAGCAGATAGCAATATATTGGAGATTGGTATATCATCATTTCAATTAAGCCCCAAGACTATATATGCAATATATCTGCCAAGTGTGCTTTACATAGAGCAGATAGCAATATATTGGAGATTGGTATATCCTCATTACAATTAAGCCCCAAGACTGTATATGCAATACATCTGCCAAGTGTGCTTTACCTAGAGATGATAGCAACATATTGGAGATTGGTATATCCTCATTACAATTAAGCCCCAAGACTGTATATGCAATACATCTGCCAAGTGTGCTTTACCTAGAGATGATAGCAACATATTGGAGATTAGTATATCTTCATTTTAATTAAGCCCCAAGACTGTATATGCAATATATCTGCCAAATGTGGTTTACATAGAGCAGATAGCAATTTATTGGAGATTGGTATATCCTCATTTCAATTAAGCCCCAAGACTGTAAATGCAATATATCTGCCAAGTGTGCATTACATAGAGCAGATAGCAATATATTGGAGATTGGTATATCCTCATTTCAATTAAGCCCCAAGACTGTATATGCAATATATCTGCCAAGTGTGCTTTACATAGAGCAGATAGCAATATATTGGAGATTGGTATATCCTCATTTCAATTAAGCCCCAAGACTGTATATGCAATATATCTGCCAAGTGTGCTTTACATAGAGCATATAGCAATATATTGGAGATTGGTATATCCTCATTTCAATTAAGCCCCAAGACTGTATATGCAATATATCTGCCAAGTGTGCTTTACATAGAGCAGATAGCAATATATTGGAGATTGGTATATCCTCATTTCAATTAAGCCCCAAGACTGTATATGCAATATATCTGCCAAGTGTGCTTTACATAGAGCAGATAGCAATATATTGGAGATTGGTATATCCTCATTTCAATTAAGCCCCAAGACTGTATATGCAATATATCTGCCAAGTGTGCTTTACATAGAGCAGATAGCAATATATTGGAGATTGGTATATCCTCATTTCAATTAAGCCCCAAGACTGTATATGCAATATATCTGCCAAGTGTGGTTTACCTAGAGCAGATAGCAATATGCTGGAGATTGGTATATCCTCATTACAATTAAGCCCCAAGACTGTATATGCAATATATCTGCCAAATATGCTTTACATAGAGCAGATAGCAATATATTGGAGATTGGTATATCCTCATTTCAATTAAGCCCCAAGACTGTATATGCAATATATCTGCCAAGTGTGCTTTACATAGAGCAGATAGCAATATATTGGAGATTGGTATATCCTCATTTCAATTAAGCCCCAAGACTGTATATGCAATATATCTGCCAAATATGCTTTACATAGAGCAGATAGCAATATATTGGAGATTGGTGTATCCTTATTTCAATTAAGCCCCAAGACTGTATATGCAATATATCTGCCAAGTGTGCTTTACATAGAGCAGATAGCAATATATTGGAGATTGGTATATCCTCATTTCAATTAAGCCCCAAGACTGTATATGCAATATATCTGCCAAGTGTGCTTTACATAGAGCAGATAGCAATATATTGGAGATTGGTGTATCCTCATTTCAATTAAGCCCCAAGACTGTATATGCAATATATCTGCCAAGTGTGCTTTACCTAGAGCAGATAGCAATATATTGGAGATTGGTATATCCTCATTTCAATTAAGCTCAAAGACTGTATATGCAATATATCTGCCAAGTGTGGTTTACATAGAGCAGATAGCAATATATTGGAGTTTGGTATATCCTCATTTCAATTAAGCCCCAAGACTGTATACGCAATATATCTGCCAAATATGCTTTACATAGAGCAGATAGCAATATATTGGAGATTGGTGTATCCTTATTTCAATTAAGCCTCAAGACTGTATATGCAATATATCTGCTAAGTGTGCTTTACATAGAGCAGATAGCAATATATTGGAGATTGGTATATCCTCATTTCAATTAAGCCCCAAGACTGTATATGTAATATATCTGCCAAGTGTGCTTTACATAGAGCAGATAACAATATATTGGAGATTGGTATATCCTCATTTCAATTAAGCCCCAAGACTGTATATGCAATATATCTGCCAAGTGTGCTTTACATAGAGCAGATAGCAATATATTGGAGATTGGTATATCCTCATTTCAATTAAGCCCCAAGACTGTATATGCAATATATCTGCCAAGTGTGGTTTACCTAGAGCAGATAGCAATATGCTGGAGATTGGTATATCCTCATTACAATTAAGCCCCAAAACTGTATATGCAATATATCTGCCAAGTGTGCTTTACCTAGAGCAGATAGCAATATATTGGAGATTGGTATATCCTCATTTCAATTAAGCTCAAAGACTGTATATGCATTATATCTGCCAAGTGTGGTTTACATAGAGCAGATAGCAATATATTGGAGTTTGGTATATCCTCATTTCAATTAAGCCCCAAGACTGTATATGCAATATATCTGCCAAATATGCTTTACATAGAGCAGATAGCAATATATTGGAGATTGGTATATCCTCATTTCAATTAAGCCCCAAGACTGTATATGCAATATATCTGCCAAGTGTGCTTTACCTAGAGATGATAGCAACATATTGGAGATTGGTATATCCTCATTTCAATTAAGCCCCAAGACTGTATATGCAATATATCTGCCAAGTGTGCTTTACATAGAGCAGATAGCAAGATATTGGATATTGGTATATCCTCATTTCAATTAAGCCCCAAGACTGTATATGCAATATATCTGCCAAGTGTGGTTTACATAGAGCAGATAGCAATATATTGGAGATTGTTATATCCTCATTTCAATTAAGCCCCAAGACTGTATATGCAATATATCTGCCAAGTGTGCTTTACATAGAGCAGATAGCAATATATTGGAGATTGGTATATCCTCATTTCAATTAAGCCCCAAGACTGTACATGCACTATATCTGCCAAGTGTGCTTTACATAGAGCAGATAGCAATATATTGGAGATTGGTATATCCTCATTTCAATTAAGCCCCAAGACTGTATATGCAATATAACTGCCAAGTGTGCTTTACATAGAGCAGATAGCAATATATTGGAGATTGGTGTATCCTCATTTCAATTAAGCCCCAAGACTGTATTTGCAATATATCTGCCAAGTGTGCTTTACCTAGAGCAGATAGCAATATATTGGAGATTGGTATATCCTCATTTCAATTAAGCTCAAAGACTGTATATGCAATATATCTGCCAAGTGTGGTTTACATAGAGCAGATAGCAATATATTGGAGTTTGGTATATCCTCATTTCAATTAAGCCCCAAGACTGTATACGCAATATATCTGCCAAATATGCTTTACATAGAGCAGATAGCAATATATTGGAGATTGGTGTAACCTTATTTCAATTAAGCCCCAAGACTGTATATGCAATATATCTGCCAAGTGTGCTTTACATAGAGCAGATAGCAATATATTGGAGATTGGTATATCCTCATTTCAATTAAGCCCCAAGACTGTATATGTAATATATCTGCCAAGTGTGGTTTACATAGAGCAGATAGCAATATATTGGAGATTGGTATATCCTCATTTCAATTAAGCCCCAAGACTGTATATGCAATATATCTGCCAAGTGTGCTTTACATAGAGCAGATAGCAATATATTGGAGATTGGTATATCCTCATTTCAATTAAGCCCCAAGACTGTATATGCAATATATCTGCCAAGTGTGCTTTACATAGAGCAGATAGCAATATATTGGAGATTGGTATATCCTCATTTCAATTAAGCCCCAAGACTGTATATGCAATATATCTGCCAAGTGTGCTTTACATAGAGCAGATAGCAATATATTGGAGATTGGTATATCCTCATTTCAATTAAGCCCCAAGACTGTATATGCAATATATCTGCCACGTGTGGTTTACCTAGAGCAGATAGCAATATGCTTGAGATTGGTATATCCTCATTACAATTAAGCCCCAAGACTGTATATGCAATATATCTGCCAAGTGTGCTTTACCTAGAGCAGATAGCAATATATTGGAGATTGGTATATCCTCATTTCAATTAAGCTCAAAGACTGTATATGCAATACATCTGCCAAGTGTGGTTTACATAGAGCAGATAGCAATATATTGAAGTTTGGTATATCCTCATTTCAATTAAGCCCCAAGACTGTATATGCAATATATCTGCCAAATATGCTTTACATAGAGCAGATAGCAATATATTGGAGATTGGTGTATCCTTATTTCAATTAAGCCCCAAGACTGTATATGCAATATATCTGCCAAGTGTGCTTTACATAGAGCAGATAGCAATATATTGGAGATTGGTATATCCTCATTTCAATTAAGCCCCAAGACTGTATATGCAATATATCTGCCAAGTGTGCTTTACATAGAGCAGATAGCAATATATTGGAGATTGGTATATCCTCATTTCAATTAAGCCCCAAGACTGTATATGCAATATATCTGCCAAGTGTGCTTTACATAGAGCAGATAGCAATATATTGGAGATTGGTATATCCTCATTTCAATTAAGCCCCAAGACTGTATATGCAATATATCTGACAAGTGTGCTTTACATAGAGCAGATAGCA
This sequence comes from Meconema thalassinum, assembly GCA_946902985.2. Lineage (NCBI taxonomy): Eukaryota > Metazoa > Arthropoda > Insecta > Orthoptera > Tettigoniidae > Meconema > Meconema thalassinum. Next base: position 1,852,217,307 of record OX336388.2, read on the forward strand.
ATATATTGGAGATTGGAATATCCTCATTTCAATTAAGCCCCAAGACTGTATATGCAATATATCTGCCAAGTGTGCTTTACATAGAGCAGATAGCAATATATTGGATATTGGTATATCCTCATTTCAATTAAGCCCCAAGACTGTATATGCAATATATCTGCCAAGTGTGCTTTACTTAGAGCAGATAGCAATATATTGGAGATTGGTATATCCTCATTTCAATTAAGCTCAAAGACTGTATATGCAATATATCTGCCAAGTGTGGTTTACATAGAGCAGATAGCAATATATTGGAGTTTGGTATATCCTCATTTCAATTAAGCCCCAAGACTGTATATGCAATATATCTGAAAATATGCTTTACATAGAGCAGATAGCAATATATTGGAGATTGGTGTATCCTTATTTCAATTAAGCCCCAAGACTGTATATGCAATATATCTGCCAAGTGTGCTTTACATAGAGTAGATAGCAATATATTGGAGATTGGTATATCCTCATGTCAATTAAGCCCCAAGACTGTATATGCAATATATCTGCCAAGTGTGCTTTACATAGAGCAGATAGCAATATATTGGAGATTGGTATATCCTCATTTCAATTAAGCTCCAAGACTGTATATGCAATATATCTGCCAAGTGTGCTTTACCTAGAGATGATAGCAACATATTGGAGATTGGTTTATCCTCATTTCAATTAAGCCACAAGACTGTATATGCAATATATCTGCCAAGTGTGGTTTACATAGAGCAGATAGCAATATATTGGAGATTGGTATATCCTCATTTCAATTAAGCCCCAAGACTGTATATGCAATATATCTGCCAAGTGTGCTTTACATAGAGCAGATAGCAATATATTGGAGATTGGTATATCCTCATTTCAATTAAGCCCCAAGACTGTATATGCAATATATCTGCCAAGTGTGCTTTACATAGAGCAGATAGCAACATATTGGAGATTGGTATATCCTCATTTCAATTAAGCTCCAAGACTGTATATGCAATATATCTGCCAAGTGTGCTTTACCTAGAGATGATAGCAACATATTGGAGATTGGTTTATCCTCATTTCAATTAAGCCACAAGACTGTGTATGCAATATATCTGCCAAGTGTGGTTTACATAGAGCAGATAGCAATATATTGGAGATTGGTATATCCTCATTTCAATTAAGCCCCAAGACTGTATATGCAATATATCTGCCAAGTGTGCTTTACATAGAGCAGATAGCAATATATTGGAGATTGGTATATCCTCATTTCAATTAAGCCCCAAGACTGTATATGCAATATATCTGCCAAGTGTGCTTTACATAGAGCAGATAGCAATATATTGGAGATTGGTATATCCTCATTTCAATTAAGCCCCAAGACTGCATATGCAATATATCTGCCAAGTGTGCTTTACATAGAGCAGATAGCAATATATTGGAGATTGGTATATCCTCATTTCAATTAAGCCCCAAGACTGTATATGCAATATATCTGCCAAATATGCTTTACATAGAGCAGATAGCAACATATTGGAGATTGGTATATCCTCATTTCAATTAAGCTCCAAGACTGTATATGCAATATATCTGCCAAGTGTGCTTTACCTAGAGATGATAGCAACATATTGGAGATTGGTTTATCCTCATTTCAATTAAGCCACAAGACTGTGTATGCAATATATCTGCCAAGTGTGGTTTACATAGAGCAGATAGCAATATATTGGAGATTGGTATATCCTCATTTCAATTAAGCCCCAAGACTGTATATGCAATATATCTGCCAAGTGTGCTTTACATAGAGCAGATAGCAATATATTGGAGATTGGTATATCCTCATTTCAATTAAGCCCCAAGACTGTATATGCAATATATCTGCCAAGTGTGCTTTACATAGAGCAGATAGCAATATATTGGAGATTGGTATATCCTCATTTCAATTAAGCCCCAAGACTGCATATGCAATATATCTGCCAAGTGTGCTTTACATAGAGCAGATAGCAATATATTGGAGATTGGTATATCCTCATTTCAATTAAGCCCCAAGACTGTATATGCAATATATCTGCCAAATATGCTTTACATAGAGCAGATAGCAATATATTGGAGATTGGTATATCCTCATTTCAATTAAGCCCCAAGACTGTATTTGCAATATATCTGCCAAGTGTGCTTTACATAGAGCAGATAGCAATATATTGGAGATTGGTATATCCTCATTTCAATTAAGCCCCAAGACTGTATATGCAATATATCTGCCAAATATGCTCTACATAGTGAAACGTTTTGCTAGCCCCTAACTGTTGGGTGAGAAATGTAACTGTTTACCTTTGCCTAAGCTATGTTGTTTTAATGGGTGCCAAGACCTCAACCCAATGTTGAAATCTAAATTTGTATTTAACAACGTCTAGCTCTGGGAGAACACCTTCAAGAATCTATTCACTCAGATCGTGGTATGATTTGATCATTAACCCAACAAACAATTGTATCAGGAGAAGGAATTGGTCTATATCTAATGCTACCTACTGAAAGCAAAGATTGCATTGTAAAAGAAATGAATTTATTATATAAAACAAGTATAGCAAAATTAATAATAATAATAAGTATAAAATTTAAATTGGAGCATTGTGATTTGAATATTACCGATAGAAAATTACGTGAAAACGGAGTCTGATAAATTGATTTTACTCTTATTCCCAAGCTATGAAGTTACTGAAATATGAAATATAAAACAAAGAGAAATGAGAGATTGCGTATTTCTGCGTCATTCGCGCTTACCGGTGGAAATTGCCAAAGCATTTCCCTCGTACTGGATGATGCTGTGAGCTTCCCACAGTCTCCTGGATGTAGTCATCTTCGTCGATGTTTGATGATATACTGGTAGATTAGATAATTCTATGGTCCGTACATCGGACCCAAACACACGTACAACCACACTGGTTAAGTTTTACAAAAGTTAGTCCTCCAATCCACGGAACATCGGAGCGATTCCCGCGTACAACCGTACTCGTTAAGTTCTACACAGATAGTCCTCGTTCCACGGAACATCGGAGCGACTCCCGCGTATAACCACACTCGGCAAGAACTACACAGATTGTCGCTAACTCCACCGAACATCGGAGCCACTCGCACGCGCACCCATACTCGTCAAGTATTTCACAGATTGTCCTCGTTCCACGGCGCGTCGAACGATATATGCACCTGTCGGCTCCCGCACTCTTCAGCCGACTTCAGCTTACGTGGTCTCCACTGATTGGCTGAGCACGCCGCTACTTCCCCTCCTCTGGTTCATTACCTACGGCCCGCGGAGGGTGAAGTCGATTTCCGTTCCATACATTCGCCTTTCCTTGACGATGCGACCCAGCCTTGCGTAATACTTCCTGACAAGATTAAGCTTGTATTTGAATTCCCCGTGACTCATCTCTCTCAAATACCCTAACTGACAAAACTCCGTAAAATTCCGTAATCAGATAATTTTCTATGATATCGTCGTTTCTTAATAATTTGCTTGATAGCGTTTTCTAAGACATAGAAAACCTATCTAAATGCGAATAATTTTTATAAAATGCTCCGAAAATACCTTAATTATAATTATAATAAATTAATAATAATAATAAATTAACATGACAATTTATCTTGGCTGAACAATTTGCCGCGTAAATAAATAGAGAATGGCTTCCTACTGACTTATGCCAGTGGCATGAAAACCCCTCGAAAAACACGTTACAATAGAGCAGATAGCAATATATTGGAGATTGGTGTATCCTCATTTCAATTAAGCCCCAAGACTGTATATGCAATATATCTGCCAAGTGTGCTTTACATAGAGCAGATAGCAATATATTGGAGATTGGTATATCCTTATTTCAATTAAGCCCCAAGACTGTATATGCAATATATCTGCCAAGTGTGGTTTACATAGAGCAGATAGCAATATATTGGAGTTTGGTATATCCTCATTTCAATTAAGCCCCAAGACTGTATATGCAATATATCTGCCAAATATGCTTTACATAGAGCAGATAGCAATATATTGGAGTATGGTGTATCCTCATTTCAATTAAGCCCCAAGACTGTATATGCAATATATCTGCCAAGTGTGCTTTACGTAGAGCAGATAGCAATATATTGGAGATTGGTATATCCTCATTTCAATTAAGCCCCAAGACTGTATATGCAATATATCTGCCAAGTGTGCTTTACATAGAGCAGATAGCAATATATTGGAGATTGGTATATCCTCATTTCAATTAAGCCCCAAGACTGTATATGCAATATATATTCCAAGTGTGCTTTACCTAGAGATGATAGCAACATATTGGAGATTGGTATATCCTCATTTCAATTAAGCCCCAAGACTGTATATGCAATATATCTGCCAAGTGTGGTTTACATAGAGCAGATAGCAATATATTGGAGATTGGTATATCCTCATTTCAATTAAGCCCCAAGACTGTATATGCAATATATCTGCCAAGTGACAAGAACAATTGGGAACAACATCAAAATCCTGCAACTAAATATTGAAGGCATTAGTCGATCAAAGAGTGATTACCTATCAAGAATTCTCCGTGAGAACAGGATAGACCTAGTCTTGATACAGGAAACTCATACAGCCACCGAAGATGATCTCCAGAAAAGAGGGAAAATTCATGGTTACTCCGTTGTAGGTGCAACATATGATGGCGTGTATGGTGTCGCGACATATGCACGAAACAACTTGGATGATGTTAGTCTCAGTTCCGCTTCTACAGATGACAACATTCACCTTGTAGTTGTTAAAGTTCAAGATTTAACAGTAATCAACATCTACAAACCACCTACAATCTCCTGGCAACCTACAGTGATTCCTGTCACTGCAGACCATCCTGCCATTTACGCAGGGGACTTCAACAGCCACCATGAAAACTGGAATTATGCCCAAAACGATCCTTGTGGCATAGATCTCGTTAGCTGGGCTGAAGAACACCATTTACACCTAATATTTGATGCCAAGGATAAAGGAACATTTAAATCAGCCGCCTGGAAGCATGACTACAACCCAGACCTGTGCTTTGTGACCCAAAACAGTAATTATCAAACTCTGCCCACTAGGAGAATAATAATGGACAACTTTCCACGTAGTCAACACAGACCAATACTGTTAGATATAGGAATTTCTGTGCCCTTGATATCTACACTGCCAAGACCCCGATGGAATTTTAGCAAGGCGGATTGGGTTAAATTTACAAAAGAAGTAGATCAATGTATCAGATGGATTCCAGCAAAAAGTAGCTCCTACCATAGATTTGTTGGACTGATTACCTCAATAGCCAAGAAACATATTCCACGGGGGTTTAGGAAAGAATATGTCCCAGGATGGAACGAGCAGAGCGAATATCTTTTTAATGAGTATATTGAATCAGGTGACCAAGAAGTTGCTGAGGAACTTCTGCATAGCTTGGATGCTTCACGGAAGCAGAAATGGGTGGATACTGTTGAAGGGCTGAACTTCCAACACTCAAGCAGGAAAGCTTGGAATCTCCTGAGGAAACTTGGAGGGAGCTCATCTGGAGGACGAGACAAGCCTGACATTACACCTGATACAATTGCTAGTCACATTATTTCAACCTCACGAGCGACTCGAGACAAACTCCATACTAAGATGGTGAAGAAGGAACTCAGACACCTTAAAACATCATCTCCACAGACATCATCCTTTGCAGCTGCCTTCAACCGTGAAGAAATAGACGTAGCAATAAAAGACTTGAAAAGCGGAAAGGCTCCTGGCTTTGATGGCATCCATCCTGAGTTCCTAATTAACCTAGGCCACAATGCTAGGAACTGGCTCGCTAGCTTTTTCAGTGATATCTTGAAACTGGGGGCGATACCTAAAGAATTTAAGAAAAGCAAGATTATTGCCATTTTGAAACCTGGAAAACCAAACGATCAACCCGGAAATTATAGACCAATAGCTTTACTGAACTGCTGTTACAAACTCCTAGAACGACTGATTTACAACAGAATCTGCCCTATAATCACCCAACACATTCCTATTGAACAAGCAGGCTTCAGACCAAAACGCAGCTGCTGTGACCAAATTCTTACCCTTACCTCATATATAGAGGCTGGTTTTCAACTGCAACTGAAAACTTCTGTTGCATTTTTAGACCTCTCAGCTGCTTACGATACAGTTTGGAAAGAAGGGTTAATATACAAACTACACCGAGTGATTTCTTGTAAAACAACTGTCAAGCTCATCACGAACATGCTCAGTGACAGGATCTTCCAAGTGATCATGGGAACACAAATAAGCAAGCAAAGGAAACTGAACAACGGTCTTCCACAAGGATCGGTTCTAGCTCCACTCCTCTTTAACCTATACATATCAGATCTACCGGAAACTCAGTCAAAGAAGTTCTGCTATGCTGACGATATAGCTCTTGCCACAAGGCACAGCAGCATCAGTGAAACTGAAAAAACGCTTGGAGAGGACATGGCTATCCTTGAAAGGTATTTCGTCAAGTGAAGACTTAAGCCAAGCTTAACTAAAACTGAGGTATCCTGTTTTCATCTCAACAACAAAATGGCAAACAATGTAATTCAAGTACCCTTTGGAGGAACTATCCTCAGGAACAACAAATTTCCTAAGTATTTGGGCATTACCCTGGATCGCACCCTTTCTTTCAGAAAACACCTTGAGAATACAGCAGCTAAAATAAAAAGTCGCAACAACATCCTCGACAAACTTTGTGGCACATCGTGGGGAGCCTCTGCAGAAACCCTAAGGAGTTCTGCTATAAGTCTTGTCTTCTCTGTGGCTGAATATTGTGCTCCAGTATGGATAAATAGTCCTCATGTGAAACTGATTGATACCCAGCTCAACAATACCATGCAGAAGATCAGCGGAGTCATCAGACCCACTCCCTCTTATTGGCTTCCTGTCCTCAGCCACATTATGCCACCTCACCTGCGGAGAAAAGTCGCTCTTCTCAGAGAATATGACAAGATCATGGCTAATTTGGACCTTCCCATTCAAGATGACATCCCAGATCTTCAGAGAGGCAGGCTGAAGTCCAGACATCCGCCAATTGTTTTTGCACAGGAACTAACTGAGAACCAGTTTAATCCATTCAACGAATGGAAAGGAGAGTGGACTCTCAATACTGACCACCTGCTTTGGCCTCTACTTTCCAAAAACAGTCCAGTTCCAGGATTTCACCTCCCAAGGAGGGCATTGACTGCTCTAAATAGGATCCGCACAAATACCGGAATCTGCGCAGAGTCCTTGTTCAGATGGGGCAAAGTTCCGTACCCGCAGTGTGACTGCGGGGCTCCTTCCCAGTCTATACAACACATTGCATTCGAGTGCAGACTGCGGGCCTATGAAGGTGATCCACTGGACTTTATTCAGGCCACACCTTCTGTGATACTGTGGCTGGATAGTTTGGACTTAAAAATATAGATATGTTGCTGTTTCTTGTCATGTGTATTTATGTATATATTGTATATAGTACTTTCTGTCATCTTTCAATCTTGTTTCTGCATGCAAAAGTCATACGATAAATAAATAAATAAATAAATCTGCCAAGTGTGCTTTACATAGAGCAGATAGCAATATATTGGAGATTGGTATATCCTCATTTCAATTAAGCCCCAAGACTGTATATGCAATATATCTGCCAAGTGTGCTTTACATAGAGCAGATAGCAATATATTGGAGATTGGTATATCTGCATTTCAATTAAGCCCCAAGACTGTATATGCAATATATCTGCCAAGTGTGCTTTACCTAGAGATGATAGCAACATATTGGAGATTGGTATATCCTCATTTGAATTAAGCCCCAAGACTGTATATGCAATATATCTGCCAAGTGTGCTTTACCTAGAGATGATAGCAACATATTGGAGATTGGTATATCCTCATTTCAATTGAGCCCCAAGACTGTATATGCAATATTTACCTCATCAACAATCCTACATCAGTTTTCCTCCATTGTCCAAGACTATCATAGATATTTTACCTCTTGCATTCATGTAAATTAATTTACAGCATTACAGTAGCAACTAATTGTCAGTAGAAGTTAACCTACATTTAGGCCAAGGTGGGAAATAAATAATTAAACATGATAGAATTTCCTATAACAATTACTTCTACAGTGTTTTCTATTCATAATTGATAAAATTTAATCAGGTGTAGATCCAGCCAATGGGTCAAGAGGTGGGGTGGTATGTGTGGGTGTCCTCTTTATTTTTTTACGGATTTAACATCCCATTTATCTACTGTGTTTTTGCAGATGCTGAGGTGCCAAGAATTTGCCCTGCAGTGGTTATTTATCATACCAGCAAATCTACTGATACAGGTCTCTCACATATACTTTAGCACCACTAATTGCCAACAGACAGTGCCAGGACTCAATCCCGCAACCTTGGGCACTCAAGTTGAAAGCCTTACCGATTGAACCACAAGGCTGGCTAAAAAAAAAAGTAAGTTCATACAATATACATGGTAAGGTGGTCTGGATTACGATATTTTCCAACAGAAAGGCTAGAAAGAGATTCAAGACTGATCTTAAAAGTATTTTTATTTTATAAAATATAAATGCTTTCCAATAGATCAACACGCTTGTACCCAAATTGTAAAGGGTATTATTCACTAATCCTGAAAAAAATGACAGATTAATTAATGACACCCATTACAATTTGGGTACAATCGTGTTGACCAATTGAGAAACATTTATATTTCATTTACTAAGGCAACACTGATAATAATGGCTTCCAACACGATAACATTATTTTTATTTTATTTTGAATTTAAAGTTGCGCTTCCATGGACTCCATCTTGAGGTAAGAATTCATGATGAAAACAAATGTAAAACAAAAATAATGGAATGCAGCCGAAAGAAATCTGAAACTCCTACGGATGTCAAATTGGCAGGTGAAAAGCTAAAGGAAGTAGGAGAGTTCTGTTACTTAGGAAGCAAAATAACCAGTGATGGATGAAGCAAAGAGGATATAAAAAATAGGTTGGCTCTGGCAAGGATAGCATTCTACAGAAAAGGAATCTGTTGACTTCGAATATAGATTTAGGTATTAGTGTAACGTGTTTTTCGTGGGGTTTTATGCAACTAGCATAAGTCAGTAGGAAGCCATTCTATATTTATTTACGCGGCAAATTGTTCAGCCAAGAGAATTTTTCATGTTAATTTATTATTATTATTAATTTATTATAATTATTATTTAGATATTTTCGGAGCATTTTATAAAAATTATTAGCATTCAGATAGGTTTTCTATGTATTAGAAAACACTATCAAGCAAATTATTACGAACGACGATATCATAGAAAATTATCTGATTACGGAATTTTACGGAGTTTTCGTCAGTTAGGGTATATCGAGAGACGTGACTCACGGGGATTTCAAATACAAGCTGATTCCTGTCGAGAAGCATGACGCAATCTTGGGCCGCAAGGTCTAGAAGAGGCGAATTGTTGAAACGGAAATCGACTTCTCCCTCTCGCGCGACGAGTGTAATGAGGCAGAGGAGGGGAACTAGCGGCGTGCTCAACCAATCAGTGAGGACCACGCAAGCTGAAGCCGGCTGTAGAGTGGGGGGGCCGACAGGTGAATATATCGTTCGACGCGCCGTGAGACGAGGACTATCTGTGAAATACTGGACGAGTATGGGTGCGCGTGCGAGTGGCTCCGATGTTCGGGGGAGTTAGAGGACAATCTGTGTAGAACTTGCAGTGTACGGTCGCAAGTGCGTGTCGCTCCGATGTTCAGTGGAGTTAGCGACGAACTTTTGTAAAACGTAACCAGTGCGGTTTTACGAGAGTTTGGGTCCGATGTACGGACCATAGAATTATCTAATCTACCAGAATATCAACATATAACGAAGAAGATGGCGACGTCCAGGAGACTGTGGGAAGCACACAGCATCATCAAGAACGAGGGAAATGCTTTGGCAATTTCCAGGGGTAAGCGCTAATGACGCAGAAATACGCAATCTCTCATTTTTCTTTGTTTTATATTTCATAATTCAGTAACTTCATAGCTTGGAAATAAGAGTAAAATCAATTTATCAGACTCCGTTTTCACGTAATTTTCTATCGGTAATATTCAAATCACAACGCTCCAATTTAAATGTTAAACTTATTATTATTAATTTTGCTATACTTGTTTTATATAATAAATTCATTTCTTTTACAATGCAATCTTTGCTTTCAGTAGGTAGCATTAGATATAGACCAATTCCTTCTCCTGATACAATTGTTTGTTGGGTTAATGATCAAATCATACCACGATCTGAGTGAATAGAGTCTTGAAGGTGTTCTGCCAGAGCTAGACGTTGTTAAATACAAATTTAGATTTCAACATTGCATTGAGGTCTTGGCGCCCATTAAAACAACATAGCTTAGGCAAAGGTAAACAGTTACATTTCTCACCCAACGGTGTGGGCTAGCAAACACGTTTCAATTGTCGCCGACAACTTGGGGCTGAAAACCTAATAACATTTGTGGAAGGAGAAGGGTATATATTTCTGTGCCTGTATTTTGGGGGTTATTTGTCTGTATCAGTGTATATCATTATGGGGGATGAGAAAGAAAGACAGATGAGGTTACGTAGTGGTCATCAACGGGAGAATGATGATACGAGCAGTATGTCGAGTGATGGTAGTACCGGGGTAGCGGAGGTAAATCCCGATACTGAAACAGGGAGTGTAGGGGGTCAACCAGAATTAAAAACTTTACTTCTCGAGTTCATGTATCAGAACAAAGTTAGTAGTGATGCCTTAAATGCAAAATTAGAACAAAACAGTAGGGAAAATAAAGAAAGTACAGATGCCTTAAATGCTAAATTAGAACAAAACAACGCTAAATTAGAACAAAACAGTAAGGAAAATAGAGAGAGTACTGAAACTTTAAATGCTAAATTAGAACAAAACAGTAGGGAAATGAGTGACAAATTCGAACTGATTAGAGGCGAGATCAGGGGGGTGATGGAAGAAAAGGCTAAAGAGATTATTGCAGATGTAGACAGAAAATTAGGAAAAGTACAGGAGGAGTTGGAAATTAGAATCAGTACACAGGCTGAAAATTTAAAAGAACTAGTGCAACTGGAAACACAGCAGGTCAAAAAGCAATTGGGGGGAGAAATTGACAAAATTCAGGTAGCTACTAAAGAGGTTAAGGAACAGCTGGGGGGTAGAATTGAGAAAGTCCACTCACAAATAGTTGCAGAAGTAAATGATTTAAGAGAGAGTAATAGAGAGAGCATTAGCAAGATTGAGGAGAAACAAGCAAAGCTATATGATAAAGTAGAAGAATCAGAAGGAAACATTAAATTAACAGTAAACAGTATTGAGAGGAAGGCTGAGGAGAAAATAGCAGAATTAGAATTAAAATTAAAAGCTAGGATCAGGCAAGAAAATAGTCAGAATAGGCCAGTTTTTGTGAATAGCACACACAGGGAGGTAGAACTGGGTAAGTTCAGCAATCGACAGGGGTGCCCAATGGAGTTCATGAACACTATAGAAAATAAATTCGGGGAGAGGTTGGAAAATGGTAGTATTGAGTGGTGCCAGGTAGTTGAAATTTTAGAACAAGTGTTTGTGGGGGAAACGAGGAATTGGTTTGCTGTCTACAGAGACAAGTTTACTGATATTAATGATTTTAAAATGAAATTCTGTGAAAAGTTCTGGAATGAGGTTATTCAGTCGCAGCATCGTGAGGGAGTAGTGTGTGGTAAATATAACCCTAAAGGAAGCTCCACCATGACCGAATACTTTTTAGGGCAGGTATTAGTGTGTAAATATCTGGATGGCTTGAAGGAGGAAAGTGATGTGGTAAGGTTGCTACTTAGGCACTTTCCCTATTGACGTCAGAAAAGTTGGATGGCGCAGCCACTCGGCAGAATGTTGAAACTGTAACATTGTGACTGGTGAGAAATATTTAGATGGTGGAGCATTGACTTCGTGATGGAAACAGAAAGAAATTTGTCAAATTCGAGGAGGTACTGCTCTGTATACGGTTGCAAATCGTATAAAACGGCTACGAAATATCTTCACTACTTTCCTGTACAAAAAGTTCAGAGAGAAAGATGGGCTTCGGCGCTGTCAATTGGAAAACGTGTTACATGTTACATGACAGTGTGCAGTCTGCATTTTTGTGAAGACGACTTCTTTCCACCGGTACTGTTGATTATTGATAGTTATTGTCTCTAATTTGTATTCACATGGATTTAGCTACATCAAAAATACTGATAAACGTATAGCCTATTACTTCTGTACCGTACAAAGAAGGTAATCCGCTCTTCGTAAACTAATTTTAGGGGTTCTTCCGATTGATAATAGCCGAATGGTTAGAAAACTTAAGAAAAATGCTGTTCCTAGCCTTAATTTGCCAGAGAATTTATATTTTTGCCTTTGAACAGCAAGTATGTAGGTCATTGAAGTATGATTTGGCTTGAATTGTGTTTATGGCTATGATCTCCCTACTGTTGAATTTAGTTAATTAAAATGTAAAATCTTAGTTTTAAGTACCGGTTTGGTGACCCATCATCCCAGGCAGGCCGGCAACACCTATACTACTCGGGCAGATAGGTCACTTAGCTGTAATTTTGAAGTTATAGTGATGTTAAGTATACATATGCGGTAATGTAGCAGGAGACCGGATCGGCCTAGGCTATTCTAACTTTAATTAGTTCCCATTTCCGGGTTTTACAGTTTTGAGTGCGAATAGTTGGTTTGAAAGTTGTACAACAGTAAGGAGAGTATGTTTTGTATAGGTTTTAATTGGTATTATGGTTTATGTCGAGCTGAGGATTGAATTTGGTTTGGCTTATAGTGTAGTTTTTGATCTGTTCCGTTTGCTTATGACAAGTTCAAATGGAGACTCCAGCTTTGTTAACTATCTGTATTTTAAATATTTAATTAAATATATTGATAAAGAGGATGTCTCCATTTTAACTTGCCTGTGGCAAGAGATTAATAAATTAACAATCTTGCCTTTGAACAGCAAGTATGTAGGTCAATATTTGCAATATTGAAGTATGATTTGAGCATCCCAAGTAACGCTTCTTTGAAACCAAAAAATTCATGCAAATTCAGGGTTGCTTGATTCAATTTATTATCAGGGAGTCGTCCTTTGTGTTATGTGAGATATATATATTGTGAAATTAATAAGAACATCGATACCGCTAGGCTCCCAAGTACAGGCTTCATATATGTAACAGCAGACAGTAAATTAACTATCTACATGTGGGTAATATTTTTAACTGGTAGTAATTAGGCACTGCATTTCAATTGATTATAAAAATATTTCTATCAATGAAAGGAAATATGTAGTATGTTGCCATAATAAATTAGAAGCCATAACAAACGCACACCCAATTACTTCACGTCACTATATCGCCGCCATATTGCAAACAGCTGACCGTAAGCTCCTCCCCCGTTTCGGACGTCAATAGGATCAAGGAGGCTGCTTGTATCCAGAATGTAAAGACTATATCACAAGTAGAAAATTTGTTAAGCACATTTGATGCACTAGGGAGAGGGGGTTATGAGGACAATTTCAACCGGAACCAGGGTAATAATAATAATAGACCTAATGAAGCCAGGCATCAAGAAGTTCAAGGGAACGGTGGCGAAGGGGCCAACGCTCAAAATAGAAATAATAATAATCAGCTATATCAGAACAGAGGAAATGGCTATGGTAATCAGTATCAAGGGAGGAACAATGATTTCAGGGGAAATCAAGGGAGAAACAATGATTTCAGGGGAAATCAAGGGAGAAATTATAATGACAATAATTACAACCAGAATAGGGGTCAAGGAAGAGGACAGCCTAGTGGTAGTAATATACAGCCAAACAATGACAACACAGCCCAGAACAACCAGACCAGTTTAGTAGTTAGTAGTACTACGGCCAGCTGTAGTGGTTCTTTAAACGCGAACCAGGCTGCGAAGTAAGGTCAGAATCTCAGTCTGTAGCATGCCCTGTCCATACAATTATACAGGAACCCTATGACCTAAATGTAAGAAATGAATTATTACATGAACTAAATGATGAAGGTATTATTCAGGAAGTGGTTAGTAAGAGCCCCATAGTTAAATTTAACGTGTCCGAGGCGTACACAGATGTTTTAATTGATAGTGGTTGTATGAAGAGTTGCATAAGTAGTGCATTTTATGATAAAATGAAAGGAACTGGAGTAAATTTTGAGGAGATGCCAATTAAAAGCACTTTTGTTATCACAGCTGTTGGGAAGAGGTCTAAAGTAATTTCTAAGCAAGTTTTAGTAGACATTAAAATTAATAATCATGTAGAGAAGCAGATTTGTCTTGTAATTCCAAATTTAGTATTCAGTGTTATCTTGGGTTCAGAGTGGCTAAGTAGAGTGTCGGGTAACTTATGTTATGATGTAGGGAGTTTGAAATTTAAATGGGGAGATTCTGAAGTAGAAGTATCGTTCAATGACCAAATTCAGAGAAGTAGTGTTGTAGGTGTGATTTGTACTTTAAATGAGATATCGCCAGCCGTAGAGCGGGGTTCTCCATGTTTTGTGGGCAGTGTGATTACGAACGGAAGTCTAGAGGACTCGTTACGTGAAGCTGCATTTCAGGGAAATATAGAGGATGAACAGTGTGTTCGGCTCTATGATGTGTTATTGTGTAATAGGAGAGTTTTTGAGGATCGCATTGGTATGGCCAATTGCTATACACATTCATTGAACGTTATTGATAGGTCAGTATTCACAGGACATAGATATCCTGTACCTTTCGCTTATCAGAGTGCAGTTGAGGCACAAATTAATCAGATGCTTGAAGATGGGATTATTGAGCACTCTAACAGTCCGTATGTTAATTCTTTGATAACGGTACCCAAGACCGACGGCACTGTTCGTATTTGTTTAGACGCTCGTTTGGTTAACAGTAGAATTAGTTCAGATCAGCTGAAATCTATGTCAATAGAGGAATTAATGCAAACATTTGAGGGGAAGAAGTATTTCACTTGTGTAGATTTGAGTTCCAGTTTTTGGCAAGTGCCACTTATGTACGAAGATAGACCATTTACAGCTTTTAGTCATAAATATAACCTTTATCAATTTTGTAGAACACCTTATGGGTTAAAGAGTAGTTCAGCAGCTTTAATTAGGGCTTTAAACATCGCATTAGGGGATGACACAGGAGAGTTTGTAACCATTTACATAGATGATATGGTAATTAGTTCACGCAGTTTTGAGGAGCATCTACTTCATTTAGATATAGTTTTTCAGAAGTTAGATCAGGCAGGGTTCACTTTGAAGCTGTCTAAGTCGTCATTCTGTCAGTCAGAAGTGACATTTTTAGGTCATAGAGTGTCAAGTAGAGGTGTAACACCAGAAGAAAGTAGGGTTAATAAGATACTTAACGCAGAGGTGCCACAGAATGTTAAACAGTTAAAAACTTACCTGGGAATTTGCAACTTTTTCAGGAGGTTCGTTCTTAAATACTCAGGGTTGGTAGAACCATTCAGGGAATTGCTTAAAAGTGGGACTCGGTGGAGATGGGAGTCCAAGCATGAACAGGCTTTTAGAGCGCTGAAGGAAGGTTTTGAGAAAGCTGTAGTGCTGAAATATCCGTTAAAAGATAAGGAATATGTGGTTATGACAGATGCCTCACATATAGGCATTGCTGGAGTATTATGTCAGAAAGATGATGAGGGTAATCTGTGCATTGTATCTTTAGCCTCGCGAGGACTGACAGCAGCGGAGAAAAGATACACGATTACTGAGTTAGAGCTTTTAGGTATTGTTTTCAGTTTAGGAAAATTTAGAATGTATTTAGTAGGGGGGAAATTTGAGATCCACACAGATCACCATGCATTACTGTATATGAGGACTTGTAAACTCAGTTCTAACAGAGTTAGTAGGTGGATTCTTGCTCTGCAGGAATACGAATTCACAGTAAAATATATTAAAGGTAAAGATAACATTCTTGCAGACATGCTATCGAGGGACACTAATTTATGTAGGGATTATCCTGTGGTTAAAGCAGAGGACGGTATTTTAATATGTGCATGTGTGGACAGTAGCAACAGGGCATCGTTACAGACACTGAGTAATATGCTAGTGGAGCAACGTGATGACGTTAAGTTAAAGGAGCCACTGGCTAGGTTGGAAATAGGTGAAGAAGAGTATGTGAAAGTAGGACGGTTCACGTACAAGATGCAGGATGGGCTTCTTGCAAGGAAATGTAGGAATAATCGGTGGGCAATATGTGTTCCTGCCACTTTGCGGGAGGAGCTAATTTGGTTCATTCATAGGGAATTAGGACACTTTGGTGCTGCCAAGGTCTTCTATGAAATTGGTCGTGACTTCATTTGGAGTAAAATGGGAAGGGACGTTAGGAGGATTTTAGCTAAGTGTGACACCTGTCAAAGGAGTAAATATCCAGTTAAATATTTAGTGGGGGAGAGATCTGCAGTTCTCACCAGTAGTCCCGGCGAACTACTGTGTGTGGATTTATTTGGCCCGATCGTTAAAGGACAGTACGGCTACGAGTACATTTTTATAGTTATTGACGCTTTTAGTAAGTATGTCAAGCTATATCCGCTAAGGAAAGCCACGGGACTAGCGTGTAGCCGTCTGATCATTAATAAGTATATACCTGAGTTTGGCATTCCTCTCAGGATACTATCTGACAGTGGACCACAGTTTACTGCAAAGAAATGGAGAACCAGTATGCAGGAAGCTGGTATAACACACGTTCATTCCTCTGTAAGGTACCCTCAGGGTAATTCTGCAGAGCGTCCATTAAGGGAAGTGGCTCGTCTTTTTCGGACTCTAGTGCATGACAAGCATGCGGCCTGGGTTGGACATCTTCCCAAGGTCGAGACTTGGCTGAATTCTGTCCAGCATGAGAGCACGAAATTGACGCCATACGAAGTTCACTTCGGAAAAAGACCACAAAATGAACTAGCGAGGGTGTTGGGATTAAATGAGGGTAAGCAACCGGGGATGGATTACATTGTCCAGTTGGCGAAACAGAATTTATCTAAGTCAGCACAAAAGAGAATTCGCCAACAAAAAGAAACTAAATTTGACCTATTCGAGCCGGGAGACAGAGTCTTACTTAGAGTGCCGAAACAGTCAAATAAGCTAGAGAAAGTCATGTCCAAGTTCTTTTATCTCTACGAGGGCCCATTTATAGTTTCCAAACGTATTGGCAAAACAGCATATGTGCTGGAGAATAGTGAGGGAAACAGATTATACGGAACGTATAATATACATAGTCTACGAAAATATGTGTCATAAAGTGAGTGTGTTTAGCTGGCGAGCCAGCCTATCAAATGAGTAAGTGTGGTATTTGGTGCGTGGGAGGAGTTGGTCTTCCAGGCAGGCGTATCAGAAGTCACACAGGGGGGTAGTATGTAAGTAAATGAGAGTTTTTAAGGTACAGGGAAATATGACGGGATTGTCGGATGCTGTTGAGCACTAAATTGTCTCGATGCACCAAGGCCATTTTGGCAGCGCTGATGGGTTCCCATTTATCTCCAAGAGATGGGGGAGCGCTTGTATAGGGCTTGTTAGCTTAAGGCGTCCACGAGATAAAAGATGGGCCATCAGAATGCGAGACAGTCCTTCATGAAACTCATACATATCAGCACACGTGATTTCTGTTTACGGCCTCGCCATGTAAGATTTGTAAGTGTGTAATTTAAGATAATTTGTACAATGGTATTATTTGTGTGAGGAGAAATGGTCTGTGTTGAGAACTAGTATTAAGTAGAATATGGTGTACGGGAACTTAACAAGACAGGGCGATTACGGCACAGAAATATTTGGTGTTATATGTAATGCGCATTTACTGTATTTTTTTTTCAGAAGTCAATATTAATTTAATCTACTTTAAAGAGAGATTAAGTATTATGGTCACGAGGCGCTGCCACAATAGTGTGATCGTGTGCTCAGTGATATGTGGAATTAAATGTCACCATAAGGAGGGGACCTCCAGTGAAATTAGGAAGTTCTATGGTGATATAAATATATCAGAACACCTTCAATGCGTGTGATATGACATCATAAATACATAGTGCTCACACATTAATTATGTCTATTTCTCCAACATAGAGAAATTGGAGAGGCGGAAATATCCGTGGAACACTTCTATATGTAAAACATTGGACTGGTTGCAAAGTGCAATCCATAGTGACAACGAACTTTGACGCAAAGTGCGTGAAGAAAAATTATGAGTGTATATATCTGTAATTTAGGGTGATTTCATTTATGTAATATGTATTTTGGATGGGGTTTATTAACGTGTCTGGGATAATCGGATAATGGACCGTCGTCACGGTAAATGATCCGATGATCCGAGGCGAATATGTAACGTGTTTTTCGTGGGGTTTTATGCAACTGGCATAAGTCAGTAGGAAGCCATTCTATATTTATTTACGCGGCAAATTGTTCAGCCAAGAGAATTTTTCATGTTAATTTATTATTATTATTAATTTATTATAATTATTATTTAGATATTTTCGGAGCATTTTATAAAAATTATTAGCATTTAGATAGGTTTTCTATGTATTAGAAAACACTATCAAGCAAATTATTACGAACGACGATATCATAGAAAATTATCTGATTACGGAATTTTACGGAGTTTTCGTCAGTTAGGGTATATCGAGAGACGTGACTCACGGGGATTTCAAATACAAGCTGATTCCTGTCGAGAAGCATGACGCAATCTTGGGTCGCAAGGTCTAGAAGAGGCGAATTGTTGAAACGGAAATCGACTTCTCCCTCTCGCGCGACGAGTGTAATGAGGCAGAGGAGGGGAACTAGCGGCGTGCTCAACCAATCAGTGAGGACCACGCAAGCTGAAGCCGGCTGTAGAGTGGGGGGGGCCGACAGGTGAATATATCGTTCGACGCGCCGTGAGACGAGGACTATCTGTGAAATACTGGACGAGTATGGGTGCGCGTGCGAGTGGCTCCGATGTTCGGGGGAGTTAGAGGACAATCTGTGTAGAACTTGCAGTGTACGGTCGCAAGTGCGTGTCGCTCCGATGTTCAGTGGAGTTAGCGACGAACTTTTGTAAAACGTAACCAGTGCGGTTTTACGAGAGTTTGGGTCCGATGTACGGACCATAGAATTATCTAATCTACCAGAATATCAACATATAACGAAGAAGATGGCGACGTCCAGGAGACTGTGGGAAGCACACAGCATCATCAAGAACGAGGGAAATGCTTTGGCAATTTCCAGGGGTAAGCGCTAATGACGCAGAAATACGCAATCTCTCATTTTTCTTTGTTTTATATTTCATAATTCAGTAACTTCATAGCTTGGAAATAAGAGTAAAATCAATTTATCAGACTCCGTTTTCACGTAATTTTCTATCGGTAATATTCAAATCACAACGCTCCAATTTAAATGTTAAACTTATTATTATTAATTTTGCTATACTTGTTTTATATAATAAATTCATTTCTTTTACAATGCAATCTTTGCTTTCAGTAGGTAGCATTAGATATAGACCAATTCCTTCTCCTGATACAATTGTTTGTTGGGTTAATGATCAAATCATACCACGATCTGAGTGAATAGAGTCTTGAAGGTGTTCTGCCAGAGCTAGACGTTGTTAAATACAAATTTAGATTTCAACATTGCATTGAGGTCTTGGCGCCCATTAAAACAACATAGCTTAGGCAAAGGTAAACAGTTACATTTCTCACCCAACGGTGTGGGCTAGCAAACACGTTTCATTAGGAAGACTTTTTGAAAGCCTTTGTCTGGAGTGTGGCATTCTATGGAAGTGAAACTTGGATTGTTGGCGCAGCAGAAAAGAGGAGAATAGAAGTGTTTGAAATGTGGTGTTACAGGAGAATGATGAAGATCAGATGGGTAGATAGAGTAACAAATGAATAGGTATTAGGACAAGTGGGGGAGGAGATATGTTTGTGGCGACTGCTAATGATAGGACACATACTAAGACACCGACATAGCAAACTTTGTTATTGGGAAGGAAGGGTTGAGGACAGGAACTGTAGGGGTAGACCAAGGTTATAATATGTTAAACAGATTGTCTCGGATGTAAGGCGTGGTAGCTAGATGAAAAGATTAGCTCAGGACGGGGAGGAATGGAGAGTTGCATCAAACCAGTCAAAAGACTGAATACTCAAACACACATAATAATAATAATATTCCCATTGTGTGATTTAATCAGCTCGTTAGAATGACCTGCCTCAAACAAAATTACCCACAGCAGAGTAATCTTTGAAAGGACTATTGATGGCCCATACAGTAATATGAGCTGCCACACGGTAGAACAATGGCACCAATTATAAATAATGCCTACACCAGTGCTCAGCCCAGCTTTAAAGATATGCATCATTTATGTTGATGAAACACCCACTGCAGAACAGAGTCATGATTATGTAGAATATGGATTGCAGTTACTCTATAACAGTGGTTCTTAACCAGTAGTCCGCGAGTGCTTCGGGAGTGGTCCGTGGGAGAAAACAAGCACGTATAAAAAAAGAGGCCAATAAATGGGGATTCCAAAAACGGTGTGCGTTGAACGAGAATCGTGCGAATGTATTCGCGGCGATGACTATCAGATTTTGAATTGAAATATCTTTAAAATAAGTGTTATTGAGGAAGGGTTAAAACTGATTAGGTGTATTGAGGGAGAGGGGGGGGGGGGTTAGTGGTCCGTACATGATTCAATTTCAGGCTGAGTGGTCCGCAGACTTCTACGAGTTCAGAACCACTGCTCTATAAGCAAGACTTGTATCATATGGATGTAACTTACTGTTCAATGAATGGACTTCGGATATGCATACCTAGGTTTCGATCAAATCTTTAGAAAAGAGGCTTGATTTCAAATAATGAACAGGTTTACAAAGATGCAGCTCCAATATTGGTCTGTATGCACTGACAATGTCACCAAAGTTAAATTACTGGCCGATAATTGAGAAATATGAAAATAATGAAAATTGCATTAACTATTTGAAATTAAGAATCTCTTAAATCAGGTATTTTCTCCAAATACTGGATGGATCACCTAAGAGTTGCCAGAAGCCTTTATCCAGTGCGTAAGATATGACATCATTTGAACCTTTTAATATGGATATGGGACGGCTTTGGTGGCATAGTAGGTAGCATGCTGAGCTCCTATGCCCAAGATTGCGGGTTTAAACCCGGCCGAAGTCGTCTTAATTTATAAGAGCGTTAAAAATCCCTCAGTATGCATACCTTCGGAGGGGAAGTAATGCCGCCGGGCCCATGTCAAAGATTTATGGCATGTAAAAGAACCTTCCACTAATTACAAATGTGTGAATCTCAATTTGTAGGTGCCGGTTGTGGTGGCATCTCGTAGCCAAGTTCACAGCTAAGTTTCATTGACGGTAGCATTTGCTAGTAAGAGTAGGAACTACTTGAAATTAATTATCTGCAGCCCTTACCTGAATTACAGATAACACACACTAATACAGCCAACACAATTAACACCGGTTATCAGACAGATTATACACACACCCAAAGTACACGGGGCTACAAGATGACCGTGTTGTCTCAGCCCCTAAACTAAGGAATCAACCAACATGGATATGTTTTAGGGTTTAGGGTCTATCTGTGATTAGCATGGTCAAAAAAAGACAGATTGGTTACCATGGCAACAAGTGTTCGTCACGTGGTCATCTGCCCCTTTTGTCATCTAGGACTATGCATTCTAGTTCAGTAAAGACTTAAATCGCACTCGTTGAATCATGTTGCATCGACAAATTTCCGACTAGTTACCATTTCAACAAGGGCAGGCAGGCTTAGATACCAGTAGTCGAAGCATGCGCGATACTTATAATACGAATAGATGGATATAAACATATCTGTGATTCGATGTTTCTCGGTGTAGCAATGGAACTTTAATTTATTTTTGATGTGTAGAGAGTATCAGCTTAAATAAACACTGTTAACCCACTAAGTCATGCAACATCCAGATTAAACACAAACCATCTTTCTATTTTCCATTGTAAATAAGATCTTTGATAGAACATCATCAAATAGTCCACTGTGATATCAATTCAAGGATATGTTATTGCCTGCAACATATTGTTATTTCAAATAACAGCTTAGTGAGATAGTCTTTCATCTGCCCTAGCCTTGCTTTCAATAGAAGCTGAGACCAAGTCATTAATATGCTATTTCAAATAAAATTTTTGCTCTTGCTGTATTGTCATTTATTATTATTATTATTATTATTATTATTATTAATCTTGATTGGTCACATTGGACCACTTGAGTTGTTCCACAATCACTTCTTCTTTGAAGGTAGTACTGCTTGGTTCTTGCGCTCTTTCCAGTACTTTTTCATTCTTTCAGATCGGGATTTTCTCAACTCATCTGAAATCTCCATAGGCTTTTATAATAAATATTCTCGAATAAATATCACAGTAGTCTAATCTGATTCCTCTATATTGATTGGTCAAATAAAATTATACTTTAAACTAGATTTTGTTTTTAAAGGTAAATAGATGGACTTTTTGTTCTTAAACTGGACGACACATGACATAGCCGATGCATCTACACATTAAAGAACTGAATTGAAAATCTTCCGAAATAATATCAAAGAAGAAATACATAGCGACTCTTAGGTGACATACGCAATATACGTTTGTTAATTAAGCTGAACTTTATTATGTTCAATATGAATTTGTCAAAAATGATCAGCTGTTATTTGCACTTAATCCATAGGTGGAACTATTATAGTTTGATTGAAATGGCACAGCACAATTTAAGGTTTACAGGGCTACAGAAATATTTTTAGACACCAGGGAAGTCTACAAGTGAGTATTCGTGCAGACTTCACATATGAAAAATAACCTACTGGCAGATTATATGCTCTATAGCATGGATCTCATACAACAGGCACCAGGATCATACTGCATTTTAAAAACTTCCAAAAGGAATTTAGAATAAAATTACAATACGAAGCAGTTATCTGAAGAGAAGTTGAACTTCCCTGGTGCCTGTTACGAGTGACTACAAGGAAGCTGTGCTGCGTGCGCAAGGCAACTAGGAAGAAGTGAACAGCCAACAGCACCTAACACAACAGATTTACAAGAGGAATGTACTTCGTCATCACAAGACAGCACAAGACATTAACTCTTTGCAATGTCTTTAAAGTTCTCGACTGAAGACTCAACACTATGAATTAATACAATAGAGGGGGAGGAAATCTGCCACACCATATGTTAAAAATATTAACTCAACTTTTCCTCCTGTCAACACTTCAAATGAATATTTAAACAAACATATCAACAGGCAGAAAAGTTGTGTTAATGTAGGCAGTTTAGTTCAAGTCAGCTGAATCATGGTATTTATTGTGTGATATGTTAATGGATAGTGTGGATTGTTGGTATGAAGAAGGGGGAAATTTGATTCATAATAAGGCGTAAGATATAGGTTTAGGATTTTGCTTATGAAGAAATTTATTTTCATGAGAAGATATTCCAGGACATAGTGATGGGAGTAAAGGACACAGTTGCCAGATCAGGTGGTCCAACTCTTGTGCTGTCTGTGACGAAGAGAGACTAGAGCCAGGGTGGGTTGTACCTGTGGGTATTTTCCCCATGAAGGAGCTGGCAGTAGTGGAGGACTGAGAGTCCCCTGCCCCACACTCGCTAATGTCTCCACGGGTCACGCCAGACTGAGTCGACCCAAAACTCACACTCGACACTGATTCTGTACAGGGCAGCCACAACCAACAACACAACATTCTAGCTTAAAGCAACACACATAGTAAGCTTGCTTTACTCACACATCATCTAAACATCACTCTCTAATTTTCAATATACATTTGTAAACTCATACACAAAATTTGAGGGCTCATTCAGTCTCTTTCTCAATACTTATACTGCAAGAGAAAATATGAATAAGTTACACGATACACATTAAAAGAGCTGCATGTAACTTGTCACATCATGCATACGTTTCTCATGCAAGATAGTCTTTCAAGAAAACTGTTCACTGAAATCTCATGATATTGCTAGCCAAATCTGTATACTCATGGATAAAGACAAATGGAGGCTTTTGGCTATTGTACAGGGTGATTTTTTTTGCTGGAGCGAGGCCAGCGGCCAGCTACCAGGCGTGCACACGCCTACCGCCAGCCAACCGAACTCGGGCCGAAGATTGCGCGGGGGTAGAAACTGTAACACAGTACATTAATTAATGGTAAATTCACCAGCAAATCATGATTAAAAAACTTACCTTTTCACAGAAGATGCTGACAATGTTCTTTTTCAGCTGGAAGATTGGCGTTGTACCGTGTAAATAAATTAGCGTTTACATGTTGTAATGCCTTCTGTTGTGAGGAATATCTGCTGCCGTATATTGTTCTCCACCTCCACTAGAGTACAGGCGGAAGGAGTGCGCGCGCCTGGAGCTGGTCCCGCTCCAGCAAAAAAATCATCCTGCACTTTGTATTTTAAATTACCCCACAATTAAACATCAAACGGGCTTAGGTTCATGCTTCGATTAATTACAGTAATTACGTAGGGTGGTACAGGAGCCAGTAGCTACATAATGTAACGATGTGACTTCCAAAGATTTAAAATTCAAGTGTTGAGGAAGGTTGGCTATTGTCATTCGTCAGCTTTTTTTTTTTATTTGTGCATTTTGTTTGAGCGCACCCAATTAGTCCGGCTGCCTGGAGTGGCAATCTGCGGCCCGAGTTCGGTTGGCTGGCGGAAGGCATGCGCGTGCCTGGAGCGGGGCCTGTACAATTAGTATGAGCCATTTAGTTGGAAAGTCCTGCATGGATTGTACATTCCCTACCTACCTTCCTTCTAAATTGCTCATGCTATTTGTTTAATAGACAACCAAATAGCTGAAATCTCCATTTGTCATCAATGTGGTCATAAAAATCCAATCCTTGAAATCATGGATACACTCTAGCTCTGGATTATGCAGATGATTCAGGGAATCTTCAACGCTTAAATGGATTAATGTTCACAAAAGGATATTGTTGTGAAAGAGTTAACATTTTTAAAATGGTAAAATGTTCAATATCGATGCAACAGATCTGAAAGGAATTACACCACATGGATACTTGCATGTTCATTTTTGCGCAACAGAAAATAACCTGGAATAAAATTAAAATTACTGAACTGCTTTGTAAAGGTAGAGTCAACTTTTATAGTATATCCTCTCCACCATGTTTGTTTTGGAAAAATGTTGTTTGATGGATAACTTTATGTTATAATAATTCCATACCTTTTCTGTATAAAAACAAAAGAAAGCACTTAAGTTCTTATGCATGTATAAACTAAATTATCCACACGATGCTTAAAATTATACATAGCTAGGCTTACAGCTCAAAATGTTTCTATATAAATGATTTCTTTCTCCATTAATTTCTAAATGTGTCCATTCTCCCACCTGTATGATGGCTCTACGTTTTACCACTCTACATCAGGGGTCATAATTGCTTCAAAAGGTTTCATTTAAAGTGGTTGAATGTTTGCATATGGTCGACTGTAAAGGAGATGTCATGATCCCTGAGGGATAGGGTTAGCAACCGTCCGGCTTTTGCCGGACATGTCCTGCTTTTCATTTGTTATGGTTATGTCCGGACTTCATTTCTAATTTATCGAAAATGTCCAGCATTTTTCGTTACAAGATTGCTCATTTAGGTTTTCGCCTTAAAAGTCAGACAGATGTTAAATACATTTTCAGAAAATGGTTTGGATAAAGAATGCAAGGTGTTGATGGGAAATGTATCTTGTTTCTATGAAACCTACACTTAGTACTAGGATAAATGGGTGCATCCTATGGAGGAATTCAAGTGTTTCAAATGGTTAAAACTTCAAAACATTAAAACCTGTATCACATGACACTCGCTGGCAAGGAAGCTGTTGTGATCGCTGATACAAAAACCTGCATGATTCTGCTCATCCTCGTCAGTACACCTGCTTTTATGACCGAAGTGTATCACACGCTAGCATTTAGTGTGCCAAGTTGTATGAAATAAAACATGGAGGACGGTTGTCGTTTGGGGGTTGTTGGCAACTCTGGCTCAGTACATTGCTGGCAGTTGGACCCCCTGCTGGAAGGGTCGTTGACCCATTAAGAAAAGGGTCGTTTTCTTACCTGCGTCAAGCAGGACTCACTAGCTTGCAGGTAGCGGTGGCTACAAGACATGGTAACACCGAATGTACCGGTACTGATATATTTCGTTATACAGTCCACCACATGTTATTCTATGTATTCGACATATTTAAGTTTTGGTCCTCCGGGCCGGATGTGAACCAGCGACCTATGGATATACAGTCCACCACATCTTATTTTATATATTCGACAGGGGTAAAATTTACAGTTGATTCGCATTATTAACGCAAAGCGGTCGTGAAACTTGCTTTAAGTACATTTGAAAACATGCATGGTACTGAATGAATGCATTCCAATCAATATTTAAGATCTAACTGTAATAATTGGATATTTAACCATACACGTCAATAAGAAGTGCAACAAAAAGCTATGGAGTCTATTGGAGAAGTGTGCGAGTGGTATTGCACCCACTCGTTGTTTTGAAGATCCGGTTCAAGGCTATCCAATGGCGAAAATTTGTACTTCTTTTTAATAATTTTATTACTGTATATCCTCCCTACATCGTACAGCAAGATTTCAACTTAGTTCTGTGTACATGACCTACGAGGACGATAGTAAAGTTGTTTTCTCTCATTTAAAATTCCACTTTCCCTAAATAGGCCTACTGTTCAAAAACCATGGACGGATACTATTCATGATAACTATTAGAATTTTAATAGTTCAATATTAATCCCAGAATAATAATATGACACGTTCTGTATTTACTGGATTTCAAACAGACGCCGTTGAAAGAAAATATAGTTTCTTTCTGAGTTTATGTTGCCCCTAGGATCTCTACCAGAACGAGAAATGCAATCCAATTGGTTGTTGTACTCAAACTTCCATGATAACTGCCGGGAAAAATGACAGTTGCATGGAAGCTACTTATATTATGGAAGGCAGAACTTAGCATGGAAGGTACAAATCACACTGTGCTAGACGCGTCTATACCAGGGTGTATACCCATACTGGTAGAAGCTTTCATGCTAACAAGTGTCTTTTGATACGGGCCTAAGGACCTCAGTTTTGGGGATATTGTACCACGTATTCAATATTTACAGTCAAAGGGTGTAAAAATAGTTGATTCAAAATTATTAGACCAGTTCTGCAACGTAAGGGGTTATTCTACAAATTCAACTTTGGATAAAGACACAACACTAAATAAACAATTGTCTGTTTTCTTTAATAAGTGCCTGAACTTTTGAACATTTGCCAGTTTGCCATACCAGGCAGCAATACCTCCACTGAACGTGTGGTTTCATTCATAAATGCTCAACGGACAAAAGAAAGGAGCCGTTTGTTGGTAGAATCAGTGAAAGGAATGTTACTTGTGAAGTTCAATTCCAACAACATATTGTGTGAAGAATTTCCTAAATATGTGCTTCAAGAAAATAATTCGCATCTTCTTTCAGAAGTAGGTTCTGTTGAAAAATACAGCTTCAAGAGAAAGAACTGCAGCAAGGACTGATCATTAAGTAAGGTATTTCCTTTTGTAAAAGTTAGGTGTAATATACATATTATGTAGGCTATAATTTTGTTGTCGGTTGAACTTGTCAGGCATTTTTCTTAAATGTCCTGCTTTTTGCTGAGCAATGTCCTGCATTTGGAGATTTTCAGTTGGTAACCCTATTGAGGGAGGACATAGTAAATATAAAGGTGTAACAGATGTAGATTTTGAGTCATTCAGTCAGGAAGCCATAAAGAAGTTTAAGGCAAATACTAAAGGAGTAAACTAAATGGGCATCATATTCAATGTATTAGATTTGCAGATGACGTAGCAAGTGTAGGGGACTCCGAGAAGATGTTGTCCAGAATGTTAAATGTATTGTCATCAGCGTTGTCAAAGTTACGTTTGAACATTAATGCTAAGAAGACCAAGGTGTTAGTTGTGAGTAAACATCCTGAGAGCATTCACACAAACATTGAGCTTACTGACAAGATAGTGAAACAAGTCACCAGTTTCTCTTATTTGGGAAGTCTAATCACCAATGACAGCAGGTGTAATAAAGAGATTAGAAGGCGGATAGCGCTCGCAAAGCAGGCATTCAATAATAAGAAAAATCTTATGATTAATGCAAATATGGATATTGCAATTAAAAAGAAATTTGTCATGTCCTTTGTGTGGAGTGTGCTTCTGTATGGATGTGAATCTTGGACGATCAGAGGTCAGGATTGGAAACGACTTGAAGCGTTTGAGATGTGGGTTTGGCGGAGAATATTACGGGTTAAATGGATTGAAAAGAGGACCAACATCAGCATCCTGCAAGAAATTCAAGGGAAAAGAGAAAGACCAACTATCCATAAAAGAAAAGCTAAATTCACAGGCCACACCTTGCGACATAACGCTTTCCTAACTAATCTCCTAGAAGGAAAGATCACAGGGAGGAAAGGTCGAGGTCGACCGAGAAAATGTTTCCTGCAAGACATCACACTAACTCTTCATTATGGTTCCTACTGTGAGATGAAACGAGGCGCTGAGGACAGAGAGCAATGGTTGCGGAGACAAGGCATTGCCTTTAGAAGTTGATTGAGTCTCTTGGTTGATGTACTAAATTCCTTTCTTCTAGGATTATGTCTTTCCCCAATATTGCAAAAGCCATATCATATCCATGGCCCATGATGAACTAAGAAAAACGGTATGTTCGTCACCTGGAATCTTATCTACTTGCAATCAGAACCTCCTGAAGGACTGAATCTTGCTCATCACATGCCTATTCTATGTTGAGAGCCTTAACAGCTTGTATCATCAACAAAACTTTTACCAAATAAGATCCTCAATTAATTTAAAGTTTCTGTATGTCCAAATCTGCCAAGAAACTATCTCTGACATCATCTGTAGATTTGTACAGTGCAAATTATCATGTTGATTCCAAACTGCTCTTTGTTTATAGCTATAGCCTGCCACTGCTCTGATTAAATTCACTTTTTGGACAATATATCATTTGTACTGGTAGCTTTTTTATCACTAGGTCATAAATATGACCTGACTTCATAATATTGCTTTTCCACTGCCTATTATTCAAATGATTCATACACTGTATGATAAAATAAGTACACAAAGCACACAATTCTGTAAGTAATCTTAAAAAAGAGCTTGTTTCCTCTTTGTGTTCAATCACACATCTTCCATATAATACAAATGCACAGATATTGTAGATTTAGGTCTGTGGGATTGAATTGAAACTCATTATATATGGATATTGCTGTGTATTCATTTTGTAACCTGTTTGCTTGATTTGCCTTTCATCTTCCTCTTCAACACCAGCCATCATTCTCTCCCTGTTTACCATGTATCCTTATATTATACAACTTTTGCCTTGTACCTAAGGTCATCTTAATTAATCATGAACCCTATTAGTCCTCTCCTCCGTAAACCAATTTCCATTAGTAATCCTGTAACATCTCAGTAGAAGCACAGTTCTCAATAAGGCCACCACTGGCAGTGTTAGTATAAGTGCAATATCTGCCTTATCAATTTCAAAAGTCTCAATCCATATTATAATCAGCATTTGAGACTCAATTGCATTCATATGATGCAGATACTTCGTAAAGAAATGGGGTTGTAGTGAAATTGCAGAATGTGACTGTGGTTCGGACGAACATACAATGATGCACATCGTGGAGACCTGCCCAATTCATGCATATGAAGATGGACTGAGAGGTTTACATGAAGTGACTCCAAATGCTGTTGACTGGTTGTCAAGTCTTGAGATTAATCTGTTATTTATTGTATATTCATCTTTTTATAGCCATATGATGATGATGATCCCTAGGGCACACTGCCTTCCAATTACCACTTGCACATTCACTCACAACACAAATGGCCAAAATCATCAACATGTTCTTCACTGCAGTCTCAGAGCAGTGCATAAAATCATATTAAATTTTAAGGTTGCCCTGCCGTTTCCTTCTCATACTCTATCCGAGCAAGATCATGCTTCCTTTCTCATAACATTGCCTTGGGGTAAGCAAGTTTTAGTATTTGATGATGCTGTCTGCTTCAATGACAAGAGAATGTTTGAAAACAAATCAGTTGTTCATTCCGGTCTTACATAGAGTATAAATGAATTCCAAACTACTAAACTTACCTCGATGTGTGACTGTATGAGAGTCTCCGGTGTTATTGCTCCCACTGCCCCGGCGGGACACCAGTTCGCCGCTAAGAAGGTCAATGAGGGAGGGACGGCCATGTCGTGTTGGCAATTCACTAGGAGCTTGTCCGCCATGTTGGGGCACCTGTTGTGATTGTATCTGTGTTTGAAGATGAGTATCTGCTACGAGAGTAGGGCGCTTACTATCACGTTGCTCATCTGGAAAGAAATGTACATACATATAATCTTCATTCATTGGAGAAACATATCAAAAACTTAATCCTAGCATGAAATAACGAGGAAACTTGGAAGATAAATATTAAAGTGAATAGCAAGTCTAATTCTTTGGAAATGAAAATTAGACTGAGCCAAGATTCATTTACATCTATTTATTGACTTCTTCTTGCATAAGATGCTGACAAGATGTAGAAGAATTCCCGCTTTTATCAACAAGTAAGACACTCCTATGGGACTGTATGGTTCCAATAAAAGCAAAACTGGTTATGTTCAACAGCTACATCATGTCACAATGGCAACCAACCTGTACCCTAACTGAAAATTTCTTCTCAAGATTGCAGGCATCAGAGATGAAGTTTCTGTACCAAGGAGACAAAGATGGACAATATATTAGTAGAATCGCTTTTCAGTCAGTCAAAACGAGTGCACCCAATTAGATTGAGTGGGGAGTAACAATTAATTTCCCAGTGCCTGAAATAAATGCATGAATTAGATCAGTTCAGAATGTAGTGGAGCGCGGGCATTGACTGACGGTGTGTGCAGAGGAGAAGGAAAGCCAGTAAGCTTGTGTACCACAGTGCGTGAGGGTACGAGTGAACAATGTTGAGGGCCCCAGGTTTGACGCAACCCATGGACAAACATGGGGACTACAAAGCGGGACTCTGGTGGGAACTTCACAGTGGAGGACCACCAGGCTGTGAACTGCAGACTTGGCAGCCTGCTGCATGAGAATTGTGTACAGTAGTTATAATAAATTTAGGGATTAATAACACATGCTACCAGTTCTGTTCTGATTTTGTAGAGTAAAACAAAAGAATTAAGAGTTACAGCATGTATTCATTCTTCTTCTATATGCCCAGCCTAGTCTCCAGGACGTTGGCAATCAGTAAGGATAGCGTTCGTCTATCCTCAGCAACACGGTACAGTTGTTCAATCGTTTTTGTGCCAGTCCAGGCTTGAAGATTCTGCAGACAAGATGTCCATCTCCTGCCTGCTCTTCGATGCCCGTCAATTTTGCCCTTTAAAATTAGGTGTAATATTGCGTATTTTGCACCACGTAACACATGACCCAGGTATGCAATTTTCCTGCATTTGATGGTAATCATCAGCTCCCGCTTCGAGTTTGCTCTAAGCAGTACCTGCTCATTAGAGATGTGATCTATCCAAGGGATTTTCAGCATCTTGCTATGGAACCACATTTCCAGAGCTTCAAGCCTTTTACTGGAGGACGATTTTGATGTCCAAGCTTCTACTCCATAAAGCAAGGTGGATCAAACATAACATTTCAAAATACGCTGTCTTAGTTTTAAATTTAAGGCATCATCACACAATAAATCTCTTTTCTTTTGAAAGTTGACCTTGCTATTTCTATACGGGTGTTAATTTCAAGATCTGGATTCAAATCCTCTGAAAACCAACACCAAGGTACTGTACCCATCTCATATGAAAAGCTTAATCAAGAGCTGGCTAGCGTGTTGCGGTTCGGGGCATGTTACGTCCAACCCACACCGTGATTTCATATTTGATATGATAGCACTTCTTTTTATAGGATCTACAAGACTAAATTGAAAATAAACATGTTTCAAAGGACATAAGTTTATTGTATAAAACTCCCAGGAAATATTACAAACAATTTACAAACACTTATATTTTTGGAAAAATCCAAATGTCAAACATTAAATACATAATAAATTCATATAATCTTATATTATCGTGTTACCTTGCTTAGGTATCCTTTATCATTGAAGATTCACCTATATTTCTTTCCGCAATATTTTATTTACTTAGACATAGAGCATGCCTATCACTTTATATTATTTTACCTAAGGCTTTTGCGGACATTTAACTGTGTTATTAACATCCCTTCTGGGCTTCATTCCTATTTTATTTACTTTAAATCTCTTTATAATCATTCATTTAAGTTCTGTTACTTTTATCAGTAAGCCTTAGTCTTCATAACAAATCAACACTTTTAAAACAAATACATGCCCATCTTCGAATTCACACCCAATCACAAATCATTTCCATGCAGTAGGGTGGTTTATAAGTGATGTATCACATGCTATCATTCTACACTTATTCAGTTACCTTATAAACTCAAATTTGAGTTAACCCGTTTTATATTTCACATGTCTCTTAAGGTAGGAATCGAATATTTAATGATCAACTTATTTTTGACTTTTATGGTCAAATATTATCCGATTTTCACAAATTTAATGTGGGGATGATTCTCAAAAACCCACTAATTCAATTATTTAATTCACAATTTTATTGCACCTCTTATTAAAAAAATTGCATGTTCCGCTACGCACATTTAATATCTATTCAGCAACCCTTAACTTTTGTATACAAAGCTCCATTGTATTCTACCCTTCGTGTTTCGGAACGGTCGGCCGGCAGCTCGACCTCCTTCGTTTAACGTGATTTATTACCTTCTTCTCGCCCCATTCACTGACTTTAAACTTTCAAATGTTTCATTCCCTTAAGACAAAGCGTATGGTGATCCAAGCTACCACATTACTTCATTAACAGTATCCCTTACTGACTCATATTCATTTCACTTTCCGTGTGACCCGTGCTATAATTTGAGATCATAACTCATTACCTTTCATTTCACATACTTTATTTGGTCGGTTAACATAGCGTCGTTGGCACAGTACAGGCCATGTGAATCTAGGCTCAGGGATACTCTGTGGCCCTCCAGTTGAAATCACATATCGTAGAAGCACTAGTACTCTCCATATTCATACTTAGCAATTGCCCGGCGGGACTTAGATTGCAACACAATGCCCTTGCCTCGAACCCCTGTTCGATCAAGCGGGTCGAACCCTCGCGCAAACAATACCAACAATTCACAACAATAATGCCCTTGGCTCGAACCCCTGTTCGACCAAGCGGGTCGCACCCTCGCGCAAACAATATTGACGACTTACGACAATTATACCTTTTATCTCCAAACTTATGCACGTCACAGGATGTATTCACTTCATTTGCTAGCATTTACTTTATTTATTCTTTATAGGCCTATTCCGGCACACAACTTTTATATATCTTGGATCGTATCGCATCTCTAACCACTTTACTCGCATTAGCATTTACTTTACCGTAGCTCAATAGCTTATAACTTCATACATCATTTCTTTGGTGTTCGATTACCACCTATTATTTTAGCATATTATTTTTATTACTTGCTGAATAGCGTTTTATTATCATATTAAGGTATCCCAATGATCCTTCAATTATTTTTATTATTCCCTGTACTTCAATTATTTTACATACTTAATCATTCAACTCGAGTTTATTATTATCATCATTTTTGATCAACATTCATTAATTCATTATTAATTTGCGGAATGCAATTTGTTTACTTTAACATTAACATTTCGGAGTATAAAACTCAACATTTCTCATTTTGGAGTGTAAAACTCAATATTTATTATTATTATTATTATTATTATTCAACGGTGCTTGTTTCATTTACGTTACTTTCATTTATTTGGCATACATTTTACTTGCCGTTTACGTTATCACATTCGATTCCTCCTTTTAGATCATTAATTCATCGTTATTTAACCATTTTTAAGGGCTTTCACTTATTATTATTATTATCACTTTTGCACTTTTTTCATCATTTTTAACATTTTTGCAAACCGTCTTGGCGGTTGCCTTATAACATCTTAATATCCTTTGATTACTCATTGTGCACACATTTCATACATAAATTCACTGAAATAGCATATGATACATTCACTTTAATATTATAAACATGCTTGACTCACCCACATTTCAGCTCATGACGTGATTTCTGGATGATTTCACCCACATAATTTCTTTAGTACATCATCTTCATATTACAATAGACCTTTTTTAACACTTGGTCATCATATCGACACACGACAACACATTGATACATTTTCTTAATTTCACTTTTAACACTTGTTAAACATAAATAAAAATTCACTTATTCACTTATTTACAATCGAACACGGACCAATTCTCAGCGTACAAAAATGGTGGAAAACAGCCTAGATGGTTTCTCCCTGTACAGCTATGAACGTGTGATTCTCCTATCTTCCTCCCTTCGGTAAGTCTCTCCTCCTATCACTCCCGAGGATGTAATTGTCTCTTTCTTGAACCTCCTTCTAGATAGTTTTTTCTCTACTTATTAATGTTCTATCTGTCCTTCTACAATCGCGCTTTACTCTTCCTTTACCATTGCCTATCGCAATTTATAGTTCTCTTCCTACTGTAATCTTCCCTGAAGATCGTATAAAAATGTTCTTCAATTTAACTGTCTCTTCCTGCGCGTTATAATTTCTCTCTCTATATTCTATGTTAGGAGTTCCTACCTCCTATAATGTCCTTATATTTTCCGCACTTCGTTCTCAATTGTTCATAAGATGCTATCGCGTCTTCTGCCTTTACTTTGCCTGAGCGCGGCTTGGTTTTCGAACCAATGCTACTTTTGCTAACTTCGTTCGGTTTAGTTACTGTTTATTCGAAGAAGAGTCCATTGCAGGTTCCGTGTTGACGTTTTATAATTCAGTATAACAAATTTCAAAGTTTCCGCCTAATCAACACCCATTTATTATTTTAGATAGCGTCTTCTGGGTACATGTTTCGGAATTTGTTCCAATTCCTTCTTCAGCCCTTTATAATTCATATTAGGAACATCATTACATAGACCAAAATGACCTCGTCCATGTAGAAACATATCACACTAATATTAAAATACTATAAAAACTAATTAAACACTTTAAAACATGACAAGCTTATGGACAATACAAACAAATAATACAATAAAACATTCCTGCTGTTAATACCCACTTAATTATATAATCACTATTATGCACATTATTGTTAGGTGTGCGATGGTCAAATTGCGCAGTCGTTAATCACTTTTTGTGAACAAAAAACAAAGAGCACATAATTTTAGTGTCCATGACCCAAATAACTTGCTGTACTGGTGGGTAAATGTTGACGTAAGTGGAAACTTTGGTTCCGGCACTTTCTTGAAAGTGAGCTGACATGTGCTTTATAGATAATAAAACGGGGAAACTCATTCGATTACGTGACTTGGAATTTGCACATTAAATGGATGTGTTATCTTGTGCTGAGAGCTCCACGGACGTAGCAACCATTTAAAAGCAAAGCGCCAATGTCATGATATGGTGCTGGGTGATCGGCTCCTACACCGACGTGACTGCTGGTGCAATGCGATGTAGGTAGGTCAAGTGCCTGGCTGTTTGTAGTCCTATGTGTATACAACTAATCCACTAGTGCTGTGAGCGGAGTCAAGCTGCTGCTGTTAATAGCCACTTAGTTATATAATCACTATTATGCACATTCTTGTTAGGTGTGCGATGGTAAAATTGCTGCTTGACCAGCTGCATCCTCTTGTGATGTCCCTGCGGTCGCTCTTCAATGGGCTTACTCTCGTCTTCTCTTTATAAAGTCTTAGAATATCTTTCTATAAACGGTCAAGAGTTCGATCTTGTGCCGATCCCAGATGGGCACAGTACTTAAATTTGTCAACTTGTTGCATTTGTTGTCCTTTCAGCGTCAAAATTACTTCAACCCTTCTATGACTGATAACCATTAATTATGTTTTTTTTGTGTTGATCGATAGACCAATTTCTCCTCCAACTATATTAAGCTTATTAATGTATAACTGTAGTAGAACTGTGTCGTCCGTGTATCTAAGTGTACATATTAGTTCCCCATTGACCTTGATTCCCACTGCTGTATCTTCTACTGCCTGAAATACAGCCCCTGAGTAAATGTTGAATAATAATGGAGACAGAATACATCCTTGTCGATCTCCTCTTCTAATGTCCATAGAATCTGATGTATCATCATCAATCTTCACTACAGCTTTTTGATGCCAGTATAGGTTTTCAATGATTCTTATATCTTTACCGTCAATTCCAATTTGTTGAAGTATTTTGACGAGCTCATTAGGAAATGAGAGGACCAGAGAATTAATGAAGGAGGAACCATTAGAGGATGGTATAGAGAAATCTTAGACTTAGATGGTATGGACATGTAAAACGAATGGAAGAGAAGAGGATACCCAGGAGAGTACACGAGACGAAGTGGGAAGGAAAGAGACCGAGAGACAGGTGGCTGAAGGGGGTGGAAGAAAGCGTGAAGAAGAGAGGAGAAGACTGGACAAGGGTGGAGGCTGAGAGATGGTGGGAAGACAGAAGACGTTGGAGAGGCTTGTGTTCCAAACAGACCCGGCCAGTGGCTGGAAACTGTGCAAGATGATGATGATGATGATGATGATGATCAAATGCTTTTTCATAATCTATGAAACAGGCGTATACATCTTTTTGTTGGTCCCAGCATTCTTGAAGGAGAGTTGTTAGCCCGAAGATAGCCTTGCAAGCTCCAGAACCATTTCGAAATCCAAACTGAGTAACTTCTATTTGATTGTCACATTTCTTCCTTATTTGGCTATGTATAATTTTCAAAATGGCTTTCAGCAGATGACTCAGTAGGCTTATAAGTCGATATTCACTGCATCTTGTGAAGTTGATTGCTTTGGAAGAGGAATGAATGTAGATAATAGGTATTTCAACAGAGTTATATATATTATTAAAGAGGTCCACTATCTTATCAATTTGTTTTCCATTTATAAGTTTTGTAATGTTGGCTGAAATTTCAACAGGGCCAAATACTTTTCAAACTTTTAATTGATTTATTGCAAGAGTTACTTCCGATTTGAATATTGTTGGCCCATCCATGCAATCATTAACAACATTGAGTGGTGGACGGTGATAAAAAAGAGGTGTGCAATATATTTTTCCCATGTTTTGTCTTTGTCAAGATGATTTATAATAGGTTTACTGAAGTTATCCTCTAACACAAGTGGTATCTTTCACCTGAAATTTCCAGTTAATTCCTTAATGACTTTATGCATATTAAAGGTATCATGTTAGGTAGATTTCATTAGAAAGCTAACTATTGCAATGGGTACCATGTTTCGACTTCCGGAAAATTTCGACATATCTTCGCATTTCACATCCCCTACACCCCAAAACCACCGTCAGTTCAAAAGTTTATATATAATTTATGTATATATGTATATATGTATATCACTTTCTTGTGGACATGATAACTACCGCAATTTTGCACCAATCACTTTGAATTTTTTACATAATATGTATCCCTGTAAAATCTCGGTAGAGTTAATTAAAGGGCACAATCGGTTGAAAGGGGTGAAGGTGGGGGGCTTTTTTTTTTTTAAAGTAAAATATCTCTATAACTCTCTTAATATTTGAAATATCGAATCCATTCAAAGTTCATACTATGTGTTGGATAAGGACTAAAATTTATGTTTGAAAAGTTTTTTGATAGCACCAACCATTGACCAAAGGGGTGGGAAAAAGTGGTTTTTTTGGGAAACATTAATCATATCTCTCCTAATAGGCACAATATCAAACCCGTACAAAAGGGACAATATTCCCCTAATAATTACCTAAAACTTTTGTCTGAAAGAATTTTTGATATGACCCACCATTACGTCAAGGGATGAGAAAAATGATTTCGGAATTATAAGAAAATGCCAAGAAAAAGTGAAATATCGCTATAACTCCCTTAATATTTGAAATATCGAATCCATTCAGTCGGATAAGTCCCAAAAATTTATGTTTGAAAAGTTTTTTGATAGCACCAACCATTGACCAAAGGGGTGGAAAAAAGTGGGTTTTTCGGGAAACATTAATCATATCTCTCTTAATAGGCACAATATCAAAACCGTACGAAATGGACAATATTCCCCTAATAATTACTTAAAACCTTTGTCTGAAAGAATTTTTGATGTGACCCACCATTACGCCAAGGGATGAGAAAAATGAATTCGGAATTATAAGAAACTGCCAAGACCTATCAGAGGTTGCCATGACAACACTACTAAATTGATGTGGGATGAGCCATCAGACGTTGCCATGACAACGCACTTGTACGATATCACATTCAGTTTTCTATCTGACTAAGGCCGGTATTATACTATCAAAGAAATTTTTCAAAGATCTTTGATAAAATATCTTTTATAATAGATATGACAGTGTAATGGGGAAATCTTTTATAAAATTTCTTTTATAAAATGTATGAGCATCATGGTATCTTTGATAAAAGATTCAACTCAAAATGGCAGATCATAACAGCTGGGATATAACCACAACAATGATGCTCATATCAGAATGTGAAATGCATTAAATGTTACATAATATGTTACATAATGAATGGAATACAATGTAAACATAAATAATAGAAAGTGTAGGTAAAAATAGCCGAGACTATAAGCGCTCCACATAAAGGATGCGCATTTCAGGACATAAAGAGGAATTAAATAGTTAAATAGGCTGAAATAAGCAGTGAATAGTAGTGTGTTTTATGTTATAATATAATTCGTTAAATTCACTAATGCTATTACAAGCGAATGTGAATAAGCACTTTATCCTTACGAGTACGTAATACATGTAACAAACTTCGTAGAGCATGTGCTTAGTTGGCCGAACGAGTAGAGCGATCGACTCCGGACCGAAAGGACCAGGGATCGAATCTCACCTAATGCAAAGTTTTTACTTCGTATGTTTCAATTTTATATGCTCGGGCAGTGGTTGTTTCGAACGTCACCAACATAAATTTCATCATAATTATTAATAATTAAATAATAATGTAATTTTTCAAGTCTTCGTACTGTAGCTCGTTCACCAAGATTTTACTCGTATCTTTCTTGTCACATGACGACCCATGGTTTAACCCATAGAAGTTAAGTTTATCTTTCCATTTCTTTTATATACCGGTAGTTTATCTTTCCATTTCTTTTATATACCGGTATTGCCACTACAGAACTTCAACTACCGTAAAAAATTCTAGTGAACAAGGAACTGTCCTTCATCCAGTTTGCTGAACTATGATAAAATATTTGATGTAGTGTAATGGTGTGATTATTGCTTTGTATAACTTTTATAAAATTTAAGTTTTATAAAATATTTTATAAAATTTCTTTGACAAACTTCTTTGATAGTGTAATACCGGCCTAACGCTGAAGCGGCATCGGTGACGTAACTGGTAGCATGCTGAACTTCTATGCCCAAGGTCACGGGTTCAAACTCGGCCGAAGTCGTTGGATTTTCTAAGAGCGTTAAAAATCCCTCAGTATGCTTTCCTTTGGAGGGGAAGTTCTAACGTTCGTTGCGAGTTCCTGATTGCGGAGGCATCTAGTAACCAAGTTCACAGCTAGGTGTCGTTGATGGTAGTATTTGGTAGCAACATTAGGCCCTTCCCCTATGTCCCAAAACCACCGTCAGTTCAAAAGTTTATATATAATTTATGTATATATGTACCTATATATATATCACTTTCTTGTGGACATGATAACTACCGCAATTTTGCACCAATCACTTTGAAATTTTTACATAACATGTATCCCTATAAAATATCGGTCGAGTTCGTTAAAGGGCACAATCGGTCGACGGGGGTGAAGGTGGGGGGCTTTTTTTTTCTTCGAAAAAGTGAAATATCGCTATAACTCTCTTAATATTTGAAATATCGAATCCATTCAAAGTTCATACTATGTGTCGGATAAGGCCTTTAAATTTATGTTTGAAAAGTTTTCTGATAGCACCAACCATTGACCAAAGGGGTGGGAAAAAGTGGGATTTTTGGGAAACATTAATCATATCTCTCTTAATAGACACAATATCAAAACCCTACAAAATGGACAATATTCCCCTAATAATTACCTAAAACTTTTGTCTGAAAGAATTTTTGATATGACCCACCATTACGCCAAGGGATGAGAAAACTGATTTCGGAATTATAAGAAAATGCCAAATGCCATCAGAGGTTGCCATGACAACACTACTAAATTGATGAGGGATGAGCCTTCAGACTTTGCCATGACAACGCACTTGCACGAGATCACATTCAGTTTTCCATCTGACTAAGTGTGAAGTGGCTTCCGTGACGTAACTGGTAGCATGCTGAACTTCTATGCCCAAGGTCGCGGGTTCAAAGCCGGTCGAAGTCGTCGGATTTTCTAAGAGCGCTAAAAATCACTCAGTATGCTTTCCTTCGGAGGGGAAGTTCCAACGTTCATTGCGAGTTCCTGGTTGCGGTGGCATCTATTAACCAAGTTCACTGCTGGGTGTCGTTGATGGTAGTATTTGGTAGCAAAATTAGGAACTACTGCTTGAAATTGACCGTCTGCAGTCCTTACCTGAATTACAGACTAATACAGCCATCACAATTCACACCGTTTATCAGACAGACTCTACACTCACCCAACGTACACGGGGTTACATGACCGCGTTGTCGGAGTCCCTAAACTGAGGAACCAACCAAAATCTCTGCGGGAGATAACATTTTGCGTGAAGAAGTAACAGACCGTTAGATAGTTACACATCAGTGTCGAAATCTTGCATAAGGACAGTGTGACCACAAGTATAAAAATGGACCCAAAATGACGAGAAGGTTACCGTCCCCATAAGACAATAATATGTTTGAAATATGCATAAAATGACCAAAAACAAAGTTGATTAAGCTCCAATTATAACATACTTTCTCGCAATAAATGAGGTCTGATCCTTCTACGAAAACCAGCATATTCAGGCTATTTTCGCCTATCCCCAAGTTTGCCCGGTGAAATCTACCTCCGCCTTCCGGCGTGCCGAGAGGACTTTTTTTTTACTCCGGATCTCTATCATTGTACAATTTTCCTTCATCCAATCTTGTTTGGCTTTTCTAATTTCTCTTCCAATTTGAGAA
Source organism: Meconema thalassinum (assembly GCA_946902985.2). Taxonomy (NCBI): domain Eukaryota; kingdom Metazoa; phylum Arthropoda; class Insecta; order Orthoptera; family Tettigoniidae; genus Meconema; species Meconema thalassinum. The sequence goes on from OX336388.2 coordinate 1,852,258,520, forward strand.
TAATCTGTCTATATTGATCCTATTAGATTTAACTTTCCTACGTTCTTCCATCAAATCCAGGATGTGTTCTTTCATCCATCTTTTCTTCTTTGTCCTACCATCCAGCTGCAAACGTTTTTTACTTACTGTCTGTATAGTGGTTTTTATTTCCTTCCATTGGTGCTCTATCTCATGACTGGTCAATACTAGTTGTTCTAATTCTTTATTAAGATCATTAGCCAGTTGGTGTTTTATCTAACAGTTCTTTATTTTCCTCTGATCTATTATACTCAAATGTTTGGTTTTATGCAAACCTTTTAATATAAATTTGTGCATTAGCTACTAACAGAGCCTACAACTGCCCCTGGGTTATTACTAACCTTTGTAATAAAGTTCCTGAACCTCCTATTGATGAGGATGTAATCAATCTGATTTCTTTGCGAATTGTCATGCACATTATCAGCTTCTTAAGTATTTTTTTATGACTCCATTCGCTGAGAGTATTTTTCCACCTATTATTGAATATTTCACATGCCTTTTTTTTTTCATTAATCAACATTATTTATACGTATAATAGGCTACTGCTGTTTAATTTCAAAAACAGTCGTATTAAGTTAATTCCTAAATGCTTTGTATTTGTCTTTATGAACCATGTTATGAGTATGTTTATTTCTTAAATGTTTTTAAAAAACATAACTTCACTTTTCCTACAATTCTTTTTTGAAACTGCCATGATGTGTGTTGATATGAGACATGATTCGTGACCGTTCGACAATTCTACTAATAGATTACTCAGGCAGCACTGAAAAGAGGCCTCTGATATTTCAATAATTTTACTTTTGTACTTTGAACAAACTCGTCACATAACTTCTCAACTTCTTGTTTGTTTCTCATAAATGAATGGGAAATAAACTTGTTATTTTCGTACTTCTAATCCTGAAGAATAAAACTTTCAATTTTCCGCCTATTCAATACTATAATTTGTTAAAACATTTCAGGGGTACATGTTTCAAGTCCTATTTCTTTTGGACCCTTCTTCAGCCCACAAACTTATATATGGAGCTCATCAGAGCACAAAAAACATCAATGACACAAAATGCACATACACAATTAAAAGTTAAAAACACTGTAACAATATCTGAGAGTCTAAAAATCTAAAAATAGCATGCATAGTTTACGGGCTTCAGGTACATGTTTTTGCACTTGTTCTATATCTATGTAAAATGTCATTTGACACTGTAAAACGCCGGGCACATATTTTGATGTCTATAACTGGTGTATTGTAGGAACTTGCAGCATATCTTGTACTGTTTTAACATTTCTATTGGTGTGGCTGAAGATGGGTTGGACGGCAATGGCTACATCTTTTTATCAAATTTTTGTTATATGTCGCGAGGCTGTTATCTTCTGACTTCGGGTCAAATGTAACAACACGCCAATTTCTCTGTTGTTTTTCCATACCGTGTGACAGAAGATTATTTTAATCCATCAAAGACAGGATGCCAAATGCCAAATTTTATAACAATTTTATAAAAAGATGTAGCCATTGCCGTCCAACCCATCTTCAGCCACACCAATAGAAATGTTAAAACAGTACAAGATATGCTGCAAGTTCCTACAGTACGCCAGTTATAGACATCAAAATATGTGCCCGGCGTTTTACAGTGTCAAATGACATTTTACATAGATATAGAACAAGTGCAAAAACATGTACCTGAAGCCCGTAAACTATGCATGCTATTTTTAGATTTTTAGACTCTCAGATATTGTTACAGTGTTTTTAACTTTTTATTGTGTATGTGCATTTTGTGTCATCGATGTTTTTTGTGCTCTGATGAGCTCCATATATAAGTTTGTGGGCTGAAGAAGGGTCCAAAAGAAATAGGACTTGAAACATGTACCCCTGAAATGTTTTAACAAATTATAGTATTGAATAGGCGGAAAATTGAAAGTTTTATTCTTCATGATTACTGTCAATACGGAACCTGAAATGAATAATACTTCTAATCCTGTACTTTTTTGTCATCATCATCATCTTGAGCAGTTTCCAACCGCTGGTCGGGTCTGCCTGGAACATAAGCCTCTCCATCGTTTCCTGTCCATCCACCATCTCTCGTCATTTACTGTGTCCCAGCACACTTCTCTTTCCTCCACACTCTTCTTAACTCCTTTTGTCCATCTGTCCCTTGGTCTTCCCCTTGGCCTCCTTCCCGTCATTTCCATTCCAAACATCTTCTTCGGTATCCTCTCCTCTTCCATCCTCCTCACATGTCCATACCATTGTAGCCTAGATCGCTCTATTCTATTTTGCAATGGTTCCTCTCTTACCATCTCCCTGACTCTCTCATTCCTTATTCTGTCCATTCTTGTCACTCCTACCCTACTCCTCTGGAACTTCATCTCCACTGCTCGTATTTTATTCTTGTCCCTTTCCTTCATCACCCATGTTTCTGAACCATATGTCAAAATTGGCACAAAGTAGGTCTTGTAGATGATTCCTTTACATTTTTGTGGTACATCTTTATTCCATATCATCCCCCTAACACTCTTGAAAAATCCATCTGCGCACCTTCCCCTCTCATTTATTTCCATCCTATTGCCTCCCTTTTCTTCAATTATGCTTCCCAAGTACTTGAAGCATTCTACTTTCTGCAACTGCTGTCCTCCAAGTGTTATGCCCATATCCAGTCTGTTCTTCTTCCTCGTTGTGATGACCACTTCACTCTTTTGTGCTGAGAACTTCATCCCATATGATAACACTACCTTCTCCCACTCATCTAATTGCTCTTGTACTTCTTCCTCATCCTCTCCCCAAACCAGAAGGTCATCAGCAAACAACATTGCCTTCATTTTCCTTTCCCCAATGCTATTTACCACTTTTCGTATGATTTCATCCATCACCACTATAAATAACAGGGGTGAGAGGGCACTTCCCTGTTTCAGACCACTCTCCAGTTGAAACCATTCCGTTCTCTCTCTTCCCACCTTTACACAGCTTTTGCTTCCCTCGTACATTGCTTTCACTCTTGCCACTGTCTCCTTGTTCACTGCTTTTGCTCTCATTGCTTCCCATACCTTGTTTCTATTAATACTAAGGTTCAAATTACAAGTTAGCAAGCCAGCGAAAATGATTGATCCAAATATACTCTTCACAATTTTTACTGCCCACAATCTTAAATCTTCGCCACACACACTCTGCTTGTTAGCGCACTTAACCTACACAAGCACGAATATAATTTCTTGAACAACTACTTTTTCACCTGCATTGGACTTATAATCACTTTCTCTAATTGGGTTTCTATATATAAAGCTGTCTTACTGAAGTCATGGTAAAGAAATGTTTACAAACAGTGCTTAAGGCTTACTTTTTCTTACCCCGCTTCATTCAACCAAATTAATTTAGTTTTTGCATTTCTTCTCAGGACATGACGCATAGCTTGATGTTGATTTACCTAGGTATAAAGTGAATCACTTGCACTCTAATAAGCTTCTGTTTCCATTGGTGGAAAATCATTTTCTGCATCCAGAAGTGATAAAGATACATTCCATTGTTTTCTTCACCAGTAGCCTACTCTCCTCATTCTCATCCTGAATGTCCAGTGAAGTTGACATTTTCAAAGTTGCCCTAAAGGATAGTTTTCAAGAAGAGCTATTAATGGCTTTGCCATTAGCTTTTCTTTCTCACTTATTCCATCTGTAGCTGAAATATTCTTAGTACAAAACTACTGTGATGTAAACTCAAGTACTGGTACATTGAAACTGGAATAAACAACATTGCACTATCACAAATAACCCATAAAAACATGTCTTTACCAAAGCACAAGTTTCAGTATATCGTGCTGATGGAACTGGGGGTAGTATGTACCCAGGATGTAAATAAGAAAGGAAAGTTCTACTGAACTGCTTATGCATAGATGTACCGAGTTGCTTGTCTTTTCCCTTTCCCCTTCCTCCACTCACTTCTTATGCGTGCTGCTTGAATGCTAAGCAACCCAATTACTGGATGTTACATGCATAATTTCAACTTCCAATCACAGGCCCTTTCACTTGGAATTGGTAAGTAAGATTTTCAGAATAAGTTTGTAACTGGTATACCTGTGGGAGTGCAGATTTTCAGGTGGGGGTTTCCATATGTGCTATTTATCAAAGTGGATACAAATGTATGATGATGATAATAATACCATATCTGTGATCCTCAAGCTCTTCCTTAAGTTCCTTCAATTCATGAGCTAGGTCTTGAAGAAGTGCACTGCGACCTTTAGCTGTAGGGAGACTAAATCCCTTGAGCTTCTCACGGATCACAAACTGCAAATGGCGTTCATGGTCAGTAGCTGGAGGGAAGTTCAGCTGGAACAGTAAATTAATTGGTAATTATAAGATCAGTTATGAGGGACTAAAAATAAAATTGTAACAAACAAGGAGTATTGAGGTACTTTTGGATATAGGCTACAGTACTGTATTATGTGATTTTATAAATAGGCACTCAACATTCTGTACTAGTTCTTAGTCAGAGAATTTAAGGGAGCAAATCTGAGAAACATTCAGTACAAAACATTGAGAACTAATTTACAAAACATTAATGGCAATGCACTTCAGTGTAATATCTGCTGGAAATACACTGTAATCCCAGCTTTACCAGCATAGAGTTAGATCAGATAAGTATCTTCCAGAAGAAAATAATGATCAGGAGACTCAAAATGATAAATATTTTTTGACTGGATAATGTTCAGCATCTATGGAATCATTATGGAATTAATGATACTCTACTGTAGAGGATCATAATGGCGCCTTCAGTAATTGCATGAATAAGTGAAATCTTCACTTTCAAAACTTTTTACTACCACTTTGTAAAACTGTGTATGAGTGATGGATACTCTATCTTTGTTGAGGTTTGGGTTTGAAACATACTCCGGTGGGTACTGTAAAGAACACAACTAAATGTGCATTACCATCAGTCAAACCATCAACTAGGAATAACATCCTTCGTATGATCTCTGGTAGCACGTGGGGCTCTCGATCACTAACCCTGAGAACAACAGCAATTGCAACATGTTACAGTGCTACAGATTATGTGTGCCCAGTTTGGTACAAATCTACAATCTACATGCAAACAAAGTTGACAAGGTGCTTAATGAAACATGTAGACTTATTACAAGTCGTTTGAAGCCTACACCTCTTGGAAAAATCTACCAGTTTGCAGGAATAGTACCACTAGATATTTGTTGTTTGGTAGCTGCCAATGCAGAGAGAACTAAACAGGTTCATCAGCAATCCCATCTGCTATGTGGTTATGTGCCAGCAACCCCAAGGTTGTGGTCTAGGAGAAGATTCCTCAAAACCACTGCGGTCTTTCAAACTACGGCAGCTACAACAAGAAAAGACATGTGGATTTCTCAACTTGAGAATAACTCTCTCTGGTCTCACCCTTCGGAAAGTCTCACACCTGTTCATGAACAAAACTGGATTGTATGGGGGGCACTTAATCATCTTTGTTCTGGTGTTGGAAGATCCAAGTGTAATCTGCAGAAATGGCACATCCCTGTCAACACAAATGCCAATGCTGCAGCGTAACTAATTCATGGGAATACTAGTTGCCATTTCAGGTCCGTATTGACGTATATAAATAGTTTAATCAGTTGAAACTTTCCGTCAAATCAATACAAAATATTTTGCGCTATTATTGCGCTAAGTTAGGTACATGTTTCGAACCTTGCAAGCCGGTTCTTCATCAGCCTCTCACACAAATGGCAATACATCAAAAAACACTGAACAAACTCCAAAAAATGCATGCACACTAATAATACATATTAAAAACATTGCATTAAAACTTTGTACGAAACGTATTAAAAACACATGTTAAAAGTTCTGAGAGTCCATTTAACTTGTTCATGAGCACACGTCTTTCTGATAGGAGATCTTATCCTATTCTGTTATCTGCTTCTTGTCATGTGGGGAACGAAATAGAGTACTATTCCCATTTGAATGGTCCAAATGCAAGAAACTTTTAGGTACTCCCTTCTGATAGGAGATCTTGTCCTGTTCTGCTGATCTCCTATCAGAAGGGAGTACCTAAAAGTTTTTTGCATTTGGACCATTCAAATGGGAATAGTACTCTATTTCGTTCCCCACATGACAAGAAGCAGATAACAGAATAGGATAAGATCTCCTATCAGAAAGACGTGTGCTCATGAACAAGTTAAATGGACTCTCAGAACTTTTAACTTGTGTTTTTAATATGTTTCGTACAAAGTTTTAATGCAATGTTTTTAATATGTATTATTAGTGTGCATGCATTTTTTGGAGTTTGTTCAGTGTTTTTTGATGTATTGCCATTTGTGTGAGAGGCTGATGAAGAACCGGCTTGCAAGGTTCGAAACATGTACCTAACTTAGCGCAATAATAGCGCAAAATATTTTGTATTGATTTGACGGAAAGTTTCAACTGATTAAACTATGTAACTAATTCAGTCATCAAAATTTGATGCTTTTCAGTTGGTTAACACGATTGTATCCAATTGTGATGAGTTATTCCCTAATCATGAAAAAAAAAAAAATTACATGAGATTAATAATTTTTTTTTCAGGAGTAGGGAATAATCCATCATAGTCGGGTACAATCGTGTTGATCGACTGAAAAGCATCAAATTTTGTTTACTAAGGCAACACTGAAAATGGCTTCAAACACCTTAGTTAGTTTAGTTAGTTATTGTTGTTTTAAGGGGCAGAACTACGAGGTCATCTTAATAATGCAGTAATATAGTAGTGGTGGCGAACTATCCCTGATCACATGTGGTGTGCTGTCTAGTTAATGCACTCTCTTCTCAACAGCAAGCCACAGACTATTTCCTTTATCAATACTTATGTGCTGCATAGGTCATGCATTCTAACCTTAAATCATTATGTACTTGATGTCATACCAGAATTGTGTGCTACAATTTGTGCAGTTAGAAGCTCCAGGTAATCATAAAATGACTTGAGTGGTGTGCTATTGGGGACATTGCATGGTATTTCGTTATGTACTCAGGAGATGTTTCTGTTACAGATTACCACCTGTCAAAATTGTGTCAGGATTTGGCTGATGCTGGAATGTTACGAATAAAAGTATCACATTTATTACTATTTTCCTGTAGACTAGCTAAATGTCTCCCCTCACCAATAGTACAAAATAAACCAGATGCAACTGGTGAATGAGAAAAAAAAACATAAAAACTGTAAGAGGATACAGTTCACTCCCGATAATTTGCTTTGCGGTTAATTCGTGGGTCTCCAAATATAATTTTAAATAGAAATTCTCACGGCAACTAATCATCATGCTAAGTAAAGCAATCTCTCCGTCATTTAAATGAATTATCGTGCGACGCATTGCATAAAGACGAAATCATTGACATTCGAGAAGACTGAACTGCGTTTCTCTGTGATGGAACAGTAGGCCTACTTGCACAATGTTCGAAACATACGAGCAGGTTGCCGCGAGTGGTATAGCATAGATTTCCTTTATCTTCGAAGCCCAAACAATACAAGACGAATGCGCTTTCACTGGGAACCTACCCTCCCTTTCCCAACAGCCACTCTCAAAGGTCGCTGACCTTCAAGCAAATTTCCATATTTTAATCAATAGTTATGTTTTTACTAGGCTTAACAAAAATAACTGCGGATAATTCGCGGAATTTCGTGCATTAATTACCGAGAGTGCACTGTATAAGGAAACCAGAGATATATAAGCAAAGCGAACTGGTGTGAGTTTAATAATAATAACGAACTGATGTACATGGATGGCAATAGCGGAACCACGCAAACTAAACATGTGCCAACATGGCGCGAGTTTTAGACAAACTGTAAGTATAAAGGGCAGGTGGCAGTACCTTACATATACAGAACCGCATACTTGATAAATAAGAATAAAACTACCAAAGTTACAACACTTCCCCTCAAGTAGAGGTTCATACAATCTTTACACTCTCCAAACCAGCAAACTTCAAGCAACGTTCATGTTTCATTCGACTTCAACTCTTCGTGAGAAAGTCAACTTGATCGTTCGTAGAGATATACTTCAAAACAAAAAATTTACACTCAAAGACTTCGCGAACAAAGTGATGTTTGATATCAATATGTTTGCTTCTACTGTGATACATCGCGTTCTTTGCCAAATTAATTGCACTTTGATTATCACAAAAGATGAACATAGTGGCTAAGTCTTTGAAGCCTAACTCGAGCAGAAATCGACGTAAGTACACAGCTTCCTTGGCGCACTCTGACAACGCCATGTACTCGGCCTCCGTGGTGCTAAGGGCCACGGTTCTTTGTTTTCTTGAGTCCCACGATTTAGGGCATCCGCCGAGCAGGAACACGTACCCCGTGTAGGACCTCCTATCTTCTTGGCAGCTTCCCCAGTCGGCGTCGACAAATCCTTGGATCGGTTCGGTGTCTGCTTCGTAGTTCAGTCCGACGTTCGAAGTCCCCTTCAAGTACCGCAGCACTCTCTTGGCAGCTTTCCAATGTTCGACTCCGAAGCAATTGTTGAACTGTCCCAGGTAGCTGACAGCGAACGAAATGTCCGGGCGTGTAGTTGTCGACAGGTATGTCAGCGCGCCTACCAATTCGCGGTAAGGCAACTTCAACTCGTCAGTACTGGGATTCTCATTTTTGCTCAACTTCGTTCCAGAGTCGAGTGGTGTGACTACAGGGTTGCAGTCGGCCATCTCGTAGCGTTGGAGAAGCTCTTCAATGTAACCTTGGTGTAGCATGGCTATACATCCGGTCTCCTGGATTAGTTCGATGCCTAGGAAGTGTTTGGCCAATCCTAAGTCCTCGACCTTGAAATTTTCACTCAGGACTCTGGAAATCTCGGCGATCGTCTTTTTGCATTTTGACAGCACCATCATGTCGTCAATGTAAACGGCAATCAAAGTTATGTTATTTCCGGAACCAATTTGGAATAGACACGGATCCGATGCGGTTGGTTTGGCACTGCACCTCCTCAAGACCGCACGCAGCTTGGCATACCAGTTTCTACCGGCCTGTTTCAATCCGTACAGTGATTTTTGTAGTAAGCAGACTTTGTCGCCTCCCTGCAACTGGCGAAGCATGTTCTTAGCCTTCTCTTTGATTTCGTCGTCAGTTCCAGACATCGCAATGCTCTCTAACATCTCCCTGAAGTTCTTCGGTTGTTTCATGAATGTTTCCTCGTCTAGGTCACCATACATATAAGCCGTTGTGATATCGTACTGTCTGATTTTTACACCGAGCTTGGCAGCGAGACAAACCATCAATCGAATTGATTCCATTCACCCCACCGGTGCGAACGTGTCAAGTAGTTGATTCCATACTCCTGGTTGAAACCTTGAGCCACCAGCCTGGCCTTCCTCTTCTCAAGTGTTCCATAAGCTTTTACTTTGTCGCGCAGCACCATCCGGCATCCGATGACTTTGGCATCACGGGGAGGATCCACCAGCACCCATGTATTGTTTCTCAGGATAGATTCCATTTCCATGACCATGGCACCATGCCACTCGTTAGAGTTTGGTCCTATTATTGTCTCCTTGAATGGACTCTCTGCTAGAAAAATCTCCTCGTCTTCTTCTTGCTCCTCCACATCTTGGAGATTTGTTTGAAAAAGTTTCTTCGGTCTTCCCCTTTTTCCAGTTCGCAGAATCTTGGGTCGACCAGGTCCTTGCATCAATTGAGGCGTAGTATCGGATGTTTCGACAGTCGTTCTATCATGATCATCCACTGGCGTCACATCGAAACCCAGGAAAGGTTCATCATCATTTCCGATTTCGGGTTGAGAGACTGGTTCCTCCACGACAGCTGGTTGATCTTTTTCTCTTGGTGATTGCGGCGGTGGTTCTGCAAAGAACAGCTCCCAACAAATATCTTGCTTCGAGGATTCCGGGCGCTCCATCCTAGTCTCTTCCAGTGGCTTTTCATTCTCGAAGAATTTTACATCTCGGCTGATTAAAACTTTGTCTCTGTCAGGGGAGTATATGCGAAAGCCCTTGGTTTCTTCGGATTAACCCATGAACACGCCTTCTCTGCCTCGTTGATCCAGTTTCCCTCTTCCGGGATCCCTGTCCAGGAAGTAAACCTTGCTTCCAAACGTTCTGAATTGCGAGATGTCAGGAATCTCTCCTGTCCACAATTCGTACGGTGTTTTGCCTCCCGATACTTTTTGATGGCAGGCGATTACGGATGTAATTTGCAGTATTCACTGCTTCCGCCCAGAAGCGGTGAGGTAATCCGGCGTCGAACAACAAGCACCTGGCAGTCTCCATCAAAAAGTCCTATTCATCCTCTCCAACTTCCCATTTTGTTCGGGGTTGTGAGGGACTGTGAGGCGTCTTGTGATTCGGCGCTTCTTCAGGTAGTTGTCAAACTCTCGATTCAGGTATTCCCAGCCGTTGTCAGACTGGATCACCTTTACTAGTTTTCCTTTCTGATTCTCCATCCTGGTAACGTACTCGACGGTAGCTTCGTAGACCTCTGATTTTGCCTTCAGAAATCTCACTTCACACCAATGAGAGTGATCGTCGATGAATTCCAAGAGGTACCTTGAACCTCCCATAGATGGAGTCGGCATCGGTCCACATACGTCCGTGTGGATCAAATCGAGTAGCTACGTCCTTCGATCGGATTTCTTTGGAAACTGCGTCCTGGACATCTTCCCCTCGAGGCAGACTTTGCAGTCCAGAGTCGTCGATGGATTCCTCAGCTCAACGCCAGAAATCCTCCCTTTTCTCACATCTACCAAGATGTCGCCCACGTTGACATGTCTGAGCCGACGGTGTAGCAATTCTAGATCAATTATTTTGGGCGATGCAGCCATATTTGCACGTTCTTGACTCTCACTGACGTAATATAGGTTACTCTTCCTCTCAGCTCGCATCAAGACTTCTCCTTTATCGTTCATGACGACTGCACCTTCCTTGTCAAAAATCACCTCGTGGCCGCGGTCGGTGATCTTTCCCACTGACAGCAAGTTTGTCCTCAGGTCTGGAACGTGAGAAACATCAGAGAGAGACACATCTATCTCTTCGTTCGCAATGCGGGTAGATAAGCAAACACTGCCTTTTTCCACGATCTCTGCCGTTGAATCATCAGCCAATTTCACCACACCCCTTCGTGACTCATTGATCTTCGAAAAAATCGCAGGGTCGCCACAGATATGTGAAGTGGCTCCACTGTCGAGACACCATATGTAAAGTGCTGCCACCTGCCCTTTTATGCTTCAGTTTGTTTAAAACTCGTGCCATGTTCGCACATGTTTAGTTTGCACGGTTCCGCTATTGCCATCCATGTACATCAGTTCGTTATTATTATTATTAAACTCACATCAGTTCGCTTTGCTTATATATCTCTGGTTTCCTTATATCCTCTTACAGGTTATGGACCCAGATACGCGTGACTAAGTGCGTAAATAACAAATCGTAATTATTCGTAAAAACGTGCCAGAAGTTAACCTCAAAAATGAATGCTGGAAGTATTGGGAGAATTGAACCCCTTGGTAAGAATAATTTCGACACATGGGCCGTGCAGATGCAGGCTATCCTCATTACGGGCGATTTGTGGGAATTCGTCGGCGGGAATTCTACGAAACCAGAACCAGCGGCTGGAAATGCAAACGCGGCGGCAATTCAAGAGTGGGACAAGAAGGATCAAAAGGGTCGGTCGCTGATCATTTTGTCGATGTCGCCAAGTGAAATAAAGCAAGTCAAGAATTGTGTCACGGCACGTGATACATGGCAACGACTGAAACAGATCTACCAATCCCAGGGACCGGCTCGGAAGGCGACCTTACTGAAAAGGCTAACCTTACAAAAGTTGGCGGACGATGGCGACGTGCGAGACCAACTGAACGATTTCTTCGACACCGTGGACAAATTGGGAGATATGAACATCACGATCAATCCGGAATTGTTGACAGTTATGTGTTTATACAGTCTGCCGGCACGGTTCGAGAACTTTAGGTGTGCAATAGAATCACGTGACAACCTACCGACTCCCGAGGCTCTTCGGACCAAAATCATCGAAGAGGATGACGCACGAAATTCGAGCACACAAGGTGAAATAGCGGGAGCTATGTTCGTCAAGAAGAAGACTGGTTCAGGTAACAAGAACTATAAGAAACAAACACCCAAACTAAACAACAACAGTGGAAGCATGCTGGGCCCATAACCTGTAAGAGGATATAAGGAAACCAGAGATATATAAGCAAAGCGAACTGGTGTGAGTTTAATAATAATAACGAACTGATGTACATGGATGGCAATAGCGGAACCGCGCAAACTAAACATGTGCGAACATGGCACGAGTTTTAGACAAACTGAAAGTATAAAGGGCAGGTGGCAGCACTTTACATATACAGAACCGCATACTTGATAAATAAGAATAAAACTACCAAAGTTACAACAAAAACCCTTCCCTGATTTTCTTTTCTTGAAAATACCGGTAATTCACTACAGTAGAATAATACATACTTTTTCCAGTATTTAAGGCATCACTGGCAACTGTATATGTTTGCTTTATAACCTACTTTAGGGGCTAGCCTTGGAGTAAGCACCATGGACTTGAAAAATAATTTACGTCCCAGAATTTGTCTAGGGTGAATGTGGAAAAACTGATAGAAACTGTTCTCAGAATGACTACTATTGAAGCCACAAACAAACTCCGCATCCCTCAATAGTGTAGTTAGTCCATTCTGCTCTGCCTTTTGAATTTTCACAATGGGTTTAGATGAGAACAGAATTAAATGTATATTGTTGTTACATTTTACTTGCATATTTGAGCCATAACTAAGTTAGGTAATTTGTTACTGCTTATTGTATTGCATTCGGAAAATATGACATTTCAGTTACTGTAGGTCTGCTTTGCAGGTAATGTTATGCTCAGATATGGAACAGTAACTATGGCCTTCAGAGTACTCATTGTCACTTCATTTATTCGTATTTTGTAAAATAAACACATCACATGTCATTAATTTGATTGGGTCACAATTTGGTTTCAGAAATGCACTAGGAACAAGAGAAGCCCTGTTGACCTTCAATGTGCTGGCTCAGAGATGTTTACATGTCAATCAATTGATGTATGTCTGCTTTTTGGATTATAATAAAGCTTTCGACAAAGTTCGTCATGATTGCCTCATCCAAATGCTCCAGAAGAAGAACTTGGATGTGAAGGACATTAGAATCATCAGCAATATTTATTACAAACAGACTGCAGTCATAAAGGAAGGTGGGGAGCTATCTGAAGAGGTGGAAATAAAACGTAGTGTTAGACAAGGTTATGTCTTGTCTCCTATGCTGTTTAATCAATACTCAGAAGAAATATTACAAGCAGCTTTAGAGGAAGAAACAGCAGGAATTAAAGTTAATGGAAAAATAATAAACAACATAAGATTTGCAGATGACACGTTGTTATTCGCAGAAAGTCTACAAGATTTACAGCGACTGACTAACAAAGTCGTGGAGGCAAGTGAACAATGGGGATTAACACTTAATGTCAGTAAGACATGTTTTATGGTAGTATCACAAACACATCAAGAGAGCTTGATAATCAATGGGGAGACAGTACAGCAAGTGACACAGTACAAGTATTTAGGAACAAATGTGAACTGCTACATTGTCTGTACTGAGGAGATAAAGTCCAGGATCGGTCAACCCAGAAATGCATTCAATAAAATGAGGAGAGTGTTCTGAAGCAGAGACCTTAATTTATATCTAAAAATTAAGACTTCTGAGATGTTATGTCTTCTCCACCTTGTTCTATGGAGTTGAGACCTGGACCATAAAGAAAAGAGAAATGGACAGATTGGAGGCTTTTGAGCTATGGATGTACAGAAGGATACTTAGGCTGAGTTGGAAAGATAAGGTCACCAACGATGAGGTGATGAGGCGGATGGAAAAGAGAAAGGAAATATAAAATACTGTCAAAATTAGAAAACTGCAGTATCTGGATCATGTGATGAGAGGAGAGAGATATCATCTGCTGCAGCTGGTCATTCAAGGAAAGTTACAAGGCAAAAGAAGACCAGGAAGAAGACACATTTCTTGGATCGATAATCTGAAAACGTGGTTCAATTGTTCCACTATTGAGCTGTTTCGTGCTGCATCATCTAAAGCAAAAGTCTCTATGATGGTTGCCAACCTCCTGAGGGGAGATGGCACATAAAGAAGAAAGATTATAGCTGAAACTCTCTTATTCTTGGTTGAGCTATCACATGGTAGCACCAGCCTTGGCAGAAGGCACATAGGCTGTAAAAGTCACTTATAAGAATACCAGAACATATCATTAACTAACCTTCTTGAGTATAAAAGGCTGTAGGAGTACAAACAGTGGAGTGCGCTGAGTCACAACAAAATCCAGGAAACTCCAGAAAACAGGTCCCGCTTCATTTCGTTTGCCAATATCTTTGATGGTGCGAGCAATACGAGGCCAGTCAGTTACTAACTCGCTTTCGAAGCAGATCATCATAATTTTCAAGGCTGAAAAAACAAATTCAACAAGATCAGTACACAGCAAAATGTTTGAGTAAATAGAAAGCTAACTATTGTAACACATTGAGAACTTTACATATTGTGGTATTTTGGTTGCTATTAAACCTTGCACAACCATGGGGTTAACACTGGCCCAACATTGTTTTGAAGTGTTGCATTCACTTAAAAATATATACAGTTAAAAAAAATTATGGGAACATGTTTTTGAACGTATGCCGTGCTACACAAAACAATACCTCACACCCGGGCATATTACTAACTAATCCTTTATTATTTACCGTTGATGTATACAAAAGAATATCGAAGGATTTTTGTTCATTTTCAGAACACAAACGGAAATGTCCAAATAGTGGCGAGAACAAAGTGAAATCAGTACTCCAGGGTGGATTTTATCACAGTTGGAGAGCTTCAGTATGGTGTATGTCCTTCACAAACATTTTTCACAGCTTGGCACTTACGTGGCATGCTCCGTATAAGTGACGGAGGTCACGTTGCGGTATCAGGTCCCATTCTTCAATGAGAGTCTGTTCGAGGTCTTGGAGCGTTTGTGGTGGAACAGGATGCCCACGAACACTTCTGTCAAGCCTATCCCACACATGTTCGATGGGATTAAGGTCAGAACTCACTGCTGGCCATTCCATCTCTTGAATGTTCAGTTCTCGCAAGACAGCTCTGGTGATGCGCGCTCCATGAACCCTGGCATTGTCGTGCGTGAGTACGAATTTAGAGCCTACACCGTATGCAGCAGCCAACACATGCTGTAGCAGTATCTGCTCGATGTACCCCGCAGCAGTAAGATTACCATGGACGACGACAAGATCTGTACGGCCATCAATACTGATGCCACCCCACACCATCACAGAACCTTGTCCGAATTAGTCAACTTCCTGGACAACATTTGAAATGTACTGCTCACCACGGCGTCTCCATAAACGTTGACGTCCATCACGATGTGTCAGGGGAAATTTGGACTCGTCTGTGAAAAACACAGGTCTCTATTGGCGAAGTTGCCAGTTGACGTGGATATGGGCAAACTGACGGCGAGCTGCGTAATGTTGCTGCGTTAAAAGGGGGACTCGAACAGGATGTCTGGATCGTAAGGACACTTCTCTTAACCTGTTCCTTACTGTCTTGTCGAACACCATGACTCCAGTGACCCTCCTGTGGTCTTGTTGCAGTTCTCTGGCAGTTGCTGAACACACAGATGGTCAGATATCGGTCATCTTGTGGGGTTGTCATGCGTCCATGACCGTGTCCGGCCCTCCTTGTGAACTGGCATGTCTCATTGTAGCGATTCCACAAGCGTTGTATAGCTGACAGAGAGACATTGAGATCCACAGTAACACAACGAATAGTCCAGTGACAGCCCTTGCGACTTGAACCTCGTTAAGATGTCTCATGCCATGTGCTGGTTTACGCACAACGTGCTCAAATGACCGCAGTAGTCAGTGTACCCCACAACAACACACGGACGCACCACTATTCACTTCGTTTTGAGGGGCCACCTGATAGTTTAATGCATGGCTACGCCTACAGATGGAGTATAACTTCGATTTGACATACCCTGAGTAGCTAAGGTCTCAAGGCATGCTGTACGACCATTGGAACCCCATCTACAAAATTAACGTTCACATACTAGACATTACAAAACATGTTCCCCTAATTTTTTTGAACTGTGTATGTATATTGTCAGAGTTGGAGAGTTACGCGTTACTTATAACACCATTACTATAAACTATAATATTGTATATGTATACGAATAGAACTATTCCAGCATTCGTTTAGCAAGTAATGTCACATCTGAAGAAGACAAGGAAATTACATGCACTGACAACCAAAGAAAATTCATTTAAGTACTGTTCTAACATAAAAAAAAAAGAGTTTGCCAATGCATATGTTTTATAGGGTTGCTTATCTTAATGCGGGCATTTACAGCAAACAGTGAAGCTATTACGTATTTGCAGAATGTTGAAGATGGCCATCCAATATTTGGTAAATAATAAAAGTCAAGGAATAGGTTTTGACAGATGGCTCTGCAAGATGTCGCTGTATAAAAGCAGACAAAGTAGCTCCATTCATCCTGATGTGGAACAAACAGTCTCATTGTAGCAGCCATTCTAAGAAACTCGCATACGGTACCCGAGTTCTGTTGGAAATATGTTGCGTGTGAAAGTCAAGCAGAGTATGAATATGAATTTCCATAAACTTATGTGCAGAACCTAGAGAGATGTTTGCTTGCTGCACAAGTTTAAGAAGTGATTTCTGCATGGAACAAAGCAGACTAGCACTGATTTTGTCTACCATTCCTTGCGTTAATGCTATACGTCTACATCTATGTTTTTATCCAGCACTTAACCCATGGATTCAAATTTCCTTACCAATCCTTCGATTGTGCTCCTCAATGGTGGATTAGCTTCAGGAAATATATTAATAAACTCCCTTCGAGTTCTATGAACAAAATCAATACACGCCTTTCTTTTGTTAGCCGTCTTAGAATCCCAAAGCAGATACCAAACTGAACCAGAGACAGATAGGAGACAAGATACATTAGTCTGTCAACACATGGATCACTTAGCAAAAAGGTGATTGATAGGTCAGAACTTGCTGTGTTGGAACATTCACTATGAGGTCTCTGCAATGGTGGTACTTTCATTTAAAAGTCTTGTATAAATCTACATAGAAAAATACCAAATGTTCTAATGGGTATAAACCCAAGAGAGTTATCATCACATAAACGTTATCCCGTTGGTATGAATCTGCTGCATAGATCAACAAATGCCACTTCTTTCTATCAACTGCATCTCATGAGTGTATGTTCTATTACTTTATGTGGCTGTTGACTGTCCATCCAGCACAGCTTTGGTCATCCACATGGTCTTCATCCATCAATATTAAGGAGGTAGGCAGTTTTTATGACAATAGCAAGTGCCACCCTTATGACATGTCTATAGCACTGAGGTCTGCACTCACACACCTTTTCATGAATTGGTGCTACCTTGATCTACTGTCTGATGGTTGTGTTACAGACTGGATCAAGTCAGAAAATTTTCATTGTCCATCATAACATTCTTATTTCCATAATATGGAGATGTTCAGCTTTTTTTGAGGTAGCCTAGCACTCAGTGCTGTAAAGTACAACTGGTCTTAGCATTGCCTCATATATCTTGGACTTCATATGAGTTGGCATTTGTTTATCACAAAGGGCACCTGAGACTTTCCTACATTGCATCCATGTTATGTTAATTCTCATACGTATTTCCTCACTATATAGGTGGAATACAAAGACAATGAAATGTGTACATGTAGACCTTTTTTAAGAGAAATCTGTTAATTTTGATGGAACCATTGGTTTTAACAGTTTCAAGGTACTTGGTATTTTGAATGTTAAGACGCAAGCAAATTGGCCAAGTCAGTCATGCCATGTTGTAGTTGATCTTGTAGATCTTCTCATAAGGTGGCAGCAAGTATCACATCACCAGCATACAAAGCCTAGGTCACTTAACTAAGTAGGCCTCGTGTTATGGTGTCCATGACTAAGGTGAAAAGGATCCCTGATGTAACCCTACGGTCAAAGGAAAATGTTCTGATAATCAAGCTAGATTCTGTTCTCGACTGATACATAGAGCTATTTTACCCAAGCATTGAGTGATTCAGGTACACAATCGCAAAATGTGTACCAGATTAGTTGATGTGGCACATGATCAAAGATCTTCTTGAGATCAATGGTTTCCTTTCCTCACCACATTTCACTATAAGTTGATGGACTGCAAAGATGGCATCCCACATCCTTTGACAATCAATACTCATTGATTGAGAGGTGGACGATACTGCGCCTGTGGTGATGAAGGATTTGTTCGAAGGTTTCATGGTGTTGGACAGGAGACCTTAGTCATGGCCACCAAAACACGAGACCTATTTAGGTAAGTTGTAACGTGTTTTTCGAGGGGTTTTTATGCAACTGGCATAAGTCAGTAGGAAGCCATTCTATATTTATTTACGCGGCAAATTGTTCAGCCAAGAGAATTTTTCATGTTAATTTATTATTATTATTAATTTATTATAATTATTATTAAGATATTTTCGGAGCATTTTATAAAAATTATAAGCATACAGATAGGTTTTCTATGTCTTAGAAAACGCTATCAAGCAAATTATTACGAACGACGATATCATAGAAAATTATCTGATTACGGAATTTTACGGAGTTTTGTCAGTTAGGGTATATCGAGAGACGTGACTCACTGGGATTTCAAGTACACGCTTAATCTTGTCGGAAAGTATTACGCAAGCGGGGTCGCATCGTCCAGGAAAGGCGAATTGTTGGAACGGAACCCTCCCGCCGAGTGTAATGACCCAGAGAAGGGGAAGATAGCGCGGCGTGCTCAGCCAATCAATGGGGACCACGTAAGCTGGAAGACGGCTCCGGAGAGGGGATGCAACAGGTGCATATATCGTTCGACGCGCCGTCGAACGAGGACAATCTGTGAAATACTTGAGGAGTATGGGTGCGCGTGCGAGTCGCTCCGATGTTCAGTGGAGTTAGTAACAATCTGTGTAGAACTTGCCGAGTTCGGTTGCAAGTGCGTGTCGCTCCGATGTTCAGTGGAGTTAGCGACTATCTTTGTGAAACTTAACCAGTGTGGTTATACGAGTGTTTGGGTCCGAAGTACGGACCATAGAATTATCTAATCTACCAGAATCTCATCAAACATCGAGGAAGATGGCGACGTCCAGGATACTGTGGGAAGCACACAGCATCATCCAGTACGAGGGAAATGCTTTAGCAATTTCCAGTGGTAAGCGCAAATGACGTAGAAATACGCAATCTCTCGTTTCTCTTTGTTTTATATTTCATATTTCAGTAACTTCATAGCTTGGAAATAAGAGTAAAATCAATTTATCAGACTCCGTTTTCACGTAATTTTCTATCGGTAATATTCAAATCACAACGCTCCAATTTAAATTTTAAACTTATTGTTATTATTAATTTTGCTATACTTGTTTTATATAATAAATTCATTTCTTTTACAATGCAATCTTTGCTTTCAGTAGGTAGCATTAGATATAGACCAATTCCTTCTCCTGATACAATTGTTTGTTGGGTTAATGATCAAATCATACCACGATCTGAGTGAATAGAGTCTTGAATGTGTTCTGCCAGAGCTAGACGTTGTTAAATACAAATTTAGATTTCAACATTGCATTGAGGTCTTGGCGCCCATTAAAACAACATAGCTTAGGCAAAGGTAAACAGTTACATTTATCTCCCAACAGTGTGGGCTAGCCAAACTGGCACATTTGTCGCCGACAACTTGGGGCTGAAAACCTAATAACATTTGTGGAAGGAGAAGGGTATATATTTCTGTGCCTGTATTTTGGGGGTTATTTGTCTGTATCAGTGTATGTCATTATGGGGGATGAGAAAGAAAAACAGATGAGGTTACGTAGTGGTCATCAACGGGAGAGTGATGATACGAGCAGTATGTCGAGTGATGGTAGTACCGGGGTAGCGGAGGTAAATCCCGATACTGAAACAGGGAGTGTAGGAGGCCAACCAGAATTAAAAAATTTACTTCTCGAGTTCATGTATCAGAACAAAGTTAGTAGTGATGCCTTAAATGCAAAATTAGAACAGAATAATGCAAAATTAGAACAAAACAGTAGGGAAAATAAAGAAAGTACAGATGCCTTAAATGCTAAATTAGAACAAAACAGTAGGGAAAATAGAGAGAGTAATGAAACTTTAAACGCCAGATTAGAACAAAACAGTAAGGAAAATAGAGAGAGTACTGAAACTTTAAATGCTAAATTAGAACAAAACAGTAGGGAAATGAGTGACCAATTCGAACTGATTAGAGGTGAGATCAAGGGGGTGATGGAAGAAAAGGCTAAAGAGATTATTGCAGATGTAGACAGAAAATTAGGAAAAGTACAGGAGGAGTTGGAAATTAGAATCAGTACACAGGCTGAAAATTTAAAAGAACTAGTGCAACTGGAAACACAGCAGGTCAAAAAGCAATTTGTGGGAGAAATTGACAAAATTCAGGTAGCTACTAAAGAGGATAAGGAACAGCTGGGGGGTAGAATTGAGAAAGTCCACTCGCAAATAGTTGCAGAAGTAAATGATTTAAGAGAGAGTAATAGAGAGAGCATTAGCAAGATTGAGGAGAAACAAGCAAAGCTATATGATAAAGTAGAAGAATCAGAAGGAAACATTAAATTAACAGTAAACAGTATTGAGAGGAAGGCTGAGGAGAAAATCGCAGAATTAGAGTTAAAATTAAAAGCTAGGATCAGGCAAGAAAATAGTCAGAATAGGCCAGTTTTGGTGAATAGCACACACAGGGAGGTAGAACTGGGTAAGTTCAGCAATCGACAGGGGTGCCCAATGGAGTTCATGAACACTATAGAAAATAAATTCGGGGAAAGGTTGGAAAATGGTAGTATTGAGTGGTGCCAGGTAGTTGAAATTTTAGAACAAGTGTTTGTGGGGGAAACGAGGAATTGGTTTGCTGTCTACAGAGACAAGTTTACTGATATCAATGATTTTAAAATGAAATTCTGTGAAAAGTTCTGGAATGAGGTTATTCAGTCGCAGCATCGTGAGGGAGTAGTGTGTGGTAAATATAACCCTAAAGGAAGCTCCACCTTGACCGAATACTTTTTAGGGCAGGTATTAGTGTGTAAATATCTGGATGGCTTGAAGGAGGAAAGTGATGTGGTGAGGTTGCTACTTAGGCACTTTCCCTATAGGATCAAGGAGGCTGCTTGTATCCAGAATGTAAAGACAATATCACAAGTAGAAAATTTGTTAAGCACATTTGATGCACTAGGGAGAGGGGGTTATGAGGACAATTTCAATAGGAACCAGGGTAATAATAATAATAGACCTAATGAAGCCAGGCATCAGGAAGTTCAAGGGAACGGTGGCGAAGGGGCCAACGCTCAAAATAGAAATAATAATAATCAGCTAAATCAGAACAGAGGAAATGGCTATGGTAATCAGTATCAAGGGAGGAACAATGATTTCAGGGGAAATCAAGGGAGGAACAATGATTACAGGGGAAATCAAGGGAGAAACAATGATTTCAGGGGAAATCAAGGAAGAAATTATAATGACAATAATTACAACCAGAATAGGGGTCAAGGAAGAGGACCGCCTAGTGGTAGTAATATACAGCCAAACAATGACAACACAGCCCAGAACAACCAGACCAGTTTAGTAGTTAGTAGTACTACGGCCAGCTGTAGCGGTTCTTTAAACGCGAACCAGGCTGCGAAGTAAGGTCAGAATCTCAGTCTGTAGCATGCCCTGTCCATACAATTATACAGGAACCCTATGACCTAAATGTAAGAAATGAATTATTACATGAACTAAATGATGAAGGTATTATTCAGGAAGTGGTTAGTAAGAGCCCCATAGTTAAATTTAACGTGTCCGAGGCGTATACAGATGTTTTAATTGATAGTGGTTGTATGAAGAGTTGTATAAGTAGTGCATTTTATGATAAAATGAAAGGAACTGGAGTAAATTTTGAGGTGATGCCAATTAAAAGCACTTTTGTTATCACAGCTGTTGGGAAGAGGTCTAAAGTAATTTCTAAGCAAGTTTTAGTAGACATTAAAATTAATAATCATGTAGAGAAGCAGATTTGTCTTGTAATTCCAAATTTAGTATTCAGTGTTATCTTGGGTTCAGAGTGGCTAAGTAGAGTGTCTGGTAACTTATGTTATGATGTAGGGAGTTTGAAATTTAAATGGGGAGATTCTGAAGTAGAAGTAGCGTTCAATGACCATATTCAGAGAAGTAGTATTGTAGGTGTGATTTGTACTTTAAATGAGATATCGCCAGCCGTAGAGCGGGGTTCTCCATGTTTTGTGGGCAGTTTGATTACGAACGGAAGTCTAGAGGACTCGTTACGTGAGGCTGCATTTCAGGGAAATATAGAGGATGAACAGTGTGTTCGGCTCTATGATGTGTTATGGTGTAATAGGAGAGTTTTTGAGGATCGCATTGGTATGGCCAATTGCTATACCCATTCATTGAACGTTATTGATAGGTCAGTATTCACAGGACATAGATATCCTGTACCTTTCGCTTATCAGAGTGCAGTTGAGGCACAAATTAACCAGATGCTTGAAGATGGGATTATTGAGCACTCTAACAGTCCGTATGTTAATTCTTTGATAACGGTACCCAAGACCGACGGCACTGTTCGTATTTGTTTAGACGCTCGTTTGGTTAACAGTAGAATTAGTTCAGATCAGCTGAAATCTATGTCAATAGAAGAATTAATGCAAACATTTGAGGGGAAGAAGTATTTCACTTGTGTAGATTTGAGTTCCAGTTTTTGGCAAGTGCCACTTATGTACGAAGATAGACCATTTACAGCTTTTAGTCATAAATATAACCTTTAACAATTTTGTAGAACACCTTATGGGTTAAAGAGTAGTTCAGCAGCTTTAATTAGGGCTTTAAACATCGCATTAGGGGATGACACAGGAGAGTTTGTAACCATTTACATAGATGATATGGTAATTAGTTCACGCAGTTTTGAGGAGCATCTACGTCATTTAAACATAGTTTTTCAGAAGTTAGATCAGGCAGGGTTCACTTTGAAGCTGTCTAAGTCGTCATTCTGTCAGTCAGAAGTGACATTTTTAGGTCATAGAGTGTCGAGTAGAGGTGTGACACCAGAGGAAAGTAGGGTTAGCATGTGTGGACAGTAGCAACAGGGCATCGTTACAGACACTGAGAAATATGCTAGGTAGAGCAACGTGATGACGTTCATTTAAGGGAGCCACTTGCAAGGTTGGAAGAAGGTGACGCAGAAACATTTATAGTTTCCAAACGTATTGGGAAAACAGCATATGTGCTGGAGAATAGTGAGGGAAACAGATTATACGGGACGTATAATATACATAGTCTACGAAAATATGTGTCATAAAGTGAGTGTGTTTAGCTGGCGAGCCAGCCTATCAAATGAGTAAGTGTGGTGTCTGGTGCGTGGAAGATCTGGTCTTCAAGGCAGGCGTATCAGAAGTCGCACAGGGGGGTAGTATGTAAGTAAATGAGAGTTTTTAAGGTACAGGGAAATATGACGGGATTGTCGGATGCTCTTGAGCACTAAAATGTCTCGATACACCAAGGCCAGAATTTGGTAGCGCTGGTGAATTCCCATTTGCCTCCAAGAGATGGGTGAGCGCTTGTACATGGTATTTTTGCTTAAGGCGTCCACGAGGCAAAAGATGGGCCATCAGAATGCGAGACAGTCCTTCATGAAACTCATACATATCAGCACACGTGATTTCTGTTTACGGCCTCGCCATGTAAGATTTGTAAGTGTGTAATTTAAGGTAATTTGTAAAAAAGTATTATTTGTGTGAGGAGAAATGGTCTGTGTTGAGAACTAGTATTAAGTAGAATATGGTCTACGGGAACTTAACAAGACAGGGCGATTACGGCACAGAAATATTTGGTGTTATATGTAATGCGCATTTACTGTTTTTTTTTTTTTCAGAAGTCAATATTAATTTAATCTACTTTAAAGAGAGATTAAGTATTATGGTCACGAGGCGCTGCCACAATAGTGTGATCGTGTGCTCAGTGATAAGTGGAATTAAATGTCACCATAAGGAAGGGACCTCCAGTGAAATTAGGAAGTTCTATGGTGATATAAATATATCAGAACACCTTCAATGCGTGTGATATGACATCATAAATACATAGTGCTCACACATTGATTATGTCTATTTCTCCAACATAGAGGAATTTGAGAGGCGGAAATATCCGTGGAACACTATTTTATATGAGAAACATTGGACTGGTTGCAAAGTGCAATCCATAGTGACAACAAACTTTGACGCAAAGTGCGTGAAGAAAAATTATGAGTGTATATATATCTATGATTTAGGGTGATTTCATTTATGTAATATGTATTTTGGATGGGGTTTATTAACGTGCCTGGGATAATCGGATAATGGACCGTCGTCACGGTAAATCATCCGATGATCCGAGGCGAATATGTAACGTGTTTTTCGAGGGGTTTTTATGCAACTGGCATAAGTCAGTAGGAAGCCATTCTATATTTATTTACGCGGCAAATTGTTCAGCCAAGAGAATTTTTCATGTTAATTTATTATTATTATTAATTTATTATAATTATTATTAAGATATTTTCGGAGCATTTTATAAAAATTATAAGCATACAGATAGGTTTTCTATGTCTTAGAAAACGCTATCAAGCAAATTATTACGAACGACGATATCATAGAAAATTATCTGATTACGGAATTTTACGGAGTTTTGTCAGTTAGGGTATATCGAGAGACGTGACTCACTGGGATTTCAAGTACACGCTTAATCTTGTCGGAAAGTATTACGCAAGCGGGGTCGCATCGTCCAGGAAAGGCGAATTGTTGGAACGGAACCCTCCCGCCGAGTGTAATGACCCAGAGAAGGGGAAGATAGCGCGGCGTGCTCAGCCAATCAATGGGGACCACGTAAGCTGGAAGACGGCTCCGGAGAGGGGATGCAACAGGTGCATATATCGTTCGACGCGCCGTCGAACGAGGACAATCTGTGAAATACTTGAGGAGTATGGGTGTGCGTGCGAGTCGCTCCGATGTTCAGTGGAGTTAGTAACAATCTGTGTAGAACTTGCCGAGTTCGGTTGCAAGTGCGTGTCGCTCCGATGTTCAGTGGAGTTAGCGACTATCTTTGTGAAACTTAACCAGTGTGGTTATACGAGTGTTTGGGTCCGAAGTACGGACCATAGAATTATCTAATCTACCAGAATCTCATCAAACATCGAGGAAGATGGCGACGTCCAGGATACTGTGGGAAGCACACAGCATCATCCAGTACGAGGGAAATGCTTTAGCAATTTCCAGTGGTAAGCGCAAATGACGCAGAAATACGCAATCTCTCGTTTCTCTTTGTTTTATATTTCATATTTCAGTAACTTCATAGCTTGGAAATAAGAGTAAAATCAATTTATCAGACTCCGTTTTCACGTAATTTTCTATCGGTAATATTCAAATCACAACGCTCCAATTTAAATTTTAAACTTATTGTTATTATTAATTTTGCTATACTTGTTTTATATAATAAATTCATTTCTTTTACAATGCAATCTTTGCTTTCAGTAGGTAGCATTAGATATAGACCAATTCCTTCTCCTGATACAATTGTTTGTTGGGTTAATGATCAAATCATACCACGATCTGAGTGAATAGAGTCTTGAATGTGTTCTGCCAGAGCTAGACGTTGTTAAATACAAATTTAGATTTCAACATTGCATTGAGGTCTTGGCACCCATTAAAACAACATAGCTTAGGCAAAGGTAAACAGTTACATTTATCTCCCAACAGTGTGGGCTAGCAAAACTGGCACAAAGTGACCTGACCTTTGTTGTATGCTGGTGATGTGATACTTGCTGCCACCTCATGAGAATCTACAGAATCACCTTTTTAAAAAAATACAGACATCATGATACTTGATGAACAGTCAATAAGTGAACGATTGGACCCTATATCAGCATTTAAGAAGTCTGTCAGTCAAGATATTCCCTTTTTTCAAGGTCTTTGATTTTCCAATGATTGATGGTAGATCAGCAGGATCTGTTGCCTTCAAATTTTTCATCTTACTGATGGCATCATCAGCTGTGACAAGTGGAACTGATCTAGTTATTCCCTGTCCATCTGGAATTAGCAGATGAAGACATTCAGTGTTTGATAGTTCAATGAATATCCTTGCCACCAACCTGATACAGTATCTTTTGTTGGCCATCATAAACTCAAACCCAAAAAAAATACCATATATAAAATTAAAATTGTAAATTTTCAACATAAAAACCTGGGATGTATACAATTAAGACATTCACACAAAGTCTATCAGAATAATAGAAGCCATTGACACTCACCAACCGCCATTGTTAGCCTACCACATGGAACTAACTTTATGCCAGCATGGCATTAACATTGTGAATAGGTTGTAAACAACTTCAGAGTACTTACCAAGGAAGGCCACCTGATAGAGGGACAGGGAAATCTGTGTGAATTTCTTAGTATCCCAACCACTGTACGTCAAGCTTCCGGCTCGCATTTCTGATGCTGTCTTGATGTTTTGAGCTGTGACAGGTGCGGTTTTCGTTGCGGGAGGACACATTGCATGAAGAACCACAGTCAACGCAAAACTGATATCTCCCTGACGCATACGAGGAGCATCTGTAACAAAGTTCAAAATTAAAATTAATATTAGATAATTTAGGCCTAGTGCTAAGCAGAAAAATTAATATCTTGAATATAGTGTCCTGACACACCTATCCGAATTCTTGCCCCAGATCATTAACACACATTACTCTCCTGATAATTTTAAGTTTTCCATAACCTTCTGGAATTTGAGTGTAATTGCTAACAGTTAGCTTGGCTTAAAATATATTTATAAAAACTCAATATCTGTAAATAAGATTGACACATTACACAAGTTTTTACAAACTTACTTTGTATGTTATCTAAACATTATATATTTGTGCATAAGTGTAATTCATAAACATCTTACATTACCTAAGCCTAAGTGAGCAGGATCTGATGATGATCACTTGACGATCGAAACATGCTATTCGATTAATCACCCCCCCCCCCCATTTTAGTTATTTTGTGATAAATATAGTATGTAATACTTCTTTCAGGTTGGGGTATATAAATACTTGTATATTAGGCACGATTTGTATTGACTGACTGAAAAGTATAAATTGATAGTTTGTACAGGCAACACTGGAAAAATGGCTTCAAAATTTATATTAATAGTCAGTGTGTGCAATGTCTATTGCAAAAGTTGATATTGTAGCAGCCTGCTAAGCAGCAAAATAATAACATCAGGTTTAAGATGGTTTACTGAACTTGGTTAGCATCACTTTATATGGATATGGGATTAATCATTCTTCCAGAAATTGATCCATATTGATATATGAGGATACGTTACATTGTAAACACTGGTGTTCCACCTTATCAATACTATTATTAAAATGTAATTGTAAATAATGTTTTAAATTTATTTATTAGTACAAATTTCATAGTTGTGGTATTTTTTCAAGAATGTTACGCATTTGCTGGCCCGAAACATGTGTGATAATGCATTCTTTTACAATTACATTTAATATATATTATTAATAAGGTCGAACACCAGTGTTTTCAATTGTTACCCACTTGGCCAGCTAAGTGCAATGCTGATAATGGAACTGCAATTAGACTTGCTCAGAATTCAGAGTTTCATTGAAGGACCAAGCACATCTGTATGAGACATTTCTTTGTAAACTACTGGTGAAATAACAGTTTAGGGAAACAACTTGTAGACATACTAATGAAACCATTGTTTGCAACTTGATTTTAATAATTATGTGAGACTAAAGGGATTTGCAAGTTATTAAATAAGGGAGTGTCGATGTATGTCAGCATTATTTAATAACGTGTTTCCTTTGCAACTTTTTGTTTTTCAAAGTTAATATTGAAATATTAGAAGCCATTTTCTTTTGGTGTTGCCTAGGAATCTAATAGTAGAATCGCATTTGCATGATAAGTGTTTTTTAAATTTAATTTAATTGCAGCCGAATGGCCAAAATACAATTCATGTTGGTTCTTTAGTCTACAGATCTTTACTATAGGCTCCGTGCGTTAGAGGGAGAAATGCTCCACCACGCTGCGAGTGGCCGGAATTGTAAGCTGATGCGGTTTACCGCGGACCGCAGAAATATCAGCTGTCATCTCACAACGTGTTGCCATGGCAGACATGATAATAACTGTGGGATTTCAGAGTATTTTATCTGACAATAATCGGCCCAATTCTTCGAATTCTTCTACTTGCAGAAAGTGGGCATGTTTTAAATTTAGTAGAAAAGCAGTTTGCAGGAAATACCAACAGTGTAATAACTGCTAATGTGATAAGAGAAACATCAGTTCGTCAGAAACCTTATCATGTCATGATAGAGGGAACGTATCTATTCATTTTATGCATTAGTTGAGGTGACAGCTGGGGCAGATGACCTCGTAGTTCCATCCCTTAAAACAACAATAACTAACTAACTGAGGTGACAGCGGCATTAATGTTCATGTACACGTAATTTCTAATACGATATAATGTTATCGTATGTTAAAGCTACTAGAGAGACGTTTGCATGTTCCTGTGAATGCCCTGCTGGATCGTCAGAAAAGTGCAAGCATATTTCAGCAGTTATTCATGCAGTTAATTCAGAGCATGTAACTTCGCGAACCGATCAACCCTGTGAATGGTCTCGACCTCGAATCTCAAACGCAGGGAAAGAGAAATATAACAAGGGGAAGAGGTTAGAAGAACTTTTTCCCACAAAAAGGCAGAGGCTTGATGTAAAACCAGTTGAAATTTCCGATTTGAAAACCCCATGTATACTTTCCGAAATGTTAAATGAGGAGAAAAAGTCAGAATCAGTTAAAGTTGCCAATGAATTGCTAGGAAATTTAATAACAGATGTCACAGTTATGGTTCAGAATAATGCATGTAAAAATGTAATAATATTATTAATGAAACAGGAGACTACATCTGTAATAATTCTGCACAAGCAAATTCTTTTTATAACAATCATGTTGTAATTAATAAGACTCAAGCAGCTGAAATTTGTGTAAAAACCTTACATCAATCGAAGTCTGACCGTCTTTAGTTAAATCACCAGATAACACTTGGAATACTCTGAATAATAAGTTGTTTATGAACAAACTGCAATATAGCCTACATTAGGTAGCCATTACTAACGGACACTATTTTGAACACCAAAGGCACACAAGTAACACAGAACACCAACATTGTAACATGAAATGTTACAGAAGAAGAAAGTTATTGGATAACATCAACACTCTCCCTTATTCAATAACTTGCAGAACACACAATTGTTGGAGTCGAGTTGCAAACAATGGTTTCGTAAGCATGACTGCGAGCTGCTTCTCTGTATCCACTTTTGAAACAGTAATTTCACCAGCGGTTACCAGTTCACGAACGAAGAAATGTCTCACACGGATGTGTTTGGTTCTTCGGTTAAACTCGGGGTTCTGAGCAAGTCGAATTGCAGCTTCATTATCAACCTGCAGATCAGGCGTTGCATTCAACTGGCCAAATTCAGTCAAAAGAGTCTTGACCCAGATGATTTCTTGTGCTGCTTCACTGGCTGCTACAACCTCAGCTTCTGTAGTCGATATTGCAACTGAAGGTTGTCGTTGACTAATCCATGAAATAGGTGCACCAGAATAGAGACACCTGAAGTCGATCGTCCTGAACCGAGGTCACCCCCATGATCTGCATCGCTGTAACATTCTAGGACACCTTTATTTAAATCATTCTTGTAGATGATTCCATGATCTGAAGTGTCTCTCAGGTAACGGAAGATCCTTTTCACCTTGATCACATCACGTTCTGTTGGATTTTCAAGACTCCTTGACACCACTCCAACAGCATAGGCAATGTCTGGTCGAGTTCCACACTTTAGAATCATCAAAGCTCCAACTGCTTGTCTGTATGGAAACTCAGTGTTAGGTGAACTCACGTCCGTATCATTGTCCTTGATAATAGGAGTCGCCACAGCCCTGCAATTGCTCATGCCGAATCGTTCCAGCAACTTCTGAATGTGTTGTTGTTGTTGTTTCTTATGGCTAGCCCGGATTCCAATCCATCAGCTTTCTTGCATTCCAATAGAGTTGTGTGAGGTTTCCAGAAGATCTAGCAGTCACATCAAGTTTGTTGCAATGTAGCAGGTGCCCCTTATCCATTTTACTTCCAGGTTCGTGACAAAGTGTGCATTCTTCAGATCTCAGGATGTTGATTCGTTTCAGATGAGCTGCAAGGCAGTCATGGCCAGTGTTAAGTCTGAAGAAGGCTACAGCTTCTCATCTTGGTGTTAATTTATATTGATCCCATTTAGCATCAATGTCTTTCCATAATTTGGTTTCTGCTGTTTTCTTTGCCATTTCTTCATACCTGTTTTTGATAGTATTCTTCAAGATCCTTTTTGCTGACATAAAATCAGTCTGACTGACAGGTTGTTGTAGTGTGATACCTTTTTTTTTTTGATAATCTGTCTGCCTCTTCATTACCTGCTATTCCAACATGAGAAGGGAGCCACTGAAATGAGATATGTTTGTGGAGTCTTTGAAGGGTTTTTATCATACAAAAAATTTCTTTCGGTTCTTTATTTTGGGGCTTATAATTTGACGAGATGGCTTGGATGGCTGCTTTTGAATCTGTAATGATAACGCATTTTTGATAATCAATGTTTCTGCCTAATAATTGATGGAGTGCATGTGAAATTGCTCTTATCTCAGCATCAAAGTTTGTTTTGTTTTGGCCTACTGGGAAGTAGAGTGAGAAGAGAGATGAAGTATTCCTGCTCCAGTTCTATTTTCTTTGTCTTGTGAGCCATCTGTAAATATTTTTAGCCATTGATTAGATGGATATCTTTCTTCTATTGTACAGAGGGCCAGTTGTTTTAGATCTTGTGGTGAAGAGCCTTTCTTGCAGACCTCTTCTAACAAAGTAAGATCTGTAGTCACTTGTATATATTCAATGGGGTTGACTGGCATACAGAGTGGTTCAAGTTTTATTTGCAGATTGCTCTTATTGATGTATTCTTTGGCGAGACTTAAGGGATCTTTTTGAGTTTTAAGATTGGGGCTAGAAACTGGTTTTTTGATCCATGTCATTTGAGGTAGTCTTTGTATACTGAGATATGCATTGGCTGTTTGATGTTTCATCTCTTCTATTGGTAATATTAGAAGTTTTAAAGCGGCAATGAAATGTAACGCTTGTTTAAATAAGACGAACTGTTTAAAAGTTAGTTGAGGGCGCTAGTTGCGCCTATCGATCAGGATGGAGGTCGATACCGGCAGATGCCGATCTCTCCAACACTTCCCGTCGACCAACAGCCGGAGTCATCCTGGTGCATGTGGTCTCAAGCCAAGGCTTTGAGCACATTTCTCGTGCTTGGGCCTTGACAATCCTTTTGTCAATATGTCGGCAGGCATCTCATCCGTTGGAGTGTACTCCACCGAAACCACCTTTTTGGCCACGGCATCTCGGACGAAATGGTGCTTGATGTCGATGTGCTTCGTCCGTGAATAATGAAATATAGGATTCGACGTCAGCTTCTGCTCACCTACATTGTCGTTCTTCACTGGGACAACATCTATCGGTTTTCCGAAGTCTTTCAGGAGTTTCTGCATGTGTAGAGCTTCCTTGGTTGCTTCTGTCAAGGCCATGTATTCGGCCTCCGTCGACGACAGGGCCACAGTAGTCTGCTTCCTGGATTCCCAACTCACTGCAGCGCCACCTAGTGTGAACGCGTATCCGGTGTACGATTTTCGATCAACCAGGCAGTTACCCCAGTCAGCGTCCACGTACATCACCGCTGAACCGCTGGATTTGGAGTACATGAGGCCGAGATCACGTGTGTTAGCGAGGTATCGCAAGACACGTTTTGCAGCCTTCCAGTGCTGCTGTCCATGACAGTCGTTGAACTGAGAGAGAGAACTGACTGCATGGGATATGTCCGGCCTCGTTCCCACTGACAGGTACATTAGAGCTCCTATCAACTGTCGGTAGGGGACGCTCTCCGCTTGTACGCCAGGGTTCACGTCTTCCTTCTGCAGCTTCGTACTTGGATCAATGGGAGTGCTGACAGGCCTGCACTCTGCCATTCCGAATCTCTCCAGGACCTCGTCTATGTATCCTTTCTGGCTGAGTTTCATCTGGTTGGCGCTCCTCTCGAACTTCAGCCCCAGACAATACCGCACGTCCCCCAAGTCCTTGATCTCGAACTTGGTATTCAGATAGTCTCTCACCACGTCGATCTTCTTGTCGTCTCGAGCCATGATCATCATGTCGTCGACATAGATGATTATATAAATCCTATCTTCGACCGGTCCGATGTGGTACATGCATGGATCTGCATCCGAGCGAGTCGCCTTGAGATTTTTCATCTCTTCCTCGAGACGGTGATACCAAGCGCGTCCTGCCTGTCGCAATCCGTACAACGCTTTGTTTAGTGAGCACAGCATGTCACGATTGGTCAACTTCTCCAGCATCTCATCTGCGGTCTTTCGCACAGTCTCGTCAACCGACTCGTCTTGAACGGTATGGGCAAGAACGTCCTCGAAGTGGTCCGGGGCCTCCATGAAGATTTACTCCTCGACTTCTCCATTCAAGTACGCCGTCTTGACGTCTAGCTGTCGGATCTTTAGATTATCTTGTACAGCTAACGCCACCGCAGTCCTTATTGTGCTCAGCCTTGCGACTGGAGCGAACGTGTCGTGAAACTCTATTCCTGGTCTCTGCACGAAACCCCTCGCTACCACGCACGCCTTCCGCTTGCTGATAGTGCCGTCAGGGTTAAACTTATTCCGGAGAACGAATCTGCTTCCTATCACACGTTGCCCCTTGGGACGGTCGACCAGCTTCCACGTATTGTTCCGAATCAGTGAAACTGCTTCTTCTGACATTGCTTCGATCCACGCAGGTGAGTCCTCTCCGGAGATAGCCTGGGTCACTGGGATTTCAGCGACGTTAGCCGCTTCCCCTGGTCGATCACCGTAGTTCTTGCGGGGTCGCCCAGATTTTCCAGTTCTAATCAAACGAGGCCGTCCGCCTCTTCTCCTAGATGATGCCGCTTGTTGCTCATCGGATTGTATCTCCGGTTCAACAAAGTAATCGTCGGCAGGAAAGCCTATGAAGCCATCGGGGAATTCCCATTCAGCAACATCAGGTTGGTTTTCTGCCAGAACTTCGTCTCTCGACACCAGCTCAAACTCCAGTTCATGGATCGGATCCTCTGGTTCAATGCGTACTTTGGCCGGAGAGTCACGCGGGAACAGATCATCGACTGATTTCTTAGGCGCGGTCATCTCCTCACGAAAAACAACGTCTCTCGTGATCTCGATCTTCTTAGTTTCAGGAATCCAGATGCGGTAAGTCTTCGACTGCTCCGAATATCCAACAAAAATTCCCTCTTTTGAGCGAGGGCTAAACTTCCCCTTGTTTAGGGTCTTGTCCAGGCAGAACACCTTGCTCCCAAAGTCCTTGAAATAGTGTGCAGTCGGAGTTCTGTCGAACCAGCGCTCAAATGGAGTCTTCCCGTTTAGCTTTTTGGTTGGACATCGGTTCCTCAGATAATTTGCGGTGTTGATCGCCTCCGCCCAGAATGTCATCGGTAGGCCAGATTGCAGGAGTAAACATCGTGCTGCCTCTTCAAGGCTCCGATTTTCCTCTCGGCCACACCATTTTGTTCAGGCGTATATGGTGTTGTGAGACGGCACTCGATCCCCTCAGATTTCAAGAACTCGTCAAATTCCCTGTTGACATATTCACGTCCATTGTCGTACTGTACGCACTTTATTTTCAGACCGTGCTGCTTCTCGATGAAAGCCTTGTACTCTCAGAACATTTGCAACGCCTCGCACTTCGTCTTCATAAACCGTACCTCTGTCCATCTCGAATAGTCGTCCGTAAATGTGATCATGTACTTGGATCCACCGTTCGACACAACACCCACAGGGCCACAAACGTCTGTGTGAATAATATCGAGCTTACCGGTCACACGATTTGACTCTTTCGGGAAAGGTATTCGAGTCATTTTGCATTTCGTGCAAATGTCACACGTTAGATCTCTACATCTCCCTTTTAGTTGCACACCTCGAATGGATCTGCCCTTTTTTCCAGTGGGGTGCCCTGTACATAGTACAGATTGTCCTTGCACTGTGCAACTAACCTCGTCAGTCCATTCTGGTAAAAAACTTCCGCCTTCTCTTTGCCAAAAACAACCGAGAAACCACGGTCTGTCATCTTCGAGACTGATAAGAGATTAGTGCGGATCTCAGGAACGTGCAAAATCTCATTGAGAGTAACGTTGCAAGTTTTACCATCTACACTTGTTGCAATTTTTGCAGTTCCTCGGGCCTTTATCTCTGCGGTTGCGCTGCTCGCTAACTTCAGCTTGCTAGTCTCGCCCTTGTCCATCTCTGTAAACACAGTCGCATCACCGCACAGATGAGACGTGCACCCACTGTCGAGACACCACAGGTTTTCGACGCTGCTCGTCGCGATCTGGCACGTATCAGGTTCCTCAACTGATAAGAGTGACGCGTCCGACAGCTGAATTTTGTTGACCTTAACATTGCAGTCCACTGCCTTAATTCCCTTGATTCCGTACTTCGAGCATTTGAACGGAAACAATTTCTCCTTGTCACTCTTACCACCGGAGTAGCCGTGGTTTTTGTTTTGAGGCTTCGACTGTGGTTTCCTTGAAGGACCTTTCTTCTTCACGTACATGGCGCCTTGATTTTCCATCGGTGTTGACGAGGCAACTCTGGCATCGTGTTCTTCGATTATCTTCGTACGTAAATTCTCAGGCTTCGGTAGATCGTCCCGGCTCTCGATGGCAATTCTGAAATTTTCAAAACTTGCCGGCAAACTGTACAGCATTATGATGGTAAGTTGGTCTGGGTTAATAACTACGTCCATGTCAGCCAACTTGTCGACACAGTCAAAGTATTGTGGTGTTTGAAGCCATATTTTCAGTGTTGCCTTAGTAAACACGAGTTTAGTGCTTTTCAGTCGGTCAACACGAATGTACCCAAAAGAGATGGGTTATGCCCTAATCCTGAAATAAATTACATGAGATTAATAAAACACTAGGATGACCAGTTTCGATCGTCAAGCGATCATCATCAGATCCAATACACTTAGGCTATAAAATCTATGTTTGAAATACAGGTGAAAATATTTACAATATGTACAATTATTTAGTTGCAGTATTGGTACTGCAACTGTCAGTGTATGCTAAATGCAGTATATATGTTAGGTGAAATGCTAAATGGTGATGGCTATCCGGAGATTGTACTTTAGAGAGATTATATGGTTGTAAACTATGGTTAAACTATACAATTTTTAGGCTAACTACTTATCTGATTGTCTTCCGTACTACAGCTATTCGCAGTTTCCGTGCTCATTTGAACTCGCTGTGCGGTCGACTGCGGTGGTTATCTTAACGACTGGTTTTTCCCTGCCTTCCCCCCCTGTCCCTACGTGCTGTGGGGAGTGATCGCGATGTGTTTATGTGAGGTGTTGCCAACCTAGATAAGATGTATGTTATTGAATGAGGTGGATCTACAACTATTAAAGACCGTGGATTAGTCCTCGCCACGCGTGGAGCATAACCCATTCGAACTAAGTGTTGACGGTCTTATGAGGACGTCCCGGCACCTTTAATACTGCCTCTAATATGGGCCTTGGTTTATTGCAGAAGAAAAGTACATCGTACACCTGATCCAGATAACATTTACCTATTAAAAACCCCCTAATTTCCCCCCTTTTTTATCTAGCTTGGCTGTGTCGCTAAATTGTGTTTTGTTTCCGACAGGGTGTGTTTTTTAGTAGCGTGAAGAGGGGTGAGCTCTCCATGAACGTGTGTTCATTTAGATTGTTGGGATTGTTTCGTTTGGCTAGGTGTATCTCGATTGCTTCCTTTATGTCAAGAGCTCTGCCTTTCGATTCGTGATGGATTATTTTAAGGTCCGACTCTATGTTGGTAAAGCTATGCCCTGCGTCACACATATGTTCGCACACGGCTGAATGTGTTCCGTATCTTATCGCATTTCTATGTTCATTATAACGTGTGTCTACTCGCCTTCCACTCTGCCCGATGTAATTAGCTTGACAATCGGTGTCTTGGCACGTTATAGAATATACCCCTGACCTTGAATACGGGTCACGTTTATTTAGATTACTATTTAGGAGGTGCCTAGCGGTTGTGTTTTTCGTCGTGAAAGCTATCTTTATGCCTTGCTTTTTGAATAGGTTAGTGATTTTATATGTATTCGCATTCACATAGTTGAAACGCGCAAATTTTTTCTCATTACTGTCCGGTTTGGGAATCGTTTTATCTTTATTTTTATGTTTGGCTATAATTTGATTTATTTTGCTTGGCGAGAAGTTGTTTTCCTTTGCTATTTGCATAATAGTTCTTATTTCCTTATTATAGTTGTCTTTTGACATGGGTATGTTTAAAGCCCTGTGCACCATTGAATTGAAACCCGCTAGTTTGTGCGTACTGGGGTGATTAGACTGATTGTCGATTGCATGCGAGGTTTGTGTTGCTTTCCGGAATATGGAATATGAAAGGTCGTTGTCTTTACGTTCAATAGTTATATCGAGATAATTTATTTTCCGGTCTATTTCGGATTCCGTAGTGAATTTGATAGAATGGTGAAGGCTATTAATGGATTGGAGAATTGTTTCTTCGCTTGTTAGTTCAGTATCGTAGATGCAAATTACATCATCTACGTATCTTTTCCATATTACTATTCCCTTTGTTGAAGTCTTTTCTAAGAACGCATTTTCTAGTGCATTGATGAAGATGTCAGCGATTAACCCACTTAGTGGCGATCCCATTGCTAGGCCTTCGACAATAAAATATACACACAGAGTGAAGGCCTAGCAATGGGATCGCCACTAAGTGGGTTAATCGCTGACATCTTCATCAATGCACTAGAAAATGCGTTCTTAGAAAAGACTTCAACAAAGGGAATAGTAATATGGAAAAGATACGTAGATGATGTAATTTGCATCTACGATACTGAACTAACAAGCGAAGAAACAATTCTCCAATCCATTAATAGCCTTCACCATTGTATCAAATTCACTAAGGAATCCGAAATAGACCGGAAAATAAATTATCTCGATATAACTATTGAACGTAAAGACAACGACCTTTCATATTCCATATTCCGGAAAGCAACACAAACCTCGCATGCAATCGACAATCAGTCTAATCACCCCAGTACGCACAAACTAGCGGGTTTCAATTCAATGGTGCACAGGGCTTTAAACATACCCATGTCAAAAGACAACTATAATAAGGAAATAAGAACTATTATGCAAATAGCAAAGGAAAACAACTTCTCGCCAAGCAAAATAAATCAAATTATAGCCAAACATAAAAATAAAGATAAAACGATTCCCAAACCGGACAGTAATGAGAAAAAATTTGCGCGTTTCAACTATGTGAATGCGAATACATATAAAATCACTAACCTATTCAAAAAGCAAGGCATAAAGATAGCTTTCACGACGAAAAACACAACCGCTAGGCACCTCCTAAATAGTAATCTAAATAAACGTGACCCGTATTCAAGGTCAGGGGTATATTCTATAACGTGCCAAGACACCGATTGTCAAGCTAATTACATCGGGCAGAGTGGAAGGCGAGTAGACACACGTTATAATGAACATAGAAATGCGATAAGATACGGAACACATTCAGCCGTGTGCGAACATATGTGTGACGCAGGGCATAGCTTTACCAACATAGAGTCGGACCTTAAAATAATCCATCACGAATCGAAAGGCAGAGCTCTTGACATAAAGGAAGCAATCGAGATACACCTAGCCAAACGAAACAATCCCAACAATCTAAATGAACACACGTTCATGGAGAGCTCACCCCTCTTCACGCTACTAAAAAACACACCCTGTCGGAAACAAAACACAATTTAGCGACACAGCCAAGCTAGATAAAAAAGGGGGGAAATTAGGGGGTTTTTAATAGGTAAATGTTATCTGGATCAGGTGTACGATGTACTTTTCTTCTGCAATAAACCAAGGCCCATATTAGAGGCAGTATTAAAGGTGCCGGGACGTCCTCATAAGACCGTCAACGCTTAGTTCGAATGGGTTATGCTCCACGCGTGGCGAGGACTAATCCACGGTCTTTAATAGTTGTAGATCCACCTCATTCAATAACATACATCTTATCTAGGTTGGCAACACCTCACATAAACACATCGCGATCACTCCCCACAGCACGTAGGGACAGGGGGGGAAGGCAGGGAAAAACCAGTCGTTAAGATAACCACCGCAGTCGACCGCACAGCGAGTTCAAGTGAGCACGGAAACTGCGAATAGCTGTAGTACGGAAGACAATCAGATAAGTAGTTAGCCTAAAAATTGTATAGTTTAACCATAGTTTACAACCATATAATCTCTCTAAAGTACAATCTCCGGATAGCCATCACCATTTAGCATTTCACCTAACATATATACTGCATTTAGCATACACTGACAGTTGCAGTACCAATACTGCAACTAAATAATTGTACATATTGTAAATATTTTCACCTGTATTTCAAACATAGATTTTATAGCCTAAGTGTATTGGATCTGATGATGATCGCTTGACGATCGAAACTGGTCATCCTAGTGTTTTATTAATCTCATGTAATTTATTTCAGGATTAGGGCATAACCCATCTCTTTTGGGTACATTCGTGTTGACCGACTGAAAAGCACTAAACTCGTGTTTACAGTCAAAGTAGTTGTTGAGGTGCTCACGGATGTTGCCACCTTCCGTCATCTTTTGCAAGGTTAGACTCTTCAACAACGTGGCCTTGCGAGCCGGCCCATTCGACTGAAACGTATCCTCAAGTTTCTGCCATATCTCGCTTGATGACCTGCAGTTCTTCACCAACTTGAGCTGGCTTGGTCCGATGGACAGGATTGGGTCTGACATGGCCTTTTCATCCCTAGTCGTCCACTCGGTCACTTGGGCTGCATTGTCCTCGCCCGGCTCGGGTTTGACGATTTGGCGGTTAACATAACCCCACGCGTCATTCTTTATCAGAATGGCACACATTTGCATTTTCCAGGTGTCGTAATTATCGCGCCCTAAGGCCTCGATGTGCACTACACCGTTTGAATTCATTGTCTCACTTCAATCGTGCCGCGTGTTAATGTCCGGAACACTCACGATTGTTCACAATAAATTTGCTGTGCCACGTTTTATTGTTTGAAACACTCACAACCGGCCATACACTTTGCGTCGCGAGCTATTGTCCGGAACACTCGCAAATAGGCCTACGGAATTTCGTGTGGCGCACGTTTGTACACAACTCGCACGTTAAGCACGTTTTCTTGCGTCACGTGTTATTAGTCCAAAACACTCGCAATAAGCCAAAATTCGCGTCGCGTGTTATTGTCCAAACACTCGCGATTGGCTTTTTCACTGTTCACTCACGATCAAGCACACAATATTCGAGAAGACGGCGTTTGTTCCTTTTCGCTTTGTCGATGTCCAGAAATTTCTCGAAGGAGCAAGATGTCTGCCGATTCGACGCGTTCTTCTCTTTCTGTCTCCGCTTGATCTCGCTGTTTTCAGTTTTCAGTTAATTTAAATCTGAGCCAATCGTTCTGGGCCCATAACCTATTAGAGGTTTTAAAGCGGCAATGAAATGTAATGCTCGTTTAAATGTAACTCAACTGATTTATTTAACACAAAATACATGAACTGTTTAAATGCGTTGTGCCGTGAACAGATCATAAGACGAACTGTTTAAAAGTTAGTTGAGGGCGCTAGTTGCGCCTATCGATCAGGATGGAGGTCGATACCGGCAGATGCCGATCTCTCCAACAGGTAAGTTGTGGGTATATAATTGCAAGGCGGTTATAGGTGTGCACCTGTTATGATTCGTAGGGCATTATTCTGACACCTCTCGAGGCGATCAATGTTTGACTGGGGTGCTGTAGAGAGTACTTCACTGCCATATTTTATGATAGGTTTGATGTAAGTATTGTAGGTTTTGTTGAGTGTGTCTTGAGTGCTCCCCCAAGTAGCTCCTGCTAGTCTCTTCAGTAATTTCATCCATTTGCTTACCTTATCCTCCACATGTTTTATGTGTTTGGTCCAGTTCAGCTTCTTGTCCATGATGATACCTAGGTACTTTGTACTTTCACTTTTTGGAAGGTCTTGATTACTAAATTTGAGACTAAAAGTTGGATTGTGGTGTCTCAGGGAGAAAAACTGGTATACTGTTTTGGAAGTATTGATTTCCATATTATTGTTTTCAGTCCAGTTTTTGAGTTTTATAAGTGCCTGGTTCATTCTGTGTTCAAGAAGCATTTGCTGATTTGGGCTGTTACGTGCTGTGGTCCAAATGATAACATCGTCTGCAAACATGCTGATATTCACATTACCTACTTTCTTTATTGTTTTTGGAAGATCGTTGATGTACACATTGAATAAAGTTGTGCTTGATACAGCTCCTTGTGGGAGGCCTAGTTTTGATTGCTTGCAACCTGAAGTTTTGTTGTTGTAACGAACATTGATCATTCTTTGTGAAAGGAATCTTGAAAACCAGTTTAACATACATCCATTTACTTTGAAGTTGATAAGTTTCTTTAGCAGCATGTTTCGCCATACAGTATCATAGGCTCCTTTAAAATCGATGAAAACTGCAAGAAACTTTCCCTTTTGTTAAAGGCTTCTTTAACAGCTTGTGTAAATCTCATTATTTGGTGGGAGGAGGACCTGTTTTGTCTAAACCCTGCTTGTTCTTCAGATAGAAGAGATTTTGTTTCCAAGTACCAATTGAGTCTATTTGTAATCATCCTTTCTAGAATTTTTACCAGAATGGAGGTAAGTGCTATAGGTCGGTACGAGGGGACTTGGTTTTTTGGCTTGCCTGGTTTTAAGATTGGAATGATGGTTGCTTTGGTCCAGTCTTTAGGTAGGTTATCATTTGATGTCCAAAATTTGTTGAATATGTGTAGCAGTATGTTTAGAGCAGATGGACCTAGATTTTTTATGAATTCTGGGAATATCTCATCTGGTCCTGGTTGTTTTCTGACTTGTGTGCTCTTTATTGCTAACATTAACTCTTCCATTGAAAATTTATTGTTAAAGATATCATCTGCATTATTATTCATGCATTTTTTGACTATTTTTTGAGAGTCTTGTCTTTTTTCTTTTTCTGTTTTGATAGTCTAATTGAAGTGAAATGTTTACAGAAGTGGTTTGCTATTTTATGACAGTCTGTAATTTCCTTATCATTTATCATAATAGGATTCAAAGGAGTGACTAGGTGTTTGTTGTTTAGAGAATTGATAAGTTTGTGAGCTTTATTGCTGTCTGTCCTATAGTCAACTGTTGTTAAAAATGTGTTCCAAGATTCTCTTTTAGATATTGTTATTGCTTGTTTTAATTTTGCTGTTGCTTGTCGCCATTTCCGTACATTATTTTGATCCTGAGTAAGTTCAGCTGTTCTTCTTGCTTTGTCGCTGGCGGACTTAAGATTGTTCAATTCATCTGACCAGAAAGGTTTATAATTTGTTTGGGCACCTCTGGGTATGCACAGTTTGGCTATGTCTTTTATGGCTGTAGTAAATTTATTCAGGATGATGTTAGGAGGCGCATCAAGATCAATTTCCGACATTTTTGTTTCAAGTTTGTTTCTGAAATTTTCCCAGTCTGCCTTTTTAAAGTTCCACCGAATCTTCTGTTCTGCACTTGGAGCAGATTCACTGTATGATGTAATAGTAAGAAGGGACATTCTATGTCCACTGCCTGGATCTTCGAGTACTGATCGATGACTGTGGTTTGTAAGATCTGTTGAGACTAATATGAGATCTGGGTTAGTTGTGGAACCAGAGTGGTGAATGAATGTTGCTGGGTCTTTGTTACTATATAATAGCTCAAGAGAGCTACTCTCTATAAGGTCTTTTATTGTTTTACCAGCTGAATTTGTGTAGTTGTAGCCCCAGACTGGAGAAGCTGCATTGAAGTCACCTATAAAAATAGTAGCTGTTTTGATTTCTAAAAGGTGAAGATTCAGATTTTTATTGTTTGGAGGACTGTAAACACAGAATATTGTTATTTTCTTGTTGTTGATCCATATGGATAATTCGATAATTTCTGATGTATCTGTTGGGTCCATTTCTTTTACAATTCTGAATTTTGACATGATGTTGTTCTTCACTGCTGCAAATATTTCGCTTGCTATTTGTCTTGTTTTGAAGAGAGTGTAGATGGTATACCCTTGGATCTTTAAATATTGTATGTGTTCAGGTGTAGTGTTGGCTTCATTGATTAGAAGGATGTCTATATCTCTGTCTATCATGATTTTCTTTACTTCCAAAAGTTTCTTTGTTGATAGACCACCTGCATTCCATTGCAGTATTCTTACTTCGTGTTGTTTTGCTCTGAAAAGAGCAGTTTTATTTGTTTGCATTTGTTTGCTCATGTTTTTCTATTCTGGAACGTTTTTGCCAAAATTGTTACTCGTTTAGCACCACCCAAGGGACACGTACAGCTTAAGATATGCTGCGGACGTGAGTAACTTCATCCCCCACTTCTGAATGTAGTGACTCTGATTAACTTGGATAGAACCACGTTTGTCTTTGTTAATTTCTAGTCCCAAGAAAAACGATGCTGGCTTTGAAGTAACTTTGAACTCCTTCTTGAGATTATTGATAAACTGCTGAAGTTCATGCTCATTGTCAGCTGCTATCAAGCCATCATCAACATAGAGGCCGAAGAAAATTTTGCTGCAACCTCTCTGCCTAACGAAGACTAGACTGGCTGAATCCATAACCAGACCAGGCTATTGTCGGAACTCGAATTTCCAAGGGACTGGGCTGCTGCTGCATTGCCCTGTAGGCTTGTAACCTTTTCTGTTCATGGTCTTCTAGTGAAAAGGCATTTTGAGCTGCAATTTCTAACGTTTTCTTCTCACAACCTGGTGCTCGACGATCAAGGAAACTTGTAAAACCATTATGCAGACTTTTCTCTGCCTTGGGGGTTCCGGCTACTTGCAGTGGAGAGCCATGGAGAGATTCAACTGGGCTTGTCGACAATGAACTAACGGTACTGCTCACTGCAGAATAATTATTGCCCTCGGGTGCGCTAGGCCACGTCGAGTTTAACGAGGAGAGGCTGCCGTACCCGCTAGTGCTGTTCACGGAGGGTGCTAGTGGTGGGAGCAGATTCTGGAGCAGTTTCTGCTGTTGCTGGTGTGCTTGAGGGTTGAGGAGTGGCATCAGGCTATACTGGAGCCAGGGTGCACCTAGGGTGGGGGTTAACTGGGGTGGGGATGGAGTGGGTGGGTGTCTTGCG
Organism: Meconema thalassinum; assembly: GCA_946902985.2. Lineage (NCBI taxonomy): Eukaryota > Metazoa > Arthropoda > Insecta > Orthoptera > Tettigoniidae > Meconema > Meconema thalassinum. Next base: position 1,852,301,940 of record OX336388.2, read on the forward strand.
GGAGGTGGAATGAGTATAGTAGGGAACTGAGGAATAGTCATACCCGCCAGCTTCACTCCTTCGAAATCCTAATTTGATTATGTAGTCACTGAACTTTTTGTTCCAACAGCGAGGGGCTTGTTTGAGCCCATACAAGCTCTTCTTCAGACGACATACTCTACTGGAACCATCATTGTACCCTTCAGGCTGCTTCATGAATATGGTCTCCTCTAAATTACCATAGAGAAATGCTGTTGACACATCTTCTTGAGCTAGCATCATGTTTTCATTGGTAGCAACAGTGAGTAGTGTTCGAATAGTAGATGTTCTTGCCACAGGACTGAACGTCTGGTCATAATCGACACCTTTCTGTTGTGAAAAACCCTTTATCACCAACCTGGCTTTAAATTTATCCACCGAGCCATCTGCATTTGTTTTTACTTTATAAACCCATTTGCAGGGAATGGATCTTTTTCCAGGCGGTAAATCCTACATGACCCAAGTCGCATTTTCTTGATGTGCTCTCATTTCTCGATCCATGGTTTCTTTCCAGTCATCCCGTTCATCCGATTTCAAAGCTTCAGCATAGCCATCTGGTTCTTTAAAAGTTGTTGAAACAGATGCTACATAGTCTTGAAGAATTTTCGGACGTTTAAGTGTAGACCGATCTCGCAGCTGTCGTCCAGTCATTTTATTGTTTTGGTGGTCATCTTCATCTGGGAAAAGGTCGTCAAAACCCAAGAAATCCTCTTCTTCATCACTCTGAGGTTTAACATCAGGCTGGTCCTCTGTCTGAGTACCTGACTCTTGAAATACTTGGTTAGGTAGGTCGACATTTATTGGGATATCCATTCTTTTCCTCTCGATTAAAGTCTTCTCCTGAAAAATTACATCTCGTGATCTGATTAGCCTGTTTTCTTCTTTGCACCAAATTCGATACCCTTCATCATGATCATAGCCAATCAAAATCCCTTTCACAGCTTTACGATCCATTTTCTTTCGTCGTTGTTTTGGAACATGAGCGTAGCAAGTGGATCCTATTATTCGCAAATGCTTCGTTCCAGGTTTCTTGCCATACCACATCTCATATGGAGATACCCCAGAAACATTGGAAGGTCCTGTCCGATTCAGGATGTATGAAGCTGAATTTATCATTTCAGCCCTAAGTCTTTGTGGAATATTTCCATGAGCATGCATAATGGCTCTTGCTGTTTCCACGACTGTTCGATTTTCTTTCTCACTACATCCATTCTGCTCAGGAGTGTACGGCATTGTGAGACGCTGTGTGATTCCTTCCTTTTGAAGAATTTTCTTGACTTCTTCACTGTCAAACTCTCTTCAATTGTCACTCAGAAGTTCTTTAATAACATGTCCGGCTGTCTTTGCTTCAGCTATAAACTGACTCAACTTTTTCACAACCTCACTTGTTTCTTTGATGAAGTAGATTGTCCTAAATTTTGTGTAGTCATCTTTGAAAAGAACAAAATATCGATATCCCGACACTGATTTTTGGAATGGTCCGCACATATCTGTGTGGATAAGCTTTCCTGGTTCCGTTGTCTTCTTTCTGGTGCCAAACGGTAGACGATGTGCCTTGTCATAAATACAGCGTTCACACAGTTCACTGTCCATTTCCACTTTGATGTTTAGGTCCTTGCTGAGAATCGACTTCACATGGCGCTTGTTTTGATGTCCATATCTTTCATGATATAGCTGTAGCAGGTTATCTTCATTGTGTGAAATGGGTCTTATATTTCTCACTGCCAATTTAAAAAGTCCTCCAAATCGATCACGTATGCCTACCAGTTTGACATCTTGGTTAACTTTGAAGTGACAAATTTCTGCAGTTGATATGAATTCACTTTTTGGATGCTTATCTTGTGCTGCAAGAACAGAGAATATATTCTTCTGAATCTTTGGTACATACCATACATCTGCCAGAGTAATTGCATGCCACTTTCCTCCAACTGCTGCTTCAATGTCTACTGAACCTTTTCCGATCGCTTCGATCTTGTCACCACTAGCTGTAGTCACTGAATGTTTTGTTGAAAATGGCTGAAAATTCTTCAATGAATTTCTGTCGTTCGTAATGTGACTTGTCACACCATTATCTACGTACCAGTCATTAGGCCTACATTCAGCATTCATTACTGCCGATGTAACAGCAACAAGTGTCATGTTCGTATCCTTAGTATCTGCGCAACTTGGTTTCGGAGGTTTTCCATCGGCTGCCCATTTTCTACACATTTTGACAGTATGATTGGGTTTCTTGCAGTAGTGGCATATTATCTTCTTTTTCATCTTCGGCTTGGTTGAACATACTGGCTGGGATAGCTGCTTTGACGATTCCGTAAATAGAGTTTCCTGAGCAATAAATTCATCCTCCTTGGTCCTCAAAGCCTTTTCATATGCACACAGTTGATTGGTCAGATTATCAATTGTCCTGTCACTTTTAGACATTAACATCCAGCTAGATTTAAACGAAAAATAATCTTCAGGCAATGTACCTAAGATTTTACATATCACAAATAAATCTGGCAATTCGGAATTACCTTTAACATCTTTAGTCATTTCTTGCTTTAATTCACTCCACAAATTTTTCAGTTTCGAATGTGTCACGATATCATCTTCAGGATGCTTTTTAAAACTTAAGAACTGTAAGCAGAGGCTATAAACCTTGTCTTCAGAAACGCCGTCAAACAATTTGTGTAGTTCCGACCATACTTCCCGAGACGTATTAAGACGCATTATTTTCTGCAATGTTTCTTCAGTCATGTTTGTAGTTAAAATAATTAAAGCATTACTGTCCGCTTTATTAAATGCTTCTAATGCACTTTTATACGCCGCCCTGTTCAGCAGTCGCACTCGCGGGAAGTACATTTGGTTTGACTAACCTGCCTTCGATAGCATCAAGTGCTCCGGGAATTCCACGTACACAAATACTTATTTTGTATTTCCAAGTGCTCCAATTTGATTTCCCTTCCAGAAGTCCGATGTTGATAAACCTTGTTGAATCCATTTTGCACCGCAAGGATATCAACACGTGCGTAACCTCAAAGTCAGCTTCGTCGAGATTTCGAACAGAAATATACAACGCCGACACGTTTTATCACACACTTAATTTCTCAACACGTATCTGGGCCCATAACCTATTGATGTCTTTAGTTAAATCACCAGATAACACTTGGATTTCTCTGAATAATAAGTTGTTTATGAACAAACTGCAATATAGCCTACATTAGGTAGCCATTACTAACGGACACTATTTCGAACACCAAAGGCACACGAGTTAGTTAGTTAGTTATTGTTGTTTTAAGGGGCGGAACTACGAGGTCATCTGCCCCTCTTAACACAGATAAAAGAATACAAATTTTGAATTGAATTTAAAATTTTGAGGTGGACATCTAAATTTAAAAAGACCAAAAATTAATATAAAAAAACAATTAAATAAAAATAAAAATTATAAAAATAAACAAAAATTACGGAAAAACCAAAACATTATCATTCAAAAACGAACAAGTCGTTGAGTCAATGTTCACTGGAGAATTTAGATTTCTGGCCCTAAACCACTCTCACTTATAAAGCGGATAACGCGATTAGCAGCCACCGCGTCATCGGCTAATATAAGTTTGAGTGTCGTCTGTAAACCAAGGTTTCTTCGTAAGTCAGCAAGATCCACACACTCGGTAAAAATGTGGGCCACGGTGAATACGGCTCCACAAGTACAAAGTGGGGGGTCTTCCCTTCTCATTAGGTACGAGTGGGTGGATCTTGTATGACCTATCCTTAGCCTACACAAAATGACGGACTCTCTCCGGGCCCGGAAGGAGCTCCGCCACACGCGAGTAGTTCCCTTGATCGCTCTCAGTTTACTGGTCAGTGGGTCAGCTAGCCACTGACTCTCCCAAAAAGCTAGAACTTGTAGGCGTAACTGAGAGCGAATATCTCTGGCGGGTACCTCCATTGGTCGAGGTGGTAGTGATACCGCATCTTTTGCAGCTTGATCTGCTAACTCATTTCCCGCAATTCCCATGTGGCTTGGAAGCCACAGAAAGGTGATTCGAGTGTCAGCGTGGCACAGCCCGGCTAGTAGGTCGTGGATTCGCTGCACTAGGGGGTGTTGCGGGAAACATGTAGCAATTGACTGCAACGAACTCAAAGAGTCGGTACACACGAGAAAGTGGATTCGTGCATCCTGTAGTGCAAACTGCAGAGCTTCATAGATGGCAACGAGCTCCGCAGTAAACACACTACAGGCCTCAGGCAAAGAGATCTTGGTATTTGCACCATCAATAACGTAAGCACAACCCACTTTCTCGTCCACCTTCGAACCATCCGTGTATAGAATGCCAGCGTCCGGAAATTGGTGAACTATGCTGTGGAACTGCCTCCGGTAAACAGACGCATCCGTGTTCACCTTAGGACCTTGGTGAAGATCTAACCGAATTTCCGGACGCGGGACCCGCCACGGAGGCACCTCGCTAGATGTCCGGATCATACAGGGACCTACAGCCCCTCCTATTTCAGTACACGAGCTATCAAGTCTAATACCAACCGGCCGAGTGGCACGAGGCCGGTTGGCGTACCCCTGGTGGTTTTGGGTACCGAAGAGAGCTTGATAGGTCGGGTGTTGCGGCATTTGACGCACATTGGCAGCATATGCTAAAAGCATATGTTGGCGTCTATAATTTAAAGGTGGAACACCCAATTCGGCGAGTAGGCTGGGTATCGGGCTGGTCCCGAAGGCACCGGTAGCCAGCCTAACGCCACTATGGTGGATACTGTCCAGCATTTTCAAGGTTGCCGGCCTTGCTGAACCATATGCCGCAGAACCATAGTATAGCCGGGACAGGACGAGGGCTTGGTAGAACCGTAGCAGCACCGCACGGTCAGCCCCCTACGTAGTGCCACTAAGAAACTTGAGCATGTTCAGTTTCCTGATACATGTCATTTTCAATTGCCGTATATGGTGCTGCCACGTTAACTTGCTGTCAAAATGGAGCCCCAGGAAGCGATAAGTGTCAACCAACAGCAACGCAGCATCCCTGAGATGTAGTTCAGGGTGTAAGTGTAGCCTCCGTAGCCGACAAAAAGGGACGACGGAGGTTTTCGCAGCTGAAAAACGAAAATCCCGGTCGTGAGCCCACCTGTCGACCCGGTTGATAGCTAGCTGCAATTGCCGTTCCACGACTGCCATACTTCCAGAGCTGTAATGCAGAGCTAAATCATCTACATACAGCGATGGAACTACCGCGGACCCGGCGGCGGCAACAATGCCATTAATGGCAATCGCGAACAAGGTGACACTCAGCACTGAACCCTGAGGAACTCCATTTTCTTGGGTATAGTATTGCGATAATGTCCTACCGACCCTTACACGGAAGAGTCGGGCGGACATGAAATTCGCAATGAAAGTCGGTAAGATACCACGGAGTCCCCACTTGTGAAGGGTGGAAAGGATCCCGCTGCGCCATGTGGTGTCGTAGGCTTTCTCGAGGTTAAAGAAAACCGTGACTAGGTGCTGCTTTCGGAAAAAAGCCTCCTGTATGGCGCTCTCAAGTCGCACCAGATGGTCAGTGGTGGACCTATGAGAGCGAAATCCACATTGGTACTCAGACAGGAGACCTTTATCCTCCAAGAACCACACCAGTCGACGGTTCACCATCTTTTCGAGCAGCTTACATAGGCCATTTGTCAAACAAATTGGCCTATAGCTGCTTATAAACTTGGGATCCTTTCCAGCCTTAGGAATCGGTATCACGATCCCCTCTCACCATTGAGATGGAAACTCCCCTTTAATCCATATACGATTGAAGAGGATCAACAGTTTTTTTATACTGGATTCGCACAGATGTTTTAACATTTGATTATGTATGTTATCCGGTCCAGGAGCCGTATCGCTGCACAGTGCAAGCGCACTGCGCAGTTCCCATTCAGAGAATGGTACATTATAGGACTCCGAAGCAGCAGTGGCAAAGGACAAGGGGTGAGTCTCCGCCTCCCGCTTCAGAGTCAGAAATGTAGGATCATAACTCCCGGAGCAGGATACATCAGAGAAGTGCGAGCCAATGCTGTTGGCAATGGCGAGATGGTCCATGATGATGTCTCCATTGATGGACACTCCGGGTATCGATAGTGATGTCGGGAGTCCGGAGATCCGACGAAGCTTAGTCCACACTTGAGATGAAGGAGTATGCGCCGTCATGGACGACACATACTTTTCCCACGTCGTTTTCTTACTCTCCCGAATCAGATATCAGGCTCTAGCACGCATCCTTCTGAAGGTGATAAGGTTGGCCATAGTGTTTTGCCTCCGATAGCACTTGAAAGCACGTCGACGATCTTTAATGGCTGCTGCAATCTCGGCTGTCCACCACGGGACAAGCTTCCGGCGTGAGTTGCCGGATGAAGAAGGTATTGTTTCCTCAGCAGCAGCCAAAATACCATTCGTTATGTGAATGGTATGATCGTCGACACTCCCAAAGGTATCTTCGGCAAACACCGCACGTGCCGTGAAAGTTGGCCAATCAGCCCGACGGAGAAGCCATCGACTTGGTAACTCGATGGCTCTCTGGTTCGGAAGAGTAACGATAATTGGAAAATGGTCACTATTACAAAGGTCATCGTGAACACCCCACTGTAGCAGGGGAACCAGCGCACGACTGCACAGGGTAATATCGATACTTGAATAAGTACCGTGTGCAATAGAGAAGTGCGTAGGCTCCCCTGTGTTCAACAGACACAGGTCCAGCCACCTGATCAGCCTCTCAAAATCTCTCCCTTTACCGCTAGTGGTAGCGGAGCCCCAGATGGTGTTGTGGGCATTAACATCTCCCAGAAGGAGGAAAGGAGAGGGGAGCTGAGAGACTAGATCCACCAGCTGGTCGTAATCCGGCTGAGAATCAGGCGGGATGTACACGTTACATACTGTTGCCATTATTGGCAACGAAGTACGAACTGCAACTGCCTCTAGCTGAGTACGCAACGGCACCTCTTCGCTAAAGAGGCTAGAGTGGACGAGAGTGCAGATGCCACCAGCGGCCACAGCTCCGTCCACCCGGTCTTTAGAGAAGAGTTTGAAGTGACGCATTGTTGTCTCATGTCCAGGACGAAACCTGGATTGCTGAAGACAGACAATGGTTGCCGAAAACGAAGATATTAATTGTTGTAACTCAGCGAGATGAACAGAATAGCTATTACAGTTCCATTGTAATAGTGCCATGGTGTGGACTTAAGTAGAAGTGGGTCTTCTACTTATGCTTGACAGTTTGCCACCCTTCCCCATCTCTAGTTGGAGATGATGGGGCAGGAGAGCACACCTCAATCTCCACATCTCCTTCCGAAGACGAAGAAAATGGAGCGGGCGCTCTCTTGGGTTGCGTGCGGTCGTCGTCGGACCTCACCCGTCTCGCTCTTGGGGAAGAGCGAGAGCGGTGTCGAGGGACTTTCTCCCGGTCCGAAGACTGGGTGCCTGTCCCCGACAAGTCCCGAAGAGATTTCTTCTTGGATCGGCGCCGACGTGTGTTTGGGGAAGTAGGTGGTCCCTTCCCCACAGACGCCGGGTCTTTATAAAACAAGGTCGCTCCTGCTGGCACCGCTCCACTGGTAGTGGTGGGAGCGGGATGGCCAGCAGATACGTGAGCAGCCCTGCCTTTAGGAGAGGAAGAGAAACGGTGCTGAACCGATGCCCTCTCCTCCGCCGATCTATTTTCTTTTCTATAGGGGAGTTCCTCCATACGGACGGGCTTGGCTTCAGCAGGCTTCGCTCCCTTGGTGGTAGTGGGGGCGGAAAGGCCAGCAGAGACAGTAGCCACCCCGTCAGCAGGAGGGCGAGAGAGACGGCGACGAACCGTCTCCCTCTTCTCACCTATATTTTTCGTATTAGGTGGGCTGGAAGAAGGACCAGCCCTGGTCGGCAAAGTCTTCTTTCCCCCTTTAACAGGGGAAGACTTATTCGCCGACCGTTTTGGAGAAGAAGATGACTTCTTCTCCGATTGCGCCGGTTTAGATGGTATAACCGGCGCCATCTTTTGCTGGGCCGAAGAAGGTTGTTGTACCTCCTTCGGGCTGACATTTTTCGCTGATACAGCGAGGGGTGATTTTAATACTGCTGAAAACACGGGCGTCGAGGGTACTACACTCGGTAAAGATGCGGCAGAGGTGAATGAGGGCGTCGTTGCAGCTGCAAACGATACCCGAAATTCGGGGGCATTCATATCACGGTACCTCTTGCGAGCGTCGTGATATGAAAACCTATCAAGAGTTCTTATTTCTTGAATTTTTGCTTCCTTACAGAACTCAGGGCACTGCTTCGATCATGGAGAGTGGCTTCCTTGGCAGTTAGGACAAATCGGGGGAGGCGTACACCTCTCACCCTCATGTGTCCCCTTGCCACACTCTCTACACACGGCCTTGGCAGTGCACCTGGCGGAAACATGCCCGAATTTCTGGCACTGATAGCAGCGCATAAGTGGAGGGATGTACGGTCGAACATCGCAGTGGTACGATGTGACCTTCACCTGCTTAGGTACTACATCACCCTCAAAATGGAGAATAAAAGCGCCGGTATTGACGCTGTTCTCTCCAATCTTTCGGGTGATGCGCCTAATCTTGGTGACACCTCTCTTCCCCAGATCCCGCAACAATTCCGCATCGCTATTTAAAATGAGGTCACGATGGAAAATAACTCCTCGGACCTCATTCAGCGTTTCGTGTTTTGAGACCTTAACGAGAATTTCGCCGAATTGCGTGCATTCCAGCAACGCTTCGGTTTGCTTCTGATCATCGGTGTGCAGCAGCAGCTGACCGTTCCGGAGCTTGGAAATCCTGCTTAGGTCTCCAAATTTCCCCTCGATTTCCTCAGAAAAAATTATTGATTTTACTAGTTTAAAATCACCCCCGTCAGTCCTCGTAGCTACCAGGTAGCGAGGAGACTTATCAGTGGGGAATCTTCTATTAAAGGCTTCATCCCAAGGCGTATACACCTTGGGATTAGCTCGACACTCAAGAGATGGCTTTTTGAGGGTGCCACCCTGTACAGGTGAACGTGATCGCTTTGATGGCATCCCGGACGAAATCCTCCCCGAATACTGCCCACTCCGAACGGGGGCTATCACTGTGGGCGCCACCTAGCCAAGGAAATACCTACCTGGCATAGCAGATATTGCCTGGGGTCCCAGTGCCTCGAACAGGCACTTCCCCCTCGGCATGCACAGGATTTATGCAGCTCCAGTATTCGGCCATGCAGGGACCTTCGTTGTAAGGCGGATACTACTGTAGGGTACATGGCGCACCCACCTGTTGGGATGGGGCATACCGTCTAGGCTTTCTGGCCAGATGGCCAAGCTGGTGGCCCTTCCCCTTACAGCATGCATGTTTATTTCTATTGGTCAAACCAGAGCTGGGACCAGAAAACCAAAGTCGACCTTTATAAGGCCCCCTCTAAGTCGCCTTTTACGACAGGCAGGGGATACCGTGGATGAATTCTGCCCTCCCCATCCACAGGGGGTCTGAACAAATCAAAAACTGGCAAGTTATTCGGCCATGTCGGCCCTATTAGTCGCCTCCTACGACAGGCAGGGCATACCGTGGGTGTATTCTATCCCGCACCCACACGGGGGAGATAGGTTGGTAGGACACAGAACACCAACATTGTAACATGAAATGTTACAGAAGAAGAAAGTTATTGGATAACATCAACAAATGAAACAGGAGACTACATCTGTAATAATTGATGTGCGCAGTGTTAGCAATTCTGCACTAGCAAATTATTTTTATAACAATCATGTTGTAATTAATGAGACTCAAGCAGCTGAAATTTGTGTAAAAACCTTACATCAATCGAAGTCAGACCTCTGGTTTTCAGAAAGAAAGAAAAGGATCTCTGCAAGTAGGGCACATTCAATTAAAACTAGGAGAAAAGATCATGAGAAGTTGGTAAATACACTCTTCAACCCTAAATGTCTTAATGGTAGGCCTAGGGGTCTTAGAAACGTCTCATTTGGAAAAAGTTAGAAAAAACTGCACTTGCCAAACACACAAATTTATATGGTAAAACAGATGTTGAGAGTGGTCTCATAATTCATCTCACCCATCCTTGGTTATGTGCTAGTCCTGATGGTATAGTAATTGTGGATGGGAAGCCAGAAAGGGTACTAGAAATGAAATGTCCTATTTCATGTAAAGACAAACCAATCATAGGTGAAAATGAAGAGATTAATGTACCCTATCTTATAAGAAATTCAGAAGGAAATTTGGAACTGAAACCAAATCATGCATATTTCACTCAATGCCAACTGTTGTGGGCTTGATACCTGTGACTTTTTCATTTACACAGAACCAAAGTTCCATTCTTTTAGAAATTCTTCACATACTATTTAAGGGAACTAACATGCAGATTTAATAATGGGCTTCAGACATCAAGGGAGGTTGTACATTTGTCATAACACAACACATAAGCACAATATCATCAACACAACATAACAGCTCACTTCAAATTTTTTGAAGTATGTTATATACTTTCACTCTTTGAATGCACCGTTCAACATGAATTCGCACACTAGTAATATTGTGTCATCAACTTCTTCAGGTGTCAAATGACCTTCATGCATTAAGGGTGGCATTACTAAAATTGCATTGCTGTTCTCCAATATAGTTTTTATACCAGGGAAACCTTTATCAGCCAATATTTGATCTCCTGATTCTATCAATTTCAAAATTCCACAGTCATTTGTGATAAAACTGTCACTAGCTCTACCACCATAACATTTGGAAACAAATGTCACCATACCACAAGGTGCAATTGCAATAAGGACCTTTGCAGTATACAGGGCCGGATTTACCGTAGGACAATTTTACATCCCGTTTCCTCCAGGAACAGATATTTCCAATATGGATTAGCAAGGTAAGCTAACATTATTTTTGAAAGGAAGTTTTGACTTCCGTAGTACATTGGCGCTGCTCGTGGCAACATTTGTGCCTTGCAGCGGCCTTCACAGTATGTACTAGCCACGCGTCTTGGTGAGGTGTACCATTGTAATGGTTTCCTTTGCCCTCACGTTGAGTGAGAAATGTAACTGTTTACCTTTGCCTAAGCTATGTTGTTTTAATGGGCGCCAAGACCTCAATGCAATGCTGAAATCTAAATTTGTATTTAACAACGTCTAGCTCTGGCAGAACACCTTCAAGACTCTATTCACTCAGATCGTGGTATGATTTGATCATTAACCCAACAAACAATTGTATCAGGAGAAGGAATTGGTCTATATCTAATGCTACCTACTGAAAGCAAAGATTGCATTGTAAAAGAAATGAATTTATTATATAAAACAAGTATAGCAAAATTAATAATAATAAGTATAAAATTTAAATTGGAGCGTTGCGATTTTAATATTACCGATAGAAAATTACGTGAAAACGGAGTTTGATAAATTGATTTTACTCTAATTTCCAAGCTATGAAGTTACTGAAATATGAAATGTAAAACAACGAGAAATGAGAGATTGCGTATTTCTGCGTCATTTGCGCTTACCACTGGAAATTGCCAAAGCATTTCCCTCGTACTTGATGATGCTGTGTGCTTCCCACAGTCTCCTGGACGTCGTCATCTCCGTCGAAATTTGATGATATTCTGGTAGATTAGATAATTCTATGGTCCGTACATCGGACCCAAACACTCGTATAACCACACTGGTTAAGTTTTACCAAAGTTAGTCTTCCACTCCACGGAACATCGGAGGGACACGCACTTGCAACCGTACTCGGCAAGTTCTACACAGATAGTCCCCGTTTCACGGCGCGCTGAACGATATATGCACACGTCGGCTCCCCCACTCTTCAGCCGGCTTCAGCTTGCGTGGTCCTCTACTGATTGGCTGACCCACCACGCGATCTTCCCCTCCTCTGGGTCATTACACTCGGCGGGAGGGTTCCGTTTCAACAATTCGCCTTTCCTGGACGATGCGAGCCCGCTTGCGTAATACTTCCCGACAGGATTAAGCTTGTATTTGAATTCCCAGTGAGTCACGTCTCTCAAATACCCTAACTGACAAAACTCCGTAAAATTCCTTAATCAGATAATTTTCTATGATATCGTCGTTCGTAATAATTTGCTTGATAGCGTTTTCTAAGACATAGAAAACCTATCTGTATGCTTATAATTTTTATAAAATGCTCCGAAAATATCTTAATAATAATTATAATAAATTAATAATAATAATAAATTAACATGAAAAATTCTCTTGGCTGAACAATTTGCCGCGAAAATAAATATAGAATGGCTTCCTACTGACTTATGCCAGTTGCATAAAAACTCCTCGAAAAACACGTTACACCATAACCAACTGAAGAGCCCATTGGTACACTGGGGCCAAACGCTGGCAACTGTTTTGAGCTAGCCGGACCATTGTATCAAATTTCTTTGTGAATTTGTTAATGTACATAGCTCAATCGGACAATTTTACATCCTGTTTCCTCCGGGAACAGATATTTCCAATATGGCTATGCTTTATCATAAAAATCGGCGGGGGGGGGGGGGGGGAAGGGCTCAAGTGAGGAGGGGCGCTCAATGGAGAGGTGCCTATAGCGTAATTTTGGGTAAATCCGGCCCTGGCAGTATATGTAGACTTATAATTAGAGTACATATACACACACTGGCTGATCTCAGGAGGCTGTTCTGTTTTAATTTCAGTGCAGTCTATAATAGCTCTACAATTTGGATAGTTATATTTAAAAACAGAAGGCAATGTAGCATTAACAGTATCCTTGCTAGGCAAAAGAAAAAACCACTATTTTGTTGCTTGTGCCAGTACATGTAAAACAGATTGAAATATCCTAGAAATAATACTACGGTGAATATTGAAAATAACAGCAAGGGCAGCAAATGGTAAGGCTAACTTTATTTTCATTAAGAATACCAAGAGTCTATTTTCTTTACTAATTTTGCATGTATTAGTGGCTGGCAGCAAGTTTAAAAATATATTAAAAATTTCTTTGTTGACACCAGCCAGAACATTTAATTGTGATTCATCAGAAACTGAACTATAACCAAAATATCCTCTTTCTTCATATGGGAAGTCAGGCCCAGACAATTTACTAACATGTCTAGGTTTAGCATGTAAAGTGTGAAGGGCTGATATATTTGCTTGTGCGCTGACACTGTTTCCATCCGAAACACAACTGAATTCAAAATTGCTTTCTACAATGTTTGTTTGTCTGTCTGAGTTTGGGCATCAGCTTTCATGGACACTAGAACAGGCTCACTAGTTTGCAGATATGATATATCAGGTATTGAAATGACTAAATTTCTATTTGCACTTCTCTTCTTCAATCTCATAAATCTGCTGAGAGAGCCTGTTCCTGTTGACTTTCTTCTGTACAATCAGGGAAGATACTTCAAAATCAAAATCACTTTATTTGCAATGAGGTATCAACCTTGGTGGCAAATGAGGTACATAATTTACAAACACTACACAATATTAAAAGAATACAGTAACTTAATGTACAAACACTACACAATATTAAAAGAATAAGGTAACAAACACCCAAAAGAATACAGTAACAAACACTACAAAATATTAAAAGAATACAGTAACTTAATGTACTATTCACACATTGATTGAACTCCCCTCTCACAACTACTGTAGGAATTACATAGCACGTATAATGTTTCTAGGAATACAGCACTAAGTTATACCACTTCTTTCTTTTCCCTGGTTTTGTCTATTCTGCTCTTGAATAACTGGACTGATTTTGGAAAGGGATCAAACACCGCCCTTGGTAAACTGTTCCATTCCTTCACACCCTTCCCAATGAATGAAAATTTACCCCAATCGCTTCTGCTAAAGTGCCGTCCAATTTTGAATTTGTGGTCTGCCCTGCCAATATAATTACTTTCCAATTGAAGCCTCTCACGGATTTCCCCCCATGCTTCCTCTCCTGTATATGCTCTATATAACCCTACAAGTCTGTTTTTCTCCCTTCTCTTACTTAATGTTTCCCACCCAAGCTTCTCTAACATATCTGATACACTGCTTCTTCTCCTAAAATCCCCTATCACAAATCTTGCTGCTTTCCTTTGAACACTCTCAATTTCTTTTATTAGGTATTCCTGGTGCGGATCCCATACACTGCTTGCATATTCCAATATTGGACGAACCAAACTTAGGTAACTTTTCTCTCTTATTTCTTTGTTGCATCCTCTAAGTAGTCGCATAATGACATGCAACGATCTGTATGCTTTCCCAACAATGTCTCCAACATGACCCTTCCAGTGCAATTTACTATCAAATCTCACAACTAAGTATTTGCACTTGTCATCTTTTGGTACGATTATCCCATCCAATGTATATTGAAATTCAGTTTTTAATCTCTTGTTTGTGAATATTGTGACAGTTGATTTACCTCCGTTAACCTTCATGTGGTTCTCTTCAACCCAATGTTGGATACTGTCGAGGTCCCTTTGTAATATTTTACAATCCTCTATATTATTTATTTCCCTATAGACGATAATGTCATCTGCATACAATCTTATTTTTGATGCTATATTGTTCCCTAAATCATTTGCATATATTAGGAAAAGCAATGGACCAATTTTACTACCCTGTGGAATTCCCTTCTTAACTTTCTCTTTCCCTACTCTGACTCTCTGAACCCTTGAATTTAGAAATGTTCCTATCCAACGTACAACCCTCGAGTCCAATCCCATTCTCTCCACTTTCTTTAATAATACTCCATGTTCCACTCTGTCAAAAGCTTTGGAAAGGTCTATAGCTATGCAGTCCAACTATCCCCCTAGATCCAACCGATCTGATATGTCCTGCTGAAATCCCACCAGTTGTGCCTCACAAGAAAATTTCTTTCTAAATCCATACTGGCTCCTCAGGAACCAATTTTTATCTTCACATACCCCTCTAATATATTTTACTATTAAACTCTCCAAGATTTTACAAACTACACTGGTCAGACTTACTGGTCTGTAGTTCTCAGGTTTACTTCTATCTCCCTTTCCTTTATAAATTGGTATTATTATAGATTCCTTCCATTCCTTTGGTATTCTACTATTGTTCATGACATAGTCGAAAAGAAACTTTAAATAAGGCACTATGTACCACCCCATTGCCTTTATTAATTCCCCAGTAATTTGATCACACCCTGCTGCTTTTCCTTGCTGAAGCAGTTTGATTTCTCTAAAAATATCCTCATTTGTAAAGGTGAAGCTTCTTGTGTCCTTATGTGTTTCTCCTCTCCAGTCTCATTTACGGTTTCCAACTCCTGACAATCTTCCACTGAATCTATGAATTCCCTACTAAATTGTCTGTCATTATCTGCAAATAAATGCTCACCCCCTTCTCCGTCCATTGTGGGAATGTGGATTCCGTTTCCCTTTTGGTTTTTAATATATGAATACAGCGTTTTCCATTTCCCTATGTGGTCTTTACCCTCATGAAGTATGCCATTCATGTAATTTTCCTTTGCTTCCTTTTTCAACCTATTGAGCTCCTTTATTAGCTGCTTTCTGGTTTCTCTGTTTCCCCTGCCCTCTTTGATTTGACTGTTTACCATTCTACATTTCCTTTTTAATTTTCGTATGTCCTTTGTATAGTAAACAGGGTCTGAGGTTGTTTTTCCCTTCTTAATAGGTACAAATATCTTCTCACCCTCCCAAATGATTTCCTTAACATTTGCCCAGAGTGTATCCACATTACTCCCTTCACTTATCCATATCCCTTCACATATGCTGGACTAGCAGGATGTTGAGATTTACACCCTCCTATGAAATGTGTGCTGCAGATTCTAGATGATTTTGAAGGTGTCCACAAAGTACCATCTGCCCTATAAAACAAATTGTGTAAATGTGTCAAATTTAAGTTGGATCTGTATTATATTTACTTGAATTTCTGTTGTAATGAGTTCAAATTATTTTTTGACTATCTGGTTTCATAATAATACTTTTGTAGGACTATTTAAAATACTGTAATGCTCTTTAATTTAATGTTCATGTATGATTAACATTTCTAAAATATTTCTGTAGGCTATTAATATTTTATTCCTATTTTTTGCAATGTACCAAGGCCTATTTCTGTAAATATAATATTAATCCACTAGCCTTTCAAATCCACTTCGTGAGGTCGTGGAGGAAAACTAAAAAATTTCACACTTTGCTCCGTATTAAGGTATCTGTTATTTTATTATTATTTCTATCATTAAGACTACTGTGTAATAGAATATCTCTACTATTATAATGTGTGTGCTTTAAAAATATGGCATACTGATGCGGACCTTACCTTGGAAGTATAGCATTACTGTAATTACTTTGGTTGTTACTGTTAACCTATTTGTAAAAATCATGGTTAGTATAGGTTTTGTACTGTGTAATTTAGTATTAATTAAAATGTTTAAATCCCCCATTACTTACTTCTTGCGATTTATTGCTAAAATCCACTGTCTTTTCAAATCCATTTTGTGAGGTCGTGATGGAAAACTATAATATTTCACACTTTGCTCTGTATTGCAGTATCTATTATTGCAGCCAACAACACAGCACATAACATTACCAGAACGTTTTGACATTTTTAAAATAATAATCTGAAGACAACACTATAAAAAGATTGAATAAACACATGTAAAAATTCACTCGTACTGCAACGTCTTACGATCAGCTGTTGATAAACAAGCCCGTGTGTAGTTCTCGTAGTATCCACCCGCAGCACACTGCAGAACGCACGGTGCCTATACTCTAAAACTGATTTTGTCCTATTTTTGCATTGGTTGATGTGATAGCGTTCACATCCTTCACTACACAAAGTACACACACACTCCTTTGTTACTTCATGGAAATGCTTCGTTGCACATAGTTTGTGGAACTGTTCCATGAACCGCTAAACTTGTGATGACATGCCTTGATTCTTGATTCGCCTCCGTCCAGTGTCGGTCTCACATGGCGTCTGTACAATAAAATTCAAGCCAAATATCCTCCCTTTTTATTTTCTATGAGAAATGTTTTAAGTGTATAAATAACTCATGTATTCATTTCAGGTACTAGGAAATTAATTGCACTCCCCATCCAATCTAATTGGGTACACTGGTATTGACCAACTGAAAAGCAATACTACTAATTTCAAAGTTAATGTTATGCTCTCTGTTCACTATTTTGTTCTTTCTTTTGTTATGCAGTCAAGTCTTCTGTTAAAATGGCTGTGTGATACATGCATGTATGGTACAGTTTCTTTAATAAATAGAGAATGATTTCCATACCAAGTTTCAACATATTATAGGTGAAAGCAATGGCAGGAGGGTACTCACAACTAAGAGATGAAGGCTAAGTAAGAAGTGAATACGTTAGCAGTGGCATTTCATATGAACTCAGATGGTGGGGTCATGTGATGAGAATGGGAGAGGAGAGATTGCCTACAGAAGGTAAGAGAAGCAGACATCGACCTAAGAGGTGATAGTTAGATTCTGTATTTAATGATTTTAACAAAAGCTTTAGTGTACCCAAATGAATAACCCATCTCATTTGGGTACAATCTTGTTGACCGACTGAAAAGCATCCCACTTTTGTTTACTAAGGCAACACTGAAAATGGCTTCAAACACCATAATAATGATTTCAAGATGAGAGATATAGGAACAATGGAAGGAAGCTTGTAGTTTAACATGACCGTTAATCTCGCAATCATGAGCCACGGGTATAGGAACAGAGGGGGCCATAGTGCTAACTGATAATAAGGGATCATGCATGTGACTCATTCATGAACAGAGGCTTGGATGACTGAATGCTGAAAGGCAAAACAGTCTTAAATTAAAATGAATGAATGTGTACATATTTAAATTATAATTTTTGTAATTTTGCTACCAGCGACTATGTCCCCATTTTCAAATAAATTTATCCTTAGCTTTTATGTTAGAAAATTTACAACAGTTCTCTTTTGGTATGGAATATGGCATGAGAAAGCATAACTTACCTCTCAGTGTAGATAAATTAAATTCTCTGGCACTACCGCACTTCAGGAGGAGTCGGTGTGTAAGTTTCGAAATACAAGTAAATTTTATTGCGCAGAATTGAAAATGACGTAACCGTCATATTATCGAGCAGAGCTCAACATTCCACACTGAAGATTAAGATAAGTGTGTGGGTTGGCCTGTGATAGTATGATTGGATCATTTTATGAATAGCTTGCCACGGTGGGTGAGTGGTTATAGTGTCGGACTACCAACCCCAAGATTGCAGGTTCGCCCCTGGCCATGGTAAGTGATTTTTGAAGGCGACAAAAATCACGATACTCATGTCATACGTTGTTGGCATGTTAAAGAACCCATTTGAATTCAGTAGGCCGTGTTCAATGGCAAAATTAATCTCGGGATTTTCCGCCAACACAAAGTTCCTCCATTCTCTACTTGAAAGCGCTGTAGTGTCAAGGAGTTTAGATATCTAACCTCCTTGACTTTCATAGCGTTCAAAGGAACGACGAAATTCGACATGCAAGCTACCCTCTGGGTGTCAATTAACAAAGCTTGCACCAGGCACCCGAGGCCATAAGATATTATTATTATTTTATGAATGAACTCACAACAGTTTCTGCATAATCCAAGCTATTTACCATTACCAACTTGACCAATTGCCTTGAAAATGCCCATTCGAAGAAGAGTCCATTGCAGGTTCCGTGTTCTATGTGTTGAGGTTGAAGAAGAACATAATGAAATTTGTTATACTGAATTGAAAATGCCCTCCAAGTAGAGGACAAAATGCTAGTTAACCAATTTATGTATACAGGCCAATAATTCCCAGAAAGAAAATTCCACATAATTATAAACATTGTTTTCAGTATACAGGAACCCCATACCGTTAGCGGTAGTTGCTGATGTTGCGTCATCGTTACAGTAGGCGTAGTCATGGCAGAATGACTGACAGGCCATTTATTCAGTCATGTTGGACTGTGAGGGGACTTCTTGCTGCCTGTGGCTGACGGGAGCTGTTTCTGTGTTTTTGGAAGAAAATTTAAAGCCAGTTTCCAGACATTAAAGAGATGTATGCCCTAGTTGCAATTGAAAATGTTTGGATGCTTGAATATCTCTATGGCCTCTCTGATTTTTCTGAGGTGGAAGTGACTCTCGTGAGCTAGGAACTGTGTTGCATTGAAGAAGATAGAGTGATGATGCTATTGTTGGTTGAGATATACATAATACTAACAAACTAATTAATAATTTACGTCCTTTTCAATACAATGCTTTGATTATCTATTTAACCAATTAGGTACATGTTTCGAACATCATTATGTTCTTCTTCAGCCTCAATACAGTTAGAACTTAGACAAGTAAGATACACACTATCAATCACTTATAATAAAATTGACACTTACACTAACATAGCACACTCTAAAATTTAATGCTACACGTTAAAATACGGTGCGTCGTTAAAATCAGTTAAAACACATAAAACTTTGTCCGTATGTCCAATGTTCTATTATTAACATAGAACCTTCTTATCTATTGAAAGGTTAGACACTGTGCGTTGCTCCATATGAAAGTTTTGACAAGCGTCCTTGAAACTTCTCATTCCTGTTGGATGGAGATGGTGAGATAACAAATTAATGACGTTTTATGTGTTTTAACTGATTTTAACGACGCACCGTATTTTAACGTGTAGCATTAAATTTTAGACTAAACTATGTTAGTGTAAGTGTCAATTTTATTATAAGTGATTGATAGTGTGTATCTTACTCGTCTAAGTTCTAACTATGTATTGAGGCTGAAGAAGAACTTAATGATGTTCGAAACATGTACCTAATTGGTTAAATAGATAATCAAAACATTGTATTGAAAAGGACGGAAATTATTAATTAGTTTGTTAGTAATATATTCAATACGGACCTAAAAATGGAGAATAATGCTCTGAGATATACATATCGAATGTGTTTTCACAGTCAGGTGGCAATGGTTCGTCACTTCTCCCCAATTTAGACCTGGCCACATTCAAATGGTATACTGTATACTCCTTCTGCAGAGCAGGAGATTGTCCTTGGATGAGGTACTTTCGTAACAAAATCGGGAGCCTAATAATCTTGGGCCTCCATCTATATATATGTTGACCGAGTGAAAAACAATTTTACAAAGAATACCAGTGAACACTGAAAAAATGGCTTCTGATTATGTATTTCTATTTATTTAGAAATAAAAATGTGATAGCTTAAAATATTTGAAGTAGTTACAGCATGTAGTTCAAGAATCACTCTGACAGGTGGCATTACATGCTGACAGCTGCTTGTTGCTTCTGTATGAAACAGTGTTTTCCAACTTGTCATCAAGGTTCACTGTCAAGGCCACATGCAAAATCAATGCAAAAAGAGAATCAATATTTACCTTTGCAACCTCGGCCAACACAGATACAGAGAGGCATTATCAGATTCATGAGCATGTTTGCTGTCTTGTCCTGGGTTGGGAATACTGAGCTTCCTCCACATACTTGTTCCAGAGAATAAGATTCCTAGAAAGGAGAGAACATTATTTTAAATAGTATAATTATACCAGGAACACAGGTTATTAACTGCTGAGATAATAAAATCATGCAACTAAGGGAGTGTCATATGAATGATTTCTGTGCAGTGCCATTCTGAAAGGGCTGTTTAAGTAATAATAGCATTGTTTTTCACAGTATTAGTGTGTGGGAGGGGGAGGGAGGTGGCAGCATATCCAGCAATTTCATTTTACTGTTAATTGAAGTTATAATATATAATAAAATAATTTTACTGTTAACTCATATGCGTTATTGAATTACTCGTAAATAATATTTGTAAGTATTGTACATTCTCATCAATGGAATACGGTCAGTGGCCTATCGAGATATCTATTCTCATTGCAATGCAAGTTGACCACTACAATATGAGGATATTTGAATGACATTTTACTAACGGGGAGAGGATACCTTCTACTATGATAAAATTAAAAATATAAAAATTAACATTTCATGTATTTTGTTTGGAAAACAATCTTAAAAGAATTAGAGATAAAAATATAAACATTGGTTGTTTGAGAAAAAACAACTATGCTCTTTATTGATTTTATTTCAAACTGGCTTTAAGTTTCCAAAATAAGCACATAAGATCACTTGCCATTAGTACAATGCATTTGTAGTATGTGTTACCACCCAAAATTTATTAACTATTCAATTTTTAAGGGTTGGTGCTCAAGATGTGCAGTGAAAACATTTTGAAATGTTTTGCTCTGCCTTGAAGTATCTAATTCAGCCCATCATCTGTTTGAAAAATAGGATGAAGGATTATGGTGAAATCATATTGATCATAATTTTACATTTCTAGTAGTTTGAGAAGACAGCAGAACAGTGGGATATTTTCTTGGAGATAATGGCAAGATATCAGATATGAGGCAATTCATTTGATGCCAGACACAGCTGTTGAAGTACAGGATTGTACATGTGCACCTTCTCAATCACTCTTGGTAACTGTACAGTTTTTCCTTTTCTTCTTGTTTAGTTCTTGAACTATGAGCCAAAACTTATAGGAATGACACCACTGTAAAGGTTCTTGTGTAAATCCACTATTGGGACTTAGTTACCATTAGTGAGTTCATTGTATGAGTAACTTGTACATAAGTAGCATCTTGCACAGTTTCCAGCCACTGGCCGGGTCTGTTTGGAACACAAGCCTCTCCAACGTCTTCTGTCTTCCCACCATCTCTCAGCCACCACCTTTGTCCAGTCTTCTCCTCTCTTCTTCACACTTTCTTCCGCCCCCTTCAGCCACCTGTCTCTTGGTCTCCCTCTCGGTCTCTTTCCTTCCCACTTCATCTCGTGTATCCTCCTGGGTATCCTCTTCTCCTCCATTCGTTTTACATGTCCATACCATCTAAATCTAGATTTCTCTATACCATCCTGTAATGGTTCCTCCTTCATTAATTCTCTGGTCCTCTCATTTCTTATTCTGTCCATCTTTGTAGCTCCAATACTGCTTCTCAAGAACCTCATCTCACTGGCCTGTATTTTGCTCTTCTCCCTTCCTTTCATAACCCAGGTCTCCGAGGCATACGTCAGGATAGGGACATAGTACATCCGATATATGATCTTTTTGCTGTTCTGAGGGACATCCCTGCTCCATAACATGCTTCTCCCACTCCTCCGGAATGCTTCTGCCTGTCTCCCCCGCTCATTTATTTCTCTATCGTTTCTTCCATTATCTTGTATCAGGCTTCCCAGATACTTGAAACTCTCCACTTTCTTCAGCTGTTCCCCACCAATTGTTATTCCCGTTGTGGTTCTTTCCTTCTTCCTTGTTGTGATTACCATCTCACTCTTATTTATGCTAAATTTCATCCCATATCCTTGTATTATTCCTTCCCACACATCCAACTGTTCCTGTACCTCCTCCTCCTTGTTTCCCCAAATCATCAAATCATCTGCAAACACCATTGCTTTCATCTTTCCTTCCCCAATTACTTGTGCCACTCGGGTCATTATGTCATCCATCACCACAATGAAAAGTAATGGTGACAGTGCACTTCCTTGTTTCAGGCCGTTTCTCTGTTCCAACCAGTCCGATCTCTCTCCTCCCACTTTCACACAGCTCACGCTTCCCTTGTACATCTCCTTTATCCTCCTTATAGTCCATTTTTCTGCTCCTCTATCCTCCAGGGACTTCCATACTTAGTTTCTGCATACACTGTCATATGCTTTCTCAATATCCAGGAAGGCCATCAGTAGATCTGTTCCATACTCATAGTGCTGTTCTTGTAACTGCCTTACTGCAAAAATCAAATCCACTGTGGACCTTCCTGCTCTGAAGCTATGTTGTTCTTCCCTCATCCCTCCTTCTATCCTTGTCCTAAATCTCCTTTCTAAAACTTTCTCAAACATCTTTGCACAATGACTCATCAGTGTTATTCCCCGATAGATTCTGCATTCTGTTCTACTACCTTTCTTGAAGATCGGGACAATTATTCCCTTTTTCCAGTCCTCTGGGGTCTTCCTTTCCTTCCATGCTGTCCTCATCACTCGGCACAACCATTGTATCCCCACCTCTCCTGCTGCTCTCACCATCTCCACACTCAACTCATCCACACCCGGTGCCTTCCCTCCTTTCATCTTCCTAACTGCATCTTCCAATTCTTTCCATGTTAAGTCCTTTTCTGTTTGCAGTTCATCTTCCTCTTCCCCCATTTCTTCCTCCTCCTCGCCGTGGTCTCCATTTGGGTTCAGGAGTTCTTAAAAATATTCTTTCCACATTTTCTTCAGTTCTTCTCTATTTTCTAGAACAAACATTGCTGATAATTCTGTAAGAATTTGGCATAATAAAATGTTAAAGGCCAACTCTGATACAAAACCCAATTTTGTGCTTTCCTTTTGCAGAACAAAGAAGCTGGGATTTTCTTTTACAGCTTTATCAACACCAAAGTTGTTGATGTGAAACTAGAACGAATTTGATATTTCAATCAGCACTGCCATGCATTTTCACATACTAATCTACTGGGAGGCCAACCCTGGAGTGTAGGAGTTGTGTTCTTGCCTTTTACTTAGGAAGTCCTGAGTTTGATTCCTAGCTCCATCAGGAATGTTAGAACTGACATAAAGGCTGGAATAGAGTAGACTCAGCCTTGTAAGGACAATTGAACACCTAACTGTTCCAAGGGTTAGTGATCCTGATCAACAAAGATAATATTAACGCTGACGGCACATCACCTCACAATCTGTAAGCCACTTGGTAAGTCAAGGCCCTCAGTGGGCTGTAGAGTCACAGGTTTTCTACTAAGAGTATGATAGGTTGAACAAGACTTAAATCTTGGATTGTGCCTCTCTGTGACTAAAATACAACACCAATTTTGCACTCCTTTTTGCATCCCCAACAGGTAAATATATACAAGATGTTTTTAAAGTAAGGTCCATCTGCCACTGTCCTTTTAAATCCCTCACATTCTCAGTAGTTTGCATGCACATGTACTTCTGGCATCCCATACACACAAGCAGACACCAATCATAGCCATGTGCTGAGTGTGCACGTCATACTGTGTGACTGCAATGTTTAATCAGATTGAGCTAGGCCAATTATTCGATTTGACCATTTTATCATAGGGGATGGGCAGGGCCGGTCTTAGGGGTGTGCGACATGTGCGGTCGCACAGGGTGCCAACGGTAGGCAAATTTCGATTTATTTCCTATTGCGCAAATGGCAAGATAGGTAAATGCAAGTTCGTCAAACAGATATGGGAATCAGTTTTTTTTTTTAAGTTCAACCGGTGTTATCTCTCACGACTGAAAACCCTACGCGCAACTTAGACCGTGACGGACTGAAGTTAAACTCAGTGAAATAGTGATTAGCAAACACTATATCTTTCTCTCCCATGCCTTGCCTTTTCACTATCGTGGAAACGCAACCCGGCTCGACACCCGGGACCAACCAAATCGCCCTTCGGCAGTGCTCGGGCATTTCCGTGATATTTCGGTTCGGTTCGCTGTTGTAGCAGAGCTGTAGCAAGGCGAAGGAGAGAGAAAGGAAGCGAGGATGCAGGGAGAGAGGGGAGTGAGGTTGGAGAAAGGAGTGCGGGTGTGACACGAGCTGGAGACAGAGTCAAAGAGAAAGAAATCTTAACAAACGGCACGTGTGGCTGGGCGAAGTCGGCGTCGACCCGCTCGTAGATGGTAGGACGTTTTAGCACAATACATGGGAGTGTTAAGGCCCTTGTTAATTGTTGTTCATTCGAGTGCGTGGTGCGGATGGTGTAAAGTCGGGTCGAAGAACGAGAAACCCTACAACAATGGCTTCGTCCGGTAAAACTAGTGGAGCTGCAAACAAAGAACGAAGGTTGCAGCATGCAGAAGAAGACAAGAAGACAGCAGAAGCTTTTAAAAAATTCGTCCGACCTTCAACATCAATTGACGGGAGATCTTCTCAAACAAATCCTACTGATCAGTCCAATAATGTGCCGATCTGATCATTAATACTTTGACAGATATGGGTCTAAAGCTAGAAGACCTTAGAGGTCAAGGCTTTGACAACGGCGCGAATATGAAAGGTAAATATAAAGGAGTTCAAGCTCGCGTTGTAAAACAGTTCCCGCGCACAAATTATGTTCCATGTGGTAGCCATTCCTTAAACCTAGTTTTATCTGACTCAGCCGAATGCTGTCCTTAATGCGTTACTCTATTTGGCATTATTCAACGCATATATGTTTTATTTTCGTCGTCTCCTGGCCGGTGGTCTATTTTGTTGGCTCACATTTGTAATTTGACTCGAAAAGATTTGAGCGACACTCACTGGGAGTGTCGCATAGATGCAGTGAGACCTTTTAGATATGATACGAATGGGGTAGTGGCAGCCTTAAAGGCCATTAAGGAGAATCCTGCTTTTGATTTGGGGCTACGCCATGAAGCTGAATACTTGGCAAAAAAATTGTGACATTCAAATTTGTCGTTGCTGTTCTAATATGGCACGACATTTTGTTTCAAGTAAACATAGTTAGCATAGCCATGCAGGCAGAAGCGATTGATATAGGCCTACAAAAGGCGTCTTCTTTCGCGGAAGGTTGTATCGCATACCTTGAAAAATATTCCCAAGAAGGCTATGAAAGCTCTATAATATCGGCTAAAGAAATCATTGCGCCTGTGTCTCTTGAGGTCGAAGAAGGTAGACGGAAAAGGAAGACTAGACGCCTTAAACGGTTGATTGAGGAAGATGACTCGGACTCGGACCAAGTCATCGAGTCAGGCACTGAGTGTGACAGTTCTGAGTCAGAGTTGGAGCCGGAGCTGACGGAGGCTGAAGCTCTGGCTAAGGTTAAGTGCAAACAAGTGAAGCCACAACGACACTTCAAAAAAAGTTTCTTTGACAATCTCCTAACAGTAGCTTTTAAGTCTGTAAGGAAGAGATTATTTTTCTTTAAAGAGAATTCCAATATATTATACAAATATCCACTTTACAATACATTTTTTTTATTTTTTTTATAATATATCATAATCAATACAGGAAAATTTAGAATTATGACTGAAGTTATAGATATTCAGCATTCCGATACATGGGGATTTTTGTACGATCTAAAGGAACTGCCTGGGTCTATTAAAGATAGTAGTCCACTCATGGATCGTTGCTTGAACATGCAAAAGCAGCTTTCCAGTGGAAATAATGAGTCTAACATAAGTGGGATGGATCTATGTTCTGAGCGGCAACATTTGAGCCCATGCCTACCACCAAACGCAAAAAAAACCTCACGCTGCGTTGCAGTTTATTTACAGCACGAATATGATTGACGTTTTTCCAAACGTCGATGTAGCTTTGCGAATTCTCTTAATCTTGTCGGTAACTGTCGCTTCGCGTGAACGTAATAGCTTTTCAAAATTGAAGTTGATTAAAACCTACCTGCGTGCTACAATTGGCCAAGAGAGACTGTCAAAACTTGCTTTAATTTCAATAGAGAACGATGTTGCGCGTTCACTCGATTTAGCCCAGTTAGTAAAACAGTTTGCTTCAGTCGAAGTACGGAAAGCTCCCTTCTCATAAGGTTTTGGGTTTTAGTGTGTTTTTTTTCTGTGTGTCGAAGTCGTTTGAATTAGTAAAGCTTGATTCTTGTAAGTGTATTTTTCCAGTGATTTTGTTATGTTGACACTTTGCATCACAACTGAAAAATAGTTATTGTAATATTGAGACGTGTTGCTTAGGCTGGGATGACAAGTGAAACGGTATTTACTTTGCTCCACGTTGAGCGTACAAATGAAACGTTTATTAATGCCCCATGTTGGTAGCGACAAGTGAAACGTTTTGCTAGCTCCTAACTGTTGGGTGAGAAATGTAACTGTTTACCTTTGCCTAAGCTATGTTGTTTTAATGGGCGCCAAGACCTCAACGCAATGTTGAAATCTAAATTTGTATTTAACAACGTCTAGCTCTGGCAGAACACCTTCAAGACTCTATTCACTCAGATCGTGGTATGATTTGATCATTAACCCAACAAACAATTGTATCAGGAGAAGGAATTGGTCTATATCTAATGCTACCTACTGAAAGCAAAGATTGCATTGTAAAAGAAATGAATTTATTATATAAAACAAGTATAGCAAAATTAATAATAATAAGTATAAAATTTAAATTGGAGCGTTGTGATTTGAATATTACCGATAGAAAATTACGTGAAAACGGAGTCTGATAAATTGATTTTACTCTTATTTCCAAGCTATGAAGTTACTGAAATATGAAATGTAAAACAAAGAAAATGAGAGATTGCGTATTTCTGCGTCATTGGCGCTTACCACTGGAAATTGCCAAAGCATTTCCCTCGTTCTTGATGATGTTGTGAGCTTCCCACAGTCTCCTGGACGTCGTCATCTCCGTCGGAATTTGATGATATTCTGGTAGATTAGATAATTCTATGGTCCGTACCTCGGACCCAAACACTCGTACAACCAAGTTTTTCACAGATTGTTCGTCGCTAACTCCACTGAACATCGGAGCGACACGCACTTGCGACCGTACACCTCAAGTATTTCACAGATAGTCCTTGTTTCACGGCGCGTCGAACGATATAACCACACGCCGGCTCCCCACTCTTCAGTCCCAACTAGCTTACGTCGTCTCCCCTGATTGGCTGACCCACCACGCGATCTTCTCCTCCTCCGGGTCATTACACTCGGCGGGAGGGTTCCGTTCCAACAATTCGTCTTTTCTAGACCTTGCGACCCAAGATTGCGTCATGCTTCTCGACAAGATTAAGCGTGTACTTGAAATCCCAGTGAGTCACGTCTCTCGATATACCCTAACTGACGAAAACTCCGTAAAATTCCGTAATCAGATAATTTTCTATGATATCGTCGTTCGTAATAATTTGCTGGATAGCGTTTTCTAAGACATAGAAAACCTATCTGAATGCTAATAATTTTTATAAAATGCTCCGAAAATACCTAAATAATAATTATAATAAATTAATAATAATAATAAATTACCATGAAAAATTCTCTTGGCTGAACAATTTGCCGCGTAAATAAATATAGAATGGCTTCCTACTGACTTATGCCAGTTGCATAAAACCCCTCGAAAAACACGTTACATATTCGCCTCGGATCATCGGATGATTTACCGTGACGACGGTCCATTATCCGATTATCCCAGACACGTTAATAATCCCCATCCAAAATACATATTACATAAATGAAATCACCCTAAATTACAGATATATACACTCATATTTTTTCTTCACGCACTTTGCGTCAAAGTTTGTTGTCACAATGGATTGCACTTTGCAACCAGTCCAATGTTTTACATATGGAATAGTGTTCCACGGATATTTCCGCCTCTCAAATTTCTCTATGTTGGAGAAATAGACATAATTAATGTGTGAGCACTATGTATTTATGATGTCATATCACACGCATTGAAGGTGTTCTGATATATTTATATCACCATAGAACTTCCTAATTTCACTGGAGGTCCCCTCCTTATGGTGACATTTAATTCCACTTATCACTGAGCACACGATCACACTATTGTGGCAGCGCCTCGTGACCATAATACTTAATCTCTCTTTGAAGTAGATTAAATTAATATTGACTTCTGAAAAAAAAACAGTAAATGTGCATTACATATAACACCAAATATTTCTGTGCCGTAAGCGCCCTGTCTTGTTAAGTTCCCGTTAACCATATTCTACTTAATACTAGCTCTCAACACAGACCATTCCTCCTCACACAAATAATACCATTGTACAGATTATCTTAAATTACACACTTACAAATCTTACATGGCGAGGCCGTAAACAGAAATCACGTGTGCTGATATGTATGAGTTTCATGAAGGACTGTCTCGCATTCTGATGGCCCATCTTTTATCTCGTGGACGCCTTAAGCTAACAAGCCCTATTCAAGCGCTCCCCCATCTCTTGGAGATAAATGGGAACCCATCAGCGCTGCCAAAATGGCCTTGGTGCATCGAGACAATTTAGTGCTCAACAGCATCCGACAATCCCGTCATATTTCCCTGTACCTTAAAAACTCTCATTTACTTACATACTACCCCCCTGTGTGACTTCTGATACGCCTGCCTTAAGACCAGATCTTCCACGCACCAGACACCACACTTACTCATTTGATAGGCTGGCTCGCCAGCTAAACACACTCACTTTATGACACATATTTTCGTAGACTATGTATATTATACGTTCCGTATAATTTGTTTCCCTCACTATTCTCCAGCACATATGCTGTTTTTCCAATACGTTTGGAAACTATAAATGTTTCTGCGTCACCTGCTTCCAACCTTGCAAGTGGCTCCCTTTAAATGAACGTCATCACGTTGCTCTACCTACCTATTTCTCAGTATCTGTAACGATGCCCTGTTGCTACTGTCCACACATGCTAACCCTACCTTCCTATGGTGTCACACCTCTACTCGACACTCTATGACCTAAAAATGTCACTTCTGACTGACAGAATGACGACTTAGACAGCTTCAAAGTGAACCCTGCCTGATCTAACTTCTGAAAAACTATATCTAAATGACGTAGATGCTCCTCAAAACTGCGTGAACTAATTACCATATCATCTATGTAAATGGTTACAAACTCTCCTGTGTCATCCCCTAATGCGATGTTTAAAGCCCTAATTAAAGCTGCTGAACTACTCTTTAACCCATAAGGTGTTCTACAAAATTGATAAAGGTTATATTTATGACTAAAAGCTGTAAATGGTCTATCTTCGTACATAAGTGGCACTTGCCAAAAACTGGAACTCAAATCTACACAAGTGAAATACTTCTTCCCCTCAAATGTTTGCATTAATTCCTCTATTGACATAGATTTCAGCTGATCTGAACTAATTCTACTGTTAACCAAACGAGCGTCTAAACAAATACGAACAGTGCCGTCGGTCTTGGGTACCGTGATCAAAGAATTAACATATGGACTGTTCGAGTGCTCAATAATCCCATCTTCAAGCATCTGGTTAATTTGTGCCTCAACTGCACTTTGATAAGCGAAAGGTACAGGATATCTATGTCCTGTGAATACTGACCTATCAATAACGTTCAATGAATGTGTATAGCAATTGGCCATACCAATGCGATCCTCAAAAACTCTCCTATTACACCATAACACATCATAGAGCCGAACACACTGTTCATCCTCTATATTTCCCTGAAATGCAGCCTCACGTAACGAGTCCTCTAGACTTCCGTTCGTAATCACACTGCCCACAAAACATGGAGAACCCCGCTCTACGGCTGGCGATATCTCATTTAAAGTACAAATCACACCTACAATACTACTCCTCTGAATATGGTCATTGAACGCTACTTCTACTTCAGAATCTCCCCATTTAAATTTCAAACTCCCTACATCATAACATAAGTTACCAGACACTCTACTTAGCCACTCTGAACCCAAGATAACACTGAATACTAAATTTGGAATTACAAGACAAATCTGCTTCTCTACATGATTATTAATTTTAATGTCTACTAAAACTTGCTTAGAAATTACTTTAGACCTCTTCCCAACAGCTGTGATAACAAAAGTGCTTTTAATTGGCATCTCCTCAAAATTTACTCCAGTTCCTTTCATTTTATCATAAAATGCACTACTTATGCAACTCTTCATACAACCACTATCAATTAAAACATCTGTGTACGCCTCGGACACGTTAAATTTAACTATGGGGCTCTTACTAACCACTTCCTGAATAATACCTTCATCATTTAGTTCATGTAATAATTCATTTCTTACATTTAGGTCATAGGGTTCCTGTATAATTGTATGGACAGGGCATGCTACAGACTGAGATTCTGACCTTACTTCGCAGCCTGGTTCGCGTTTAAAGAACCGCTACAGCTGACCGTAGTACTAGTTACTACTGCACTGGTCTGGTTGTTCTGAGTTGTGTTGTCATTGTTTGGCTGTATATTACTACCACTAGGCTGTCCTCTTCCTTGACCCCTATTCTGGTTGTAATTATTGTCATTATAATTTCTCCCTTGATTTCCCCTGAAATCATTGTTTCTCCCTTGATTTCCCCTGTAATCATTGTTCCTCCCTTGATACTGATTACCATAGCCATTTCCTCTGTTCTGATTTAGCTGATTATTATTATTTCTATTTTGAGCATTGGCCCCTTCGCCACCGTTCCCTTGAACTTCCTGATGCCTGGCTTCATTAGGTCTATTATTATTATTACCCTGGTTCCTATTGAAATTGTCCTCATAACCCCCTCTCCCTAGTGCATCAAATGTGCTTAACAAACTTTCTACTTGTGATATAGTCTTTACATTCTGGATACAAGCAGCCTCCTTGATCCTATAGGGAAAGTGCCTAAGTAGCAACCTTACCACATCACTTTCCTCCTTCAAGCCATCCAGATATTTACACACTAATACCTGCCCTAAAAAGTATTCGGTCATGGTGGAGCTTCCTTTAGGGTTATATTTACCACACACTACTCCCTCACGATGCTGCGACTGAATAACCTCATTCCAGAACTTTTCACAGAATTTCATTTTAAAATCATTCATATCAGTAAACTTGTCTCTGTAGACAGCAAACCAATTCCTCGTTTCCCCCACAAACACTTGTTCTAAAATTTCAACTACCTGGCACCACTCAATACTACCATTTTCCAACCTCTCCCCGAATTTATTTTCTATAGTGTTCATGAACTCCATTGGGCACCCCTGTCGATTGCTGAACTTACCCAGTTCTACCTCCCTGTGTGTGCTATTCACAAAAACTGGTCTATTCTGACTATTTTCTTGCCTGATCCTAGCTTTTAATTTTAATTCTAATTCTGCGATTTTCTCCTCAGCCTTCCTCTCAATACTGTTTACTGTTAATTTAATGTTTCCTTCTGATTCTTCTACTTTATCATATAGCTTTGCTTGTTTCTCCTCAATCTTGCTAATGCTCTCTTTATTACTCTCTCTTAAATCATTTACTTCTGCAACTATTTGTGAGTGGACTTTCTCAATTCTACCCCCCAGCTGTTCCTTAACCTCTTTAGTAGCTACCTGAATTTTGTCAATTTCTCCCCCCAATTGCTTTTTGACCTGCTGTGTTTCCAGTTGCACTAGTTCTTTTAAATTTTCAGCCTGTGTACTGATTCTAATTTCCAACTCCTCCTGTACTTTTCCTAATTTTCTGTCTACATCTGCAATAATCTCTTTAGCCTTTTCTTCCATCACCCCCCTGATCTCACCTCTAATCAGTTCGAATTTGTCACTCATTTCCCTACTGTTTTGTTCTAATCTGGAGTTTAAACTATCGCTCAATTCCCTATTACTCTCTTTATTTTCCCTACTGTTTTGTTCTAGTTTAGCGTTATTCTGTTCTAACTTTGCATTTAAAGCTTCTGTACTTTCTTTATTTTCCCTACTGTTTTGTTCTAGTTTAGCGTTATTCTGTTCTAACTTTGCATTTAAAGCTTCTGTACTTTCTTTATTTTCCCTACTGTTTTGTTCTAATTTAGCGTTATTCTGTTCTAACTTTGCATTTAAGGCATCACTACTAACTTTGTTCTGATACATAAACTCGAGAAGTAAAGTTTTTAATTCTGGTTGGCCGCCTACACTCCCTGTTTCAGTATCGGGATTTACCTCCGCTACCCCGGTACTACCATCACTCGACATACTGCTCGTATCATCACTCTCCCGTTGATGACCACTACGTAACCTCATCTGTCTTTCTTTCTCATCCCCCATAATGATATACACTGATACAGACAAATAACCCCCAAAATACAGGCACAGAAATATATACCCTTCTCCTTCCACAAATGTTATTAGGTTTTCAGCCCCACGTTGTCGGCGACAAATGAGACGTGTTGCTTAGGCTGGGATGACAAGTGAAACGGTATTTACTTTGCTCCACGTTGAGCGTACAAATGAAACGTTTATTAATGCCCCATGTTGTTAGCGACAAGTGAAACGTTTTGCTAGCTCCTAACTGTTGGGTGAGAAATGTAACTGTTTACCTTTGCCTAAGCTATGTTGTTTTAATGGGCGCCAAGACCTCAACGCAATGTTGAAATCTAAATTTGTATTTAACAACGTCTAGCTCTGGCAGAACACCTTCAAGACTCTATTCACTCAGATCGTGGTATGATTTGATCATTAACCCAACAAACAATTGTATCAGGAGAAGGAATTGGTCTATATCTAATGCTACCTACTGAAAGCAAAGATTGCATTGTAAAAGAAATGAATTTATTATATAAAACAAGTATAGCAAAATTAATAATAATAAGTATAAAATTTAAATTGGAGCGTTGTGATTTGAATATTACCGATAGAAAATTACGTGAAAACGGAGTCTGATAAATTGATTTTACTCTTATTTCCAAGCTATGAAGTTACTGAAATATGAAATGTAAAACAAAGAAAATGAGAGATTGCGTATTTCTGCGTCATTGGCGCTTACCACTGGAAATTGCCAAAGCATTTCCCTCGTTCTTGATGATGTTGTGAGCTTCCCACAGTCTCCTGGACGTCGTCATCTCCGTCGGAATTTGATGATATTCTGGTAGATTAGATAATTCTATGGTCCGTACCTCGGACCCAAACACTCGTACAACCAAGTTTTTCACAGATTGTTCGTCGCTAACTCCACTGAACATCGGAGCGACACGCACTTGCGACCGTACACCTCAAGTATTTCACAGATAGTCCTTGTTTCACGGCGCGTCGAACGATATAACCACACGCCGGCTCCCCACTCTTCAGTCCCAACTAGCTTACGTCGTCTCCCCTGATTGGCTGACCCACCACGCGATCTTCTCCTCCTCCGGGTCATTACACTCGGCGGGAGGGTTCCGTTCCAACAATTCGTCTTTTCTAGACCTTGCGACCCAAGATTGCGTCATG
The DNA here is from genome assembly GCA_946902985.2 of Meconema thalassinum. Taxonomy (NCBI): domain Eukaryota; kingdom Metazoa; phylum Arthropoda; class Insecta; order Orthoptera; family Tettigoniidae; genus Meconema; species Meconema thalassinum. The sequence goes on from OX336388.2 coordinate 1,852,335,748, forward strand.
CTTCTCGACAAGATTAAGCGTGTACTTGAAATCCCAGTGAGTCACGTCTCTCGATATACCCTAACTGACGAAAACTCCGTAAAATTCCGTAATCAGATAATTTTCTATGATATCGTCGTTCGTAATAATTTGCTGGATAGCGTTTTCTAAGACATAGAAAACCTATCTGAATGCTAATAATTTTTATAAAATGCTCCGAAAATACCTAAATAATAATTATAATAAATTAATAATAATAATAATAAATTACCATGAAAAATTCTCTTGGCTGAACAATTTGCCGCGTAAATAAATATAGAATGGCTTCCTACTGACTTATGCCAGTTGCATAAAACCCCTCGAAAAACACGTTACAATATGTTACGCATCACCTATTAGTTAATAAAGTCCAGTATTTTTGCATCATGTGAGCGTACAGCCGATATTTTGTGTGTTACCTTGACTATCCCCTTACTACAACGCAAGTAAAGCATGTTCAAGTAATATAGTAAGTGGGTAAATGTACTTTAGGTTCATTTTATTTAATTTCATCCGATAATTCAGTGCATGCATTTTCGAATTTTATTTTGTCATGATTCTTCTTTATGATACCTCATAATTTTTGCCAGAGTTAGGCAACCCGCTTCGCACAGAGGGGCACAAAATCGAATTTCGCACAGGGCGCTGAAACCCCTAAGTCCGGCTCTGGGGATGGGATAAAGTTACTCCTCATCCCAAGCAGCAGTCGATAGAGTGGCGATACATCCCATCTCTGACTTACGTGAACAAACAGACACACTCAATGTGCAAGATTATGGCAATTGTGTTTTGGGACAGCTTGCACCCAGTGACTATCGCCCCTCTCTGCACCTCAAGTTCCATGTTGGCAAGTGTTTCCTCACCAATGATGAAGTGTGGTATAAAAATATCTTTCCTTGCAGGTCGTCGACACCATTGAGGAGGGTATACAAAAACTTAATATTTACTAGGACAAAATGTTTAAATAAACATGTAAACTACATGGGAAGATAGATACAGAAGGAAATCTGTAGTTTTATGCGACTGTTAATTAGGGAAGATAGATAAAGGCATGTAGAATCTGATAAGCAGTGGGTAAATATTTGGCAGTTCAGTTTTAATGCAAAATGAACCTTACTTAAAATACCCCTTGTGGCATTGGATCAGCCTTCTGTGCCATTTCTAGATGTCAAATCAACACTAGAACATAAACATTATCTTTTGAAAATTCTGTACCGGTACCAATACCAGCAACTCTGTGGATTCAACACAGACCTGGCTGGCAATGAATGGAACTGGTACCATTTAGCAGAATGGACTGAGGTCACTAGTTTCTTACCTGTTGGCCATTTAAAAAAATATATTATTGGGTGTATTTTTATATTTAGTACACACTTCTTCTAGAGTATTTAGAGGCTGCCGTAAGAAAAAACATTAATATTATAAGAATGAATCTTAGAAATGGCTTTAGGGAATAGCTCCCTTTGGAATATTGAAGAACTATCGATTTGATCGATGGCGTGAACCTAAGATGGCAGTGTGTCCAATTGTGGAGAATATTTCTGTCCTTTTTATGTGTTCTTCCCCTTAATCTCTCACTCTGTTCATACCTGCCTATCATTGTGCAGTGGTGGCAGCGGAAAATTGTTCAGGGTGTTGCACTGCTTGATAGCAGAGAAAATGGTATACACATGCATGGAAAAACTGATGTAGCTCATTCACCATGAATGCCGCAGTCCAGAGAACATTGCAATCACTCTGAGGTTAAATGGATTAAATGCCTAAGTTATTTGAAAAACTTCACAAGAACAATTCAACGTAAGCTATGCACATGGGTGAAAAAGAGCTGCTAGTGTCGCACTAATGTGCAAATTACTTTGCGAGACAATGATATGGGCAGTAGACGGGGCATATCGGTTTTCTTCGTCTGCTCCTCTCTTGTTGCAATTAGCAAACAACGACTAGCTGAGTAAAGTGTTGGGATAGAACTTACTCGATCCAGCATTTCGGCTATACCTTCCACTATTGAGATCTGGTCTGTGCTTGAGCCTGGCAACGGCCACACGGTGAGCGCTCCTTTACTGTTGGCACGCTTTGTTTTCTCAAACAGTTCACAGTACTACAAATTTTCTGAATTATTAAAGAACAAAACTATGAATTCATATGCATCTCTATCCTTTTTCTGTCCAATGGATTGACTGTATTTACCTATATAGATTTATATAACCCTCACATGATTCTTTCTGCTTGTAATGCACATTCCTTCTTTATTTGTTCTACATTATAATTTTTTACTTTCCCAGTCTTCTTTTCCTGCATTGTCTGGTTTTCACTCCATCCTACAGAAGACCCTCCACACTATCCACTATTGTGGAGATTATTACTGTCCTTTTTATGTGTTCTTCCCTTTTATCTCTCCCACTGCCCACACCTGCCTATCTTTACATTGTCCTTTTTATGGTTTTCCATCCTTCGTTTCCTGTCCAAGGGTTGATTTGAAGTTCTTTACTGGAAAATTCTCTATTCTTTGAGAAATGCAACATTAAATTGTATTAGGTTAAGGAGTAATCCGGTAAAATTACCACTGTATAATTGTAATCTTAAAAACATAATGTTCCTTTTTTGTTGTTGTTAAATATGCTGAGTTTTTCATAAAGTGTCTCTTCTTAGAAAATGGCAACCCTAGAAATAACAGTCAAAGACATCCTATAAATATCAAAGGTAACTACAAATAGATAAAATTCTACCTTGATCTAGAGTAAGACTATGTCATAACAATGTTTTAAGAACATTAGTGACATAGACGACATGCCAGATGGGTTGGACATTATTAATGTGATGATCAACTCCTAATACAGTAGTGAAATATCTGTAAAAGAGTAAGTAAGAACACAGAACAGTGAAACTCGTGCTATTACTAGAGAGCAGGCTCGTAGCCAGAACTGAAACCCCTCGCAAACCTTTAGGTCTATCAACTGAATAAATCACTAATACAATACAATATAAAGCACAATATGAATATTGATGTAAGCCTAAATGTCACTGTACTTGAGGTGGAGCATGTTTCAACATATCTGACTGAATTATTTAGGCTTGAAATTCTTTTGAGATCAGTAGAGAAGTTTCAAAACCTAATTGTGTACAAAATCACTTCTGTCCTAAAGAAGCTGTAAAAACTATGTCAGAGAAACAATTAAGGGAACTGATCCTGCAACACATTAAGCAACAATTATTTTATTTCTATCCCCCATTATTCCACTTTCTAAGGGATTGGAGATAAGGTAAAATGAGTTTTGATGTGGCAATGGTTTTCATGGTTAGATGTCCACATGAGAGGTGTTAAGAAGAGATAAATAAATAAAGATGAATGAATTTGGGTAAGGATTTGGAAGAAAGACCTATTGGTACAATTTCCTGGCATTTGTCTGGGGATGAAAATGGGGAAACCATAGTAAACCATTTCAAGGACAGCCAATGGTGGGATTAGAACCCATTCATCTTCCAAGTCTTGAAAGCCTGGCCTCATGGTCTTGCACATTAGCATATGTAGCTACACTAATCAGTACATGTTAATTGGCAATAACTTTTCTATAAAAAAAAATTGGTGATAAATTTGTATTCTCCATTGAATTTATCATAAGAGATTATATACAGGGTCATTCATATAAAATAAGAACGCCAAGCGGCTGCTTTGTTCTCCGCTGTTGCGGTGACCTTCACTGTGCAGGTGGCGCGCCACGGCCCCCTGCTTTAAGCGTGTGTACAATCCAGATATGCTACAGATGCAGCGGCCTTGCTAGCGTGTGTACAATGCTGAAATCTTACTTCAGTTAATTAGTTAGTTATTGTTGTTTTAAGGGGAGGAACTACGTGGCCATCTGCCCCTCTTAACACAGATTGAAGTATACAAATTTGGAATTAAATTTAAAATTTAGAGGTGGAAAGACCGAAAATTAATGAAACAAAAGAACCTAATAATTATAAAAATAACTAAAATTTACGGAAAAACAAAAATTCATCATTAAAAAACGAACAAGTCGTTGAGTCTTACCTTATAAAAGATGTTGGAAGTGTCGTCCTTCCTGGGTTATACAGGCATTGTATCTGGTAACCACATTCTGGCTGACGCGAGCGAGTTCTGCCACTGTAATGTTCCTGATTGCCAGCGTAATGTTTTCTTTCAGTTCCTCCAATGTGTGAGGATTTGTTCGATACACTTGTTCTTTCAGTTCACCCCACAAGTAAAAATCACACACTGTTAGATCTGGAGAACGAGGGGGAAATAGACCAACACTGATCACTCTGTCTGCAAACACTTCCGAGATTGTAAGAAGGGAATCTTCTGCTGTATGAGCAGGGGCTGAATCTTGTTGAAACCACCCTTGCGATTTTTCTTCTTCCGTTAACTGATTGAAGAACGGCTTCAAAATGTTATCTTGGTACCTCTCTGCATTTACTGTCGTCTCGAAAAAAATTGGCCCTATTATTTTTCCGGCACGAACAGCACACCAAACACCGATCTTCCTATCATAATGAGGGACTTCATAAACACCATTAGGGTTTTCTGCATACCAATAGCGAGAGTTATGACTGTTCACACGCCCATTAAGGTGAAACCAGGCCTCATCCGAAAAGAACACAAGCTGTGGGTCAAATAAACGATCATTCAATGATGCAAGATACCACTCGCAATATCTCACTCTTGTGGCTGGATCAGCAGGTTTTAAACATTGGGCCCGTGTAAACTTGTACGGTTTGATATGTAACTGCTTTGTAGCTCTGTATGCAGATGAAACCGAAACCCCTACTTGTTGTGCTAATTTTGTGAGTGATTTATTCGGAGACCGTTCAAGATTCTCGCCAATGTCATCTAACTTATCCTCTGTTAAAACTGTTCGTGTGCGCATATGTTTTTATTGAGCACCGAGCCAGTAGTGTCAAACTTATTTGCAATTACGTGAATCTGTGCTAGTGAAGGTGGCATTTCATCAGGAAATTGCTGAACAAATGCTTCACGTACCCGCCGAGCCAACTCGTACTTAAAATACGTTTTACATAAAAAAAATACGATGTTGCAACGATAACTGTCTCACCATGTTAGCACTTGAGGTTTAGACTGGCGACTGAACACCTGCACGCTTATTGCAAGGTAAAGTTTGGTAATGTCAATCTGTTATTTTTATACAGTCCATCGGAAGTTGGAAAAAAAAAAAACAAAAAAAACAAAAAACAGCCCTCTTGTGTACTATGCGCGCGCTTTCAATACTACAGCAGGGGGCCGTGGCGCGCCACCTGCTCGGCGAAGGTCACCGCAACGGCGGAGAACAAAGCCGCCGCTTGGCGTTCTTATTTTATATGAATGACCCTGTAGTCAGAACTATTGAGTTTGAGATGACCTTCGACAGTCAGATACATCATGGAATGAGCCCCCTGGCTACGGGCCTGCTGGAGAGGAAAGGGAGGATCTCGTCAAGTAAGGAGACCACCTGAGATGTGCAAATAAGGCAAATTTCTGCACATGAATACAGCACTACTGAGATTTAAAAAAAAAACACAGTTAATTCTAAGTGAGAAAGCAGGCAAAAACTGATAGGTTATTAGAGCCAGCAAGCTGTTATTACAAACTGGAATGGAAAGAGAAAAATAGCAAGACTCAGATACTTCAAAGAACATACCAAGAGCTGCCAAAATAATAGCCCCTTCTCTATACTACGGCACCTTAATGGAGTAGTTTTCCACATACAATATATAATGTAAAATACTATTAGTGAAGAGTAGGCCTACTTCTTAGAAAAGGCTGATAGCAAAAATTCATCAAAGTCATAAAATTACTGAGGTAGAATGAAAAGTCACTGGATGTCACCCGCTTTCACTTAACTTATTACATATGAAGTCACAAAGTCATTTCAACAATATTTGGGAAGTTAAAATTCTGCTTTCTTAATTTTCATAATGTCTTGGACTAGTTTAAAGGTTTTACTTATGTCAAAAGTATACTTTTTGGCTATGGTCTTTGACCTGCAGAATATAGATTATTTTTGAGTTATGATACAGTAAGCAAATGAAACATTGTTATGATGATTGCCAATTTTGCCACTGCAACTATAGGGGCAATCATGCACAACATACTAGAGTTAAGAAAATGTCGAATGACCTTGGGTTGTTCAGAGGGAATCCAACATTTTTGACTCAATTCTTTGAGAAGCATAATTCCCTTTCTTCTTAAGATATGTGTAAGCCCATATACAGTATTGCCTTCCCAAATTTTTATTTTAGTTCAATTTATTTCTTATTTTGCATCATTCTACCTCAGAAAGTCAAATCTTATGGCATTCCTAGAGGAAAAATAGATACCAAGGCTCTGAATGCATAATTGTGGTTATGTTTTGAAAGACAATAGCTGAAGCTGGAGAGTGAGAATGAAAGAAACCTTCAGTAGCTTAGACTGTCAAAAGAGCCTGTTGATGCACATACACAAAAAACAGATCAGTCACACCTACAGTATGTCTCACCAGGGTCACGTGGCTGAAGAGCTGAAAGGAAAACATAACCCAGTATCAAGTGAATAATATTTCAAGTTCAAATTGTGTTAAGGCTCATTTATTCCATTATTTGTTATAGGTATTTGTCTTGCTGGAATACAAATTTCAAATCACAGTACAGTATTAGGGTGACAGACTGATAAGGTTAAAAATAAGAACAGCTTACACATTCTCATTGAAATAGAAAGACACAGGGCATTTTTTCTGGAAAATGAGGTGCTGGAACTCTCAAGATGGAAATAGAGGTTTAGTAAATAAGATTATTTAAAACAATATTATTTTCATGCATTACATACGGTACTTTTATAAACTTAAAGACTATTCTAAAACTCAAAGTATTTCACCAACTTCCTCAGTTTGTTTTATATATACATCACTCAATGATACCTTGAATCAATGACTCTTACGGTATGTCCAGCAATTTTTATAAACAGTAATAGCTTTTGTTTTAAGGAGAAATCCCTTTCCACACCCTATGGGAGAAATGTTCTGAGTGCAGGGAATGAAAGACTAGCCTCACTGGTTCTGATTAATTTACTGTTTGAATTGAAAGTCTACAATGAATGTGCCCATTCATTAAAAAAAAAAAAAGTAAGATAAATATGAGACGCCTTTACCAACAATTCCATAACAAGTCATGAAGCACATAGTTTAGTGTGGGAATCTCAAACATTTCTAATGAATGCATTGTCATATTTTTCATATCCAAGAACTACGAAGTTTGATGGTTTTTAGTCGGTCAACACGATTATACACAATTTTGATTGGGTTATTCCAAAACCTGAAAAAAATTACAAATAATCACATGAATTCTTTTTTAAGAAAAAATTTACAAATAATCTCATGAATTCTTTTTTTCAGATTTAGTAATAACTCAATCACCATTGGGTATAATTGTGTTGACCGACTGAAAAACATTAAACTTCGTTTACTAAGGCAACACTGAAAATGGCTTCAAAGACCATAATATCCAAGAACTGTTAATTTACTTGTCACACTTTTGTTCTTACAAAGAGATTCTGGCACATACCGCCAGAAAAAGAGCATCAGAATAGGCAGAGATACATGGAATTCATATTACAGATGATTGTGGAATATAAATATAACAGGGTATTTTCAATCCAAGGAAATCTCAATTTTTTGACAACTCGGAAATACATTTCTGTAGGAACTTTAAAACTGAAATTATTTTTAGCTGGGCCTACTGATTGTTGGCGAAGGTATGACCTAACTTTCGTAGTATTGTAATGTATCAAAGAGTTAAAAATTGATGCTGTCGAGATTCAAACCCAAATCTCCTGCATTCTTGGTGGATGTGCTAACCAATGACATAACAAATGGTCTATGGTTGAAAGTAGCTCATTGAAATGTTAGAAGCCATGTTTCAGCATTGCCTGTATAATCAATCAACAGAATTGCTCTTCAGTCGGTCAACACAAGAGTGCCCAAATAGCTTGGGCAAAAAGGGACAATAATTTTATCACCCTATTCATCATCATCATTTCCCCTTATCCAGCTCCTGCCGGGTCGGGGTATTTATGGCACTTCTCCACTTTCCTCTTTCCTTCCACCATTCTTCTTCCACGATCTTGTCCCAGTCCAGATTTCTTTTTCTTACGCCGTTCTTCACTGAATCCATCCACCTTGTTCTAGGTCTTCCTCTTGGTCTCTTACCCTTGCACTTCGCCTCCAGCATCTGTCTTGGTATTCTATTTTCCTCCATCCTCTTTACATGTCCAAACCACCTTAGTTTATTCTTCTCAATTCTCTCATTTAGTTTTCCCATCCCAACTTCCTTCCTAACATCTTCATTCCTCACTCTGTCTTTCCTTGTCTTTCCTATCATACTTCTGAAAGAAATGTTACATGAAGTAATTCATACATTAAATCCCCACAATTTGTTAAAGAAGTGTAATAATGTATAAATAATTGATGTAACATTTCTTTCAGATAATAGAGTTATCAGCAGAACAGGCTCTGGGCAAAGTCAATTAAACAACAGTTTAAACAAACGAGTATTTATTTACTCTAAAATACATGGTACTTTTGACCGGACACGAAATGAACTGAACTGTGTATATGGTTGAAAACAAAACACTGTGTGTGTATTGTGTGTGCATCATAGATGGCAGCACCAGATTTGAAAAAACACCGATACTCGTGTTCAATTGCTTATTATCGTTTTTGTAGGTTAATGTATTCTAACACTTCCCCTCGAGTGAGGTTTTAAGGTTTCTTCTTATGGCTGGATCTGGAGTCCTCCAGTCTTCGTGCACCAGCTGTGCTTGGGTCTAGGAAGACCTTTAGTCAGGAAATCTGCAATCTGGTCCGACGTTGGGACGTAGTCCACGATGAGAGATTTGCTCTGGATTGCATCAACTACAAAATGATGCTTAATGGCGATGTGTTTCGTCTTGGCGTGAAACACGGGATTCTCGGCAAGTTTGAGTGCACTGCGGTTGTCACAGTAGACCGTGAGTTTGGACAGGTCATCGTGCACCAGCTCTCGTAGAAGTCGCTGGAGATATATGACTTCCTTTGGGCACTCTGCTAAGGCCATATATTCCGCTTCTGTAGTGGATAGGGCGACAGTATGTTGCTTTCTGGCGTCCCAGGAGATCGGGCTTCCTCCGAGCATGAAAATGTAGCCCGTATACGATCGACGATCCTCGGTGCAGCTACCCCAGACTGCATCCATGTAGCCTTTGAGAGGTTGGTGATCATATTCATAGGATAGGCCGATGTTCGGTGTCCCCTTGAGGTATCGTAGGACTCGTTTCGCTGCGGTCCAGTGCTGAGGGCCGTAGCAATTGTTGAATTGGCCTAAGTAGCTGACGGCGAAGGGGATGTCGGGCCTGGTGGAGACGGACAGGTATGTCAAGGCTCCCACCAGCTCCCTGTATGGGAGTTTTTCGTCGTCTTCGGAAAAATTCAGGTTTTGATTGTGGGAGTTACTTCCTCCATTTTTGATCCGTATTGACTTTGATGATTCATAGCAAAAAATGTTATTCCGTCGATCAATACATAGGGTTACATATAATTAAAAGTGGTACATGTATCAAGAAAATGAACAGTGATTGGCTGACTCCACACAGTGCAAACATTTATGTGACCTTACTGACTTCTACGAACTCATGGGCCGGAGAGCCGTTTTAGTGTTATTTTAATGATGTGCACATATATCTTATTTCCATGTTTGTTGACCTGTTTTTATCAAGTTTCATGCATGTTTTTAATGTGGTCACAATGTCTTTCATGTTATGTTGATTGTTTCTTTGTATTCGACAAGATGTGGCTGATGAAGGGCTATATGATAGCCCGAAACATGTACCACTTTTAATTATATGTAACCCTATGTATTGATCGACGGAATAACATTTTTTGCTATGAAAATTCAGGTTTTTCGGCAACCAGGTGTTGGTGTCCACGGGGGTGGTTACGGTCCGGCTCTCCGACATGTTGAATTGGTTGAGGAGTTCCTGAATATATACTTCCTGGTCAGGGTGATTCGTCCATCGGTTTGACAAATCTCAATGCCCAGGCAGCACTTGGCGAGGCCGAGATACTTTATTCGGAAGTGCTCCCCCAGTTGACGTCCTATTTGAGAAGCCCTTTTTGGGTGACGACACGCAATCAGAATGTCGTCGACGTAAACTGCGATCAGCGCAGCATCTTCCCCTGTACCGATGATGAACAGGCATGGATCCGATTGAGTTGGGACGGCTCCAATAGACCGAAGGATCTGATACAATTTGTTGTACCAATTTCGTACGGCCTGGTGCAGGCCGTACAAGGATTTCATCAGAAGACAAACTTTGTTGCCTTTTCGAAACTCTTTCAGAGCATCATTGGTCTTGTTATGAAAGCCGCATGGGCTTTCATATTGCCGTGGTAGGATTTTTCGAGATCTCGGAAACTATGCGTCGCCCAGTGTTCAAACCTAAACCAATCGAATCAGAGTCGAAAAAAAAAAAAAATTCAATAAAAAGTCTGTCTGTATGTATGTGCGTGACGTTTTTGCGTTTAGCAAAGTACAGGTCGCAATCTTCAAGATATCGAGCTGAAATTTGGTACGGTGAAAGAGTTGGGGCCTGTGACGAACCCTATTGTTGGGCGTTAAAATCGGTGCAGGGCCGGACCTTTTTTTGGGGCCCTGAATTTCATCCTATTTTTTTTGAATCGATATATATCTCGGAAACAGTTGGTCGTATCGAAAAATGTTAAATGTATAGGTGTAAGATCTCCGCGGTATGCAACTTTTGTACTCAAAACGATTTTTTGATATCTCTCACCGTTTTCTTTTTTTGGGGCCCTGAAAATGTCCATTGTGCGTGACATTTTTGCGTTTAGCTAAGTACTGGTCGCAATTTTCAAGATATTAAGCTGAAGTTTGGTACGGTGAAAGAGTTAGTGACTGTGACGAATCCTATTGTTGGGCGTTAAGATCGGTGCAGGGACGGATCTTTTTTGGGGGCCCTGAATTTCAAACTTTCTTTTGGAATCGATATATCTCGGAAACGGTTGATCGTAACGAAAAATGTTAAATGTATAGGTGTAAGAACTCCGCGGTATGCAACTTTTTTACTCAAAACGATTTTTTGATATCTCTCACCGTTTTCTTTTTTTGGGGCCCTGAAAATGTCCATTGTGTGTGACATTTTTGCGTGTAGCTAAGTACTGGTCGCAATTTTCAAGATATGAAGCTGAAATTTGGTACGGTGAAAGAGTTAGTGACTGTGACGATTCCTATTATTGGGCGTTAAAATCGGTGCTGGGCCGAAACTTTTTTGGGGCCCTGAATTTCAATTTTTTTTTGAATCGATATATCTCGGAAACGGTTGGTCTTATCAAAAAACTTTAAATCTACATGTGTAAGATCTCCGCGGTATGCAACGTTTTTACTCAAAACGATTTTTTGATATCTCTCACTGTTTTGATTTTTTGGGGCCCTGAAAAAGTCAATTGTGCATGACATTTTTGGGTTGGGCGAAGTATAGGTCTTAATTTTCATGATATCGAGTTAAAATTTGGAGCGGTGAACGAGTTAGACCCTGTGAGGAAACCTGTTGTTGGGCGTTATAATCGGTGCAGGGCCGGATCTTTTTTGGGGGCCCTGAATTTCAAACTTTTTTTTGGAATCCATATATCTCGGAAACGGTTGATCGTATCGAAAAATGTTAGAGGTATAGGTGTAAGATCTCCGCGGTATGCAACTTTTTTACTCAAAACGATTTTTTGATATCTCTCACCGTTTTCTTTTTTTGGGGCCCTAAAAATGTCCATTGTGTGTGACATTTTTGCGTGTAGCTAAGTACTGGTCCCAATTTTCAAGATATTAAGCTGAAATTTGGTACGGTGAAAGAGTTAGTGACTGTGACGAATCCTATTGTTGGGTGTTAACATCGGTGCAGGGCCGGATCTTTTTTGGGGGCCCTGAATTACTAACCGTTTTTTGGAATCGATATATCTCGGAAACGGTTGGTCGTATCGACAAATGTTAAATGTACACGTGTAAGATCTCCGCGGTATGCAACTTTTTTACTCAAAACGATTTTTTGATATCTCTCACCGTTTTTTGGGGGGGGCCCTGAAAATGTCCATTGTGCGTGACATTTTCGCGTTTAGCTAAGTACTGGTCGCAATTTTCAAGATATTAAGCTGAAATTTGGTACGATGAAGGAGTCAGTGACTGTGACGAATCCTATTGTTGGGCGTTAAAATCGGTGCAGGGCCGGATCTTTATTGGGGGCCCTGAATTTCAACCTTTTGTTTGGAATCGATATATCTCGGAAACGGTCGGTCGTACCGAAGAATGTTAAATGTATAGGTGTAAGATCTCCGCGGTATGCAACTTTTGTACCCAAAACTATTTTTTGATATCTCTCACCGTTTTCTTTTGTTGGGGCCCTGAAAATGTCCATTGTGTGTGACATTTTTGCGTGTAGCTAAGTACTGGTCGCAAGTTTCAAGATATTAAGCTGAAATTTGGTACGGTGAAAGAGTTAGTGACTGTAACGAATCCTGTTGTTGGGCGTTAACATCGGTGCAGGGCCGGATCTTTTTTGGGGGCCCTGAATTTGAAACTTTTTTTTCGAATCGATATATCTCGGAAACGGTTGATCGTATCGAAAAATGTTAAATGTATAGGTGTAAGACCTCCACGGTATGCAACTTTTTTACTCAAAAGGATTTTTTGATATCTCTCACCGTTTTCTTTTTTTGGGGCCCTGAAAATGTCCATTGTGCGTGACATTTTTGCGTTTAGCTAAGTACTCGTCGCAATTTTCAAGATATGAAGCTGAAATTTGGTACGGTGAAAGAGTTAGTGACTGTGACGAATCCTATTGTTGGGCGTCAAAATCGGTGCTGGGCCAAATCTTTTTTTGGGGCACTGAATTTAATTTTTTTTTTGGAATCGATATATCTCGGAAACGGTTGGTCTTATCAAAAAACTTTAAAACTACATGTGTAAGATCTCCGCAGTATGCAACTTTTTTTTTACTCAAAACGATTTTTTGATATCTCTTACCGTTTTCTTTTTTTGGGGCCCTGAAAATGTCCATTGTGCATGACATTTTTGCGTTTAGCCAAGAACTGGTCGCATTTTTCAAGATATTAAGCTGAAATTTGGTACGGTGGAAGAGTTAGTGGCTGTGACGAATCCTATTGTTGGGCGTTAAAATCGGTGCAGGGCCGGATCTTTTTTGGGGGCCCTGAATTTCAAACTTTTTTTTTGAATCGATATATCTCGGAAACGGTTGGTCGTATCGAAAAACGTTAAATGTACAGGTGTAAGATCTCCGCGGTATGCAACTTTTTTTACTCAAAACGATTTTTTGATATCTCTCACTGTTTTCTTTTTTTGGGGCCCTGAAAATGTCCACTGTGTGTGACATTTTTGCGTTTAGCTAAGTACTGGTCGCAATTTTCAAGATATTAAGCTGAAATTTGGTACGGTGAAAGATTTAGTGACTGTGACGAATCCTATTGTTGGGCGTTAAAATCGGTGCAGGGCCGGATCTTTTTTGGGGGCCCTGAATTTCAAACTTTTTTTTTGAATCGATATATCTCGGAAACGGTTGGTCGTATCGAAAAATGTTAAAGGTATAGGTGTAAGATCTCCGCGGTATGCAACTTTTTTACTCAAAACGATTTTTTGATATCTCTCACCGTTTTGTTTTTTGGGGCCCTGAAAATGTCCATTGTGCGTGACATATTTGGTTTTAGCGAAGTACAGGTCGCAATTTTCAAGATATCGAACTGATATTTGGTGCGGTGAAAGAGTTAGACCCTGTGAGGAAACCAATAGTCGGGCGTTAAAAACGGTGCAGGGCTGGATCTTTTTTTGGGGCCCTGAATTTAAAACACTTTTGGAATCAATATATCTCGGAGACGGTTGGTCATATCGCAGAAAGTTAAATACACAGGTGTAAATTCGCCGCGGTATGCAACTTTCTTACCCATAACGATTTTTTGATATCTGTCAGCGTTGTCTTTTTTTGGGGCCTTGAAAATGTACGTTTGTGCGTGACGTTTTTACGTTTAGCAAACTCAACGTCGGAATTTTCAAGATATCGAGCTGAAATGTGGTACGGGGAAAGAAATCGGGCCTGTGAGGAACTCTGTTGTCGGGCGTTAAAATTGGTGCAGGGCAGGACCTTTCTTTGGGGCCCTGAATTTCATCCTTTCTTTACCCCTGATGATGTTTTGATATCTCTCACCGTTTTCCTTTTCGGGGGCCCTGAATGTCTTCCTTTTTATTCGAACCGTTATATCTGGGAAACGGTTGGCCGTATCTAACAAAGTTAAAACTACAGGTGTAAGATCTCAGTGATTAGCAACTTTTTCAACCCTTAAGAATTTTTGATATCTCTCACCGACTTGATTTTCTGCGGCCCTGAATTTCTTCCTCTTTTTCGAACCGTTATATTTGGGAAACGGTTGAACGTATCGAACAAAGTAAAATCTACAAATTTAGGACCTCAGTGATTAGCAACTGTTTTAACTCATATGATTTTTTGATATCTCTCACCATTTTCCTTTTTTGGGGCCGTGAATTTCATTCTTTTCTTCGAATCGTTATATCTCGGGAAGAGTTGATCCTATCGAAAAAAGTTAAATCTACAGGTGTAAGATCTCAGTGATTTGCAACTTTCCTACCCCTTATCATATTTTGATATCTCTCACCGTTTTGATGTTATTAAATGTTTTGGTTTTTGAAAAAAGAAATGGGGCCCAAATGTATATAACAACTGGTAAAAATTCAACTTATGGTCTAATTGAATTCTACAGAAAATTATCTATAATTACTCGTTTTAACCTTTTCACTAAGTTGAATCATGTATTTACAGCAGTAAGATATTTTCCACTTCCGAGGACGTCCGGCTTTCATAACCATGTGATGGTGTCAGCATTGCCTAGAATAACATTTTATAATTTTCCTACATTTCCTTGCAATCGGGTCGAAGGTCCGAAATGCAAATCCGCAGTCCTTGCCACCAAGGAAGTTGTTGTTTGAGATTATAACCCCTCTTGCTGGCCCCTTGCTGCTGCGCCACCGTCTCATCCAAAGCAGGTCGTGCTGCGTGGACTCCTACTTGTTATGAAAGCCGGATCTTAAGATCCTATAGGCTTTCATATAGCCGTGGTAGGATTTTTCGAGATCTCGGAAACTACGGTCGCCCAGTGTTCAAACCTTTACCAATCGAATCGGAGTTGAAATTTATTTTTTTCAAAAAAAGTCTGTCTGTATGTATGTAAGTATATATGTATGTATGTATGTACGTACGTATGTGCGTGACGTTTTTGCGTTTAGCAAAGTACAGGTCGCAATTTTCAAGATATCGTGCTGAAATTTGGTACGGTGAAAGAGTTGGGGCCTGTGACGAACCCTATTGATGGGCGTTAAAATCGGTGTAGGGCCGGACCTTTTTTTGGGGCCCTGAATTTCATCCTATTTTTTTGAATCGATATATCTCGGGAACGGTCGGTCGTATCGACAAATGTTAAAAGTATAGGTGTAAGATTTCCGCGGTATGCAACTTATTTACTCCAAACTATTTTTTGATATCTCTCACCGTTTTCTTTTTTTGGGGACCTGAAAATGTCCATTGTGCGTGACATTTTTGCGTTTAGCCAAGTACTGGTCGCAATTTTCAAGATATTAAGCTGAAATTTGGTACGGTGAAAGAGTTAGTGACTGTGACGAATCCTATTGTTGGGCGTTATAATCGGTGCAGGGCCGGATCTTTTTTGGGGGCCCTGAATTTCAAACTTTTTTTTGGAATCGATATATCTCGGAAACGGTTGATCGTATCGAAAAATGTTAAAGGTATAGGTGTAAGATCTCCGCGGTATGCAACTTTTTTACTCACAACGATTTTTTGATATCTCTTACCGTTTTCTTTTTTTTTGGGGCCCTGAAAATGTCCATTGTGCGTGACATTTTTGCGTTTAGCTAAGTACTGGTCGCCATTTTCAAGATATTAAGCTGAAATTTGGTACGGTGAAAGAGTTAGTGACTGTGACGAATCCTATTCTTGGGCGTTAAAATCGGTGCAGGGCCGGATCTTTTTTGGGGGCCCTGAATTTCAAACTTATTTTTGGAATCGATATATCTCGGAAACGGTTGGTCGTATCGAAAAACGTTAAATGTACAGGTGTAAGATCTCCGCGGTATGCAACTTTTTCACTCAAAACGATTTTTTGATATCTCTCACCGTTTTCGTTTTTTGGGGCCATGAAAATGTCCATTGTGCGTGAAATTTTTGGGTTTAGCGAAGTACAGGTCGCAATTTTCAAGATATCGAGCTGAAATTTTGAGCTGTGGAAGAGTTGGACCCTGTGAGGAAATCTGTTGTCGGGCGTTGAAAACGGTGCAGGGCCCGAACATGTTTGGGGGCCCTGAAATTTCATCCCTTTTTTTGGAACCAATATATCTCGGAAACGGTTGGTCGTATTGAAAAATGTTAAAATGTACAGGTGTAAGATCTCCGCGGTATGCAACTTTTTTACTCAAAACGTTTTTTTGATATCTCTCACCGCTTTCGTTTTTGGAGGCCCTGAAAATGTCCATTGTGCGTGAAATTATTGGGTTTAGCCAAGTACAGGTCGCAATTTTCAAGATATCGAGCTGAAATTTTGACCTGAGAAAGTGATGGACCCTGTGAGAAAGTCTGTTGTCGGGCATTAAAAACGGTGCAGGGCCGGATCTTTTTGGGGGGCCCTGATTTTCAAACTTTTTTTGGAATCGATATATCTGGAAAACTGTTGGTCGTATCGAAAAACATTAAATGTACAGGTGTAAGATCTCCGCGGTACGCAACTTTTTTACTCTAAACGATTTTTTGATATCTCTCACCGTTTTCTATTTTGGGCCCTGGAGATGTGCGTATGTGCGTGACGTTTTTGGGTTTAGCAAAGTACAGGTCGCAATTTTCAAGATATCAAGCTGAAATTTGGAGCGGTATAAGAGCTAGAGCCTATGAGGAACCCTATTTTTGGGCGTTAAAATCGGTGCAGGGCCGTATCTTTTTTGGGGGCCCTGAATTTGAAACTCTTTTTGAATCGACATATCTCGGAGACGGTTGGTCATATCGAAAAAAGTTAAATACACAGGTGTAATATCTCCGCGGTATGCATCCTTCTTACCCATAACGATTTTTTGATATCTCTCAGCGTTGTCTTTTTGGGGCCCTGAAAATGTACGTATGTGCTTGACGTTTTTACGTTTAGCAAACTACAGGTCGGAATTTTCAAGATATCGAGCTGAAATGTGGTACGGGGAAAGAAATCGGGCCTGTGAGGAACTCTGTTGTCGGGCGTTAAAATTGGTACAGGACCGGACCTTTCTTTGGGGCCCCGAATTTCATCCTTCTTTTTAACCCCTGATGATGTTTTGATATCTCTCACGGTTTTCCTTTTCTGGGGCCCTGAATGTCTTCCTTTTTTTCGAACCGTTATATTTGGGAAACGGTTGGACATATCGAACAAAGTAAAATCTACAGATATAGGACCTCAGTGATTAACAACTTTTTTAACTCTTATGATTTTTTGATATCTCTCACCGTTTTCCTTTTTTGGGGCCGTGAATTTCATTCTTTTTTTCGAATCGTTATATCTCGGAAAGCGTCGATCCTATCGAAAAAGTTAAATCTACAGGTGTAAGATCTCAGTGATTTGCAACTTTTCTACCGGATTACATATTTTGATATCTCTCACCGTTTTGATGTTATTAAATGTTTTTGATTTTTGAAAAAAGGGGGGCCCAAATGTATATAATAACTGGAAAAATTCAACTGATGGTCTAATTGAATTCTACGGATAATTATCTATAATAACTCGTTTTAACCTTTTCAATAAGATGAATCATGTATTTACAGCAGTAAGATATTTTCCACTTCCGAGGACGTCCGGCTTTCATAACCATGTGATGGTTTCAGCATTGCCTAGAATAACATTTTAAAATTTTCCTACATTTCCTCGCAATCGGGTCGAAGGCCCGAAATGCAATTCCGCAGGCCTCGTCGCCAACGAAGTTGTTGTTTGAGATTATAACCCCTCTTGCTAGCCCCTTGCTGCTGCGCCACCGTCTCATCAAAAGAAGGTCGTGCTGCGTGGACTCCTACTTGTTATGAAAGCCGGATCTAAAGATCCTATAGGCTTTCATATAGCCGTGGTATGTGGGAAAAAGTCTGTATGTATGTATGTATGTATGTACGTATGTGCGTGACGTTTTTGTGTTTAGCAACGTACAGGTCGCAATTTTGAAGATATCGAACTGAAATTTGGTACGGTGAAAGAGTTGGGGCCTGTGACGAACCCTATTGTTGGGCGTTAAAATCGGTGCAGGGCCGGACCTTCTTTTGGGGCCCTGAATTTCATCCTATTTTTTTGAATCGATATATCTCGGAAACGGTTGGTCGTATCGAAAAATGTTGAAGGTATAGGTGTAAGATCTCCGCGGTATGCAACTTTTTTACTCAAAATGATTTTTTGATATCTCTCACCGTTTTCTTTTTTTGGGGCCCTGAAAATGTCCATTGTGCGTGACATTTTTGCGTTTAGCTAAGTGAAAATGAAAATCCACTGCCTGCTTCCAGTCTCCGACCGGGTCAGGAATGGAATGAATGAAGCCCCCATCTAGCGGCGTGGATATGAACTGTGCCGGCTTCCGAGGCCTGACGCACTCCTCTGGGGCAATGATTAAACGAATGACAGATGAAATGAAATGATAGTGGAGAGTGTTGCTGGAATGAAATTTTGACAGGGAAAACCGGAGTACCCGGAGAAAAACCTGTCTGCCTCCGTTTTGTCCAGCACAGATCTCACATGGAGTGACCGGGATTTGAACCACGGACCCAGCGGTGAGAGGCCGGCGTGCTGCCGCCTAAGCCACGGAGGCTACCGTTTAGCTAAGTACTGGTCGCAATTTTCAAGATATTAAGCTGAAATTTGGTACTGCGCCCGAAGAAACCCATCAGTACTTATATCCACAGCTCGAAAAAGGATTGCAGACATGTAAGTTACCCAGCTCACAAACTTACCATGCCTACTAAGTAAAATTGGGAATTTCAGGAACATACAGGAGAAATATTATTCGTAAAGAAAATAGTACTACTAGACAAGGTACAAATTTCCACTATCATTTACATTTAGAGCAAATTGAGAAACTCCGATCTCGAGGGGTGATAAGGTGAGCGCCTGCATCTATACCTCGTAGTACTATTTTCGACGATGACGACAATGAAAACGGTATCAGTTTAGATAAAAGTTGACTAAGTCGCTAAAAAAGCGCCAGCCGTTTATTAAGCTAAAAAAACAAGTATAAAAACTGGCTTCCTTCCTGAATATTGTGTCTCCCTGACACTTCAACAAAAATAACTGCAAAAATAAATTTGCACGTGGCATTAATATAGTTAGAAAATGTGAAACGGCGTGTTACTAAGTATTGCCCTATTTTATACAGGTCCGCTTCAACTATGAACCGTAGTTCCATATCTAATCAAAATTATTCATGAACTATGTGCATATATACATTCTTTAAGAATCTCTCAAATTTTACACTTCATAATGTCGAAGATTAAATTTTCTTCCTCCAATAAGTCTTTCATCTACTCAATTTTCTTAAACATCAAATCCAAACATACACCGCAACTATCGTGTTGAAAGTAATAAATACTCGTCATAATCAATTGAACATAAGTGACAAACATTTAAGCTAAGCACTGTTCCTTTTTACCTTTATCTATTTATCATGAAATACTGAAATAAGTTCTGAAATTCTTTACTGAGTTAACAATCTTCTGATAAACGTGAATACTGGACGTGCACGGCATTAACCTTCGTTTCCACACTCCTCCTTCATAATTATACAACAATTACTTTCTCTCTTAAACACCCTGTACAGAATCTTCCTTTAATACACTCACATAACTTCACAATTATTGCAATCAATACTAGAAAAACTTAGAGACTCCTCAGCCTCCCTTCGTAAAATTACGTAACTCCTTTTACGTTTATATCTCCTTAATTTGCACGGTAATTCAACTATAAACTTCCACTTCAATACATATACTTCCTTTACTTTAACATTTCTCTTATATGCTGATATAACTTCGCCTCGTGCTCATAATTCCATTTCTGCAATAAATCTCTGTACTTTCACTTTCTGATCACCCTGTGTTTTAACTTTGTTAACTCTCTTTTTCACGTGTTTAAATTCAGCTTTACATTTTATTACAACTTTTCTAGAAATATCAGTAAATATTCATATTCTTAACAAAAGATATAAGTTTGACTTCTTTCCATGAATATTGTTTAACAAATTCATCTTTGCTTTTTAACGCTCTAAATCTCATTAGACATATGTGTATAAGCTTTTCGTAATACTTTCGTTCATAATAAATTTCTGACACTCGAATCAACATCATGAGTTGTCGAAATATTCTTTACACTTCGTGACGTTACTTCTTAAATATACTGTACTTAAATTTGTTCCAATAAACTTCATTTTACTTCAATTACAATCTTACTCCTTCTTTACTTCGTTCAACGTTCTATTCCTTTTAAATAGTTCACTCTACATTCTTTTAAATAATTTGCTTCATATTCCTCTAAACAATTCATTTATATTCCTTTCAATAATTCATTTATATTCCTTTAAACAATGTGTTCTCAATTCCTTTTAAATAATTCATTTATATTCCTTTCAATAATTCATTTATATTCTTTTAAATAATTCATTTATATTCCTCTAAATAATTCATTTATATTCCATCGCTGCGATAAAACAGATTTAATTAAATTAAATCTAACGCAAATATGAAAAATATTACACGATTTTACTTTCATATAACCTTATTATTAATAGCATCAACATGCCCAAATTTCGTCCAAGTGACTGAAATTTTCAAGAACAAGGCAAATAACTCCGTAGAAAAATACGAAAAATCACTATAACAAGATCTACACAAATTTAATTACTTTTGACAAAATTATACGTTTTAAATAATGCAGTTGAAAAATTACTATTGAAAATACTGTTGAAAAATATGCGGTTGAAAAATATGCGGTTGGTCAATTGGAGAATCACAGAACATAACTACAATTCTACATGATAAAAGACAATTTCTTCACTACCTTGTGCTGGCTTCTGGACTGTTGAAAATACCTGCATCTCTCCTCCCAAACCACACTTGTCGTGTTCCATAGCATCGCCCACAGCTATGAAGACCGGTTTGTGACAGAGCCAGCTGGACTCGTGGTGAATGACCTCGCCGTGAACAGCTCCGCCAGCTCTCCGTCCCTCGTACACTGCAAGTAGCCTGGCTTCGATTCTCCATCTCTTCAGAATAGACATCTGGGTTTCTTCAGAATAGACATCGGTTTTCTTCAGAATAGACATCACGGTGGAATATTGTCGTTTATGCAAGCGTTTTCGTATTTCAAGATGTATTAAAACTCTCGTAGAAATGTATAAGTTTTGCTCGGTGATGTTGCGCTTTGCGTAGATATTTTGTTGCGCCTTTCATGTTAGTGAATCTGGAATTCAACTGACATCCTTGTAGTCTTCACTTCCCTATGCTTTTGCTTAGCACGTGGTAATATCCATATTTCTGACAATATAATTGAGACCTCCCCGTTGCTGACTTTTAACTTGCATTTTCAATGTAATGTTCAAATAAGCTTTTACACGTAGAAATACTGAATAGCTTTCTCGTCGAAAATGTTTCAAGCTATGTGGAACAACTTTGCATAAGCACTGCAATATATGGTTGTACTGTTCCGTTCTGCTTTATAGGAATAACTTGCTCCTAAGTTACTGTAAGTTCTGGAATTGTACTCTTCTCCGCTTCCAACTTTTATGAACCGTAGCACTATTAAAAGAATACTCGTTTCTGCTCGAGGTCTTGTCTCGTTCAAATCTCAAATTGGAAAGAACTCTCTCGTCCTGTGCTCCGCAGTCCTCAAGTTCCAGTCTCTCTTCCTCCCCTCTCGTGGTGTGACGTAACTCCTACCACCTCTCCTCACTTCAGTCCGCAGTTCGACCTTCGTTTCTTCCCCTCTCTCATGACGTAACTCTCGCTTCAAGTGGCGTGATGTTTCTCGTAATATGGACCTCCCACATTCATATAATGGAATATATGTTCATCTTTAAATCATTCCTACTTCCTCGCCTTTTATAAATTGCATAAGATCTATAGTATTTCACTCATTTCCACACAGTTTTTCCCATATTTCTCAAATTTTTAATAGATAATTTTTTTTATCCACTCATTTACTTTCTGGGGTCTTGGTTCATCTCCAGATCAGTTCTTGAGTAATGACCTTCAATAAATTCTGGCGCATTTCCCCGTTGCTAATTTAAAGTAAAGTATAGCCTGTACTTTCTTTAATACGAGTACTTTCTCTGTTCTTGAGACTGAATTTATTTATTTTACTGTATCTGTGGGTAAAATCTTTTCAATTTGGAATGGTTGAATTTTCCAATGGATCTATTATCTTCCACTCTCACAATTTTATAGCAATTATTACCGTAGACTGTATCTACTTTGAACGGTCCTCTGAGCAGGTTACTGAATTTGATATACACTTTCTTCAGTACGTCAGCTTTCACAGGAATCCTGACTAATACAAGGTCACCTTCTCGTAGCGGTCCACTGAATCTCTTCCCTTCTAAACGTTTTAATCTCTTCTCAGCCGCTTTGTTCAACTGGATCCTCGCTTCTTCGATTCTCTGGTCCATCGGTGGTTCGTTATCTTCCGGAATATTGAAGATTCCGTTCCATGGTCGTACGGGTTTCTCTTCAAAATGCAACGTGACTGGAATATCGTTGGTGCTCTCATGTCTCGTATTATTGATGCAAAATTCCACTAGTGGTACAATCTTTACCCAATTCGCATGATTATCTGCACTATACAAGCGAATGTACTTTGAAAATTCCAGCATTGTTCTTTCAATAGGATTCGTCTCTGGGCTTCGAACTGATGAAAATAGGTGAACAATATCCAACCTATCCATCGCTCCCTGAAATTCTGCAGAAGTGAATTGCGTTCCATGGTCTGTTAATAGTCTCTCTGGTTTTCCCAACTTTGGAATAATGTTCCTCTCCAGGTGATATAAAACATTCCTCGTTGTTGCTTTCTGCATGGGATTGAGCATTACAATTTTGGAGAATACATCCATTGTAACTAACACATACTGGTTTCCTCTGTCTCCTTTCGGTGCAGGTCCAAAAATATCCTGACTAAACAATTCCAATGGTTTCGTCGGAATAATCGCTTTAGGTCTCACCTTCAATAGTTCAGAATTATATTTATTCTTCTGACACAGTTCACAAGATCTGATCACTATGGTTATGGATTCTCTCATATTTATCCAGTAGAATTTTTCTAACATGGTATAGTATGTTTTGTCAACTCCTCCGTGGCCTATACTTTTGTGTACTAACCAAATTAGTGGCACAATAAGTTCTGGTGGAATAGCAACTCGTACTTTCGTATGTCTGGCATCAATGTATTTACATACAATTTCTCCCACGAGAATATAGTGTCTAGCTTTCCTTCTCGTCTCGAAGTATGAGGCGTGCCTCCTTGTCATTCTCCCTGACAAAAATCGATAAATGTTCCTGAATGGTGCATGCTTCTTTTGAAAAAGAGGAATTCTTCTCAGCTTATCCAGCGTTTCTTGATCTTCTGCATCTGTCTGGATAACATTAACTCTCACATCTCTCTCAGGAATCGGATGTCTGGAAAGAATATCTGCTAGAAGGTTGTCTTTTCCAGGTACATGAACTATCGTGGCATCAAATTGTTGCAAAAACATGGTCCATCTGGTCATCCTATCGCTTGACAAGTCTGACTTCAACATGAATTCTAGTGCTTTATGATCCGTTCTGATTATGATCTTGTGTCCCAGCAATAATTTCTTCCAATTTTGTAGAGCATTTATGACGGCTAAAGCTTCAAGCTCCGTCGTGAAGTAATTCAGCTCGTGCGTGCGTAACTTCCTACTGCTGAATGAAATATAGTGAGGATTTCCATCTTGATCCTTCTGATATAAGACTGCACTAATACCAACTCGTGAAGCGTCCGTTTCTATGATGAATGTTCTTTCAAAATCTGGGTACTCCAACTTGATGTTATCTCTGAGCATTTCCTTTGCTTGAATAAAGGCATTCTCAGCAGCTGCATCCCATTTCCATCTATTGTTCTTCTTTAGAAGCTCATGTAGAGGTGCCATGATTTCTGAATAACGTGGACAATGACTACTGAAAAACTGACAAAGACCCGCAAAAGCTCTGATGTCTTTGATTTTCTTGGGTGTTGGAAATTTCAAAATTGCTTCAATCTTATCTTCATTCGGATGGTAACCAAATCTGTCTATAGTATGCCCAAGAACGTTGATCTTTTCTTGAAAGGAATGACATTTATCCAATTTCACCTTTATGTTTGCACTTCTGAGGTTATCAAATAACTTCGTCAAATGCATGAAATGTTGCTCTGGTGTCTCTGAAGATATGATGATATCATCCACGTAGCAAATAGCAAATTGTTTTACTTCTTCACTCAACTTGTCATCCAAGGCTCTGATAAGTGCTGGACTTGAATTTACCAATCCATATGGTACTCTTTGGTATACATAACAGGTTTGATTGAACATGAACCCTGTATAACATTTGCTGTCTTCTGTAAGCTCTATTTGATGAAATGCTGCAGTTAAATCGATCACTGAGAAACAGGTTTTATTCTTGAATCTCCTCAGTAGTTCTCTAATTTTCGGTGGCCTGTCGAATTCTTTCAGCAGAAGAGTATTTATGCCCCTGGCATCTAAACATAGTCTAAGACTACCATCTGCTTTCTTCACAACAGTAAGTGGATTTAAATAAGGAGTGGCTTGCTTTCTTATAATCCCTTCTTTTTCCATGCCTTTTATGAGCTCTGTCACTTCAGCTTGATACTTCTCCGGAATTGGATACAATTTCTTCTGAAAAGGTGTGTCATCAGCGAGCTTAATCTGATATTTATATCCTCTTATAATGCCTGGCTTGTTATCGAAAATGTCTGCATAAGTCGTGACCAATTCTTCCAATTTCTCCCTCTGATCTTCAAAATTCTCAATCTTTCTGCCATAGTGAGATATTCCTTCTGCTTCAACTTCCATTACAATCTTCACAAGATTTTCTTCTGTAGTTTCGTCAATCAAACTACACTCATTCTCATCCTTCGTCGTATCCTCTGATTGATATAGGCCTTCATTAAATCTTATGACTCCATTTCGTAAATCGATCACAGCTCCAGTCTTAGTTATAAAATCAATGCCTAAAATAGCATCAAAATTTATCTGGCTCAAGACTATGAATACCTGCTCATATCTGTATTCATTTATAGAGAATTCCATTAGTGCTTGGACTTTACATTTCATGGTCTTGTCGTTAAATACGCCCCTGACTTTAATAGTTGAAACGGGCATTGCTATAAGTGAATTTCCATCCTTCAATCTGTGAAAACAGTTTTCTGATAAAATTGATGCTGTTGCTCCCGTATCTAGTAGTGTTCTCAGGCATTCTCCTTCTGATATGATTTCTATAATCGGTAATCTTGCTACTCTGTCTGTTTTTGTCTCTTCTCTCTCATACAGGAGATCTTCATTCGTGGCTTCATACAACTCATTAATCAGGATTTCATGTCTGGTTACGGTGCTGTTTTCTTCCCCTTTCACTTTTTGGAATTTGACGTTTTTTTTGTGCCCCTCCTGGGTCTTCATTCCTTCTAACTCTGCTTGTTCCAGGTTGAGGTTCTTGATTCAGGTTATGTTGTCCCTGATTTTGGTCTCTCGCGTTCCTTTCTCTAAGATTCCTTAAGTATTCCTGACTTTCTCTTTCCCTATCATCATAATACCTTCTTACATTGTTATTATTCCTCCAACCTTGATTTTTTTGACTTGGCTGTTGTTGCTGTCTTGAATAATTATTCGTGTTTCTCCAGTTCTGATATCTCCGATATCCATAATTATTCGTAGGGTTATTTCGATTATAATATCCCTCTCTACGATAATCATTGTTCCTGGTGTAATAGTTATTCCTCCATCTTTGATTTTCATATGGCCTTCCTTCTCTAGGTCTCTGATAATCGGGTCGAAATCGATTCTGTCCATACAACCTGGATCTCGTTGGACCTACTCCATTTTTGTTCTCCTCTGTTTGCTGCATTTGATCGATGTGGATGGTGTGAATTTCTCTCGGTTCCTGGTTTCTACCTCTCTGGTTTTGATTTCCAGTTGACTTGGTGGACACATTAGACGTGTGATCCAGTCTCATCAATATTTCTGCCATTGCTTCTAGAGTTTTCACGTTTGCCGAAATGAGGTGCCTCCTAACTTCCGTTGGTAACTGGCATGAAATAGCGTGAACCAAGTCTTCTTCCGCCAAAGGGGGTTGCAAATACTGCAAGCGTGCTAATTGTTTCGTGAAGAAACTTGCGTATTTCGTTGGACTAGAATATGCATACTTCTTAGAGTAAATTTCTGCTCGTATATCTTGTTGAAGTTCCTTGCTCCAAAATCGTTTCTGCAGAGCTATAGCGAATTCTTCAAATGTCTGATACGTGTATCTGAAAGCTCTGTGCCATACTAACGCTTCTGAATCCAAGTAATTTTTCTACGACCCTCATATGTCTTTCACGAGGTATCCTATTGTCTTCTAAATACGACCTCATGTCTCTCAGAAATTCTACTGCAGTAATGTTTCCTACTCCGCTGAATTTGTTCGGTTTCTCATCATTATTCTTGATTACGATGACATTGGCATTTGACCTACTCTGGTAAGGTTCAAAATCTCCTCCAAATTCCCCTATTTCAGTTTGAAATGGCTCTCGATTGAAGTTAAAATTGGACTTCGGAATTTGCTGTTGACTAATCTCGCTTTCCATATCCTCTTCTATCCTGTCTGTCCTAGCCTCTAATCTCCTTATTTCTTCTTTCAATTTTTCATCTCTTGCTTGAAAAAATCTCGTCAAGTCCTTTCTGATGTCCTCCCTGACTTCAGTTCTCAACGTAGATGAAAATGTAGCATCTCCTATCGTAAGTGACCTTAATTGCTGTTCTATTTCGCTGGTATCCTTGTCCTGCTTTGATCGAATTTTCGCTAGTTCTATGCTTATCTCATCGACCGTACATTTAATTTTGTCAAATTCATTTGAGTTAGTTAAATCTGTTTTATTAACAATCTCTGTCAGCGTGGCTACGTTATTAACTTGTAATGTATCTATCCGCTTAGATAGATCTTCCCGTACCTTGCTAACATTAATATTGGAACATAACTCTGTAGCTTTAATGTCATATGCTAATTTATGGTGTATTTCTGATATAATTTGAGTTGTGACTGTTACGACCTCCTCCTTCATGTCCGTAACTGCCTTTACAATGGAAGCATTTATATCTACATTTATACCCTCTTTAATCAGTTTACTTTGACCTTCCAACTTGACCTGTAATTCACCAACAGTGCCATTTAGATTGTCAAGTTGCTCCTTGAGTTTGTTCTGGGCCCCTGAAATGTGTACATGATGAGTGTTATTCTCTTCCTTAATGGAGCTCATGCTAGCCTGTAGTTTCTGTTCTAGTTCTATCATGTGATTACTGTTAGCTAATTGGATTTCTATCACTTTTCCTGCCATGTCCTGTTTGACTTGATCAAATGAAGCTTTTAATTCTTCCTGTGCATTACCTGCCCTTTCAAAAATTCTCTGAGCTTTTTCCTGATGTTTCCTAACCTCCTCCTGAGCTTTTTCCTGATTTTTCCTAACCTCCTCATGTATTTACCTAGCTTCCTCCTGTGCTTTTTCCTGACCTCCTCATGTATTATCCTAGCATCCTCCTGCGCTTTTTCCTGATTTTTCCTGACCTCCTCCTGTGCTGCTCTTATTTCGGCTTGGATCTTTCTATCTTCTAATCTAGCCAGCTCCTGACTTAACCTGTCCTCCTCGCGAGCTTTTTCCTGAGCTAATCTTATCTCTGCTCTTATCCTATTTGCCTCTTCCAAAGCTAACTTGGCTTCTTCTCTTTCCTTCTCTCTAGCTAGTCTATCTTCCTTTCTGGCCTTCTCTAAAGCTAACTTAGCTTCTTCCTGTGCTAATGTTATACTAGCCGTAGTAAGTGTTTGAGCAACTGATAACTCTGCCTTGACTTCTGATTTTACAGTAGCTGCTGATTTCTGTATCTCGGTTTTCAACTAATGTTGTTATGTGTTAATTGGTGGAGGACTTCAAGGTCTTTGGTCAACGTACTTTGACCTTCCTTCATGGTTTCAAGCATCGTTCGAATGAACGTCATATCATTCTTTGACATAATTCTTCTTTTCTTGAGAATTAGGGAAGTATCGACTACAAAAATTACCAGTGAATATCCAGATTGACCAACGCATGCATTTTATACCAGTGATGGAATATATAGAACATCTTAATCCTACTTACATCTATTTTAATCGCGAGTTATCTCGTATATCTCATCGTCCCATTTTACTGAACTGACATCGTTACATTCTATCATCTCACTTAACCTATGTTTAACAACATGAATTTACTTTTAAATTTAATGTTACATGACAAATGTCGTTAGCTGGTTTAAAAAAATATGCCTCACAACTATAGTGTACTCCACTAATCTCCTGATGTTGTGTTCATCTCAACAATCATTAAATTTGGGATCGGCATTTTTCTTTTCAAAACTAATATGGCCTCACTCTCGAGTACTTCCAACTTCTTCTCTCGAGTGCTCTTTCGAATGCTTTTCGAATACTTTTCGAATGCCCCACGGATGGGCACGCCATTTAAATAATATACATCTATATGCGCCCGAAGAAACCCATCAGTACTTATATCCACAGCTCGAAAAAGGATTGCAGACATGTAAGTTACCCAGCTCACAAACTTACCATGCCTACTAAGTAAAATTGGGAATTTCAGGAACATACAGGATAAATATTATTCGTAAAGAAAATAGTACTACTAGACAAGGTACAAATTTCCACTATCATTTACATTTAGAGCAAATTGAGAAACTCCGATCTCGAGGGGTGATAAGGTGAGCGCCTGCATCTATACCTCGTAGTACTATTTTCGACGATGACGACAATGAAAACGGTATCAGTTTAGATAAAAGTTGACTAAGTCGCTAAAAAAGCGCCAGCCGTTTATTAAGCTAAAAAAACAAGTATAAAAACTGGCTTCCTTCCTGAATATTGTGTCTCCCTGACACTTCAACAAAAATAACTGCAAAAATAAATTTGCACGTGGCATTAATATAGTTAGAAAATGTGAAACGGCGTGTTACTAAGTATTGCCCTATTTTATACAGGTCCGCTTCAACTATGAACCGTAGTTCCATATCTAATCAAAATTATTCATGAACTATGTGCATATATACATTCTTTAAGAATCTCTCAAATTTTACACTTCATAATGTCGAAGATTAAATTTTCTTCCTCCAATAAGTCTTTCATCTACTCAATTTTCTTAAACATCAAATCCAAACATACACCGCAACTATCGTGTTGAAAGTAATAAATACTCGTCATAATCAATTGAACATACGTGACAAACATTTAAGCTAAGCACTGTTCCTTTTTACCTTTATCTATTTATCATGAAATACTGAAATAAGTTCTGAAATTCTTTACTGAGTTAACAATCTTCTGATAAACGTGAATACTGGACGTGCACGGCATTAACCTTCGTTTCCACACTCCTCCTTCATAATTATACAACAATTACTTTCTCTCTTAAACACCCTGTACAGAATCTTCCTTTAATACACTCACATAACTTCACAATTATTGCAATCAATACTAGAAAAACTTAGAGACTCCTCAGCCTCCCTTCGTAAAATTACGTAACTCCTTTTACGTTTATATCTCCTTAATTTGCACGGTAATTCAACTATAAACTTCCACTTCAATACATATACTTCCTTTACTTTAACATTTCTCTTATATGCTGATATAACTTCGCCTCGTGCTCATAATTCCATTTCTGCAATAAATCTCTGTACTTTCACTTTCTGATCACCCTGTGTTTTAACTTTGTTAACTCTCTTTTTCACGTGTTTAAATTCAGCTTTACATTTTATTACAACTTTTCTAGAAATATCAGTAAATATTCATATTCTTAACAAAAGATATAAGTTTGACTTCTTTCCATGAATATTGTTTAACAAATTCATCTTTGCTTTTTAACGCTCTAAATCTCATTAGACATATGTGTATAAGCTTTTCGTAATACTTTCGTTCATAATAAATTTCTGACACTCGAATCAACATCATGAGTTGTCGAAATATTCTTTACACTTCGTGACGTTACTTCTTAAATATACTGTACTTAAATTTGTTCCAATAAACTTCATTTTACTTCAATTACAATCTTACTCCTTCTTTACTTCGTTCAACGTTCTATTCCTTTTAAATAGTTCACTCTACATTCTTTTAAATAATTTGCTTCATATTCCTCTAAACAATTCATTTATATTCCTTTCAATAATTCATTTATATTCCTTTAAACAATGTGTTCTCAATTCCTTTTAAATAATTCATTTATATTCTTTTAAATAATTCATTTATATTCCTCTAAATAATTCATTTATATTCCATCGCTGCGATAAAACAGATTTAATTAAATTAAATCTAACGCAAATATGAAAAATATTACACGATTTTACTTTCATATAACCTTATTATTAATAGCATCAACATGCCCAAATTTCGTCCAAGTGACTGAAATTTTCAAGAACAAGGCAAATAACTCCGTAGAAAAATACGAAAAATCACTATAACAAGATCTACACAAATTTAATTACTTTTGACAAAATTATACGTTTTAAATAATGCAGTTGAAAAATTACTATTGAAAATACTGTTGAAGAATATGCGGTTGAAAAATATGCGGTTGGTCAATTGGAGAATCACAGAACATAACTACAATTCTACATGATAAAAGACAATTTCTTCACTACCTTGTGCTGGCTTCTGGACTGTTGAAAATACCTGCATCTCTCCTCCCAAACCACACTTGTCGTGTTCCATAGCATCGCCCACAGCTATGAAGACCGGTTTGTGACAGAGCCAGCTGGACTCGTGGTGAATGACCTCGCCGTGAACAGCTCCGCCAGCTCTCCGTCCCTCGTACACTGCAAGTAGCCTGGCTTCGATTCTCCATCTCTTCAGAATAGACATCTGGGTTTCTTCAGAATAGACATCGGTTTTCTTCAGAATAGACATCACGGTGGAATATTGTCGTTTATGCAAGCGTTTTCGTATTTCAAGATGTATTAAAACTCTCGTAGAAATGTATAAGTTTTGCTCGGTGATGTTGCGCTTTGCGTAGATATTTTGTTGCGCCTTTCATGTTAGTGAATCTGGAATTCAACTGACATCCTTGTAGTCTTCACTTCCCTATGCTTTTGCTTAGCACATGGTAATATCCATATTTCTGACAATATAATTGAGACCTCCCCGTTGCTGACTTTTAACTTGCATTTTCAATGTAATGTTCAAATAAGCTTTTACACGTAGAAATACTGAATAGCTTTCTCGTCGAAAATGTTTCAAGCTATGTGGAACAACTTTGCATAAGCACTGCAATATATGGTTGTACTGTTCCGTTCTGCTTTATAGGAATAACTTGCTCCTAAGTTACTGTAAGTTCTGGAATTGTACTCTTCTCCGCTTCCAACTTTTATGAACCGTAGCACTATTAAAAGAATACTCGTTTCTGCTCGAGGTCTTGTCTCGTTCAAATCTCAAATTGGAAAGAACTCTCTCGTCCTGTGCTCCGCAGTCCTCAAGTTCCAGTCTCTCTTCCTCCCCTCTCGCGGTGTGACGTAACTCCTACCACCTCTCCTCACTTCAGTCCGCAGTTCGACCTTCGTCTCTTCCCCTCTCTCATGACGTAACTCTCGCTTCAAGTGGCGTGATGTTTCTCGTAATATGGACCTCCCACATTCATATAATGGAATATATGTTCATCTTTAAATCATTCCTACTTCCTCGCCTTTTATAAATTGCACAAGATCTATTGTATTTCACTCATTTCCATACAGTTTTTCCCATATTTCTCAAAATTTTAATAGATAAAATTTTTTATCCACTCATTTACTTTCTGGGGTCTTGGTTCATCTCCAGATCAGTTCTTGAGTAATGACCTTCAATAAATTCTGGCGCAGTACGATGAAAGAGTAAGTGACTGTGACGAATCCTATTGTTGGGCGTTA
Source organism: Meconema thalassinum (assembly GCA_946902985.2). Lineage (NCBI taxonomy): Eukaryota > Metazoa > Arthropoda > Insecta > Orthoptera > Tettigoniidae > Meconema > Meconema thalassinum. Next base: position 1,852,368,049 of record OX336388.2, read on the forward strand.
AAATCGGTGCAGGGCCGGATCTTTTTTGGGGGCCCTGAATTTCAAACCTTTTTTTGGAATCGATATATCTCGGAAACGGTTAATCGTATCGAAAAATGTTAAATGTATAGGTGTAAGATCTCCGCGGTATGCAACTTTTTTACTCAAAACTTTTTTTTGATATCTCTCACCATTTTCTTTTTTTGGGGCCCTGAAAATGTCCATTGTGTGTGACATTTTTGCGTTTAGCTAAGTACTGGTCGCAATTTTCAACATATTAAGCTGAAATTGGGTACGGTGAAAGAGTTAGTGACTGTGACGAAACCTATTGTTGGGCGTTAAAATCGGTGTAGGGCCGGATCTTTTTTGGGGCCCCTGAATTTCTAACTGTTTTTTGGAATCGATATATCTCGGAAACGGTTGGTCGTATCGAAAAATGTTAAATGTACAGGTGTAAGATCTCCGCGGTATGCAACTTTTTTACTCAAAACGATTTTTTGATATCTCTCACTCTTTTGATTTTTTTGGGCCCTGAAAAAGTCAATTGTGCATGACATTTTTGGGTTGGGCAAAGTATAGGTCTTAATTTTCATGATATCGAGCTGAAATTTGGAGCGGTGAACGAGCTAGACCCTGTGAGGAAACCTGTTGTTGGGCGTTATAATCGGTGCAGGGCCGGATCTTTTTTGGGGGCCCTGAATTTCAAACTATTTTTTGGAATCGATATATCTTCGAAACGGTTGATCGTATCGAAAAATGTTAACGTACCTCCGCGGTATGCAACTTTTTTACTCAAAACGATTTTTTGATATCTCTCACCGTTTTCTTTTTTTGGGGCCCTGAAAATGTCCATTGTGCGTGACTTTTTTCGTTTAGCCAAGAACTGGAAGCAATTTTCAAGATATTAAGCTAAAATTTGGTACGGTGAAAGAGTTAGAGACTGTGACGAATCCTATTGTTGGGCGTTAAAATCGGTGCAGGGATGGATCTTTTTTGGGGGCCCTGAATTTCAAACTTTTTTTTTTTTGGAATCGATATATCTCGGAAACGGTTGATCGTATCGAAAAATGTTAACGTACCTCCGCGGTATGCAACTTTTTTACTCAAAACGATTTTTTGATATCTCTCACCGTTTTCTTTTTTTGGGGCCCTGAAAATGTCCATTGTGCGTGATTTTTTTAGTTTAGAGAAGAACTGGAAGCAATTTTCAAGATATTAAGCTGAAATTTGGTACGGTGAAAGAGTTAGTGACTGTGACGAATCCTATTATTGGGCGTTAAAATCGGTGCTGGGACAAATCTTTTTTTGGGGCCCTGAATTTCAATTTTTTTTGAATCGATATATCTCGGAAACGGTTGGTCTTATCAAAAAACTTTAAATCTACATGTGTAAGATCTCCGCGGTATGCAACTTTTTTACCCAAAACGATTTTTTGATATCTCTCACTGTTTTGATTCTTTGGGGCCCTGAAAAAGTCAATGTTCATGACATTTTTGGGTTGGGCGAAGTATAGGTCTTAATTTTCATGATATCGAGCTGAAATTTGGAGCGGTGAACGAGTTAGACCCTGTGAGGAAACCTGTTGTTGGGCGTTAAAATCGGTGCAGGGTCGGATCTTATTTGGGGGCCCTGAATTTCAAACTTTTTTTTTGAATCGATATATCTCGGAAACGGTTGATCGTATCGAAAAATGTTAAACGTATAGGTGTAAGACCTCCGCGGTATGCTACTTTTTTACTCAAAACGATTTTTTGATATCTCTCACCGTTTTCTTTTTTTTGGGGCCCTGAAAATGTCCATTGTGCGTGACATTTTTGCGTTTACTTAAGTACTGGTCGCAATTTTCAAGATATGAAGCTGAAATTTGGTACGGTGAAAGTGTTAGTGACTGTGACGAATCCTATTGTTGGGCGTGAAAATCGGTGCTGGGCCGAATCTTTTTTTGGGCCCTGAATTTTTTTTTTTTTGGAATCGATATATCTCGGAAACGGTTGGTCTTATCAAAAAACTTCAAAACTACATGTGTAAATTCTCCGCGGTATGCAACTTTTTTACTCAAAACGATTTTTTGATATCTCTCACCGTTTTCTTTTTTTGGGGCCCTGAAAATGTCCATCGTGCGTGATATTTTTGCGTTTAGCCAAGAACTGGTCGCAATTTTCAAGATATTAAGCTGAAATTTGGTACGGTAAAAGAGTTAGTGACTGTGACGAATCCTATTGTTGGGCGTTAAAATCGGTGCAGGGCCGGATCTTTTTTGGGGGCCCTGAATTTCAAACTTTTTTTTTGGAATCGATATATCTCGGAAACGGTTGATCGTATCGAAAAATGTTAAACGTATAAGTGTAAGACCTCCGCGGTATGCCACTTTTTTTTTACTCAAAACGATTTTTTGATATCTCTCACCGTTTTCTTTTTTTGGGGCCCTGAAAATGTCCATTGTGCGTGACATTTTTTCGTTTAGCCAAGAACTGGTCGCAATTTTCAAGATTCTAAGCTGAAATTTGGTACGGTGAAAGAGTTAGTGACTGTGACGAATCCTATTGTTGGGCGTTAAAATCGGTGCAGGACGCGATCTTTTTTTTGTGGCCCTGAATTTCAATTTTTTTTTGGAATCGAAATATCTCGGAAACGGTTGGTCTTATCAAACAACTTTAAATCTACATGTGTAAGATCTATGCGGTATGCAACTTTTTTACTCAAAACGATTTTTTGATATCTCTCACCGTTTTGTTTTTTGGGGCCCTGAAAATGTCCATTGTGCGTGACATATTTGGTTTTAGCGAAGTACAGGTCGCAATTTTCAAGATATCGAACTGATATTTGGTGCGGTGAAAGAGTTAGACCCTGTGAGGAAACCAATAGTCGGGCGTTAAAAACGGTGCAGGGCTGGATCTTTTTTGGGGGCCCTGAATTTAAAACACTTTTGGAATCAATATATCTCGGAGACGGTTGGTCATATCGCAGAAAGTTAAATACACAGGTGTAAATTCGCCGCGGTATGCAACTTTCTTTCCCATAACGATTTTTTGATATCTGTCAGCGTTGTCTTTTTTTGGGGCCTTGAAAATGTACGTTTGTGCGTGACGTTTTTACGTTTAGCAAACTCAACGTCGGAATTTTCAAGATATCGAGCTGAAATGTGGTACGGGGAAAGAAATCGGGCCTGTGAGGAACTCTGTTGTCGGGCGTTAAAATTGGTGCAGGGCAGGACCTTTCTTTGGGGCCCTGAATTTCATCCTTTCTTTACCCCTGATGATGTTTTGATATCTCTCACCGTTTTCCTTTTCGGGGGCCCTGAATGTCTTCCTTTTTATTCGAACCGTTATATCTGGGAAACGGTTGGCCATATCTAACAAAGTTAAAACTACAGGTGTAAGATCTCAGTGATTAGCAACTTTTTCAACCCTTAAGGTTTTTTGATATCTCTCACCGACTTGATTTTCTGCGGCCCTGAATTTCTTCCTCTTTTTCGAACCGTTATATTTGGGAAACGGTTGAACGTATCGAACAAAGTAAAATCTACAAATTTAGGACCTCAGTGATTAGCAACTGTTTTAACTCATATGATTTTTTGATATCTCTCACCATTTTCCTTTTTTGGGGGCCGTGAATTTCATTCCTTTTTTCGAATCGTTATATCTCGGAAAGCGTCGATCCTATCGAAAAAAGTTAAATCTACAGGTGTATGATCTCAGTAATTTGCAACTTTTCTACCCCTTATCATATTTTGATATCTCTCACCGTTTTAATGTTATAAAATTTTTTTGGTTTTTGAAAAAAACATGGGGCCAAATGTATATAATAACTGGTGAAAAATTAATCTGATGGTCTAATTGAATTCTACGGAAAATGTTCTATAATAACTCGTATTAACCTTTTCAATAAGTTGAATCATGTATTTACAGGAGAAAGATATTTTCCACTTCCGAGGACGTCCGGCTTTCATAACCATGTGATGGTGTCAGCATTGCCCAGAATATTTTATAATTTTCCTACATTTCCTCGCAATCGGGTCGATGGTCCGAAATGCAATTCCGCAGGCCTTGCCGCCAACGAAGTTGTTGTTTGAGATTATAACCCCTCTTGCTGGCCCCTTGCTGCTGCGCCACCGTCTCATCAAAAGCAGGTCGTGCTGCGTGGACTCCTACTTGTAATGAAAGCCGGATCTATAGATCCTATAGGCTTTCATATTGCCGTGGTAGGATTTAAAATTCTGTCTGTATGTATGTATGTACGTACGTATGTGCGTGACGTTTTTGCGTTTAGCAAAGTACAGGTCGCAATTTTCAAGATATCGAGCTGAAATTTGATACGGTGAAAGAGTTGGGGCCTGTGACGAACCCTATTGTTGGGCGTTAAAATCGGTGCAGGGTCGGACCTTTTTTGGGGGCCCTGAATTTCATCCAATTTTTTTGAATCGATATATCTCGGAAACGGCTGGTCGTATCGAAAAACGTAAAATGTACAGGTGTAAGATCTCCGCGGTATGCAACTCTTTTACTCAAAACGATTTTTTGCTATCTCTCACCGTTTTCGTTTTTGGGGGTCCTGAAAATGTCCATTGTGCGTGACATTTTTGCGTTTAGCCAAGAACTGGAAGCAATTTTCAAGATATTAAGCTGAAATTTGGTACGGTGAAAAAGTTATTGACTGTGACGAATCCTATTGTTGGGCGTTAAAATCGGTGCAGGGCCGGATCTTTTTTGGGAGCCCTGAATTTCAAACTTTTTTTGGAATCGATATATCTCGGAAACGGTTGCTCGTATCGAAAAACGTTAAATGTACAGGTGTAAGATCTCCGCGGTATGCAACTTTTTTTACTCAAAACGATTTTTTGATATCTCTCACCGTTTTCGTTTTTTGGGGCCCAAAAAATGTCCATTGTGCGTGAAATTTTTGGGTTTAGCGAAGTACAGCTCGCAATTTTCAAGATATCGAGCTGAAATTTGGAGCTGAGAAAGAGTTGGACCCTGTGAGGAAATCTGTTTTCGGGCGTTAAAAACGGTGCAGGGCTGGATCGTTTTGGGGGCCGTGAATTTCAAACTTTTTTTGGAATCGATATATCTCGGAAACGGTTGGTCGTATCGAAAAACGTTAAATATACAGGTGTAAGATCTCCGCGGTATGCAACTTTTTCACTCAAAACGATTTTTTGATATCTCTCACCGTTTTCGTTTTTTTGGGCCCTGAAAATGTCCATTGTGCATGAAATTTTTGGGTTTAGCGATTTTCAAGATATCGAGCTGAAATTTTGAGCTGTGAAAGAGTTGGACCCTGTGAGGAAATCTGTTGTCGGGCGTTAAAAACTTTGCAAGGCCCGAACTTTTTTGGGGGCCCTGAATTTCATCCCCTTTTTTGGAACCAATATATCTCGGAAACGGTTGGTCGTATTGAAAAATGTTAAATGTACAGGTGTAAGATCTCCCCGGTATGCAACTTTTTTACTCAAAACGATTTTTTGATATCTCTCACAGCTTTCGTTTTTGGAGGCCCTGAAAATGTCCATTGTGCGTGAAATTAATGGGTTTAGCCAAGTACAGGTCGCAATTTTCAAGATATCGAGCTGAAATTTTGACCTGTGAAAGTGTTGGACCCTGTGAGAAAGTCTGTTGTCGGGCGTTAAAAACGGTGCAGGGCCGGATCTTTTTGGGGGGCCCTGAATTTCAAACTTTTTTGGAATCGATATATCTCGGAAACTGTTGGTCGTATCGAAAAACGTTAAATGTACAGGTGTAAGATCTCCGCGGTATGCAACTTTTTTACTCTAAACGATTTTTTGATATCTCTCACCGTTTTCTTTTTTTGGGGCCCTGGAGATGTGCGTATGTGCGTGACGTTTTTGGGATTAGCAAAGTACAGGTCGCAATTTTCAAGATATCAAGCTGAAATTTGGAGCGGTATAAGAGCTAGAGCCTATGAGGAACCCCATTTTTGGGCGTTAAAATCGTTGCAGGGCCGTATCTTTTTTGGGGGCCCTGAATTTGAAACTCTTTTTGAATCGACATATCTCGGAGACGGTTGGTCATATCGAAAAAAGTTAAATACACAGGTGTAATATCTCCGCGGTATGCATCCTTCTTACCCATAACGATTTTTGGTATCTCTCAGCGTTGTCTTTTTTGGGGCCCTGAAAATGTACGTATGTGCTTGACGTTTTTACGTTTAGCAAACTACAGGTCGGAATTTTCAAGATATCGAGCTGAAATGTGGTATGGGGAAAGAAATCGGGCCTGTGAGGAACTCAGTTGTCGGGCGTTAAAATTGGTACAGGACCGGACCTTTCTTTGGGGCCCCGAATTTCATCCTTCTTTTTAACCCCAGATGATGTTTTGATATCTCTCACGGTTTTCCTTTTCTGGGGCCCTGAATGTCTTCCTTTTTTTCGAACCGTTATATTTGGGAAACGGTTGGACATATCGAACAAAGTAAAATCTACAGATATAGGACCTCAGTGATTAACAACTTTTTTAACTCTTATGATTTTTTGATATCTCTCACCGTTTTCCTTTTTTGGGGCCGTGAATTTCATTCTTTTTTTCGAATCGTTATATCTCGGAAAGCGTCGATCCTATCGAAAAAGTTAAATCTACAGGTGTAAGATCTCAGTGATTTGCAACTTTTCTACCGGTTTACATATTTTGATATCTCTCACCGTTTTGATGTTATTAAATGTTTTTGGTTTTTGAAAAAAAAAGGGGGGCCCAAATGTATATAATAACTGGAAAAATTCAACTGATGGTCTAATTGAATTCTACGGATAATTATCTATAATAACTCTTTTAACCTTTTCAATAAGATGAATCATGTATTTACAGCAGTAAGATATTTTCCACTTCCGAGGACGTCCGGCTTTCATAACCATGTGATGGTTTCAGCATTGCCTAGAATAACATTTTAAAATTTTCCTACATTTCCTCGCAATCGGGTCGAAGGCCCGAAATGCAATTCCACAGGCCTCGCCGCCAACGAAGTTGTTTGTGATTATAACCCCTCTTGCTGGCCCCTTGCTGCTGCGCCACCGTCTCATAAAAAGCAGGTCGTGCAGCGTGGACTCCTACTTGTTATGAAAGCCGGATCTAAAGATCCTATAGGCTTTCATATAGCCGTGGTATGTGGGAAAAAGTCTGTCTGTCTGTATGTATGTGCGTGACGCTTTTGCGTTTAGCAAAGTACAGGTCGCAATTTTCAAGATATCGAGCTGAAATTTGGTACGGTGAAAGAGTTGGGGCCTGTGACGAACCCTATTGTTGGGCGTTAAAATCGGTGCAGGGCCGGACCTTTTTTTGGGGCCCTGAATTTCATCCTATTTTTTTGAATCGATATATCTCGGAAACGGTTGGTCGTATCGAAAAATGTTAAAGGTATAGGTGTAAGATCTCCGCGGTATGCAACTTTTTTACTCAAAACGATTTTTTGATATCTCTCACCGTTTTCTTTTTTTGGGGCCCTGAAAATGTCCATTGTGCGTGACATTTTTGCGTTTAGCTAAGTACTGGTCGCAATTTTCAAGATATTAAGCTGAAATTTGGTGCGGTGAAAGAGTTAGTGACTGTGACGAATCCTATTGTTGAGCGTTAAAATCGGTGCAGGGCCGGATTTTTTTTGGGGGGCCCTGAATTTCTAACTGTTTTTTGGAATCGATATATCTCGTAAACGGTTGGTCGTATCGAAAAATGTTAAATGTATAGGTGTAAGATCTCCGCGGTATGCAACTTTTTTACTCAAAACGTTTTTTTAATATCTCTCACCGTTTTCTTTTTTTGGGGCCCTGAAAATGTCCATTGTGTGTGACATTTTTGCGTTTAGCTAAGTACTGGTCGCAATTTTCAAGATATTAAGCTGAAATTTGGTACGGTGAAAGAGTTAGTGACTGTGACGAATCCTATTGATGGGCGTTACAATCGGTGCAGGGCCGTATCTTTTTTGGGGGCCCTGAATTTCTAACTGTTTTTTGGAATTGATATATATCTCGGAAACGGTTGGTCGTATCGAAAAATGTTAAGGATATAGGTGTAAGATCTCCGCGGTATGCACCTTTTTTATTCTAAACGATTTTTTGATATCTCTCACCGTTTTCTTTTTTTGCGGCCCTGAAAATGTCCATTGTGCGTCACATTTTTGGGTTTAGCGAAGTACAGGTCGCAATAAACAAGATATCGAGCTGAAATTTGGTACGGTGAAGGAGTTAGTGACTGTGACGAATCCTATTGTTGGGCGTTAAAATCGGTGCAGGGCCGGATCTTTTTTGGGGGCCCTGAATTTCAAACTTATTTTTGGAATCGATATATCTCGGAAATGGTTGGTCGTATTGAAAAACGTTAAATGTACAAGTGTAAGACCTCCACGGTACGCAACTTTTTTACTCAAAACGATTTTTTGATATCTCTCACCGTTTTCTTTTTTGGGGCCCTGAAAATGTCCATTGTGCGTGAAATTTTAGGGTTTAGCGAAGTACAGGTCGCAATTTTCAAGATATCGAGCTGAAATTTGGAGATGTGAAAGAGTTGGACCCTGTGAGGAAACCAGTTGTCGGACGTTAAATACGGTGCTGGGCCGGATCTTTTTGGGGGGCCCAGAATTTCAATTTTTTTTTGGAATCGATATATCTCGGAAACGGTTGGTCGCATCGAAAAAAGTTAAGAGTACAGGTGTAAGATCTCCGCGGTATGCAACTTTTTTACTCTAAACGATTTTTTGATATCTCTCACCGTTTTCTTTCCTGGGGCCCTGAAGTTGTCCATTGTGCGTGACATATTTGCGTTTAGGGAAGTACAGGTCGCAATTTTCAAGAAATCGAACTGAAATTTGGTGCGGTGAAAGAGCTAGACCCTGTGAGGAAACCTATTGTCGGGCGTTAAAAACGGTGCAGGGCCGGATCTTTTTGGGGGGCCCTGATTTCAAACTTTTTTTTGGAATCGATATATCTCGGAAACGGTTGGTTGTATAGAAAAACGTTAAATGTACAGGTGTAAGATCTCCGCGGTATGCAACTTTTTTACACAAAACGATTTTTTGTTATCTCTCTCCGTTTTCTATTTTTTGGGCCCTGAAAATGTCCATTGTGCGTGACATTTTTGGGTTTAGCGAAGTACAGGTCGCAATTTTCAAGATATCGTGCTGAAATTTGGAGCTGTGAAAGAGTTGGACCCTGTGAGGAAACCAGTTGTCGGGCGTTAAAAACGGTTCAGGGCCGGATCTTTTTGGGGGGCCCAGAATTCCAAACTTTTTTTTGGAATCGATATATCTCGGAAACGGTTGGTCGCATCGAAAAACGTTAAATGTACAGGTGTAAGATCTCCGCGGTATGCAACTTCTTTACTCATAACGATTTTTTGATATCTCTCACCGTTTTCTTATTTAGGGGCCCTGAAGATGTTATTAAATGTATTTGGTTTTTGAAAAAAAAAGGGGGCCCAAATGTTAATAATAATTGGTAAAAATTTAAATGATGGTCTAATTGAATTCTACGGAAAATTATCTATAATAAATCGTTTTAACCTTTTCAATAAGTTGAATCATGTATTTACAGCAGTAAGATAATTTCCATTTCCGAGGACGTCCGGCTTTCATAACCATGTGATGGTGTCAGCATTGCCTAGAATAACATTTTATAATTTTCTTACATTTCCTCGCAATCGGGTCGAAGGCCCGAAATGCAATTCCGCAGGCCTTGCCGCCAACGAAGTTGTTGTTTGAGATTATAATCCCTCTTGCTGGCCCCTTGCTGCTGTGCCACCGTGTCATCAAAAGCAGGTCGTGCTGCGTGGACTCCTACTTGTTATGAAAGCCGCATGGGCTTTCATATTGCCGTGGTAGGATTTTTCGAGATCTCGGAAACTACGTGTCGCCCAGTGTTCAAACCTATACCAATCGAATCTGAGTCGAAAAAAAAAAATTAAAAAAAATTCTGTCTGTATGTACGTACGTACGTACGTATGTACGTATGTGCGTGACGTTTTTGCGTTTAGCAAAGTACAGGTCGCAATTTTCAGGATATCGAGCTGAAATTTGGTACGGTGAAAGAGTTGGGGCCTGTGAAGAACCCTATTGTTGGGCGTTAAAATCGGTGCAGGGACGGACCTTTTTTTGGGGCCCTGAATTTCATCCTATTTTTTTGAATCGATATATCTCGGAAACGGTTGGTCGTATCGAAAAATGTTAAATGTATAGGTGTAAGATCTCGGCGGTATGCAACTTTTTTACTCAAAACGATTTTTTGATATCTATCACCGTTTTCTTTTTTGGGGGCCCTGAAATGTCCATTGTGTGTGACATTTTTGCGTTTAGCTAAGTAGCCTACTGGTCGCAAATTTCAAGATATTAAGCTGAAATTTGGTACGGTGAAAGAGTTGGGTCCTGTGAAGAACCCTATTGTTGGGCGTTAAAATCGGTGCAGGGCCGGATCTTTTTTGGGGGCCCTGAATTTCAAACTTTTTTTTGGAATCGATATATCTCGGAAACGGTTGATCGTATCGAAAAAAATTAAATGTATAGGTGTAAGACCTCCGCGGTATGCAACTTTTTTACTCAAAACGATTTTTTGATATGTCTCACCATTTTCCTTATTTGGAGCCCTGAAAATGTCCATTGTGCGTCACATTTTTGGGTTTAGCGAAGTACTGGTCGCAATTTTCAAGATATTAAGCTGAAATTTGGTACGATGAAAGAGTTAGTGACTGTAACGAATCCTGTTGTTGGGCATTAAAATCGGTGCAGGGCCGGATCTTTTTGGGGGGCCCTGAATTTCTAACGGTTTTTTGGAATCGATATATCTCGGAAACGGTTGGTCGTATCGAAAAATGTTAAATGTACAGGTGTAAGATCTCCGCGGTATGCAACTTTTTTACTCAAAACGATTTTTTGATATCTCTCACCGTTTTCTTTTTTTGGGTCCCTGAAAATGTCCATTCTGCGTCACATTTTTGGTTTTAGCGAAGTACTGGTCGAAATTTTCAAGATATTAAGCTGAAATTTGGTACGGTGAAAGAGTTAGTGACTGGGACGAATCCTGTTGTTGGGCGTTAAAATCGGTGCAGGGCCGGATCTTTTTTGGGGGCCCTGAATTTCTAACTGTTTTTGGAATCGATATATCTCGGAAACGGTTGGTCGTATCGAAAAATGTTAAATGTACAGGTGTAAGACCTCCGCAGTATGCAACTTTTTTACTCAAAACGATTTGTTGATATCTCTCACCGTTTTCTTTTTTTGGGGCCCTGAAAATGTCCATTGTGCATGACATTTTTGCGTTTAGCTAAGTACTGATCGCAATTTTCAAGATATTAAGCTGAAATTTGGCACGGTGAAAGAGTTAGTGACTGTGACGAATCCTATTGTTGGGCGTTAAGATCGGTGCAGGGCCGGATCTTTTTTGGGGGCCCTGAATTTCAAACTTTTTTTTTGAATCGATATATCGACGACGATTGTAGTTTTACGTGACCGTGAATCTTGTGATTATAAGCCACGGGACCTCCTTTTTACGTGGAATCCGAACCACAGGACATGGCATTTCACTTCGAAAATCTGACATGCATTGACCGGGAATCGAACCCGGACCGCCTTGGTGAGAGGCATACAGCTAGACCGCTGAGCCACCACGCCCCCAATCGATATATCTCGGAAACGGTTGATCGTATCGAAAGATGTTAAATGCATAGGTGTAAGATCTCCGCGATATGCAACTTTTTTACTCAAAACGATTTTTTGATATCTCTCACCGTTTTCTTTATTTGGGGCCCTGAAATTGTCCATTGTATGTGACATTTTTTGCGTTTAGCTATGTACTGGTCGCAATTTTCAAGATATTAAGCTGAAATTTGGTACGGTGAAAGAGTTAGTGATTGTGACGAATCCTATTGTTGCGCGTTAAAATCGGTGCAGGGCCGGATCTTTTTTGGGGGCCCTGAATTTCTAACTGTTTTTTGGAATCGATATATCTCGGAAACGGTTGGTCGTATCGAAAAATGTGAAATGTACAGGTGTAAGACCTCCGCAGTATGCAACCTTTTTACTCAAAACGATTTTTTGATATCTCTCACCGTATTCTTTTTTTGGGGCCCTGAAAATGTCCATTGTGCGTCACATTTTTGGGTTTAGCGAAGTACAGGTCGGAATAATCAAGATATCGAGCTGAAATTTGGTACGGTGAAGGAGTTATTGACTGTGACGAATCCTATTGTTGGGCGTTAAAATCGGTGCAGGGCCGGATCTTTTTGGGGGCCCTGAATTTCAAACTTATTTTTCGAATCGATATATCTCGGAAATGGTTGGTCGTATTGAAAAACGTTAAATGTACAAGTGTAAGACCTCCGCGGTATGCAACGTTTTTACTCATAACGATTTTTTTATATCTCTCACCGTTTTCTATTTTTGGGCCCTGAAAATGTCCATTGTGCGTGACATTTTTGGGTTTAGTGAAGTACAGGTCGCAATTTTCAAGATATCGAGCTGAAATTTGAAGATGTGAAAGAGTTGGACCCTGTGAGGAAACCAGTTGTCGGACGTTAAAAACGGTGCAGGGCCGGATCTTTTTGGAGGGCCCAGAATTTCAAACTTTTTTTTGGAATCGATATATCTCGGAAACGGTTGGTCGCATCGAAAAAGTTAAAAGTACAGGTGTAAGATCTCCGCGGTATGCAACTTTTTTACTATAAACGATTTGTTGATATCTCTCACCGTTTTCTTTTTCTGGGGCCCTTAAGATGTCCATTGTGCGTGACATATTTGGGTTTAGGGAAGTACAGGTCGCAATTTTCAAGATGTCGAACTGAAATTTGGTGCGGTGAAAGAGCTAGACCCTGTGAGGAGACCTATTGTCGGGCGTTAAAAACAGTGCAGGGCCGGATCTGTTTGGGGGGGCCCTGATTTCAAACTTTTTTTTGGAATCGATATATCTCAGAAACGGTTGGTCGTATAGAAAAACGTTAAATGTACAGGTGTAAGATCTCCGCTGTATGCAACTTTTTTACTCAAAACGATTTGTTGATATCTCTCACCGTTTTCTATTTTTTGGGCCCTGAAAATGTCCATTGTGCGTGACATTTTTGGGTTTAGCGAAGTACACGTCGCAATTTTCAAGATATCGAGCTGAAATTTGGAGCTGTGAAAGAGTTGGACCCCGTGAGGAAACCAGTTGTCGGGCGTTAAAAACGGTGCAGGGCGGGATCTTTTTGGAGGGCCCAGAATTTCAAACTTTTTTTTGGAATCGATATATCTCGGAAACGGTTGGTCGTATAGAAAAACGTTAAATGTACAGGTGTAAGATCTCCGCGGTATGCAACTTTTTTACTCATAACGATTTTTTGATATCTCTCACCGTTTTCTTATTTTGGGGCCCTGAAGATGTTACTAAATGTTTTTGGTTTTTGAAAAAAAGGGAATGTATATAATAATTGGTAAAAATTTAATTGATGGTCTAATTGAATTCTACGGAAAATTATCTATAATAAATCGTTTTAACCTTTTCAATAAGTTGAATCATGTATTTACAGCAGTAAGATATTTTCCGAGGACGTCCGGCTTTCATAACCATGTGATGATGTCAGCATTGCCTAGAATAACATTTTATAATTTTCCTACATTTCCTGGCAATAGGGTCGAAGGTCCGAAATGCAATTCCGCAGGCCTTGCCGCCAACGAAGTTGTTGTTTGAGATTATAACCCCTCTTGCTGGCCCCTTGCTGCTGCGCCACCGTCTCATCAAAAGCAGGTCGTGCTGCGTGGACTCCTACTTGTTATGAAAGCCAGATCTAGATCCTATAGGCTTTCATATAGCCGTGGTAGGATTTTTCGAGATCTCGGAAACTAAGCGTCGCCCAGTGTTCAAACCTATACCAATCGAATCGGAGTTGAAATTTTTTATTGTTTTTTAAAGTCTGTATGTATGTATGTATGTATGTATGTATGTACGTATGTACGTACGTATGTGCGTGACGTTTTTGCATTTAGCAAAGTATAGGTCGCAATTTTCAAGATATCGAACTGAAATTTGGTACGGTGAAAGAGTAGGGGCCTGTGACGAACCCTATTGTTGGGCGTTAAAATCGGTGCAGGACCGGACCTTTTTTGGGCCCTGAATTTCATCCTAGTTTTTTGAATCGATATATCTCGGAAACGGCTGGTCGTATCGAAAACCGTTAAATGTACAGGTGTAAGATTTGCGCGGTATGCAACTTTTTTACTCCTAACGATTTTTTGATATCTCTCACAGTTTTCTTTTTTTGGGGTCCTGAAGATGTCCATTGTGCGTGACATATTTGGGTTTAGCAAAGTACAGGTCGCAATTTTCAAGATATCGAACTGAAATTTGGTGCGGTGAAAGAGTTAGACCCTGTGTGGAAGCCTATTGTCGGGCGTTAAAAACGGTGCAGGGCCGGATCTTTTTTGGGGCCGTGAATTTCAAACTTTTTTTTTGAATCGATATATCTCGGAAACGGTTGGTCGTATCGAAAAACGTTAAATGTACAGGTGTAAGATCTCCGCGGTATGCAACTTTTTTACTCAAAACGATTTTTTGATATCTCTCACAGTTTTTTTTTGGGGGGGGGGGGGCGCTGAAAATGTCCATTGTGCGTGATATTTTTGGGTTTAGCGAAGTACAGGTCGCAATTTTCAAGATATCGAGCTGAAATTTGGAGCTGTGAAAGAGCTGGACCCTGTGAGGAAACCTGTTGTCGGGCGTTAAAAACGGTGCAGGGTCGGATCTTTTTGGGGGGCCCTGAATTTCAAACTTTTTTTTGGAATCGATATATCTCGGAAACGGTTGGTCGTAACAAAAAACTTCAAATGTACAGGTGTAAGATATCCGCGGTATGCAACTTTTTTACTCAAAACGATTTTTTGATATCTCTCACCGTTTTCTTTTTTTTGGGGGGCCCTTAAGATGTCCATTGGGCGTGACATTTTTGCGTTTAGCATAGTACAGGTCGCAATTTTCACGTTATTAAGCTGAAATTTTGTACGGTGAAAGAGTTAGGGCCTGTGACGAACCCTATTATTGGGCGTTAAAATCGGTGCTGGGCCGGACCTCTTTTTGGGGCCCTGAATTTCATCCCTTTTTTTTGGAATCAATATATCTCAGAAACGGCTGGTCGCATCGAAAAACGTTAAATGTATAGGTGTAAGATCTCCGCGGTATTCAACTTTTTTACTCATAACAATTTTTTGATATCTCTCACCGTTTTCTTTTTTTGGGGCCCTGAAAATGTCCATTGTGCGTGACATTTTTGGGTTGAGCAAAGTACAGGTCGCAATTTTCAGGATATCGATCTGAAATTTGGAGCGGTGTAAGAGTTAAACCCTGTGAGAAAACCTATTGTCGGGCATTAAAAACGGTGCAGGTCGGATCTTTTTGGGGGACCCAGAATTTCAATTTTTTTTTGGCTTAGATATATCTCGGAAACGGTTGGCCGTATGGAAAAATGTTAAATATACAGGTGTAAGATCTCCGCGGTATGCAACTTTTTTACACAAAACAATTTTTTGATATCTCTCACCGTTATCATTTTTTGGGGCCCTGAAGATGTACGTGTGTGTGTGACGGAATTGATATATCTCGGAAACCGTTTGTCGTATCGAAAAACGTTAAATATACAGGAATAAGATCTCCGTTGTGCACAACCTTTTTACTCATAACGATTTTTTGATATCTCTCTCACCATTTTCTTTTTTTTGGGACCCTGAAAATGCCCATCGTGAGTGACATTTTTGCGTTTAGCAAAGTACAGGTCGCAATTTTCAAGATATCAAGCTGAAATTTGGTACGGTGAAAGAGTTAGGGCCTGTGACAAACCCTATTGTTGGGCGTTAAAATCGGTGCAGGGCCGGACTTTTTTTGGGGCCCTGAATTTCATCCCTTTTTTTTGAATCAATATATCTCGGAAACGGCTAGTCGTATCGAAAAACGTTAAATGTACAGGTGTAAGATCTCCGTGGTATGCAACTTTTTTACCCATAACGATTTTTTGATATCTCTCACCGTTTTCTTATTTTGGGGCCCTGAAGATATCCATTGTGCGTGACCTATTTGGGTTTAGCAAAGTACAGGTCGCAATTTTCAAGATATCAAGCTGAAATTTGGTACGGTGAAAGAGTTAGGGCCTGTGAGGAACCCTATTATCGAGCGTTAAAATCAGCGCAGGGCCGGACCTTTTTTGGGGCCCTGATTATCATCCTTTTTTTTTTTGGAATCAATATATCTCGGAAACCGTTAGTCGTATCGAAACAACTTAAATATACAGGAGTAAGATCTCAGTGATTAGCAACTTTTTTACCCCTTATCATATTTTGATATCTCTCACCATTTTAATGTTATTAAATGCTTTTGGTTTTTGAAAAAATGGGGCCCAAATGTATATAATAATTTGTAAAAATTCCACTGATCGTCGCATTGAATTCTATGGAAAATTATCTATAATAACCCTTTTTCACCTTTTCAATAAGTTAAATAATGTATTTACAGCTGTAATATATTTTCCATTTCCGAGGACGTCCGGCTTTCATAACCACGTGATGGTGTCAGCATTGCCTAGAATAACATTTTATAATTTTCCTACATTACCACACAATCGGGCCAAAGGCCCGAAAAGCGAGGCATGAGACCTTGCTACCAACGAAGTTGTTGTTTGAGATTATTACCCCTCTTGCTCGCCGCTATCTTGCCGCACCTTCTCATCCAAAGCAGGTCGTGCTGCGTAGACTCCTACTTGTTAGAGATGTCCTTTGTGGGCTCCTTGTCGATGATCCTCTCCAAGATCTTATCGAAGTGTTTCGGGACCTCCATATATACTTGTCCGTCGAGATCTCCATTTAAATATGCCATGGTGACTTCATACTGTAGCACCTTCATCTTGAACCTGGCGGCGAGAGACATCATCAGACGAATTGACCCAGGATGAGCGACTGGAGCAAAGGTTTGTGTGAAGTGGATCCCAGGCTATTGACTGAATCCTTGTGCGACCAGCCTCGCCTTCCGCTTCTCGAGAGAGCCATCGGGATGGAATTCGTTATGGAGAACAATCCTACTGCCGATGATTTTGATGCCTTGTGGTCGATCGACGAGAACCCAGGTGTCGTTTTCCAAGATTGATCTCATCTCGTTGACAATGGCTTGGAATCATTCGTCGGCCTCTGGGCTTTTCACTGCCTGATTCATCAGGATTTTGGCAATGAATGTCTCCTCGGCGATTGCGCTCTGCTAGGTGTCTCCAGTTTCTGTAGCTTTTCTGCTGCGAAGATTGTACCCGCTGTTCTCGGCGACCTCCTTGGCGCCGTTAGGTGGCACATCGACCATGGAGTCATCGCCGTCGTAGTTGTCTTCTGCGTTGTGTAAAGATTTGATCATCAATTCATGAATTGAAATGTCTTGATGCGGTTCTTCTTCTGTTCCTTGTTGGATTTTTAGCCTACTTTTCGCATTTTGCAAAAATGAGGAAAAAGTAGACTTATGAGATCGGGCAAATGTGTGTCTGTCTGTCTGTCTGGCTGTGTGTGTGTGTCACCCCCCCCCCTATCAACTCCTAAACGGCTGCAGCAATCAAAACAAAATTTGGTACCTGAATATCTCACGGCCATATTTGATAATGATGTCAGTCGTACCAACTGCTGAAAAATCGCAATTGAAATTTGAGCTCCATGTTGGATATCTTGGAAGGTATGAATGGGAGCTATTTCAAAATTGGCACACGTATAGATAATAATATTGCAGTTTAATTTCCAGGAGGCCATACATAGCAGTGTTGCCAAAATGATTATAAGCCTGCTGATAGGTCCAAATTTTAAATGCAATATAGCTTCTACACTATTAATTGGATTTCAACCAAATTTCGTATGTGCTATGTGTAGGCTACATAAACAGATATGACTGAGCGTATTCTTAAGAGCTACCAGGGCTGCCCACTGTTAATAAATGCTCTCAATTTTTTTAAATCCAAATACCCATATATCAGAAAGTATGCAAGCTGACAGCTTTAAACTATGCACACGTATAGTACCTGACATTCTATATTAATTTGGAGTCACTTATATACGTCAGTGCTACCAACATGATTCTAAGCCTGCTGAGAGGTCCAACTTAAATACATGTAACTTCTATACTATCATTTGGATGTCAACCAAAATTTGTGTGTGCTATGGGTACCATAACAGATATGACTATGCCGATTCTTAAGAGTAACCAAAGCTGCCAACTGTTAATAAATACTGTCTCTATTTTTGTTACCCTAATATCAATATATCAGAAAGTATGCAAGCCAATAGCTCTAAACGTTGCTCACCTATAGTACCTGGCATTCTAGATTAATTTGGAGTAACTAATATAGGCCTACGCCAGTGCTGCCAACATTAATCTAAGCCTGCTGATAGGTCCAATTTTAAAATACATGTAACTTATATACTAACTAATGGATTTCATTCAAAATTAACACAACAATAGATCATATTATTTCAGATTATTTCTGACCAATACATGTATGTCATTGTTGCCAACATGATTTTACGCGCGCTGTGAGATCCAATGTTTAACTGCATGTATCGTCCATGCTATCCATTGGACTTCAATCAAATTTTGTATTCTGTACCTTAAGGGATGGAACTAAGAATATATTCAGTCACCAGGGCTGCCAACTGTAGTTTATTAGGCTACATTATGCCAGGTATACAGTACTTCGAACTAATTAGAAATTTCGATATAACCAACTTAATTTCGTCATATAGATTAATCATTGGCATGAATCTTAAATTTTAAGAAAAGTAGGCTCTTTAGATCTTCACGGAACTTCTTGTTTGTTTTTCTTGCCGTACCAACAATCCAATGGTTTATGGCCGATTTTCTTACAGATTTGACACTTTGGTTTGTTTTTTCTTTGGTTTCCATCCTTGTCTTTGGGATGCAGCGAATTCTTCTTTGGCGGAATTTTTGATTTTTCGCGAACATGACGGCGGATCCATCGTTGGATGTTCCATTTTTCCGGGCCTCGCTCTCCTCCGTGATTTTGGCTCTCAGGGCTTCAGGGGTTGGCAGCTCATCACGTGGCTCAATGGCGCAGCGGAAATTTTCGAAGGAAGACGGCAAGCTGTACAGCAACATTATCGCCAGTTGATCTGGGTGGATGTTTATCTCCACGTCGCCGAGTTTGTCAACAGTGTCGAAAAACTCGTTGAGGAGCTAGCGCATGTTCCCGCCGTCCGCCATTTTATGCAAGGTGAGCTGTTTCAGGAGCGTTGCCTTCCGCGCTGGTCCTTGCGACTGATAGATATCGCGCAATTTCGTCCACATGGCTTGTGAGGTTTCAAAATTCTTTACCTTTTTGAGTTCGGAAGGTGGGATGGCCAAGATAATGTCGGATTTCGCATTCCTGTCGTTTCTGTCCCATTCCAACATGGCAGCAGCATTGTCGGCTGTCGTTTCAGGTTTGACTTTTACACCGCTAACATACTCCCACATGTTGTTCTTCACCAGGATGGCTTCCATCTGGAGCGTCCAGGTATCGTAGTTTTGTTTGTCGAGAAGTCGGATCCTCGCGCTGTGTGCAGCCAACACGTGATACAATACTTGACTGTGCTTGTAGCCGAACGCGTGGTGAGGTTAGAAGAGTCCTTTTTGTTCACACTGGATTTTTCGTGTTCCAGTTGAGATACTGGGCCCCATAACCTATCAGCGGAACAGGCTCTGGGCAAAGTCAATTAAACAACAGTTTAAACAAACGAGTATTTATTTACTCTAAAATACATGGTACTTTTGACCCGACACGAAATGAACTGAACTGTGTATAAGGTTGAAAACAAAACACTGTGTGCGTATTGTGTGCGCATCGTAGATGGCAGCACTAGATTTGAACAAACACCGATACTAGTGTTCAATTGTTTATTATCGTTTTTGTAGGTTAATGTATTCTAATAAGAGTAATAAAAGAATCGTCACTTTCTGCCTGATTTAATTAGGCACTCTCGTGTTGACCGAATGAAGAGCAATTCTGTTGATTGAAGGTGGCTCATCTGTCAACTCTTGATGTAATGGCTGAAGCTAAGTAGCATCATACTTTCACTGGCCAAGTTGTATGGCTTTTAAGTGGCACACCGACGCAGTGAGGAACCAAGCTACCCGCCAACTGGGTATGCTAAGCAGATGTCTACTTGGTTGCCGCACCAAAGTGAAGAGGACCGCCTACCTGAGCCTAGTGCGATCACCATTAATTCACGCGTGCCCTTCTTGGAGCCCCGGTACCAAGGGAAATATCCTTAAGCTAGAACAGATACAAAATTGTGCCACTAAATTCATTCTTCCGAAAAATTCCGACCTAGACTTTAAAACCAGACGCCAAAAATGTAGCCTTCCATCTATAGAGAATGAATCAATTTGTTATAACTACGAAAACTTTTTAAGAATACAGACTCATCTGTTACTCTAGACAAAATTTCTCTTGGCTACCGATCAGCTCAGAAGGGCCGCGGAGTTACACTGTATGCCCCATTACCCAGGACACTGTCGTACAAACTGGGGTTTGTAAATAGATCTGTTTGTGCATGGAACAATCTACTGCGCCACCTGAAGGCCAGGAACAATAATGCCATACAGTTCAAGAGGAAACTTGTTTGTTCATAAATTATGCCCCGATTCCTTGTTGCATTAGTATTGTCTCCCGTGAGTCTCTAATTCCAATAATCATTTTTTAACATCCTCTCCTCTTTTGTTGATCCTCCCTTATCATACTGAATGTACATGCACATTTAACATGCCCCAAATCTCTACTATAAATAATGTATTCATTGCTCGATTCTCACTAATTGCCATCTTGTGTACATATGTAAATATAACTGAGTATACTGAAATGCGAAGTGGAGCTTTGCTCTTTGCAGTGACATCCTTCAGTGTACTGTAAATATAGTGTAAGGTACTGATAAATAAATATGAAATGAAATGAGATAATCTCACACGCTTATAGCTCTTGTCTTAACCAGGCATAGGAAATTGTAGATTCATTCTCTTTATGTTTATGTTCATAAATCATGATGTATCATTTTCATAATCTCCTATGGGAATTTGATTCTCCACATAAAAACTATTACACATAACACATGCATCAATGAGGAAGCTAATGCACTTACCCCAATAGCTAGGATCTGCAAGGCAATGAGTCGCACCACAGTGTTTCGGAAGTGTGGAGGTGGTACTTGACTCATGAGAGCAGCTGTAGCTGATGAAATACATTCTCCCATGTTCGAAGATGATGTATCTCCTACTATCAATGACTGAAACACAGAGCAGACAGCTTATTACATCTGATAAAAGAATGGGTTCTTTAGCACTGTATTTCCCCATCTTTTATTAACTGTTAAATAGTGTGACTTGATGGTGGCTTTGGTGGCGTAGTTGGTAGCATGCTGAGCTTCTACGCCCAAGATCGCGGGTTCAAACCCGGCCGAAGTCGTCAGATTTTTTAAGAGCATTAAAAATCCCTCAGTATGCCTTCCTTAGGAGGGGAAGTAAAGCCGGCTGGCCCATGTCATAGATTTATGGCATGTAAAAAAGCCTTTCACTAACTACAATTGTTAGATTTGATTAACACTCTATTTAAGTTCCAACGTTCGTCGCCAGGTGCCGGTTGCGGTGCCATCTAGTAGCCAAGTTTGCGGCTACGTGTTGTTGACGTTAGCATTTGGTAGCAAAAGTAGGAACTACTTGAAATTGATTGTCTGCAGTCCTTACTTGAATTACAGATAACACACACTAATACAGCCATCACAATTAACACTGGTTATCAGACGGATTCTACATACACCCAAAGTACACGGGGCTACATGACCGGGTAGTCGCAGCCCCTAAACTGAGGAACCAACCAGAGTGACTCGAGGTAATTAGGTGATTTCCAACAAATTTACCTTTAGCACTCTAAGGTTTGGTCAGCATGTGCCATAATATGTTTCTTATTACCCTATGCCATAATGAAGGTAAGATACACAGTTCATTTTTATGAGGTAAAGATGAGGAAAAATATATAATACTGAGAATAGAAAAAAATTGTATGGCAATTCTTAGCTGCATGTGACTGTAGCTATTTACAGTGTTGGCTTAATCTAAAACAAGGAGTGTCAAGATCATGCTTTCATCTTGTGTTATAATTTGGAGAAATTTAAATGTTCTTCAGTCGGTTAACATCATTGTGTAGACCAACTGAAAAACTTTTATATTTGGTTTACTAAGGCAATACTGATTAATGGCTTCCAACATGATAATTATAATTAGGTACTAATGCTTTGTGTTTGAAGCAACTAATGTTCTCTTTAACTAATTTCACATTTAAATAAACATGGGATAATTAATATCTGTACATGAGATGCAAAAGGGCATATGTCCATTTCTAGCAATTTTTAGTTGAGACTGGTTTTGGAGTCCATATCAATGAAACAAAGGCAGTTGTTCCATCTCTACATACTGCAAATAGCATGTTATTAGGGGATTGTGCAGAGTTGATTCAGATGGGAAAAAGCCCAAATGGGTCATCCACCTTTTGCAGCTAATAGTTCATTACTATGTGCATGTGGTAGGCCTTTTATATTCAAAGAAATTTCTGTGGGGAAGGAAGGTTGATACGATAAATAGTTTTGACTGGTTCTGCTGCAAAACTGGAACAATTGACATAGTCCTTTTGCTCTCAGGTACAGGTGCTATACAGATTATTGTAATTCAATGACCTATTTTACAAAATATTATTTGTTTAAAAAAATAGGAGAAGAATTTGAATCACCTACCTGACAGGTGTTTATGAGAGTCTTGAGATGCTGCATGTGAACTATATAAGGGTACCGGGAGAGTGTTTCATATATTCCTTTCAGCAAGCCTGCAGCAGCCTTCCAGTCAGTATGTCGCTGCAACACAATGAACATAATTATTTACTGTGGCACAGTAAGAGTGGCTTAATACTTTCTGTACTCTCACACTGCTCCTCTTAAGAATTTCCTCTAATAAGAGAGGAATTATATCTATAGAGTGATGTAACGCTCAGTGTCACAAATGTGTAATCACATGTGGGACCAGTATAAGCATACAATTGCAGGAACCATGGACTGGCGAGACATATGTCCAATGGACGCATCACAATGTTGGTGATTAAAATCAGAGAATAGTACTTGCATTTATGAGGTGGCCATCAGGTGATTGAGACACACAAATTAAGTAACATAAAAGGTACTGTATTGTGACCGTTTGACGGACGTCCTACGACCACACTAGTGCGCATCCTAACAACAGCCGAGCACAAGACTCAAAAATATCTCGGGGTTAACTGCGAGCAAACAACAAGAGTTGTAGAATGAAATAAAAAGCTCTGCTGTTCCCAAGATGCACACTACAGCAAGGATAAAAGGAATATTTTCAAGAATCATTAATGACCACAGTATTAGTTAAGATAAAATTGTATCAATTTAATTGATCCATTCAACCATCCTAATCTTTACAAGGGATATCCTCGGGGAGAAAACTAAACACCAATCTGGAAAAAAATATAACACCCTGCGCTTCCCCTGGGATCCAATACTATTCAAATCGTAGGCATTAAATAATATTCCAAAAAAAATTCATTAACTCTGCAAAAATCAACGATTTGCTAAATATGCACTATCATTAGAATACCCATGAAATTATTAGTCCATCATGGTATTCCGTTATATTTTAAATGTTATTTACAATATTCAGGATGTGTAGATCATTGATCGTTCTTTTTAACACCTGAATAAAATTTTATTTTCAAAGTTCCACACGTTTTTCATATTTCCAAAAATCTTGGATAATCCTATCAGATATTCTCTTCCATGTAATGAGAAGAAATTCCAAACATTACCAGAATGGTTAATTATGCCACTTAATGCCAGTCAGATTATGTCAAATTAATGATGACTCCATTAGAAATATAATACAGTTTAAATTTCACTAATTCCACATGGGAATATTCATATCACCTTTTATAAATTACGGATCTTTGACTTATTTTCAATAATAAATAAATTATGGGATTAATTATTCTTGTGATGCTGATTGCAACTCAATCTTATTGTTCATATTATTTTCAAACACTTATGGATGATTTATAGCCATTCAAATTTTATCGGAATATGAGGCCACATTTTAAATGCCCCATTTCTCTATGCACAAAAACTTTCAATCTGATTTATTCCATAATATCAAGATATGGCAAGATTATTAAACATTTTTAATCTATCTGCAGGACTATGTCATTTAACAAGAAAATATTTAATTATGGTTAGAGCAAATTAAAGCAGAATCTAGAATTCCGCTGATGACAATATCCTGATAGTGGCGTGGGGTTGCAACTGTGGCACTACTCTTCTTTTTGAGTAATATGAGGCTAACATCCTCCAAATTCCAACATTTCATTACATTCACAACTCTACTTCTTATGCACCTTATTTTTACATATTGAATTTCCATCCAGTCATATTTACTGTATTAAAGGGATTACCATAATTATTCATGGGATAAAAATTCACGCACGCATTCCCAAATCCACTCATCACCCTACCAGATTTATCATATGGATGTTATAAATAACTGTTCCAATGACCTGTTCAATTATCCGCTTGTCACCATAACAAAAATCCTAATTGATACACCTTGCTCTAAGAACAAAACTACAATATGATCTCTCTATCATTCCAATGTGCATTAATTCACTGTTTATCTCGCATTTTTCCGATATCATTAACTCATATTTATTTAATTTAACATCACATAAATTGTTCAAACTCATCCATTAATTTATTATTATTATTAAATATATTCAACAATCCCATAATAATTAATTCTCATGGTTATTGCCATGTTCTATTTCTCATAAGAGCCATTCAAGTGTTATAATAGTACATTATGCAACGAGCCTATAATGGCTATAATTAAGACACGAGTATTTTTATAAAACGAGCATATGCGAGTTTTATAATTGCCATACGAGTGTCTTAATTACCATTATAGGCGAGTTGCATACGACTGTTTATGTTCGACGATAATTATAACTTTATTAAATGTTTTAACATAAATATTCATAAATATCTGTTCAGTCACTAGAATGTTGTGATCGGGTGCTACGGTGGGTAGTATATCTCTGTTTTCCAAGCTCTCTGGACAACCGACACATGCGCTCTGTGTGCTTCAATGCCGTATGTTCCGATTGTGCACCGTTATTCAGTAAAACTGTCACCGAAGTCGTTTCAAAACCACGCGCTGTGTAGAAATTTGTTTTGGGGATAGTAAGGTACAGTGCTATTTCTTGCCTCATATTCACCAGTTTACTTACGCGACCATATGGACGGTGCACTTTCGGTAATTTATATAGACATGTTGGATTTTGAGCGCATGCGCGATGGTATCCTTATCTAATGGGTCACACAACTGTTTCTTGAGCTCTGATTGGTGGGAGAAACTGTTTCATAAGGAAAAATGGTGTTATAATGAGCCTCATTATGATACAGTTTTCTGACACATAATAGTTAGGGTCGAACATAAACATTATTCTTTAATCCACATGTCATTTCCAATTCATGACCATTCTGCATTATCATTATTAAAGAAATCCTGAACCACAAGAAAAATCAAATCATTTTACGATAAATGATAATCAGAACTCATCTAAGATGAATTAAATCTAGACAGAAAATAATTAAGCCTCCGTGGCTTAGGCGGCAGCACGCCGGCCTCTCACCGCTGGGTCCGTGGTTCAAATCCCGGTCACTCCATGTGAGATCTGTGCTGGACAAAACGGAGGAAGACAGGTTTTTCTCCGGGTACTCCGGTTTTCCCTATCAAAATGTCATTCCAGCAACACTCTCCACTATCATTTCATTTCATCTGTCATTCATTTAATCATTGCCCCAGAGGAGTGCGTCAGGCCTCGGCAGCCGGCACAGTTCATATCCTCGCCGCTAGATGGGGGCTTCATTCATTCTATTCCTGACCCGGTTGGAGACTGGAAGCAGGCTGTGGATTTTCATTTCACAGAAAATAATTAAATGTAACTAACCAAATTTACCAATCAACTATCACAAAACGGTAGTCTATAAAAATAATGTGCCATAAACATATGCACTGAAATGTACAACAAAAATCAGGATGAAATTCCTGTCTAACTAGAAAACTGGATGCCTTCTGAAAAAAAGTCCTCATTCGATGATATGCTATCTCAAAAATCTGAAGTGTAGACAAACATCGAAAGGCTCCATGCTTATGCTCCAGCATAATGTAAAAATAATTCCTGTCATGCAAAACGATTCCTACAGGGTTGAAAGGCGTAGTCTACTGTCTGATATTCACCGGTACTAGCTATTAAAATTAGAATATAGGTCTTACGTCCATTTTCAGATGTTCTTGAAGAAGACTCCTATGTCTGTGGAATGCCTATGGCCTAGGCATAATGTCCCATTCGCAGTACACGGAATGTGTACAAGTCACCGTCCTAGTTCCACTGGTCCATGGCCCACGTCTCCACACATCGGTCTCCATCGTACGCCCAATTCAAATTTAGTGCACCTTAGTAATGGCTCGACTCATGGTAGTTTCCAAAAGTTCAGTACAGCGTATCGCTACCATGACTTCCTGATCGAATTTTCTTATCACCATAGCTTTGGCTATGAAAAACACGTGTCTAAAACTTTCAGTGGTTTCACGACAATCACCCGGTGTTTTACCGTTCCGATATTATCTCCGATAATTGCAATAATGTTCACGGTCACTTGCTCACAATCTCTCTATAGTTATCGCAGTACACTTACACACCTGTTCAGCCTTATTTTCCATTTTATCTGCTATCCAGTAAACTACTCTGGTCGAAGATATTATCTTCACATAACTCGGTCAGGAGTTAGTTTCAGCTCGTCGGCTAACTATGCTGTGAGATTGAGTATTACCCAACGCAAACTTGCACACACAAAAACTATCATGAGCGCATTGCGAACAATGTCTCATTCGTAGGCTACTTTTGGCTTTCAGGTTCGGTACTCGTAACCAAGATTGATTTAGCTGTCCGTTCATGCTCGAGTTACTGCATATGAACGAATGTCACTCTTCCCGCATCTGCTTGCTCAGCCCCTTAGCTCGCCAGGTGACAGCATGCGTATGCGCATCGTCATTCGTGCATCTCCGCAGTTATGCACTCTGCAGCGGTAAATCTCAATTTGGCTAGGCGCTCGTTTCAAATTCAAACAGTGCAGTGACGAAAACCAACTCCTCCATAACTGGCAACAGACGCTCCCTCAAAATGGTCACATCCACCCTACACATGACCAAAAATAAAAATCCCCATTTTTATTTTTCTGTTTTTTTTTTTTTTTTTTTTTTTTTTGCGACCTTTTTCTTATCTGGTTCTTGTAAAATACTTCTTGAGATACGCTGCGCTAAACGTTCCCATGGTGTTACCAGATACAATCCCCACAGTACGACAAGTACCATTATCCAAGCTCTGGGCTATCCGAAAGGGTCCATTATGCTAACTAGCAAACTTGGAATAGACCTTGTTGCTAACATCAGATGGAGTAGGCTTCCTAATCAAAACCAATGTTCCCTCTCTCAAATGATCTCTAAATCTTCTTCCTCTAACCTTCTGTTCCGTTTCTCTGCCTGTCTGCGTAATCTTCTTAAGGCTTCCATTTCGCGTCCTCCCCTGTTAGGCTCTATCTCAGGAGGAATAGATACGATTCCGTCCCACGGTCGTATAGGTTTTTCTCCATGATGTAGTACTGATGGAATGTGCCCCGTGCTTTCATGTACGGTGCAAGTAATCGATTTTATCATAATAGGAACCACATCCATCCATCGCCAATGTTCATTCGCACACTAGAGACAACAAAACTTGGGTATCTCTGACACGAGTCTTTCGGCCGGGTTACTCTCTGGATGGCGTATTGAACACAATACATGTTTGATGTCCAACACCCTCATAGCATATCTAAATTCTGTGACGTAAATTGTGACCCAGGGTCCGATAACAAAAATTCTGGCTTACCCGCTTCGGGAATAACACATTCTCTTATCCTCTTGATTATATATCTGGAATGGGATGATAGATAGATAGATAGATGGTAAACTTACTGAAGACATCAACCGTGACCAAAATATATCGGTTGCCTCTCTTAGACTTAGGTAGAGGTTCGTAAATATCTGTGGCGAACAACTCACACGGTGTCGACGGTATAATAGGCCTTGGTCCCTACCTCAACAAATGCGTATTGTGTTTGCTGCGTTGACACAAATCACAAGTCCTGATGACATCTCTAACAGTACTCCTCAAATGTTCCCAAGTGAACTTCTCCATTATCAAACATACCACTTTATCCACTCCAGTGTGAGCTGAGCTTCTGTGAGCTAACCAAATTATATCTTCCTGTAGTCGAGGTGGAATTACTATCCGTAATTTAGTGTGTTCGGGATCAGTGAACTTGTATATGATACCATTTATAACACATAATCTCGTGCCATCCTTTTCATAACTGGGTATTCATCATCTGTAGGATCCATATCCCTGTGCAGAAATCTGTAGATATTTCTCAAAGGTCCATATCGCTTCTGGGCTTGGGGTATTCTCTCAAGCCTACGTAAATTATCATCGTCTTCTTGCATGAGGGTTATTGGCAATAATCAAAGAGTAGGTTCCGCAACTCTGCTTAGCAAATCAGCCCCCAAATTATTCCTTCCTGGTCGGGGTTACGTTGAACTGTTGCACGAATGATGCCCATCTTGTGATCCGGTCACTTGCGAAATTGGTCTTCAGTATAAATTCTAGTGCTTGATGATCAGTTCTGACTATAATTGAATGTGCGATAAGCAACTTTTTCCATGTTTCTAACGCATAGATGATAGCCAAAGCTTCTAGTTCAGTAGTATAGTAATTGCGTTCCGACGGTTTCAACTTCCTACTGATGTAGGATAAATAGTGCCGTGTGTGATCTTCATCCTCTTGGAGTAGTATGGCACCTATCCCAATATTCGATGCATCCGACTCGATAATAAAATTCTTCTCGAAATCAGGATACTCCAGCTTGAAACTATTAAGCATTAATTCCTTTGCCTTCGCAAATGATTCTTCACATAAATCGTTCCATTTCCATTTATTATCCTTTTTCAAAAAGTCCTGTAAGGGTGCTACTATCTCTGTGTATTTATGGCAATGTCCTGCAAAGAACTGACAAGTTCCCAAGAATGGACGTATATGCTTTACCCGCGTGGGTCTAGGAAATTCTGCAATGGCCTGAAGTTTCTGCTCATTAGGTCTATAACCGTTCCCATCCAAGACATGTCCAAGAAATGTTATCTCATTCTAAAAAATTTGGCACTTTTCAAGTTATCCGGTAACTTTGAAATTTGACTTCCTCAAATCCATAAATAAATTTCGTAGATGAACTAAGTGCTGGTCTTCAGTCTCCGATGCTATCAAAATATCATCCACATAACTTATAACCGTACCCTTAACCTCTTAACTTAAGTTCTGATCTAAGGCACGTATCAAAACTGCTCCTGAAGTTTTCATCCCAAATGGAAGTTTTCTAAAAACATAGGTCTGTTGTTCGAATTAAAATCCCGTGAACTTTTGAGAATCCTCACTTATCCTTACATGGTGATATGACGAAGTTAAGTCCACAGTAGAAACCCATTTCTTATCCTTAAATTTCCTTAACAGATCATTTATCACTGGAGGTCATATTCCGGCAACAGTCTCAAATTCAATGACCTCACGTCAAGGCATATCCTTAAATTTCCATCTGGTTTTTGCACAACGGCTAACGGATTAACATAGGACGTCGCCCACTTCTTAATTATCTCATCCTTCTCAAGATCCTTAATGATCTTCTTCACCTTAGTCCTGTGCTTTTCTGGAATTTGGTATGGCTTTGCATGATATGGGCTATCATCACATACTTGAATCTTGTATTCAAAGTTCTTAATCTCTCCTGGGTTTGTATCAAAGACATCGACGAATTCTTCCAAAAGGTTGGTTATAACTGGAACATGCTCAACTTCTTCATTGGCGTCTTCACATATCTCTAAACCTTCAAAAACCTTGGCCCATCTAACTTCTCCCACTGTGAATTTCTCTTCCTCCTCGAAGTGAACGTCTCCAGCATGATGGAATTTAATCGTATCTGATTCCATATCTATAACAGCTCTATACCTCTTGATAAAATCTGTCCCCAGGATCAAATCGTGAGCAATGCCTTTCATAACGACGAAAATATGTTCCAAGACACATCCTCCAATCTTGACCTTCAAGTACAGCTGAATTTTACAAGTGGTAACCTTGCCTGGAATGATTCCTTGAATCTTGATTCCGGATGCTGGTATTTCCTCTATCTCCTCAATCAACTTCCATACAGCGTATATCCTTTCGCTCACCAAACAAAGCATTGCCCCTGTGTCAATCAAAGTATGCACCGGTTTTCCAAACACCTCACAAATAATGATGGGTAGCCTAGTTCTTGGTCCATATTCCTTCATCTCCTGCTCTTCCTGAATCAAGTCTTCATCTTCGACTTCCCATTTTACGATTTTGGAAATATGTTGTGTGGTAACTACTTTTGTAGATTTGCTTGGTCTGAAATCGGAGTTTTTTCATTTCTACCCGAGGAATTATTTGTACCAGAAGTACCAGGTTTATTTCTTGCCTCTTCCAGTTCCTTCAAATACTGTTTACTCTCTTCTCCTCTTTACTCAAGGTTCTGCCTCTGCTGATTTTTGAACCTTTCATTATCCGATCTATCATACGACTTATTATATCCTGTTTTATCATATGGTCTAGTGTATCCTTGTCTCCTCCACGAATTCCAATTGTTTCCGTACCTTCCTCGCCTGATGTAAGGTCGTCCACTATCTCTATCTCTTCTGTCTTGATAATCCCTCGACGTTTGTTCATCCCTATTCCTTTCGGGCATGGTTTGGCATTGTCTATCGGCGAAGACAGCATATGCAGCCTGAGATTTTTGCTTATTCCCCTCTGCTGGTAAAATTGAGCATTAGAATGATCTAGATGTTGCAGTACTTCATCAAATTCTTCCATGTTCTCGACATTTGCAGAAATAAGACTTCGCTGAACTTCCAAAGGAAACTGTCTAATTAATACTGGGATTAACTCATACCTTGGCATAGGTGGATCCAAACATTGCAATTTTGCAAGTTGATTCGCAAAGTAAAGAATACTTGGTGGGCTGTGACGTAGAATAACGCTTGACATATAACTCTGCCCTGATGTTCTGCTGCGTTTCCGGCGACCAAAATTTACGTAAGAGTGCCTGTTCAAATTCTTCATAGGTCCTCAAATTCCAGCGGAAAACTCTAAACCATACGAGTGGTGGTCCATCTAAGAACCTACTAATCACTCTCATCTCTCTTTCCTTAGTAACCTTCGCATCTTTCAGATAATCTCTTAATTCGCGCAAAAATTCAACAGGAGAAACATTTCCAGTCCCTGAACATATTATAGGTTTCTCTTCGTAATTTTTAACTAGCGTGATCGGAGAAGAAGTGCGAATAGTTGAAATTCCTTCAGATTTTTCTAACACTGGCAACCTTCCTCTGGTTGGTTGGTTCTTTAGTTTAGGGGTTGCGACAACGCGGCCATGTAGCCCCGTGTACTTTGGGTGTGTGTAGAATCTGTCTGATAACCTGTGTAAAATGTGATGGCTGTATTAGTGTGTGTATCTGTTTTTTAATTCAAGTAAGAACTGCAACTTTGAATTTTTCAAATAGTTCCTACTTTTGCCGCCAAACGCCACCGTCAACGACTACTAGGCCTAGTTCAGAACTAGACTACTAGACGCCACTGCAGTCGGCTCTTGGCAACGAACGTAGAAACCTAAGAGCGTTGTTTACATTCCTAACCTATACAATTTTGCTTCACACAGGTGTAATTAGTGGAAGGTTCTTTAACATGCCATAAATCTATGACATGGGACCGACGGCTTAACTTCCCCTCCGAAGGAAGGCATACTGAGGGATTTTTAACGCTCTTAAAAAATTCGACGGCTTCGGCCGGGTTTGAACCCGCTATCTTGGGCATAGAAGCTCAGCGTGCTACCGACTACACCACCGAAGTCGCTCTTCCTCTATTTGCTAAAGTGATTTCAGTTATATTTTCTTGTTTCCCATCTGATTTTGATCTATAATCATCAAATTTCTTCTCTAAATCACTAATGGTCTTCCTGAATTCATATATTTCATCCCTATTCTGTCTTTCAACTTCTTGTTCTCCTTGGCTATCTTTCAACTCTACTGTCATTTCTTTCATATATTCTTCGACAGCAGTTTCTTGACTTTTTAATTTTTCTATACTTTCCCTAATAGCTTGAATATCTTCGGATACGACCTTGATCTCGGATGAAAAAGCCTTCCTGACCTCTTTAACTTCGTCCTGAGTCTCTTTTGCAACCTGAGCTTGAATTTCATTAATTAGGTACCGTTACTTTTACTTCATTTTTCAAGTCTGTCACGACTCCTTCCCTTAATTGTTATACAATTATTTATCTAAATTCAGACGTTACTCTCTGCACTACCTGTGTGGCATTTAACGTACTTTCTTTCGTTGTGTTAATCTCTAAGGATGCTAGATCGCCTGTTATTTTCCTAACATGATCTTCCAATTTATTCTCTAATGATCTAACCATTTTTTAGTTTCGTTCCTATGTTGATCTAACTCTTCCTTCATCAATTTGTGACTATCTTGTAAACTCTCCTTCATAAGGCCATAGTTTGCGAATAAATTATCCTTTAAATTCGTTCCCGTGTCCACGATCCTTGCTTCTAAACTTAGGAAATTCTCTTGAGTTCTCCTAGCGTTGTCTCTAATCTCGGTTTCCAATGGCTCGACTTTATCCTCAATCTTAGCATCTAACGATTCAGACAATTTATCATCGAATGATTCTATATTTCTGGACATCCGGCTTTCTATCGCTTCTATCCTTTGTAACATTTCCGCTTTTAATGAGTTCGAATTTTCTGTGATTTTACATTCTGAGCCTCCAATTTTACTTCCTAGAGAAGCTGAATTCTCTTTTATTTGACTTTCAATCTTATTTTCTAAAACTCCCATTTTATTTTCTAGAGATGCAGAATTCTCTTTTATTTGACTTTCAATTTTATTCTCTAGAGAAACAATTCTCTTTCATTTTATTTTTCAGAGGAGCAGAATTCTCTGTCATTTTCTGTCCCAACTCATGGATCATTTTGGTAAGTGCTTCCATGACCACTCACAATAACAATTATAACACTGGGGTACGATGTCAACTGATGATGGGGAAACTTAAATCCAAAGTGCTAGTACAGTGAATATGCAGACACGACATTAAATTGATACTTCAATACCGATGACTTATTTAATTTAAAGTTTACTATTAATGACCAGAAATAACAACAACAATCCAAACAAATCACTCCAAACTATGAAAACTGTGCATTCATGATCTTGAATCCTACCAGTACAAAATCAAACACAAATAGACCTCGAATCGAAATTCAGAATCGAATCGTATCACAATCTGAAACGAACTCGTGCCCAACATTGGGCGCCAAAATCTTCTATCTTACTTTATGTGACCGTTTGGCGGACGTCCTACGACCACACAAGTGCACATCCTAACAACAGCCGAGCATAAGACTCAAAAATATCTCGGGGTTAACTGTGAGCAAACAACAAAAGTTGTAGAATGAAATAAAAAGCTCTGTTGTTCCCAAGATGCACACTACAGCAAGGATAAAAGGAATATTTTCAAGAATCATGAATGACCACAGTATTAGTTAAGATAAAATTGTATCAATTTAATTGATCCATTCAACCATCCTAATCTTTACAAGGGATATCCTTAGGGAGAAAACTAAACACCAATCTGGAAAAAAATAACACCCTGCGTTCCCCCTGGGATCCTACACTATTTAAATCGCAGGCATTAAATAACGTTCCAAAAAAATCATTAACTATGCAAAAATCAACGATTTGCTAAATATACACTTTCATTAGAATACCCATGATATTATTAGTCCATCATGGTATTCCGTTATATTTTAAATGTTATTTACAATATTCAGGACATGTAGATCATTGATTGTTCTTTTTAACACCTGAATAAAATTTTATTTTCAAAGTTCCACACGTTTTTCATATTTCCAAAAATCTTGAATAATCAGATATTCTCTTCCATGTAACGAGAAGAAATTCCAAACATTACCAGAATGGTTAATTATGCCACTTAATGCAAGTCAGCTTATGTCAAATTAATGATGACTCCATTAGAAATATAATACAGTTTAAATTTCACTAATTCCACATGGGAATATTCATATCACCTTTTATAAATTACTAGCTGAAGTACCCGTGCTTCGCTACGCGTCATAAATAAATTAAAATATGAAGGTGACAGTTAAAACAGGGGATAGGCGAGGTGCTGCGCAGAGGGAGATTAAGGATGGAACATTTTGTCCAACTACACCGCTCGGCGTTGACCGTGTTTTATAGCACAAATTTAGGTTTTACTCGGTAACGGTTGGAGATACCTTTCGGATAGAAAATGTAATTTTTAACCTCGTATATACCATCAAAAGTTTGCTATTTGTTAGCGTTCTCTTTGTATTTGAAATGGAAATATGAAAGTTTTAAACCAAATTGTGTAGTGAAGTCACTAAAATGGTCGCCATCTTTAAATAGTACAACGTATTGAAATCAAAAGTAACCTATATGTTAACCAGGTAAATCAGCTACTTCCATGTAAAATTCATGTAAATCGGACCAGTGGTACTTGCGTGATTGAGTAATACATAGACGCACATCATCTCATTTTTAGCCTCGCTTCGCTCGCGTCATAGTCGTGTCATATTGTTATTCAATGAAATGCAGGTTTAACCCCATTAACACCCCTTTAGAACCTGAATATCCAAAAATCCCTCCTTGGTAGACGTTTTCGACACACAACAAACATATCCCCAAAATATCATTCTTCTAACTTTAATCGTTTGGGTTGGTCGATGAGAGTGAACATCCAAAAATCCTTCATTAGGGGACGTTTTTCTTCCAGAATTTCACCCCTCCCCATAGGCCCCTTAAATTGGATTTATGAAAAAACGGTCGAACACATATTTATTTTATTTATTTATTTATTTATTTATTTATTTTTAAGCTGATTGATTTCCTCCGAGTTTCAAACTCCTCGCTTATGTCGTTTAAGAGATACACGGTCCGTTAGGAATCTTTCAACCCCCACTTTTCATCCCTTTCACCTCATAATATACACTACATCGAAAAACCATTAGACATGTGTCAGCTTATTTTTAATGATTAGTATATATGCCAAGTATCACATCCCCAAATGAAACCACTCGTGAGATATGGTTATTCAATGAAATGCATGTTTACCCCCCTTAACACCTATTTAGAACCTGAATATTCTAAACTCTTTCCTTAGTGGACGTTTTCGACATACAACGAACATATCCCCAAAATGTCATGTTTCTAACTTTAATAATTTTGGCTGGGCTATGATGAGTGAGTGAGTCAGTCAGGACATTTCCTTTCATTTATTTTTGATAATTTCACCCCTCCCCATGAACCCCTTAAATTGGATTTATGAAACAAACGGTCGAACACCTATTTACTTATTTAAAGCTGTTTTCCCCCTGAGTTTGATGAGTGAGTAAGTGAGTCAATCAGTTAGGACACTTTCTTTCCTTTTTTTTTCCCCCCAGAATTTCACCTCTCACCAAGGGCCCCTTAAATTGGATTTATGAAAAAAACAGTCGAACACCTATTTACTTGTATTTTAAGCTGTTCTTTTCCCGCCGAATTTCAAACTTCTCGCCTATGTCCTTTAAGAGATACACTCTCCGTCAAGAATCCCTCAACCCCCAATTTTCACCCCTATCACCTCATAATATACACCACATCGATAAACCCTTAGACATATGTCTGATTATTTTTAATGATTAGTTTATATACCGAATATCACATCCCCTAAGAAACAACTCATGATATATCGTTATTCAATGAAATGCACGTTTACCCCCTTAACATCTCTTTAAAACCCGAATAAACAAAAATCATTCCTTAGTTGACGTTTTCGACATACAGCGAACATATTCCCAAAATTTCATTTTTCCAACTTTAATAGTTTTCGCTGGGCGTGATGAGTGAGTGAGTCAGACAGGACATGTTCTTTCAATTATTTTTACCAGAATTTCACCCCTCCCCATGGGCCCCTTAAATTGGATTGATGAAAAAACGCTTGAACACCTATTAACTTAGTTTTAAAGCTGTCTTTTTCCCCTGAGTTTGGTGAGTGAGTTAGTCAGTTAGGACACTTTCTCTCCTTTTTTCCCCCAGAATTTCACCCCACTCCATTGGCCCCTTAAATTAATTTATGAAAAAACCATTGAACAAAGATTTACTTATCTCTTTAGCTGATGATTTTTCGCTGCGTTTCAAATTTCTCGCCTATGTCGCTCCGTTAGGAATCCTTCAACCCCCACTTTTCACCCCTTTCACCTCATAATAATACACCACATCGAAAGACCCTTAGACACATGTCTGCGTATTTTTAATGATTAGTTTATATGCCGAGTATCACATCCACAAATGAAACGACTCGTGAGATATTGTTATTCAATGAAATTCAGGTTTAACCCCCTTAAGACCCCTTTAGAGCCTGAATATCCAAAAATCCTCCCTTAGTGTACGGTTTTGACATACAACGAACATATCCCCAAAATGCCATGTTTCCAACTTCAATATTTTTGGCTGGGCGATGATGAGTGAGTGAATGAGTCAGGACATTTTCTTTCATTTTTTTCCCTTCAGAATTTCACCCCTCCCGATGAACCCCTTCAATTTGATTGATAAAAAAAACTGTCGAACAGCTATTTACTTACTTTAAAGCAGTTTTTCCCCCTGAGTTTGATGAGTGAGTCAGTCAGTCAATCAGTTAGGACATTTTCTTTCCTGTCCCCCCCCCCACAGAATTTCACCCCTCCCCATGGGCCTCTTAAATTGGATTTATATAAAAAAAAACGGTCAAACACATATTTACTTATTTTTATGCTGATTTTTTTCCGCTGAGTTTCAAACTCCTAGCCTATGTCGTTTAAGACATACACGCTCCGTTAGGAATCTTTCAATCCCTACTTTTCACCCCTTTCACCTCATAATATACTCCACATCGAAAAACCCTCAGACACGTGTCTTACTTTTTAATGATGAGTTTATATGCCGTGTATCACATCCCCCAATGAAACCAATCGGGAGATATTGTTATTCAATGAAATGCAGGTTTAACCCCATTAAGACTCCTTTAGAACCTGAATATCCGAAAATCCTCCCTTAGTAGACTGTTTTGAAATACAATGAACATATCCCCAAACTGTCATGTTTCTAACTTCAATCATTTTGGCTGGGCGATGATGAGTGAGTGAGTGAGTGAGTGAGTCAGGACATTTTCTTTCAATTTTCTTTTTTCAGAATTTCACCCCTCCCCATGAACCCCTTAAATTTGATTTATGAAAAAAACTGTCGAACAGCTATTTACTTACTTTAAAGCAGTTTTTCCCCCGAGTTTGATGAGTGAGTGAGTCAGTCAATCAGTTAGGACACTTTCTTTCCTGTTTCTCCCCCCTCCAGAATTTCACCCCACCCCATGGGCCCCTTAAATTGGATTTATGATGAAACGGTCAAACACATATTTACTTATTTTTATGCTGATTTTTTCCCGCTGAGTTTCAAACTCCTCGCTTATGTCGTTTAAGAGATACACGCTCCGTTAGGAATCTTTCAATCCCCACTTTTCACCCCTTTCATCTCATAATATACACCACATCGAAAAACCCTCCGACTCGTGTCTTCTTATTTTTAATGATGAGTTTATGTGCCGAGTATCACATCCCCCAATGAAACCAATCGGGAGATATTGCTGTTCAATGAAATGCAGGTCTACCCCCTTAACACCCCTTTAGAACCAGAATATCCAAAAATCCTCTCTTCGTGGGCATTTGCGGCCCTTGGGGAAGCTGCATACCAAATTTCATTCCAATCC
The DNA here is from genome assembly GCA_946902985.2 of Meconema thalassinum. Taxonomy (NCBI): domain Eukaryota; kingdom Metazoa; phylum Arthropoda; class Insecta; order Orthoptera; family Tettigoniidae; genus Meconema; species Meconema thalassinum. The sequence goes on from OX336388.2 coordinate 1,852,406,083, forward strand.
GTTTGATGGTTTCTGAGATTTCGTGATGAATGAATGAGTGAGTGAGTGGTATTTGACAAATATATAGTAGAAGATAGTGTCAAGTCTTTGTTATGCTAAACTCGGTTGACAGTGCTGTGTGAGAAGTTGAGTAACTAACGTGATTTCAAGTAAAGATGCTCATTTTCTATACCGGTAGTGCAGAGCGCAAATGGCATCCAGTCGGCCGTGTCTCGACTTGAGCTATGTTGCCATGGAAACTATCTGCCTTGCCATTCCTTCATGAGTATATTTTATGATTTGATTAGCATGTGCTGGAGTGCAAAAGGGTCGAAATCAGAAGAATGAGAAAGACTACCGTAAATTCATATAGCCAGCGGTTCCTTCTGGGTCCTAAACTATGTGTATGCAAAATTTGGTTGAGATTGGTGGAACGGTGTAGATTTGTATACGGAACAGATCCACATACCCACATACAGACTTTCACTTTTATATATTAGATGGATCGATGATTTATTTTCAATAATAAATAAATTATGGGATTAATTATTCTAGAGATGCTGATTGCAACTCAATCTTATTGTTCAAATTATTTTCAAACACTTATGGATAATTTATAGCCATTCAAATTTTATTGGAATATGAGGCTGCATTTTAAATGCCCCATTTCTCTATGCACAAAAACTTTCAATCTGATTTATTCCATAATATCAAGATATGGCAAGATTATTAAACATTTTAAATCTATCTGCATGTCTATATCATTCAACAAGAAAATATTTAATTATGGTTAGAGCAAATTAAAGCAGAATCTAGAATTCCGCTGATGACAATATCCTGATAGTGGCGTGGGGTTGCAACTGTGGCACTACTCTTCTTTTTGAGTAATATGAGGCTAACATCCTCCAAATTCCAACATTTCATTACATTCACAACTCTACTTCTTATGCACCTTATTTTTACATATTGAATTTCCATCCAGTCATATTTACCGTATTAAACGCATTATCACAATTATTCATGGGATAAAAATAAATGCACGCATTCCCAAATCCACTCATCACCCTACCAGATTTATCATACAGATGTTATAAATAACTGTTCCAGTGACCTGTTCAATTATCCACTAGTCACCATAACAAAATTCTTCCTAATTGATACACCTTGCTCTAACAACAAAACTACGATACTATCTATCTATCATTCAAATGTGCATTAATTCATTATTTATCTCTCATTTTTCTGATATCATTAACTCATATTTATTTAATTTAACATCACATAAATTGTTCAAACTCATCCATTAATTTATTATTATTATTATTAAATATATTCATGTAAGAGGATATGAGGAAACCAGAGATATATAAGCAAAGCGAACTGATGCGAGTTTAATAATAATAACGAACTGATGTACATGGACGGCAATAGCGGAACCGCGCAAACTAAACATGTGCGAACATGGCGCGGGTTTTAGACAAACTGAAGCATAAAGGGCAAGGTGGCAGCACCTTACATGTATAGAACCGCATACTTGTTAAAAGTAAAATATGAAACTACCAAAGTTACAACACTTCCCCTCAAGTAGAGGTTCATAAAATCTTTACACTCTCCAAACCAGCAAACTTCAAGAAATGTTCATGTTTCATTCGACTTAAACTCTTCGTGAGAATATAATTTTCAAAAGAAAAATATGTATTGTCCGTTGAGCCATTATATATTTAAACACAAATTGTGCTAAATGTTCCGGTATAACTCAACAAAATGACAGTGTTTCGCCCCGGTGTGCAATTGGGCTCTTCAGTTGGTTAAAGCACACCTCACCAAGACACTGTCTAGTACACACTGGGAAGGCCATTGCAAGACGCATTTGATACATGTGTATCCACGTCACGAGCAAAGCCAGTGCACTATGGGAGTCGAAACTCCACTCCAAAGCAATTATAACCTTACCTTGGCATTGAATATATAATTTTCAAAAGAAAAATATGTATTGTCCGTTGAGCCATTATATATTTAAACACAAATTGTGCTAAATGTTCCGGCATAACTCAACAAAATGACAGTGTTTCGCCCCGGTGTGCAATTGGGCTCTTCAGTTGGTTAAAGCACACCTCACCAAGACAGTTGCCTTGCAGCGGCCTTCACAGTATGTACTAGCCACGCGTCTTGGTGAGGTGTACCATAACCAACTGAAGAGCCCATTGGTACACTGGGGCGAAACGCTGGCAACTGTTTTGAGCTAGCCGGACCATTTTATCAAATTTCTTTGTGAATTTGTTAATGTACATAGCTCAATCGGACAATTTTACATCCTGTTTCCTTCGGGAACAGATATTTCCAACATGGATTAGCAAGGTAAGCTAACATTATTTTTGAAAGGAAGTTTTGACTTCCGTAGTACATTGGCACTGCTTGTGGCGACATTTTGTGCCTTGCAGCGGCCTTCACAGTATGTACTAGCCACGCGTCTTGGTAGGGTGTACCATAACCAACTGAAGAGCCCATTGGTACACTGGGGTGAAACGCTGGCAACTGTTTTGAGCTAGCCGGACCATTTTATCAAATTTCTTTGTGAATTTGTTAACTATCGAAGAAGTTGTGAACCTAGTGATCATTTTGTTGCGTCGTATTTAAATAACGGATAGGCCTAAGAAAGTAGTTAAATCATTAACTAGTGATGAAAAAATGAAAATTCTTGAAGAAGTAGACAGAAATCCTCACCTTAAGCGCATGGAACTGGCACGAAAACGTTAAACACTATTGTTACCAATCGAGACAAAATAGCAGTTGCGTACAAAGACAATAGAAATGGAAAGAGAAAACGTGTGCGCGAAGGAAAATTTTCTAAACTAGAAACAATGCTCCTGCAATGGTTCAACCAAGCCCGTGCAGCAAACATTCCAGTGGATGGGACCATAATTCGTGAGAAAGCGAATTACCTAACGAACCAGATGGGAGTAACAGACTTTGCAGCGTCAAACGAATGGATCGAGCGGTTCAAGAAGAGGCATGGTCTTGTTTACAAGTGCATGTGGGGTGAAGCAGCAGCTGTTGACAGTGGCACAGTTGAAACGTGGACCAATGAAACGCTTCCGTCCTTGTTGAAAGAGTACAAGCCCCAAGATGTATTCAACGCTGACAAAATGGGTCTTTTTTTCAGCCTTCTGCCCGACAAGACGTTTGCGTATAAAGGAGAAATTTGCCATGGTGGAAAATTGAGCAAAGAAAGGTTAACCGTCCTTCTTTGTTGCAATGAGAGTGGAACGGAGAAGTTGCTTCCTCTTGTCATCGGTAAAGCAATGAAGCCTCGTTGCTTTAAAAATGTCAAGAGTTTTCCTTGCCAATATAAAGCCAACGCAAACGCTTGGATGACTACTTCTGTTTTTGAAGATTTTTTGCGAGCCCTAGATGCAAAAATGGGGAGTAAAAATTGAAAAATTCTATTAATAATTGATTGATGTGCAGCACACCCTGTGAATGTTCCCACAAGGAATGTGAAAGTGGTTTTCCTTCCTGCCAACTGCACAAGTCGGCTTCAGCCCCTTGACCAAGGAATCATTCATTGCGTGAAGAAGAAGTACAGGAAAATGTTGGTGCAGAAAAGGTTGGCCAACATCAGTGGTACACGCAAGAAGATCACTGTTCTTGATGCTATGCATTTTTTGAAAAGTTCTTGGGACTCTGTGGAGCAAACCACAATTAGCAACTGTTTCCGCAAGGCAGGATTTCGCGTTTTCCATGAAACTCCGGAGGTCGAAGAAATTGAAGAAGAAAATGTTGAAGACTCCGAAATACAAAACTTCGACAGCTATGTTCAGTGTGACGACAACATTGCCATTTGCCAAACTGCGACGATCGACGATATTTTTCAAGAGCATGAACAGGAAAAGAATGATGATGAAGGAGGAGAAGAAGTAGAAGAGGGGGAGGAGGAAGACGTACCAACCATACCAACCTTAGGAAGGGCATTGGAATCGATGGACACTGTCCGAAGCTTTATTTCAAGCTTTTCAGTTGACAAAACCGTCATGGACACAATGTCAAAATTAGATGTTATACTGTATTCACTTGGACAGAGAAGTCGTAAGCAAACGACAATGGATATGTTTTTTAAGCGCCAGTGATGTGTTATTTCGTTAAGTGTGTAAATATTGTGTACATACTGTACATTAATTATTAATTAATTACATACTGTACATACATTTGTTTGAGGTTTAAATCTATTTGTGTGTGTGGCTAAAATTCATCAGTTGACCTGGTATGGTTTGCAACTACGAAGTTACAGGATTATAAAATAGGTAGGTGTAATGCAAAATTCATAACCAATTTAAAAGGTTTTGGTAATTGATGTTTGTTTCTTACATTTATTATACAATTTTCGGTGTTGTGAGGGACATTTGGACTAGTACTAATCAGTGCTGTGTGTTGCCATGTTCTGAGATTTGCTCGAGATCGCGTGATGGCTTAAGTTGGTTTTTTTCTTTTTTTTTTCTGTACACGCGCGAGCATGACTAACCTCAAAAAAACTTTGGTTATATCCAATCGTTCACGCCAAAGAATACGGAACTTCTTTTCCACAGAATATCAAGAAAAACATGCATTTAAGCCGAAATCGATAAACAAAAAAACTTGTACTACAGTATTTGAATCGAGTACGGTACTGGTATGATGGACTACATTTTTCTCTTGTTTTCATTGCTCTCGTTTCTCTGTGCTGTGTAAACTAGTTCTGTAATACAATAATTCTGTAGGTTGTTTAATTGTATATTCGATAGCACGTACTTCCGATTAACGCGTTTTTTTTTTACTTTTCCCTTACTGAGGTTTAATTATCATTTTTCGGTAGTACATTTTCCCGCTTTTGACGGTCAAATTCTTCAGTCCTTTGAAAAACATACTACCGAGGTTCCACTGTATCCTACTTATGTTAATTGCCTCTATCAACAAACAAAATTTCAGTTTGATTGCTGTAATAGATTCGTAGATATTGAGAACCGACTAAATATTGGGGATGGTCGCCATGTTGGATTTTTATATATGTAGGTCTTAGAGTTATGTACTGTTACATGAAGATTATTGTGTACATGTAGTATTCAAACTTCAATGATTAGGACACATGAAGTAAAAACGAGATTTTAAAATTTCGCACAGCTGCCATCTTGTGGTTACGGAAACAATTGAAAAAAATTAGATTCCAGTGGATTAACATTTGTATAAGGATTTACTGTAACAAGTGACACTGCACTCGGATGGTTAAATTGCGAGAAACGACCATGTGAATATTTATACTTTGTGTCGCCGCCATGTTGGATTTGTGATCAGGTTATTGAAAGTCCTATAGGTGAACTTTTCATAGCCCCTATGAACATTAAAAAATTCAGTTTGATTGCTGTAATAGATTCGTAGATATTGAGATCCATCTAAATATTTCGGATGGTCGCCATGTTGGATTGTTATATGTATAGGACATAGAGTCATGTACAATTAAACGAAAATTATTGCGTAGGTTCATTATTCAAACTTTCACTTAGATTGCATGATTACAACACAAGATATAAAAAAATAATTTTAAATTTCGCACAGCCGCCATCCTGAGGTTATGTAAACAATTGACCTTAATTAGATACCAGTGCATTACATCATCATCATCTTGCACAGTTTCCAGCCACTGGCCGGGTCTGTTTGGAACACAAGCTTCTCCAACGTCTTCTGTCTTCCCACCATCTCTCGGCCTCCACCCTTGTCCAGTCTTCTCCTCTCTTCTTCACGCTTTCTTCCACCCCCTTCAGCCACCTGTCGCTCGGTCTTCCTCTCGGTCTCTTTCCTTCCCACTTCGTCTCGTGTACTCTCCTGGGTATCCTCTTCTCCTCCATTCGTTTTACATGTCCATACCTTCTAAGACTAGGTTTCTCTATACCATCCTGTAATGGTTCCTCCTTCATTAATTCTCTGGTCCTCTCATTTCTTATTCTGTCCATCGTTGTAGCTCCAATACTGCTTCTCAAGAACCTCATCTCACTGGCCTGTATTTTGCTCTTCTCCCTTCCTTTCATAACCCAGGTCTCCGAGGCATACGCCAGGATAGGGACATAGTACGTCCGATATATGATCTTTTTGCTGTTCTGAGGGACATCCTTGCTCCATAACATGCTTCTCACACTCCTCCGAAATGCTTCTGTCTGCCTCCCCGCTCATTTATTTCTCTATCATTTCTTCCATTATCTTGTATCAGGCTTCCCAGATACTTGAAACTCTCCACTTTCTTCAGCTGTTCCCCACCAATTGTTATTCCCGTTGTGGTTCTTTCCTTCTTCCTTGTTGTGATCACCATCTCACTCTTATTTATGCTAAATTTCATCCCATATCCTTGTATTAACTCCTTCCCACACGTCCAACTGTTCCTGTACCTCCTCCTCCTTGTTTCCCCAAATCATCAAATCATCTGCAAACACCATTGCTTTCATCTTTCCTTCCCCAATTACTTGTGCCACTCGGGTCAGTATGTCATCCATCACCACAATGAAAAGTAACGGTGACAGTGCACTTCCTTGCTTCAGGCCGTTTCTCTGTTCCAACCAGTCTCATCTCTCTCCTCCCACTTTCACACAGCTCACACTTCCCTTGTACATCTCCTTTATCCTCTTTATAGTCCATTTCTCTACTTCTCTATCCTCCAGGGACTTCCATACTTTGTTTCTGCATACACTGTCATATGCTTTCTCAATGTCCAGGAAGGCCATCAGTAGATCTGTTCCATACTCAGTGCTGTTCTTGTAACTGCCTTACAGCAAAAATCAAATCCACTGTGGACCTTCCTGCTCTGAAGCCATGTTGTTCTTCCCTCATCCCTCCTTCTATCCTTGTCCTAATTCTCTTTTCCAAAACTTTCACGAAAATCTTTGCACAATGACTCATCAGTGTTATTCCCTGATAGTTTCTGCAATCTGTTCTACTACCTTTCTTGAAGATCGGGACAATTATTCCTTTTTTCCATTCCTCTGGGGTCTTCCTTTCCTTCCATGCTGTCCTCATCACTCGGTACAACCACTGTATCCCCACCTCTCCTGCTGCTCTCACCATCTCCACACTCAACTCATTCACACCCGGTGCCTTCCCTCCTTTCATCTTGTTCACAGCATCTTCCACTTCTTTCCATGTTAAGTCCTTTTCTGTTTGCAGTTCATCTCCCTCTTCCCTGATTTCTTCCTCCTCACCATCTTTTTCATTTGGGTTCAGAAGTTCTTCAAAATATTCTTTCCACATTTTCTTCAGTTCTTCCCTATTTTCTATCTCTTGTCCCCTTTTGTTCACCATTCTAACATAATCCATAGGATCCTTCTGCCTCTTATTTTTTACCATCCCATACAGGACCTTTTTTGTACCTTCACTATCCTCCTTCATCATCTTAGTCCACTCTTCCATCCACTTTCTTCTCTCCTCAGCCACTACTCTCTTCGCCTCCTTCTTTCTTTCCTGGTACTCTTCCCTTGTCTCTACCGTCCTATTTTGATACCACCTCCTAAAGGTTCTATTCTTTTCCCTTACTATATCTTTTGTCTTCTCATTCCACCATGGTGTTTCCTTCCACCTCTTCTTACTACTTGTCCTCCCACATACTGCTTCTGCTGCACCTACTAGTGTCTTCTTAAATCTAGCCCATTCCTCTTCCACCCCTCTTTCTTCATCTGTTGGAATTCCTTCCTTTACCATTTTGAGGTACTCGACCCTTCTATCCCCTTCTTTCAGTTTCCATATCCTTATACGTCTTTCCTGGTTCTCAGTCCCTTTCTTCTCCTTACTCCCTCTCAGGTTCATTACCAGCAATCGATGGTCGCTATCCAGGTTCTCCGATGGTATAACTTTGATGTCCGTGATGTTCTTATTTAGTTCATTCTCATACAGTCATCATCGTCATCGGCTTTAACTCGAATCCGAGTATAAATCTTCTTCCTTCAGTCCAGTTTGTGGATGTGTTTACGGTGACTAAAGAGTCCAATCCTGGCGTGGAACAAGCGACCACACAAGTCACATAGTATTGCTGGAGGAGGACGTGGTTGGGCTGCTCGAAGTTTCCTAGCTTGACGCTTGGCCTCTTCATGTATGCGTCGATCCCTTTCAAACGTCTTTACAGTATCCGAGATGGTACGGCGCCAAGTTGAGCGGTCTTCGGCCAGTATGTCCCAGGTTTGTGAATCAAGACCTGTCAATTTCAGGGTCTGCTTAAATTGGTCCTAGTAGCACCTCTTAGGACCACCATGAGGTCTGGTGCCATAGCATAACTCACCATATAGCATTTGACGAGGTAATCTCACATCATCCATCCGATGGACATGACCAATCCATCTAAATTGGTGACCTATTATGGATGATTCTATGCTGTTGATTTGAGCCTTTTCCAGAACAGCAATATTGGTAATGCGGTCTTCCCATTTAATCCTCAGGATTGATCGAAGTTTTTGTAGGTGGAAACGCTCAAGCTTCCTAAGATCACGTCGGTAAAGGGTCCACGTTTCACAGCCATACAACAATGTAGAAATGACTACTGCTTTGTACACCATAATCTTTGTACTCATGGATAGATCTTTATTCATGAAGACCCGGTGCGCTAATCGTCCATATGCTGCATGGGCTGCGCCAATTCTCTTATCCACATCCTGCTCACAGGTACAGCTCACAGAAATGGTACTGCCCAGGTATGAGAAGTGGTCAACCAGTTCTAATGGCAAATTTGAAATGGAGATATTGAACTGAGGAAGAGGTGTGCCTGGTGAAGGTTGTGCCAAGACTTTAGTCTTATTGACATTTATGGTAAGACCAAAGCGACTCTTGCAGCTCTTCTGGTGTGAGAGTTGGTGACGCAGCATCATCTGCATATAACATGTTAGTAACCTTAGTAACCTGAGTTTTCCTCAAGGAGCGGAGACGAGTTAGGTTGAAAAGCCCTCCATCAAAACGATACTTGATCTCCACACCTGGGATGTTTGTGGGTGAATCATAAAGCATTGCAGCCAAGTACAGCACAAAAAGCGTTGGAGCCAGTACACATCCTTGTTTCAGTCCATGGGTAATGGGAAATTCATCGGACATCTTATTCTGATGGCAAACCTGACCTTTCATGCCATCATGGAGAGCTTTGATTAGATCCACAAAACGCTGAGGGCAACCAAACCGCTTCAGCACTGCCCACATGGCTGGTCTTGGAACCGAATCAAATGCCTTTTCCAAGTCATAAAAGACTAAGAAGAGTGGATTCTGTTGTTCTCTACATTTTTCTTGTAGCTGTCTCACACAGAAAATCAAGTCAATTGTGCTTCTGGAAGTTCTAAATCCGCATTGTGACTCTGGGAGGATCCTCTCAGAGATAACCTTGAGGCGGTTAAGTAGAATTCTAGCAAGAATCTTCCCCACAATTGATAGCAGTGATATACCACGGTAGTTGCCACAAACACTGCGATCACCCTTTTTAAAGATAGTGACGATAGTGGCATTCTTTAGGTCTCCAGGTACCTTTCTTGATTCCCATATTCTGAGGATAAGGATGAAAATTCTTGTTTTGAGGGAATGACCTCCGGCTTGAATTAGTTCCAGAGGGATGTTATCTGGGCCAGGTGCTTTTCTGGGTTTCAATTGGGTGAGAGCTGCACTGAATTCATGATAAGTAGGAGGTACTGCCAACCACAGTTGTTCAGGTTGTTGCGGCACATCACAGAGGAAGTCTTCAGCAGCTTCTGATGGACGATTTAGGAGATTGGAGAAGTGCTCCTTCCAGCGTTCCAAGATTTCTTGACTATCAGTAAAGGTAGTAGATTTATCAGCGCTTTTCAGTGTACCTGATGATGAGTGAGATGGTCCATATATTTCCTTGAGTACGGCATAGAAGTTCCTCAAGTCTCGAGCATCCGATAGTCTCTTCAGTTCCTGAGCCTTCTGTTGCCACCAAGTATTTTTAATCTGCCTTATCTGTGTCTGGCATTTACCCTTGAGTTCCAGTAGTTTATCTCTCTTTGTGTTGGAAGTTGGGTCTTGAAGATGGGCAAGATAGGCATTCCTTTTGGCATTGATGAGAGACAGAATTTCCTCATTGTTGTCATCAAACCAGTCTTGTCTTTTCCGCACTATAAAACCAATGGTTTCCTCAGCTGACTGTGTGATAATCTTCTGTAATGTGGCCCATTCTTGCTGAATATCATTTGTTACTGGGTTTTCTGATAACTGGGTGACGATCCTGTTTCCAAAATATTTGTACATGGATTCATCCTGAAGTTTGGATGTATTAAACTTCTTTCTTGGCAAATTTTTGATGTTCCTAGGTGGTTTAGGTCTGATGGATATCCTGAGCTTACATATAAGAAGTTTATGATCTGTCCAACAATCGTCTATATTCCTTGCTGTTCTGGTAATAAGAGTGTCCTTCTTATCACATTGCCGGGTAATGATATAATCAAGAATGTGTCAATGTTTGGAACGAGGATGCATCCACGTGGTTTTGAAGCGGTCAGGTAGCCGGAACTGCGTGTTGGTAATGAAAAGTTCGTGTTCTGCACAAAGACCAAGAAGCAACAATCCATTGGAATTACATTTTCCAAGTCCCTGTTTGCCCATCACATTATTCCATAGCCTGTGATCTTTCCCAACTCTGGCATTGAAGTCACCGAGGAGCAAGAGTTTATCTGCAGATGGTACCTTGGAGATGATTTCACTTAGCTGATTATAGAACTGAGCCTTTACTTCATCATCAGAATCTAAGGTAGGAGCATAGGCAGAGATGAGTGTCATACAGTATATAGTCGACCACCGACTTCCTGGTCAAGTTATCACTGTACCATGTGATTGTGCGGCTCTCTCTTTTCTTAAACCAGGAGTTCCCAACTAGCAGGCTGTTCCTCTGGCAGAAGTCCAACAGTCTCTTTCCTTCCTCATTTCTTCCGCCCCAACCCTCTGGTCCTAGAACACTCTCATAACCTTGTCTTTCACTTCCTACATGGGCATTGAGATCCCCCATAACAATCATATTTCTTCCTACCCGCTGCTTCTGCAATTCCTCTTCAAACTCCTCCTTCTCTTAAGAGGCGCAGCCTACTTGTGGAGCATACACTTGCACTATTTCTACGGTCTCTCCCCTCAGTGCTACTTTCACTTTCATCATTCTATCACTTATTCTCCTCACTTCTTCTTTTAAACCATCTCGTATTACTACTCCCACTCCATTCCTCTTTCCCTCTTCGTTCCCACTCCAGTACAGTCTATAGCCTTTTCTCAGTTCTCTCCTTCCTTCCCCTTTCCACTTTGTTTCTGCCAATCCCAATAAATCCAACTTCCTTCTTTCCATCATATCCACTATCTCCTCCACCTTCCCCGTCAGCGTTCTTAGGTTTAAAGTTCTAAATCTTAGTCCGTGTGTACAGCCGTGTCGTCGTCTATTAAATCCATCCTGTCCGAGGCTCGTTCCATTTTTGAAAGCATTTGGTTTCATCCACTACTGGCTTGCTGGGCCTATCGTAGCTTCACCAGAACCCCGTTAGCCGTCACTTTTCAGGGTTCCTGTAGGACCTTCACAGCTACCGTAACGGTCCCGGGGCACACGAAGTCCCCACTGTACTTCGCCCCTACAGGCGATCCCCTACTTTGTGCCGTTGCCCGTCTCCCACGACGTGGACGAGGGGTTGGACTTATGGGAGTGCATTACAATGTGTATAAACATTTCCTGTACCAAGTTTCATTGCGTTTGGATCATTAAATCGCGAGAAAGGTCTATTTCAAATTTTCAACTTTGCTTGGCCACCATATTTGTTTTGTAGTTAACTGGTTTTTGAGAGTCTTATAGATGAACTTTCAGTAGTGCCCTTCATCTCCGTACAAAATTTCAGGGTGATACCGCTAATAGTTTCAGAGAAACAGAATGCCGGTGAAATATTTCGCACAGCTGCTATCTTGAGGTTATGTAAACAATTGAACGAAGTTAGATGTTGGTGAATTACAATGTGTATAAATATATACTGTACCAAGTTTTATTGAGTTTGGTTGGTTAAATCGCGAGAAACGTCTATTTAAAAGTCGCTACTTCACTTGGCCGCCATGGTGGTTTAGTAGTTACCAGGTTTTTAAAGGCCCATAGGTGAACTTCTAGTAGTTCCCTTTATCACCGTAAAATATTCCAGGGTGATATTGGTGATATTTTCAGAGATATTGAATGCTGGTGAATGCACGGTCGGGGTCATCCGGAATAGTTCTATGAACTTAACGAGTTTCATTGATATCGCTCCAGCCGTTTAGAAGTTATTAGGAGGACACACGCGCACACACAGACAGACACCCGGACAAAAGGTGATCTCATAAGCCTATTTTTAGCCTACTTTCGATTTTTGCAAAAAATGAGAGTAGACTTATGAGATCAACACAGGGCGAAAAATTGTATCTGTGTGTGTGTGTGTGAGAGTCTGTATGTGAGTGTGTGTACTCTGAAAGTCTGTCCTCCCCCTATCAATTCTAACACGGTGAAACCGAATTGAACGAAATTTGGTTCAGAGGTAGAACTAGCAAAGGGCACCTCAGTGTCATGTTTTATATCTCTGCTATCTTGACGGAAACGTAATGACGACCACCCATATGTTCAAAGCTTCAATCAAATTACGACTAACCTAATCATCCAATCTCTACCAAATTTTGCAACAACATATATTTATATGGCGACCGTGTTTTGACTAAACTACAAGGTCATCAGCCCAATAGTTTGCAGATGGCGGCCATGTATGTGTGGAAATCGATTCACCATATCAATTCAAATACGGTGAAATCGAATTGAACTAAATTTGGTGCAGAGGTAGCACTAGCAAAGGGCACCTCAGTGTCATGTTTTATATCGCCGCTATCTTGAGGAAAACGTAAAGGTGGCCACCCAAATTTTCAAAGCTTAAATCAAATTACGACTAACCCAATCATCTGATCCCTACCAAATTTTGCAACATTATACCTTTTTGTATGAAGAATCTTTTCACAAAACTACAAGGTCATCAGCCCAATAATTTGCGTATGGCGGCCATGTATGTGTGCAAATCGATTCGCCCTATCTATTCAAACACGGTGAAACCCAATTGAACGAAATTTGGTACAGAGGTAGCACTAGCAAAGGGCACCTCAGTGTGATGTTTTATATCGCCGCCATCTTGACGAAAACGTAATAGCAGCCACCCAAATGTTAAAAGCTTAAATCAAATTACAACTAACCTAATCATCTGATCTCTACGAAATTTTGCAACATTATACCCTTATGTACGAAGAATCTTTTGACCGAACTACAAGATCATCAGCCTAATAATTTGCGGATGGCGGCCATGCATGAGTGCAAATCGATTCCCCCTATCTATTCAAACATGGTGAAACCGAATTGAACGAAATTTGGTACAGATTTGCAAGAGGCAAATCAGTGTCATGCTTTATATCGTCGCCATCTTGACAGAAACTAATGGTGGCCACCCACCTCTTAAAAGTTTAAATCAAATTACGACCAACCTAATCATCTGATCTCTACCAAATTTTGCAACAACATACCTTTATGTGAGAAGTGTTCTTTAATCAAGCTATAAGGTCATCAGTCCAATTACAATGTAGGGTCAGTTCCTTTAAGAGCGCGCGGACTCACAAGAGTGCGCAGCTCGAAATTCTAAAGTTGGCAGCATTGTAAGACATGAGTCAGACGGTATTCTGTCGACTGTGAGTAGCCACTGTGTTCGTGCTGTATCATTGAAGACTTGTGACTTCTACTGTTCTAGTTACTGGTAAGGATATGTTTTCACTCATTTCCGTATAATATTCTGAACCAGCATGTTAGTATTTGTACATCCCTGATACATTTCGACATGCTTATCTATTGTGTCATACGATACGGGATTTTCCACTCTTTGTTATGGACTTGGTGCAATACTCATTCCTGCATGCTGCTGCTATCTAACGAGTGATTTGTGTAACTACCACCGAGCCCTTAAGAGTGCGCAGTGAACTGTCCTTCAAGAGGACGCGCGCACTCTTGTAGGAAGTAAATGCGCGCTCTTGAGGGACAACTTGTTTAAGCTTCGTTTTATGATTTTACATTTTATTTTTCAGCGCTCAAATGTCTTATTATAAGAGAAAGTCAAATAGAAAGCTTATTTTCACCCAAGAGGTTTTGAATGACTGCTGGGAAAGACTAGAGAAGGGAGAGAGCAAGAGAAAAATAGCTGAATCACTTGGAGTGAATGAATCGACATTACGCAAAAGACTTAAAGCTGTAAGTACACACTTCAGGCTAAAAAGGATGGTTTAGGCTTGTTCCTGACTCATTTTACCTCCTAAATTTCACCAATCTGTTGTATTTTCAGGGCACTGTTCCGACATCACTCGGAAGAATGAAGCCGATATTTAGCCCCGAGCAGGAGCAGATGTTAGTAAAACATGTGAGGGACTTGGATTCAAAATTTTACGGCATGACAAGGAGGCAGCTAATGCAGCTTGCGTTTCAATTTGCTGTAAGAAATAACATCGTCAACAATTTCAACGATAAAAAGAAATTGGCTGGAAAAAACTGGGTCTACGGATTTTGTAAACGAAACCACCTCACACTTCGTGCACCCGAAAAGTGCAGTCTAGGAAGAGCTATAGGGTTTAATAAAGTTCAGTGCGAGAGATTTTTCAGTAATTTGAAGAAGGTAATAGAAGAAAAACACTTCCCTGCCCACAGGATCTTCAACATGGATGAGAGTGGAATTTCAACCGTCCCTAACCACATTCCAAAAGTTATTTCACCAAAAGGAAAACGGCATGTTGCAAAGGTCGTGTCAGCTGAAAGGGGTCAAACAGTGACAGTTGTATGTTGCCTTTCTCCTACTGGTATTTTCATTCCTCCCGCTATCATTTTCCCCCGAAAAAGAATGAATGTTGATTTGTACGCAGACGCCCCAGAAGGGACCCTGCCTCTCATTTCAGACTCGGGGTACATGAACACAGAACTCTTTCTCGACTGGTTGAAGCACTTTGAACAATTTGTGAAACCAAGTGAAGAAGATCCCGTTCTGCTAATTATGGACAACCATATTTCGCACTGTAGTTTGGACGCAGTCATGTTCTGTAGGAGCAAATTTATTACCATGCTTTCTCTTCCTCCTCATGCTAGTCACATGATGCAACCCCTCGACAAAGGATTTTTCGGGCCTTTAAAATCAGCTTTTTCAGTTGAATGCGACAAGTGGATGTTCAATCATCCTGGAAAAGCAATTACTCAGAAGGATCTTTCCTCTCTCTTCCGTTCTGCATATGAAAGAGTGGCAACGCTTGAAAAAGCGAAGAATTCATTCAAGGCTACTGGAATTCATCCTTACAATCCAGACATTTTCTCAGATGAAGATTTTGAACCTTCGTCTGTTACAAGTCGCCCTCCACCCTCTGAGAAACCTGAAGAAGAAACCAATAATGTAAAAGATCAGGAAATAGTGCCACCTTCAACATTCCTTCCTCTTCTGAAAGCAACTCACGAAGATAAACAAAAGAGAAAAGGTAAGAAGTCGGAAATTATGACAGGATCGCCATTTAAAAACTCATTAATGGCCTCCACATCAAAAGCGTGTGAGAAAGGACAAAAATCATGCAGACCCTCGAAAAAGAAACGGCTTTTTGATGCTACAACTTCCACAACTCCAGACGGTATCTGCTGCCCTGGGTGTGATGAAATGTATGAAGAACCAGTAACTGAAGATTGGATTCAGTGTAAAGACTGTAAAAAGTGGTGGCATGATGCCTGTTCAAGCTATGAGGGCGCTGGAATTTTTAAATGTGACTCCTGCCAAGTGCGCACTCATAGAGGACCTACTGCGTACTCTTATAAGCATATGCCTTCAAGAGCGCGCGTTTCACATATTTTACTTTTTTTTTTATTATTTCTAGAGTTTAATTATTTAAATTGTGTTTCACTAATGTGTATGTAGTAGCCAGGTTATTAATGAATGTTTTGTGCAAACTATTTGTTCTTTTTGTAACTTTTCCTTCCGTTATGATGGCCTTATCGTTAAGTGCGTACTCTTGGAGGAACTTACCCTATGTGTGCAAATCGATCCCCCTATCAATTCAAACATGGTTAAACCGAATTGAACAAAATTTGGTACAGCGGTAGCACTAGCAATGGGCACCTCAGGGTCATGGTTTATATCACCGCCATATTGAAGGAAATGGAATGGCGGCCACCTAAATTTTAAAAGCTTAAATCAAATTACGACCAACCTAATTATTTGATCCCTACCAAATTTTGCAACAACATACCTTTTTGTGAGAAGCATCCTTTGACTGAACTACAAGGTCATCAGCCCAATCGTTTACAGATAGCGGCCATGTATGTGTGCAAATCGATTCACCATATCAATTCAAACACGGTGAAACCGAATTGAATGAAATTTGTACAGAGGTAGCACTAGCAAAGGGCACGTCATATTCATGGTTAATATCTGTATACCACGTTGTATTTCAACAAGCCACTACAACCAACATTCAATTATACTCCTTGAAAAGGACAAAGAGTTATTACAATACCCATGCACTTAGGAGAAAGAAGGCTATATGTTTTTTACTGAACATCTTGTTTCATAAATGAAAATACACTAAAAATTGTTGCCATGACTTATGACTCGATCCTCGTACATGAACAATTTTTTTAAAATTTAGCATTAATTTAGGTGAAGTATTGGTACATTTTTTTTTTCACTTCATGGAATCAACCAACTCCCTGCAATTTCACAATCAACAATGTACCAGTAAGGGTTTTCAATCCAAAGATGATTTATCATGTGTGGGAAGACATATGGGATATTCTTACTGAATGTCAAGATAATATAAAACTCACAAATTATGGATTTGTTAGCAATTATAATAATCATTACAACGAGAATGATTTTGAAAGGTTATTTTTTCTAATGTGTGTATGATGAACGAATACATGGAAATTAGTCTGAATTTTTCCATCATATGAAACTATGGTACACTAAAAATGAGTTAATTTACTCCATTTGAGCATAGAATCAACAACTCAAATCCTCTCACATTAATTAATGATTGAGAGGATATTGTTTCAGCAGCTTTACAGTCAGAGAAATAGTGCTTTGGATTCTCTCTGAACCTCCTGTTTCTGCCAAATGTAAAACACATAACAATATCTATTCTACAGCAAGATAACCAATCACACTATGCTTGAGACAACCTCTAAATACTTCTATCACTATAATACTACAAATGGAAATTCTTTAAAAAGTAAAAATCTACAAAATAATAAAATATATATGACAACAGCAACATACCAAAGCAAATTAGTTACCCTGATGGATGGTTTCTTGAAAATCTTATTGAAAGTCTTGTCTAGTCTTCGTAGGATGGTGATGAGGGCAGGTCTCATAGCCTCGTTAGTCCATTCAGTAGATGGCAAGATCTCGTTAATGTAACGTTGAAGACCACGACATGCCATTGTATCAGGGTCATAGGGCGACACTTTCAGAAGACTGTGAGCTACATCTGCCAGACGCTGGAATGAACATTCAAGTAACTCCAAATTAAAACTACATTTAGTACATATTAAGGATTGAAAATATTTTAAACCAATGCACATTGTGCAATTAACCAGGTAATAAGTACGAGGTGGTTACTTTGTGTCTATTTTGACCAATTTTTCAGCCTTAGCTACAGAAACCTAATTTTTCAAATCATCCTACATGCCCCCTCAGGAATTTTTATTCTTGGTACATCCTTACTTTGTTGGACTTACATGAATCTTGTGTTCCTTAACTATAGTCATCATTATTTTGCAGTTGAGTGGCATACATTTTCACAGAGAGGTATATTTGATGTCTAGTGAAACAGTAGTTCTAAAATGAAAACACGAGGCAGTCAAGAACTATATTATAAATTAACTTCACATTACAGCGGGAGGAAAAAGGGAAATGAGTAGTTTTTTGGATAATTCAGGGAAATTGATTAGGGAGCTTATGGAAGGAAGAAAGTAGAACTTTTTGGAGTATTATAATTTCAAAATTTCTAAATCCATCCACATTAGTCGTTCATTTATTTATAGAAACTATGTTATTTTTTATAGTTTACTTGACGTACAGCCCTACTCCCTACATTGTCCTACCTTGTTTTACATCTGACAGGGACATCTTGTAATCTCCTACTTCTTCTTCTGTATCTCCCTTTATCTTAACTTCAATAATCCCTAGAATGACTAATCCTATTTCGTGACCCCTGCTGCATAATGGCATTGCAGTTTATTTACCATCCTCTCTACTTCTTCACTGATCATTTAAAGCTTACTTTAATTTATATACTGTAATAATGATTATACAATTATTAACATGATTTGCATGGGTTTGTTGTAACCTCAGTCAAACGAGGCCAGAGCGATGAGTAGGAAGTTTGAGTACTCACTACATGCGATCGTATGTCCAGAAGTTCAACCACTTTGCCATCAGCCCCAGGTTTCTTGTTCAGTTCTGTTAGTCTACTAGAACTCCTGGTAAGGAACTCTGCTACCATATTCAGCAAGATATCACGAGGCCGACGGAATTCATTACGCAGCACCTGGAACCATTATAGAAAAGCAAACAATTAACAAGGAAATTGATTCCCAGGCATACGCATGAAGTGACAGTAAGTCATTTGCCTATTGGTAGATATGTTTGCCTTTTGCCTCCTCTTAGATAATGCATTCTTTTTGCATTCGTTGATTAGTACAGGTTAGAACAAAATGTGGCTTTTCACCAGTGGCAGTTCAGGTGTGAATCGGATGGTGTTGCGCCGATATACTGAAACATGTAGTTCCAGAGATTAATTGTAGGTTATGGTATGGCCATTTTGCTGTTGTGTCATTGCAGGGAGAATTAAGCCTAGAGTCATAGAATTCCTTGTAATGGTACCGCAGTCAAGTGGAAGTGGGCCATGATATATTGAGTAACACATCTGTGTATATTATCCTTTTATGATGTTTCTTTGTTTGACTTGCATTGTTAGATTTAATGGGAAGCTTAGAGCATAAATACAAAGAGGGCGCATTGCCACACTGTGCCTGTACTGTGACGTGAAACTAACATCTCGATCAGCTGACTGAAGGGTAATGGCTCAAGACCGACTACAATTGGCTAATGGCGAATGCTAAGCAACGTCAAGGAACACAAAAGGAGCTCCATATTGGATAATTCTATTATCACTATCTGCAGTTCCCTTCAGTCAGCTGATCGAGATGTTGGTTTCAACAATGTGACGTCATCAGCCATCTATTAAATTTATGGTCTAAGATGGGAAGTGATGAAAGAAATATGGGCTTTTTGGTTGGTTGAAGAGAAGATGTAGTAAGTTGCTTATAAGGATGGAAGTTGAAAAGGTTTTTCTGAAGCTAGTCGTTGTAAGGAGATTCTTTGGTGATGAGTATGGGTAAAGATAAAAATAAATGGAGTATAATTATGATTGATAAAAGTATCCCTCTTGTGCAATAACAACCACGACCCCGATAAGAACAGTTACAATATGCAAAAAAAAATAAAGATAATAATTTGTATGTTTCCACAAACACATCGCCCATACTGTTTTCTTTTAGGTATTTCACTAATGTTTCAATGCTCATATTTTTGAATTTCGTATCTTGGAATATCAAAATGTAAAACATATTACACAAGCAGCACGTCGCTATCTAATGTATGAATATAGTAACTGTCAGTGCTTGATTTGTAAAAATAGAGGTTCCGGTACTGTGGGCTACCGGGTGGTGGAGGGAGGGGGGTGGGGTGGCTATATGGAATATTGAAATATAGAGTTCTAAAAGCGATATATTTATGTTTTTCTGAACACCATTGAAAATTAATCAGTGGACAAAATAGCAATCTAATTTTGATTGCAATTTAAAATTAAATTTAGACTGCTGTAGCAACATTTTTCTTACCATAGCCGTTGGCCTATATTAAATTTTAATGTTCGCCAACTAGACTACCATTCAAACAATGTACATTATTTCAATTTCTTCCTTTTTCCATAATTTGTGTTGTTGTTTGAGTCTTCAGTCTTTTGACTGGTTTGATGCAGCCATCCATTCCTCCCTGTCCTGAGCTAATCGTTTTATCTCTACATAGCTACCACACCCTACATCCGAGGCAATACCCCTACAGTTCTTGTCCTCAACCCTTCCTTCCATAACTAAGCTTGCTGTTCCTGGGTGTCTTAGTATGTGTCCTACCAACCTATCTCTTCTCTTCATTAGCAGTCACCAGAAACATCTCTCATCTCCCCCTCGTCTTAATACCTCTTCGTTTGTAACCCTATCTACCCATCTGATCTTCATCATTCTCTTGTAACACCACATTTCAAACGCTTCAATTCTCCTATATTCTGCTGCACCAATAGTTCAAGTTTTACTTCCATAGAGTGCCATGCTCCAGACAAAGACTTTCAAAAATGACTTCCTAATACTTAAATCTATATTTGATGTCAACAGATTCCTTTTTTGTAGAAATGCTTTCCTTGCCTGAGCCAACCTACTTTTTATATCCTCTTTACTTCGTCCATCACTGGTTATTTTGCTTCCTAAGTAAAAGAAGTTTCCTACTTCCTTCAGCTTTTCACCTGGAAAATTTGATGTCCATAGAGGATTCTGATTTTTTTCGGCTGCATTCCAATATTTTTGCTTTACATTTATTAATTTTCATCATGAATTCTTCCCTCAAGACTGGTTACATACAATTCAAAAACTCATTCAAAACCTCAGGCGTGTCAGCCAAGATGACTATGTCATCGGCAAACCTCAAGAGTTGAAATTATTTATCCTTGAATCTTCACTCTCACTTTAAATTTTTTCTCCAAATTTCTTCATTGCTTGTTCAATGTAAAGATTGAAAAGCATGGGTGGTAAGTTGCAGCCTTGCCTTACACCTTTCTGAATACCAGCTTCTCTCTCATGTCCTTCAGCTCGAATGACTGCAGACTGGTTTCTGTATAGATTGTAGATCACCCTCCTATCCCTTTACTTTATTCCAATCGTTTTCAAAATGTCAAACAATTTAGTCCAATCAATGTTATCAAAATCCTTTTCTAAGTCTACAAATGTCATGAACGTTCCCTTATCTTACCTCATTCTACCTTCCAAAATCAGCCTAAGGCTTAGTACAGCTTCCCTTGTTCCTACATTTCTCCTGAAACCAAACTGGTCTTCACCCAACTCCGTTTCTATCTGGCTTTCCATCCTCTTGTACATTATTCTAGACAGGATCTTTGAAGCATGAGTAATCAAGCTGATTGTACGGTAATCTTCACATCTGTCCCACTTTCTTTGGTATAGGGATGAAAACATTCTTCTTGAAATCAGAGGGTACCTCACCTGTCTCATAAATCCTACACACCAAGTGAAATAACCTGATCAGACCTTCATCTCCTATGCAGCATAGCAACTCAATCGGTATATCATCTATGCCTGGTGCTTTGTTCCTGCTTAAGTCTTCCAATGCTCTGTCAAATTCTGATCTCAAAATTAAATCTCCTTTTGCATCCTCATCAATTTCCTCCTCCCTTTCCATTACATGATTCTCAATCTCCTTTCCCTTATACAAACACTCTATGTAAGCTTTCCATCTCCCAACCTTTTCTTCCCTATCTGTTAGAGGCTTTCCATTTGTGTCCTTAATATTACAGCACTTGGTCTTCTTTTCCCCAAAAGTATTCTTAATCCTTCGATAAGCTATGTCTACTTTTCCTAATTTCAGACAATTTTCTGTACCTGCACATTTCTCTTTCAACCATTCTTCTTTCGCACTTGCACTTCTTGTTAACCTCATTTCTCAGACGTCTGTATTCTGCTTTCCCCTTTTCATCTCTTATATTCTTGTGCTTCCGCCTTTCATCCATCATTCTTCTTTCGCACTTGCACTTCTTGTTAACCTCATTTCTCAGATGTCTGTATTCTGCTTTCCCCTTTTCATCTCTTATATTCTTGTGCTTCCGCCTTTCATCCAGTATATCCTGAGTGATCCACGGTTTTCTACCTATTCTTTCTTTCCTACAAATGTTTTCTTCTGCGGATTTTGTTATTTCACTCTTCAAAAGTGCCCATTTGTCTGCAATTGAAGTTAGTTGAGGGTTTTTCATTAGTCCTTCCTTTATACTCCTCTTGAATCTTTTGTTTACATCCTTCTCTTTCAGTCTGTCTATTGCCCACCTTTATGGCTTTTGACTTTTCTTCAGTTTCTTCAACTTTAATCTGCATTTCATAACAACCAGATTGTGGTCAGAGTTTATGTCAGCACCGTGATATGTTTTACAATCCAAAATCTGGTTTCGAAACCTCTGCTTGACCATAATGAAGTCGATTTGGTAACGCCCTGTATCTCCTGGTCTCATCCATGTGTATATTCTTCTATTGTGGTTATTGAATAAGGTGTTAGCTATGACCAACTCATGCTCGGTGCAGAATTCCATCAGCCTGCTTCCTCGATCATTCCTTTCACCTAATCCGAAATCTCCTACTATCTTCCCTTCTCTTCCTTTTCCTACCACAGCATTCCAATCTCCCATTACTATAACATTTTCATCACCCTTGATATACCTCAGAATTTCATCTATTTCTTCGTAGACCTTTTCAATATCTTCATCATCAGCTTGACTGGTGGTAGGCATATAAACTTGTACCACTGTGGCGCATGTATGTTTTGTATTGATTTTTGCTACAATAATCCATTCACTATATTGCTCATAATATTCCACCCGCTGTCTAAGTTTCCTACTCAATATGAGACCAACCCCTGCTTGGCCATTGTTTGATTTAGTGCTAATGACCCTATAGTCTCCTGACCGTAAGTCCTGTTCTTCCTGCCAGCACATTTCACTAATCCCAACCAAATCCAACCTCAACCTATCCATTTCCCTTTCTAAGTTTTCTAATCTTCTACTTCCTAGCAGACTTCTAACATTCCACGCCCCGATCCGTAGAATGTCAGATTTCCTCTTTGTCACTTCTGTGATGTTAATCCCTTTTTGGGTAGTCTCCACCCGGAGATCCGGAAGGAATTTTACAATTTTACATGTAATAATGCATACAGAGGTGCATATTCTCGGGAATAGCATTACGGCCGTAGTTTCCCGATGCTTTCAGCCGTGCATCAGAACGCAGTGTAGCCATTAGTTGGCTTATATTATCAATATCTTAACCATCTATAGGACAAGTAAAGAATTGATTTTTTCCGGAAGTCGGCTACTTCCTTTCAGAATAAGTAAGAGAGCAATTCTACTATAAAAAATACTAACCTTCTACTAACAATTAAATACCAAAATTCTACTAACAAAAAAATACTAAAGTTCCACCAACAACAAAACACTACCACTAAAACAGTCTGTCATCAGGCACACTCACATGCACCCTCCCACATCACAGTTTGGTTTGAAAATACATGTTCACCTACAATCTTTTATTTCTTGTTTTATAATTTTTTCTTTACAGTTTTCTGATATAATTATTTATTATAGAAGGTACTGTACTTAAACATGTCTTACCTCACAGTTTATAAAATTGTCCAAAGTTTAGAAAAGATTTAGTTGTTATGTGCCTCCTCTCTCTATCACCTAGCTGTTAATATACAGAGCGGAGTGCCGTCCCCGAAGCAGCCAAGATTCCACGTACTTTGAAGTACAGTTCAGTCAAAGACCAAGTTGCCCTTGACTTACAACTAACGTTCCACAGTTCTAAAAAATATGTTATATATTTGACTTTTCCCCCGATCAGAGGTTTCGGAACAGCGTACCGTCACAAATCTAGCCCTGGTAACTGTTATAGTAAAAGATTGTTTGAAATGAAAGCAATGTGGATGAGCAATCACTGATGACAGATGACTCGCTTGCTGAATTCACATCACGGAACTCCTGTTGCCATGGTTACCATTCCCCCTCCGACTCAATCATAAAGGCAGGGACGTTCTTGCCAGCACATTCCTGCCTGATCAGGCTAGTTGAGCAACGCGGTAGTAGATTCGCCACCGCGACATGTTGTTTAAAGGTCGATGTTTTTGCCTTAATTGGTAACACCTAATGCAGTAAAAATCATGATTAGAAATCCCAATAAATGTCAAAATATTTATTTTTAAATCATTACTTATTTTGTAATAAAGTAGGTGATGCGGCGATTCAAACGCTTCAATGGAAAACCACCACTGCTTTTCACCTATGTCTCAGTCTCAATACAATGGCTGTGATTACCTGGAAGCTGCTGAAGTATGGATGGTGCAGAGGCCAGAGCCAGCCCCTGTGGATGTTCTGAAAAGTGTTACTCATAGGGTCAGTAGAGGAAATAATTATAACAATGTTATTGGTTTTGCATCCCATTTAACAACTGTGGCTCTTAGAGACACCGAGGTGCCAGAATTTTGCCCTGAAGGGGATCTTTAATGTGCCAGTAAATCTACTGACATGGCTCCCTCGCATTTACACACTCTCAAATGCCAACTGGTTGTGCCAGGATTCGATCCTGCAACCTTGGGCACAGCAGGCAACAACGTAACCACCACACAGCTAGCCAGTGGAGGAAATTAATGGCACACTACCTCACTTCTCACCTTATCTCAATATAGCATTGCCTTGGGTTTCTACCACATGAATCTTGGTGGTGATTTTTGAGGAAATGTCTACCTCTAGGCTGACTATCTAATAAACAGATATAAGTATGGCCATTGGTATATTTATATGATGCATCATCATCATCATCATCATCATCATCATCATTTCCCCTCATCCAGCTCCTGCCGGGTCGGGGTATTTATGGCACTTCTCCACTTTCCTTCCACAATTCTTCTTCCACGATCTTGTCCCAGTCCAGATTCCTTTTTCTCACGCTGTTCTTCACTGAGTCGATCTACCTTGTTCTAGGTCTTCCCCTTGCTCTTTTACCCTTGCACTTGGCTTCCAGCATCTGTCTTGGTATTCTATTTTCCTCCATCCTCTTTACATGTCCAAACCACCTTAGTTTATTCTTCTCAATTCTCTCATTTAGTTTTCCCATCCCAACTTCCTTCCTAACATCTTCATTCCTCACTCTGTCTTTCCTTGTCTTACCTATCATACTTCTTAGGAATTTCATTTCACTGGCTTGGATTCTACTCTCTTGCCTGCTCGTCAGGGTCCAAGTCTCAGCTGCATAAGTTAATATGGGTACATAGTACATTTTATACATTACCTCCTTGCTTTTCCTTGGTACTTCCTTATCCCAAACAAGTTTTCTTACACTTTGATAGAATGCATTGCTCTGCTGCACCCTCCTGCCAATCTCCATGTCCAACCTACCAGTTTGCATCAATTCACTTCCTAGGTATTTGAACGTGTCCACAATTTCCAAACTCTGACTTCCAATTTTCACAGTGCCCTTTCCTTGCCTTTTTTCCTTATTGTTTCTCTATACTGATTTTCAGGCCATACTTCTGAATATTTTCGTTCAGTGCATCTAGTTGTTTTTGCACTTCTTCGGTGTTCCTTCCCCAGACCACAATATCGTCTGCAAATAATAGTAACTTCATTTCTTTATGTCCATATGCTTCCTTTGTTTCCTTTACAATTTCATCCATTACCATTATGAATAAAAGAGGTGACAGCACACTCCCCTGTCTTAGTCCAGTCTTGTTCCTAAACCAATCTGTCTTTCCAACTGGGGTCAGTACCCTGCTAACACAGTTGTTGTACATTGCTTGCACCATTTCCAACATTTCTCTTCCCAGTCTCTTCTTAACCATGGTTTCCCATACCTTCTCTCTGGGGACACTATCATATGCCTTTTCTAGATCTATGAATGTCATGATCAAATACTCTCCATATTCCCAGTTCTTTTCCATCACCTGCCTCAAGCTAAAGATTGGGTCCACTGTGGATCTTCCACTCCTGAAGCCATACTGTTCCTGTTGCAACTCTCCTTCCACCTTTCTTCTCATTCTTCTTTCTAATATCCTTTCCAGTATTTTTACTGTCAGTGATATGAGGGTGATCCCTCTATAGTTATCACACACTTTCTTGTCCCCTTTCTTAAACACTGGTATTATTAGCCCTTTCTCCCAGTGTTCTGGTACACATTTCCGTTTCCACACACACTTTAGCAGTCGATACAGCCATTGCATACCAACAGGTCCAGCAGCCTTTATCATTTCTACACTGATTTATATGATGGTTGACTCTTTTTTCCTCACACAAATGGGGCATAAGTGTTTTAACACAACAAATATGTTGTAATGTGACAAATATTACTAATGTCTGTCTTACGCCCGACTGTAATATCTGAAAGAAGTAGCTGCCTCTGGTCCAGTAGCTTTTAAGATTGATGATCGTAAACTTAAAGACAGATATTGCCTCAGATGTGGTACAAAGCATGCATTTGTGTTGCATAAATTGTAGAGTAGGTAACCACTAGGTAACTCTAAAAGGTTTGATACAGGACAAGGACTAAAACAAGGCAGTATCTTATCTCCTGCACTATTTAATGTTGTAATGGAGGGAATGAATAGTTAGTAAAAGAGGTGGTAGAAGAAAAGAACAAAATGATGATATCTGCAGACGATATGGTAATATGGGGTAATAAGGAGGAATATGTACAGTTACAACTCGAAGTATGGAAGGAAGTTATGGAAAGGTATGGATTAAAAATAAATATAAGAGTGAAGTTATGATATTCGGAAGAAATAGAAAGATAAATGGGAATATTGAGTTGGATGGTGAATCCCTCAGAGTGGTCGACAGTTTCACTTATTTAGGTAGTGAAATATCTAGTGATGGTAGGATAACAGATGAGATTATCAAGAGGTTGCAAAAAGGAGGAAATTTTTATCAAACAATAAAACATCTGGTCTGGAATAAAGAAGTTCCAGAAAAAGCAAAACTCGTCATGTGTAAGACTTATTACTCATCCACTGTCACGTATGGAGCAGAAACATGGACAATGACAGAAAGGGACTGGAGCAGATTGCAAGCAGGTGAAATTAGGTTTCTCAGAACAGTTAAAGGGAAAACAAGATTGGACAGAATAAGAAATGTAGAAATTAGAAAAGAACTAAATCAGGAAGGTATGAGAGAGGGGGTAGAGAAAAAGAGACTACGCTGGTATGGACATGTTAAGGGGATGAGCAGGCGAAGGTTACCAAAAATAATGGAAGAACTTAAGATCGATGGAAGAAGACCTCGAGGGCGTCCAAGGATGCGCTGGAGTACAGGAGTGAGAGTCTGTATAGAGAGAAGACGAGTTAACTGGCATCAAGTGGAGGGAGAAAAGTGGTAGGAAGATAGATTAAGGTGGAGAGGCCTCGTAAACACCCAGACCCGGCAATAGCTGGAACGGTATTTGGATATGTACGTATGTATATGTAAATTGTTGAGTTCTTATCATAAATCGTCATGTGCAGATATGCTCATTTTCTTACTTCTGGATCCTCCATGTCACGTTCATACAAGATCTTGTTCCTGCTGTGGTCGCTCATGTACTTTGAGTGTGATTCCTCTTCATAATCAAAACCGGGAGAATACGGACCTCGACTGTAGTTGCGTTGACTTGACCCCTTGTGTTCTGGACTTGCCATTTGTGGGCCGTTGTAGTTTCTGAAATATTCCATAGACTTTATAACATACTAAACTGTATAGAAAATAGAGACAGGATAGTATTATTAAATATGTATTAAAATCACTCATGGATAAAATCCCACTTCTTAGATAAGATATTTATGAAAATATACACGTAATGTAGAGCAGGTTTTGTCAAATGGCCCAATTCAAGTGCTTACCAACCTTTACCAGACCCTTGATGGGCTGGGTTATGCCTGCACCTTGGAGCAATGTTGAGCACTTCTGTATACAACCAATCCATAATAGTATAACCAATGGTATAATCTATAACTATAACTATTGTAAAGGGCGATTATTGCCTGATTGCGAAAACCTGCACGACGCTGAGAGCATGTTTGTTGGATGCTCTTTGCTTCTACTTCTTCTTGAATCATTTATTTCCCCTGGAAATGTTGTCTTTTTATTAGATAATGCAAAGAGTGTTCTGATGGATTTTCTATTTGGATTATAAATTCTAATGTTTAAAAAATTTACACTCCAAAATAAAAATAATGAAGATATTAGAAACACATCCACAGTTCCCAAATATAAATGAGTTGCAAGAATGTCTTTATGAGGCGGAGACAGCCTATTATATTAACCAGTATCAGAAGAAGAAAGAGTTGAACAAGGAAATACAAAAATACAAGGTCTTTCATAAAGAATGAACCGATTTCGAAGCTTCATTAAGCAGTACGTAAGCAACGTAGCAAAACGAGTCGAATGCCATTACAAAGAGCGTAGTCTCACGTTTCAAATAGTAGCCAGTAGAGTGCTCTGTCGTACCCATTACCCTCCAACCGAAACAAGCCGATCTGCCTGTTGCGCACAGCATTTGCCGCGTTCCTCC
This sequence comes from Meconema thalassinum, assembly GCA_946902985.2. Taxonomy (NCBI): domain Eukaryota; kingdom Metazoa; phylum Arthropoda; class Insecta; order Orthoptera; family Tettigoniidae; genus Meconema; species Meconema thalassinum. The sequence goes on from OX336388.2 coordinate 1,852,434,518, forward strand.
AGAACAACACTGGCACAGGACCAAGCTATCTCAAATTGATACCAACCTTGCTCTTCCCTTTGCTGCAAACACACTCACATGATTTCATTGTCCAACAAGATGGAGCCCCACCCTATTGGAGCTTAGCAGTGAAGCAGTGAGAGCACTTTTTAATGGAACAGTGCCTGAACGGTGGATTGATCGCAACACTTTCCGGATAGTGCTCTATTTGCATGGCCTCCTAGTTCTCCAGACCTCATCCCTTGTGACTTCTTCTTGTGGGGATACGTCAAGGACATTGTTTATGCTCCATCTCATCCCACTACACTGGATGACGTTAAAGAGCGGATATCACGTGTGACGCGTTTGAGAGGAAGTCTCCTCTCACCTTGATGTGGTCCGTGCTGGTGGTGGTGGTGGTGGTAATATTGAACACTTGTAGGCGAAGGGACACAACTTCAACATCAGTCAAATATATGTTTCTTGGTTGCAGTATTCTACTAATGACTGTTACGGAGATAAAGCTTGATGAAATGGGTTCATTCTTTATGAAGGACCCTGTATAAGGCTAACCCGGGAAACTGTATTCCCATCCTTAAATGTTACAACAGGTTGTCATGCATGCTTGTCATTCTTGGATACAAGCTTTCTAATTATTTATTTGGCATATGGAAAAAGTGGGCAAAAGAGATGAACATTAACTAAATATATTAGTGAAAAAATGACGGAACATCTTATCAGCAAGGTATTTACAGCAGATTATAAGTGGCATCAATCATGGTCAGCCACTGAATAATGCTTGCTGGGATGTCAATCAAGTCTGTCTGCAATCCCTGATTAGCACAAAATGGACAGTCAAAACATAACACAATCAAATGCCTGATTTATAATTTGATCCACAGGTACAGTCAGGTGAGCTACAGAAACCCCACTTGTGGAGAAGGTTGAACATGACATGGTTGCATCATGACATGGGACATTTTAATCCTTTCCCCAGGGTGAGATAATCTCCATTGATATTAAATACAATCATCAACTGCTAGATAAGGGCAGTGTATTAGCAGGTTCACTTGGTATAGTGAATGAAATCAGTGCATCTGTCATCGTTTCACGACTTGTCTCAAGAATATAGAAATATTAGAAGCCACTTTTCACTGTTGCCTAAGTAATCTATTAGTCGATGCTTTTCAGTCGGTCAACATGAGTATACTAATTGTAACTCCTCACCCAATGTGATTGTGTGCACTTGTGTTGACTGATTGAACAGTTTCAATTAATAGATGTCTCAAGAATATGAGGTTTTCCAATGCAAGGGCCATATGATGAAAATATCTCTGGTTACAACCGAGTTCTTGGGTATTTTGTACATTGGTTTTTGTTTTGCATTGGATAGCTTAAATTCTACTTTAGCAGGTCTGGGAGGGGACAAAAATAAATGAAAGTTAATTTTGAGGGGGGGGGGTTCCTCTTAGTAGTAGGCTGAAAGATTCTAAAAATGGTTGGTGCCTTGCCTGTGTTGGATACCGATGCCACATTTCACAGCTATTCACTGGTTACAAGTGTTAAAACAGACAGAAGGATTATTTTTGCATGTGTTGGTCATGAAAGTATCTGAAACATGTAAACAATGTAAAACTGTAAGGAAAGTCACAAAAACAGACAAACTTCGATTCCCACATACTGTGTCTTCCGTTTTCTGCAGCAGGAAAATCTGGTGGGTGGGTGGGTGGGTGGGTGGGTAGAAGAGTATTGGAAGGGCATATGATGAAGATACTCACTTTGCCAGTGCCTCACAGTTATGAACCAAAGTTCGAATGGCAACAGCTAGTTGATGGATGATCTCTTTCTCTGTCTTGCCATCCTTGTTGTAGTTAGGCTGTGCAATGTGTTGCATGTAGCATGGCAGAACAGCTTCCAAAATTGTCTGTGGGCCATAAAAAATAATAGTTCACTTTGTTGTTAATTCATTTTATGGGATAGGAACTTCTTGGTCATCAGCCATGTGTACTTGATAGATAGATAGATAGATAGATAGTTTTATTATTTCCATTTGATCAAATACATGTATACAATACATTTTTGATATAGGACACGTCAGAATTTACATCTATAAAATAAAAGTACTAATAGGTATATACAGTAATACTAATACTATAACTATTTATAACTTATTATAATAACAGATCTTAAGAGATACAATCTTATTGGACAACTATTTACACCTTATTCTATTATCATAATATGAAAACTTAATTCTATAAATACAACAACTTACAGCTAGGTATTAGAATTAAAATAGAAAAGTAAAATATAATTATAGATTTCATCGTTTCTATACACTAAGATATTCAACTACAGAGTAAAAACAATGGCACTGCAGATAAGCTTTCAACATTCTATCAAAGGTTTTTATTTTTGGGGCAAGTTTTATATACTGGGGTAGTTTATTGTATAATTTAACTCCTGTGTGATAAGTTCCTTTTTGATATATGATTGTGTGTGTGAAATATGAATGTTTTGGTTTTGTCTTGTGTTATGCCTATGGACAACATTGTTTGTTTTAAGAAAAACATCCTTATTCATCAAATTCTTTTTACAAAACATAATACTTTCAAAGATATATATGCAGGGCAGAGGGAGAAAGTTTAAATATTTAAACAGAGGTCTACATGATTCTCTAGTGTTTACATTTACCATAATTCTAATCGCCCTCTTTTGTATCCTAAACGTGCTTAGTACATCTGGCGACATACCCCAAAATATGACTCCATATCTTAAGTATGAATGGAAATAAGCAAAATAAGTATTTCTTAATGTGTGCAAGCTAGTGCAGGTTTTCAAAATACGTAACGCAAAGCACATCGAGTTCAGTTTAGTATTCAGATATTGTATATGTTTATTCCATTTCAAGTCTTGTTGTATCCATAGTCCTAAAAACTTTGTTTCTGATTTATTTTCTATTTGATGACCATTTAATGTTATATTGGGCTTCGCAGGATTCCTATTCTATATAGTGTGGAAATTTAGACATACTGTTTTTTTTATAGTTGATTATGAGGCGATTATCTTGTGACCATTTGGTTAACTCTCCTGTAACAGTCAGCAGACTGCTGTATGACCTGTTTAGTTTCACCTTTTATTATGAGTGTTGTATCGTCGGCAAACAAAATTTCCTTATGTGAATGAACGTTCTGTGTTACGGTATATCATTGATATATAGAAGAAAGAGTAGTGGGCCCAAAACCGATCCCTGGGGTACTCCAAATTTAATAATTCCCTCATTGGACAATGTTTCATTAAGTAATTTGGTTCCATCATCCTTGTGTCTCAAGCTTACTATTTGTTTATGCCTTGTTAAGTAAGACTCTATCCATTTATTAGCTAGACCTCTAATACCATATTGATTTAGTTTTGTAAGGAGGATTTTATGGTCAACAACATCAAATGCTTTCGATAAATCCAAGAATAGGCCAGTTACATGTTCCTTATTGTCAATTAATTTCAGTATACTATTAATACATTCATAAATTGCTGTCTGTGTAGATTTTTCCGTTCTGAATCCATGTTGTGAGTTTGATAATATTTTATTTTTTTCTATAAAACTTATCAGTCTCTTATACATGATTTTTTCCACAATTTTTGCAATACCAGTTGGTAAGGTAATAGGACGATAGTTATCTAATTCATCTTTTGAACCGTTTTTGTGCACTGGAATTACTTTTGATAGCTTCAAAATATCCGGGTAAGTTCCTGAGAGAATTGAACTGTTTATTAAGTGTGTAAGTGGATTTATTATATTTTCTGCACATTTCTTTAAAATTGCATCAGGGATGCCATCAATGCCAGCACAAAATTTATTTTTTAGCTCTTTTATAACTATTCTTACCTCTTCACTTGTGACATAATTTATAAATAAAGAATCACTACATATATTTATTTTATTATTAGAATTTAGTGTATTTACATGTGATTTATTTAATAATTTTTGTGGAATTTCCAGAAAATAGTCATTGACAGTGTTTGCTATTTCCTCTGGATTATTAATCACTTTATTATTTCTGGTCAGAGTAATGTTGCTTTGTATTTTAGCCGATTTTCCAGTTTCTTTATCACGGACCACATAGCCCTGTTTTTATTAGATGATTGGGAAATAAAATTATCATTATGCATTTTCTTTGCTAGTCTTATTACCTTATTTAATATGCTAGTGTATTTTTTGTAGTATAAATTGAATTCAGGTGTTGTGTGGTATTGTTTATAAAATTTGTGTAGAAATTTCTTTCTTTGACATGAATTTATAATCCCTGTTGTTATCCAATTGCTAGTTTTGTTATTTTGAACAGTTCTTTGTCTAAAGGGGAATGCTGTTTCAAAATAGTGTTTTAGGATACTGTTAAATGCATTAAATTTATCATTTACATTTTCTAGTTTATAAATTTCTGACCATGTTTCCTTATTTAATAAGTCATTGAAATATGTAACATTTGTTTCAGTGAATGACCTGCACTTTTATTTTACTCCATTATCATTACCACTGATTGTTTCGGTACTTCAAAACTCAGTATTTGTCCATGGTGGTCACTAAAACCCGGACAATAGACTTCTATTGAATGGTGATATTTATCTGTATTTAAAAAAATTTGATCAGGAGTGGTTTTACTAAATTTTGTTATTCTTGTTGGGGTATTAACTGTAGGTTTCAGTCCATAGGAAATTAGTAACTGTGTTAATAATTCACAATTTCTATCAAATTTTAAGAAATCCACATTTACATAACCACAAATTATTATATCGAAATTTACTTTGATCATGTTATTGAGTAACAATTCTAATTTATTTATAAATAAAGGAAACTTTCCTGACGGAGAACGGTATACGCATACAATTATTAACTTAAACTGCTGTATTTTTACGGCAGAGAATTCAAAATCCTGTTCCATCTATATATATAAAGCACAAAGTTTGTCTGTCTGTCTGTTTGTCTGTTATGTATACAAATCTACACCGCTTCACCGATCTGAACCAAAATTTGTATACTTACCCTTTGGAACCCTGCGGGTAACCCTGTCAACTTTAAATTTCGGACAGACCACCCCATTCCCTGCATTTAGGCCCTTTTGCACAAATCTACACATTTCACCGATCTGAACCAAAATTTGTATACCTACCCTTTGGAACACTGCGAGTAACACTGTCTACTTAAAATTTCGGACAGACCACCCCATTCGGTGCATTTAGGCCCTTTGGTCCAAATCTACACCGTTTCAACGATTTGAACCAAAATGTATATACTTACCCTTTGGAACCCTGCGAGTAACACTGCCTGCTTGAAATTGCGGACAGGCTATTCCATTCCCTGCATTTAGGCCCTTCGTCCCAAATCTAAACCGTTTCACCGATCTCAACAAAAATTTGTATATTTACCCTTTGGAACACTGCGACTAACACTGTCTGCTGTAAATTGCAGACAGGCTACTCCATCCCCTGCATTTAGGCCCTTTGGCACAAATCTACACCGTTTCATCGATCTGAACCAAAATTTGTATACTTACCCTTTGGAACCCTGCGAGTAACACTGTTCACTTAAAATTTCGGACAGGCCACCCCATTTCCTGCATTCAGGCAGGCCCTTTGGTCCAAATCTACACCGTTTCACCGATCAGAACCAAAATTCGTATTCTTACCCTTTGGTATCCTGCGAGAAACACTGTCTGCTTGGAATTGCGGACAGACCACTCCATTCCCTGCATTTAGGCCCTTTGGAACAAATCTACACCTTTTCACCGATCTGAACCAAAATTTGTATACTTACCCTTTGGAACCCTGCGAGTAACACTGTCCACTTAAAATTTCGGACAGACCACCCCATTCCCTGCATTTAGGTCCTTTGGCACAAATCTACACCGTTTCATCGATCAGAACCAACATTCGGATACTTATCCTTTGGTACCCTGCGAGTAATACTGTCTGCTTGAAATTGCGGACAGACCACTCCATTCCCTGCATTTAGGCCCTTTGGCACAAATCTACACCGTTTCACCGATCAGAACCAAAATCTGTATACTTACCCTTTGGAACCCTGCGAGTAACACTGTCTGCTTGAAATTTTGGACAGACCACTCCATTCCCTGCATTTAGGCCCTTTGGCCCAAATCTACACCGTTTCACGGATCTCAACCAAAATTTGTATATTTACCCTTTGGAACACTGCGACTAACACAGTCTGCTTGAAATTGCGGAGAGGCCACTCCAACCCTTGCATTTAGGCCGTTTGGCACAAATCCACACCGTTTCACCGATCTGACCCAAATTTTATATACTCACCCTTTGGAACCTGACGTGTAACACTTTCTACATGACATTTTGGATAGACCATTCCATTTACCGCATTTAGGCTCTTTGGCAAAAATCTACTTAGTTTCACCCATCTCAACCAATCTTTATGTAAGTTACTTACCCTTTGGAACCCGACGAGTAACACTGTCTGCTTGAACTTTCGGACAGAGCACTCCGTTCCCTGTATTTAGACCCTTTGTCACATATCTACATCGTTTCACCAATCTGGATCAAAATTTTTATACTTACTCTTTGGAACCCAACGAGTATCACTGTCCACTTTAAATTTCTGACATACCTCTCCATTCCCTGCATTTAGCTCAGGAATCACTCGGGGTTGCCAGCTTCCTAACTCACCCGCCATGAGCCCTTGAGGGTGTACCAGAAATGGTGGGGCTACACACACCCTGCCTCTTTGAGGGCCTTGAGAAGAAGACAGAAGATATAATGAAACGGAATAGAAGGCAGACCCCTCGAAGAATGAGGGCATCAGGAAAGATGAGACAACGGCCGATTAAGCGGGAAATTGAAAGACTCCCTAGCCCTGGGATGCCCTAATACAGTCGGGGTCGGAAGAGAACAAGAGTTGACCAAGGGAGGCCGACAGGAAAGAGAACTGAAAGGAGCCTGGCACCAGGAAGTAGAAGCGATGTCAGTCTCAGCTGGGGTCCGGTGGTCGCCAACCCACGTCCCACAAGTTGTGAGACTCTGGGGGGGGGGGGAGTTGTGAGAATAGGTTGCTGATTCATCGCGAGGTGACATGAGATGACTTTCCAGAGCTGTCTATACTGATGCCAGCACAGGGCCGTTGCTCAAGCCACTGTGGTGTTGCGAAAGAGTGAGTGATTCCCCGGCCAATCTAAATACGACGGGGAACCCCGAACGTGTGTCATCATATTTCGTCATCATCTACGATCATCTCAGGTTCGTGCAGCTTGGACCCATTTTCTTTGCCGAGCAGTACGCCATAAGCTCTTTCACTAGACGCATCGAGTACAGGCCTAAGCCAGAAAATAAGGTTGAGACTTTGGAAGACATCGAAGCTAGACATCTGAATTACCTATATCAGTTGTAAATTACAGCATGTTCGTTTAGTAGTCATTTTTTCATTACCTTATTATTATCATAATCATAAGTGCAAATGACCTAGATGTTACGCGCATCATACCACTAATCACAGCCGCATAAAGTCTTTCTCGACTGTGATTTTTAAAATATTTATTTTTAGTTAGTTAGTTATTGTTGTTTTAAGGGGCGGAACTACGAGGTCATCTTTTACGTTTGGCATCTTTTACAAGTTTCCCTGCTTCCACTCTAAAGATATTACTGTTGAACTATTCTTACCATTTGAATTTACAATTTTGCAGATTTCATCACTAAGATACTCTTTTCCTAACCTATTTAAGTGTAGGCCATGTCGAGTGTGGAACTTCCTGTCTAATTTACTTACATCTATAATTTGGACATTTGGAAAACTCTTACAAATTTTACGAATTTTTCCATTTGTAGCCTCTATTTCTACATTTACACATGATTTGGGAATTAAATCGTATCTCTGCGGAATGTTTACAATAATGACATTTGTATTAAGCATGGATGGCAATGTACCCTTTAAATCTTTGATTACCTTTTTACTCTTGTTTCTATAGATGTCGTTTGCTCCAGCGATGATTACTGCATAGTCCTTTGAAGTGAGGGTTGCACACTCTCCTAACATCCCGTCCGTGACCGTTGGAATGGGTGCTCCTGGCTTTACTGTCGAAGTGACCTCCATTTCTCTGCTTCTCTCCAATTCGCTTGCTGCTACATCTCGCCCGTGGCTATCCGCAAATATCCGCATCTTCCTGGATTTTCTCTTTATCACTTTCTTCTTTTCTTCTTGAAAAAAGTCATCATTTTCTTCAACGAGCGCTCCAAATGAATTTGAGACTGGAATTTCAGTTACATGTACCGGTACTCCATTTATAGGCCTAGGCATATTCAATCTTACCTTACCAGCAACCACTTTGGACCAAGTTTCCTTGCTTTCCTCTCTGTTTCCTTTTAATTTATTCAACTCTTCTATTAACTTAGTAATATCTTCCTTTAGCAGCTTTATAATTTCATCTTTTGAGGACAGTTCGTTTCTCAGGTTATGACATTCGCATGACGGTACCGGTAGGCCTACATTACGACAATCGGTTTCACTTTTCTCCTCACTCAATTTTACCTGAGATCTTGTGATGATTTTATTTGCATTTTTTACTTTTATTTTGCACGACGAGCATAAATCCGTAACGGTTACACTACCTGACGAGGCACTAACACTGTTTACTGCCGACATACTAGAGATCTAAGTTAGCCTTGATGTTTACACCAAATTACACTAAATTTATGTTAATTATTACTACCTAAATGAATTAATCTAATTACCTACCAATAAAGAAGAATGTGAAATACGTATATCTTCCAATCGGGTGAAAACTCGTAAAAGCACCACTGCTCTACTTGGTTCAAACAGTGATTGAAGAAGTCACCGAATCTTTGGATACATGTTCCCACAACTTAGTTTATTAAAATATCAATAAGAATTTCTAAATACTATCAATATTCCATATTTCACTTGACCTAAGGAAAGTAACTTTATAGATTTTAAACCTCTGTTATAATATTTTACCACTTTTATCAAATATTTACACTAGCTGCTATTGCACTACACTCTCACTGTGATGCAATCTTGCCGCAGGCAGCCTGTGTTTCTGTCATGACTGTAATTATTATTATTATTAATCTTGATTGGTCACATTGGACCACTTGAGTCGTTCCACAATCACTTCTTCTTTGAAGGTAGTACTGCTTGGTTCTTGCGCTCTTTCCAGTACTTTTTCATTCTTTCAGATCGGGATTTTCTCAACTCATCTGAAATCTCCATAGGCTTTCTGTGTGTCATTTCTGCATGACTGTAATAGTATATATACCTGTTATTTTAGGGTTGAAGGATTGGGGTAGGTGTCCTGGAACTTGTCATTTGCCTGGAGGGAGTGTGGAAAAACCAAGGAAAAACTATTCACAAGATGGCCACTGTCAGCACTGGGATTCGAACCACCAAATTTTTGAAAAAATCGAGCTCCCCATCGCAGTTGTGGTGTGGGATTTAACGTGTACAGTTATGCAGTTTGAAACTTACTTGAGCAATATTTCAGCAAGCCTGCAGTTCAATTCATGATTGATCAGAAACCTCCTGTTGTCATTATGGCCATCAAGCAGAGAGAGAAAGTAACACAATTTTACAAATGTTGAAGACATAGTGTCAACAACTATAACAACAAAACAACAACAACAATTATAATAATATGGCAAAAAAAAAAAAAAAAAATATTATATAGCCTACAGTAACTTTATCTGCCACATATTACACTTCATGTCAACGACATTCAAGATATACTAAAAGAATCGATGTTCGAATTCAATAGAGGCATCTTGTCCACTTCAATCGCTGGGAGGATATCTATATGATGAAGATCAATTCCCTGAGCATACAATATTTGGGCCAGCTCTTCTGTTAGAAAACTGTTTCTTCACTACCAAACTTTCTCATGCAGAAGTGTAAGTGAATTCCTTCATCCATGACTTTGTGGTCCCATCACTTTCTCATATTCATTCCAGTCTGTCCCATGTAAGTCCCCAATGATGATTGGCCTCTTTTAATTGATGGTCTCTTATTAAAAATAAACATTAAGAACTTTTCAAATTTACTTGTGTACGGTACTTGTAAGAGCTATTTAAGGCCTTTTCTTCTGCGTGCTTCCTCCGCTATAATAACCTCATCTCGACTGAGCCTCATACTCAATGGAAGATACTATACTTAACTGGTTAATGTTGTTTCATTTGGTGACTTGGGACATTGTGGTCATTAGCACTGTGTTCTTGGCTGTAAGGGGAATGCTGGGAACCTGTATATTTGTGATGACTGTTAAATGAGTATATGATTGGAGTAGATAGAGCTTGACTATGTTGGTGGGTGCACTGAACGTTGTGTATCCAGAAAGTTAGTTCTGTTTGGTAGTAAAAACAAAACAAGTACAGATACAAGCTATTTGTTGCAAACCATACTACAAATTGTAAACTATCTTTCCACACAACTCCCACCATTTTGGAGGCACTTGTCATAGCGTGACACAGTCTTTGTATGCCTTCTTCATAAAACATTGCTGCCTGTGTTGCCAACCACGTGGTAACATGTCCTTTGAGCTCATCATTGTTGTTGAATTTTTAACCACCAAGGAATGTTATCAGGTACAAAAGGAGATGAAAGTTGGCAGGGGCAAGGTCAGGGCTTAACAGAGGGTGGTCACACTTGCTCCAGCCAAAGTCCTATAAGAGTTGTCATGTCTTATTCTTAATGTGGGGTAGGGCATTGTCATGAATGGAAACAATACCATTTGTGAGCATTCCTCGGCACTTATTCTGTATTGTCCGACACAGTTTTTTAAGCATCTCACAGTAAACATTTGCATTGATTGTTTCACTCCGCGGTAAAAAATCCACCAGTAGAATATCGTGGTGATCCCAAAAAACTGCGCACATGATCTTTTGAGGTGTCAGAATTTGCTTGGCTTTAGTCATTTCTGGTGACGAAGTATGCCTACATTCCATCCAATATCGTTTCGATTCAGGAGTTTCAAACGTGGCCCAAGTCTCATTCCCGGTCACTATCTTTCTTAGAAAATCATCCCCATCTTCGTTGTTATGCGTCAAAAAGTCAGGTGCACTACTCTGATGCTGTTGTTTGTTTTGCTACATAATATTTGTTGGCACCCAATGAGCACATAGATTTTGACATTTCAGTTTTTCAGAAGTTGTTTCATGGAGAAGTGATCTTGTAGTTTGTGGAAAATTTGTAGAAAGATCAGATAGTGTAAATCTACAGTTGTTTTCCTTGATGTGATCTTCAACTGCATGACCCAAGTCTTCATTATCGAACGATGGATGCCTACTTCCTTCGTCATAGTGCACTTGATCACATCCTTCATTGAACTGTCGGACCCATATCCTTACCATAGAATCACTCATCGCGTTTTCTCCACACACCTCGAAAATCTATCGATGAATGTCGACTGGTTTAGTGTTCTTCACATTCAGAAAACGAATGACAATATCACAAGCGGTGGGATTTTCAATCAACTTAGCCATTCTAACCAAGCAATATAAAGCATAAACAACAGGCAGCGATTTCAAAATGGCATCATATCCTTCTCCTTGACTCAGAGCAACTACCCCACATAAGCCGAATTACGTCTGCGGCAACGTATAAAAACAGAACTTACTTTCTGGATGTGCCTAGTATAATGTTAATACAGTAGAACCCCTCTCGTCCGCCCTCGGCTGGTCTGTCGCTCCGGTTGATCCGACCTTGCTCGAGCCAAACTTGCCCCGACTCGTAGCGGTGACTCACTACCCGCCGCGCCATTGTTGTTTACAGGTACTTGTTGTTATCGCTTGTCCGTTTTAGTGCTCCGTCGTCTCTCGTATCGCTTCTGTCGTTGTCCGTGTTTTGCACAGTGCGTAGTGCATGGTTTTACGACATTGTTCTTCTGTTTTCGTTGTAGTACTGTACAGCAATTTGTTTTATGTAGGGCACATTGTGTGTACTGTACAGCTGTGTATAATTTTTCAACATGTCAGGAGGGAAACGTAAACACGTTACTCTTTAATTTAATGAAAAATTAGCAGTGCTATGAAGACTGGATAAAGAGGAATCACTCCAAAATATTGCCAAGGAACTCAATGTAGCGTTACGACAATAAAAGATTGGAGAAGAAATCGGAAAGAGATTGAATCATGTACAGTGACGATAGATGGTGAAAACGCTTTTTAAGAATCGTAAAACATTGAAAAGGCCTACACCTGAACTGCTTGTCAACGCATTGTGGATGTGGTTCAACCAAGAAAGGAGGAAAGGAACCCTGATATCTCGAGTTCAGAGATTGTTTATTTTATTGCAAGTCCGATTTTTCTGTACTTTCTGATAATCCAACCTTTTTTGCGTTCTGACCAAACCCTCAGTCCCAAAGGGGTTCTACTGTAACAACTTACCAGCATTTGATGTCCTCGCACAGAGTCTGCAGCATAGGCCACCACCATGACACAGAGTGAGATGCAGTCCAGGACAGTCACCATTTCATTCTCATCGTGATAACAGAAGTCAATAGCCTTCAAAGGCTTCTCTTCTTTAACCAGCTCACCAATATTCAATGGGTCAGGAGATGGTGTTTCAAGACTTAGGAGGAGGTTGAACAGGCAGTTGGATTGAACCTGAAATAACAAATTCCAGCCAGGTCATGGTTTTAATCCAATAACACTTGAGGAAATGTAATAATGATGATTTTAAAACTACTAGATCAAAATCTCATCAATTCTAAGTACAATTGTTGCTTACGAGATCACTAAAGCATTTGTATCAAATTGATTTTTACTAAGAAAAATGTCACTACAGGAATAGTTAGAACTGGAATAGATGGTAGGCAATTTCTCTGCAGGCCTAGTCTACTTACAGTACTAAGATGAAGAATCTAACAGTCCATCATATTCTCTGAGCTTGGACAGTACTGTTCACAGTTAAATATTAACTTACATTATCATACTTGCTCGTTTAAGTTGGTTTTCATATCTAGAGCTTAATGATTGTGGGAAAGGTTCCCCACACTTATAACACCACAAAAAATCTATACAAGATATACAGTACATCAAAATTTGTATCTGTGATTAAATCCAGAGAAAGAAAAAAACAAGGAAAAGAAGAAAAATCGCCAGACATCTATGGCGGATTTGGAACTATGGAAATTGTCATGGCTGGCAGACCTTAATGTGAAGACAACGCATAGCCAATGATACAATAATAAACACCAAAGACTGCAGGTGCTCAATTGCATACATCCGAGGAGGAAGATAGCTTGTTTAATACGAATCTTGGCCATCAGCAGTAGAATATTGGTGCATTCTATTCCATATCCTTTATTGTAAGGAACTTGAAGATTATCTTATATGGTATGTGTTATCCTATTAGCATGCTTCAGCCTTGCTGGTGACTGGGAGGAGACCCAGGTCACTTTTTGGAAACGAGAGACCGGGTAATTTAAACTCAAAGTCCCTTCCTGTTGTTACTTCATAATTTTTAATTAAGTTCAAAATACCACACATGTGTGGTTGTTGTATTATCCTAATTAAATTTTAATTCAAAATCCAGATCAATTTGCTACACACTACACTGGAGACGTGTATATAAACATCTGCAATTAAAGAAAACAACTGTTTTCATAACATAGGCCAACTGAGATCACATTTTACATTATTTTAATCAAATATAAATAATGGAATAGAATAGAATGGAAGCAGGTTTAAAATTCAGTGTTTTGGAAAAATTACGGTGAAGTAGGCTAAGTTGCTATGGTCATGTACAGCGGATGGAAGGAACAAGAATTGCTAAAAAGCACGCCGAAATGGTTGTGATTGGGAAAAGACCTGTTGGAAGACCAACGGGGAGATGGATCGATGTTGATAAGAAGGATATCTCCGTAACTGGTCTTCAGTGAGATAGAATCCAAGAGGAGGAGCTGTATAAGGATAGAGGAAGGCGGAAGAGGCTCGTCACCAGCACCCGGGAAACTGGAGCTGTTGCTTGATGATGAAAAATGCTATTTTTGCATAAGATCCAGAATTTGAAAATTTACTTCATTTATTTACACACTGAGGAAAGAATCTTATCTTTTAGCCTAAATAAAATACTTTTCACACACACAGAGTAGTATGAGTATGTATGATTAAGTCACTAAAATTCATTGAAATAAATTTGGTTTTTGCAAGAAATCATTGCTAACATTTCTTGTGTTGTAGAAATCAAAATTAGTTATTTAGGAAACAAAGTTTTGAAAATGCTCTTTCAAGTGCATAGTTAATAATTAAGAGTTAAATAAAAAGTGTTGGTTATGACATTTTTAAATTATGTCCCTCCCCCTCCACTTACACACTGGATGTGTCACATAAGAATCATCAGGCACTTTTTCTCTAGTATTTCTGAAGATATTTTCAATTTAGTTTTCTTAATGCCTGGTTAATCAACTCAAGTAAACATTGTTCATTGGATACATCTTGTATTGTCCTGTCCATTACAAAGTGTCTTTCTGTTTGTTATTAAAACAAAATCAGGTTTAAAGTATATATTTATTTGATCAATCGATAGAACAACATCAGTTTAGTCTGTTGCATATTTCAGTATCATATTCAACTAACTATACCTTGTGAGCATCTCCATATTGACTGTCGTCATCTGTATCCAGTATCGCTGACACACTCCCAAACATCTGTAAGATGAAGGGTTTTCTGTTCATCAGGTAAAACTGCTTTACAGCATATTCAACAGTGGTCCTTACAAGCTTGTTGGTCTGGTGATTTGAGTACAGCTGTAGTAGTGTTGGCATAATAAGTAAATACCTGAAACACCAACATATGTGGTAGCGATAGGAAAGTTGCTTTCATTCTCATGGCAAGGGATACATGTGTGGAGGTCAAATATGACCAACTCCTCCTTTGGCTAGGGTGGAGGTGGTGGTTGTTTTAATGTGCAGTTATTATTAAGCTTATGGTAAAGTACACAAAATATATAACATTTTACAAACAATGCACATTTTAAAAACAATCAACTGGGCACCTGATAAATTTAAGGTTTTAAATCTAAATTGTCCAGCCACTCTACAGCCTTTGTAGAGACTTGCACAAAGTCTTCCGCTGATCCCAAGTACGCCCTGTTACAACACTCTGTGACAACATGATGGATGGTCTGTCTCGGCGCACCAGAGTCATAGTGGGGTGACGTTTACATGCCCCACTTATACAGCAACGAGCCACACCGCCCATGGTTGGTTCGTATCCTGTTAAGGGCAACCCACGTTTTATGCTGGTGGGTGTTGGGTACAAAGCAGGGACTGCCATTCCTTCAGAGCTGCGCTGTTCCACTCCTGTCGCCATTCTGCTGCAACGTTAAACCCACTTGGTTTCTAACACAGATGGAGAACGGGATTTCAAACTACCAAATTTATGAAGTACGTCCTCATGAATTGGGAGAGCTACGTTCACTGATATTTTTGTGAACCCATGAATCAGATGGATATATCTCCTTAGTCTTGGTGGTTCGATATGACTCAGTACAGGCAACTAGAAAAGAGGAGTAGATTTTACTGTACCACTAATGATGCGCATTGTCTGATTCAGGACAGTGTCGATCTTCGTTACATGTGGGCTGTTCAACCGCACTGAAGAACAGTGTTTTGAGGTTATCTACCCCTTGTAACACAGTTAATTATATCAATTTTGATTTTTGTTTCTAAATTTAGATATAGTCACCAGAATAATAAATGACCAAATATGCAGTAAATAAATTAAAATTTATACATATGCTAATAAACAAAGATACTCAGATATAGATAAAACTTATATTCACAATTTAAACTTATCTGCTCTGGAAGGTGTTGTAGTCCTGCAGCATCCTTCGAGTGAGCAACAGTATGATAGGAATAGCCCACCAAAACAACTTCCAGAGTAGATACATTTGTATATCCAGCATTTATAGCATTGTGTTAGTGTTCCATTCACATTCATTCAGTGGTGGCAGGTGAATAATATTGTTCTGAGTGTTGCACCATTTTCACCAAGGAGGAGGGGAGTAAGGTGAAAGACAGCTTGATATCATCATCAGTGTTCTGCTCTAGGGCAGGTGCTCACATGGCAGCTCTCCAAGCAAACCTTTCTCTTGCTACTCTCTTTGTTCAATCTAATAATCAACAAGGAAATCCGTCTAACTATACTATATTATGACAAAATATCACTTCCTAAAACTAGGGTACATGTTTCGAGCTATTCAAATATTGGGCCCTTCTTCAGCCCTCTCACAACATTATTAAGTCACCAACACATCATCAACACTCATCAATCAACATAATAAAAAATACATTAAAACACAACTAAATCTAACAAAAACACTCAAATGTCCTTAAAATTTTATAAAAAAAACTGTCTCTTTTTTGAGGGCATCTTTGCCCATCTTTTGACGAATTTGTACTATCTTGTATTCAAAACTTTTGCTGAGCTGGCTTCAACTTTTCATCCCTAAATTAAGGTTCATGTGAAGACGGATGTCCTCGGTTCGATGGACTCGCTCCAACCCAGATCTGTCCTAAAGAAACGAAATAAAGCTGTCAATATTCATCTGACAAGAGAAAACTAATAGTCTAATTAGTTAAATGTGAATAAGCTTACGTCAAAGCCAGCCGAGAACCTCATAAGTTGAGGTAGCGGGCCCAAATCCATGTGCCTCACGTCATGTAAACTGTAAAATTGTTACAGGCAAATTGAATTGAAGTGTAAATAAAGTGAAGTAAAACTAAACAACTATGTGTGTTGTGCCGAATGATGCGTGTTGGCATACCTGCACGTTCCAGATGAAAAGGAATCGCCTAATGAATCGAGCATAGCCTCGGTCCAAGTGACATGGCAGGAGGAGGATAGGCAGAAGGGGAGGGGGAAGGGGAAGGGAGGGGGAAGCCATATGTCCGTCAAACGAGAAGCCGAAACCAAAGCTGCTAAACGTCAACACAAGTTGTAAACCTATATTGCGACTGGACTAATTTTTTTTTTTTTAATTACAAACTTTAGCTGAATATTCTGTTAGCATATCGTAAAGCACATGGGTCTCAAAATAGATGTCATTTTGGTTATCAGATGGATGTAACCTTTGCGCTGTGTTAATCTCTTAATCTCCATTTGTTGAAGCACGTTCATCATAGTTCCTTTGCTTTCGTAGTGCAGAATATTGTCATTATTTATATCCGTGAATTTATGCCCTGCCTCTTGCATATGATTTGCGATGACTGAAACTTTTCTATGCCCTATTGCGTTAACATGTTCAGCGTACCTTGTGTTGAACGCCCTCCCCGTTTGACCTATGTAGTTGGCCTCACACTCATTACAGCTCATTTTATAAACACTTGACTTGTTAAATTTATCTTCCTGATTGACATGCGTAGAATTTAAAAACAAATTCTGATTAGTGTGAACTGTTCTGTATGCTATTTTACAGTCGTATTTCTTGAAAACATTAGTGACATTATACGTTAACCTATTGGAGAAAGTAAACAGTGCAAACGACGATTTGTTCTTATTAACCGCTTCTCTGCTGCGGTCGAGTATACTCGATCTGCCTCAAGCGGTCCGTCAGTGCTGCGATCGAGTATACTCGATCAGAACTTTGTGCCATCAGTGCTGCGATCGAGTATACTCGATATGCTTTGTAAATGTTGTGTATTCTTACGCCATCTGTTAGCTACATTTTCAACCACTCAGTTCCTTAAATACACACTTGTAACGTTGCGGGAAATATGTTTTTCTTTCGTCACACAGTTATAAACATCGTGTATGAGTAATGGCTGCATCTAGCGCGCGCATTATGCGTCCGGAGCAAATTCTTACGCTTTTAGAGGAGATTGAGTCTGATGTGGATTTAGATAGTGTCGGAAGTGACGATGGGGATATTAGGGAACTGTTTGGAAGTGACAGTGAGAGTGATAATGTTGAAGATATTCCGATAGAAAGGGGAAGATATGAACCTGACCTAGGCCTACCCACGTGGTCCGAGGACGAGTTCGCGCCAAACGTGCATGCATTCCAAGTGCCAAACCCGGGTATGTCAAATACTAATTTGACCCCTGAATCACACGAAATAGATTATTTCGAGTTATTTGTCAATGAAGAGGTGTTGACAAAGGTAGCGGACGAAACAAACAAGTTTCATAAACAGACTATTGACGCTAAGCCACCCAGTCAGCATTCCAGGCTCAGGAAATGGCTTGATACCAATTATTAGAATGTTTAGAAGCGTAAACTTTATCGTTGCACATATTTAGTGTTCAATTATTAGTATAGATAAATTGTATAGCCTATTTAGTTGAAGGCAGGCTTTTTTTTTTCCCGCGAAAGTTTAGGTATAGGATAATGTATGTGTTAGAATTATTTTAGATATTTCTGTTTGAGGTAATATTGGATTCGGGTGTTTATTTAGTGATATCGTGTGTTTAATTTAATGTTTCTGTTGGGAAGTGTGTGTGTATGGGATGTATATAGTGCTTGCATTTAGTGAGCATAGTCTACGGTGTAAATTACAATTTTAATTTTTTTTCTACTGGACAAAATTTCACCAACTCATGTGGAATCGAACCCTGGATCCCAAACATCAACCGTGGCCAATACTTTATGAACACACTGGTGAGTAAATTACTTTAAATTATTTTCAGTTACCACTTGTATTTTATGTTCAAATTGGTGAATTTCTGTGTGAAAGTGGTTGCCTAAAAGAAACCAGCACAGAGGGTGCGCTAACACTGTAACAATTCAGCAGCGAAAATGTTAACTGGTTGAAGCTTAGTGGTTGGTTTGCTTTTAATCCTATGAACGATATTGTCTATGTAACTCTTATTAAAACCATTGGCTCGCAGCATAAGCTATACACGAGTGCGAGAAAGAATCTCAAGTTTCGTTCTGATGCACAAATTACATTGCAAAACAATCGGCAGTAGACGGAGCATATCAGCAGTTTTAGTCTGCCCCTCTCCTCTCTTGTAGCAATCAGCGGCCAGTGAGCATCTGAGTTAACTGTTGGGATAGGACTTACTCTGCCATATCCTCCACTATTGAGATCCGGTCGGTGCTCGAGCCTGGTAATGATCACACGGTGAGCGCTCCTAAACTGTTGGCACACTTTGCTTTCTCAAACAGATCACAGCACTGCAAGATTTCCTGAATTGTTAAAGAACAAAATCTATGCATGTAATAGGAAATGCTTGGCCTTTTTTATTGCTAAAAGATTATTAATAATTATTTTTTTAAAGTAATCTGGTCAATGTGCAACACTGCAAACTTATTACTGGCTGCCACTGCGTTCATTTTGTTTAAACAATTATAGTTTTTTAAGCTAACCATTACTAAACCTCCCCCAGTAAGCACAATACAGATTAATAACAGCCAACTAAGACTTATGTAAATATTATTGATGAGCAATTATAATATTAAAATAACTCCTGGCACTACATCCCTTGAAGGGCCTAAGCCTACAGATAATGGGGTGACACGTGGTCAGCGCATCGGGTCCCCTCGGCCATTAATCTTGGTTTTCGTGACCGGGGCGCTGCCTCACTGTCAGACAGCTACTCAATTGTCCTCACGAGGCTGAGTGCACCCCGTTCCAGCCCTCACGTCAGTTTCTACAATCACAGACGGAGTTGGGAATCGAACCCGGGGCCTCCGGATGAGAGGCAGGTGTGCTACCCCAACACCACGGGGCTGGCAGTTATAACATTATTACCATTAATTATTTTGTATATACAGTACTGTACTTACCACACATATTAGTGACGTTGGTATGACACAACATGTTATCCCTTAATTATTATGGTATTTGATACAGTGAAGTTGTTGTAGTTGATGTTTCATTTGAGGGGCTTGGATATTGTGATCCTTCAGCCCCATGTACTTGGGTGTGTGTTGAACTTTGTCTGATAACCTGTGTTATTGTGATCCTTATATTAGTGTGTGTATTTGTACTTAAGCTGAGAATTGGGAAGGAGGTGGCCGAGGTCTTAAGTTATGAACCATCCTGGCATTTGCTTGGAGTAGAAGTGGGGAAACCACGGAAAACCACTTCCAAGATGGCTGAGGTGGGAATCGAACCCATCTCTTCTCAGTTTGCCTCACGAGGCTGAGTGTACTTCGTTTGTAGTGAAGTATATAATTTGTAAGTGTTGTAACCTGTTTTTCGAAGGGTATTTACGCCACTGACATAAGTCAGATGGAAGCTATGTAATGTTTGTTTATGCGGCAACTTATTCAGCCAAGATAATTTTCATTTAACTTATTATTATTATTAATGGTTTTTTTTTTTGGAGCTTTTTCTTTAAAGATTATAACTAGGGCTCGGATTCGGGCATATTTGCATATTTTTTTCCTGAATAGTACACATTGAAAGAAGCCTTTCGGTGGTATTCTCACCTCTCTGGGACCAACAGAATTGAAATGTATCTAGCATAAATGCATAAAACCGCGGTTTTCAGAATAGAGGCATTTAATGCATATTTTCATGGTTTTCATCTAAATAGTTTGTTCTTCTTCGAATTCCCCTCCCCCGAATTAGGGCCCTGAAAATTCTTAAGGTTCGAAAACAGAAGTTATTATTGTAAAGCCTATCTGGTGCGAATAATAGAACCCCTGGTTTTTAACCATTAGTGAGGTCGTTCTCGTCATTGAAACTTTTATTGACTGATTTAAGAAAATCATTCAAAACTGAAAACATAGAAAAAAATCTTGTTGTACAGATCAATGCAGATCTACTTCATTGACTCGCCTAATTCTGAACATTTTGTAAATGAACTTTTAAACTGTAAATTTTATATGAAAACTTCTCTTATATACTTGAAAAACTTGAATGCGGGTATAATGCAGTGTATCATATACACAATTAGAAAATAAAGCTCGTATATAAAGGTATGTTATAGGTTTTATCGTTTTACTTTCCTTTCTATAGTTTTTAACGGTGTTTTTCGAGCATATTCTGCATATTTAACCGTATATAATCGTTCTTTCGAGCATATCTCTCAAGCATATAATGGGTTTTTCGAGCATATCTATCGAGCATAAAACACATGGTTTTCCTGCATATCTGGAGATTTTATCGAGCATATCGATCCGAGCCCTAATTATAACTATACAGATAGGTTTTTGATTTTATAGAAAACACTATCAAGCGGATTATTCCGATCGACATTATCACAGTAAATTATATGATTGCGGAGATTTTCGAATTTTATTCAATTAAGGGCTTATGGAGAGAGAGATGAGTCATCGGGATATCGTCTACAGGAATAATCTTGTCGTGAAGCGATGATGCAACCGAGGAACATTTACAACTGGCTGTTTCAAGAAATGGCGAATTGGAGTGGAACGAAAAGTTTACAGAGTGCAAAGAACTTAATGACGGGTGTCTCGCGTGGTGGCTCAGCCAATCAGAGGAGACCGGACCACAGGGAGGTGGTACACTGGAGGGGAACGGCCGGCGAGTGCATATAGTGAGCAGGCGCAGTGGAGAGGGGACCATTAACATTGTAAAACTTGTCCGAGGTGGACGCTCGTTTCATAGGTTCCGTTGTGTTCGAACCGTAACTTGAACATTGTATTTTTGCATAGTCTATGGACTTCATACTCGTGTTCAATGGCGAACATTTCAGTACTGCTACTCTCAACTGGCAAATTAGTCATGAGAAATACGCGAGCTCTAGTGAACAGGGAGTCAGCGTAGGTGGCTAACGGATTTTGGATCCACCACTATCAAGCATTTAACTTCATCATTTTAACACCGATCTCCGCAAGAAACGAAGAAGATGGCGACGTCCAAGAGGCTGATGGAAGCTCTCTTGATCATCACGTGCGAGGGAAATGTTACTGCTATTTCCAATGGTAAGCGCGACTGACGCAGAACTACGTAATCTCTCTCTTTTCATGGTCTCAGAATCAGAATTTCAGTAACTTCTTAGGTCGGAAATAATAGTAAATTCAATAATTCATCCGTCTCCAACGTCACGTAATTTTCCAGTGGTAAAATTAAAATTGTTATGCTCTATTTTAAATTATTATTATCATTATTAAAATTTGTCACTACTTTTCTTTTTATATATAATAAATTCATTTCTTATACTATGCAATCTTTGCTTTCAGTAGGTAGCATTAGATATAGACCTAATTCCTTCTCTGGATACAATTGTGAGTTGGGTTAATGATCCAATCATACCACGGTCTGAGTGTAAAGATTCTTAAATGTTGTGATGTCTTCTATAGCCCTCACTGTTGATTGACAAATATACTGTTTTCTACTAAGATATGTTGTTTTAATGGGCGCCAAGACCTCAACGCTATGTTGAAATCTAAATTTGTATTTAACAACACCTAGCTCTGGTAGAACACCTTCAAGAATCTTTACTCTCAGATCGTGGTATGATTGGATCATTAACCCAACAAACAATTGTATCAGGAGAAGGAATTGGTCTATATCTAATGCTACCTACTGAAAACAAAGATTGCATGGTTAAAAGAAATGAATTTATTGTATAAAAAACAAGTATAGCAAAATTAATAATAATAATAATAATTTTAAATTTAAATTGGAGCGTTGCGATTTAAATATTAACGCTAGAAAATTACGTGAAAACGGAGTCGGATAAATTATTGATTTTACTCTTATTCCCAAGCTATGAATTTACTGAATTACTGAATATGAAACAAAGAAAGACGAGAGATTGCGTAGTTATGTGTCATTCGCGCTTACCACTGGAAATTGCCATAGCATTTCCGTCGTACAGGATGTTGAAGTGAGCTTCCCATAGCCTCCTGGACGTCGTCATCTTCTTCGTTGTTGATGATATATTTGTAGATATGAAGATTTATCGTCCGTACATCGGAACTAACACGTACAACCACAATGGTTAAGTTTCACAAAGATAGTCGCTAACTCCACTGAACATCGGAGCCACTCACTCGTGCAACCATACTGGTTAAATTTTATAACGATAGTCCTCCACTCCACGGAACATCGGAGCGACTCACGTGTGCAACCACACTCGGCAAGTTCTACACAGATTGTCCCCGCTCCACGGCACGCCAAACGATATATGCACTAGACGGCCTCCCACTCCAGTGCCGACTTCCAGCTTACGTGGTCTCCACTGATTGGCTGACCCCTCATGCGCTACTCCCCTCTTCTGGCTCATTACACTCGGCGGGAGGGTGAAGTCGTTTGCCGTTCCATACATCCGCCTTTTCTTGACGATGCGACCCAGCCTTGCGTCATACTACTCGACAAGATTAAGCCTGTAGCTGAATTTCCAGTGACTCATCTCTCTCAATATACCCTAACTGACGAAACTCCGTAAAATTCCGTAATCACATAATGTTCTACGCTAATGTTGATCGTAATAATTTGCTTGATAGCGTTTTCTATAACATAGAAAACCTGTCTGTATGCTTATAATTTTTATAAAATGCTCCGAAAAATACCTTAATAATAATTATAATAAATTAATAATAATAATAAATTAACATGAAAAATTCTCTTGGCTGAACAATTTGCCGCGTAAATAAATATAGAATGGCTTCCTACTGACTTATGCCAGTGGCATGAAATCCCCTCGAAAAACACGTTACATATTTTGTTCAAGTCTAGTGATTAAAGCTTCAGTACTCTCTTTATTTTCCCTACTGTTTTGTTCAAGTTTTGCGTTTAAAGCTTCAGTACTCTCTTTATTTTCCCTACTATTTTGTTCAAGTCTAGAGTTTAAAGCATCAGTACTAATTTTGTTTTGTTGCATAAATTGGAGAAGCAAACTCTCTAACCCTGCTTGACTGTTTTGATTACCCCCCTCAGTATCGGGATTTACCTCCGACATCCCTGTACTGCTTTCATTTCCAAGACTAGCCATACTGCTCGTATCTTCACTATCCAACTGGTGACCACTACGCAACTTCATCTCTTCCTCAGCACTACCCATGCTGATACACACCGATAAATGAAAAACCCCCAAAATACAGGCACAGAAATATATACCCTTCTCCTTCCACAAATGTTATTAGGTTTTCAGCCCCAAGTTGGTAGCGACAAATGTAATGGGTTTTATAGCCCTCACTGTTGCGTGACAAATATACTGTTTTCTACTAAGATATGTTGTTTTAATGGGCGCCAAGACCTCAACGCTATGTTGAAATCTAAATTTGTATTTAACAACACCTAGCTCTGGTAGAACACCTTCAAGAATCTTTACTCTCAGATCGTGGTATGATTGGATCATTAACCCAACAAACAATTGTATCAGGAGAAGGAATTGGTCTATATCTAATGCTACCTACTGAAAACAAAGATTGCATGGTTAAAAGAAATGAATTTATTGTATAAAAAATAAGTATAGCAAAATTAATAATAATAATAATAATAAGTTTGAATTTAAATTGGAGCGTTGCGATTTAAATATTACCGCTAGAAAATTACGTGAAAACGGAGTCGGATAAATTACTGATTTTACTCTTATTCCCAAGCTATGAATTTACTGAATTACTGAATATGAAACAAAGAAAGACGAGAGATTGCGTAGTTATGTGTCATTCGCACTTACCACTGGAAATTGCCGTAGCATTTCCCTCGTACTGGATGTTGAAGTGAGCTTCCCATAGCCTCCTGGACGTCGTCATCTTCTTCGTTGTTGATGATATATTTGTAGATATGAAGATTTATGGTCCGTACATCGGAACTAACACGTACAACCACAATGGTTAAGTTTCACAAAGATAGTCGCTAACTCCACTGAACATCGGAGCCACTCACTCGTGCAACCATACTGGTTAAATTTTATAACGATAGTCATCCACTCCACGGAACATCGGAGCGACTCATGTGTGCAACCATACTCGGCTAGTTCTACACAGATTGTCCCCGCTCCACGGCACGCCAAACGATATATGCACTAGACGGCCTCCCACTCCAGTGCCGACTTCCAGCTTACGTGGTCTCCACTGATTGGCTGACCCCTCACGCGCTACTCCCCTCTTCTGGCTCATTACACTCGGCGGGAGGGTGAAGTCGTTTGCCGTTCCATACATCCGCCTTTTCTTGACGATGCGACCCAGCCTTGGGTCATACTACTCGACAAGATTAAGCCTGTAGCTGAATTTCCAGTGACTCATCTCTCTCAATATACCCTAACTGACGAAACTCCGTAAAATTCCGTAATCACATAATGTTCTACGCTAATGTTGATCGTAATAATTTGCTTGATAGCGTTTTCTATAACATAAAAAACCTATCTGTATGCTTATAATTTTTATAAAATGCTCCGAAAAATACCTTAATAATAATTATAATAAATTAATAATAATAATAATAAATTAACATGAAAAATTATCTTGGCTGAACAATTTGCCGCGTAAATAAATATAGAATGGCTTCCTACTGACTTATGCCAGTGGCATGAAAACCCCTCGAAAAACACGTTACAATGTGTTCTGCCCGAGCTAGGTGTTTATAAATATAAATTTAGATTTCAATGTAGTGTTGAGGTCTTAGCGCCCATTAATACAACTTATCTTAGTCAGAATAAACGTTAATTTGTCACCAACAGTGGGGACACTAGTGAAACAGTTACACTTGCCCGCAAAACGTGGGACTTGTTGTGGTTTAGCATCACTCACCCCAGTAGAAGCGTTACATTTGTGCGCTCAACGTGGAGCAAAAGCATTACATTTGTCGCCATCAACGTGGGACTGAAAACCTAATAACATTTGTGGAAGGAGAAGGGTATATATTTCTGTGCCTGTATTTTGGGGGTCTTTTATTTGTCGGTGTGTATCAGCATGGGTAGTGTTGAGGAGGAGATGAAGTTGCGTAGTGGTCACCAGTTGGATAGTGATGATACGAGCAGTATGGCTAGTCTTGAGAATGAAAGCAGCACAGGGATGTCGGAGGTAAATCCCGATACTGAGGGGGGTAATCATAACAATCAAGCAGGGTTAGAGAGTTTGCTTCTTCAGTTTATGCAACAAAATAAAATAAGTACAGACGCTTTAAATGCTAAACTTGAACAAAATAATGCTAAACTTGAACAGAACAGTAGGGAAAATAAAGAGAGTAATAGGGAGCTGAGCAATAGTTTAAATGCTAAACTTGAACAAAACAGTAGGGAAAATAAAGAGAGTACAGAGGCTTTAAAAGCTAAATTGGAACAGAGCAGTAAGGAAGTGAGCAATAAATTAAATGAGAAATTTGAAGAGAACAATCTAAAATTAGATAAGAAATTAGAGCAGATTAGAGAAGAAATCAGAAGGGTGATGGAAGAAAAAGCTAAAGAGATTATTGCAGATGTTGACAGAAAATTAGGAAAAGTACAGGAGGAGCTGGAAAGTAGAATCAGTACACAGGCTGAAAATTTAAAAGAACTAGTGCAACTTGAAACACAGCAGGTCAAAAAGCAATTGGGGGGAGAAATTGATAAAATTCAGGTAGCAACTAAGGAGGTTAAAGAACAGCTCGGGGGTAGAATTGATAAAGTACATGCAGAAATAATTACTGAAGTGAATGATTTAAAGCAGAAGAATAATCAAAGTATTAGAAAGATTGAGGAGAAACAGGCTAAATTAAGTGATAAAGTGGAAGCATCGGAAGGAAGCATTAGGTTAACTGTAACTAACATAGAGAGAAAAGCTGAGGAGAAAATAGCTGAATTAGAACAAAAACTGAAAGCTAGAATTAGGCAGGAAAATAATCAGAGTAGGCCAGTTTATATGAACAGCACACACAAGGAGATAGAGTTAGGGAAATTCAGCAATCGACAGGGGTGTCCCACAGAATTTATGATCGCTATAAAAAACAAATTCAAGGAGAGGTTGGAAGATGGTAGTATTGAGTGGTGTCAGGTAGTAGAGATTTTAGAGCAGGTGTTTGTAGGGGAGACGAGGAACTGGTTTGCTGTCTATAGAGACAATTTTGTGGACATTTCGGATTTCAAAGTCAAGTTTTGTGAAAAGTTTTGGAATGAGGTAATTCAGTCTCAGCATCGTGAGGGAATTGTGTGTGGGAAATACAAACCGAAAGGAAGTTACACTATGACAGAATACTTTTTAGGACAGGTATTGACGTGTAAATATCTGGATGGTTTGAGGGAGGAGAGTGATGTAGTCAGGCTATTACTAAGACATTTTCCATATAGAATCAAAGAAGCTGCCTGTAACCAAAATGTTAAATCTATTTCGCAAGTGGAAAATCTATTAAGTACATTCGATGCTCTGGGAAGAGGTGGTTACGAGGAGAATTTCAGTAGGAACCAGGGGAACCATAATAATAGGCCTAATGAGAATAGGAATCAGGATGTTCAGGGGAACAGTGGCGAAGGAGCCAATATCCAAAATAGGAGGAACCAAAATCATAATAACAACCAGCAAAATTGGTACAGAGGAAATGGATATGGTACGCAGTACCAAGGTAGAAATAATGATTTCAGGGGAAATCAAGGCCGAAATAATGATTTCAAGGGTAACCAAGGGAGGAATTATAATAATAATAATTATAACCAGAACAAGGGTCAAGGAAGAGATCAGCCCAAGGGTAATAACGAACAGAGAAATAGCGTTAACACAGCCCAGAACAACCAGACCAGTGCAGTAATGAGTAGTACAACGCCAAGCGGTAGCGGTACTTTAAACACGAACCAGGCTGCGATGTAAGATCAGAATCTCAGTCTGTAACGTGCCCGGTCCATAAGCTTATACAGGAACCCTATGACCTAAATGTAAGAAGTGAATTATTATGTGAACTAAATGATGAAGGTATTATTCAGGAGGTGGCTAGTAAGAGCCCCATTGTTGAACTTAACGTGTCCGAGGCGTACACGGATGTTTTAATTGATAGTGGTTGCATGAAGAGTTGCATAAGTAGTGCATTTTACGATAAAATGAAAGGAACTGGAATAAATTTTGAGGAGATGCCAATTAAAAGCACTTTTGTTATTACAGCTGTTGGGAAGAGGTCTAAAGTAATTTCTAAGCAATTTTTAGTAGACATTAAAATTAATAATCATGTAGAAAAGCAGATTTGTCTTGTAATTCCAAATTTAGTATTCAGTGTTATTTTGGGTTCAGATTGGCTAAGTAGAGTGTCTGGTAACTTATGTTATGAGGTAGGAAGTTTGAAATTTAAATGGGATGATTCTGAAGTAGCAGTAGCGTTCAACGACAATGTTCAGAGAAGTAGTGTTGTAGGTGTGATTTGTACTTTGAATGAGATATCGCCAGCCGTAGAGCGGGATTCTCCAAGTTTTGTGGGCAGTGTGATTACGAACGGTAGTCTAGAGGACTCGTTACGTGATGCTGCATTTCAGGGAAATATAGAGGAAGAACAGTGTGTTCTGCTCTATGATGTGTTATTGTGTAATAGGAGAGTTTTTGAGGATCGCATTGGTAAGGCCAATTGCTATACGCATTCGTTGAACGTTATTGATAGATCAGTATTCACAGGACATAGAAATCCTGTACCTTTTGCTTATCAGAGTGCAGTTGAGGCACAAATTAACCAGATGCTTGAAGATGGCATTATTGAGCACTCCAACAGTCCACATGTTAATTCTTTGATCACCGTGCCGAAGGGAGATGGCACAGTCCGTATTTGTTTAGACGCTCGTTTAGTTAACAGTAGAATCAGTTCAGACCATCTGAAGTCCATGTCTATAGAGGAGTTGATGCAGACATTTGAGGTTAAGAACTATTTCACTTGTGTAGATTTGAGTTACAGTTTCTGGTAAGTGCCTCTTATGTATGAAGATAGACCATTTACAGCTTTTAGTCATAAATATAACCTGTATCAATTTTGTAGAACACCTTATGGTTTAAAGAGTAGTTCGGCTGCTTTAATCAGAGCATTACACATCGCATAGGTGATGACACAGGAGAGTTTTGTAACCAATTACATTGATGATATGGTAATTAGTTCATGCAGTTTTGAGGAGCATCTATGTCATTTAGATTTTGTTTTTGAGAAGTTAGATCAGGCAGGGTTCACTTTGGAACTGTCTAAGTCATCATTCTGTCAGTCAGAAGTGACATTTTTAGGTCATAGAGTGTCGAGTAGAGGTGTGACACCAGAGGAAAGTAGGGTTAGCATGTGTGGACAGTTAGGCAACAGGGCATCGTTACAGACACTGAGAAACAGGTAAGTAGAGCAATGTGATGACGTTCATTTAAGGGAGCCACTTGCAAGGTTGGAAGCAGGTGACACAGAAACATTTATAGTTTCCAAACGTATTGGCAAAACAGCATATGTGCTGGAGGATGGTAAGGAAAACAGATTATACGGGACGTATAATATACATAGTCTACGAAAATATGTGTCTTAAAGTGGGTGTGTTTAGCTGGCGAGCCAGCCTATCAAATGAGTAAGGGAGGTATTTGGTGCATGGGAGATCTGGTCTTCCAGGCAGGCGTATCAGAGGTCACAAAGGGGGTAGAATATAAGTAATTGAGAGTTTTAAGGTACAGGGAAATATGACGGGATTGTCGGATGCTGTTGAGCACTAAAATGTCTCGATACACCAAGGCCAGAATTTGGTAGCGCTGGTGAATTCCCATTTGTCTCCAAGAGATGGGCGAGCGCTTGTACAGGGCATGTTTGCTTAAGGCGTCCACGAGACAAAAGATGGGCCTCCAGAATGCGAGACAGTCCTGCATGAAACTCATACACAACAGCATATGTGATTTCTGTTTACGGCCTCGCCATGTAAGATCTGTATGGGTGAATTTAAAGTAAATAGTACATAGGTATTATTTGAGGGTGGTGGCAACTAGGTTAGGATCGTGGAGAACTGGTCTGGGTTGTGCGCTGATGAAAGTGTGAGGCATGGAGGGTGATGAACTAGTATTAAGTAGAATATGGTCGAAGGGAACTCAGTAAGACAGGGCAATTACGGCACAGAAATATTTGGTGTTATATGTAATGCGCACGTACTGTTTTTTTTTTTTTTTTCAGAAGTCAATAGTAATTTTATCTAATACACAGAGAGATTAAGTATTATGGTCATGATGCACAGCCACAATAGTGTGATCGTGTGCTCGTGTGATCAGTGAAATTAAGTTACACCAGAAGAAAGCGACAACCATTGATATCAGGAAGTTCTGTGGTGGTATATGTATCAGAACACCTTTTATGCGTGTGAAGTGACATCATGTATACACAATGCTCACACATTATTTATGTATATCTTTCCTAACATAGAGATATTTGAGAGGCGGAAATATCCGTGGAACATTTATTGGAAAGAAAAAACATTGGACTGATTGCCTAGGGCAATCCAATATTACAACAGACTTTGACGTAAAGTGCGTGAAGAAAATTATGAGTGTGTATATATATATATGTAATTTAGGGTGATGTAATTGGTGTAATATGTATTTTGGATGGGGATTTTATGAACGTGTCTGGGATAATCAAATGAAGTACCGTGGTCACGTTAAATCACTTGATGATCCGAGGCGAAATGTAACCTGTTTTTCGAAGGGTATTTACGCCACTGACATAAGTCAGATGGAAGCTATTTAATGTTTGTTTATGCGGCAACTTATTCAGTCAAGATAATTTTCATTTAACTTATTATTATTATTAATTTTCTTTTTTTGGAGCTTTTTCTTTAAAGATTATAACTATACAGATAGGTTTTCGATTTTATAGAAAACACTATCAAGCGGATTATTCCGATCGACATTATCACAGTAAATCATATGATTGCGGAGATTTTCGAATTTTATTCAGTTAAGGGCTTATGGAGAGAGAGATGAGTCATCGAGATTTCGTCTACAGGAATAATCTTGTCATGAAGCGATGATGCAACCGAGGATCATTTACAACTGGCTGTTTCAAGAAATGGCGAATTGGAGTGGAACGAAAAGTTTACAGAGTGCAAAGAACTTAATGACGGGTGTCTCGCGTGGTGGCTCAGCCAATCAGAGGAGACCGGACCACAGGGAGGTGGTACACTGGAGGGGAATGGCCGGCGAGTGCATATAGTGAGCAAGCGCAGTGAAGAGGGGACAATTAACATTGTAAAACTTGTCCGAGGTGGACGCTCGTTTCGTAGGTTCCGTTGTGTTCGGACCGTAACTTGAACATTGTATTTTTGCATAGTAAACGGACTTCGTACTCGTGTTCGATGGCGAACATTTCAGTACTGCTACTCTCAACTGGCAAATTAGTCATGAGAAATACGCGAGCTCTTGTGAACAGGGAGTCAGCGTAGGTGGTTAACGGATTTTGGATCCACCACTATCAAGCATTTAACTTCATCATTTTAACACCGATCTCCGCAAGAAACGAAGAAGATGGCGACGTCCAAGAGGCTGATGGAAGCTCTCTTGATTCATCACGTACTAGGGAAATGTTACTGCTATTTCCAATGGTAAGCGCGACTGACGCAGAACTACGTAATCTCTCTCTTTTCATGGTCTCAGAATCAGAACTTCAGTAACTTCTTAGGTTGGAAATAATAGTAAATTCAATAATTCATCCGTCTCCAACGTCACGTAATTTTCCAGTGGTAAAATTAAAATCGTTATGCTCCATTTTAAATTATTATTATCATTATTAAAATTTGCCACTACTTTTTTTTTATATATAATAAATTCATTTCTTATACTATGCAATCTTTGCTTTCAGTAGGTAGCATTAGATATAGACCTAATTCCTTCTCCGGATACAATTGTTAGTTGGGTTAATGATCCAATCATACCACGGTCTGAGTGTCAAGAGTCTTAAATGTGTTCTGCCCAAGCTAGGTGTTTATAAATATAAATTTAGATTTCAATGTAGTGTTGAGGTCTTGGCGCCCATTAATACAACTTATCTTAGTCAGAATAAACGTTAATTTGTCACCCAACAGTGGGGACACTAGTGAAACGGTTACACTTGCCCGCAAAACGTGGGACTTGTTGTGGTTTAGCATCACTCACCCCAGTAGAAGCGTTACATTTGTGCGCTCAACGTGGAGCAAAAGTATTAAAGTGTATTATTGATGTATTTATTTTAGTCTTTAAAAAGTACAGTAGTTAATTAGCATAATTGGGTCCTGTCCACAACTGACTGAAAAGCGATCCTTACATTAATCGGGTATGACAACTAGGTAACCTTGTATATTACAGTGTTATGATAAAATGATTAGCCTATTTATAGAGCCCTGCGCGGATAGACAAAACGTTATCCGCATCCGCCCCGTATCCGCACGGTTATCTGCATCCGCCCCGCATGGCTGTTATCCGCATCCGCACGACTGTTACCCGCATCCACGCGACTTTTAACCACACGTTTGTTATCTGAATCTACTGGCATTACAATAATATTTTCATTGTGTTGCTTTACTGTATACTTTATCTTTTAGACATTTGAGCAGCAAGTCGAAACCTTAGGCTATGTACTGTATGTCATGTGCTATGTCTAAAACGAATGTTACACAGCCAGAATTGCAACCCTTTTCAGTTCGGAGTGTTGATTATGCTTAATGACATAATTTGAATGGGATTAGCGTAAATCATCATCTTACATTTGTCATAAAAAACCATAACGGAAAAATATGATATGTCATAAACAACCGGGCCCTAATAAGGGAGAGTGGGGGAATTGTGCGCACTTTAGCAAGAATCGGTCTTGTGATGATGAAATAATAGATAACACAACTGCAGTTATGAATAAGGGAGTCTTAGTAACTCTATATTCGATGTGCAGAAACAAATTTAATTCAAAAATAAATTTGGAGGACTATAATTCGAAATCTCGCAAATATGCATTTGCGCAC
Source organism: Meconema thalassinum (assembly GCA_946902985.2). NCBI lineage: Eukaryota > Metazoa > Arthropoda > Insecta > Orthoptera > Tettigoniidae > Meconema > Meconema thalassinum. Next base: position 1,852,467,271 of record OX336388.2, read on the forward strand.
GATTACCCACCCTGCAGGGTAATCATGCGCATGGGTTGGAAAATTGTGCGCATGGGATGAGTGTTGGAAAGCCATACTAATACAATGTGAATTGGCAGAAACTTGCACTGTGCATCAACATTAGAATATTCCAATGCTTTTTACAAAAGCATAACAATGCAATGAACTAAAATTCTGCAGTTTTGGATATTAGAATAAAATATCTTCGTTTCGTCAGCATTAAAGGAGGCAATCCAATTTAGGCTTGTTCTTTCAGGTTGTCTCAACGTTAATGCAGGATATCTCTTCAAGAACTCATACAACCAATATTTGCCTGCTAGACTATTAACTTTATGGAAATTATGGGGAATCTTATTCTCCTCTGCAAACTTGAACTCAAACCGTCTGACAAGCTTTGTGGGCGTTAAGCCATAAAACAATTTTGCCAATGTCAAAAGGTATTCGGATAATTATGACTCCATTTCGTTGGTAAAACAGCTATACGGACTAGACAAGGTGGAGCAAGGCAATTTTGCAGCAACTGCTTTGGTAGGATTGACTGGGGAAAGTTGTAACTTCTCCCCCTTCCCATATTTTCCTCCCATCATCCCTAATTGCACGTCGAGATTTCTGCACATTTTCTGCTGGGTAGGAGTTTTTCTCCGTTTTCCGCATATAATTTCTTGGCATCTGGAGAACAAACACGAAATATTTTGCCATTAATGTCGCATTGTATTTGTAGTCTATTTGTAGTACTTGTATCATATATGATCTGCGCACCATACCCCACGCTGCTTTTAAAACGTAACTTGCTGAATCCCGGTAAACTAATCTATTATATTGAAAAATAAATACATGCAAAACCACTGTACACACTGGCATTTAAAACTACATTTAATTTTAAACAATTGAATCACAACTGTAGGCTTACCTTCTTATTTTCTGGCTGCAGAAAATAACATGCAACGTGTTAAGTTTCTTCAACCAAGCCTCTGGTTATCACATAGCGACTGGCATCATGCATACTGTCCCTATCTGATAGGTACGATGACAGCTTTAGGGTAGCAGTGAACCGAGTTGCTAGTTGTACTACCAATTCGAAAAACATAGGTGCGCACGATTGCCCGCTGTGCACAATTACGCAACTTTCCCCATGATATTCAACAAGTTCGGATTGTATTCTAAAAACTATCTGCAAATTTACTCCAAAAATTATCCGCAGCTTATCCGCTATCCGCACAGCCATGCAAAGTATATCCGCATGGCGAAAAATGTTGCGGATATCCGCACAGGGCTCTACTATTTACCATCTTTTGATGAATGCAGTACATTTGCATTTGTCTATTGGCACAGGTTAGAGGAAAATGTGGCTTTCAACCCATGTCTGAGTCTCAATCACGGCTGTGAATGTATGGAAGCTACTGAGGTATGGGTGGTGCTGAGTAATGGCCTCAGGGCACAACTAGCGCCTGTGTGTGCTGTGAAGGATTCTACTCATAGGAACAGTGCTTTGTTCTGACTCAGTGAGTAAAGCAATGGCAAACTACCTCGCTCCTCATCTTGCCTAGTATGCCTCATTATAGTGCTGCTTTGAAGTTTTGTGGGTATCTACCGACCTAACCTATGGTGGTACTTTTTGAGGATCGAACCATCCTCTGGGCTGCCTACCGAACAGACAGACATAAAATTATAATAATGGCTACTGCCAAAGCAAGTATTTGTGACTTTAATTTTACTGACTGAATTCAATACAATAACTTCTACTTGTAATGTTCTTGATGTAATTATAATTGATCCCAATTCCTTTTTCCTAGAATTGTTTCCTTTATGTATAGTAGATGATTCCTATAATATAGACAGCACCATTTATTGGTTGTTGTGTTGTTTGAGTCTTCAGTCTTTTGACTGGTTTGATGCAGCCCTCCTAGCTTCTTTGTCCTGAGCTAATCATTTCATCTCTACATAGCTACTATACCCTATATCCGAGGCAATGTGTTTAACATATTCAAATCTTGGTCTACCGCTACAGTTCTTATCCTCGACCCTTCCTTCCATAACTAAGTTTGCTATTCCTGGGTGTTTTAGTACGTGTCCTACCAACCTATCTCTTCTCTTCATTAGCAGTCACCACAAACATCTCTCCTCTCCTAGTCGTCTTAATACCTCTTCATTTGTAACCCTATCTACCCATCCGATCTTCATCATTCTCCTGTAACACCACATTTCAAACACTTTATTGGTATGCTTACCCATTTGTAGAGAATATATTCTTGAAGTTGTGAGCAGCGTTGATGTAAGTGGCTGTTACGTAGCGGAGAATACATGCATCCTCACTGTGCAAAATCACAGCACCATTAAGAACATTGAGAAAGAGGTGTATATCTCCAGAATAGGCAAAGTTTCCTGCCATGGCCTCGAACATTCGAGCTATAAGTCGCACCCACATGAACTTATGTAGCACGTCTAAGCCCAACAGCTCCTGCAAACACACATACTGACTGAAACATTGTAATATAATGTGATTTTCATTAAATGATTCATTGATTGTAAGATTGCATGCTGGGTGGTACCGTTAGCAGTTGGGAGAACAATGGTTCAGACTGATAAGCATAGTGAAATGAATTGTCTCATAAGCATGCTGATTAATTTTGGGCATCTTTAGGTGTACAGTTCATGAAGAAAGGTTAGATTCTGTGAACTATTTAGCAATACTGAACTAGAATTACTTACTTTTCCCATTTCACCACCTTTGTAGAGATCTAGGTCTGCTTCTAGAGCTTTTCTAGGGAAGGACGGCAGTTTCATCAGTTCTTCATGGAGAAACACCACTCGCTGCACAACCTGCAAAAGACAAACAATAAGCTATAGTTTTGGAATATACCTACATCTGAAAAATAATTTTGTGTGTCAGGAATGAAGTTGCGTGGAAGAAAATTGAGTTAGCAGACTTCAGGGTTACTTATTACCGGTATAAATAATCTTACTTCAATCAAAACTTTATGTTACCGGTATCTAAAATTATAACGAGCAATACAGTGCAATTAGACGAAAAAAATGCCAAACCCGGAAATTTAGAATAACAAGTCCGGATATAAAAAATTAGTTGTAAGTACCTTTCAATAAGATAATCCTAAAAGTCCCATGGCCTCCTTGATGGGATACCTGAAATATCCTGGAAAAACCTGGAGAAACCTGGAATATTCCTGGAACGCTTATAAACCACGAAAGAGTGGTCAGAATCTGGATGTTTTAGGCTTATTAATATTTATTTGTGTGAAGAATAATATTTTAGGTACCCAGGAAAAACAAAATTGGTACACTGTAAAAAAAACTAAACTTTTGATTTTTTTGTGACTTTTTAGGTAAAAAATCCGAATTTTGACCAAAAAAATGACCTGTGTCCATGCTAAAATGCAGTCACATACACGCAAAAAATTATCAGCGATGATAACATTAATTCGTCACTGTATAAAAGCCTAAAAAGTCTGAATACACGGTGTTCGTTGCCTGGAATATGGCTACAATGGGCGTAAATCGAAGTCCGAAAAATGCTCAATTTATCGCTCTTTCTCGTGTTTGATTTAATTGTCGTCTTATATGCTGAAACGTACGCTACTTTTGTGGTATATTGCATCTTCTTTACGTCCTTTTACAATTGCTCCCCCCCCCCTCCTTTTACTTCCCACACAGAAACGCACACACACACCCAATAACATAATCTACTACACTAGAAACAATCCTCCGACAAACAAGTTGATTTGCGCAAGTCCCACCAGAAGCGAGATCAGGCAGATGCCCAGAAAATGCTGGATTGGCTGAAGTTTCACAATCCCTTCAACAAGAGCACACCACTCCTATTATCATTGTCCAGTGGACGAGTCGCCAGTAAAAATGTCAACTATGACGATGCGCGGGCTGTTGGCACAGCTACAATGAAGGCCATGATAGGGGTTCCCTTCAGCGATCTTCACTTAAAGAGCAAAGATTGTGTCGTATCACTCGCTGGTGGTGCACGTGGATTGGTCGTACGGGACAAAGTTGTCGATGTGAATCCAGAGCAACTATATATTCCACCGCATGCTGGTGATCAAGCGAAACGACGAAAAGCTTGCCGACTATCTCACCTACGAGATGCGCGAGCCACCACCTGCCCTATTCTACGACATTTCCTTAAGACAAGGCAACAAGTCTTCACTAATGACAGCGCTATCCGTCATAGACGGCAATAGAGCAGAGAATAATAGTACCAAGTACATCTTGGATGGAGGGTTCTTCTTGCGCCAAGTTCCATGGTTTCGCTCCGAAACCTACGGTCAGATTTATGCAACAAGTACATGGCTTATTTGAAGAAAAGGTTCAACGAGCCGACGACCATTGTCTTCGATGGATACGAAACATCTTCAACAAAGGACGCACTTCAAGCTAGATGAGCAACGAATGGTAGGTAACTGTACATTCCTCTAAAAATGTCGGTCTCATCGTGGACGAGCATGTTCAGGCCGTAGTCGCTCAAGACGTCTTCCTCACCAACGGGAGAAATAAAATACGTCTCATTTGCCTCCTCTCGAGATACCTTGAAGAAGCTGGAATTGGTGCAGTCCAGGCAGCGGCAGACGCTGAAAGGTCAATAGTTCTAACTGCTATAGACGCAGCTAGAGATGGAGAGAAAGCCTGCGTGATTGGCCAAGATACTGACCTCGCAGTTTTACTCATCACACTCACTCCTGCAAGTTTGGATATCCATTTCAAGGTATGGGGGAAGGCTATCAAGACTTACAGCAGTCAGCAGTGCCAGGAGGAGGTGGGCAACATGAAAAGCAACATTCTTTTCAAACATGCAGCTACGGGTTGTGATACAACATCATCCATCTTTAAAATAGGCAAGATAAAACCATTCAGAAAGTTACTCAAGGATGGAAAACTACAGCGCGAAGTGGAAGTCTTTAACGACCGCGATGCGGTAACAAGAGTTCTTACTGTCCGTATATCCTGGAAACAGCAAGGGATCGTTGGATCAAAAGAGATTCCACGAGTACACCAGATTAGTAGCCAAAACTCCACCGAACAAGAAATTTGAATTGGCCGATCTAGCCCCCAACATCTTCGGCTGCCCAACAACACTCATTTCGGGTTTACCAACAGTTAAGTTCACCAGCAACTGTGTCCTATTTCTTGATTCCTTCTCTTGCATGCCCTTTTCTGTAAGCTATTGCTTTATATGTCCAGGTCCAAGCGCGGTAGGGAAATGAGCTGCCCCCAACTCAACGGGGATGGCAAGAAGAAAACGGCAACCTGGTCGCAGTTACAAACACAAGGCCTCTGGCACTGTCTCAACTGCTCAATCTTATATCATGCAACTGTGCGGCCAGATGCGAAACATTAAACTGCAGCTGCAGGAAGAACCGCATTGACTGCACAAATATGTGTGCATATTGTGCTGGACACGGCTGCAGTAATCTGCGTGAAGACTCCGATGAGGAAGAAGAAGACGAAGAAGAAGAAGAAGAAACACAGGACTTTCCAGAAGATACACATTTGCAACTTCAATAGGCTTATTGTAAATTTTAGTCTTAAAAAATTCTGAGACCTCTCGTTTTGAATTGCAGAGCTCATCGACGATCCTGAGGAGGCCCCGCCACGGATGCATCGACGTCTCCGATAATTATGTATTCCTTATACTTGTTCGTTCCTAGTCTTACCAGTACAGATATGTATTGTTCATTCCTCTAATTTTTATAAGACGTACAATATGTACGTATATACATAAGTTATTCTTTCCACATTATATAATTCTTTAAGCGTCTACCTCATTACGGTAGTACACCTTCGTGCCAATGAAAATGAACCAAAGCGTTGTATTTCAAAATAACGTTAACTTGATTATATTAGCTATCTATTTAAAACAACTCAGTGTATTTTTTGCTTCTTGAATCCTACAAAAGAAATCAAATCATTTTTTTTCAATTAACATAAAATTGTCGTAAGAAGCATGCATTGAGTGTTGGGAACAAAGGCGGCAGGGTTGAGGGGGGGGGGGGGGTAGATGGATGAGTTGGGATAGAGTGCCGTACTTATTTGTGAAGAAAACAGAAAACATCATAGGTCTAACACATGACTAAGCATCTCTAGGAAAAGAAACACAAAAACAAGATAAATTCGGTAAATCCGGGGTACGCGATTTATGGCCATTGTAGCCATAGTCCAGGCAACGAACACCGTGTTTTCGGACTTTTTAGGCTATTTTACAGTGAATAATTAATTGTATCATCACTGATAATTAGCTGCATGTATGTGACTGCATTTTGGCATGGAGCTGGTCATATTTTGTCAAAATTCGGATTTTTTATCTAAAAAAGCGCAAAAAAACATTTTTTTACAGTGTACCAATTTTGTTTTCCCTGGGTACCTAAAATATTATTCTGCATATAAATAAATATTAATAAGCCAAAAACATCCAGATTCTGACCACTGGTTCGTGGTTTATAAGCGTTCCAGGAATATTCCAGGTTTCTCCAGGTTTTTCCAGGATATTTCAGGTATCCCAACAAGGAGGCCGTGGGACTTTAAGGATTATCTTATTTAAAGGTACTTACAACTATTTTTTCATATCCGGACTTGTTATTCTAAATTTCCGGGTTAAACTCTAATTGCAGTGGGGTATTGTTTCCATGATAAGTTTGCGTATGAACTTTGTCCTGTGGCTAACTCTGTTACTGCATTTGCCTTGGAATAGAGGGTTTTTATCAGTGGTGGCAATTGCTGGACCGGCATTTCTACCGTACATGAGTACCTTCCTAAAGAAATAAATGAAGAAGAGAGAGGTTCATTTTAGGTTATCATATTTTGCAGAAACTGTCCTAACAAGGGGAGGATACAATGCTTGGGTCACCGATTCGAACCATCTTTAGTACACGTCTAGGGCATGACTAGGCGTATACCAGGTGCAAGTAGTAAGGTGCGCTTCTCAGCCGATTCCGAGAAATTAATTATTAATTATTTGTAATTGCTGTAGCGCGTTCATGTACGTTGTACGTTAGTATGAAGCCAAGAAGCTCATGGTGCAGCGGTAAGAGCCTTGCTTCGAAAGCGTGGGATCACTGGATCAAATCCTACCGATGACCTTTTTTTTTTTGTAAACATAGTTAATTCGTACAACAGTAGGTGTCGTGAATAATGTTCATTTTGCAGTCAATTGTAATAACGTGTTATGTGAGCGGGAAATGGGAGTGGGAATAAATCTTACAGGAGATTACATCCTCGTCACGGAATTTGAATGCGGTCCACTTCCATCGGCCTTCGTAGGCATCGGCACATCACTATAACGTGTAATCGCACAATTATTCCCACTCTTATGATGTTGCTACCTCAAGAGCCAAGGAACAAATGCGGCATTCAAAGTTTCCTGGGTGAACCGTTTATCCTCCTGCCCACCGTTATCGTTAGTTTGTGTGCAGGTGACCTCGCCAGTTCCGAACACTTTCCAACTGTAGCAACAGAGTAACGAGAAGGCAGTGCGAGAACAGAATAACAAAAAGGCAGTGCGAGAGTACAAATATCAAGTAGGCATGTAATGTGTCCTTATTAGCCCCAAGTTGGTAGCGACAAATGTAATGTGTTTACTTGGGCGGTCTGTTCACCAGAAAATACTACTGCTAAGTTTGATCTATGTTGGGTGCCAAGCCAGATACACTGTGTTCCAAGCTAAATTTATATACTTAATATCGACCCCTAGCGTGAGTAGAACATATGAGAAACTCTTAATGACTAGGCCGTGGGATGATTGGATCATCAACCCAGACAACATTTGATTGTGGAGAAGGATGTGGTATTACAACTATTGCTACCTACTGGAATCAAAGAATCTACTTTGTAAAAATTGAATTTAATATACTTAGAAAACATGATAGCATCTTGAATAAAATTAACACTATTAACGGAGCATACTACTTTAACCATTGCCACGAACAAAATTACTTAATACGCCGGTCGGGAGAATAACGTGAATTTAACTTATATCCAAATTTATGCTTAAAGAATTTATATTGGCCCTATCGAAAAACAGAGAGTGTGTGTCGTAGATTACATGAGCTTACCAACGGAAAACATTGTCTCCCACGTGCTTGAAGTCTCGTTGCGTCTGATGTTCTTCATTGGAGTTGACGGCGTCAGGTTCTTCCTCGTAGGTTAGAAGTAATCGTTATTGCTTGTGGTGGAGTATAGTCCATAAACCACAACACGTCGTCTGCCTTAGCACTGCAAGACGCGTGGAACCCATGATCTGATGTGATCAGTGGAGTTAGCGTGAATAAATTGTCCCACTTGGGACTTGTGAACAGAGTACGTGTTTACTGCACCAAGCGTAAAGTCTTAATGAAAGTCCTTCTTCAACCAGCGCGTTCACTATATGGCCTTCCAGCTTCTCCCACCAGATTCTAGTTTCACACTCGGCCTCGCTGCTTCGACCAATCCGCGTGCGTCACGTTTCTCGCCATGCCCGACCTACGTTGCTTCTTCTTCCTTGATTGGCTGGTTACCTCACGTGGCTCTTCGCGCCATGAGGTTCCTTCCCCTGGACAAGAAGCATCCCTGTACATTTCCGTTTTACCGGGCAAGACGTAAATCATACCTCGTTTTCTTGGTTTGAAGTGTTCCCTCGGATTTCGTAATTCTATTGTACTCCAATCTATTCTTGTATTGAAATACCCAGTGAGTCACACACCACTCTCTCTTAGCCCTAATGAATAAAATCCCGTCTTTACATAAGAAATGATTTGCCGTGCAATTTATATATTGGAATCGTCCAATATAGATACGGATTTCTACTAGTAGAAATCCTATCTGTAATCTTCCAAATTTAAAAGCTCCAAAAAAATGACGTAATAAATATTAATAATAATAATAATAATAATATGAAATATAAAATTGAATAAACTGAAATAATTTAACTTGGCCGGATTATCGCCGCGTTTAACAAATATGATATAGTCCAACTAACTTGTGTTAGTGGCATAAAACCTCCTAGAAAAACATGTTACAGGCAGTGAAGAAAAAAAATGTCTTGGAATTGTTATGTATTATGAGTGTGTAAAAAAATAGAAATATATGTGTGTTGATGAATGTCATGAATAGTAAAAACGGTAACACAACCAATACCCATAGCATGAGACAATATTTGTGGGGTAAGGAGTGGTCTGATGGTTCACTGACGTGCAATGAACGGAACAGACTGGGCCTTCAGTGTATAAACGTATACATATAAATAGAGTACACCTGACCATTTATAATACCAATGTATTTGCAATGCCCCAATTGTACATTATGTAATGTCACAAACGTTCAACCCCATACGATGATTTCAGAATCCCTTCTTCCCGCTCACAGAACACGTTATTACAATTGACTGCAAAATGAACATTATTCATGACACCAACAGTTGTACAAATTGCCTATGTTTACAAAAAAAAAAAAAAAAAGAGAGGCTCACCGGTGGGATTCGAACCAATGATTCCACGCTTACGAAGCAGGGCTCTTACCGCTGAACCATGCGCTCCTTGGCTTCCAGTTAACGTACAGCGCACATGAATGCGCTACAGCAATTACGAATAATTAATAATTAATTTCTCGGAATCGGCTGAGAAGCGCACCTTACTACTTGCACCTGGTATACACCTAGTAATGGCCTACACGTGTACTAAAGATGGTTCGAATCGGTGACCCAAGCATTGTATCCTCGCCTTGTAAGTTGATTTTGATGGAGTGACTAGATAAATGTTATGTGCAAGTGGAACCATTTCACAATATTTTGTAAATTTATTTTCTTTTATATTAATCTATATTAGATACAGTAATACAGTTGATCATGACTTCAGTTACTTCCTGACTAGCTCCATTATAACTTTTAGGAACTCTATATAGGGTCCTCTATCCACCTAATTTATAAGCATATTGGTTATTTTTAAATACAGTAAGTTTATTCTTTGTTAAATAAGCTACAGATGTTTTTAATAAATACGATAATTTTCATTTAATTCATTGTATTACAGTTGAACTTCAAACTTGAAAGGACAAACTATAAAAAAGTGTGGACAGGCTTCCAAGAAGTGACCAAGGGTAGACTGTCTTTCAATTGTTGTTTATCCGTTTTTGGGACTTACAACATATTAGTCATCAGCCCTATAATTGTGTGCGTGTTCGATTTGTCTGATAACCTGTGTTTCTGTGATGACTGCAGTGCTGTGTATAACTATAATTATTAAAATCGGGGATGGTCCAGGACTTGATACAAGGTACTATACCTGCATTTGCTGGAGGTAGTGAGGACAGCCACTGTCAGTACCAGGATTTGAACCTCCAATCTCCGGACTACTGCAGCTCCCGATCAGGGTCGGGGTGAGCAATTTAACATGTTTGGCTATGCAGTGGGGTGGTATCTTGCTCATTGGGATATTGTCTACTGTGGTTACCATAGGCTCTCACAGGGCTTAGGTTCCCGTATTGAATGATCAGTTTTATTTATCCATGAGTTGGCTGTAGTAAGGAGGTAAGACAGGAATGCATACTGTCAACTTACCTGTTCAACTTATATGTTGAGTTTATTATGAGAAATGTTCAATAGAATGAATCCTCTTATAGATTAAGATTTAAGACAAGCGGTTAGAATGCTGATCACTCCACTCTGACAGCAGAAAGTAGGGATGATTTGGAGGATGTCATAAATACAGTTAAAGAGCTGAGTGAAAGAATGGGAATATTTCTTAATATTATAAAGACAAAGACTCTAACTGCAGATTTACTATCAGATATCACAAAAGAAAATAAGGAAGTCATCAAAGTGGTGGGCTCATTTTTTGTGTGCTGCTATCAACCATGTCATACTAGCTCTACTAGTCCCAAAATTTGCTATAGATTTTTAGTCAGCAGGGCAGTGTTCAAAGTCCTAGATAAGATCATCAGATGCTCAGATGTTTATATGCAAAAGGTCAGAATGGTTAAAACACTAGTATCATCATCATCATCATTTCCCTTTATCCAGCTCCTGCCGGGTCGGGGTATTTATGGCACTTCTCCACTTTCCTCTTTCCTTCCACCATTCTTCTTCCACGATCCTGTCCCAGTCCAGATTTCTTTTTCTTACGCTGTTCTTCACTGAATCGATCCACCTTGTTCTAGGTCTTCTCCTTGCTCTCTTACCCTTGCACTTGGCCTCCAGCATCTGTCTTGGTATTCTATTTTCCTCCATCCTCTTTACATGTCCAAACCACCTTAGTTTATTCTTCTCAATTCTCTCATTTAGTTTTCCCATCCCAACTTCCTTCCTAACATCTTCATTCCTCACTCTGACTTTCCTTGTCTTTCCTATCATACTTCTTAGGAATTTCATTTCACTGGCTTGGATTCTACTCTCTTGCCTGCTTGTCAGGGTCCAAGTCTCAGCTGCATAAGTTAATATGGGTACATAGTTGCTTTTCCTTGGTACTTCCTTATCCCAAACAAGTTTTCTTACACTTTGATAGAATGCATTGCTCTGCTGTACCCTCCTGCCAATCTCCATGTCCAACCTACCAGTTTGCATCAATTCACTTCCTAGGTATTTGAACGTGTCCACAATTTCCAAACTCTGACTTCCAATATTCACAGTGCCCTTTCCTTGTCTTTCCCCTCTTGTCATCAACATGGTCTTGCTTTTCTCTATACTGATTTTCAGGCCATACTTCTGAATATTTTCGTTCAGTGCATCTAGTTGTTTTTGCACTTCTTCGGTGTTCCTTCCCCAGACCACAATATCGTCTGCAAATAATAGTAACTTCATTTCTTTATGTCCATATGCTTCCTTTGTTTCCTTTACAATTTCATCCATCACCATTATGAACAAGAGGGGTGACAGCACACTCCCCTGTCTTAGTCCAGTCTTGTTCCTAAACCAATCTGTCTTTCCAACTGGGGTCAGTACCCTGCTAACACAGTTGTTGTACATTGCTTGCACCATTTCCAACATTTCTCTTCCCAGTCTCTTCTTAACCATGGTTTCCCATACCTTCTCTCTGGGGACACTATCATATGCCTTTTCTAGGTCTATGAAAGTCATGATCAAATCCTCTCCATATTCCCAGTTCTTTTCCATCACCTGCCTCAAGCTAAAGATTGGGTCCACTGTGGATCTTCCACTCCTGAAGCCATACTGTTCCTCTTGCAACTCTCCTTCCACCTTTCTTCTCATTCTTTCTAATATCCATTCCAGTATTTTTACTATCTGTGATAAGAGGGTGATCCCTCTATAGTTATCACACACCTTCTTGTCCCCCTTCTTAAACACTGGTATTATTAGCCCTTTCTCCCAGTCTTCTGGTACACATTTCCGTTTCCACACACACTTTAAAACACTAGTATATTCCATAATAACATACAGTTGTAAAAGCTGGACCATAAAAAGTGAGATAGGAGACATTGATGCATTTGAGTTATGGTGACATCGAAGTATTTTACTTATACCTTGGATAAATAGTGGATAATTCAGAAGATTAAGTCAGATCTTTCTCTTGAGGCATTTATTACAAGATTACAGTTGTCATACTTAGGGCATATTATGAGTTGGTCTGATTCCTTGGAAAGAATTATTGTACTTGCAAAAGTGGAAGAGGCTTGGAGACACATGAACTAGTACTGAAGTGGATCAGTTCCATCTAGGATACATATTGAATGTATCACTGGAAGATCTGAAAGGCTTTGTGGAAAATAGAAACTTCTGGAAGAACTTGGACCATGAATGTTTAGCTTCTGCAGACATTCCTGGATCAAGTGATCAAAATATACTGTACATACATGTTATTAACATTCAATAGTTTCTGGCAGGAGTTTATTTTTTGAATAAAGGCTTCCCAATTAGTTTTGAACATGCAGAGTCCTGTATTTTTTTTTTAGAATACAACATGAATCAATTTAGCATCTCAAATAAGTATCATGGCACTTTTTCTTCTTACGAGAGACTATATACTGTTAAATCAACAATTTTATATCATATCAGCTACAAATGAGTTATCAGTACGTCATATAAAGTGTTATTTAACTTTTAAGAATGTACATAATAAAATATAGACAGCCTATGTAGGATAGGTAAAAGAAAACAGGATGGTAGCCAGAATCCTGTATGAAGATACCAGCATGTAAAGACATCAACATTTCAAAGCTCCCATATGTACTGTAAACTCTGCAGTTTTATCTCATTAAAGACTTGGTATAAAATACAGAATTGCTATCTAGTGAGAAGAAATATGAAATGGTAGACCCACTTACCATATCCACGTTTTTGAGGATAGCCCAAGTGAGTAGCACCTTGCCAATCTCCACAAACTTGTGTAGTAGCTCTTGTTGTTGAAGAGCATTGAATGCCTCCTCGGGCTTCATGTGGATCAGCTCCAGCTGGGGGTACTGTGAGCGTTTAAAGAAATAGTAATCTCGCACGTACGAGGAAGGGTTGTGAATCTGGCCTGCCAATTTCAGACATGAAGAGATCATATTTTAATATAAGCCCAGCATATCCAACATTGCTGGGTTCATATGGTATAATAACAAACAACAAAACTATTTATTCATGTGACCGCAATGCTCCCGATAATAGCCATGACTATGTTGGACTATGTGTACCTCGTGTGACCAGCACTCATGTATTCAACAGATTCTACATTGTACATAGTTAGAATTAAGTGATGATTAAGAAGTGGAGTTAGGGTAACTACTGTACAAAGACATAAACCAGTTAAGAGCAAGGATGGTTCTCCGCCCACTTGGCCACTAATCCAGCTGCCAAACCAGAACTTAATACATGGGGATGATGGTCATGACATTCCTAGCCTGAAAACCTATTACAATGAACAAAATCTCCAATATTTGTCCTTCCAGATGAATGAGCTGCCCTCCCTATTTCTACCCAACATCATTCATAATTAAGAGACATATGCAGTCAGTTGGCACACTAATTCTGAAAAAGTGACTAAGGAGATGATATCGTGTGATTTCTTATATGCTTGATTGAGCCACATTCACTGAAAAGAAAAGTACACGGCCATTGGCTACATTAATAAAATTATTATTTAAAAATTAACACAATATTCTCAAAAGTTTACCAGAAACGAGAATTTTGTTTACACCTAATGAAAGCAGAGGATTTATTCCAGAGGATAAACTGATATACAGTAGATATTACAAAATCCCAAATTTCAATTTGGATACCGTAATGTTTTGGTGGTTATTCGGCTGTCCCCCTTGAGTTTTTCATTAAATGTCAGCATGAGATGTTGTGGTGTCTTCCGTAATAATGTGGAAATATCTTTGATCTCCTAGATGACAAACACAGAGTGCACCTGTGTGTCTAAGTATGAACCTGACTTAGAATTTTGTATCAAAGTGCTATACAATATACTTCAGACATCAAACAGTACATGACACTGTCAAACAATTACAAAGTGATAGGCAAAATGCTTTTGGGCAAAACTGGAATACAGTTTCTATTGGGAGGGAGAACAAACTAGCAGAAAACTTTCCCTTAAAGAGCTCGGAATGTTGCAGATAGTCAAGCCTACTTGTATCGTTCATTGTTCTACAAAGTTATTGACAATATTGACAAATGGACACAAGATATGGCTTGGTTTCAAATTTTTGTTTCTTTCAGCTTTTGCGTCGATGAAAGTAACATTTGAGCGGCTTCGGTGGCGTAGTCGGTAGCGTGCTGAGCTTCTATGCCCAAGATAACGGGTTCAAACCCGGCCGAAGCCATTGGATTTTTAAGAGCGTTAAAAATCCCTCAGTATGCCTTCCTTCGGAGGGGAAGTAAAGCCAGCGGTCCCATGTCATTGATTTATGGCATGTTAAAGAACCTTCCACTAATTGCACCTGTGTGAAGCTAAATTGGATAGGTTAAGAATGTAAACAACACTCTTAGGTTTCTACGTTCGTTGCCAAGAGCTGACTGCGGTGGCGTCTAGTATCTAAGTTCTGAACTTGGCCTAATAGTCGTTGACGGTGGTGCTTGGCGGCAAAAGTAGGAACTATTTGAAAAATTCTAAGTTGCAGTACTTAAATTAAAAAACAGATAACACACACTAATACAGTCATCACAATTAACACCGGTTATCAGACAGATTCTACACACACCCAAAGTATATGGGGCTACATGACCGCGTTATCGCAGTCCCTAAACTTAAGAACCAACCAACCAAAGTAACATTTACAGATGAAATTCTTAAATGTGAACTAATAGTGAAAAATTCTTAGTTTACCTGTAGACCTTTATAGGTTGCCTAAGTTCATTAAAAACAATGACTTAATTTTGGGATTTAAAGAATGGCTAAGCTGATTCTAACCATACCAAGAATAACTAGTTCTGTTGAGCACTCATTTTTAGCTCTGAAACGAATACACACACATCGAAGGTGCACAAAAGGTCAGGATAGACTTAGTAATTTAAGTGCCATAGCAATTGATAAAGGTATACTTCAAGAATTAAGACTCAAAGATTCACTTTTTGGCATGGTAATATATAAGCTTTTGTGCAAAGAGGAAAGAATCGAACTAATTTACAAATGAAGTCGTAACCTTCAAAAACATACAAGTCATATTTAATTTATATTTTAACTCCCATAAATATGACCTGTAAACATAAATAACTGCTGTAATGTCTGATACCGCTTTTAATAATACTATCTTTTAGATTTTCCTCTTGTTATATTAAATATTCCAATAATAAATGTATCCATGTGAAGTAATGTGAATTATTTAGTAATTAAATTATAGTCAAAGGATTGAAAAAGTAATTAGTCCCCAGTTTTTAGGAAAACCCAATGGCGGCATAACGTCTAATGACTAAAAACGTTGTAGGTACACCTTTTTGTCATGCGAATCTCAATTGTCTTTACATTACAGAGGTTCAAAACTTACGTGTCTTATGGTCCACTAGAAAGAATTCTTTGTGGCGGATTTCTGCAATACCAAAGAAATCCAAAGATTCTCTTAGGATCTGACAAAACTGAGTATCTTCTTGAACTGGGAACTGGGATGGAATACCACCAGCATCAGGTTCTAAAAACAAATTATTATTTGCAGTTCAGTGTTTGAAAGTGCAATAGTCTTCTTATGTGTAAGAAATACAATATTACGATTAATAGAGTGAATATTCATTAAAAATTCTTTGCTAACCTTGAGGTCCATGGACTATGATCTTTTTGGCAGATGGAACATTTGCTGTCAAGAGGATAGAGGCATCACACTGTTCTTTCCTAAGTATCTGCTTCAAATCCTTAAACATGATCCCATGAACACTGTGGACAACCTGAAAAATTAAAAGAATAATGCAATACAGAATTTGCACAAACATCCAGTTGATGGAGTAGAAATGGAAGAAGCAGAAGATGATGATTTCCAGTAATTTGGCAATGTTGTAACCCAAGATAACCAATCCTCCAGTGAAATTACCAACAGGGTTCAACAGAAAGGAGCTCAGTTTTAACACCAAAACAAGAATTTCCATATCCTATGCTATCACCCCCCACCTAAAAAATCTCTCACTGAATCTAATTGGTCAGAAAGAGAAACTCTTCTTCACTCATGACAATATTGCCACGAGTTAGAACAAATAGTTTCTTTGTATACAGGATCTTGTTTTTCACTGATTCTAGTTTTCACTATAGAAATGTTATTAGCAAATGGAGGATTTGCACCACTTGTTCATGACCCTATCTTTATATTCCTGATATCCACCCCTTAAAACAACAATAACTAACTAACTAATGAACGAACTATATTCTTGATACAGTTAGGAAGTATCTAAATTGGTGAACCAAAGCCAATATGTGAGTATATCAGACTCATTCCCACACATACGCTTAAGCTAAAATACACAAGAATATGACGAGCACTAGGGCTCATGGAAATGGCAAAGATCATGACAAACATCAAGCTATGTCTGGACTTAAATTTCAACTCATGCTGAATTCCAAGTAGCTGAGAAGCTCAAATGAAATACAGTTCTGTCATATAGGTGTGCAATAATGACAGCAGTCATATAGCAATGGATGTAGAGTCCTCAATGTCTCTTCTTCATTGTATACCTTCACCCAAAATTCATCAGTCTTCAAGACTAGCACCACTGATGACTGCATTTGATGTTACAGTGGTTGAATATTATTTGAGAAGTAGCCGAG
The DNA here is from genome assembly GCA_946902985.2 of Meconema thalassinum. Taxonomy (NCBI): domain Eukaryota; kingdom Metazoa; phylum Arthropoda; class Insecta; order Orthoptera; family Tettigoniidae; genus Meconema; species Meconema thalassinum. The sequence continues at coordinate 1,852,484,442 of OX336388.2, forward strand.
TGTTCAAGACTACTCAAAACAGAGTCGAAACTTACAAACTGTGTTTACAAAAGACCATCATAATCATATTGGTATATCTGGACAAATCTAGACTGGTATACGAGCTGGCAAGAGGAACGCTCTTAATACCGGTAGAAGACCTCAAAATGTTACTACTACTACCAGCTGCAAACAGTTACAGAAAACTGCTTCAAGATCTACAGAATAAAAGACTAGACATACTGTACAGCATCCCAGGGGTATGCACCCCTTGGAGACCATCCCCCCAACATCTGGCTAAATCCCCTAAAATGGCAACCCTTGGAAAGCCGGGGCAACATCCATTAATACTGTAAGGACAGCTTGCTACTCCATAAAGCAGCTCAAGCCTTACGTAATCATTACACTCAGCGACATAGTACTAACTGGGCCAATACATTGCTGACAGGAGGGCGTCTGAAGGTATAAGAAGACGTCCTAATGAGGTCAAACTCTCTCTCCATTGTCAGTGCTCCATCAAGACGGCCGAAGCTACGCTGGTGTCAACCGAGGTGAGTCAGTCAATCGTGTTCAGAGTTCCTATTTATGTAACCTGCACCCACAACTTGTATCACATTATAAACATAATTTCATTCCCTACAAGGGACTCACACAAAGAATATCACAGACCAATAAAACACTTGGTCCACACTCTACACTAGCATTACTGTTATACGCCTCTTTACATCCCAACGCCCTTCCTTACTCCCGTCACAGTCAGACGTGACACACCGTAGTAATAACGCCAACTCAGACGTCATTGTATTCCTCACAGCGGCTCGCGTGCTCAAGTGAAGCGCGTGCCACCCGGCTGATACGGGCAGAGTCGATTACATAACAAGCAGTCAGCTGAGCGACTAGTACAGCGACCCTTTGCAGTGGGTCCCATCCCCTCAAATACTACCACATTATTTATAGGAACGCCCCCTAGTTCCTAGCACACCACAACACACTACACTGGTCAGCTTGCCCTGTCAAGGGGAGCTACCCTTCTTTAGGCACAAACTCATAAATTAGTACAGCAACTCTCCCTTTTAGATCCACCCCCAAATAAGGGATCTAAAACACTGGTGGAGGCGCCGTCCTACGCATAGAGAAAAGGGACTCAACCAACGAGCCCTCGTAGGTAAAACGACCCCTTCCGTACCGCAAAAAGCCAAGCAAATTAGTGAGAAAATTTTTCCCCCAGACAAAAAGCACCATTTTTTTTTGTGTGCTCCAAATTAGCTACACAGGGGAACTTCTTAATAAACCAACCCCCTAACCCCATACAGAATCAAAGAAATATAAGAATACACTGTCAAACACGTACAGACTTTTTTTTATTCTTATTGTAGGCCCATACACTGCAGTCAGAATGGCACCTCATGCAGAGATTGCAAGCCATAGAGGCAATAGGGGTACGCCAATATTATTAACATTATTGTTCAGATGCCAAGGGCACATACAAGGCCGGCAAACACAAATACGGGCACTCCAAACAAAAATCGGGGCAATACAGGGCAAACAGCCATACACCCCGTCAGAGGGTAGGACAGCGCGATTAAGATGCGCACATACACTCTTGAATCACATACATGAACACCTCAATAGGTTCCATATACAAAGAAACAGAATATACCGACAATTAATCACCACACATGGTCCCGTAATAGATAATGCAACCCTCGAGAGAATGAGGGTGCACTACACAAGTTTACACGCCCAATACAGGGAGCTAATTCGCGTCCAAGCGCTTCTCCAACTAGCGGCCACAAAACAATACAGAGCACAGAAACATTAATACATTAATACAGTAATTTGCAAGCAGGCCATGAGCCTCAATAAGGCAGTACACCCAAATTTGGGACAAATACCGTGAGCTACAAGCCAATAAGGCCATTTTTGAGTTCATGGTAGGGCCATCAGCCCACCCGAGAGAGGACATAAGCGTGGATACGCTGACTCGACAATTTGCGAGGATGTCCCTCTCGCCACGTACTGCCACAGAATGGAAGGAGTTCGCCGTGGCCACAGTCAAGAAGACGGCCTGGTTAGGCTCCAACTTACTACAAAATAAACCTAACACAAACACACGTCCTTCAGCTCCGGATCGGAAGGCAATTTTGCCAAACCGAGGGGCAGAGCCTAGAACAATCCCCTCGGAACAGAGGGACGAGAGGGAGTTGAAGCCAGGGCCATTAAATACACATGATATAACAGAGGGACAACGGGACGTAACCACGTCATGGGCAGACGACATAGAGCCCGCCCTACAGTATATAAAGCCTACATACACGTACACAGATAGGCTAACACATTGGCAGGAGTCGGCCGTGGCCACAGGCCGAAAAACGGTCAGACTACACGCCACCACATTGCTAGGCCGGACACAAGCCATTAAGCGACCTTTACCGCCAGTTCAAAGGGCAAATTTGCCAGAACAAAGGCGAACACCGGTATTAGGCCCTCAGGGTGCACGATATACGCACGAACATTTTGACAGGGCATTACCACACAGTACACGGGGATTAGGAAAGGTGTTCTCACCTACCCCACAAAACCACGCAGGCAAATATATACACACTCCCGTAAAATCTACTAGGGCAGCGTCAAGCACAATTAGGCCCTCGAATACAGGTACATTTAAACCTATAGACACGCGCTACGGTGGGAGTAGGCCAAAGCTTACTTTGCTAGAAATTCCGCCGGAAGGTAGCAAAGGAACACCCCAGTGGATTCCAGAGGCCTATAATCTAATAACAGGGCAAAACCCTTCACCTTTCTGAGCACTGAAGCTCGAAAGAGGATAATGACTTCCACCAGGGCCACAGAAATAAACTAACATCGCTAACACCAAAATTATAGGCCACATAAGTTCTTTCACACGGGGGCGATAAGAAAATGGTCCAACAAGTACATAATAAACATGAAATCGCATATTTTTCTTTCTTATTTTATGTATATACAGTGCAATATAGCCAAAGTAGAAGGAACAATTCTAAATCCTTCTTGTTTTTTTTTTCGGAACCATGGCATTTTTCTCTCAGGCCATCAATGGTTATTGGGCGAAGTGATTAACGCCATAACGTAAAGTCTCTAATATGCTAAGCCAAGTGGAAGCCAAGCAGGCTTCAGGCCGAAAAAGAGATATTTTGAACACAACTTAAGCATAAAATCACAGCATAAAGCTTAAGTGAGTCTTTCTAAGTAGAAATGACTAAACGTTCTATGTTAGGGTTCCACAGTTTGATAGATTCTCCTGTTGCGGGCGAAAGCCGTAAGTGTGGCAGGAATTAAGAATCTCAAACTAACTTCAAAAATTTGGTGAGGTGTGCTTTAGCCAACTGAAAAGCCCAATTGCACATCGAGACGAGACACTGTCATTTTGGTGAGTTACAATTACTTTGAAGGGCAGGTTTCACTCCCATAGTGCACTGGCTTTGCTCGTGACGTGGATACAGGTATAGCAATTACGTCTTGCAATGGCCTTCCTAATGTGTACTAGACAGTGTCGGTAGATTCCCCTGAGACGTAACCAGTTTACGGTAGTACTCACGTTACCTAAATGGTAAATACTACACTCAGGTCCCAAGCACATTTTTATTTTTTAACATTTTTTATGGTGTTCACGACATAATTTTTAGACATAGGTACACGTAAAGGCGGAAATACTGCCAAAAGGAAAGGAAGTAATCCCACGGGCAGGCGTGAAAAGAGGGCCAAGAAATAGCCCACTGACCGCGCCGGGATACGATCCTAACACTCACCAGAACTGTCCCGGAGACACAACCTTCATGGTGCCGGAAACAATTACTCTGGGTAAAAGGCGGTCTCCAAACCCGCAACCTTCTGAATACCAGGAATATAAGGTTGAGTAGATATCCAGTCCTAGAATAAGGATAATGGGACAGCTAAGACTAATTGGGACAGTCCCACTAACAGCGGGTCATAAACGAAAAACAATACAATCGCCTCTGGCATCTGGTCACCAAATACGCGACTAGCGGACCAGACACACTCGCGTACAACGCATATGGGATTTCCGAAATGAAATGCCATGGCCTGTGGTTTGGATTCCAAGTAAAACGGAAATCCCCTGGAGCATGAGCTACAAATCAACGGTCATATTAAACCACAGAGTTTTTTTTTTTCTACAGCGAGAGAGGCACTGCTAGCAATCATTATAGGCAGCAATCAGGTACACACACACACACGTGCAGAAAACTAGGACGTGGGCAGAGCATGAAACAAATGAAAGCACACAACATCGTAATTCAACACCGTCGTATCAGCTGTAACATACTCCTCAATGAGCAAGACTGCTCGACGCAGACAAGCGAGCCAAAGCCTACTGGACAGAAATCAACACATCATTCACGCCCGATTTAGAGACCCTATATCTTCCAAAATTACACTACGAGGGGAATTCAAAAACGTACAAACTCTACACAAGTATGCCTGCTTTCATATGCGCATTGCACAGCCACGGAAACGTGCCATATTATAAGCGGCACGGAAATGATCACACCAAGTCTTTACAGACAACCGGATTCGAACCCATGACCACACACCACACGCGTACCAAAAACTAACTATCCAATGGTATTTTTGGTACACGGAACACAAGCAAAGACCACACTGGGAAAGCCCCAAGCCCTGTCACACAACGCAAACATAAAACACAGAGAATGACATAAGGTCACGGGTCTGAGTTCCAGTGAAAATTTAGACGCAAAGGAGAACAGCTATTCAGGCGTCCAATCATACTGAAATTGGCCCAGACAAGTGCATGAACAGGGAATACTACATTTCCTCCCACCAAAAGCCAGACATAAAATTTCGAATTACACCAGGCATAGAGGAATACATTTCACGAACACAGGTAGGAAAATTTCGCAAGACACAGGTCTTAGAGAACAATGGCCACACGACGTCATTACCTAACTAGGGCGAATTGCTACATTAGGCTAGGAATCCAAAACAATGACCACACTTGCATACTTGCAGAATTGCACATACCAATTGCTGACTGCAGACTATTCACACTGCAATACTGCGGTGACGAGACACTATTGCGTATAGCCCGTGACCATGAAATTACACACACATAACAATTATAACGCCATACATTTTTTTTCTCCACACTGCAAAATCATTTGGCAATGGACAAGACGTGACACAGCGAAACTTATCTTGGGCCTATAGGGCACGGTCGCAAGGGCACGTTGGCAAGCCACGGGCGCCTTCTGCCCACAAAGGCGATACATATTAGGACTTAGCCTCATAACAGACCAACCGTCCGCGTGGTGTAGCGGAACGTAGTCACACACACACACACACGCACTCACCAATTAGGAGCGAACATAGGGACTTTGAGGAAACAGGACCTCTCCTTAATAACTTCTTTTCGCGATTCTATTCCCCAAATAAATCATTACAGATGACTAGCACATGACCAGTCGCATTACGACCACTGGCCACATCTACACTGCAAATGGCCGACCAGATTAGGTCATGCAGCCCTACTATCCCAAGGCGCGGATAGAAAGCCAACATGGACCAAGGGAGGACGACAGGAGAACAGGCTACCAGCGTACCACCTTACTCCCTTCCCATAACCTTCTCAAGCCTGACATAAACAACGCAAACACATCTACACGACCATAAACAGCTACACTACATTACAAAATACACACTGGGGTTGATGGACTTCATGCGTTTAAAGAGCAGGCAAGCTACGCCTTGAGCCCCGTTGCACCGCCTGAGTATTAGAGGTGGCTCAGCAAACATTAAAAGAAGCATAATGCGCCTCTCCAAATGAGGGAGGAGGCCATAGATACATATTAACCATGCTTTAGTACTTAAGCTCTCCCGCATGAAAGGAACATATGGTATTATGCCCCATCCTACACCTATCCGTACATGAAGGCAGAAACTTCATATCCAGACTCATGCATGAGTATCCCATCCAATTACCAGGGATTTTAATATCAAACCTGCATGAAATTTCGTATTTTTGCAATCCCGGGAATTACCTCCCCACTCCACTCACTATAGAAGCATCCCAGTGCCACCACCGGTTCTAGGCCACCACTAACGTGGAACCCAAAGGTGCGCAAACCCTTCCTACCATGCTTTAAGCCCACTCAACAAATAACTACCCCCAAATCCTAATAACAGGGTACCTGACATTACAGACCCTACTAACACCTCCATTAAGGTAAAGAAGGCATTATTGCTGGGAAGCTGACATAGCGATGGTAGGCCAGAAGTAGCCTATGTACTTAGAAGATCTGCAACCCCGCTACACTGGAAATATTTCACATTTTACACAGAGGTTGAACCTTTCACACAGGTTACGACACATTTTCTCTCTTACAAAGGAATCTGATACGAACTGATGGTTGACAACGGTGTAAGCCAAAGGTCAGGAGAACCACACTTTGAGAGATGGGGAAGGCGATGTGGACCCTTCCCCAGTTGGCGCGACAGCGCAGCGACCTCACTTAACTGACGACTAGACCAAACAGACGAACTACGTAAGGTCAAAGCATTCGCGGCCTGGTCGGGCAAGCTCTGGAATCCTAGGTGCGCATAAACCGCCCCTGGGAGGAAGGGATGCTAAACCCACTTTGTGCCACGGTCGTCGAAGCCAAGACCTGCAGGGAGACTTTCTGAGAATGGCGGGAGAAATAGCTCACTCCGCGCCGGCCTCGGGAGCTATCCCTAGAGACGACCATATTATGACTAGACTGTTAGTTAAATTTACGTAAGTAGGACTTCCATGGCGGGGAGTCAGACTCCTATTCGTCAGGAGTGAAGCAGGATCCAAGGGTTCAGCAGGACCAATCCTAGATCCGACAAGTCCTTGCCCCGCGAGGTGAAGGTGAAGACCACGACGGTAATCAATAATGCAGAATGAAATATGAATATATATATATGGAATGTACGCGCTCATTCGGTCCTGCGCCCACGTAAATGGACGACAACGGGTCGCCAGAGTTCTTAAATGAGTAGCATAGCGGGCACTCAAAAGGGTTCAGTGGGCCAACCCAGCAATGCCGATTAAGGCGAAGAGGACTCCCCGGACGCTCACTTCCCGGAGGACACATGAATACAAATATTGCGGCCGACACAGGCGAAGAGGACTCCCCGGACGCTTTCTTCCCGGAGGATATTATGCCATTGGACCACACTGTCCAATGCCCACATAAATGGCGACGCAACGGGCAACCAGAGGGCATTCAGAGAGGGGCATTGCGCGCCCCTCACAGGAGCCAAGTGGGCGGCTCACCTACGTCAAATAGGAACAGCACACGGTTATGAACACGAAAGTTACGGCGGGCGAAACGGTTAGCTTAGTGGCACCGTAAGGCGCCTGCGAATAGGTTAATACTAGTATTAAGACCTAGAATAGATGTCGACAATAGTATTAAAACGGAGGGGACTACGAGGCATTGTTGGGTTCCGGTCCCGACAATGTACTACAAGGGCGCCCCCGCGAGAGAAATCAAGCGGCCAGCCTCCATCTAAATTTTAGTACTTAAGTCATAGTGCCATGTTAAGGTCACTTAGATGTAAGCAAATTTACTGACAGCTGTTGCTAATAATAGCACAGCACATTTCGGCTTTAGAATAAGGTCCACTCGGCATGTAAATACAGAATAGTTTTACAGTTAAGTAATTTTATCAATAAGTTAAATAAGTAAGGTAAGACATAAGGTAACATAAACCTACATTTAAGGCATTTTTTTTTTAATATATATAGATCACCGTGGAATATATCGGCACTCGGTGACTATAAATCCGTTACCGAGGTAAGCCCGACAATACTTAGGATAAACTAGATTAAGATAGGAATAATCAAAGTGGAATATATCGGCACCCGGTAACCACAATTCCGCTACCGGGGTAAGACCAACTATATATTATTTACGGCATTACGGCACCGTATAGGGTAAGCCCGGCCTTGCAGCTAAGTAACATTAATCATGTTTTTTTTTCAGTAAAAGACCAGCTTCAACCAGTACTAATATGTTTTTTTTCTAAACCTCGCCATTTTTTTTTCACAGGCATCGTCACCAGATACAGAAAACTGGTGACAGGAATTTCACTGCCATATAGCAGTGGCATATTATTTACAGCATGCCATGATGTGTACTATTTTTTTTTATTTTTCAACTTGCACTAATCCCGACACACTCGCAAACACTCACCACATTTTTCTTTTTCAGATACACACTCTAAAATGAATCTGCACAGCAGGACTGGTGCCTGTGGGGTACCAGGCTTACTGGCAGATCAACTCAATTAAAACACATAAAGCGTCAAAATGTGACGCAGAGTACGACAATGAGGGCGCAACCGGTTTGTGGCAGTGACTCTCATTGTCAAGTGTGAAAACATTCACCCACAGAGGATGCTTCACAGGTTAGGTATTAAGCACACATACAAGCGGTACGACCACCATACCGTACCAAGGAGTGGCCGTACAGAATCAGCCGTGAGACGGCAAGAGTACGTACAGACGGGTAGCGTGCACGCGAGGTACCTCATGAAAACTATAATTATAAGGGATTAGCGCGATTAAGTAGACATAAGGTCATCGTAAATTATAATTTTTCAGGATAAACTGTATACCATTATTCCACTAGACATAAGGTCATAGTAATTTATAATTTTTCAGGATAAACTTTCTACAATTATACACTATATATATTTTTGTTTGTTCACCAATATGCCAATGTCCAGCATGTGTATGATTTGTTTTCTTTCATTTTTCCTTCTTCTAACTTCCCCATTTGTCAGGGTGTTCCGTTTTTCCCACACAAATAAATACTTTTGAATATTTCCCTTAAATTATACCCTGGAACACCCATTTTTCTATTTTCTTCTACCTTTCTTATTGCAGGGAGCATTTTTTCCCTAAGATGGGGCGGGCGAAGCAATCATCCGTTCGGCCCTGGGTTTTTCCTCCCTGCACAAATATGTGACACGTCACCATCAGAAACCATGTTTTTTTTTAAACTAGCAATATGCCAGCAAATGCAAGGGCAATTTTTTTTTTACATATCGAATTTATTTTAATGTTCGATTTTTCTCAAAATGTCAATTTTTTCCCAATGTTAATCAAATCTTTCGCAAATGTCAATTTTTTTTGTTTGTTTTTTCACAATGTCAATGTATACATATATATGTAAATCCCATAACCCTCCCCTCTGAACACGGGCTCACCTCACACCCACACTTCGATACGACGCCACCAGGAGATACGAGAGGGTTTTCCAGGACCACTACGTCAACATCCCAACTTCCAGTTCCGTTCCCGTTCGCGAGGACGCGAACAAATGAAGGAAGACTCTTGTACAGCATCCCAGGGGTATGCACCCCTTGGAGACCATCCCCCCAACATCTGGCTAAATCCCCTAAAATGGCAACCCTTGGAAAGCCGGGGCAACATCCATTAATACTGTAAGGACAGCTTGCTACTCCATAAAGCAGCTCAAGCCTTACGTAATCATTACACTCAGCGACATAGTACTAACTGGGCCAATACATTGCTGACAGGAGGGCGTCTGAAGGTATAAGAAGACGTCCTAATGAGGTCAAACTCTCTCTCCATTGTCAGTGCTCCATCAAGACGGCCGAAGCTACGCTGGTGTCAACCGAGGTGAGTCAGTCAATCGTGTTCAGAGTTCCTATTTATGTAACCTGCACCCACAACTTGTATCACATTATAAACATAATTTCATTCCCTACAAGGGACTCACACAAAGAATATCACAGACCAATAAAACACTTGGTCCACACTCTACACTAGCATTACTGTTATACGCCTCTTTACATCCCAACGCCCTTCCTTACTCCCGTCACAGTCAGACGTGACACACCGTAGTAATAACGCCAACTCAGACGTCATTGTATTCCTCACAGCGGCTCGCGTGCTCAAGTGAAGCGCGTGCCACCCGGCTGATACGGGCAGAGTCGATTACATAACAAGCAGTCAGCTGAGCGACTAGTACAGCGACCCTTTGCAGTGGGTCCCATCCCCTCAAATACTACCACATTATTTATAGGAACGCCCCCTAGTTCCTAGCACACCACAACACACTACACTGGTCAGCTTGCCCTGTCAATGGGAGCTACCCTTCTTTAGGCACAAACTCATAAATTAGTACAGCAACTCTCCCTTTTAGATCCACCCCCAAATAAGGGATCTAAAACAATACCAATGGAATTCTAAGCATCAAATGCGATGTTAGACAGGAGATGGACACTCCCACTATGTGAAATGCGGCACGTCAAGACCAGGCTCGTGGCCCATGGATTTCATTATAAGATCTGCTCCAGGAAAGAGTTCCATGATCTGGATAATAATAATAATATCGTGTGGCCTCGGGTGCCAAGTGCAAGCTTTGTTAATTGACACCCGGAGGGCAGCTTGCATGTCGAATTTAATGCTCCTTGGAGCGCTATGAATGTCAAGGAGGTTAGATAGCCTATCTAAGCTCCTTGGCGCTATACCGCTTGAGAAATGAGGAACTTTGTGTTGGCGGAAAATCCCGAGATTAATTTTGCCATTATAAACTCGGCCTACTGAATTCAAATGGGTTCTTTAACATGCCAACAACGTATGACATGAGTATTGTGATTTTTGTCGCCTGGATGAAAATTGTATATGTGAACTATGTGGGAACGTATGTCAAATGTATCAAATCATCACATGCCCAAGCAGAATCATGTCAATAGAGGCATATAGCAAGGATTGATTGATTAAGGTTTCTGTTAAAATGTACACACATTCGATACAGCCACAGGTTGCAATAAAGATTATATATCTGGACAATAACAGCAATGTTTTCCTCAAATGCACATTTCCAGCTTGCTTATAATCTGCACAAAGTTTTCGTTCAAAAGTCAGAGAATTCTATTTAATTCTGATGACTATGAAAGCCTTCCAAATTAATAAAATAAAATGTTATTCTACACGAGTAAACTATCAACAACAGGTAATGTAATCAAATTAATGAATCAATGTGTTACATAATATTTATACAATTTTTCGGTTAGAAAGTAGCTTTGGAAAATGTTGAATCCCATTCCAAATTCTAAACAGTACAGATTGCTTTCTTTCAATTTGTAAAATTTTCACCAACACAACAATTTGTTAATCTGTGAACATCCACTCTACACCACTACAGAAAACAGATTGGTCAACTGAGCCACAGTAAATATCACAAATCGAATTAATGAAGCACTTCTAACAACTTCATGAAAGATTAGAGAACATAAGCTAGACACTTAAGAAGAACAGATGGATTCCAAATGAATGCAATAATATTACTGTAAGTATTCTACAGTATGTGGGTACCTACTTATACCATAGTATAGGCTACAATATTTAATGAAATATGTTTTTACATCGCTCTTATGGAATAGGGACAGCTCAAAAGTACACAAGACGTCTAGGAAATGGATTCTTGAGTTTTTACCTATTTTTCTCCTTACTTCTAAATACAAAAATACTTTACTTTTGCGAATCACACTCAAACGAGCCATATTCATGAATTTTGTAGTACGGTACCTAAAGAAACCTGAATGATATGTGAGTACCTAAAAATACCTAATTGCAGTTTGGTTCCATTTATTGCAGTACATTTGAATTTTAAACCGTAATATTTATTTTTAAACCACAAGACAGTGTTTATTCCTAGCTCTAGTTGATTGAAAGAAATCCTACCTGACAGAAAATTCAAATACTTTCAGCACTTTTCAGCTTGCTATTGTTGTCTACACTGTTAACTGTTCTCTCACTTTCCTGGTAAACCAACGGTGCGGTGCTTCAAACTTCAGAAGATAGCACGCACCGACAAAGCCGATAGATTGGATTACTTTCAGAACTCCGCCGCTGTTCACTGCTGACAAATAGCCGGTGGTTCTTGACCACTTGTCAGATCTCCGATGTTGCTCAATTGCATGCAGCTCTGTCCAGTTTCACTGCTTGTTCTCGGAGGTTACGGTGGAGACTTGTCAACCCTGTGCCACAAGCCAACAAAACCCTGGGGTCTAGCTTTGACGAAGAGAGTTGGAGAATTATATCTTTTTCTATCTGAAATCTACCTGCCAACTTGAACCTTTGCGAGATTTTAGTACAGGCGTAGAACTCTTAGTGACTAGTTGTTTTCGGTGATAATTTTATAAAAGACGTATCATTATGTAAAATATTTACACTCTTGTTGCAATCAGTTAGTTAGTTATTGTTGTTTTAAGGGGCAGAACTACGAGGTTCCCTGACCCGGTCGGCCGACCGGAAGCAGGCTGTGAATTTTCATTTTCAACTACGAGGTCATCTGCCCCTTTGTTGCAATCAGATTTTCTACTAACAATTAGGCATTAATTTTAAGCTTTGTGCAGTTTATGTCAACTTTTGCTACACTTTAAACATAAAAACCTTTTTAAATACCTATTCTACTTAAAAAAAAAAAAACAACTAGTTTAGGTTTTTGAAAACCTAAAATGACAATTTTAAAAACCTAAAAATCTGGTCCCTAGTCATCACTCATGCAATGTTACTATGATACTTGGGATTGAAAGGGAGGGAGGCCCTCGTAGGCTGCCTGGTGTTGTGGGGGCATCTGCTATGCCACTAAGTATGGGATAGATTTTATCATCGCGTAGTCGGTAGCATGCTGAGCTTCTATGCCCAAGATCGCGGGTTCAAATCCGGCCGAAGTCGTGGGATTTTTTAAAGAGCGTTAAAAATCCCTCAGTATGCCTTCCTTCGGAGGGGAAGTACGGTGGTCCCATGTCATAGATTTATGGCTTGTTAAAGAACCTTTCACTAATTACACCTGTGTGAAGCTAAATTGTATAGGTTAAGAATGTAAACAACGCTCTTAGGTTCCTATGTTCGTTGCCAAGAGCCGACTGTGGTGGCGTCTGGTAGCTAAGTTCTGAACTAGTAGTCGTTGACGGTGGCGTTTGGCGGCAAAAGTAGGAACTATTTGAAAAATTCAAAAAGTCTGCAGTCCTTACTTGAATTAAAAAACAGACAACACACACTAATACAGTCATCACAATTAACACCAATTATCAGACAGATTCTACACACACCCAAAGTACACGGGGCTACATCACCGCGTTGTCGCAGCCCCTAAACTTAAGAACCAACCAAACCAAGATTTTATCATCAAGTACAGTTCTAAACTTCTCAGCTTCTTCATTGTTTACAAAAAAGGAAGCTTGTAGTTTAACGTGACCGTTAATCTCGAGATCATGAGCCACGGGACCTCCTTTTTACGTGGAATCCGAACCACAGGACATGGCATTTCACTTCGAAAATCTCACATGCATTGACCGGGAAACGAACCCGTCATTGTTTACAGAGTTGCATCTACTTATAGAATGTAAACCAGCTATGCACTTCAGAGAACTGCGCATGACTAAGAAAGACAGCCAACCAGTTAATGGGGAATGAATAGCCAGTGCAATGACGTCCTCAGCCACATTACCTTTGTTGGAAGTCTTGGTGTGCTACTTCTCATATCAAGTAGCAACATAATCATCCCCACAAGGCTGAGTGCACCCCATTCCAGCCCTTGCATCAGATCTTAAACATCTAACCGAGCCTCCTAGGCAAGCTATGTCTATTTGTGATCACATAAACATTAAAACAATCATTGGACAGTAAATGGAGGATAGAAACATTGTAAAAAGGACAAATGCAATGATATTTAATTATTAATGTTAAACGGGAAGAACACCAGTTGCAGGATTTTGAAAATAAAGTGTATAGGAAATTTTTTGACCCCGCATCTCAATGCTGGAAAAAAGGATCAAATGAAGACATACACTCACTATCACAGCAAGCACCAACACTCAACATCATTAACTCCAGAAGACTTCAATGGGCTGGTCATTTGCTAAGGGAGATGATAGGATGGCCCTACAAAACTTTAAATAAGAACCAAGAGGAAAAAGACCAGTAAGAAGACCACAAAGTTCCTAAAAAAAAGAAATCTCCAAACTTTGTAGACATCTGAATGTGGACAACTGGCAAGAACTTGCCCAAAACAGAGTTCAGTGAAGGCAATTTGTGAGATCAGCGCGGGATCTTCGTGTCCCATAGAAGCCTTCTGAGTGAGTGAGAGTGAGTAATTGTTTTATGTCCCTTTTAACTACTGTGGCTTTTAGAGATGCCAGGGTGGTGGAATTCGCCCTGAAGAGGATATTTAACATGCCAGTAAGTCTTCCGACATGGCTCCCTTCCATTTAAGCACCCTCAAATGTCAACTGACTGTGCCAAGATTCAAACTTGCAACTCTGGGTACAGCAGGCGAGAACATTACCGCTGCATCATGCAGTCAAACACAATGATGGTAGGTGCTGGCGCAGGGAGGAATAAGAGGGAATGACAAGGATTAATATATTTAAAAAAAAGAAAAACAAGTACAGTCTACATAGCCAGATGCACTGCCATCTTCACTGCTATAGCCCCCGATTAACTGGTAACAAAGTTCTTGTCTCATCAGGAGGGTGGGTAGCAACCAGGTCTTCTGTCACTTAAAATAGTGTGTAGCGGGGGAATTCTTCAATAAGGTCTCATGTTGTGAAGTGGGTGGCATGAAAACTGGAAGGGCACAGGGTAAGAAGACTTGGAAAGTAAAAAGATAATAACAGATGAGCAATCTGAACAGCATGATGTTTAAGAAACTTACCATCCATAATATAGATAGGGCAGTGCCAATGAGCTTCTGGCCATCTTCTTGTGGAGAGCGAACATAGAACATGACATAGCCAATGATGTAGTTGTACAGAGCAAATGCAGCTTGTTGAGGAAGCTTAGGGACAAACCGCACCAAATGACGCAAGATCTTGAACATGAGATCCTGCTTTTCTCTTGTCAGTCTCTCCAAAACATATCGCAGAAACAGGGCACTGTCCTCCACCAAACAGCTCCAGATGACCTGAAAAATATGAGTTAACATTAAATGGTGCCGAGTGACATTCTGAACAAGGGTGGACCTAATAGGGATCAAGGGGATCTGGATCACCCAAATTTGAAAGGAATGTGCTTCTGTCAGTTTCTGTTCCTATCATATAAAAATTCGGCTGTGGCATTTTCATGTACAATAGCCAGGAGATCGCTAGGATAGTCTGGCAGCCTCCACAAGCGATTAACCATGTAAATAGTGTCAAAATAAATCTGTAACTCATGTATACGCCATACGATAAATAAATAAATAAATCGGCTGTGGCATATTCATTTGCCAAAGTAGACCCTTCCTCTATTTAGATAATGATAACAGCCCATTGGGCAACAATCACAGAATGGTAGGCTGTCACAGGCTAGTGTTATATGTATCATTGCAAAGTGAGAACTAAAGTGAGCCTCAGTAGCTCAGTGGTCAGAGCATTGGCATACAAATCCAGAGGTCACAGGTTTGAATCCTGCATGGGTCAAACATTTTAATTTTTCCATCTACAGTACACGGGCTTGTGCATTACATGACCTAGGAGTTCAAAGACTTTAATTGTCATTATAAAAATGGTTGAATTAAGGAAAGTAGAAATGTCTCTTAGTGATAGCACAAAACAAGACAATTAATGCTTAGTTTGAATGTTTTTCAGTGAAGATGAATCCCGAAAGTGTCAACAGAAGTGCAAAACTTTTTCCAATAATTTAGGGAGTTGAAGAACTTTACTTACTTATACAAATGTTCCAGGGATTGTGTTCCTGGCCGTGACTAGCAATCCTAGGACTTCAGCCATGCATAGAAACCTCTTCTTGTGTCATTCAAAATTGTAAAGGTAAGAAAATGATACTGTTTAGTAAGTTATTTCTGGTCTGTACGTCTTACTGGTGTGTGAAGCAACTAAGGGTCTAATTGTGTAAGTTAAAAAAAAATATTGGAATGCTATAGTTTATTGTAGCTAGATTTGATGGCAGGCTAAAATTTATTATATTAATTAAATTCCTGCAAGCAGTTGAGTTATTGATATTGAACTTATGCCATTCAGAAAACGAAATGTAGTTTTACTAAAGTTAAAAAACCCTGTGGCACTACAGCTCCTCCAAGTGACCACTGCTCAGCTAGTTGGCCTACAGATTATGGGGTGACACAAAGTCCCTACCATAGTTAAGGGTGGATAAATAGGGTGTGGCCTATCGGTGACTTACTTCTGCCCAGTCGATATCCTCTGTATATAGCTGCATGTGACAGAAAATCACCTCTTCATAATGTCTTTTCTGGTCTTGAAAGAAATTGTAACGTTTTCACTTTGCTCCACGTTGAGCGTACAAGTGTAATGTTAATTAATGCCCCATGTTGGTAGCGACAAATGTAACGGTTTGGCTGCCCCAAACTGTTGGGTGATAAATGTAACTGTTTACCTTTGCCTAAGCTATGTTGTTTTAATGGGCGCCAAGACCTCAATGCAATGCTGAAATCTAAATTTGTATTTAACAACGTCTAGCTCTGGTAGAACACCTTCAAGAATCTATTCACTCAGATCGTGGTATGATTTGATCATTAACCCAACAAACAATTGTATCAGGAGAAGGAATTGGTCTATATCTAATGCTACCTACTGAAAGCAAAGATTGCATTGTAAAAGAAATGAATTTATTATATAAAACAAGTATAACAAAATTAATAATAATAATAAGTATAAAATTTAAATTGGAGCGTTGCGATTTTAATATTACCGGTAGAAAATTACGTGAAAACGGAGTCTGATAAATTATTGATTTTACTCTTATTCCCAAGCTATGAAGTTACTGAAATATGAAATATAAAACAAAGAGAAATGAGAGATTGCGTATTTCTGCGTCATTCGCGCTTACCACTGGAAATGGCCGAAGCCTTTCCCTCGTACTGGATGATGTTGTGAGCTTCCCACAGTCTCCTGGACGTCGTCATCTTTGTCGATATTTGATGATATTCTGGTAGATTAGATAATTCTATGGTCCGTACATCGGACCCAAACACTCGTACAACCACACTGGTTACGTTTTATACAGATAGTCCACGTTCCACGGAACATCGGAGCGACTCCCGCGTGCAAACATACTCGGCAAGTTCTACACAGATTGTCCTCGTTCCACGGAACATCGGAGCGACTCCCGCGTGCAACCACACTCGGCAAGAACTACACAGATAGTCCTCGTTCCACGGCGCGTCGAACGATATATCCACACGTCGGCTCCCCACTCTTCATCCGACTTCTAGCTTACGTGATCTCCACTGATTGGCTGCACCCCACGCGCTATACTCCCCTCCTCTGGCTCATTACACTCGGCGGGAGGGTTCCGTTCCAACTATCCGCCTTTTCTTGACGCTGCAACCCCGCTTGCGTAATACTTCCCGACAAGATTAAGCGTGTACTTGAATTCCCAGTGAGTCACGTCTCTCGATATACCCTAACTGACGAAACTCCGTTAAATTCCGTAATCACATAACTTTCTATGATATTGTCGTTCGTAATAATTTGCTTGATAGCGTTTTCTAAGACATAGAAAACCTATCTGTATGCTTATAATTTTTATAAAATGCTCCAAAAATATCTTAATAATAATTATAATAAATTAATAATAATAATAAATTAACACGAAAAATTCTCTTGGCTGAACAATTTGCCGCGTAAATAAATATAGAATGGCTTCCTACTGACTTATGCCAGTTGCATAAAAACCCCTCGAAAAACACGTTACAGAATCAAAGATCTAGAAAACCATATCAGTTAAAATAAATTGTTGTTATTTTTGATCTAGTGCCACTAATTTAAATGCAATGTAGATTAATTGATTTAAATTGGTTACAATTTTTTGAATGAAAATACTGTTTTAAAGTTAAAGTGGTATTTATTTAAAAAATATTTTTTCTCTTGGTATCATTCATTTATCTTATAGGTTGAATAAGGGTTTCATAACCTGGATTACCATTCATGATGTTATTTTGGGTTTTGCCTTTTAAAATCATCATCATCATCTTGCACAGTTTCCAGCCACTGGCCGGGTCTCTTTGGAACACAAGCCTCTCCAATGTCTTCTGTCTTCCCACCATCTCTCAGCCTCCACCCTTATCCAGTCTTCTCCTCTCTTCTTCACGCTTTCTTCCACCCCCTTCAGCCACCTGTCTCTCAGTCTTCCTCTCGGTCTCTTTCCTTCCCACTTCGTCTCGTGTACTCTCCTGGGTATCCTCTTCTCCTCCATTCGTTTTACATGTCCATACCATCTAAGTCTAGATTTCTCTATACCATTCTGTAATGGATCCCCCTTCATTAATTCTCTGGTCCTCTCATTTCTTATTCTGTCCATCTTTGTAGCTCCAATACTGCTTCTCAAGAACCTCATCTCACTGGCCTGTATTTTGCTCTTCTCCCTTCCTTTCATAACCCAGGTCTCCGAGGCATACGTCAGGATAGTGACATAGTACGTCCGATATATGATCTATTTGCTGTTCTGAGAGACATCCTTGCTCCATAACATGCTTCTCACACTCCTCCGAAATGCTTCTGTCTGCCTCCCCCGCTCGTTTATTTCTCTATCGTTTCTTCCATTATCTTGTATCAGGCTTCCCAGATACTTGAAACTCTCCACTTTCTTCAGCTGTTCCCCACCAATTGTTATTCCCGTTGTGGTTCTCTCCTTCTTCCTTGTTGTGTTGAAATATTAAAACTAAATGAAAAAATCTACAGGCCATTGCATTATTAGATCACATTCAAATACAGTATATATAAAACAGGTATGGTTCTTCATGATATGTCTAAGATATTTTTCCATTTAGTTTTAACATTTCAACATGGCAAAACACCAAAGAATATCACACTTAAATCTAACTTAGTTTATCTGTCTAATTATACAATTTACATCACACCCATTTCAGTCAGTCAAAATATTATTCCAATTGCTGGGATATGTAAAAAAAATAGCCTGAAAACATTTACAACCAAAAACCCCCTGGCACTACAGCCCATGAAGGGCCTAGGCCTACCACGTGACCACTGCCCAGCCATTTAGCCTGAAGATATTGGGGTAACTGGTGGTCAGCGCACAGGGTCCCCACTGCCGTTAATCTTGGTTTTCGTGACCGGGGTGATGCCTCATTGTCAGACAGCTCCTCAATTACACTCACGAGGCTGAGTGTACCCCGTTCCAGCCCTCATGTCAGTTTCTAAAATCCCTGACGGAAATGGGAATTAAACCCGGGGCCTCCGGGTGAGAGGCAGGTGCACTAACCCAACGCCACAGGGCTGGCTGAAAACATTTACATGTTTTTAAAATTGATATATTTGGACTACAGAAGAGGGAGAAAACTAAGGGATGACATGTTTCACCTATATAGGCCTAATCTGAAAAGTTTTCAATACCGATATACTACTTTTATAAAAGCTCCTGAAATCACAAGCGTTGGTGATTTGTGAGTTGTTCACATTCAGAGATTCTTTACATTAGAAAAGTAGTTGTTAGAGCAGCTGGTAGACATTCCTCAATTTCAGATAAGTCTCCAGATCAGATCTTTCAGCACATCACCGCTGGTCCGAGGTTCAAATCCCGGTCACTCCATGTGAGATTTGTGCTGGACAATGTGGACGCAGACAGGTTTTTCTCTGGGTACTCCGGTTTTCCTTGTCAGAAATTTCATTCCAGCAACACTCTCCGCTGTTATTTCATTTCATCTGTCATTCATTTAATCATTGCCCCAGAGGAGTGCGACAGGCTTCGGCAGCCGGCACAGTTGATATCCTCGCCGCTAGATGCGGGCTTCATTCATTTCACTCTCTGACCCAGTCGGTCGACTGGAAGCAGGCTGTGGATTTTCATTTTCATTAGCAGACAAACGCTGTTTATGTATGTTGCAGTTCTAGCTTTTTACCATCATCTCAGAAGAGTACTCATAGGTCATTTCTGCATATTAGTTGACAATATTCTACAGTAGTTTAGGGCTTAATCACTTAGTGTATCACAGCAATAATAACTACACCTTCATAGATTAGTTGGTGGAGGGAGCCTGTTTGTTGATGGGGTCATCATTTCTCAGTCTTGCAACATTGTAGGTATATAAATAGTTCTCTTTTTTCGGTGCTTAATGGTTGAGTATTTATCAGTAATGGTTGCCACACTTTCTAAGTTTTTGACGTGCTTTTTGTTTTTGGAGGACAGACACCGTTTGTGAGTGTCATTGTGTGTTTGGTAGTGTTTTGTAGAGCTATTTTGTCTTGTATATTAGGATCTGATGACGCTCACTTGACAAGCGAAATATGTCAAACCTCCCACTTCTGTAGTCCATAACAAATATGTATATATTTTAAACACATGTAGATTTTTTCAGGTTATCTATTCGTATGTTCCAGTACCTGGAATAATATTGAGTTGACCGAATGAAAAGTTGCAACAGAAATTGTCAATAAGGCAACACTGAAAATATGGATTCAAAGCTTTCTACAGTAGACTCTTGGCTATCCGGCCTACTTAATACTGTACCAATACTTCCAAAGATTTTACAAGCAGGCTCCTGCTAGAACCCTATGTGGTATTTCAAAATATTTTATGCTATCTTGTACTTCTGGCACATGTGGAGCCACAATTACAGTGTAAGTTACAGTACAGTATTATTAATACGTAGCCTATGTATTGAATACGTTATTGGAAAAATCTGTTTAACAAATGGGACACAGAAGCCCTCTATCGGCTCTCACAAACAACAATGAACACACATAGAGAGCAGCTCTGTTGGCAACTCTGTGTTCTTTGTTCTGTCAGTTGTTCAACAGAAGTTCAAAGTGCGAACGTTCGTAAATTGTTGTTTTGTGCGCAGTGTTGCACAGTACAGTATTTTAATGAAAGATTGTGGAATGGGTGATAAATGATAAAAAGTTGTAATGACTATAGATGAGAAACTACGTGCAATAAAGCGACTAGATTTTGAGGTAACGGCTTTGGAGTTAGGGGTAGGAAAAAGTACAGTTGGAGACTGGAAGAAAAATCGAGCAGAAATTGAAAAGTGGTGTGTTGCCCAAAGTAGTGGAAGTGGAAAGTAAGAAAAAAGAAGTTGAAAAGTAAGCATAATGGTACGGCTTGGATCGAAGGAGAGAATATAGAACTCTGGCCTATCCGGCTTGACCTTTCGCCACATTAGACCGGATAGCCGATAGTTAAGAGGTGTTAGTTTTTGTTAATTCGCGATAAAACGAAAAGTCATATTTAGAGGTTAGGATGTTTTATTTTCACGTATTTACATGTTTCGTGCCGCCCAGGAGTGAAATTAAATCGCGAAATAACGAAAATTTTGTGAATAACACCACAAATACCGCAATCTGCAAAATAAAAACAAATTTTCATATTTTTTCCCCACACCAATCCGAACATTTTTGTCCACAAGCCGATAATCGAATTTGGTTGGTGTTCAATTCGAGAGAATGATCGATTGTATAGTTTCGCGAGGGGTAATACTACGATATACGTCATATTACGATATACTGTCGATATTCTCATTACTCATTGGATTTTAGCGCTGTGGTAAACAGCTGTTATATCGCGGCGTGAATAGTTTGGCCGACTACCTCCAAAAGGTTATGTGATAGTTGTTCATAATGTAAACTACGTTTGCCTCCTGTTACATCGGTAGCGAGTGTAAATTATAGTAGAGAATTCTATATAATTTAATAAAAAGTGTGCAAATTGTGCGTTATCATCGAAACTAGTGTGTTATTTGCGTGAATCAGTTGGCGACCACGTGTTCGTCGTATTAGTTCCGAACTTAGCAGTACAGGAAGATGAGACGCGACGTAATTTAAATATTATGACACGAATTCAGAAATAAATTTTGCGTGTGGTTACGAATTTATACTGGCGTGTGACTACAGTCAACCGTGTGAT
Source organism: Meconema thalassinum (assembly GCA_946902985.2). Classification (NCBI taxonomy): domain Eukaryota; kingdom Metazoa; phylum Arthropoda; class Insecta; order Orthoptera; family Tettigoniidae; genus Meconema; species Meconema thalassinum. The sequence continues at coordinate 1,852,506,322 of OX336388.2, forward strand.
AACAGTGTTTGTTACTGGGCATCGCTCAGTCGAGTTTAAAAATGCCGAAGGTAGCTGTTTCTGCCACAGACAGACTTAAAGAATATAAGAATGAAGGATTTATAATTTCTTGTGGCATTCTTATGTGCAAATATTGTGATTGTCGGTTAGATTATCGCAGGTAAGATGCATTAGACAAACATTGCAAATCGGAGCAGCATTCAAAACGCCGAGAAAATTTGCGTCTTGAAGTTAGTGTTCCTAGAGTGGCCACCTTGAAAGAAACATTATCAAATGCTAGTCGTGTGAAGGATATGAAAGAAGAGTTTATTTTGGACACTACTACTGCGTTTGTGAAAGCTAATATGCCAGTAGAGAAACTAGACAATCCTGCTATCCGTACTTGGTTTAATAAGTACGTTCGCGGAAGTGGAGATTTACCATCAGCAAATCAGATTCGTCAGAAATACATCCCCATGATTGGCGAAAGAAGGAGGGAAGAAATTAGGGAAGATATAAAAAACAAAGACGTGTTTCTGCTATGTGACGAAACAACTGACAAGAATGGTAGGTGTGTTTTCAACATTCTTTTTCGTCCATCAGTACCATCAACTGAAATGAACACCCATCTGGCTGCCTCTGTTGTTCTAGATTCTGCCAATAGCGTAAATTGCTCCAATGCGATATTAGACACCTTGAATTCCTATGAAATTGAACGGGAGCGTGTAGTGGCAGTAGTTACGGACTCAGCACGCTACATGACAAAATGTGTAACTACTCTTCAAGGATTGATTGAAGAATTAAGTCATGTCCAGTGCTGGGCTCATAAAGTCAATCTTATCGGCTGCGTATTTGAAAACGAGCTGGACGAATTGAACATGTCTATAGTAAAGACAAAGAATGCCTTTTAAAATACGCGAAAAAGAAAAAGCAATTACGTTGCATTTCTAAGGGAGAAATATGAAAACACAGAAAAAGAGAATGAAATTCTAGCTTTCCCAATGCCTGTATGTACAAGATGGAATTCATGGTTTAAGGCTGCAATGTATATGGCCACGCATGTGGAAGATCTGGTAGAATTTTTCAAAACATTGGAAGATTCAAATTCTGGGGTCAAATTTTTCCAACAAGCATCGACTTCAACAATACAATTTATACAATTACAAGCATTGTATGTTTCTGTTGTTGGTGCCTCTCTTATGGACTTGCTTAATTTCTTGGAGGGATCTAAGTACCCAACAATTCACTTACTGGCTGGGAAGCTAGATGACCTTGAGGTAAAGCTCAAGCTATTAGGCGATGGTGGAATGTTCAATCATACGATCCTCCAGAACTTGGAACAGCTTCCTCAAAAGATGCAGATAAAGGTTAAGTCCAAGCTTACGTGTGTTGCCCAGTCAGCTCTAGTGAAAGTCAGGACTTTAAGGACCACGGATCCAGCCAGGAAGACTGTAGAAGCCATCGGGTCATTGTTTGATCCTCGGCATGCATCTAAGAACGTATCTCCCACAGAACTGCTCCAATTTAAGAAGAATGCCCCATTTCTTACGAAGATGGAGTCTCAACAGTTTTTAGAGGCTCACAGCATTTACCTGACTGCAATCAAGAACCAACTGCGTCATGAAGATAATGTGAATGTTCCAGAGATCCTCATGGGATTAAGGCCTGCTCACCGAGACTATGCAACAGCTGCATTAAAGTGTGTGTGGTATCCTTGTTCAAATGTGGATTCTGAAAGGTCATTTTCGAAATACAGTCTCATAGTAAGTGATAGGAGGCGAAAATTGACAGCTGCAAATGCTGAGACTTTAACCATGATCTACTTCCAGTGATTTCACCGCAGTATTTGGATAAAACTGAAAAAGGTATTCACTGAAATGTGTTTCGAGATGGTGAATGTAAAATAAAAATGTGACTTCCATATAAGTATTATGTCATTCTTCCATAGCCATGTTTAACGTTTTACCCTGCTGTTTTGTTATTTACTTTGTTTTATTAATTGTTTATATTTTTAAATGCACTTATTGTACAAACCTTATCGCTTTCCAAATTTTAACATGTCATCCCCCGAAAAAATAATAAAAACACAAAACACCACCTTTTGAATTTTTTATCAACAAATCTTCAAAAAAATAACAACACTTTCTAACACCTCTACCGATAGTCTACTGTATTATTATAGATAGTGAAACATTAGTTAATTTCTTCCACCTCTACGGTATGTTAAAACTTTTAAATTTACAACCATTTGTTAGACCATAGTTTTCTTGTAGGTTCACCATTCATTATTCCCTACAAATCCTCGTTATTCTCTCTAAAGTCTCATGTATAAGAACAGCAAGCTCATATGCCCCTACTGCTAACAAGTTGCTATGAAGCTACAAACAAAATCAAAATGAGTTTTGACTCCAGAGAGGCCTTTGTAGGTCTTTCAAATTGACACCCGTGGATGACCTTCATGTTGTGATGAGGATGAGAGGAATGATGAAGATGTTACAGACAGTCAGTCCTTGAACTAGGGGAGTTTACCATACAAAATTAAAATTCTGTGACGTGTCAAGGAAGCATACCCCGGTTCCTTCAAACCAAAATCTTACATCCTATTCAGTTAGCGACAAATCTGGACAAAATTAATTGAATGAATGAGTACTGCTGTTAACATACCTGGTAGGCTACTTCATAAACAGCATTTCCATCTGCAGAAACAGCTGCATCATCAAGCAGATTGATGATCTGGATGACAGCTGAGCACAGTGATGATGGAAACAACGAATGTGCTGAGTGAATATGGTGAGTGGCATTGCGCTGCTGGTTCTCTGCTTGCTCTTCATCCCCTGCACCAAGAACTAATCTTATCTGTAAGTCCAGTGTATCATACAAAATAAACAGATAACTCTTCCTAGACTGTTAAAATGACGACCCCATCAACAAACAGTCTCTCTCCACCAACTAATCTATGAAGGTGTAGCTACTATGCCGTGATACACTTAAGTAATAAGACCCACACTAGAATTGTAAACTAATATGCAGACAGGACCTACGAGTACTCTGCTAGAACTAGAGAAGGTGAGCAAACACTCAGTGTTAATTACAAAGCTGGAGAAACTAGTTATTGACAGTAGTTCTTCACTCTGAATCTTGGCCACTTGGCTTATGTGAGCGAGCGCTGGCTGTTCTTGACTACAAATCGAGGACATACCTCTCATTCCAATGGGCTATCTGGTGTATCATGAGTGAACTAAAGTGGTGCTCAAGCAAGAGCTTCAGTAAATACCTTCATCATGATCATCTCCCACAGCATGATATAAGCTGGGCTCATAGGCAGCTTGCACTGTGATTGGAATAGTAGTTATGAGAAAATTCTCCCTCTCAACCCGCTTCTTATCCTCCTGTGCCTGCAGTGCCATCTTGATCAGTTCTGTCTGTTGCTTCTTTCGTGTCTTGGTAGCTGTGACAAGGGAACGCTGAAACAAGCAATGACATGTCACATTAGACTGTTTTTTTTATGATCAGCAGGAGTTTCTTAACAGTGCAAGAACAATAGTGAAGGAAATGGAATGCGGTATAGTAGGTTTCTAATTCATAATACAATAGTTTGTTACTGACATAGAATAAATACTATGATTACCTTGATGACCAAACAGTGGCTCATGCACACAGCTCTGACAGCTGATTTCAAGGCAATGCTGGATCCAATAAATGGTTGCTTGGTTGGTTCCTCAGTTTAGGGGCTGCGACAACTCCGTCATGTAGCCCAGTGTACTTTGGATGTGTGTAGAATCTGTCTGATAACCGGTGTTAATTGTGATGGCTGTATTAGTGTGTGTTATCTGTAATTCAGGAAAGGACTGCAGACGTTGAATTTCAAGTAGTTTCTACTTTTGCTACCAAATGCTACCATCAACGACACCTAGCAGTATACTTGGCTACTAGATACCACCACAACCAGCACCTGGCGATGAATGTCTGAACTTTAAGAGCGTTAATAATGGTTGTACCGAGTGATGAAGACAGCATGGAAGGAAAGGGAGACCCCAGAGGACTGGAAAAAGGGAATAATTGTCCCGATCTTCAAGAAAGGTAGTAGAACAGAATGCAGAAACTATCGGGGAATAACACTGATGAGTCATTGTGCAAAGATGTTTGAGAAAGTTTTGAAAAAGAGAATTAGGACAAGGATAGAAGGAGGGATGAGGGAAGAACAACATGGCTTCAGAGCAGGAAGGTCCACAGTGGATTTGATTTTTGCTGTAAGGCAGATACAAGAACAGCACTATGAGTATGGAACAGATCTACTGATGGCCTTCCAGGACATTGAGAAAGCATATGACAGTGTAGGCAGAAACAAAGTATGGAAGTCCCTGGAGGATAGAGGAGTAGAAAAATGGACTATAAGGAGGATAAAGGAGATGTACAAGGGAAGCGTGAGCTGTGTGAAAGTGGGAGGAGAGAGATCGGACTGGTTGGAACAGAGAAACGGCCTGAAACAAGCAAGTGCACTGTCACCGTTACTTTTCATTGTGGTGATGGATGACATAATGACCCGAGTGGCACAAGTAATTGGGGAAGGAAAGATGAAAGCAATGGTGATTGCAGATGATTTGATGATTTGGGGAAACAAGGAGGAGGAGGAGGTACAGGAACAGTTGGACGTGTGGGAAGGAATAATACAAGATATGGGATGAAATTTAGCATAAATAAGAGTGAGATGGTGATCACAACAAGGAAGAAGGAAAGAACCACAACGGGAATAACAATTGGTGGGGAACAGCTGAAGAAAGTGGAGAGTTTCAAGTATCTGGGAAGCCTGATACAAGATAATGGAAGAAACGATAGAGAAATAAATGAGCGGGGGAGACAGGCAGAAGCATTCCGGAGGAGTGTGAGAAGCATGTTTTGGAACAAGGATGTCCCTCAGAACAGCAAAAAGATCATATATCGGACGTACTATGTCCCTATCCTGACGTATGCCTCGGAGACCTGGGTTATGAAAGGAAGGGAGGAGAGCAGAATACAGGCAGGTGGGATGAGGTTCTTGAGAAGCAGTATTGGAGCTACAAAGATGGATAGAATAAGAAATGTGAGGACCAGAGAATTAACGAAGGAGGAACCATTACTGGATGGTATAGAGAAATCTAGACTTAGATGGTATGGACATGTAAAACGAATGGAGGAGATGAGGATGCCCAGGAGGATACACAAGACGAAGTGGAAGGAAAGAGACCGAGAGGAAGACCGAGAGACAGGTGGCTGAAGGGGGTGGAAGAAAGCGTGAAGAAGAGAGGAGAAGACTGGACAAGGGTGGAGGCTGAGAGATGGTGGGAAGACAGAAGACGTTGGAGAGGCTTGTGTTCCAAGCAGACCCGGCCAGTGGCTGGAAACTGTGCAAGATGATGATGATGAATAAAATGTAACTTATAAATTTAGCTTCACACAATTGTAGTTAGTGGAAGGTTCTTTTACATGCCATACATCTATGACATGGGCCCGCCGGCTTTACTTCCCCTCCGAAGGAAGGCATACTGAGAGATTTTTGACGTCTTAAAAAATCCGATGACTTCGGCTACCAACTATGCCACCGAAGCTGCCGATCCAGTAGTGTTAAACTATGTTTGCATGTAAAACTTGTTTTGTATGGTGCATTGATGAGTGCAAGTAAAAAGACACAGATGTATCATTTTCATTCAGGGAGGGTGGGAGGAAAATGTCTTAACAGATATTGAGGGTAAAATAGACCTACAATCATTGGACAGGAAAAGAAGGATAGATACATGAAATAAGAATAAACACAAATGATATAAGAATAAACACAATGACAGGCAGGTGTGGGCAGAGGGAAGAACAAGAGGGAAAGAGAACATAAATAAGACAAAGACCATCTCCACAGCTGGACACACCACCATCTTTTAAGGGCATTCACAACACCATCAATTCAGTCAATAGCTCTTCAAAAGTTTATATTGAGCTCCTGGTCTCCTCAGGTATCAAAATGAGGTTACCATTTTATGATGGTATGCAGACAAAAAGAATATTTGTTTCTATTTAAAATGAAAATATATGTCTATGGTTTGATTTCTGTAGATATATACTGTACCCGATTGGGAGTCTGACCACTAAGCTACGGCACTGCGTGAAACTCTGGGGGGCGCAGATATTACGTCACGGTGGTTTGGTCTTGTGAGGATGACCGGCGGAAGTCAGTGCATCTGAGTGATGATGTCACAACTGGAGAAACTTATTAGGCTAGGTCACACTGCCACATAGGAGAGGCATCATGTGCGAGCAACCCCCACCCCTTTACGGCGGGGAGTACTACGAGGCCGCTTGACAGGTGGACGCCCGATGAGCTTTGCTCATTCTTATATTGATTCCGTTCATGTCTAGAACAGGTTTTTAGTGAGGGCCGGTATCGTCGTGTGTGATGTATTTTTTGTTGTTGAAGTGTAACGATGGGCCGAGCTATTAGATGTAAGTTCGTCACTTACAAATCGCCAAGCAAAGTTACGGTTTAACGGCAGTGTGAAAGTAATGGTTCATATTCGTAAGTATTGGGGCCTGCACTGAGATACTCGAAAAGTTGGAGCCACGTAAGTTAAAAAAAATCATAACATTACCAGCATAAAGCAGCAATGAAACACAGTTTGAGGGCTGGATCTCTCTCAGCCTGTGCTACAAGCCTACACATTATTCAATGGAAATCAGTTGAGACATCTTTACAACAGAATATTGCACATTTAATCGAAGCTTTAGGCACCATTGGAACTCTATAATGGTTCACATAGTTCATTGCCAACTTACACTGAACATAATCTCACTTTTGAATACTCTAAATCGAATTTGAACAGTGGTGGTGTGTTATCCTAATATAATGTAGCCACATATAAATGCAGTAAATGTCTTCGTGAGGAAGGAGAGACATACAGTTTCGAATATTTCTAATTACACCATGGCACATTAAACACGCAGAAGACGTGATGGGGGGAAGGAACTTTAATCCGGGAGCCATAGCAACGATCTTCGCAAGGAGACGTCAGCCGCCAACACGACAACTGGGAACATTTATCAGGGATCTTTACACTATATTAAACTTGCAGAAGAGGTTTGTTTCTGCTTGACGAAGATGCCAAGAGGTAAAAATGTATCGCCAGCCCACATGAATTGAATCTTCCCATAATGAGTTGCACTCCAGAGCACATGATTATATTAGACTTTGCATAATTCCACGGCATGGCAAGAGCATTATCTAATTGTACACATCGGAGTCTAGTGAATTTTGTTGGGTTTAATAATGATAATAATTGGTTTTTTTAACGATTATTATTATTATTTTCTCTTGCATAATTGTGATGGCAATTGTTTCAGTTTAATTTATTTTCTTCTGCGATTCATTCATGCTTCAGTCTTTTTCGATTTATGAGTTTATCCAAGGATTTTAAGATCTTGTGCATCAGATGCACAGGTCCACATTTTCTTTGGGGATTTGATGTTGAAGCTTTAGGATGACTTTGCAGTCTGCGCGATGTTTTTTTTTTAAATTCCAGGCCTTTTCTAGGACGATCTTTGGGGTTTTATTTGAGGATTTTTGGAGTTTTGCCTTGAGCCGTTCACATTTCGATTGGATTACAGTACAACCTGTCACATCCGGACCTGTGATATCCGAACCCTCCCATATCCGAACACATCTCCGAATGAATTTTTAAGTCGTAGTTGAGAGCGAGGATACATTAGTGTGCTAGCCAGGGAGGATGAGTGAAAATTGCAGAGCTGGAAGGCTGTGTGCGTGCTTGACCGCGAGGGGTTGTGGCCTGACTCGGTCAACGACATCTTCCCGGAAACTCATCCCTTTGTGTGAATAAGCGATATTCCATTCACGGCTTCTGCCTGCCTGCCACCAACATCAACACGAGGCTGCCTCTCTTTCTACCCTTCAGTCTGTGCGTGAGTCTTGAAGCGACAGTTTGTTTTGCGAGTGTGTTTCTGTTGTTACTGTTATTGTTTACCGTTGTTATCGTTATTGTTATCTTTTAACCTTATTTTTTTGTGCTAAAATGTCCGAAAAAAGGGAAAAAACTGTTGTTACGATGGAAATATAGTTCCGTGCTCTAAAAAGGTTAGATGCTGGTGAAACAGCCAAGAAGATTGCCGCGGATATGGGAGTAGGAAAAAGCACTGTGAGTGACTGGAAAAAGGCTCGGAGTGATATTGAAAAGTGGTGCTCGTCACAAGCGTCAACAAGTGGTGTTAAAAAACTTAAAATGATGAAAACGGCAGCTAACAACCAAGTTAATGAGGCATTGCTTCTTTGGTTTACCCAAAGAAGAGAGCAAGGGTTACCTATCTTGGGTCCTTTACTAAAAGAAAAGGCACTACACTTTAATAAGGAAATTGGAGGGGATGAACAGTTTAAAGCAAGTGAGGGGTGGTTGGAAAGCTGGAAAAATCGTCATGGTGTGCGGAAACTACAGATCAGTGGTGAAAAGCTATCGGCTAACCAAGAAGACGTTGAAAATTTTAAAATATTTTTACACAGTCTAATTGATCAAATGGTATTACTGGAGAGCAGCTCTATAATTGCGACGAGACTGGGCTCAACTATAAAATGCTTCCCACCTACACTTTGGCTTCCAAGAAAGAAGACAGTGCACCGGGGTAAAAGAAGAAAAAGGAGAACAATTCTATTTCTTAGCCTATGTACAGTATACAGTTAACAAAATGATACTAAACCGTTAAAAACATTAAAATTAATCAACAACAAACTTGTGAATTATTTCTGGTCACCTAGCTATTTGTAAAAATAGCCTTGTGATATCTGGATTTTTCCATATCCGGATCGGCCGGTCGCCACATTAGACCGGATATGACAGGTTTTAGTATTTTGGGTCTGCATATCTGTTCAGATTCGACTGTTCGATTTATGCATTCTGGTTGCCACATTTTGAGTGTGAAGATAGCGAATATTAAATATTAAATTTGCCACTTGGATATTATATTTGTGATAAGAATTACTGAAGTTATGTACGGAAATGCTCAGATGATGATCTGCTTTCTGGTTTTCAATGATAGTTTGATGGGCCATGATCTTTTGTGACATGCTGCTCGGGTTATTTAGAGGTCTATTGCCTTAGTGCAACGATTTATTGGCAAATGATATGATATGTTTTTTTATTATGAATTATTTATAATCCAATCATGACGTTCAAATATTTTGATCTAATTATTTAGTCTCTCTTAGAGAATTTTGTGAGGCAAAAATTAATCTTTCTTTCTCTGTCCTCTTTACTAATTATTTTGATCAGCAATTGCCTGAGGAATTTAATGAAATCATCGAGTATGGTTGGCACTGATACTCCAATGATCATTTGATGGAGTTTGATTCTGGATTATTTTTGAATCTAGTTGTGTATTTGAGCCCATGATACCACGAAATGATTACAATAATAATCATGGGCATTAGGGATGATTATTGAATTGACAAAGGATTTCTGAATAAAATGTAAGGTTATTGAATTTTGAACAAGATTGTTAGATTTTGAATTGACTAAAAGATTTTGGATTTCGATTTTTTTTTTTTTTTTTTTTTTGAACTGATCCTGATAATCAGTGGACTGATTTGAACAATTCTTGATTTTTGGAACTGAGATAGATCAGTTCATATTATATTATTGTCAGTTATAATTGTAAATTCGTTTGGATAAGTGAATGGACTGTTTTGTGTGCAATTACGGTAGTACAATGCCGGTAACAATTTATTAGAAAGCAGTTTCGCATCACAGGGCACATTAGCTTGATTATTTGATGGTGTAATTTTTAAGCCTATTTTCAATTTTGAAAAAATAGGCTTATGAGATCACCTTTTGTCCGTGAGTGTGGGTGCATGTGTCCCCCTAATAACTTCTAAACGGATGGAGCGATTTCAATGAAACTCGGTAAGTTCGAAGCACTATTCCGGACGACCCCGACCATGCCCTTCAAATTTTGTTATGTCTCACCGATCCAACATGGCGGCTGTGAGAAATATTTCACCAGCATTCAATATCTCCGAAACTATTCCCGATATCACCCTGAAATTTTTTACGGTGATAAAGGGAACTACTAAAAGTTTACCTATGTGACTTTTGAAAAAACTGGTAACTACAAAACCAACATGGCGGCCACGCGAATTTCCGACTTTTAAATAGACGTTTCTCGCGATTTAACCAAACACAATAAAACTTGGTACAGTATATGGTTATACACATTGTAATGCACCGACATCTAACTTGGTTCAATTGTTTACATAACCACAAGATGGCAGATGTGCGAAATATTTCACCGGCATTCTATATCTCTGAAACTATTAGCGGTATCACCCTGAAATTTTGTACGGAGATAAAGGGAAATAATGGAAGTTCATCTATAAGACTTTCAAAAACCAGTTAACTACAAAACGAACATGGCGGCCAAGCGAATTTGAAAATTTTAAATAGACCTTTCTCGCGATTTAATGTTCCAAACGCAATGAAATCTGGCACAGGAAATGTTTATACACATTGTAGTGCACTGGTATCTAATTTAGTTCAATTGTTTACATAACCTCAAAATGGCGTCTTTGCGAATTTTAAAATTAAGTTTTTATTTCTTGTGTCGTAATCATGCGATCGAAGTGAAAGTTTGAATAATGAACCTATGCAATAATTTTCCTTTAATGGTACATGACTCTATGGCCTATACATTTAACAATCCAACATGGCAACTATCCGAAATATTTAGACGGCTATGAATATCTACGAATCTATTATAGCAATCAAGCTGAACTTTTTTATGTTCAGAGGGGCTATGAACTTAAGTTCACCTATAGGACTTTAAATAGCCTGGTGATCACAAATCCAACATGGCGGCGACGCAAAGTATAAATATTCACATGGACGTTTCTCGCAATTTAACCATCCGAGTGCAGTGAAACTTGGTACAGTAAATCCTTATACGAATGTTAATCCACTGGCATCTAATTTATTTCAATTGTTTCCATAACCACAAGATGGCAGCTGAGCGGAATTTTAAAATCTCCTTGTTACTTCTTGAGTTCCAATCATCATCATCATCTTGTACAGTTTCCAGCCCCAGGCTGGGTCTGTTTGGAACATAAGCCTCGCCACTTAGTTCTTTCTTCCCACCACCTCGCCGCTGTCACTCTGGTCCAGTCCTCGCCTCTCTTCTTGACACATTCCTCCACTCCTTTCAGCCATCTATCTATCTTGGTCTTCCCCTTGGTCGTTTCTTCTGCATCTGCATCTCATGTATCCTCTTGGGAATCTTCTTCTCATCCATTCTCTTTAAGTGCCCATACTACCTCAGTCTTGATGTCTCAATCCTACCTTGCAAGGGCTCCTCTTTCACCATTTCCCTGACCTTTTTATTCCTCACCCTGTCTCTTCTTGTTACTCCGATCCTACTTCGCAGGAACTTCCTGCCTGTATTCTGCTTATGTCTCTTTTCTTCATTGTCCACGTTTCTGAAGCATAGGTCAGTATCGGGATATAGTAGCTTCTGTATAACAATTCCTTGCTTTTTTGTGGGACATCTTTATTCCACACTAAGCTCCTAATGCTTCTCAGAAATACTTCTGCCTGTCTGCCACGTTCCGTAATCTCTTTGTCATTTCTCCCATTTTCCTCCACTCTACTTCCCAAGTACTTGAGACTTTCCACCTTCTTCAGCTGTCCACCTCCAAGTGTTATCCCACTCATTGGTCTGTCCTTTTTCCTGGTCGTTAACAGGGTCTCACATTTACTGATGTTGAACTTCCATCCGTACTCTCCCACGGTTTCTTCCCAAGCCTTCAGTTGCTCCTGAATTTCCTCCTCCTTGTTTCCCCAGACCATGAGATCATCTGCAAACACCATTGCTTTCATCTTATCTTCTCCTATCTTTCCTGCTATCCATGTCATTACCTCGTCCATAACCACAATAAAGAGAAGGGGTGACAGTGCACTACCCTGTTTCAGGCCACTCATTTGTCTGAACCAGTCTGTTCTTTCCCCTCCAACTTTCACACAACTCACACTTCCACAATACATCTCCTTCACTCTGCCTACAGTCTTTTTTCCACTCCCATGTTTTCCATTTCTTTCCAAACCTTCTCCCTACACACACTATCATAGGCCCTTTCGATGTCCAGGAAGGCCATCGGCTGATCCTCTCCAAATTCGTAGAGGTGTTCCTGGAGCTGTCTCACTGAAAATATGAGATCCACTGTTGATCTCCCAGGTCTGAATCCATACTGCTCCTCTCTCAATTTTATCTCCACTTTGGCTCGTATTCTACTTTCTAATATCTTTTCATATATCTTGACACAGTGAGGTATGAGTGTGACTCCCCTGTAATTTCTGCACTCCTTTCTGCTTCCTTTCTTAAATATTGGGACAATTAATCCTTTCTTCCAATCTTCTGGGGTCTTTTTCTCCTTCCATATCACCCTCATCACACGGTACAGCCACTGTTTCCCAACCTCCCATGCTGCCTTCACCATTTCAACACTCACTTCATCCACACCTGGTGCCCTTCCTCCTTTCATCTTGTCTATAGCCATTCCCAGTTCTCTCCAAGTCAGGTCCTTTTCCATTCCTATGTTGTCTTCTCCATCTTCCAATACATTGTCTTCCTCCCTATTACCATTTGGATTCAGCAAATCCTCAATGTACTCTTTCCACACTGTCTGGAGTGCCTCTTTGTTGTGTACCTCATTTCCGTTTTTGTCCATCATTACCACATCCTCTCGCAGACCTCTTCTCTTACTTTTGACCATCCCATCAAGTACTTTCTTATTTCCTCTGCTGTCTTCCTCCATCATCTCTGTCCACTTTACCATCCACTTCTTCCTCTCCTCTGCAACAATCTTGTTTACTTCTTTCTTCTTTATCTTATAATCTTCCCTTGTCAGATCAGTTCTTTCCTGGAACCACACTCTGAAAGCCTTGTTCTTCCTTCCCACAGCTTCTTTTACTGTCTCATTCCGCCATGGTGTCTCTTTACACCACTTTCTGTTGCTTGTTCTTCCACATACTGCCACTGCAGCTTCCAACATTGTGTTTTTGAATTGCTTCCATTCCTCTTCCCCTGTTTTAGGATTGTCTGTTGGCATCCTTTCCCTTATTATCTTCTGGAATTCTTCCTTGACTTCCTTTTCCTTGAGTTTCCATACTTTGATTCTCCTTTCCTGGTATTCTGTCCTCTTGCTATCCTTAACAACTCCCAGGTTCATTACAAGTATTCTGTGGTCGCTATCTAAGGCTGTGATGGTATTACCTTTATATCTCTGACACTTCTCTTCATTTCCCAGTCGTACAGCATGTAATCTACCAAAGATTTCTTTGTTAAATCACTGCTGTACCACGTTACCTTGTGGCTTTCTTTCTTCCGGAACCAGGAGTTGCCTACCACTAAACCGTTTCTCTTGCAAAAATCCAGCAACTTTCTCCCTTCTTCATTCCTGCTACCCCATCCTTCTGCTCCCAATACATTTTCATATCCTTGCCTTTCACTTCCTACATGTGCATTCAAATCTCCCATGACAATGATGCTCTGCCCATTCAACTGCTGTTGTAGCTCCTCCTCAAAGTCTTCCTTCTCTTGAGCAGTACATCCAACTTGAGGGGCATATACCTGGGCTATCTCCAGGCTTCTTCCCTTTACAGTTACTCTGATCTTCATGATCCTGTCACTTATTCCCTTTACCTCTTCCTTCATTCCATCTCTCACAACTACTCCTACTCCGCTGCTCCTTCCTTCACTGTTCCCACTCCAGTACAACCGGTACCCTTTCCTCAGTTCTCTGCGACCTTCTCCTTTCCATCTTGTTTCTGCCAAGCCCAGTACATCCAGTTTTCTTCTCTCCATCACATCTACAATCTCCTCCACTTTTCCTGTCAGTGTCTGTATGTTTAATGTCCCAACTCGTAGTCCATTAGCATATCCGGGTCGTCATCGTTTGCATCCGTCCTTTCCGAGGCCTGTTCCTGGTTTGAAAGCAAATATGATATCCACTACTGGCTTGCTAGGCCTATCGTAGCTTCACCAGAGCCCCGTCAGTCGTCACTTTTCAGGGTTCCCACTGAAACGTTATTTACTTTGCTCCACGTTGAGCGTACAAATGTAGCAGTTTTGCTAGCCCACACTGTTGGGTGATAAATGTAACTGTTTACCTTTGCCTAAGCTATGTTGTTTTAATGGGCGCCAAGACCTCAACGCAATGTTGAAATCTAAATTTGTATTTAACAACGTCTAGCTCTGGCAGAACACCTTCAAGACTCTATTCACTCAGATCGTGGTATGATTTGATCATTAACCCAACAAACAATTGTATCAGGAGAAGGAATTGGTCTATATCTAATGCTACCTACTGAAAGCAAAGATTGCATTGTAAAAGAAATGAATTTATTATATAAAACAAGTATAGCAAAATTAATAATAATAATAAGTACAAAATTTAAATTGGAGCGTTGTGATTTGAATATTACCGATAGAAAATTACGTGAAAACGGAGTCTGATAAATTGATTTTACTCTTATTTCCAAGCTATGAAGTTACTGAAATATGAAATGTAAAACAAAGAAAATGAGAGATTGCGTATTTCTGCGTCATTGGCGCTTACCACTGGAAATTGCCAAAGCATTTCCCTCGTTCTTGATGATGTTGTGAGCTTCCCACAGTCTCCTGGACGTCGTCATCTCCGTCGGAATTTGATGATATTCTGGTAGATTAGATAATTCTATGGTCCGTACCTCGGACCCAAACACTCGTACAACCAAGTTTTACAAAAGTTCGTCGCTAACTCCACTGAACATCGGAGCGACACGCACTTGCGACCGTACACCTCAAGTATTTCACAGATAGTCACTAACTCCACTGAACATCGGAGCGACACGCACGCGCATCCATACTCCTCAAGTATTTCACAGATAGTCCTCGTTCCACGGAACATCGGAGCGACTCCCGCGTATATCCACACTCGGCAAGAACTATCCAGATTGTTCTTGTTTCACGGCGCGTCGAACGATATAACCACACGCCGGCTCCCCACTCTTCAGTCCCAACTAGCTTACGTCGTCTCCCCTGATTGGCTGACCCACCACGCGATCTTCTCCTCCTCCGGGTCATTACACTCGGCGGGAGGGTTCCGTTCCAACAATTCGTCTTTTCTAGACCTTGCGACCCAAGATTGCGTCATGCTTCTCGACAAGATTAAGCGTGTACTTGAAATCCCAGTGAGTCACGTCTCTCGATATACCCTAACTGATGAAAAATCCGTAAAATTCCGTAATCAGATAATTTTCTATGATATCGTCGTTCGTAATAATTTGCTTGATAGCGTTTTCTAAGACATAGAAAACCTATCTGCATGCTAATAATTTTTATAAAATGCTCCGAAAATACCTTAATAATAATTATAATAAATTAATAATAATAATAATAAATTAACATGAAAAATTCTCTTGGCTGAACAATTTGCCGCGTAAATAAATATAGAATGGCTTCCTACTGACTTATACCAGTTGCATAAAACCCCTCGAAAAACACGTTACATATTCGCCTCGGATCATCGGATGATTTACCGTGACGACGGTCCATTATCCGATTATCCCAGACACGTTAATAAACCCCATCCAAAATACATATTACATAAATGAAATCACCCTAAATTACAGATATATACACTCATATTTTTTCTTCACGCACTTTGCGTCAAAGTTTGTTGTCACAATGGATTGCACTTTGCAACCAGTCCAATGTTTTACATATGGAATAGTGTTCCACGGATATTTCCGCCTCTCAAATTTCTCTATGTTGGAGAAATAGACATAATTAATGTGTGAGCACTATGTATTTATGATGTCATATCACACGCATTGAAGGTGTTCTGATATATTTATATCACCCTAGAACTTCCTAATTTCACTGGAGGTCCCCTCCTTATGGTGACATTTAATTCCACTTATCACTGAGCACACGATCACACTATTGTGGCAGCGCCTCGTGACCATAATACTTAATCTCTCTTTGAAGTAGATTAAATTAATATTGACTTCTGAAAAAAAACAGTAAATGCGCATTACATATAACACCAAATATTTCTGTGCCGTAAGCGCCCTGTCTTGTTAAGTTCCCGTTAACCATATTCTACTTAATACTAGCTCTCAACACAGACCATTTCTCCTCACACAAATAATACCATTGTACAGATTATCTTAAATTACACACTTACAAATCTTACATGGCGAGGCCGTAAACAGAAATCACGTGTGCTGATATGTATGAGTTTCATGAAGGACTGTCTCGCATTCTGATGGCCCATCTTTTATCTCGTGGACGCCTTAAGCTAACAAGCCCTATTCAAGCGCTCCCCCATCTCTTGGAGATAAATGGGAACCCATCAGCGCTGCCAAAATGGCCTTGGTGCATCGAGACAATTTAGTGCTCAACAGCATCCGACAATCCCGTCATATTTCCCTGTACCTTAAAAACTCTCATTTACTTACATACTACCCCCCTGTGTGACTTCTGATACGCCTGCCTTAAGACCAGATCTTCCACGCACCAGACACCACACTTACTCATTTGATAGGCTGGCTCGCCAGCTAAACACACTCACTTTATGACACATATTTTCGTAGACTATGTATATTATACGTTCCGTATAATCTGTTTCCCTCACTATTCTCCAGCACATATGCTGTTTTCCCAATACGTTTGGAAACTATAAATGTTTCTGCGTCACCTGCTTCCAACCTTGCAAGTGGCTCCCTTTAAATGAACGTCATCACGTTGCTCCACTAGCATTTTTTCTCAGTGTCTGTAACGATGCCCTGTTGCTACTGTCCACACATGCACATATTAAAATACCATCCTCTGCTTTAACCACAGGATAATCCCTACATAAATTAGTGTCCCTCGATAGCATGTCTGCAAGAATGTTATCTTTACCTTTAATATATTTTACTGTGAATTCGTATTCCTGCAGAGCAAGAATCCACCTACTAACTCTGTTAGAACTGAGTTTACAAGTCCTCATATACAGTAATGCATGGTGATCTGTGTGGATCTCAAATTTCCCCCCTACTAAATACATTCTAAATTTTCCTAAACTGAAAACAATACCTAAAAGCTCTAACTCAGTAATCGTGTATCTTTTCTCCGCTGCTGTCAGTCCTCGCGAGACTAAAGATACAATGCACAGATTACCCTCATCATCTTTCTGACATAATACTCCAGCAATGCCTATATGTGAAGCATCTGTCATAACCACATATTCCTTATCTTTTAACGGATATTTCAGCACTACAGCTTTCTCAAAACCTTCCTTCAGCGCTCTAAAAGCCTGATCATGCTTGGACTCCCATCTCCACCGAGTCCCACTTTTAAGTAATTCCCTGAATGGTTCTACCAACCCTGAGTATTTAAGAACGAACCTCCTGAAAAAGTTGCAAATTCCCAGGTAAGTTTTTAACTGTTTAACATTCTGTGGCACCTCTGCGTTAAGTATCTTATTAACCCTACTTTCTTCTGGTGTTACACCTCTACTCGACACTCTATGACTTAAAAATGTCACTTCTGACTGACAGAATGACGACTTAGACAGCTTCAAAGTGAACCCTGCCTGATCTAACTTCTGAAAAACTATATCTAAATGACGTAGATGCTCCTCAAAACTGCGTGAACTAATTACCATATCATCTATGTAAATGGTTACAAACTCTCCTGTCTCATCCCCTAATGCGATGTTTAAAGCCCTAATTAAAGCTGCTGAACTACTCTTTAACCCATAAGGTGTTCTACAGAATTGATAAAGGTTATATTTATGACTAAAAGCTGTAAATGGTCTATCTTCGTACATAAGTGGCACTTGCCAAAAACTGGAACTCAAATCTACACAAGTGAAATACTTCTTCCCCTCAAATGTTTGCATTAATTCTTCTATTGGCATAGATTTCAGCTGATCTGAACTAATTCTACTGTTAACCAAACGAGCGTCTAAACAAATACGAACAGTGCCGTCGGTCTTGGGTACCGTGATCAAAGAATTAACATATGGACTGTTAGAGTGCTCAATAATCCCATCTTCAAGCATCTGATTAATTTGTGCCTCAACTGCACTCTGATAAGCGAAAGGTACAGGATATCTATGTCCTGTGAATACTGACCTATCAATAACGTTCAATGAATGTGTATAGCAATTGGCCATACCAATGCGATCCTCAAAAACTCTCCTATTACACCATAACACATCATAGAGCCGAACACATTGTTCCACCTCTATATTACCCTGAAATGCAGCCTCACGTAACGAGTCCTCTAGACTTCCGTTCGTAATCACACTGCCCACAAAACATGGAGAACCCCGCTCTACGGCTGGCGATATCTCATTTAAAGTACAAATCACACCTACAATACTACTCCTCTGAATATGGTCATTGAATGCTACTTCTACTTCAGAATCTCCCCATTTAAATTTCAAACTCCCTACATCATAACATAAGTTACCAGACACTCTACTTAGCCACTCTGAACCCAAGATAACACTGAATACTAAATTTGGAATTACAAGGCAAATCTGCTTCTCTACATGATTATTAATTTTAATGTCTACTAAAACTTGCTTAGAAATTACATTAGACCTCTTCCCAACAGCTGTGATAACAAAAGTGCTTTTAATTGGCATCTCCTCAAAATTTACTCCAGTTCCTTTCATTTTATCATAAAATGCACTACTTATGCAACTCTTCATACAACCACTATCAATTAAAACATCTGTGTACGCCTCGGACACGTTAAATTTAACTATGGGGCTCTTACTAACCACTTCCTGAATAATACCTTCATCATTTAGTTCATGTAATAATTCATTTCTTACATTTAGGTCATAGGGTTCCTGTATAATTGTATGGACAGGGCATGCTACAGACTGAGATTCTGACCTTACTTCGCAGCCTGGTTCGCGTTTAAAGAACCGCTACAGCTGGCCGTAGTACTAGTTACTACTGCACTGGTCTGGTTGTTCTGAGTTGTGTTGTCATTGTTTGGCTGTATATTACTACCACTAGGCTGTCCTCTTCCTTGACCCCTATTTTGGTTGTAATTATTGTCATTATAATTTCTCCCTTGATTTCCCCTGAAATCATTGTTTCTCCCTTGATTTCCCCTGTAATCATTGTTCCTCCCTTGATACTGATTACCATAGCCATTTCCTCTGTTCTGATTTAGCTGATTATTATTATTTCTATTTTGAGCATTGGCCCCTTCGCCACCGTTCCCTTGAACTTCCTGATGCCTGGCTTCATTAGGTCTATTATTATTATTACCCTGGTTCCTATTGAAATTGTCCTCATAACCCCCTCTCCCTAGTGCATCAAATGTGCTTAACAAACTTTCTACTTGTGATATAGTCTTTACATTCTGGATACAAGCAGCCTCCTTGATCCTATAGGGAAAGTGCCTAAGTAGCAACCTTACCACATCACTTTCCTCCTTCAAGCCATCCAGATATTTACACACTAATACCTGCCCTAAAAAGTATTCGGTCATGGTGGAGCTTCCTTTAGGGTTATATTTACCACACACTACTCCCTCACGATGCTGCGACTGAATAACCTCATTCCAGAACTTTTCACAGAATTTCATTTTAAAATCATTCATATCAGTAAACTTGTCTCTGTAGACAGCAAACCAATTCCTCGTTTCCCCCACAAACACTTGTTCTAAAATTTCAACTACCTGGCACCACTCAATACTACCATTTTCCAACCTCTCCCCGAATTTATTTTCTATAGTGTTCATGAACTCCCTTGGGCACCCCTGTCGATTGCTAAACTTACCCAGTTCTACCTCCCTGTGTGTGCTATTCACAAAAACTGGTCTATTCTGACTATTTTCTTGCCTGATCCTAGCTTTTAATTTTAATTCTAATTCTGCGATTTTCTCCTCAGCCTTCCTCTCAATACTGTTTACTGTTAATTTAATGTTTCCTTCTGATTCTTCTACTTTATCATATAGCTTTGCTTGTTTCTCCTCAATCTTGCTAATGCTATCTTTATTACTCTCTCTTAAATCATTTACTTCTGCAACTATTTGTGAGTGGACTTTCTCAATTCTACCCCCCAGCTGTTCCTTAACCTCTTTAGTAGCTACCTGAATTTTGTCAATTTCTCCCCCCAATTGCTTTTTGACCTGCTGTGTTTCCAGTTGCACTAGTTCTTTTAAATTTTCAGCCTGTGTACTGATTCTAATTTCCAACTCCTCCTGTACTTTTCCTAATTTTCTGTCTACATCTGCAATAATCTCTTTAGCCTTTTCTTCCATCACCCCCCTGATCTCACCTCTAATCAGTTCGAATTTGTCACTCATTTCCCTACTGTTTTGTTCTAATTTAGCATTTAAAGTTTCAGTACTCTCTCTATTTTCCTTACTGTTTTGTTCTAATCTGGCGTTTAAACTATCGCTCAATTCCCTATTACTCTCTTTATTTTCCCTACTGTTTTGTTCTAGTTTAGCGTTATTCTGTTCTAACTTTGCATTTAAAGCTTCTGTACTTTCTTTATTTTCCCTACTGTTTTGTTCTAATTTAGCGTTATTCTGTTCTAACTTTGCATTTAAGGCATCACTACTAACTTTGTTCTGATACATAAACTCGAGAAGTAAAGTTTTTAATTCTGGTTGGCCGCCTACACTCCCTGTTTCAGTATCGGGATTTACCTCCGCTACCCCGGTACTACCATCACTCGACATACTGCTCGTATCATCACTCTCCCGTTGATGACCACTACGTAACCTCATCTGTCTTTCTTTCTCATCCCCCATAATGATATACACTGATACAGACAAATAACCCCCAAAATACAGGCACAGAAATATATACCCTTCTCCTTCCACAAATGTTATTAGGTTTTCAGCCCCAAGTTGTCGGCGACAAGTGAAACGTTATTTACTTTGCTCCACGTTGAGCGTACAAATGTAGCAGTTTTGCTAGCCCACACTGTTGGGTGATAAATGTAACTGTTTACCTTTGCCTAAGCTATGTTGTTTTAATGGGCGCCAAGACCTCAACGCAATGTTGAAATCTAAATTTGTATTTAACAACGTCTAGCTCTGGCAGAACACCTTCAAGACTCTATTCACTCAGATCGTGGTATGATTTGATCATTAACCCAACAAACAATTGTATCAGGAGAAGGAATTGGTCTATATCTAATGCTACCTACTGAAAGCAAAGATTGCATTGTAAAAGAAATGAATTTATTATATAAAACAAGTATAGCAAAATTAATAATAATAATAAGTACAAAATTTAAATTGGAGCGTTGTGATTTGAATATTACCGATAGAAAATTACGTGAAAACGGAGTCTGATAAATTGATTTTACTCTTATTTCCAAGCTATGAAGTTACTGAAATATGAAATGTAAAACAAAGAAAATGAGAGATTGCGTATTTCTGCGTCATTGGCGCTTACCACTGGAAATTGCCAAAGCATTTCCCTCGTTCTTGATGATGTTGTGAGCTTCCCACAGTCTCCTGGACGTCGTCATCTCCGTCGGAATTTGATGATATTCTGGTAGATTAGATAATTCTATGGTCCGTACCTCGGACCCAAACACTCGTACAACCAAGTTTTACAAAAGTTCGTCGCTAACTCCACTGAACATCGGAGCGACACGCACTTGCGACCGTACACCTCAAGTATTTCACAGATAGTCACTAACTCCACTGAACATCGGAGCGACACGCACGCGCATCCATACTCCTCAAGTATTTCACAGATAGTCCTCGTTCCACGGAACATCGGAGCGACTCCCGCGTATATCCACACTCGGCAAGAACTATCCAGATTGTTCTTGTTTCACGGCGCGTCGAACGATATAACCACACGCCGGCTCCCCACTCTTCAGTCCCAACTAGCTTACGTCGTCTCCCCTGATTGGCTGACCCACCACGCGATCTTCTCCTCCTCCGGGTCATTACACTCGGCGGGAGGGTTCCGTTCCAACAATTCGTCTTTTCTAGACCTTGCGACCCAAGATTGCGTCATGCTTCTCGACAAGATTAAGCGTGTACTTGAAATCCCAGTGAGTCACGTCTCTCGATATACCCTAACTGACGAAAAATCCGTAAAATTCCGTAATCAGATAATTTTCTATGATATCGTCGTTCGCAATAATTTGCTTGATAGCGTTTTCTAAGACATAGAAAACCTATCTGCATGCTAATAATTTTTATAAAATGCTCCGAAAATACCTTAATAATAATTATAATAAATTAATAATAATAATAATAAATTAACATGAAAAATTCTCTTGGCTGAACAATTTGCCGCGTAAATAAATATAGAATGGCTTCCTACTGACTTATACCAGTTGCATAAAACCCCTCGAAAAACACGTTACACCACAGAGCCTTCACAGCTACCGTAGCGGTCCCGGGGCACACAAAGTCCCCACTGTACTTCACCCCTACAGGCAATCCCCTACTTCATGCCGTTGCCCGTCTCCCACCACGTGGAGGAGGGGTTGGACTTGTGGGAGACCTTGAGTTCTAATCATACGATTGAAATTTGAATGCTACACGTACACAATAATCTTCATGTAACAGTACATAAATCTAGGACCTACATATATAAAATCCAACATGGCGATCATCCGAAATATTTAGTTGCTTCTCAATATCTACGAATCTATTACAGCAATCAAACTGAAATTTTGTATGTAGATAGAGGCAATTAACATAAGTAGGATATATGAAAATAGGCTCTATAGTTCTTTACAGAACTACTTGTTTTCTTTCATATAATTTAAGTTAGGTCGCTCAGGGATGAGTGTTCATAATTTTTCGTGTCGTGTGCACCGAAAAATCCCTGCAGCGACAGAAGAGACTTTTAGTTGACTTTCGTTTTAGTCCTCTGATGTAATTTTTTTCTATTGATCCGATTTAGCAAGATTCAGAAAGATACTATACCATATCTTAGGGATTCTCTAGCCGTCCAGATCATAGGCAGGGTGTGGAATTTTAGTGCAAGCTGAATCCATGAATAAATAAGGATCATTTTCCTTTATTTTCTTGAATTTCTTTTATCTGTGTCATTTCTATTTTTCTTTTTTTAACTCTGGCTTCTCCAGGAATGTGTCCTTGCGAACTCTAGTTTGATGGCGCCCCTTTTTTTCCCCAACCGGTAACGACGTGGAGATACCCTGTCTCGTGCTACCCGAGCCGCTTTTCTTCACATATTCTCAAGCTAGAATTCAGGCACATTTGGTTGTTTTTTTCCTGCTACATTTTTTTTTTCCACTCCCCTGTTCTTTCTCGGAAATTGTGTGGTGTAATTATTGGCCGGATCATCGCACATATTTTCCGAGACGGGCACAATACATACCAGTAGCTATATGGCAAATAGTCTATTAATTGTTCTATTAAAGGTGATGCACTATTTTGTAAATTTAAATCTGATCATGTTGCCATTTTCTAATAATAGTTTAATTTCTGTAGAGCTTAAATCTACTGCACTTATCTGCCATATTAGAAACATGATTTAAAATTTCAACTGGAAAGTATCACTGAGTAGAAGAACTTACATGGCTTTCCTGACTGATGGTGACTTCTTCAACTTTGGTCTTGACCTGAGGCATCCATGGAGGATCCACTACAGGAAGAGACTCAATACCAATCTTAGGAGAAGGCAGAGTGAACTCTATCCCTGGCGGCGGGACCTTGAATGTCAGGTGGGCTCCTTCCTCCATGCGAGGCCACACTTGATAGCGCAACTTCCACAGCACCTGGAATCTATATGTCACACCATCTGTAGATGTGCTTCAACAGTTCTAAACTCAATAAGAACAGTTTCATTTACACTTAAACATGAGCTCTTCCAAATAACAAGTATGTATGCCCTCCTTGTACACTGAAGAAAATGGAAATTCCAACACCCAGAAGGAGTAGTGCTACATTGCTGCAATTGAACATGCAGGACGAGTGTTCGGTTGTGATTCGATGATTACACTTTCAGGTCCCTCTGACCGCAAGTTTCAACAACAATCAATACAGGATGTGCCCACCACAAGCTGCAATACATTGATGAATTCGGCGAGCCATGGAGTCAATAAGGCCCTGGAACAACTGACCCGTGCAGTGCATCAAGCACGGGCCACAGTTCCTCAGGTGTGGGTTGCTGAGGACGGTTGGCCAGTTGTCGACCCATCATGTCCCACACATGCTCAATAGGACTGAGGTCCGGGGATCTGGCGGGTCATTCTAAGATTGTGATGTCATGGAGAGCTTCTCTGGAGATGCGTGCAGTGTGAACCCGGGCATTGTCCTGCTGAAACATCCCATTAGCAATGTTCGCCATCATAGGGATAACCACTGGATTTAGTACCCTATCAACGTACTGTCGAGCAGTCATAGTGCCCTCAACAAGCACTAATTGTGATTTCACATTAAAGCCAATAGCTCCCCAGAGCATAATGCTTGGTGTTGGCCCTGTGTACCTCTCGACAATAAGGACTGGGCGGCCCCTTTATCCGGTACGTCGGCGCACATGGTTCCGGCGATCACTGCGGGCAAGACAGAAGCGCGATTCGTCACTAAAGACGACCCTATGCCATTCGTTGACCCACGTCGATCGTTCTCGACACCAGGGCAGCCTTACACGTCGCTGTTGTGGGGTCAATGGAACACCTTCTGCAGGGACACGGGATCGTAAGCCAGCTGCACGCAGGCGATTACCAACTGTTTGTTGTGTAACATGGGGTGCCACAGCTGCTCGAATTTGCACTGCTGTTGCATAGGGTTCATCCGGGCCATCCGATTGATGCGGCGATCCTCTCTCACAGTTGTCTGTCGCGCTGGGCCTGTGCTAGGTCTAAGAGTGTGGGTACCTTCATTTGACCACTGCTGCCATACACGTTGTACCGTAGATGCCTGTCGGTCAACACGTGCAGCGACAGTCCTTAGCGATAATCCAGCCTCACACAGACCAATTATCCGAGCCCTCTCAAACGGCGACAGTTGTTGATAGCGTGCTCTTCTCTGTCGTCGAGGCATGTTTGACGGGGAACACTTCACTGCACAGACTGTAAGTCAACTACTCTACACCAGAGTCCGTATACTGGAGTTGATTCCTCCGCGACCAATAACGTGGGGAGACCTGTAGCAACAATCCAATGTGTCTGAAACTTTGATCGTTTACATACCTACATGGCATCGTTCCATATCTTGAAAATCAACACAAACGACCAATGCCTTCATGGTGTTGCAATTTCCACTTTCTTCAGTGTATTATTACTGATTCTATGGGGTCACAGATAAGGTGAAATGAATTTTGATGTGGTGGATAGCTTTTTATGGTCAGATGCCCTTCCTGACACCAAACTCATCAGAAGATTTAATGAGATATGAAATGAATAAAGATGAATAAATCTGGATAAAGAGTAGGAAGGAAATGGCCATGGCCTCTTAGCACATACCATCCTGCCATTTGTCTGGTGTTGAAAATTAGGTAACCAAGGAAAACCATATTAAGGATGGCTAACGGTGGTCTTTGAACCCATTCATCTACTGAGTCTGGAGTAGTCAAGCCCTGTGGTCTTGCACCATGTCACACATAGTTATCCCAGTTGGTTCCAAATAGCATAATGTAATGGTATTCTAATTTAAGGACACAAGCCTGGCAAGAATTAACAGCAAATAGGTGGAGGTGTTTATTTTTTGTGAATAGTGATAAAACCATATCATAATCGTAGTCATCATCATCATCACTTGTATTAATATTGTATTCCTATTTTATTTGTAGATATAAGTAGTTCTAATTATACACTATTTCTTGTATTATTTACGTTGTATTCATGTTATAATCTGGTTAGATGGAAGAGAGGACCTAATGGCCCTAATCTTGCCAAACAAGATGAATCTAAAAGGAAGGAAGCTCGTAGTTTTACGTGACCGTTAAGCTTGCGATCATGAGCTTGACTAGCCGTGTTGGAAGCCATTATTCAGTGTTGCCTTAGTAATCAAAATTGGGTACAATCGTGTTGACCAACTGAAAAGTTTCTACTAATGGATTACTTAGGCAACACTAAAAATAGTTTCTAATAATTCAACACTCAGAATATAATTCTCAGATGTTCTAGATGTTCATATCTCATTGATGGCTCGAGATGAAGAACTCTCATGCTATTTTAGCTTTTAAACACTACCATTAAAATAATAAAAAAGTCTTTACTGGTAGTTGTTGGTCAATCTATGACATTCTATTGCTGAGTATTGACTGGCTAACCACAAGGAATCTCTTAAATTGCTTGTATGTAGACCATCTTGTTTCTTGCACTAGATCTTCAATTTATGTGTAAGAGGTCATCCATAAAATACATGGGTTGGTTTTTTAGTTTTGGCACCATAGTTATAACTGGAATAATAACTCACTTAGAAGGTTCCAAGTTTCACAGGCCCTCGATGTAGTCCCCACCGTTGCGTACAACGTGTTCCCAGCGATACGGAAGTCGTTGGATCCCGTTGGCACTGCCCAATCTATTGATGGTACGAAGAGAGCACTCGGCAGTCTTCAATGGTACGGAAGCGCTGCCATACTGTTCCCCGTGGGCAAACCGTTAATGCGGTGTACTATTGTTCGTTTCTGCAAGACCATCTCCGAGGAGCTCTGAGAAGGAAACGGCACCACTACATGGTTACACCGCCCATCATTCTGCATGAAAATGCTAGGGAACACAAAGCAGGCGTTGTGTTGGCATTGTTGGATTGCTGGGGCTGGGAGGTCCTCTATCACCCCCCATATTCTCCCGACATCAGTCCCTGCGACTATGCTCTCATCCCGAAGATGAAGATGACAAAGCGCGGGGAGCAGGCTGCCGATCGCTCTCTTCGTACCATCAATAGATTGGGCAGTGCCAACGGGATCCAACGACTTCCGCATTGCTGGGAACACGTTGTACGCAACGGCTGGGACTACATCGAGGGCCTGTGAAACTTGGAACCATCTAAGTGAGTTATTAATCCAGTTATAACTAAGGTGCCAAAACTAAAAAACCAACCTATGTATGTTTGCTCGAATGGGTGGGTCTTATAAGAATGTGACAAAGTGTACGATAATTTGGTGGTGGAGTGGGGAGGGGGGCATGTACAAATAATGTGTACATGCATCAGTTTGTGTCATGTGTGACTCATCTACAATATGTGCAACATCTGTTGTAACGTTGTTTACTGGAGAAAGACTTCTTGAACTTCTGACAGGCAAGAGGTTCCTAGCACAAGTAAATCACTGCTATAGGTGACCTATCTGCTCTGTGGTGCAACGTCTTCTGTCGAAACAAATTCAATAGGTTTATTACTTAATTAAGCGGTTTGTGGTCTGTTATCGTTTGTTCTACTAACTTCACTAATGTAACAATGGAGGGAGATCATATGTAGTGATAGTAGTTCATTTTAAATGTGCTAAAATATTTAGTCATTTTCATGTTTTTCCAAAGTGGGTGTGGGTATTTTGTTTGGGACGTTCACATTTTATCGCTTTTTTGCGAATGTGGAGTGTAATTTTACTTGCTTTAGACTTCAAGTACTACTGTATTCTTCTTCTCGCGGATGTTTTGTTTCATACTGAATAAATTCTAGGTTTAAGTATTGTGCCAAAGTTTTTAACGATAGATGTAACCATTGATACAGCAAATATAATAGTACCATATGTTCCACATGATGGCTTCCAAATCAGCAGTACGGTAACTTAATGTATTTCTTGTTCCAATGATCAGCGTTAAGATCTTGAATAATTAGACAATTGAAGTAATGAAATGAAGTTTCCTATTACTGTATACCAAACTTCATGAAAAAGAGAGGAGAGATAAAAGATATATACAAAGGAGTTTCACAAAATAAAGTAACAAGAGCTCCCATGGAGAAACTTTATTTTACAAGCAAATATAAGAATACACAGTAGTAGGGCAGTGATATGTATTACTTTTCAACATAGTCACCATTCTTGTGCAAGCATGTGTTCCAACAGATGTCAATGCTGGCATGGAAGAAATCTACGTCCAGTCCCTAAAACCATATCGAAGAAGCATCTGGGTGGTGTGTCACAGTAACTGGAGGCATTCACTGTCCCCCCCCTTCTGGTAAGGAAATCAACCAGAAGCACACCCTTGTGTTCACAAAAGATTGTTGGCATAAATTTCTTTGCAGATAATGTTGTTCAGACTTTCTTGCAGGGCGGGCACTGTGGGTATTTTCACAAAATAAAAGCTAACCAGATCTCCAGTGATG
Source organism: Meconema thalassinum (assembly GCA_946902985.2). Lineage (NCBI taxonomy): Eukaryota > Metazoa > Arthropoda > Insecta > Orthoptera > Tettigoniidae > Meconema > Meconema thalassinum. Next base: position 1,852,534,591 of record OX336388.2, read on the forward strand.
CATAAAGTACCAATGTTTCATCTTCTGTTACAATATACTCATCATCGGCTTTAACTCGAATCCGAGTATAAATCTTCTTCCTTCAGTCCTGTTTGTGGATGTGTTTACGGTGACTGAAGAGTCCAATCCTGGCATAGAACAAGCGTCCACAAAAGTCACATAGTAATGCTGGAGGAGGACGTGGTTGGGCTGCTTGAAGTTTCCTAGCTTGACACTTAGCCTCTTCATGTGTGCGTCGATCCCTTTCAAACATTTTTACAGTATCTGAGATGGTACGGCGCCAAGTTGAGCGGTCTTCAGCCGGCATGTCCCAGGTTTGTGAATCAAGACCTGTCAATTTCAGGGTCTGCTTAAATTGGTCCTTGTAGTGCCTCTTAGGACCACCATGAGGTCTGGTGCCATAGCATAACTCACCATATAGCATTTGACGAGGTAATCTCACATCATCCATCTGATGGACATGACCAATCCATCTAAATTGGTGACCTATTATGGATGATTCTATGCTGTTGATTTGAGCCTTTTCAAGAACAGCAAGCAATATTGGTAATGCGGCCTTCCCATTTAATCCTCAGGACTGATCGAAGTTTTTGTAGGTGGAAGCGCTCAAGCTTCCTAAGATCACGTCGGTAAAGGGTCCACGTTTCACAGCCATACAACAATGTAGAAATGACTACTGCTTTGTACACCATAAGCTTTGTACTCATAGACAGATCTTTATTCATGAAGACCCGGTGAGCTAATCGTCCATATGCTGCATGGGCTGCACCAATTCTCTTATCCACATCCTGCTCACAGGTACAGCTCACAGAAATGGTACTGCCCAGGTACGAGAAGTGGTCTACCTGCTGTAATGGCAAATTTGAGATGGAGATATTGAACTGAGGACCCATCGTACAAATAGCCTAAATATGATAGTGTGCGAGTCGAGGCCTCGGATGGAGGTCCTTGATTCACGCCCCGACCCAGATCACTGGAACCGGGAAAAGAAGAAGAAGATAATGAACTGAGGAAGAGGTGTGCCTGGTGAAGGTTGTGCCAGGACTTAAGTCTTATTGATATTTATGGTAAGACCAAAGCGATCACATGCACTTTTGTAACAATTAAGGGGACATTATACTGAAATTTCTAACTTCTCTATTTTTCATTGAATTTTTACCAATTTTTTTTCTGTGATAGCCCTTTTCAAGTAATGTAATGTTACCAAGTTTTAATATTGTACCTATAAAAATTTCTGAGGAGGAGTTTTTTAAATGCCATTTTACCACCATCTTTAAAAAAAGTCGCTTGCATCACAATATTTTTCCAATTGGTACCAAATTTTCCACAAACCTTCTTAATACCTATGCTAACAAAAGTTAGTGTCACAGTTTGTTGTTTGACAAACACATTAGCATGTAGATTTTTTTTAAAATGTAATGTTGCATTTTTTTTCTTCTTCAATATGATTGCAAACAGAATTTGGTAGGTCAAAAATAATTTTGAATCGTCTTTTCACAACAAATTGCATACTAATATTTGTGCACCAACTATCTAGCTACTTCTGTGTAAAATTGTACTTGTATCAGGCAAAAACTGCATGACAAGGGACTTTTTTAATGAAAGAAAACATTAAAATTTTGTTAAGCCTAAAAATGCAAAATAAAAATCCATGCAACTTTACACACTTTAGAACTGCCCTGCACTACAGGTATGCCCTTCAGACTGTTTTCTTTTCTCCTCCAGTGATATTTTCATCACCTTCTTTTTTTCTTAGCCCCTTGCTGTCACCTGAGCACTTTTTCCTACTTTGTCTTATGCTCTTTTGGTCTCGCTGGGTACTGATTTTACAGCATAGGTTGGTGCTGGCTTCCCTCTAATGGACTGTAGGACTTCAAGTGTTTTAACACACCCCATGTTGAAATCACACACAGCACTCACAATACTAAGCTATTACTACCAGTAGCACTATAATAAAAATTGAAGTAATATTATGAAATAACATTCAGCACAAGGAGTGAAACCATGGTTATTAGTATTTATTTCACTAATAATGGATCACATAGAATAACAACTGGGCATTGAGTTTCAAAATATCACCTCTGCAAGTCTACTCTTCAATAGCATTTGAAATCCCAGTAAGAAAGACTTCAGAAACACATAATTTCTTAGCAGCAACTTGACGGGGCGTGTCGAGTAGCGCATGGAGCAATTAAATGCCACCGCAGCGCCATTTAATAATGGTGCTTGTAACCGAATTTATTCGGTTACAGTAGCTCACCCTCGGGTTTTCTGCCTTGTGCAGTTAGTTTGGGGTATTTTATTCGTATCTTATTATATTGGGTTAACGTGGGGTTGCAGAGGTGATTTTTATTGTGCCTGTGTGTTTTTGTGGACGGATTCATCTTTGGATGGTCCGGACAACCTAGGATCACTGTTTATTAATTATCGGTTTTTGGATAGTTGATATTATAAAATACGGGGTTTTGCGATTTATTACGTTTTGGGAATAAGGATATAAGACTGTATTAAGTAGAAGCATTATTCCATTTTGGTTTGGGGTTAATGGCTTTATTTCGACCTAGTAATTGTAACGTGTTTTTCGAGGTTTTTTTTTATGCCACTGGCATAAGTCAGTAGGAAGCCAGTCTATATTTATTTACGTGGCAAATTGTTCAGCCAAGAGAAGTTTTCATGTTAATTTATTATTATTATTAATTTATTATAATTATTATTAAGGTATTTTCGGAGCATTTTATAAAAATTATAAGCATACAGATAGATTTTCTATGTCTTAGAAAACACTATCAAGCAAACTATTACGAACGACAATATCATAGAAAATTATGTGATTACGGAATTTTACGGAGTTTCATCAGTTAGGATATTATGAGAGACATGACTCACTGGAAATTCAGATACAGGCTGATTCTTGTCAAGAAGTATTACGCAAGCTTGGGTCGCAGCGTCAAGAAAAGGCGGATAGTTGGAACGGAAATCGACTTCATCATCCGCGCGCCGTGTGTAATGAGCCAGAGGAGGGGAAGTAGCGCGTGGGGAGCAGCCAATCAGTGGAGACCACGTAAGCTGGAAGTCGGTACCGAGGTGGAGAGCCGACGGGTGCATATATCGTTCGGCGCGCCGTGGAGCGAGGACAATCTGTGAAAGACTTGACTAGTTCGGTTGCAAGTGTGTGTCGCTCCGATGTTCCGTGGAGTGGAGAACTATCTGTTTAAAACTTAACCAGTGTGGTTGTATGAGGGTATGGCTCCGATGTTAGGACCATAAAGTCACCAAATCTACAAGTATATCATCAAATATCGACGGAGATGACGACATCCAGGAGACTGTGGGAAGCACACAGCATCATCCAGTACGAGGGAAATGCTTTAGCAATTTCCAGTGGTAAGCGCAAATGACACAGAAGTATGCAATCTCTCGTTTCTCTTTGATTTAAATTCAGTATTTCAGTAACTTCATAGCTTGGGAATAAGAGTAAAATCAATAATTTATCAGACTCCGTTTTCACGTAATTTTCTATCGGTAATATTAAAATCGCAACGCTCCAATTTAAATTTTAAACTTATTATTATTATTAATTTTGCAATACTTGTTTTATATAATAAATTCATTTCTTTTACAATGCAATCTTTGCTTTCAGTAGGTAGCATTAGATATAGACCAATTCTTTCTCCTGATACAATTGTTTGTTGGGTTAATGATCAAATCATACCACGATCTGAGTGAATAGATTCTTGAAGGTGTTCTACCAGAGCTAGACATTGTTAAATACAAATTTAGATTTCAACATTGCGTTGAGGTCTTGGCGCCCATTAAAACAACATAGCTTAGGCAAAGGAAAACAGTTACATTTATCACCCAACAGTTAGGGGCAGTCAAACCGTTACACTTGTCGTTCAACGTGTGAGCTAGCAAGACTGTTACATTTGTCGCTACCAACATGGGGCAGTAATTAACATTATATTTGTCGCCGACAACTTGGGGCTGAAAACCTAATAACATTTGTGGAAGGAGAAGGATATATATTTCTGTGCCTGTATTTTGGGGGTTATTTGTCTGTATCAGTGTATATCATTATGGGGGATGAGAAAGAAAAACAGATGTGGTTACGTAGTGGTCATCAACTGGAGAGTGATGATACGAGCAGTATGTCGAGTGATGGTAGTACCGGGGTAGCGGAGGTAAATCCCGATACTGAAACAGGGAGTGTAGGCGGCCAACCAGAATTAAAAACTTTAATTCTCGAGTTCATGTATCAGAACAAAGTTAGTAGTGATGCCTTAAATGCAAAATTAGAACAAAACAGTAGGGAAAATAAAGAAAGTACAGATGCTTTAAATGCAAAACTAGAACAAAACAACGCTAAACTAGAACAAAACAGTAGGGAAAATAGAGAGAGTACTGAAACTTTAAATGCTAAAATAGAACAAAACAGTAAGGAAATTAGTGTGAAAATGGAGCAGATTAGAGGAGAAATCAGAGGAGTAATGGAAGAGAAGGTTAAAGAGATCATTGCAGATGTAGACAAGAAATTAGGAAAAGTACAGGAGGAGTTGGAAAGTAGAATCAGCACACAGGCTGAAAATTTAAAGGAATTAGTTAAATTAGAAACACTGCAGGTTAAAAAGAAATTGGGGGGAGAAATTGACAAGATTCAAGTATCAACTAAAGAGGTTAAGGAACAGCTGGGGGGTAGAATTGAGAAAGTCCACTCGCAAATAGTTGCAGAAGTAAATGATTTAAGAGAGAGTAATAGAGAGAGCATTAGCAAGATTGAGGAGAAACAAGCAAAGCTATATGATAAAGTAGAAGAATCAGAAGGAAACATTAAATTAACAGTAAACAGTATTGAGAGGAAGGCTGAGGAGAAAATCGCAGAGTTAGAATTAAAATTAAAAGCTAGGATCAGGCAAGAAAATAGTCAGAATAGGCCAGTTTTTGTGAATAGCACACACAGGGAGGTAGAACTGGGTAAGTTCAGCAATCGACAGGGGTGCCCAATGGAGTTCATGAACACTATAGAAAATAAATTCGGGGAGAGGTTGGAAAATGGTAGTATTGAGTGGTGCCAGGTAGTTGAAATTTTAGAACAAGTGTTTGTGGGGGAAACGAGGAATTGGTTTGCTGTCTACAGAGACAAGTTTACTGATATTAATGATTTTAAAATGAAATTCTGTGAAAAGTTCTGGAATGAGGTTATTCAGTCGCAGCATCGTGAGGGAGTAGTGAGTGGTAAATATAACCCTAAAGGAAGCTCCACCATGACCGAATACTTTTTAGGGCAGGTATTAGTGTGTAAATATCTGGATGGCTTGAAGGAGGAAAGTGATGTGGTAAGGATGCTACTTAGGCACTTTCCCTATAGGATCAAGGAGGCTGCTTGTATCCAGAATGTAAAGACTATATCACAAGTAGAAAATTTGTTAAGCACATTTGATGCACTAGGGAGAGAGGGTTATGAGGACAATTTCAATAGCAACAAGGGTAATAATAATAATAGGCCTAATGAAGCCAGGCATCAGGAAGTTCAAGGGAACGGTGGCGAAGGAGCCAACGCTCAAAATAGAAATAATAATAATCAGCTAAATCAGAACAGAGGAAATGGCTATGGTAATCAGTATCAAGGGAGGAACAATGATTTCAGGGGAAATCAAGGGAGGAACAATGATTACAGGGGAAATCAAGGGAGAAACAATGATTTCAGGGGAAATCAAGGGAGAAATTATAATGACAATAATTACAACCAGAATAGGGGTCAAGGAAGAGGACAGCCTAGTGGTAGTAATATACAGCCAAACAATGACAACACAGCCCAGAACAACCAGACCAGTTCAGTAGTTAGTGGTACTACGGCCAGCTGTAGCGGTTCTTTAAACGCGAACCAGGCTGCGAAGTAAGGTCAGAATCTCAGTCTGTAGCATGCCCTGTCCATACAATTATACAGGAACCCTATGACCTAAATGTAAGAAATGAATTATTACATGAACTAAATGATGAAGGTATTATTCAGGAAGTGGTTAGTAAGCCCCATAGTTAAATTTAACGTGTCCGAGGCGTACACAGATGTTTTAATTGATAGTGGTTGTATGAAGAGTTGCATAAGTAGTGCATTTTATGATAAAATGAAAGGAACTGGAGTAAATTTTGAGGAGCTGTCAATTAAAAGCACTTTTGTTATCACAGCTGTTGGGTAGAGGTCTAAAGTAATTTCTAAGCAAGTTTTAGTAGACATTAAAATTAATAATCATGTAGAGAAGCAGATTTGTCTTGTAATTCCAAATTTAGTATTCAGTGTTATCTTGGGTTCAGAGTGGCTAAGTAGAGTGTCTGGTAACTTATGTTATGATGTAGGGAGTTTGAAATTTAAATGGGGAGATTCTGAAGTAGAAGTAGCGTTCAATGACCATATTCAGAGAAGTAGTATTGTAGGTGTGATTTGTACTTTAAATGAGATATCGCCAGCCGTAGAGCGGGGTTCTCCATGTTTTGTGGGCAGTGTGATTACGAACGGAAGTCTAGAGGACTCGTTACGTGATGCTGCATTTCAGGGAAATATAGAGGTGGAACAATGTGTTCGGCTCTATGATGTGTTATTGTGTAATAGCAGAGTTTTTGAGGATCGCATTGGTATGGCCAATTGCTATACACATTCATTGAACGTTATTGATAGGTCAGTATTCACAGGACATAGATATCCTGTACCTTTCGCTTATCAGAGTGCAGTTGAGGCACAAATTAACCAGATGCTTGAAGATGGGATTATTGAGCACTAACAGTCCGTATGTTAATTCTTTGATCACGGTACCCAAGACCGAAGGCACAGTTCGTATTTGGTTAGACGCTTGTTTGGTTAACAGTAGAATTAGTTCAGATCAGCTGAAATCTATGTCAATAGAGGAATTAATGCAAACATTTGAGGGGAAGAAGTATTTCACTTGTGTAGATTTGAGTTCCAGTTTTTGGCAGGTGCCACTTATGTACGAAGATAGACCATTTACAGCTTTAACAGGTCTGACGTTTATTTTTGGCCGGTGGCCCTGAATTCCGCGCATCCACTGTGCTAACCATTCAACCTTCTTAGTTCTCTCCTTTGTTCCTTCTGATCGTGCGTGCGTGCATCCATTTGTTACTGCACATGCTCACAATAAGAAGGCTTCCTGGCTGGTCGTAGACCTCTACACAACAAACAAGCACCGGCCAAAAACAAACGTCAGACCTATAGTCATAAATATAGCCTTTATCAATTTTGTAGAACACCTTATGGGTTAAAGAGTAGTTCAGCAGCTTTAATTAGGGCTTTAAACATCGCATTAGGGGATGACACAGGAGAGTTTGTAACCATTTACATAGATGATATGGTAATTAGTTCACGCAATTTTGAGGAGCATCTACGTCATTTAGATATAGTTTTTCAGAAGTTAGATCAGGCAGGGTTCACTTTGAAGCTGTCTAAGTCGTCATTCTGTCAGTCAGAAGTGACATTTTTAGGTCATAGAGTGTCAAGTAAAGGTGTTACACCGGAGGAAAGTAGGGTTAGCATGTGTGGACAGTAGCAACAGGGCATCGTTACAGATACTGAGAAATAGGTAGGTAGAGCAACGTGATGACGTTCATTTAAGGGAGCCACTGGCAAGGTTGGAAGCAGGTGACGCAGAAACATTTATGGTTTCCAAACGTATTGGAAAAACAGCATATGTGCTGGAGAATAGTGAGGGAAACAGATTATACGGGACGTATAATATACATAGTCTCCGAAAGTATGTGTCATAAAGTGAGGATGTTTAGCTGGCGAGCCAGCCTATCAAATGAGTAAGTGTGGTATTTGGTGCGTGGGAGGAGATGGTCTTCCAGGCAGGCGTATCAGAAGTCACACAGGGGGGTAGTATGTAAGTAAATGAGAGTTTTTAAGGTACAGGGAAATATGACGGGATTGTCGGATGCTCTTGAGCACTAAAATGTCTCGATACACCAAGGCCAGAATTTGGTAGCGCTGGTGAATTCCCATTTGTCCCCAAGAGATGGGTGAGCGCTTGTACAGGGTATTTTTGCTTAAGGCGTCCACGGGACGAAAGATGGGCCATCAGAATGCGAGACAGTCCTTCATGAAACTCATACATAACAGCACACGTGATTTCTGTTTACGGCCTCGCCATGTAAGATTTGTAAGTGTGTAATTTAAGGTAATTTGTACAAAGGTATTATTTGTGTGAGGAGAACTGGTCTGTGTTGAGAACTACTATTAAGTAGAATATGGTCTACGGGAACTTAAGAAGGCAGGGCGATTACGGCACAGAAATATGTGGTGTTATATGTAATGCGCACTTACTGTTTTTTTTTCAGAAGTCAATATTAATTTAATCTACTTTAAAGAGAGATTAAGTATGGTCACGAGGCGCTGCCACAATAGTGTGATCGTGTGCTCAGTGATAAGTGAGATTAAATTTCACCATAAGGAAGGGACCTCCAGTGAAATTAGGAAGTTCTATGGTGATATAAATATATCAGAACACCTTCAATGCGTGTGATATGACATCATAAATACATAGTGCTCACACATTAATTATGTCTATTTTTCCAACATAGAGAAATTTGAGAGGCGGAAATATCCGTGGAACATTATTCTTTACGAAAAACATTGGACTGGTTGCAAAGTGCAATCCATTGTGACAACAAACTTTGATGCAAAGTGCGTGAAGAAAAATTATGAGTGTATATATCTGTAATTTAGGGTGATTTCATTTATGTAATATGTATTTTGGATGGGGATTATTAACGTGTCTGGGATAATCAGATAATGGACCGTCGTCACGGTAAATCATCCGATGATCAGAGGCGAATATGTAACGTGTTTTTCGAGGGGTTTTTATGCCACTGGCATAAGTCAGTAGGAAGCCAGTCTATATTTATTTACGCGGCAAATTGTTCAGCCAAGAGAAGTTTTCATGTTAATTTATTATTATTATTAATTTATTATAATTATTATTAAGGTATTTTCGGAGCCTCCGTGGCTTAGGCGGCAGCACGCCGGCCTCTCACCGCTGAGTCCGTGGTTCAAATCCCGGTCACTCCATGTGAGATCTGTGCTGGACAGAATGGAGGATGACAGGTTTTTCTCCGGGTACTCCGGTTTTCCCTGTCAAAATTTCATTCCAGCAACACTCTCCACTAACATTTCATTTCATTTGTCATTCATTTAATCATTGCCCCAGAGGAGTGCGTCAGGCCTCGGCAGCCGGCACAGTTCATATCCTCGCCGCTAGATAGGGGCTTCACTCATTCCATTCCTGACCCGGTCGGAGACTGGAAGCAGGCTGTGGATTTCATTTCATTAAGGTATTTTCGGAGCATACAGATCGGTTTTCTATGTCTTAGAAAACGCTATCAAGCAAATTATTACGAACGACAATATCATCGAAAATTATGTGATTACGGAATTTTACGGAGTTTTGTCAGTTAGGATATTATGAGAGACATGACTCACTGGAAATTCAGATACAGGCTGATTCTTGTCAAGAAGTATTACGCAAGCTTGGGTCGCAGCGTCAAGAAAAGGCGGATAGTTGGAACGGAAATCGACTTCATCATCCGCGCGCCGTGTGTAATGAGCCAGAGAAGGGGAAGTAGCGCGTGGGGAGCAGCCAATCAGTGGAGACCACGTAAGCTGGAAGTCGGTACCGAGGTGGGGAGCCGACGGGTGCATATATCGTTCGGCGCGCCGTGGAGCGAGGACAATCTGTGAAAGACTTGACTAGTTCGGTTGCAAGTGTGTGTCGCTCCGATGTTCCGTGGAGTGGAGAACTATCTGTTTAAAACTTAACCAGTGTGGTTGTACGAGGGTATGGCTCCGATGTTAGGACCATAAAGTCACCAAATCTACAAGTATATCATCAAATATCGACGGAGATGACGACGTCCAGGAGACTGTGGGAAGCACACAGCATCATCCAGTACGAGGGAAATGCTTTGGCAATTTCCAGTGGTAAGCGCAAATAACACAGAAGTACGCAATCTCTCGTTTCTCTTTGATTTAAATTCAGTATTTCAGTAACTTCATAGCTTGGGAATAAGAGTAAAATCAATAATTTATCAGACTCCGTTTTCACGTAATTTTCTATCGGTAATATTAAAATCGCAACGCTCCAATTTAAATTTTAAACTTATTATTATAATTAATTTTGCAATACTTGTTTTATATAATAAATTCATTTCTTTTACAATGCAATCTTTGCTTTCAGTAGGTAGCATTAGATATAGACCAATTCCTTCTCCTGATACAATTGTTTGTTGGGGTAATGATCAAATCATACCACGATCTGAGTGAATAGATTCTTGAAGGTGTTCTACCAGAGCTAGACGTTGTTAAATACAAATTTAGATTTCAACATTGCGTTGAGGTCTTGGCGCCCATTAAAACAACATAGCTTGGGCAAAGGAAAACAGTTAGGGGCAGTCAAACCGTTACACTTGTCGTTCAATGTGTGGGCTAGCAAGACTGTTACATTTGTCGCTACCAACATGGGGCAGTAATTAACGTTACATAATGTTAAATGTTAGATTCGTGGCTGTACTATAAAGGTACAATGAATTGATATTTTCGAGTGCTGGATTTGTGACATACCCGGAAAAGACAGTCACTAATTCGGTTTGTGTGGGATTACCTAGGCTATTTATGGCATGAACTCCCATGAACTTCGTGTGGAAACTACTGTGTGACGTCTGTGTGGATTTTGACTGTCTGATGTTCTTGTGTTGACACGGATGTTCCGCTAGGAGCGGGCCACGCACAAATTAGTTCCGGCAGAAACATTGGGGTTATGTAGATCCCTGCGCTAGTGCATATAATGGCGTGTCTGGCGTTCAGAGCTCGTCTTATTGCTTTATCGGCAGAACACTGATCTACTAACGCCCAGGGTCGTTTTACGTGACATGGTTTCCGTAACGAACAGTTAGAGATCGTCTTCTTGCTTTTACTGTGAAAGTCCGTTTGTCCACTTGCAATTAGTGTCGTTATTACTCGATCATGGTATCGTAATACGAACGAGCAGTGACTAATGTTTAGCAATCCACTGAGCTCTTACGGGCTATTGGATGCTACGTACATTTCATGGGTCCATCCATACCATGGGCTGTTGGTAATAACTTACCACGCCTAAAGGATAATTCAGTCGTAAACATTTCATCAAAGTCATGCGAGAATGGAGACGTGAACGTGAATGAACCAGTCATAACGTGTGTAGATATTTTGTGTACGGACGGTACAGTGTATATACGTAGGTGGCTGTTATGCCTGGCTTGATATGGCCGTAAGTGCTTTCTTGCTCTCAGAGCCTAAATTCAGTGGCAAGGTACTGTATAAAGTTTTAGCACGAGTGTTGAAGGGTATTTTGTGTTGTATATTGTGTATATATGTGTATAGTACAGCCAATAGATTATCTCTTTAAAATTCATGTGTGTTTATATTCCTGTCTTGCATGAACCTGGTACATCAGCAAACGCATGCCAAATGCCCTACGCCTGGGATGAGAAGTTTCATAGTCGGGGCAACAGCTATGTATTTATTTCTATTTTATTCAGGAAGACCCATATGGTCAACCTTGGCGCCCATTCAAAGTCGGGAAGTAACGTTAAAATCACTTGTGGCCTGTATTTAAAGGCAGTAAATTCTGTAGGTTTGTGGTAAATGAGGGTAGTTAAAGTTAAATCAACTCCAGCGAGGAGGTGAGAGTGTTTCATGCTGAAGATTTAAAAAATGGCGGTATTTAAAAAATAAAAACATTTTTTAGTGCTATAAACCCAAATTCGATATTTTCCTCGAAATTCATGAAATTTTAGTATAATGTCCCCTTAACTGACTCTTGCAGCTCTTCTGGTGTGAGAGTTTGTGCCGCAGCATCATCTGCATACAACATATTAGTAACACTAGTAATCTGAGTTTACCTCAAGGAACGGAGACGGGTTAGGTTGAAAAGCCCTCCATCAAAACGATACTTGACCTCCACACCATGGATGTTTGTGGGTGAATCGTCAAGCTTTGAAGCCAAGTACAGCGCGAGAAGCGTTGGAGCCAGTACACATCCTTGTTTCAGTCCATGGGTAATAGGAAATTCATCGGACATCTTATTCTGATGGTAAACCTGACCTGTCATGCCATCATGGAGAGCCTTGATTAGATCTACAAAACGCAGAGGGCAACCAAACGGCTTCAGCACCGCCCACATGGCTGGTCTTGGAACCGAATCAAATGCCTTTTCCACGTCGTAAAAGACTAAGAAGAGTGGATTCTGTTGTTCTCTACATTTTTCTTGTAGCTGTCTCACACAGAAAATCAAGTCAATTGTTGCTTCTGGAAGCTCTAAATACGCATTGTGACTCTGGGATGATCTTCTCAGAGATAACCTTGAGGCGGTTAAGTAGAATTCTTGCAAGAAATTCCCCACAATTGATAGCAGTGATATATCACGGTAGTTGCCACAAACACTGCGATCACCCTTTTTAAAGATAGTGATGATAGTGGCATTGTTTAGGTCTCCAGGTACCTTTCTTAATTCTCATATTCTGAGGATAAGGGTGAAAATCCTTGTTTTGAGGGAATGACCTCCGGCTTGAATTAGTTCCAGAGGGATGTTATCTGGGCCAGGTGCCTTTCTGGGTTTCAATTGGGTGAGAGCTGCAGTGAATTCATGATAAGTAGGAGGTACTACCAACCACAGTTGTTCAGGTTGTTGCGGAACATTACAAAGGAAGTCTTCAGCAGCTGCTGATGGACGATTTAGGAGATTGGAGAAGTGCTCCTTCCAGCATACCAAGATTTCTTGACTGTCAGTAAAGGTAGTAGAATTATCAGCGCTTTTCAGTGTACCTGATGAGGAGCGAGATAGTCCATATATTCCCTTGAGTACTGCATAGAAGTTCCTCAAGTCTCGAGCATTGGATAGTCTCTGCAGTTCCTGAGCCTTCTGCTGCCACCAAGTATTTTTAATCTGCCTTATCTGCGTCTGACATAGTTTCTCTTTGTGTTGGAAGTTGGGTCTTGAAGATGGGCAAGATAGGCATTCCTTTTGGCATTGATGAGGGACAGAATTTCTTCATTGTTGTCATCAATCCAGTCTTGTCTTTTCTGCACTATAAAACCAATGGTTTCCTCAGCTGACTGTGTGATAATCTTCTGTAGTGTGGCCCATTCTTGCTGAATGTCATTCGTTACTGGGTTTTCTGATAACTGGGTGACGATCCTGTTTCCAAAATGTTTACAGATGGATTCATCCTGAAGTTTGGATGTATTAAACTTCTTTCTTGGCAAATTTTTGATGTTCCTAGTTGGTTGCCCGTGTCAATATTTTCCGACAGGGAAGTATTCGACATGATCCCCGCATTGCTCAATGCCCCTCTCTTACCGGTAAGCTCTCAAGGTCAAGTGCAGAGCTAGTCGCTGTTATCTGTACCATTGAATGGCTGCAGGATAAAGCTGGGACCTCTTCCTTTGACCCTGCTGGAATATTTGAACACGAGAGGTATATGTCTCCATGAGAGCAGCGGCTTCAGTGGCGTAGTTGGTAGCATACTGAGCTTCTATGCCCAAGATCGCGGGTTCAAATCCGGCCGAATTCGTCGTTTTTTTTTAAGACCATTAAAAATCCCTCAGTATGCCTTCCTTCGGAGGGGAAGTAAAGCCAGCGGTCCCACGTCATAGATTTATGGCATGTTAAAGAACCTTCCACTAATTACACCTGTGTGATGCTAAATTATAGGTTAAATTTGAACAACGCTCTTAGGTTCCAACGTTCGTCGCCAGGAGCCAACTGCGGTGACGTCTAGTAGCTAAGTTCTGAACTTGGCCTAGTAGTCGTTGACGGGGGCGCTTGGCGGCAAAAGTAGGAACTATTTGAAAAATTCTAAGTTGCAGTCTGTACTTAAATTAAAAAAACAGATAACACACACTAATACAGTCATCACAATTAACACCGGTTATCAGACAGATTCTACACACACCCAAAGTACACGGGGCTACATGACCACATTGTCGCAGTCCCTAAACTGAGGAACCAACCATCTCCATGAGAGCTTTTGGTACCAAATTCTTTTATAGCTACTTTGTACTGTATATACCTCAGAATAATGACCTACTGGGGTAAGAAGATGGTAAATACACACATAGTTCAGCATGACGTATGTCTTCTCTCCATCACTGATGATAACATAAGTCAAGATGAGTGTTTTTTGTGATGTCTTGATGTATGTACTATATCTATCATTGACTTATCCTGGTAAGTTGCTCTTCCTCTCTAATTTTTCCCTTTCTACCTTGATAATGTCACCCTTTCTTTCTTTTTTGCTATGATTTTCTTTTACCTGAGAATAGCATTGATCCTGACAGCTGGATTCTGGTGGTGCAGGCCATGGTGCATTATGTCTGAAGCCTGGTTTGGTGCTCGAACTGCTGCCAGGATGAAGAGAGACGCTGCAGTGGCAGCAACTTCTTGGCTGGCCTCAAGGAGCAGCTCCCAGGCTACAGGCAGAATCTCCACAAAGTGGTCTTCAGTGAGAATAACTGCTCCCTTGATGAGGACAGCCAGGGGAGCATGGAACACTTCTCTCACCTGAAGAGTTACCATGGTAATTAGTCTGATGACTCAAAATATATTTTTATTATTTGTGGGCAGTGATGAAAATGAAAATCCACAGCCTGCTTCCAGTCGACCGACCGGGTCAGGGAATGGAATGAATGAAGCTCCCATCTAGCGGCGAGGATATGAACTGTGCCGGCTGCCGAAGCCTGTCGCACTTCCCCAGGGCAATGATTAAATGAATGACGGATGAAATGAAATGATAGTGGAGAGTGTTGCTGGAATGAAATTTGTGACAGGGAAAACCGGAGTACCCGGAGAAAAACCTGTCTGCCTCCGCTTTGTCCAGCACAAATCTCACATGGTGTGACCGGGAATTGAACCACGGTCCCAGCGGTGAGAGGCCGGCGTGCTGCCACCTAAGCCACGGAGAGGCAGCAGAAAATGTGGAAAAACAAAAATGTTATGCAAGCAGTTAGAAATGTTACTAAAGTTATACAACAAAATAACCATGTTATTGCCTTGTCTAATAGTGGAAATGCAACAATGAAATTATTCGAAGAAAGAAAATAAAAGTTTGTCATTGATACAAGGGACATTTTTTGATAAGAGTTTACAATGGTAAGCTTACTTACTTATTTACTTATATACTTACTCACTTGTGAAAATTAGGTGCAAATAACTACTTTCAGAGAGATTAAAGCTTCTCTTTGAGCATCTGCTCATGCAAATATGGAAAAATCAGTTATGAAATAGATACTGGAGTTCAACACAGGCTTGTGATTTAAGAATAATCTACAGAGTGCATTCCAACATCGTAAGTTTATGGTAATACATCGACCCTTGATCACTATTTCAAATGGGAATAATAGTTATTGATTCACAATCATTATTACTTATGTCTGTCCACTAATCTGTTCCTGCAACCTGTGTCATGTATATGGCTGTTCCTCTAAGATCTGCTAGAGAAGAATTTTCATCTTCCAAGGTAATGTCACTAAAATGACATTTCTTTATTATCCAACAATGACACTATATGAATATCCCTAGCCCCACTTCCATAATTTATGTTATAAAAAAAAAAAAAAAAACATGAAATACACAGTGTAGTCACATGTATCTCCAACTGTAATAGATGATTTAATTTTAACTATTTGGCTACCTGACCCTATCAAATATGAGGGGGACACATGGACAGATTCATGCTTTGGAACCACCTTGTGGTGTAGTGACTAGCATTCTTGGCTGTCACCCCTGAGATTTGGGTTTGATTCCCAGCTCTGTTAAGAAATTTAATGATGTTCTAAGGGTTGGAATGGGGTACACTCAGCCTCATGAAGCAAAACTCAGCCATCCAGGAAATGGTTTTCCATCAGGTGAATGGAATTGTGACAGGTGTTGGAAAGAAGCACTTGTGGCTGCCTCCTCCCGAATTACAACCACAGACATCACAAACACAGGTTATCTGACAAATTATGTACACACCCAAAGGCTGATGACCACAATGCCCAATATACTAAACGAAATAACAAAATGGAAAGGGGCAGGGAGAGATGTACCTCACATAAAATACTGGACATTCAAAATCATATATTATGGAAAAATAACCAACAAATTTCACATTAAAAAGAAAAGGGAGACAGCGGTACTTTTACTTAATATTTATTTCACACATAAGGAAATCATCCATTCCCCTTACATTGATTGTGTTCATTTCTGAAAGCAGTAGCAAGCTAAGATTTTATTTTGACAGAATAGACTTTATTTTGGATCTTATTTGGATTTCAGTTGTAATAATAGGAGGTTGGTTGGTTCCTTAGTTTAGGGGTTGCGACAATATGGTCATGAAGCTCCGTGTACTTGGGGTGTGTGTAGAATCTGTCTGATAACCGGTTTTGATTGTGATGACTGTATAGTGTGTTATCCGTTTTTAATTTAAGGGAGGACTGCAGACGACAATTTCAAGTAGTTCCTACTTTCGCTACCAAAAGCTTCCGTCCACGACACCTAGCTGTAAACTTGGCTACTACTAGATGCCATCGCAACCAGCGCCTGGTGACGAACGTTGGAACTTAAGAGCATTAATCAAACCTAACCTACAAATTTTGCTTCACACAAGTTTAGTTAGTGGAAGGTTCTTTTACATGCCATAAATCTATGACATGGGCCTGCCGGCTTAACTTCCCCTCCAAAGGAAGGCATACTGAGGGATTTTAATGCTCTTAAAAAATCCGACGACTTCGGCCGGGTTTGAACCCGCAACCTTGGGCATAGAAGCTCAGAAAGCTACCAACTACGCCGTCGAAGACGCCTAATAATAGGAGGATTAACACAATATACCAGGTGAATCAGCTGCCCCTAATAATATTGTTTTATGCAGCCCATCTAACATGTATTGTCAGGAAGGTCGATATTTCTCTGCTTGCATTCCATATGGTACTAATGCACTGCAAGCATATCCCGCAAACGATACTGAACACTATTATTCTCCCTCGATGTGCCTACAGACTGTTTGAATAATAAGATCGAGGGAAAAACAATAGTGTTCAGTATCGTTTGAAGGATATGCTTGCAGTGCATTACAGTAGTACCATACGGAATGCAGACAGAGAAATATCGAGTTTCCTGACAATACACATTACTGTCCCTGTGCCTGCTCTGAGGACGCAGGGTATGAGGTAAGGGGGAGGTAAGGGGAGCGGGAACGATAACTGAGCGAGGGAATTCCGGGCCATTCTTATGCTTATACTACCTCACTGAAGACAGACTTTGACTGTATGGTTCTCATAGTGTTATGTCGGTGCGAAAGAAAAATAAAGTTGTGCATTCTGAGGGTCGTGGTATCATAAGTAACATTATTGTAAAATGTGATGAAGAGGCTGAAAACAAACATTTTGCTTTCACAATAAACCAGGCGACACGAAGAGCTGCTCACTACGCTGGAGTGTCCGAATCTTTTATTAAAAAGATACGGAAGAAAACGAGGGAATTGGCTGAAAGTGGTGAGGGTAGTGTGCTGTCCACTCCGGGTAAGAGACAAAATACTAGGCCATCACACACTGTAGTGAACATTGATGATTTTGATATATGTGTAATTCGTTGTGCTATTCAAGCATTTTATGTGAAAGAAAAACGTGTTCCTACCATTCCAAAACTACTGCCTGTGATACAAGGCAAAATAAATTTTCCTTGGTCACACACTTCATTACGATAAGTAGTAAAACAAATCGGTTTCCGGATTCTCCATTAGCATCACCGCTACTCTAAGGTGAGCAGTGGTGGTTCTTGCTATAGCGCAATGGCGCAATGAACCCCCATTAAATGTTACAATATATTTAGCATTTTGTCCCTATACGTAACAGAAATATTTGTCAGAAAAAGCGCGGAGTTCAAATGCAGTTAACGAGCGCAAGGATGTGAAGCCGGCACAAGATCTGGTTTGAACCCCCAGTCTTGGCCAATCTTTCCTGCAGAGAATAGGCGAGTAACGTAGAGTGGCGGCATGGGACATGAAGCGGTGGTTAGAAGGGAAGGGAACAGTGGATACAAGCCAAACTTGTATCCATCCTACACACATGCGCAATAAGATTGCTGAATTTGTTCACTAGTCCAGCGACTCAAGCCCTCCAAGGTTGCGGAAAAGGTATACACTCCGCCATCTCTTGACGTGTTTGTAAAATAATGCGGCCAATGTGAACATACAGTGAAAGTGCTCATCAGGGGCGCTTTTGAAAGAGTGCTTCATGGCTGCCACATTAGACTGTTTATATGCATCCATAATTTATCCATGAATTTATCTACATAAAGTAAACTACCTAGCTATTTATTGTATTTGAAGGCTAATTAAATAAACCATTCAGTTAGATTGAAATAATACCAATAAAATAGCGGAAGAAGGTGTCTTGTTCAGTGGCGTAGCTAGACCTGAAGGGGCCCCTGGGCAAGACGTTGAAATGGGGCCGCCTCACTATCTTTTGAAAACCTGACCTAACTGCAGGCCTTTAATATTACCGTAATAATGTTTGATGATAAGAACTTATCAAAGTTACTTTATGCACTTTTCGAATTCCTCCCCCTTTGCCACTTCCCATTTTCTAGAAATATTTAATTTATACTTTGGCTGTTGGCTCCATACAATGTGCTAAATAATTATGATAAATAATAGCTACAGCTTTTCAATTTGTGAAATTGTGATATCGTAATAAGTAAACTACGTCTACACAAATTATTATTATTATTATTATCTTGATTGGTCACATTGGACCACTTGAGTCGTTCCACAATCACTTCTTCTTTGAAGGTAGTACTGCTTGGTTCTTGCGCTCTTTCCAGTACTTTTTCATTCTTTCAGATCGGGATTTTCTCAACTCATCTGAAATCTCCATAGGCTTTCTATGTGTCATTTCTGCAGAAAATTTGTGAGTTTTAAGAATGGTGTTAATTTTATTTTTCTCCTCGGCATCTGTTATCTTAAGTCCAACTGCTTTGAGATCTTGTTGGATTTCTTGGATCCATTTTCCTCCAAATATCAAATTACAAATATCAATTACAAAAAGAGAAAACTGCATGTAAATATATAAGTACACATATTTGTTCTTTTATTACTGACAATAATGAAGCTAGAGTAGAAAACAAAAGGGAACAGATAGGATCGTCTATGAAGTACTAGGCTTTCGAAAGCTCAAAATTATGAATGTATTATACAAATAACTTGAAATAAAATAAATCTATAAATTTATACTCATTGTTAAGATCACTTTTTGTTGAGTTATTTTTTATTAAACAAACTATTTAAAACAAATAAAATTATCAACTAACCAAATTTACACAAAACTTTTTTTTCTTACTCTTTGCATCTGCAAATATGTTAATTACATGTGAGAAGTTAAGTTTTCGAGCTCTTTCATTTTCAATCGATACAAGCGCCAACCCACTTAAACGCTCCTGGCTGATTGTGCTTCTTAGTTGGGACTTGAAAATTTTCAGCTTGGGAAAAGATCTTTCTGCTTTTGCCGCTGTGATAGGTAGGCTACAGTCAAGAACATAAAACCAGCAGTACACACGGCAGGATAACTTGCAACCAGAATGTGATTTTCACTGTAGAGGTCTATTAGTTTCTTAACACTCGACATTTTCTTAATTTTAGAGGAAAAAGGTGCACGCACGCTGGAAATTTGTGCAGGAAATGTTGGCGACACATCATCAGAAAAAGTCTCGGCGAAACATTTTGCCTCTTTAATCAGTTCGTCATCTGAAGCACTGTTCAAGAAATAAAGCTGAACAACTTTGTAGGCATTAATAAACTGACTTCATGCCTTCAAATCTGCTGTTTAACTGAGCCATAATTGTATCAATCATGGGGTAAAACACAGTTATCCGAAATCTAGCTTCAGGATTGAGACATCGGTGGTGTCAGTTCATCAAAATGCTTTTTAACTTGCTTTAATCTTTCCTCAGAAAACTCACAGGGTATTCCGCACTTTGAGCTCATAGTTGAAGCTTCTTTTACAAGGTCCTAAAATGAATTTCTTAGTTCTTTACCGCGGCTTCGGTGGCGTAGTTGGTAGCATGCTGAGCTTCTATGCCTAAGATAGCGGGTTCAAACCCGGCCGAAGCCGTCGGATTTTTAAGAGCGTTAAAAATCCCTCAGTATGCCTTCCTTCGGAGGGGAAGTAAAGCCGGCGGTCCCATGTCATAGATTTATGGCATGTTAAAGATCTTTCCACTAATTACACCTGTGTGAAACTAAATTGGATAGGTTAAGAATGTAAACAACGCTCTTAGGTTGCTACGTTCGTTGCCAAGAGCCGACTGCGGTGGCGTCTAGTAGCTAGTTCTGAACTAGGCCTAGTAGTCGTTGACGGTGGCGCTTGGCGGCAAAAGTAGGAACTATTTGAAAATTCAAAGTTGCAGTCCCTACTTGAATTAAAAAACAGATAACACACACTAATACAGTCATCACAATTAACACCGGTTATCAGACAAATTCTACACACACCCAAAGTACACGGGGCTACATGACCGCGTTGTCGCAGCCCTTAAACTAAGGAACCAACCAACCTTAGTTCTTTACCACCTAATAGATCAAAAGCTGAAACAATATCCATATATTCAGTTTGGAGACATTTATATACGATGTTCAGTTGCTGCAAAATCTTTGTTTGTGCAACTAACAGAAGCACAAATTCAAAACTTTGAATTTTCTTTTTGAATCCTATTGCATCATTCCTTTCTTTTGCCTTATTACTTTCAAAATAAGTTTAGATAGCTCTCTAAATACATCGCCAATCCTCTACTTTAAAGAAAAAACTGCTTCATAACTTCTTGACCATCATGATGGGTTGAGCGTTTTTATCGTTATGTTTGCATTTTCAGATGCATCTTGCAGCCCCAGCCAGTGTTTTATGCGGCGTCCGAAAAAGTTGTAGACATTTTGCACATCCTAAAAAAACGGTGATATTTCACGATTGGTTTCTACAGCGTCTTTCAACACCAGATTTAAATTGTGATTTGCACAATGTACAAAATATGCATGTGGCACAACTTCTTGAATCTTTTTCTGCACTCCATTGTATACTCCACTCATTACGCTTACGCCGTCATAACCTTGGCCACGACATTTTTTCAATTCAAGACCTTTATCTTAGATTCCACTATTCTACTTATCAAACCAAATGCACTTTGATCTTCAACTTTTGTAAAAGAAGTAAACATCTCGCAAATCTTTATTTCTTTGGGCTTATTTTTTTCATCATTTACCACTTTGACGTACCTAAAAACTTTACTTAACTGATCAACTTTACTTATATCCTGAGTTGTATTCAGAATAACAGAGAAAAAAGGAGAGCTCAGTATTTCATATTTGATTTCTTTCAGAACTTCATATGCCATCAAAGAAATAACTTCATTTTGGATGCTAGGGCTTAATTAGTTTACACTTCCTGCTTGCTTTTGCAAAAGGGTTTTTAGTACAGGGTCATAGTCAGACAGAAGTTCTAGTATAGACAAGAAATTTCCTTTATTTGGATCTTCTATTTTACTACTTCTTCCGTGGAAAGCAAGGTTACAGGTGGGCAAAGTTAATGAAACATTAACTTTTCTTTCTAGAACGTTCCTCCAGTAATTTTTCCCTTCTTTTAATTGTTTTTCTAAAGCATCACTCATTGTTTCATCACTCCTCCATTTCTAAAATATAACACCAGAAAATATGTGGTCATTCAATTGTTCTTGAGTTTTAATTCTATCATAAAGGTGTTTCCAGTCGCTTAGTCCCGTACTACCGAAAGTGTTCTCTGTTGTGGGAACTGCCAACATGGTTGACAGTAGACACGGTCTAACTTTTGCGAACAGCAATGTCAGAGTCTGTTACTTTTCATCCCAGAACCTGATATAAAACTGTAGTAAGTTAATTAGTTGAAAATTATATTTTACTTCCTCGTCCATCAGGCTGTTTTGGAAAGGAACTACGAGGTTGATAAGGTCCTGATGCTATGATTAACCTTTTCATTTCTGGATTATTGATGGGACTGGGAAATTCAAATTGTCTGGCAAAATATAATTTTCAGCGTGTCCAGTTTCAGTCAAGCTTACTGCATCCTTGTTATTATCGACTGGCCGATCAAGACATGAAAGGCCCCTAAGAGTGGTCGGAACATCGATTTTATGTAGGCTACTTCAGACTGTTGATGAGCGTCAATATCTGAAAAAAATACTTAGTGAATAATATTGAGCAATACAATTATTTAGTGTAGTGGTTTACAGTTCATTGCAGTGTTGAACTGTTGAACTATGCCAACTAACTGATTATTGGTTGTTTAACGGGACAAAAAGACTTTGTCACCAAAGATAGTCGTCCGTTGAAACGATGCATACTGTATACCCGATACAGTGTGATTTTTAATGTGAAATGACAGACAAACAAATGTGCTCAGTCCAAGTGAAGTGAATCAACCGTCGCAATTCGCCAACCGCTTCATTGTTTGTTTTTATCACACAATCTATGCTTTTTATAATATTAACGTAATATGATATTAGTTTGTTATAAATTATTACGTCCTGACCATATTGTTAATGGAACTCTTAATAACAATAATTTTACAACTTATAACACTTTTACAATAAAGTTAACTTTGGTTTCTTCTTACCTTCATTATTTTCATTTTCTTCGTTTTGACCTTGTTTCTGCACCGAAACGTACTCTAAACCAGATTGAGTTTGAGGGTGCAACCATGCAGTTAACGATTTGGTACAAGCACGAACCGTCTCCTCGTATTTTTCTTTTATCCTTCCTACTTTAGCTCTACTTTCATAAGTACGTTTCATAGCGTCGTTAAAAAAATAGCACAATGCAAGCCACAACTTAAGTTCAGCCACTTAACCGGGAACTGCTGTGGCGACGTTCCAACTACACTACTGCTACTACTCTGCTACTGTGCATTGCTGTGGTATGTTGTCGCAGTGGAGGGGGAAGGGGTGGAACGATGAGTCATGGTCATGTGCTGAATGGGGAACAATGCATTGTCTGTCCGGTGGCTGGGTCGGGCGCCCGGCTATTAAAAATACTCATAGAATACCACACATATCGACGGATATATCTTACATACAGATAGCACTGAATGTGACTAGTTTCTAAACACAAGTTTAGACGCGTAGTTCCGTACAATTGGGGCCCCCGATCTAAATTGAATTCTCAAATATGTTTTCTAGTACTACTTTTATTTATTACTTATTTATAACTTTTTCTTTTAGGGTTTGGGGGCCCCCTGACATCGGGGGCCCCGGGGCGGTGCCCCGCTTGCCCCATTGTAGCTAAGCCCCTGGTCTTGTTAGTTGTTACGCTCCGGAGCTATCCTACTCACTACTGTAGTTCCACTATTTTCTCAGGTTTAAGTTAGTCACACTGTCAAGTGCTGGAACGTAAATCACTTTCAGTATTTCCTTGTGCCTATTAACTGCATGAAATTAGTGACTGTGTAATTCGATTATTTTTCCGCGTCCCCCAGGGGCTCACATCTAGTGGGATGTGGGTTGGCGACCACGGGACCCCAGCTGAGTCCAGCATTGCTTCCACTCACTTGTGCCGGGCTCCTCACTGTCTTCTTTCATGTCGACCTCTCTTGGTCAAATCTTGTTGTCTTCCGACCCCGACGGTATTAGGGTATCCGAGGCCTCGGGAGTCTTTTCCTTTCCCCCCTTCATTGGTGCTTCTCTCATCTTTCCTGATCCCTCATTCTTCGAGGGATCAGCCTTCTTTTCATTATAGTTCCTGTTCTCTTCAGGATTCCTGACCTCTTTTTATGAATTGGCTCATGGTATCTCTAAATTACATTTTGTGAGTTTTTTTTAACTCAAGCACATTTTGTAATTTTTTTCAATCTACATTGCACTTTGTAAGTATTTTCGACCTAAACTCCATGTTGTAAGTATTTCCAATCTCAATTGCATTTTGTAAGTACAGTATTTTGAATCGCCGGGTTCCATATATTGTGAGTATTTTGAATCTACATACATTTTGTAAGCAATTTCAAATTCAATTGCATTTTGTAAGTATTTGGAATTTCAATTGTACTTTGTGAGTAGGCTATTTTGAATCTGATCCAGCCTTTTTCAATCTCACTTGCATTTTGTAAGTATTTTGAACCGCACTTGCATTTTGTACGTATTTTCAAATTCAATTGCATTTTGTATGTATTTTCAAATTTAATTGCATGTTGTTGAGTATTTCGAATCTACATTGCATTTTGTAAGTAATTTGAACCTAAACTACATTTTGTGCATATTTTTCAATCTAAATTCCTTTTATGAGTATTTTCCTTCAAAATTACCTTTACCTTTCATAAGTATATCTATTCTTCATTTTGTGAGCCATTTCAATCTAATACTCGATTGCTGTAAGATTTGAAGTGTTGCATGTTCTTAACCAGGCTCATTACCAGATGGAGCCTGTCATACAGGTGCGTGTTTGTGCGTGTGTTTGAGAGAGAGATCGAGACAGAAATCTTGGATCTTCACTAATAATGCTGATCCAGGGTTCAAGTTCTGGTTGAGGCGAATGATTTGAACTCACTGTGTTTGAAATCGCTCATTGTAATGTTCATAACTATCTGTACGAAGTTTGAGGTACCGCAAGTATACTGTTTATCTTTGTAGTAGATTAAGGGTCCGCCATTTGAAGTGAGTGCTCTTTTCTATTGAACCCCCAGTCCATAAAGTCACGAGCTGCCACTGAAGGTGAGTACATGTTTTTGCATAGTATAGTACAGTGCTACGTCATCACTGGTTTACTCACTCCACTCCACATTCCTGCCAGGTCCTCAGAGCTGGCACGGGGACAGTAGTTGGGCTCCATAAAACAATATTATTACGGACAGCTGATTCATCCGGTATAATAAAGAAGATGGCTTGTTTGTGTTTTCTTTGAATATTTGAGTAATATTTTGTAAGAATAAAACTGAATCCATGATACAGATAATTTCAATGACAATATCTGATCATAGTTTTATATGTCAATTCAGTGAATTATCATCTGTGTGCCGAAAATAAATGATTTAAATGGCAATGCAGTGAATAGTATATGGGAACAACATAGTGGCCACGCTTGGTCTGGCCTCACTCTTTTATTGAGTCACTGTAGCCCATACAGTTCTGTTTGAGGCAGATAACCTCACTGTTCTTCCCCTTTCAACATCAACAATCATCGTTATTATGGAAATTGTGGGAAATAAAATTATTTTGAAATACTGTATGAGTATTAATTAAGTATGAACATTACTTTTCACATAATTAATATTCAAGTTTCATTGGATTCTGGTAAAGAATCAATAGGTACAGTGCCTGCAAGTGTTTGATCCTTAGAGATGTACCTGAATATGACAAATTCAGGTGAACAACAAAAAATAGTGAGGAAATAAAACCCTGAGTATGAAATTTGCTATTAAACAACAAAATAGTCATAACTTGCAAATGTGCTCATATTCCACCATTAGAACTCTAGTATAGTTTGTGATTCGTCACAATTGTTTTATCTACTCATTATTATTATTATTATTATTATTATTTTAATTTTATGGGCTGCATAAGATCACTTTATTCAGGTTTATAGTTCAGGTTTTTCTTCTTTTTATCTAACCAATACTTCTTCATTCTCTCTGAGCTTTTTCCCTTTTTTTTCTTTCTCTGGAATCACTCTTCCTATCCTCTGTTGATCTTCGTCTGTAGCGTAGTGTGTTAGTCTTTCAATATCTTTGATGCGTCCGTCTTGTATTTTAAGTCTTCTATTGTAATACGAAACTCTCTCATGTCTTCCTTAAGTTCTATGATCCATTTAAAGTTGCTCTTACTCTTCCAAAATTTTTCTATTATGTTGTTGTTGTTATTGTTTCCTATGGCTAGCCCGGATTCCAATCCATCAGCTTTCATGCGTTCCTATAGAGTTGTGTGAGGTTTCCTGAAGTTCTAGCAGTCACATCAAGTTTGTTGCAATGTAGCAGGTGCCCCTTATCCATTTTATATCCAGGTTCGTGACAAAGTGTGCATTCTTCAGATCTCAAGATCTGCAAGGCTGTCATGGCCAGTGTTAAGTCAGAAGAAGGCTACAGCTTCTCTTCTTGGTGTTAATTTATATTGATCCCATTTAGCATCAATGTCCTACCATAATTTGATTTCTGCTGTTTTCTTTGCCATTTCTTCATACCTGTTTTTGATAGTATTTTTCAAGATCCTTTTTGCTGACATAAAATCAGTCTGACTGACAGGTTGTTGTAGTGTGGTACCTTTTTTTTGTGCTAATATGTCTGCCTCTTCATTACCTGCTATTCCAACATGAGAAGGGATCCACTGAAATGAGATCTGTTTGTGGAGTCTTTGAAGGGTTTTTATCATACAAAAAATTTCTTTCAGTTCTTTATTTTGAGGCTTATAATTTGACGAGACGGCTTGGATGGCTGCTTTTGAAACTGTTATGATAACACATTTTTGATAATCAATGTTTCTGCCTAATAACTGATGGAGTGCATGTGAAATTGCTCTTATCTCAGCATCAAAGTTTGTTTTATTTTGGCCTACTGGGAAGTAGAGTGAGAAGAGAGATGAATGTATTCCTGCTCCAGTTCTATTTTCTTTGCCTTGTGAGCCATCTGTAAATATTTTTAGCCATTGATTAGACGGATATCTTTCTTCTATTGTACAGGGGGCCAGCTGTTTTAGATCATGTGGTGAAGAGTCTTTCTTGCAGACCTCTTCTAGCAAAGTAAGATCTGTAGTCACTTGTATATATTCAATGGGGTTGACTGGCATACAGAGTGGTTCAAGTTTTATTTGCAGATTTCTCTTATTGATATATTCTTTGGCAAGACTTAAGGGAACTTTTTGTGTTTTAAGATTGGAGCTAGAAACTGTTTTTTTGATCCATGTCATTTGAGATAGTCTTTGTATACTGAGATATGCATTGGCTGTTTGATGTTTCATCTCATCTTCTATTGGTAAGTTGTGGGTATATAATTGCAAGGCGGTTATAGGTGTGGTTTTTATTGCGCCTGTTATGATTCTTAGAGCATTATTCTGACACCTCTCGAGGCGATCAATGTTTGACTGGGGTGCTGTAGAGAGTGTTTCACTGCCATATTTTATGATAGGTTTGATGTAAGTATTGTAGTTTTTTTTGAGTGTGTCTATTATTTTCCTACTGATTCTATTTTCTGGTGACCTTATTAGATGCCCCAAGAAAGATATTCACTTATTTTTCATAGTGCTTGTCACTAGTTCTATTTCTTTATAGACTGCTTTATTGGAAGATAGTCTTCAGACTCCATCTACTTGATAGTTTTTATATAAACAAGTTTCCACTATTCTCCTCTTTATCTTGCATTTTCTATCTATTGCAATGGTATTTGTTGTTTTGAATATTGTTTCACATGCATAGGTGATGTGCGGCTGGGTGACTGTTTTGTAGTGTTTTAATTTGGTTGCTATTGAGAGACAGTTTTTGTTGTATGTGTTCTTGGTAACATGCTGTGCTCTAACCAGGTTTCCCCCCTGTGGGTGGGGGGGGGGTTAGAATACACCCACGGTATCCCCTGCCTGTCATACGAGGCGACTAAAAGGGGCGACCTTGGCTATTCTTTTAGGTTTCCGGCTTGTCTTGTGAATTGGACCTCCCATGGGTGGGAGGGATAGAATACACTCACAGGTATACCCTGCCTGTCGTAGAAAGCGACGAAAAGGGTTTCTTGGCCCAGGTCCCTTTTACGGGTTCGACAGCCAGCTCTAAACGCCCCACTTTGTGCGATATAACTCTCTTTAGGTTATATCGCACACCTTTTCCGTTCATGTTTTTGAGGTCTGGCACTCAAAATTATATGTGCATGCTGTCAGGGGAAGGGCCACCTAAGTGTGCGACTACGCTCGAGAGCCTATTCGGTCTGGCCACACCGACAGGTGGGTGTGACATGTACCCTGCAGTAGTATCCGCCTGACAATGCAGGTCCCCGCACAGCTGCATGCCTGTGCTGGAAAACTCTCTAGTATATGCCAAGGGGTACATGCTTGTATGGCATGTCAAACATCGGTCCCCGGGCAATGCCTTCCACGCTAGGTGGGCCTTGCCTTGGCTGGGTAGCGCCTACAGAGACAGCCCGTGATTGGAGTTGGTGGCATTCAGGAGGATGAAATGGCCATGGGACAGAAAAGGAATATCTCCCAACAGGGTGGTCCGCCACCCAAGTCTTTAACTTTTGATTCCCTACGGGGATCAACCCCCTGGGAACAGTCTGTTCGTGAGAATCTGGGTGCTAACACTCCCAAGTTTCTGGTCGCAACCAGAACGGATGGGGGTGATTTCAAGATGGTAAAGTCTATTTTGTTTTCTCGCCACATAGAAGGGGTCTATGGCGAGTTTGAGAAGGTATAAAAGATGAGAAACGGTAGCTTGTTGCTCAAGACTAGGACTGGTGAGCAGGTTGAACACCTTCGGAAATGTGACCACTTTGGCGATATCCCTGTCAAAGTGGAAAAGCACACGTCTCTGAATCTGGTCCGAGGAGTCATTTTCCACCGGGACCTGATTCTGAACAATGACGAGGAGCTCAAGGAGGATATGCAGCACCGTCACATGACTGATGTCCGGCGCATTACGCGCAAGGTCAATGGTCAAATCGTGGATACTGGTGCTTTCATTATTTCCTTTGAGCTTTCGGTGCTCCCGGAGAAAGTCAAGGTTACAAGTTACCATTGTGACGTTCGGCCTTATATTCCTCCACCAATGAGGTGTTATAAGTGTCAGAAGTTCGGGCACATGTTATCCCGATGCTCGAGCCCTGACGTCTGCGGAACATGCGGCAAGGTACCCCACGAAGCGGAAGAGTGCACAACACCATATCTGTGCACTAATTGCCCTGGATTTCATTCTCCTCGGGACCGGAACTGCCCCGTCTTCCTGCGTGAGAAGAAAATCCAGGAGATCAAAACCCTGGATGGTCTCACCTACCAGGAGGCCCGCAAGAAGTACCATACCACGATTTCGCCTTCTCCAACGATTGATTATAGAGCCATAATACCAAATTTGGTCCCGGCTACCTCATCTTTTGTCTCAACTGTGAAACCTTCTAATGTACCACTGCCATCTACATCTCTAGCTACTCCCCAGAATCAGAAAGAGAGCCCGAAGGTGACTTCAACCCCACCTTCGGCCCCAAAGAAGGCTGTGCGAGCGAAGGATGCTCCGCCCGCACAGCAGGGGAGGAAGTTGAAGACTTACTCTCCACCCCAACGGTCGGCGAAAGCCGCGCCGAAGCCGGCATCGTCGACCAGGGTCAGGAATAAGTCTCCTGACCCGTCTAAATATCTGAAAGAGGCAGGGAAGAAGGGAGCTCGCACTACGCGTTCCCTTTCTCCTCCAAAAAAGGGGAAGCCATCCGCCCCATCACCTGCGGATGCTTCTGCGCCTGGGGACGTTTTGGTCCCCAGATCTGCGCGCTCCCCACGGAGATCCCCCCGCCGCCAAACTGCGTCCAGGAAATTTTCCGCTGAGTCGATTCACTCCACGACCTCGCCTGAGGACATGGAGATTACCGTATAGTCGATGTAGTGGGTGAAGATCCTCCAGAGGATAAGTTGTAGCTTGCTGCTCCAACTTATTCCCTAGTTTATAAGTTCACACTATGGCACTGTTACAGTGGAATTGTAACAGTTATGACAGCCATTTGACAGAGCTCCGTCGGCTCATTGCACAATACGCAGCGAGTGTAGTCTGCTTACAGGAAACAAACCTCAGACCTGATCACGAGACTGTTCTGAGAGGTTTCAGACTATACTCTAAAGAGCGACAAGACTCCGCCCGGGCTTCCAGGGGCGTTTGTACCTTCGTTCGATCTGACTGCTACAGTGAAGAGTTTCCGCTCGCCACTCCTCTGGAAGCTATTGCAGTTCGCGTGTCCTTGCCTGCTATAACAACTGTTTGTAACGTGTACCTTCCACCGAACCAGAAACAATCCTGGGAACGGTACGTGCCTTCTATTATGACACATACCCCCTCCTCTCAAGTGTGGACTAAACTACGATGCATTTCGGGAATTCAGACATCTTCTACTGTACCGGGAATTTCCATTGATACTGAATTAGTTACAGATCCTTATTGCGTTGCAAACCATCTCTCCTCGTATTTTGCGGATATATCCGGTTCCGATAACTATGACCCTGCCTTTGTGGCCCTGAAGCGCGAAGAGGAACGTTTCCAGCTTAGTTTTGCTTCCCGTGCTTCGGAGGAGTACAACGTGCCCTTTACGGAGTGGGAACTCCGCGGAGCACTGGAGCTCTGCAGGGATACGTCTCCCGGCCCGGATAATATTCACAACCAGATGCTTAAGCACCTTAACGATGAGAGCATTCGTTATTTGCTCAGGGTGTTTAACCGAATCTGGTTGGAAGGTGTGTTTCCAGCGCAATGGCAGGAAGGTATCATTATACCTATCCTGAAGCCCGATAAGGATCCCAATTTGACAGGGAGTTACAGACCTATTTGTCTCACTGACGGTCTGTGCAAGCTCTTTGAGAGGATGGTCAATCGGCGCCTGGTGTGGGTCCTGGAGAAACGGGGACTCCTGTCTGAATACCAGTGTGGTTTCAGGGCGTCTCGATGTACCAACGACCATCTGGTACGCCTGGAGACCGCCATACAGGACGCTTTTCTCCGGAGACAGCACCTAGTCGCTGTTTTCTTTGACCTCGAGAAGGCCTATGACACCACTTGGCGTTACGGCATCCTCTCTACCCTGCATCAATGGAAATTCCGAGGTAATTTGCCGGTTTTTATTGCGAAATTTCTGTCCCTTCGCCTGTTCCGTGTCCGAATAGGGGGGACATATTAGCAATATCATATACAGGAAAACGGAGTCCCACAGGGATCGGTGCTTTGCGTAACATTATTTGCGATTGCCATAAACGGTATAGTTGCTGCTGCTGGTCCAGCAGTGGTACCGTCGCTATATGTAGACGACTTCGCTCTACATTATAGTGCACAAAATATGGCAGTCGCTGAACGACAGCTACAACAATCTATTCGGAGAGTGGAACGCTGGACACTAGAGCATGGCTTTCGATTCTAAACCGCTAAGTCCTCGGTTGTCCATTTCTGCCGAAAGCGCACTCTCCATCCTGATCCTGAGCTTTATCTGGGCAATGTAGCTTTGGCTGTTGTTGCTGCGTACCGGTTCCTTGGGCTCCTTTTCGATCAGAAATTGTCATGGGAGCCACACGTGCGGTGTTTGAAAACTACCTGTGCTAAGAAACTCAACATGTTGCGGTTTCTTAGCGGCACATCATGGGGGCGGACCGCGCGGTGCTCCTACGTTTTTATAAGGCACGGTTTTTATCTAGATTAGATTATGCAGTGTAGCATATGGTTCGGCCCGTAAGTCAGTGCTTGTTAAACTGGACAGTGTCCACCACGACGGTGTGAGGCTGGCGATGGGTGCCTTTCGGACGAGCCCAGTTGTCAGCTTCCTCGCCGAGGCTGGCGTACCTCCTTTACACCTTAGGCGCCAACAAGTATTGCTGACCTATGCTGCAACTATTTGACAGATGCCACTTCATCCAAGCTATCCCTGTTTGTTTTCCAATCCGAATCGCCGGCTGTATGATGCGCTCGCCCGAGCCACTCGGCCGGCGGGGATTCGCTTGGATGACTTATACCGTCAGTTCCGATTTCCTTCTGTCTCCTGTATCGTCCGAGTACCTAGCAAGGCCCCTCCGTGGATGGTCTCTCGCCCTGATATCATCCTGGATCTTCACACCGGCCCCAAGTTGGACACGGACTCCTCCGTCCATCGGAGGCTGTTCCAGTCCGTCGTGAGCCGGTATCCGGGATCAGGGCTTCTATTCACGGACGGTTCGAGGGTAAACGAGAAAGTAGGCTGTGCATTTATGGTTGAGGATCGTCGGTTCCTATTTTCACTTCCCGAGGCCTGTGGCGTGTACACAGCGGAGCTCTATGCCATCTTAGAGGCTCTGTGGTACACGTTATCAGACGATCACCAGCACTTTCTTCTGTGTACTGACTCTCTGAGTGCACTGCAAGCGATCGATGTGTGTTTCCCGAAGCAGCCGTTGGTCCAGTGTGTGCACGACCTTCTCGTCAGTTCGCGTAACGCTGGAACTGGGGTGACCTTTGTGTGGCTTCCTAGCCACATGGGTATTGCGGGAAACGAGCTTGCTGATCAGGCGGCGAGAGAGGCAGTGGCACTGCCCTCGCTACCGTATAAGGTGCCTGCTAGTGATGTGCGCTCTCAGTTGCGGCATTCGATCCTGTTGCATTGGGAGGAAGCATGGCGTGCCACGCCTCCACCCAACAAACTGAGAGGCATCAAGGAGACAACGAAGGTGTGGAAATCTTCCTTCCGATCTCTCCGGAAGGAAGCTGTGGTACTCTGTCGACTCTGGATCGGCCATGGGATTGCTACGCACTCCCACTTGCTAAAGAGAGAAGATCCCTCTGTGTGTACTTGCGGCGCCCACCTAACCGTGGCACACCTTCTCTTGGAGTGTGTGGATCTGGCCGATCTGCGAAGGACTCTTAAACTGCCTAATACCCTCTCCCTTATTCTCCGTGATGACGGGCCGTCAGCTGACCTCGTCATCCGGTTCATGAGGGAGAGTGGTTACTTTTTTAAGTTTTAATGTGTAGTTACGACTTTTAATTCAGGTTAAATCTGTTTTATGTTTTTTATTGTGTTCATCTATTTTATTGTTCACTATGCCTTATTTGTTTTATCCTTTTTTACCATCCGCCTTTTATTCTTTTTATTCAAATAAGGCATAATTTTTGGGGCTCACTGTCTGTTTTATAAACACCATTTTCGTTTCATCCATGGCAGTGAGTTGTTTTTATCTACATCCTTTCATTTCATGCCATTTCATTTCATTCGGGGCCGATAACCTCGATGTTAGGCCCCTTAAAACAACAATTATCATCATCAACATCATCTAACCAGTTTATCGATTCTACTTTGCCATGTTGGTTTCTCGTTCAGGTTGTAAGTGATTATTTCACCTATTCTTCTTCTTCTTCGCCTTTTGAGACCACAAAGGATCACTTTAACCAACTATTAGTTCGTTGACTTGTAGGAACTGTACGAGCCTTGCAGTCTTCCCAGTACTTCTTCATTCGTATTGATCTTCTTGCCCTTTCTTGGGTGGAAAATATTCTTGTTGGAATTTTCTTTTTATGAGTGGAAAATGAAGTCATATTTTTAAGAGCTGTAGTTAAACTTTTCTTATTCGTAGCATCTTCTGTTGTTAGGCCAATTTCTTTTAAGTCCTCTCTGAATTTCACCTATTACTAATAATATTAATAATAATTAAGTGGCTCACCTTAATTTGTGAATATTAGCAAACATTAATTTATTGTATTATTGAAATCTACGGGAATATCTGCCCTTTGCAATTACTTTTAGTCCCAACAAATGAAAGTCAATATCAATCTTGTGCTCATAAGGAACTCTACTGGGAATTTGTGATTAGCTATAAGGAACAGAATGGATGTTAGTAATATTTCGACTTGTGAGGTTTTGAATATGCAATTATGTTATGCAGTTTTTCTGTGGATGATTCCTCCCTTGCCCGCCAATGAAATATCATCTAAGAATAATTTCTCTTTGTGTGTTTGATTAAAGGAAGTTCATAGTTTTAAGTGGCTCTCAATCTCACGATCATAAGCTATGGGACTCCCTTTTTATGTGTAATCCAAACCACCAGATGTGACACTTCACTTCAAAAATCCCTCATGGTTTAACTGGAACTGAACATGGTCTGCCTCGGTGGAAGGCAAGCAACCTGACCACTACACCATCGTGTTAGTCTATGTTCAATAAGTTGCAGATTTACATGATTATTTTGTATTATTCCATTCCTTGTTAGTTTCCCAACATATATAGAAATACATGTCCTTCCATGACCAAGATTGGAAATGGAACTTCTAGATACATCAACAATAGTTCTCAATAAAGCAAACTTAAATTCCCCCCCACATTTATTCATACTTTCCATATGGCAGGGTTGCCAATGAGACAAAGTATTCCAATACAAATTCAAAATTGTAAATGTTATACAAAACATGGACAGCAGAAATATCAAAACATTATACAGTATTATATGATTAAGGATAATAGGGTGCAATAATTTGAATAGCAATTCCCACATTAATCAGAATCCTTTAAAAGATATTCAAAAATGTTTTTAATGGAGGCAAGTAAATTGATAAAGAAATTGTAATGTTTAACACACTTACTTGTGTTCTGATGTACTTCAGGATCAATGGCTGATCTTTTGGTTTCTCTGAGGCTCTTGCAAACTTCTTCCTAGGCATGGGTCTGGACTGACTGCGACTTCTTTCCGAGTCCTGCTGCTCGGCAATATCTCTAGATGAATCGCGATGTCTCAATGGGGTGCGTCCTGATTGAGAATCAGTGCTCTGCTCTACCCTAATGGACAACATATGTATGGCTACAGTCTGAATCCTTCATAGCAGGTTAAAGTACAAGGCTATTTTGAAACTTTTGCCTCCCATGCCATGAACTCAACAATGTATGAGACAATGACCTGAAAATGGTATAACATCTAGCATTCTCCTGCTACAAAGACCTATGTGTAGAGAATAGTTGAGAAAATGGTTAGGCTAATTGATTGAATTCCTTAGGAACTTCTAGAAGAGTTAATAGGAGAAAAAATGCATTAGGTGAATAAAACTGGAACAGCGGTTGGAAAGAAACAGTTGTGGTCTATTAGAAGGTACAGTGCCTGGAATTGAAATGGGAAACCAGGGAATATCATTTCAAAGACAGCCGACAGTGAGAATCAAACCCATGTCTACCAAGTCTGCAGGTAGTTTGGCTCCATGGCTTAGCAGACAATGCTACCACTGTCAGTAAATTTTACATTAATAATAATCTAGGAAAACAACGGCAAACTATCTCACCCCTCACTTTCCCTCATTGTAGCACTGTCATGGGTGTCTGAGAAGACAGGATGACATTAATACAGCCAAAGGAATTTGTAAAATAATTTAAAATATCCAAAATTCTAATTAACTAACAATATACTGTACTACTCTGGACATGTTTTATTAACCAAAGGCTGTTACCATTTCTTATCTTATGAGAAATTCGAAGTATTTCTATTACACAAGTACTGTATATCCAATCAAATCAGTAAATCTAATTGTGCAAAGTAATTACTGAGGTAATTAATCTATTACCTGTCCCTTCTGCCTACACTGTCCTTCCTGCGGATTGGAGAAGCCTGTGTGCTGGTCTGGTCTGATACTTTCCTGCCCCGAGACTTTTCCTTTTTGGTATCTTCTCGATGATGTTTATCCGTTTCTATATCAGTTGTCCCTCCAACAATGCCAAACTCCTCCCCATAAATCTGAGGAGAGATACAATGATATACAAAATACAGTACAGTACTATTGGAGTTTATTTTGTGGTCTGTCCCATCACCTCTCTTTATCACTAACAAAGTGATCTCTCTACTTGTTGGTTGAGATTTGGGTTGGAAAAATTGTGGGTGAAAGTGAGAATAAATTCATGACATATTGTTCCATATAGGCCTAGGTACAAGAGAGAGAAAAATAAAAGATGAAAAATTATGAGTGAAATGATTTAATATTAACTATTGCTAGTTGCAGAGTAAATCAGCGTGGCAGCACAGTCTGAAACGGTTTTACTTTGCTCCACGTTGAGCGTACAAGTGTAACGCTTTTACTGGCCCTCACTGTTGGGGTGTACAAATGTAATGTTTACTCTGACTAAGATACGTTGTTTTAATGGGCGCCAAGACCTCAACGCTATGTTGAAATCAAAATTTATATTTAACAACACCTAGTTCTGGTAGAACACCTTCAAGAATCTTTACACTCAGATCGTGGTATGATTTGATCATTAACCCAACTAACAATTGTATCAGGAGAAGGAATTTGGTCTATATCTAATGCTACCTACTGGAAGCAAAGATTGCATGGTTAAAAGAAATGAATTTATTATATATAAAAACAAGTATGGCAAAATCAATAATAAGAATAATAAATTTAAAATTGGAGCGTTGCGATTTGAATATTACTGCTAGAGAATTACGTGAAAATGGAGTCGGATAAATTACTGAATTTACTATTATTCCCAAGCTATGAAGTTACTGAAATACTGAATATGAAACAAAGAAACGAGAGATTATGTAGTTCTGAGTCATTCGCGCTTACCATTGGAAATTGCCGTAGCATTTCCCTCGTACTGGATGTTGAAAAGAGCTTCCCACAGCCTTCTGGACGTCGTCATCTTCTTCGTTAGTTGTAGAAATATTTGTAGAAATATTATATTATGGTCCGATC
The DNA here is from genome assembly GCA_946902985.2 of Meconema thalassinum. Lineage (NCBI taxonomy): Eukaryota > Metazoa > Arthropoda > Insecta > Orthoptera > Tettigoniidae > Meconema > Meconema thalassinum. The sequence goes on from OX336388.2 coordinate 1,852,571,026, forward strand.
ACATCGGAACTAACCACACGTGTAACCACAACGGTCAAGTTTTACACAGATAATCGCCCTGCCTCCTCGGTGCGCAAACCATATATGCACTCGTCGCATCCCCTCTCTGTTGCCGTTTTCTCCTCGCCCGCTCTTCTGTGATTGGCTGAGCCACCACGCGATACTCCCCACCTCAGGGTCATTACAATCGGCGCGACGATGATGTCGATTACCGGTCCAGGCCATTTCGCCTTTTCTTGAAGCAGCAACCCCGCTTGCGTCATGCTACTCGACAAGAATAAGCCTGTAGCCGAATTCCCAGTGATTCATCTTTCTCAACAAACTCTAACTGACAAAACTCCGTAAAATTCCGTAATCATATAATTTTCCGCGATAATGTTGTTCGTAATAATTCGCTTGATAGTGTTTTCTATAACATCGAAAACCTATCTGTATACTTATAATTTTATAAAAAAACGCTCCAAAAAATACCTTAATAATAACAATAAGTTACATGAAAACTTCTCTTGGCTGAACAATTTGCCGCGTAAATAAATATTGAATGGCTTCCTACTGACTTATGTCAGTGGCGAAAATACCCTCAAAAAACACGTTACATATTCGCCTCGGATCATCGGATGATTTACCGTGACGACGGTCTATCATGCGATTATCCCAGACACGTTAATAAAACCCCATCCAAAATACATATTACATAAATTAAATCACCCTAAATAACATATATATACACTCATAATCTTCTTTACGCACTTGCGTCAAAGTCTGTTGTCATTTTGCATTGCCCTGTGCAACCAGTCCAATGTTTTTCATTTAGATTAATGTTCCACGGATATTTCCGCCTCTCAAATATCTGTATGTTGGGAAAGATAGACATAAATAATGTGTGAGCACTGTGTATATATGATGTCACATCACACGCATCAAAGGTGTTCTGATATATATATATCACCACAGAACTTTCTAATTTCACTGGAGGTCGCTTCCTTCTGGTGAAACTTAATATCACTGATCTCACTGAGCACACGATCACACTATTGTGGCTGCGCCTCGTGACCATAATACTTAATCTCTCTGTATATTATACAAAATTAATACTGACTTCTGAAAAAAAAAAAAAAAAAACAGTAAGTGCGCATTACATATAACACCAAATATTTCTGTGCCGTAATCGCCCTGTCTTCTTAAGTTCCCGTAGACCATATTCTACTTAATACTAGTTCTCAACTCAGACCAGTTCTCCTCACTCAAATAATACCTTTGTACTAATTACCTTAAATTACACACTTACAATTGGACGGTGTTATGCATCAACCGGCTAAGCGACAATTTTCGAAAAACTGAATACTAACGTCATCTGTCGCCTAAGTGGTCGAACTAATTGCTCGCATATTGACAAAGGTCTGTTTGAATTTACACAGTTGTAATTGAAGAAAAACGTAAGTGCCATTCTCATAATACGGGGTTGCAAGTTTTGCATCAACCGTCTATCCGCATTATTCTCACTAAGATTGTTATGGCGTTCTGTAACATCCGGCTAAGCGACATCCCACGTCGTTTCTTTTGTCCCTGCGTATTAGCTGGCAAGCTAATCAGCAAGTAATCAGCATAAAACCAATTCCTTAGGTAGCCTATAAGTCACACTATTGCAGAGCACAGACAAGTAGTGACTTTCTCCCATCATATGTCACCATTCCGGTCATGTACAGTCTATATAAAAGTGAATATTTGGAGCCTGTGTTACTTTCCTCCTATAAGAAAATATTTTATTCTAAATTCAATCTGAGGCGCAAAGCATGGAAAAAAGACACCGGTAATGTTTGCGATTCTCTGAATGCTCAACTGAAATATTATGAGGATTCGCTTTATCTAAGGCAACATCTGGAGATCTATCAAGAAATGGCAGAAATGGCGCGTTCAGAAATGAAGCATGATATGAAGCGTGCTGCTAAGGAGAGAGATTTAGCGGTCGTGACATTTGACCTGCAGTGAACTTTACCTCTGCCAAGAATCCCAACTAATATTGTACTCTACAAACGCTTATTGTGGCTGCACAACTGTGGAGTTCACGATGGGGGTTCAAAAAAAGGCTACTGCCTTGTCTGGTTAGAAGGGCAAGCTTGTCGTGGAGCACAAGAAGTAGGGTCTTCTCTTCGACAACATCACATGGTGCGGCAGATGACCTCGTAGTTCCGCCCCTTAAAACAACAATAACTAACTAACATCACATGGAAAATGTATACGAGGGAAAGAAACATTTAATATTGTGGTCTGATTCTTGTGGGGGGAGGGCAGAACAGGAACATTAAGCTTGTACTTATGATGAAGAGTATCCTGGCTTCACATCACAACATTAAAAACCATTCGAATGAAATTTCTAATACCTGGGCACAGTTTCTTGTCCAACGATGATGACTTCGGAGATATAGAGTGCTCCTTAAAGAATCAGCAGCGATTGTACACCCCGGATGATTACGTACATGTAATGAAGAATTGCCGTAACAAAAATAAAATGATTGTAAAGAAGATGAAGAAGGAAGACTTCGTTGGATCTGCTAGTTTAGAAAAGAAGATAAGGAACAGTAAGAAGGACGTTGAGAGTAAGACTGTGAGTTGGCTCCAAACCAGGGAAATTGAGATCGAAAGGAGAAAACCATATTCTCTCATTATGAAAAATTCTTTCAACAGCGAGGGTCAAGAAGTTAGTTTGAAAAGAAGAAACACTTCACGTCTGAGTGATCACAATATATTCCTGGATGATAATCTGGAACTCCTGTGGCCTAATGGAAAGCCAATATCAGAACCCAAACTGCAAGACTTGAAGAGTATCATGCAACTCATTCGAAGTGACTGTAAAGGTTCCTATGAAAACTTGTATTCAAAAGGTGGAACCTATGATGATATAGATGGATTCGATGAAAACCGTGATTTCACACTGCAAAGTGAAAATGTGTGATAATGGAAAAAACTATCGCGTGTGATTGCAATGTGTAAGAGATTATGTTTTCCTGTAACTATAGATTGTATTGAATTTAAAATCTGAATGTTAACACTTTCCACTATTGATAGTCATATTAATGTACTGTATATTTCAGTGAAATTCTTATGTAATAACATATTAATACGTTGACTGAAAATCAAATGTTACCGGATCTTGGTTATTAACAACAAAACTCACAAAGTAGCACTTAACTTGTTGTTACATAACTACATAAACCCTGAGCCCTGTGCATCAACACGTTAACCGCCACAGATTGGTGCATAGCCGCTTGATGTGTAACTGCGAAACGCAAACTGCAAATACGGCTAAGTTAAATTTGAGAAAAACAAAGAAAATATTGCACCAAGTGAGTTTTTGTGTGCATAATCACATTACGCTCAATACAATACGTAACTGTGCCAAATATTGATTTATCACGACTAAAATGCATCTTCCTATATGGTATTAAGTATAAAAATCTTTAAACGCGTTTAGCTCAAAACTAAGAATTGGCGCATAGCCGCATGATGCATAACACCGTCCAATTCTTACATGGCGAGGCCGTAAACAGAAATCACGTGTGCTGTTATGTTTGAGTTTCATGAAGGACTGTCTCGCCTTCTGGTGGCCCATCTTTTGTCTCGTGGACGCCTTAAGCAAAAATACCCTGTTCAAGCGCTCACCCATCTCTAGGAGACAAATGGGAATTCACCAGCGCTACCAAATTCTGGCCTTGGTGTATCGAGACATTTTAGTGCTCAAGAGCATCCGACAATCCCGTCATATTTCCCTGTACCTTAAAAACTCTCAATTACTTACATACTACCCCCCTGTGTGACTTCTGATACGCCTGCCTGGAAGACCACATCTTCCACGCACCAAATACCACACTTACTCATTTGATAGGCTGGCTCGCCAGCTAAACACACTCACTTTATGACACATATTTAATGTCATCACGTCGCTCTACCTACCTATTTCTCAGTGTCTGTAACGATGCCCTGTTGCTACTGTCCACACATGCTAACCCTACTTTCCTCTGGTGTCACACCTTTACTTGACACTCTATGACCTAAAAATGTCACTTCTGACTGGCAGAATGATGACTTAGACAGCTTCAAATTGAACCCTGCCTGATCTAACTTCTGAAAAACTATATTTAAATGACGTAGATGCTCCTCAAAACTGCGTGAACTTATTACCATATCATCAATGTAAATGGTTACAAACTCTCCTGTGTCATCCCCTAATGCGATGTTTAAAGCCCTAATTAAAGCTGCTGAACTACTCTTTAACCCATAAGGTGTTCTACAAAATTGATAAAGGTTATATTTATGACTAAAAGCTGTAAATGGTCTATCTTCGTACATAAGTGGCACTTGCCAAAAACTGGAACTCAAATCTACACAAGTGAAATACTTCTTCCCCTCAAATGTTTGCATTAATTCCTCTATTGACATAGATTTCAGCTGATCTGAACTAATTCTACTGTTAACCAAACGAGCGTCTAAACAAATACGAACTGTGCCGTCAGTCTTGGGTACCGTGATCAAAGAATTAACATACGGACTGTTAGAGTGCTCAATAATCCCATCTTCAAGCATCTGGTTAATTTGTGCCTCAACTGCACTCTGATAAGCGAAAGGTACAGGATATCTATGTCCTGTGAATACTGACCTATCAATAACGTTCATTTTTTTTTTTTTTTTTTTAGCGTATGGCTTTTAGTGCCGGGAGTGTCCGAGGACATGTTCGGCTCGCCAGTTTTGTAGCTGCTTCGAGACGGACACCCAATGGGTGAGCTACAAGTACCGTTGGGGAGGGAAGGAGGGAAGTTGGATTGTAAGGACGAGGAGTTGGAAGGTAGCGGCTGTGGCCTATAGTTAGGGACCAACCCCGGCATTTGCCTGGAAGGAAGATGGGAAACCACAGAAGACCATCTTCAAGGTTGCCGGCGGGGGGATTCGAACCTCCTCGCCTCCCGGATGTGAGCGACTGCCATCAGTCATGCCGTAACCACCACGGCTAACTCACCCGGTAATAACGTTCAATGAATGGGTATAGCAATTGGCCATACCAATGCGATCCTCAAAAACTCTCCTATTACACAATAACACATCATAGAGCCGAACACATTGTTCCACCTCTATATTTCCCTGAAATGCAGCATCACGTAACGAGTCCTCTAGACTTCCATTCGTAATCACACTGCCCACTAAACATGGAGAACCCCGCTCTACGGCTGGCGATATCTCATTTAAAGTACAAATCTCACCTACAATACTGCTTCTCTGAATATGGTCATTGAACGCTACTTCTACTTCAGAATCTCCCCATTTAAATTTCAAACTCCCTACATCATAACATAAGTTACCAGACACTCTACTTAGCCACTCTGAACCCAAGATAACACTGAATACTAAATTTGGAATTACAAGGCAAATCTGCTTTTCTACATGATTATTAATTTTAATGTCTACTAAAACTTGCTTAGAAATTACTTTCGACCTCTTCCCAACAGCTGTGATAACAAAAGTGCTTTTAATTGGCATCTCCTCAAAATTTACTCCAATTCCTTTCATTTTATCATAAAATGCACTATTTATGCAACTCTTCATACAACCACTATCAATTAAAACATCTGTGTACGCCTCGGACACGTTAAATTTAACTATGGGGCTCTTACTAACCACCTCCTGAATAATACCTTCATCATTTAGTTCACGTAATAATTAATTTCTTACATTTAGGTCATAGGGTTCCTGTATAAGTGTATGGACAGGGCATGTTACAGACTGAGATTCTGACCTTACATCGCAGCCTGGTTCGTGTTTAAAGCATTGCTACAGCTTGGTGTAGTACTACTCACTACTGCAAAGGTCTGGTTGTTCTGGGTTGTGTTAACGGTATCTCTCTGTCCGTTATTACCATTGGGCTGATTCCCTCCTTGACCCCTGTTCTGGTTATAATTATTATTGTTATTATACCTCCCTTGGTTACCCCTATAATCATTATTTCGGCCTTGATTTCCCCTGAAATCATTATTCCTACCTTGGTAGTTCGTACCATACCCATTTCCTCTGTACTGGTTTGGCTGATTATTATTATTATTATTATTATTTTGGTTCCCCCTATTTTGAACGCTGGCCCCTTTGCCACTGTTCCCTTGAACTTCCTGATTCCTATTCTCATTAGGCCTGTTATTAAGGTTACCCTGGTTCCTACCGAAATTCTCCTCGTAACCACCTCTTCCCAGAGCATCGAATGTACTTAATAAATTTTCCACTTGTGAAATAGATTTAACATTTTGGATACAGGCAGCTTCTTTGATTCTATATGGAAAATGACTTAGTAATAGCCTGACTACATCACTTTCCTCCTTTAAACCATCCAGATATTTACACGTCAATACCTGTCCTAAAAAGTACTCGGTCATAGTGAAGTTTCCTCTCGGGTTATATTTCCCACACACAATTCCCTCACGATGCTGAGACTGAATTACCTCATTCCAAAATTTCTCACAAAATTTAACTTTAAAATCTGTAATATTCTCGAAATTGTCTCTGTAGACAGCAAACCAGTTTCTTGTCTCCCCTACAAACGCTTGCTCTAAAATCTCAACTACCTGGCACCACTCAATACTACCATCTTCCAACCTCTCCCCGAATTTATTTTCTATTGTATTCATGAACTCCATTGGACAACCCTGCCGATTACTGAATTTGCCTAGTTCTATTTCCCTGTGTGTGCTATTCACATAAACTGGCCTACTCTGACTATTTTCCTGCCTAATTCTAGCTTTCAACTTCTGTTCTAATTCAGCAATTTTCTCCTCAGCTTTTCTTTCAATATTAGTTACAGTTAACCTAATGCTCCCTTCCGATGCTTCAACTTTACCACTTAACTGAGCTTGTTTCTGATTAATCTCATTAATACTTTCCTTATTCCTCTCCCTTAAAGCATTAACTTCAGTGATTATTTCTGCATGAACTTTATCAATTCTTCCCCCCAGCTGTTCTTTAACCTCTTTAGTTGCTACCTGAATCTTATCAATTTCTCCCCCAATTGCTTTTTGACCTGCTGTGTTTCAAGTCGCACTAGTTCTTTTAAATTTTCAGCCTGTGTACTGATTCTAATTTCTAACTCCTCCTGTACTTTTCCTAATTTTCTGTCTACGTCTGCAATAATCTCTTTAGCCTTCTCTTCCATCACCCCTCTGATCTCACCTCTAATCAGCTCAGATTTATCACTAATTTCCCTACTGTTTTGTTCAAGTTTAGCATTATTTTGTTCGAGTTTAGCGTTTAAAGCATCTGTGCTAATTTTATTTTGTTGCATAAACTGAAGAAGCAAACTCTCTAACCCTGCTTGACTGTTTTGATTACCCCCCTCAGTAACGGGATTTACCTCCGACATCCCTGTACTGCTTTCATTTCTAAGACTAGCCATACTGCTCGTATCATCACTATCCAACTGGCGACCACTACGCAACTTCATCTCTTCCTCAACACTACCCATGCTGATACACACCGATCAATGAAAAACCCCCAAAATACAGGCACAGAAATATATACCCTTCTCCTTCCACAAATGTTATTAGGTTTTCGGCCCCATGTTGGTAGCGACAAGTGAAACGGTTTTACTTTACTCCACGTTGAGCGTACAAGTGTAACGCTTTTACTGGCCCACACTGTAGGGCTGTACAAATGTAATTTTTACTCTGACTAAGATACGTTGTTTTAATGGGCGCCAAGACCTCAACGCTATGTTGAAATCTAAATTTATATTTAACAACACCTAGCTCTGGTAGAACACCTTCAAGAATCTTTACACTCAGATCGTGGTATGATTTGATCATTAACCCAACTAACAATTGTACCAGGAGAAGGAATTTGGTCTATATCTAATGCTACCTACTGAAAGCAAAGATTGCATGGTTAAAAAAAATGAATTTATTATATATAAAAACAAGTATGGCAAAATCAATAATAAGAATAATAAATTTAAAATTGGAGCGTTGCGATTTGAATATTACCGCTAGAGAATTACGTGAAAACGGAGTCGGATGAATTACTGAATTTACTATTATTCCCAAGCTATGAAGTTACTGAAATACTGAATATGAAACAAAGAAACGAGAGATTATGTAGTTCTGAGTCATTCGCGCTTACCATTGGAAATTGCCGTAGCATTTCCCTCGTACTGGATGTTGAAGAAAGCTTCCCACAGCCTTCTGGACGTCGTCATCTTCTTCGTTAGTTGTAGAAATATTTGTAGAAATGTATATTATGGTCCGATCACATCGGAACCAACCACACGTGCAACCACAACGGTCAAGTTTTACACAGATAATCGCCCTGCCTCGTCGGTGCGCAAACCATATATGCACTCTTCGCATCCCCTCTCTGTTGCCGTTTTCTCCTCGCCCGCTCTTCTGTGATTGGCTGAGCCACCACGCGATACTCCCCACCTCAGGGTCATTACACTCGGCGCGACGATGATGTCGATTACCGGTCCAGGCCATTTCGCCTTTTCTTGAAGCAGCAACCCCGCTTGCGTCATGCTACTCGACAAGAATAAGCCTGTAGCCGAATTCCCAGTGACTCATCTCTCTCAACAAACTCTAACTGACAAAACTCCGTAAAATTCCGTAATCATATAATTTTCCGCGATAATGTTGTTCGTAATAATTCGCTTGATAGTGTTTTCTATAACATCGAAAACCTATCTGTATACTTATAATTTTATAAAAAAAACGCTCCAAAATATACCTTAATAATAATAATAAGTTACATGAAAACTTCTCTTGGCTGAACAATTTGCCGCATAAATAAATATTGAATGGCTTCCTACTGACTTATGTCAGTGGCGAAAAATACCCTCGAAAAACACGTTACAAGTCACTGTGTTTCGAGTCTCATTTCCATTATTTTCATAAATTATTTGAAATTAAATATGCATTGTTCAATGTGTGCAAACCTCTAATAGGTTGAGGAATACATTTCCATTACACTAACACAAAGTGCTCCTTTACAATCAGCTAATTCACATTGTCTCGTCAGTGACATTACATTGTGATAATATGTTATTGTTACTATTCACGTTATTGTCGCTTTAGCATTATAGCCAGCAACAGGGATGCTAACTATTTTACGAGATATTACCATCATGTATAGAGCTTCTTTTTAAAGAACGAAGTGACAGCTATAATAAAAAACCTCATTATTATGCACTACCTGACATGCTCCCAGTTGAACCATGTTGACCTCACTGATTTATGTTGCAGCTAGCAACAGTTAACATGCTGTTGTTTGACTCCCGATTTTCTATTTTTACTTCCTCTCTAATACAGCCCTAGATCAATACTGGGACATTTCTCTTGTGAATTTGGCTGTATGTACATCCCACAATAATTCTCCCAACCCAAATCTTGACATAAATGACATACAAGTCTTCTTATTAGTGAGAAAAATGTTGTAATGGGTTTCCTTTGCCCTCACGTTGAGCGACAAATGAAATGGTAATTAATGCCCCATGTTGGTAGCGACAAATGAAACGTTTTGCTAGCTCCTAACTGTTGGGTGAGAAATGTAACTGGCTACCTTTGCCTAAGCTATGTTGTTTTAATGGGCGCCAAGACCTCAATGCAATGTTGAAATCTAAATTTGTATTTAACAACGTCTAGCTCTGGCAGAACACATTCAAGACTCTATTCGCTCAGATCGTGGTATGATTTGATCATTAACCCAACAAACAATTGTATCAGGAGAAGGAATTGGTCTATACCTAATGCTACCTACTGAAAGCAAAGATTGCATAGTAAAAGAAATGAATTTATTATATAAAACAAGAATAGCAAAATTAATAATAATAATAATAATAAGTATTAAATTTAAATTGGAGCGTTGCGATTTGAAGATTACCGATAGAAAATTACGTGAAAACGGAGTCTGATAAATTGATTTTACTCTTATTTCCAAGCTATGAAGTTACTGAAATATGAAATATAAAACAAAGAGAAACGACAGATTGCGTATTTCTGCGTCATTTGCGCTTACCACTGGAAATTGCTAAAGCATTTCCCTCGTACTGGATGATGCTGTGTGCTTCCCACAGTCTCCTGGACGTCGCCATCTTCTTCGTTATTTAATGATATTCTGGTAGATTAGATAATTCTATGGTCCGTACTTCGGACCCAAACACTCGTATAACCACACTGGTTAAGTTTCACAAAGATAGTCGCTAACTCCATTGAACATCGGAGCGACACGCACTTGCAACCGAACTCGGCAAGTTCTACACAGATAGTCCTCGTTCGACGGCGCGCTGAACGATATATCCACACGTTGCATCCCCTCTCCGGAGCCGTCTTCCAGCTTACGTGGTCCTCATTGATTGGCTGAGCACGCCGCTACTTCCCCTCCTCTGGGTCATTACACTGGGTGCGCGAGAGGGAGAAGTCGTTTTCCGTTCCAACAATTCGCCTTTCCTGGACGATGCGAGCCCGCTTACGTCATGCTTCTCGACAGGAATCAGCTTGTATTTGAAATCCCAGTGAGTCATCTCTCTCAAATACCCTAACTGACAAAAACTCCGTAAAATTCCGTAATCAGATAATTTTCTATGATATCGTCGTTCGTAATAATTTGCATGATAGCGTTTTCTAAGATATAGAAAACCTATCTGAATGCTAATATTTTTTATAAAATGCTCCGAAAATATCTAAATAATAATTATAATAAATTAATAATAATAATAAATTAACATGAAAAATTCTCTTGGCTGAACAATTTGCCGCGTAAATAAATATAGAATGGCTTCCTACTGACTTATGCCAGTTGCATAAAAACCCCTCGAAAAACACGTTACATATTCGCCTCGGATCATCGGATGATTTACCGTGACGACGGTCCATTATCCGATTATCCCAGACACGTTAATAAACCCCATCCAAAATACATATTACATAAATGAAATCACCCTAAATTACAGATATATACACTCATAATTTTTCTTCACGCACTTTGCGTCAAAGTTTGTCGTCACTATGGATTGCACTTTGCAACCAGTCCAATGTTTTACATATAGAATAGTGTTCCACGGATATTTCCGCCTCTCAAATTCCTCTATGTTGGAGAAATAGACATAATTAATGTGTGAGCACTATGTATTTATGATGTTATAACACACGCATTGAAGGTGTTCTGATATATTTATATCACCATAGAACTTCCTAATGTCACTGGAGGTTCCTTCCTTATTGTGAAATTAATCCCATTTCTCACTGAGCACACGATCACACTATTGTGGCAGCGCCTCGTGACCATAATACATGATCTCTCTTTATAAAAGATGATTAAATTAATATTGACTTCTGAAAAAAAAAAAAAACAGTAAATGTGCATTACATATAACACCAAATATTTCTGTGCTGTAATCGCCCTGTCTTGTTAAGTTCCCGTAGACCATATTCTACTTAATACTAGTTCTCAACACAGATCAATTCTTCTCACACAAATAATACCTTTGTACAAATTATCTTAAATTAACACTTACAAATCTTACATGGCGAGGCCGTAAACAGAAATCACGTGTGCTGATATGTATGAGTTTCATGAAGGACTGTCTCGCATTCTGATGGCCCATCTTTTGCCTCGTGGACGCCTTAAGCAAAAATACCATGTACAAGCGCTCACCCATCTCTTGGAGGCAAATGGGAATTCACCAGCGCTACCAAATTCTGGCCTTGGTGTATCGAGACATTTTAGTGCTCAAGAGCATCCGACAATCCTGTCATATTTCCCTGTACCTTAAAAACTCTCATTTACTTACATACTACCCCCCTGTGCGACTTCTGATACGCCTGCCTTGAAGACCAGATCTTCCACGCACCAGACACCACATTACTCATTTGATAGGCTGGCTCGCCAGCTAAACATACTCACTTTATGACACATATTTTCGTAGACTATGAATATTATACGTCCCGTATAATCTGTTTCCCTCACTATTCTCCAGCACATATGCTGTTTTTCCAATACGTTTGGAAACTATAAATGTTTCTGCGTCACCTGCTTCCAACCTTGCAAGTGGCTCCCTTTAAATGAACGTCATCACGTTGCTCTACCTAGCATATTTCTCAGTGTCTGTAACGATGCCCTGTTGCTACTATCCACACCTGCTAACCCTACTTTCCTCTGGTGTCACATCTCTACTCGACACTCTATGACCTAAAAATGTCACTTCTGACTGACAGAATGACGACTTAGACAGCTTCAAAGTGAACCCTGCCTGATCTAACTTCTGAAAAACTATATCTAAATGACGTAGATGCTCCTCAAAACTGCGTGAACTAATTACCATATCATCAATGTAAATGGTTACAAACTCTCCTGTGTCATCCCCTAATGCGATGTTTAAAGCCCTAATTAAAGCTGCTGAACTACTCATTAACCCATAAGGTGTTCTACAAAATTGATAAAGGTTATATTTATGACTAAAAGCTGTAAATGGTATAAGTGGCACTTGCCAAAAACTGGAACTCAAATCTACACAAGTGAAATACTTCTTCCCCTCAAATGTTTGCATTAATTCCTCTATTGACATAGATTTCAGCTGATCTGAACTAATTCTACTGTTAACCAAACGAGCGTCTAAACAAATACGAACAGTGCCGTCGGTCTTGGGTACCGTGATCAAAGAATTAACATACGGACTGTTCGAGTGCTCAATAATCCCATCTTCAAGCATCTGATTAATTTGTGCCTCAACTGCACTCTGATAAGCGAAAGGTACAGGATATCTATGTCCTGTGAATACTGACCTATCAATAACGTTCAATGAATGTGTATAGCAATTGGCCATTCCAATGCGATCCTCAAAAACTCTCCTATTACACAATAACACATCATAGAGCCGAACACACTGTTCATCCTCTATATTTCCCAGAAATGCAGCATCACGTAACGAGTCCTCTAGACTTCCGTTCGTAATCACACTGCCCACAAAACATGGAGAACCCCGCTCTACGGCTGGCGATATCTCATTTAAAGTACAAATCACACCTACAATACTACTCCTCTGAATATGGTCATTGAACGCTACTTCTACTTCAGAATCTCCCCATTTAAATTTCAAACTCCCTACATCATAACATAAGTTACCAGACACTCTACTTAGCCACTCTGAACCCAAGATAACACTGAATACTAAATTTGGAATTACAAGGCAAATCTGCTTCTCTACATGATTATTAATTTTAATGTCTACTAAAACTTGCTTAGAAATTACTTTAGACCTCTTCCCAACAGCTGTGATAACAAAAGTGCTTTTAATTGGCATCTCCTCAAAATTTACTCCAGTTCCTTTCATTTTATCATAAAATGCACTACTTATGCAACTCTTCATACAACCACTATCAATTAAAACATCTGTGTACGCCTCGGACACGTTAAATTTAACTATGGGGCTCTTACTAACCACTTCCTGAATAATACCTTCATCATTTAGTTCATGTAATAATTCATTTCTTACATTTAGGTCATAGGGTTCCTGTATAATTGTATGGACAGGGCATGCTACAGACTGAGATTCTGACCTTACTTCGCAGCCTGGTTCGCGTTTAAAGAACCGCTACAGCTGGTCGTAGTACTACTAACCACTGAACTGATCTGGTTGTTCTGGGCTGTGTTGTCATTGTCTGGCTGTATATTACTACCACTAGGCTGTCCTCTTCCTTGACCCCTATTCTGGTTGTAATTATTGTCATTATAATTTCTCCCTTGATTTCCCCTGAAATCATTGTTTCTCCCTTGATTTCCCCTGTAATCATTGTTCCTCCCTTGATTTCCCCTGAAATCATTGTTCCTCCCTTGATACTGATTACCATAGCCATTTCCTCTGTTCTGATTTAGCTGATTATTATTATTTCTATTTTGAGCGTTGGCCCCTTCGCCACCGTTCCCTTGAACTTCCTGATGCCTGGCTTCATTAGGTCTATTATTATTATTACCCTGGTTCCTATTGGAATTGTCCTCATAACCCCCTCTCCCTAGGCATCAAATGTGCTTAACAAATTTTCTACTTGTGATATAGTCTTTACATTCTGGATACAAGCAGCCTCCTTGATCCTATAGGGAAAGTGCCTAAGTAGCAACCTTACCACATCACTTTCCTCCTTCAAGCCATCCAGATATTTACACACTAATACCTGCCCTAAAAAGTATTCGGTCATGGTGGAGCTTCCTTTAGGGTTATATTTACCACACACTACTCCCTCACGATGCTGCGACTGAATAACCTCATTCCAGAACTTTTCACAGAATTTCATTTTAAAATCATTGATATCAGTAAACTTGTCTCTGTAGACAGCAAACCAATTCCTCGTTTCCCCCACAAACACTTGTTCTAAAATTTCAACTACCTGGCACCACTCAATACTACCATTTTCCAACCTCTCCCCGAATTTATTTTCTATAGTGTTCATGAACTCCATTGGGCACCCCTGTCGATTGCTGAACTTACCCAGTTCTACCTCCCTGTGTGTGCTATTCACAAAAACTGGCCTATTCTGACTATTTTCTTGCCTGATCCTAGCTTTTAATTTTAACTCTAATTCTGCGATTTTCTCCTCAGCCTTCCTCTCAATACTGTTTACTGTTAATTTAATGTTTCCTTCTGATTCTTCTACTTTATCATATAGCTTTGCTTGTTACTCCTCAATCTTGCTAATGCTCTCTTTATTACTCTCTCTTAAATCATTTACTTCTGCAACTATTTGTGAGTGGACTTTCTCAATTCTACCCCCCAGCTGTTCCTTAACCTCTTTAGTAGCTACCTGAATTTTGTCAATTTCTCCCCCCAATTGATTTTTGACCTGCTGTGTTTCCAGTTGCACTAGTTCTTTTAAATTTTCAGCCTGTGTGCTGATTCTAATTTCCAACTCCTCCTGTACTTTTCCTAATTTTTTGTCTACATCTGCAATGATCTCTTTAACCTTCTCTTCCATTACTCCTCTGATTTCTCCTCTAATCTGCTCCATTTTCACACTAATTTCCGTACTGTTTTGTTCTAATCTGGCGTTTAAACTATCACTCAATTCCCTATTACTCTCTTTATTTTCCCTACTGTTTTGTTCTAGTTTAGCGTTATTCTGTTCTAACTTTGCATTTAAAGCTTCTGTACTTTCTTTATTTTCCCTACTGTTTTGTTCTAATTTAGCGTTATTCTGTTCTAACTTTGCATTTAAAGCTACTGTACTTTCTTTATTTTCCCTACTGTTTTGTTCTAATTTTGCATTTAAGGCATCACTACTAACTTTGTTCTGATACATGAACTTGAGAAGTAAAGTTTTTAATTCTGGTTGGCCGCCTACACTCCCTGTTTCAGTATCGGGATTTACCTCCGCTACCCCGGTACTACCATCACTCAACATACTGCTCGTATCATCACTCTCCCGTTGATGACCACTACGTAACTTCATCTGTCTTTCTTTCTCATCCCCCATAATGATATACACTGATACAGACAAATAACCCCCAAAATACAGGCACAGAAATATATACCCTTCTCCTTCCACAAATGTTATTAGGTTTTCAGCCCCAAGTTGTCGGCGACAAATGTAATGGGTTTCCTTTGCCCTCACGTTGAGCGACAAATGAAATGGTAATTAATGCCCCATGTTGGTAGCGACAAATGAAACGTTTTGCTAGCTCCTAACTGTTGGGTGAGAAATGTAACTGGCTACCTTTGCCTAAGCTATGTTGTTTTAATGGGCGCCAAGACCTCAATTCAATGTTGAAATCTAAATTTGTATTTAACAACGTCTAGCTCTGGCAGAACACATTCAAGACTCTATTCGCTCAGATCGTGGTATGATTTGATCATTAACCCAACAAACAATTGTATCAGGAGAAGGAATTGGTCTATATCTAATGCTACCTACTGAAAGCAAAGATTGCATTGTAAAAGAAATGAATTTATTATATAAAACAAGAATAGCAAAATTAATAATAATAATAATAAGTATTAAATTTAAATTGGAGCGTTGCGATTTGAAGATTACCGATAGAAAATTACGTGAAAACGGAGTCTGATAAATTGATTTTACTCTTATTTCCAAGCTATGAAGTTACTGAAATATGAAATATAAAACAAAGAGAAACGAGAGATTGCGTATTTCTGCGTCATTTGCGCTTACCACTGGAAATTGCTAAAGCATTTCCCTCGTACTGGATGATGCTGTGTGCTTCCCACAGTCTCCTGGACGTCGCCATCTTCTTCGTTATTTGATGATATTCTGGTAGATTAGATAATTCTATGGTCCGTACTTCGGACCCAAACACTCGTATAACCACACTGGTTAAGTTTCACAAAGATAGTCGCTAACTCCACTAAACATCGGAGCGACACGCACTTGCAACCGAATTCGGCAAGTTCTACACAGATAGTCCTCGTTCGACGGCGCGCTGAACGATATATCCACACGTTGCATCCCCTCTCCGGAGCCGTCTTCCAGCTTACGTGGTCCTCATTGATTGGCTGAGCACGCCGCTACTTCCCCTCCTCTGGGTCATTACACTCGGGGCGCGAGAGGGAGAAGTCGTTTTCCGTTCCAACAATTCGCCTTTCCTGGACGATGCGAGCCCGCTTGCGTCATGCTTCTCGACAGGAATCAGCTTGTATTTGAAATCCCAGTGAGTCATCTCTCTCAAATACCCTAACTGACAAAAACTCCGTAAAATTCCGTAATCAGATAATTTTCTATGATATCGTCGTTCGTAATAATTTGCATGATAGCGTTTTCTAAGACATAGAAAACCTATCTGAATGCTAATAATTTTTATAAAATGCTCCGAAAATATCTAAATAATAATTATAATAAATTAATAATAATAATAAATTAACATGAAAAATTCTCTTGGCTGAACAATTTGCCGCGTAAATAAATATAGAATGGCTTCCTACTGACTTATGCCAGTTGCATAAAAACCCCTCGAAAAACACGTTACAATGTGAAGAACCTACTCCACTAAATGTTTGTTTGCTACATCTTTGTTTTCACTGAGCAACTATCACTGTTTCGCAATCTAAATTCTCCAGTGAACATTGACTCAACGACTTGTTCGTTTTTGAATGATAATGTTTTGTTTTTCCCTAATTTTTATTTAATTTTTTGTTTTTGTTTTATTAATTTTTGGTCTTTTGAAATCTAGGTGTCCACCTCAAAGTTTTAAATTTAATTCCAAATTTGTATTCTTTAATCTGTGTTAAGAGGGGCAGATGAACTCGTAGTTCCACCCCTTAAAACAACAATAACTAACTATCACTGTTTCCCAAATAACATATCTAATTTCATTATCATTATCTTCCATTCCTATAGCAGTTCTAAATGGGAAGCTGATTTGACCACAGCCAATAACATGCAAGTAGCTGTGTAATGTTGCTCGCCAAGAGTGAACGACTGCAACTTCTTCTTCTTCTTCTTCTGCTTTTACGGCCTCATTGGACCACTTCAGTCAATCATTTCTTGGTCCTCTTCTTCGGTAAGTTTCCTTTCCGAGTCGCCCAGTAGCTCTTCATTCGCTCTGATCTTCTCAGGCGTTCCTCATCTGTGAATACCCTTTTTACTGTATTACGTTTGTCTATTTTAGCCTGAAATCTTATTTTTATATCTCTCAGTTTTTTTTAATTTTGTTGTTTTGTTTTGCAAGTCATCCAAGGTTATTTCCAATTCTTTCATATCTTCTCTAATTTCCTTAATCCATCCTACTTGTTGTTTCATATTCCAAAGTTTCACTACAATTTTTCTAGATAACCTGGTTTCTGGTGTCCTCATGATGTGACCAAAGAAACAAAAGCCGTTTCTTCCGAATAGTATCAGTGATAGGCTCCAGTTCTCTGTATACCACTTCATTTGGTACTATCCGCCACTGTCCATCTTTCTGATATTTTTTATTTATGCATGTTCTAGCTATTCTTCTTTCTACTTTTAAAATTTTGTCGATTCTGTTTTTCTGAGTAACTTTAAAAAGAGTTTCACTTCCATAGGTCACCCCTGGTTGAACCACCGTCTTGTAATGTTTTAATTTTGTTGCGATTGATAGACATTTTCTGTTATATGTAGACCATGTTAATTTTTGGGCTTTTATCATTTTATTAGTTCTTTCTTGCCATGCAGGTTTCTCATCCAAGTTGTAAGTTATAATTTCTCCTAAGTATTTAAATTGCTTCACTATTTTAACTTTCTTGTTATTTACTGTTATGTGATTGATTACAAGTGGATTTGCTACCATTATCTCTGTCTTTTCAAATGATATCTGAAGTCCAATTTTTTGTGCTATATTTTGTAGGCTTATTATTTGATTTCTGGCTTCTTGAATATTATTAGCCAGTAACGCTAAGTCATCTGCGAATCCCAAGCAATTTAAGTCTATTTGATCTTTCTTGGTTCCAATTCTTATGTTCCTAGGATTTTCCCTGTACCATTCCCTCATTACATATTCCAAAGCACAATTGAAAAGTAGAGGCGATAAACCATCTCCTTGTCTTAATCCTGTTTTAATTGATACGTGCAAGGGCACGTCTCTACCATTTCAAAAATGTATTTAATCAGGGACGCTGTTCTTGAAGTTTGAAACGACCGTCTGGTGACTTGCTTCCCATTTTGAACACGAGATGGTAGCGCCTGTCGGTCTTGGAGAGATTGCAAGTAGTTCCTGTTTCTCCCCAATAGGTGGTGTGGGCTTCGCCTTATAAACTCTATATACGCATGACATAATTGAAAGACAATTATGATTCTACGTCATAAAACAAATGCTAGTGCATTCATGATACCGCCAAAATTATGAACTTATTAATGACATTGTTGTTTTGATGTGTCTTTCTCTGATTGGACAATATTTATTTACATGAAGACAGTTCGATAAATGACGAGCGATTCTCCGCTTTTTTTGTGGAGTCCATTAGCTGTCGAGTGTTAAACATCAAGCTAGTTGGTCAAAAAAGGTGTCTCCACTAATGGGGGCTTTAAGCCCTCATTCTCTACAAAATATATATCTATATTCAAGAAAATGGAATTGCCGGTTTTCTTCAGGCTATAAATTTTCATCGTTCCGCCGTGAAGAGGAAATGTGCAAGGATAATCGCAACTGGATGCGATCGAGTGCGGTCATCTACACGAGGCATGGGCGTGTTAGCCATTTTTGTGAAGCACATGTAATAACATAAAATTATGTGTTAATTATTTTATTATTTTTGTGTCTCCACGGAGAAGGATGTAAGGTACGTTTTTTTTAAATTTAATTTATTTAATTATTTTATGTTATGGAGCTCCGATATCTTCTTATAGTAATATTTTATTTCTGTTTCTCTTTTGTTTTATAGGTCTAATTTTATTGTTGTTTTTATTACGTTTCCTGGTTTATTTTAATTCTGTGCTCCTTTCTTCGTACCTTGTGGAGACACATTTCCAATTTATTTCACGTTTAAATTATTATTTATTTTCCTTTAGCAAGCTTGGGTTTGTCTTTTTTTTATCCATGTAAGATCCGTCCAGTTTTAAAACGACTTGCATTAATAGTTTTTGATGTAGTTGTTTTTTTTCCACCGTTCATTTCCTTCTATTAATGTTTAAATTTAATCTTATTTATTGTTTGCCGTAATTTCGACCTGGCATGGTTTTGGTGTGGCCATAGCTTTTGTTTACCGTGATGCATTGTGGTCTCGTTGTCAGTCCATTTGGCGCGGGTCTCAATAGCAGACGTGTTGTGAATTAACTTAATCCTTTTTTAGTGTAATCTTGTTAATGTTAATTTCGTGATTTTTGGTAATGTCCTTGTGTTTTCCACCGGCGAGCATATCATTTATTTTTTTTATTTTCTATCCCATTTAATTTTTTTTGAAAGTGTAATTTAATTTTCAATTCCTTTTGTTTTGGCGTGGCCTCAACATCTGCATGTCGGATCGTGATTGCATTACCTTGCAATTCATCAAGCCCGTTCTGAGTATGTTATGCATGTAATATTTATTTTAACCTTTGGGCTGTTTAATTTGTTTTTAATTTAAATTAACTTTTTCCTTTTCTTGGCTTTTGCAAGCAAGCATGTTAGGCGCTATCTGGCATTCTTGTAAATTTTGTGTGGATTGATGCATGTTCTCTTTCCTGGTGGAAGTTTAACTATTAAACTTTATTTTATTCCTTTTATTCTTTGGTTGTGGCATTATTTAGCCGACGGCAGTTCTGTCGGTTTTTGGAGGGTGTTTGTACGATAGCCTGTGTGTGTTGTCCCCTTATCCATCTTCCTTCCACTCCTTTGGAGCTCTTCTGTCGGGACATGTCATCTGGAGGTGATGTTGCTGCGGAAGTGACCCGGACCCCTGAATACAGGTAAGTTGGCCCATCCACGTTTCCCGTTCTCGTCCCATTCTGGTAAGCAAAGCGTTGGTTATCGAGAAGCCGACGTGCTGCTGGCCAGTGCCGTCCAATGCTGTTGAGGGGTAGCATTTTGGTAGCAGAGCGTTGGTTATCGAATTACCGACGTGCTGCTGGCCAAGCGATGGTGTCTCTTCACGTAGCATTAATCATAAACGGTTCAGATATTTCTCCTCTGAATTTTACTTTAGATTTGGTGTTAGTTGTTTTATAATTTTTATTAATTTGGGATGAAGTCCGAAATTCCTTAGTATTTTCAGCAATGAAGATCTATGTATACAATCATAAGCTTTTTTGAAGTCTACGAAGGTTATGACTTGCTGTTTTTGTCTACGTTTATAGTAGTCCATTACTAATTTTAAGGTGATTATCTGTTCAGGGCAGCTTCGCCATGGCCGAAATCCACCTTGATATTCTCCTATTTCCAGTTTTAATTGATCTTTACAACGATTATATAGAATTCGTGACATGATTTTATATGTAATATCCAAAAGGGAAACTCCTCGATAGTTGTCAGGATTTGATTTTTCTCCTTTCTTGTGTAATGGATGTATTATAGCAGTAGCCCAATGGTCTGGCAGTTCTTCTTTGATCCAAATGTTCACTATGCATTGGTGTAATGAAATCTTTACTGGTTCTGCTGCATATTTCCAAAATTCTGCAAATGTTTGATCTTCTCCACTCGCTTTGTAGTTTTTGAGCTCTCTCAGCGCTTTGTAGACTTCTTGGATTGTGGGTGGATTTATGTTTTCTGATGGTGTTTTAATAGTGGTGTCTGTATTTATTTGAAGCAGTTCTGGTGGATCTTCACAATTTAGCAACTTGTTAAATGTTTCTGCTAAAATTTCTGTATTTCTTTTATTACTATGAGCTAACTCGCCATTTTTGTCTTTTAACATTAATGTTGGAGGTTCATATCTTTGTAGTTGTTTGCTAAAAATTTTGTAGTAATCTCTTGAGTTTGTTTTCGCGCTATTTGTTTCGATCATCAGAAGTATATCCTTTTGGTATAGCCGTTTAACCCCTCGTATTATTTTTTGAGTTATCTTCCTTTATTTTATGAGATCCAAGTGTGATTCATCTGTTTTTTTGACTCTGATACCGTAACCAGGCTTGATGTCTATCTTCCACTGCATTATCACACTCATCGTTCCACCATTGGTGTTTCTTCCTTGGATTTATTGGGGCTACTTGTTCAGCTATTTGTTTCAATTCGGGAACTATTTCCTCTAGATCATCTGTTATTTTAATATATCTAGTTCGTTCTGTGTATCCCTTGATATTTATTAGTTTATGAGGGTCGTATGTTCTCTTCTTTTTTAGGTGAGTTTTTTTCTTTGTCAACGGGGTAAATTTAATTTTAATCTTTATCATGTAATGATCCGATCCAGTATCTGTTCCTCTCAGAACTTTCACATTGTAGATCTCCCTGTGATAGTTCTTATCCATACAAACATGATCTAGTTGCCATTCACCTTTTTTCCAATCTGGATGTTTCCAAGTTTTGAGTTTATTTGGTCTTCTCTTGAAGTAAGTTGATTTGGAGATCATATCATGGTTTCTGCAAAATTCCACCAGTCTTATGCCATTCCTGTTTGTTTTTCTCTGTGCTGGCCATTTTCCTATTATGTCTCTATATCTTTTTTCCTTTCCTAACTGGGCATTAAAGTCTCCAATTAAAATTTTGGTGTGACTTTTATTTATGTTTGTTGCTGTCTGATCTAAAAGCTCCCAAAATCTCTCCACATCATCTTTGTGTTCTTTCTTATTACTTTTATCATTAGTTGGGGCATGGGCATTTAGAATGGTATATGTTCTATTTGCAGCTTTTAGAGTTAGTGTCGAGAGCCTAGGGGATAATGCTTTAAATTCTATGATGGATTCAATTATTTTGAGATTGACTACAAATCCTGTTCCGAATTGTGGACATTGCTTCATTACTCTTTTTCCTGGTATTCCCTTGTAAATTCTATACCCTTGTGATTCTATTGGTTCCTGATCGGTGTTTCTCATTTCTTGAAGCCCGGTTATTAGAATCCCTTTGCGATCCATTTCGTCTGTCAAAATTTTGAGTTTTCCTGGCTGTATGATGGAATTTATATTGTGTGTTGCTATATAGTTTATCTGTCCTATCTTCAGTCTAAATGTGGGTTTTCTATCTGTCGGGGGTATTTTTAGATGCTCCGACTCATCTAGGGTATCTTTCAGGTGACTGCCCACCGTATCCGAATGCAGTCTAGGTGGATTATTCCTTAAAAGATTTCCTTCCATGTTTGACTTTCAAAGGTAGTCAACCTTGTATGGAGCAAGCTCCGAGTTACAACTGCGGTTGTTAACCGTAGAGGTTGTTGTGTGTTTGGTCCGCGAGAGCTATTTTATTTTGCTCAAGTCCGCCGGCAAGCCGGTGAGGACCCCCCTATCCGCCACCTGGGACGCGCCACGTCGGAGTATCACCTCTCCGCCTGCTACGACACCGTAGTAGGTTCGTGGCGACTGCAACTATTACAAATTATAATACAGTATTGGCATTATACTAAATATAGGCTACAAGCTGTGAACGTTATCATGTTAGAAGCCATTTTTCAGTGTTGCCTTAGTAATCAAAATGTAATAATTTTCAGTCAGTCAAAACGATTGTACCAAATTGTAATGGGTTTTCTCTAATCCTGAAAAAAATTTACATGAGCTGCTACCCACCAGCTGCATGAGAATGGCTTCCACGTCGCTCAAACAATAAGCTAATCTCACCTGACTTACAATCACACTAAACAAGCAAACTTGAAGGTCAATAACTACTAACAATTATCTGAGAAAACTAACAAATCTGGACTAGTTGCACACGTTAATAAGAACTGCTGTAACCAAATAAGTGTATATATTGTAAATGCCATCACCCACATACTCGTAGACATAGATTTAATAGCCTAAGTGTAAAGGATCTGATTATGATTGCTCAACAATTGAAACTCGTCATCCAAGTGAATTTATTAATCTCATGTTCTTTTCACGATAAGGGAAGCACCCATTACAATTGGATACAATTTTGTGAAGTTCATTACCTGTTACTTCACTCAAGTAGAACTGCCAGTGTCTTTGCTGATTTGTGTTTTCCCCAGTGTCTTGGTCCCACTGAAATTCTTCAATAGCCCCTTGTTTGAGTCTTGCAAACTTATGTTGATACTGGTAGGTTGTAACATTTTGCCACATTCAATTTAGGAAATACATGGTTCAGAAAGAAAAACAGCCAAAAGATTACCAGATATGGATGGGGAGAGAGAAGAACTAAAACCCTGATTGACTACATTTTGGTAGAAAAAGACAAAAGCAAAAACCTGATGGATGTTACTGCCATGCCGGACGAGGCTTTTGGTGGAGATCACAGAGCAGTAATAGCAAAGCTGAAAGTTGGAAAAATTAGAAAACTGAAGGAAAGAAAAGAAAGAAACATAAAAACATGGAGGTTGAAGGATAAACAGGTGCAAGAAGAATTTAAGATGGAACTGCAACAACTAGTACCAAAGACTGATGTTGGACATGTGGAAGAAGAATGGAAGCAATTTAAGGATGCATTTGTTAGTTGTGCAGAGAAAACATGTGGAAGAACATCGGGGAAGATGAAAGATAAACAAACAGCATGGTGGAATGAAAGAGTTAAAGAAAAAGTGAAGGAAAAGAAGAAGAGTTGGAAACAGTGGAAAACAAAAAGGACTGAAGAAAGTAGATTGAGATATGTAGAAGCTAGACAAATCTGCAAGAAAGTAGTGGCAGAAGAGAAGAAGAAAAGTTGGGAGTTATTCGCACAGGAAATTAAAGATGATTGTCAGTGTGGAAAGAAATTATTATTTAGTGTAGTTAAGAGTAGAAGGAAGGAACATGTAAACGCTGGATTTGTGAAAAACAAAGAAGGAGTGATATTGAAGGAACCAGAAGAGATTAAGAACCGATGGAAAGAATATTTTCATGGACTGTTAAATGTCAGGAATGTAACGTACACAGAAGTTACTGTAGTGCCGGATGTGGAAGAAGAAGAAATGGAAGTGGACATTACAATGGCAGAGGTGGAATTGGCCATTAAGAAGATGAAGATGGGAAAAGCTGTGGGAGTGGATGAAGTGGCAGTAGAAATGATAAAGGCTGCAGGACCCATTGGAATATATTGGACTTCAAGAGTACTCAAGAGTGTGTGGAGAGCAAAACAAATTCCAGAAGATTGGCAGAAAGGTATCATTATACCAATATTCAAGAAAGGAGACAAGAAGGTGTGTGGAAACTACAGAGGAATTACTATTATCTCGCATGTTGCCAAGATCATGGAGAGAATACTAGAGGAAAGAATCCGAAAAAGGGTTGAAAACCAAATTCAAGAGGAACAATTTGGGTTCAGAAGGGGAAGATCAACAGTGGAACCTATCTTTGTTGTAAGACAAACTATGGAAAAACACTGGGAATATGGAAAAGACATGGTAATGACCTTTATTGACTTAGAAAAGGCATATGATAGTGTCCCTAGAGACAGAGTTTGGGAAAGCTTAAAACAGAAAGGTATTGGAGATGAAATGATACAAATGACAAAAGCAATGTACAGTAATTGTTGCAGTTGTGTGAAGACCCAAGCAGGTAGAACAGGATGGTTTGAAATTGAAACTGGTTTGAAACAAGGGAGTGTGCTTTCACCACTGTTATTCATAATGGTGATGGATGATATACTGAAGGCAACAAAGGAAGCCTACACAGGTACAAGAATGAACATAATCTTATTTGCGGATGATGTTCTGATTTGGGGAGAGAATGAGAAAGTGGTCCAGGAACAGCTGGATGTTTTAAAGGAAAATATTGAGAAATGGGGAATGAAAATCAGTGTAGAAAAGAGTAAGACAATGGTGATGACAAGACATAAGGAAGAAGGGAAAGGAATTGTTAAAATTGGAGATGTAAATCTGGAAGTAGTTGAGCACTTCAAATATTTGGGAAGTGAATTGATGGAAAATGCAAGACTGGATATGGAAATAAGCAAGAGAATACAAGGTGGGAGTGCCTTCTACTATCAAGTTCAGAATTTAATTTGGGATAAAGACATACCAATGAAGGCTAAAGAAGTGATGTACAAGACTTATTACTTACCAATATTGACATACGGAGCAGAAACTTGGCCTATGACCCGGAGGGATGAAAGGAGAATGCAGGCAGCCGAAATGAAATTTTTGAGGAGTATGTTACAGAAGACTAGAAGAGATAGAGTGAGAAATGAAGACATTCGAAAGGAAGTGAATGTACAGAAGCTGAACGAAAAGCTGGAACAGAACAGATTGAGATGGTATGGACATGTGAAGAGGATGAATGATGAAAGAATGCCAAAACAAGTGATGGAGAGGCGAATGACGGGAAAAAGAGGACGAGGAAGACCTAGAGGTCGGTGGTTGGACCTTGTTAAGTGCAGCGTGATAAACCGGAACATGGAGTGGCGTTCAGTGCTTGAGGAAGAGTGGTGGACAGACCGAGTAAAGTGGAGGGGACTCATGTTTGCTCCGACCCGGCCTAGGCTGGAAAACGGAAAATGATGATGATGATGATGAAGTCCTCCACATTCAGCTATTCAGTGTGTTGTAATTAGGTTTCCCAGTCTTCCTGTGTTACATTGTCAGTTTCTTAGCTAATAAAAATCTTTTTACATTGTTCATTTAAAAAATGTTATTCCTTTTGCAACTCCCTGCTTGGATTGAGACCCCACAAGCTCAGCAGCATTGTATTGTCAGTGAAAAAGGGGCCAGTCACATAATTTAATGTCCCATATTATTTGCATGTTCATCGAGTTAGCAGAGCTTTCCCAGCAATTGCTTAAATATCTCAAAGGTGCTTACATGTGTTTGCAGTGAAATGTGCTCACCATCATCATCATCAATTTCCATGCAGTGTTCCCCTTAATTGCTTTCCAATCCAGGTTTCTTATCCTACCACTTTTGATGAGTCGAACCACATTAGTCTGGATCTTCCTCTTGCTCTCCTTCCTTCAATCTTGACCTCCATTTATGCTTTGCTGTCCTTCTCTCTTCCAACCTCTCAACATGTTCAAAACATCAAAGTTGATATTTTTCCAATCTGTCATAAATCCTTTCCACTCCAATTTCCTTTCTGACATCCTCATTTCTTACTATAGTGCACTCTTGTTGATTTGCGGTAATTAATGCACGAACTTCCGCGAATTATCGAAAACCGCAAATTAAGTAAAATATAATTTGGGAGATCCGCCTGATCAATACACAATTACATATATAGGGCTATATTAATCCCATATGGTACATGTTTCGGGGCCTATTATGATGGCCCCTTCATCAGCCAAAAATACAAATCATCAGTAAAATCATAGGATATATCATACAATGTAGATTAACATGAAAAAGAATGGATAAAAATGAAACATACTAAAAGTGAAAGATGAAGTGGTGAATAAAACACTCGAATGTAACAAAAATAGAAAGACACTTGAAAATGTTACAGGCGACAGATGAAAACATATTAAAATAACATATTAAAAGGGCACTTTAAGTGCTTGTCAAAACAAGTCTTTTGTGAGTCCTTATAATAATACCATCAGGGTATCGTGTCTAAATATTCCATGTTAAAATGCTGAAAATATTGTTAAAAACTCCAGTCTATTGGACCTGGCTGTTTGCTACTCCCGTTAAAAGGAGAAAGTTGCTGTTGAAAGACCAATACTTCGCCTATGACGAGGATCGAACAAGCCAAGTTTGGACACAGCCTCTTGAGGATAGAATCAAGGAGAAATCCTTAAAAACTCGTTGACATATTGACTATTCCAAAAATATTCCTTCTTCTAAGCGGCAAATGGGCCTTAGATAGATCTTAAGGAGGAAACAAAAAATGACTTTAGAAAAGAAAATTTAGTATAGAAAAAATAAAGTGTAGGGAACGAAAAATATTAGTCTTATTGGGATCAAAAAATAGTGAAAATGGGGCTCTTTAGGCCGATACAAAAGAAAAAATAACTTACAGTATAACGCAACGAACACCGGGTGTCCGAAGCAGGAAGCGCTGTGTCCAACAGACTTGGAAATGCAATAACAAGCAAGCGGAGCAAGATGCGGGAAAGAAAGAGGGGAGGTGGAGGAGCGCTGTCGTGGCGATGGAGAGGCGGGGTTTGGGAGGGGTTAAGGGGAAGGTGATAGGGGAAGACGGAACAGCTGAGGAGAGAGCTCAAGGCGGTTTGTTATAATCTTTGTTTGTTGATATGATGAAATCTGCTAGGGTGTCGAACAACACATTAGAATCGAAATATAATTCATTGAGGTTAGGGGGGTTGAAAATTCTTTGGGCAGTGTTGATCTCGATGGACTCCGGAATGTTCATTAAAGAACCTTTGTTAACGTGATGTAGAATTTCGAGGTCATTTTTCCTATACTAAATTTTCTTTTCTAAAGTCATTTTTTGTTTCCTCCTTAGGACCTATCTAAGGCCCATTTGCCGCTTAGAAGAAGGAATATTTTTGGAATAGTCAATATGTTAACAAGTTTTTAAGGATTTCTCCTTGAATCTATCCTCAAGAGGCTCTGTCCAAACTTGGCTTGTTCGATCCTCGTCATAGGCGAAGTAATGGTCTTTCAACAGCAACTTTCTCCTTTTAACAGGAGTAGCAAACAGCCAGGTCCAATAGACTGGAGTTTTTAACAATATTTTCAGCGTTTTAACATGGAATATTTAGACACGATACCCTGATGGTATTATTATAAGGACTCACAAAAGACTTGTTTTGACAAGCACTTAAGTGCCCTTTTAATATGTTATTTTAATATGTTTTTTCATCTGTCGCCAGTAACATTTTCAAGTGTCTTTCTATTTTTGTTACATTCGAGTGTTTTATTCACCACTTCATCTTTCACTTTTAGTATGTTTCATTTTTATCCATTCTTTTTCATGTTAATCTACATTTTATGATATATCCTATGATTTTACTGATGATTTGTATTTTTGGCTGATGAAGGGGCCCATCATAATAGGCCCCGAAACATGTACCATATGGGATTAATATAGCCCTATATATGTAATTGTGTATTGATCAGGCAGATCTCCCAAATTATATTATACTTGATTGTCAATCAATACAGAACCATGACTGAGTCTACTAACCACAAATTATCCGCAGTTATTTTTGTTAAGCCTAGTAAAAACAAAACTATTGGTTAAAATATTGAAATAGGCTTGAACACGCAAAATAATAATTATAACAATTGATTGTAGAGTCTTATAAAACATGCTAGACTAGAGGTAGGCCTATGTGGATTATGCCTACATTAATATTTAACACAAAAAAAAGCCAGTCATCAAGTTTTGTTTCTTAGATCGTTTATTCTAATTTTTGTTTGTACATTTCAGGAGAAAACATTATATGAGAACGAAAATTTATCTCGTTTTTCTATTTCATAAGAGACTAGCTGAACTCGGCATGCGTTGCAATGCCAATCAAAGAAAGTGTTGGCGTTGTAATTTTGTTTCTTGAAGTGCTTTTGGATACACAATTTTTTTTTTCAAATCCGCTAACTGCCTCCAAACTATTGTAAAATGTATTAAATAATTTAGGAACATTCGTGGGAACGTCCACAACAACTCACCAAAGTTTCATTGCAATCGGATGAATGGCATATGAATACATACGGAATTTCATTTATACGATTAGTTAGCTGTCACTCATTTGTTCAATCAACTCGTTCGCTACCTACTGTGAAATGGATTTAGTAAGTTAAAAACCTACACGTAAGTGCACACAACAACTACTCATCAAAGATTCATCACAATCGATGAATGATATATGAACACATACAGGATTTTGTTGAAACGCTTCAAGCATCGTCACTCATTTGTTGCATCTACTCGTGCGCTAAATATTGTAAAATGGATTTACTAAGTTGAAACCCTTCCCTGGCATGTACACAATAACTCATCAAAGTTTCATCGCAATCGGATGAATGTCATATGAACGCATACGGGATTTTATTTAAACAATTCGCATGCCGTCACTCATTTGTTGAATCTACTCGTTCGCTACCTATTGTAAAATGGATTTACTAAGCCTGAAATCTTCACAGGAGTGTACTCACCGATCAACCAAAGTTTCATCGCAGACGTATGAATGGTATATAAATGCATACGGGACTTTGTTGAAACGATTCGCGTGCCGTCGCTCATTTGTTGAATCTACTCGTGCGCTACCTATTGTAAAGTGCATGTACTAAGCCAGAAACCCTTGCTGGAGTGTACACACCAATTCTTCAAAGTTTCATCGCAATCGGATGAATATTATATGAACGCATACGGCACTTTGTTGAAACGATTCGCGTGCCGTCGCCCATGAGATGAATCTACTCGTGCGCTACCTATTGTAAAATGCATGTACTACCCAGAAACCTTCCCTGGAGTATACACAACATCTCACCCAAGTTTCATCGCTATCAGACGAATGGTATATGAATGCATACGGGCCTTTGTTGAAACGCTTCGCAAGTCGTCGCTCATTTGTTGAATCTACTCGTGCTCTACCAATATTGTAAAATGGATTTACTAAGTTGAAGACCTTCCTTGCCGTGTACACAACAACAAATCAAAGTTTCATCGCAATCGGATGAATGGTATATAAACGCATACGGGATTTTGTTTAAACGATTAGTGTGCAGTCACTCATTTGTTGAATCTACTCATGCGCTACCTATTGTAAAACAGATTTACTAAGTCTGAAACCTTCCCCAGATTGTACTCAACGATTCACCAAAGTTTCATCGCGATCGGATGAATGGTATGAACGCATGTGGGAATTTTTTGAAACGAATCGCACACAATTTTGTTGAAGCTACTCCTGCACTATCTATTGTAAATTGGGTTTACTATGCCTAGAACGTTCCCGGGAGTGTGCACAACAACTCACCAAAATTTGATCGCAATCGGATGAATTGTGAAATAACGCAACGCCATCACTCATTTGTTTAAACTACTTGCGGGCTATCTATTGTAAATTGAATTAACTATGTCTATAAATATCCCGGGAGTGTGCACAACAACTCATCAAAGTTTCATCGCAATCGATGAATGGTATATGAACGCATACAGGATTTTGTTGAAACGCTTTACGCATCGTCACTCATTTGTTGCATCTACTTGTATGCAAATTATTAAAAAATGGAGTTGCTAAGTCGAAAACCTTCCCTGGCGTGTACACAATAACTCATCAAAGTTTCATCGCAATCTGATGAATGGCATATGAACGCATACCGGACTTTGTTGAAACGATTCACGTGCCATCGCTCATAAGATGAATCTATTCATGCGCTACCTACTTTAAAATGCATGTACTAAGCCAGAAACCTTCCCTGGAGTATACACAACATCTTGACTGTGGGAAACATTCAGGATCCACTTGCATCACTCTCGCACTCGATATCATTATACTTAATATCAACAGGATCTCCGTTTTCCTCACCAACAGTCAAATTCCATGCCATTTCTTCTTTGCTTCCATGTCTTAAATCATAATCATCTTTATCAATGTCTTAACTTGCCGGTTCAAAATATCGACGTTACAGAAGTCGGCAAGCGCTTGCTTTTGTACGAGCGTAGTAATGGTATTTTTCTCCCATGACTTGTTGACTGCATGAAGAGCATCCAACAAACACGCACTCGGTGTAGCACAAGTCTGCTCCATTAAGCAATAATCGCCGTTTACAATACGCTGTCCGCGCATCCACCCTTCACAACTAACAGATCAGCGACCTTGAAGTGTGGCTGTTGGGAAAGGGAAGGTTCCGAATGAAAGTGCATTCCTCTTGTATTGTTTGGGCTTCAAAGATAAAGGAAATCTGTGCTATATCACTCGCGGCAACATGCTCGTATGTTTCGAAGATTGTGCAAGTAGGCCTACTGTTACATAGCAGAAAAACAAAGTGCAGTCTTCTCGAATCTCAATGATTTCGTCTTTACGCGTTATGTCGCATCAAAATTCTTTTAAACGACAGAGAGATTGCTTTACTTAGCATAATGATTCGTTGCTGTGAGAATTCCTATTTTAAAAACTACCCTTGGAGACCCGCAAAATGAATTATCCACACGCGAATTATCGGGAATGCACTGTATGTCCCTTCTTGTCTTATTTCTTAAAAGCTTCGTCTCACTGGCCTAGATTTCACTCTCCTGTCTATTTATCAGCATCAGGGTCTCTGCCACATACGTAATTATAGGGCTTTGATACACCTCATACACCTTATATAGTATCTTATAATGTATTCACTGCTCTGAATTAATAATATTAATCTGCCAAAACGTAGGACAACATTTTCATATCGGAGCAAGTTATCTGTTATATGGACAAGTTGAGGAATTCAGGAAACCTTCGCATGAGTAATGAGGACAGACAATTCAGATAGAAGCCATGCTACAGTCTGGGTAACCAACAAGAGGATTAATCATCAAGGGAAAGACACACTTTTAGAATCATACATTTTGCAGAACTGATATAAAGAAATATTAAAAACTGACAAATAACTAAGACATTGCATCTTTTAACTCATGTCTTAAATGATGCACTTTCCACAGTTCGATGAGAAGTTATGGTCAAAGTAGTGTGCTCCTTTAGTACCTACGCAGGAAAGAGATTTCTATTCCAAACATCATGTTGCAGTGAGCTAGGCGTTGAATTACAGTTTAATTTTACTAATGGTTGGGGTTTTTAATATTAATACACTCCTCCTTGAAACAAATCTTCAATCTGCCACTGGTAGAGCAAAAGATGCAAAATGACTGGAAAAGTAAATAACTTAACGAAGCAGTTTGTGTCGCTCTGGTGATCTGGGTTCAATTCCCGGCTATGCCAAGAAATTTATCTCGTCTGAGGGCTGGAATGGGATACACTCGATCTCATAAGGCAAAACTGGGAAGAGATGGGTTCAATTCCCACCTCAGCCATCTGAGGAGTGGTTTTCCATGGTTTCCACACTTCTACTCATGGTGAATGCCGGGATGGTTCCTAACTTAAGGCCACAGCCATCTCCTTCCCAATCCTCATCTGAATTACAAATACACACACTAATACAGCCATTACAATAACACAGGTTAACAAACAAAATTCCACACTCGCCCAAGTACATGGTGCTACATGACCATGATGTCGCAAAGCCCCTAACATAGGCAACAACAATGATGTTACACTAGTCTCTTTATTACATTTGTGATTTTACATATATCGGAGTTCATCATCACCATCCATTTTCCGCTCCAGCAAGCTGGGTATGGGTATAAATGAGCCTCTTCCAGTTTGTCCGGTCCTTCCACATATTGTGCTTCAATTTCTTCTGCCAATCTGCATCTCTCTTGGCCAAGTCTGTCCAGATCTGCTTCTCCCAAATGTCTCTTGGCTTTCCCCTTGGTCTCTCACCGAGGATGACCTGGTCAAAATATAATTTTGGTGTTCTGTCAGGGGCCATTCTCTATACATGCCCATACCATTTCAATCTAGATAGTTTCCTGGTCTTCTGGAGACAAGATCGGAGGAACTTAATTTCTACTGCTTGAAGACTGCTACTGTAAGGAGCTGTTAAAGTGGCTGCTTCACGTCCATAAGTCAATATTGGCATCAGATAGGTTTCGCAAAGCATGATTTTTTATGTTAAAGGAAAGGATTCATTCCACAGTAAATTGCATACAGAGTGATAGAAATGTGATGCCGCATGTACTCTGTTCCTGATTTCATGTGTAGTGGTGTTATCTGCAGAGACATAGCTGCCCAAATACTTAAAATTATCAATAATATTTATACTGTCATCACCGAGTCTGAGATGAATTGCTTCGGGTTTCCTACTCATTACCAAGCCAACTGTCTTCTGTCGGAGGAAATATGAAATGTAAACTAACCGAGCCATGCAAGGTCATCTACATTTCACATCTTGAGTGAATCAGTTGTCTCCCATAAGACCAACCCCTCGACCACGTCGTGGGAGATGGGCAATGGCACAAAGTAGGGGATTACCAGTAAGGGCGAAGTACAGTGGGAGCCGTGTGAGTCCCAGGACTATTACGGTAGCTGTGAAGGCCCTACAGGAATCCTGAAAAGCGACGGCTAATGAGGCTCTTGTGAAGAGACTGAGTGGAGAATGGCTAGGAAGGCAGATGAGGATGATGGATATAACATCCCAACGGCGGAAAGGGCAGAAGTACCACCAGCCGACAGCTGCTGCTTTGCAGTTAGTAGAGTAGTCTAAGGGAGACAACCGCAACAGAAAACAGCCACGAGCCTGGAAGCGGAAAGGGGCAGACCCCCACCAGGATAGGGCGCTTGGGCTGATAGCCTATGCTAACCCGAATAAATCCCATCAAAGAAACTGAAACAAGAAATTGCCGGACTGATTCAAAAGGTGTGACATTTGCTACAGCACGCAACAGAACCAGATGGTGAACCCTTGTTTCGGCCCTATGCTCCTCAACAGGAGTTTAAGGAATTAAGTAGGTAAGTAAGTGAATCAGTTCCTCTCCTTCCCGCCTACCAGCTGAGGCAGGTTGTAGACAGCAAGCATGAAGAGGGGCAGACTTCTGCACTTGTATAAAGGCTCTACACATGAACAAAGTTTGTGACCACTCCTGCTCTAGAACTAAATGGTAATTATGCTAGCTTGTGAACTGTTACTCACCCTGCGAACTGATTTAATCAGCCTAGAACAGGCCCTCATGTGCCGGCGATAGCAGAAAGGATGACAGAATGATTGATGAGAACAGTAGAAGTTAAATGAGTTGACAATCTGAACCACAACCTGCAACAGACACAAACTATGTGAAATGAAAGTAGTTTTGTATCAATCTGAATGCTGCTAAACCTAACATTCACATTCACACAAAAAAGAATTGAATCTCAGTAAGCTGAAAGTAAATCATTTTATTAATACAGACCAATTGAAGTGTTTGAAGCCATTTTTCAGTGTTGCCTAAGTAATGTATTAACAGAATTATTTTCAGTTGGTCAACACAATTATGCCCAATTAGATTGGCCAGTGAATAACACATTTTATCACCCTAACATGAGGAAATTTACATTGCCATATTTAATTCTAGTGTATTTACTAGTTGAGTAATTTTAGTAATAGCCTACCGGTTATTGCCTAAGTAATGTATTAACAGAATTATTTTCAGTTGGTCAACACAATTATGCCCAATTAGATTGGCCAGTGAATAACACATTTTATCACCCTAACATGAGGAAATTTACATTGCCATATTTAATTCTAGTGTATTTACTAGTTGAGTAATTTTAGTAATAACCTACCGGTAACTAAACACATTTTAAAAGATCACCAGTTAAACAGGAACATGAAATAGGAACAGACATTAAAAAAATAGTGTTGACAGCATTCATATCTGAAGCTCACTAAAGTAAGTTAACTAACATACTTGACATACTAAATCACAGTAACAATATTCATAATAACACAACAGAAGTGCTATAGACCAGGGGCCTGTTCCACGAATGAACTTTGCAACTTTTCACTTTGCACTTTGCACTTTTCAGTTCAGATTTTGTTCCACCATCACTTTTCAGATTTGTCTTGCAAAGTGAAAAGTGAAAAGTGAAAAGTTAGGAATCTTTTCACTTTAGAAGACTGTTATGTTCCTCCATTGGTGCAGAAATGCAAAGTGCAAAGGAATGATTGAAAAGTTTTCAGAAATCTTTGCAAAGAGACGATTCCCTTTTCAGCTGTTAGTGAACAAGTCTCTACACTAGTTTCTCGGCGCAGAATTTGGTTTAGTGTTATAAATATGTTACGCAGGAGCTTTTGTTATCATCAAGTGAAGATAGTGATGAACAATCCAACAAGAAGACGTACAAAGACAAGATGAATTTTCATAACCTCACTTTAGTATAGACAGGTTAAAAGTTCCACCTTGATCAATACTCTTATTAATTAAGATCACTGTGTGGTCATTAGTGGGACTTGTTTCACCACGAAAAATAAAGCATTAAATCATGGAATAAATATACAGTTTGTTCATGGAATAAACATGATCGGATCATTCCTATGCAAAGACTTTTCACTTTGCAAAGAAATTGAAAAGTAATACAGCTGATTAATAACATCTTGTAAATAAAATCAAAACATTATACAAGTTATGAAAAACTTTTGCAATTTAATAATAAAATTGTAAATATTGTTGCACATGCTATATATACAGGGTCATTATCTATGAGCGCCCCGATAAACACGGCAAGCTAAGCCGACTGTGACTGGCGCAGATTGCAAGTGCGCGAACCCGGTTCAGCCGGTAGTTGGCACGCACTTTCACACTTTTACCAAACATGTTCAATAATGTGTATTTACAGTGCTCAAAGGCGATGCTGAAAATGTCCTCCCTCTCTTGTAACACACACCTGACATCTCGTGATGAAAGAATGTCTGTCAACTCTTCAGGTCTTTCTGGAAACTTAATTTGAAATTTTCATCTCGTTTCAGAACAAGATTTTCTGCTTTTCATATATGAATTATGGATATACACATGTTCGCGCAATGTGAATTGGTGTCTAGGCATGACCAACAATCACAGTAATCACAATACTCACTAAACATACAACACTACAGTCTAATCTTTGCAGATACACGTCCATATGAATTACAAAACATGTGTGAACTAACGATATGAGTCAGCGGAGCGTGTCAACTACCGGCTGAACCGCATAAGAGCACCTGCGATCTGCGCCTGTCTTAGCTTGCCGTGTTTATCGGGGCGCACATAGATAATGACCCTGTATATCTACTGAACCTAATCTAAGCCTACGTGAACAGGTTCTGATGATGATTGCTTGATGATTGAAACATTGTAATGTGTTTTTCGAGGGGTTATTATGCCACTGGCATAATTCAGCAGGAAACCATTCTATATTTATTTACGCGGCAAATTATTCAGCCAAGAGAATTTTTCATGTTAATTTATTATTATTAATTTATTATAATAATTATTAAGATATTTTTCGGAGCATTTTATAAAAATTATAAGCATACAGATAGGTTTTCTATGTCTTAGAAAACACTATCAAGCAAATTATTACGAACGACAATATCATAGAAAATTATGTGATTACGGAATTTTACGGAGTTTCGTCAGTTAGGATATTATGAGAGACATGACTCACTGGAAATTCAGATACAGGCTGATTCTTGTCAAGAAATATTACGCAAGCTCGGGTCGCAGCGTCAAGAAAAGGCGGATAGTTGGAACGGGAATCGACTTCATCATCCGCGCACCGTGTGTAATGAGCCAGAGAAGGGGAAGTAGCGCGTGGGGAGCAGCCAATCAGTGGAGACCACGTAAGCTGGAAGTCGGGACTGGAGTGGGAAGCCGTGGAGTGCATATATCGTTCGGCGCGCCGTGGAGCGGGGACAATCTGTGAAAGACTTGACTAGTTCGGTTGCAAGTGTGTGTCGCTCCGATGTTCCGAGGAGTGGAGAACTATCTGTTTAAAACTTAACTAGTGTGGGTGTACGAGCGTATGGCTCCGATGTTAGGACCATAAAGTCACCAAATATACAAGTATATCATCAAATATCGACGAAGATGACGACGTCCAGGAGACTGTGGGAAGCTCACAGCATCATCCAGTACGAGGGAAATGCTTTGGCAATTTCCAGTGGTAAGCGTGAATGACACAGAAGTACGCAATCTCTCGTTTCTCTTTGATTTAAATTCAGTATTTCAGTAACTTCATAGCTTGGGAATAAGAGTAAAATCAATAATTTATCAGACTCCGTTTTCACGTAATTTTCTATCGGTAATATTAAAATCGCAACGCTCCAATTTAAATTTTAAACTTATTATTATTATTAATTTTGCTATACTTGTTTTATATAATAAATTCATTTCTTTTACAATGCAATCTTTGCTTTCAGTAGGTAGCATTAGATATAGACCAATTCCTTCTCCTGATACAATTGTTTGTTGGGTTAATGATCAAATCATACCACAATCTGAGTGAATAGATTCTTGAAGGTGTTCTACCAGAGCTAGACGTTGTTAAATACAAATTTAGATTTCAACATTGCGTTGAGGTCTTGGCGCCCATTAAAACAACATAGCTTAGGCAAAAGTAAACAGTTACATTTATCACCCAACAGTTAGTGGCAGTCGAACAGTTACACTTGTCGCTCAACGTGTGGGCTAGCGAAACCGTTACACTTGGCACCCAACGTGGGGCATTAATTAACATTACACTTGTTCGCTCAACGTGTGGGCTAGACAAACCGTTACACTTGCCGCCCAACGTGGGGATGAAAACCTAATAACATTTGTGGAAGGAGAAGGGTATATATTTCTGTGCCTTTATTTTGGGGGTTTTTCATTTATCGGTGTGTATCAGCATGGGTAGTGCTGAGGAAGAGATGAAGTTGCGTAGTGGTCACCAGTTGGATAGTGAAGATACGAGCAGTATGGCTAGTCTTGGAAGTGAAAGCAGTACAGGGATGTCGGAGGTAAATCCCGATACTGAGGGGGGTAATCAAAACAGTCAAGCAGGGTTAGAGAGTTTGCTTCTCCAATTTATACAACAAAACAAAATTAGTACTGATGCTTTAAACGCTAAACTTGAACAAAATAGTAGGGAAAATAAAGAGAGTACTGAAACTTTAAACGCTAAACTTGAACAAAACAATGCTAAACTCGAACAAAATAACACTAAATTAGAACAAAATAGTAGGGAAAATAAAGAGAGTAATAGGGAGCTGAGTGATAGTTTAAATGCTAAATTGGAACAGAGCAGTAAGGAAGTGAGCAATAAATTAAATGAGAAATTTGAAGAGAACAATCTAAACTTAGATAAGAAATTTGAGCAGATTAGAGGAGAAATCGGAGGGGTGATGGAAAAGAAGGCTAAAGAAATTGTAGCAGAGGTAGACAGAAAGTTAGGAAAAGTACAGGAGGAGTTGGAAATTAGAATCAGTACACAGGCTGAAAATTTAAAAGATCTAGTGCGACTTGAAACACAGCAGGTCAAAAAGCAATTGGGGGGAGAAATTGATAAGATTCAGGTAGCAACAAAAGAGGTTAAAGAACAGCTGGGGGGAAGAATTGATAAAGTACATGCAGAAATAATAACTGAAGTTAATACTTTAAGGGAGAGGAATAAGGAAAGCATTAATGAGATTAGTGAGAAACAAGCTCAGTTAAGTGGTAAAGTTGAAGCATCGGAAGGGAGCATTAGGTTAACTGTAACTAATATCGAAAGAAAAGCTGAGGAGAAAATTGCTGAATTAGAACAGAAGTTGAAAGCTAGAATTAGGCAGGAAAATAGCCAGAGTAGGCCAGTTTATGTGAATAGCACACACAGGGAAATAGAACTAGGCAAATTTAGTAATCGGCAGGGTTGTCCAATGGAGTTCATGAATACTATAGAAAACAAATTCGGGGAGAGGTTGGAAGATGGTAGTGTTGAGTGGTGCCAGGTAGTTGAAATTTTACAGCAAGCGTTTGTAGGGGAGACAAGAAACTGGTTTGCTGTCTACAGAGACAATTTTGAGAATATTACAGATTTCAAAGTTAAATTTTGTGAGAAATTTTGGAATGAGGTCATTCAGTCTCAGCATCGTGAGGGAATTGTGTGTGGGAAGTATAACCCGAGAGGCAACTACACTATGACCGAGTAATTTTTAGGACAGGTATTAACGTGCAAATATCTGGATGGTTTGAAGGAGGAGAGTGATGTAGTCAGGCTATTACTAAGACATTTTCCATACAGAATCAAAGAAGCTGCCTGTATCCAAAATGTTAAATCTATCTCACAAGTGGAGAATTTATTGAGTACATTCGATGCTCTGGGAAGAGGCGGTTACGAGGAGAATTTCGGTAGGAACCAGGGTAACAATAATAACAGGCCTAATGAGAATAGGAACCAGGAAGTTCAAGGGAGCAGTGGGGAAGGGACCAGCGTTCAAAATAGGGGGAACCAAAATAGTAATAATAATAATCAGCATAACCAGTACAGAGGAAATGGGTATGGTACGAACTACCAAGGTAGAAATAATGATTTCAGGGGAAATCAAGGCCGAAATAACGATTATAGGGGTAACCAAGGGCGGTATAATAATAATAATAATTATAACCAGAACAGGGGTCAAGGAGGGAATCAGCCCAATGGTAATAATGGACAGAGAGATACCGTTAATACAACCCAGAACAACCAGACCAGTGCAGTAGTCAGTAGTACTACACCAAGCGGTAGCAATACTTTAAACACGAAATAGGCTGCGATGTAAGGTCAGAATCTCAGTCTGTAACATGCCCTGTCCATACACTTATACAGGAACCCTATGACCTAAATGTAAGAAATTAATTATTACGTGAACTAAATGATGAAGGTATTATTCAGGAAGTGGCTAGTAAGAGCCCCATAGTTAAATTTAACGTGTCCGAGGTGAACACAGATGTTTTAATTGATAGTGGTTGTATGAAGAGTTGCATAAGTAGTGCATTTTATGATAAAATGAAAGGAACTAGAGTAAATTTCGTGGAGATGCCAATTAAAAGCACTTTTGTTATCACAGCTGTTGGGAAGAGGTCTAAAGTAATTTCTAAGCAAGTTTTAGTAGACATTAAAATTAATAATCATGTAGAAAAGCAGATTTGCCTTGTAATTCCAAATTTAGTATTCAGTGTTATCTTGGGTTCAGAGTGGCTAAGTAGAGTGTCTGGTAACTTATGTTATGATGTAGGGAGTTTGAAATTTAAATGGGGAGATTCTTAAGTAGAAGTAGCGTTCAATGACCATATTCAGAGAAGCAGTATTGTAGGTGAGATTTGTACTTTAAATGAGATATCGCCAGCCGTAGAGCGGGGTTCTCAATGTTTAGTGGGCAGTGTGATTACGAACGGAAGTCTAGAGGACTCGTTACGTAATGCTGCATTTCAGGGTAATATAGAGGTGGAACAATGTGTTCGGCTCTATGATGTGTTATTGTGTAATAGGAGAGTTTTTGAGGATCGCATTGGTATGGCCAATTGCTATACACATTCATTGAACGTTATTGATAGGTCAGTATTCACAGGACATAGATATCCTGTACCTTTCGCTTATCAGAGTGCAGTTGAGGCACAAATTAACCAGATGCTTGAAGATGGGATTATTGAGCACTCTAACAGTCCGTATGTTAATTCTTTGATCACGGTACCCAAGACTGACGGCACAGTTCGTATTTGTTTAGACGCTCGTTTGGTTAACAGTAGAATTAGTTCAGATCAGCTGAAATCTATGTCAATAGAGGAATTAATGCAAACATTTGAGGGGAAGAAGTATTTCACTTGTGTAGATTTGAGTTCCAGTTTTTGGCAAGTGCCACTTATGTACGAAGATAGACCATTTACAGCTTTTAGTCATAAATATAACCTTTATCAATTTTGTAGAACACCTTATGGGTTAAAGAGTAGTTCAGCAGCTTTAATTAGGGCTTTAAACATCGCATTAGGGGATGACACAGGAGAGTTTGTAACCATTTACATTGATGATATGGTAATAAGTTCACGCAGTTTTGAGGAGCATCTACGTCATTTAAATATAGTTTTTCAGAAGTTAGATCAGGCAGGGTTCAATTTGAAGCTGTCTAAGTCGTCATTCTGCCAGTCAGAAGTGACATTTTTAGGTCATAGAGTGTCAAGTAAAGGTGTGACACCAGAGGAAAGTAGGGTTAGCATGTGTGGACAGTAGCAACAGGGCATCGTTACAGACACTGAGAAATAGGTAGGTAGAGCGACGTGATGACATTAAATATGTGTCATAAAGTGAGTGTGTTTAGCTGGCGAGCCAGCCTATCAAATGAGTAAGTGTGGTATTTGGTGCGTGGAAGATGTGGTCTTCAAGGCAGGCGTATCAGAAGTCACACAGGGGGGGTAGTATGTAAGTAAATGAGAGTTTTTAAGGTACAGGGAAATATGACGGGATTGTCGGATGCTCTTGAGCACTAAAATGTCTCGATACACCAAGGCCAGAATTTGGTAGTGCTGGTGAATTCCCATTTGTCTCCTAGAGATGGGTGAGCGCTTGAACAGGGTATTTTTGCTTAAGGCGTCCACGAGACGAAAGATGGGCCATCAGAATGCGAGACAGTCCTTCATGAAACTCAAACATAACAGCACACGTGATTTCTGTTTACGGCCTCGCCATGTAAGATTTGTAAGTGTGTAATTTAAGGTAATTTGTACAAAGGTATTATTTGTGTGAGGAGAACTGGTTTGTGTTGAGAACTAGTATTAAGTAGAATATGGTCTACGGGAACTTAAGAAGACAGGGCGATTACGGCACAGAAATATTTGGTGTTATATGTAATGCGCATTTACTGTATTTTTTTTTCAGAAGTCAATATTCATATCGTCTGTTTATAAAGAGAGATTAAGTATTATGGTCACGATTCACTGCCACAATAGTGTGATCGTGTGCTCAGTGATAAGTGGGATTAATTTCACAATAAGGAAGGAACCTCCAGTGAAATTAGGAAGTTCTAGGGAGATATACATATATCAGAACACCTTGATGCGTGTGATGTGACATCTCATATACATAGTGCTCACACAGTAATTATGTCTATTTTTCCAACATAGAGAAATTTGAGAGGCGGAAATATCCGTGGACACTGTTCTATATGAAAAACATTGGACTGGTTGCAAAGTGCAATCCATAGTGACAACAAACATTGACGCAAAGTGCGAAGAAAAATTATGAGTGTATATATCTGTAATTTAGGGTGATTTCATTTATGTAATATGTATTTTGGATGGGGATTATTAACGTGTCTGGGATAATCGGATAATGGACCGTCGTCACGGTAAATCATCCGATGATCCGAGGCGAATATGTAAAGTGTTTTTCGAGGGGTTTTTATGCCACTGGCATAAGTCAGTAGGTAGCCATTCTATATTTATTTACGCGGCAAATTGTTCGGCCAAGAGAATTTTTCATGTTAATTTATTATTATTATTAATTTATTATAATTATTATTAAGATATTTTTTGGAGCATTTTATAAAAATTACAAGCATACAGATAGGTTTTCTATGTCTTAGAAAACACTATCAAGCAAATTATAACGAACGACAATATCATAGAAAATTATGTGAATACGGAATTTTACGGAGTTTCGTCAGTTAGGATATTATGAGAGACATGACTCACTGGAAATTCAGATACAGGCTGATTCTTGTCAAGAAATATTACGCAAGCTTGGGTCGCAGCGTCAAGAAAAGGCGGATAGTTGGAACGGGAATCGACTTCATCATCCGCGCGCCGTGTGTAATGAGCCAGAGAAGGGGAAGTAGCGCGTGGGGAGCAGCCAATCAGTGGAGACCACGTAAGCTGGAAGTCGGGACTGGAGTGGGAAGCCGTGGAGTGCATATATCGTTCGGCGCGCCGTGGAGAGGGGACAATCTGGGAAAAACTTGACTAGTTCGGTTGCAAGTGTGTGTCGCTCCGATGTTCCGTGGAGTGGAGAACTATCTGTTCAAAACTTAACCAGTTTGGTTGTACGAGGGTATGGTTCCGATGTTAGGACCATAAAGTCACCAAATCTACAAGTATATCATCAAATATCGACAAAGATGACGACGTC
This sequence comes from Meconema thalassinum, assembly GCA_946902985.2. NCBI lineage: Eukaryota > Metazoa > Arthropoda > Insecta > Orthoptera > Tettigoniidae > Meconema > Meconema thalassinum. The sequence goes on from OX336388.2 coordinate 1,852,614,052, forward strand.
CAGGAGACTGTGGGAAGCTCACAGCATCATCCAGTACGAGGGAAATGCTTTGTCAATTTCCAGTGGTAAGCGCGAATGACACAGAAGTACGCAATCTCTCATTTCTCTTTGATTTAAATTCAGTATTTCAGTAACTTCATAGCTTGGGAATAAGAGTAAAATCAATAATTTATCAGACTCCGTTTTCACGTAATTTTCTATCGGTAATATTAAAATCGCAACACTCCAATTTAAATTTTAAACTTATTATTATTATTAATTTTGCTATACTTGTTTTATATAATAAATTCATTTCTTTTACAATGCAATCTTTGCTTTCAGTAGGTAGCATTAGATATAGACCAATTCCTTCTCCTGATACAATTGTTTGTTGGGTTAATGATCAAATCATACCACGATCTGAGTGAATAGATTCTTGAAGGTGTTCTACCAGAGCTAGACGTTGTTAAATACAAATTTAGATTTCAACATTGCGTTGAGGTCTTGGCGCCCATTAAAACAACATAGCTTAGGCAAAGGTAAACAGTTACATTTATCACCCAACAGTTAGGGGCAGTCAAACCGTTACACTTGTCGCTGAACGTGTGGGCTAGCGAAACCGTTACAACATGTCAACCAATTAAATTCCCCCCCTTTCTTTGTTCAAGAAGTGTTAATTAAGTGTATAAGTAATTCATGTGATATTCAGGTTAGGGTGTTTAAATATTTTTTATTCTCCATCCAACCTAATTGGACACAATTGTGTTGACTGATGAAGAGCATTCTGTTAATATACTGCCACCTACATTAAATATTTTGAAACAAGTACACACAGTGTACAGCCATTCAAACAATTAATTATTATTATTATTCTATCATTATTATTATTATTAGTAATAATAATACTCGTATTGTTTATGTGGTTAGGTATTGTTTTAGATCCCTTATTTGGGGGTGGTAGGATCTAAAAGGGAAGAGTTATTGTGTTGATTTAGAAGGAGGTGTCTAAAAGGGGTAGCTTCCCGTAGTCGGGCAAGCCGACCAGTGTAGAGTGTTGTTTTAGTGTTGGGGTGCTCTTATAAATAACGTAGGAGTGTTTTAGGGGATGGAACTCAATGCAAGGGTCACTGTGCTGGTCGCCCAGCTGTCTGGTTAGATAATCGACTTGTTATATAACTAAACGTGCTCGTGTCAGCTATGTGGCGCTCGCTGCTCTTAGCAGTCGAGCCGCCGCGAGGAATACAATGATACCTGAGTTAGCACTGTTGGGCTACTGTATGTCACGTCTAGCCGTGACGGGAATAAGGAAGGGCGTTGGGATGTAAAGAGGCGTATAAATAGTAAGTCGGGTGTAGTGTGTTGACCAAGTGATTATTGGTCTGTGATGTTGAATTATGAGTCCCTTTCAGGGAATGTAATAATGATCACAATGTAAAAGTACAATCTGAGGGTAAAGGTTACAAATATAGGAGATCTGAACACGTCTGACTCACCTCTGATGATAACGTCGATAGCCTGCGGCCGATGCACTGTAAGACTGGTAATGGAGAGATCCCTTGACCTCCTTAGGACTCCTTTTTATATTCTTCGGCGCTATGCTGTCAGCATTGTGATGGCATAGCTGCCCCAGTTAATAATGTGTCGCTGTGTGTAATAATTGTGCAAGGATTGAGCCGCTTTCTAGAGTGGCAAGCTGTCCTTGTGGTGTTGATGGATGTTGGTCTGGCTTTACAAGGGTTGCCAGTTAGGAGATTTAGATAGATGATGGGGGGAGGGTCTCCAAGGGGTGCATACCCCTGGGGTACTGTACAAGCCTCTTTCCCTATTTAGTTCGCGTCCCCGCGAACGGGAACGGAACTTGGGGTTGGGATGTTGATGTAGGTGTTCTTGAAGCCCCCTCGTATCTTCTGGTGGTGTCTTCCTCGTCGTCGTCGGCGTCGTCGTATAGAATGGGTGATGTCGTGTTGAAGTGTAGGTGTGAGATCAGCCCGTGTTCAGAGGGGAGGGTTATGGGATGTACAGATATATATATAACACTGACATTGACATTGTAAAAATGGAAATTGACATTGAGAAAAAAAATTGACATTTAGAAAAAAATTGACATTGCCATTGTTGGCATATTGCGAGTTTCAAAAAGAAGGAAAAAAAAAACATGGTTTTGATACTTATCCGTTACATAGTTGTGCAGGGAGGAAAAACCCAGCTAGACGAGGAATTGTGCCGTCTGGCTTTATTTTGGGGAAAAAGTGCTCCCTGCTAAGAGAAAGATAGAAGAGAATAGAAAAAATGGGTGTTCCAGGGTATAATTTAAGGGAAATATTCAAAGTGCATTTATTGGTTTGGGATAAAACGGAACACCCTGACAAATTTGGGCGTTAGTAGAGTAGAAAGGGAAAAACAAAACCGTGTATTCAGTGTTGCCATTATGGCAGTGTTGAATGGCGTGACATATTGTAAGTTTACGTGCATAGGCGTACACTTGAGCATTAATATATATTTGTGTACGCTTTGGGTTTACATTTTATTTTACAAGCATGATATAACATAAAATAATAACCTTATTACTAGACCGGTTTGCTCATGAGCCTGGTACCTCGTACCATTCTCTAGGCCTTCTGTAGCGCTCTCCTCTGTCGACTCATTCTCCCTTCACTTTGCTATTCGCTGAGCTGTAGGTACCTCTCACCTATGGCTGTGGGTTAGTGGTCATGCCATTAACCTTACCTTTCGCAAATTTTCCCCGTGGGTGGAAAAATTCACCTTGGCAGCGAGGGTAGGTGCTCACAATCTCTGCACCGCCCCTGGCTACCGTATATTGCTTATTATTGAAGCGTATTCATACGTGTGTTTGCGTCAGCGTCGCTCGGTGCCCCACGTCACCTTACGTCGCTGATCGCGGCGCCGTCACCTTATTGGCGCGACTGTAAAATGATGAGGAGTAGTGTGTTTGTGTGACAGAGATAAGGGTATGTGTGATTTGGTGTGGGAAATATATTTACAATAGACATGCTCATGCTCCTTGCTATATGTAAAAAAAAAAATGTATTAATGGCAACTCTTTTTCTGTTGTGTATATCCGTGGACGCGTTGCTCCCTGGGTTTCCTGTGTTTGGGAAAACGGATTAGTTGTTAGCAATACATGACAATACATTACAATATATTATATATGACATTTTCGTGGCAGCGCTTAATTTATAAAATTAAGTGTGGCGCCACTGAAGTCTAACTTACTTCTAGGTTAGCCTATGTTAACCTATCTTAGCCTAGTGTTGTCGGGCTTACCTTGGTAACGGATTTTAAGTCACCAAGTGCCGAGATATTCTACTGTAATCTATATATATATAAAAAAAAATTGCCTTAAATGTAGGCTTATGCTATATTACGACGAATTATCATGAGTTGTCCTGAGTTGTCATGAGTTATCATGAGTTGTCGGCCTTACCCTGATGCCGGGTTTGTGGGTCATCAGGAGCCGAGCGGCGTTATCTTACCACTACTTATCTAGATAATTAATTAAAAAAATGGCTGCTATTGCTAAACCGAAAGGGTGGCCTTATTCTATTGCCGAATTGTGCTGTGCCACTACCTGGCAACAGCGGTCAGTAAATTTGCTTAATCCTAGGTTGCGTGTCAAATGCAACCGTCTTACAGCTAAGATTTCGACTATGATTTGTTAACTTTTGGTAGTGCAACTGTGCTTGTTTAGTCACACCCTGACTGCACAATGGAGCAGGAAGTCTGGAGATTGAAGGATCAAATACTGGTGTTGACAATGGTCCTCCTGAATGCGATTCTTCCCTGGGGTTTTCTACACCCGCTCCAGGCAAATGCCAGGATGGTACCTTGTGAATCTACAGGAAAAAAAAGCCACTATCTTCACAATTGAACACTAGACTGGCAAGACTGGTGTGGTCTTTCTAACAGATCATATCATGGAGAACCGACCACAATTTGTAGTCCAGAAAGTTGAAGTAATGACCACTAGATGATCGGTCGGAAAGGGAAATAACATTTAAAATAAGTAGTTCTGTGAAGAACTAAAGCCTATTTTCATATAACCTACTTATGTTAATCGCCACTATCAACTATCAACATACAAAATTTCAGTTTGATTGCTGTAATAGATTCGTAGATATTGAGAACCGACTAAATATTGCGGATGGATGCCATGTTGGATTTTTATATATGTAGGTCTTAGAGTTATGTACTGTTACATGAAGATTATTGTGTACGTGTAGTATTCAAACTTCAATCGCATGATTAGGATACAAGAAGTAAAAACGAGATTTTAAAATTTCGCACAGCTACCATCTTGTGGTTATGGAAACAACTGAATGAATTAGATGCTACTGGATTAACATTTGTATAAGGATTTACTGTACCAAGTGTCACTGCACTCGGATGGTTAAATTGCGAGAAACGTTCATGTGAATATTTATACTTCGCGTCGCCGTTATGTTGGATTTGTGATCACCAGGTTATTGAAAGTCCTATAGGTGAACTTACGTTCATAGCCCCTATGAACATTAAAAAACTCAGTTTGATTGCTGTAATAGATTCGTAGATATTGAGATCCGTCTAAATATTTTGGATGGTCGCCATGTTGGATTGTTATATGTATAGGCCATAGAGTCATGTACCATTAAAGGAAAATTATTGTGTAGGTTCTTTATTCAAACATTCACTTCGATCGCATGATTACGACACAAGAAATAAAAACTTAATTTTAAAATTTGCACAGCCGCCATCTTGAGGTTATGTAAACAATTGAACGAAGTTAGATGTCGGTGAATTACAATGTGTATAAACATATACTGTACCAAGTTTCATTGCATTTGGTTGGTTAAATCGCGAGAAACGTCCATTTAAAAGTCGCAACTTTGCTTGGCCGCCATGTTGGTTTTGTAGTTACCAGTTTTTCAAAAGTCACATAGGTGAACTTCTAGTAGTTCCCTTTATCACCGTACAAAATTTCAGGGTGATATCGATAATAGTTTCGGAGATATTGAATGCAGGTGAAATATTTCGCACAGCCACCATGTTGGATTGGTGAGACGTAACAAAATTTGAAGGGCACGGTCGGGGTCGTCCAAAATAGTGCTATGAACTTACCGAGTTTCATTGAAATCGCTCCAGCCGTTTAGAAGTTATTAGGGGGGACACACACGCACACGACTCACACACACGCACGGACAAAAGGTGATCTCATAAGACTATTTTTTCATAAATGAAAATAGGCTAAAAATAACTCCTGGCACTACAGCCCGTGAAGGGCGTAGGCCTACCAAGCGACCGCTGCCCAGCCATTTGGCCTGCAGATATTGGGGTAATATATACCGTATGGCCTCTGTGCCGAGTGCAAGCTTTGTTAATTGACACCCAGAGGGCAGCTTGCGTGTCGAATTTAATGCTCCTTGGAGCGCTATGAATGTCAAGGAGGTTAGATATCTAAGCTCCTTGACGCATTACCACTTTCTTGTAGAGAAATGAGGAACTTTGTGTTGGCGGAAAATCCCGAGATTAATTTTGCCATTATGAACACGGCCTACTGAATTCATATGAGTTCTTTAACATGCCAACAACGTATGACATGAGTATCGTGATTTTTGTCGCCTTTCAAAAATCACTTACCATGGCCAGGAGCGAACCTGCAATCTTGGGGTGGGTAGTCCGACACTATAACCACACACCCACCGTGGCAAGCAGATATTGGGGTGACGCAGGGTCAGTGCATCGGATCCCCTCAGGCATTAATATTGGTTTTCATGACCGTGGCGCTGCCTCACTGTCAGACAGCTGCTCAATTGTCCTCACGAGGCTGAGTGCACCTCGTTCCAGCGCTCACGTCGGTTTCTAAAATCCCTGACGGAGCCAGGAATCAAACCCGGGGCCTCCGGGTTAGAGGCAGGCATGCTACCCCAACACCATGGGGCCGGACAGAAAGGGAAATAAAGTGTGACATATTCATCTTGGGACACTACAGGGTTGAATGTGTCCCATGAATAGGTTCAGAGTTCTGCTGGAATCTCCAGTCCAGATCATGGAAAAGGCTCCATATACATATCTGCCAAGCCTAATCTAAGCCTAAGTGAACAGGATCTGATGATGATTGATTGACAATTTCACAATTCATAATTCTCCCCAACACACTATGGTGGAAATAGGATGATGATGATGATGATAATTGTTTTAAGGGGCCTAACATCCAGGTTATCGGCCCCTAATGGTCTGTGTGATAGCGAAAATGTCAATGAAGTGGAAACCAGAACGAAAAGTAAGTGAGCAGGAAAATACTTACAAAAAGGAACTCAGATTGAAACTACTCACAAAATGGAGAACGAAAATACTCACAAAAGAAATAGATCGAAAAATACGCCCAAAATGTAGGTGAAGTTCAAAATACGTACAATATGCAACGTACAGTCGAAATACTTACAAAATGCAAGTGAAATCAAAATACTTACAAAATGCAAATGAGATTGAAAATATGCACAAAATGTAATTTAGATTCAAAATACCCACAAAATGCAATTGAGAATTAACTACTTGAACAAAGCGGGGTAGGTTGAAAATACAAAATGCAATTGAAATTGCTTACAAAATGTATGGTAGATTCAAACTTCTCATTTGGATGGACAATACAAAATGCAATTTAGATTGAAAATACTTACAAAATGTAATTTAGATTCAAAATACCCACAAAAATGCAATTGAGACTTAACTACTTGCAAAAAAGCGGTGTAGGTTGAAAATACAAAATGCAATTGAAATTCAAAATACTCACAAAAGGACCCCCCCCCCCCCCCCCGATATTGAAAGACTTACTAAAAAGCAATTTAGATTGTCAATCCTTACAAAATGCAATCGAGGTTGAAAAACACTCACAAAATGCAACGTAGATCGAAAAGACGTACAAAATGCAACGGAGATTGAAAACACCCACAAAATGGAGTGGAGATGCAAAAATAACAGTGCGGGAATCTTAAAGGGAAAAGGAAATATAATGAAAAGAATTGTAAAATTGTAAAATTCAACATTATAAAACAGTAGTCTTGCCTGCAGCCCTTTATGCAGCCGAGACACTTAATCTACAACATAAAACACTGAAAAATCAATTAGAGATTAAGGAACGCAAGATCATGCGAAAAATTTTGGGACCAAGAATTAAAGATGGAATTCACCTTCCGAAACATAATGCTGCAATCTATTTAAAAATTACTAAAATCACAGACACAAGCCGTATGAGAAGGATCCAATTCATGGGACATTTGGACAGAATGGACCCAACTAGGTTAACAAATAAAATCTATACATTTTTGCAGAAAAAGACAACAAGGTCCAATTGGTACAAACAGGTGGAAAAGGACTTGGCTGAATTAGGTTTTCCCAATCTCAAGGATAGAGACGAAATTAGGAAAATTACTCATACACGGGGCTTTGAGGCAGAAGAGAGAAGAACCACCAGACACGTCTGGTCGCAGCAACGAAGACTAGCTCAATCGTTGCGCATGAAGAGTTATTGGGCAAACATCAAGAAGTGTTGATTCCGCGTGGTCCTAGGAGACCCATTCGCGCAGAAGAAGAAGAAAAGAAAAACAACAGGAATGTAAAAGAGGAGAGGGTCCGTCCCACAGGTAAGGGACAAAGGGGGAAACCGGACCCAGCTCAGGAATCCCTCGGGGTCGCCAACTCCCGAACTCACCAGCCGTGAGCCCCTGAGGGTGTAGCACTTTCTAGGGTGCACCAGAAGTGGTGGGGCTACATACACCCTACCTCCTTGAGGGCCTTGAGCAGAAGGCAGGAGATAACAGGAAAAGAAAAAGAAGGCTGACCCCTCCCAGAAGGAAGGGGTCAGGAAAGATAAGACAAGGGCCAATTAAGGCAGGAAAGGAAGAGACTCCCTAGGCCTTGGATACCGTAATACTGTTGGGGTCAGAAAAGAACAAGAGTTGACCAAGGGAGGTCGACAGGAAAGAAGACAGAGAAGAGCCCGGCACAAGTAAGTGGAAGCAATGCCGGACTCAGCTGGGGTCCCGTGGTCTCCAACCCACGTCCCACTAGATGTGAGCCCCTGGGGGATGCGGAAATAGGATGATGGACACTTTTTACCCTTGGGCCTTCATTGATAGTTTCTGGTGAACTTCTAGAAGTCCATCAGTTTGAGGTATATTGCAAAATTCAGTTGATGAGTAATTGGTGTACCATGGAATTTTGCCAAACTTTAAAAATCTAACTTGGCACCTGCCCAGCCCTGTTGGCCTACAGATTGTGGAGTGTTGCATGATTAGTTTTCTTGATTGGAGTGCATCCTCTTTGACCAGACAGCTACTCGATCGTCCTCACGAGGTTTAGTGCACCCCATTCCTGTCCTCTAGTCAGTTTCTAAAATCCCTGATGGAGCCAGGAATCGACCCCAGTGCATCTGAGTGAGAGGCAGGCTTTCTACCCCAACACTTCAGGGCCGGCAAAATGAATTAACAAATATTTTCAGGACCACGTTGTGATGTAGTAGCTAGTCATCTTGGTTGCAACTCCTGAGATCTGGGTGGTATATTTTCAGGACCACCTTGTGTTGTAGAGGCTAGCCATCTTGGTTGCCACCTCTGAGATCTGGGTTCAATTCCAGGCATTGCTAAGACACTTAATTCTAGTATGAGGTTTGGAATGAGACACTCAGGCAAAATTGAGAAGATGTGGGTTTGATTCCCACCTTAGCCATTCTCGAAGTGGTTTTATGGTTTCTGTCACTTCTCATCATCATTTATTTTCCGCTCCAGCAAGCCGGGTACGGGTATAAATGAGCCTCTTCCAGTTTGTCCGGTCCTTCCACATATTGTGCTCCAATTTCTTTCACCAATCTGCATCCCTCTTGGCCAAGTCTTTCCAGATTTGCTTCTCCCAAATGTCTCAAGGCTTTCCCCTTGGTCTCTTACCTAGGATGACCAGGTCAAATATAATCTAGGTATTCTGTCAGGGACCATTCTCTTTACATACCCATACCATTTCAATCTAGATAGTTCTAGTGTGTCAAGCAAACTTCTATCCAAATTGAGCTGTTGTCTAATTTCCTCATTTCGTATTTTATCTCTCCTGGTCTTTTGGAGTCAAGATCGGAGGAACTTCATTTCAACTGCTTGAAGACTGCTACCTACATGTGCATTCAAATCTCCCATGACAATGATGCTCTGACCATTCAACTGCTGTTGTAGCTCCTCCTCAACGTCTTCCTTCTCTTGAGCTGTACATCCAACTTGAGGGGCATATACCTGGACTATCTCCAGGCTTCTTCCCTTTACAGTTACTCTGATCTTCATGATCCTGTCACTTATTCCCTTTACCTCTTCCTTCATTCCATCTCTCACAACTACTCCTACTCCGCTGCTCCTTCCTTCACTGTTCCCACTCCAGTACAACCGGTACCCTTTCCTCAGTTCTCTGCGACCTTCTCCTTTCCATCTTGTTTCTGCCAAGCCCAGTAAATCCAGTTTTCTTCTCTCCATCACATCTACAATCTCCTCCACTTTTCCTGTCAGTGTCTGTATGTTTAATGTCCCAACTCGTAGTCCATTAGCATATCCGGGCCTTCGTCGTTTGCATCCGTCCTTTCCGAGGCCTGTTCCTGGTTTGAAAGCAAATATGATATCCACTACTGGCTTGCTAGGCCTATCGTAGCTTCACCAGAGCCCCGTCAGCCGTCACTTTTCAGGGTTCCCATAGAGCCTTCACAGCTACCGTAGCGGTCCCGGGGCACACAAAGTTCCCACTGTACTTCACCCCTACAGGCAATCCCTTACTTCATGCCGTTGCCCGTCTCCCACCAGGGATCTGGGTGGTATATTTTCAGGACCACCTTGTGTTGTAGAGGCTAGCCATCTTGGTTGCCACCTCTGAGATCTGGGTTCAATTCCAGGCATTGCTAAGACACTTAATTCTAGTATGAGGTATGGAATGAGACACTCAGGCAAAATTGAGAAGATGTGGGTTTGATTCCCACCTTAGCCATTCTCGAAGTGGTTTTATGGTTTCTGTCACTTCTCATCATCATTTATTTTCCGCTCCAGCAAGCCGGGTACGGGTATAAATGAGCCTCTTCCAGTTTGTCCGGTCCTTCCACATATTGTGCTCCAATTTCTTTCACCAATCTGCATATAAGGATATGAAAATGTATTGGGAGCAGAAGGATGGGGTAGCAGGAATGAAGAAGGGAGAAAGTTGCTGGATTTTTGCAAGAGAAACGGTTTAGTGGTAGGCAACTCCTGGTTCCGGAAGAAAGAAAGCCACAAGGTAACGTGGTACAGCAGTGATTTAACAAAGAAATCTTTGGTAGATTACATGCTGTACGACTGGGAAATGAAGAGAAGTGTCAGAGATATAAAGGTAATACCATCAGAGGCCTTAGATAGCGACCACAGAATACTTGTAATGAACCTGGGAGTTGTTAAGGATAGCAAGAGGACAGAGTACCAGGAAAGGAGAATCAAAGTATGGAAACTCAAGGAAAAGGAAGTCAAGAATTCCAGAAGATAATAAGGGAAAGGATGCCAACAGACAATCCTAAAACAGGGGAAGAGGAATGGAAGCAATTCAAAAACACAATGGTGGAAGCTGCAGTGGCAGTATGTGGAAGAACAAGCAACAGAAAGAGGTGTACAGAGACACCATGGTGGAATGAGAGAGTAAAAGAAGCTGTGGGAAGGAAGAACAAGGCTTTCAGAGTGTGGTTCCAGGAAAGAACTGATCTGGCAAGGGAAGATTATAAGATAAGGAAGAAAGAAGCAAACAAGATTGTCGCAGAGGAGAGGAAGAAGTGGATGGTAAAGTGGACAGAGATGATGGAGGAAGACAGCAGAGGAAATAAGAAAGTACTTTATGGGATGGTCAAAAGTAAGAGAAGAGGTCTGCGAGAGGATGTGGTAATGATGGACAAAAACGGAAATGAGGTACACAACAAAGAGACACTCAAGACAGTGTGGAAAGAGTACTTTGAGGATTTGCTGAATCCAAATGGTCATAGGGAGGAAGACAATGTATTGGAAGATGGAGAAGACAACACAGGAATGGAAAAGGACCTGACTTGGAGAGAACTGGAAATGGCTATAGACAAGATGAAAGGAGGAAGGGCACCAGGTGTGGATGAAGTGAGTGTTGAAATGGTGAAGGCAGCAGGGGAGGTTGGGAAACAGTGGCTGTACCGTGTGATGAGGGTGATATGGAAGGAGAAAAAGACCCCAGAAGATTGGAAGAAAGGATTAATAGTCCCAATATTTAAGAAAGGAAGCAGAAAGGAGTGCAGAAATTACAGGGGAGTCACACTCATACCTCACTGTGCCAAGATATATGAAAAGATATTAGAAAGTAGAATACGAGCCAAAGTGGAGAGAAAATTGAGAGAGGAGCAGTATGGATTCAGACCTGGGAGATCAACAGTGGATCTCATATTTTCAGTGAGACAGCTCCAGGAACACCACTACGAATTTGGAGAGGATCTGTTGATGGCCTTCCTGGACATCGAAAAGGCCTATGATAGTGTGTGTAGGGTGAAGGTTTGGAAAGCAATGGAAAACATGGGAGTGGAAAAAGAGACTGTAGGCAGAGTGAAGGAGATGTATTGTGGAAGTGTGAGTTGTGTGAAAGTTGGAGGGGAAAGAACAGACTGGTTCAGACAAATGAGTGGCCTGAAACAGGGTAGTGCGCTGTCACCCCTTCTCTTTATTGTGGTTATGGACGAGGTAATGACACTGATAGCAGGAAAGATAGGAGAAGATAAGATGAAAGCAATGGTGTTTGCAGATGATCTCATGGTCTGGGGAAACGAGGAGGAAATTCAGGAGCAACTGAAGGCTTGGGAAGAAAAAGTGGGAGAGTACGGATGGAAGTTCAACATTAGTAAATGTGAAATCCTGTTAACGACCAGGAAAAAGGACAGACCAATGAGTGGGATAACACTTGGAGGTGGACAGCTGAAGAAGGTGGAAAGTCTCAAGTACTTGGGAAGTATAGTGGAGGAAAATGGGAGAAATGACAAAGAGATTACGGAACGTGGCAGACAGGCAGAAGCATTTCTGAGAAGCATTAGGAGCTTAGTGTGGAATAAAGATGTCCCACAAAAAAGCAAGGAAGTGTTATACAGAAGCTACTATATCCCGATACTGACCTATGCTTCAGAAACATGGACAATGAAGAAAAGAGACATAAGCAGAATACAGGCAGGTGAAATGAAGTTCCTGCGAAGTAGGATCGGAGTAACAAGAAGAGACAGGGTGAGGAATGAAAAGGTCAGGGAAATGGTGAAAGAGGAGCCCTTGCAAGGTAGGATTGAGACATCAAGACTGAGGTGGTATGGACACTTAAAGAGAATGGATGAGAAGAAGATTCCCAAGAGGATACATGAGATGCAGATGCAGAAGAAATGACCAAGGGGAAGACCAAGAGATAGATGGCTGAAAGGAGTGGAGGAATGTGTCAAGAAGAGAGGCGAGGACTGGACCAGAGTGACAGCGGAGAGGTGGTGGGAAGAAAGAACTAAGTGGCGAGGCTTATGTTCCAAACAGACCCAGCCTGGGGCTGGAAACTGTACAAGATGATGATGATGAAGACTGCTACCGTCAGGTGCTGTTAAAGTGGCTGCTTCAAGTCCATAAGTCAATATTGGCATGAGATAGGTTTTGTAAAGTGTGATTTTGGATGTTAGAGGAAAGGATTCATTCCACAGCAAATTGCATACAGAGCGATAGAAATGCGATGCCGTATGTACTCGATTCCTGATTTCATGTGTAATGGTGTTATCCACAGAGACATAGCTGCCCAAATACTTAAATATCAATAATATTTATACTGCCATCACCAAAACTCAGATGGATATCTTTGGACTTCCTACTCATTACCAAGCCAACTGTCTTCAGTCAGCTGATGCTTAGTCCTTTCTTATCGAACTCTGACCTCCAAAGATCTAGCTTCATTTGTATGTCCGTATCAGTCTCACCCCATAATATTACATCATCGGGAAAGACTAATGCATTTGGTGTTTTATCTATCTTCTTTACAGCTTTTATTACCTCATCCATTACCGGCACATACTGGGATGGTTTATCACTTAAGACCACAGATGAAATGAAAATCCACAGCCTGCTTCCAGTCTCCGACCGGGTCAGGAATGGAATGAATGAAGCCCCCATCTAGCGGCGAGGATATGGACTGTGCCGGCTGCCGAGGCCTGACGCACTCCTCTGGGGCAATGATTAAATGAATGACAGATGAAATGAAATGATAGTGGAGAGTGTTGCTGGAATGAAATTTTGACAGGGAAAACCGGAGTACCCGGAGAAAAACCTGTCTGCCTCCGTTTTGTCCAGCACAGATCTCACATGGAGTGACCGGGATTTGAACCACGGACCCAGTGGGGAGAGGCCGGCGTGCTGCCGCCTAAGCCACGGAGGCTTCACTTAAGACCACAGATACTTCTTCCCAATCTTAGGCTCAAATACAAATTCACACACTTCTACTTCTACTTAAATATCAATAATATTTATACTGTCATCACCAAGACTCAGATGGATATCTTCGGGCTTCCTACTCATTACCAAGCCAACTGTCTTCAGTCGGCTGATGTTTAGTCCTTTCTTATCGAACTCTGACCTCCAAAGATCTAGCTTCATTTGTATGTCCGTTTCAGTCTCACCCCATAACATTACATCATCGGGAAAGACTAAAGCATTTGGTGTTTTATCTATCTTCTTTACAGCTTTTATTACCTCATCCATTACAGGCAAATACTGGGATGGTTTATCACTTAAGACCACAGATACTTCTTCCCAATCTTAGGCTCAAATACAAATTCACACACTTCTACAGAATCCACAATAATACAGGTTACCTGACAAATTCTACACACACACATACCCAAGTATGCAGGACAACTGGTCATAGAGTAAAGAGCACTAACTGAAGGAATAACAATAACATCTACTTTCAAAGATGATCATAACAGTTCACCTTCATCCAGGGCATGTTCTTGGTGGTGTCATCTGAGTCGTTGCTGTCACTGGGACTCTCTGGGGGCTGGTCATCACTCAGAATACCAGGAGACTCCTCGCCACTCACCTCACCTCCTCCTCCGCCATGATCGGACGTGTCACTGCGGTCAGACAAGGAGCTCACCTTGCGCTTTGACTGTATCGAGTCTGTGCGCTTCACTGCGTGGAACACTGGCAAGGTGGCAACTGGGGAACAATACAGCACAATAAGAATTAAACTGTCTAAGAGGACATAAAAAGAAGAGATTGAGGTATGTCTGAGAAATAAATTTCATCAGTATAGTACAGGGTGTATCAAAATGAATATCGGGGTTTGAAGGCTTTGTAGTATTTATTACAGTTAACTTACGATTATAAATAATAAATCAAATGAAAGAGCAACTCAAACAGATTGACTTACAAGTGTTCGTACCTGTGCGCATGCGCATGCACTGGTTCCTCCGTCTTCCGTTAGAAGCGCTAGTAGCCAAGATGGCGACTAGGAAGCAGAAAGCTTTTTGTGTCTTACAGTTTGCAAGGACTGAATCTGTAGTTCGTAAAGGATCATGTGTATGTGCCTCCACTACCAGCTGACCTAACCGACTTAAGAAACAAGATTGAAACAGTTGTTGCAACAGTTATTCCAGAGACACTGAGCAAGGTTTGGGACGAACTTGGCTATCGACTCGATGTGTGCCATGTGACGAATGGTGCTCACATTGAACACTTGTAGGACAAACTGTTCGAGTTGCTTTTTCATTTGATGTACAGTATTATTTATAATTGTAAGTTAACTGTAATAAATACTACAAAGCCTTAAAACCCCGATATTCGCCTCTAATGGAAATAGGCAGACAGACATTTGGCCATCAATGTGATGAACCAGGAAACTTTTTAGTCTACCACAGTCTATTGTTGATGACTGTTTGCTCATCTAATGCACTGCTTTCAGTGGAGTGTAGTCAACATTGGGGTCTGGAGTCCCAAGCACGAGCAGTGTTTACAAGACCATGTGCTGTGAAATATTATCTTGGTCACCAATGCTATGTCTGTAGGTGATTTCTCAAACTGTGGCCCTGCAGTCACTGAGAACAATGCTTACCATCCTTTGCTAGCATCTGGCATCAATGAGCTGCTGTTGACACACAGCTGAACGACGTGTTGTTGTTTAATATGTGTTACACTACTTTCAGTGTATGCTCGCCAACACAATTTGACCCTATTGAATAGCTGTAATCAGGGACGAACAGGGCTTAGATGAACCCTTTGATAAATTATATTTGTTCTGAGCCCATAATAATCTCATACATTCATTTAAATTTTCTGATAAAATGTTTCAAGTTACAAGAGATACTGCAGTTAGAACGGGGTTCATACTGGTACTATACCTAGATACCCTATGCTCATATTCACCCTTGCTTCCTCTCATCATCATCATCATCATCATTGTACCACCCCCAACCCTTAAACCACTGGTATATTTATGTTGCACTCCCCACCCAGCTACAAAACTATCGCAACACAATAAGCTAGAGAGAGGAGAGCAAACCGGGTCAAAGCGGGCCTCAAGACCAGAAGCCGATAATAAACTTAAAATAGCCTGGTAAATGAATAAGCACAATACCATAAAATTAATAAGAATTTAATTTCAACCAGAAGAGGTATACCCTTTCAACACACAAATTATGGTACAATAATATTAATAATAATAATAATAATAATAATAATAATAATAATAATAATAATAATGGTACAAATATACATGCAAGAACCCATCAAATACAACAATCTGGTATACTCTTCTTCCATGCATTACTCTGATACATGCAAATAATATTTACAAGTTTTGGTACTCACTGATTTGTACTCCTTTGCAACATCACATAACATTAGGCTTTGGTACTCACCCCAAACTCATGGGTTGATTAACATTAATTTATTTACCACCAGGGATGTATTTGAACAGAATGGGGGAGATTATTTAGCATCCGGCCAGTGCTTCATATTGTGACTGTACCAAGTCATAAGGGATCGAACCCTCATTTGCTGGACATAAGATTTTGTTGAATCGAGTATATATTTTTATTTGACGCTTTGAGATGATGTATTACAATTTATTAGAGTGTATTATGTGACATGATTGATTTCGATTTAATTGGTTTAGTTATAAGATGTGAATTTATAGGCAGGACTCAAGTCAGGATTTTGTTCAATGTTATATTATATTTATTTGAGAGGCTGGAAATTGTACAAATGTGAGACTATTACAAGTTGTTTACTTGAAACACTTCCTGGTAAGGAGTATTCTGAGTAAGGGTTTTACCCTGGCCGGGTAAACCCGGGTGACTCATGCAGGTAGAGCCTGAGTAGATTTGCCATCGATGTGTTGAGGGTGTGGTTTGGTGGAGTGATGTGTGATGCTTCCATTGGCTGAACCCGTTGAAGGAAGGCAGTTTATCCACAAGACTGGAGGGGAGGGCGAGTTTGATATAATGATCAGGCAGGCTGTCCTGAGGACTTACTTCTTACTTAGAATTTTGGGTAGGATGGTAGTGAGACCGAGTGACGTGTGGTAGAAGCCAGTCAGGGACTGCTATCTGATAGGATGTTTGGACTTAGTGAGAGGTGAGAGATCTTATTTGGTTATGCTGGATCGTCTCAGGGAATTGAAGTATTTCTGGACAATCACAATATCGTGATTAGAGTTTCACACTGAGCCGCAGGTTACAATACCTAGTTTCAGCACAGTTACCTATAAGCTGTCTGTCTCGAAAAGCGTAAAGTGATGGAAACTCAAGTCTGTTTGCTAATATTCGAGGGCCATTTCAATTATTTTATCTACGATATACGGGTGAAATATGCCACGTATCATTAAATACAGCTGCAAATCAGGGTCTGAAATTCACCAAACAAATTCAGAGCTCTACTACAAAGTACAATATGCAAGTAAAGAGTTCAGCTCATACGAGTATGAAATTCTACATGGTTAACCTTGATAGTATTTAACAAGTAAACGGGATACGTGTGAATAAGCTAGCTACGGTGACAGTAATTAGGATTGATTCTATGGGAATGCCCCAGAATCAGTAGAGTAATTCTTCAAGCCAGTCAACTATCATCAGTGAGTAACAAGCTGCAACATCCAGAGTCCTTGTGTGTATGTCATATAGAGTATGCCAATGTATATATGATAGGGAAATTATTCCTCCAGTCTGTATTCGGCGAGGGTTCTGCCAAGTGTTATTTATGTCAGGTATCAAAATATACACACATCAAAACAAGTGTTGCATCACCTCGGCTCCAGGATCGCCTGATCACTGACGCTGAATGTCGAAATAGAATCACGAACACAGTCCTTTTTACTGTTCCTAGATGTCACTAAATCTGCCCAAAGCTTTACACAACCATGCATGAGCAGGGCCTATTAGATGGACGGGGTACGACAGCCGATCAGGTCTAGTCATTCCACCAGGAAGAAGGTACACTGCACGTGTTGTCTGTAGTTCTGCCGTGCCCAGAAGGTCAATATCACCGTTCGATCGTTTCCGCATTGTTACCTTGTGTCAGGAAGGGCTCTCGTCAAGGGAAGTTTCCAGACGTCTCCGAGTGAACCAAAGCGATATTGCTCGGACATGGAGGAGGTACAGAGATACAGAACTGTCGATGACATGCATCGCTCAGGCCGCCCAAGGGTCACGACGGCAGTGTATGACCGCTGCTTACGAATTTCAGCTCGGAGAAACCCTGAAAGCAACGCCGCCATGCTGAATAATGCGTTTCATGCCACCACAGGACGCCGAGTTTCGACTCAAACCGTACGCAATAGGCTGCATGATGCGCACCTTCACTCCCGACGTCCATGACGAGGTCCACCTTTTCAACCCCGACACCATGCAGCGCGGTACAGATGGGCCCAACAAGATGCTGAATGGACCTGTCAGTATTGGCATCACGTTCTCTTCACAGATGAGTGTTGCATATGCCTTCAACCAGACAATCGTCGGAGACGTATTTGGGGCAGTCTGGTCAGGCTGAACGTCTTAGATACACTGCCCAGTGAGTGCAGCAAGGTGGCAGTTCACTGATGTTTTGGGGGTGGCATCATGTGGGGCCGACGTACGCCACTAGTGGTCATGGAAGGCGCCAAAACGGCTCTTCAATACATGAATGACATCCTCCGACCCATAGTGCAACCATATCGGCAGAATTTCGGGGAGACATTCGACTTCATGGACGACAATTCTCGCCCGCATCGTGGACATCTAGTGAATGCGTTACTTCATGATAACGCCATCGCTCGCCTAGAGTGGCCAGCATGTTCGCCAGACCTGAACCCCATCGAACATGCCTGGGATACAGTGAAAAGAACTGTTTTTTGGACGAGATGACTCACCAACCAATCTGAGAGATCTACGCCGAATCGACGTTGAGGAGTGGGACAATTTGGACCAACAGTGCCTTGATGAACTCGTGGATAGTATGCCACGACGGATACAGGCATGCATCAATGCAAGAGGACGTGCTACTCGGTGTTAGCGGTACTGTTGTATGCTGCAATCTGGACCACAACTTCTAAAGGCTCGCTCGCTGTTTGATTGCACAACTGGCAATGTGTGGTTTTCATGAGCAATAAAGAGAGCTGAAACGTTGCTTGTGTATATCTCTAAGCCAATTGTATGTCAAGGTGCAGGACCTCTTCGCACCAAGGTGATGCAATACTTTTTTTGATGTGTGTATATTAATTTTAACCAGATATTTAGTGTTTTTATATTGTGCGATCACCGGTGTAGTTAGGTGTGAATGTTTATTGCTGCTGTTTATATCGCACAGGTGTTTAACCCCCACGCACCCCATACCTATATAAGTAGTGAGAGGCGGGAAAGTTACAATTGACGCTCAACTGTGGAGCTCGAAGTACGATATAGCAAGAACAATAACATTCACGTATACGCATACGCTAATAAGCTTAGTAATGTTCATGCAGGTTATATGTTATGGGAGGATGGAGTTGAGAAGTAGAATCAGTAGTAAATTTAACGTTAAGATGTGGGAAAGAACTTGAGCATGGATATGGATAGGAGCGGGGTAGGTGAAGGCTTGATAGAGGAACCGTCGGAGAACTATCAATTCCGAGAAAGATCAGGTCGCTATACAGGAGGGTACTAAAATTAACGATAATGGGGGGGGGGGGGATGTGAACGATAGGATGCTCCAAATGCTCTCGGCTATGATATAGTCTATGGGCCAGAAGATAGAAGGAGGTATGAAAGAATCTATAAAAAGGATTGAACAGCAAGGAGAGTCAGTAAATCAGAAAATAGAGTCTATGGGTCAGAAAATAGAGTCAGTAAAAGAGTCTATGAGTGAGTCTATTAAGAAGCAAGGGGAATCTTTAAGTAAGGAAATGGTGAAGTCAGAGAGTCTATGGACCAGAAAATAGAGTCAGTAAAAGAATCTATGAGTGAGTCTATGAAACAGCAGGAAGAGTCTATGATAGAGTCTATGGGTCAGCAGAAGCAAGAATTAGGCAAACAAATAGAGTTTGTAGGAAAACAGGTGGAATCGGTGAAATTGCATGTAGGTGAGACAATCGAGAGACAGGAAGAGGCAACTAATGCTTAAATAGATTCTGTGAGTAAGGAGGTAAGAGAGTGGAATGAGTCTTTGAGTAAGGAGGTAGGAGAAGCTAGGCAGCGAGGAGAGTCTATGTTAGAAGTGGAGAAGCAGCAGTTAGAAGTGACGTTAGGTGAAAGTAGTTTAGATGAGAGTGAACAGCAGTTGGAAGTGACATTAGGAGAAAGTAGTTTAGATGAGAATAGGCAGGAATTGGAGGGGACGGTAGGCAAAAGTAGTTTAGATGAGAGTGAACAGCAGTTGGAAGTGACGTTAGATGAAAATAGCTTAGATGAGAATAGTCAGCAGTTGGAGGGGACGGTAGGAGAATGTAGAGGAGATGAGGAAAAGCATCAGGTGAAAAGGACGTTAGGGGAAAGTAGCCTAGATAAGATGAGGCAGCAGATGATGGTAACGTTAGGAGAAGGTAGAGGAGATGAGATGGGGCAGCAGTTGAAAGCGACGTTAGGTGAATATCAGCAGGGAGTTCCTAGTAGACAGAATGAACAGAAGGGGGAAATCAGGAATTATAGAAGTAGAAAGAAACAGAGTAAACAGATGGTATTGCCTAGGAAGTTAGATTTGATTTATGAAGTAGTAGGCCTACTTGGTGATGACAAACTGAACAAGCAGAAGGTTAACATTGATTTTGAATACGGAGTTTTATGCCTGGAGAGGGGCATTAAGTGTCAGGGAATTAAGAGGAGATATGAATTAGTTGAGGAGATGGATGGTGCGTGCATTGTTAAGGGTTTGGAGGGGATGTCAGCAGAGGTGTCTGACGAGGAGGTACAGCTGGAGGCTGTAGGTCGTATGTTGGTAGAGGAACATCGAGGTGATCCACTTTGGGAAGCCGTGGATAAGAGTAAGTTGTGTGATGAAAGTAAGGAAGATTTATTGGAAGTGTTATTGAGTAACAGAGAAGTGTTGAGTGAGAAACCTAGATTAACGCACGTATACACCCATCAATTCGAGCTGATTGATAGTTCACCTATTTCAGGACCCAGATATGTCATTCTTTTCAGGTATGAGGCCACCGTGGAGGATGAAAGTAGCCATATGTTAGAGTTTGGGGTCATAGAGCCAATTAAGGGTACTGGTGAGTATATCAAGGGACGGAGAGGTAAGTATTTGAGTTCGCCGGTAAGTATGGGTAAGTATGATGGCTCAGGGAGGTATGATTTTGAGGAAGTTGTATTGTTTGTGATGATGATCACAGGGCGGGAGAGAGACGAGAGCAAGGCTCAGATCTTTAGTTGGATTTTTGTAGGAGTGACCAGATCTTACTCAGAATGCCGTACACGTCTTCCGCTGTTGGCTAGGAAATGTACGAGTTCTTTTGAATTATATAAGGGACCCTTCATAGTTACTAAGCGTATTGGCGAGTGTGCGTACAGCTTAACAGACCACGAAGGAACCGCGGTAGGGTCATATAATTTGTACAATTTAAGGATGTATGTTAGTACGTAAGTTTATGGCAGATCCTCAATGACAGACATACTCTACAGAGTGATATTTATACTTGGCATACTATCAAGAGATGACGAAGAGGCTAACCAGCCAAGTGT
The DNA here is from genome assembly GCA_946902985.2 of Meconema thalassinum. Lineage (NCBI taxonomy): Eukaryota > Metazoa > Arthropoda > Insecta > Orthoptera > Tettigoniidae > Meconema > Meconema thalassinum. The sequence continues at coordinate 1,852,635,227 of OX336388.2, forward strand.
TCAAAGCAGAGCAAATCTGTAAAGTACGACGTGGCCAAGTGCCAAGATTGTCACGTGTGAAGTTAGGAATTGGACACTTAAGAAATTTCGGTGGGAGTTAGCTGTAGGTAACAGAAAGACATTTGAAAATGCATTTGTTAGATTGACTTCAAGAAAATGAAATTACTGTATTGAAAGGGTGTTACTGTACATGCGGTTATTGTATTGTGAAAGGGTATATTTGTGTTTACTGTATATATGTATCTTAGTGTATTTGAGTGTAGATGGAGTCCCCATTCACTTGTATTCTTAGGAACTCCATCGGAGGGGAATTGTGACTGTACAAAGTCATAAGGGATCGAGTATATATTTTTATTTGACGCTTTGAGATGATGTATTACAATTTATTAGAGTGTATTATGTGACATGATTGATTTCGATTTAATTGGTTTAGTTATAAGATGTGAATTTATAGGCAGGACTCAAGTCAGGATTTTGTTCAATGTTATATTATATTTATTTGAGAGGCTGGAAATTGTACATATGTGAGACTATTACAAGTTGTTTACTTGAAACACTTCCTGGTAAGGAGTATTCTGAGTAAGGGTTTTACCCTGGCCGGGTAAACCCGGGTGACTCATGCAGGTAGAGCCTGAGTAGATTTGCCATCGATGTGTTGAGGGTGTGGTTTGGTGGAGTGATGTGTGATGCTTCCATTGGCTGAACCCGTTGAAGGAAGGCAGTTTAACCACGAGTCTGGAGGGGAGGGCGAGTTTGATATAATGATCAGGCAGGCTGTCCTGAGGACTTACTTCTTACTTAGAATTTTGGGTAGGATGGTCGTGAGACCGAGTGACGTGTGGTAGAAGCCAGTCAGGGACTGCTATCTGATAGGATGTTTGGACTTAGTGAGAGGTGAGAGATCTTGTTTGGTTATGCAGGATCGTCTCAGGGAATTGAAGTATTTCTGGACAATCACAATATCGTGATTAGAGTTTCACACTGAGCCGCAGGTTACAATACCTAGTTTCAGCACAGTTACCTATAAGCTTCCTCTCTCGAAAAGCGTAAAGTGTTGGAAACTCAAGTCTGTTTGCTAATATTCGAGGGCCATTTCAATTATTTTATCTACGCTATACGGGTGAAATATGCTACGTATCATTAAATATAGCTGCGAATCAGGGTCTGAAATTCACCAAACAAATTCAGAGCTCTACTACAAAGTATAATATGCAAGTAAAGAGTTCAGCTCATACGAGTATGAAATTCTACATGGTTAACCTCGATAGTATTCAACAAGTAAACGGGATACGTGTGAATAAGCTAGCTACGGTGACAGTAATTAGGATTGATTCTATGAGAATGCCCCAGAATCAGTAGAGTAATTCTTCAAGCCAGCCAGCCATCATCGGTGAGTAACAAGCTGCAACATCCCGAGTCCTTGTGTGTATGTCATATAGAGTATGCCAATGTATATATGATAGGGAAATTATTCGTCCAGTCTGTATTCGGCTAGGGTTCTGCCAAGTGTTATTTATGTCAGGTATCAAAATATATATTAATTTTTACCAGATATTTAGTGTTTTTATATTGTGCGGTCACCAGTGTAGTTAGGTGTGAATGTTTATTGCTGCTGTTTATATCGCACAGGTGTTTAACCCCCACGCACCCCATACCTATATAAGTAGTGAGAGGCGGGAAAGTTACAATATTTCTCCTCTCTGTGTTTTGGAGAAGTAACTTATTGCCAGATCACGCAATCTGTAGATCTTATATTCACATTTAATACACGCCGAAATAGCAAGTAATAATAGGGCATACACCAGGTTAAACGGAACATGTTATCTATGAACCCAACTCGCTGACATACACAGCCCAAAACATAAGAAATATTTTCGAATCAATATCAACCCAAGAACTCCCAAGTCAAAGCAAACTAAACGGATAATTTTGCATTTAACTCCAAACACTTCAGGACGATACCGTATTTCAAAGGCAAGCATATTTGGGAAACATTCTCTTTAATCCACTCCTTAATTAGATGGACCAACTCTTTAGCATTCGTCAAGGCAAAAATCCAACTTATATATCCCGTGACCATCAGCCATGAATTACGACATTCATCTCTTTCCTCTTTAACTATCTACTGCATGTATCTTTAAATTTTTTTTTGTCATGACAACGGCGACAATCCAATCCAGCACAGAATAGCGTTAAAAGTCATAAGACTTCATTGGCAAATTACACACAAGAAAGGATAATATAACAGCTGAACATGAAAGACCAAACCCTTCCTTACAAAACGAGCACAGAAAATGTTTCCCGTTATACGCCTCAGTTCAAATTTACATTAGGTCACAGGTAAGATTACAAGTTAGAAGGTGGCAATAAAATTTAATAAGCGACACAAACCACAATAATTTAAGGTCTCAGAATCTTAACTTTCTAACGGCACTAAATGTTTCACGATTACGGCTACCCGGCAGCCGGCCGGCTCCCAGGAAGCGGCAAGAGGTTATGTCTATTGACTCTTACATTGTCGTCAACAGTCACCCGTTCTTACTTCTTTTTATATATTAATCCTGTCGTGGTACCAACAGTGCAGGTCCGCGAACATTGCTGTCTGCCAACCTGAAGATCCAAACCTCCGTTCTTCTCGCCCACCGACAGATTAGCAAACTTCTAATAACTTCGAGAGTAGTTTCATGGTGTTGTCAATAAACATACTGCTCGGGGTTTCAAGCATAAAAGACCCGAACAAACAGAATTATTCACAGATGGAATTAAGGTCTAAGAGACATGTCTATTCTGACATGTTCCAAAATGGGTTTTAGAAGATATTCAAGGCATAGGTTTTAATTACCAGGAATATTCATAGATGGAAATAAGGTTTAGGAGACATGTCTATTCTGACATGTTCCAAATGGATTTTGGAAGATTTCTAGGCGGGGTATTAATAACAGACATGTGACAGAGTGACAGCAACTGTCACAATAATCATCATCATCATCATAATCGCTTCCCTACAGAGAACAGCCTGGTTTCAATTTACCGAGAAAGGTATGGACATCATTCAGTAGAGTCTGCACAAATCATGGATGATGCAATTTCTGGCTGCACAAGTGGGGAAAAATTCAAAACCCATTCAGCGACTGTGCCAATAGACCTCAGACCATTCAGCATGTTGCTCTCGAGTGTCCAAGGAGGAGATTTGAAGAAACCATCAAAGACCTACACGGTGCTACTGATGATGCTGTCAACGGGCTGAATACCCTGGACATTGTGCTGTAAATGGTTGAACTGTTACGGTACCTACAATCTACTTTGTAAATATTGTACATATATTTAAAACTTTTCGTTAACTGTTTGTTTTTAATTATTTGCCGCAATGTATCCTCATTTTGCCATACAAAATAAATAAATCACTTCATTTATTTTGTCTGCCCAACTTTTTATGTGTGAGCTCTTTGTTAAATTAATGCCAGCACATCGCTAGATGTAAATAAAAGTGGTAAGAGAAGAGAAATATGTCTCAACTAAAAATAGTTAAGGAAATCGTAGATTCTCTTTGCTCTAGTACAGACTGTAGAGAAAAGAAGAGTAACTTAAAAGATTTACAAGGAAGATCAAACCAACTCAATATAGCTACCAACTGAACCACGATGCTAAGTGCAAAATAATTATCATTGTGACAACACACTAATGATTTAAGGAGTTAGTGGAAATGCCAATCCAATAAATAACTTGACAACTGGCCAGATACCCTGAGGTAATTGTATATACAGTATTTTGCTGAAGTCAGATCAAAATCAGTCTGAAGATATGGGTGAGGAAAAGAGGCAATACTACAAGAGTATGATCCAGAAGTACGGTGACAAGTATCACCTTGAGAGCATTGACATCATTGGTCTTCTGATCGGAGCAAGAGGAACGATCCCGTATTTCTTTGTGGACATTTGTGATCTTCAGATTAAGGAAGGATTTGATAGCTGACATTGTGTTATCTACTTTAAAAGGTTTGTTGTTGATTCATTTAGGGGCTTGCAAGATCATGGCTGTACTAGTGTGTGCATTTATAACTGGGGCTAGGATTTGGGTAGGTACATACCATCCCAGCATTTGCCTGGAGTGTAAGTGGGTGCCATGGAAAACCACTTTTAGGACAGCTGAAATGGGAATAGAACCCACCTCTTCTCAATTCTATTTCATGAGGCTAAGTTTACCCCCTTCCAGCCATCAGACGAGAATTAAATTTCTTGGCAGAGCTGGGAATGGGGGCCTCCATGGTTACAGCTGAGAATGTTAGCCACTACACCATCAGGTAGACTACTTAAAAAGAAAACAAAAAAACAAAAACAAAGGGCTCCTGTAACATCTTCGGGAATCATGTCTACGACTTGTAATGCAAATTTGTTTGTGCGACTATAAATGCTCATCAGTTTTGTTTGCTGTAGCGTATTCTACCAATAACCACTGCAATCAGTGCATTTACAAAATGTTGTATCAGATTCCATTTGTCCTCGTGGCAACTTGCTCAATGTAAGCTACGAGAGTATTAAATGAATACTCTGACAAGACCTAATCCGTAAGCTTAAAATAGCAAGTACCATACTACTATGAACCTATAATGATGATAGTGGTTACTGTTTTAAGGAGATGAACATTGTGGACCATGCTAAGAGTAATACACACGATTAGCTGGCAGGTATTTGCTGACATTCTTATAAAAAATGAATTAAACATCTTTTCTTATCCAATTTTACATGTAGAATGTGGTTCGCCATCTTGTTTTATACTGTACTTTGAATTGAAGGTATGGTTGGGTGGCAACGCCTCGATAAAAAAAAACTTCTGGAGACTGTCCAGACGTACCCACCTCAGTGGCGGCAGAATATTTTGTCGAGGGCATTGGAAAGCTGGTGTAACGATACGACAAATGTTTCAATAGTTTTGGCGAATATATTGAGACATAAGAATAAAACAAGCAAACATTTAGTAGTAAAATCAGTTTGGTATGTCAATCTGTTATTTTTATACAGTCCATCGGAACTTGAGAGAGAAAAAAAAAAAAAAGCCCTCGTATTGAACCCGTATTTATAATGTCCAAGATATGACATGTGAAGAGGATCGAACCTGTTCGCGCGTAACAATTCTATGTGTCAATTTAAAGGAGTTGAGTATGCTTCCCGCATCACAGTCATGTACTCAGACGCAAGCAGGAGCTGTGCCTCCATTGGAAGGCTTCGTAAACTCATATTTTGTGCGTAGAAAGAAGAAGCTTTTATTGAGGAATATTTAACATCGGATAAATGAGATTCAGAGTGAACTGGAACACGACACATATAGGTTAAAATATTCCCAAACGGGAATATGATGTTATATCCGTTTGAGCAGATAAATTATCAATTAATATGATAAAATTGGTCCGGTCAACTCAAACATAAAATGCCAGCGTTTCGCCCCAGTGTGCCGTTGGGCTCGTCAGTTGGTACAGACAGACCTCACCAATACGCGTGGCTAGCACATACTGAGAAGGCAATCGCAAGACACAAAATACAAGTAGTATTGACGTGACGAGCGATGCCAATGTGCTACGGAAGTCAAGCTCCCTTTCATAAAACAAAAATCTGACGAGCCCAATGGCACACTTGGGCGAAACGCTGGCATTTTATGTTTGAGTTGACCAGACCAATTTTATCATATTAATTGATAATTTATCTGCTCAAACGGAAATAACATAATATTCCCATTCGGGAATATTCATAACCTATTTGGATTGCCAAGGTAAGGTTTTTGTTTTATGAAAGGGAGCTTGACTTCCGTAGCACATTGGCATCGCTCGTGACGTCAATACTACTTGTATTTTGTGTCTTGCGATGGCCTCTCAGTATGTGCTAGCCACACATATTGGTGAGATATGTCTGTACCAACTGGCGAACCCAACGGCACACTGGGGCGAAACGCTCGCATTTTATGTTTGAGTTGACCGGACCAATTTTATCATATTAATTGATAACACGACACATATATGAGTTCTTGTGAGACTTCGCTTGTAGAAACCTGTCTTTTGGTAAGTCATGTGACTTGAGGGAGAGAACTCAGGGAGCCGCGGATATTTGCACTCGGCTCGTGTTGAGCCCGTGGCAGAGAGAAAGTTTGTAGCGCATATCACCACTGTTGATGCGTGTACAAAGAAGTCACGTGACAGCGGCTGACCCAATTGAATAATTAGAACCTGATGACGTATAGCTAATTATAATTGGGAACATGCGTAATTTTCAAAAAAATAATTTTTGAAAAGTACACCCATTAAATAGTATGGAAACATATTGCATTGTGATAAGTTGCTTTGTTTTCTGTCATTAAAAAAATATTTAAAAGTCTCTTTCCGCAAGGCGAGTAAAACGTCCTGTGACGTAAGCGGCGGGATGTGACGTCACCGTTTAGCACCGCATGAAGCTTCGCCAGCCATCGTGAATCTGCTGCTACTAAAAGCCGAATAATCATTATTCGTGATTGCGAAAAAAAAACCACAATTGAGTTCAAAATGACAGAAGAAGGCTTTAAAAGAGCACAGTCTGACAATCTACCATGTGTGGATGCCATCATGGTAGCATCATTCTTGAAAACTTATGACTGTTTTGTGGCTGCAGAAATTCGTGGATCAAAAGCAAATAGGTAAGTGGGATCTTGTATATACATTCTGTAACTCTTAGTGTTAGGATAACAAGGAACGTGAAAAGAAACATATCACTGAAGTCCCATTTCCCATATTTCTTTCTAGATTGGTTCACATGTTAGAAAATACAATCAATTTTCACCATTACCAAGGTATGGTACGGATCAAGACAGGCCTAAAACTAACATAAAAAAACGCAAATTTAGGCCTAAAAACTTTTTAAACATAACTCTTTTGCTTAGGAGTACAATTATTGTACAATTTCAAAAATAAATGCTTCTATAATCTATCAATCTTGAACATAGGTAGATTTTTAGTTGGGGCAACTGCCCTCCCCCTCCAAAGGCCAATGAAAAGGAAACATTAAGTAACTTCAGTTAATTTCCTTGCATCTATATTGTACAATAAAATATAATATTGTTACAGTGCTGGCAGAGAAAATTATGGTGACAGCGCTATAGGGTATGTTCAAGTGAAGCGACAAAGTGGGAAATGCATAGTAAAATGCAAAATATGTCCTGAGCACAAGGTCAGATCCAAAAATTATACAGTCACACTAATTGTAGATGAGGAACAGTACTGCATACATAGTGTAGAATGCCATGACTGTGCTGCATCATCTGGTGAGTAGCCTATATAAACTTGGTAAACAGCATATTTAGGCCTAAAAATTTTAACTCTTATGCTAAGGAGTAGACCCCTTCAAGGAAAATAAAATGATAACAATAATAATTGCAAGTACTGGTAATCTTAAGTTTGAAAAATTATAATATAAACAGAAAAAAAGAAAATAGCCTACAGTATGTAGGCCTACATAAAACCACCAAAGAGGAAAATATAAAATTCTGTCATACTATTATTTGTATTATTATCTTATTATTTCATCATTTCGTACATTATAATGTTTATTGTTATTATTTTCAATATACAAACACAGCCTATGGGTTTCTCTCCCTTTGCCCATTTATATGTAAATCCATAGGTGCTGTCATTTTGATTTCTTTCCATACAGGTGGTTGTAAACATGCAATAGCATTTCTTATGTGGGTGCATCGTCGAAGTGAGGAGAAAGCCACGACATCTGTGAAGTGCTACTGGAAAAAATCAGAGCTATCTGCTGTTGGGACATCGAAGAAATTTATCACTGCAAAGGACTTGGGTAAAAAGAAGCAAAGTACTGAGGTAACAACTGACAGTAGTTCCTCTAATGGCAGCTTCTTAAATGCTGTAGTTGTTGCAGGTAAAGAGCTTAAAATTGAAAACCAACTGTGCAGGTATTTCACTGAAAGTGACTGCATCAAGAAGCTGTCATTGCACTATCTTGCGATTAAATTTGCAGAAAGAGGTGGAGATAGTGATTCTTTTCTCACATTTGCAAAAGAGAACATGGACTTCGAGTCTATTAAGTTGGCAGAAAGGCAAACTTTGAAACAACATAATGATCCAACTTGGCATGAACTCAGATATATGAGAATCACAGCCTCCAAGCTCCATGAAGCAACTAGGTGCAGAACATCTGATGGGACATTTGTGGAACGAGTGATCGGTGCTGTGAAAACAACACAGATTAAAGCAATGAAAAGGGGATGTACACTTGAAACTGAAGTCATAGCCACTTTACAAGCCCTACTTGGCACCAAAATACAAAAGAGTGGTCTCCTGCTTTCTGCATTACATCCTGTAATGGGAGCTTCACCAGATGGCATTGGAAAGGACTTTGTTGTGGAAGTTAAGTCTCCAGCTAGAGAAGCTTCAGTAGGAAATTATGTCAACAATGGCAAAATAAGTGACAAGTTCCTACTGCAGATTAAAATGCAGATGCATTTTTCAAAAATGGAAAAGGGTGTTTTTTGTGTTGCTGATCCAAGTTTTGAAGCAACAAAGCGTATTTCTATTTTTTGGGTAGAATACGATGAGGAACTGGCTATTAGAGCCATTAATGAAGCTGAAAAGTTCTGGAAAGAATGCATATTTCCAGTACTAATGAGGAGTGTTAAGCCCATAGCCTAAGTGGTTAGTAGGCTGATCATTGTTTATATTTTGATTCATATTATGAAGTTCCTTTTGTAGTAAAATAGGCCGTCTATATTTCCCCATATGTACTCTATAAGATTATACCATATACTAAAATGGATTAACATGAGAATAATAGGCCTAAACTGTTCTTCGTGTAATACATGTGTGTGTTAAAAGGCTCCACAGAAAACATTCCTAAGAAAAATTAAATAAGATTGTGCCATTAACACCAATATGTAAAATAAAGTAAGTAGGCTTAACTTACTTCAAAATGTAAATACAATTACAATTACATACACATATATATGTAAGCCTACATGTAGGTATATACAGTATGGACAGACTGACTATATACGAATGGTTTCATTGATTCAATGAGTCTAAGTTACTCGTCTTAATACCTTACCAGTGGTGCTTGCAAATTAATCAGTGCACTAGCTATTACAATAACTTCATCAATCACTGGTATTAAATTATGGTCAACACATGCATGAGGCTTCAACATATTGAATTCTCTTAGTCTTCTAATTAAACGTTCTATATGAATTCTTAAGCTGGCTATTCTCTTGGTCTGCATTACATATTCCTTTGATATTTTTTCTCCATTACCTACACTAGGTGGTCGAACCAGCGAGCATCTATTTTGTATCAGAAGTGGTTCCACATGTTTAAACCCCCTGTCAGCCATAACTGCACAGTCAGAAGGTAGCTTTTTGAGAAAGTCACATCTTTCAAACAAGTGGGAATCACTTATATGACCACTATACCCTTCAGAAATGAAATTAATGAAACCATCTGGTGTGGAAGATATAAGGTACTTAATAGTATTGCAGTGCTTATATTCTGACCAAGTAAGTGCTTGGTGCATTGAATTGGATGGTTTCTCAATTTCTATTTCTAGACAGTCAATAATAGACTGGACATTACTGTATCTTGCTCTGAAAGGCATGGGCAAAAGTTCTACAATTTTCTTTCTTTCAGGCCAGAATATTAACTCCTTAAGACACAGTGCTAATAATGGGACAGTTTTACAAAATATGCGACTAGCACAACTGGCTGAAATTCCAAAGTCATCTGCGAGAATTGAGAATGGTTCAGCTAGCCTAATTTTTTTTAGTGTTAGTAAAATGTGGTTCATTTCAAGGTTCATTTGCTTGACAAGTAAATCCAGTACATATAAACTTTGCTCTGGCAAACCAAGATACAATTTAGTATTACGTTTAATTATTACTTCAAGTCGACCCTTGACTACTTCATTTTTGTTTAATAACGTAATTTCACGTGCAACTTCCTCATCTAGTTCTTCGTCACTGTCACCATCTGCAACTTTAAAATCGGAGTCCCTACTCTCACAGTCAGAACTACAGCTTTGCTCGAAAGTGTCTGTTTAAATTGGAGGTGGAATTGGACACTTAAATTTAATTGGAGATGAGGCAGTACTTGTCACAGGGAATTTAGTTTGAATAGCCTTACTTCTAAAATGAGGAACTAGGTTTACTTGAATTCCAACATCTGAACTACCAGTAGGCCTACTGGTATTTAGTGTACACTTTTCGTAGTTTTGTGAAGACAAGGTACTTCCAGTATCTACTTCTACACCCTCAAAATCACTTTCCATAGCTACGTTCTGTGATAGGGGTATTTCTTGTGTTTCCTTTGACCTAAGTGCTTCTTCAATCACCTTAGCTCGCAAACGTTTGGCAGCAGCAGGCCTTGGTGAATGAATCATTGGGCGCGTTCAGCGGGCTCATTGCTGGCCAGCAAACGGTCAGCAGATTCTGAGTTTGCCGTTCAGCGGGCTTGCTAGCAGAGCCAGCAAACTTTTTCTCTGCTGGCTTGCTAGCTTGTTTCTGCTGACTTGCGGCGCATGGCGGGGAATCAAATTGATCAAGTTCTGCACGTTCGGCGAATGAACCTATTAGGTTCCTTAAATTCTATTTCAGTGTTGTTGAAGTTGTATAATAGAGCCAAGATGATAATTGTGTTGGAACTCGCATCTTTTCTCTTGGGATGTGTGAGTACCCGTGAATTTCATACTGTCTCATTTATATTTAAAATTATAAAACTTTTTCTTCTTCTAATTGTGGTTTTTAATGTCTGTTGCATTAAATGTCTATAAAATGGTGGTAGGATGGAACCAAAGTCTAAAAAGAGAAAAAATAGCAATGAATTTTGAATAAATTAATATGAATTAAGTTAATAAATGGTTTAAAAAATATGTTCACTTCAATTCTTTTTCTGGTCTCCCTATCTTATACCCTTATTACAAAATGTGGATAAAGGAATGGGTAGATTCCCAGGTAAGAGCACAATTCAATACAAATAGCTGGCATTGAATATTACTGTAGTAAATATTTTCTGTCTGTCAGCCAACATAGGGAAACCATTCCAAATATTCAACCTTATTTTGAATCCATATCATTAAGGACATGTATATTTCTCTTGCATTCCAATATTACAGTATTCTATGGTGAGTATCGACTTACCCTCAAGTTTTATAATATTAAAAGAATCTATTTTCAGACAGTCAACACAGCAATGTGGTCAATTAAATCCTTTCCAGTTAGTGTGACAAATTATTCGGGCACATACTGTGTTTAGCGACTGAAAATTGATTCTTTCTTAGATAACAAAGGCGTCACTCAGGATTTTTTTTTTCTAAAACTTGATCAAGTCTTAGTTGACTGAATAGAGAACGACTCCCCTAGCTGTGAAAACTTCCTATTAAATTTTCATTAAAAGAATTCTTTTCAGTCAGTCAACATGATTCTGATCAATTAGTTTGGGAGAGGAGCAACAATTAATATTTTATCACCCAAACCTTAAAGAAATAGCTATTGTTGTTTTAAGAGGCGGAACTATGAGGTCATCTGCCCCCTTAAAGAAATATTACAAGAATTAAGTTATTTATTACTCGACACATTTTTGTAGGTAAAGTTTTTGTATATAAATTTTTAATCGCATCTGATATGCTACCTTATTGAAATATATGGGGGAATTAAATAACTGAACGGCTTGGGGCAACAAAGTGATATCCCTCATTTTATTAATTTTAAGCTAAAGCAAAAATAGCTTGTCAATAGCCTAGCACTACAATTATTTACATACAATGCTGTGTTTTACCACTATGGGCAGCAGTAATATGAACAAACTTCTTTGATTGGATTTTATGGAATTAATACATGTTAATTTTGTGGGTTATGTTGCCCCAAATAATTGGCTTGTTTGATAGTAGGGTATTTTATGATAATTGTTTTAAAGGGTGGAACAGCGAGGTCATCTACCTCGCGTAACACGTAGGAGAATTAAATAACTGAAGGGCTAATTCAATATTTCTTTACAAATTTCGACGGATGTTTAAATAAGAAATCAGCCTAATTAAAGGAGTGGACTAGCCTACAATAAAATTGAATTTAAAAAGAAGAGTTATTCTTATCGTCAGGATGTATACCCCCTTATTATTCCCGTTTTCAACAGGGTCGCGGATGAGATACGATGAAAGTCTATGTGGCGGTTGGTTTATACCGCCGGATGGACTTCCTGACGCCAACCTCAAGAGAACTGAAATTAATGAAACTTGACTAGGAGATGGAAGATAGAGGTCGTGGCCTATTAGAAGGTAACTTACAGTCCCGGTATTTGCCTGGACCTGAATATTGGAAACCACTGAAAACCATTTACATGACGGCCGACGGTGGGATTTGAACTCACGACTCCCGAGTCCGCAGATAGCTTGGCTCCACGGCCTAGCGCCGCGCATTAACAGGGCTGTCTACAGCTCTGTCGCATAAAAGTTATTATTTTCTATGTATTTATCATAGACCATTGACCAATAAGTATGGTAGCTTCAAAGGAACTCTGTGCATTGCTCAAAGTTCCCGCGTCAGCTTGTAGCAAAGCGTTCAGGCGGGCTCACGCTTACTAGCCTAGCAACAAGTCAGCAGGTACCTAGCAGGTTAGCAGATTGCTGAGCCCGCTGAACGCGCCCATTGTTCTCCTCCTGTCTGACTGGCATTGAAATATATGGGGGATGACTCCAGACTTCATTTTAATTGGACATCCAATGATTCTGAATTTAACCCAGTTTTCCATATCATTTTCCAGCTGGAAAAACAGGATTAGCACAATGTAAAAATCCTAACAAAGTTTTCATGCAGAGGGCCTAAATGATACAAGCTTTGTTGACCATGTGCTACTTTTCTGAAGATGAATTTGACTTCATCTAGCTTTTCACACAGTTTTAGCATATCAAGCAAGAACAGTGTCTTGGTGGCATTAGGCTAAGTCACATAATATAGGAATGTCTTTGGGTGCTGTGATTTTATTTATTGATTTACCCTTTTTTTCTTGTAACTTGAACTAAGTTAGGACAATATTTTTAACTCATCACCATTATTTGTAGTATGGTAGGCCTAATGTAGGAATATGTATTTTGTTAAAATTACTGTGCTGTGTAATTAATAAAAATCATTGTAATTCATTATTGTTATTATTATTGTAATCAGCATATTTCACTTATAAGACTTGAGACCACCCGAACTGACAAGCATTGTTTTTTTTACAGATGTTGCCTACACTTGTTCTTTATAAATTCTTTTTCATGCTGTACATAGGCCTACTTTGCTCTTTGTTACATTAGGCCTAAAGGCCCTAAAGTAGGCTACTGGTATTTTGTTGTAGCCTAAATGTGTTTACAAAAGTAAGCTTTTCAATAACTACTTACCTAACTGTCACATGCCAAGATAAATCGGTATAACTTGAGAAATCAATTTGGATCGTGAAACCTTGGTTTAGGCCTATTATTAGGGACATGGAAAACTTTAAAAGTTAGGTTAGGTTGGAGAATATTTTAATAATCTCCATTAACTTATGGACTGTTCATTACTTTCATATTTCAAAATTTAATTCAAGTATCATAGATTCAAATTCAAAATCACCAGAAAAGCAGACGTGGTTAAATGATCAAGAGTCCTTTCAAACTAATTCAACTTACATTAAAATGATCTTCACAGCAAAAAACTGTAGACTTCTCCTATATATCACTGACATTTCTCCGGCACGCCAAAATCCATTTCTTCCTAGTTTTTGGGTCCTTTGGAACATTGATAAATAACTTATCTGGAGTAGCATGCGATGTATTAGTATACACCATCTATAACCTTTCTGCCTCACTAACTGCGCTGAATTCATGTACAAAACTTCACACTTAGAATTACTCAACGCAATGCAGATTGAACCGAAGTTTACTGGTCACTAAAATATAACAGAAATACGAGTACTGTGTCTCAAAGCACAACATCTGTTTATTCCGCCTCAAACACCACCAACATAAACGATGACGTCAGACCAATAAGATCGTGTACTCGCGTCACGTGACATTTTGAGTATTTCATTTCGGATTTTTATCATGTTTGGAGTTATTATTCGTACATTCTGACCACATTTTTGAATTCTGCACGACATTTTGAATCAGATTAGCGCATTTTAAATAAAAACCCCAGATCATGCATGTTCCCTATTACTCCAAAGAACAATTATAAGTAATTAGTCTACAGAAATATGGAGCTATTTGGAAATAAAACATAATGGATAAATAACATTTTAAGTCGAAAGCTCAATAAAGAAATAATTGAATATAAAGTGAACATCTATTGTTCGCGCCTCATTGACACCATTTTCTAAATTAAGGAGGGAAGCCATGAAGCCACAGAGAGATTATTCCATTTCGAAGTCTTGTTGGAGACGGACGTGTTTATTCGAGCTGGGGGATATATTGAAACAAGGTCTACAAGACAAGCTGAGTTGACGGGAAGGACATCGCATCCTACGGTCAAGCTACATGAAGAAGCTTCGCTGAAATTTAACAGTACGAGAAAAAGACTTAGATTGAAAGTTACATGAAAATTACAATTATAAACGAAGTGAATTCATTATTCAGCACACATTGATACCTGCATACAGAAGAAGTCCACATATATAAAATAATCAATCTACAAAATTCTACAACGAGACTACGAAGATAAGATTTTCAACATAAAATATTTCAACCACTCTTTGGAAATATTTTACATGCTATCAAACTTGAGTCGATGAGGATGCTTTAGCATGAATACTTTGAAGGCAGTAGTTATGGCTTACTAAATACATGGAGGGGAAATAGCCTATATTAATTATGTGGATTCCAGAGGTGACCTAGTGCGACGAAGGAAGAAACAAGAAGATGTGGTACTGCATTTCCAACCGCAGTCCACTGAAGTCACAAATGCTAATACAACTACATGAGTTTCCGATGTCACCAAGGAAATCTCATAATATTATCGCAACAACCTACAAATTCACTGAAGACCTTCGAGACAGGGGCCGATTGAAGAGATTGACGACAGAACCATCCAGTTCAGAAGCGAACGAGAGAACCAGGTTCGTATCCCGAGGAATGAGCGGAAGCAGTAATGGTTAAACTCCAGGCGCGCGGGAGAGATATCGCCGGCGGAGCATGCCGGTACATCTGTTCGGATCACCAGGTAGGCAAGCCCGCCTGACTTGCAGCTATTCTTGGCATTTGAGCCAGGTATGCAGTTGTCCACTTCATCAATAACTCAGGTTATCAGAAGAATTATATGGGCTGAAGGTAGCTAAGCACTTATATTATATTTAGTAGTTGATTGCCATGTTTGGGGTCTAGAATTGACCAATATTTTATGTAGTTATGTGACTATTTATTTTTCATGTGTTAAGCTTTTGTTAGTTCCTTTTAATTGTTATTTCAGTAATTTCAAGTTAATATTTTAAACGTCACAATGTTTTGATTTCGACGTCGCGTACATTTTATTATTATTCTTCGTTTCAAATTTTGATAGTGAATTATTTTTCGACTGTATTCAAATTCGTTTTATAGAGAGTGGAATGCTTCATTATAAGGTTTCAAAGTTCATCAAAATGTTTCATTATAATACATTCAGATATTTATCATAAAGTTTCATAATGCTTTAGAAAGCATCATAATATTATAAATACTTCATAGTATTTTTATTCGTCGAATTCTAAGAAATATGTCAGTTTTATATAACTTAGATCAAATTAATACGAGGGCCATCCGGAAAGTAGTACCTGTTAGCGCCGCATGAAGTGCTGACGACTTGGGTAGCCGCTGGGCAAGGTCAGGCCACATCAGTGGCTTGTCTGCCTGCTCTGTGCGAGGTTGCGTGACGCTAGCATTGCCTGTGTTGTGTCTGTGATCGTTTATAATGTTTAAACAAATTGAGAACCCCACCAGTTGTGAAGTGAGGGCCGTTATTAAATTTCTTAATGCACGAAACAATCGAACTTGTGATATTCATCGCCACTTAAAGGAGGTGTATGGAGACAATGTGATAGACGAGTCGTCTGTTCGGCGCTGGTGTTGCAACTTCAACCTGGGAAGGGGGAATACACACAACGAGGAGCGTTCAAGGAGACCATCTGTCATTACAGACCAACTGCTGAGCTCAGTAGACGAATGTGTGAGGAACGATCGGCGCGTCACAATTGATGAACTCTTTGAACATTTTCCTAATGTGTCTCGAACAACTGTTCATGAAATTGTCAAAGACCATCTGCATTATTCAAAAATCTGTGCAAGGTGGGTCCCTCGCATGCTTACAGATGAGCACAAAACCAAGCGTATGGCTGCAGCACTGACGTTTCTGGGACGTTATTCCGATGAAGGAGACTCATTCCTGACTCGCATCATTACTGGGGACGAAACATGGGTTTGTTATGCATCACCCGAGAGTAAACGACAGTCAATGCAGTGGCATCACGCTCATTCACCAACCAAACCAAAAAAATTCAAGACAGTTCTGTCCACCAGGAAACTCATGGCAACCATTTTCTGGGATCGACGAGGTGTACTGCTCATTGATTTTATGGCCCGTGGAGACACAATTAATGCTAATGCGTATTGTGAAACATTAAAGAAATTACGGTGGGCAATACAAAATCGACGGCGAGGTCTATTGTCTACAGGCGTCATTCTCCTTCATGACAATGCCAGGCCTCATGCAGCTGCGATAACACAACTTTTGCAGCAATTCAAGTGGGAAACCTTCAACCACCCACCATATAACCCGGACTTGGCCCCTTCGGATTTTCATCTCTTTACCAAGCTTAAATACTTTCTGGTGGGAAAAAGATTTGACAGCGATGAAGAACTTAAATGAGGCGTGACTACTTATCTCAATACACTGGTGGTGGAGGACTATGACTCGTCACACGTTATAACAAATGCCTCAATTTGCTTGGTGATTATGTGGAGAAGTAGTGTAAAGTATGTTCTTTCCAATAAAAAAAATGCGTATTACTCCTCTGTCTTTATTGCACAAATGGGTACCACTCTCCGGATGGCCCTCGAAGTTATTTAAATCTGAGGATTTGTTTAAAACAAGTGACTGAGTTCAATATCGAACGTCAGTGTATCTATCATGAAGGAAGCAACAGGTTGTTGGCTATAACATATTTTGAAAGAGGAATTGATAGCTCATTTGGAAGAGCGGAATTATGACAATGCTAAGCTAGCGGTAAATACGAAGGAATGCGAGATGCAATTGGAAAGCATCGACCCATTGTTATGACAGATGTTAGATAATGTTGAAATGAATGTTCATTCAGTAAATGTAACAAGAATTGTGAGGATATGGAATTTATTTTTATTAATCTGATGTTTATATACAGATGTATCTTAAAGTGTAATGGTTAAATGTAACGTGTTTTTATGAAGTAAACGATGATAAGGTAATATTGCAAATGAATCGCTACAGTGTGTAATGAGATGAAATGTTTTATAGAAATGATAAGCGATGAAGTTGGAACAAGTCAAGAGTATTTACGAGCACGATATGGAATGTATAATCGATAGAGGTTACTGTAATCTGAAGTATACATCATGCATTCGTGTGTGATATAGTAGAATTACTGAAATTCCGTGCTGTCGTAAGTTGAGATGTGGAGAAATGTTAAGAGTGAAATGTATGCGTATAATGTAATGCCAGTTGAGAATCTTGTTCAGTGGAAGTATAAATATTTCAAATGTTTACGATGTGGAATAGCGATTTGTAAAAGGTATTAATGACGGTGTTGTCAGTGGAAATAATGTATAAATAATGCGATGTATATGAAGGTAAAGTCGAGAACCGCAAACCACTATATTTGAGCATGATAATAACCACAAAGATAGCCTGTCATATAATTATTTTTTTATCGAATTTATTAATGATTGTGACAAATATTGAACAGTAATTAGCTTAATTGTTTGTTACATATGTTCTCATTGAATTGACGACTTTAAGCGATTGTAAAAAGACATAGTGTGATCTTATAAAGAGAATTATGTAAAGAAGTAGTGTTGTGATCTAGAAAGATCGTGGAGAAGGAAGGAATATTGTGCAGACCACGATAAATTTGAGAAATGTTTCAAATATTAATAATAATTTGAATTTTAAAGTAATTTTATTAGGATGTAGTACTTTAAGAAACGTATTAAGGAGTTCCATGTATCATCTAGGGTGAGAAATGTAAATAGAAAACGTTATTTTACGAGATTTAATCAATAGTGGAAGTATAGTATGATCAACAGGTAGTTGATGTTTTTTAACATTTTATAGACCAGTCTGAGACGTTTTGCTAGCTCCTAACTGTTGGGTGAGAAATGTAACTGTTTACCTTTGCCTAAGCTATGTTGTTTTAATGGGCGCCAAGACCTCAATGCAATGTTGAAATCTAAATTTGTATTTAACAACGTCTAGCTCTGGCAGAACACCTTCAAGACTCTATTCACTCAGATCGTGGTATGATTTGATCATTAACACAACAAACAATTGTATCAGGAGAAGGAATTGGTCTATATCTAATGCTACCTACTGAAAGCAAAGATTGCATTGTAAAAGAAATGAATTTATTATATAAAACAAGTATAGCAAAATTAATAAAAATAATAAGTATAAAATTTAAATTGGAGCGTTGTGATTTGAATATTACCGATAGAAAATTACGTGAAAACGGAGTCTGATAAATTGATTTTACTCTTATTTCCAAGCTATGAAGTTACTGAATTATGAAATATAAAACAAAGAAAAATGAGAGATTGCGTATTTCCGCGTCATTTGCGCTTACCACTGGAAATTGCCAAAGCATTTCCCTCGTTCTTGATGATGTTGTGAGCTTCCCACAGTCTCCTGGACGTCGTCATCTCCGTCGAAATTTGATGATATTCTCGTAGATTAGATAATTCTATGGTCCGTACCTCGGACCCAAACACTCGTACAACCAAGTTTTACAAAAGTTCGTCGCTAACTCCACTGAACATCGGAGCGACTCGCACGCGCATCCATACTCCTCAAGTATTTCACAGATAGTCCCTAACTCCACTGAACATCGGAGCGACTCGCACGCGCATCCATACTCCTCAAGTATTTCACAGATAGTCCTCGTTTCACGGCGCGTCGAACGATATATCCACACGTTGGCTCCCCCACCATGGTACCGACATCTGGCTTACGTCGTCCTCACTGATTGGCTGCACCCTACGCGCTAGATCCCCACTCCTTCCTCATTACACTCCGCGGGAGGGAGAAGTCGATTTCCGTTTCAACAATTCGCCTTTTCTTGACGATGCGACCCAAGATTGCGTCATGCTTCTCGACAAGAATCAGCGTGTACTTGAAATCCCAGTGAGTCATCTCTCTCAAATACCCTAACTGACAAAACTCCGTAAAATTCCGTAATCAGATAATTTTCTATGATATCGTCGTTCGTAATAATTTGCTTGATAGCGTTTTCTAAGACATAGAAAACCTATCTGAATGCTAATAATTTTTATAAAATGCTCCGAAAATACCTTAATAATAATTATAATAAATTAATAATAATAATAAATTACCATGAAAAATTGTCTTGGCTGAACAATTTGCCGCGTAAATAAATATAGAATGGCTTCCTACTGACTTATGCCAGTTGCATAAAACCCCTCGAAAAACACGTTACATATTCGCCTCGGATCATCGGATGATTTACCGTGACGACGGTCCATTATCCGATTATCCCAGACACGTTAATAAACTCCATCCAAAATACATATTACATAAACGAAATCACCCTAAATTACAGATATATACACTCATATTTTTTCTTCACGCACTTTGCGTCAAAGTTTGTTGTCACTATGGATTGCACTTTGCAACCAGTCCAATGTTTCTCATATAAAATAGTGTTCCACGGATATTTCCGCCTCTCAAATTCCTCTATGTTGGAGAAATAGACATAATAAATGTGTGAGCACTATGTATTTATGATGTCATATCACACGCATTGAAGGTGTTCTGATATATTTATATCACCATAGAACTTCCTAATTTCACTGGAGGTCCTCTCCTTATGGTGACATTTAATCTCACTTATCACTGAGCACACGATCACACTATTGTGGCAGCGCCTCGTGACCATAATACTTAATCTCCATACCTGCCAACTTTTGAAAAGGGCTATCAGTAAAACTCACGCGCGACAAAAAATTTAACGATTTTCGACATACCCCGGCTTGACGAAAATAATAATACTTCTGGGCTACAAAATACAATAATTCATGCTTTAAACAGGATATTTCAATGAAATCATATCTACTTACATGATTTGTAGATGAACAAAACAATCAAGAAGAAATCCATGTTAATCAGCAGCAGGCGTGGTGAATATTGGTTTGGAGCATACATAACAGGACTTCCTTGATAAATTAAGACGATATACGATAATTGAAAAAGGTTTTACACAATAAAACTTGTTTAACGTAACACAGGCAAGAAATAATATAATACGCACTGCAAATCACATGCTAGTTCGACTTTAAAGTCATGGTTGTGGCCTTTTTAGCTTCCAGCAAAAAGTCTTGAGAAAATGCTTTGTCATAATAGGGACCAGAACTCCTGGTCTTCAAAATAGAAATAGACTCCAGAGATTCATTGGACATGGATGACCTGAACTGTGTTCTATTTTTCTTCACAAGGCTGAAAACACGTTCACATTCTGCATTGCTATGGGGTATGGTGAGAATAGAGAGCATTACTCTAGAAATTCGGCTATACTTAAGAAGTCCATCGGCTCCACGAATTCTTGATATTTGTACCCAACTGGAATCACTTGCAGCATCTTGATGTGCAGCCAAAGTGTCATCTACCTGAAGAGCTGTAAACTGCCTCTGAAGCTCATTCACCACCTCATCGGTAGTTTCATTCTCTTCCTTGCATAACATGATAGGAAACTTTTCCAAGAAAAAACGAACGGAAGAAAACTGTGCATCTTCAATTCTGTCTAACCTAGCAACTTGAGCATTCTTTAGCACGTCATCCTTGAGTGGAAACTTGTTGATGATGTAGTCACAGGCAGTACAAAAGTAGTTTCTCACTGATGAAAAGAAAAGGGATTTATCTGTATCCTGGAGATCATTCACTATGTTCGAAGTTTGAATGCCAATAACTAACTCATCATCACTTCTTTGATTTTGAATCAAGTTGTACTCAACTTCAAGCAATGAGGAGCTTTTGACAATTTTGGGCTTAACAAACTTGGTGAACAGCTGCTTTAGCAAATCCATTAGAAGTTCTAATAACAAGTGAACTTGTGGGGAAGAAGTCTGAAGGGCAACATTCAATTTGTCAAATACAGGAATAGTCACATGAAGAAAAGTGCAAAAGGCCTTGTTCAAGTTTGAGGACAGGAACATAAACAATTTTTCCTCACGAGTTGTAGCAGAAGTCTTATTTTTTAGGATGGGTTTGTCACATTTGGAAGAATATGCTATTCTTTTAGGGGCATGTGTAGTAGCAGAATCAAGAATTCTCTTCTTCTGATACTCTTTGGATCCACTTTGTTCAACTTTAGGTATTCTGAAAGATGTCAAGCTTGTGGAAATGTTTTGGGTACATAATATTACTTCCTCCTTGAAGAAAGAAAGAAGAGGATCCCACTGGTCCAGTAGTCGATCCAAACATCTGCCTAAAGATAACCACCTAGTACATACATGCTTCAGAATTTTCTTTGCCTCCTTATTGTGCAAGTTCTGAAATTTCTGAAGGCGTTCTTTTCTCTTTACACTCTTCTCTAAGAAATAAAATATATCTACAAGGATCTCATCCACTTTAACTGGTAATCTTCCAGCACCTTTTTCAGCTGCTAGATTAATCAGGTGGCAAATGCACCCTATGTTGGCAATACCTGGTTGAACTTCCTTCAGAACTGCTGAAACCCCATTTTTGTGTCCTATCATAACAGGAGCATTGTCGGAGCAGAAAGCCACACAGTTTTCAATTGGTATATTATGAGAACTCAGCTGTGATAACATCAGGTTACCTATGTTTCGCCCTGTTGAGTCCCCGTCCAACGCTGGTATGGATAGCACAGTGCTCACTACTTTTTCCTGCCGAACATCATAGGATGTAACAACAATAGGATACAACTTGGCATTCGTATCATTGCTTCCATCCGTTGCCAAAGAAAATGGTCCGTTCTGAAGGCACTTAACAACTTCCGATGATGCATTTTTTGCCATTTTATTTACAATGCACGTCGTTTTCGTGCGACCACAACTATATTTCTTTGCAACTTCTGATGTGGGAAACATCTTCTTAAATAAAGCACCTGCATGATCAGCCGCACTTAAGGGCACATTGTGTTCCACCAAAAAGGAAGTAAACAGACACTCGGCCCTAATTACGTCACTGTCAACGTTACCAGCCTTGGCAAAAAAGGTGTTGATTTTCTTGCTATCTTCCTTCGATTTAACATAACTTATGTGTTTACCGCACTTCACATGATTACTTAAATCGTTTTTTCCACCATGTGCAATATTAATATCACACGCACATACCGTGCAAAAGGCAAATTTTTCTCCCTTTCTTGATTTTAGTATGCACGGAAAATCAACCGAGTATGATTCTTTAAATGTCTGGAAGTACTGTTTCTTGTTGTATTTGTTCATTCTCGATATCTACTAAAACACCGAAAGGAACCTGGATCACTAAACGTCACATAAAGTTATAACATAAATCACATAAAACACAGCCAACACTTCATTAAAACAAGTCAAAGCACACAAGTCAAATGAACACGACGCCAACCTCGTAAAGAAAGAATATGCACATGGTAGAGAAAATAAAACACACACGTGGAACGAATGTAATTAGTCCAAGGAATACAGGAAACTGCGAAGCACGAAGATATAGCACAAAAACTCGAACACTTCATTAAAATATGCCATAACCTTAAAATACGAAAACATTCAAGGAACGCCAACTTCGCGAACAATAAACAACTCACGTGGTCAAAGAATATTGTTTTAAATCGCAACGAGCGAACGTAGGGGAACAAAGAATTTGCGAAGCAGAGCGTGTCGACACCTAAGATTCACATGGAAGAACGGTTATCCCGGCTTCAAATTCAATTACAATGACGACACAAACATGACACGGTTAAAAGTACGAATCATATCAAAGAACGAGTTATCGACTATCGTGGACTTGCCTTCGACCCACGCAAACAATCGATTGTACTGAAGTGGGAGGGATTATCGAATGTTAATTATCGTTTCAAATTTTTGTCCGCGAAATCGTAAAATGACACCGTTCATCCGTAAAACCGTAAAATGCTGCAATTTCCGTAAATTTTACGGATAAACCGTAAAAGTTGGCAGGTATGAATCTCTCTTTAAAGTAGATTAAATTAATATTGACTTCTGAAAAAAAAAACAGTAATTGCGCATTACATATAACACCAAATATTTCTGTGCCGTAATCGCCCTGTCTTGTTAAGTTCCCGTTAACCATATTCTACTTGCGCAAGCAAGATGGCGTCACAGTGAAAGTGTAGTGAAATAGCAGCTAGTGTAAATATTTGATAAAAGTGGTAAAATATTATAACAGAGGCTTAAAATCTATAAAGTTACTTTCCTTAGATCAAGTGTAATACGGAATATTGATAGTATTTAGAAATTCTTGTTGATAATTTAATAAACTTAAACTAAGTTGTGGGAACGTGTATCCAAAGATTCGGTGACTTCTTCAATCACTGTTTGAACCAAGTAGAGCAGTGGTGCTTTTACGAGACTTCACCCGATTGGAAGATATACGTATTTCACATTCTTCTTTATTGGTAGGTTATTAGATTAATTCTATTAGGTAGTAATAATTAAATTAAATTTAGTGTAATTTGGTGTAAACATCTAGGCTCACTTAGATCTCTAGTATGACGACAGTCAACAGTGTTAGTATCTCGTCAGGTTGTGTAACCGTAACGGATTTATGCTCGTCGTGCAAAATAAAAGTAAAAAATGCAAATAAAATCATCACAAGATCTCAGGTAAAATTGAATGAGGAGAAAAGTGAAACCGATTGTCGTAATGTAGGCCTACCGCTACCGTCATGCGAATGTCATAACCTGAGAAACGAACTGTCCTCAAAAGACGAAATTATAAAGCTGCTAAAGGAAGATATTGCTAAGTTAATGGAAGAGTTGAATAAATTAAAAGGAAACAGAGGGGAAAGCAAGGAAACTTGGTCGACAGTGATTGCTGGTAAGGTAAGATTGAATAAGCCTAGGCCTATAAATGGAGTACATGTAACTGAAATTCCCGTCTCAAATTCATTTGGAGTGCTTGTCGAAGAAAATGATGACTTTCCTCAAGAAGAAAAGAAGAAAGTGATAAAGAGAAAATCCAGGAAGATGCGGATATTTGCGGATAGCCACGGGCGAGATGTAGCAGCAAGCGTTTTGGAGAGAAGCCGAGAAATGGAGGTCACTTCGACAGTGAAGCCAGGAGCTCAGATTGCAGAAGTCACGAACGGGATGATAGGAGAGTGTGCGTCCCTTACTGCAAAGGACTACGCAGTGATCATCGCTGGAGCAAACGACGTCTATAGAAATGAGAGTAAAAAGGTAATCAAAGATTTAAAGGGTACATTGCCATCCATGCAAAAAACAAATGTCATTATTGTAAACATTCCGCAGAGACACGATTTAATTCCCAAGTCATGTGTAAATATAGAAATAGAGGCTACAAATGGAAAAATTCATAAAATTTGTAAGAGTTTTCCAAATGTCCAAATTGTAGATGTAAGTAAATTAGACAGGAAGTTCCACACTCGGCATGGCCTACACTTAAATAGATTAGGAAAAGAGTATCTTAGTGATGAAATCTGCAAAATTGTAAATTCAAATGGTAAGAATAATTCGACAGTAATATCATTAGAGTGGAAGCAGGGAAACTGGTAGAAGAAGCCAAACGTGAGGTTTGGCATTCACATCTTTTGAAGTCAAATTTAACGGAGTGCAACAATGGTATTTCGGATTTGTCTAGCAACAATAATAATAACAATTATGATAATAATAATGTAAATAAATCACCAACACAAGCTTGCAAAAGTAACAAATTTAAAATTTACCACCAGAATGTCCAGTCTCTTTATAATAAAATTGATTACATAAATCTAATGCTTAAAAATGAACTTAAAGACATCTCAGCACTATGTATTTCAGAACATTGGCTGAAAGAGGAACAACTTGAATTAATTCAATTCCCAGGGTTTATACAAGCTAGTAAATACTCTAGATCTAATATTAGCCATGGTGGTACTTGCACCTTCTTAAGAAATAATTTAGATCATGAACAGATAACAGCTTATGATTATCTAATTATGGAACAGGATTTTGAATTCTCTGCCGTAAAAATTCAGCAGTTTAAGTTAATAATTGTATGCGTATACCGTTCTCCGTCAGGAAAGTTTCCTCTATTTATAGATAAACTAGAATTGTTACTCAATAACATGAGCAAAGTAAATTTCGATATAATAATTTGTGGGGATGTAAATGTGGATTTCTTAAAACTTGATAGAAATTGTGAATTATTAAACCAGTTACTAATTTCCTATGGACTGAAACCTACAGTAAATACACCAACAAGAATAACAAAATTTAGTAAAACCACTCCTGATCAAATTTTTATAAATACAGATAAATATCACCATTCAATAGAAGTCTATTGTCCGGGTTTTAGTGACCACCATGGACAAATACTGAGTTTTGAAGTATCCGAAGTAATCAATAATAATGATAATGGAGTAAAATCAAAGTGCAGGTCATTCACTGAAGCAAATGTTACATATTTCAATGACTTATTAAATAAGGAAACATGGTCAGAAATTTATGAACTAGAAAATGTAAATGATAAATTTAATGCATTTAACAGTACCCTAAAACACTATTTTGAAATAGCATTCCCCTTTAAACGAAGAACTGTTCAAAATAACAAAACTAGCAATTGGATAACAACAGGGATTATAAATTCATGTCAAAGAAAGAAATTTCTACACAAATTATATAAACAATACCACACAACACCTGACTTCAATTTATACTACAAAAAATACACTAGCATATTAAATAAGGTAATAAGACTAGCAAAGAAAATGCATAATGATAATTTTATTTCCCAATCATCTAATAAAAACAGGGCTATGTGGTCCGTAATAAAGAAAGAAACTGGAAAATATGCTAAAATACAAAGGAACATTACACTGACCAGAAATAATAAAGTGATTAATAATCCAGAGGAAATAGCAAACACTTTTAATGACTATTTTCTGGAAATTCCGCAAAAATTATTAAATAAATCACAGGTAAATACACTAAATTCTAATAATAAAATAAATATATGCAGTGATTCTTTATTTATAAATCATGTCACAAGTGAAGAGGTAAGAATAGTTATAAAAGAGCTAAAAAATAAATTCTGTGCTGGCATTGATGGCATCCCTGATGCAATTTTAAAGAAATGTGCCGAAAATATAATAAATCCACTTACGCACTTAATAAACAGTTCAATTCTCTCAGGAACTTACCCGGATATTTTGAAGTTATCAAAAGTAATTCCAGTGCACAAAAACGGTTCAAAAGATGAATTAGATAACTATCGTCCTATTACCTTACCAACTGGTATTGCAAAAATTGTGGAAAAAATTATGTATAAGAGACTGATAAGTTTCATAGAAAAAAATAAAATATTATCAAACTCACAACATGGATTTAGAACGGAAAAATCTACACAGACAGCAATTTACGAATGTAGTAATAGTATACTGAAATTAATTGACAATAAGGAACATGTAACTGGCCTATTCTTGGATTTATCGAAAGCATTTGATGTAGTTGACCATAAAATCCTCCTTACCAAACTAAATCAATATGGTGTTAGAGGTCTAGCTAATAAATGGATAGAGTCTTACTTAACAAGGCGTAAACAAATAGTAAGCTTGAGACACAAGGATGATGGAACCAAATTACTTAATGAAACATTGTCCAATGAGGGAATTATTGAATTTGGAGTACCCCAGGGATCGGTTTTGGGCCCACTACTCTTTCTTCTATATATCAATGATATAACACAGAACGTTCATTCACATAAGGAAATTTTGTTTGCGGACGATACAACACTCGTAATAAAAGGTGAAACTAAACAGGTCATACAGCAGTCTGCTGACTCCGTTACAGGAGAGTTAACCAAATGGTCACAAGATAATCGCCTCATAATAAACTATAAAAAGACAGTATGTCTAAATTTCCACACTATACAGAATAGGAATCCTGCGATGCCCAATATAACATTAAATGGTCATCAAATAGAAAATAAATCAGAAACAAAGTTTTTAGGACTATGGATACAACAAGACTTGAAATGGAATAAACATATACAATATCTGAATACTAAACTGAACTCGATGTGCTTTGCGTTACGTATTTTGAAAACCTGCACTAGCATGCACACATTAAGAAATACTTATTTTTCTTATTTCCATTCATACTTAAGATATGGGATCATATTTTGGGGTATGTCGCCAGATGTACTAAGCACGTTTAGGATACAAAAGAGAGGGATTAGAATTATGGCAAATGTAAACTCGAGAGAATCATGTAGACCTCTGTTTAAAGATTTAAACATTCTCCCACTGCCCTGCATATATATCTTTGAAAGTATTATGTTTTTTAAAAAGAATTTAATGAATAAAGATGTTTTTCTTAAAACAAACAATGATGTTCATAGGCATAACACAAGACAAAATCAAAACATTCATATTTCACACACACACACAAGCATATATCAAAAAGGAACTTTTCACACTGGAGTTAAATTATACAATAAACTACCCCAGTATATAAAACTGGCCCCAAAAATAAAAACCTTTGATAGAATGTTGAAAGCTTATCTGCAGTGCCATTGTTTTTACTCAGTAGTTGAATATTTTAGCATATAGGAGTGATGGAATCTATAACTATATTTTACTTTTTTAATTTAATTTTAATACCTAGCTGTATGTTGTTGTATTTATAGAATTAAGTTTTCATATTATGATAATAGAGTGAGGTGTAAATAGTTGTGCAATAAGATTGTATCTATTAAGATTTGCTATTATAATAAGTTATAAATAGTTATAATCTTAGTAATATATACCTGTTAGTTCTTTTATTTTATGCATGTAAATTCTGACGTGTCCTATATCAAAAATGTATTGAATGCATGTATTTGATCAAATGGAATTAATAAAAATCTATCTATCTATCTAACTTAATACTAGTTCTCAACACAGACCATTTCTCCTCACACAAATAATACCATTGTACAAATTATCTTAAATTACACACTTACAAATCTTACATGGCGAGGCCGTAAACAGAAATCACGTGTGCTGATATGTATGAGTTTCATGAAGGACTGTCTAGCATTCTGATGGCCCATCTTTTATCTCGTGGACGCCTTAAGCTAACAAGCCCTATTCAAGCGCTCCCCCATCTCTTGGAGATAAATGGGAACCCATCAGCGCTGCCAAAATGGCCTTGGTGCATCGAGACATTTTAGTGCTCAACAGCATCCGACAATCCCGTCATATTTCCCTGTACCTTAAAAACTCTCATTTACTTACATACTACCCCCCTGTGTGACTTCTGATACGCCTGCCTTAAGACCAGATCCTCCCACGCACCAAATACCACACTTACTCATTTGATAGGCTGGCTCGCCAGCTAAACCCACTCACTTTATGACACATATTTTCGTAGACTATGTATATTATACGTCCCGTATAATCTGTTTCCCTCACTATTCTCCAGCACATATGCTGTTTTGCCAATACGTTCGGAAACTATAAATGTTACTGCGTCACCTGCTTCCAACCTTGCAAGTGGCTCCCTTAAATGAACGTCATCACGTTGCTCTACCTAGCATATTTCTCAGTGTCTGTAACGATGCCCTGTTGCTACTGTCCACACATGCACATATTAAAATACCGTCCTCTGCTTTAACCACAGGATAATCCCTAGATAAATTAGTGTCCCTCGATAGCATGTCTGCAAGAATGTTATCTTTACCTTTAATATATTTTACTGTGAATTCGTATTCCTGCAGAGCAAGAATCCACCTACTAACTCTGTTAGAACGAGTTTACAAGTCCTCATATACAGTAATGCATGGTGATCTGTGTGGATCTCAAATTTCCCCCCTACTAAATACATTCTAAATTTCCCTAAACTGAAAACAATACCTAAAAGCTCTAACTCAGTAATCGTGTATCTTTTCTCTGCTGCAGTCAGTCCTCGCGAGGCTAAAGATACAATGCACAGATTACCCTCATCATCTTTCTGACATAATACTCCAGCAATGCCTATATGTGAAGCATCTGTCATAACCACATATTCCTTATCTTTTAACGGATATTTCAGCACTACAGCTTTCTCAAAACCTTCCTTCAGCGCTCTAAAAGCCTGATCATGCTTGGACTCCCATCTCCACCGAGTCCCACTTTTAAGCAATTCCCTGAATGGTTCTACCAACCCTGAGTATTTAAGAACGAACCTCCTGAAAAAGTTGCAAATTCCCAGGTAAGTTTTTAACTGTTTAACATTCTGTGGCACCTCTGCGTTAAGTATCTTATTAACCCTACTTTCTTCTGGTGTTACACCTCTACTCGACACTCTATGACCTAAAAATGTCACTTCTGACTGACAGAATGACGACTTAGACAGCTTCAAAGTGAACCCTGCCTGATCTAACTTCTGAAAAACTATATTTAAATGACATAGATGCTCCTCAAAACTGCGTGAACTAATTACCATATCATCAATGTAAATGGTTACAAACTCTCCTGTGTCATCCCCTAATGCGATGTTTAAAGCCCTAATTAAAGCTGCTGAACTACTCTTTAACCCATAAGGTGTTCTACAAAATTGATAAAGATTATATTTATGACTAAAAGCTGTAAATGGTCTATCTTCGTACATAAGTGGCACTTGCCAAAAACTGGAACTCAAATCTACACAAGTGAAATACTTCTTCCCCTCAAATGTTTGCATTAATTCCTCTATTGACATAGATTTCAGTTGATCTGAACTAATTCTACTGTTAACCAAACGAGCGTCTAAACAAATACGAACAGTGCCGTCGGTCTTGGGTACCGTGATCAAAGAATTAACATATGGACTGTTCGAGTGCTCAATAATCCCATCTTCAAGCATCTGATTAATTTGTGCCTCAACTGCACTCTGATAAGCGAAAGGTACAGGATATCTATGTCCTGTGAATACTGACCTATCAATAACGTTCAATGAATGTGTATAGCAATTGGTCATACCAATGCGATCCTCAAAAACTCTCCTATTACACCATAACACATCATAGAGCCGAACACACTGTTCATCCTCTATATTTCCCTGAAATGCAGCCTCACGTAACGAGTCCTCTAGACTTCCGTTCGTAATCACACTGCCCACAAAACATGGAGAACCCCGCTCTACGGCTGGCGATATCTCATTTAAAGTACAAATCACACCTACAATACTACTCCTCTGAATATGGTCATTGAACGCTACTTCTACTTGAGAATCTCCCCATTTAAATTTCAAACTCCCTACATCATAACATAAGTTACCAGACACTCTACTTAGCCACTCTGAACCCAAGATAACACTGAATACTAAATTTGGAATTACAAGGCAAATCTGCTTCTCTACATGATTATTAATTTTAATGTCTACTAAAACTTGCTTAGAAATTACTTTAGACCTCTTCCCAACAGCTGTGATAACAAAAGTGCTTTTAATTGGCATCTCCTCAAAATTTACTCCAGTTCCTTTCATTTTATCATAAAATGCACTACTTATGCAACTCTTCATACAACCACTATCAATTAAAACATCTGTGTACGCCTCGGACACGTTAAATTTAACTATGGGGCTCTTACTAACCACTTCCTGAATAATACCTTCATCATTTAGTTCATGTAATAATTCATTTCTTACATTTAGGTCATAGGGTTCCTGTATAATTGTATGGACAG
Organism: Meconema thalassinum; assembly: GCA_946902985.2. NCBI lineage: Eukaryota > Metazoa > Arthropoda > Insecta > Orthoptera > Tettigoniidae > Meconema > Meconema thalassinum. Next base: position 1,852,666,301 of record OX336388.2, read on the forward strand.
GGCATGCTACAGACTGAGATTCTGACCTTACTTCGCAGCCTGGTTCGCGTTTAAAGAACCGCTACAGCTGGCCGTAGTACTACTAACTACTGAACTGGTCTGGATGTTCTGGGCTGTGTTGTCATTGTTTTGCTGTATATTACTACCACTAGGCTGTCCTCTTCCTTGACCCCTATTCTGGTTGTAATTATTGTCATTATAATTTCTCCCTTGATTTCCCCTGAAATCATTGTTTCTCCCTTGATTTCCCCTGTAATCATTGTTCCTCCCTTGATTTCCCCTGAAATCATTGTTCCTCCCTTGATACTGATTACCATAGCCATTTCCTCTGTTCTGATTTAGCTGATTATTATTATTTCTATTTTGAGCGTTGGCCCCTTCGCCACCGTTCCCTTGAACTTCCTGATGCCTGGCTTCATTAGGTCTATTATTATTATTACCCTGGTTCTGATTGAAATTGTCATCATAACCCCCTCTCCCTAGTGCATCAAATGTGCTTAACAAATTTTCTACTTGTGATATAGTCTTTACATTCTGGATACAAGCAGCCTCCTTGATCCTATAGGGAAAGTGCCTAAGTAGCAACCTTACCACATCACTTTCCTCCTTCAAGCCATCCAGATATTTACACACTAATACCTGCCCTAAAAAGTATTCGGTCATGGTGGAGCTTCCTTTAGGGTTATATTTACCACACACTACTCCCTCACGATGCTGCGACTGAATAACCTCATTCCAGAACTTTTCACAGAATTTCATTTTAAAATCATTAATATCAGTAAACTTGTCTCTGTAGACAGCAAACCAATTCCTCGTTTCCCCCACAAACACTTGTTCTAAAATTTCAACTACCTGGCACCACTCAATACTACCATTTTCCAACCTCTCCCCGAATTTATTTTCTATAGTGTTCATGAACTCCATTGGGCACCCCTGTCGATTGCTGAACTTACCCAGTTCTACCTCCCTGTGTGTGCTATTCACAAAAACTGGCCTATTCTGACTATTTTCTTGCCTGATCCTAGCTTTTAATTTTAATTCTAATTCTGCGATTTTCTCCTCAGCCTTCCTCTCAATACTGTTTACTGTTAATTTAATGTTTCCTTCTGATTCTTCTACTTTATCATATAGCTTTGCTTGTTTCTCCTCAATCTTGCTAATGCTTTCCCTATTACTCTCTCTTAAATCATTTACTTCTGCAACTACTTGTGAGTGGACTTTCTCAATTCTACCCCCCAGCTGTTCCTTAACCTCTTTAGTAGCTACCTGAATTTTGTCAATTTCTCCCCCCAATTGCTTTTTGACCTGCTGTGTTTCCAGTTGCACTAGTTCTTTTAAATTTTCAGCCTGTGTACTGATTCTAATTTCCAACTCCTCCTGTACTTTTCCTAATTTTCTGTCTACATCTGCAATAATCTCTTTAGCCTTTTCTTCCATCACCCCCCTGATCTCACCTCTAATCAATTCGAATTTGTCACTCATTTCCCCACTGTTTTGTTCTAATTTAGCATTTAAAGTTTCAGTACTCTCTCTATTTTCCTTACTGTTTTGTTCTAATCTGGCGTTTAAAGTTTCATTACTCTCTCTATTTTCCCTACTGTTTTGTTCTAATTTTGCATTATTCTGTTCTAATTTTGCATTATTCTGTTCTAATTTTGCATTTAAAGCTTCTGTACTTTCTTTATTTTCCCTACTGTTTTGTTCTAATTTTGCATTATTCTGTTCTAATTTTGCATTTAAAGCATCACTACTAACTTTGTTCTGATACATGAACTCGAGAAGTAAAGTTTTTAATTCTGGTTGGCCGCCTACACTCCCTGTTTCAGTATCGGGATTTACCTCCGCTACCCCGGTACTACCATCACTCGACATACTGCTCGTATCATCATTCTCCAGTTGATGACCACTACGTAACCTCATCTGTCTTTCTTTCTCATCCCCCATAATGATATACACTGATAAAGACAAATAACCCCCAAAATACAGGCACAGAAATATATACCCTTCTCCTTCCACAAATGTTATTAGGTTTTCAGCCCCAAGTTGTCGGCGACAAATGAGACGTTTTGCTAGCTCCTAACTGTTGGGTGAGAAATGTAACTGTTTACCTTTGCCTAAGCTATGTTGTTTTAATGGGCGCCAAGACCTCAATGCAATGTTGAAATCTAAATTTGTATTTAACAACGTCTAGCTCTGGCAGAACACCTTCAAGACTCTATTCACTCAGATCGTGGTATGATTTGATCATTAACCCAACAAACAATTGTATCAGGAGAAGGAATTGGTCTATATCTAATGCTACCTACTGAAAGCAAAGATTGCATTGTAAAAGAAATGAATTTATTATATAAAACAAGTATAGCAAAATTAATAAAAATAATAAGTATAAAATTTAAATTGGAGCGTTGTGATTTGAATATTACCGATAGAAAATTACGTGAAAACGGAGTCTGATAAATTGATTTTACTCTTATTTCCAAGCTATGAAGTTACTGAATTATGAAATATAAAACAAAGAAAAATGAGAGATTGCGTATTTCCGCGTCATTTGCGCTTACCACTGGAAATTGCCAAAGCATTTCCCTCGTTCTTGATGATGTTGTGAGCTTCCCACAGTCTCCTGGACGTCGTCATCTCCGTCGAAATTTGATGATATTCTCGTAGATTAGATAATTCTATGGTCCGTACCTCGGACCCAAACACTCGTACAACCAAGTTTTACAAAAGTTCGTCGCTAACTCCACTGAACATCGGAGCGACTCGCACGCGCATCCATACTCCTCAAGTATTTCACAGATAGTCCCTAACTCCACTGAACATCGGAGCGACTCGCACGCGCATCCATACTCCTCAAGTATTTCACAGATAGTCCTCGTTTCACGGCGCGTCGAACGATATATCCACACGTTGGCTCCCCCACCATGGTACCGACATCTGGCTTACGTCGTCCTCACTGATTGGCTGCACCCTACGCGCTAGATCCCCACTCCTTCCTCATTACACTCCGCGGGAGGGAGAAGTCGATTTCCGTTTCAACAATTCGCCTTTTCTTGACGATGCGACCCAAGATTGCGTCATGCTTCTCGACAAGAATCAGCGTGTACTTGAAATCCCAGTGAGTCATCTCTCTCAAATACCCTAACTGACAAAACTCCGTAAAATTCCGTAATCAGATAATTTTCTATGATATCGTCGTTCGTAATAATTTGCTTGATAGCGTTTTCTAAGACATAGAAAACCTATCTGAATGCTAATAATTTTTATAAAATGCTCCGAAAATACCTTAATAATAATTATAATAAATTAATAATAATAATAAATTACCATGAAAAATTGTCTTGGCTGAACAATTTGCCGCGTAAATAAATATAGAATGGCTTCCTACTGACTTATGCCAGTTGCATAAAACCCCTCGAAAAACACGTTACAAGTCGTCTATCAGTATAATTTTTATTTTCTCCTTAATGAGGACATAGTGAAGTCCTAACACTGAAATTCATGATACATTTTGCTTCTAGAAGACGTTAGTATTTATTTTATTTGAGTAACAAATTTTTATTTTTAAACTTGTGATTTGATGAATTGTTATTGGACATTGTTTATTTGTGTAGTCCTTTTGAATAAATGTTAGCAGGCACTGGTTAGTTGGACTGTTCCTTTTTATAGAACTTTGCGTTCTCTTCATTTAATAATAAATTAGCTGCGGTGGTACTACTAGTTAGGTACTGGCGCCCACATTTTAAACCGTTCACCCTCGAGATTCAGAGAATCTCGTCCTTCGATACTTTGTTATAGGATTTGTACGTAACTAGGTAGTAGTACTATCATATTTTTATAAATATCTTTGTACCGAGAGGTTTCTAGCAAACCATCTAGCAGGGATTTGCTGGTTTATCTAGCTGGGTATCAGCATCCCTTGCGATCCTTTCCATCTTTTGGATAATAGGTGGTGGTGAATTTCGGGTACAGTATGCACTATGCGCGCGATTTCAATACTACAGAAGGGGGCCATGGCGCGCCACAAGCTCGGCCATGGCCACCACAGCAGCGAATAACAAAACTGCCACTTGCTGTTCTTACTTTATATGAAAGACCCTGTATATATAATTATATACATACAGATCCTCCGTTGTTAGAGACATCACTTGTATAAACAGATTGTACCAAAATATATAGGCTCTACAAACTTTCTTTTTGCTCACTAAAAAGAGATTAAATTTCAGTTAGTAGCTTTCAATTATACAAAGTCATTATCTTTGTGCACCCCGGTAAACACGGCAAGCTAAGCCGACGTTGACTGGCGCGGATCGCGGGCGCGCGTGCACCGTTCAGTCAGTGGTTGGCACGCACTTTTACACTTTTACCAAATGATGATGATGATGATAATTGTTGTTTTAAGGGGCCTAACATCAAGGTTATCGGCCCAAACACTTTTACCAAACATGATCAATAATGTATACTTACAGTGCTCATAGTCGATGCTCAAAATGTCCTCCCTCTCTTGTAACAAACATATGACATCTTCTGATGAAGGAATGGACAACAATCTCATCTGATTTTTGTTCTGTAAGAACACAACGTTGGCTGTTAACTTTTTTATTATTTACAGAGCTTGTTTTCTTGAATCGTTTAGCAAGCCTCCTAATTGTACTGGCATTAGGCCAGGGCCCTATTTCATAAAACTCGACAGGTCCGACAATTGTGACAATTTGACATAATTGTCAACATGTCGCGACACTTCTATCTGACAATATGTCATTGTGTGACAGGAGAAATATTGTAAAACTTACGCCTGTCACAGAGCCCTTTTCATAACCTTGACAAATTGTCAAATGCACCTGTCGAGGTTATGTACACTTCGATAGTTCCATGAATCGATAATGTACAATAACTATCGATTCACATGAACTGTTCCGAACTGTTCAACGCGAGATAATCATAAAGGATTTACTATTTATTAAAACATTCATTTATTTGAAGAAACACGCACAAACTGTGCAAAATTACTATATATTTACATACTTGACTGCAGAAATATGATTATCATTACAGCTTCTAATAATACATTACAGGTCAACCATTTATCTTTCTGACAATCACGAATAGCCTATAAGGTAAATGCACCAATGGTCGTCATGTTAAGACAGATTTAGTCAAGAAAATATATACACCTTATACATTTTGGTAAATGTAATCAACAAAAGCACTGTACCTAACCTCAAAAAAACTCTACTCAAACACTAGGAAACTCTCAATATCGAAAATATTCGTTTTAGAAAAAATTACGTATTAAAAAAAAAAGTGTTTTTGCCCCAGTCCTCGGCACGATGTCTTTGGATTTTTCCTTGTCTGCTGTTTATACTGCATTTCTGTCAATTGTTGCGTAAGACACTGATTCATCGACTAGGAGGCTAACATTTATGAATAATACAGTAGGCCTACCAGTAAGCCTCCGTGGCTTAGGCGGAAGCACGCCGGCCTCTCACCGCTGGGTCCGTGGTTCAAATCCCGGTCACGCCATGTGAGATCTGTGCTGGACAAAACGGAGGCAGACAGGTTTTTCTCTGGGTACTCCGGTTTTCCCTGCCAAAATTTCATTCCAGCAACACTCTCCACTATCATTTCATTTCATCTGTCATTCATTTAATCATTGCCCCAGAGTAGTGCGACAGGCCTCGGCAGCCGGCACAGTTCATATCCTCGCCGCTAGATGGGGGCTTCATTCATTCCATTCCTGACCCGGTTGGAGACTGGAAGCAGGCTGTGGATTTTCATTTTCACAGTAGGTCTACCAGTAGTTGAAATGAAAATCCACAGCCTGCTTCCAGTCTCCGACCGGGTCAGGAATGGAATGAATGAAGCCCCCATCTAGCGGCGAGGATATGAACTGTGCCGGCTGCCGAGGCCTGACGCACTCCTCTGGGGCAATGATTAAATGAATGACAGATGAAATGAAATGATAGTGGAGAGTGTTGCTGGAATGAAATTTTTACAGGGAAAACCGGAGTACCCGGAGAAAAACCTGTCAGCCTCCGTTTTGTCCAGCACAGATCTCACATGGAGTGACCGGGATTTGAACCACGTGCCCAGCGGTGAGAGGCGGCGTGCTGCCGCCTAAGCCACGGAGGCTTACGTCTACCAGTAATTATGTTTTTTTAATAAATAAATATTTCAACAACAAAAAAAAAAGACGGAATCGGGAAGCGGGAATGGTGGGTAGAAGACATACGGGCATGAAAATATCGTAATTCTGCTCTAAACACATTTATTATAAGTTATTTTTGTATTAACTTAAAGTGCATTAGAAATAGAATAATAATATTAATAATAATTGAAATTCGAACAATATAACCACAAGAACGTGTATTGATATAGGCTTCCCCGACCGGTGTTCAATAGCGAATGGTAATTTTCCGGGCTGTTTTGCCGTGATCTTCTTTATTTTTTTTTCTACGGGGGCTGGGAGGCGTAGTCGCATAAAAAGTGAGACAGACCATGGCATAACATAACGTCTGCGTTGAACAATCACCGAGGGTCTGACAAGATAAGAGTGTAAGTTGTTTTCCACCAAATAACGGTAGGTTTTAATTTGATGTTCTGTAATATTGCAGTACGGTTTGCTGTCAAATTTATGAATAATAATCGAAATATCACTTTAATAATGTACTACTACCTTAGGCCTACTGTACGAATGAAAATCCCCAGAAAGAAATCCTACGTACTGTATGTCACTGATCTTAATCACACTCTACTACTCCCGCCGCTTTTTAATCGCTCCATTCTAACGATTCTAACAATACTGTAGGCTATTAATGTAACGGGAAACTTCCAAACGCACCGAAATACGAAAAGATAGGTTATGGTAATAATCGACATGTAACAAGGCGTCTGTCGAGTTTTTTATGACAATTTGACAATTTTACAACAGCGGCTGACATATTCATTAGTTCATAAAGAAAAACTGGTGACATACGTGACATATTTGTCAGATTTCTACCTGTCGGCATTACAACTTTATGAAACAGATTTCTGACAATATGTCACGACAATTTACAAAATTGTCACGACATATTTGTCGAATTGTCATGCTTTGAGAAACGGAAACTTGTCGAACTATCGAATTGTCAGACATTTTATGTCATCCGACATATGTCGACTTGTCGAGTTTTATGAAATAGGGCCCAGGTCTTCCTGGAAACCTGATTCGAAATTTTCGTCTTGTTTCAGAACAAGACTTTCTGCTTTTCATATACGAATTATGGATATACACACATTCGCACAATGTGAATTGTGTCTAGACATGACCAACAATCACAGTAATCACAGTACTCACTAAACGTGCAACACTAACGTCTAAGTTTTGCTGATACACGTCCATATGAATGACAAAACCCTATGAACTAACGATATGAGTGAGCGGAGCGGGGTATTGCAAGGTCCACTCGCTCCGCACCTGGCCAGCCAAATGATGCCATAGTTTGCCGCGATTACCGGGGCGCACAAAGATAATGAAATGACCCTGTACAAAAGCAACACTATCGGTGAAGGAAAAGATTCCCACCGTAGAGGAAAAAGATTCCCACTTACATTCACAGTCCTCTTTAGCTTCCTTCCCACTACGTCCCAATTTCAAGCTGCGACGCTTGAACGAACCTGTAGTGGCTCCTGCAGTTCCACGCCGTAAAAGAATTGGACGTCCTTGTGGAGGTGGTCGCCGGCCCTTCTTTTCTTCATTGTGACCCTCTTCTCCCTGTAACAAATAGTTTCACAATTCCCTATCATTAATATTAACATCTTATTCTTTTCTGTTGTTCAAGAGTTGTAAATTTGACCACTGTCAAAATTTGAACCCCAATCTCCTGCCATCTGGGCAGGTGAACTGAACCAGTTACACCAATACGGACACCTCACAACCATACCACATTTTAAAGTTCTACATGGAGAGGAGCTGTGTTGTGGCTTCTGTAATGATGTAGGGATATCCATGATCTAGCCGAAGACTAGAAGTCTGAAACTGACTTGGGGTTTTAGAATCAGGGAAATGTCTTTTGGAAGATTCGGGTTTGATACCTGCCTCTTCAGAGAAATGTAATTCTGATGTAAGTGTTGAATGGGTTACACTCTGCTTCATGAGGTAAAACTGAGAAGAGGTGGATTCGATTTCCAGCTCAGCCATCTTACAAATGGCTTTCCTTGGTTTCCCACTTCTATTTCAAGTAAATGCCAGAATGGTCCCTAACGTCTTCCTTCCCAATCCTAGCCTCAATCACAGATACCACAATAACACAGGTTATCAGATAACACTTTATACACACACCCAGGGCTGGCCATTGTCCAGGCGCTGAATGAAAGAACATTCTTATATAGTGAGAATACAGCGTGTCCCTAAAATCCGGTAACACTTTTCTTAAATTATTACACACAAACTTCAAATAATACATCTTTCCTATATATGGCATATTAAAAAGGAACTCAAATGGTTTTGTTAGATATTACCGCCAATGTTCGTAGTTCCCATATTCGCCTCAGTTAGCGCTATTGGCCACATTTGTAAAGATGGCGACTTCTGGCGGAGAGCAGGCTTTCTGTGTGTTGGATTTCTACACGAATAAGAGTGCTACAGATGTTCAACGGAAGTTTAGGACTAAGTACTGTAAAGCGGCACCAAGCAGGAAGTCTATTATCGCCTGGTATGACAGGTTTGTGCGTTCTGGTTGCTTGTGTGTTACGAAACGTAGTGGCCGACCAACAGTGAGTGCAGAGACCGTTAACCGTGTGAATGAGGCATTCGTATGAAGTCCGAAAAAATCTGTTTGTAGAGCATCCCGCGAGCTGCAAATACCACGTACGACAGTTTGGAAGACACTACGTAGGTGACTGTGCATGAAGCCGTACAAATTACAGCTCTTGCAAGAGTTGAAAGGGAATGACAAACAACAGTGTTATGAGTTTTGTATCAGAGTGCAACAATGGATGGCAGACGATGACGACTTCCAAAATCGCATAATTTTTAGTGACGAAGCGACTTTCTACACAAATGGTAAAGTCAACAGGCATAACTGTTGTGTGTGGGGGACCGCAAATCCTCACAAATTCCTCGAATATCAGCGTGATTCACCTAAGGTGAACGTTTTCTGTGCGATGTCATCGCATAAACTTTACGGACCACTCTTCTTCGCCGAAAACACTGTAAATGGGCACTCATACCTGGATATGATACAGCAGTGGTTGTTCCCACAATTGCAGGAAGATTCCGACAATTTCCTGTTCCAGCAAGTCGGGGCCCCACACCATTACCATTCTGATGTCCGTGATTTTATGAACAACAGGTTACCTCAGTGCTGGTTTGGACGAGCAGGGAATAATGATAACTGTTTTGACAAGTGGCCTCCAAGATCTCCAGATCTCACTCCCTGTGATTTCTTCTTATAGGGGTATATCAAAGACTGCGTGTATGTGCAACCTTTGCCACAAAATCTCGAGGAACTCAAGCGTAGGATTCAAGACGCTGCCACCACTGTATCGGCTGATATGCTCCAAAAAGTGTGGCAAGAGTTCGATTACCGTGTAGATATTTGCCGAGTTGCACGTAGTGCCCATATCGAGTGTATGTGAAATCAAACAATGAAAAGAAAACCATTTGAGTTCCTCTTTTAATATCACGAATATTGTATACGAATTCTGTACAATTTGTAGTTTTTGCGTAAAAGGTTAATAAATGTGTTAAGAAAAGTGTCAGTGTGAAATCAAACTATGAAAGCAAAACCATTTGAGTTCCCCTTTAATATGACATATATAGGAAAGCTGTATCATTTGCAGTTTTTGTGCAATAAATTAAGAAAAGTGTTACCGGACTTTAGGGACACCCTGTACATAAGTGTTAGTTTTAATGTAAATCTTTATTTATCAAGTGAGAAATACAATACAAAATACAAATCATATTTTGAGATGCTTGTCATACGTCACGCGAACACGCACAGACTTTGCACTGACTCGTCTTTTGTTCTCTTCTTTATTGTAGGCTACATGTCTATTTCTCCAGGTGGCGCTACTGTGCTATTTTAGGTAGATTTCTTCAGAAAGCTAACTATTGCAATGGGTCCCATGTTTCGACTTCCGGAAAATTTCGACATATCTTCGCGTTTCACATCCCCCAGACCCCAAAACCACCGTCAGTTCAAAAGTTTATATATAATTTATGTATATATGTATATATATATCAGTTTCTTGTGGACACGATAACTGCCGTAATTTTGCACCAATCACTTTGAATCTTTTACATAACATGTATCCCTATAAAATCTCGGTCGAGTTCGTTAATGGGCAAAATCGGTCAAAGGGGGTAAAAATGGGGGGCTTTTTTCGAAAAAGTGAAATATCGCTATAACTCTCTTAATACATGAAATATCGAATCCCTTCAAAGTTCATAATATGTGTCGGATAAGTACCAAAATTTTATGTCAAATAAGTTTTTTGATAGCACCAACCATTGACCAAAGGGGTGGAAAAAGTGGGTTTTTCGGGAAACATTAATCATATCTCTGTTAATAGGCACAATATCAAAACCGCACAAAATTGACAATATTCCTCCAATAATTACCTAAAACTTTTGTCTGAAAGAATTTTTGATATGACCCACCATTACGCCACGGGGTGAACAAAATGATTTAAATTATAAGAAAATGCCAAGTGCCAAGAGAGGTTGCCATGACAACTTTACTTTTAATTGATAAGGGATGACCATCAGCAGTTGCTATGACAACGCCACTGCACGAGATCACATTCAGTTTTCGTATGTCAGTGGGAAGCGACTTCGGTATCGGAACTGGTAGCATGCTGAACTTCTATGCCCAAGGTCGCGGGTTCAAACCCGGCTTAAGTCGTCGGATTTACTAAGAGCGCTAAAAACCTGAGTTTGCTTTCCTTCGGAGGGGAAGTTCCAACGTTCGTTGCGAGTTGCTGATTGAGGTGGCATCTAGTAGCCAAGTTCACAGCTAGGTGTCGTTGACGGCAGTATTTTAGGTAGATTTCATTAGAAAGCTAACTATTGCAATGGGTACCATGTTTCGATTTCCGGAAAATTTCGACATATCTTCGCGTTTCACATCCCCCAGACCCCAAAACCACCGTCAGTTCAAAAGTGTATATATAATTTATGTAATATATGTATATATATGTATATCAGTTTCTTGTGGACACGATAACTGCCGTAATTTTGCACCAATCACTTTGAATTTTTTACCGAATATGTATACCCATAAAATGTCGGACGAGTTCGTTACTGGGCTAAATCGGTCGAAGGGGATGCAAATGGGGGACTTTTTTTTTTCGAAAAAATGAAATATTGCTATAACTCTCTTAATATGTGAAATATCGAATCCGTTCAAAGTTCATACTATGGGTCGGATAAAGCTCAGAAATTTATGTTTGAAACGTTTTTTTGATAGCACCAACCATTGACCAAAGGGGTGGGAAAAAGTGTTTTTTTCGGGAAACATTAATCATATCTCTGTTAATAGGCACAATATCAAAACCGTACAAAATGGACAATATTCCCCTAATAATTACCTAAAACTTTTGTCTGAAATAATTTTTGATATGAGCCACCATTACGCCATGGGATGAGAAAAATGATTTCGGAATTGTAAGAAAATGCCAAGAGCTATCAGTGGTTGACATGGCAACACTACTAAATTGATGAGGGATGAGCCATCAGACGTTGCCATGACAACGCACTTGCGCGAGATCAGATTCAGATTTCCATCTGACTAAGTGTGATGCGGCTTCGGTGACTTAACTGGTAGCATGCTGAACTCCTATGCCCAAGGTCGCGGGTTCAAAGTCGGTCAAAGTCGTCAGATTTTCTAAGAGCGCTAAAAATCCCTCAGTATGCTTTCCTTTGGAGGGGAAGTTCCAACGTTCGTTGCGAGTTGCTGATTGCGGTGGCATCTAGTAGCCAAGTTCAGAGCTAGGTGTCGTTGACGGTAGTATCTGGTAGCAACATTAGGAACTACTGCTTGAAATTGAGCGTCTGCATTCCTTACCTGAATTACAGACTAATACAGCTATCACAATTCACACCGTTTGTTGTTGTTTGAGTCTTCAGTCTTTTGACTGGTTTGATGCAGCTCTCCATGCCTCCCTGTCCTGAGCTAATCGTTTCATCTCTACATAGCTACCACACCCTACATCCGAGGCAATCTGTTTAACATATTCTAACCTTGGTCTACCCCTACAGTTCTTGTCCTCGACCCTTCCTTCCATAACTAAGCTTGCTATTCCTGGGTGTCTTAGTATGTGTCCTACCAACCTATCTCTTCTCTTCATTAGCAGTCGCCAGAAACATCTCTCCTCTCCCACTCGTCTTAATACCTCTTTGTTTGTAACCCTATATACCCATCTGATCTTCATCATTCTCCTGTAGCACCACATTTCAAATGCTTCAATTCTCCTCTTTTCTGCTGCACCAATAGTCCAAGTTTCACTTCCATAGAGCGCCACGCTCCAGACAAAGGCTTTCAAAAATGACTTCCTAATACCTAAATCTATATTCGATGTCAGCAGATTCCTTTTTTGTAGAAATGCTTTTCTTGCCTGAGCCAACCTACTTTTTATATTCTCTTTGCTTCGTCCATCACTGGTTATTCTGCTTCCTAAGTAACAGAAATCTCCTACTTCCTTCAGCTTTTCACCTGCCAATTTGATCTCCATAGAGGTTTCTGATTTATTTCGGCTGCATTCCAGTATTTTTGTTTTACATTTATTAACTTTCATCATGAATTCTTTCCGTAAGACGGAGTCCATACCATTCAAAAACTCATTCAAATCCTCAGGCTTGTTGGCCAAGATGACGATGTCATCAGCAAATCTCAGAGTTGAAATTATTTCTCCTTGAATCTTCACTCCAACTTTAAATTTTTCTCTAATTTCCTTCATTGCTTGTTCAATGTAAAGATTGAAAAGTATGGGTGATAAGTTGCAGCCTTGCCTTACACCTTTCTGAATACCAGCTTCTCTCTCATGTCCTTCAACTCGAATGACTGCTGTCTGGTTTCTGTATAGATTGTATATCACCCTCCTATCCCTGTACTTTATTCCAATCGATTTCAAAATGTCAAACAATTTAGTCCAATCAACGTTATCAAAAGCCTTTTCTAAGTCTACAAAAGCCATGAACGTTCTCTTATCTTTCCTTATTCTACCTTCCAAAATCAGCCTAAGACTTAGTACAGCTTCCCTTGTTCCTACATTTCTCCTGAAACCAAACTGGTCTTCACCCAACTCCGTTTCTATCTGGCTCTCAATCCTCTTGTAAATTATTCTAGACAGGATCTTTGAAGCATGAGTAATCAAGCTGATTGTACGATAATCTTCACATCTGTCAGCTCCCACTTTCTTTGGTATAGGGATGATTACATTCTTCTTGAAATCAGGGGGTACCTCACCTGTCTCATAAATCCTACACACCAAGTGAAATAACCTGATCAGACCTTCCTCTCCTATGCAGCGTAGCAACTCAATCGGTATATCATCTATGCCTGGTGCTTTGTTCCTGCTTAAGTCTTCCAAAGCTCTATCAAATTCTGATCTCAATATTAAATCTCCTTTCGCATCCTCATCAATTTCCTCCTCCCTTTCCATTACATGATTCTCAATCTCCTTTCCCTTATACAAACTCTCTATGTAAGCTTTCCATCTCTCAACCTTTTCTTCCCTATCTGTTAGAGGCTTTCCATTTGTGTCCTTAATATTACAGCACGTAGTCTTCTTTTCCCCAAAAATATTCTTAATCCTTCGATAAGCTGTGTCTACTTTTCCTAATTTCAGACAATTTTCTATACCAGCACATTTCTCTTTCAACCATTCTTCTTTCGCTTCCTTGCACTTCTTGTTAACCTCATTTCTCAGACGTCTGTATTCTGCTTTCCCCTTTTCATCTCTTACATTCTTGTGCTTCCGCCTTTCATCCATCAATTCGAGTATATCCTGAGTGATCCACGGTTTTCTACCTATTCTCTCCTTCCTACCAATGTTTTCTTCTGCGGATTTTGTTATTTCATTCCTCAAAAGTGCCCATTCGTCTGCAATTGAAGTTTGTTTAGGGTTTTTCATTAGTCCTTCCTTTATACTCTTCTTGAATCTTTCGTTTACATCCTTCTCTTTCAGTCTGTCTATTGCCCACCTTTTTGGCTTTTGACTTTTCTTCAGTTTCTTCAACTTTAATCTGCATTTCATTACAACCAGATTGTGGTCAGAGTTTATGTCAGCACCAGGATATGTTTTACAATCCAAAATCTGGTTTCGAAACCTCTGCTTGACCATAATGAAGTCGATTTGGTAACGCCCTGTATCTCCTGGTCTCATCCATGTGTATATTCTTCTATTGTGGTTATTGAATAAGGTGTTAGCTATGACCAACTCATGCTCAGTGCAGAATTCTACCAGCCTGCTTCCTCGATCATTCCTTTCACCTAATCCGAAATCGCATATAGACTTGTACCACTGTGGTGCAGGTAGGTTTAGTATTTATTTTTGCTACAATAATCCGTTCACTATATTGCTCATAATATTCCACCCGCTGTCCAAGTTTCCTACTCAATATGAGGCCAACCCCTGCTTGGCCATTGTTTGATTTAGTGCTAATGACCCTATAGTCTCCTGACCAAAAGTCCTGTTCTTCCTGCCAGCGCATTTCACTAATCCCAACCAAATCCAACCTCAACCTATCCATTTCCCTTTCTAAGTTTTCTAACCTTCCATTTCCTAGCAGACTTCTAACATTCCACGCTCCGATCCGTAGAATGTCAGAGTTCCTCTTTGTCACTTCTGTGATGTTAACCCCCTCTCGAGTAGTCCCCACCCGGAGATCCGAACGGGGGACTAGTTTACCTCCGGATTGAAATTTTACAAGGGAGGAGGCCATCATCACATGTATTTATGCATAGAGAGGTGCATATCCTCGGGAATAGCAAACGGCTGTAGTTTCCCCTTGCTTTCAGCCGTGCAGCAGGACGCAGTGTAGCCATTATTTGGCTTATATTATCAATATCTTAACCGTCTATAAGACTAGTAAAGAATTGATTTATTCTGAAAGGCTGCTACTCCCTTTCAGAATATGTAAAGAGCAATTCTACTAACAAAAATACTAATCTTCTACTGTACTAACAATTAAATACCAAAATTCTACTAACGAAAAAATACTAAAGTTCCACCAACAACAAATACTACCAATAAAACAGTCTGTCACCAGACACACTCACATGCAATCACACATCACAGTCTACTGAAACAATGAACTATAACTAATAAACAATGCAACTGTTACCAGACACACTCACACACCACAGTCTAATAGAACAATGACATATATCTAATAGACAAACTAACTACCTACTTACAACTACAACTAACTACATACTTACTGTACTGTTATTTGAATTGACAATATTTACAAAATGCAATTTAGATAGAAAATACTTACAGGAAGAGAGCAAAGATAATGCCAATGGTTATCCTTCGTATAGGAGAAGAAATAATGGAACGTGATAAAATGTTAACACAAAAACACACCAAAACCACTCACACACCAAATCACCCTAAAAGCCCTTCAAAAAGCTAAAAAAAATCATGGTAGGCACTCATTACAAAACCCTTGAAGGTTTTAATTTCTTGAGGTTTTCGCATTTCAGTTCCTGATGTTATCTCCGAAACCCCTGGTCAAGGGCTTCCACTCCCAACCGGAAAGAAACGACGCCAGGAGCAAGAAAATTTGAATAATGAAAAGAATTTGGAAAATCATCCCTACTCACTTGCAAAACCCACGCAAATCGCGGCAAGAGTCAAACAAGAGTCGTGTAGTGCTAGATGGAGACTGTGCTACACCGAGTTGGCATGCTTAGTTTACCCCTCATTTCCACTACTTCGTACAGTCTTGCTTGCTACTTCCTGCGCTGGCATGCCAACTCAGTGTAGCACAGTCTCCATCTAGCACAGAAATTACTTACTGTGTATAGCCTACATAATATGAAAAGTCTCAATTACAAATTTTATGTTCAAGCAACAATTTTATTTTAAAAGGACATTGCAAAATAATAATAATAATTAATAACCATAGGGAGCGTGATGGCGCAGTGGCTTAGCTTCTCGCCTTTCACCCGGACGGCCGGGGTTCGAATCCCGGTGACAGCGGGGTGGAATTTTCGCCTGGAAAATCACTTGGCGCAGGAAGGGCATCCGGCCTTAAATCCCCGGCCAAAACCAAAATGAGCCTTGTTGGCTCCGGCGACCCCAATTAATTGGGAATAGCCGAAGAAAAGTTAGTTTGTAATAACCATAAAATTTTAATTTTGCCCTGTGACTTTCTAGTTGTTTAATGTTGGTGGAAGTTTATTTGCCATGGTTAAACATAAGTTATTAGAATATGATACAAAATAATTTTTATAACACTTATTTTACAGGTATTTCAATTCAAAACTTGTTGGTCGCTGCGGAAACATTCGGACGATTCTTGTTCAACGCACATCATTTTCAGAATCTCCATTTATTGGCCACATTTTTATGCGTGCTGGTGGACCTTTTCTCCCGCGGACCACTCCCGAGGCTAAGAATCACCACCGGTTAAGAACCACTGATCTAGCACAACACGGCTCTGTCTGACTCCTGCCGCAAACTACGTAAGTTCCGCAAACAAGCAAGGATACCCCTCCAAATTCTTTTCATTCTATTATTCAAACTTTCTCACTCCTAGCGTCACTTGTTTCCAGTTGGGAATGAAAACCCTCCACCAGAAACCTCGGAGATATCAGGAACTGAATTTTGAAAACCTTCAAGGGTTTTGCAAGGAGCGCCCACGATTTTTCCCTTCAACCTTCTAAAAAACTTCCAAAGTGATTCAGTGCATAAGCGACTCTAGTGCGTTTTCATGTTAACATTTTATCACATCCAATGTACAAAGTAATTTTTAAGTGCTGCCAATACATTGAAAGGCTGATGATGCCAATAAACACCGTTTATCAGACAGATTCTACACTCACCCAAAGTACACGGGGTTACATGACCACGTTGTCGCAGCCCCTAAACTGAGGAACCAACCAACATCTCTGCGGGAGATATAATTTTGCGTGAAGAAGTAACAGACCGTTACATAGTTACACATCAGTGTCGAAACTTTGCATAAGGACAGTCTGACCACAAGTATAAAAATGGACTCCAAATGACAAGAAGGTTACCGTCATCATAAGACAATAGAATGTTTAAAATATGCATAAAATGACGAAAAACAAAGTTAATTAATCTCCAATTATAAAATACTTTCACGCAATAAATGTGGTCTGATCCTTCTACGAAAACCTGCATATTCTGCCTATTTTCGACTATCCCCAAGTTTGTCCAGTGAAATCTACCTCCGCCTTCCGGCGTGCCGAGAGGAATTTTTTTTCTTTCAAATATTAACACTTCCTCCAAAGAAAAATCAAATACAAATAAAAAAAATAAACAAGAAGAACTATTGAACACTTTTCAGCCTCTCAGATGTCATCTTCTGCACGCCAATCCTCTCACGCAGCATCTCGAATCTGACCCTCTCCAGAGGTTTAGTTAGAAGATCAGCTAATTGATTGGTCCCGTCGATGTGCTCCAGCTCAAGGTCTCCATCCAAAAATCTTTCCCTCACATAGAAATGACGTACCTCAATATGCTTGGATTTTCGATGGTACTCCGGATTTTTAGCCAATTTAACTGCTCCAGCATTGTCGATGTAAAGCGTAGGAGGTTTGTCAGCAGTTCCCAGTATTCAGAAAACAGTCTTTTCAGCCAAATCAACTCCTTTGCTCCTTCACTTGCAGACACAATTTCAGCTTCAGTTGTCGATGTTGACACAGACTTCTGTAACTGACTTCTCCACGATACAGTTCCATGATTGTAGGTCGAAATGACACCCGTCGTTGAACGTCTCGTCCTCTTGTCACCGGCGTAGTCAGCATCACTGTAGACCTTCAAAACGTCCTCTTTCCTATAGACGATTCCATGGTTCACTGTGCTCTTTAAATATCGAAATATCCGTTTCACTTGACTCCAGTCTTGAACTGTAGGATTCTCCATGGCTCGAGCAGCTTTGTTGACCGCGAATGCGATATCTGGACGAGTAGCTGTAGTCAGGTACATCAAGGATCCCACCGCCTCACGATAAGGAACCCTGGCCGAAACCTTTTCTCCGTCTTCACTTTCTTCGCGTCCAACTGGGGTAGACACTCCATTTGACTCGGCCATCCCAAATTTTTCTAGGATTTTCCTCGTGTAATCCTCTTGACTGATTGCAATTGATCCATCATGGTTTTCTTGTATCTTCATGCCCAGGAAATTGTTGAGAGATCCTCTGGTCGTGTGAAATTCCTGCTGAAGTTTTTCCATGAACTGCTCGATGTCTTCTTCGTTGCCAATTACCAGACCATCATCCACAAAGATTACAACAGCCAACCACTTTCCATTTTTGTTGCTGTAAAAGAGACAAGGATCAGCTTTGCTGTTTTTGAATCCAGCTTTCTCCATGAATTTCTTGAAACTCTTGTTCCAGCAGCGTGGAGCCTGTTTTAAACCATATAAGCTTCTCTTTAGATGACACACTCGGCCAGTACTGTCCTGATGACCTTCTGGCTGTTCCATGAACACATCTTCTTCAAGCTCGCCGTCTTGACATCAAATTGACCAAGTTTCATCTCCATTTCAACAGCTACTGCCAACAGAGCTCGAATGGTATCATACCGTGCAACAGGGCTGAATGTTTCTTCATAATCGATTCCTTGCTGTTGCGCATAGCCTTTGGCTACCAATCATGCCTTGAAGCGAACTTCTCCACTGTCCGTCGTCTTCTGTCGAAGAACCCACCGATTTTTCAGGACCCGTGCACCATTTGGACGCTCAACCAATTTCCAGGTATCATTTTCCTTTAAGGACTCCAATTCTTCATTAATTGCTTTCAGCCACTGATTTTTATCAGTGGTCTGCAGCGCTTCAGAGTATGAGTCAGGATTCTTTTCAACGATAGATGGTCCAGCCATGTACATATAATTTCCACTGATCATCCACGATGGCTTCTTACTTTCACGTTTGCTTTTCCTCCTTTCTTCAGTCTCTCCTTCTTCCTCATCTTCGCTTCCTCCGGAACTGGATGCCGAAGCAAAATCTTCAATTTCGCTTAAGTTCTCATCTGACTCTGACCTCCTCTGTAGGCCTACATCAGACGATAAAATAGACTGATTCCTCTCCACACATTCTTCAAGCGTCATTTCAACCTTTCCGGCGTTGGTGCGCAGATTGCAGATAACTTCAGGTTTGAATTTCACATCATGGCTTAGAATAACCTTTCCCTGAGTTGGAATCCAGACTCTAAATCCATCCCTGTCGTTCACGTACCCAACCAGATGTCCAGAAACAGCTTTGTCGTCGAACTTTGAGCGAAAATTCTTGTCGATAAGCACGTAGTATTCTGTTCCGAAGATCTTCAGATGACTGAGACTTCCTACTGGTCGTCCATACCACAATTCATAGGGAGATTTGTTTTCAATGGATGACTTCCCAGTGCGATTCAGGAGGTACACCGCAGTGTTGCAGGCTTCAGCCCAAAGTTGTTTCGTTAACTTGCTGGGATTCAGCATAGATTTTGAGCACCCCACAATAGTTCGATTTTCAGGTTCCGCAACTCCGTTTTGTTGTGGTGCGTACGGCGTAGTAATGCTGTGTTCTATGCCTCTGCTTGCGAGTAGTTCAGAAACCTTCTTGTTATCAAATTCTTTTCCTCCATCACACCTGAACAGCTTCACGACGTGTCCATTTGTTTTGGCTTCATTCAGGAACTGTTCCAGAACGGTGTACACTTCACTTTTGTGCTTTAAAAAGAAAACTCGTCGAAACTTGCTGAAATCATCCTTGAAACATACGTAGTAGCGTGCCTTTCCAAGAGATTCAGTAGACATTGGTCCATTCACATCGGTGTGGATTTGTTCACCGGTGGCTGTTGGTCGATTCATTCGTGTCTTGAATGACAGTTGATGCATTTTTCCCAGTGCACATCCATCGCAGAAATCCTCTTTACATATGTCTACATTGATGTTCATCTGCTTCAGTACATTCTAGACATGCGCTTAGTGTTGATGACCAAATCGTTCATGGTAGATCTGCAGTTTGTCCGACGATGTAGCTAAATTCACTTGAATGGGTTGCGCCGGTTTCACGACGCGCATGTCAAGTACATACAGACCATGACTCACAAGTCCAGCCATCATCACCTTTCCAGTAACCTTGTCTTCAATTCTAACAGTTAGGTCGTCAAGTCTTGCACAAAAACCTTTCCTTGCAGCAGCTTTCACAGAAAACAGATGAGCCATTGCATCGGGAACATACAAAACTTCAGTCATCTCAGCACTCAACCAAGCGTTGTTCAGGCGCACTTGAATGTTTACAGTTCCTTTGCCGTGAGCTGGCATGCTCACACCTCGTTTTCCTAGCAAAATCTTCTCTGGAGCAGCAAACTTGACGTATGTTGTAAAATACTGTTTGTTCGCGGTGATGTGATTTGTGGCGCCACTGTCGCAGTACCACTCGTCGGCTTGAACAAAGTCGCCGTCTAACGCACTCATAGCATGTGTCAGAAACGAAGCATTGTTCTCCTTATTTTTGTTTCTAGTGTCACCCTCTTTCTTCTTCACTGGACATTCACTTGCCCAATGGCCCAATTCCTTACATTTGAAACATGGAAACTTCTGCTTTACTCGTTGAACATTTTTCTTCGACTTGTCATCAGCGCTGCCTTTGCCACTGCCATACTGGGAATGCTTCTTGGGAGCACTACGTACCACAAACGCAATCGATTCCACGTTTCCTTGGTCACGCAGTTCAATCGTGCACAATTTTTCAATCAACAAGTTCACAGTTTGATTTTCCGTCGGAATCGTGTCCCACACATCCTTGAAATTATCATATTCTTTTCCCAGCGTGGATAAAATTCGACCGTTCAAAATCCTCAGATAACGTGTTTTCGTTGTGCTTTTGGAGTTCGTCGTTCAGATCCTGATAAAGCTTCTGTAACTTCGCGACATGGATGCTGATGTCCTCCTTGTCGTCACGTGTCACTCGGAAGAATGACTCGATCAACAGGTTCAGTCGCTGCGTACTGCTTCGTTCGAACCGTGCGCTCAATTTTGTCCAAATTTCACTGGCATTGGTGCACGTCAACACGAGCTCGGCAACAGATTTTCCTAGCGCACCTGCTAGCAAACTGGCCGCTTTCGCGTCTTCTTTCAACCACTGCTTATATGCCGCTTTTTGTTGCGCAGTTGCATCTGCCGGCAACACAGGACACTTTTTCGAACCATCAACAATATTTTCCAGTTCATACGACCGCAAAACCATCAACACATGCTATTTCCACTTTGCCCAGTCTTCAGGTCCTTCAAGTTTATCCACTTGAACTTTGTAGTCACTGCCGGTTGCCATTTTGAGGTAATCCTTACTCACAAAAAAAATACAGCACGTGTTCCACAGGCGCTCAGCTTCGGATCCACTCACGAGATAATACCATTTACACGTGGCCTGGGCCCATAACCTGTTAGTTTTAATGTAAATCTTTATTTATCAAGTGAGAAATACAATACAAAATACAAATCATATTTTGAGATGCTTGTCACACGTCACGCGAACACGCACAGACTTTGCACTGACTCGTCTTTTGTTCTCTTCTTTATTGTACATGTCTATTTCACCAGGTGGCGCTACTGTGCTATTTTTTTTCTTTCAAATATTAACAATAAGAACTGACAATTTGGTTACTTATGTCAGCTCCTGGAAACATGTTCTAATGCCATGAATCAAGTACACCAGTAGAATGATTAATTAATATTCTGTTACTTGTAGCACTGCCATCGTAATGTCCAGGCCGCAAGGTTCCTGTAGTGACGTTATGCTTAGGGCCGGTACAGCCGCCGCAGCAAGTCAGTCAGCTAATTTCACACACAGTCACTCCAAAGCAAATATAAATTCATATTTATAGGAAAATGTTAATACTACTTGGAGTTCACTGGCAGTTAGATAAGTTACCACTAAATAGGCCTAATTATCGCTCCGCTAGTTCGAATCCTGCCGTTGTAGCGGGCATTTTACGAATGAACAAAATGGTATTTGAACTTACTAGGACCTTGACGCACACAGATAGGGCAAAAATGCAGCATTTTGACGTCCTGTAAATGTTATATCAATATAAAGAGGCATTGAAACAGTTACTCAAGATGTACCATAACGTCGATAAATCGCATATGGCTAAACTCGGGATTGAAGGAAGGAAATATAAGAATATTTCAATACACAAAACAATTTGCAGGAATAGTTTGTTAATAAAATAAATCTATGTACCCACAGAAACAATACATAGACAGGTATACTTTTCTGTGCCTAGTGCCAGAAAAACCCTCGAACTGAGCATAAGTTATAAAATTCGAGAAAACTACAGAATCTCTCTTGCAAGGATAACATACCAAATTATGTTCATCTCTAATTCTGTATTTTATTTTCCTTTCTTTTCGATAATCAGCCCCCAGCCCTTACTGCCTTCTTGAACACTCTGTCCCCAAAAATCATTATATATGGTAGCAACAGAAATATTCATTTCTAGACCTTGTTTATCAGAAATAAATCAACAGAGAATGTAACTTCCTTTCTGGATCTCACGCACAAACACTGCCAGTGTCCTTACTCACCAGTAAAACATAATAACATTACAAAAATACTAGCTATTCACTTCTGGACTTGCATGAGAAAAAAGGCTAAGTAAGTAATCTGCCATTCTTGACAGTCAGTAAACCAAAGTTACGAAAATTATTCCTCCTCTCTAAACAATACCAGCAAAATCCAGATATAAAAATATACTTTTGAATTTTTGTATATTTATGCACTAAACAAAGTAATTGGGGCCAAAAGCCACTGTTACTTTAATGAGGATCTTCTTCAAATAAGTATCTCTTGTACAATAGAACCGTTATCCCCCTTGACCTGTCAGAAAAATTGGTTAAATTTCAAAAGGTCAATGTCACTTTACTGAGGATACCACAAAACAACTAATGCTATCACTGTTGTCCAACTTCATACCGTCTCACAAAAAACAGGATATTCTTCGAATAAATATAATTAAGTATAACAACACTATGTCCCCCTTGGCCTCCTGTCAGAAAAATAAGGTTCAAGAACCACTTCTTCGCATAAAATTGTATGTACCAATTCACTGCGCTACTACTTGACCACCAGAAAAATGTATGGTATAAGGTCCAAAAACCAAGGCTACTTAACAGATGATCTTCTCTGAATAAAACCACTACTTCAGTAAGTAAACAAAACAAATCTCACCCTATTCCAGATAAAAGAAGTTAAAAAACATAACAGAACATTTTTGTTATACAGTAATAGAAAAAAAATGAAAACCTACTGTCTCCATAGCACTTTCTCGAATGAATATCTTTTGTACAAAATAACAGATATACCTTGCTGACCCTTGTTCGAATAAACATAATTATGTATAAAAACTCTATGTCCCCCTTGGACTCCTGTCAGAAAAATAAGTTTCAAGAACCACTTCTTCGCATAAAATTGTATGTACCAATTCACTGCTGTACTACTTGACCACCAGAAAAAATGTATGGTATAAGGTCCAAAAATCAAGGCTACTTAAAGAGAGGATCTTCTCTGAATAAAACCACTACTTCAGTAAGAAAACAAAACAAATCTCACCCTATTCCAGATAAAAGAAAGTAAAAAACATAACAGAACATTTTTGTTATACAGTACTAGGAAAAAAAATGAAAACCTACTGTCTCCATAGCACTTTCTCGAATGAATATCTTTTGTACAAAATAACAGATATACCTTGCTGACCCTTCTTCGAATAAACATAATTGTCATTATGTATAAAAACACTATGTCCCCCTTGGCCTCCTGTCAGAAAAATAAGGTTCAAGAACCACTACTTCGCATAAAATTGTATGTTCCAATTCACTGCGGTACTACTTGACCACCAGAAAAATGTATGGTATAAGGTCCAAAAACCAAGGCTACTTAACAGATGATCTCTGAATAAAACCACTACTTCAGTAAGAAAACAAAACAAATCTCACCCTATTCCAGATAAAAGAAGTTAAAAAACATAACAGAACATTTTTGTTACACAGTAATAGAAAAAAAATGAAAACCTACTGTCTCCATAGCACTTTCTCGAATGAATATCTTTTGTACAAAATAACAGATATACCTTGCTGACCCTTGTTCGAATAAACATAATTATGTATAAAAACTCTATGTCCCCCTTGGCCTCCTGTCAGAAAAATAAGGTTCAAGAACCACTTCTTCACATAAAATTGTATGTACCAATTCACTGCGGTACTACTTGACCACCAGAAAAATGTATGGTATAAGGTCCAAAAATCAAGGCCACTTAACAGAGGATCTTCTCTGAATGAAACCACTACTTCAGTAAGAAAACAAAACAAATCTCACCCTATTCCAGATAAAAGAAGTTAAAAAACACATCAGAACATTTTTGTCATACACTACTAGAAAAAAATTAAAACCTACCATTTCCATAGCACTTTCTCGAATGAATATCTTTTGTACAAAATAACAGATATACCATGCTTACCCTTCTTCAAATAAATATAATTATGTATAAGAACACTATGTCCCCCTTGGCCTCCTATTTCAAGAACCACTTCTTCGCATAAAATTGTATGTACCAATTCACTGCGGTACGACTTGACCACCAGAAAAATGTATGGTTTAAGGACCAAAAATCAAGGCTACTTAACCCTTTCCAGCCCAGTGAGGCATATTATCATCATGGTTTTACCGCATTTTTTTCTCCTCTCATTGCGGCCCAACGATTACTTTCACTATCATAGTTCATAGTAACAATCCATGGCACCTGAATGCAGCACGCTCCAGAGAACCTGTGTTGTTTACATGCAGTGGAGGGCTTGTCATTCTTTGGATTGCATGGTTGAAGAATGGTGCGAAAGCAGTCTCCTGTTTACTAGACATTGTGGTAAGTAATAAAAGTTATAATTACTCTAAATATATATATTGCAGTAGATTATTGTTTATTAATTGCTACTATGTGTATTTAATCACTAGATATTTTATATTCTGGTGCAAAACCATGGAAACGTACCTAACTCCAGAATATAATTTTATTCAAACTTAATCCGGTTGGTTTTAGCGGGATGCTGCATTCAGAATTCTAAAATAATACGTTAGTCTATGTGCTGTATTTATCTAATATAGTGTATACCGTGTATATAGAATATAAATAACACATTTCAAGATCTTATTGCAAAAATTTTATACTTTACAGATGCCTTTCACAAGAAGCCGTCGGTATCTGGACATTGAGACAAAATTGTGAATAGAAAGTGTGCCATGCAATGAAACTAATGTCCTAACAGTTTATACAGTAAAGTGATATATTTCTTAGTTGCTTTTGTTGTTTCATTGTAACCACAGTGCCACAATTCGATCTTTTTGAGTTGTAAATATGGAAATAGTTCATTGGGTTAATTTATTCCACTGATCCCAAATTGTAAAATTAGCAACTAGGGTGTTATCATTTGTTGTAGGCTACATGAGAAGAAATAGCAACACAGATCTTTAAAATGTATGTTGTAAATAAGAGTATTCTTATTACCCAATGATGCTTCTAGTGATCATGGTTATTTTGAATAAGTCTAAATCCAAAAAAATATTTTCTTTACATTTCCAGTTTCTAAGAGAGCAAATAAAAGTCTTGCAACATAAAAAGTTTTTTTTTAAAACACCAGAAAGTATCGTGGGCTGGAAAGGGTTAACAGAGGATCTCCTCTGAATAAAACCACTACTTCAGTAAGAAAACAAAACAAATTTCACCCTATTCCAGATAAAAGAAGTTAAAAAACATAACAGAACATTTTTGTTATACACTACTAGAAAAAAAAACGAAAACCTACCATTTCCATAGCACTATCTCGATTGAATATCTTTTGTACAAAAAACAGATATACCTTGCTGACCCTTCTTCGAATAAACATAATTGTCATTATGTATAAAAACACTATGTCCCCCTTGGCCTCCTGTCAGAAAAATAAGGTACAAGAACCACTACTTCGCATAAAATTGTATGTACCTATTCACTGCGTTACTACTTGACCACCAGAAAAATGTATGGTATAAGGTCCAAAAATCAGAGGATCTTTTCTGAATGAAACCACTACTTCAGTAAGAAAACAAAACAAATCTCACCCTATTCCAGATAAAAGAAGTTAAAAATCATAACAGAACATTTTTGTTGTACACTATTAGAAAAAAAATATTAAAACCTACTGTCTCTATAGCACTTTCTCGAATGAATATCTTTTGTACAAAATAACAGATATAGGCTACCTTGCTGACCCTTCTTCGAATAAACATAATTATGTATAAAAACACTATGTCCCTCTTGGCCTCCTGTCAAAAAATAAGGTTCAAGAACCACTTCTTCGCATAAAATTGTATGTACCAATTCACTGCAGTACTACTTGACCACCAGAAAAATGTATGGTTTAAGGTCCAAAAATCAAGGCTACTTAACAGAGGATCTTCTCTGAATAAAACCACTACTTCAGTAAGAAAACAAAACAAATCTCACCCTATTCCAGATAAAAGAAAGTAAAAAACATAACAGAACATTTTTGTAATACACTACTAGAAAAAAATAATTAAAACCTACCATTTCCATTCCACTATCTCGATTGAATATCTTTTGTACAAAAAACAGATATACCTTGCTGACCCTTCTTCGTATAAACATAATTGTCATTATGTATAAAAACACTATGTCCCCCTTGGCCTCCTGTCAGAAAAATAAGGTACAAGAACCACTACTTCGCATAAAATTGTATGTACCTATTCACTGCGTTACTACTTGACCACCAGAAAAATGTATGGTATAAGGTCCAAAAATCAGGACTACTTAACAGAGGATCTTCTCTGTATAAAATAACTACTAGCTGACCATTCAGCAAGAAAACAAAACAAATCTCAACCTATTTCCAGATGTGCGCATTTCAATAACTAATCTGAGCAGCTAAGAAGTCAATGCACAGCTCAAAAACTAATGTGCGCAGCTCAAGAAGTCAATGGGCACCTCAAAAAACTAATCTGCCAAGCTCAGAACATTTTTGTTATACACAACTAAAAAAAAACAACCTGAAAAGCAACTGTCTCCGTAGCACTTTCTGGAATGAATATCTTAACACATGTATAAAGTGCGGAACCATTTAGAATATCCTAATCTAAGTGTCATAATTTCAGTCAGTATTAAGCTACTGTTGTGATACCAGCAATAGATGTTAACCTCGTATGGTGTAACCTACAGTACAGAAAAATTAATAACTAATGTAGCCCCATACCAAGTTAGGTGTGAACGATAATCAAATGAGATTCAACTTACAATATTATTTAAAGGTAATCACACCAAAAAATCTCTCTCCTAAAATGTAGACCTATGTATATATGATCTCAAGCAGTGGCGTAGCCAGGGGGGTTAGGTGTCTGTGGTGATGTACTGTTGTCGCCTTTCGGCCCGGGTCCCCATTTGAGGCTACACACGTCTTCATGACGTCGTATAACCACAGTCTACCTACAGATCGCAAAGCTTGGCTCATATTTTTCTACCGTGAGACAATAATGCTCTCATGCAGCCAGCAAGAATGTGCCGACTGCGCTATGTTGGTGTATGTTATTGTTGCTGGATTTACTGCATGTGAGCATTGTGTAAAGGTTATAGGCCTATATCTTTAATTTAACATGTGCTTTACAAGAGGAGATGTGCAGTTCAATAAACAGATCGAATATTAGAAGCAATATTTTAGTGATGCTAAGTAACCTATATGATCGTTTTTCAGTCGGTCAACAGAAGTATACGGTATCAATTAGATTAGGAGGGCAGTGACTATTTATTTATTTATGTCTTTTGCAGTGGCAAAGTTAGGGCTCGTGGCCCTCTCCTTATCCCTGAAATAAAAATACATGAATCATTTATACACTTAATAAAACACTTCTCACATAAAGATAGGGGGGGGGGGGGGGGGTTATGAGGAGCGTTTTATAAAATCTATAAATAATTATTGTATTATGAATTACACACGGAAATTAATTGTTACTCCTCCCCCAATCTAATTGGGTGTATTCGTGTTGACAGACTGGGAAGTCAGACTAGTTAGTTAGTTATTGTTGTTGTGTTAAGGGGCAGAACTACGAGGTCATCTGCCCCTGATGTCAGACTGTACAAATAGCAAGACGACACCCGAATTTTCAAAGGACCCTTAAAGCATACCTACCAACAATTCAAATTGAAAAATTGGGAGATTTTGAAGACGATCCATGTCTAATCATATTTCTTCGCCATAGCCCTTTGCCGAGGAACCGACAAAATCACTCGCGTCGAAAAATCACAATAGCGTACCGGCTTATTAATCCCAACATCTAAGTTATACACAAATAAATTCACGTGGTAATAACAGATACAATATTCCGCAGCCTACAACTACCTCTCACCCACAGGCTATTATGAAAACTTCTAGGAACACGCGCTGAATTAACCATCAACTATTTCAAACAAAGAGATATTCAAATCCAACTGAGTGGGACTCGTAGTTAAGGAGAATTACCTATAAATTATCGATACGAAGCGAAAACGCGGTATTGAAACTCATTTCAACACACGTAAAATCGACCTGTTCCATGGATGAATGACGTTTTTTCATCTCGCACGTTTAGTCCGAATTTACGCATGAGATTTATGAAAAATCGGGAGATTTAATACGCTAAGCGGGAGGGCGGGAGAAATGGTGGAAAATCGGGAGTCTCCCGCATAAATCGGGACAGTTGGCAGGTATGTAAAACGTAAGATTTGCGCTATGGATTTTAGGCTAGTATTAAAATAGCTTTTCAAGGGGAGCGTGATGGTGCAGTGGCTTAGCAGCTCGTCAATCACCCGGACGGCCGGAGTTCCAATCCCGGTGACAGTGGGGAGGAATTTTCCCCTGAAATATTATGTGGCATCAGGAAGGGTATCCGGACTTAAATTCCCGACCAAAACCAAAATGAGCCTGATTGGCTCCGGTGACCCCAATTAACTGGGATACGCAGTAGAAAGTATTGAAAAGCTTTTCAATCAAACAACGGAACTAGGTCTTTAACTGGTTATAAATCAATTATGTTATTGGTTTTAGGTCCCTTTTAACTACTGTGGCTTTTAGAGACACCGAGGTGCCGGAATTTTGCTCTGAAGGTGATCTTTAAGGTGCCAGTAAATCTACAGACACGGTTCCCTCGCATTTATGCACCCTTAAATGCCAACTGACTGTGCCAGGATTAGATCCTGCAACCTTGGGAATAGCAGGCAAGAACGTTACCGCTGAGCCACACAGCCAGTCGGTTATGAATAAGATGAATGTCTCTGTAAGATATCTATGCATGGCTTTGGTGGTATAGTCGGAAGCATGCTGAACTTGTAACGTGTTTTTCGAGGGTTTTTTATGCAACTGGCATAAGTCAGTAGGAAGCCATTCTATATTTATTTACGCGGCAAATTGTTCAGCCAAGAGAATTTTTCATGTTAATTTATTATTATTATTAATTTATTATAATTATTATTAAGGTATTTTCGGAGCATTTTATAAAAATTATTAGCATTCAGATAGGTTTTCTATGTCTTAGAAAACGCTATCAAGCAAATTATTACGAACGACAATATCATAGAAAATTATGTGATTGCGGAATTTTACGGAGTTTTCGTCAGTTAGGGTATATCGAGAGACGTGACTCACTGGGAATTCAAGTACACGCTTAATCTTGTCGGAAAGCATGACGCAATCCTGGGTCGCAGCGTCCAGGAAAGGCGAATAGTTGGAACGGAAATCGACTTCATCATCGCCGCGCCGTGTGTAATGACCCGGAGGAGGGGAAGATCGCGTGGTGGGTCAGCCAATCAGTGAGGACCACGCAAGCTACAAGTCGGATGAAGAGTGGGGAAACGGCGGGTGCATATATCGTTCGACGCGCCGTGGAAGGAGGACAATCTGTGAAATACTTGACGAGTATGGGTGCGCGAGCGAGTGGCTCCGATGTTCGGTGGAGTTAGCGACTATCTGTATAGAATTTAACGAGTACGGTTGTACGCGGGAATCGCTCCGATGTTCCGTGGATTGGAGGACTAACTTTTGTAAAACTTAACCAGTGCGGTTGTACGAGTGTTTGGGTCCGAGGTACGGACCATAGAATTATCTAATCTACCAGAATCTCATCAAATATCGACGAAGATGTCGACGTCCAGGAGACTGTGGTAAGCTCACAGCATCATCCAGTACGAGGGAAATGTTTCGGCAATTTCCAGTGGTAAGCGCGAATGACGCAGAAATACGCAATCTCTCATTTCTCTTGGTTTTATATTTCATATTTCAGTAACTTCATAGCTTGGGAATAAGAGTAAAATCAATAATTTATCAGACTCCGTTTTCACGTAATTTTCTATCGGTAATATTAAAATCACAACGCTCCTATTTAAATTTTAAACTTATTATTATTATTAATTTTGCTATTCTTGTTTTATATAATAAATTCATTTCTTTTACAATGCAATCTTTGCTTTCAGTAGGTAGCATTAGATATAGACCAATTCCTTCTCCTGATACAATTGTTTGTTGGGTTAATGATCAAATCATACCACGATCTGAGTGAATAGAGTCTTGAAGGTGTTCTGCCAGAGCTAGACGTTGTTAAATACAAATTTAGATTTCAACATTGCATTGAGGTCTTGGCGCCCATTAAAACAACATAGCTTAGGCAAAGGGGGGGGGCTAGCAATTCTGCTACATTTGTACACTCAACGTGGAGCAAAGTAAATACCGTTTCACTAGTCATCCCAGCCTAAAGCGAACCTGCTACAATTGTCGCCGACAACTTGGGGCTGAAAACCTAATAACATTTGTGGAAGGAGAAGGGTATATATTTCTGTGCCTGTATTTTGGGGGTTATTTGTCTTTACCAGTGTATATCATTATGGGGGATGAGAAAGAAAGACAGATGAGGTTACGTAGTGGTCATCAACTGGAGAGTGATGATACGAGCAGTATGTCGAGTGATGGTAGTACCGGGGTAGCGGAGGTAAATCCCGATACTGAAACAGGGAGTGTAGGCGGCCAACGCTCAAAATAGAAATAATAATAATCAGCTAAATCAGAACAAGGAAATGGTTATGGTAATCAGTATCAAGGAAGGAACAATGATTTCAGGGGAAATCAAGGAAGGAACAATGATTACAGGGGAAATCAAGGGAGAAACAATGATTTCAGGGGAAATCAAGGGAGAAATTATAATAACAATAATTACAACCAGAATAGGGGTCAAGGAAGAGGACAGCCTAGTGGTAGTAATATACAGCCAAACAATGACAAAACAACCCAGAACAACCAGACCAGTTCAGTAGTTAGTAGTACTACGGCCGGCTGTAGCGGTTCTTTAAACGCGAACCAGGCTGCGAAGTAAGGTCAGAATCTCAGTCTGTAGCATGCCCTGTCCATACAATTATACAGGAACCCTATGACCTAAATGTAAGAAATGAATTATTACATGAACTAAATGATGAAGGTATTATTCAGGAAGTGGTTAGTAAGAGCCCCATAGTTAAATTTAACGTGTCCGAGGCGTACACAGATGTTTTAATTGATAGTGGTTGTATGAAGAGTTGCATAAGTAGTGCATTTTATGATAAAATGAAAGGAACTGGAGTAAATTTTGAGGAGATGCCAATTAAAAGCACTTTTGTTATCACAGCTGTTGGGAAGAGGTCTAAAGTAATTTCTAAGCAAGTTTTAGTAGACATTAAAATTAATAATCATGTAGAGAAGCAGATTTGCCTTGTAATTCCAAATTTAGTATTCAGTGTTATCTTGGGTTCAGAGTGGCTAAGTAGAGTGTCTGGTAACTTATGTTATGATGTAGGGAGTTTGAAATTTAAATGGGGAGATTCTCAAGTAGAAGTAGTGTTCAATGACCATATTCAGAGGAGTAGTATTGTAGGTGTGATTTGTACTTTAAATGAGATATCGCCAGCCGTAGAGCGGGGTTCTCCATGTTTTGTGGGCAGTGTGATTACGAACGGAAGTCTAGAGGACTCGTTACGTGATGCTGCATTTCTGGGAAATATAGAGGTGGAACAATGTGTTCGGCTCTATGATGTGTTATGGTGTAATAGGAGAGTTTTTGAGGATCGCATTGGTATGGCCAATTGCTATACACATTCACTGAACGTTATTGATAGGTCAGTATTCACAGGACATAGATATCCTGTACCTTTCGCTTATCAGAGTGCAGTTGAGGCACAAATTAACCAGATGCTTGAAGATGGGATTATTGAGCACTCTAACAGTCCATATGTTAATTCTTTGATCACAGTACCCAAGACCGACGGCACAGTTCGTATTTGTTTAGACGCTCGTTTGGTTAACAGTAGAATTAGTTCAGATCAGCTGAAATCTATGTCAATAGAGGAATTAATGCAAACATTTGAGGGGAAGAAGTATTTCACTTGTGTAGATTTGAGTTCCAGTTTTTGGCAAGTGCCACTTATGTACGAAGATAGACCATTTACAGCTTTTAGTCATAAATATAACCTTTATCAATTTTGTAGAACACCTTATGGGTTAAAGAGTAGTTCAGCAGCTTT
Source organism: Meconema thalassinum (assembly GCA_946902985.2). Classification (NCBI taxonomy): domain Eukaryota; kingdom Metazoa; phylum Arthropoda; class Insecta; order Orthoptera; family Tettigoniidae; genus Meconema; species Meconema thalassinum. The sequence goes on from OX336388.2 coordinate 1,852,699,071, forward strand.
AATTAGGGCTTTAAACATTGCATTAGGGGATGACACAGGAGAGTTTGTAACCATTTACATAGACGATATGGTAATTAGTTCACGCAGTTTTGAGGAGCATCTACGTCATTTAGATATAGTTTTTCAGAAGTTAGATCAGGCAGGGTTCACTTTGAAGCTGTCTAAGTCGTCATTCTGTCAGTCAGAAGTGACATTTTTAGGTCATAGAGTGTCGAGTAGAGGTGTGACACCATAGGAAGGTAGCGTTAGCATGTGTGGACAGTAGCAACAGGGCATCGTTACAGACACTGAGAAATAGGTAGGTAGAGCAACGTGAGGACGTTCATTTAAAGGGAGCCACTTGCAAGGTTGGAAGCAGGTGACGCAGTAACATTTATAGTTTCCAAACGTATTGGAAAAACAGCATATGTGCTGGAGGATAGTAAGGGAAACAGATTATACTGGACGTATAATATACATAGTCTACGAAAATATGTGTCATAAAGTGAGTGTGTTTAGCTGGCGAGCCAGCCTATCAAATGAGTAAGTGTGGTATTTGGTGCGTGGGAGGAGATGGTCTTCCAGGCAGGCGTATCAGAAGTCACACAGGGGGGTAGTATGTAAGTAAATGAGAGTTTTTAAGGTACAGGGAAATATGACGGGATTGTCGGATGCTCTTGAGCATTAAAATGTCTCGATACACCAAGGCCAGAATTTGGTAGCGCTGGTGAATTCCCATTTGCCTCCAAGAGATGGGTGAGCGCTTGAACAGGGTATTTTTGCTTAAGGCGTCCACGATGCAAAAGATGGGCCATCAGAAGGCGAGACAGTCCTTCATGAAACTCATACATATCAGCACACGTGATTTCTGTTTACGGCCTCGCCATGTAAGATTTGTAAGTGTGTAATTTAAGGTAATTTGTACAAAGGTATTATTTGTGTCAGGAGAAATGGTCTGTGTTGAGAACTAGTATTAAGTAGAATATGGTCTACGGGAACTTAACAAGACAGGGCGATTACGGCACAGAAATATTTGGTGTTATATGTAATGCGCATTTACTGTTTTTTTTTTCCAGAAGTCAATATTAATTTAATCTACTTTAAAGAGAGATTAAGTATTATGGTCACGAGGCGCTGCCACAATAGTGTGATCGTGTGCTCAGTGATAAGTGAGATTAAATTTCACCATAAGGAAGGGACCTCCAGTGAAATTAGGAAGTTCTATGGTGATATAAATATATCAGAAAACCTTCAATGCGTGTGATATGACATAAATACATAGTGCTCACACATTAATTATGTCTATTTCTCCAACATAGAGAAATCCGTGGAACACTATTCTATATGTAAAACATTGGACTGGTTGCAAAGTGCAATCCATAGTGACAACAAACTTTGACGCAAAGTGCGTGAAGAAAAATTATGAGTGTATATATCTGTAATTTAGGGTGATTTCATTTATGTAATATGTATTTTGGACGGGGTTTATTAACGTGTCTGGGATAATCGGATAATGGACCATCGTCACGGTAAATCATCCGATGATCCGAGGCGAATATGTAACGTGTTTTTCGAGGGTTTTTTATGCAACTGGCATAAGTCAGTAGGAAGCCATTCTATATTTATTTACGCGGCAAATTGTTCAGCCAAGAGAATTTTTCATGTTAATTTATTATTATTATTAATTTATTATAATTATTATTAAGGTATTTTCGGAGCATTTTATAAAAATTATTAGCATTCAGATAGGTTTTCTATGTCTTAGAAAACGCTATCAAGCAAATTATTACGAACGACAATATCATAGAAAATTATGTGATTGCGGAATTTTACGGAGTTTTCGTCAGTTAGGGTATATCGAGAGACGTGACTCACTGGGAATTCAAGTACACGCTTAATCTTGTCGGAAAGCATGACGCAATCCTGGGTCGCAGCGTCCAGGAAAGGCGAATAGTTGGAACGGAAATCGACTTCATCGCCGCGCCGTGTGTAATGACCCGGAGGAGGGGAAGATCGCGTGGTGGGTCAGCCAATCAGTGAGGACCACGCAAGCTACAAGTCGGATGAAGAGTGGGGAAACGGCGGGTGCATATATCGTTCGACGCGCCGTGGAAGGAGGACAATCTGTGAAATACTTGACGAGTAAGGGTGCGCGTGCGAGTGGCTCCGATGTTCGGTGGAGTTAGCGACTATCTGTATAGAATTTAACGAGTACGGTTGTACGCGGGAATCGCTCCGATGTTCCGTGGATTGGAGGACTAACTTTAGTAAAACTTAACCAGTGCGGTTGTACGAGTGTTTGGGTCCGAGGTACGGACCATAGAATTATCTAATCTACCAGAATCTCATCAAATATCGACGAAGATGTCGACGTCCAGGAGACTGTGGGAAGCTCACAGCATCATCCAGTACGAGGGAAATGTTTCGGCAATTTCCAGTGGTAAGCGCGAATGACGCAGAAATACGCAATCTCTCATTTCTCTTGGTTTTATATTTCATATTTCAGTAACTTCATAGCTTGGGAATAAGAGTAAAATCAATAATTTATCAGACTCCGTTTTCACGTAATTTTCTATCGGTAATATTAAAATCACAACGCTCCTATTTAAATTTTAAACTTATTATTATTATTAATTTTGCTATTCTTGTTTTATATAATAAATTCATTTCTTTTACAATGCAATCTTTGCTTTCAGTAGGTAGCATTAGATATAGACCAATTCCTTCTCCTGATACAATTGTTTGTTGGGTTAATGATCAAATCATACCACGATCTGAGTGAATAGAGTCTTGAAGGTGTTCTGCCAGAGCTAGACGTTGTTAAATACAAATTTAGATTTCAACATTGCATTGAGGTCTTGGCGCCCATTAAAACAACATAGCTTAGGCAAAGGGGGGGCTAGCAATTCTGCTACATTTGTACGCTCAACGTGGAGCAAAGTAAATACCGTTTCACTTGTCATCCCAGCCTAAGCGGACCTGCTACAAACTGCTATGCCCAAGTTCGCAGGTCCAAACCCAGTCGAAGTCGTCGGGCCCATGTCATAGATTTATGGCACATAAAAGAACTTACAACTACAATTGGTAGTGTGTAGCCAAAATTTGTAGGCTATTGGGTTAGACAAGCTCTATCAAGTTCCAACGTTCGCCGTTGGGTTTCAGTGACAGTGGCGTCTAGTAGCTTAAGTTGAAACTTCTTGACATTGAAATTGGGGAACCTATGGGCGTTTATGAGAAATGCCCTGCTATGGCCATTGGCTGCAAATCAAATATAAATATCTATGCATTTTGAAAATTAAGACATTAAGTAACTTAAACGTAAAAGATGTTATCTCAAACACGTACCAACATTTTAATTTTCAGATGTAGAAAATGGCTTTTTCATAGTCAGAGAGCTAATTTAATAAATAAAGATTTTGTACAATAATATAAACTTATTCTCGAATTATTTGGAAGCAAGCCAATTTATGTCGTCAGGATAATGCTCACAAACTTGGATGTGGTAGGCCTACACTGTTTGTTAATTCGCTTATGAAATACCTGGTCTCCCACATGGCTGCTGTGAAGGTGCGGTACACAATTGTTATTGCCGATATTTTGTAAAATTGGCATTGGATTATTTTGTCAAATTCAGGAATGAAAGGTTACAAACCAACAGAAAAAATACGAAGTACCTACAATTGAGCCATTTAAGACCTTAAGATCGTTTTTATACTTTTCGTTTCACAAATCACACTGGCATTTTTACTAATTAACTATAATGTTACTCTATTTTACGGAATAACTAGCTTTTGATATGGTTAAGAATTTGATATTATATTATACCCACACTATCAACCCGCCCCGGCTTCGCCTGGTATCTTAAAGGGGTAACTCAGCATAAGCTTAAAAGGCGCACGGACGGTAGGTTTACCTTCGACACGATTCACTGAAATCGTTACTGCTCGGCATCCTTTGGTCATAAAAGAATGTTTTCCTACAGAAACCTTCCTCGAGAAATTCTTTACTGAATGGTGAAAACCGCAACAAAATCCATTCAGTGGATTTAGAGATTACCCGTTACATCCAGGAATCGTGGACTTGATTTTATGTAGAGATGCCAGCGACTATCATTAAGACAAATACAGTACATGAATTTATAACTAGTATGGACTATGAATTCTACGTAAGACTGATTAAATACGTCATACAACTGTACCTAGGGATATTTGTAGAAGACTGAACTAATAAAAACAGAGCATTCTTTTTATGTTCCTATGAATTAAAAGTGTACAGTATATCAACATTGTGGGGGGTTTGCCTGTTCCTCTATCGGGCGCGTCCCAGGTGGCGGATAGGGGGGCTCGCCGGACTTGTCCGGAGGGTTTGAGGGAAATAAAATACCTCTCGCGGACCAAAAACAGGCCCCTTGCCAGGGTTATGGTGAAGCTACGTTAGGCCTAGCAAGCCAGTAGTGGATATGAAACTGCTTTTAAAACGGGAACGGGCCTCGGAAAGGACAGATCTAAAGGAAGCAGACCTGGCTATGGAAATGGACTACGAATCGGAACTTTGAATATAACGACATTGACGGGAAGAGTGGAGGAGGTTGTGGATATGATGGAGAGGAGAAAACTGGATGTACTCGGACTGGCAGAGACCAGATGGAGAGGGGAAGGAAGGAAAGAACTGAGAAATGGCTTGCAGCTATACTGGATAGGAAATGAGGAGGGGAAGAGAAATGGAGTGGGAATGGTGGTGAGAGAAGGGCTGAGGGAGGAAGTAAAGAGGGTAAGTGATAGAATAATTAGAGCCAGAATCACTGTGAAAGGTAGAAACCTGGACATTTTGCAAGTCTATGCACCACAGGTGGGATGCTCAGAAGGCGAGAAGGACGAGTTTGAAGAGGAGTTGCAGAAGCAGTTAGTGGGGAGAGACCTGATAGTCATGGGAGACCTAAATGCCCATGTCGGAACTGATAGAAGAGGTTTTGAGGAAGTGATCGGTGGTGAAGGATGGGGAAACAGGAATAAGGAAGGAGAGAGATTGTTGGAACTGTGCAAGATAAATGGGCTAATGGTTGGAAACACATGGTACAAGAAGAGAGAGAGCCATAAAATTACTTGGTACAGCAGGGATTTGACTAGGAAATCAGTGGTGGACTATATTCTATGCGGGAAGGAGACAAAGAAGAGTATCACGGATATAAGGGTAATACCTTCAGAAGCCCTGGACAGTGACCACCGTCTGCTGGTCGCCAAGGTGAGAGGACTGAAGGAAAAGAGGAGAACTGAAAACCAAGAAAGAAGAATAAGGACATGGAAGCTGAAGGAGGATGGAAATAAGGAGAAGTTCCAGATATTAGTGAGGAACAAATTACCGAAGGATGATCCGAAAACAGGTGAAGAAGAATGGAATAGGTTCAAGGACGTGTTGGTAGAAGCAGCGGAAGTCGTGTGTGGCAGAACTAGTGGAAAGAAAAAGTGGAAGGAAACACCATGGTGGAACCCCAGAACTAAGGAAGCAGTGAAAAAGAAAAATGAAGCATTCAGGAAATGGTTCCAACAGAGGACAGACAGAACAAGAGAAGAATACCAAGAGCGGAAGAAAGAAGCAGGAGAAGTAGTGAAGGAAGAGAAAAAGAAATGGCTGGAGAAATGGACAGAAATGATGGAGGAGGACTGTGATGGCAGTAAGAAAGTGTTGTATGGAATGATAAAGGCAAAGAGAAGAGATACAGGGGAAAATGTCAGAATGGTGGACAGGAATGGAAAGAAGGTCGAAAATATGGAAGAAGTAAAGGTTATCTGGAGAGAATACTTCAAGGAACTCCTAAATCCAACTAAAACCAGCATAGTGGACATTGTGGAGGAAGAAACAGACAGTGAACAAGACATTTCAGAGAAGGAATTGACATGGAAAGAAGTGGAGGAAGCATTAAAGAAGATGAAAGGGGGAAAGGCACCGGGAATAGACGAAGTGAGTGTGGAGATGGTGAGAGCAGCAGGGGTGATAGGAACACAGTGGCTCTTTCGAGTAATGAAAGTGATATGGAGGGAGAAGAAAATACCAGAGGACTGGAAAAGAGGGATAATAATACCCATATTTAAAAAGGGAAGTAGGAAGGAATGCAAGAACTACAGGGGAATTACACTCATGTGCCACTGCGCCAAAATATTTGAGAAGGTACTGGAGAGAAGAATTCGGACAGAAGTTGAAGATGGGCTGAGGGAAGAACAGTATGGATTCAGGCCAGGAAGGTCAACAGTTGACCTCATCTTTGCAGTAAGACAGCTACAAGAACACCATTATGAATATGGGAAAGATCTGGTGATGACCTTCTTGGATATTGAGAAAGCATATGATAGTATTAATAGAAACAAGGTATGGGAAGCAATGAGAGCAAAAGCAGTGAACAAGGAGACAGTGGCAAGAGTGAAAGCAATGTACGAGGGAAGCAAAAGCTGTGTAAAGGTGGGAAGAGAGAGAACGGAATGGTTTCAACTGGAGAGTGGTCTGAAACAGGGAAGTGCCCTCTCACCCCTGTTATTTATAGTGGTGATGGATGAAATCATACGAAAAGTGGTAAATAGCATTGGGGAAAGGAAAATGAAGGCAATGTTGTTTGCTGATGACCTTCTGGTATGGGGAGAGGATGAGGAAGAAGTACAAGAGCAATTAGATGAGTGGGAGAAGGTAGTGTTATCATATGGGATGAAGTTCTCAGCACAAAAGAGTGAAGTGGTCATCACAACGAGGAAGAAGAACAGACTGGATATGGGCATAACACTTGGAGGACAGCAGTTGCAGAAAGTAGAATGCTTCAAGTACTTGGGAAGCATAATTGAAGAAAAGGGAGGCAATAGGATGGAAATAAATGAGCGGGGAAGGTGCGCAGATGGATTTTTCAAGAGTGTTAGGGGAATGATATGGAATAAAGATGTACCACAAAAATGTAAAGGAATCATCTACAAGACCTACTTTGTGCCAATTTTGACATATGGTTCAGAAACATGGGCGATGAAGGAAAGGGACAAGAATAAAATACGAGCAGTGGAGATGAAGTTCCAGAGGAGTAGGGTAGGAGTGACAAGAATGGACAGAGTAAGGAATGAGAGAGTCAGGGAGATGGTAAGAGAGAAACCATTGCAAAATAGAATAGAGCGATCTAGGCTACAATGGTATGGACATGTGAGGAGGATGCAAGAGGAGAGGATACCGAAGAAGATGTTTGGAATGGAAATGACGGGAAGGAGGCCAAGGGGAAGACCAAGGGACAGATGGACAAAAGGAGTTAAGAAGAGTGTGGAGGAAAGAGGAGTGTGCTGGGACACAGTAAATGACGAGAGATGGTGGATGGACAGGAAACGATGGAGAGGCTTATGTTCCAAGCAGACCCGACCAGCGGTTGGAAACTGCTCAAGATGATGATGATATCAACATTGTGGCTTTTTTCTGCAGTAGTTGGTGATTTAACATGACATGTTTACAATGGAAATAATCACTCAGGTGAGTTAAAATTCAAAAAACCCTTGCAAAAGTGAAACCATCTGTCCCGCGAATAACGTGCTCAAGGCAGTTGCCAGCTTGCTGGCCGCCGCGAGAGCTAGTGTCGCTTCACCTACAAAGTGGATGCAATGTCGTAACGCAGCGAGCTTCACGACTGTGTATATTAGACTGTGGTAATACAACTCCGTCCTCCCAGGGTTGCCAATCTAACTTATCCCCCGCGAAATAACTTATAGCTTATTTCAAACTGAGGCTAGAGCCAAATAATTTTGAATCCCACACAGCGGGACAATATTAGCTTTTTTTCCTTTCCTTGGCGGGAGAGAAGTTATATGTAAATTAATCTAGTTTTTATTAAAAATAATGCGCTCTAATAAAGACTTAGAAAATTCTATGGGTACATTAACACTAATTTTGGGATCATTATTAACATCTTGAGCATGAGATAACCGTCAGCCGAGTTGATTCATATTACGTAAATATATGTCCAGCAATTCCCCGAATTATGGTTATCTCCCAGTTACGAAAGAGTGAAATTTGTCGCCTGAGTAGTGTAAGCAATTAAACCTATTTCCGGCTGCATGTAGCATTTGTAAGGTAAGAAGATCTTGGTAGGTGACAAAAATCTTCGAAAATGATACTTTAGGCATTCAGGGCTAATTGCAATATAATGCACAGGATCTTGTTGAAAAACTGAATAAACATAAAAATGAGTACTGGTATTGAATTACTCATAAATCAACATGATACATCGTGAGAGGACATGCCCACTTTTGCTGAGACCTCTGTAAATAATTTCTCTTGTTGAGAGATATGCAGTCTTCATGTTGGTAGCACATATATATTTGAGTTTATTTTGTTCCTGTCAGGGTAACAGGAATGTTCTAGATTTACCATTGAAGTGAGACATTTTAGTCAAAAATTAACTTATTTTTTTAAATAACTGATTTGTTTTTGTCTTTTGAACATATGTTATTACTCGAAAAATTCGGGATCAAAATACATAAAACTTTTCTTGTGTAATAATATCTCATAGAGAAATGGAAATACTTGTAGAGTTGTTGTTAATTCATTTGAGGGGCTTGAGACACCTTGGTCATCAGCCCCGTATAGTTGGGAGTGTGTTGAAGCTGTCTGGCAATCTGTATTGCTGTGATGATTGTAGTTGCGTGTGTAAATGTATCTGGGACAGGGATGGAGTAGACGCTCCGGAACTTGAGCACTTGGCACTATCCCGGCAATTTCCTGTAGGGAGTGTGGCAAAACCCGGGGAAAAAGCACACTCAGGATAACCGCTGTCAGCACCGGGATTCGAATCTACGATACCCGCACTTAACGCAGCTGCCCTCCCAACCATGGTGCACGTTTGACTAGCGCGGCTATGCCGCAGGACGGAATGCTTGTAGAATTTGGCTTGAGTACCTATAACCCCCCCATTGGTCGATCCTGGCTATGCTACTGATCTCAAGGGAACCTACTCAATTTGTAGATCACAAGTTTATCATGTTTTATCTGATCAATTCTGATCGTCCCTATTCACCACTTTAAGGTCAAATACCTGATAAAACCAAATATCACTCTAGGCTACTAAACAAATCACATTCTAAACTACTTTTGGCTCATGATATGATGCACAACGTAACCAATCATCTCTAACTGTAATCAATGCACAGACCACCTCTTGTGTGACCTAAACAGAGCCTAACCTAACAGCACACATTTTCAATTACTCAATCTAACTTGGCTCTTGCATCAAGAATTTACCATGGATTGTAATCTAGAAATCAGGTAGATAGGTTGCTAACAATCCCATTAACCCAATGAACAGTACTGCCATCTATTTACGGCACTGTTGTGCGTGGCCCAGGGGAGTACTGCCGTCTATTGACGTTCTCGAAGTTCGCGCCTAAACAGTACCGCCGTCTAATCACGTTTCATGGGGAATGTTTGAAATTGTTGCCTGACATTGTACTGGCGGGTCTTTAGATCAATGTTGGAGGATGTTTGACATGTTCAGCGAACGTTATTCCGTGTTTTATCACATCTCGTATGTTCTGTGATGAAGTTCTGTCCCGGCATCTGCAGTCACGTAACCTAACTTCTTACGCGATTGTGCTACGAAGTGCAACACACGAGAACTGTTTTCTATTGTTGTTTCCTGTGAGTGCACTGCACAACTATTCCTTGACAATACACATTATGTTTCTTTTCCCTCATCTCAGGTTTCCGTGGAAACAAACTCCATTACTCTCTGATTGTCAACAAATACACGTGCTAAATCGTGCTAAATGGCGGGATCGAGTCGAGGAGGCGCGCTTGCTCCGCATGATATAAGTAATATTTTGACTAATGAGGAGTCTGACGATGAAGTTGATATTTATGATGGTAATAGTGATTGTATTGTGTCCGATGTGAGTGAAATTGGTCATTCCTCGGAAGACGATGACATAGAAATTGAGGACGAAGTGCAGCCTGCTGTCGCAAAGAAGGCTAAGCTGTCAGCTGTTCACACTGAAGGAAGAAAGTGGACTTCTATAGGTAGGTTTCTTCCTACGCTTTCTGCTAATTTTGATGCATCAAATTCAGGCGTTAGTGATAATCTTCATGTGAATGATAATGACAATGATTCAAGAATTGAAGTGTCGATTTTCAAAGAAGTTGTTGACCGTAATATTATGAACTTGATAGTGTCAGAAATGAACAACTACTACATATTTGTTATGGAAAATACGGACATAAAGGAAAAGTCGAAATTACATAAGTGGCAAGGCATAACCAGAAGAGACTCTTTATGTTTTCCTGGCAACTGTATTGTTGATGGGCCATGTGAAGAAAAACAGGATGAAAGACTATTGGTCGACAAATAAATTGATCGAAACTCCGATGTTCGGTAAAGTGTTCTCTCTCGACAATTTCTCCCTCATTCTAAGACTGCTTCACTTTTCTGACAACAATCTTCAACCCCCAGGTGACAGACTTTATAAAATTAGGCCTATAATAAACTATTTGAGAGAGAAATTCCGATCTATATTCTATCCCTTCCAAAATATCTCTATTGACGAGAGCCTAGTTGCTTGGAAAGGTCGCCTAAAATGGAAACAGTACATTCCATCAAAGCGACACAGGTTTGGCATAAAGGTGTTTATACTTTGTGACTGTGAAACTGGGTTTATCAATGATTTTATTGTTTATACGGGAAAGGATACAGAAATTGAACATGATGAAAAACTTGGAGTGTCTGGGTCAGTTGTCAAAACTCTAACAGCACCTTACATTGGTAAAGGCCACAACCTGTATGTCGGCAACTGGTACACAAGCCCAGATCTTTTTGAGTACCTACACAAGGAAAATACTGGAGCATGTGGCACAGTCAGAAAAAACAGAAAAGGGATGCCAGACTTCCCGAAGAAAATTCAAAAGGGGGAATGTATTTCACGGCACACCAATGATATGCTGGCGCAAAGATGGCACGACAAAAGGGATGTTACTATGCTTACTACCATACACGAGAACGTGATGGTAGAAACCGACAAAACAGACCACGCCACAGGTCAGAAGAAAATGAAACCTTTGAGTGTACTGGATTATAATGTGAACATGGGTCCAATTGACAAAGCTGATATGCAAATCAGTTTCACTGCAAATGTCAGGAAAACACTGAAGTGGTATGTCAAGTTGTTTTTTTTACTTGGTTGACATTTCAGTGCTGAACTCTTACAATATTTACAAGATGAAGACTGGAAAAAATCCACAGCTTAGTGAATTCCGACTCTGCCTCATAGATCAGCTACTAGAGGAATTTGCAGTGAAGAGGAAGCCAACAAAAGGAGGTCGACCACCTTCAGAAGGAGACTGCTTGAGACTTTCAGGACGTCATTTCCCTAAACCAGTACCTCCAACACAATCAAAGCAGAAGCCGCAACGGAGGTGTTTTGTGTGTCAGCACACAAAGAAGAGACCAACCAAAAGAACAGACACTAAGTGGATTTGTGTACACCCCTGTTTTGAAGAGTACCATACGCTAAAGACATTTTGAAAGCCTAGGTGAAACTGATATAAAATTAAGTCGTGTTGTATGGGATACAAACTTGATCAAATATAGAAAGTAATTATGTTTTTCAATTTCCTTTCAGTATTTTTGAGAAAAAAAAAAATCTACGCCCCTGGTTTCAATTAAATTGAGGGTATCAGTTATGTACCATCAATGTAAATTTTGTAACTTTATTAATAGAGAAAAGTTAGACTCAAAATAACTTAAAATTGAGAACTCCCAATTTTTCACGAAAAAACTCACTCCTGGTGGCCTGTAAACTTAAGTGTCAGCAAAAACTCACTGATCAAAAGGTTAATGTAAATACAGCAGCCTACATAAATGCTACCACAAAAAATTATATTCACTTGAGGTTGAACGGGACACATCTTGGACAGACTTCAACCTATGCTGAATACTAATAATAACTTGTCTGATTTACATATTAGGCCCTAACAAGTAATTTAACCTCAGCATTTACATGTTAGAAATTTTTCCAGTCCTAGCATAGGCTGACATTTAGAACTTCACACTATAATATTGAAACCATATCAACTTATAAATTACCATCAAGACGAGTAGGCCCAACGGTAGCTCCTATCTCCCGAAGTATCATACTTTCAGGGAAATGTTTAACACACACTCTATGTGCAAATCTTTTCTAGGACTTTTAAGTATTCATTGCTTTCTTAAATTTTCGTCGGCAGGGTAGGAAAAACAAGGCATATAACCTAATCATCTCCATCATAATCCCAGGGGCCGATAGCCTAGATGTTAGGCCCCTTAAAACAACAATTATCATCATCATCATAATAGTTGTTTTTGCAACCGGTAATACAACAACTTTTTGGCATACCAGGGATTTGGGAAGGAATAATTGTTTCAATAAACAAATAGAATTGTATTACCATCCAAAAAACCTGCATTAGTCGAAGATAAGCGATGTACAGGTTCTAACTGAACCATAACCCTAATAGGTGTGATGGCAAACATGCAACTCAAACATTTTATAGGTATAGGCTAATCACCTACCTACAAAATAAACATTTGATTCAGAAAACAAACGGAGTAATCCTCATTCTGGAAGACGTAAGTAGTAGCGTTCTTACGTATTGCTTTTCACTCGGATACTACCGTATTTACTCGAATACGACCCGCCCTCGAATAAGACCCGCACCCTGATTTTGAAGAACAAAATTTTAAAAAAAGAATTTTTACTCAAAATTATTTACTATCTTAACTAAATAAAAAGAATAGCATTTATCCAAAATAGTTTCCAACAGTTTTGAAGTCGTCCTAAAATAACACACATCAAACGATTAAAAATACAAATAAAAGTACACAAACACTTCATTCATCGTCATCAGAAGTACCAACTTCAGAACTTTTATCACCATCACTTTCCCACTAAATGTCGTCATCACAGCCATCCATAGCATTCGAAATACTACATTTCTTGAAGCTCTTCCGTATGAGATCTCCAGAGATACGATTCCATGCCGTCAAAATCCACGAACACAGCAGCTGAACTTTCGGGCGCTGAATACGACCAGTTGGAGTCGGTGCGTGCTTATCGGCCGCCATCCGCTCCATACACAGCTGTTTCAAGGCTGCTTTGAACGGGCGGTTCACGCAGCATAGACGTCATCCCGCCCAATCACGAATACATGACTCTTCAATATCATATTTCCTACCGGGCACGATTTCCAATAACTTCAGCTTCCCTCGCAACTTTCAATTTCTCACTCACAGTAAATGACCGCAAACGTTTCGTAGCATTCATATTTACACTCGGAGAACGTGCGTGTGACTATGACGCCGCGTGCTTACGGTAAAACAAAGTTATAGCCGGAAGAAGGCTAGCACCATCTAGCGGATACTCGCAACACCCGATATCGCGCGCGGCGGGCAATTTAGATCTTTCAAATTTGGATGACTCAAATAAGACCCGCACCCCAATTTTTCACGTTCGAATTTGTTTAAAATGTGCGGGTGGTATTCGAGTATATACGGTAATTGAAATGTATAAACAACACAGCACAAACCACACACAGTCAAGCATAATGGTCGTTACTCATTCGGCCCTAGCGATCAGCTGATCACTTGATCATGGCCGCTGCCTGATGGCCTGCACATTACGATGGCAGTGCTTGTAGCATAGATCCAGCTGACATATCTGGAGAGGGTCCACTCTAGGAGATAATATTTGTACAATAACAATAATAAGAATAACAAGAACATGAATGCAGGAGATTCAGGCTTGAATCTCGACTGCAGTCTCATTTTTAAGTTTTAACTCAAATGTTTGGTGCTTTTCAGTCGGTCAACACGATTGTACCCAAATCAGTGGGTTATTCCCTAATCCTGAAAGAAATTACATGAGATTTATTGTTTACTAAGGCAACACAAAGAAGGTGAAATATTGACAAAACCAGAAGAGATAACGGAGAGATGGAAAGAATATTTCAGCGAGCTGTTGAATGTGTGATGCCAGACATGTGGAGAAGTTATGCAAACAGCCAAAACGGTGGAGGAAAAAATAGAAGAAGAACCAGGCATTACTACGGCAGAAGTGGAATGGGCAGTTAGGAAGATGAAGATGGGGAAAGCTGTGGGAATCGATGAAGTAGCAATAGAAATGATCAAGGCGGCAGGACCAGTGGGACTGCAGTGGACATACAGACTTCTCAGGAGTGTGTGGAGAGAGATGAAAGTTCCTGAAGACTGGAAAAAGGGAATAATATTGCCAATATTCAAAAAAGGAGACAGGAAGGTGTGTGGTAACTACCGAGGAATCACCATCATCTCGCATGTTGCCAAAGTAATAGAAAAAATCCTAGAAAAAAGAATTAGAGTAAAGGTAGAAAACCAAATAGAGTAGGAGCAGTTTGGATTTAGAGAGGGCAGGTCAACAGTGGAACCCATTTTCATTCTGAGACAGAACATTGTAAAGAGTTGGGAATATGGGAAGGATATGGTAATGACTTTTATTGATCAAGAAAAGGCCTATGATAGCATCCCTAGAACAAAAGTTTGGGAAAGCTTAACAAATAGGGGGATAGGCAAGGAATTGAGAGACATGATAAAAGGAATGTGCATGGATTGCTACAGTAGTGTGAAGACTGGAGTCGGGACATCGGAATGGTTTAAAATTGTCACTGGACTAAAGCGAGGAAGTGTGTTGTCACCATTATTGTTCTTAATGGTGATGGATGACATCATGAAGGCAGCAATGAAAGACTATAGTAGGGCAAAGATGAAGGTAATGTTGTTTGCAGACGACAACGTGATCTGGGGCGAGGAAGAGATGGAGATACAAGAACAGTTAGACGTAATAAATGAAAAGTTTGAGCAATGGGGATTGGAGATAAATGTGGAGAAGAGTAAAACAGTGGTGGTGAGTAGAGGTAAGAAAGAAGGAAAAGGAGTAATCAGAGTAGGAGATAAGGAATTGGAGTGGTGAAACACTTAAAATACTTGGGAAGTGAACTAACTGAAGATGGAAGACTAGATTTGGAAATTAGCAGAAGAATACAACTCGGGAATGCTTTCTACCAACAAGTACGGGGACTAGTATGGAACAAGGATATACCAATTAAGGCTAAAGAAGTTATATACAAAGCATATTATGTTCCTATAATGACAAATGCAGCAGAAACTTGGACAATGACTAAGAGGGATGAGAGCAGAGTACAGGCAGCTGAGATGAGATTCCTGAGAAGTATGGTCCAGAAAACGAGGAGAGACAGAGTGAGAAACGGAAAGAACTGGGAGTACAGAAACTAAATTACAAACTGGAGCAAAACAGATTGAGATGGTTTGGACATGTCAAACGGATGAATGATGTAAGGCTACCAAGACGAGCACTGGAACGACGGATGACAGGGAAGAGAGGACGAGGAAGACCAAGAATGCGTTGGATGGACTCGGTGAAGAATAGCATTAGTAAACGGAGCCTGGATTGGAACACCGTGTCGGAAGAGGAATGGTGGAATGACAGAACAAAGTGGAGAGGAACCATATTTGCCCCACCCAGTGTCAGCTGGTAAAGGGGAAATGAAGATAATAATGATGAAGGCAACACTGAAAAATGGCTTCAAACACCATAAAGTTTAAACTCAACAGTTATTTATGTTTTTTGCAGTCAAATCCTTGGAGGCCTACTATATCCATCAAAACAATGCATGTTGGTTGCATATTTGATCAGCTCAAGTTTTTTAATGTCCCATAATTATATTGTTTCCATTTTACTCCTAGTGTTTGCTGAAATTATCCTAGATTCAATTTTGAAAAATTACACTTGAAGGACTGAATCCTAGAATAGTTGATTGGCATTGAAGGATGCTTAAGAGCAAGAAACCCATATAAACAGTGTAATAAATTTAATTGAATGACGAATGGAACTGAAAATGGAAATAATGGTGCCCAACGTGGGATATTAAGCATACTGTGCAATTAAGCAATTAAAAGTACCGGAGTCTATGCAACAATATACAGTATTATGATTGGTTCCTTTAAAAAATAAATCATATTTAAATTATTTACATAAATTAATTAAGCCTCCGTGGCTTAGGCGGCAGCACGCCGGCCTCTCACCGCTGGATCCGTGGTTCAAATCCCGGTCACTCCATGTGAGATCTGTGCTGGACAAAACGGAGGCAGACAGGTTTTTCTCCGGGTACTCCGGTTTTCCCTGTCAAAATTTCATTCCAGCAACACTGTCCACTATCATTTCATTTCATCTGTCATTCATTTTAATCATTGCCCCAGTGGAGTGCGTCAGGCCTCGGCAGCCGGCACAGCCCATATCCTCGCCGCTAGATGGGGGCTTCATTCATTCCATTCCTGACCCGGTCGGAGACTGGAAACAGGCTGTGGATTTTCATTCACATAAATTAATACAACTCGGATGAAATTGTTTTATTTTCTACCTTGATTTGCTTTCTTGGTACGGTATCTGCTTTGTTTCATGTTTGAAGATAACAGCATGGGCACTGTACTTGAAAGTATGACAAAAAATATGAAAAAATGCTCCCATTTTTGCACAATCAAATGTAATGAGTCTCTCAGTGACCCTGTACATAAGTGGTACAGTAACTTATATATTTCAAATTTTCATAAGATCATGGAATTTAGCTTCTTATTTTAAAAAAATATTTCTTTGCCCATTATACACCTGCTGTACTGGTAACTGATGCACTGAAACATCTGCAGTTGTACCTCTCTTTCTTAAGATCATGGAATTTAGCTTCTTATTAAAAAAAAATATTTCTTTGCCCATTATACACCTGCTGTACTGGTAACTGATGCACTGAAACATCTGCAGTTGTACCTCTCTTTCTTAAAGTAACAGGAGTATTGTGTTCTACAACAACAATGGATGTACCACAACACCACACCATTCTTTTCTTCGGAATACATAGCACTTCTCTGAATGTCTATGTTTTTCTTCTGAAACCACTCTGTCAATATTTTGTTACATATGATGTTGCACTATTTGTGTAGAACTCAGGTTTGTTTATTAGATTATTACCCATTCTGTTGGTTTCCTTATTCTCCCTCTTTTTGTTTCTTTTTCTTTTCTTTTGGAGTTTTTGTATATTAGCAATCTCAGTCTCTCATGCTGCCATACTGAATAAAGAGCCATGGACTATGGACAAATTTTCAATGAGAAGACATTGCGATATCCCAACTCATTTAATACTCCAGCATAATATGAAAGATATATAGTAAGAGTATGCGGTCCAATTTCATGTCGGTTGGGAAATAGTCTACTGATATTATTCTGAGGCACTCAACTAAAGAAAAGTGTCTAACCTGCATAGTTACAGTTGTGTTGCTGCTTCCTTCTGATTCATTGTCTGGCTCATGCAAGACAAAGCTTATCTTGCGTTCTGGCTGTAATCCTGTGAAAAGAGGAAACAATTTAAAAATCAATCAAATGAAATGAAACTGTGTAACTGCATTGACAAACAGAAGGCACAGAATTCTCTGAAGTCTTCTAACTATAGAAATATTGCAAATGTATGCACTAATTTACCAGTTATATGATTATCTGTGGTAAATAGTTTTCTGTATGAGGCTGATCCAATCAGCAATACAGGCTATTGTGTACATATTTAACATTGTTCGGGAGGCTCTGAGAATCAAAGCATTCCTGATGTTACTTTTCCCTATACGTGAAAAATCTGTTTGTTTCACACCTGAACCCTAGTTGAGTGTACTTGCCAGTCAATAGCCTCCACCCTCACCCTTCTAGTTTATACTGACAACATACTGATGAACCAAAACCCCATGGTACCATAGCCCATGAAGGGCCCTGGCCTACCGAGCGACCACTGTCAAGCCAATTGGCCTACAGATTGCAAGGTATCGGATCCCCTTGGCCATTAATCTTGGTTTTGTGTCTTGGGCGCTGTCTCACTGTCAGACAGCTACTCAATTGTCCTCACAAGGCTGAGTGCACCCTGTTCCAGCCCTCATATCAGTTTCTAAAATCCCTGACAGAACTGGGAATCAAACTCAGGGCCTCCGGATGAGAGGCAGATGTGCTATCCCAACACCACGGGGCCCATAACAGCATGCTGATAATGGTACGGTACCTTTCCGAGATTCTTTGATTGCTTAATATGAAAGTGAAAGCTCCTATGTTGAAACATTCTCAATCTAGGATTGTAAAAAATAATCATAAAACCAATGAATAGGAAGCTGGTGAGATTTTAGATTTTAGCAGTAATTCAGTGAAACTGTAGGAAGTAATTTGGTCAGTAAATTTTTATTGCAATTTAAATGACAGAATCTGCTCACCATCCCTGTCTCCAGCTATGGACTGCAGGCTCTGTGCTGAAGTCTGGGAATGGCCCATAGATGACAGCGCCATACTCCATCGGCGATTAGCTTCCCTGCTGTACATGCGCTCCCATGGATGTGGACGCTCTCTTGCAGAGGAGCGAGATGATTTTGGCAGAGTCTGATATGTTTCTCGCAGAAATGCTGTTATTTCTAGCAGCAAGATACAAGCCACAAGTCGAAGAGCCATGGGACAGTCTGAGCCATACATATTAACACTGGCTGTATGAGGGCAGATAAATAAAAGATCAGTAAATATGAGGACCATTCCATATTGATTTACACTATTTTATTTTTAGCCAACTTTTCACATTTTGCAAAAATGAGGAAAAAGTAGACCTACGAGATCGGTCGGGACAAATGTGTGTCTGTCTGTCCATCTGTCTGTCCCCTATCAACTCCTAAACGGATGCAGCAATTGAAACAAAATTAACTAGGAGTAAAGATCTATACCTGAATATCTCAATGCCGTATTTGAAAATGATGTCAGTGCTACCAACTGCTGAAAAATCACAATTGAAATTTGAGCTCCATGTTGGATATCTTGGAAGGTATGAATGGGAGCTATTTCAAAATTGGCCCACTTATAGATAATAATACTTCAGTTTAATTTCCAGAAGGCCATACATGGCAGTGCTGCCAAAATGATTATAAGCCTGCTGATAGGTCCAATTTTTAAACGCATATAACTTCTACAATATCAATTGGAATTCAACCAAATTTCGTATGTGCTATGTGTACATAAACATATATGACTGAGCGTATTCTTAAGAACCACCAGAGCTGCCAACTTTTAATAAATGCTCTCAATTTATTTTATCCAAATACCAATATATCAGAAAGTATGCAAGCCGACAGCTTTAAACTATGCACACGTATAGTACCTGACATTCTAGATTAATTTGGAGTACGGTAACTTATATACGTCAGTGCTACCAACATGATTCTAAGCATGCTGAGAGGTTCAAATTTAAATACATGTAACTTCTATACTATCATTTGGATTTCAACCAAATTTCGTATGTGCTATGTGTACCATAACAGATATGACTATGCGTATTCTTAAGAGCAACCAGGGCTACCAACTGTTAATAAATGCTGTCTCTATTTTTGTTACCCTAATATCAATATATCAGAAAATATGCAAGCCAATAGCTCTAAACTTTGCACACGTATAGTACCTGGCATTCTAGATTAATTTGGAGTAACTAATATACGTCAGTGCGCCAACATTCTAAGCCTGCTGATAGGTCCAATTTTAAAATGCATGTAACTTCTATACTAACCAATGGATTTCATTCAAAATTGGCACAACAACAAATCATATTATTTCAGATTATTTGTGACCAATACATGCATGACATTGTTGCCAACATGATTTTACATGCATTGTTAGATCCAATGTTTAATTGCATATAATATCCATGCTATTCATTGGACTTCAACCAAATTTTGTATTCCGTACCTTAAGAGATGGAACTAAGAATATATTCAGTTACCAGGGCTGCCAACTGTAGTGATCTATTAGGCTACATTATGCCAGGTATACAGTATTTCGAACTAATT
Organism: Meconema thalassinum; assembly: GCA_946902985.2. NCBI lineage: Eukaryota > Metazoa > Arthropoda > Insecta > Orthoptera > Tettigoniidae > Meconema > Meconema thalassinum. The sequence continues at coordinate 1,852,718,983 of OX336388.2, forward strand.
AGAAATTTCGATATTGCCAACTTAATTTCGTCATTATTCTTGATAGATCCATACAGATTAATCATTGGCATGAATCTTAAATTTTAAGAAAAGTAGGCTCTTTAGTTCATCACGGAACTTCTTGTTACCTATTCAGAAGTTGCAATTAAGTAGATATTTTTATGTGCACTTTCTCAATATTATCTCCCTTCTGCTATATGTATACACTTGTTCCAGTGGTGTGGCAACTTCTCTAAGCCCTCTTGGAACCATATTTTAGGACTGTGGTATGGACTTGGAGTTGTTCTTTGTAAGGGGACTTCGTGCAGTATTTGAATGTGTCTGTATTTTGCCAAGCTGTTTGCAGTTCTCCATTTAGGTGAAATGATGTTCACACAAAGGTTTATTTAATGCCCGGAACAAGTTTATCAAAAAGGGCCAAGTCAGGAGAATGTGGTGGCAGTGGCAGCACTTGGAAGCATATCAGTGATATGCTTGATGGAGGTTATGCACTGTCATGCTACATGAGCATACCCTTCCTCCATTTCCTGGGCTTAGAGAGTAAGTGTATACTGTTGAAGGGACACAACGTTCAGAAAGTGGACACACCTGGTGTAACTCTTCTGAAGAAAAATAAAATTTAACATAAATTAATATGGAATGCACCTTGTTCATCACAGGCTAAGAAGGAGAGGCACCAACATGTAACACCAGTTTATGAGAAACATTCAGATTAACACAAAATGTGATAAAAAAAAGTCCGGCATAACTCAACAAATTGCTAGCGTTTCGCCCCAGTGTACCAATTGGGCTCTTCAGTTGGTAAAGGTACACCTACCAAGACGCGTAGCTGGCACACACTGAGAAGGCCATTGCAAGACGTTTCGTCACGAGCAAGCCAGTGCACCACGGGAGTCAAAACTCCACTCCAAAGCAACAAAATCCTTACCTTGGTATTGATTATATAATCAAAATGTTCTCAAAAGAAAACGTGTATCGTCCGTGTATTGTCAGATACCGTAATGGAAATGAAGTGAAGCACAGTCCTTACTGGCTATATGATAGCAACCCCTGTCCCAACTAACAGGTGCAGTTCTGCAGAGTAGGCAAGGTAGGATAAGTCTACCTGGATATTTTGAGAAGGAAAATTTTCCTAATATTATTATTTAATCTTTTCTCCTTATATACACTGCTTATATGAAATATACTATGTTATCTACAGTGTTTGTCTTCAGATTAATTCAAACTGTCCATTCTCAAGCAAGTCTGTTGGTATATGTTCTCTGGCAATCCTCTGCATATGACTCAAGGGTCATACATACAGTACCGGTACTTAACCATATAATCTCTTTGTAGGGTAGGCCGGCGCTAAGCTTGCCTAGACTCCCAGCTTCAGAGCATACGACAAACAGCAACAGTCTACATTCATACTCAATGCATGCGTGTAATACTTGGGCTGTTATGTTGATCCAGCCTGTCCTCTCTGATCGGTTATGGCAATTACTACTGCTAATTGATATTATTCAGTTGGTCAACACAATATAATTCCAATTACTGGGATATGCAATAAAACAATCCAGGAGCATACCTAGGAATACTTTTCGGGAGGAGATTATTTTTACTTGAACGTGATCAGCCAGAGTGATTTAATACCCAAAAGGTACGTGGAACGCACGTGATATCCAGCTTAGTTTGTTAATATGCACCTTATTTCTCTATTTCATCTTCTACACCCGACTTCCCTTAGTAAAATCTAATTCTCTGTAACATCAAAGGCATAATTATATCATACATTTTATGAAATACTTGTTAATTTTAGCTAACAAGGGAAGTATCACGTAAGACAGGTCAAAACTTATCTTGAAACTTTGTAGACACAATCGTACTATAAGAGGACAACGTGCGGAAAATCAGCCACCAGATTTAATTGCAAGGCTCCGAAATCATACTTAACATCCTGATATGCAGGCATGATGGCTGGCGGAGCTGGACATCCCTGCGACACTCGAAGTAATCGCGTGGTAAGGCATACATATGCTGACTGGGGCATGCGACTGCTTCCCACCGGCATTGAGTGCTTAGGCCGTCATGCATCAGGGCTGTTCCTACCAACATGTATGATACTTAGTACTTCCCATTGATTTATATGAGAGATTCGCCACATGATTTCGGAGCCTTGCAGTGCAATCTGGCGGCTGATTTACCGGACGTTGTCCTCTTATAGTACAACGATTGCACCCACAAAGTTTCAAGATAGGTTTCGACCTGTCTTACCTGATACTTCCCTTGTAAGCATACAGACTGAAGTATGGACTTGGAGTTTTTCTTTATAAGAGGACTTCACACATTATTATATATTTTGCCAACTCCTCCTTTCAGTAGATTAGATTCTGGAGCCAGTCATTCTTCCATATGTGAGCAAGTCTGAGGCCTGGTTTCTCTTATATTTTCTTAGTTTTAGCTTGTTTGCTGTAATATCAGTTGCTATATAGTTTCCTAATATTTCACAAGATCCAAACCCTCAGCTTGAAGCCAGTTTACAGAGGCTACTTTCTTGTTTCTTTCTTCTAATTGGGCATCAACAAACACTCTGGCATAACAAAACCTAGCTACCCCTCAAGCCAATTGTGAGATTATGTTGATCCACAGAATTTGATTCAGGAACTATTTACCATGTGACTTTTCTAGCATACCCTTGAACTGCGTAAAAGCTTGACAAACACTAGACTTGGCAGACATTAAAATCAATGGTGATGGAGTAGAAATGTGGCAAATAGCATAATTTATTACTGGCACCTTTAGCAGATTTAACCACACACAGTCCTTCTGTGTAAACATAACTTGCCCAGAATATAACAACAGCTGGATTTTTTCTAAGATTCAATGTACCTCATGCCTTCTATTAGATATTTTTTGATTGGTTTCAAGCACCTTATACTTTCTAAAAATATATTACTGTCTTTCATTAATCTCGTTAATCAGCTTCACGAGAGTTTGATCCGAGTAAGTTCATATAGAAATTCTTCCTTGAATTCAAGAACTGTAATTCAGCTTAACTGGCTCTCGATTCCCGGTCAATGGATGTGAGATTTTCGAAGTGAAATGCCATGTCCTGTGGTTCGGATTCCACGTAAAAAGGAGGTCCCGTGGCTCATGATCTCGAGATTAAAGGTCACGTTAAACTACAAGCTTGCTTGCTTGCTTTTAACTGGCTCTAATAAGCTAAAATGTACATAAAGAAATATATTATCATCAAGCGGCCTACTGACAAGCAATAAAACACAGCTGGTACATTTAAAGGTTCTTCCATAAGGATTATCAACTTTTGTTCCCTGATTGATGTAGGCTACTAATTGTACAAGAGTAACAAGTATAAATATTGCCATCCACGAAACGAAAAGAAGAACATATGTAGAAAAGTCATAACTCAAAAAGATTTTGCGTAATTTCAGTCCTTACATGTAGACAAACAAGTACCGTAATAAAAGTATTGTATTTCTTATTTCCTTGCGTCTTTAACGCTATATTGACCCCAAACAATATTATATTATTAGGAGGAGATTAGTTACATTGATTAAAATTTAGTTACACTGATCACTCAACGTAGGGGGTATGTTGTTGTTGGTTGACACCGACCAATATACTGTATATTTAAATTTATTACATTGACACACCAACGTGTGGCCGGACAAAGGAAACACCAATCACGATCCCGACATTAAATATATGAATAAATTTGTTATATTGGACTGTGGAACGAATATTACTATAAGAAAGAAGAGAAGTTTACCAATTTTAAAGAAGTACCAATATAAATAAAATTGTTTCATTGGCGCCCAACGTGGGGTACGAATACGGAAATAAGAAATATGGAAGCTGAGATGATCATTTTGGAGACGCTTCCGCTCCACTATGAAAAGTATGAAGGTATGGAAGAAAGATTGTCAAGGGAGCTTGGTGAGGTCTACGAAAAGTATGGGAGAGGATGGTGGAGAGGATGACAAGCCAGATGAATAGCATGGAAGTTCGAATGTGCAGTCGGATGGATGGTATGGAGTTGAGAATGTCTGAGAAGCTTGACAAGGTCAAAGAGCAGGTGGCTAGTCTATGCATCGTGGAAGAGAAAGTTGAGATGGTAGAATCTGTGAGTGCGGCTGTGGAGGAGGAGAAAGAAAAGGAGAAAGAGAAGGAGAAAGAGAAGAAGGAGCAGGAGAAGGTGAAAGAGAAGGAGAAAGAGAAGAAGGAGCAGGAGGAGGAGAAAGGGAAGTTGGAAGAGCAGAGGGTGGAGATCATATGCATCGTAGAAGAGAAAGTTGAGATGGTAGAATCTGTGAGTGTGTCTGTAAAGGAGGATGAAGAGGAGGAGATGTGTGAAGTATGTGATGCTAGGGGGCGTAAGGAAGTTAGTACTGAAGAAGAAGTGAAGGATGGACAAGAGAGAGATAAGGTGAAGAAAAGGTGGAGAACAAGGTGGACGAAGAAAAGGACGAGATGTAAGGCAAAGAGAAGTAGAGAGAAGTGGTGGAGAAGGAAGATGAAGAAAACAAAGTGGTCTAGGAGGATAGGCAGGAGGAAAAGGTGGACAGAGAAAATGATAAGATGTAAGGCAAAGAGAAGGAATAAGAAGAGGAAGAGATGTCAGGCAGATCAAGATAAGAGCGTGAAGGATCAGAAGAAAAAAAGGAAAAGATAAGAGGGACAAACGGAAAGATAAGAAGATAGGAACTGCTGAGTAAGATAAGGCAGATGAGGAAAATGAGGAAGAGAAGGAAAGAGAAGCAGGAAGGGAAGGTGAAGAAGGAGGAACAGAAGAAAAGACAGAAGCGCCGTTCAGAATTGTAGAAGAATGAGGATGAAGATACAGTTTTCAACCTTGATAACTTCATGTTTTTGGATTCTGGTGGTGGATATCTAAGACGTGATAATGATGAAAATGGTACTGGTGATACTCCACGCTTTAGAAGAAATAATGGAGACAGGCCCCGGAGAGGTCGGAAGGATGACGAAGATAATTATGATAACGGTACAGACAGGTCTGATGACGATTCTGCCGTTCATTCTGAAGAAAAAGCTTGTGGTGACACACCTTATGTCAACAATGCCGTTGATATGTCCGGCAGTGAAGGATTCGTAACCACGTCTGTTGATGACAATGATGATGACGAAGAAGATGATCCTGTCACCCTTTCTGAAGAGGATGACATCGCCATTGAAATGGAAGATGACGATGCCACTATTGGCGAAGAGAATAAAGCAACGTCTAAAGAAGATGATTGTTTCACTTTGTGTTTTTTTTTGTTCTAGTCAGTGTATGATTGATGTGTATTTTATTTATGTACTAGCAGTAGTACCCGGCTTCGCCCGGTGGAATGATGATACTATTTCAGTCTCCTTAACACTCAACGTCACTGATGAAGATGATACTGACGACGACTGCTATTGAACGGGTATAATAAACTTATACTCTAAAAGAAATACATATTTTTAAATTACCGGCGAGGAAGACTGTGGTGTTGCCTAGTAGTATAATGGGCGTAACATCTAGGTCATTTGCCCTTTTGATGAGGATGATAATGAAGACGACTACTACTGAACGGGTAAATCAAACTTACAAACTAATGGAAATACACATTTTAAAATCACAGGCGATGAAGACTGTTGTGTTACTTAGTAGTATAATGGACGTAACATCTAGGTCATTTTCCCTTTTGATGAGGATGATAATGAAGACGACTACTACTGAACGGGTATATCAACCTTACAAATTAATGGAAATACACATTTTAAAATCACAGGCGATGAAGACTGTGGTGTTACTTAATAGTATAATGGACGTAACATTTAGGCCATTTGCCCTTTTGATGAGGATGATAATGAAAACTACTGTTGAATTGACACGACAAACTTACAAACTACCGTGATAGAAAGAAATATTTCAAAATTCACAGGCGATGAAGACTTATTGTGTGTGGTGATTAGTGGTATAATGGGCGTAACATCTAGGTCATTTGCCCTTATGATAATAATAAGGTAATGAAAAATGACTACTAAACGAACATGGTGTAATTTTAAATCTGATATAGGCAATTCAGATTTCTACCTTCGATGTCTTCCAAAGTCTGAACGTTATTTTCTGGCTTAGGCCTATACTCGATGCGTGTAGTGAAAGAGCTTATCGAGTACTGCTCGGGTCCAAGCTGCACGAATCGCAGATGATGACGATATATGATGACAGACTTTGGGGGGGGGGGGTCCCGGTCCTATTCACATTGACCGGTGAATCACTCATTCTTTCGTAACACTACAGTGGTTTGAGCAAAGACCCTGTATGAACATCAGCATTGTCAGCAATACCAGGTAACACGGCGGGGTCTGGACATTCCTCTCATGTCAACTCGCGATGAATCAGCAAGCTATTTTCACACCTGGCCCCCTCCTCCCCCCTACACCCACCAGGGACTCTCAACTTGTGGGACGTGGGTTTGCGACCACGGGACCCCAGCTGAGTCCGGCATTGCTTCTGCTTACTGGTGCCGGGCTCCTTTCAGTTCTCTTACCTGTCAGCCTCCCTTGGTCAAACTCTTGTTCTCTTCCGACCCCGATGGTATCAGGGTATCCGAGGCCTAGCGACTCTTTCATTTTCCCGCCTTAATTGGCCCTTGTCTAATCATTCCTGATAGCCTCATTCTTCGAGGTGTCAGCCTTCTTTTTCTTTTCTTAATATCTCATGTCTTCTGCTACGACCCTCAAGGAGGAAGGGTGTGTGTAGCCCCACCACTTCTGGTGCACCCTCGATAGTGCTACATTCTCAAGGGCTCATGGCTGGTGAGTTCGGGAGCTGGCAACCGTGAGGGTTTCCAGAGCGGGTCCGGTTTTACCCCTTTTTTCCATTGCCTTTGGGACGGACCCTGTCCTCTTTCCGGGAATGGAGTGGTCTGTCCGCAATTTCAAGCAGACAATGTTACTCGCAGGGTACCGAAGGGTAAGTATACAAATGTTGGTTCTGAACGGTGAAACGGTGTAGATTTGTGCCAAAGGGCCTAAATGAAGGGAATGGGGTGATCTGTCCGCAATTTCAAGTGGACAGGGTTACCCGCAGGGTTCGAAAGGGTAAGTATACAAATTTTGGTCCGGATCGGTGAAACGATATAGATTTTTGCCAAAGGGCTTAAATGCAGGAAATGGGGTGGTCTGTCCGAAATTTTAGGTGGACAGTGATATTCACAGAGTTACAAAGGGTAAGTATACACAGTTTGGTTCAGATCGGTGAAACGGTGTAGATTTGAGCCAAGGGGCCTAAATGCAGGGAATGGAGTGGTCTGTCCACAATTTCAAGCAAACAGTGTTACTCGCAGGGTACCAAAGGGTAAGTATACAAATTTTGGTTCTGATCGGTGAAGCGGTGTAGATTTGGGTCAAAGGGCCTAAATGCAGAGAATGGGGTGGTCTGTCCGAAATTTCAAGTGGGCAGGGTTACCCGCAGGTTTGCAAAGGGTAAGTATACAAATTTTGGTTCGGATCGGTCAAACGGTGTAGATGTTTGCCAAAGGGCCTAAATGCAGGAAATGGGGTGGTCTGTCCGAAATTTTAAGTGGACAGTGTTATTCACAGGGTTACATAGGGTAAGTATACAAATTTTTGATGAGATCGGTGAAACGGTGTAGATTTGGGCCAAAGGGCCTAAATGCAGGGAATGGGGTGGTCTGTCAGAAATTTCAAGTGGACAGGGTTACCCGCAGGGTTCCGAAGGGTAAGTATACAAATTTTGGTTCAGATCGGTGAAACGGTGTGGATTTGTATACATAACAGACAGACAAACAGACAGACAAACATTGAGCTTTATATATATAGATTTGTGTGAGAGACGAGGGTGAATCTATAACCTTCAGTTAGAGATTTATCCTCGAGGGGGCGTTTCTGTAACCCAATTTATTTGGTTACAGAGCTAACCTTTTGGGTTTCTGTAAGTATGTATGAGCGCCATGGTATTATATTTAGTTTTTAGGTTAGGAAATGGCTACTTTTTGTTGGGACACTGCAGGGAGTTTAGTGCCTTGTGCCAACTAGATACTCTGTGGTCCAGCAATGAGGTAGCAGGGGGCTTAGCCCAATGAAGTTTCATTTCTCTTTATGTTCTTTTTATGATTGTGTCTTGTTTTTCTTCTTCTTTTTATTCTGTTACTTGTTGAGGATAGTGTGATGTCTTATTCAGTGTTACTATGAGGAATGCTGCTTGTTGAGTTGGAGAGATGGAATGGCTTGTTTTAATGGGAGTGGGTTATATTATTATGGAAAAAGAAGAATGGAGAGATTATCTTGTAGTTGGTAAAGAAAAATAGTGTCTGCTTGTGGAGAATGGGAATATGAAATGTTGAGATGTGGAGAATGATGATGTTATGTTCTGAGGAATGGCAATGTTATGTTTTGGGATAAATAGATGTTATGTCTTGAAAAATGCTGATGTAGAAAAAGATGTTTTAAGAAAATGCAAGAAGAAAAGAATGGAGCAGAAGAATATTAAGCTTTGTGAGGGGTATTTATTTTCATCATGAAGGTAGTGGATGGTAAAGTGGACAGAGATGATGGAGGAAGACAGCAGAGGAAATAAGAAAGTACTTTATGGGATGGTCAAAAGTAAGAGAAGAGGTCTGCGAGAGGATGTGGTAATGATGGACAAAAACGGAAATGAGGTACACATCAAAGAGGCACTCAAGACAGTGTGGAAAGAGTACTTTGAGGATTTGCTGAATCCAAATGGTCATAGGGAGGAAGACAATGTATTGGAAGATGGAGAAGATAACACAGGAATGGAAAAGGACCTGACTTGGAGAGAACTGGAAATGGCTATAGACAAGATGAAAGGAGGAAGGGCACCAGGTGTGGATGAAGTGAGTGTTGAAATGGTGAAGGCAGCAGGGGAGGTTGGGAAACAGTGGCTGTACCGTGTGATGAGGGTGATATGGAAGGAGAAAAAGACCCCAGAAGATTGGAAGAAAGGATTAATTGTCCAAATATTTAAGAAAGGAAGCAGAAAGGAGTGCAGAAATTACAGGGGAGTCACACTCATACCTCACTGTACCAAGATATATGAAAAGATATTAGAAAGTAGAATACGAGCCAAAGTGGAGAGAAAATTGAGAGAGGAGCAGTATGGATTCAGACCTGGGAGATCAACAGTGGATCTCATATTTTCAGTGAGACAGCTCCAGGAACACCACTACGAATTTGGAGAGGATCTGCTGATGGCCTTCCTGGACATCGAAAAGGCCTATGATAGTGTGTGTAGGGAGAAGGTTTGGAAAGCAATGGAAAACATGAGAGTGGAAAAAGAGACTGTAGGCAGAGTGAAGGAGATGTATTGTGGAAGTGTGAGTTGTGTGAAAGTTGGAGGGGAAAGAACAGACTGGTTCAGACAAATGAGTGGCCTGAAACAGGGTAGTGCGCTGTCACCCCTTCTCTTTATTGTGGTTATGGACGAGGTAATGACACGGTGGTTCGGCCACTGTCTTGGCAAACCAGTTTTTGTGTTTCCCCATTTGTTTCCACTCTGTGTGGTTGTACATATCTGTATTATTTGTCTTCATTGTATTTATTCATTGTCAAGTTAGTTTTGTTTCTGTTGATTAGTTGTCATGATTTATTTGTTTTGATTGCATGTAGTATTCCCACTGCCGTGTTTCCAGTAGGATATTTTGGCTTAGAAGGTAATTTTGTATTCTAAGTTGGCCACATTGATTCTTCTTTAACTTGTTTGAACTCTTTACTGTGATTGGCTGCTTTCGGCCTATCAGAGGCCTCTTTCTTGGTTTTTAAACTCTCTACTGTGATTGGCTGCTTCCAGCCTATCAGAGGCCTCCTTGCTGCTTGTAGCGACCAATCACGTGTTTCTTCTTCGTTGTTCTCTAAGTGTGACCATGACACAATGCTGTGCTTCAAAGCTGGTTGTGATATATCAACAAGTATCCAGCTAATCATTTCTATAATTGGTGCTATCTTCATAGTAACCGTGCCTAGCGATCATGTCCTATGCACATGATTCATATTTTGTTTGGGCAGTGACATTACGGTGATTTTCGATCTCATCATCACCATGCTTGATGGTGCTACGCGCCATATCGACGAATTCTTCAATCCGCGGCGTCGGATAGTTTGTTAATGTGTTTACTTCTATCTTCATTTACTGCCTAACAATTTGTCGCCACGCGTAAGAATAATGATGATGCTTCGTGTAATAAGTAATTCATCGTGTCTGGAAGCATGTTACGAGGCCAGGCATCATCACTAATGGAGGTTGACGCTAGGCTAAACTGCTTTACTATTGTGACAATACCGCGCGATTGGCATATCCCGGTATTTGTATGATAGCAACTACTTTGACTTCCTGCAACATCACTGGAATGGAAGTTGACGCTGGGCTTAACTGCTTTACTAGTGACAATACCGTGCGATTGGCATATCCCGGTATTTGTATGACAGCAACTACTTTGACTTCCTGCGTTTCACACATAATTTGTTTTATTAACAATTCATTTTGGGCTTACAGTATCGGCGCATCACTGTAAGTCAGTCCTGGTTCGACGACACATTCTCGTTCCATGCGACCTGTTTTTTCATTATTTGTTGCAACTCCACTTGTGTTGCATATTTAAATTATATCATTCTTTGGAACCGCCGTGTATTGCATGCCGTTCTATGATGTACTGATCTGCAGCTACGTTCAAGACAATATGTGTGTTTTAGGCTCAAGACGTAACGTGTGTTAATTCTTTGAGTGTTTCTTCAATTGTGTAAATTTGTGCTAGTGTTTCTCATATGTTTATGTGCCACCTTTGAATATTTGTTTATGTGTCACCTTTGGATATTATGTTTTATGTGCCACCTATTTGATAATATATCTTATTATTAGTTAGTGGTGGTGTCGTGTCCTTTATGCCTTCCTGGACTTCCTTATTTAGTGACAATAATATTGTCTGGTCCTCCACATGTTTGCTAAATTGTCAAGCGACCTTTGTAAAGTCAACTCTTTGTATTATCACATCATTATCTAATGCTTTGGCCAACAAATTTTTATACATTGTCCACTATTACCAGAATACTCTTGGTGGGTTGTTGACTTCCCGCGTTGGCCATTACATTAATTGGTCCTCTCCGGGCCGGATATTGAGCTGTTTACTATTTTGAATCATTAAGCATTGTTTTGGCCATGTTGGGCCCTTGTTTCTTGCTATTTCACCAGGAAGGCCATAAATTTAAATTGTATACGTTCCCATTAACTTCCCAAGGACACAATACAGTATTCTATGTTCAGATGTTTGTTTACAACTTAATCGAGACCATTGTCTCAGTGTTTATTTTTTGTGTTAGTTAGTTGTTGTGTTAGTTAGGTGTGCAACTCTGGTAATTACATCTAGGCGGGCAATCCTAAGGTCATTATGGAGGATGCCCAAAAACGACCTTTAGTTAGGAAGCGTGCAGTCGCTAAGGGCATGCTTACCTCACAAGAAAAAGTAATTAGCAACTTTCAGGACATTACAGAAGAGCAATATCAAATGTTAGTGTTACGCAAACACAAATGCGAGGAAATTTATGAACAATATAACGAAGCGCAAGTCGCTTTAGAGGATATTACAGACAATATCGACGAAGAAATAGCCGAACGTTGTGACTTCGAAGATAAATATTTTGAGTTGATGGTTAAAATTAAATTACATTGTGACAATTTCAAAAAATCCAACACTACAGACAGTGATAACCCTTTGAATAATTTGCAGAGTGCACAATTTCCTACTGCTAACGTAGCTGCAGCTCATATAAAGTTGCCTGAAATTCAAATTCCGCAGTTCAGTGGCGACTTCACAGACTGGTTGAATTTCAGAGATAGCTTCAAGGCTATAGTAATTGATAACCATGCTCTGTCTGATATTGTTAAGTTCTACTACCTTAATTCTAGTCTTAGTGGTGAGGCCAAACTCCTCTTAAAGAACATTACTGTGTCAGATGATAACTTTATGGTTGCATGGAACTTGCTGACAACTCGATACAATAACATTAGGCTCATAGCGCATAATCATGTCACCAAGCTTTTCAAGCCCCCCGCATACGGTAATGATTCAGTGTCATTGCGTGCCATCATCGACCACTTTGTTTCTCATGTCAATGCGTTAGAAGCTTTGGACTTTAACGGGGTTCCCCTTCAAGACCTGTTATTGTCACATTTTATATTGGAGCTACTAGATAATGATAGCATCCGTGAATGGGAGAATCATGTTGATTCTGGGAGAATTCCCACTCTCCAGGACTTGGTTAGCTTCTTAGAGAAAAAATGCAAGGTACTGGAAATAACTGAAAGGAATGTGTCCAGGCCTGCATTACATACTGCTGTAACCAAACTTAAAGCTGAAGGTCATTCGCCTCAGAAACCCATGTTAACTACTACCAAATCTCGTTGTACATATTGTAGGAGTATTGATCACCAATTGTCGAAATGTGGTACCTTTATCAAACTTTCGTCCACAGCCAAATGGGATTTTGTCAGGTCTCGTAAATTATGTTACAATTGTTTACGTAATTTCGAGCCTAATCATCAATGTTCGAAGTACTCTTGTAACACTTGTTCCCGAAAACACCACACTCTTCTTCACTATGAGCCCTCCAGTGGCACTAGTAATGATGCTTCTCAAGCTCATGCTAACGTGGTGAACACTAGTTGCAGTAACGTCGCTCGTGACAATCAATTTTCAAGGACTCTATTACCCACTGCCAAGTTGAATATATTAGCTGGCAATGGCTTCCGTGTACCTGTCACTGCACTACTTGACTCTGCATCAGATTGTAACTTAATTTCGTCACACTTAATTAAGAAATTAAGACTCCACACCAAACCTATGAAGGTACACATTCACGGTGTTGGTCAAAATCAAAGCACTGCTACTGTTGTTGCTGATGTGAACGTTTTTGCCTGTGCTACTAATTGGTCTGCTAAGCTTGAATGTCTCGTGGTTCCCAATATTGCACTTGAGCTACCCGCTGCTGGTTTCGATACCTCTGAATGGAACATTCCATCACATATTGATTTAGCTGATCCTGATTTCAATTGCACTAAATCTATTGATCTTGTTCTTGGTGCAGAATATTTCTTTGACCTGTTACGTCCTGGTAAAATCATACCAGTTGGTGATTTGCCCATCATTCAAAATACCTCTGTGGGTTGGGTGTTTTCTGGGAAGCTGCCCAGTGCAAGCACCTCGCAACCATCGCACGTGGTATCAGCACTTACACTCTCACGCCCTCATGCAGAACAACAGCTGGAAGCGTTTTGGAACGTTGAAGAAGTTGAAACCCCAGTGTTGTCTGTTGATGAATCCATATGTGAAGAACACTTCGTTGCTACTACCACTCGCAAAGACGATGGTAGATTTGTGGTTAGACTCCCTCGCAAGGTAGACTCGGAGCCTCTAGGTGCCTCTCGCTACGCTACACTAAAACGTTTTCACTCTCTCGAAAGACGTTTGGCTCGTAACCCTGAGTTAAGGTTAGAATACACTGAATTCATGCATGAATATCTAGCCTTAAACCATATGCAAGTTGCCCCCCACCCGACTGATGGTGAAGTTTACTACATTCCCCATCATCCTGTTTTCAAGCCGCACAGTACTTCTACAAAGCTCAGAGTGGTATTTGATGCTTCGATGGCTACTACGTCTGGGTGCTCCCTTAATGATACCTTGTTGGTGGGCCCTGTAATTCAGCAGGATTTGTTCTCTATTTTGCTTCGGTTCTGTACTCACTTGATAGCGTTTGCAGCTGATCTGAGTAAAATGTACAGACAGATTCTTGTAGATCACAAGGATCGTGACTTACAGAGAATATTTTGGAGAGACTCTCCTTCAGACCCAATAGTAGAATATCAATTAAACACCATTACATATGGTACTGCCCCAGCATCCTTCTTAGCCACTCGTGTGCTAAAGGAGCTCGCCCTCACTGATGGCACAGCTTTTCCAGCTGCCACTCAGATTGTTTTAAACGACTTCTATGTTGATGATTGTATCTCGGGATGTGATTCCGAGCATGACGCACTTATTCTGTATGATGAATTGACCCTTCTTTTGAGATTAGGTGGTTTTGAACTGTGTAAGTGGAGTTCAAACTCCATGACTCTATTAGATAACATTCCTCTTGATCATCAAGAGAAACAACAACTCCGTAGTTTCGGCGATGGTGAAGAAACAGTCGCCAGAACGCTAGGACTTTATTGGCAACCTATCGATGACTTGTTGCGGATTCAGTCACCTATCGTGAACTGTGACACTTCAATTACCTTTACTAAGCGTTCATTTTTGTCCATTGTTGCCTCTATCTTTGACCCTTTGGGTTTAGTATCACCTATTGTGGTTGCTTGTAAGATTCTCTTCCAAGATTTGTGGATTCACAAACTCGGTTGGGATGACCCCCTTCCAATGGAAATCGCGCAAGCTTGGCTGAACATTTATAGCAATTTACCTGCGATTTCTGAGATTTCTACTCCACGTTTGATTAAGCCTGCTTCAGAAATCAAATCTATGCAACTTCATGGCTTCTGCGACAGCAGTCAGCAGGCCTATGGAGCTTGTCTCTATTTATTGTCAATTGATACCTACGGCGTCGTCACTTCCCTCTCCAGTCATGCTTTCGTTGTAGCCTTTACTCGCTTCTGCAGTAGAAGGGGCGTTCCCGCTCAAGTGTATTCCGACAATGGTACCAACTTTCAAGGCGCACAGTCTGACCTTGCTGATCTTGGTTCGTTGCTCTCCTCTGCAGATTTTCAATCTGTTGTTCAAGATTCTACGTCATCGCTACTAATTCAGTGGCACTTCATTCCTCCTAGTTCTCCGCACTTTGGTGGAATTTGGGAGGCAAACATCAAATCTTTGAAATCTCATTTAATAAGAATCATGAAGGCTCAAGTACTTACGTATGAAGAATTGACCACTCTCGTGGTGCAAATTGAAGCCATTCTAAATTCTAGACCCATTTCGCCTATGACTGAGGATCCTACTGACTTGTGCTATCTCTCGCCAGGTCACTTTCTTGTTGGACGACCTTTGAATGCCTTGCCCATTCCTGACGCTTCTGAAGTGCCCATCAATAGGTTGTCTAGATGGCAATTACTTCAACAGATTATGACTTCATTGTGGCGTAAATGGTCCACAGATCATTTACTCTCCCTTCAACAACGTCGCAAGTGGAACCGTATGTCTCCTAACCTCAAGGTTGGCACGCTTGTGCTTATTATGGACGACAATGTTTCTCCTACTTACTGGCGACTTGGACGTATTCTTGAGGTTCATTGTGGTAAGGACGGCCTAGCTCGTGTGGTCACTCTACATACCACCTCTGGACTGTTGAAACGTCCCATCGTCAAGGTGTCTCCCTTGTTGCCGCAGAACTAAACACTTTTGTATTTTCATAAACAACCTGCCTGTTGTTTCTGTGCGGGCAATATGGTTCGGCCACTGTCTTGGCAAACCAGTTTTTGTGTTTCCCCATTTGTTTCCACTCTGTGTGGTTGTACATATCTGTATTATTTGTCTTCATTGTATTTATTCATTGTCAAGTTAGTTTTGTTTCTGTTGATTAGTTGTCATGATTTATTTGTTTTGATTGCATGTAGTATTCCCACTGCCGTGTTTCCAGTAGGATATTTTGGCTTAGAAGGTAATTTTGTATTCTAAGTTGGCCACATTGATTCTTCTTTAACTTGTTTGAACTCTTTACTGTGATTGGCTGCTTTCGGCCTATCAGAGGCCTCTTTCTTGGTTTTTAAACTCTCTACTGTGATTGGCTGCTTCCAGCCTATCAGAGGCCTCCTTGCTGCTTGTAGCGACCAATCACGTGTTTTTTCTTCGTTGTTCTCTAAGTGTGACCATGACACAATGCTGTGCTTCAAAGCTGGTTGTGATATATCAACAAGTATCCAGCTAATCATTTCTATAATTGGTGCTATCTTCATAGTAACCGTGCCTAGCGATCATGTCCTATGCACATGATTCATATTTTGTTTGGGCAGTGACATTACGGTGATTTTCGATCTCATCATCACCATGCTTGATGGTGCTACGCGCCATATCGACGAATTCTTCAATCCGCGGCGTCGGATAGTTTGTTAATGTGTTTACTTCTATCTTCATTTACTGCCTAACAATTTGTCGCCACGCGTATGAATAATGATGATGCTTCGTGTGATAAGTAATTCATCGTGTCTGGAAGCATGTTACGAGGCCAGGCATCATCACTAATGGAGGTTGACGCTAGGCTAAACTGCTTTACTATTGTGACAATACCGCGCGATTGGCATATCCCGGTATTTGTATGATAGCAACTACTTTGACTTCCTGCAACATCACTGGAATGGAAGTTGACGCTGGGCTTAACTGCTTTACTATTGTGACAATACCGTGCGATTGGCATATCCCGGTATTTGTATGACAGCAACTACTTTGACTTCCTGCGTTTCACACATAATTTGTTTTATTAACAATTCATTTTGGGCTTACAGTATCGGCGCATCACTGTAAGTCAGTCTTGGTTCGACGACACATTCTCGTTCCATGCGACCTGTTTTTTCATTATTTGTTGCAACTCCACTTGTGTTGCATATTTAAATTATATCATTCTTTGGAACCGCCGTGTATTGCATGCCGTTCTATGATGTACTGATCTGCAGCTACGTTCAAGACAATATGTGTGTTTTAGGCTCAAGACGTAACGTGTGTTAATTCTTTGAGTGTTTCTTCAATTGTGTAAATTTGTGCTAGTGTTTCTCATATGTTTATGTGCCACCTTTGAATATTTGTTTATGTGTCACCTTTGGATATTATGTTTTATGTGCCACCTATTTGATAATATATCTTATTATTAGTTAGTGGTGGTGTCGTGTCCTTTATGCCTTCCTGGACTTCCTTATTTAGTGACAATAATATTGTCTGGTCCTCCACATGTTTGCTAAATTGTCAAGCGACCTTTGTAAAGTCAACTCTTTGTATTATCACATCATTATCTAATGCTTTGGCCAACAAATTTTTATACATTGTCCACTATTACCAGAATACTCTTGGTGGGTTGTTGACTTCCCGCGTTGGCCATTACATTAATTGGTCCTCTCCGGGCCGGATATTGAGCTGTTTACTATTTTGAATCATTAAGCATTGTTTTGGCCATGTTGGGCCCTTGTTTCTTGCTATTTCACCAGGAAGGCCATAAATTTAAATTGTATACGTTCCCATTAACTTCCCAAGGACACAATACAGTATTCTATGTTCAGATGTTTGTTTACAACTTAATCGAGACCATTGTCTCAGTGTTTATTTTTTGTGTTAGTTAGTTGTTGTGTTAGTTAGGTGTGCAACTCTGGTAATTACATCTAGGCGGGCAATCCTAAGGTCATTATGGAGGATGCCCAAAAACGACCTTTAGTTAGGAAGCGTGCAGTCGCTAAGGGCATGCTTACCTCACAAGAAAAAGTAATTAGCAACTTTCAGGACATTACAGAAGAGCAATATCAAATGTTAGTGTTACGCAAACACAAATGCGAGGAAATTTATGAACAATATAACGAAGCGCAAGTCGCTTTAGAGGATATTACAGACAATATCGACGAAGAAATAGCCGAACGTTGTGACTTCGAAGATAAATATTTTGAGTTGATGGTTAAAATTAAATTACATTGTGACAATTTCAAAAAATCCAACACTACAGACAGTGATAACCCTTTGAATAATTTGCAGAGTGCACAATTTCCTACTGCTAACGTAGCTGCAGCTCATATAAAGTTGCCTGAAATTCAAATTCCGCAGTTCAGTGGCGACTTCACAGACTGGTTGAATTTCAGAGATAGCTTCAAGGCTATAGTAATTGATAACCATGCTCTGTCTGATATTGTTAAGTTCTACTACCTTAATTCTAGTCTTAGTGGTGAGGCCAAACTCCTCTTAAAGAACATTACTGTGTCAGATGATAACTTTATGGTTGCATGGAACTTGCTGACAACTCGATACAATAACATTAGGCTCATAGCGCATAATCATGTCACCAAGCTTTTCAAGCCCCCCGCATACGGTAATGATTCAGTGTCATTGCGTGCCATCATCGACCACTTTGTTTCTCATGTCAATGCGTTAGAAGCTTTGGACTTTAACGGGGTTCCCCTTCAAGACCTGTTATTGTCACATTTTATATTGGAGCTACTAGATAATGATAGCATCCGTGAATGGGAGAATCATGTTGATTCTGGGAGAATTCCCACTCTCCAGGACTTGGTTAGCTTCTTAGAGAAAAAATGCAAGGTACTGGAAATAACTGAAAGGAATGTGTCCAGGCCTGCATTACATACTGCTGTAACCAAACTTAAAGCTGAAGGTCATTCGCCTCAGAAACCCATGTTAACTACTACCAAATCTCGTTGTACATATTGTAGGAGTATTGATCACCAATTGTCGAAATGTGGTACCTTTATCAAACTTTCGTCCACAGCCAAATGGGATTTTGTCAGGTCTCGTAAATTATGTTACAATTGTTTACGTAATTTCGAGCCTAATCATCAATGTTCGAAGTACTCTTGTAACACTTGTTCCCGAAAACACCACACTCTTCTTCACTATGAGCCCTCCAGTGGCACTAGTAATGATGCTTCTCAAGCTCATGCTAACGTGGTAAACACTAGTTGCAGTAACGTCGCTCGTGACAATCAATTTTCAAGGACTCTATTACCCACTGCCAAGTTGAATATATTAGCTGGCAATGGCTTACGTGTACCTGTCACTGCACTACTTGACTCTGCATCAGATTGTAACTTAATTTCGTCACACTTAATTAAGAAATTAAGACTCCACACCAAACCTATGAAGGTACACATTCACGGTGTTGGTCAAAATCAAAGCACTGCTACTGTTGTTGCTGATGTGAACGTTTTTGCCTGTGCTACTAATTGGTCTGCTAAGCTTGAATGTCTCGTGGTTCCCAATATTGCACTTGAGCTACCCGCTGCTGGTTTCGATACCTCTGAATGGAACATTCCATCACATATTGATTTAGCTGATCCTGATTTCAATTGCACTAAATCTATTGATCTTGTTCTTGGTGCAGAATATTTCTTTGACCTGTTACGTCCTGGTAAAATCATACCAGTTGGTGATTTGCCCATCATTCAAAATACCTCTGTGGGTTGGGTGTTTTCTGGGAAGCTGCCCAGTGCAAGCACCTCGCAACCATCGCACGTGGTATCAGCACTTACACTCTCACGCCCTCATGCAGAACAACAGCTGGAAGCGTTTTGGAACGTTGAAGAAGTTGAAACCCCAGTGTTGTCTGTTGATGAATCCATATGTGAAGAACACTTCGTTGCTACTACCACTCGCAAAGACGATGGTAGATTTGTGGTTAGACTCCCTCGCAAGGTAGACTCGGAGCCTCTAGGTGCCTCTCGCTACGCTACACTAAAACGTTTTCACTCTCTCGAAAGACGTTTGGCTCGTAACCCTGAGTTAAGGTTAGAATACACTGAATTCATGCATGAATATCTAGCCTTAAACCATATGCAAGTTGCCCCCCACCCGACTGATGGTGAAGTTTACTACATTCCCCATCATCCTGTTTTCAAGCCGCACAGTACTTCTACAAAGCTCAGAGTGGTATTTGATGCTTCGATGGCTACTACGTCTGGGTGCTCCCTTAATGATACCTTGTTGGTGGGCCCTGTAATTCAGCAGGATTTGTTCTCTATTTTGCTTCGGTTCCGTACTCACTTGATAGCGTTTGCAGCTGATCTGAGTAAAATGTACAGACAGATTCTTGTAGATCACAAGGATCGTGACTTACAGAGAATATTTTGGAGAGACTCTCCTTCAGACCCAATAGTAGAATATCAATTAAACACCATTACATATGGTACTGCCCCAGCATCCTTCTTAGCCACTCGTGTGCTAAAGGAGCTCGCCCTCACTGATGGCACAGCTTTTCCAGCTGCCACTCAGATTGTTTTAAACGACTTCTATGTTGATGATTGTATCTCGGGATGTGATTCCGAGCATGACGCACTTATTCTGTATGATGAATTGACCCTTCTTTTGAGATTAGGTGGTTTTGAACTGTGTAAGTGGAGTTCAAACTCCATGACTCTATTAGATAACATTCCTCTTGATCATCAAGAGAAACAACAACTCCGTAGTTTCGGCGATGGTGAAGAAACAGTCGCCAGAACGCTAGGACTTTATTGGCAACCTATCGATGACTTGTTGCGGATTCAGTCACCTATCGTGAACTGTGACACTTCAATTACCTTTACTAAGCGTTCATTTTTGTCCATTGTTGCCTCTATCTTTGACCCTTTGGGTTTAGTATCACCTATTGTGGTTGCTTGTAAGATTCTCTTCCAAGATTTGTGGATTCACAAACTCGGTTGGGATGACCCCCTTCCAATGGAAATCGCGCAAGCTTGGCTGAACATTTATAGCAATTTACCTGCGATTTCTGAGATTTCTACTCCACGTTTGATTAAGCCTGCTTCAGAAATCAAATCTATGCAACTTCATGGCTTCTGCGACAGCAGTCAGCAGGCCTATGGAGCTTGTCTCTATTTATTGTCAATTGATACCTACGGCGTCGTCACTTCCCTCTCCAGTCATGCTTTCGTTGTAGCCTTTACTCGCTTCTGCAGTAGAAGGGGCGTTCCCGCTCAAGTGTATTCCGACAATGGTACCAACTTTCAAGGCGCACAGTCTGACCTTGCTGATCTTGGTTCGTTGCTCTCCTCTGCAGATTTTCAATCTGTTGTTCAAGATTCTACGTCATCGCTACTAATTCAGTGGCACTTCATTCCTCCTAGTTCTCCGCACTTTGGTGGAATTTGGGAGGCAAACATCAAATCTTTGAAATCTCATTTAATAAGAATCATGAAGGCTCAAGTACTTACGTATGAAGAATTGACCACTCTCGTGGTGCAAATTGAAGCCATTCTAAATTCTAGACCCATTTCGCCTATGACTGAGGATCCTACTGACTTGTGCTATCTCTCGCCAGGTCACTTTCTTGTTGGACGACCTTTGAATGCCTTGCCCATTCCTGACGCTTCTGAAGTGCCCATCAATAGGTTGTCTAGATGGCAATTACTTCAACAGATTATGACTTCATTGTGGCGTAAATGGTCCACAGATCATTTACTCTCCCTTCAACAACGTCGCAAGTGGAACCGTATGTCTCCTAACCTCAAGGTTGGCACGCTTGTGCTTATTATGGACGACAATGTTTCTCCTACTTACTGGCGACTTGGACGTATTCTTGAGGTTCATTGTGGTAAGGACGGCCTAGCTCGTGTGGTCACTCTACATACCACCTCTGGACTGTTGAAACGTCCCATCGTCAAGGTGTCTCCCTTGTTGCCGCAGAACTAAACACTTTTGTATTTTCATAAACAACCTGCCTGTTGTTTCTGTGCGGGCAATATGGTTCGGCCACTGTCTTGGCAAACCAGTTTTTGTGTTTCCCCATTTGTTTCCACTCTGTGTGGTTGTACATATCTGTATTATTTGTCTTCATTGTATTTATTCATTGTCAAGTTAGTTTTGTTTCTGTTGATTAGTTGTCATGATTTATTTGTTTTGATTGCATGTAGTATTCCCACTGCCGTGTTTCCAGTAGGATATTTTGGCTTAGAAGGTAATTTTGTATTCTAAGTTGGCCACATTGATTCTTCTTTAACTTGTTTGAACTCTTTACTGTGATTGGCTGCTTTCGGCCTATCAGAGGCCTCTTTCTTGGTTTTTAAACTCTCTACTGTGATTGGCTGCTTCCAGCCTATCAGAGGCCTCCTTGCTGCTTGTAGCGACCAATCACGTGTTTCTTCTTCGTTGTTCTCTAAGTGTGACCATGACACAATGCTGTGCTTCAAAGCTGGTTGTGATATATCAACAAGTATCCAGCTAATCATTTCTATAATTGGTGCTATCTTCATAGTAACCGTGCCTAGCGATCATGTCCTATGCACATGATTCATATTTTGTTTGGGCAGTGACATTACGGTGATTTTCGATCTCATCATCACCATGCTTGATGGTGCTACGCGCCATATCGACGAATTCTTCAATCCGCGGCGTCGGATAGTTTGTTAATGTGTTTACTTCTATCTTCATTTACTGCCTAACAATTTGTCGCCACGCGTATGAATAATGATGATGCTTCGTGTGATAAGTAATTCATCGTGTCTGGAAGCATGTTACGAGGCCAGGCATCATCACTAATGGAGGTTGACGCTAGGCTAAACTGCTTTACTATTGTGACAATACCGCGCGATTGGCATATCCCGGTATTTGTATGATAGCAACTACTTTGACTTCCTGCAACATCACTGGAATGGAAGTTGACGCTGGGCTTAACTGCTTTACTATTGTGACAATACCGTGCGATTGGCATATCCCGGTATTTGTATGACAGCAACTACTTTGACTTCCTGCGTTTCACACATAATTTGTTTTATTAACAATTCATTTTGGGCTTACAGTATCGGCGCATCACTGTAAGTCAGTCCTGGTTCGACGACACATTCTCGTTCCATGCGACCTGTTTTTTCATTATTTGTTGCAACTCCACTTGTGTTGCATATTTAAATTATATCATTCTTTGGAACCGCCGTGTATTGCATGCCGTTCTATGATGTACTGATCTGCAGCTACGTTCAAGACAATATGTGTGTTTTAGGCTCAAGACGTAACGTGTGTTAATTCTTTGAGTGTTTCTTCAATTGTGTAAATTTGTGCTAGTGTTTCTCATATGTTTATGTGCCACCTTTGAATATTTGTTTATGTGTCACCTTTGGATATTATGTTTTATGTGCCACCTATTTGATAATATATCTTATTATTAGTTAGTGGTGGTGTCGTGTCCTTTATGCCTTCCTGGACTTCCTTATTTAGTGACAATAATATTGTCTGGTCCTCCACATGTTTGCTAAATTGTCAAGCGACCTTTGTAAAGTCAACTCTTTGTATTATCACATCATTATCTAATGCTTTGGCCAACAAATTTTTATACATTGTCCACTATTACCAGAATACTCTTGGTGGGTTGTTGACTTCCCGCGTTGGCCATTACATTAATTGGTCCTCTCCGGGCTGGATATTGAGCTGTTTACTATTTTGAATCATTAAGCATTGTTTTGGCCATGTTGGGCCCTTGTTTCTTGCTATTTCACCAGGAAGGCCATAAATTTAAATTGTATACGTTCCCATTAACTTCCCAAGGACACAATACAGTATTCTATGTTCAGATGTTTGTTTACAACTTAATCGAGACCATTGTCTCAGTGTTTATTTTTTGTGTTAGTTAGTTGTTGTGTTAGTTAGGTGTGCAACTCTGGTAATTACATCTAGGCGGGCAATCCTAAGGTCATTATGGAGGATGCCCAAAAACGACCTTTAGTTAGGAAGCGTGCAGTCGCTAAGGGCATGCTTACCTCACAAGAAAAAGTAATTAGCAACTTTCAGGACATTACAGAAGAGCAATATCAAATGTTAGTGTTACGCAAACACAAATGCGAGGAAATTTATGAACAATATAACGAAGCGCAAGTCGCTTTAGAGGATATTACAGACAATATCGACGAAGAAATAGCCGAACGTTGTGACTTCGAAGATAAATATTTTGAGTTGATGGTTAAAATTAAATTACATTGTGACAATTTCAAAAAATCCAACACTACAGACAGTGATAACCCTTTGAATAATTTGCAGAGTGCACAATTTCCTACTGCTAACGTAGCTGCAGCTCATATAAAGTTGCCTGAAATTCAAATTCCGCAGTTCAGTGGCGACTTCACAGACTGGTTGAATTTCAGAGATAGCTTCAAGGCTATAGTAATTGATAACCATGCTCTGTCTGATATTGTTAAGTTCTACTACCTTAATTCTAGTCTTAGTGGTGAGGCCAAACTCCTCTTAAAGAACATTACTGTGTCAGATGATAACTTTATGGTTGCATGGAACTTGCTGACAACTCGATACAATAACATTAGGCTCATAGCGCATAATCATGTCACCAAGCTTTTCAAGCCCCCCGCATACGGTAATGATTCAGTGTCATTGCGTGCCATCATCGACCACTTTGTTTCTCATGTCAATGCGTTAGAAGCTTTGGACTTTAACGGGGTTCCCCTTCAAGACCTGTTATTGTCACATTTTATATTGGAGCTACTAGATAATGATAGCATCCGTGAATGGGAGAATCATGTTGATTCTGGGAGAATTCCCACTCTCCAGGACTTGGTTAGCTTCTTAGAGAAAAAATGCAAGGTACTGGAAATAACTGAAAGGAATGTGTCCAGGCCTGCATTACATACTGCTGTAACCAAACTTAAAGCTGAAGGTCATTCGCCTCAGAAACCCATGTTAACTACTACCAAATCTCGTTGTACATATTGTAGGAGTATTGATCACCAATTGTCGAAATGTGGTACCTTTATCAAACTTTCGTCCACAGCCAAATGGGATTTTGTCAGGTCTCGTAAATTATGTTACAATTGTTTACGTAATTTCGAGCCTAATCATCAATGTTCGAAGTACTCTTGTAACACTTGTTCCCGAAAACACCACACTCTTCTTCACTATGAGCCCTCCAGTGGCACTAGTAATGATGCTTCTCAAGCTCATGCTAACGTGGTAAACACTAGTTGCAGTAACGTCGCTCGTGACAATCAATTTTCAAGGACTCTATTACCCACTGCCAAGTTGAATATATTAGCTGGCAATGGCTTACGTGTACCTGTCACTGCACTACTTGACTCTGCATCAGATTGTAACTTAATTTCGTCACACTTAATTAAGAAATTAAGACTCCACACCAAACCTATGAAGGTACACATTCACGGTGTTGGTCAAAATCAAAGCACTGCTACTGTTGTTGCTGATGTGAACGTTTTTGCCTGTGCTACTAATTGGTCTGCTAAGCTTGAATGTCTCGTGGTTCCCAATATTGCACTTGAGCTACCCGCTGCTGGTTTCGATACCTCTGAATGGAACATTCCATCACATATTGATTTAGCTGATCCTGATTTCAATTGCACTAAATCTATTGATCTTGTTCTTGGTGCAGAATATTTCTTTGACCTGTTACGTCCTGGTAAAATCATACCAGTTGGTGATTTGCCCATCATTCAAAATACCTCTGTGGGTTGAGTGTTTTCTGGGAAGCTGCCCAGTGCAAGCACCTCGCAACCATCGCACGTGGTATCAGCACTTACACTCTCACGCCCTCATGCAGAACAACAGCTGGAAGCGTTTTGGAACGTTGAAGAAGTTGAAACCCCAGTGTTGTCTGTTGATGAATCCATATGTGAAGAACACTTCGTTGCTACTACCACTCGCAAAGACGATGGTAGATTTGTGGTTAGACTCCCTCGCAAGGTAGACTCGGAGCCTCTAGGTGCCTCTCGCTACGCTACACTAAAACGTTTTCACTCTCTCGAAAGACGTTTGGCTCGTAACCCTGAGTTAAGGTTAGAATACACTGAATTCATGCATGAATATCTAGCCTTAAACCATATGCAAGTTGCCCCCCACCCGACTGATGGTGAAGTTTACTACATTCCCCATCATCCTGTTTTCAAGCCGCACAGTACTTCTACAAAGCTCAGAGTGGTATTTGATGCTTCGATGGCTACTACGTCTGGGTGCTCCCTTAATGATACCTTGTTGGTGGGCCCTGTAATTCAGCAGGATTTGTTCTCTATTTTGCTTCGGTTCCGTACTCACTTGATAGCGTTTGCAGCTGATCTGAGTAAAATGTACAGACAGATTCTTGTAGATCACAAGGATCGTGACTTACAGAGAATATTTTGGAGAGACTCTCCTTCAGACCCAATAGTAGAATATCAATTAAACACCATTACATATGGTACTGCCCCAGCATCCTTCTTAGCCACTCGTGTGCTAAAGGAGCTCGCCCTCACTGATGGCACAGCTTTTCCAGCTGCCACTCAGATTGTTTTAAACGACTTCTATGTTGATGATTGTATCTCGGGATGTGATTCCGAGCATGACGCACTTATTCTGTATGATGAATTGACCCTTCTTTTGAGATTAGGTGGTTTTGAACTGTGTAAGTGGAGTTCAAACTCCATGACTCTATTAGATAACATTCCTCTTGATCATCAAGAGAAACAACAACTCCGTAGTTTCGGCGATGGTGAAGAAACAGTCGCCAGAACGCTAGGACTTTATTGGCAACCTATCGATGACTTGTTGCGGATTCAGTCACCTATCGTGAACTGTGACACTTCAATTACCTTTACTAAGCGTTCATTTTTGTCCATTGTTGCCTCTATCTTTGACCCTTTGGGTTTAGTATCACCTATTGTGGTTGCTTGTAAGATTCTCTTCCAAGATTTGTGGATTCACAAACTCGGTTGGGATGACCCCCTTCCAATGGAAATCGCGCAAGCTTGGCTGAACATTTATAGCAATTTACCTGCGATTTCTGAGATTTCTACTCCACGTTTGATTAAGCCTGCTTCAGAAATCAAATCTATGCAACTTCATGGCTTCTGCGACAGCAGTCAGCAGGCCTATGGAGCTTGTCTCTATTTATTGTCAATTGATACCTACGGCGTCGTCACTTCCCTCTCCAGTCATGCTTTCGTTGTAGCCTTTACTCGCTTCTGCAGTAGAAGGGGCGTTCCCGCTCAAGTGTATTCCGACAATGGTACCAACTTTCAAGGCGCACAGTCTGACCTTGCTGATCTTGGTTCGTTGCTCTCCTCTGCAGATTTTCAATCTGTTGTTCAAGATTCTACGTCATCGCTACTAATTCAGTGGCACTTCATTCCTCCTAGTTCTCCGCACTTTGGTGGAATTTGGGAGGCAAACATCAAATCTTTGAAATCTCATTTAATAAGAATCATGAAGGCTCAAGTACTTACGTATGAAGAATTGACCACTCTCGTGGTGCAAATTGAAGCCATTCTAAATTCTAGACCCATTTCGCCTATGACTGAGGATCCTACTGACTTGTGCTATCTCTCGCCAGGTCACTTTCTTGTTGGACGACCTTTGAATGCCTTGCCCATTCCTGACGCTTCTGAAGTGCCCATCAATAGGTTGTCTAGATGGCAATTACTTCAACAGATTATGACTTCATTGTGGCGTAAATGGTCCACAGATCATTTACTCTCCCTTCAACAACGTCGCAAGTGGAACCGTATGTCTCCTAACCTCAAGGTTGGCACGCTTGTGCTTATTATGGACGACAATGTTTCTCCTACTTACTGGCGACTTGGACGTATTCTTGAGGTTCATTGTGGTAAGGACGGCCTAGCTCGTGTGGTCACTCTACATACCACCTCTGGACTGTTGAAACGTCCCATCGTCAAGGTGTCTCCCTTGTTGCCGCAGAACTAAACACTTTTGTATTTTCATAAACAACCTGCCTGTTGTTTCTGTGCGGGCAATATGGTTCGGCCACTGTCTTGGCAAACCAGTTTTTGTGTTTCCCCATTTGTTTCCACTCTGTGTGGTTGTACATATCTGTATTATTTGTCTTCATTGTATTTATTCATTGTCAAGTTAGTTTTGTTTCTGTTGATTAGTTGTCATGATTTATTTGTTTTGATTGCATGTAGTATTCCCACTGCCGTGTTTCCAGTAGGATATTTTGGCTTAGAAGGTAATTTTGTATTCTAAGTTGGCCACATTGATTCTTCTTTAACTTGTTTGAACTCTTTACTGTGATTGGCTGCTTTCGGCCTATCAGAGGCCTCTTTCTTGGTTTTTAAACTCTCTACTGTGATTGGCTGCTTCCAGCCTATCAGAGGCCTCCTTGCTGCTTGTAGCGACCAATCACGTGTTTCTTCTTCGTTGTTCTCTAAGTGTGACCATGACACAATGCTGTGCTTCAAAGCTGGTTGTGATATATCAACAAGTATCCAGCTAATCATTTCTATAATTGGTGCTATCTTCATAGTAACCGTGCCTAGCGATCATGTCCTATGCACATGATTCATATTTTGTTTGGGCAGTGACATTACGGTGATTTTCGATCTCATCATCACCATGCTTGATGGTGCTACGCGCCATATCGACGAATTCTTCAATCCGCGGCGTCGGATAGTTTGTTAATGTGTTTACTTCTATCTTCATTTACTGCCTAACAATTTGTCGCCACGCGTAAGAATAATGATGATGCTTCGTGTAATAAGTAATTCATCGTGTCTGGAAGCATGTTACGAGGCCAGGCATCATCACTAATGGAGGTTGACGCTAGGCTAAACTGCTTTACTATTGTGACAATACCGCGCGATTGGCATATCCCGGTATTTGTATGATAGCAACTACTTTGACTTCCTGCAACATCACTGGAATGGAAGTTGACGCTGGGCTTAACTGCTTTACTAGTGACAATACCGTGCGATTGGCATATCCCGGTATTTGTATGACAGCAACTACTTTGACTTCCTGCGTTTCACACATAATTTGTTTTATTAACAATTCATTTTGGGCTTACAGTATCGGCGCATCACTGTAAGTCAGTCCTGGTTCGACGACACATTCTCGTTCCATGCGACCTGTTTTTTCATTATTTGTTGCAACTCCACTTGTGTTGCATATTTAAATTATATCATTCTTTGGAACCGCCGTGTATTGCATGCCGTTCTATGATGTACTGATCTGCAGCTACGTTCAAGACAATATGTGTGTTTTAGGCTCAAGACGTAACGTGTGTTAATTCTTTGAGTGTTTCTTCAATTGTGTAAATTTGTGCTAGTGTTTCTCATATGTTTATGTGCCACCTTTGAATATTTGTTTATGTGTCACCTTTGGATATTATGTTTTATGTGCCACCTATTTGATAATATATCTTATTATTAGTTAGTGGTGGTGTCGTGTCCTTTATGCCTTCCTGGACTTCCTTATTTAGTGACAATAATATTGTCTGGTCCTCCACATGTTTGCTAAATTGTCAAGCGACCTTTGTAAAGTCAACTCTTTGTATTATCACATCATTATCTAATGCTTTGGCCAACAAATTTTTATACATTGTCCACTATTACCAGAATTCTCTTGGTGGGTTGTTGACTTCCCGCGTTGGCCATTACACACGGATAGCAGGAAAGATAGGAGAAGATAAGATGAAAGCAATGGTGTTTGCAGATGATCTCATGGTCTGGGGAAACAAGGAGGAGGAAATTCAGGAGCAACTGAAGGCTTGGGAAGAAACCGTGGGAGAGTACGGATGGAAGTTCAACATCAGTAAATGTGAGATCCTGTTAACTACCAGGAAAAAGGACAGACCAATGAGTGGGATAACACTTGGAGGTGGACAGCTGAAGAAGGTGGAAAGTCTCAAGTACTTGGGAAGTATAGTGGAGGAAAATGGGAGAAATGATGAGATTACGGAACGTGGCAGACAGGCAGAAGCATTTCTGAGAAGCATTAGGAGCTTAGTGTGGAATAAAGATGTCCCACAAAAAAGCAAGGAAGTGTTATACAGAAGCTACTATATCCCGATACTGACCTATGCTTCAGAAATGTGGACAATGAAGAAAAGAGACATAAGCAGAATACAGGCAGGTGAAATGAAGTTCCTGCGAAGTAGGATCGGAGTAACAAGAAGAGACAGGGTGAGGAATGAAAAGGTCAGGGAAATGGTGAAAGAGGAGCCCTTGCAAGGTAGGATTGAGACATCAAGACTGAGGTGGTATGGACACTTAAAGAGAATGGATGAGAAGAAGATTCCCAAGAGGATACATGAGATGCAGATGCAGAAGAAACGACCAAGGGGAAGACCAAGAGATAGATGGCTGAAAGGAGTGGAGGAATGTGTCAAGAAGAGAGGCGAGGACTGGACCAGAGTGACAGCGGAGAGGTGGTGGGAAGAAAGAACTAAGTGGCGAGGCTTATGTTCCAAACAGACCCAGCCTGGGGCTGGAAACTGTACAAGATGATGATGATGATGATGAGGGGTATTTATTTTCATCATGAAGGTAGTTTTGGATACTGAACAAGAGATGCAGGTAGAGGAAGCTTGCTTACATGTTGACAAACAAGTATTGATAGTTTTGATTGCCAGAGAACATCTAGTAAGAAGAAGGACAGAAAGAGGCATTTCATAAAATGCAAGAAGAAAAGGAAGGAGCAGAAGAATATTAAGCATTGTAAGGGGTATTTTTCCCTTATGAAGGTAGTTGCGGATACTGTGTGAGAGATGCAGGTAGCCTAATAGAAGCTTGCTTACATGTAGACAAACAGGTAATAAAAGTATTGTATTTCTTATTTCCTTGCGTGTTTAACGCTATATTGACCCCGAAGATTATTATATTATTAGAAGGAAGAGATTAGTTACATTGATTAAAATTTAGTTACATTGATCGCTCAACGTAGGGGGTATGTTGTTGTTGGTTGACACCGACCAATATATCAAATCAAATCAAAATCACTTCATTTGCAATGAGGTGTCAACCTCAGTGGCAAATGAGGTACATAATTTACAAACACTACACAATATTAAAAGAATACAGTAACTTAATGTACTATTCACTCATTGATTGAACTCCACTCACACAACTGCAGTAGGAATCACATAGCACATGTAATGTTTCTAGGAATACAGCACTAAGTTATAGCACTTCTTTCTTTTCCCTGATTTTGTCTACTCTGCTCTTGAATATCTGGACTGATTTTGGAAAGGGATCAAACACCGCCCTTGGTAAACTGTTCCATTCCATTCCGTTCCATTCCATTGAGAATAGTTTCATATAACATTTCAACTAATTCCTCATAACTGCCTACACAAATCATCCCCACAAACAGAAAAGATATAACCTCCACATCACCATCCCAAAACATAACATTTTCCTTACTTAAAAAAATCATTGCCATTCCTCAGAACATAACATAATAATGATTCTCCGCATCTCAACATTTCTTATTCCCATTCTCCACAAGCAGACATTTTTCTTTACCAACCACAAGATAACCTCTCCATTCTTCTTTTTCCATAATAATATAACCCACTCCCATTAAAACAAGCCATTCAATCTTTCCAACTCAACAAGCAGCATTCCTCATACTAACACTGAATAAGACATCACACTATCCTCAACAAGTAACAGAATAAAAAGGAAAAAAACAACAACACATAATCATAAAAAGAACATAAAGAGAAATGAAACTTCATTGGGCTAAGCCCCCTGCTACTTCACTGCTATTTTTCCTTTTTTTTTTCCGTGTGGCCTCCCGAGATGCCGAGTGCAGGTCTTTCTATTCGACGCCCGTGGGCTACCTGCGCGTCGGGATGAGAGATGGAATGGATGAAACTGGGCAAGGATGTGGAAGGAAGCGGCCGTGGCCTTTCAGAAGGTACTGTCCCAGCATTTGCCTGGTGTTGAAAATGGGAAACCACGGAAAACCATTTCAAGGACAGCCGACAGTGGGGCTCGAACCTACGCGTCTACCGAGTCAGCAGGGAGCTTGGCCCCATGGCCTAACGCAGCGCTTTAGCCAGTGTAGCCACTACTGTCGGTACTTCACTGCTGGACCACAGAGTATCAAGTTGGCACAAGGCACTAAACTCCCTGCAGTGTCCCAACAAGAGGTAGCCATTTCCTAACCTCAAAACTAAAAATAAAACCATGGCGTTAATACATACTTACAGAAACCTATGAGGTGAGCTCGGTAACCAAATAAATTCAGTTACAAATTCAGAACTGAAAAAGATTCACATAAGTTCGGATATTTCTGTCAGACCAACCTTCATCTAAAAAGTCCTCCTCTTCATCTTCCATGAGCAGTTCCTTTTGGCGATTCTCTTCTGTAACCATAGTTACTACATTAGCCACATGCTGTTTATCTTCGTGCAGCATTTCTTCTAGTCGAGAACCAAGGGCCTGGAAATAATAGTGATATTCTATTCTCTAGCAGTAGCATGAAAACTGCACACCAGATCTATAATATTACCATCCATGCAGATACATATTGTAAAATCATCAATTAAATAGGGTAAAATTAACACACATACAGAAAGTTTTGCATCACCCCCGTACGTCATGTCCCTGCCAGTCCCTTTCAGACTGAAAATCCAATCCTTAAGTTACTTGTAAACATACCGGCAACTGTCTGTATCCCAAAGTACAGGCAGAAGTAGTATTTCAATGGCAATTCTAGCAGCAGTAAGGACGTATTAGAGTTGTGTTGCGAACAGTGTAGTGAACGTCAATGTTATGAGTCATATAGTTTGAACATTGAACTGGTTCAAGACAATGGGTAGTTTGTTCGACAACTGCAGCTGGTGACATCTATTCCCAACTTTCGGCTCAGAGTAACCTCAGGAGCTTGTGGGGGCTACAGCAATTGGTTGCACAGTGCCATGGCTGGGTCCAGCTCTAACATCTTGACACCATGCAACCTGGCACAGATAGACAAGATACCATGCTGCATGTACTCCCCAGTATAAGCATAAGGTTGTTTACTGACAAATGTCACGTCTCATCCCTGACGATTGTACACGATGTATTAGGAGAGAAGCCAGTAACACCCCACACATCTGACACTGTGTTAGCCATGTGCAGCAAGTTACAGGAGTTCATTCATTCATTTACTTTATTTGCAAATGGTGGCAAGTTGTACAATTACAGAGAATTACCAACAATAATATCAAACACACTTAATGTACACAAGTCCCAATTTGGGAACTATAGTAATTACATCGGAGTATTTACAAAAAAATTCAGTCTTCTCTTAAACACATCAATATGTTTGGAAAAAGACTCCAAGACTGGGCAGGTAATGAGTTTCAATTATCAATACAGTACTATGATTGATGTAAAACAAAAATATTGGAATGCAGCTGAAATAAATCAGAAACCTTTATGGACATCAAATTGGCAAGTGAAAAGTGTAAGGAAGTAGGAGACTTCTGTTACTTAGGAAGGAAAATAACCAGTGATGGACGAAGCAAAGAGGATATAAAAATTAGGTTGGCTCATGCAGGGAAAGCATTTCTACAAAACTGTTGACATCGAATATAGATTTAGGTATTAGGAAGTCATTTTTGAAAGCCTTTGTCTTGAGCGTGGCACTATATGGAAGTGAAACTTGGACTATTGGTGCAGCAGAAAAGAGGAGAATTGAAGCGTTTGAAATGTGGTGTTACAAGAGAATGATGAAGGTCAGATGGGTAGATAGGGTAACAAATGAAGAGGTATTAAGATGAGTCGGAGAGGAGAGATGTTTCTGGCGACTGCTAATGAAGAGAAGAGATATGTTGGTAGGACACATTTTAAGACACCCAGGAACAGCAAGCTTAGTTATGGAAGGAAGGGTCGAGGAAAAGAACTATAGGTTAGAATCTGTTAAACAGATTACCTCGGATGAAACAATTAGTTCAGGACAGGGAGGCATGGAGGGCTGCTTCAAACCAGTCAAAAGATTGAAGACTCAAACCACAACATGATTGATGAAAGAATATTTCCTATAATTTGTACTCTGCGGTCGGGAACTATATGAGGATGATCTGTCCTGCTCGGGTAGAAGGGATTTCCCAGACATTTGCTTAGTTCTCCTCTTGATGGCTGATTAATGTAAGCGTATAGTCTGGATTTCGTCCTTCTATCTTTCAGAGATTGCCACCCTAGTTTTTCTATCATTTGAGTAACACTACTCCTAGATTAAAATCGTTGAGCACAAACCTAGCAGCCTTCCTTTGTACCATCTCCAGCTCATTGATGAGCTGCGGGGTAGTGGGAAATTGATGGTCAGTGTGGAAACACACAATTATACAGTACACCTCTCATGGTTGTTCACGGCACTCTAAATGTTTAACAGTACAGGGATGACATTCTTCAACCAATAGTGGAATCATATCACCTGCAGTTTGGTGAGCACTTCATTTGAACGGATGAGTTAGGTACCATTGTGGTATTTTCCTGGAGTGGTAGTAGAAAACAACAGGATGGGTAAGGTGGTAATCAAAACCACTACTACTTACCGTATATACCTGAATGTAAGACGAGGCCTAGTTATCAACTGCCTCTTACAGATTTTTTCAAAAAAATTCTCGCAAACTCATAACTTGCACAATATATGGCCTTAAGGTTGTGCTTTCATTTTGTAACGTCTCGTGTTATTGGAAATCCCTCTGCACGCTTTTCCAAGGCCTACTCTATAATTTCTTTGTCCAAGTCAGGGAAGCATTTTTCCTAGGTCCACGAAAAGATTTTCTTGTTGTATGCGCACTTTTAAGTTTGCCCTTAGTTTGCTGCCGTCTACGCACATTGCACTCACTCACTCCGTACTTCTGTCCTGCTTTAACATTTGATGTTGTTTCAGCATAACAAATCACTAACAACTTGAAGTTTGCATCGTAACTCTTCCTTTCACCCGTCGGAACTTGAAATTTCTTCGTTCCACGAATTTCTGTCATCACACTGAATACCGTATTTGCTTGCATATATCTCGCCACCGTGTATATCTCGCATTATTTTCTGACGCCATCATAAAGATGATCGTAGTGATTTTAAAACACGTCTTGCCCGCGATGTTATTGTTCGCTTTTGCGGCGGTGCTTTCCTTTCTTCCACAGTGTTTGTTGTCGGTCTGTTGGATTGTCGATAAGTAGGCCTACCAGTATTGTCTTCACGTTCCATTTTTGTTTCTCAGTTAAGTGTGATTGTTTTCTTGTGGAAATAAGTCTTTTAGTTATGTAAAAACGCGGAAGTTATACGGCTGGATTTAAACTCAAAGTGATCTAAAACGCAGACGACGGTGGTAATGGTGCTGTCGATCGAGAATTCATTGTGAATGAATTTGATATTCGCTAATGGCATCAACAGAAAGACGCGCTAGAAACCAATAACCAATATGGCGATGCAGTAAAACAGCAATATGGGGTGTGATCATCATCTGTTTTGTTGGCGCTCCATGCACGCGAGAGTAGCTCGGAGATTGGCAACAGCGACGGCAGTTGACAATTCCAGTCGTCTTGTTTCAATCATGCAAATTTTATGTTTTTTCGGGAATAAGGTATTTTCCTCACAAATCCCCGCATATATCTCGCACTGAAGATTTTCATACTTATTTTCGGTCAGAAAAGTGCAAGTTATATGCAAGCAATTGCCGGTAATCTACCAGTATTGAGTGGAAAATGTAATATTCCACTCAATATGGACCACGATGAGCGGCATTATGAATCTAGCAGTAGACGCAAATTCAACCAGAAAACCAGCATACACCGAAGCAACACGAAAACAAGCGAACAGCGGCAAGCAGTCATGAATGCCAACCCACTGTAACAAAGTACAGGGATTTTCTGTGTACCAACTGTGGAAGGAAGAATTAAAAACTCTATTTGAGATGACGAACGATCGTAATTTTCTATTAATGAGCTTGCCATAACCTGTATCTTAGATCTAAAATTTCATGACACAAAAGACAAGAATTAGTTACATTTCTGGTGTCCCGTAACATTTCTCACAAGACGTATGATATGCGCGTACCGGCTTTAGCAAAGAAGGGTGTGTTTAGTATTTAAATTACGACATGATCTTCAGATGTCCGGGATCAACTTAGAAAGAGCGCTGACGTTATTAAATTGAGACACATTGATCACTCAATTACTTCTCATAAAACTTTGATGGATTTTGTTCTTGTGAAGATTGTTTTAAAACATATTTCCGTATGCTTTCGAACATATAATTTATCCGATTAAAATGACGTGTATGCGTAAATCCTAACCTCAAAATGTACGCTGTTCGTAAATGCATGGTAATTAAACATAACCAACCATATGTTAATCTTCATTAAAGCATTGATTCGTTGGGAGTTACAAGATGCCGCTGCCACAACTACTTTGCGAATAATAATAATAATAATCATCATTTTAAAAACATTGATCAAAATTTTTTTATACCCTGAATATAAGACGACCCCAATTCTTTATAACACAATAATTGGGAAAAAACCTTGTCTTACATTTGGGTATTGTAACGTGTTTTTCGTGGGGTTTTTATGCAACTGGCATAAGTCAGTAGGAAGCCATTCTATATTTATTTACGCGGCAAATTGTTCAGCCAAGAGAATTTTTCATGTTAATTTATTATTATTATTAATTTATTATAATTATTATTTAGATATTTTCGGAGCATTTTATAAAAATTATTAGCATTCAGATAGGTTTTCTATGTCTTAGAAAACGCTATCATGCAAATTATTACAAACGACGATATCATAGAAAATTATCTGATTACGGAATTTTACGGAGTTTTGTCAGTTAGGGTATTTGAGAGACATGACTCACTGGGATTTCAAGTACAAGCTGATTCCTGTCGAGAAGTATTACGCAAGGCTGGGTCGCAAGGTCTAGAAAAGGCGAATTGTTGGTACGGAAATCGACTTCTCCCTCTCGCGCGCCGAGTGTAATGAGGCAGAGGAGGGGAACTGGCGGCGTGCTCAGCCAATCAGGGAGGACGACGTAAGCTAGATGTCGGTACCATGGTGGGGGAGCCAACGTGTGGATATATCGTTCGACGCGCCGTGAAACGAGGACTATCTGTGTAGAACTTGCGGAGTACGGTTGGAAGTGCGTGTCGCTCCGATGTTCAGTGGAGTTGAAGACTAACTTTTGCAAAACTTAACCAGTGCGGTTGTACGAGTGTTTGGGTCCGAGGTACGGACCATAGAATTATCTAATCTACCAGAATATCATCAAATTCCGACGGAGATGACGACGTCCAGGAGACTGTGGGAAGCTCACAGCATCAGCAAGTACGAGGGAAATGCCTTGGCAATTTCCAATGGTAAGCGCAAATGACGCAGAAATACGCAATCTCTCATTTTTCTTTGTTTTACATTTCATATTTCAGTAACTTCATAGCTTGGAAATAAGAGTAAAATCAATTTATCAGACTCCGTTTTCACGTAATTTTCTATCGGTAATATTCAAATCACAACGCTCCAATTTAAATTTTGTAATTATTATTATTAATTTGGCTATACTTGTTTTATATAATAAATTAATTTCTTTTACAATGCAATCTTTGCTTTCAGTAGGTAGCATTAGATATAGACCAATTCCTTCTCCTGATACAATTGTTTGTTGGGTTAATGATCAAATCATACCACGATCTGAGTGAATAGAGTCTTGAATGTGTTCTGCCAGAGCTAGACGTTGTTAAATACAAATTTAGATTTCAACATTGCATTGAGGTCTTGGCGCCCATTAAAACAACATAGCTTAGGCAAAGGTAAACAGTTACATTTAGCTCCCAACAGTGTGGGCTAGCCAAACTGCCACATTGTACGCTCAACGTTAGGGGCTAGCAAAACGTTACACTTGTCGCTCAACGTGAGGGCGAAAGAAACCATTACATTTGTCGCCGACAACTTGGGGCTGAAAACCTAATAACATTTGTGGAAGGAGAAGGGTATATATTTCTGTGCCTGTATTTTGGGGGTTATTTGTCTTTATCAGTGTATATCATTATGGGGGATGAGAAAGAAAGACAGATGAGGTTACGTAGTGGTCATCAACTGGAGAGTGATGATACGAGCAGTATGTCAAGTGATGGTAGTACCGGGGTAGCGGAGGTAAATCCCGATACTGAAACAGGGAGTGTAGGCGGCCAACCAGAATTAAAAACTTTACTTCTCGAGTTTATGTATCAGAACAAAGTTAGTAGTGATGCCTTAAATGCAAAGTTCGAACAGAATAATGCAAGATTAGAACAGAATAATGCAAAATTAGAACAAAACAGTAGGGAAAATAAAGAAAGTACAGAAGCTTTAAATGCAAAATTAGAACAAAACAGTAGGGAAAATAAAGAAAGTACAGAAGCTTTAAATAAAAAATTAGAACAGAATAATGCAAAATTAGATAAGAACAACAAGGAAATTAGTGTGAAAATGGAGCAGATTAGAGGAGAAATCAGAGGAGTAATGGAAGAGAAGGTAAAAGAGATCATTGCAGATGTAGACAAGAAATTAGGAAAAGTACAGGAGGAGTTAGAAATTAGAATCAGTACACAGGCTGAAAATTTAAAAGAACTAGTGCAACTGGAAACACAGCTGGTCAAAAAGCAATTGGGGGGAGAAATTGACAAAATTCAGGTAGCAACTAAAGAGGTTAAGGAACAGCTGGGGGGTAGAATTGAGAAAGTCCACTCGCAAATAGTTGCAGAAGTAAATGATTTAAGAGAGAGTAATAGAGAGAGCATTAGCAAGATTGAGGAGAAACAAGCAAAGCTATATGATAAAGTAGAAGAATCAGAAGGAAACATTAAATTAACAGTAAACAGTATTGAGAGGAAGGCTGAGGAGAAAATCGCAGAATTAGAATTAAAATTAAAAGCTAGGATCAGGCAAGAAAATAGTCAGAATAGGCCAGTTTTTGTGAATAGCACACACAGGGAGGTAGAACTGGGTAAGTTCAGCAATCGACAGGGGTGCCCAATGGAGTTCATGAACACTATAGAAAATAAATTCGGGGAGAGGTTGGAAAATGGTAGTATTGAGTGGTGCCAGGTAGTTGAAATTTTAGAACAAGTGTTTGTGGGGGAAACGAGGAATTGGTTTGCTGTCTACAGAGACAAGTTTACTGATATGAATGATTTTAAAATGAAATTCTGTGAAAAGTTCTGGAATGAGGTTATTCAGTCGCAGCATCGTGAGGGAGTAGTGTGTGGTAAATATAACCCTAAAGGAAGCTCCACCATGACCGAATACTTTTTAGGGCAGGTATTAGTGTGTAAATATCTGGATGGCTTGAAGGAGGAAAGTGATGTGGTAAGGTTGCTACTTAGGCACTTTCCCTATAGGATCAAGGAGGCTGCTTGTATCCAGAATGTAAAGACTATATCACAAGTAGAAAGTTTGTTAAGCACATTTGATGCACTAGGGAGAGGGGGTTATGAGGACAATTTCAATAGGAACCAGGGTAATAATAATAATAGACCTAATGAAGCCAGGCATCAGGAAGTTCAAGGGAACGGTGGCGAAGGGGCCAATGCTCAAAATAGAAATAATAATAATCAGCTAAATCAGAACAGAGGAAATGGCTATGGTAATCAGTATCAAGGGAGGAACAATGATTACAGGGGAAATCAAGGGAGAAACAATGATTTCAGGGGAAATCAAGGGAGAAATTATAATGACAATAATTACAACCAGAATAGGGGTCAAGGAAGAGGACAGCCTAGTGGTAGTAATATACAGCCAAACAATGACAACACAACTCAGAACAACCAGACCAGTGCAGTAGTAACTAGTACTACGGTCAGCTGTAGCGGTTCTTTAAACGCGAACCAGGCTGCGAAGTAAGGTCAGAATCTCAGTCTGTAGCATGCCTTGTCCATACAATTATACAGGAACCCTATGACCTAAATGTAAGAAATGAATTATTACATGAACTAAATGATGAAGGTATTATTCAGGAAGTGGTTAGTAAGAGCCCCATAGTTAAATTTAACGTGTCCGAGGCGTACACAGATGTTTTAATTGATAGTGGTTGTATGAAGAGTTGCATAAGTAGTGCATTTTATGATAAAATGAAAGGAACTGGGGTAAATTTTGAGGAGCTGCCAATTAAAAGCACTTTTGTTATCACAGCTGTTGGGAAGAGGTCTAAAGTAATTTCTAAGCAAGTTTTAGTAGACATTAAAATTAATAATCATGTAGAGAAGCAGATTTGCCTTGTAATTCCAAATTTAGTATTCAGTGTTATCTTGGGTTCCGAGTGGCTAAGTAGAGTGTCTGGTAACTTATGTTATGATGTAGGGAGTTTGAAATTTAAATGGGGAGATTCTGAAGTGGAAGTAGCGTTCAATGACCATATTCAGAGGAGTAGTATTGTAGGTGTGATGTGTACTTTAAATGAGATATCGCCAGCCGTAGAGCGGGGTTCTCCATGTTTTGTGGGCAGTGTGATTACGAACGGAAGTCTAGAGGACTCGTTACGTGAGGCTGCATTTCAGGGTAATATAGAGGTGGAACAATGTGTTCGGCTCTATGATGTGTTATTGTGTAATAGCAGAGTTTTTGAGGATCGCATTGGTATGGCCAATTGCTATACCCAACGTTATTGATAGGTCAGTATTCACAGGACATAGATATCCTGTACCTTTCGCTTATCAGAGTGCAGTTGAGGCACAAATTAACCAGATGCTTGAAGATGGGATTATTGAGCACTCGAACAGTCCATATGTTAATTCTTTGATCACGGTACCCAAGACCGACGGCACTGTTCGTATTTGTTTAGACGCTCGTTTGGTTAACAGTAGAATTAGTTCAGATCAGCTGAAATCTATGTCAATAGAAGAATTAATGCAAACATTTGAGGGGAAGAAGTATTTCACTTGTGTAGATTTGAGTTCCAGTTTTTGGCAAGTGCCACTTATGTACGAAGATAGACCATTTACAGCTTTTAGTCATAAATATAACCTTTATCAATTTTGTAGAACACCTTATGGGTTAAAGAGTAGTTCAGCAGCTTTAATTAGGGCTTTAAACATCGCATTAGGGGATGACACAGGAGAGTTTGTAACCATTTACATAGATGATATGGTAATT
Organism: Meconema thalassinum; assembly: GCA_946902985.2. Lineage (NCBI taxonomy): Eukaryota > Metazoa > Arthropoda > Insecta > Orthoptera > Tettigoniidae > Meconema > Meconema thalassinum. Next base: position 1,852,759,536 of record OX336388.2, read on the forward strand.
AGTTCACGCAGTTTTGAGGAGCATCTACGTCATTTAGATATAGTTTTTCAGAAGTTAGATCAGGCAGGGTTCACTTTGAAGCTGTCTAAGTCGTCATTCTGTCAGTCAGAAGTGACATTTTTAGGTCATAGAGTGTCGAGTAGAGGTGTAACACCAGAAGAAAGTAGGGTTAATAAGATACTTAACGCAGAGGTGCCACAGAATGTTAAACAGTTAAAAACTTACCTGGGAATTTGCAACTTTTTCAGGAGGTTCGTTCTTAAATACTCAGGGTTGGTAGAACCATTCAGGGAATTGCTTAAAAGTGGGACTCGGTGGAGATGGGAGTCCAAGCATGATCAGGCTTTTAGAGCGCTGAAGGAAGGTTTTGAGAAAGCTGTAGTGCTGAAATATCCGTTAAAAGATAAGGAATATGTGGTTATGACAGATGCTTCACATATAGGCATTGCTGGAGTATTATGTCAGAAAGATGATGAGGGTAATCTGTGCATTGTATCTTTAGCCTCGCGAGGACTGACAGCAGCGGAGAAAAGATACACGATTACTGAGTTAGAGCTTTTAGGTATTGTTTTCAGTTTAGGAAAATTTAGAATGTATTTAGTAGGGGGGAAATTTGAGATCCACACAGATCACCATGCATTACTGTATATGAGGACTTGTAAACTCAGTTCTAACAGAGTTAGTAGGTGGATTCTTGCTCTGCAGGAATACGAATTCACAGTAAAATATATTAAAGGTAAAGATAACATTCTTGCAGACATGCTATCGAGGGACACTAATTTATGTAGGGATTATCCTGTGGTTAAAGCAGAGGATGGTATTTTAATATGTGCATGTGTGGACAGTAGCAACAGGGCATCGTTACAGACACTGAGAAATACGCTAGGTAGAGCAACGTGATGACGTTCATTTAAGGGAGCCACAGGCAAGGTTGGAAGCAGCTGACGCAGAAACATTTATAGTTTCCAAACGTATTGGCAAAACAGCATATGTACTGGAGAATAGTGAGGGAAACAGATTATACGGGACGTATAATATACATAGTCTACGAAAATATGTGTCATAAAGTGAGTGTGTTTAGCTGGCGAGCCAGCCTATCAAATGAGTAAGTGTGGTGTCTGGTGCGTGGAAGATCTGGTCTTAAGGCAGGCGTATCAGAAGTCACACAGGGGGGTAGTATGTAAGTAAATGAGAGTTTTTAAGGTACAGGGAAATATGACGGGATTGTCGGATGCTGTTGAGCACTAAATTGTCTCGATGCACCAAGGCCATTTTTGGCAGCGCTGATGGGTTCCCATTTATCTCCAAGAGATGGGGGAGCGCTTGTATAGGGCTTGTTAGCTTAAGGCGTCCACGAGATAAAAGATGGGCCATCAGAATGCGAGACAGTCCTTCATGAAACTCATACATATCAGCACACGTGATTTCTGTTTACGGCCTCGCCATGTAAGATTTGTTAGTGTGTAATTTAAGATAATTTGTACAATGGTATTACTTGTGTGAGGAGAAATGGTCTGTGTTGAGAACTAGTATTAAGTAGAATATGGTTAACGGGAACTTAACAAGACAGGGCGATTACGGCACAGAAATATTTGGTGTTATATGTAATGCGCATTTACTGTTTTTTTTTTCAGAAGTCAATATTAATTTAATCTACTTTAAAGAGAGATTAAGTATTATGGTCACGAGGCGCTGCCACAATAGTGTGATCGTGTGCTCAGTGATAAGTGGAATTAAATGTCACCATAAGGAGGGGACCTCCAGTGAAATTAGGAAGTTCTATGGTGATATAAATATATCAGAACACCTTCAATGCGTGTGATATGACATCATAAATACATAGTGCTCACACATTAATTATGTCTATTTCTCCAACATAGAGAAATTTGAGAGAAGGAAATATCCGTGGAACACTATTCCATATGTAAAACATTGGACTGGTTGCAAAGTGCAATCCATAGTGACAACAAACTTTGACGCAAAGTGCGTGAAGAAAAATTATGAGTGTATATATCTGTAATTTAGGGAGATTTCATTTATGTAATATGTATTTTGGATGGGGTTTATTAACGTGTCTGGGATAATCGGATAATGGACCGTCGTCACGGTAAATCATCCGATGATCCGAGGCGAATATGTAACGTGTTTTTCGTGGGGTTTTTATGCAACTGGCATAAGTCAGTAGGAAGCCATTCTATATTTATTTACGCGGCAAATTGTTCAGCCAAGAGAATTTTTCATGTTAATTTATTATTATTATTAATTTATTATAATTATTATTTAGATATTTTCGGAGCATTTTATAAAAATTATTAGCATTCAGATAGGTTTTCTATGTCTTAGAAAACGCTATCATGCAAATTATTACAAACGACGATATCATAGAAAATTATCTGATTACGGAATTTTACGGAGTTTTGTCAGTTAGGGTATTTGAGAGACATGACTCACTGGGATTTCAAGTACAAGCTGATTCCTGTCGAGAAGTATTACGCAAGGCTGGGTCGCAAGGTCTAGAAAAGGCGAATTGTTGGTACGGAAATCGACTTCTCCCTCTCGCGCGCCGAGTGTAATGAGGCAGAGGAGGGGAACTGGCGGCGTGCTCAGCCAATCAGGGAGGACGACGTAAGCTAGATGTCGGTACCATGGTGGGGGAGCCAACGTGTGGATATATCGTTCGACGCGCCGTGAAACGAGGACTATCTGTGTAGAACTTGCGGAGTACGGTTGGAAGTGCGTGTCGCTCCGATGTTCAGTGGAGTTGAAGACTAACTTTTGCAAAACTTAACCAGTGCGGTTGTACGAGTGTTTGGGTCCGAGGTACGGACCATAGAATTATCTAAGCTACCAGAATATCATCAAATTCCGACGGAGATGACGACGTCCAGGAGACTGTGGGAAGCTCACAGCATCAGCAAGTACGAGGGAAATGCCTTGGCAATTTCCAATGGTAAGCGCAAATGACGCAGAAATACGCAATCTCTCATTTTTCTTTGTTTTACATTTCATATTTCAGTAACTTCATAGCTTGGAAATAAGAGTAAAATCAATTTATCAGACTCCGTTTTCACGTAATTTTCTATCGGTAATATTCAAATCACAACGCTCCAATTTAAATTTTGTGATTATTATTATTAATTTGGCTATACTTGTTTTATATAATAAATTCATTTCTTTTACAATGCAATCTTTGCTTTCAGTAGGTAGCATTAGATATAGACCAATTCCTTCTCCTGATACAATTGTTTGTTGGGTTAATGATCAAATCATACCACGATCTGAGTGAATAGAGTCTTGAATGTGTTCTGCCAGAGCTAGACGTTGTTAAATACAAATTTAGATTTCAACATTGCATTGAGGTCTTGGCGCCCATTAAAACAACATAGCTTAGGCAAAGGTAAACAGTTACATTTAGCTCCCAACAGTGTGGGCTAGCCAAACTGCCACATTGTACGCTCAACGTTAGGGGCTAGCAAAACGTTACACTTGTCGCTCAACGTGAGGGCGAAAGAAACCATTACAGTATATACGGTAGTTATCCTCACAAGGCTGAGTGTACTCAGCTCTCAGACCAGAATGCAATTTTTTGGCAGAGATAGGAATCACATTCAGGACTTTTGGAACAAGAGTTCCTATAGACTTCAGAAGATGGTTCCTGGAATATCAACAAATCCAATGAGAAATGAAGACTTACCTCAGCCCACTGATAAAACATTTTTCCAGCAGTTCTTTGGAGGATGTGTGTCCGTCGTAGACCAGATGGGGCTCCTCTGTTAGCCATCGGTCCTGATGGTCGGAAGATAGGTAGATTAAGTTTCATCCAGGCAGGCCATTGTCCTTTGTTGCACAGATGAACAAAATAGGAGCATTCTAGGTAGAGTGCAGCTTTGGACACCACAGGTGCATGTGGCTGGAAATCAAGAACATATCTGTTTTATAAATCAGCACAGCTCTATGTTATGAGGCAACATACCCATCTCAGTCTGAAAACACAACCTCCGCAGGTACTTTGTTGCTTCAGATCTATTTCACTTCAGAACTGAATTGCGAGTCCTGTGATAGGAAAGTAATACAGGAAGGCCTTAATTCCAACCAGAGCGGTCTGCTTCTTGCAACACTGGAGCAAAGCTCCCGATCACCGATCCTCTTCCGTGTTTTTACTAAATTGTGATCATCTCATGCTGGACTATATATTTTATTTAATTAATGTCTTCAGTGGTGACGAAGTTAGGGCTCGTGGCCCTCTCTTACACTTAACTATGCAATATAGTATCAGTACATATGAAACAATTTTTGACTACTGTTAACGGTTAAGTTCTGGACAAAAATTTTGCACATCGAATTTTATAAAGTTCATGGAGACATCTTGGTCATCAGTCTCATGAAGTTGTGTGTTAATATTAATTGGGAGTTACTGTTAATTTATTAATCTCATTTAATTTTTTTCAGGGTTGGGCATAACACCCAATACAATTGGAAACAATCGTGTTGACCGACTGTAAAGCATAGATTTCATAGTTGAATGTATGTTGATCGTATCTGATAACCTGTGATGACTGTAGTAGGGATAGAGATGGGGTAGATGCCTCAGGACTTGGAATAAGGTACTATCCTGGCATTTGCCTGGAGGAAGTATGGAAATACCCGGGGAAAAACTGCACTCAGGATAGCCGCTGTCAGTGCCGGGTTTTGAACCTGTGATCTTCGGGCTTGCTACAGCTGCCCGTGTGGTCAGTGTGCATGATTTAACTGTTTTGGAGGAGGCCAACTGTAACTTGTTACAAGCAAAATAGATAAGTAGAAATTTAGATGGTGAGACCCAAATTGGGATTTAAGGAAAAGTGTGATTCTTTTCCAACAATACGCTGCCACTAACAAGTAGATTAGAGTTCATAAAGGCTCATCTTTTACCGAGTATGTATGTCTACCCCTTATTATGCAAGTGGTTGAGGCAAAAAATACTGTAGCACAAGACATCACTCAGTAAAATCCATCCTTGCGGAGAGTCTGAGGAATGTTGTCTTTGTGGTGCATGAAGAAGTTTCAGGGCTAGCCACGCAAGGCAGTACCTCGCGCATTGACATCATAGCCTACAAGGAGGATAAAAAGAAGGGTTATATATTGGATCCAACCATGCGTTTTGAAACCCATGCCAAGCAGCCAGATGAAGTGTCAATGAAAAAAAGGATATTTACGAGCCTACAGTCCCTTTCTACAAGGAAAAATACCGCCTTCAAGAAATAGAAGTTATTGGGTTATTAGTGGGGGCCCGGGGAACAATACCTTCTCTTTTTGCTGCAACGTTTAAAAAAATTTCGTATCTCAAATGCCACCATTAATACCATAGAAGTAACAGCCCTTAAAGGATCCATTAGTATTTTGAGAAATCACCTATATTCGTAAATTATGTGTATTTTAAGGCTGAATAGTTATTTTAATTATTTATTTTTAGTTGCGGTTTGGCCACTCTTCAGGTCTTTTATTCTAATTTATATGCATTTCATAGTTCATTAGTCGCATTTTGTTAACCTTCTAATTTTTCTTCTTTCACCTCATTATAATTGCAAAGCATTGTAAGTTGAGGAAGCATAAGAAATAAAATATCATCTGCACACAGTGTATCCCTTAGGACAATAATCTATGTATGCGTCGGTCGCCTTTCTTGTGCAATGGATGTAGTAGAGCTGTTCTCTAGTCATCAGGTATCCTGGCAATCTCCTAGCATTCAATCAGGATCTGGTTTAGGGCTTGTATGATCACACTTCCAACTGCCTTCAGAGCTTCCGCAATTATGCCATTTTCTCCAAGCTTTGTGGATCTTGAGGCAATTGATGGTGGTAGTGACTTACTGCAGAGACAGTGGTTCAGATGGGAGGTGGATTTCTGGTGGGTCTTCAATAAGTAGTCTTTCCTGTTGACCAAATGCTTAAAGTAGTTCACCAGAAGTTCCAGGTCATGGTTACTGATGACCAGCTTTCCTTCTGGGTTTTTGAAATGAAAGCACCATGGATCATGCCCAGAAAGTATCCCTCGACGGCCCAGTAGAAATTCCTGGGGGTGTATAATTTGAATTCTTCATCCAGTTTTCCAATCTCGATCATTCATAGGACCTCTTCATATGCCTGATGATCTTACTCGACTGCTTTTGCACTGTTGTGAAATCCTTCCAGTCTTCACGTCACTTAGTTGCATTCCATTTCATTCAAGCTGTGGTGCATTCGTCAGTTGCATGGTCACATTCTGTGTTCCATCACCTGTGACGTTGCTTCCTTCAAGGCTGCCCAAGGTTAATTATGATTTTGTATGCAGCAGACTTCAGTTGGTTTTAGTCACTCATTCCTCTTTGAGTTATAAAGCACTCGTTATTCTCACATAAAAACTGGTGGGTTGCATTAGAGGGTACAGTTTACTCCATTGGTTTCAGCCGGTGTCCTTGACAGCCTGCACATTGAAGGAGTCTAGTAACAGCCCACTGGAGGCGATGCTGGTCAACAGTAGAGCACACTGCTTGTGGTTTATCCGTGATTGTGACCTGGTAACACTCTCCTTGCGACTGAAAGTTTTCATATGAATGTGCATGCTCCAGAATTTGAGGCTCTTGGACTGTATGATATCCCGATGCACATTCTCAACCCATTGGCAGAACACAGTGGAGTAAACTGTTCTTGTCATTTAGGCAGCAGCAGGGTCTCTATTTGTGTGAAGAAATGGTCACAAACCACATCCAGCCTTCGTGGACTTTCATGTCGTCGTCGTCGTCGTCATCATCATCAACATCATTATTATTATAATTATTATTACTGAATAATCCAGCTTAACAGTATAGGTTTTAGTAGTTATATTCCAAACTAAATCAAGACACTCCAAATTATGTTTTATTGCTTTATAAAAATATCTTAACCAAATGAAAGCACATTAAGACTCACCAGATCCAGTAGAGCAGCCAGAAGGGGAGGATCAGGGACAGAACCAGGCTGACATGTCTCAAGAAGGAAGGAGAAACGCTGCATACCCTGAAGTACAGGTAGCATTGGAACAAGCTTTCGTTCCTTCAGCACCACAAATTCAGATTCACGGCCATGTTCACCTTGTTCTAGAGAGCTCCGACGACTTAGATCTGTTCAACACAAACATCATAAGGATATGTAAGCTAAAGGAAAGGAAGCTTGTAGTTTAACGTGACCGTTAATCTCGAGATCATGAGCCACGGGACCTCCGTTTTACGTGGAATCCGAACCACAGGACATGGCATTTCACTTCGAAAATCTCACATGCATTGACCGGGAATCGAACCCGGACCGCCTTGGTGAGAGGCATTCAGCTAGACCGCTGAGCCACCACGCCCCACTATTGCAACATTAACATTTTAAGTATGGTACACATATTTACAGTATAATATTTAAAACAGGAAATTCTGTGTGTTACTTTCTGTTTACACTAATCATTAACTTATAGCTTGCCACGGTGGGTGAGTGGTTAACATGTCGGATTACCAACCCCAAGCTTGCAGGTTCGCCCCTGGCCATGGTAAGTGATTTTTGAAAGGCGACAAAAATCACAACATGGATGTCATACGTTGTTGGCATGTTAAAGAGCCCATTTGAATTCAGTAGGCCGTGTTCATTGGCAAAATTAATCTCGGGATTTTCCGCCAACACAAAGTTCCTCCATTCTCTACTAGAAAGTGCTGTAGTGTCAAGGAGCTTAGATATCTAACCTCCTTGACTTTCACAGCGTTCAAAGGAACGACGAAATTCGACATGCAAGCTGCCCTCTGGGTGTCAATTAACAAAGCTTGCACCCGGCACCCGAGGCCGTATGATATTATTATTATTATTATTATTATTATTATTAACTTATTTAATAATTAAGGGGTTCAACTACAAATGTAAATGCCTAAGAAGAGCTCCTGACAATGCTTGAAAAATGATGGTGTTGGAGTAAAACAATATGCAGAACTATGTCAGAAATACTTAAACACTCAAGGGATATGTTTTAGTTATGGTCCATTTTTGCAATAAAAACTAAACTTAAAATGCTTATTTATGATTTATTTTTCATCAGCTCCTGCGATAGGCCTACATGCCTTTATATACCCTTTTCAAAGAAGTCTGCCACCTGTGAGAAAGTCATTCCCCAACTCTTGTTGAAACTTGCAGATTGACCACTTCATGGTGTAATGGTTAGCATTCTTGGCTGTTGCCCCGGAGGTCTGGGTTTGATTTCCGGCTCAGCCAAAAATTTTAATTCTGGTGTGAGGGCTGGAACGGGGTACACTCAGCCTCGTGAAGAAAACCTGAGAGGGTTTGATTCCCACCTCAGCCATCATGGAGGTGGTTTTCCATGGTTTCCCCCACTTCTACTACAGACAAATGCTGGGGTGGTTCCTAACTTAAGGCCAAGGCAACCTCCTTCCCAATCCTATCCCCAATTTACAAATACACAAACTGGCACAGCCATCACAATAACAAAGATTATCACACAAATACACGGAGCTATATGACCACGATGTCGCAGCCCCTGAAATAAGCAACAACAAAACATGAACAAATTATAAGGACAGAGTGGAAGTTGTGAATTGTCTGTGTTCATTGATTTTAGTATCTACCTCATGAACCAAAACATTACTGATCACAGATGCTGGCTTCAATGCAACTCAATATGCATGCTCTCCCCTTGTCCTCAAACAAGCCCTTCTGTTTTGCAATCACTCATGGCTTTGGGGTCATGCACCTCATAAATCTGGCAACGATGTCTTCCGAGAACCAAATGACCCATATCTCACTGTTGGTCATGGTAGGTCACTAGATCCTCTTAATTATTGCAGTCACACAATATGAAGCGCACACACTGACAGCATGGCTATGAATGATATCTGTTTCTGCATAAGGGACATGGAAGTCAGTGTCATACGAATTACCTTAAATGCTTGGAATTGAAAACCTGTCATATCTGTGATTGTGTTTAACATGTATATAGCCTACTGCATCAAACTGATAATTTAAGGTGGAAAAAGTTTGTACCTTATGACAAATTCGGTAATTTTATTAATTTACATGCACTTTTGTGGTGATAATGTTTGTGTATGGTACATTAGAGTATTTGATACACCACATCATATTGCTTAATGATTTAGTAGGCTTCAGAACAAGTTTTACTATGCTTGTGTGGGAACATTATCAGGCGATCGATTACAACTGAGCTCTGCGGTGTGTTAGCTTTGATCATGGTGGATATAATGACACCATCTTTTATAATTGCTATAATAATGATGACTGCAGTTTTGTGACAATTGCTCAACAAAATCCCACGTAAATTTTAAAATATTTTAACAGTACACATTGAGTGTATGAAGTTTGTGCACTTAAGTCTTAGAAAGAGTAAATTTCCTATATAGTGGTAACTCCTTGCCAACTTTCAAAATTGTAGGTTTTTGTAATTGGTAAGTTATGATTTTTAATATTTTACATGTTTAAGATAATGGTTGCACGTAATATTCGGTATGGTTGCTTTGTGAGTAGTGCAACAAGTGAGGTCTCTTATTAAGTACTTCCATTTCAACATGTTTTGCAGCAATTGCTCAATTGTACATTCTAATTTATCAATATTAATGTTTTGATAGTTGCTATGCATGGTTGCCACCTTGTTGGTACTCTTGTGTCTTCAACAGAGCTAACTCCCTATGCAATAATATATTTTTTGTAAAGTTTCATATTTCTAAATTTATTAGATGGTGAGTAATTGATTTCAATATTTAAGATGGTGGACACACATAATATCCCATATGATTGCATTGTGACTTTGGGAAATTATGTTTGTCATAATTTGTAGCTTCCTGGATGCCAATGTTGATGAGTACTGGTGTGTTGTTACATGAGTTATCGATTATAATACCCATACTTGAAGATTACTCATGGCTATCACATTGGAATCAATTATCTAACCTTGCTGTCTGGCTCCCCTAATAGGATGGTACATGACAATTGAATTAAGTAAAGATCCAAGAGACTGAGGCAAGGGGGTCTGGCCTCCTCTCGACTGTCACTGTAAGAAGGTACGGTAACAATTTAAAAGTGGTTATGGTGCATGAGCAGACCCTCTGTACCAAGTTTTATTGGTTCTGGCATCTACAAATTCACAGGAGGAACCACAAGCAAACAGAAAGATGGAGACACACACACTGACACTGAATACCATAATGGGGGTTGGTAAAAGCACAAATACTAGTGCCAGAAACATTAAAATTAACAAATTTGAGACCATTGCAGCACCTGAGGAAAATTCAACTTGAGATTTCTTAGAGTTAATAATGACCTTAAATGCATAGATTATTACTGCTTTTAAACTTTGGAACTAAAGGATACCATACTTCTCTTTGTTCCATCCTAATGTCCATGCTCTTGGTTCACTAATGTGTTATGTTATTGTAGGCTATATGCTTCATTGTGGCCTACTTACAACTTCCTGGAGCCTCTTCCATACTTCCGTCTTTCTTCTTGCCTTTTCCAAAACCAAATTTGTTGAAATGATCTTCCATTCTCTTTTTAGCTTTCTGAAGTGTCTGGCCCATTGGACTGAAATGATAAATACCAATTTATAGGAGAGCATGAAAACGTGATACGTTCAGTGGGTTTATCGTGAACGTAGTCAATAATTAAAATGATAAGATATTACTAGGGAATGGAATATTTCGCGATCGCGAATTATGAAAAAACGTACTTTTATATGTGTAATTACTATTAATATACAACCTGCAACCCTTTTCATAATGATTTGAGCTCGCGAAAAATCGCGAATTTCGTATCATCTCGCGAATTTGCTATGTTTTCGCGAAAAATGCGCGATTTTTGGTCAATTAACGAAAAGAACACGCGAAATTCCCATTTTGAAGCAATTTACCGGTAATCGATCTTTTTCAATAGTATTGAGATCACGCTCAACAATCGATCTTTCGTAGAGTGATTTTGAGATATTGTGGTTAGTCTTGGATTGCAGTTCTATATTATCGAATGCATGTCGATATTATCGACATTTACAATCGCTTCCGTTGAAGTCGAACCTGCTTTTATTTGCCGCCAGCAACACGGAGAGAAGCGTGTGTATGAGTAGAGGTATTCCGTTGTGTGTGCGTATTTGAAAGGCTACAAAATGCCTAACCGTAAAATATCTGCAAGGGATAGAGCTTTCCAGTACGAAAAGCAAGGGTTTTATTGTTCTGATAAGAGTACCGTGATGTGCAAGTTTTGTAACTGTCTTGTGTCCTGGGAAAGAAACGATACCATCCAAAAACATTTGGCGTCTGTAAAACACGTCACGGCGTTCAATTCTCGCAAAGAAGGCGAAACATCTCGCGTTCAGACATCAATTGCCACGTATTTTAATAATGTGCAAAACAAAAAGAAAACCAGTGAATATCTTGGAAAACGTGTAGCAGAGACATTTTTAAAAGCAAACATACCAATTTCGAAGCTGGAAAATGAACATGTGAAATCATTCATGTATGAATTCATAGAAGGTAAGATTGTTTTTTTTCTTCTTCTTTTTTTTACTGTTAGTAAATTTACATAATTTCACTGTTGAACACATTCAGTACCAGTTAGTTACGGCATTTAGTGAGACCTTCATGGGCGCGGCTTTTGTCAGTTAAAGCGTTTAAGTGCTGACGTGAACAAACTGCAATTAGGCCTATGTTTGGTCTGTATATTTTATGCAGTCCTTGCAAGTTTAGGGGATTGAAGACATATGATAAAGAAACCACATTTTGTTCTTCCTGTTAGTCGCGTGCAGCATGTATAACCTTGAATGACCGGCGTTTGTTTTTAGAACGAAGGTTGAAACTTCCGATGCCGGGAAGCAAAAGTTAGGTTAGAGATCCAACATGGCGCGGCTCGGACTACGTCACGCAGTTTGGCCACGTCTGCGGAGTGACATGGACATCGCCGGGAATCGAAAGTTAGGTTAGAGACGAACTACGTGACAAATTGTTGGTTAGGATTATTGGCTAGTGACAAAACTATTGGTATGGTTGGTTAGGCCATGAAGTGTTAGGCCATCTGATCTATTAGCATATTATTATATTACAAAATCGTGGTACAATTTAAAGTTTGAAGATACCAGATTTCATACAGTCAAAGTCTACTAGAGTGACATTTTAGGTTTATAGAACTACTAGTTCAATTTTCTAACTTGCTGTGTAAAGGGCTGCAAGAGCATTTAAATTGCTGGCCTATGGGTTTAAATCCCCGCTGAGTGGCTGGTAGTGAATGTGTTAATAAGAACACAAGATGTTCATAAAATTTTCGAACTTTTCTTTTCAACTTGTATAGCTTAGGTTACTGTACATATGCTACTTAGTTGGTGTAACGTTACTTGTCATCTAGTATGTACAATTCAACTTTTTTTTAAAATTCGGGAAGTAATTTTTAAAAATATTAATGTGTTGCAGGAGCTGGAGATATTCCTTGTACCAAAGTGATCAGGGAAAAGTATATTCCAGAAATGGTGAATGAAAGGGTGGAAGAAATTAAGAGCAAACTTTCAGGACAGAAATTGGTTGTGTATTGTGATGAAACCACAAACAAACATGAAGAGTGTATTTTTTGTTGTCTTATTTAAAGCAATCAAGTCTTCAGCTTCTGTGGAAGTAATTGTCGGTGACATACATACACTCGAAACAGCAGATTCAAAAACCTGCTCTAGAGCAATTTTGGACACACTGAAAAAATATGACATTGAGCTGGATGACGTTGTGGCCCTTGTGTCAGATTCAGCACGTTACATGGTAAAATGTTTTGACATACTGGGAAATATTCTAAGTGATGGTGTTTGGATTGTCCAGTGTTGGGCACACAAGCTAAATTTAGTGTTGAATGTGTTAGGTAAACACTTGCAAGATTTGCAGCTTGTTGTATCGAAAGTGAAGTCTGCATTTTTGAATACGCGGAAACGAAAGCATCTCTTCAGGAAGTTTCTGGACAGTAAATACCCAGGACGGTGTATACCACTATTTCCCATGCCCGTTCTTACAAGGTGGTCATCTTGGTATGAATCAGTGGTATATCTTGCTGAACACATACGAGATGTTGTGGCATTCATGAAAAGTGAGGAATTTTGTGGGCAAAATGCTGGGGTTGATTTTCTTCAGAATATTAAGGAAGATGAATTAATTTCTGCTGAAGTACAGTCTTCTTTTGTAAGGGATGTGGGTAGTGGCATTGTTAACCTCATTAATTTTCTAGAGGGTCAGTCCTATCCTACTGTCCCATTTTTGGAAGGTCGCCTAAGACAGATAGAACAAACAATAAAGGTTGCTGCATCTGGGTATCATAGTGCCAAAGTAATGGAATTACTGCAAGCTTCTCACAGTGCTACTTTGAAACATAAAATGAAAAGCGAGATGACCAATGCTGCATCACACAGTTTGACTAAACTAACAACTTTAAGGAGTGGTGATCCTGCTCGGGATTTCTACAAAGCTGCAAGAGTGTTTGATCCTGCCGAAATTGCATGTATGACTGTTGATGGTAATCTGACGAGAACCGTGAAACATCTGCAGTTCTGTTCGAAGCTAAGTGATGATGTCGTTCTAACAGGCTACAGCGAACTGCAAAGAGTCGTGAAAACCAAGCTTGCTTGTGATGAACGAGTGGACATTATTTCTGTGTTGCAGGGAATGGCGATAAACTATGCTGACTTTGCACAATCTGTGCTAAAAGTGATATGGATGCCGTGTGCAAATGCAGACTGTGAACGCTTTTTCTCATGCTATAATAATGTGTTGTCTGATAAGCGCCATCGCTTGTCTGCAGAAAACACCAGTCTTTTTTCTGAAATGTATTTTGAAAGCTAGATTGTGAAAATACCGAAAAGTTCAATTGAAAACCCCGATTTTCCCTGTTTAAAATCCCACTTTCTGCACTTCCAACTCACCGAAAAATTCCAATCTCTAGATATTACCAATCAAATAAGGAACAAGAATCAATAAATCTAGTCATGAAATTAGGTGAAGAAGTAAATGAAAAAAAAAAAAGAAATATAGAAAAGACACCTTTTTTTAGTAGACAACAATGATGATATGTAGACAGAAATACTTATATACAAATATGAAATAAACAAACAAATAAATATATTTAATGAATTACAGTAACCTATGTATTAGACACAGTGACAAGTAGAAAGTACTACCGTACCTTTTAGTAGAAAGACCAACAAAATCTGAATTATTAAGATAAATGCAAACATATGTCAATTACATTTTTCAGTTGATAAAATCGTCCAGTCATGAAGTTGGTCTGCATTTTTAGAACTCTGAGACGTAGCACGGTGTGTGGGAGTAATTTCTACACCAAGGTATCCTGAGTCACATTTGGTGATTACAAGATTGGTAGAGTTCTGGTTCCCACAGTCAGATGGCAGTGATAAACAGAACATCAAAATTGGAGAGTAGATTGTCTTAATGGCTCCAATTCAAAAGCTCTGCCCGAACTGCTATGATAGCTCCCATGAGTTCCAGTCGTAGTAAGATATTGTCTTGACCAGTGCAAGTCGGCTTTTGGCTGTAATGAATTCGGCCCTAATATTTTTGCTTATGGTCGTCTTGATGTACACTGCACCATAGTCACTGAAAATGTGCAATTCTCTTGTCTGCTCCTGGTTGATCAAAGATCCTATTCATCATGGGATTTTAACAGAGTGTAGGCTTTTCAAACTTCTTAGCCAGAGATTCCACTTCTGACCTAGATCTTGTGGTAAAACTTCATCCCAATCGAGGCCTCTCAACCAAGTTCCTTGGTAAATAATCTTTCCTGTCACTGTTATAGATGAAAGGAGTCCTAATGGATCATAGATTTTTGCTATAGTTGTCAGCGCGGCACGTTTGGTACATAGCATGATACTGCTGTGTTGACGGCATTCTCAAATGAGAAGTAGAATTCGTCTGCGGTCGTGTTATTTGAAATGCCTAAGATAGAGGTATTCTGGTGTACCACTCTTCATTGTTAGCGAGTTTGATAACCATTTAGAAAGCGGAATGCTGATTTCGTTGAAACAATTCTTCATCTGTGTGAACAATAATAATAATAATAATAATAATGCGAATGATAATGGAAAAGCATCTAGAAATGAACAAGGAAATCATCTTTATATTTTTGGATGTGGAAAAAGCCTATGATACAGTTAAAAGAAAATATGTATGGGAATGCCTACTGAAAAGGAATGTACCAAAATCACTAATTAACAAGATAAAAATGTTGTATTATGAGAGTAAGAGCAGTGTACAAGTGGGTAGTGGTGATTCTGAAACATTCTATACAAAAAAGGCCTCAAGCAAGGAAGTGCACTGTCACCATTATTATTTGTTATATTGATGGATGAAATCATAAAACGTGTAAAACAGAGTATCAGTAGTGATGAAGTGAAGGCCTTGGTATTTGCAGATGATGTGGTGATTTGGGGAGAGGGAGAAAAGGAAGTACAAAGGAGATTGGACATTTGGAATGAAAAGCTGAAGGAGTTTGGAATGGTAATTAGTAAAAAGAAAACTGTAGTCCTGCACTGTGGAAAAGAGGAAAAGAGAAGCCAAGTGAACATAGATGGAGAATGGTTAGAGAATGTGGAACAGTTCCCATATCTGGGTAGCATTGTTAACGGAGGTAATGAAATCAACCCTGAAATTAACAACAGACTAAGTAAAAGCACAACATTCTATCATCAAGTCAGAGAGCTTTTATGGGATGACAAAGTGCCCAGGAGAACGCAATTAACACTATATAAACAGTACTTCATACCAATTGTAACATACGGACTGGAAACGCTGGTAACTAACAAGAGACAAGATAGTAAGATCCAAGCAGCAGAAATGAAATTTTTAAGAACATCTGTAAAAAAGACAAGAAGAGATAGAATTCAAAATGTTAAAATCAGAGAAGAGCTAAATGTGGAACCGTTAGTACAGAAGATACGGAAAGCAAGACTGAGATGGTTCGGACATGTGAAGAGAATGGGAAAGGAACGAGCAGCAAGAAGGGAGTTGGAAAGAGAAGTTAAGGGTAAGCGATCAGTTGGAAGACCAAGAAGAAGATGGATGGATCAGATTCGGAGGGACATCGGAGAAGCTGGATTGGATGTGGAGGAAGTAATGGAGCAGGAAAAGTGGAAGGACAGAAACGAGTGGAAGAGGCTTGTTAACCACACCCGGGCGACTGGAGTGGGACATTGATGATGATGATGAATAATAATAATAATAATAATAATGCAACAAATATGCACCTCTCTTTCCTTTTCCTATCTTTCTCACCCTCTCAAGTGCTAAATAAGCTAGGGATTCACTGCTCACAAGGCAAGCTGCAACTCCTTGCATGATGCATGCAGATACATTTACGTATGGACAGTGGAGTCGAATCAGCATCCTTCTCGTTACTCATAAAATAGGGATGTCCAATTATTTTTACAGTATATTGAAAAAAACTATTTCACTAAACAGATAATATTTCTGACTGTCAAAACTTGTCATGAAAACACTATTGTTCCGGTTCGTATAACAAAATTTGAATTGAAGAACGGATCTGAGGGGAGTTTGTGCTCGCAAGCTCTTTTTGGCTAGTATGACGAGAGTATGAAATTTAATTTAAAGAGCACTGTGGTGCTAGCGAGCACCAAGTTGAGTGCCTGGTCTAGAGTACGGTATAGTTGTCAACAGAGTACACTCACCCTCCACCACCTCCTCTTTGTGTGCTCTGTTTGTATGTGCGATGAAGTGAGGCCTGACGGATGAGATTTCCTTCCTGCTGGGAGTCACTTCCATCCTGGCTGTCAGTTGAATCAGTGCGACCATATTCTCTCCGGAACCAGCTCACTAGGGCAACAGATAAGTTGAGTCAGTCAGAATTAGGGCCACTTGCACATATTATTGGTACCATATTAAAGAAGGAAGGAAGCTTGTAGTTTTACGTGACCATTAATCTTGCGATCATGAGCCACTGGGCCTACATCTTTACGTGGAATCCGACCCAAAGGACGTGATATTTCACTTCAAAAATCTCACATGCACTGACCGGGAATCAAGAAGCAAGCAGCTTCCATATTAAAGAGTAAGACTGGCTAGTTTGTGGCTAGAGATGGTGGGAAGACAGAAGAAGTTGGAGAGGCTTGTGTTCCAAACAGACCCGGCCAGTGGCTGGAAACTGTGCAAGATGATGATGATGACTGGCTAGTGAATATTTTGGATTAAATGATGATAATCAAGGAGGCTTTCAGCTCTTAGGTTGTGTACAATAAGTGCAAGTTACATACTGTAGATAAAAATGTATTGTGTTAAATTAAAATGTCTGACCCATGTGGTAGTCAAACTTGTGACCTGCCTTGCTTTGAAAGTGATCAGCTTCAAACTGTTATCCTGCATGCATATCCTCATTCCAGGGACTTTTCTCATTCCAGTGTGCAGCTCGCAGTGTGTGTGACGTTGAAAGTGTGGACTGGACTCTATGGCAAATGGTTCCATGATAGATTTAATTAGAACTGAATTGAATACTTTGAAATATCTATTGTTTGAGGATGAGATTTTCAGATTTAGGGCTGCTTTTCAATATGGTACAGTAGAACTCCAATTATCCGAATCAATTGGGACCGGACTCCATTTGGATAATCAAAAATTTGGATAACTGGATTTACCTACATGGTATACATACATATGTATTTTAAAGAAAAGGAGCTTATTTTCAGTACTGTATGTTATGTAATTAAATGAAAAGGCAATACTTTTACATGTTATATAGCACATGTACTTACAAGGGCTGTACAATAGTAGTAAATGAAAGTCATTGTTTGCTGAACATCTCGGTCAAAGTAAGCTCATCATTCCAATAATGTTTGCGGTGCGCCTACACTAGCTTCGTGGAGGGAAGGATAATAGCGCGCGTAGACAGAATCATTATTTTGCAAATCGCAGTATGTTTCCGTCTTAATTTCTATTTTCTGAAAGAGATTCGGATAATCAGCGATTCGGAGAGTCAGAGTTCGGATAATTGGAGTTCTACTGTAAATCCACTGTGAAACTGTTTCACTGGATTTGCACACAAGTTATGTTAGTTCATAAGTGAGTGATCATCTAAGAGAAACATGCAGTAAATCTTCTATTTCCGACTTGTACAGTAAATGAAATAAATAAAAAGGGAACCAACAATGAAGTTGGTAGGGATATTTTTGTTTTATAGGGCAGAACATCAAGGTAATTTCTCCCTCAATGAAGTTGTAGAGCAGTTCTATGGTTAGTAAGAATATATGGTCCATGCATTATTCTTGTTTTAGTTTGAACAGTTGTAATAATGGTAAAATCTGACAGGTTACCTAGACCTCCAATTGGGAACCTGGAACCTTTGGTACGAGATTTGACGGTTGATGTGCTTTGCTCAGTCACACCAAGGTTACGTTCACTCTGACGAGGAGTTAAGATGTGATGTTTCCGACGCAAATTCCCCAATGGACTTTGACTTGCTTTTCCATCCTCACTTAGTTCAGTTTCAAGGAGACTCTGAAAAATAGCTTTCATTAAGTAATTTGCTTATACTTTACATCCTTAAAAATCAAATAAGATAAAATATCAAAAAAGAATCTTAAATACAGTTTGCTGTTTAGTTGGTGGTCAATGCATTGACAGAGCCTAATTATCTTGGGTGAATAATATTGGATAAATACAAGCAAGAAATAACACATGAAGAAAAGAACACTAAACATATGAGCACATTAACCCTCCAAGTGATAACTAAAAGCCTGTTAAGTGATGAGCGACTTGAACGTCTTTGTACAAGTGTTTTTAAAAAATTCATAAAAATACATAAATGACAGTAAAATATATCATATTACATATATTTTTGTTCAGTATAAACTAGAGTATGTGATTATGTAATAATATTGGATACATATCTTGATTCCATTTTATTGGGGGTGATGAATTACAAATTTTCACTTTTGAAAAAACAATTTTTCAACTTTATACTGCAGTAGCTTCAAAACTACAAAAGAACGAAACAAAAGGTAAATGTCTAAACTGTTTTCCATTTTGTTAGCAACAAAAGACTAAGAGTGCATATTTACTATACAACTAAAGAACTAAAAGTTATGTACAAAAAACTAAAACAATGTTCATCTCCTCTTCGGGCATAATTCTTTAGTCCAAGTCACTTGCAGGAGTTTTTCTTTTCCTCCCCTTTACTATGGGCCTGTAGATCTCATAAGTCTACTTTCGTATTTTGCAAAATTCGAAAGTAGGCTAATAATGTTACTGGGTACAGAACTATGAGCACGCTACAAAATGCTTCTCTAATTATTGTCCACTCAAAGAAACTGCTTCTGGTATTTCGTCACCTGGCAAATCACTGTCATCAGTGAAGACATAATCTTCATCATCTTCTTCTAACATATCGCGAATATCGTCAGAACAACATGGATCGCACATTTTAGTTGATTGAAGCACGTACTAATCAAATAGAACAATAGAACACTGCCAGGTTGCGTGAAGCTGTCGCGTGGTGTGGGTGTGGCGCGTTCGAACGAGTGATGCCAAGATTTATTTAGACAGCAAAAAAATAATTCGATAATTCAGCAAGGTAGATCGAAATAGCCAATGAACTGAACTATCGATTAGTGCAAAGTTCGATGATATTCATGAAATGGTTGCCTAGCAACACGGCACTAAAGAAATGAGTCGTTAATAACGACTTTATCATTTCACAAAGGCATAAATGAGTCGTTATTAACGACTCATATCACTTGGAGGGTTAAACAAGAAATCTGATGTGCAGCTGCAAAGAATGCTTTTGATAATATGATATCCTCCTTCTGTTCGATCTGAACCACTATGGACCACGAAGTAACAATTAAGGTATCTTGGATCACATTTTCCCTCCTCTGGCTTTGCACTTCATTCAGTGACTCATCTCCTTCCTTCTTTCCTCTGAAAAGACTACATTTGAAGATTTCATTTCTCCTTCTTTTCGGAAACCTCTGAAGCCTGAATCTATTGTTAAAAGTGGTTCCTATTTTGAACATATTTTTGATGCCCATTCTCTCTGTATCAGTATATATCTCCAGAAACTACCTGGGAACAATCTTTTTCCCTTCAAAATGAGCAAGGAGTTTTTGAGTCAGTCTTCCTTGATACATGCGTGCACTACACAAAAGGATTTAAAGCATGCAGGGCAACCTAATTCATTTGTCAACCAAACATCTATACTACTAAATTTAAAATTGTAATATATGCAGGAAAATAAGAAATCAATTTTAAATTTAAAGGATACAGGGTGAATAAGATCAGGGTCAAATAACGCAAATTTTTCAGGAGAGTAAATTGATAGTTTGAGGACTAACACCAAACAGAATTTCACAACTCTGGAATGTCTAGATAATATCAGACTCATGTTTGGAGGAAACATACATTATTTTTACTACTTTTTCAGTAAAACTTGTTGTGAAAAAGATATATAGGCTTTCATGGCCAAGAAATTAAAACTCAGCAAATCTTCTACGATTTTGCCACTTTTACACATCAGAGTATTTTAAAGAGAAGTAACATCCTAAGTCAACTGCAATCGTTAGCTTATTAATAGAAATTGTTGGCCGACTTCTGCAAACAGTTGGGCTTTCCTAAAACCTTCATTGAAACTACTGCCATTGCTGCACTGAAGGGATCAATTTCTATCTTCATGAACCATGCATATGGTTAAAGCATCAGACAAGGCACATTTTACATATAAAATACCCTTTTCTCTCAGAGATTAATATTTTAAAATATGAAGCCCAACCAGAAATTAAGTTTCCTATTTCTTAAATAAAAAGAAAACGTAGTTACTTGAAAAACTTTATGGGCACCAGATACAACAATGTTTGAGCTATTTTTCGACATTATCACTACCAGAATTGAGACACCTGTCATATCGAGGGATCAACTTTTGTATTCCTGTGTCAGAGAAGTCTGCCCCTGGGAATGGAACCAGCATGTGACATTCATCTTCAGCTCTTTGTGAGTGTGAAAATGCTGACCGGAGGACAGGAATTTCTTGAGGTGCAAGAAAAGATGGAAATTACTGGGTGTAAAATCAGGTCTGTATGGTGGATGATCAAACAGCTCCCAGCCAAACTCCTGCAGAACAGTTGCTGTGCGCCGAGCTACACTCAGCTTAACTCGCCTCTTGTTTTGAATGGTGTGTCACAATTTCCGTACTGTTTCACAGTAATGGTCAGTGTTCACTCTTTCTCCTCTGGACATCAATGAGCAGAATGCCCTTCCTGACTCAGAACACCGTGCACATCACTTTCCGCACAGACATAGTCTGTTTGAATTTCGTCTTGACCAGAGATCCACTGTGATGCCAATGCATTGACTGCTGCTTGGTTTCCAGGGTAAAGTGAACAACCCGCGTCTCATTGCCTCAATCCTGTTGAGGAACCTGTCGCCATTATCATGGTGCCGCAGCAGAAATGTCAGTGCTGCTCCTAAGCGCTGCATTTTGTGGTCAGGTGTCAGGTTTTTTGGCACTCACCTGGCACACACTTTCTTGAACAGCAAGGGCTTAGTGACAATTTTACGCAACAAGAATCGTGGTATCTGCAGAAAATGGCTGCTGATTTCCACAATCGTGAAGCAACGGTTCTTCATAATACGCTGCCACACCAATTCCATTAGGTCGTAATTGATGAGGGATGGTCGCCCACAGCCCTTTTCATCGTGGGCAGTTTGACAACCATCGGCAAATTGCCTACACCAGCGACGCACCATCTGTTTGGTCATGACCTTCAGCCCTTCAACCTGACAGAGCTGATGATGAATTTTGTGCATTAAGAAACTTTATCACAGACCAAACCTGGAAGGCGGCAGGAAACAGGATAAGAGCCGCCATTTTGAGCACTTGCTGCGTTGCTGACACCAGTAGGGAATTGTCTGGCTGCTATATGAATACCGTATTTACTCGAATATGACTCGCCCCTGAATAAGACCCGCACCCTGATTTTGAAGAACAAAATTAAAAAAAAAAAAATTTTACTCAAAATTATTTACAATCTTAACTAAATAAACAGAATAGCATTTATCCAAAATAGTTTCCAACAGTTTTGAAGTCGTCCTAAAATAACACACATCAAACGATTAAAAATACAAATAAAAGTACACAAGCACTTCATTCATCGTCATCAGAAGTACCAACTTCGGAACTTTTATCACCATCACTTTCCCACTAAATGTCGTCATCACTGCCATCCATAGCATTCGAAATACTACATTTCTTGAAGCCCTTCCGTATGAGATCTCCAGAGATACGATTCCATGCTGTCAAAATCCACGAACACAGCAGCTGAACTTCTGGGCGCTGAATACGACCAGTTGGAGTTAGTGTGTGCTTATCGGCCGCCATCCGCTCCGTATACAGCTGTTTCAAGGCTGCTTTGAACGGGCGGTTCACACAGATATCCAGTGGTTGTAGCATAGACGTCATCCCGCTCAATCACGAATACATGACTCGTCAATATCATATTTCCTACCGGGCACGATTTCCAATAACTTCAGCTTCCCTCACAACTTTCAATTTCTCACTCACAGTAAATGACTGCAAATGTTTCGTAGCATTCATGTTTACACTCGGAGAACGTGCGCGTGACTGTTTGACGCCGCGTGCTTACGGTAAAACAAAGTTATGCTAGCACCATCTAGCGGATACTCGCAACACCCGATATCGCGCGTGGCGGGCAATTTAGATCTTTCAAATTTGGATGACTCAAATAAGACCCGCACCCCAATTTTTCACGTCCGAATTTGTTTAAAAATGTGCGGGTGGTATTCGAGTATATACGGTATATCTGTCGTGCATACTCATATTTCCTGGCTAAATAAAGTTTACTATTAAAGAGAAAAAGAAGTAGGAAAGCTTAATTTCTGGATGGTCTTCATACTTACACAGTAACAAATGTTGTATGCTTCGGTCATCATCATCATCATCATCATCTTGCACAGTTTACTGCTACTAGTCGGGTCTGTTTGGAACATAGCCTCTCCATCGTCTTCTGTCTTCCCACCATCTCTCCGTCACCACCTTGGTCCAGTCTTCTCCTTTCTTTCGTACGCAGTCCTCCACACCCTTCAGCCACTTACCTCTTGGCCTTCCTCTTGGTCTTTTTCCCTCTATTTTCATCTCGTGTATCTTCCTGGGTATCCTCCTCCCATCCATTCGCTTAACATGCCCATACCATTTAAGCCTTGATTCCTCTATCCTATCCTGTAATGCTCCCTCTTGACTAATTCTCTGATTTTCTCATTTCTCAACCTGTCCACCTTTGTCATTCCAATACTGTTTATCAAGAATTTCATCTCACTAGCCTGTATTCTGCTTCGCTCCCTTCCTTTCATAATCCAGGTCTCTGAGGCATACGTCAGGATTGGAACGCAGTACGTCCTATATATAACCCTTTTGCTGTTTTGAGAGACATCCTTACTCCATACCAGACTCCTAACACTTTTCTTGAATAATTCTGCTTGCCTGCCCCGCTCATTTATTTCTCTGTCGTTTCTTTGGTACTCTTTGGAAACCTACAAGTGCTACAGGAAGAATTCATAACATTAACAATAATAAAGTGAGGTATTTATATACTTACAGCACAGGTGGAAGATGTGCTCCTCTTCTTGAAAAGCAGTTTCCTACTGCCTCTGTCATCCATTACATAACACGATCCAGCTCCTAGCTCTGGCTGATCATCGAATTCTGACTGGTGAATGTGTCTACAAATAGAAATGAAAATATTTTACAAAAAAAAACCATTTGTCTGAAACTGTGAGCATTCTTTAAAAGGTACAGCAAGGTCACTTGTCCAACCTATATTTTAAATTATTTTTTTGTTTTGAGAGAATGCACATATCAATATAACTTACAAGGGAAGGGTCACAAGCACGATACTCAGATTTTGATTAGACTTGGTTTTATGAATGTCTTATTCAACTGAAGTCCCGCTTAGAAAGTATTTTGCCTGGCATTCAGTTTCATGCCTTTCAAGTGTGCTAAGTTTTAAAGTTTGAACTACTTGTGTGCTATTGGTTCATGCTGGAACTGATCAAGAAAGAGAAAGTGTGCGGCCTTGAATTGTCAGGCAACGTCACCACTCACATATCTGCTGTGCTACCAGGTTTACCTCCACATAAGTCTGTAATGTGGAGATGGTACTTGGTGAATACAAACAACTGCGACCAGAGTGTGTTGCTGAAAACATCCAAGACGAATATAGAAAATATTCTAGGTCTGTAAACAAAATCTGTTATTATTCATTATATATGAATTGCAGATTTGATTAAGATGGGTCTATTAACTCTGCCCAATCAATACTTATAATTTCTTATTACAAAACGTATTTTAACATTCTAACAGGGACATGTTTCGGGCATGTTTCCTCAGCACTTTCACAGATTCATCAATAATGTATACATTCAAAAGACACTCCTATTAATAAAGCATGCATAAAATGATCATTTTCCCTGTGGATAAAACTATACACTGAAATCAATTACACACAAATTCTAAAAAAAAAAAATTAAAGTTTTTGACACATTAAAAGTTGTCAAAATATTTGGTTGGGAATATATGAGTAGTCCATGTTACAATCTTGTAACTTATGTATTTCTTGCTAACGGGAGGAAAAATGCTACGACCATAAGCATCGGATATTTTATCGGAAGTCCCATGCCGCATTAGATTTTGTCATTGTGAAATGATTCACATCACCTGCGAAAGGAAAAAAACTTGTTTTCAGAAAGATGTTGCGTGTGAGAGTATAAACCCAAAGTGATCAATGTTATTTTGGTAATCGGTAACTTATTCTTATTGCACTGAACAAAAAACTTATTCGGCATTCAAATGGGTTCCGTCTCTGCTTGGATGCTGCAATGTATAAAATATTGAACGTCAGAAATTTGTAAGTGAAATGCAAGCGTGGCCTATCTGGAAAAAGATCTGTTAGTCCTACCTGTAATCATGCTGTTGGCTTAACAACACTTTACACTGTGCGTACAAGCACGCACTGAACGAGCAGCAGCTGTGGTAGCTTGCCCCTAGTCTGGACAGCGGGAGGCGAGGTAGGGAAGGTTGTGTGACGTAGAGGAGCGGGAGGTGTCCTGATTATGGGGAAACGTGAGGGGGGGGAGGATGGGAGGTGGTGATGGAGAGGGGTGATTGGATTGCGTATGTTTGTTATTTCCCGATTGTTTTGGAAAAAACTTATTAATATTTTCATACAGGATATTTAATTCGAAATTTATCTCGTTGAGATTGTGTGAGGGATTGATATGCTGTGCGTTATTTATTTCAATTTGTTCTAGGTTGTTCATTATGGCCCCTTTGCTTGCATAGTGGATGATTTCCATATAATTTTTTATCCCCGTGAACTTTGTGCTTCGTTTCGGACATGTGACACCCCATGGCTGAAAATTTGTTATGTTCATTATATCTTATTGCAAAATTACGGCCTGTTTGTCCAATTTAATCAGATATTTATCCAATTGATCCCATATGAATTGCAGTCGAATGGTCATAGCAGGGTATCGAACGCCCGTGGGCTTCCAACAAGTTCAATTTCAAGTAGTTCCAACGTTGGCTACCGGATGCTACTGTCACTAACACCCAGCGGTGAACGTTGGAACTTGATAGAGCGTTTCTAACGAACCAAATATAACCTACAAATTTTGCTATACACTACCAATTGTAGTGATAGGTTCTCTTTCATGCCATAAATCTATGACATGGGACCGCCGGCTTTACTTCCCCTCCGAAGGAAGGCATACTGAAGGATATTAATGCTTTTAAAAATCCGACGACTTCGGCCGGGTTTGAGCCAGCGATCTTGGGCATAGCTGTTGAGCATGCTAATGACTACGCCACCAGCCATTTAAACAAACCAAATCTATTAAGGAATATTGGATCTGTTCCCCCAGGGGCTCACAACTATTAAAATATGGGTTGGTGACCATGGGACCTCTGCAGAGTCTGGCTTTTGGCTGGTTCCTCTCCTTCATCTTATTTGTTGACCTCCTTTGATCAACCCTTGTTCTCATCTGAGGCCTAGGGTGTATTTCTTTTTCCTGTCTTAATTGGTGCCTGTCTTTTTCTTTCTAGATACCCTTATTCATTGAAGAGTTGGGCCTTATTTTTCATGTTATCTTCTGCCCTAAAGGAGGCAGGGAGAGTGCAGCCCTGGATGGTATTACACCCTTGAGGGCTAATGGCTGGTGTGCTTGGGAGTTGGCAACCCCAAGGGATTCCTGAGCTAGGGCCATTTTCCTTTTGTCTAGTGACTTTGTGACAGACTCTCTCCTGTTTCTCTCTTTTTCCTATCTGCCTTTCATGGCACTACTTCCTTTCAACTCCCTCAATCCTCATTCTTCAAGGATCGAAGACATTTCTATTCCACGTCTTTCATTCCCCTTAATCCTCTTTTATTTTCTATTTCTTCTGGTAGTGGTTAGTTGAAGTAAGCAATAGTAATAGGTCATTTCATTTCTTGTTCACTATCACCCATATCAATAGAGGCTGATGACCTCCATGTTTTTCCCCTTAAAACAATAATCATCATCACCTACTGGATCTGTGAAGTAGTAGCATGCTACTTCTGGAATCATGAACATGATTCAGAGACTACACATCATGTCGTTGTTTCAGATATTACAATAGGAATCAAATGCTTGTAAGAGCACATCACACCACTCATACAATCTCTGTCACATCACTAGTTAGTTAGTTAGTTATTGCCACTTTAAGGGGCGGAACCACGAGGTCATCTGCCCCTATGTCACATCACTCATATAACCTCTATCACATCACTCATACAACAACAACCAGCCGAGAGCGCAAATGCGCTACCTCATGCCTCGTTGGCATCGGGAGAGCGTGGGTTCGAATCCCACCTCGGCCGTCCTGAAAATGGTTTTCGTGGTTTCCCATTTTCACCACCAGGCAAATACCAGGGCGGTTCCTTTCAACAGGTCCACGGCCGATTTCCTTCCAATATCCCTTCCCTGACCCGTCCTGAAATGAAAAGTACATGGCCATTGGCTGCATTAATAAAATTATCACCTCGGGGCAGATGACCTTGTAGTTCCGCCCCTTAAAACAACAATACCTAACTAACTAAAATTGTCACTCATAGAACCTCTGTATGCTACTGATTCTGGCCATAAGAGTTTTTCATCCAAATAATACCGGTTGCAATTTACAGAATTTCTAGTTTGTCTAGTGTTTTCACAGCAACATGTATTTAGTCAAGCTACTGGCTGCAACTTATCACCCTTACTTTTCGATCTTTACATTGAACAAGCAATGCAGGAAATTGGAGAAAAATTTAAAGTGGGAGTGAAGATTCAAGGAGAAATAATTTCAACTCTGATCTTGGCCGACACGCCTGAGGATTGAATGAGTTTTTGAATGGTATGGACTCCGTCTTGAACAGATCTACTAATGCCCTTCCTGGACATTGAGAAAGCATATGACAGAAGACGTTGGAGAGGCTTATGTTCCAAACAGACCCGGCCAGTGGCTGGAAACTGTGCAAGATGATGATGATGATGATGATGGACTCCGTCTTGAGGAAAGAATTCATGATGAATATTCATCATCATCATTCTCTATGGCTTATCCCAATTAATTGGGGTCGCCGGAGCCAACCCGGCTCATTTTTGGTTTTGGCCGGGGATTTAAGACCGGATGCCCTTCCTGACGCCACGTGATTTTTCAGGTGAAAATTTCGCCCAGCTGTCACCGGGATTCGATCCCCGGCCGTCCGGGTGAAAGACGAGCAGCTAAGCCACTACGCCATCACGCTCCCCAATTCATGATGAATATTAATTAATGTAAAACAAAAATATTGGAAGGCAGCCGAAAAAATCAGAAACCTCTATGGACATCAAATTGGCAGATGAAAAGCTGAAGGAAGTAGGAGACTTCTGTTACTTAGGAAGCAAAATAACCAGTGATGGATGAAGCAAAGAGGATATGTAGGTTGGCTCAGGCAAGGAAAGCAGTTCTACAAAACTGTTGACATCGAATATAGATTTAGGTATTAGGAAGTCATTTTGGAAAGCCTTTGTCTGGAGCGTGGCACTCTGTGGAAGTGAAACTTGGACTATTGGTGCAGCAGAAAAGAGGAGAATTGATGCATTTGAAATGAAGTGTTGCAGGAGAATGATGAAGAACAGATGGGTAGATAGGGTTACAAACGAAGAGTTATTAAGACGAGTGGGAGAGGAGAGATGTTTCTGGCGACTGCTAATGAAGAGAAGTGATAGGTTGGTAGAACACATACTAAGACACTCAGGAATAGCAAGCTTAGTTATGGAAGGAAGGGTCGAGGAAAAGAACTGTAGGGGTAGACCAAGGTTAGAATATGCTAAACAGATTGCCTCGGATGTAGGGTGTGGTAGCTATGTAGAGATGAAACGATTAGCTCAGGACAGGGAGGCATGGAGAGCAACATCAAACCAGTCAAAAGACTGAAGACTCAAACAACAACTGGATGATTCAAAGTCACACACTTTCTCTTCCCATACAAGTCCCCGAGCATGCCATCAGTGCACAAGTGATTCAAATTTTGAATTTTTAACATGTTCTAAAAGACATAAAACAGAATGTCCAGAAAAATATAATTTCAGTGAAACTTCGGCTGAACATAACTACAATCAAACCAAGTCTATAGGTCTGACGCTTGTTTTTGGCCAGTGCTTGCTTGATGCGTAAAGGTCGCCGGCCAGCCAGGAAGCCTTCTTATTGTGAGCATGCGCAGTAACAACTGCATGCACGCACATTCAGAAGGAACGAACAAAGGAAGGAAGGAGGTTGAATGGTTAAGACAGTGGATGCGCAGATTTTACGGCCACCAACCAAAAACAAACGTCACACCTATAATAAAAATTTGAGTGTTTTGCTTGCGACCATTCACTTGTTAGGCTGTAGTGAAAGGATATCATCGTGTCACATATGGGAACATTATACTTTGCCTCGATCTTGCACTCTGTTATTGTAATTGACCGTAGTTTCACTTTTTCTCCATATCAAATAGCCTACCTGATTATCAATTTATTGCAGCATATGATTGTGTGCCAAGGCAACTGGTTTGATTGATGCATTGATAAGGAAGAAAGTAGGTAGAGCTGAAGTGGAAGTGGAAGTGGAAATGATTAAAGCCATGTACCATCAGTGTGTCAGTTGCGTGAAGACCAGGATTGGACAAACAAACTGGTTCAATGTAGAAACAGGTCTCCGACAAGGGAGTGCATTGTCCCCCATACTTTTCCTCACTGTCATGGATGGAATCCATAAACTAGTGAAACGGAAAATGGGAAGTAAAGGGAAGAAGGCATTACTCTTTGCTGATGACATAGTGATATGGGCGGACGATGAATTGGAAGTCCAAAAACAAGTTAATGTTTGGAACCAGGAAATAGAAGAGCATGGAATGAAAATCAGTGTGGAGAAGAGTCAGACGATGGTGATGACAAGAAATGTATCAGATGGTAGGGGGAATATTGCAGTAGATGGAAAACCATTACAAGTTGTGAAAACCTTCAAATACTTAGGGAGTGTCCTCACAGATAGTAGAGGGATAAGTGAGGAAATTGGTAAGAGGATCCAACAAGCAAATGGGTATTACCAGAGTGGGAGGGGCCTGGTGTGGAACCAAGAAGTTCCAGAGAAATGTAAAAAAATCTTGTATTCAACATAATACACACCTATATTGACGTATGCAGCAGGCACGTGAACAACAACTGAACGGGAGGAAAGTAGAATCCAGGCAACAGAGATGAAGTTCCTTAGAAGTATAATTGGAAAGACCCGCAGAGACAAAATCAGAAACAAGGAAATCAGGGAGAAAACAGGATTCCCCAAGTTACAAGACAAGATCGAGATCATTAAGCTAAAATGGTATGGACATATGATGCAAATGGGAAAAGACAGAGTCCCGAAGTGATTATTTACTGAGAAAGCCATGGGAAGGCGCCAAAGGGGAAGGCCCAGGATGATGTGGATGGATGCAGTGAGGGAGAGCATTGAGAAAAGAGGAGTGAAAGTGGAGGACATACTGGAAGAGGGACGAGAGTGGTGGAGAGACAGACAAGTATGGAGGTCTTTGATTCACACCCCAACCCAGTCACTAGAACCGGGATATGAAGAAGATAAACAAAATTATCCTTACTTGACGACTCTAGTTGTTTGTACAACTGGTTCCTTTCGATGAGGACGATTAGCTGAATCGAGAAGTCCACTGAGAGCTACTCGTCGGAAAACTCCACCATGAGCTTCTTTAATGTACGTCATCAACTGCCGGACATCACAATACAGGGCCTGAAATAAAGGTTTCCTTTAATTCAGTATTTAGTTATTGGATTAAGTCATAATTAGCAAAAAATACAAAATTCAAGTTTATAAAGATAATTTGAATTCTAGTGGAAGATACTTGTCTTTTTACAAATTTGCCATAGACTCAATGATTCTTTATACATTTGATAAATATAATTTGCATTCTAGTGTAAGATACTTGTCATTTCTTAAATAAAATTTACCAGCAAACTCAATGATTCTTCAAACACTACAATATTATTTATGCAGTTCTTATTGCTGTTGAAAATGTATTAAATGAATTTCAGCATTTCATAACTATTATGAATCTATTAACAGAAATGCTCTTCAGTCGGTCAACACAATTGTGCCCAATTAGATTGGGCAGAGAGAAACAATTATTTTAACACCCTAATACATGCAATAAATATTGCTTATACTGTACACTTAATTAACTCACTTGAATGTGATTCTCACGTTCTCAATCCTGGTTTTGACTGGTTTTGATCTCTAGGCTATCCATCCAATTTTGGTTCACTCCAAGGTATTTATTTACTTGTCCAAGTATGTCACATCAGTCTGTTCACTACTGATTCTGTCCATGAGAGTTATTCATCCATAGAATTTGGGAAATATTAGAATTCATTTTGGGTATATTGAACTCAGGAAGAGGTAATCCTGGGGAAGGTTGTGCAAGTACCTTAGTTTTCTTTGCATTGATGGTAAGACCAAAGTGATGACACGCAGTGCTAAAGCGATTGACCGATTGTTGAAGCTCTGCAGGTGTAGGAGCAGGAGATGCGGTGTCATCGGCATACTGCAGGTCTGTCACCCGGGTAACTTGGGTATGTCTCTGTGAATGAAGTCTTGCCAGATTGAAAAGGACTCCATTGAGGTGAAACTTAATCTCTATGCCTGGGTTGTTGGAAGATGATTCATACATCACAGCAGCCATATACCATGCAAAGAGTGTTGGAGCAAGCACACAGCCTTGTTTCAAACCGTGAGTGATTGGAAATGGATCAAATACAGAGTTACCGTGAAGAACCTTCCCAGACATTCCATCATGAAGAGCTTGAACTAATTCCACATAGTGATCTGGACATCCAAAGTGCGCTAATACTTTCCACATAGCAGATCTTGGTACTGAATCAAAGGCTTTTTCCAGGTCATAGAAAACTAAATACAGGGGCTCCTGTTGCTCTCTGCACTTTTCCTGGAGTTGTCAGGTACAGAATATCATGTCTGTTGTGCCCCTGGAGGTTCGGAAACCACATTGAGACTCGGGCAAAATCCTCTCAGAGATACTTTGGAGCCGGCTTAGTAGAATTCTTGCGAGAACTTTACCTGCAATGGATAATAGCGATATACCACGGTAGTTCCCACACACACTACGATCGCCTTTCTTGAAGATAGTGATGATGGCAGCATTCTTCAAGTCGCCGGGTACTTCGAGTTTCCCAAATTAAGTGGATAAGTGTAAAAAGTCGAGTCTTCAAAGCCATACCTCCACTTTGTAACAACTCCAGAGGAATGTTATCAGGACCAAGAGCCTTTCTCGGCTTTAGTTGATTGAGCGCTTTGGTGAAATCTTTGAATGTCGGCGGAACTGACATCCATGGTTGTTGGGGCTGCTCAGGGATGTTGCGAAGAAAGTCCTCGGCAACATTGGAGGCACGATTTAGAAGTGCAGAGAAATGTTCCTTCCAACGCTCCAAATTTTGTCCTTGATCCGTTAAAATGGCGGAATTGTCAGCAGTTTTCAATGTACCTGATGAAGATCGGATTGGGCCATATACCTCCTTTATGCCTGCATAGAAGTTTTGCAGGTCACGGGCATCAGATAGTCTTTGCAGTTCTTCAGCTTTTTGCTGCCGCCAGTTGTTCTTTATTTCCCTGATTTGTGCCTGACATTTCCCCTTAAGTTACACGAAATGTGATTTTATCACACTGGAAGATGGATCTTGAAGAAAGGATAGATGGGCTTCCCCTTTGGCATTGATCAGACACATAATTTCATCATTATTTTCATCAAACCAGTCTTGTCTTTCGTTCTTCACAAAACCAATTGTTTCCTCAGCTGACTCAGTGATGACCTTCTGAAGCGTGCCCCATTTCTGTACTACACTATTTGTGCTAAATGATTAGCGATTTCATTTCTGTAATCTGTAGCAATTGATTTAACTTGGAGTTTAGAATGTCAAAGTTCCGTCTGGATAGGTTGTGGATGAATCGTTTCGGCTTGTGGCAGATTGAGATCCTCAACCAGCAAAAAAGGAGTCATTGACAGTCGTCGACATTTCTTGCGGTCCTGGTGAAAAGGATGTCCTTTTTATCAAATTGCCTGGTGATGATATAGTCAAGGATGTGCCAGTGCTTCGAGCGAGGATGCATCCAAGTGGTTTTGTAGCGATTCGGCAGGCGGAACTGAGTGTTGGTAATAAAGAGTTCATGTTCAGCACATAGACCAAGGAGTAATAGACCATAGGCATTGCAGTTGCCAAGTCCTTGCCCACCACATTGCTCCATAATTGATGTTCTTTACCAACTCTGACGTTGAAATCGCCAAGCATTAAGAGCTTGTCTCAAGGTGGTACTTTGGTGATGATTGCACTCAGCAGGTTGTAGAATTGGTCTTTAACTTCTATATCAGCATCAAAGGTGGGAGCATATGCAGAGATAAGAGTCATAAAGTTACCCCCGGAGAGTGGGATTCGGTGGGTCATAATTCTTTCGCTGACAGCAGTTGGAGTTAGCTGGTGATCATTCACCAGTGTGGTCTTTATAGCGAAACCAACACCATGAATGCGGTGCTCTCCCTCATCTTTTCCCTTCCAGAATATGGTGTAACCTGAACTGAACTCGGTAATTTTACCTTTGCTGGATAATCTGGTTTCACTTAAGGCAGCATATGACCAAGCTCATGGGTGACGAGCGCTGTTCTCCTGTCAGGCCTGTTATTGTCCTTCAAATCAAGTAATGTTCGAACATTCCAGGATCCTATAGTTAAATTTTGTATAATCTTCATTTTTCGACCGCAAAAGGGGTGACCCGCTGGGTGCGGCCTCCCAGCCGGCTGAAGGTGTGACTAACGATGTTTGGCCCACATTTTCTAGGACCTTCCCCGTTCGGGGTGGGCAGTGGTGATCCTAAATAGGCCTGCCCAAACACAGATTCAAGTTTCAGATTCAGTTTCAACCTGAAAACCTGCCTCCACCATCCTTATCCCATCGTCGCTGGACTTGAGTTGAAAGATGTGACAGCAGGAAAAAGGTGCCACAAGCGAGATTTTGTTTAAGGTGGATCACAGCTTGCAAGGAAGTGACCCACACACTATAATCTCGGAACTATACCCTGCGGCATAAATGAAATGAGACGTGCAGGTTCTAGCACCGTGAGTGCAATGGACTGCCGCAGACACTAAATACCATTGAGTTGCGCTTTCACAACCAGTCCATCTGGCATGACCTCATCCGCCTCCACGACTGTTGAGAACCACAAGGGAAGTTCCTCCTCCGCCCGTTTTTCCATTGGGTCAAAATAAACGTAATGGATTTCAGTGTCATTTCCTACACTGAGGGGACCAATATACATACCGTGTATGATATTGATTATTAAAAAGAATGTTTCAAATGTAAAGAAAGGATTTACCATATTTTCCTGAGCCTTAAGTTCTTTGAGAGATTTTACAAATCTTGTGACCAAAGTCTTGAAGACATTTGCTATGATTTGTCCTTCTATTCCACGACTGCCTCCTCCACCAAGTCCTGCACCAAAATTGGTAGCATAACCTCCCTGGGATGCCATGTCCGGAGATTTGCTGCAGCTGCGTTTTTGATCTGAAAAGTATACAAGCAACATGAAATTAGGAATACACTTACTGTTTAGATTCAGTTTAGTTGAAACATGGTGATTCAAACCAGAATTATAAAGTCAATGACATGAAGTGTATCCTATTAAATCTTTAATCACCATACTCATCCTATTATTACTATTATTTTTATTATTAAAATCAAATTAAAGCCAACATTTGTTACAGATCTAAAAAAGCTTGTAGTTTAACGTGACCGTTAATCTCGCGATCATAAGCCACGGGACCTCCGTTTTACGTGGAATCCGAACCACAGGACATGGCATTTCACATCGAAAATCTCACATGCATTGACCGGGAATCGAACCCGGTCCGCCTTGGTGAGAGGCATACAGCTAGACCGCTGAGCCACCACGCCCCCTGTTACAGATCTGTTTTTGACTATTTTTATAAGAAATTTTACAGATTAATATTAGAACCCCAATATATTTAGTATATACTGTATGTCAATTTTAAGATTAATAATTATTTAGGTTTGAACTCTTTTCATTGAAAGTTCCATTTTTCTAGCATCATATTTTTGGAATGCTATCTGCAGTAGATACCTCCTCATTCGTGACTGATTCCTTTGTTATCACTTTTTCTCTTCTCTTTTTTCCTTCTTTTGTTCTTCTCCTGTAGGCCTTAAAGGCCCATAAGTGCAATAAATGATATTGATGATGATCATATTTTTATTAACATTATGTTTTGATTTAAAAACTCAAGTGAAATGTTGACGCCAAAGTTCTTTATAGCAATACTGCCCAAAACTGGCACATTTTATGAATTATGTATATTCATTTAATTATTATTGACTAAAGTGTAATACATTTATTAAATACCAAGTGGTATTATTTTAGATTTGATACAAATAACCTTATGCTGTTGAAGTGGATACAGCCTTGAATGCAATCTGTAAAATGATGACTGGCTGTTTGAAACCAAACCCAGTGAACAAAACTTACTGTCTTGCTAGTATTGCATCTGTAAGTATTCACCAAGAAATTACTGCTTATCATGAAAGATTTAAGGCTAACAACAAGAGAGCCGCTAGGTTATAAGCTAGTAATTTCAAAAGTTGGTCTCTGACAGCGATGGCAGTAGACATACCCTACTCTTGAAACATACTCGTGACATCTCACGAACAGTCTGTCCGCTCGTATTATCACTTATCCACACAACTTTTCAACCATGTTTGTGAGACAAATTAAATTTTGAAATTACGACAATAGATTAAAATTGAGAAAAGTTTTCTCTGCATATAAAAGGTCTAGGATAAACCAACAGATATATCTAGACTCATTTTGTGGAAATCAACCTGACACAGCTTGGGCGGAGCTATGTGAAGAACTAGTGGCTTACCACGACGTGGATTGGATGGGAATGGAACAAGGCAACATGCAGCCCACAACATTTGCTGTTATCCACCTCCCATGATATGGACATTTGCATGATATTTCGATGCTAACACTTAATGTATGTACAGTGGAACCTCGGAATGTGGGTAATGTGGTCTACGAGTGTTTTGCAAGACGAGCAGAGGTTTTAAATAAATTGTACCTTGATAAGCGAGGTCCGCAATACGAGTGTCACGTGTGGCCTGACTGTGGCTTGACTGTGTTCTTGGACATGACTTTGACGGAATTTTTGGTGACAATGAGTCACCGATTGTCAAAGATACTGTGTCCTTAGGGAAGACCATGGGGCTGGAGGTGAATGACATGGACATTCAAGAGCCAGGAACTCACCACCAACGAACTGTTGAACCTGCATCACGAACAACAGGAGGAGGTTATGGAGGAGATCTCGTCTGGGGAAGAGGAGGAGGAAAAGTCAATGGAATCTCTCACTTCAACTGAGATTCAGGAGAAGTGCAAAATGTGGGAAAATGTGGGAAATGGTGCAGAATTTTGTAGAAATACACCACCCGAATAATGCTGTAGCAGTGCGAGCGATAAATCTGTTCAATGACAGTGCAATGTCACATTTTCATGAAATCCTCCGTTAGTGAAATTCGTGCTACACAGTAACTCTTCTCATGTCATCTCTCGTCTCTCTCCTACCAACAATGACTCTATTGTAAGGAAAGTGCAGTTTAATTTGTTTTGTGTTATACAGTACTGTATTTTTTAGGAATGTTATGCGAATAAATCTTTTAGTGTTGTGGACGAACCATCCGTGTTTCAATTGTTTCTTATGGGAAAATTTGCTTTGATATAAGAGCGCTTTGGATTACAAGCATGTTGTCGGAACGAATTATGCTCGCAATCCAAGGTTCCACAGTATATGAATAAGCAAACCAGTGCATCAAACATAATGTTTAAGTTAGTATTCTTTTTGGAGTTGAAATCTTGGTATTTTCATACAGATATAACACATTTCCTCCAAGTCAAGAAGGAAAATGTCACTACTAGTATACTTGTTCCTTAATACTGTAATCATAAAACTATATGGAGAAATCAGACTGCTTGATAAATTCCATATCAAGTTCAAGTTTGTCCAGCACATAGCACAAGCTACTGTTTGGTTTAGTTTATGCAATGAATAATGAGCATTTTTTTCATTATGATTTAGCATCATCATGCCTCTTGTCCGATTAATTTTGGGTGAGGCAGAGGATTGTTGATAATCTAAATTCTATCTTTTCACCATTCTTCATTGAAAACTTATTCAAACTGTTTAATCTGTTCCAATCATCTTTCACAGGGTCTTCCCTTTTGATCTGATTCCTATGATTTTCAGCGGCTTTGGTGGCGTAGATGATAGCACGCTGAGCTTCTATGCCTAAGATCGTGGGTCAAAACCTGGCCGAAGTCGTCGGACTTTTTAAGAGCGTTAAAAATCCTTCAGTATGCCTTCCTTCGGAGGGGAAGTAAAGCCGACGGGCCCATGTCATAGATTTATGGCATGGAAAAGAACCATTCACTAACTACAATTGTGTGAAGCAAAATTTTTAGGTTAGATTTGATTAACGCTCTATTAGTTCCAACGATCACCGCCAAGTGGCGGTTGCGGTGGCATCGAGTAGCCAAGTTCACAGCTAGGTGTCGTTGACAGTAGCATTTGGTAGCAAAAGTAGGAACTACAGTACTTGAAATTGATCGTCTGCAATCCTTACCTGAATATAGCCATCACAATTAACACCGGTTATCAGACAGATTCTACAAACACCCAAAGTACACGGAGCTACATGATCGCGTTGTCGCAGCCCCTAAACTAAGGAACCAACCGACCAACCTATGATTTTCACATTAAACATCAGTTTCAGGGATGCATCTGTGGCTATAGTGAGGATTTCATTGGATTTATCAGAACATTTGCAACTGTTATTAAATCTTCCATTCTATGTTGATACCAGAATATCAACCCTTTTAGTGTCACTGAAATATGTTGTACTATTCTTTGAGCGATCTTATTTTTAATGAAAATGTTTTAAGTTATGCTTATTTTTACTTTCATATATTGTTTAGAAAGACATTTAAAACAGGAAAAAGTATACAAAATCTGAATCATCTCAGGGGCAGATGAACTCGCTGTTCCACCCCTTGAAATAACACTAACTACAATCTGAATCAGTTCAGGGAAACCATGGAATTTACACCATGGAAAGCAAGCATACCTTGGAATACAACACTTGTATCTACATCACCGCTGCTCTCATCTCCATCAGTTTCATTGTTACTTGATGATAAACCCTCAATCCTGTCAACAATGTCTTCAACATCACAGTGGCCACAGTCCTATTACCGGTAGTCCAAATACCTTCAACTCTTCTTATCATACAAGCCGCCATTACAATCATATATCAGCTGATACTGTAAAAACTCAAGTATCTATCTAACCAAACTTGAAATATGTAAATTAAATGGTTCATGTAATAATTTCCTATTCCAGGTGAATTTGTTAAGGTTGGCTACTACTTTCCTGCCGCCTACTGTAAATCAATGTAAACTAGAGGGGGAATTACATCACGGAATATATCATAAATGACAAGGAAGACAAAGATATTAACAGGGAATGTTCCGGAAAAGACACGGTAAGATTCTGTAACTATTTTTATTTTTTCAAGGCAAGCTTCCCATCTTCTCACAACAAATAGTGTTTACATCAATATTAGGCATAGAACTGAAGGAAGACTGGAGAATGAAGGTGATATGGGCTACAAGAGAGAAGTGCATAAAACTGGAATGATGACAAGATTGAAAAATACTAAAGTGAGAGATAGTTCCAAGGTAGAAAGCATCAACCAGAGAGGAGAATAATCTTAGGAAGAACGAAGACTAATTTTGTTTGATATTGTTAATATTAACATTCATCTAGAAATTTAATTATTAAAATGTAATTTAATTTGTTCATTTGTAAAAATGTATTGTAAGTGCATGTAGTATGAACATTAAATAAAATAAAAAAAATCCATTAGATCATGTAGCATATTTGATTGCAAAATAAATTAAGGCATTATTTCCAAAATATGGTTTACAGAGCTCAGCTGGTAGACAAATATGATTGTGAACCTTCATTATAGGTAGCATATCATGTACATCAATCATTATTTTAGGGACAATTGGAAATCCATAGGAATTGTTTTCTTATATAATTATGTACATACATACATAGAAATCCAATTGAGAGGAAGCTTGGCAATTGAGTTCTGTGTAGTCTTATCCAGTTCACTTAACAGGAATTGTCCCATCCAAACTGAAACTCTATGAAATGAGCTGAATATAGTATATATGTTTATACAGTACATGCCAATGAAAGGAAGGAAGGAAGCTTGTAGTTTAACGTGACCGTTAATCTCGCGATCATGAGCCACGGGGCATGCCAATGACAAGGACATCTAGGTATCATGGGCTGCTTCCAATTACTGCAATATGGTAGTATTTCATTTTAAGTGTATCCTTTGTTTGTTTCATTTCTATTGTCTACAGCAGGGATTATTCCACAGCTTTTTCTCCTGATCTTCCATACAGTTTCTATGATAAATAAATAAATAGATAAATATAGTAAGAGAGTAAGTATGTGAATGTTCAGAACTGCATGGTGCATTAGAATTTCTTCCTCTATCTGGTGGTTTCATTTCATTGCCATTTTACATTACACACACCTTTCTAAAAATTAACTGCATATCCCTTTCTGTATGAAATGGTCCTGGCACAGACACTGAACATACCAGAGGAAATGTATCTCCTTTTTTCTCCTTAGAAATTACTGTACTCATTCATTACATGCACAAATGCAAGCAAACGCATATTCTATGCACAGAATAAATAGTATAACAGAATAATGCCAAGGTATGCAATATAACCACAATATCCACCCTCTCCAGCTCTTCACTGAAGGAGGAATAATATAGAGGTTATTCTGCACTTATTCAACACTAGACAGACAATCTGCAAGGCCCATGAGTACAACACCACATTAAGGGCATGCAGGAAAGAGTTTCAGTAAATAGTATTTCTAACGAGGGGTAATCAAGTTCTCTGTAATGTTCAGAGAACAAGTATAAACCTGAATATCAGTCTCAATATAGCACTCAGTAGCAAGACCAATCTTACTGATAAGGATAGGCTGAACTGAAGAATCAAAAGTCCCTAGTGCTATGGAATTAATTCAGAGAATTAATTAATGAGTTAATTAATGGATAGATGAAATGTACTATGCATTTTTAGTGTGGAGCTCTCAAACAGAAGATAATCAAGTGAAATGGTCATAACCAGAGATCTTCTATAGTGGTAGAGAATTAAGAATAAAAATATAAACATATTAGAAAAATAGTCCTTATACGGTAGTTTAAAGAGCCAGTTTAAAGCTATAACAGTTATAGCTACTATCAGAAAAATCATGATAAAGGTGTTGATAAGCCAATAGACTACTATGATCATATTTATTTGTTACATCCCTATGCCACGAAGTTTGATGTTTTTCAGTTGGTCAACATGATTATACCCAATTGTGACTGGATTGTTTCTAAGTCTGAAAGAAATTACTTGAGATTAATAACAAGATGTTCAGTAAAGAACATATAGCCTACTTTCTCCTAAATGCATGGGTATTGTTATAACTCTTTGTCCTTTTCAAGGAGTATAACTGAATGCTGATTGAAGTAGCGTGTTGAAATACGTGCTATACAGATATTAAACATGAATATGATGTGCCATTTGCTAGTGCTACCTCTGTAAAAAAAAAAAAAAATTCAATCAATTCGGTTTCACCGTGTTTGAATTGATATGGGGAATCGATTTGCACACATACATGGCCGCTATCTGCAAACTATTGGGCTGATGACCTTGTAGTTCAGTCAAACGATGCGTCCCACAAAAAGGTATGTTGTTGCAAAATTTGGTAGAGATCAGATGATTAGGTTGGTCGTAATTTGATTAAAGCTTTTTACATTTGGGTGGCCACCATGATGTTTCCGTCAAGATGGCGGCGATATAAAACAATACACTAAGGCGCCCTTTGCTTGTGCTACCTCTGTACCAAATTTCGTTCAATTCGGTTTTACCGTGTTTGAATTGATGGGGGGAATCAATTTACACATACATGGCCGCCATCCACAAAGTATCGGCCTGATGATCTTGTAGTTTGGTCAAAATATGCATCCCATATAAAGGTATGTTGTTGCAAAATTTGGTAGAGATCGAATGATTAGGTTAGTCATAATTTGATTTAAGCTTTGAACATTTGGGTGGCTGCCATTACGTGGCCATCAAGATGGCGGCGATATATAATATGACACTGAGGTGCCCTTTGCTAGTTCTACGTCTGTACCAAATTTCGTTCAATTCGGTTTCACCGTGTTGAAATTGATAGGGGGGGACAGACATTCAGAGTACACACACTCACACACACACACACACACACAGACACACAATTTTTGGCCCTGTGTAGATCCCATAAGTCTAATTTCATTTTTTTGCAAAAATCGAAAGTAGGCTAAATACACATGGATAACCAGTTTCGATCATCAAGCGATCATCATCAGATTCATTACACTTAGGCTATAAAATCTATGTCTGAAAGTATTTGCAACATGTACACTTATTTAGTTGTAGTATTGGAAAGTAATTATATTGGCAGGGCAGACCACAAATTCAAAATTGGACGGCACTTTAGCAGAAGCGATTGGGGTAAATTTTCATTCATTGGGAAGGGTGTGAAGGAATGGAACAGTTTACCAAGGGCGGTGTTTGATCCCTTTCCAAAATCAGTCCAGCTATTCAAGAGCAGAGAAGACAAAACCAGGGAAAAGAAAGAAGTGGTATAACTTAGTGCTGTATTCCTAGAAACATTATACGTGCTATGTAATTCCTACAGCAGTTGTGAGAGGGGAGTTCAATCAATGTGTGAATAGTACATTAAGTTACTGTATTCTTATTGTGTAGTGTTTGTTACTGTATTCTTTTGGGTGTTCGTTACTTTATTCTTTTAATATTGTGTAGTGTTTGTACATTAAGTTGCTGTATTCTTTTAATATTGTGTAGTGTTTGTAAATTATGTACCTCATTTGCCACCGAGGTTGACACCTCATTGCAAATAAAGTGATTTTGATTTGATTTATTAGTTAAGATAATTCAACTCATCAATATTTATTAGTAAATTTCATGTAATTTTTTTCAGGTTTAGGAATAATCCAATCACAATTGGGTAATATCGTGTTGACCGACTGAAAAACATCAAACTTCGTTTACTAAGGCATCACTGAAAATGGCTTCAAACACCATAATATCCCTATGCCAGTTGAAATTGCAAGCTCAAAATATTGGTTACAACCAAGAAGTTATCAAAATATAAATTGTTTCAGAGCAAATAGGCCTAGTTCTCTCCTAAATGAAGATTACTCACAGCATACTATAGAGGTAGACTAAGGTTGAAATATGTCAAACAGATTGCCTCGGATGTAAGGTGTGGTGCCTAGGTAGAGATGAAATGATTAGCTCAGGACATGGAGGCATGGAAAGCTGTGTCAAACCAGTCAAAAGATTGAATACTCAAACACACATTGCATTGTTGAATACATTCAATGTTTCAATAGTTGGGCCACTTAAAATACCAACAAAAACAACCATCTCATCATCATGTACTCCTTGTAGCATAATAATTAAATGATGTTAGCCATCTCCCCGGAGGCTCAGGTTTGATACCTCGCTCTCCAAAAATGTAAACCTGTTTGAGGTACCGGTACTAGAATGGTTTAATTGGCATACAAGTTTAACCAAGTTGTGTCAATTTGGTGGACTTCCACCAGGCCAGTGGGTTACACAAGTTTACTTTTGTTTTTCACCATAATCATCATTATCATAAGTACCCATAGCATTTAATACATTTAGTTCAAGGACAATAAATTCAAGTAAATATACCCGTATGCTGGCTCCATGCCTCTCACCCAGAGCCCCCAAGTCCGATTCCCGTCTCTGTCAGGGATTTTAGAAACTGACGAGAGGGCTGGAATAGGGTGCTCTCAGCCTCATGAGGACAACTGAGTAACTGTCTGATCAGAGATGCAGCGCTCTGGTCAATAAAAGCGGGGGAACCCAACGTGCTGACTACTCGTCACCCCACGATCTAGGTCTGAGCAGCGGTCACTTGGTAGGCCTTTCAGGAGCTAAGTGCCACGGGGTATTTATAAATGTAACGGTATTAATTACTATTTGCAAAATTCATAAAACAAAGCTTTTCAATACTGTACTCATTTTCTT
Source organism: Meconema thalassinum (assembly GCA_946902985.2). Lineage (NCBI taxonomy): Eukaryota > Metazoa > Arthropoda > Insecta > Orthoptera > Tettigoniidae > Meconema > Meconema thalassinum. Next base: position 1,852,802,438 of record OX336388.2, read on the forward strand.
TTTGTTAGATGTGCAGATATTAGGTTTCTTAGTTTCTTCGAATATATCGGTATATAACCCTACCGATAGTAACTTTCTTTCAGTTGGTACTATAAGCAGGGCTACTGACTCTGTAACGTGTTTTTAGAGGGTTTTTTATGCCACTGGCATAAGTCAGTAGGAAGCCAGTCTATATTTATTTACGCAGCAAATTGTTCAGCCAAGAGAATTTTTCATGTTAATTTATTATTATTATTAATTTATTATAATTATTATTAAGGTATTTTCGGAGCATTTTATAAAAATTATAAGCATACAGATAGGTTTTCTATGTCTTAGAAAACGCTATCAAGCAAATTATTACGAACGACAATATCATAGAAAATTATGTGATTACGGAATGTTACGGAGTTTCGTCAGGTTATTATGAGAGACATGACTCACTGGAAATTCAGATACGGGCTGATTCTTGTCAAGAAGTGTTACGCAAGCGGGGTTGCAGCGTCAAGAAAAGGCGGATAGTTGGAACGGAAATCGACTTCATCATCCGCGCGCGGTGTGTAATGAGAGAGAGAAGGGGAAGTAGAGCGTGGGGAGCCGCCAATCAGTGGAGACCACGTAAGCTGGAAGTCGGTACCGAGGTGGGGAGCCGACAGGGGCATATATCGTTCGGAGCGCCGGGGAACGAGGACAATCTGTGATAGACTTGACTAGTTCAGTTGCAAGTGTGAGTCGCTCCAATGTTCCGTGGAGTGGAGAACTTTCTGTTTAAAACTTAACCAGTGTGGTGGTACGAGGGTATGGATCCGATGTTTGGACCATAAAGTCACCAAATCTACAAGTATATCATCAAATATCGACGGAGATGATGACGTCCAGGAGACTGTGGGAAGCTCACAGCATCATCCAGTACGAGGGAAATGCTTTGGCAATTTCCAGTGGTAAGCGCGAATGACGCAGAAATACGCAATCTCTCGTTTCTCTTTGTTTTATATTTCATATTTCAGTAACTTCATAGCTTGGGAATAAGAGTAAAATCAATAATTTATCAGACTCCGTTTTCACGTAATTTTCTATCGGTAATATTAAAATCACAACACTCCAATTTAAATTTTATACTTATAATTATTATTAATTTTGCTATACTTGTTTTATATAATAAATTCATTTCTTTTACAATGCAATCTTTGCTTTCAGTAGGTAGCATTAGATATAGACCAATTCCTTCTCCTGATACAATTGTTTGTTGGGTTAATGATCAAATCACACCACGATCTGAGTGAATAGATTCTTGAAGGTGTTCTACCAGAGCTAGACGTTGTTAAATACAAATTTAGATTTCAGCATTGCGTTGAGGTCTTGGCGCCCATTAAAACAACATAGCTTAGGCAAAGGTAAACAGTTACATTTATCACCCAACAGTTAGGGGCAGTCAACCCATTTCATTTGTACGCTCAACGTGGAGCTAGCAAAACCGTTACACTTGGCGCCCAACGTGGGGATGAAAACCTAATAACATTTGTGGAAGGAGAAGGGTATATATTTCTGTGCCTGTATTTTGGGGGTTATTTGTCTGTATCAGTGTATATCATTATGGGGGATGAGAAAGAAAGACAGATGAGGTTACGTAGTGGTCATCAACGGGAGAGTGATGATACGAGCAGTATGTCGAGTGATGGTAGTACCGGGGTAGCGGAGGTAAATCCCGATACTGAAACAGGGAGTGTATGCGGCCAACCAGAATTAAAAACTTTACTTCTCGAGTTTATGTATCAGAACAAAGTTAGTAGTGATGCCTTAAATGCAAAATTAGAACAGAATAATGCAAAATTAGAACAAAACAGTAGGGAAAATAAAGAGAGTAATAGGGAATTGAGCGATAGTTTAAACGCCAAATTAGAACAAAACAGTAGGGAAAATAAAGAAAGTACAGATGCCTTAAATGCTAAATTAGAAAAAAACAGTAGGGAAAATAGAGAGAGTAATGAAACTTTAAACGCCAGATTAGAACAAAACAGTAAGGAAAATAGAGAGAGTAATGAAACTTTAAACGCCAGATTAGAACAAAACAGTAAGGAAAATAGAGAGAGTACTGAAACTTTAAATGCTAAATTAGAACAAAACAGTAGGGAAATGAGTGACAAGTTCGAACTGATTAGGGGTGAGATCAGGGGGGTGATGGAAGAAAAGGCTAAAGAGATTATTGCAGATGTAGACAGAAAATTAGGAAAAGTACAGGAGGAGTTGGAAATTAGAATCAGTACACAGGCTGAAAATTTAAAAGAACTAGTGCAACTGGAAACACAGCAGGTCAAAAAGCAATTGGGGGTAGAAATTGACAACATTCAGGTAGCTACTAAAGAGGTTAAGGAACAGCTGGGGGGTAGAATTGAGAAAGTCCACTCACAAATAGTTGCAGAAGTAAATGATTTAAGAGAGAGTAATAGAGAGAGCATTAGCAAGATTGAGGAGAAACAAGCAAAGCTATATGATAAAGTAGAAGAATCAGAAGGAAACATTAAATTAACAGTAAACAGTATTGAGAGGAAGGCTGAGGAGAAAATCGCAGAATTAGAATTAAAATTAAAAGCTAGGATCAGGCAAGAAAATAGTCAGAATAGGCCAGTTTTGGTGAATAGCACACACAGGGAGGTAGAACTGGGTAAGTTCAGCAATCGACAGGGGTGCCCAATGGAGTTCATGAACACTATAGAAAATAAATTCGGGGAGAGGTTGGAAAATGGTAGTATTGAGTGGTGCCAGGTAGTTGAAATTTTAGAACAAATGTTTGTGGGGGAAACGAGGAATTGGTTTGCTGTCTACAGAGACAAGTTTACTGATATCAATGATTTTAAAATGAAATTCTGTGAAAAGTTCTGGAATGAGGTTATTCAGTCGCAGCATCGTGAGGGAGTAGTGTGTGGTAAATATAACCCTAAAGGAAGCTCCACCATGACCAAATACTTTTTAGGGCAGGTATTAGTGTGTAAATATCTGGATGACTTGAAGGAGGAAAGTGATGTGGTGAGGTTGCTACTTAGGCACTTTCCCTATAGGATCAAGGAGGCTGCTTGTATCCAGAATATAAAGACTATATCACAAGTAGAAAATTTGTTAAGCACATTTGATGCACTAGGGAGAGGGGGTTATGAGGACAATTTCAATAGGAACCAGGGTAATAATAATAATAGGCCTAATGAATCTCCGGGTGGGGACTACTCGAGAGGGGGTTAACATCACTGAAGTGACAAAGAGGAAATCTGACATTCTACGGATCGGAGCGTGGAATGTTAGAAGTCTGCTAGGAAGTGGAAAGTTAGAAAACTTAGAAAGGGAAATGGATAGGTTGAGGTTGGATTTGGTTGGGATTAGTGAAATGCGCTGGCAGGAAGAACAGGACTTTTGGTCAGGAGACTATAGGGTCATTAGCACTAAATCAAACAATGGCCAAGCAGGAGTTGGTCTCATATTGAGTAGGAAACTTGGACAGCGGGTGGAATATTATGAGCAATACAGTGAACGGATTATTGTAGCAAAAATCAATACTAAACCTACGTGCACCACAGTGGTACAAGTCTATATGCCTACCAGTCAAGCTGATGATGAGGATGTTGAAAAGGTCTACGAAGAAATAGATGACATTCTGAGGTATATCAAGGGTGATGAAAATGTTATAGTAATGGGAGATTGGAATGCTGTGGTATGAAAAGGAAGAGAAGATAGTAGGAGATTTCGGATTAGGTGAAAGGAATGATCGAGGAAGCAGGCTGATGGAATTCTGCACCGAACATAAGTTGGTCATAGCTAACACCTTATTCAATAACCACAATAGAAGAATATACACATGGATGAGACCAGGAGATACAGGGCGTTACCAAATCGACTTCATTATGGTCAAGCAGAGGTTTTGAAACCAGATTTTGGATTGTAAAACATATCCTGGTGCTGACATAAACTCTGACCACAATCTGGTTGTAATGAAATGCAGATTAAAGTTGAAGAAACTGAAGAAAAGTCAAAAGCCAAAAAGGTGGGCAATAGACAGACTAAAAGTAAAGGATGTGAACGAAAGATTCAAGAAGAGTATAAAGGAAGGACTAATCAAAACCCCTAAACTAACTTCAATTGCAGACGAATGGGCACTTTTGAAGAATGAAATAACAAAATTGGCAGAAGAAAACATTGGTAGGAAAGAAAGAACAGGTAGAAAACCGTGGATCACTCAGGATATACTAGAATTGATGGATGAAAGGCGGAGACACAAGAATCTAAGAGATGAAGAGGGGAAAGCAGAATACAGACGTCTGAGAAATGAGGTTAACAAGAAGTGCAAGGAAGCGAAAGAAGAATGGTTGAAAGAGAAATGTACAGGTATAGAAAAGTGTCTGAAATTAGGAAAAGTAGACACAGCTTATCGAAGGATTAAGAATACTTTTGGGGAAAAGAAGACTAAGTGCTGTAATATTAGGGACACAAATGGAAAGCCTCTAACAGATAGGGAAGAAAAGGTTGAGAGATGGAAAGCTTACATAGAGTGCTTGTATAAGGGAAAGGAGATTGAGAATCATGTAATGGAAAGGAAGGAGGAAATTGATGAGGATGCAAAGGGAGATTTAATATTGAGATCAGAATTTGACAGAGCATTAGAGGACTTAGGCAGGAACAAAGCACCAGGCATAGATGTTATACCGATTGAGTTGCTACGCTGCATAGGAGATGAAGGTCTGATCAGGTTATTTCACTTGGTGTGTAGGATTTATGAGACAGGTGAGGTACCCCCTGATTTCAAGAAGAATGTTATCATCCCTATACCAAAGAAAGTAAGAGCTGACAGATGTGAAGATTACCGTACAATCAGCTTGATTACTCATGCTTCAAAGATCCTGTCTAGAATAATTTACAAGAGGATTGAAAGCCAGATAGAAACGGAGTTGGGTGAAGACCAGTTTGGTTTCAGGAGAAATGTAGGAACAAGGGAAGCTGTACTAAGTCTTAGGCTGATTTTGGAAGGTAGAATAAGGAAAGATAAGAGAACGTTCATGGCATTTGTAGACTTAGAAAAGGCTTTTGATAACGTTGATTGGACTAAATTGTTTAACATTTTGAAATCTATTGGAATAAAGTACAGGGATAGGAGGGTGATATACAATCTATACAGAAACCAGACAGCAGTCATTCGAGCTGAAGGATATGAGAGAGAAGCTGGTATTATGAAAGGTGTAAGGCAAGGCTGCAACTTATCACCCATACTTTTCAATCTTTACATTGAACAAGCAATGAAGGAAATTGGAGAAAAATTTAAAGTGGGAGTGAAGATTCAAGGAGAAATAATTTCAACTCTGAGATTTGCTGATGACATCGTCATCTTGGCCGACAAGCCTGAGGATTTGAATGAGTTTTTGAATGGTATGGATTCTGTCTTACGGAAGGACTTCATGATGAAAATTAATAAATGTAAAACAAAAATACTGGAATGCAGCCGAAATAAATCAGAAACCTCTATGGAGATCAAATTGGCAGGTGACAAGCTGAAGGAAGTAGGAGACTTCTGTTACTTAGGAAGCAGAATAACCAGTGATGGACGAAGCAAAGAGGATATAAAAAGTAGGTTGGCTCAGGCAAGGAAAGCCTTTCTACAGAAAAGGAATCTGTTGACATCGAATATAGATTTAGGTATTAGGAAGTCATTTTTGAAAGCCTTTGTCTGGAGCGTGGCGCTCTATGGAAGTGAAACTTGGACTATTGGTGCAGCAGAAAAGAGGAGAATTGAAGCATTTGAAATGTGGTGTTACAGGAGAATGATGAAGATCAGATGGGTAGATAGGGTTACAAACAAAGAGGTATTAAGACGAGTGGGAGAGGAGAGATGTTTCTGGCGACTGCTAATGAAGAGAAGAGATAGGTTGGTAGGACACATACTAAGACACCCAGGAATAGCAAGCTTAGTTATGGAAGGAAGGGTCGAGGACAAGAACTGTAGGGGTAGACCAAGGTTAGAATATGTTAAACAGATTGCCTCGGATGTAGGGTGTGGTAGCTATGTAGAGATGAAACGATTAGCTCAGGACAGGGAGGCATGGAATGCTGCATCAAACCAGTCAAAAGACTGAAGACTCAAACAACAACAACAACAACAATGAAGCCCGGCATCAGGAAGTTCAAGGGAATGGTGGCGAAGGGGCCAACGCTCAAAATAGAAATAATAATAATAATCAGCTAAATCAGAACAGAGGAAATGGCTATGGTAATCAGTATCAAGGGAGGAACAATGATTTCAGGGGAAATCAAGGGAGGAACAATGATTACAGGGGAAATCAAGGGAGAAACAATGATTTCAGGGGAAATCAAGCGAGAAATTATAATGACAATAATTACAACCAGAATAGGGGTCAAGGAAGAGGACAGCCTAGTGGTAGTAATATACAGCCAAACAATGACAACACAGCCCAGAACAACCAGACCAGTTCAGTAGTTAGTAGTACTACGGCCAGCTGTAGCGGTTCTTTAAACGCGAACCAGGCTGCGAAGTAAGGTCAGAATCTCAGTCTGTAGCATGCCCTGTCCATACAATTATACAGGAACCCTATGACCTAAATGTAAGAAATGAATTATTACATGAACTAAATGATGAAGGTATTATTCAGGAAGTGGTTAGTAAGAGCCCCATAGTTAAATTTAACGTGTCCGAGGCGTACACAGATGTTTTAATTGATAGTGGTTGTATGAAGAGTTGCATAAGTAGTGCATTTTATGATAAAATGAAAGGAACTGGAGTAAATTTTGAGGAGATGCCAATTAAAAGCACTTTTGTTATCACAGCTGTTGGGAAGAGGTCTAAAGTAATTTCTAAGCAAGTTTTAGTAGACATTAAAATTAATAATCATGTAGAGAAGCAGATTTGTCTTGTAATTCCAGATTTAGTATTCAGTGTTATCTTGGGTTCAAGTGGCTAAGTAGAGTGTCTGGTAACTTATGTTATGATGTAGGGAGTTTGAAATTTAAATGGGGAGATTCTGAAGTAGAAGTAGCGTTCAATGACCATATTCAGAGGAGTAGTATTGTAGGTGTGATTTGTACTTTAAATGAGATATCGCCAGCCGTAGAGCGGGGTTCTCCATGTTTTGTGGGCAGTGTGATTACGAACGGTAGTCTAAAGGACTCGTTACATGATGCTGCATTTCAGGGAAATATAGAGGATGAACAGTGTGTTCGGCTCTATGATGTGTTATTGTGTAATAGGACAGTGTTTGAGGATCGCATTGGTATGGCCAATTGCTATACACATTCATTGAACGTTATTGATAGGTCAGTATTCACAGGACATAGATATCCTCTACCTTTCGCTTATCAGAGTGCAGTTGAGGCACAAATTAATCAGATGCTTGAAGATGGGATTATTGAGCACTCTAACAGTCCATATGTTAATTCTTTGATCACGGTACCCAAGACCGACGGCACAGTTCGTATTTGTTTAGACGCTCGTTTGGTTAACAGTAGAATTAGTTCAGATCAGCTGAAATCTATGTCAATAGAGGAATTAATGCAAACATTTGAGGGGAAGAAGTATTTCACTTGTGTAGATTTGAGTTCCAGTTTTTGGCAAGTGCCACTTATGTACGAAGATAGACCATTTACAGCTTTTAGTCATAAATATAACCTTTATCAATTTTGTAGAACACCTTATGGGTTAAAGAGTAGTTCAGCAGCTTTAATTAGGGCTTTAAACATCGCATTAGGGGATGACACAGGAGAGTTTGTAACCATTTACATAGATGGTATGGTAATTAGTTCACGCAGTTTTGAGGAGCATCTACGTCATTTAGATATAGTTTCTCAGAAGTTAGATCAGGCAGGGTTCACTTTGAAGCTGTCTAAGTCGTCATTCTGTCAGTCAGAAGTGACTTTTTAGGTCATAGAGTGTCAAGTAGAGGTGTGACACCAGAGGAAAGTAGGGTTAGCATGTGTGGACAGTAGCAACAGGGCATCGTTACAGACACTGAGAAATATGCTAGTGGAGCAACGTGATGACGTTCATTTAAAGGGAGCCACTTGCAAGGTTGGAAACAGGTGACGCAGAAACATTTATAGTTTCCAAACGTATTGGGAAAACAGCATATGTGCTGGAGAATAGTGAGGGAAACAGATTATACGGGACGTATAATATACATAGTCTCCGAAAGTATGTGTCATAAAGTGAGGATGTTTAGCTGGCGAGCCAGCCTATCAAATGAGTAAGTGTGGTATTTGGTGCGTGGGAGGAGATGGTCTTCCAGGCAGGCGTATCAGAAGTCACACAGGGGGGTAGTATGTAAGTAAATGAGAGTTTTTAAGGTACAGGGAAATATGACGGGATTGTCGGATGCTCTTGAGCACTAAAATGTCTCGATACACCAAGGCCAGAATTTGGTAGCGCTGGTGAATTCCCATTTGTCCCCAAGAGATGGGTGAGCGCTTGGACAGGGTATTTTTGCTTAAGGCGTCCACGGGACAAAAGATGTGCCATCAGAATGCGAGACAGTCCTTCATGAAACTCATACATAACGGCACACGTGATTTCTGTTTACGGCCACGCCATGTAAGATTTTTAAGTGAGTAATTTAAGGTAATTTGTACAATGGTTTCATTTGTGTGAGGAGAACTGGTCTGTGTTGAAAACTAGTATTAAGTAGAATATGGTCTACGGGAACTTAACAAGACAGGGCGATTACGGCACAGAAATATTTGGTGTTATATGTAATGCACATTTACTGTTTTTTTTTTTCAGAAGTCAATATAAACTTCATCTTTTATAAAGAGAGATCAAGTATTATGGTCACGAGGCGCTGCCACGATAGTATGATCGTGTGCTCAGTGATAAGTGAGATTAAATTTCACCATAAGGAAGGGACCTCCAGAGAAATTAGGAAGTTCTATGGTGATATAAATATATCAGAACACCTTCAAAGCGTGTGATATGACATCATAAATACATAGTGCTCACACATTAATTATGTCTATTTTTCCAACATAGAGAAATTTGTGAGGCGGAAATATCCGTGGAACACTATTCTATATGTAAAACATTGGACTGGTTGCAAAGTACAATCCATAGTGACAACAAACTTTGATGCAAAGTGAGTGAAGAAAAATTATGAGTGTATATATCTGTAATTTAGGGTGATTTCATTTATGTAATATGTATTTTGGATGGGGTTTATTAACGTGTCTGGGATAATCGGATAATGGACCGTCGTCACGGTAAATCATCCGATGATCTGAGGCGAATATGTAACGTGTTTTTCGAGGGGTTTTTATGCCACTGGCATAAGTCAGTAGGAAGCCAGTCTATATTTATTTACGCGGCAAATTGTTCAGCCAAGAGAATTTTTCATGTTAATTTATTATTATTATTAATTTATTATAATTATTATTAAGGTATTTTCGGAGCATTTTATAAAAATTATAAGCATACAGATAGGTTTTCTATGTCTTAGAAAACCCTATCAAGCAAATTATTACGAACGACAATATCATAGAAAATTATGACTACGGAATTTTACGGAGTTTCGTCAGTTAGGATATTATGAGAGACATGACTCACTGGAAATTCAGATACGGGCTGATTCTTGTCAAGAAGTGTTACGCAAGCGGGGTTTTAGCGTCAAGAAAAGGCGGATAGTTGGAACGGAAATCGACTTCATCATCCGCGCGCGGTGTGTAATGAGAGAGAGAAGGGGAAGTAGAGCGTGGGGAGCAGCCAATCAGTGGAGACCACGTAAGCTGGAAGTCGGTACCGAGGTGGGGAGCCGACAGGGGCATATATCGTTCGGCGCGCCGGGGAACGAGGACAATCTGTGAAAGATTTGACTAGTTCAGTTGCAAGTGTGAGTCGCTCCAATGTTCCGTGGAGTGGAGAACTTTCTGTTTAAAACTTAACCAGTGTGGTGGTACGAGGGTATGGATCCGATGTTTGGACCATAAAGTCACCAAATCTACAAGTATATCATCAAATATCGACGGAGATGACGACGTCCAGGAGACTGTGGGAAGCTCACAGCATCATCCAGTACGAGGGAAATGCTTTGGCAATTTCCAGTGGTAAGCGCGAATGACGCAGAAATACGCAATCTCTCGTTTCTCTTTGTTTTATATTTCATATTTCAGTAACTTCATAGCTTGGGAATAAGAGTAAAATCAATAATTTATCAGACTCCGTTTTCACGTAATTTTCTATCGGTAATATTAAAATCGCAACGCTCCAATTTCAATTTTATACTTATAATTATTATTAATTTTGCTATACTTGTTTTATATAATAAATTCATTTCTTTTACAATGCAATCTTTGCTTTCAGTAGGTAGCATTAGATATAGACCAATTCCTTCTCCTGATACAATTGTTCGTTGGGTTAATGATCAAATCATACCACGATCTGAGTGAATAGATTCTTGAAGGTGTTCTACCAGAGCTAGACGTTGTTAAATACAAATTTAGATTTCAGCATTGCGTTGAGGTCTTGGCGCCCATTAAAACAACATAGCTTAGGCAAAGGTAAACAGTTACATTTATCACCCAACAGTTAGGGGCAGTCAACCCGTTTCATTTGTACGCTCAACGTGGAGCTAGCAAAACCGTTACAACTCGGACTCCCGTATTCTTTGGCTAGGATTTCATCGCAGCTACAGAAACAAAAATGTGACTCAATTTTATGATGAGAATACAACTCAAAAAATTAGTGATTAAATTTTGCTTCTTTTACAGTGTAAGCAACTAGCTGTACCGGCATGAGTTGCAATGCCAATCAAATAAATTGTTGGCGTTGTAACTTTGTTTGTTGAAGTGCTTTTGGATGCACAATATTTTTTTCTTTTTCCGATAACTGCCTCTAAGCTTTTGTAAAATGGATTTACTAATTCATAAACCTTCGCAAGAGTGTACACAAAAACTCACCAAAGTTTCATCTCATTCAGATGAATGGTAGATGAACACATATGGGACTTTATTGAAACAAATAGCATGCCGTTACTCACTTGTTGAATCCACTTGTGTGCTATCAACTGTGAAATGGATTTACTAAGCCAGAAACCTTCATGGGAATGTACACAACTCACCAAAGTTTGATCGCAATCGTATGAATGGTATATGAATGCATAGAAGACGAACAAAAAAACAAGCATTCATTTTTATAAATATAATAGTGTCTGTTAGGTAGTCAGCCCGAAGGCTGGTTGGATCCTCAAAAAGTACCGCCGTTACGTTATGTGAGTAGATACCCACAAAAACCAAGGCTGCGCTATTTTGAGGCGTTCTAGGCAAGAAGAGGAGTGTGGTAGTTTGCCATTGCTTTCCTCACTGAGTCAGAACAGTAGTCCTAACCCTATGAGTTGAACCTTTCACAGCATTCACAGGCACTGACTGTGCCCCGAATGCCATTACTAAGCACCACCCATACCTCAGTAGCTTCCATATAATCACAGCCATGAGTGATACTGAGACATCGGTGAAAAGCCACCTTTTACTCTAGCCTGTGCCAACTGACAAATGCAAATGTACTGTATTCATCAAGAGATGGCAAACAGGCCAAAATATAATAGATAGATGTGAAAATATACAATGATATGTTAAAAATTAACAATATGTTAAGAATTTACAAATAGTTAAAATTTCACTTTTTTATTCTTATTTTTTGTTTTTATTAAATTCACAAAAGAAGGTCTCTGGTCATCACATTCATTGAGAAATAGGGAGAATTTGAGTCCTAAGGAAATACATTTTCAGCTAATTCTTGTAGAGAAATATTTGCTTGGAAAGCTAACCCTGGCTTTCAATGCTATGTGCATGTTTTTATCATATTATTTAAAAAATACAATACTACTGTTTTTCACTCTTTTCTGAATGACATTAAAATTTTCCCCATTTGGTTATGATTGAGAGCATAGTAATATATTTACAAACAATATATATGAGGAAATAAGATTGTAATAGAATTTTCTTTTTTTGTGAGAAATGAATTTTAGTAGTTATCGGTACTTAATTGGACACAGGAAATGGTCACATTCAAACTGAGAAAAGGAAAAGAATTGTAAAATTAATGGTTGCAACAATAACATCAAGACATATCATCCAACATGGTACATGATGGGAAATCAGGCATAACCAATCATGCTTCACAGGTGTTCACAGATCTATTTGGGGACAAGGCATACACATGTCACTGATACAATATAAAAACTATTGCAACAAAACTAAAATACTGCAATAGTGACCAAAACTGATACAGGTAATTTTTTCCAGGAGTGTAATTTATGTATTATTTATATATTATACAGGGTGTAGCACAAGTTAGTTAACCGAAAGTGCATGACAGTGTATTGTAGCTTTAATGATTTATACAACACAATTATCCTAATGAAATCCTACAGAAATTGTTCAAAGTGACCTCCATTGCTATTTAGACATTTAACACATCATTTAAATATTGATTTACATATGAGTGGTTTAGTGCAAAAGTGGACCAAATCCAAAAGTAACTTTTCATCCCTTTTTGTTTTCCCTTTTAGGCTAGTAAATGTTAGTTGTTATTCGGTGTAATAGTGATCAAGTCCGAATTTCAATACCAATCCCCCGGAGTGCAGCAGTTTCTTAAAGCATAATGCTTAATTACATACATTATATAGCTTTAACTTTTAGCCTCCGTGGCTTAGGCGGCAGCACGCCGGCATCTCACCGCTGGGTCCGTGGTTCAAATCCCGGTCACTCCATGTGAGATCTGTGCTGGACAAAACGGAGGCAGACAGGTTTTTCTCCGGGTACTCCGGTTTTCCCTGTCAAAATTTCATTCCAGCAACACTCTCCACTATCATTTCATTTCATCTGTCATTCATTTAATCATTGCCCCAGAGGAGTGCGTCAGGCCTCGGCAGCCGGCACAGTCCATATCCTCGCCGCTTGTTGGGGGCTTCATTCATTCCATTCCCTGACCCGGTCAGAGACTGGAAGCAGGCTGTGGATTTTCATTTTTCATATAGCTTTAACTTTGCCTTAAGTTTTCTCAGAAGTGTAAAATGTGGACTTGGTCCACTTTTGCTCTGAACTACTCATATCTTGTCACACAACTCCCCATTTGTACCAGAAATGTTTTCAAATTCTTCTTCAATCAAATACCTTAAATGCTGTAGGTTTAATGGTTTTGTAGTGAATACTTTGTCCTTCAAAAACCCCCACATTGAAAAATCACATGGTGTGAGGTCCAGTGATCTCGGAGGCCAATTGATTTTACCCCGCCTTCTTATCTACTCTTCAAACTTCTCGTCTAAAAGAGAATGGACGTTTAATACGCAGTACAGTGAAGCACCTTCTTGCTGCCAAATAAGGTTCTGTCGCACTGCTTCAAGTACAGGCACATTGTCTAGTTCAATCAGAATTTCTCTAAACACTTCAAGATACCTTTCTGCAGTAACGGTCCAATCAAAAAGGTAAGGGCCTATCACTCCTTTGCTGCACATACCAGCCCAAACAGTAACTCCAGGAACATTTAACTCCTCAATAACAAATTGTGGATTTTCAGATCTGCAGTTGTTTTGTTGACCCTTCCATTTAACTTATAACTTGCTTCATCAGACCACAGAATTGTTTTGTAAAAGTTAGGATCACTTTCATTGTGGATCACATACCATTCACAGAATTCACGTCTTTGATCAGGATCATCTTCGTTCAGGGTGTGTAGTATAGGCCCATAAGGCTTTGGATGTAATGTTTTTAACATTCTCCTTAAACTTCTATCAGGAAATTATAGTTCCTTAGAAGGTCGTCTTGCAGGTTTCTTGGGTGATTTAACGAATGCCTCTGCAACTAGCTGCAGATTTTCTTCGGTAGATACTGATTTTGGGCTATCACTACGTGGTGAGTCACCTACAGAACCTGACGCCTTGAAGCCTTGATTTAATTTGTAGATAGCTTGCATGCATGGTGGCTGTGTGTGCGGGAACTTTTGAAGGATAGCTTATCTTACATCTTCATAATTCCGATCAAACTTTCACCATATCTGTATAGCAAACACGCAATGTTCTTGAGACAATATTTTCCATTCATAATCTAAATGTTTCACGCTAAAAAATAATAAGGCCTCTGGGGAGGATAGTATTGTGGCTGAATTATGGAAATATGCAGATAATGACTCCATCATTTGTCTCCAGAAAACCATTGAAGAAATATGGCATAGTGAAAAATTGCTGGAGGTTTGGACTTCCGCCATCATTCATCCTATACATAAGAAAGGGGATAAATCCGACCCAAATAATTATAGAGGTATTTCACTGGTATCGGTAACGTACAAAATATTTGCAAGGGCTCTTCTGAACAGAGCAGAACCGATATTAGACCGTCAGTTAGGGGAATATCAAGCTGGTTTCAGGAAATCAAGATCCTGTCCTGAACAAATTCATAACATTAAGACCATAATTTCCTACTGTACCGTACGATCAAAACCTTATGTTGTGATTTTTGTGGACTTTCAAAAGGCTTATGATTGCATTCATAGAGACACAATTATTAACACCTTACGTGAGTTTGGCCTAGACAATAAATCAATTAATTTGTTCAAAGCAAGCTTAGAAAACACCATTTCTAAGGTCAAATTTCGTGGTGAATTGTCCGAAGCCTTTGCAATCAAGACTGGCTGTAGACAAGGTGATCTGGGATCACCGATGCTGTTCAACTGTGTCTTGGAAAAAATTATAAGAGAATGGTTCACAATCTTACCAAATAATTATGGTATTCGAATTGGTTATAAAAAAGAAGACCTGAATATAAACTGTCTCGCTTTTGCAGATGACATTGCTTTGTTCGCTAATACAATGGAAGAGGCCACTGACCAACTTAATAAACTACAAACCATAGCTGCTAAAACTGGGCTTAAAGTGGCCTTCCATAAAACTAATTTATCACAAATGTCAAAGATGCCTCAAAATTCATCACGATTGGTCTGCAAAAAATCAAAAAAGGCCGAAAATTTAAATACCTAGGGGAATGGATTACCCCCTAATAATTCAGAAATAGCTGCCATTGAGAGCAGATGTAACAAATTGGAAGGTGCATTTCAAACCTGAAAAAACATTTACAAAAGTAAAAGCTTGTCCCGGAATGTCAAACTTTGTCATTATAACACAGTAATTAGGCCGTCAGCACTGTATGCCGCAGAATGCTTACAGATGACAAACAAAGGTCCATTGAGAAAATTAGAACTTAAGGATCGGAAAATTCTAAGGAAAATATTAGGACCTGTTAATGATAATAGTACTTACAGAAGAAGACATAACAATGAATTATTTGAACATATAGAAGATTTGGTGAGTGTGATGAGAAAAAGGAGAATGTCTTTCTTTGGACATTTGGAGCGGATGGAGCATCATCGACTTTCATATCGAATCCACTCATCAATATCTAAAAAAAATTCCTATTGTAAATGGTCGATGCAAGTTAAAAAGGACCTAACAGAAGCTCGAATCAATCAAGCTCTGGTTTGGGATAGGAACCTGTTCAGAAAGGCGGTTAAATCAACCAGTAATTTACACCCTTTAACATCTGTGATGCCTCGCCCTCACTGCAAGTGGACGGAAGAAAGGAGAGCAGAACATTCGTCAAGAATGAAGATCTACTGGCAGACAAGAAAACAAGCATTACAGTGATCATATGAGTGAAGAACATCGTGGTCCATTGATGGCCGAAACGTCTCAAAAAAAAAGTTTCACGCTAACAATGAATAACAATGAATGAAAAATTGAGATCAAGTCTCAGATAGTTACTTCTTATTAACGGACCAGTCCTGCCATCCCTCTCCGTGTTTACTAGTGCATTAAAACATGCGTAATAAAATAAAATAAAATCACCTATGTGCAGCAGTTAACTTACTTATATATACTATATTGTATACATATTGTAGTGGTGATTGTGGTGATCGTTTAAAGGGGTGGAACATCGAGAATATTTCTATAACTTGTAATGCAATATATTTATTATTTTACATATTCAATGAAATTAGCAGTGTTTTATATCTATTGTACTGCCTGCCTCCCACTAAGGTGGGCCACGTTGAATACCCTGTTAATGCATTGGGATTTTCAAGGTGAAATGTCACATTATTCAGATTCAAATGAAGTGACAGAAGCCATTTTTTAAGAATCAATGTAAAATAATCATGAAAAACTTATTCCTGTAAAACATTGAGTTCATTTTAAGGAAGGTAATATGCACGGCTTCTATAATTTATGAAAAGTAAGGTGGAGAAGTCTGTGGCAGTAGATAAAGATTATTAAAGTGGTTAGCGGCTTTGGTGGCATAGTTGGTAGCATGCTGAACTGCTGAGCCCAAGATAGCGGGTTCCAACCCGGCCTAAGTCGTCGGATTTTTTTAAGAGCGTTAAAATCCCTCAGTATGCCTTCCTTCGGAGGGAAAGTAAAGACGGCGGTCCCATGTCATAGATTTATGGCATGTAAAAGATCCTTCCACAGACTAAACTCGTGCGAAGCTAAATTTCTAGGTTAGATTTCGTTGGAACGCTCTATCAAAGTACCAACGTTCACCACTAGGTATCAGTGACATCTGGTAGCGAAAGTTGGAACTAATTGAAATTGAACAGAACATGTAGCTCACCCTATGGGTGTCAGCTTGAAGCAGCAACAGCCTCTGACGAGCTGAACATGTCCTCGGACACTCCTGGCACTAAAAGTCATACGATAAATAAATAATTAAAGTGGTTTATTCTACAAAGCATCACATTGATCACCTGAATAGGATACGAGAAATAAAAATTTGATTTTAATATTTTGCACTGCCACCATCTTGACTGTTTGAAAAAATTCAACTATATTATATGTCTCTATATTTAACACTAAATTAAAATTCACTGTGTCTTGTTTCACTGTGTTCGGATGATAAGATCCCCAGAAGAACAGTGGTACTAGTCTTATGCCAAAGCTTTCATCACTGCCCAAGATGACTCACCACAACACACCTCCAGCACTGGAAAATGTGTGTCCAAAGTCACATGATGATGTGCTATCTACAATCTGTGAATACAAAACTAAAAATTGTGTACCAGAATATTTAGTTCATGGTACTAGTTTATTAACTTTTTGAGAGACTGGTTCAAGAACATTAGTAAGGTTCCTTATCAGATATTAACAAGCGAATAATTTATGGTACCTAAACTAGAAAATTGGGGCTGATGATCTCGATGTTCCACCCCTCTTAACAATCACCCCTATCACCACTACAATAAAAAGATATGTACTAGAATATAGAACATTCAGTATTGGTTAATCATGATTCCTCCCATAGAAGTGGCATCTTTCTGTAAAACGTTGAATTCAAATTAAGGAAAGTCATATGAATGGCCATGAGGCAATTATAATTGGCTACATGGATAATTCTTGCCAGGCGCGTCCACGTCGCGGGGGTGGGCAACGGTACTGTAATATACCATGGAACTACAGTACCGGCTAAGTTCTGGTGAGGACCCAGTCCTATGGGGTATAACATAGGCCCCGTGCACAGGGTTACGTGCGAAGACCTCAACGGAATCTGCAGCGGAGAAGATGGACTTCGGAACGGTGGAGATTGCAGAAGAGGCAACCCAGTACTCAGGGAATAGTATGAGTACAGCATCAATCGGCAGCGTCTGTTTCCCAGGTTAGGGGCGGCTGCAAGGGCGTGTTTCCCATGTTAGGGGCGGCCTGTATAATAGCTGGCAGTAGCTTCATAAAATGCCTTTGGGAGTGGCGACCCCATTATAATAATAGCCTAAAATGGAAATGGCACTTCAAATGATTCGGAGAAGGTTAGGGCGTACCCTGCAGGCGACGCGCAGTTCTTTTGGTACTGGGGGAACTGTGAGAAATGGGCAAACAGTAACCGAAATGAAAGTGGGAATCATGAATGTCATGACCCTGACAGGCAAGGTGGAGGAGGTAGTAGACTTCATGGAGAGGGAGAATGTTGGATTGATGGGGCTGAGTGAAGTGAAATGGAAAGGTAAAGGAAGGAAGAAATTGAGGAAAGGATATACATTATACTGGAGTGGTGGCCAAGAGGCAAAAAATGGTGTGGACTGATAACCTCGAAACAACTGGAGGAGTATGTTGAAGTGGTCGAGTGTGTGAGTGACAGAATAATGAAAATTAGAATGAAGATGAAAAATGACGTGATGGACTTCATACAAGTGTAGGCACCACAGACTGGAAACAGAGAGGAAGATATTGAAGTATTCCTGGAGGATGTAGAAAGAGTAATTTCAGATGTAGAAGTGGTGATCATGGGAGATATGAATGCACAAGTCGGAAACGAGAGACAAGGAAAGGAAGAAGTCATTGGACCATATGGATATGGGAAAAAGAACCAGGAAGGAGAGGAACTTGTAAACTTTTGTGAAAGGAATGGACTGATAGTGGGTAATTCATGGTTTCGGAAGAAAAACAGCAGGAAAATTACGAGATATGGTTGGGGCGATAGAAGAAAAAAATCAGTAATTGACTACTTTCTGGTGGAAAGGACTAATCGCAGAAAGCTGATAGATGTGACAGCTTTACCAGGAGAAGCATTTGATGGGGACCATAGAGCTCTGGTGGCAAAATTTAGATGGAAAAAATTGGAAAACCTACAGGAGATCAGAGAAAGTAAAATAAAAGTATGGAAATTGAAAGACAAAACTGTACAGGAAGATATTCAGGAGAGATTGAAGCAACAAATCCCAGTTACTGAAGTGGAAAACATAGAAGAGGAATGGTCCCACTTTAAAAAGGCATTTGTTGGTGCAGCAGAGAGTGCTTGTGGTAGGACGTCAACAAGAGTGCAAGAGAAGGAGACACCGTGGTGGAATGAGGAAGTGAGGAAAGCAGTGAAAGAAAAGAAGTCTGCATGGAAAGAATGGAACCGAGATCAAACAGAAGAAAGCAAAAGGAAGTAACACGACAGCAAACGGAGGTGTAAGAAAGTGGTAGGAGAAGAAAAGAAGAAAAGTTGGGAAGAATTTACACGAAGAATGGAAACAGATGTAAGTGCCAGTAAAAGGATGCTGTATGGGCTTCTAAGAAGTAAGAGGAAAGAAAGAGTTACCACAAAGCTGGTGAAAAAGGAGGATGGAGAGTTGTTAACACACCCAGAAGAGATAAAGGGACGGTGGAAGGAGTATTTCGATATGCTATTGAATGTGAGCAATTGTACTGGTGAGATGGAAGTGACACAACCTGACGACTCTATAACAGAAGATGATATAACAATGCTGGAGGTGGAATTAGCAGTACAGAAAATGAAGATGGGAAAAGCAACAGGGGTGGATGAAATCAGTGTAGAAATGATAAAGGCTGCTGGACCTGTTGGTATGCAATGGTTGTATCGACTGCTAAAGTGTGTGTGGAAACGGAAATGTGTACCAGAAGACTGGGAGAAAGGGCTAATAATACCAGTGTTTAAGAAGGGGGACAAGATGGTGTGTGATAACTACAGAGGGATCACCCTCTTATCACAGATAGTAAAAATACTGGAAAGGATATTAGAAAGAAGAATTAGAAGAAAGGTGGAAGGAGAGTTGCAAGAGGAACAGTATGGCTTCAGGAGTGGAAGATCCACAGTGGACCCAATCTTTAGCTTGAGGCAGGTGATGGAAAAGAACTGGGAATATGGAGAGGATTTGATCATGACTTTCATAGATCTAGAAAAGGCATACGATAGTGTCCCCAGAGAGAAGGTATGGGAAACCATGGTTAAGAAGAGACTGGGAAGAGAAATGTTGGAAATGGTGCAAGCAATGTACAACAACTGTGCTAGCAGGGTACTGACCCCAGTTGGAAAGACAGATTGGTTTAGGAACAAGACTGGACTAAGACAGGGGAGTGTGCTGTCACCTCTCTTGTTCATAATGGTGATGGATGAAATTGTAAAGGAAACAAAGGAAGCATATGGACATAAAGAAATGAAGTTACTGCTATTTGCAGATGATATTGTGGTCTGGGGAAGGAACATCGAAGAAGTGCAAAAACAACTAGATGCACTGAACGAAAATATTCAGAAGTACGGCCTGAAAATCAGTATAGAGAAAAGCAAGACCATGGTGATGACAAGAGGGGAAAGACAAGGAAAGTGCACTGTGATAATTGGAAGTCAGAGTTTGGAAATAGTGGACACGTTCAAATACCTAGAAAGTGAATTGATGCAAACTGGTAGGTTGGACATGGAAATTGGCAGGAGGGTACAGCAGAGCAATGCATTCTATCAAAGTGTAAGAAAACTTGTTTGGGATAAGGAAGTACCAAGGAAAAGCAAGGAGGTAATGTATAAAGGGTACTATGTTCCCATATTAACTTATGCAGCTGAGACTTGGACCCTGACAAGCAGGCAAGAGAGTAGAATCCAAGCCAGTGAAATGAAATTCCTAAGAAGTATGATAGGAAAGACAAGGAAAGACAGAGTGAGGAATGAAGATGTTAGGAAGGAAGTTGGGATGGGAAAACTAAATGAGAGAATTGAGAAGAATAAACTTAGGTGGTTTGGACATGTAAAGAGGATGGAGGAAAATAGAATACCAAGACAGATGCTGGAGGTGAAGTGCAAGGGTAAGAGAGCAAGAGGAAGACCTAGAACAAGGTGGATTGATTCAGTGAAGAATAGCGTAAGAAAAAGAAATCTGGACTGGGACAAGATCGTGGAAGAAGAATGGTGGAAGGAAAGAGGAAAGTGGAGAAGTGCCATAAATACCCCGACCCGGCAGGAGCTGGATAAGGGGAAATGATGATGATGATGATGATGAAGGTTAATAAGTCAGTGGCAATAGACAAAGATTATTATGGTGGTTCATTCTACAAAACATCACATTAATCACGTGAATAGCATACAAGAAATAAAAATTTGATTTTTATATTTTGCACTGCCATCATCTTGAAATAAATGAAAATCCACAGCCTGCTTCCAGTCTCCGACCGGGTCAGGAATGGAATGAATGAAGCCCCCATCTAGTGGCGAGTATATGAACTGTGCCGGCTGCCGAGCCTGACGCACTCCTCGGGGGCAATGGTTAAATGAATGACGGATGAAATGATAGTGGAGAGTGTTGCTGGAATGAAATTTTGACATGGAAAACCGGAGTACCCGGAGAAAAACCTGTCTGCCTCCGTTTTGTCCAGCACAGATCTCACATGGAGTGACCGGGATTTGAACCACGGACCCAGCGGTGAGAGGCTGCCACCATCTTGATTGTTTAAAAAAAGAATATTAGATGTCTATATACCGGTATTTAACACTAAATTAAAATTCGCTGGGTCTTGTTTCACTGTGTTCGGATTCGAAGAAAAGTCATTTAAAATATTTGAAATTGGAATGGCTGTCATGTTGTTCCTGTGCTTATCAGGTTTTTGAAAGTTACATATGTGTACTTAGTTAGTGATTCTCTATCACCATAGGGTGTGGTGGTGCAGTGGTCAAGACGCTTGCCTCTCACCAAAGTGGACAGGACTGGATTTACGGCCAATGCATGTGAGTTTATCGAAGTGAAACATCACGGCCTGTGATTCGGGTTCAACATAAAACTGAAGGTCCAGCTGTTCATGATCGCAAGATTAAAAGTCATGTAAAACTAGCTTCCTTCCTTTCCTATTCGCATACAAAATTACAGTTTGATTGCAGTAATAGTTTTGGACATATTGCGTATTGGTAAAATATTTTGCACAACTGCTATGCTGGATTGGTTAAATGTAAGTCATAGAGCCATGTGCCAATAAATATAGATTATTATACAGGTAAATTATACAATCATATTAACCTCTAAATAAATATTCGCTGTGCCAAGTTTCACTGCGCCCGGATAAAGTCATTTTAAATATTTGAAATTTGTGTACCTGTTGTTTTTTTTGGCTTATCAGGTTTTTGAAGAAATGTCAAAAGCCAAGAAGGTGGGCAATAGACAGACTGAAAGAGAAGGATGTAAACAAAAGATTCAAGAAGAGTATAAAGGAAGGACTAATGAAAAACCCTAAACAAACTTCAATTGCAGACGAATGAAATAACAAAATCTGCAGAAGAAAACATTGGTAGGAATAGGTAGAAAACCATGGATCATGCAGGATATACTAGAATTAATGGATGAAAGGTGGAAACACAAGAATGTAAGAGATGAAAAGGGGAAAGCAAAACACAGACGTCTGAGAAATGAGGTTAACAAGAAGTGCAAGGAAGCGAAAGAAGAATGGTTGAAAGAGAAATGTGTAGGTATAGAAAATTGTCTGAAATTAGGAAAAGTAGACACAGCTTATCGAAGGATTAAGAATACTTTTGGGGAAAAGAAGACTAAGTGCTGTAATATTAGGGACACAAATGGAAAGCCTCTAACAGATAGGGAAGAAAAGGTTGAGAGATGGAAAGCTTACATAGAGAGTTTGTATAAGGGAAAGGAGATTGAGAATCATGTAATGGAAAGGGAGGAGAAAATTGATGAGGATGCGAAAGGAGATTTAATATTGAGATCAGAATTTGATAGAGCTTTGGAAGACTTAAGCAGGAACAAAGCACCAGGCATAGATGATATACCGATTGAGTTGCTACGCTGCATAGGAGAGGAAGGTCTGATCAGGTTATTTCACTTGGTGTGTAGGATTTATGAGACAGGTGAGGTACCCCCTGATTTCAAGAAGAATGTTATCATCCCTATACCAAAGAAAGTAAGAGCTGACAGATGTGAAGATTACCATACAATCAGCTTGAATACTCATGCTTCAAAGATCCTGTCTAGAATAATTTACAAGAGGATTGAAAGCCAGATAGAAACGGAGTTGGGTGAAGACCAGTTTGGTTTCAGGAGAAATGTAGGAACAAGGGAAGCTGTACTAAGTCTTAGGCTGATTTTGGAAGGTAGAATAAGGAAAGATAAGAGAACGTTCATGGCATTTGTAGACTTAGAAAAGGCTTTTGATAACGTTGATTGGACTAAATTGTTTAACATTTTGAAATCTATTGGAATAAAGTACAGGGATAGGAGGGTGATATACAATCTATACAGAAACTAGACAGCAGTCATTCGAGCTGAAGGATATGAGAGAGAAGCTGGTATTATGAAAGGTGTAAGGCAAGGCTGCAACTTATCACCCATACTTTACAATCTTTACATTGAACAAGCAATGAAGGAAATTAGAGAAAAATTTAAAGTGGGAGCGAAGATTCAAGGAGAAAGGAGAAATAATTTCAACTCTGAGATTTGCTGATGACATCGTCGTCTTGGCCGACATGCCAAAGGATTTGAATGAGTTTTGGAATGGTATGGACTCCGTCTTGAGGGAAGAATTCATGATGAAAATTAATAAAAGTAAAACAAAAATAGTGGAATGCAGCCGAAAAAAATCAGAAATCTCTATGGACACCAAATTGGCAGGTGAAAAGCTGAAGGAAGTAGGAGACTTCTGTTACTTAGGAAGCAAAATAACCAGTGATGGACGAAGCAAAGAGGATATAAAAAGTAGGTTGGCTCAGGCAAGGAAAGCTTTTCTACAAAAAAGGAATCTGTTGACATCAAATATAGATTTAGGAATTACGAAGTCATTTTTGAAAGCCTTTGTCTGGAGCGTGGTGCTCTATGGAAGTGAAACTTGGACTATTGGTGCAGCAGAAAAGAGGAGAATTGAAGGGTTTGAAATGTGATGTTACAGGAGAATGATGATCAGATGGGTAGATTGGGTTACAAATGAAGAGGTATTAAGACGAGTGGGAGATGAGAGATGTTTCTGGTGACTGCTAATGAAGAGAAGAGATATGTTGGTATGACACATACTACGACACCCAGGAATAGCAAACTTAGTTATGGAAGGGTCGAGGACAAAGAACTGTAGGGGTAGACCAAGGTGGGAATATGTTAAACAGATTGACGCGGATGTAGAGTGTGATAGCTATGAAGAAATAGAATGATTAGCAGTGAGGCATGGAGGGCTACATCAAACCAGTCAAAAGACTGAAGACTCAAACAACATCAGGTTTTTGTAAGTTACATACGGTATAAGTAATATGGTACTTAATAGTCCTCTATCACCATACAAAATTTAATTTCAGAAATAATGAGAACCAGTGAAATATTTCTCATAGCGACGATGCTGGACTGTTTTATAGAACAATAAATTAATTAAATTAAATAAAAATATGCACTGTCACCATCTTGAATTCATCATAACAATTAAATTACATAGGTATTATAAGAACACTCATCAACTCACTCACTCACTAGCACAGACAATAATTTTAGTCAATTCTCACTTGTCTAAGCAGCAGGAGGCATCTCAAACATGTGTTCGAGTGTTGCTTATTTTTCCCTTTTCCTGATCAGTGCATTTTAATTGTAGCTAATGACCATAATTATTATACAAGGAGATGATAAATTGATTTGCAGAAAGAGAGAAAATATACAGAGAGAAGATAAGAAAAAATACACTCTACATGCACACTAGTACTCTGGGGCAGACACTGATTTAACAATTAAATTGTTAATTTCACCCCTGGAAACAACACTACCTAAACTATTATTCGTAAGCAACAAACCTCGTTCAATGTTCACACACGCTATTAGTTGCTGGCTTGTAATAAACACAATTGAATTGGCACCTGTGCACTGCATCATGCCACTATGTGCTGCAGATCGTAGTTCAGCCGTATCCATTCATTTGTTGTTCCAGCATCTATAACATAAAAGTCTCCCAAATGTCGGCTTTTTCCGCTGTACCTTTATACATGCATGTAGTTGGTGTACCCTTCTTGGTATATGGTAGCAACATCTTGCATTGAAGCTCTTCAATAAGGAAAGGTTTCCCTTGTAAGCTCATAGACGAGGCAGGATGACGTGTGCCTAGAAAGGCTGAATGGTGAAACGTGGGGAGAATTCGTGAGTTTAAGGTTCTTCACTTTAAATATAACTGAATTGTCAAAAGTATTTGCATTTTGTGAGTGAAACAAGCAACTTGTTTAACATTCTTGTCATCCACTGAGAGGTCACCACAACACCTCTATACTCAACAGCACGCTGAGCTCAGTAGATCGAGGCTGTTCAATATCCTCCACCAAGCAATTTGTTTACTGCTGAAAAGGAATATTGTGATTTACTATTTCACAATGGTTAGCCATTTTGTTCTTTAAAATATTGCCTGTCTGAGTTTGACAGAATTATTTTCCATTGACAGTGTGGTGAATAACCCAGCTATTGATCTGCTTTGTTTCATACAGCACTCTTTAAAATATTGCCTGTCTGAGTTTGACAGAATTATTTTCCATTGACAGTGTGGTGAATAACTCAGCTATTTATCTGCTTTGTTTCATACAGCACTCTTTAAAATATTGCCTGTCTGAGTTTGACAGAATTATTTTCCATTGACAGTGTGGTGAATAACTCAGCTATTTATCTGCTTTGTTTCATACAGCACTCTTTAAAATATTGCCTGTCTGAGTTTGACAGAATTATTTTCCATTGACAGTGTGGTGAATAACTCAGCTATTGATCTGCTTTGTTTCATACAGCACTCTTTAAAATATTGCCTGTCTGAGTTTGACAGAATTATTTTCCATTGACAGTGTGGTGTATAACCCAGCTATTGATCTGCTTTGTTTCATACAGCACTCTTTAAAACATTGCCTGTCTGAGTTTGACAGAATTATTTTCCATTGACAGTGTGGTGTATAACCCAGCTATTGATCTGCTTTGTTTCATATTCTTTAAAACATGAAATATTACAATATAGATGTGCAAAATCAAGTGCCCGTAATTATAGTTCTTTTTTGTACAGTACGAGAAATAATAAGGAAGGACAAGGATGGGGTGAAATTCCATGTGCCGATACCACATTACTATTTGTAAAATTCCTTCACCACGATTCCTATTGACTTGTATAATTCAATTGCCTATAGCAGAAAAGTCATGGTCTGCACATAGTGGCTGCATACTACTGAGGGAAGCCGTCTGCTTCAGCTAGCATCACAATTACATGGTGACAACTGACACCCATACACAAAATCTCTATGATGTCATTGCTTTCCGACTGTTTTCTCTATCCCATATGCTACAAGCAGCCACAAACTCACATTCTCGGGCAAAGTCCTGAACTACCCTGACTCATAGAGTGAATAAATGTAATCACAGACAAACAACAGTCTCTCTAAAACAAACTAGTAAATAGTGGGGAAAAAGAGAAGTGCTCACAGGGAAGAAGCATGCTGGGGAATATCAACATTTGCTGAAGGTGCTATGGTAAGTGGAAGAAATTAGATCGAAATATAGGACAGAACAAGAAGACAGTGAAAGCAACAAGCTTGTTAAGATTGATCAAAAGGTAAGAGCAATTATAGGCTATACCACACCAGATTGGTCTGATGCAAAAGTTAAAAAGGTAATCTATCTTGGCTTCTCCTGTCAGCAAAAGTGATGGCATCTGATGTCGAAATATAGCATACAAAAGCATGTGGGGTTCTCCTCTACATTCTTGAAAGAAAGGCAGATCAATCCCATTAGAAAAAAATTTAAGTTAATTTTGTAATTACCAGCTCATTCTTCTTCTTACCTCTGAACACTTCACCAATACCGGTGCAACCTAGGCATAAATAAGATGTTACTGTTTGGAAAGGGAAACAAGAATAGATGGGCATGCAATTGTCATGCTAATAGCCTAGATATCCTTCCAGTTGCACCATTAGAGAATGAGAGTATATGTAGTATGATCAACAATCATGAAAGTTACTTACTTAGAGGTGACAGAAGAGAACTAGGGTCCACACAGAAACCAACATATGCATGGAAAAAATCAAGAAGCTCAGTTACAGATTGGTGACGAACCATTTCTCTAAGAAAACGAGAGAATTGGCGTGGACTTGCTCGATGTAACTTTGTCAGGATAGACTGCCCTTGAGACCTGAGAAAGTCCGCAGGAGGACCTCTTTGACCATCTCCACAACCATGAGGGCAGCCTAAGTGTTTTAGAACTCTGTAAAAGAGATAAATATGTGTAGAGGAAAGTGACGAAAGTCGGACCCGAGTCCCTAAGTCGGACCCCTGCATTATTTTGCTTGGACAGTGCTGCCGTATGGTGGCACAATAATGAATGTGAAGATATGAAAGGAAATGTTATGTTGTGGAAGTGGCAGCACTGGACTGTGGGGAGTATCCCGTCAGTTCCGCCATTACTGGTTTTCATGTGAGTGGATGTTTTTACACGTGCTCATGAAATAGTGATTGTTTTATATTTCAAAGAGGGTAAGTCACATTGTGTTTACAGTACTGTCTTAAGTAAGCGATACACTTGATAAATGTTGTATTTACTTGTCGAAATACCTATTCATTTTTTTTCATAGCCTCGAAAATATCAAGTACAAGATGTCCCAAGTAGGACCCCCGCGGCTTTTCTAAGTCGGACCCCTAAAAATCCTAAGTCGTACCCCTAATAACCCTGAGTTGGACTCCTGAAATTCAAATTAAAATTTCTTGGGTTTTATTCAAGCCATTCAAAATATTGTTTCAGATGACCCAAAAAAAATATCAGTCCTGGCGTGAGAAAATGGGAAACTCTCAAAGTGGTCGGTTTCTGGATTTTGTGGTCATAACACTAAGTTATGTTCCTAACAAGACATGATATAATGTAAAAATAAAGTATTTTCATGTTCTTCATTACTTTTCTAGTGGTTTTATGTGATTATACGTTCATTCTTAAGAGGGGTCCGACATTGGCATACTTTTTCCAAGACGTCATTTTTGTTACTTTTAATGAAAACATTTCATAGGAAAAACTGGGCTGTTATAAGTTAATCTGAACCAGATACAATGTTATAAAACATATCAAAGAACTCATCTAGCTAAAATTCAAATTTAAGATAGATGAAATTAATAACAATACAGGTAAAAAGCAAAATGGGGGTCCGACTTTGGTCACTTTCCTCTATATGTATATCATTTATAAAATATATCCAATACTTACATTTGCACAAGCATTAATACCACTACACACACTTACTGCAGCCAAAAATATTTGACAATTTCATTATATCAATCAGGAGTACATCTGTCTTCAAAACATCGTTAACATAAATCACAAGAAAGTGAAAACTGAGTGACCACAGTCTTAAAGAGTGTCACCTAGAATGTGCCAAGTACTGTATTTTTCAGAGCATGCCATGGTATGGCAACTGAAACCGATTTTGAAACAAGAGGAGCAGTTTGGTTTTTTACGCAGGTAAATGAGAGTAAAGCAATTGGCTCACTTATTAAACTACCTTCTTTATCTTTTTCTATAGGAAGCAAAGGCAACTACTGTATTGCAATATATTGTATTGCTAATACTGTATAAGTAAATTTTGGGTTAATATGGGAAACATTATATTCACTTTATTATTCCATAAACAATACTCAGCTCCATGAACAAAAGAAAAATGATATAGATATGAATAGTACCATATATGAGCAAACTAAAAGACATGTACATGGCAGACCAGATAATATGGAACGTCTCTTTTACTGAAGTGTGACTTTCCAACATTTTGTCAATATGAATGTTCTTAGATCTAGGCCTTCACTTCTAATACTGTATGATACTTAGCAACATGCAGTTGTTAAACTTACCGAATAATACAGTTCATGACCAGATTGTGAGGTGTGTAGGGTTTGTCTTGCAGCTTGCCACTGCTTGCTTCTTGTGCACTTGGTAATGGAACTTGTTCTTTTGATTTGCTTGCTGCCTTTTCCGGGGCACTGTGTTGAGCAGCCTCATCCCTTAAACACTGCTTCAGTACCCCCATGTCCATGAGCAACTCTAGCAGGTTGAGGATCACTTCGCAGATCCTCAGTGTGCAAATATTGTCCCTCATAGCAGCAGAATGGACAGCCTGGTGACATACAGTACATTGCATGATTCAATTCATCCTTAATTAAACACTTCTGTAGCTTAATAATTGTAAATATTGTTGTACATAAGTGTTAAATACATGTTCACTGAACCTAATTAAGCCTAACAATGCTTGCTTGAAGAATGAAACCAGTCTTCCCATTTAGCCCCCCATTTATTTGAGAAGTGTTTTATCTAGTGTATAAATAATTCATGTAATTTATTTCAGGCACAAGGAAATTAATTTTAATTCCCCGCCCTATCTAATTGGGTACACTCATGCTGGCCAACTGAGAAACTCCTACTGATAGATTACTTAGGCAACACTGAAAAAAGGCTTCTAATATTTTAGTAGATTGGAAATGGTGGGGGGTATATACAGGCAGATTTGATCATTCTTGTTAAGTTAAACTAAGTCAATAGAATATAAGTATTCTTTTGTGAAGATAGGGGGAATTAAAATGGGGACAAAGGAAATTTTCAGCCCTATGCTTCCAATGTTTCCATAAATTTACGAGGCTGGTCAGGCAGCATCCAAAAAAAGAAGTTGTAATTAGATTTGTGGTTAGCAGCATGTTAATATGTGTTCAATGAAAGGGGTTGGTTGCTTTAGTATTTTATACATTTTAAAATTATATTCATTACGTGTTTCTTTTTACAGAAAATTTAACTGCTTTTTTTTTGGTTTTGTTTGTTTGTTTGTTTCTTTATACTGAGCCCTTGGATGTATGCCTACATTCAAGTCCTCAAATAATTTTATTTCTTCAGCTAAAGATTCAGCTCAGTTGAGAAAATGTTGGTCATATTTGAAAGAGTAGTCTGTCTGTTGGGACGATGCATTGCTACCGCTGTCGCAATTGAAGCAACGCTAAGTTAAATATAGCCAGTTCCAGGAAAAAGAGAAAGGTGGATGCAAGCCAGGGAGCCGTCGACTTGTTCAAAATGAGTGGTATAAATGTTTCATGGTATTAAACGCTGGAGAAGGAAGTTGATAGGCCAACTGATGAGTGAGTTTATGACCAAACATGAGAGTGGGAGAAAGGTCATCACCCTGCTGTCACCGTATAATTTGAAATATAGCCAATGAGAGCAAGACGCCAAATTTGCCAGCGCAGTGTCTTTGCGTGCGAATCCTGATAAATAGATGTTCCTACGATGCGATTTTCTGCACGCTAGTGTCAATTGTTTGTTCTGATTTTTACGAGCTGAATGAGATGTCTCCAATGCTTGTGCGACTATTATTACTATTTTTGTGGAGCGAGTTACCCCCTTCCACATGAGATTTGATTGAATCATATAAATATAGTGGTCTGTGAACAGACGCCGTCACAATTATAGATATCTTCGAGCGAGTAGGATGTCATTTTGTCTGAAGACATGGCACGCTGATTGATTAACTTTTGCGGGTGCTTGGGCAGCACGAGATACTTTGAATATTTTTATTGTGTTGCGTGACGTGTAACATAGATTTGTGTTTGTGTTTTTAAGTGGAAAATATCCACACAGTATAGGGAAAGTCTTCGATACTGCACGTAGTTTATGGGTAAATAGAATAGCTCAATTATGCAGTACATTTAGGAGCCTGAAATAATAACTATAACTGTATATTTCTTTAGCAAGATGACCGTAACCATGGCTTCAAGAATGGATAGTGTCGGATCCAATGGTTTGATGTCCAGCTAGGCCATGAACATGGAAGGTGGCAGGTGCTATCCCGGCACCGGGCAACTTGGAATGAGATGAGTACAAATTAAATTTATTTAATTTTGATGGGGAGAGATCATGTATAATTAATTGGGAAATTGTGTTTTTGTAAATAATTTTGCTTTGCTGTGATTACATGTAGATTCGTTTCAGTGACATAATAAGTTAAATAGCATCACGTGACTTTGTGTAAATATTAGATTAATTTTCCTTGTGTGTTTTCTTGGGTTTTTACCCGTTGCAACCTTCATGTTGCAGCGCGCATGAGTGTAAGACACTAGCGAGATTATTTACGGCTGAAAACTTAGATAAAGGTGATAAGTGGGACTGCATTTAAATTTTATGTTAGACAATGGGGGAGATTTCCCATCTTCTTGGTTGTAAATTTTAATCCAGGCAAATGCTTAGATTGTTTTGCTTTGAGCAACTTTATGTTGCTACATCCGCCTTGCTGAAGTCATATAGTAGAATTTTTGTGTGGTATTTGTATTCGGGATCTGGGGTACGATAGGGGTCTTTTGGTCAGGTATGGAATGTGTGTGTGGTATATGGTATTCTTCGAAGAGGTAGCAGGATATGGGCATGGCGACCCAATTTCCGTTGCTCCTCGTGATTCAGTAAACGTACCCGAGGGATGTATTGCTGATATTTGGATCTTGACACCATGAGTGGTTGGTCAAGAAATATTGATGTTTTATGATGTATTTTTCGCGATTTCAGAGGCTGTGAGTTTCTGCTGACACACTATGGCACACTTGAGTTTGTCTGACCTATGTACTCAGATCTCTGAATGTTGATAAGGAAGTAGTGTGCGCACTACGCTTTCCTGTAACTAATTGGTAGATTGCTTGCCTGGCATATTAGTTTGTTTTTGATATTAATTGGGATAGTTGCCCACGCCCCTATTTAAATATTTCAGTTCGTATTAATCGAAGTGTCACATGTAAATTTTTGTATTCAGCCCGCTGGGGAATTTTAATTTGGTTGTTGTTGTTGCTTGGATTCTTGCCAGTTGTCAGTTTAAAGGTCGCAAGCGGCGTGCCGTTATCTTTGTTGTCATGTGGGTGTTCTGTGTTATTTTTGCTTGACCTAAGACCGTTTGTTCGGCAGTCACATAAGTGTAAATATACTATCCGGGTATGATTGATTTTCTGTAAGGGTAGACTATGTCAGTGTCTTTATATTTTGTATTAACCATTTAAGAGTGTATTCCCATAATTATCATGATTTACCAACTCGCAGTACGGGGTTCACGACTTAATCGTGTGGTCAATCGGAAGTGAACTACCCGTCAAGTACTCAGATCATTCCTTGCCCGAACGCGCACACAACACAATAAACATGTTTTTCTGTTTTAATTTGTATTTGATATTTTCTTGTTTAAACTTTAATGTTCTTGGAGGTGATAGTCTTGTATCCCTCGTTTACAACTGTCTAAGTTGATTTTGGAGGTAGTTTTTCTTGGACTGGTGTTTGAACCAGTATTTTAATACTTCGACGAGGGTGGTTTATTGTTAATTGTTATTTATTATCCGTATTAAATTGTTTTGTTTAACCTGTCATATTTCATTTATAGCCTTAAGTTCCTTTATGAATCCTGGAAATTCTTAAGAAGCACATTCTCCTCTTTATACTTTGTATGGACCGATCACCCCCGAATGTCTGTCTCGTGTAGTGCTTCTCTCCAAGGGTACAATACTTTGATTTATAATTTTATTGTAATTTTGCTACCAGTATATGCATGTTCTCATTTACATATAAAGAAATCTATATCTGCCATTTGAAACAATTTTTGGAAATACCGGTACTGTATTTAAAGTCATTAATTCAGAAAACAGCCAAATTTAAAATTTTATAAAAGCTTCCAACCTCCTCATCAAGATGGTTGTGTATTATACAAAGAGTAGGCAAGAAGCCATATAGATAGAAGGCAGACAATTGAAATATCAGATGAATGCGTGGCAAGCCTCTTTGGTCATAACACAGTCCTGAAAATTCAAATCTTTGGTATAATACCTGTACTTGCAGTTTATCTAAAATACATCAGGCAGATTTAGGCTAGAATAGGTTTTAGCCAATATTTTCCATAAATTCTGCAGAATTAGGAACAAAGAAATTTTTCTATCAAAGTGAGAAAAACACTCATTCCCATCCAGTTTTGGTATAAGAGCCATGTAATAGTAGGAAGAAACAAACCTTTAACACAACATGATAGTCAATGTCTCCCTCTTTGGTGATGTAGCACATGGAACCCTGAGCTTCTGGAACATCTTCTCCAGCATATGTGATGTTTGAGTCTGTCTGAGACCTAGTAAGACTTGGCTTCCGCTCTTGGTTATCCTTTATACCTTGTAAGCTTATTGCATCAAGCTGACTGTCAATTGAACCCTGAAAAAGAAATCAAAACATAATATAAAACCATCTTGATTCATAGTAATTATACGAGTTGAGCACAGCTCTTCATTTTAAATAGAATGTTTCAAAAATGTGCTACTGACTTTCCTGAGTAAAGAAACCAGCAGAAATAATTTAGAGATTTTATTCTAACAATGGGGTATTTGATATAGACATAATTCTCTCAGGAGTCTTGTCTAGTCAATTGCAGCACTGAATTATCCCTCTTTGTTAAAGTATTCATGATTTGCCATTTATTGCCTCTAAACTGGGGACATTCTTTTGCTGTACCATGTGTGCAACCTCTAAACCTGTCAGTTGTAACTCTTCAGTCAGTCAATACCAATTTGCCCAATAACTGAGCAGGGGTATAAATTATATCGTCCCCCTTCTGGCAAGCTAGCGAAAGAGAAAATTCTTTATTTTACAGGAGAGCTAAAACAAGTTTCATCTA
Source organism: Meconema thalassinum (assembly GCA_946902985.2). Taxonomy (NCBI): domain Eukaryota; kingdom Metazoa; phylum Arthropoda; class Insecta; order Orthoptera; family Tettigoniidae; genus Meconema; species Meconema thalassinum. Next base: position 1,852,835,828 of record OX336388.2, read on the forward strand.
CTTGTATAAAATCCAGTTATTTTGTTTTTTGGTCACCTTTACTACTCAGTAGACTCATGTTTATAGGGTGCATTGACGTTAGATCTTCTCTTAATTTTAAGGGCATAAATGGCAATTTCGTTACTTTGCCAGAGTGAGGTCGAAGGTCGAAATGTGTTATCCTAAAAATTACCACATTATAATAGTGATCATAAACTAATACATGTAATATTTTCTAGAAGTGTTATTTACATATTGTATACATTGGACCCCGCACAGTCATTGGGCAAATTCGTGTTGACCAATTGAAGAGCTACAAATAACAGTTTGTACAGGCAACACTGAAAGAATGGCTTCAAAACTTTGCATGACTTTATAGTGTTTAACACACACAGCTCAGTAAGTTGGACTGTCTATAGTAATAGGAGATTCAGTAAAACAGATCTTCAGTCTAAACCTCGGTTGGTTGGTTCCTCTGTTTAGGGGCTGCGACAACGCGGTCATGTAGCCCCGTATACTTTGGGTGTGTGTAGAATCTGTCTGTGATGGCTGTATTAGTGTGTGTTATCAGTTTTTAATTCAAGTAAGGACTGCAGACGATAATTTGAAGTATTTTCTAGTTTTGCCACCAAACGCCACCGCCAACGACTACTAGTTCAGACCTTTAGTCTAAACCTCATATGTGTTTGCAACTTCTCTGCTTTAGATGAGCAGTGAGATGATCAAGTCTAAAGGTGAAAGTTTCGAGTGATTGAATCTGCAGCTTTTGCCTATGGAGTATTTCATCTCGATACACACCTGAAGTAGAGAATTGCCAACACATCGGAGGTTTAGACTGTACATATGCTTATCTGAAGCTCCTATTACAGTAGGCAGCCCTATTTATGATGATTGTTGTTTTAAGGGGCAGAACAGTGAGTTCATCACATGTGCCACATTTGTACAAACAGAAGAACAAGTATAGTACTGAAAGTTGAGGTTACTTTGTTGCATGTAGTCAGACTTTGCTTTACTTGAAAAGAACAAGCAAGGTTGCCAACCCTAATGTGTTACCTACTGTCGGGGAAATAAGTATAGATACTCGAGTTTAGAGGTCAATAAAACCTTTACCCTTAGTCTTACATAAGAACAACCTACAGTATACCAAAATTTTCCTTGTTTTATTTGTCGTTTAACGATATAGAGCAAATATTTGCATTGTATCTCCTTAAAATTTTATAGCAGTTTGAACAAAAAAAGTACCGGGTTTTCTTACCAAGTTTACGGAGCGCTCACTTAGAAATATCATTACGTTAAACGTATTAATCTGATCGTAACGAAACTTTAATACGTCTTAAAGGAACTTATTGTTAACGCGTATATGAAGTTTCAATGTGATCTGACGTTTCTTAAAATAGTTGTTGTGAATTTTGTAAGACAACTTTTTCTCGGGCCTGGGTGGTCATAGCAGTATGAAATATGGCTTGTTATCTACTTGGGATTATCCATTTTATATGGATTGATATTTAATCGGACCATTGTGGGCGGCGATAGTACCGTAGCAGCCTGGCAATGTTGCCAGTTTACTACCGTACTTCGAACTCGCTGCGCGCTCGTTCCTACGCACACCAAACTCTGACCTTTGTTCTTCGCTGAGTCATTAGCAACAAGCAGCAACTATCACTGTCTGTATTACCTACATCGATCAAGATGCCAGCTAAACTGTAGTTAAAGGAGGGAGGATTTGCCATGATTATAAGTGCAATATGTTTTCTTGAAGCGAGAGAGAAAGTAATAATGATAAGAGGGTTTAGCAAAAAATATCCAAGTGTATTGGAAGGTCGATAGCCACGGTGAAGAGATGTGCCGCTGCAATGGAAGACATTCCTCTTCCTCCCAGAATCCAAAAGTATGAAATTATGACGAAAGCAGAGCTACTTGTTCACGCCAAACCTCACTTCAGGGCACCTAAAAAGAAGCTGGAACAGATAATCAAGAATGTTCGTCCTGAAGTCGAACTCGTCTGGCTGCCAGTTGCTCATTATCAACCCCATAGAGCTGGTTTGGTCCTACGTGAAAAATAAAATAGCTAAAGTGAATATGAGCAACCAGGCGGAGAGAGGAAGATCAATGGAGGTGATGCGAGATCTCTGTAAAGAAGCCTTGAGGTCCGTAACACCGGAGCTATGGAAAAAATGCATCGAAAACACCAAAAAAAAAAAAAAAAATTGAGAAACATTACTGGAAAAAGGATGGGCTAACAGAAGACGTCCCCGTTTTTGAGCCACTTGTTATAAACTTAAATGACAGTTCATTTGATTCATCGGGCAGTGATTTTTCAGACGGTTAATAAGGGAGCAGTGTTATAATCTTATAATCTCAAAGTGTAAATTACTTCCAACAATTAATCTTATAATAATAGCTATTCAGCTGACACACCATTTTTAAACCTGCCAATGGAGGTCCAAAGCCCTCATTAAAAAAGGTGTTGGGAAATGTTTCACTTCTTGCGGAAATGAAATAAGACACGTTTCTATTACTTGTAGGTAAAATTAGCAGAGGATATTAGCGCTGTACATAAGGGACGCATATTTCAGGATATAAAGAAGAATTGAATAGTTAAGTTAAATAGACGTGAATGATAGTGTATTTTATTTTTTCTTTGTATTTTTCTTAGTCGTATTACCCTCCAGGGTTGGCTATTCCCTCGGACTCAGCGATGGATCCCGCATTTACCGCCTCCATTTTGAAACTTCGGAATCGGGGACACAACTGGGGTGTGTGACCAGCACCTCGCCCAGGCGGCCTCACCTGCAAAGTGAACAGGGATCTTATGAGGGATGGGAAGATTGGGAGGAATAAGCAAGGAAGAGGGAATGAGGTGACCGTGGCCTTACGTTAGGTATCTTCCCGGCAATTGCCTGGAGACGAAGTGAGAAACCACGAAAACCACTTCGAGGATGGCTGAGGTGGGAATCGAACCCCCCTCTACTCATTTGGACCACCCGAGGCTGAGTAGACCCCGTTCCAATCCTCATACCACTTTTCAAATTTCGTGGCAGAGCAGGGAATCGAACCACGGACCTCTGGGGTGGCAGCTAATCACGCTGACCACTACACCACGGAGGCGAATATATATTATAATATTTGTATTATAATTCGTCAATTTCACTTATGGTTTTTAATTTAATGTTATTAATGTCATTTTTCAAGCCCTCGTACTGCAGCTCCTTCGCCAAGATTTTACTCGTATAAAATAATATCTTCCTTGTCACGTGAGCGACCCATGGTTTAACCCATAGACATTCACTTTATCTTTCCGTTTCTTTTATATACCGGTATTGACACCACAGAATTTCAACTACCGTAATATAGTTAAGTGAACTGTCCTTCATCCATTTTGCTGAACTATGATAAAATATTTGATGTAGTGTTATGGTGTGATGATTGCTTTTTATAACTGTGATAAAAGTTCAGTATTATAAAATATTTGGTAACATTTATTTGACAAATTTCTTGGTAGTGTAATACTGGCCTAACACAAATTACAAAACAACAACTGAAATTCACAGGCCTTAAGGCTTGGAACGCGCGCGTATTATGTTTCACAGGGCAACGTCACACGAGTTTCCCTGACCGAGCGCATTGTTCCCGTCGCTTGCTACGATACATTCTTCTCACATAACCACCTGATTAAATATCAATCGATATAAAAGCAATTACCAAAAGTAGATAAAATGTAGTTTTTCGTTTAGCCTCGCATTGCTATGAGCCTCATAACAAGTCATATTTCATACTGCTATGACCACCCAGGCCCGAGAAAAAGTTGTTTTACAAAATTCACAACAACTATTTAAAGAAACATCAGATCAGATTAAAACTTCATAAACGCGTTAAGAATAAGTTCCTTTAAGATGTATTAGAGTTTCTTACGATCCGATCAATACTTTTAACGTAATGATCCTTCAAAGTGAGCACTCCGTGAACTTGGTAAGAAAAACCGGTACTTTTTTGTTCAATCTGCTATAAAATTTTAACGAGATATAATGCAAATATTTACTCTATATCGTTAAACGACAAATAAAACAAGGAACATTTTGGTGTAGGTTGTTCTTATGTAAGACTAAGGGTAAAGGTTTTATTGACCTCTAAACTCGAGTATCTATACTTATGTCCCCGACAGTAATAAGGAAAGCCATTTCCATGGAATTACAACGGCTGGATTGACTCTATGAAACAATTATATGTGGATTAAAGTTTGACCCCATGGAGAAAAGGAACCCCAACTAACAGTACATAAGCCACTGGTACCACTTACCTGTCTCTTCATGAAGTCTGGTGAGGGAGTGGGAGTATGTTCAGTAACAGTGATGATGGGGTTTGGAGTCCCATGTGGCACATTTGCAGAGACATAACGACTGTGCTTGGTCCTCTCTGGATGGACTTCGCCAATGTACCTGCATTTCCCAGTCATCCATGAGATACAAAAATCACACATCAGCATTGAGTTACTATCTGTACATCAATGTCACACAGCAGCAACGTAGCCATGCAATTCTTTATCAGCAAATTAGAAAAATGCTTCTACAATACAAACACCAATAGTTCATCATCAATGTTTCACAATACCTCTCCCGTCCTTGTTATGTAGACAACACACCCAAAAATCTGAGAATAAGTTCCTATAAAATGAGTTAAAAACAGCCTAGTGATAAGGCAAAAAGTGGCCTATATTCATTAAACTATTTTCATCATATGAAATACCGTATGCTTACGAGATCAACTATTGTCTGTGTTTGTATGTGTCCTTCCCCCCAAATAATTTTTTATCCATTGAAGTGATGTTAATAAAATTTGGTTGTTAGTTCGAATTTGGGTCATCTTATAGAGCTTTTCAATTTTCACAAAAGCAAAATGGCGGTCACACAAATTTAAAATACCATATTTAAAATGGCTTTTCTGATGATCTAATCATCTGATAGCAGTGAAAACTGGGCAGAGCAAATCTTTACTGAAAGCTTAATGTATCAGTACCTAATGTTGTTCAATTGTTTTCAAAAGATCAAGATGGCAGCAGTGCAAAATAAAAAAAAACAAAAACAAATCGCATATCCTATTCAAGCAATTGAACTGAAAGTTTTTATAATGAACCAACATAATAATATTTATCCACTGGTGCAAAACTCTACAGCTTACATTTAAAACAATCTAACTTGGCAGTCACGAAAAATACTTCACCAGCATTCAATATCTCCGAAACTATTACAGCAATCAAACTTTCATTTTGCAAAGTCATAGAGAACTAATAAGTAGGTATATATGACTTTCAAAAACCTGATAAACACATAAACAACATGGTGGCCACGCAAATTTCAAATATTTAAATTGACTTTTCTGGTGATTAAATCCGAGAGCAGTGAAACTTGGCACAACAAATCTTAATTTAGAGCTAAATATATTGGCATCTAATGTTGTTCAATTGTTTGAAAAAATTCAAGATGTCAGAGTGCAAAACTTTAAAAATACATTTTTATTTCTTGTATCCTATTCAAGCATTTGAAGTGAAGCTTCGTCTAATCAACCACCATAATAATCATTATACCGGCCGCGGTGGCCGAATGTCTCGCAGGCATCGGGGGAACGTGGGTTCGAATCCCACCTCGGCCGTCCTGAAAATGTTTTTTGTGGTTTCCTATTTTCACTACCAGGCAAATGCCGGGACGGTTCCTTTCAATAGGTCTACGGCCGATTTCATTTCATAATCCCTTCCCTGACCTGACCTGTCCTGGAAAGAAAAATACAGTACATGGCCATTGGCTGCATTTATAAAATTATTATAATAATCATTATAAACCGGTACTGGCACTGAACTCTCTATGTTAATTTTTGTTTATTATAGAAGCCATGCATACTATTTTCCCCAATAATGAACTTTTGTGACTTATTGCAGAAGGATGCCATCACCATGGGAGGAGTCATCATAAACTGACACTGAAAATTTAGTATATGTTTTTTTTATTGTAGTGGTGGTGGTTGTTTTAAAGGTTAGAACATAGGACATCTGTCCTAAATTTTTATTATAATCCAGGTATCGTAAATTATATTACACACATGTTGAATTCTGAAAAGAGTCATCTCTTACGTACCTATGTTCCATTGAACCGGTCTTTGGGAAATTTGGTAAACCAGTTCTATGAATTAAATTCTCTGGTACAGATCGAAACATATGCTACAAGTAGAACAAAATTGGATCTGTTCTGCAAAAATTGTTTCCTAGAAACTTTTTATTATAAAGACGTGACCTCAATTTGAGGCTTATACAACAATTTTATTCACATCACCGAGACAGAACATTGAAAAGAGTTGGGAATATGGGAAGGATATGGTAATGACTTTTATTGATCTAGAAAAGGCCTATGATAGCATCCCTAGAACAAAAGTTTGGGAAAGCTTAACAAATAGGGGGATAGGCAAGGAACTGAGAGACATGATAAAAGGAATGTGCATGGATTGCTACAGTAGTGTGAAGACTAGAGTCGAGACATCAGAATGGTTTAAAATTGACACTGGACTAAAGCAAGGATGTGTGTTGTCACCATTATTGTTCGTAATGGTGATGGATGACATCATGAAGTCAGCAATGAAAGAATATAGTAGGGCAAAGATGAAGGTAATGTTGTTTGCAGATGACGACGTGATCTGGGGCGAGGATGAGATGGAGGTACAAGAACAGTTAGACTTAATAAATGAAAAGATTGAGCAATGGGGATTGAAGATAAATGTGGAGAAGAGTAAAACAGTGGTGATGAGTAGAGATAAGAAAGAAGGAAAAGGAGTAATCAAAGTAGGAGATAAGGAATTGGAAGTAGTGGAACACTTCAAATACTTGGGAAGTGAACTGACTGAAGATGGAAGACTAGATTTGGAAATTAGCAGAAGAATACAACTCGGGAGTGCTTTCTACCAACAGGTACAGGGACTAGTATGGAACAAGGATATACCAATTAAGGCTAAAGAAGTTTTGTACAAAGCATATTATGTTCCTATGATGACGTATGCAGCAGAAACTTGGACAATGACTAAGAGGGATGAGAGCAGAGTACAGGCAGCTGAGATGAGATTCCTGAGAAATATGGTCCAGAAAACGAGGAGGGACAGAGTGAGAAATGAAGATATACGGAAAGAACTGGGAGTACAGATTCTAAATGACAAACTGGAGCAAAACAGATTCAGATGGTTTGGACATGTCAAACGGATGAATGAAGTAAGGCTACCAAGACGAGCACTGGAACGACGGATGACAGGGAAGAGAGGACGAGGAAGACCAAGAATGCGTTGGATGGACTCGGTGGAGAATAGTATTAGAAAACGGAACCTGGATTGGAACGCTGTGTCGGAAGAGGAATGGTGGAACGACAGAACAAAGTGGAGAGGAACCATATTTGCCCCCACCCAGTGTCAACTGGAAAAGGGGAAATGAAGATGATGATGATTACATAACTGCTTTTAGGCATGGAATTATATTCAAAAAATATTTTAAGAGTATTTAAAAAAAATAACCTTTTATAACATTTTATACATTTTAAATTTTATTATTTTTAATAATAATAATAATTATTATTATTATTATTATTATTATTTTTAATCATTGTAACTTATGACAAATTACATTGTCTCTCAACTTATATTATGTTGCAAATAATGTTTTGTTTTTTTAATATAAGATACAGTATAACAATTTATGTGTAAGAGATTGCTACATTGTAGCTGAAGAAGGTCAAACAAACCGAAACATGTACTAGGCCTACTAACAGTGTATAATTGTATAAAATAAATTCTAGTGAAAAGTGGAAAAAATTGAATATAATAAATCTTTAGTGTTGTTTATTCATGTATTATTGATAGTGCCCTCATCATGTGCCTTTGAACAGATGTTTTTCAGTGTTGGAGGTATGTCAGTGTGATTAATCTTGAACAACCATTTTGCTATCTTAAAATATTACTTTCGGATGTTGAGTTTTCAGCTTTTTGTTGCCCTATTCCTTATCACAATGTAGGTCATGTACAAAAAATACATTTAGTCCCTTACATTGAAAGTCTATTTAGCCCATGGGAGAGTTTTCAGATAGAAAGGACCAGTAGAATATATGTAAATTGGCTAATGTTAGTTATCCACAGAACTTGTTGGTGTTATATTAAAAAAAAAAAAAAAAAAGGACAAAGATTTTTCAATTAGCCTTCATACATAAATGCACTTATTCCCTTTCTATAAGTTAAAAATGTTTTTGAACGAAGTCCTTTGTAGATATGTGTCATTTGATCCACAGGATGAGTTCATAACAACAGTACTGTAAATATCTCTCGAACCAATATAAACATTTCGCAAACTGTTCAAGATGGCAATATCTCCCAAACCGTTGAGATAAACATCTCCTTAACTGTTGAAGATGTCAATATCACACAGATCGCCTGAGATTATCTCCTGAACCGTTAAAGATGTCAAAATCTCTCGAACTACTGAAGATGTCAGTATCTCCTGAACTGTTGAAGATGGCAACATCTCCCAAACCGTTGAAGATGTCAGTGTGTCCCAAACCGTTAATGATATCAACATCTCCCAAACCATTGAAGATGACATCTTGCGAACAGTTGAAGATGTCAGTTTCTCCCTGCGAATTGGTAGGCTCCATCCCAGATGGTTCGTGAGTTAGATCAAGAGACATGATAGCATCCAAGACTGTGTATCATATGCTAAAAGCCTGCTTTAGCATGGATTAAAAAAAGCATCACAATGGGTTCTGCACCGTATGACAAAATTGCAGAAATGATGATACAATGCTGCACAGATCTACTTGAAATGCTATGAATGTGAAGAGGATGTTTTCCTATCCTGTGTCAGAATGATGGATGGGACATGGGATCAATCGTACAAGCCCATGCTAAAATGCCATTCAATGCATACAATACCCCAAGGACAGACTGAATTTGCAGTATTAAAGAGAATTTTTAGAACATCACCTGTGACCGGCATTGTGGTATGCCTTCTGGATACCACCTCCCCTGTTGTGGAACTGGAGGCTGATCTCAATAGAGCTGGGAAAGGCTGTATCATTCTCCGCACTCCCCAACTTAAGTCACTGTGATTTTGATTTGATATCGAAGATGAAGAAACCGGTTCATGGGATCTACTTCTGGACTGTCTTTGAAGTTCTGCAAGCGATATACCGCTCAATTTGCACCATCTAAGTAATGGGTGCTGCTACACTATGCAAGGGACTACTTTGAGATTTTGATAGAATAGATGTTTCATATAGGTATCTCTTTTGTATTGGTTGTAATTTATAGTTGTCGCTAATTAACAAGCCGTCCCCATGGTGTTGGGGTAGTGCCCCTGCCTCTCACCTGGAGGCCCCGGGTTCGATTCCCGGCTCCGTCAAGTATTTTAGAAACTGACGTGAGGGCTGGAACGGGATGCACTCAGCTTCGTGAGGACAATTGAGTAGCTGTCTGACAGTGAGGCAGCGCCCTGGTCACGAAAACCAAGATTAACGGCCAAGGGGACCCAATGTGCTGACCAAAGTGCAGGCTGGGCAGTGGTCACTTGGTAGGCCTGGGTATTTTCTACCACTTGCTAAATGGTATTTAGCAACCAAAATTGTGTATTTGTTTCGCAGTAAATAATGCTCCAATACAAGAAGGAAAGCTTATCCTTCCAGAATCGAACAGAAACATAACTGATTTGCATCATTCCTATGGTTTGTCATAGTCCAAGGCTGTCATAACTGATGAATGTTTCAGAAGCTTATAAGAAAACTAGAGTTCAGTTTGAAGACTTTTAAATGATTTCAAATAACTCTTCACAGCCTAATAACGGTATCCCAAAATTGTAGCATGGATTATAAATGTCGCAAAAGGTTTCATTACACTAATACACTATATTTGCATTAACGACCAAACACCCATTCGAAATTTGCTCAACTGCTATGGTGTCAGCACCTACTAGTACACCTTGTGCTGTAGTGGTTAGCATTGTTGGATACAATCCTGGAGACCTGAGATCGATTCCTGGCTCTACCAAGAAATGTAACTATAGTTTGAAGTGCTGGAACGGTATCGTTGACATGCAAGTCACCCAAGTGGTTGAAACGTTTGGCTTAGGCTGGGATGCCAAGTGAAACGGTATTTACTTTGCTCCACGTTGAGCGTACAAATGAAACGTTTTGCTAGCCCCTAACTGTTGGGTGAGAAATGTAACTGTTTACATTTGCCTAAGCTATGTTGTTTTAATGGGCGCCAAGACCTCAACGCAATGTTGAAATCTAAATTTGTATTTAACAACGTCTAGCTCTGGCAGAACACATTCAAGACTCTATTCACTCAGATCGTGGTATGATTTGATCATTAACCCAACAAACAATTGTATCAGGAGAAGGAATTGGTCTATATCTAATGCTACCTACTGAAAGCAAAGATTGCATTGTAAAAGAAATGAATTTATTATATAAAACAAGTATAGCAAAATTAATAATAATAATAAGTTTAAAATTTAAATTGGAGCGTTGCGATTTTAATATTACCGATAGAAAATTACGTGAAAACGGAGTCTGATAAATTATTGATTTTACTCTTATTCCCAAGCTATGAAGTTACTGAAATATGAAATATAAAACCAAGAGAAATGAGAGATTGCGTATTTCTGCGTCATTAGCGCTTACCACTGGAAATGCCCGAAGCCTTTCCCTCGTACTGGATGATGCTGTGAGCTTCCCACAGTCTCCCGGATGTCGTCATCTTCGTCGATGTTTGATGAGATTCTGGTAGATTAGATAATTCTATGGTCCGTACATCGAACCCAAACACTCGTGCAACCACACTGGTTAAGTTTTACTAAAGTTAGTCCTCCGATCCACGGAACATCGGAGCGACTCCCGCGTGCATCCGTACTCGTTAAGTTCTACACAGTGTACCCGATACCTATTTTAGGCTATCGGCTACGCCAGCTGACATTAAGCTGTAGTTGAGGTTTTGGAAAGCAAGCAGACAAGATAGCGCATCGATCGCGTCAAGAAGAAAGCCAAGATGACGTAGGAGGTCAAGAATCAAGGAGGCATTGAAATCTGTAAGAAGATAGAATTATGAATAAAGATGTGAAGCTTTATTGAAATATATATGGGATTATAATAAGTTAAAACAACTTAGAAGAGTATATATGACATGCATTATATGTGGAAATAATTTTATGGAAATAAGTTATTGTATAATAGAACAGCCGAGAGGATTCGGGTTCGAGACTATCTTCGTGACGTAGGAGCACCGTGGTGGGGAGAATTAGCCACGTGCCGCACGGAGCTCATAAGCTGGAACACAGCGCTGAGCAGTTCAGTTGAGCTCTATGAGAGGAGCAGTACAGAGCAGCTCTATCGCACAGCGAGACGGGCATTGAAGGTCACGCAACACACGTAAACCGTCACGGCAAGTGTAGGCGACATTTCTCGCATCACCGAGCAACAGAGGCCGCGCGGGTCGTTGATACAGGCGACCTAGCCGAGAAGACAATTATAGATAGCCGGGGTATTTCAAAACCACACTGATCGCATATGAAGACTTTGTTTCAAGCTTCATTTCGACGTTGTTCGAACACAGGCTTTCACATACAACCTTATAACCATGCTGTTATATAATACATTCAAACGACTTTTTACTATTTCAAGTAAACTGAATGTTTAGCATAGGCTCTGATGAACATTACAGCGTGCATTTATAAGATTTTTATCTTATACAATTTTCATGGATTACATATTACAGACAGATACAGGGTGTATCGTAATCTTGAACACTATCTAGTAAAATTTTTATTTTACTCAAGTCGAACTTTGCAGTAAGTTGAGAGAGGACTTACAATTCTCAAACTGAACATTTATCGGAACAGTGGCGTATATTAGAAGAAGAGTAGGGGGTCCGCTGTTTCCATGAACTTTTCGAGAAGGAGTTGGACGATATCCGCTATGGGTAATCCGAGGTTCAACATGATCGAGTAAACGTGAATAGAGACAAGATGGCACCACAGAGCGATGGATTCGGTTCCTGACGAGAGGAGTCCAACAGCTGATTCGCTTGGGATTTCGAAGGAAAGCGTCATTTCATGGATGAAATGATATTCACGCCGATCTTACGAGAAATCTTTAGGTAGGGAAAATCGACGATCTTGGAAATTATATTACAACTGATAATGAAAGGTATTGTAAGAGTTCTATCTACCTGATACGATTATTTTCATGAATACTGGGCACAAATGTATATTTTTCTAATAGGAGTGATTTGATTATTAAGACATGGTTTGAATTTATATACTTCGAATTTGCTAGAATATGGAGTGACCATATGATATGGCAGGCATCATTATTCGATATTCTCACCGTTGTTTGGCTTTATTAAGAAGATGTTTGGTCTTATAGACATTTTTCCAGCTAGGATATTTTTCATGGATAGTTTTTTTTGAGTAACGAGTATTTCGAACTCGTGATCTGCAATTGATTATCAGAAACTACTTCGTCAGTTCATTGCATACTAGCGAGTGTGTATTATTCATCAGTAGGGATTTTTTTTCCATTGGATTGTTTGGAGATATTAAGAAGTTATTCACTTTAGTGAATGAACGTCGCTTTTATATGACAACTAGAAACTTGTTGATTCCTTTCTGGTACATTCACTCATATAGCCTACGAGGTGGGGTCCTTCGTATTTATACGATTGTATGGTGGCTACTCACCTTACCCACCGTTTAGGGAACTATCATCCAAGTCGACGGGGCGAGGTCCTTCGTATTTATACGATTGCACGGTGGTTACACATCTTACTCGCCATTGAGGAACTCATTTTATCATCCGAATGTACACGAGATGTAAGTGAATTAAACAAGGAACTACTAGTCACATATCAGTCGAAATTTTGTTAAATAAAGTAACGATAAATGTCAACAGGATTGCATTTAGTAATTCTAGTTTGCCAATCCAATATTTTGTTGCTATACTCTTTTGAGAGTAATTTCAGTTTAACAGCTATTACAGCTGATGCTTTGATGATTTTTTATAATTGTGTTTGATACCTTTGAGAAGGATTTAAAGTAATTTAATCTTGTAAGATTAATCATTAATGGTCATAATTATTTTAAGGCAGATCAGTATTGCAGATTTTGATGTGAGAGATTATAGCACATTGGTGTTTTTCTACGATGTGAATTATGAAACTTGTGAAAAAGAATTTATGCTATTTGAAAGCAAATATTAAATTACTGAAGTAATATTTTTCCAATTGTTTAAGAAGTTGTCTAGATATGATCAGAGTAATTACAGTCATTGGAGATTATGTGCGTTAATAATTTGAAGCCATTTATATATTTTTGTAGATCATGCAACGTGGTTAAATGAAGTTTGTGATAGGCATTTTGTGGAATTTGCCATTTGATAGTTGCAACGTTGATAATGTATTTTGAAGCGGACATGAGGTCGTTGTACCCAGTCTAGCGTATTTGTTGAGATTCATGCTGTATGTGCTGAATATTTATGGAGTTTTTGTAGCAATTCTTATATTCAAATGTGATATTTGGAATATTGAAGAAATATAATGTCGTTGTGGATAGTTAGATCCAACGTGATGTCGTGGAGACAATAATATTTTTGGCATGATAATCAAATACGAGATATAACTTGGAAGTAATAAAACTGTAAGACAACGTTCTATAAACCTTATTAAACAATTTGTTAGGAAATTAAACAAGTAAATGAAGTTGATAATACAAGATTTTCTGAAAATAATAATTAATGAAATAATAATCTGAGATTTAAGCATATTAACGATCTGACCAAATGAAATAAAAATCAGAATGACTAGATGAAATAATAAACTAAATAATCAGATGATTGAAATTTAAATAAGTTGATAAATTAAATTTTGAAATAAATCGATGAATTAAATAAGTGGATGAATTAAAGATTGAATTAATTAAACTGATTGAAATGAATTATTAGACGATTGTAATGATGATGAATAACTGAATTAGAAGGTGATGATTAATTAAAGAAGCTGATGATTAATGAATTTATATGCAATTAAATAAATTTAATTGAGAGATGATTCGAAGGAATTGCAACTTAAAATGTGAATTTAAATGATGTAATGGTGATGAATTAACGATTCTGACAGGAATATTTGGAATTTTGAAGTAAGAATTAATGTGAGAAATATTTAATTTTGATAATAATGATGAGGATGACCAATGAGAATTTGAATTTTCTGTAATTCACAGATAAGAGATTAATGACGATGTAAATAATGTAAATTAATTATTCAATGTTTAGGAACATTTGATTAACATGTTCTACGTTCAAATTATACCATGCAAACCATAATTTATGTGATATTTAACATGAGTGATTATTATATGTGTATGTTTAGGCAGATTAGTAACTTAATTAAATCCACATTGATGTTAAATTAAAGAGAATTAGGTCTCAGGTTTCACAAATGTCAGTGACGAAAGACATAGTGCGACAGTGATCCTGAGAACCCAAGAGAACTTTATACATTTTCTTGTTATGTGGATTGAAATAATTTTGCATTAGAAAGGAGATGGTTCGATTTTTGGACAATGACAATTTAACTTTGCATTCGACCATACTCTTAGGTAGGATTTATATTTAAAATGTCTGTCTGACTATCAAAGTAAAATAAATTTGTTTTTATCTTAGTTGTGATCTGATGATGGTGTGATGTTCCTTTTTCTTTCCTTGTCTTGAGTAAGGCTTATCCGGAAAGGAAGTGGTTTTGCTAGGAATTCAGTTGATGGCGCCCATTTATATTTGAATTATTTTTATTAACTTAAGCCCGTAACGACCCTAGAGATACTTTGTCTCGTGAAACCCACTGCTTTTTCACGAACTCAGCTGAATTTCCGACACATTCCTTATTTGACTAGAGGTTCATTTAACTCCGCTCTGTCCTGGAACTCCAGGGATGTGATGTTATAGCAGATGGGTCATCGCATCCCCAGGACGAACGGGTACAACAGATAGTCCTCGTTTCACGGCGCGTCGAACGATATATGCATCCGTCGCATCCCCACTCTAGTCCAGACTTCCCGCTTACGTGGTCTCCACTGATTGGCTGAGCACGCCGCTACTTCCCCTCCTCAGGTTCATTACACACGGCGCGCGAGAGGGAGAAGTCGTTTTCCGTTCCATATATTCGCCTTTCTTGACGCTGCAACTCCGCTTGCGTAATACTTCCCGACAAGATTAAGCGTGTACTTGAATTTCCAGTGACTCATGTCTCTCAAATACCCTAACTGACAAAACTCCGTAAAATTCCGTAATCAGATAATTTTCTATGATATCGTCGTTCGTAATAATTTGCATGATAGCGTTTTCTAAGACATAGAAAACCTAACTGAATGCTAATAATTTTTATAAAATGCTCCGAAAATACCTTAATAATAACTATAATAAATTAATAATAATAATAAATTAACATGAAAAATTCTCTTGGCTGAACAATTTGCCGCGTAAATAAATATAGAATGGCTCCCTACTGACTTATGCCAGTTGCATAAAAACCCCTCGAAAAACACGTTACATATTGAGCACCAAGCCAGTGGGCTACATGAGCTTACTTTACACCTACTTTCCTAGCAAGACTTTCCACTCAGATTTGGTAAATGTCTGATGGTATTTTCTACTACCGTATTTGTCCTACAACATGGCAAACAGTTCTATAGCCAATTTCTGGTAAAGCAGTCAGGCTGTAAACCAACACTGGAACTCATCCCAAATATGCTTAGTTGGGTTTAGATAGACACTTGGGGCTGGCCATATGATTCATTCATTCACATTTCATCAAACCAGTTGGTTTTGGACTTTGCTTTATCAGCGCATGCATTATCATGTTAAAAATGTAAAGGCATTCATAGTTAGAGGAATGTAAGACCAGTGGAGCAAGACTAAACTATGAGAAACAGGCTCACATAGTTTCCCCTTGACCAAATTTCACAGTATAAACAACACACTCTGGTTAGTAAGGCTCACCTGGCATTTGCCAGATTCATACAGTACATGCCCATCGGAATGTCTCATGGGTGACGTGTACTGTGCCACTGTCATTGGCGGCAAATATTCATTTTAGTGATCGTTGGTTTCTAACGAATTCTTGACAGTTTGACTACACCCCACGTTTAAGGCATTGAAGGTCTATCTGTCAATTGCTTTGGCTTCCCAGGTTCCCTGGTGTTTCCATTTCATCACCACATCACTCACTGTTTAACGTAGTATCTGAAACTAGCCATAAATCTCGCGGATGGAATGACCAACGTGGTGGACACCAATAATTATGCTGCACTCAGCTCTAGTCGAATGTCTATTCTAATCACTTTAGCTGGTGAATATTTCTACCAAGTGCTCATGGTCTTACATAGGTTCACAACATGCTTCACTGATGTATAGGGTCGATTCACTTTCCTTTCAAGGCAGTGTCCAGTCATTAATGGTAATATGGTGTAAATTCTAGGTTTATTTTATGTTAGCAACTTAAATACACAGTTATAGAAAGAGACTTACAAGAACAATAATGCTCAGGTTAGTTGGGAATACTTTAAAATGTCCTTGTTATGGAAATGAGAACTACAGTAACAGTCCCTCCAAATTGCCCTTGTAAAGGACCAATATTCTTATGTCAACAAATGACATGTCTGGAGATTACTTAAAGTAGAAACAACCCTTGTGAATACTTCAACTAAACCGAGAATACAATGATAGATTCCTGTAATACAATATTTTGACTCCAGAAATGATTGATTATGAGTAAACTCTAATGATGACCACAATATTCAAATTGCATGCCTCCTTAAAAGCTATCTTGAATGGATACAAGTAATAAGGTAGTTCAATCAAGGCGATAATAATACAGGTTGTGCATACAAATACATTAAATGCATTAGAAGATACTGTAGATTATAAGCTTTACATTATCTTTAGTTGCTCAAAACCTAAGGATAAAATGCAGAAATATCCAATGTTGTGCTCAAACACATCCAGTTTCTATTAAGTTACTCTGTTTCTCATTCCAGAAATAAGACCATACAGGTAATATTCGTTATACGGTACTTTGTTAAGAAAACTATTATACTTGTGATATACAGAAAAACAAGAGCCAAGCATTACTGTGGGGGAGAGGTGTTAAGCATTGTGAAGCAAACAGCAATACCACATGCCAGTTACAAACACAAAGCAAAGGCTACTCAATGAAATTTATAAATCTTTACCATATTTACAACAGTGCTTTCTAATGTATATGTCAATCTAATTCCTTATCAAAAACACAGGTTAGTTCATTCCAGCCTTTCACCTCAAAATCTCTTAATCTCTAGATGATATTGATGATCTATTTCCAGCCAGATGAGGGGTTCACAAAATAGCATGCAGCAATCACTGATATTAAACATGGTTATTCATTATAGCTTGACTCTCTAAAGGAATTCTCTGCTAAGTGAAGAAATGGAGAATTGTGGTTTCCAAGGTGTCAAATGAAATATAAGCTCACCAAGACTCCGTTCATAAATTTTCACGTGTCCAACATGTATGACACGGTAGGTATGCTGGCGATAATATATTTCTGATTGTACATTGGGCAGCATATACTATCTATCTTTGCAACTGCATTTTTTATGTGGCTGTTGTTCAGTGAAGGCATCAAGAAGTGAAGGGAATGGGCACATTCTTTCTTAATGAATCACCAAAGAAAAATCAGCAGGAGTCAGATCCCATGATCTTTGGAGATAAAGACGACCATCATGTGACCACATATGAATGATAATTCACCACAATGTTGGATAAAGAGCACATCCAATAGTGATTGGATCTTTCTCCACTGGCCCTTTAAAGATCACCAGATCTGAGACCTGCAGATATTTTCTTTGTTGGTGTATAAAATTGAGGGATGATGTATTTGTTTCTTCACTAGTTGCTTACTTCACCAAATCACATCACCTAGTCACCAATATAACAGCAATTGACAGTAACACGTGAAACATCTGGCCAAAAAATTAAATACCATCTGAATGATTCCACATTGTTCAAGTATACACAAAACATGGTGATTAAGTTATTATTTTTCATGTAACACCTGAGAAACCACCACCACCCATTTCTTCACTGAGTTACAAATTTATTGAGTGACCAAGAATCATGAATAATCCTGTAGGCCTACAGTGACTTCTGTCACAAGGATAGTAGTTCTTTGTTAGGCAAATCGAATGTTGAGATTACAGTATTTTGAAAGTCAGATCAATACTTCTTGGGAAAAAAAGACACAACTTTCATACAATCTGTTGTGGCCATATCAGGCTGTGATAACTTCCAGTTAGGAGGTATGTTCCTACAGGAATCTCACAACTACTGCAGGTACATTGCTGCTGTGGAAACATAGAAGTTGTAGAGTTGGGAACCTTCAGTTGCATACTAGCATCAGCATCGCATCCTTTGTTAGTCATGCACTTTGCTGGATATACAGATTATATAAGGATGAAGTCTGGGACATTTCATTGTTGAGCCGTGGTGTTGTTTGAACATTCTACTTAATTGAGCTGAAATGTTATAGGTTTGAGTCCCCCACAATCCAATATGTTTCTTCACAGAACGTTCTATGCTTACATTGAGAGAATGACAGGAATAGAGTCAAAGTAAGCTGAATAACCCAATTTATTGCACCTCTTACGGCTAACACATACCGTATACAGTACTCTGTAAAATGCCTAACTACACACAGGCTTCAAGAGTGTATGTTCTGGCTCTCATCCAGTATGGGAGTTTAAAGACTTGTGAAGGTGCAGTCATATGGGGTGTTGAGAGACAGTGGAAACTGGTTTGACAAGTGTTTCTACTATGCAGGAGGACAACACATTGATTACTATCTATTGTATCAGTATCTGTCTAACTAAGAAATGCTACCAATATTCCTGGCTGCTTGAGAATAGTGCGTAACTGATGTCGACCATGGTGCTCATTGGACTCCTAACAAAGATCCTCTCTCGAATGACAAGAGGCCTTATCTGTATGCATATGCTGAGTAGAGTGTGACTGGAATCATATTTTCAGATGGGTCCACATTCAGCACAGTCAATAATGGAACAGTGATTGTCTACAGGCCATTGGTAGCCCAACATTGATCGAAGTAAGTGGAGCAGCATTCTCTATTTGGCCACATCTCTGTCTCATGTTGAAAGTAGGTTATGTTGGATGGGACAGACAAAAGACATACCTAGGCTCGAATGGGAGCATCCAAATGAAAACATGTGGATACTTTATGGTTCTCCAAGGGAGTAGAGCTGTGCAGTCATTCAGAACATTATTTTACACTATGTTTCAGAATTTTCTTCCTTGGTGTGTAAACACACATATTACTGTACAATTCCTCTGTACGAGCCTATGGCTCTTTGGAATTAATTGAATAAAATATCTATCAACTATTTATATTATTATTGTTACTTTTAAGGAATGGACCCATGAAGGCTTTATTTATTTTAGATCTTGGTAATATTTATAGCATTGCATTTTCAACTGACAGGATGAATTACTATAGTCCCATTGGCAATAACGAAAGTTGTGTACAAATTTATTATCATTAGTTCCTATGAATGTTATTTAACTACCATAGTGAATTTTAAAGGTTATTTCTTAAACATGAATCATTAAAATTACAGTTATTTTAATTCAAGCAAGGTATTTCTATTATTGTTAGAAATAGGTAGCCATTACTGTAAAAGAGTAGATCTAGTAAAATTGTTGATGGCAGCCTATACCACTGCTCCTAATAGATCACAATTGCTTCTTTTCAAAATTCTTGTTTAACTGGACTGTGTGTGCAGGCATAAGGTGAAGTAAGGAGTTTCTGGTTCAGTTCAAATCCCATAGATGAGCATATTTTCAACAATGACAAGGTCACGCTCATACAGAAATAAACCCAGATGCTTGTGTTTGCTTTGCACTCGATTACTGATGGGAGAAAACGGCAGAAAAGATCAAGGGAAAGAAAGTTCACAACTAGCAATGACCAATAGAACGCAATGTAGCAAGAATTAAATTGATGGATAAGCATATCTAGTTTTTATAGAGCCCTCCACAATATGGTACCGTACTGCAATAATATCCTCAGAAAGAGAGAGGAGGAGAACCTTCTTGTTACTTATGAGTTACTCCAGATAAAATGTGACATTTCATGCCAATTTCAAATACACTTCTTATTACACAGCTAGAGAGTTGTATTGAAATACAGAAGACAAATGCATGAGATTGTACCTTTAATGACATTGGATGAGGTAGATTGGAACATGATTAAATATCCCTCAACAGGTTACTGCTTTCTTGTGATCAAATTTCCAGTTGCAGAGTTGAGAGTTTTGACAAGCAGTGAACTGAGTATCTTCTTAGGTTGAAAAGAACATTTTGTTTTTTTGTTTGTTCACCTTGTGATATAGAGGTCCAGGTCTAATTCCGAGCTCTGCCAAGAAATTTTAATTCTGGTTTGAGGGCGAGAATGGGGTTTCCTCACCTGATTCCAACCTCAGCCAGTGGTCCCCCCCCATTTCTACCCCAAGAAAATGCTAGGATGGTACCTAAATTAAGGCCACAGCCACCCCGTACCCAAATTCCATCCCCAATTACAAATACATACACTAGTACAGCCATAATAATGATACAGGTTATCCGACAGATTCCAGTACAAGGACTACATAATCATGACTTTGCAAAGCCCCTAAAAATGAATCAACAACACATTTTAAGGATTTTTTTTTTGTCATTTGAATTTTTGGAATAGCATTTACTATGTGTGTTTGAGTCTTCAGTCTATTGACTGGTTTGATGCAGCCCTCCATGCTTCCCTGTCCTGAGCTAATCGTTTCATCTCTACATTATGTCTTGTTCTTATTAATGTCCCATGTGTTACTACAAATTAAAAATGTTGTTAACTTAAAAGATTCTTCTTTTGTTTTTTGGGACTTATTATTTTCCTCTTAGAATGTCGGTTGACGCATAGCATTTAAACACGTACCGTATATAAACAAAAAGAATAATAAAATGTCTCTTCTGTTACTCTCATGTTCCGTTTGTTACCCTGGCTTTAGCAATTGCAGTGTTCTTCTAAACTGAATGCTAGACAGTATTAGCTAAAATATGATAAGAAACCTAAGTACAAAACTAACTCCTGACATAGGCAGAAGAATATTACCGAGCTGGAAAATATTCTTACTGATGATTTGGCAAGAGCTGGAAGCTATTTTAATGAATGGAGACTTCAACCAAGTGCAATGAAAACTGAGGTATCCTGTTAACGGAATGGCTGAGTCAGTACTACAAGTACCATTCAAAGGTTCAATTTTTAGGAAAAATAAATATCCAAAGTATCTAGGAATAATCCTGGACCACATGCTGTCATTCAACAAACACCTTCAAAACACAGCTGCCAAAATTAGAAGCCGTAACAACATCTTACAGAAACTATGTGGTACAACTTGGGGTGATTCTGCAGCAGCATTGATATGTTCTGCTTTAGGCTTAGTCTTCTCTGTGACTGAATATTGTGCTCCAGTTTGGTTGAACGGCCCTCACGTACAATTAATCAATACCCAGCTCGATACCACCATGAGACTTGATTACTGGCCTAATCAAACCTACGCCAACCTTCTGGCTTCCAATCCTCAGCAACATAATGCCACCACATCCACTCAGAAACTTTGCTCTGATTCGGGAGTATTAGAAAATCGTAGGGAACCTGGTACTGCCTATTCATTATGACATCCCTGATCTCTGTAGGAACCAGCTGAAATCAAGACATCCACCAATCACTTACGCTCAGAATCTCATGAAGAACCATTTTGACCAGAATGCTCAGTGTCAGCTCTCAAGTCTCATCCATTCTTAATAACAAAACCCTGTACTTGGTTTTGATTTACCCAGGAAAACATGGACTGCTCTGAATAGGATTCGGACCAACTATGGTATCTGTGTTGAATCCCACTTCAAGTGGGGTAAATACCTTCCCCTCAGTGTGACTGTGATTCTCCCTCACAAACTATTAAACACATTGTGTTTGGATGTAAGAAGAGGAAATATCAAGGGGCCATGTCTGGTTTCCTGTTGGCAACCTCTGCAATTGTACAATGGATTGACTCATTAGACCTGACGCTATAATCCTAACTTGTTATGTAAACATGTTTATATAGACCACACGATAAATAAATCGATAACTGCTGATATGCTTATTTTATTTCATTTTAATTTTTAGATCAAAAATAGAAAATAATTTATGTAAATCATAATTGCACAATTAAGCAATATAAAACAAATTATAATGTACTGTATACAGTAAACAATGTTACATTTCTTTATTTTTAATTCTTAATGGTTCCTTTATTTTAAGGCTACTAATTTGACAAAGCTTAACATACAGTGTAACACATGTAATACAGTATATAATTAGAATAAAGAAGTTTAAACAGAAATGAACTTTGGATATACAATTTGTAAAATACAGTAGATAACAAACACATAAGTGACAGTTATAATACATGAAATCTAAAAATCTAAAGAACTGAGAATGTCTATGAAGGAGTCCAAGCACAAAATGTAAGTACTAAACAAGGAGTATAGACTACATAAAAGCTGCAGAGGTGGTTCCACAAGATGGCTACAGATCCCTTAATAGTGGATGTGGCAACATTCATTATCACTGTTTTAGAGACCCCAAGGGCATGACACATATTCACAAATTGAGAAGTTATTGCTCCACAGGCTACATTCATCAGCCCAACAACCTCAATTTCCTCATGCTCATACTTTTCTTCGTGATGACGGTCACATTGCTTCCCGCATTCCTCGTTCGGAGAGTGGTGCGTCTTCGCGGAGCATAGTTTGGGGTGAAATCCGTGCTCAGCTAATCTGGTCGTTATGTGTCTTAATTCGTAGTTGGCTTCTTTCCACTTGTCGGTGGTCGTCGCGCGACGTCTGTGCTGTAAAAGTCCAGTCAAATTTCTGTTTTCTTTCTGTGATGTTCGAGAAAAGATAAGTAATGTTTAATTCAATTGCATATTTTGTGCTCTTTTCTTCTAGATAATGAGGGGGTGTTGGTTCATAGATGGCTTTCTTCTCCAGACCGACATCATGTAGTTGGATACAGCTGACTTCAAAATGGACCTTGAATCAAAGATGCAGCCTCTCTTTGATCCAGCCTTGTAGGCAATGATGTGCTTCCTTGAGTGACATATCCAATTTCCTGAAGTGCTTTAGCTGACATATGACAGATGGTGTGGTGTTTTACATTACGGAGAGCTTCTCTGTGTGAGCAGGAATCAAGAACATGGGGTTAGGTTTCAACCTCGCTGCAGCAACACAACAGTGATTTCTGTCCTGGCGCTAATTGTACTTCATATGACGCCAATAGGAAATGTGTGTCATAATAAGACATTGCTTATGATGTTACAAAAGTAAATGCTTTAGGCATTTTAGATTTGTGTATGTTTGTCCCCTGAACAGAATAAATTATATTTCTGACAAAGCTGTAAAGTTACCGTACTAGAGAAGTCTATTTTGAGGAAACCAGCCTTGTGTGGTTTTTTTTAACTATCATGAGATAAAAACTATTTATGGAATTTGTAGGAATGCAATTTAGTATTTCTTGTGAATTATGAGTAATAATATTAAGCAATAGGCTACATATAGATAATGAGGGGTTTTGGGGTTAATAGATGGCTTTCTTCTCTTGACCAACAACATGTAGAGGCATGTAGAGATTTCTTTGATCTCCTTCACAACCTCATAAGGCACACACTAGCAAATTTTAATAAGTTATGAATCGTTCAATACATACAGAGCCATACTACAAATATTACAAATTCATCTGTCAAATTACTATTGCAAAGATAAATAAATATATTCCTCTCTGCTGGAACAGATTAGATTTTAATTTGCTTATAATTTATAGATTACATCAGATTATTTGAGATGTGTCAATACCTACCATTAGTGTGCTATGGTCAAAATATGGTTATTTAAACAATATTTTAAGCTGTTGTTTCATTATTTAGCCCATGTATTAAGGTAATGTGTGAGTGAATTTAATAATTTTAACTACTGCAATACGCCATCAAAACTATAATCATAAACATCAATGACTTTTTATGCTCATTCCTGAAGCTCACGAGACAATTAGAATTACACACATCAACTATCCAACAACTATTGACTACAACAAGCCAGGGATTAGGTACACAAGATAACATCTGTTGTGGCGAGTGCAAGATCTCGGGATGGTTATGTGATCACATGCTGCACCATAAGAGCACTTACATTTCCAACTTATTGATATATTTCTCCCAGAAATTAGAGTTAAAGGTTCAATGATACCAGAATATACAAAGGAGCTTTAAAAATAATGTGACAAGAACTTTTGTGAGTTACATATTCTCCTTCGTATTTGAATGCTCCACCAGGATCGAAGTAGGACATCATCGCTTTGGCTCGCAGACAGTAGATAGTGAACATGTTGTGTCAGATCCTGTCAGTACCAATTGAAAGATGGCTGAGCACACGGAGGCATATAAAATATAGAAGTGCGTAACTTAGTGATCCAGTTTCTGCATCAGTGGAAATTCATCAGCAACTTGTTGAAGAAGAAGGAAGGAATATTATAGTTTAACGTGACCGTTGATCTCGCCATCATAAGCCACGGGGCAACTTGTTGAGGTGTATAATGCAGATGTTATGTCATGGTAACAGGTTTTGCACTGATGGAGTCAGTTTGATAACAGCTGGATGAATGTGCAAGATGAGCAATGATCTGGTCAGCCAGGCATATATCATTGATATAACATTTGCTTCGTACACCAGAATTTCCATTGAAGAAATGTCCTTCAGACATAAAACCAGATCACACTATGCACTTACATGTTTAGCCATGCTACTGTATGTGCAACTATCTTTCGGCTGACATGCATTGCACCATCTACCAACTACATGATGAAACTGTGGTCTCCTGCTTGGACCTTAGTGGAATATTCCAACCTGCGAGTTCTTGTTAAATTATTTTTTGAAGGTACCTTGTATCTATATCGTATGTGGATTACAAATTGAAGCATACAATAGTTAACACATTCTGATTACTCTTAATATGGATTTTGTTTCAGTTACTATTACCATTGCCATTGCATTTACAATTACCATTACCAGAAAGAATCCAACATTATAAACTGACAAAAATACTGAGTAAGTTGGATTTCTCTTCCTACACCATATCATAATGTTGATCAACATATAACATCCCAAATCAATTACTTTCAAAATGGGTGAAAGCCAGCCTATGTGAATTAACTCCATAATTATTAAATTTAAAAAAATTAGAAGACTATTTTGGAAGAAATAAGTGATGAAAGATTATATACTAGTTAGTTAAAATCAGACTGAAAAATAAGAGAAAAATTCTTCAAGCTTTTGAAATATTATGCCATGTGTTGGTGTTACTCTCCTGTGGAAAACATTAACCTAATTTAGATTAAACATGTGCTGTACTACGCATTTGTTTCGAGAGAGAACATTTCAACATTGTTAACATTTTACACATTTTAAATCTAGTTTTGTGAAATATTTCTCATAGAAATACTTATACAAAGTAATTATCATAAAATAAAATTCTGTACACAAAAACTAAAGATCTTTGAATTTGTAAAATGTACTTTGTATTTACAGGTGATTGTGGATAATATTAAGTGTTACTACAGCTAACTTGAATATAGATAAAATAGATTTATTTATTTGCAAATGGGGTCATAGTCCCTGGCAGCAAAATCACAATCAACTACCATTTAAAATATGTACAAAAAGATAACGAGAAATATGAATTTTCTGCAGAAAGAAACAATATTGATGACAACATTTTTTAAATGAGAAAATACTCATCCCACCCTTTCCCTCCAGCACACATCAACTCACAGCTAATCTAATCACAACTTCTTGCTTAGTTGATACTACCTGACTAACTTCTTAAAACTCCGAACATTTGGAGGCATACGGCTGAAAATGTACAAATGGTTCCATTCTATTTCCCCTCTACCCACAAAAGAATATGTGCCTCAGTTATTATTCCACTGACTTGAGATTAACTTCATAAGAGTGATCAAATCAGTCCCCATATAGTCACCACCATTCCCAGCCTCCCATGAATATCTTCCCATGCATTCACTCCCTTACAAGCTAAAAACATATCCCCCAATCTCGCTTTAGAATATCTATCAGTCAAACTTTTCCAACCCAAATGCTGACTCATTTCACTCACACTACTTGTCCCCAGTACATACCTGGCAGCCTTCCTCTGCACCCTTTCCAACTCAGTCATCAAGTATACTTGATATGGATCCCATATACCTGCATTCATACAGGGTGTGTCCGATAAGTATCGGGACTAAGGTCATAACTTACATTTTGACAGTGATATGAACAGGGAGTTAATAATCTTCAAAATAGGACCCTCCTGCATCAATACATTGTTTCCATTGTATATACATGCCCTGAAAGTTGGCAACCGCTAGGCTGTTCAGGCACCTTGTCGAACCTGCTTGGACCGCCAAGGTCGTCCCATAACTATGTCCTTTCAGGTTCCCCTTGATCCTAGGGAACAAAAAGAAGTTGGCAGGGGCCAAATCCAATGGACTGAAGGGTGTTTGGAACAGAGTTACCATGTTGTGTTTCGTCAGAGGTCCCTCACAATTAGTGATGTGCGACTGGGGCATTGTCGTGGTGGAGCATCCAGGTATTGGCGATATCCCTGCGGACGCAGCGGGCTCTAATCTTCAAATATTCGAGCATTTCTGCATAAAATTTACTGGTAAAATTTTGACTCAACGAGACCACTCAACACACTGTCACTTCACACACAATCTACACACTCTACAGCAGCAGCGTCCAGAGTGCCTCACACTATGCGAAGTCGTACAGCTGCACACCTGTGAATACATAGTGCAGAGTAGTAGTAGGCATCGTGTCTGGCCGGTCACGATAAACAACGGTGCGCGCGCATAATGGGAGGGACGTATCCTGCAATGCCACTCGTGTCTTTCATTATCAATCAATTTCCCTATAGTGAATTTCCCTATAATGAATTTCCTCACCTTCATCACGAGGCCGTCCAACTTATGAGTATGTTTGGTTCTACTTATGTATGTGAAAGTTTTTTTTTTATATTAAAACTTAACAAACCGAGGTTCCGAGCAGGCATTTCAGATGAGAATTTGAGAAGTTGTTTACGCTTGTCTGTAACACATTCATTTGCGCCTAATTGTAACAAGATTGTTAACGCACATAAACAAGACGTATTGTAAATGAGAACAGCAATTAACATCATGTGTATCACCCAACATGTACGGTACTAGTTTTTAATTGGTGTGTGAAATTAGTTGTATGTTTGCCATTAGGTATTTTGTCTTAGAGTAAAGCTGTTATTGTGTGATATTTGTCTTTTTCCCTTTTGCATAAGAAGGGAGACATGTACATGAACAATATGTTCAGTGTTCTCGCAATGTTGCCTGCAAAATACAATCGTGTCGTACTATTTGACCTCTACACGTTTCTTGAACGAGGACACTCCCCACCGCGTGGAGTGGAAGTAAAGACGTACTGTAAGGGAGGGGAAGTAAGGACATACTGTAAGGGAGGGGATGCACACCTGCTATTCCGAGATACACACTTACTGCACAGTGCGGCTCGACCTTATACAGTGCTGCTCTACAGGCTTGGGAGGAACTGGGCTGGTTCTCGAGATGGGCGTGATATGCGCCGCCACCATTTCCGCCCACCACCCTGCCCATTGTCTAGAAAAAAATTCCTTTCGGCACACCGGATGGCTGAGGTAGATTTCACTGGGCAAACTGGGGGATAGACTATAATAGGCAAAATATGCAGGTTTTCGTAGAAGGATCAGAGCTCATTTATTGCGAGAAGGTATTTTACAATTGGAGCTTAATTAACTTTGTTTTTCGTCTTTCTATGCATATTTTTTTAAAGATTTTATTGTCTTATGGGGACAGTAACCTTCTTGTCATTTGGAGTCCATTTTTATACTTGTGGTCACACTGTCCTTATGCAAGGTTTCGACACTGATGTGTAACTATCTAACAGTCTGTTACTTCTTCACGCAAAATTTTAACTCCCGCAGAGATGTTGGTTGGTTCCTCAGTTTAGGGGCTGCGACAATGCGGTCATGTAGCCCCGTGCACTTTGGGTGTGTGTAGAATCTGTCTGATAAATGGTGTTAATTGTGATGGCTGTATTAGTCTGTAATTCAGGTAAAGACTGTAGACGATCAATTTCAAGTAGTAGTTTCTAATTTTGGTACCAAATACTACCGTCAACGACACCTAGCAGTGAACTTGACAACTAGATGCCACCACAACCAGCAACTTGCAACGAACATTGGAACTTCACCTCCGAAGGAAAGCATACTGAGGGATTTTTAGCGCTCTTAGAAAATCTGACGGCTTCGGCCCGCTTTGAAACCGCGACCTTGGGCATAGAAGTTCAGCATGCTACCAGTTACGTCACCGAAGCCGCTTCCCACAGAGTCAGATGGAAAACTGAATGTGATCTTGTGCAATGGCGTTGTTATGGCAACCTCTGATAGCTCATACCTCATCAAGTTAGTAGCATTGTCATGGCAACCTCTGATGGCTCTTGGCTTTTTCTTATAATTCTGAAATCATTATTCTCATCCCTTGGCGAAATGGTCGGTCATATCAAAAATTCTTTCAGACAAAATTTTAGGTAATTATTGGTGTAATATTGTCCATTTCGTACGGTTTTGATATTGTGCCTGTTAAGAGAGATATGATTAATGTTTCCAGAAAAACCCACTTTTTCCCACCCCTTTGGTCAATGGTTGGTGCTATCAAAAAACTTTTTAAACATACATTTTTGGCACTTATCCGACTTTGAATGGATTCGATATTTCACGTATTAAGAGAGTTACAGCGTATATTTCACTAAAAAAAAAAAAAAGCCCCCCATTTTCACTCCCTTTGACCGATTTTGCCTATTAACGAACTCGACCGAGATTTTATAGGGATACCGTACATATTATGCAAAAATTCAAAGTGATTGGTGCAAAATTACGGCAGTTATATTGTCCACAAAAAAACTGATATACCAGTACTGTATATACTGTCTCTCTATATATATATTTTCATAAATATTCATAAACACATAGATTATATATAAACTTTTGAACTGACGGTGGTTTTAGGGTCTGGGGGATGTGAAACGCGAAGATATGTCGAAATTTTCCAGAAGTCGAAATATGGTACTGAACTCGAATTCAACCTAGCTTAAGGCATTGACAGAGCCGAGGATCGAACAGACTTGTGAACCTAATGATGCAAGAAATGGAGGAATGGAACAACATTTTATTCACACAACTATTTTAGGAGGTGAATGAAATATACTGATGAGTTTTTGGAAAATTTTGGAGCATTTTGAAAGAATTAAATTTGGGAATATTTCAGTGAATATTATTTTAACCAAGGGAGAGTCCAATCTTCAGACACTGGAATATGACCAAGGCTTCAAGTTAGCAAGCCTAGGACCGGTTTTGGTTGGCCGAATCGACAATAACAAAATTGTGCACACAACACGTTGATAAGAGGCTAGAACAATGAGTTTTTCTTGATAACTCAGGAGCCAATTAGAATGAACCACCAAAATTATTGAGGGAATCGCTATTATATTAAATTTTAACATATAAAGCGATATTAGTACTTCTACAGTTGCAGAAGACGAAATGATATTTTATTATCAAAACAGAATTAAATATTAATGGACAGATGAGAAGATATGAGCGAATTACAGTTATTAGGACTGTGTTTGAGGCTAGACCGCCATTTCAGTCAGGCACGAGCGCGGCAGTCAAGAGTGCAGAAGTCATTCCTTCTTAGCGACGTTTACGGAGAGGACCTGTGTCACTGAGCGTCCAAGTGGAGCTCCCATGATAATCGAGGCACGGCAAGGAGATTCAGACTTGACCGAGAGGAGACACCGCACTTGCCGAGGAAGAACAGGAGATGCCGGCACTAAACGAAAAGTATTCATTTGCAACTAGAAGCAACACTTTATAATTCAGCGCATAACAGAAGAAGTCTTCAATATTTAAGCATTATACTTCTACAACATTATTAGTAGCACAGTATACACCGACTGCTACAGAGAAGCATTAATTCTACAGCATATTCATCACGCATTCACGATGATAAAGTCTACAAGTCAGGGGGGATGTTCCCAGCTTACAATTGTTAAGAAGATTGTAATGAAGCACTAAGCAATGGAGGGAGTGGAAATTCAGAGTGGACCAGACAACCATGAGTCGATGATTCTACGACTGCTATTCCATCATGCAGTAACCTGAATTTACCTACAATAATACTACACAGATGTCCACTACCCCCTTGGGAGATGTCAACCAAAGACTTTCAACCTACAATGATGATGAGATACTACAAGAGGCCAGCCGACAGAGGAGTTTGTTTGTTCCAGGAACGAGTTGCCAGATTTTATATCGAGAAGCTAGAAGACCCGTTAGCGAGATGCGAGCCCGCACGCCCAGGTGTTCACACAGCAGTAGAAGGAGCTGCACAGCTGATACGCAGGCAGCAAGCATGAACCCGTTTCCTGGCGTACGACGAACACGTGCCAACGCAGGAGAGGAACATCTTGAATATCAGGCCAGGTATCACGACAGCAGCTCATCATGAAGGTAGACTAATGATTGTTCTAATGTCTCAGTAGTTTGTTGTATTTTTGGGAGTATTTCAGATGTGACCAACTTATATGTAGATTTTTCTTTACTCATAGCCCATGTTATTATGTTGTCGATTTTAGAGATTTAATTGTAAATTTTATGCTACGTCAGCGTGTGTCATTTTTGACGTATTTTCATTAGTATTTGGATTTTGAATATTCCGTATTTGAATTTTTAAGGAAACGTTTTAATTATTCTCACTTTGAAACAAAACTATTTTATAATTGGAATGCTTCGATAAAATGCGTAACAACTTACAGAATGCGTCAATATTGCTAGATCGCATCGTTATATAGAGAAAGCATTAGTGTAATGTGCTAGAACATTTGTAATAAATATTTTAATGTGTCATAATGTAAATGTAACATTTATTAAAAACATTTATGGAGTATAACAATTCCAATTTCAGAATGTTATTGAAATATGACATTATTACAATCATTGGTAAAAAATTATAACAGTGTTATAAATGAAATAGGATCATAATGTTGACAATCAGAGTCAAAATGATGCCTAGAATTAGCAACAATTGTATTGAAATAATTGGTAATTACGAAACCACAGACCAGGTGATGTGCAGATCAACCTGAGGTCTTATTTGAAACAAAACACGTTTGTAAATGAATAATTGATTCATTAAGGAATACCAGAAAGGGAGGAAATGTATTATTATCATTAAAAGCGAAGACGAGAGGACTATAGTCTATTAATACTAATATTTTTATTGTGACGTGGAAAACATGTTGTGAAAGTTTATTAACGAAATGCGTTAATTCAAGTCAAGTGGAATATTGTACAAGAATATATTGAAGTGAACAAAAATGTTATTGATGTTTAAGTAGCACGAAGATAATTAATTTGGAGAGAAGAGTATTTGAGTGCACCATGAACAGTATTTCATAGGTTCGTGTTTACTCAGTAGGGTCACTAATTCTTATACATGTTTGAAATGTATTAAGATGGGTTTTAAAGAATACCATGCATTATTATTATTGTTGAAAGGAAAGGAATGTGTTGAGAAATGTAAGCATGTAGCTAACGCTCTTTTAAGAAGTTGTTCTCCGTATAGGAAGGTTGATAAGGGTATTGCCGATTGGAGCAAAATGTTTGATACAGTATGTCAAAGAAGTTAAATGACATTAGAGTTTTCATTTGTGTTGCACATGTCAGAAAAGTGTAATTCCGAAATCCACGTAATTTATTAAAGGTAACAGAGTAGTCCCGCATCGTTCTTCAGGTATATCGTAATTTATTAATGGATATGACATTACAGAGACGTAATTAACTTAATTGTTCGTTACAAAGGTTCCATTGATTGTGACAGAAACCAGTAAATACAAGTAAAGACATTGTTTGTGAACAAGTATGAAGAAAATGTTTAAGAAACGAAAACGCAGTAAGATTGTCAGATCACGACGGATCTTGTATATATGTTAATAGAATACTGTGCTGGACATGGAAATTCAACTTGTGTAAATATTTAAATAATTTAATAATTCTTATTCTTATAACGTTAATATTTTTAAGACGATAAGTGTATCATATAGGGTAGTGTTTGTTATAAATTACATTCTATTTGAGAACAGCTGATTCTATCAGACTCCTCACTGTAACCGAGTTACAGGGTGACTATTAAGCGAAACTTTAATAATTTTTCATTCACAAATTATATTTTTGTGTAACGAGAACTTTCGTGGAAAGTTGATAAATAGATAGAAGGACTATCTACTGATGTTAATATTTTATTTTTGATCTTAAATTATTTTATTTGGTGATAGGGAATTTTTATGTCATGTAACCATTTTATTTAATAAATTCACAGGCACTATTTGGTTTGCCTGCCCATTTTTATAGAAACTGATCATCTTTTCATTTCGTAATCGACGTGCGATGATGCTGCTAGTTAGTTACTATAACTCACTTAGTCTCAACTTCACCGTTCACGCTCGAGATCCGAGATTCTCGTCCTACCATCTTGTAATGGATGTTTATTTGCTAGTAAATGTGAGTAGTAAGTGTTTGTTAGACTCTAAATATTGCATCATCATGACCAGAAATTGCGTAATCCTGATGACGTCATGGGATGACGTCATGGGTCCTTAGAGCGAGCACGTGGTCCAGGAGCGAGCATGTGCAGTGCACGTGTTAGCGTGGGAAGAGGTTGACCCTTTGGCTTGTTTGTGCGATGGTGATAAAAAGTTAATGGGTGTTGACGTCATGGAGGATGTTTATTAGGATGCTAACTGTCATCTGACACCCATGCGAGTGTGAGCACCAAAACAAAAGGTTATTCGCGGGTAGTGGGGTAGTGTATGTTCTCTTGCAAGTCGCGTGTGTGCTTGAATACGTATGGCTATGTTGGGAAATGTTTGGTGGCGGGCGAGGACTAGGGTTGAGTGAGGGTTCGTTTAAATGCTATTTTTCCCGCTCTATTTGATGGTGAGGTAATTTTTTAAAATGGGTGGAATTTGGAAACGCAATTTGAGGTAAACGTGCTTTTTTGACAATTTGGCGAATTTAATGAGCTTGTAAGGCTAGAACGATGC
The DNA here is from genome assembly GCA_946902985.2 of Meconema thalassinum. NCBI lineage: Eukaryota > Metazoa > Arthropoda > Insecta > Orthoptera > Tettigoniidae > Meconema > Meconema thalassinum. The sequence goes on from OX336388.2 coordinate 1,852,869,208, forward strand.
ATATAGGGTGTCGTAGGACTTGTGGTGAACCACCCCTTGCTATGGACGGGAGTATATCCCCCCCAAAATAAATCTACCCTTACCCGGAGGTTAAGTAGTGGTTATTTTTGTATGCATGCGCACTTGAGGGCTTTTGTAAGAGAGCGGAATTTTTAAAAGATTCTTTATAGATGAGGCTTTTTAAAAAATTTATTAAAAAAACAAAAAACTAATAGGTCATTCGATTTTTAGTATCTCGCTAACCAATAATGCGATGTAAACATATGGGGTGTCATAGGACTCGTAGTGAATTCTCCTTTTGTATGAATGAGGTATGTCAACCCCCAAAATAAAAACTACCCTTACCTGGGGTGAAAGAGCAATTTTTGTATGTATGCACACCGGTGGCTTTTGTCAAAAGGGTCTAACTACACATTTGTTAATATTTTCTGAACCCAGGATGGGATTTTCCCATAGGCAGTATCCTAGCACTTGGGGTGACACCTCGTTTTTGAAAGTATCATTCATTTATTTTCTTGTCAAAAGGGCCTAACTACACTTTTGTTAATATCTCGTGAACCAATCATGCTAGGGACTTGTATGAGGGGTCCTAGCACTTGGGGCGACGTCCCCCTTTATGGGGTGAAACTACCCCCCCCAAAATTGAAAACTCAATATCTTGGAAACTATGAACCCTAAAATTAGGCGTTATAGCTTTAAAAATAGGTGATGACATAGGCTTTTACCTGGATTGGTCATTTCACCCCTAAAACAGTAAATAGTCATGTTATGGGGAAAAAACGTGTTAAACACCTAAAAATGATAAATGAAACTAAGATCTTTTGTTTTTGATGAAAAATAGCAGGGGGGGTGAAAACTACCCCCAAATTGAAAAATCGATACCTTGGAAACTAAGAACCGTAAAATTATGTGTAATAGCTTAAAAAATTCGTTGTGACATAGGCTTTTACCCGGATAGATGATGTCACCCCTAAAACAGTAAATAGTGATTTTACAGTGGGGAAAAAGGTCTTAAACGGGTAAAAATGATAATTGAACCTAAGATCTTTTGTTTTTGATGAAAAATAGCAGGGGGGGTGAAAACTACCCCCAAATTGAAAAATCGATACCTTGGAAACTAAGAACCGTAAAATTATGTGTAATAGCTTAAAAAATTCGTTGTGACATAGGCTTTTACCCGGATAGATGATGTCACCCCTAAAACAGTAAATAGTGATTTTACAGTGGGGAAAAAGGTCTTAAACGGGTAAAAATGATAATTGAACCTAAGATCTTTTGTTTTTGATGAAAAATAGCAGGGGGGTGAAAACTACCCCAAAATTGAAAAATCGATACCTTGGAAACTAAGAACCGTAAAATTATGTGTAATAGCTTAAAAAATTCGTTGTGACATAGGCTTTTACCCGGATAGATGATGTCACCCCTAAAACAGTAAATAGTGATTTTACAGTGGGGAAAAAGGTCTTAAACGGGTAAAAATGATAATTGAACCTAAGATCTTTTGTTTTTGATGAAAAATAGCAGGGGGGTGAAAACTACCCCAAAATTGAAAAATCGATACCTTGGAAACTAAGAACCGTAAAATTATGTGTAATAGCTTAAAAAATTCGTTGTGACATAGGCTTTTACCCGGATAGATGATGTCACCCCTAAAACAGTAAATAGTGATTTTACAGTGGGGAAAAAGGTTTTAAACGGGTAAAAATGATAATTGAACCTAAGATCTTTTGTTTTTGATGAAAAATAGCAGGGGGGTGAAAACTACCCCAAAATTGAAAAATCGATACCTTGGAAACTAAGAACCGTAAAATTATGTGTAATAGCTTAAAAAATTCGTTGTGACATAGGCTTTTACCCGGATAGATGATGTCACCCCTAAAACAGTAAATAGTGATTTTACAGTGGGGAAAAAGGTTTTAAACGGGTAAAAATGATAATTGAACCTAAGATCTTTTGTTTTTGATGAAAAATAGCAGGGGGGGTGAAAACTACCCCAAAATTGAAAAATCGATACCTTGGAAACTAAGAACCGTAAAATTATGTGTAATAGCTTAAAAAATTCGTTGTGACATAGGCTTTTACCCGGATAGATGATGTCACCCCTAAAACAGTAAATAGTGATTTTACAGTGGGGAAAAAGGTCTTAAACGGGTAAAAATGATAATTGAACCTAAGATCTTTTGTTTTTGATGAAAAATAGCAGGGGGGGTGAAAACTACCCCCAAATTGAAAAATCGATACCTTGGAAACTAAGAACCGTAAAATTATGTGTAATAGCTTAAAAAATTCGTTGTGACATAGGCTTTTACCCGGATAGATGATGTCACCCCTAAAACAGTAAATAGTGATTTTACAGTGGGGAAAAAGGTCTTAAACGGGTAAAAATGATAATTGAACCTACGATCTTTTGTTTTTGATGAAAAATAGCAGGGGGGTGAAAACTACCCCAAAATTGAAAAATCGATACCTTGGAAACTAAGAACCGTAAAATTATGTGTAATAGCTTAAAAAATTCGTTGTGACATAGGCTTTTACCCGGATAGATGATGTCACCCCTAAAACAGTAAATAGTGATTTTACAGTGGGGAAAAAGGTCTTAAACGGGTAAAAATGATAATTGAACCTAAGATCTTTTGTTTTTGATGAAAAATAGCAGGGGGGTGAAAACTACCCCAAAATTGAAAAATCGATACCTTGGAAACTAAGAACCGTAAAATTATGTGTAATAGCTTAAAAAATTCGTTGTGACATAGGCTTTTACCCGGATAGATGATGTCACCCCTAAAACAGTAAATAGTGATTTTACAGTGGGGAAAAAGGTTTTAAACGGGTAAAAATGATAATTGAACCTAAGATCTTTTGTTTTTGATGAAAAATAGCAGGGGGGTGAAAACTACCCCAAAATTGAAAAATCGATACCTTGGAAACTAAGAACCGTAAAATTATGTGTAATAGCTTAAAAAATTCGTTGTGACATAGGCTTTTACCCGGATAGATGATGTCACCCCTAAAACAGTAAATAGTGATTTTACAGTGGGGAAAAAGGTTTTAAACGGGTAAAAATGATAATTGAACCTAAGATCTTTTGTTTTTGATGAAAAATAGCAGGGGGGTGAAAACTACCCCAAAATTGAAAAATCGATACCTTGGAAACTAAGAACCGTAAAATTATGTGTAATAGCTTAAAAAATTCGTTGTGACATAGGCTTTTACCCGGATAGATGATGTCACCCCTAAAACAGTAAATAGTGATTTTACAGTGGGGAAAAAGGTCTTAAACGGGTAAAAATGATAATTGAACCTAAGATCTTTTGTTTTTGATGAAAAATAGCAGGGGGGTGAAAACTACCCCGTATATGAAAGGAGTGTAGACTTATTGATGTTGCAGATTGGAAACAGTGAAAGTTATCACTTTTGTTTAATTAGAAATCTTGCTCGCCTTGTGCGTTCAAGCATCACTAGCACTCAGAGAAGGATTTATATATGTAGACGTTGTTTGTCATATTATCTTCTTGAGGATGAGTTAAATGTTCACTTTGCAGACTGTAAACAGTTTCCTGTTGCAAAAAGCATAATGCCGACTGATGAACAAAGATTTGTTAATTTTACAGAATTCCGAGTTAAAGATACAGTTCCATTTATAATATATGCAGACACTGAATGCGTTTTGTCTCCAATTTCCTCCTGTTTTCCAAATAGTGACATTCATAACTCTACTTTAACACATAAACATATTCCTTACAGCATTTCTTTATACCTTCATTGTAATTTCGATAGTGAATTGTGCAGTTTCAAGCTCTTTAGGGGAAATAATTGCATTGAATTGTTTGTAAAGGAACTTTATAGTATTGTGGATAAACTTCAAACATATTACTTATCGGTTAAGCCAATGTTAAAGATGACCGAAAATGAAGAAAGATTATTTTTGTCAAGTAAAATGTGTCACATTTGCGAGAAACCGATTGCAGTTAATGAACTCAAAGTACGCGATCATTGTCACTTAACTGGAAAATATAGAGGAAGCGCACACAATAGTTGTAATTTAAATTACAAAGTAACAAAGGTTTTGCCTATAGCATTTCATAATCTAACCGCCTATGATGGACATTTTATAATTAAAGAAATTTGCGAGAAACGTGATGGAGAGGTGTTACATAATCCTGGTCATATAAAATTGTTAGCGATGAATATGGAACGTTACAAAGGGTTTACAAAGTATGTACGGGCTAAGAATGGATTCATTCAGTTAAGATTTTTCGATACATATAATTTCTTGTCCTGTTCACTAGATCAATGTTCATCTTCGTTAAGCGAAGATTCAAAGCAAATAACACAACGTTATTTTAATGATGATGCACAGTTTCGACTTACTGCGAGAAAAGGTGTGTTTCCCTATGAATACGTCACGAGTATGGATGTTCTTAACGAAACTAAATTACCTGAAATATCCAAGTTTTATAGCAGCCTTAATGATCAAACAATATCGAATGAAGAGTATGAGTTTGCTCAATCGGTGTGGGAAACGTTTTCCTGTCAAACATTAGGAGAATACGCAGATTTGTATTTAAAAGTTGACACACTTCTTTTGGCGGATGTCTTTGAAAATTTTAGATCGAATGGCATGGAAACTTATGGCATTGATGCAGCTCATTTTTACACTGCTCCATCTATGTCTTGGTGTGCTATGAAAAAGATAACCAACGTTCAACTTGAATTGCTTCAAGATATTGATATGTTACACTTTTTTGAACGATCTATTCGAGGAGGAAATGTTCAGTGTATAACACGACATGCGATTGCTAATAATAAGTATATGAAAACTTATGATGAGAAAAAGCAAGAGTCCTACATAATGTACTTTGACGTTAATAATTTGTATGGATATGCGATGATGGAATATCTTCCAACGGGTGGCTTTAAATGGATTGCAAATGTTGAAGGCTTTGATGTTTTAACTATTGATGATACTTCAGAAATTGGATATATTTTGGAAGTAGATTTGACTTATCCTCAAGAGTTACATGACAAACATTCAGATTACCCTCTATGTCCAGAAAAGTTGACAAAGCTAATGGCTACCCTAGATAATAAAGAACGTTATGTTTTGCATTATAGATTGTTAAAGCAATGTATTCAACTAGGAATGAAATTAGATCGTATTCACAGAATAATTGAATTCAATCAGAGCCAATGGCTAAAACCATATATTGATGTGAACACAGAGAAACGAAAACAAGCCAAAAATGATTTTGAAAAGAATTTTTATAAATTGATGAATAATGCAATTTTTGGTCGTTCACTGATGAATGTGAGGAAGTTAAGGGACATCAAATGGGTCACCAAATGGCATGGAGCTCGTGGTGGTAGGTCTTTAATAGCTAAGGCTAATTTTAAACATAGAATTATATTCGATGAACAATGTATGGTCATCGAGATGAGTAGACTAAAGATTTTTCACAATCAACCAGTATATGTTGGTGCATCTATATTAGATTTGTCTAAATGTAAAATGAATGACTTTCATTACAATGTTATTTTAGCAAATCCTGAATCAAATGTGAGGTTGTTATACACAGACACCGATAGTTTTATGTATATATTCTATTATGATATTTATGAGTTCATGAAACAACATTCAAATTTGTTTGATACTGGAAACTATGAAACAAACAATCCTTTTGGCATTGTGAGACAAAATAAAGGTGAAATTGGTTTAATGAAAGATGAAAATGCTGGAAGGATTGTTGAAGAATTTGTGGGGTTACGACCCAAAATGTATGCAATAAAATTGTGTGATGAAATGAATAGCTTGTGTAAGGCTAAAGGCATTAAGAAGAGTGTGAGTAAAAGTAAGAATATTGATGAGTATCGAAAGTGTCTTTATAACAGAGAAAAAGTCAACAAAGTTCAAGTTTGTATAATTTCAAAATCTCATTCTGTATTTACTGTTCGGCAAAATAAGTTGGCAATTTCATCAAACGAAGATAAAAGACACATAACTGAAAACGGAATTGATACTTTACCGTTTGGTCATTTTTCTCTGAAAAATGATTAGAAACAAATTGAGATTAAAGCAGTTCATCTCACTTACTTTATTTCTTTCACACACACACTTTTATGCTGGTAATAATACTAATTTTTGTGTGTTCCTTTGCTTATGAAATCCTAGACTAGGAGTTCCACATTCGACATGATAGCGGAGTTTCATCTCCCATAAACTCGTCTCTGAGGTGGGTGCCAGAAAAGGCATCCAGCTGTAAAAACCACACCCTCACATAGACTTTCATAACTTCTTACGTTGAGGTTCATAACACTACGTTGATTGATTTATCGGTTTCCTTTTCACAATTCCTGTCTATACATTCCTCTTGAAGGTTGCAAGATGCTTGCAAGGTTCCTAAAATGCAATTAAATTTAATAAATACCTTAAGATGGTTTGATTTGTTTAATGATATGGTGTTAATAGTATTTTTAGGTTTTGACTGGCTTTGCATTAAGAATTGACTAACCAAACATGAGTTACCTATCAGGGAAACATTTTGGCCACTATGTTGGCTATTGACCAGTGAGTTTAGCTGTTTATCATTTTTTTAAATCATAAACAACAGAGGGTTAAACGTATAGATAAACCGTGTGACCATGTTTGTTAAACAAGACATTATACCAGAGACAATTAGAATACTTATGTAGAGTTTACCAAAAATAATGTTGTGTAACAGTAAATGCTAGTCAACAGTTATACACTTCTAAAAAAAATCATCATACAATACCTGAGAGCTCTTCTAAAATTATTGATGTGTAACATGATTCCACTAACTTGCTATGTATTTTTTGGCTTGGGGGTGATTTTCAAGAAATGCAAATGGAACTGAAATGCAATACAAACAATGAGCGTGCCTGGTGGCTGAGATTGATACCACGACGTACTGTCGGTTATGTAGCTATGTGGAATGTATATCAAATATGGTTTACTTCAAGGTCTGGAGATCCCTACAATTCCTACAATAAATGATCTTGAAATGGTCATCCTATGGTGTGAAAATATTTATTAGGTATATATATATTTACTGAAAACAATTATGATTTATTAAATGTTTATATGTTTACAGTATTGTTATTTAATGTAAGCACTTGAGGCACTACCGACCAATGGGAAGCAAAAAGTGGGAGCATATATGGGATGAAATGTGGGAGCAAAGCAAATATAAAAAGTGGGAGCAAATATGCTAACTTGAATTGTGTATATACTTTACTTTCAACTATCTTGAATTGTGTATATACTTTTGCCGGCATATTTGTTGACATATTTGTTAGCATATTTGCTCCCACTTTTTATATTTGCTTTGCTCCCACATTTCATCCCATATATGCTCCCACTTTTTGCTTCCCATTGGTCGGTAGTGCCTCAAGTGCTTACATTAAATAACAATACTGTAAACATATAAACATTTAATAAATCATAATTGTTTTCAGTAAATATATATATACCTAATAAATATTTTCACACCATAGGATGACCATTTCAAGATCATTTATTGTAGGAATTGTAGGGATCTCCAGACCTTGAAGTAAACCATATTTGATATACATTCCACATAGCTACATAACCGACAGTACGTCGTGGTATCAATCTCAGCCACCAGGCACGCTCATTGTTTGTATTGCATTTCAGTTCCATTTGCATTTCTTGAAAATCACCCCCAAGCCAAAAAATACATAGCAAGTTAGTGGAATCATGTTACACATCAATAATTTTAGAAGAGCTCTCAGGTATTGTATGATGATTTTTTTTAGAAGTGTATAACTGTTGACTAGCATTTACTGTTACACAACATTATTTTTGGTAAACTCTACATAAGTATTCTAATTGTCTCTGGTATAATGTCTTGTTTAACAAACATGGTCACACGGTTTATCTATACGTTTAACCCTCTGTTGTTTATGATTTAAAAAAATGATAAACAGCTAAACTCACTGGTCAATAGCCAACATAGTGGCCAAAATGTTTCCCTGATAGGTAACTCATGTTTGGTTAGTCAATTCTTAATGCAAAGCCAGTCAAAACCTAAAAATACTATTAACACCATATCATTAAACAAATCAAACCATCTTAAGGTATTTATTAAATTTAATTGCATTTTAGGAACCTTGCAAGCATCTTGCAACCTTCAAGAGGAATGTATAGACAGGAATTGTGAAAAGGAAACCGATAAATCAATCAACGTAGTGTTATGAACCTCAACGTAAGAAGTTATGAAAGTCTATGTGAGGGTGTGGTTTTTACAGCTGGATGCCTTTTCTGGCACCCACCTCAGAGACGAGTTTATGGGAGATGAAACTCCGCTATCATGTCGAATGTGGAACTCCTAGTCTAGGATTTCATAAGCAAAGGAACACACAAAAATTAGTATTATTACCAGCATAAAAGTGTGTGTGTGTGAAAGAAATAAAGTAAGTGAGATGAACTGCTTTAATCTCAATTTGTTTCTAATCATTTTTCAGAGAAAAATGACCAAACGGTAAAGTATCAATTCCGTTTTCAGTTATGTGTCTTTTATCTTCGTTTGATGAAATTGCCAACTTATTTTGCCGAACAGTAAATACAGAATGAGATTTTGAAATTATACAAACTTGAACTTTGTTGACTTTTTCTCTGTTATAAAGACACTTTCGATACTCATCAATATTCTTACTTTTACTCACACTCTTCTTAATGCCTTTAGCCTTACACAAGCTATTCATTTCATCACACAATTTTATTGCATACATTTTGGGTCGTAACCCCACAAATTCTTCAACAATCCTTCCAGCATTTTCATCTTTCATTAAACCAATTTCACCTTTATTTTGTCTCACAATGCCAAAAGGATTGTTTGTTTCATAGTTTCCAGTATCAAACAAATTTGAATGTTGTTTCATGAACTCATAAATATCATAATAGAATATATACATAAAACTATCGGTGTCTGTGTATAACAACCTCACATTTGATTCAGGATTTGCTAAAATAACATTGTAATGAAAGTCATTCATTTTACATTTAGACAAATCTAATATAGATGCACCAACATATACTGGTTGATTGTGAAAAATCTTTAGTCTACTCATCTCGATGACCATACATTGTTCATCGAATATAATTCTATGTTTAAAATTAGCCTTAGCTATTAAAGACCTACCACCACGAGCTCCATGCCATTTGGTGACCCATTTGATGTCCCTTAACTTCCTCACATTCATCAGTGAACGACCAAAAATTGCATTATTCATCAATTTATAAAAATTCTTTTCAAAATCATTTTTGGCTTGTTTTCGTTTCTCTGTGTTCACATCAATATATGGTTTTAGCCATTGGCTCTGATTGAATTCAATTATTCTGTGAATACGATCTAATTTCATTCCTAGTTGAATACATTGCTTTAACAATCTATAATGCAAAACATAACGTTCTTTATTATCTAGGGTAGCCATTAGCTTTGTCAACTTTTCTGGACATAGAGGGTAATCTGAATGTTTGTCATGTAACTCTTGAGGATAAGTCAAATCTACTTCCAAAATATATCCAATTTCTGAAGTATCATCAATAGTTAAAACATCAAAGCCTTCAACATTTGCAATCCATTTAAAGCCACCCGTTGGAAGATATTCCATCATCGCATATCCATACAAATTATTAACGTCAAAGTACATTATGTAGGACTCTTGCTTTTTCTCATCATAAGTTTTCATATACTTATTATTAGCAATCGCATGTCGTGTTATACACTGAACATTTCCTCCTCGAATAGATCGTTCAAAAAAGTGTAACATATCAATATCTTGAAGCAATTCAAGTTGAACGTTGGTTATCTTTTTCATAGCACACCAAGACATAGATGGAGCAGTGTAAAAATGAGCTGCATCAATGCCATAAGTTTCCATGCCATTCGATCTAAAATTTTCAAAGACATCCGCCAAAAGAAGTGTGTCAACTTTTAAATACAAATCTGCGTATTCTCCTAATGTTTGACAGGAAAACGTTTCCCACACCGATTGAGCAAACTCATACTCTTCATTCGATATTGTTTGATCATTAAGGCTGCTATAAAACTTGGATATTTCAGGTAATTTAGTTTCGTTAAGAACATCCATACTCGTGACGTATTCATAGGGAAACACACCTTTTCTCGCAGTAAGTCGAAACTGTGCATCATCATTAAAATAACGTTGTGTTATTTGCTTTGAATCTTCGCTTAACGAAGATGAACATTGATCTAGTGAACAGGACAAGAAATTATATGTATCGAAAAATCTTAACTGAATGAATCCATTCTTAGCCCGTACATACTTTGTAAACCCTTTGTAACGTTCCATATTCATCGCTAACAATTTTATATGACCAGGATTATGTAACACCTCTCCATCACGTTTCTCGCAAATTTCTTTAATTATAAAATGTCCATCATAGGCGGTTAGATTATGAAATGCTATAGGCAAAACCTTTGTTACTTTGTAATTTAAATTACAACTATTGTGTGCGCTTCCTCTATATTTTCCAGTTAAGTGACAATGATCGCGTACTTTGAGTTCATTAACTGCAATCGGTTTCTCGCAAATGTGACACATTTTACTTGACAAAAATAATCTTTCTTCATTTTCGGTCATCTTTAACATTGGCTTAACCGATAAGTAATATGTTTGAAGTTTATCCACAATACTATAAAGTTCCTTTACAAACAATTCAATGCAATTATTTCCCCTAAAGAGCTTGAAACTGCACAATTCACTATCGAAATTACAATGAAGGTATAAAGAAATGCTGTAAGGAATATGTTTATGTGTTAAAGTAGAGTTATGAATGTCACTATTTGGAAAACAGGAGGAAATTGGAGACAAAACGCATTCAGTGTCTGCATATATTATAAATGGAACTGTATCTTTAACTCGGAATTCTGTAAAATTAACAAATCTTTGTTCATCAGTCGGCATTATGCTTTTTGCAACAGGAAACTGTTTACAGTCTGCAAAGTGAACATTTAACTCATCCTCAAGAAGATAATATGACAAACAACGTCTACATATATAAATCCTTCTCTGAGTGCTAGTGATGCTTGAACGCACAAGGCGAGCAAGATTTCTAATTAAACAAAAGTGATAACTTTCACTGTTTCCAATCTGCAACATCAATAAGTCTACACTCCTTTCATATACGGGGTAGTTTTCACCCCCCTGCTATTTTTCATCAAAAACAAAAGATCTTAGGTTCAATTATCATTTTTACCCGTTTAAGACCTTTTTCCCCACTGTAAAATCACTATTTACTGTTTTAGGGGTGACATCATCTATCCGGGTAAAAGCCTGTCACAACGAATTTTTTAAGCTATTACACATAATTTTACGGTTCTTAGTTTCCAAGGTATCGATTTTTCAATTTTGGGGTAGTTTTCACCCCCCTGCTATTTTTCATCAAAAACAAAAGATCTTAGGTTCAATTATCATTTTTACCCGTTTAAAACCTTTTTCCCCACTGTAAAATCACTATTTACTGTTTTAGGGGTGACATCATCTATCCGGGTAAAAGCCTATGTCACAACGAATTTTTTAAGCTATTACACATAATTTTACGGTTCTTAGTTTCCAAGGTATCGATTTTTCAATTTTGGGGTAGTTTTCACCCCCCTGCTATTTTTCATCAAAAACAAAAGATCTTAGGTTCAATTATCATTTTTACCCGTTTAAAACCTTTTTCCCCACTGTAAAATCACTATTTACTGTTTTAGGGGTGACATCATCTATCCGGGTAAAAGCCTATGTCACAACGAATTTTTTAAGCTATTACACATAATTTTACGGTTCTTAGTTTCCAAGGTATCGATTTTTCAATTTTGGGGTAGTTTTCACCCCCCTGCTATTTTTCATCAAAAACAAAAGATCTTAGGTTCAATTATCATTTTTACCCGTTTAAGACCTTTTTCCCCACTGTAAAATCACTATTTACTGTTTTAGGGGTGACATCATCTATCCGGGTAAAAGCCTATGTCACAGCGAATTTTTTAAGCTATTACACATAATTTTACGGTTCTTAGTTTCCAAGGTATCGATTTTTCAATTTTGGGGTAGTTTTCACCCCCCTGCTATTTTTCATCAAAAACAAAAGATCTTAGGTTCAATTATCATTTTTACCCGTTTAAGACCTTTTTCCCCACTGTAAAATCACTATTTACTGTTTTAGGGGTGACATCATCTATCCGGGTAAAAGCCTATGTCACAACGAATTTTTTAAGCTATTACACATAATTTTACGGTTCTTAGTTTCCAAGGTATCGATTTTTCAATTTTGGGGTAGTTTTCACCCCCCTGCTATTTTTCATCAAAAACAAAAGATCTTAGGTTCAATTATCATTTTTACCCGTTTAAAACCTTTTTCCCCACTGTAAAATCACTATTTACTGTTTTAGGGGTGACATCATCTATCCGGGTAAAAGCCTATGTCACAACGAATTTTTTAAGCTATTACACATAATTTTACGGTTCTTAGTTTCCAAGGTATCGATTTTTCAATTTTGGGGTAGTTTTCACCCCCCTGCTATTTTTCATCAAAAACAAAAGATCTTAGGTTCAATTATCATTTTTACCCGTTTAAGACCTTTTTCCCCACTGTAAAATCACTATTTACTGTTTTAGGGGTGACATCATCTATCCGGGTAAAAGCCTATGTCACAACGAATTTTTTAAGCTATTACACATAATTTTACGGTTCTTAGTTTCCAAGGTATCGATTTTTCAATTTTGGGGTAGTTTTCACCCCCCTGCTATTTTTCATCAAAAACAAAAGATCTTAGGTTCAATTATCATTTTTACCCGTTTAAGACCTTTTTCCCCACTGTAAAATCACTATTTACTGTTTTAGGGGTGACATCATCTATCCGGGTAAAAGCCTATGTCACAACGAATTTTTTAAGCTATTACACATAATTTTACGGTTCTTAGTTTCCAAGGTATCGATTTTTCAATTTGGGGGTAGTTTTCACCCCCCCTGCTATTTTTCATCAAAAACAAAAGATCTTAGGTTCAATTATCATTTTTACCCGTTTAAGACCTTTTTCCCCACTGTAAAATCACTATTTACTGTTTTAGGGGTGACATCATCTATCCGGGTAAAAGCCTATGTCACAACGAATTTTTTAAGCTATTACACATAATTTTACGGTTCTTAGTTTCCAAGGTATCGATTTTTCAATTTGGGGGTAGTTTTCACCCCCCCTGCTATTTTTCATCAAAAACAAAAGATCTTAGTTTCATTTATCATTTTTAGGTGTTTAACACGTTTTTTCCCCATAACATGACTATTTACTGTTTTAGGGGTGAAATGACCAATCCAGGTAAAAGCCTATGTCATCACCTATTTTTAAAGCTATAACGCCTAATTTTAGGGTTCATAGTTTCCAAGATATTGAGTTTTCAATTTTGGGGGGGGGTAGTTTCACCCCATAAAGGGGGACGTCGCCCCAAGTGCTAGGACCCCTCATACAAGTCCCTAGCATGATTGGTTCACGAGATATTAACAAAAGTGTAGTTAGGCCCTTTTGACAAGAAAATAAATGAATGATACTTTCAAAAACGAGGTGTCACCCCAAGTGCTAGGATACTGCCTATGGGAAAATCCCATCCTGGGTTCAGAAAATATTAACAAATGTGTAGTTAGACCCTTTTGACAAAAGCCACCGGTGTGCATACATACAAAAATTGCTCTTTCACCCCAGGTAAGGGTAGTTTTTATTTTGGGGGTTGACATACCTCATTCATACAAAAGGAGAATTCACTACGAGTCCTATGACACCCCATATGTTTACATCGCATTATTGGTTAGCGAGATACTAAAAATCGAATGACCTATTAGTTTTTTGTTTTTTTAATAAATTTTTTAAAAAGCCTCATCTATAAAGAATCTTTTAAAAATTCCGCTCTCTTACAAAAGCCCTCAAGTGCGCATGCATACAAAAATAACCACTACTTAACCTCCGGGTAAGGGTAGATTTATTTTGGGGGGGATATACTCCCGTCCATAGCAAGGGGTGGTTCACCACAAGTCCTACGACACCCTATATGCATCGTTCTAGCCTTACAAGCTCATTAAATTCGCCAAATTGTCAAAAAAGCACGTTTACCTCAAATTGCGTTTCCAAATTCCACCCATTTTAAAAAATTACCTCACCATCAAATAGAGCGGGAAAAATAGCATTTAAACGAACCCTCACTCAACCCTAGTCCTCGCCCGCCACCAAACATTTCCCAACATAGCCATACGTATTCAAGCACACACGCGACTTGCAAGAGAACATACACTACCCCACTACCCGCGAATAACCTTTTGTTTTGGTGCTCACACTCGCATGGGTGTCAGATGACAGTTAGCATCCTAATAAACATCCTCCATGACGTCAACACCCATTAACTTTTTATCACCATCGCACAAACAAGCCAAAGGGTCAACCTCTTCCCACGCTAACACGTGCACTGCACATGCTCGCTCCTGGACCACGTGCTCGCTCTAAGGACCCATGACGTCATCCCATGACGTCATCAGGATTACGCAATTTCTGGTCATGATGATGCAATATTTAGAGTCTAACAAACACTTACTACTAATGTGTAACTAATTAGTAGCATTATTGCATCGCCGGTATGCGCTGAGGGTTCCCTAGTCATACACCTAGTAGGGAAGTGTTGGTTTATCTAGCTGGGTATCGACGTCCTTACAATCCTTTCCATCTTTGCGGACATAGGTGGTGGCTATGCAAGATTCGGGCACAGTATCCATTGCAACAGTTAGCTTTCTAATGAAATCTGCCTAAAAATTCAGTCCTGATGCATATTGGACCAACTCTGTATTCCAGCTGAGGTCTTACTAGAGACAGATTAGCCCTCTCCCTAATTTTCTTACCAATACCATTAAACACCCACATAAATATGCTCAGGGATTTGTATGCCTTCTTAACTACTGTATCTCCCCTATGGGCTTTCCCCAATGAAGATTACCTCCTTTCCCTCCAAAATAATCCTTAAATACCTACAATATCCACCAATCTGAACACTAGTTCCTCATACTGAATAATCATAACCAGTTTTTTTTTTTTTTATATAATGTGCACCATGTTAAGAAATGAACATAAATTGTTGTGATTGAGGATTTAAAAATCTCATTGGGTACAGGGTTTCAAAGTGCAATGCAGAAATTTAAATGGTAGAAGTTAGTTTCTGAAATGTAGTTAACAATCTGTACAAGAAGTTTCTAGCTACCTTATTGTGAAATTTGGCATTTCAGAATCAACTGCTTATATTATATTAAACCTAGCATATGCTTCATGTGACCACAGAAACCTAGTTTACATTTCATTAGAGACAGAACTAAACTTACCCACCACCAGTCAACTCATCTATCAAACAGCTGAGGCAAGAGAGAGAAAGAGAAATAAGACACTGTACACAGCCAACACTGGGCAAGGAGAAACAGAGACAGAAAGATACAACACTCAGAACAGAAGAAGCGTCCATGTCTAAGGGAACATTTCAAACAAGGTTTACATAAAATTCCAATACCTACTGTTCCAAACATTTCCAGTCTTTGGATCTCACTACCATGGTCTAGTAAGGGGTACAAACAAGGAAATGATCTAATAAACTGTACCTAAACTTGTTCAAGCCACATTCCATTTTCTATCCATATTTATCTAGCACATAACACACATAAAGAAGGAAGTCACCATACTTAAACCTGCTCAGGATAAATGATCTGTAACTTTTGTTGAATAATCTGTTCCTGGTGGCTGAATGATGTCTTGCCATTTTACAACTGGTAGAAAGCTTTGAGGACAGCAACTCTTGAAGTACTCATTAAAAGCCATTTTTAGTGTTGCCTAGTTCTATTATAGAAAGCTTTCCAGTCGGTCAACACAAATTGTGACCAATTACATTAGGTGGGAAAACAAGTATGGTATTTAAAGTTTTTGAAGTTCTTTTTGTACATAAAGCAAGTTTTTTTCTGTGATAAAAATCTCATGTAATATTTCTTTCAGGTTAGAGTGTTTAAATACTTGTTTTCCCGCTTAATTTAATTGGACGCAATTTGTGTTGACCGACTCAAAGCTTTCTAAAATGCAGCAACTCTTTTAAATAGTCATCACTTCAACCAAGAAGTTAATGAACAGAGTAAGTTTCAACTATTTATTTTATTTCATTTCAATGCTGTTTGAATAGAGTTTACTTCTAATGTATCAATCTTACATACAATAACTCTATTCAATATAATACTGTATTATATTTATAAGAAGTGCTGGTACC
Organism: Meconema thalassinum; assembly: GCA_946902985.2. Lineage (NCBI taxonomy): Eukaryota > Metazoa > Arthropoda > Insecta > Orthoptera > Tettigoniidae > Meconema > Meconema thalassinum. The sequence continues at coordinate 1,852,885,528 of OX336388.2, forward strand.
AAATAGCCTTACTTTATATGAGAAATACATAATCCTGTAATACTGACTAGCATGCTGCTTTGATACGTCATTAACCTACTGATTTAATACTCAAAACAATGGTTATGTAATATTCTCAGCTGTGATTTTGTGACAATACAAATATGTACCAAATCTACCCCAAAAATGCCTGCTCCTCATTTTGATTGAATTGTGTATTATATCTGTTTTCAGAATTTAAAAAATGGTCATATGTATTTCTAGCAGTTGTAATTGATACAATAAAGTAACAATAGTAATGATCTATTGCAAGTATTACATTATGACAATAAGAACTAAGACTATAAATATATATGAAAACAATCAGACAAATGTGCAATGTTAGTACAGGAAGGGCAGTTTACTACGAGTATAATAAGCTTAGGATATACCAAAAGTTACATTACAGAAGAACAAACAAATGTGATTCAAGAGGGGCAATCAAATAATTCTTATACCTGTCGAATAATAATGATGAAGATGATTGCTGTCTATGGAGCCTAACTACCACATTCGATTATCAACCCAAAACTTTAAATGGTCTCTTGGGTGGCTGATAAGACACTTTCAAACTACTGGTTGTTACAGATGTCTTGGTGTACACAAGGAATGAAGATGGGATTCACCTTACTAGTGAAAATAGTGGCCCCCCCTTCCTAGAAACTTGAGATATTCATAGAAGATTGAAGAAAGGTTGGAGAAATTATTGCTGATTAATGTAGGCCTAATCAATTATCTGCTATTGAGCCTTCTGATTGGCTCTTGATTTCATTTATTGTGTTATTTTTCATTCGTTGTAGGGTCTTAAGACATCTTACTCATCAGCCCCATATACTTGGATGTATGTCTCTGTCGGATTCCTTGCCTTTCTGTGGTGACTGTAAAATTGTATGGTATATAACTGTAACTATTACCATTATGCAAATTACTGATAATGATCAGGTTGTTGGGAAAGCATTCCCATGATATTCATGAGTAATTATTTAATTAATAAGATGTATTCAAGAAATGCAAACATACCAAATATAATTTTCTTGTGAACATCTACATAAATGTACAAAAATTTATTTTCAGCTTAAGAACATGTAGGCCTAAGTCAGATTAACCGCCATCAAGCTGAAAGATTCTCCAAACTGTAGGAAACTAATAATGAATATGTATTTATTCAGCATCAACAAGCCATTAGGAATTGCATACATATGGTAACTTACTGAATTTAATAAAATAATATAGTTTTTGTTTTGTCAATTAAAACAATCATTTTGTGCATCCTATATCAACTGTTCATGACAATAACAAATTTGTATTCATGTCTAATTTTTGTTTTTCAAGAATTGTACCACTAACTGTAAAATTAAATTACCTTAGCTGCTTTCACCATTCATGTCTACTTTTACCAGTAGCCATAATTCACAGCAAGTCTGGAGATATGAGGTTCAAAATTCTGGAGTTGACAGTGATTATCCCCCAGGTTTATCTACACTCCCTCCAGGTAAATGTTTCCTCACTTGAAATCCTACAGCACCTATTCAAATTTCTGACCCTATAATTATGCAATAGTTACACACAAGTTACAGGTACCACAATAACATGAATTAATAAGCATTTACTCAGCTTATACAGGACTGATGACCATGATGACTGTGGCTTATAAGATAAGTTACAGCAACTCCTAATCACGCACATCGACATGTAATGGAGGAACTAGAAAAATATTATGGCAGTGTGGTTTGGTTTCATGACACTCAAAGAAATCAATGAAACCTGTGGGGGGTTCTACAGTATCTCTTCATTCTGAGGAAAGATATCATTACGACCATTTACTAATGACATGAGTATTAAACTCATCAATCAATCAATCAATCAATCAATCAATCAATCAATCGAGGTTATCATGCATTTCTGCAATGAAATAAGCATATTTATTTTGAAGAATATCAGGTGTCATCAATTCGATGACTCCTTGAATCTATCTACATGGATGAAGTGCCTTCTGCAAAGCCTTATACCATGTCTGAAGTATGACAACTGTAATCTTTTAATAAGTGCCTCAAGAGATAGTGATGGATTAACCCTATAATGTCATCACAAAGAAACCGGGTGAGTTAGCTGTGGTCGTTAGGGCATGACTGCTGGCAGTCGTTCACATCCGGGAGGCGAGGAGGTTCGAATCCCCCTGCCTGCAACCTTGAAGATAGTCTTCTGTGGTTTCCCATCTTCCTTCCAGGCAAATGCCGGGGTTGGTCCCTAACTATAGGCCACAGCCGCTACCTTCCAACTCCTTGTCCTTACATTCAAACTTTCCTTCCCAGACAACACTCCACACGCGACGGTACGTGTAGCTCACCCATTGGGTGTCCACCTCGAAGCAGCTACAAAACTGGCGAGCCGAAAATGTCCTCGGACACTTCCAGCACTTTCACCTGAACTACAAATAGTCCACATACACTCCTACAGACATCACAATAACACAGATTATCAGACAAATTCTACACACACACACACACACACACAAGTACATGGGGCTAAAAGGTCACAATGACCAAACCCCTCAAATGGAACAACAACCAATTATTTCAGTGCTCTTAATAAATTGCTGATTTCAAGAGCTCATCTTGTCTCACAAAGTGAGGCATGTAATATTTTGTCAGAGATTTTACACTAACTATCTTCCACTTTAATTAGTTAGTTCCACAAGGATCTATACTTGGACCTACATTATTCTTAATTTATATAAATGATATTGTGGAATGTAATTTGAGAGGGCATATCAAATTGTATGCAGATGATACAAATATCTTCTACACTGGGAAAGACATAATTGAAATCATACAAAATGTGCAACAAGATATAAATACTCTCTCACAATGGTTCCAGGCCAATAAATTAACAATGAACCTACAGAAGACCAATTACATGGTAATTTCAAAGCAAAGCATGAAAGAAATCACACATGACAAAATATATATAAATAATATTGAAATAAAAGGTCTAATCATCGACAAACACCTGACCTGGATTGAACACGTTGAACGAATTGCTAAGAAACTCTCACCTATAGTAGGGATCCTAAGGAAACTTCGGTATCTTATTCCCCTAAACCTTGTAAAACAAATCTACTATTCACTTGTACATAGCAAGCTCCAATATTTAAATGTTATTTGGGCTCACTGCAGGAAATCCACACTGAATGATTTAATGACTATTCAGAATAGGGCTATTAGAAACATATTTAACCTTCCTTACTGCACTCCAGTAAAAGATCTGTACATCAGAAGTAAAATTCTACCCCTCAGCATAAGTGCAGATCTCCGAGCAGCTATGCTAATATACAAAATTAAACACAACACAATACTCTATAGCTCTCCCTACATCTTGAACTCGGACAATCATTCTTATGGAACTAGGCATGCGAAGGACGTAGCCTTATATTCATTCACTCTTCTAAATACGGTAGAAATAGTTTCAAGTTCTCTGCATCACAGTCATATAATAAACTTCCCGATGAAGTAAAAAGTGCACCAACTTTGTCAGTATTTAAGAGGAAAACTACGAAAGTATTGTGGGAAAAATTCGATGCATCGTAATACATCAAATAAGCTTAAAAATCCTGTGCTTATCATTTTAAGAGACCTTGGTCTAAACAATCTTAGATATAGTATCAACTTTACTAATAGGCCTATGCCCTTATTCATCAATTTGTGTTACCTTCAGAATTTTCTTCCTGGTGTGTAAACACACATATTACTGTACAATTCCTCTGTACGAGCCTATGGCTCTTTGGAATTAATTGAATAAATATCATTCATTCACTATAAAGTAGGAGTGTTCATGAACACAGGATCACATCGCAATTGCGACTAGCGCTACTGGTCCAGTATAAAAAAATACATCAAATTTATATTCCTACGGTATGTCATAATTTAGAAGATAACCTCCTCATCAGACAGGGAGTTACAAAGAAGAGCTTGAGTTTTTAGGTGCTAAACTTTGGAAAAATACTTAATTTTTATGTTCTGAAAAAACTTGAAATATTTAATTATGTTTCATTTATATTTCAAATATAAATAATATACAATATTCACCAATGCAATGTATCCTATGCCTTGCTGATTGCTGAAGAATTTCAATACACAGTGAGATTTATCCTCAAGTTGTTCATCACAAATAACTGACGATTATTGCAAAATACTGACTCATCATGAGAAAATGAGTGCTGCATGTCACAGGAAGTCAGGCGTTCAAATTTATAGCAGCACATGTCACCCACAGTCACATCAATATACCTTCTTGTTGACCGACCGATGCACTGGAAATTTTATACATAGTTTGGAACTCTCTATTTCTTTCAAACACATCTCTCATCATCATCTTTTCTCCACCCGAACAGACCAGGGGGTGGGAATTAACAAGTCTCCTCTATAGATTTTTATCTTGCCACCATTTCTTTTCGATAACCTTCTCTCATTATGAGCTCCTCCTGGTCACGTCTTTTTGTACATGCTTCATCCACTCATCTTTTAGTCAACCTCAAGGTCTTTTGCCAACTACTTCTCATTCAACTACATCTCTGTAGTTTTTTATTAACCATTGTGTTGTAGATCCACTATGACTGTATTAAGAATAGATAGCTTATGAGGCTGAGTTATACTGACGACAGGCTCTTCCTCATTTAAATGACCCAAACAATAAATTGTAAAATTGTTAAAATAAAATGAAATAAAATATGCTAATAGGCAGAAAAATAGGAATTCATGTATTTATGGAAAATTTGCTTAAAATATGTATATCCATTATAAATTATTTATTTACCTAAAATCGGAGTCCCAGTGATCAATCAGAATGGTTGGTTCTTAAGTTTAGGGGCTGCAACAATGCGGTCATGTAGCCCCGTGTACTTTGGGTGTGTGTAGAATCTGTCTGATAACCGGTGTTAATTGTGATGACTGTATTTGTGTGTGTTATCTGTTTTTTAATTTAAGTACTGCAATTTACAATTTTTCAAATAGTTCCTACTTTTGCCGCCAAGCGCCACCGTCAACGACTACTAGACCAAGTTCAGAACTTAGCTACCAGACGCCACCGCAGTCGGCTCTTGGCAACGAACGTAGATACCTAAGAGCGTTGTTTACATTCTTAACCTATCCAATTTAGCTTCACACAGGTGCAATTAGTGGAAGGTTCTTTAACATGCCATAAATCTATGACATGGGACCGCCGGCTTTACTTCCCCTCCGAAGGAAGGCATACAGAGGGATTTTTAACGCTCTTAAAAAATCCGACGCCTTCGGCCGGGTTTGAACCCGCTATCTTGGGCATAGAAGCTCAGCATGCTACCGACTACGCTACCGAAGCCGCGATCAATCAGAATGGGAGGGACTAATATGGGTAGTGGCTTTTGAAGCTACAGTGATGATATAAAAAATGTATGAATGAATCACTAGATTTGCAAGCAGCCTCAGTGGGTTATTATAGGTAGTGTGTCCGCCGCATGATTCCAAGATTGGAGGTTCGATCTTGGTCTGAGGTAACTGGGTTTTGATGTGTAAAGGTTTGAAGCCATTGTTTCAGTGTTGCCTATACAAACTGTTAGTTGTAACTCTTCAGATAGTCAACATGAATGATTGGGCGGATGTACAATGTATACAATATATAAATACAGCAATAAATAAGTAAATAACACTCCTAGAAAAATCACATATAGTTGTGATAACTATTATAATGAGGCAATATTAAAATTACGAGTTTCGGCCTTCAAGTGGTCATCAGATCCTATCACTGGGTTGGGGTTTAAATTAATATACAAATAAATGCATAATCCTACAATTGCCCCATTATATCATAACTAATACATGTAATTCTTTCCAGCAGTGCTATTTGCTTTATTATTTATATATTTTATACATTGTACCCCTGCCCAGTCATTGGGCAAATTCATGTTGACCGACTGCAAGAGTTACAACTGACAATGGATTTCGATTATATGATAAAAATCTATGATACTCACAAGGGGAGGATACGATGCATGGGTCACCGATTCGAACCATCTTTAGTACACTTGTAGGGCATGACTAGGCGTATCCAGGTGCAAGTAGTAAGGTGCGCTTCTCAGCCGATTCCGAGAAATTAATTATAAATTATTCGTAATTGCTGTACGGAGTTCATGTGCGCTGTACGTTAACATGAAGCCAAGGAGCGCGTGGTGCAGTGGTAAGAGCCCTGCTTCGTAAGCGTGGGATCACTGGATCAAATCCCGCCGGTGACCTTTCTTTATTTTTGAAACATAGGCAATTCGTACAACTGTAGATGTCGTAAATAATGTTCATTTTGCAGTCAATTGTAATAACGTGTTTTGTGAACGGGAAAAGGGATTCTGAAATCATCGTATGGGGTGAACGTTTGTGACATTATATAATGTACAGTCGGGGCATTGCAAATACATTGGTATTATACATGGTCAGGTGTATTCTATTATGTGTATACGTTTATACACTGAAGGCCCAGTCTGTTCCGTTCATTGCATGTCAGTGAACCATCAGACCACTCCGTACCCCGCAAGTAGTGTCTCATGCTATGGGTATTGGTTGGAAAGTGTTCGGACCTGGCGAGGTCACCTTCACACAAACTATCAATAACGGTGGGCAGTTATACTAACAGCAAATACTGTGAATAATTGTACAAATTGCCTATGTTTACAAAAAAAAGGCTCACCGGTGGGATTCGATCCAGTGATCCCGCGCTTACGAAGCAGGGCTCTTACTGCTGCACCATGCGCTCCTTGGCTTCATGTTAACGTACAACGCACATGAATGCCGTACAGCAATTACGAATAATTAATAATTAATTTCTCGGAATCGGCCAAGAAGCGCAACTTAATACTTGCACCTGGTATTCGCCTAGTCATGCCCTACACGTGTACTAAAGATGGTTCGAATCGGTGACCCTTGCATCGTATCCTCCCCTTGTCAGTGTCGTATATGTTTGCACAATAAAGAACTCCAATGACACATTTGATGACTACCTGATAATATTTAAAATCTCAGCCACAGGTTGCTCTGATAGCATTCTTGCTTTCTTTACTGTAACTAGATTACAGCCAGAATGGAATGCCAAAATCATCATCATCATTATCATTACAAACAACTTCCACACAGAGAGCAGTGATAAGTTAAGTGTTTTGCTAAGAATCAAAAAGAGTACCAAAATAAGCAGGAATTTGCAGCCACTGGAAGCAGGAGAAGATGATTGAAGAAACATAACACTGAACAAGTAAGTAGCTAATAGTGTTCAAGGATTAATACCTGAGACTAGGCATACTCTTCCCTTTAACCAAGGTGTTGGCATGTTTAGATTTTTCTTCTGACCTTCCTTCAAAGATTTTTGCAAAAGCTGAGCATGGCCTAGAGAGATGGTCATCTCCTGTGTCTAGGCTGCGATGGTACTCCTGAAAGATTTCCACAAACTTCAGAGATTGCATGTCTGTGTAGGATAAAACAATTTAGACAAACGCAAATTAATACCGTTCATCTATATCTCCTAAACTAAGGTGACCAGACGCAGTGTGACTTGTGCATTATAGGAACTGAGAATGTTCCTACACTTTTCTTTCATGCAAACAAAGATCTCACGCCATGGCCGCGTCTTTGAATTAGCTTGGCTCTGTGGGAATCTGACGAGACATTCTCGTGGACAAGCCACTACTGCCCCTCTTGGGCAGTGAAGCAGGGGGCATCTAGAATGTGATTCGGGAGAAACTTGGAGAAATGCATACAAGTGTTTTCTATGCTTCAAACTATCGCACAGTGCTCGCAGCTCATAAAGGTCATAAAGCTGGGTGTAACAAAAATACACGCAATACACCACAACGACACTATCAGACAAATTTTGCACACACCCAAGTACATGGGGCTGATGATCATGGTGTCAATCCCCTAAATGATTCCCACAGAGCCAAGCTAATTCAAAGACGCATCCATGGTGTAAGGATACACTGGATGGTCGATTTTGTGCTGCATAGTAGACATTCACATTTCGTACTCGGCGTGCTGCTCCCCCCCCCTCACCCTAGCTGTCTGCCTCCTGTTTTGCATTTCAGAATGTCTGCGAGAGTAGGCTAGTTCCTAGTACCAAGGCTGACAAACCTCGCCTGATCAATTCTTGGGGTGGAGTTGCGCTCCAAGTTCTGCTCACACAAGCGTGTAGGATTCCCAAGATCTTCCAGCGTGCATTTCTGTGAATGCTGCTACTGTACAGTAAGAAGGGTTTCGCATATGAGTCTAATATTCCAACACTTGGGTTCCTTTACTCGAAAGGACAAAATTGAAAATAATTGACCATCCTTAATTTTTTGACAATCCAAGTAGCAACACTGTTTGTATTCTTTGTTTCTCAACGCATCTCACTCCATTTTATAACATTTCTATTGTACAGTGTCCTAAGATATGTTAGAGAATAATTCCATAAGATAGAATATTGCAGAAATGATTAGTGGATATTAGTGCAGCAGTACAGGAAAATTCTTGAAGATCCTGTCTAGCTAGGTAGATACATATGAGAACTTCGGCTGAACATCAAGAAGAGAGTATGGTCTTCAAACCGATAGCACTATCAGCAACGGTGCAAGAAATCTGAGGAAAATGAGCTGGGCTCCATCATATGTAGTGATGATGATAGCTCTCCAGATGCCAAGATCCGTGTTAATGCCACCTGGCTGAAGTGGCGACAGTGACTGGTATTGTGTGATTGTTGTATGGCCCAATGCCTCAAGTCCAAGGTATACAGCAGCTCTCTATAGGTCGGGAGTGCTGATCAGCAACAACAAACCATGAACAAGCCCTGCATGTAATGGAAATGTGAAAGCTCCGATGGTGACTTGGACTAATGTGATTCGACCATGCCATGAATAACAACTAAGAGATGCACCAATCATGGCAGAACTGCATGAAGAATGGCTTAGGTGGTATGGGCACGTTGCACGGAGATAAGATGACTTGGTGTCAAAGGTAGCCATGTGTCTGGACCCTGATGGTCAGCGATCCCATGGAAGATCATAGACACGGTGGGTGAACCGCATCGGGGAGGACGTGGAGTATGTATATGCCACCTCCAAAGATGCCGTGGATTGTCTAAAATGACGACAGATGTGCCGACAAACGAACTCTGCCATAGTGAGGGAATATGCTAGGAAGAAGAAGCAGATATATGAGGATATAAATAGAGTTTAAAGAACTCAGCAATATTTCTAGGTTTATGCCGAGTCTTGTGTGGAGTTTCGCCTAGGACACCAAGCTGGATCATCAGCTGGCTCATGGTGTCCGTGCCCGGAGGTAGCGGGCAGTTTGCTACTCCTGTGGCGGTCTGGGCACGGCCAATAGCCCGCTGATGAGCAAGCTTGGTGTCCTAGGCGAAACCCCCACAAGACACGGCATAAACCTAGAAACATTGCTGAGTTTTAATTCACTGGCCGTGAAAGCCAATACCATCTTTTTGGAAGCCTTCATAGGGAGATTAAGGCTGCTTGAGCTTTTAGCTCTCGCAGTTAAGAGGCGCAGGTGCACTTCATAAAAAGGGAGGAAGCACGCAGTTCGCTACTCCTGTGGGGGTCTGGGTGTGGACACCAAGAGCCCACTGATGAGCCAGCTTGGTGTCCGAGGCAAAACCCCACACAAGACACAGCATAAACCTAGAAAAATTGCTGATTTTTAATTCACTGGCCGTGAAAGCCAATATACCAGAGTTTAAAGATTTTAGCACCTGTGATATATGAGAAATTTGCCTGAAACTCATCACACATAAGGTATTTTCAAATTCTGTGACCACTAAGAGTGAGTTTTAGCAATATAAAATACAAAATTAGCTCAAGATACAATATGTTTTTGATTTCAGCAAAATAAATGAATTGTTCTTGATTTTCTATTAAGGTTGGTTGGTTCCTTAGTTTAGAGGCTGCGACAACACGGTCATGTAGCCCCGTGTACTTTGGGTGTGTGTAGAATCTGTCTGATAACCGGTGTTAATTGTGATGGCTGTATTAGTGTGTGTTATCTGTTTTCAATTCAAGTAAGGACTGCAGACAATAATTTTTTTTCAAGTAGTTCCTTCTTTTGCCACCAAACATCACCATCAACGACTACTAGTTCAGAACTAGGTTACCAGATGCCACCGCAGTCGGCCCCTGGCGACGAACGGAACCTAAGAGTGTCGTTAGTCAAATGTTTAACCTATAATTTAGCTTCACACAGGTGTAATTAGTGGGAGGTTCTTTAACATGCCATAAATCTATGATATGGGACCGCCGGCTTTTCTTCCCCTCCGAAGGAAGGGAAGGGATTTTTAACGCTCTTAAAAAATCCTACGATTCGGCCGGGTTTGAACCCGCGATCTTGGGCATAGAAGCTCAGCATGCTACCAACTACGCCACTAAATTTTCTATTAAATTAAAAAGTTTTAAATAAAATAGAAATGTACAGTATAGGCCTATCTATTATAGAATGCTTTTCAGTCGGTCAATGGGGGACACAAGAGAAACCTCCCAGTAGGGTGTATTTGCATGTGATATTGATATAAACCTGGGTGCCTCCTGGGCAAAGGATTAGGACTCTTCCTAGATGGCTGATTCTCTCACACCAGAAGTACAAAATAATATATTTACCTTCAATACACACTGCACCAAACTCAAGGCAAAAGTTTCATCACGAAATTGCCTTCTGCATAAGGTAACTGGTTCTGGATGGGGTGCCCACCCTCAGACAGTAAGGACAACTGCCCTAGCTCTCTGCTATTCTGCTGCTGAATATGCTAGTACCGTGTGGTATAAATCAGCTCACACAAAAAAAGTCGACATTGCCTTGAATGAAACTTGCAGGCATGGTCAATGACGAAAATGCAAACTTTTTACTAAACTAAAAGTTTGTATTGTATGTATCCACCCACGGTTGGGCGACCATTTGTAATGCCTAGCTGGAAGACCTTAACATGTCTGCTACTGTAGGTCTGTCCACATAAGTAAAGTTTCTGGAGGCAGACGTGCTCTCACCAGATTGATCATCAACATTTGGAGAACCTGGTATACTACAATGAATAATAATGATAATGATGAATGTTTAGTGATTAAAAACGTAAAACAAATGTGTCGACTACAATGTGCAGTCCAAAATATAGTTGCATTACTCTCTTAACACTGACACAAGCAGAAACATTGCACAGAACCATTACAAGTACTGTAGAATGGCCAGTGGTCTCAGTCCAAAAGGGAATAGCTTATATGTCAGTTTTATGGAGGAAATCACTAACAGTCTGTATTAGCTATGCTCAGCTATTCCTGTAGGTAGTCGCTTCCCAACTGTTTCCCACAAACGTGCGCATCATCTCAGCCTAATATTTGGAAGCATGGCGATCATGTACATAAAATACACGTATTACAGTGGAATCTCGTTAGTACGTTTTTCAAGGGACTGAAAAATTTGGACGTCATATGCGGGCAAACGTACTACCGAAAAACGCCATACTGCATTTGCAACGTAAAAGATAGAACGCGGAGTATATATGGACGTCAAATCGCCGACCTTAGTAAGTGATTGTATGCACTACTACAGTCACGACATAAACATAGGTTATCAGTAACTTACACGCAATAAATAACATAAAAATGAATTATTGTACCTCTACACTACAGTGTATAATACAGGGTCTTTATTTTTGCTAAGCAAGGTCATTCTCGCTCTCGCGCTCTGCCAGTGATGGCTCTGTTGCCGGCGACCGCGCACGCATATGTTTGAAGCACGGGCTTGCTTGAACCACTTCAATAAAGCGCTTTCTAGTTGAGGAAACTGTCCCTCTCGCACACGTTTCCTTTTGCCGCTCATCCCTTCTTCAAATGCACGTTCGATTTCCTTCCTTTTGCCGAGAATCGTGTTCAGTGTAGACTGAGGAATATTCCACTTTCGCGCTATATCCACACGCTTCCTGTGAGGATTGCATTCCGCGTCTCGAATGTATTTCATCCTCTCATCATTAGTTATCTGCCGTACTTTCTTCTTATCCATTATGAAACACGCAATAAAATAGGTCATAACTGGATGTGAACACTAAGAACTAGAAGACAATAGTGCGGAATACGAAGACAATAATGCACCTACGTGAGAAATAAACAAAGGGAAGGGGGTGGAGGGCAGCGGGAGAGTAACACGTCACCTGTGTTGCGTCATAGCTATAGCCACTTCTACGCCGTCAAACACAATGAAATCATCTACACTGTCAATAACTATCAGAGAATATGAGGCAATATCGCGTCGTGTTTTCCAGAAACCGAATTTTATAATGAAATAAGAATAAAATACGGTTCACTAACAAATAGTTCAACGGAAATTTGATCGTTGTAAGCGGGAACAGAGAACGTATTAAGGGGATATTTCAACATGAATTTAGTAGGATAGGGACTTGAGAAAGTAGAGAAAGGGCAGCGGGAGAGAGACACGTCACCTGTGTTGCGTCATAGCTATAGCCACTTCTACGCCGTCAAACACAATGAAATCATCTACACTGTCAATAACTATCAGAGAATATGAGGCAATATCGCGTCGTGTTTTCCAGAAACCGAATTTTATAATGAAATAAGAATAAAATCAGGTTCGCTTACAAATAGTACAGGTTATGAACATTCCCGAATGGGAATATGATGTTATTTCCGTTTGATCAGATAAATCATCAATCAATATGATAAAATTGGTCCGGCTAGATCAAACATAAAATGCCAGCGTTTCGCCCCGGTGTGCCTTTGGGCTCGTCAGTTGGTACAGACACACCTCACCAATACGCATGGAGGGGCTTGGTGGCTCAGCGGTCTAGCTGTATGCCTCTCACCAAGGCGGTCCGGGTTCGATTCCCGGTCAATGCATGTGAGATTTTCGAAATGAAATGCCATGTCCTGTGGTTCGGATTCCACGTAAAAAGGAGGTCCCGTGGCTCATAATCACAAGATTCACGGTCACGTAAAACTACAATCTTCCTTCCAATACGCATGGCTAGCACATACTGAGAAAGCCATCACAAGACACAAAATACAAGTAGTATTGACGTCACGAGAGATGCCAATGTGCTACGGAAGTCAAGCTCCCTTTCATAAAACAAAAACCTTACCTTGGCAATCCAAATAGGTTATGAACATTCCCGAATGGGAATATGATGTTATTTCCGTTTGATCAGATAAATCATCAAACAATATCATAAAATTGGTCCGGCTAGATCAAACATAAAATGCCACCGTTTCACCCCAGTGTGCCTTTGGGCTCGTCAGTTGGTACAGACACACCTCACCAATATGCATGGCTAGCACATACTGAGAAGGCCATCACAAGACACAAAATACAAGTAGTATTGACGTCACGAGTTTTATGAAAGGGAGCTTGACTTCCGTAGCACATTGGCATCACTCGTGACGTCAATACTACTTGTATTTTGAGTCTTGTGATGGCCATCTCAGTATGTGCTAGCCATGCGTATTGGTGAGGTGTGTCTGTACCAACTGACAAGCCCAAAGGCACACCGGGGCGAAACGCTGGCATTTTATGTTTGATCTAGCCGGACCAATCTTATCATATTGATTGATGATACAAATAGTACAACGGAAATTTGATCGTCGTAAGCGGGAACAGAGAACGTATTAAGGGGATATATCAACATGTGTTTTGTAGAATTGGGACTTGAGAAAATCATCGCGCTAAACGGGAAAACGTCGTAACCGAGAACGTGCTAACGAGATTCCACTGTACTATACGATAAATCACAGCAAAAATAGTAGATGTACCGGTATGTATTCTTTATCATCAACAGAGAAAATCTTACTTCTGTCACCAAAATAACTCATTTAACCACTAGGGAAACAATATAAAACTAATGATAACTTGTCATTATACAATATTCAAAAGTCACTAGATCTAGTAACAAGGTAAAATTGGGGACAGTGAAAGATAATTCCTTCTCTATCTTTCACTATGGACATACTGTGATCTCTGGAAATGTTTCTGTTATTAAAATGTATATATATATATATATATATATACTGGCTAATAATATTCAAGAAGCCAGAAATCAAATAATAAGCCTACAAAATATAGCACAAAAAAATTGGACTTCAGATATCATTTGAAAAGACAGGGATAATGGTAGCAAATCCACTTGTAATCAATCACATAACAGTAAATAACAAGAACGTTAAAATAGTGAAGCAATTTAAATAGTTAGTTATTGTTGTTTTAAGGGGCGGAACTACGAGGTCATTTGCCCTGTTATAACTTACAACTTGAATGAGAAACCTACATGGCAAGAAAGAACTAATAAAATGATAAAAGCCCAAAAATTAACATGGTCTACATATAAAAGAAAATGTCTATCAATCGCAACAAAATTAAAACATTACAAAACGGTGGTTCAACCAGAGGTGACATATGGAAGCGAAACTCTTTTTAAAGTTACTCAGAAAAACAGAATCGACAAAATTTTAAAAGTAGAAAGAAGAATAGCTAGAACATCCATAAATAAAAAAAATATCAGAAAGATGGACAGTGGCGGATAATACCAAATGAAGTGGTATACAGAGAACTGGAGCCCATCACTGATACTATTCGGAAGAAACGGATTTCTTTTTTGGTCACATCATGAGGACACCAGAAACTAGGTTATCTAGAAAAATTGTAGTGAAACTTTGGAATATGAAACAACAAGTAGGATGGATTAAGGAAATTAGAGCCTAGGAGGCTGGATTTAGACAGCTCCTTAACCTGGTCCATGAGGCAATTATAATTGGCTACATGGATAATTCTTGCCAGGAGTGTCCACGTCGCGGGGGTGGGCAACGGTACTGTAATATACCATGGAACTACAGTACCGGCTAAGTTCTGGTGAGGACCCAGTCCTATGGGGTATAACATGGGCCCCGTGCACAGGGTTACGTGCGAAGACCTCAACAGAATCTGCAGTGGAGAAGATGGACTTCGGAACGGTGGAGATTGCGGAAGAGGCAACCCAGTACTCAGGGAAAAGTATGAGTACAGCATCAATTGGCAGCGTCTGTTTCCCAGGTTAGGGGCGGCTGCAAGGGCGTCTGTTTCCCATGTTAGGGGCAGCCTGTATAATAGCTGGCAGTAGCTTCATAAAATGCCTTTGGGAGTGGCGACCCCAACGTAATAATAGCCTAAAATGGAAATGGCACTTCAAATGATTGGGAGAAGGTTAGGGTGTACCCTGCAGGCGACGCACAGTTCTTTTGGTACTGGGGGAACTGTAAGAAATGGGCAAACAGTAACCGAAATGAAAGTGGGAATCATGAATGTCATGACCCTGACAGGCAAGGTGGAGGAGGTGGTAGACTTCGTGGAGAGGGAGAATGTTTGATTGATGGGGCTGAGTGAAGTGAAATGGAAAGGTAAAGGAAAGAAGAAATTGAGGAAAGGATATACATTATACTGGAGTGGTGGCCAAGAGGCAAAAAATGGCGTGGGACTGATAACCTCGAAACAACTGGAGGAGTATGTTGAAGTGGTCGAGTGTGTGAGTGACAGAATAATGAAAATTAGAATGAAGATGAAAAAAAATGACGTGATGGATTTCATACAAGTGTATGCACCACAGACTGGAAACAGAGAAGAAGATATTGAAGTATACCTGGAGGATGTAGAAAGAGTAATTTCAGATGTAGAAGTGGTGATCATGGGAGATATGAATGCACAAGTCGGAAACGAGAGACGAGGAAAGGAAGAAGTCATTGGACCATATGGATATGGGAAAAGGTCTCCCATAAGTCCAACCCCTCGTCCACGTCGTGGGAGACGGGCAACGGCACAAAGTAGGGGATTGCCTGTAGGGGCGAAGTACAGTGGGGACTTCGTGTGCCCCGGGACCGTTACGGTAGCTGTGAAGGTCCTACAGGAACCCTGAAAAGTGACGGCTAACGGGGCTCTGGTGAAGCTACGATAGGCCCAGCAAGCCAGTAGTGGATAAAACCAAATGCTTTCAAAAATGGAACGAGCCTCGGACAGGATGGATTTAATAGACGACGACACGGCTGTACACACGGACTAAGATTCGGAACTTTAAACCTAAGAACGCTGACGGGGAAGGTGGAGGAGATAGTGGATATGATGGAAAGAAGGAAGTTGGATTTATTGGGATTGGCAGAAACAAAGTGGAAAGGGGAAGGAAGGAGAGTACTGAGAAAAGGCTATAGACTGTACTGGAGTGGAAACGAAGAGGGAAAGAGGAATGGAGTGGGAGTAGTAGTACGAGATGGTTTAAAAGAAGAAGTGAGGAGAATAAGTGATAGGATGATGAAAGTGAAAGTAGCACTGAGGGGAGAGACCGTAGAAATAGTGCAAGTGTATGCTCCACAAGTAGGCTGCGCCTCTGAAGAGAAGGAGGAGTTTGAAGAGGAATTGCAGAAGCAGCTGGTAGGAAGAAATATGATTGTTATGGGGGACCTCAATGCCCATGTAGGAAGAGAAAGACAAGGTTATGAGAGTGTTCTAGGACCAGAGGGTTGGGGTGGAAGAAATGAGGAAGGAAAGAGACTGTTGGACTTCTGCCAGAGGAACAGCCTGCTAGTTGGGAACTCCTGGTTTAAGAAAAGAGAGAGCCACACAATCACATGGTACAGTGATGACTTGACCAGGAAGTCGGTGGTCGACTATATACTGTATGAGAAAGAACTAAATAAGAACATCAAGGACATCAAGGTTATACCATCGGAGAACCTGGATAGCGACCATCGATTACTGGTAATGAACCTGAGAGGGAGTAAGGAGAAGAAAGGGACTGAGAACCAGGAAAGACGTATAAGGATATGGAAACTGAAAGAAGGGGATAGAAGGGTCGAGTACCTCAAAATGGTAAAGGAAGGAATTCCAACAGATGAAGAAAGAGGGGTGGAAGAGGAATGGGCTAGATTTAAGAAGACACTAGTAGGTGCAGCAGAAGCAGTATGTGGGAGGACAAGTAGTAAGAAGAGGTGGAAGGAAACACCATGGTGGAATGAGAAGACAAAAGATATAGTAAGGGAAAAGAATAGAGCCTTTAGGAGGTGGTATCAAAATAGGACGGTAGAGACAAGGGAAGAGTACCAGGAAAGAAAGAAGGAGGCGAAGAGAGTGGTGGCTGAGGAGAGAAGGAAGTGGATGGAAGAGTGGACAAAGATGATGGAGGAGGATAGTGAAGGTACAAAAAAGGTCCTGTATGGGATGGTAAAAAATAAGAGGCGGAAGGATCCTACGGATTATGTTAGAATGGTGAACAAAAGGGGACAAGAGATAGAAAATAGGGAAGAACTGAAGAAAATGTGGAAAGAATATTTTGAAGAACTTCTGAACCCAAATGGAAAAGATGGTGAGGAGGAAGAAATCGGGGAAGAGGAAGATGAACTGCAAACAGAAAAGGACTTAACATGGAAAGAAGTGGAAGATGCAGTGAACAAGATGAAAGGAGGGAAGGCACCGGGTGTGGATGAGTTGAGTGTGGAGATGGTGAGAGCAGCAGGAGAGGTGGGGATACAGTGGTTGTACCGAGTGATGAGGACAGCATGGAAGGAAAGGAAGACCCCAGAGGACTGGAAAAAAGGAATCATTGTCCCGATCTTCAAGAAAGGTAGTAGAACAGATTGCAGAAACTATCGGGGAATAACACTGATGAGTCATTGTGCAAAGATCTTCGAGAAAGTTTTGGAAAAGAGAATTAGGACAAGGATAGAAGGTGGGATGAGGGAAGAACAACATGGCTTCAGAGCAGGAAGGTCCACAGTGGATTTGATTTTTGCTGTAAGGCAGTTACAAGAACAGCACTATGAGTATGGAACAGATCTACTGATGGCCTTCCTGGACATTGAGAAAGCATATGACAGTGTATGCAGAAACAAAGTATGGAAGTCCCTGGAGGATAGAGGAGTAGAGAAATGGACTATAAAGAGGATAAAGGAGATGTACAAGGGAAGCGTGAGCTGTGTGAAAGTGGGAGGAGAGAGATCTGACTGGTTGGAACAAAGAAACGGCCTGAAACAAGGAAGTGCACTGTCACCGTTACTTTTCATTGTGGTGATGGATGACATAATGACCCGAGTGGCACAAGTAATTGGGGACGGAAAGATGAAAGCAATGGTGTTTGCAGATGATTTGATGATTTGGGGAAACAAGGAGGAGGAGGTACAGGAACAGTTGGACGTGTGGGAAGGAATAATACAAGGATATGGGATGAAATTTAGCATAAATAAGAGTGAGATGGTGATCACAACAAGGAAGAAGGAAAGAACCACAACGGGAATAACAATTGGTGGGGAACAGCTGAAGAAAGTGGAGAGTTTCAAGTACCTGGGAAGCCTGATACAAGATAATGGAAGAAACGATAGAGAAATAAATGAGCGGGGGAGGCAGGCAGAAGCATTTCGGAGGAGTGTGAGAAGCATGTTATGGAGCAAGGATGTCCCTCAGAACAGCAAAAAGATCATATATCGGACGTACTATGTCCCTATCCTGACGTATGCCTCGGAGACCTGGGTTATGAAAGGAAGGGAGAAGAGCAAAATACAGGCCAGTGAGATGAGGTTCTTGAGAAGCAGTATTGGAGCTACATAGATGGACAGAATAAGAAATGAGAGGACCAGAGAATTAATGAAGGAGGAACCATTACAGGATGGTATAGAGAAATCTAGACTTAGATGGTATGGACATGTAAAACGAATGGAGGAGAAGAGGATACCCAGGAGAGTACATGAGACGAAGTGGGAAGGAAAGAGACCGAGGGGAAGACCGAGAGACAGGTGGCTGAAGGGGGTGGAAGAAAGCGTGAAGAAGAGAGGAGAAGACTGGACAAGGGTGGAGGCTGAGAGATGGTGGGAAGACAGAAGACGTTGGAGAGGCTTGTGTTCCAAACAGACCCGGCCAGTGGCTGGAAACTGTGCAAGATGATGATGGATATGGGAAAAAGAACTGGGAAGGAGAGGAACTTGTAAACTTTTGTGAAAGGAATGGACTGATAGTGGGTAATTCATGGTTTCGGAAGAAAAACAGCAGGAAAATTATGAGATATGGTTGGGGCGATAGAAGAACAAAATCAGTAATTGACTACTTTCTGGTGGAAAGGACTAATCGCAGAAAGCTGATAGATGTGACAGCTTTACCAGGAGAAGCATTTGATGGGGACCATAGAGCTGTGGTGGCAAAATTTAGATGGAAAAAATTGGAAAACCTACAGGAGATCAGAGAAAGTAAAATAAAAGTATGGAAATTGAAAGACAAAACTGTACAGGAAGATATTCAGGAGAGATTGAAGCAACAAATCCCAGTTACTGAAGTGGAAAACATAGAAGAGGAATGGTCCCACTTTAAAAAGGCATTTGTTGGTGCAGCAGAGAGTGCTTGTGGTAGGACGTCAACAAGAGTGAAAGAGAAGGAGACACCGTGGTGGAATGAGGAAGTGAGGAAAGCAGTGAAAGAAAAGACGTCTGCATGGAAAGAATGGAACCGAGATCAAACAGAAGAAAGCAAAAGGAAGTATCACGACAGCAAACGGAGGTGTAAGAAAGTGGTAGGAGAAGAAAAGTTGGGGAGAATTTACACGAAGAATGGAAACAGATGTAAATGGCAGTAAAAGGATGCTGTATGGACTTCTAAGAAGTAAGAGGAATGAAAGAGTTACTACAAAGCTAGTAAAAAAAGGAAGATGGAGAGTTGTTAACCCACCCAGAAGAGATAAAGGGACGATGGAAGGAGTATTTCGATAAGCTATTGAATGTGAGCAATTGTACTGGTGAGATGGAAGTGACACAACCTGACGACTCTATAACAGAAGATGATATAACAATACTGGAGGTGGAATTAGCAGTACTGAAAATGAAGATGGGAAAAGCAACAGGGGTGGATGAAATCAGTGTAGAAATGATTAAGGCTGCCGGACCTGTTGGTATGCAATGGTTGTATCGACTGCTAAAGTGTGTGTGGAAACTGAAATATGTACCAGAAGACTGGAAGAAAGGGCTAATAATACCAGTGTTTAAGAAGGGGGACAAGAAGGTGTGTGATAACTATAGAGGGATCACCCTCATATCACAGATAGTAAAAATACTGGAAAGGATATTAGAAAGAAGAATTAGAAGAAAGGTGGAAGGAGAGTTGCAAGAGGAACAGTATGGCTTCAGGAGTGGAAGATCCACAGTGGACCCAATCTTTAGCTTGAGGCAGGTGATGGAAAAGAACTGGGAATATGGAGAGGATTTGATCATGACTTTCATAGATCTAGAAAAGGCATACGATAGTGTCCCCAGAGAGAAGGTATGGGAAACCATGGTTAAGAAGAGACTGGGAAGAGAAATGTTGGAAATGGTGCAAGCAATGTACAACAACTGTGCTAGCAGGGTACTGACCCCAGTTGGAAAGACAGATTGGTTTAGGAACAAGACTGGACTAAGACAGGGGAGTGTGCTGTCACCTCTCTTGTTCATAATGGTGATGGATAAAATTGTAAAGGAAACAAAGGAAGCATATGGACATAAAGAAATGAAGTTACTGTTATTTGCAGATGATATTATGGTCTGGGGAAGGAACACCGAAGAAGTGCAAAAACAACTAGATGCACTGAACAAAAATATTCAGAAGTACGGCCTGAAAATCAGTATAGAGAAAAGCAAGACCATGGTGATGACAAGAGGGGAAGGACAAGGAAAGGGCACTGTGAAAATTGGAAGTCAGAGTTTGGAAATTGTGGACACTTTCAAATACCTAGGAAGTGAATTGATGCAAACTGGTAGGTTGGACATGGAGATTGGCAGGAGAGTACAGCAGAGCAATGCATTCTATCAAAGTGTAAGAAAACTTGTTTGGGATAAGGAAGTACCAAGGAAAAGAAAGGAGGTAATGTATAAAATGTACTATGTACCCATATTAACTTATGCAGCTGAGACTTGGACCCTGACAAGCAGGCAAGAGAGTAGAATCCAAGCCAGTGAAATGAAATTCGTAAGAAGTATGATAGGAAAGACAAGGAAAGACAGAGTGAGGAATGAAGATGTTAGGAAGGAAGTTGGGATGGGAAAACTAAATGAGAGAATTGAGAAGAATAAACTAAGGTGGTTTAGACATGTAAAGAGGATGGAGGAAAATAGAATACCAAGACAGATGCTGGAGGCAAAGTGCAAGGGTAAGAGAGCAAGAGGAAGACCTAGAACAAGGTGGATTGATTCAGTGAAGAACAGCATAAGAAAAAGAAATCTGGACTGGGACAAGATCGTGGAAGAAGAATGGTGGAAGGAAAGAGGAAAGTGGAGAAGTGCCATAACTACCCCGACCCGGCAGGAGCTGGATAAGGGGAAATGATGATGATGAAAGAATTAGAAATAACCTTGGATGACATAACTACCCCGACCCGGCAGGAGCTGGATAAGGGGAAATGATGATGATGAAAGAATTAGAAATAACCTTGGATGACTTGCAAAACAAAACAAAACAAAAAATCTAAAAAGACTGAAAGATATAAAAATAAGATTTCAGGCAAAAATAGACAAACGTAATACCGGTAGACTACAATAAAAAGGGTATTTACAGATGAGGAATGCCTGAGAAGATCAGAGCGAATGAAGAGCTACTGGGCAACTCGGAAAGGAAACTTACTGAAGAAGAGGACCAAGAAATGATTGAAGTGGTCCAACGAGGCCGGTAAAGCAGAAGAGAATAATAATAATAATATATATATATATATAGCTCACCTGTTCATAGAGAGGTTTAGGATCATCACGTCCAATTTTTTCCAATGTTTTCTCTGACTTAGAAAGTAATTTAGTTTCGACAAAGGCTTTGAGATCAGCCATTTTCATTCGTTTTTTGGTTTTCTCACTTGCTCTTCGTGTGTGGCTGCCTTGCTCATCCAACTGCTTTCGTCCAAAGTAGGGTGACTCTGAAAGACAACAATGGCTCCATCAGACCAGTTCAATTAGTGACAGTGATTCTGGAACTAGGAATGCATGATCATAAACTTGCCAGGCATCGTAGGTATATTACATGGGCTTGAAGAATTAATAGCAACTAAACTGTTGAGATATCTTTATACATGGCACCACAAATCCAATATTTTGCCTAGTTATTCATTGAATTTAGAGTTTACTTGTTTGGTAACTCAACATCACACTAAATATCTATTTATGAATGGGAAAGGCAATGTTCATGTTTCTTGGTGAGATTAAGATTTAATTTGAGGTAATAATGTTATTATTTATTAATTTAATTGATTTCAAAGAGCCATATGCTCATATAGAGGAAGTGTACAGTAATATGTGTTTGACAGATCAATTATGGCACTATTAACTCTTAGAGTGCCGGGGAGCACGATAGCGTTCCTCTATATGCTAGCTAAAAGTGCCAGGAGCGCGATTGCGCTCCGTGTTGCAACTGTCCAAATAAGTTGTAATAGTTAGCAAATAATATGACAGATGGCAGCTCCAGTCGGTACCGCACTGTGGAAGAAACTACGTAGTTTCTAAATCTACCACTAGAATCTCTGTGTGGCGTGTTGTGTTTCGGTTACGAATTTTTCAATTTCAGTTGTTTGGCGCCTACCTGCAGTCCATGTGTTTGTAATAATGGCGACTAGTTCTCGTGTTGTGTTTGAAAATGATGATGATTTGGTAGAGTATGTTAATTCACTGTGTGATGATTCTGATTATGTCGAATCAGGCGATGATTCAGAATATGCTGAGAGTGATAATGAAGCCGGTAATAATTCAAATAATGACGACAGTGATGATGTAACCAAACCTACTCGTGCGACAGTGGTTCATGAAATTTCTGATTCAGACAGTAATGATAGTGACGGGAATAATGCCAGAGTTGACGGAGATAATAACGATGATGATCAGGTTTCCGAATTCGGTGAAATTAAATCTGATCACGACGTCCAATTTCAACCCTCTCTTGTATTTCTCGAGACGCCTGGCCCTAAACGTACATTTAACAGGTGTGAGTGGTGATCAGGAAAAGTTGTTTTTTGGAAGAACTATCTATCTCAAGATAGTGATATTTTGTAAAGTGATAAACAATAAGTCAATGTGCACAGTAATATAAAAATTTAGGTGAGTACAATCAAAATACTAGGTAGTATAGAGATCCAAATTTGATTTGTTTATTTTTTTCAAAATTGCATGAGAAAATTTATTTTTTTACTTGGCACTGTGAATTATTTTTATGATATTATTACAATGAGTAAAGAAAGGCATCACTTAGAGCTACAAGGAGGTGTAAACTACAGTGAAATATCTTGAAAAGTGAGGGTAGTACATGTTATTTTCTTCAGTGCTGCATAATACGCATTTTCTCTCTGGCAATCTTAGCACACATGAAGATAAGGAGGCCAGCACTAAGAGGGTTAAATGTGTTACAAGTTATTAGCATAGTGCGGTGCAATTTATTAGTATGAAATTCTAGTACCGTACAATTCTTATGTTCTATTACTATTCTATATATCAATCAATTGATAGTACTAATGAACAATCAGAGTTTGACTTGAAATTTTAGAAGAAAATACACTTCATGGAAGAAAAGTCTGAAGGTAACATTTGCTGAATAAGGACATATCAGTCAAGTTGATACCATACCATATTTAAGTATGTTGGGACCCAGGTCCCTTAAAATGGTAATGATTCTTAAGATTATGCATAACTTATTTGAAAACCTAAGATGCATAGAATTTTCCCCACAATATTTTCATAGTGTTCCTCTTAAATACTGACAAAATTGGTGCAGTTTTTACTTCACCAGGAAGCTTATTAAATGACTGTGATGCAGAGAACTTGAAACTATTTCTACAGTATGAATGTTATATAAGGCCATGTCCTTTGCATGCCTAGTTCCATAAGAATGATTGTCTGAGTTCAAGATGTAGGGAGTGCTATAGAGTATTGTGTTGTGTTTATCTTGTATATTAGCATAGCTGCTTGGGCTGAGGGGTAGAATTTTACTTCTGATGTACAGATCTTTAATTAGAGTGTAGTAAGGAAGGTTAAATATGTTTCTAATAGGCCTATTCTGAATAGTCATTAAATCATTCAGTGTGGATATTCTGCAGTGGGCCCAAATAACATTTAAATATTTGAGCTTGCTATGTACAAGTGAATAGTAGATTTGTATTAGATGTTTGGGGAATAAGATACCGAAGTTTCCGTAGGATTCCTACTATAGGTGAGAGTTTCTTCGCAATTTGTTCAGGATGTTCAAGTTAGTTATTGTTGTTTTAAGGGGCAGAACTACGAGGTCCAGGTCAGGTGTTTGTAGATGATCAGACCTAAATAATTTGACTGATTTTATTTCAATATTATTTACATATATTTTGTCATGTGTGATTCTTTCATGCGTAGTTTGGAAATTAACATGTAATGGTCTTCTGTAGGTTCATTGTTAATTTATTGAGAATATTTATATCTTGTTGCACATTTTATATGATTTCAATTAAGTCTTTCTTTGTGTCATCTGCATACAATTTGATATATCCTCTCAAATTACATTTCACAATATCATTTATATGGGGGCGTGGTGGTTCAGCGGTCAAGCTGCTGGCCTCTCACCACGGCAGACCGGGTTCGATTCCCGGTCAATGCATGTGAGATTTTCAAAGTGAACTGCCATGTCCTGTGGTTCGGATTCCACGTAAAAAGGAGGTCCCATGGCTTATGATCTCGCGATTAACGGTCACGTAAACTACAATCTTTCTTCCTTTTATCATTTATATGCCGGTACTGTAAATTAAGAATAATGGAGGCCCAAGTATAGATCCTTGTGGAACACCATGAGTTACTTAATTTCCTGAATTTAAGCATTTATTCAAAGCTATATGCCACTTTCTTCCAATAAGGTAGCTTACAAACTATTTTAGAGCTATACCTCGCACACCAACATTTCTAAGTTTGATATGAGTATTTCATGATCTACAGTTCTTAGACTGGTTTATTGCAGCACTCCAGGACTCCTGTCCTGAGTTAATCATTCGATCTCAACATAGCTACCACACTCTACACTATAAGCAATCTGTTTAACATATTGCAACTTTGGTCTACCACTACCGTTCTTGGTGCCCCACCAACCTATCTCTTTTCTTCATTAGCACTCCCCAAAAGCATATCTACTCCCCCACTCATATTGTAGCAGTTTTGCTAGCCCACCCTTTGCCTAAGCTATGTTGTTTTAATGGGCGCCAAGACCTCAATCATCATCATCATCATCTTGCACAGTTTCCAGCCACTGGCCGGGTCTGTTTGGAACACAAGCCTCTCCAACGTCTTCTGTCTTCCCACCATCTCTCAGCCTCCACCCTTGTCCAGTCTTCTCCTCTCTTCTTCACGCTTTCTTCCACCCCCTTCAGCCACCTGTCTCTCGGTCTTCCCCTCGGTCTCTTTCCTTCCCACTTCGTCTCATGTACTCTCCTGGGTATCCTCTTCTCCTCCATTCGTTTTACATGTCCATACCATCTAAGTCTAGATTTCTCTATACCATCCTGTAATGGTTCCTCCTTCATTAATTCTCTGGTCCTCTCATTTCTTATTCTGTCCATCTTTGTAGCTCCAATACTGCTTCTCAAGAACCTCATCTCACTGGCCTGTATTTTGCTCTTCTCCCTTCCTTTCATAACCCAGGTCTCCGAGGCATACGTCAGGATAGGGACATAGTACGTCCGATATATGATCTTTTTGCTGTTCTGAGGGACATCCTTGCTCCATAACATGCTTCTCACACTCCTCCGAAATGCTTCTGCCTGCCTCCCCCGCTCATTTATTTCTCTATCGTTTCTTCCATTATCTTGTATCAGGCTTCCCAGATACTTAAAACTCTCCACTTTCTTCAGCTGTTCCCCACCAATTGTTATTCCCGTTGTGGTTCTTTCCTTCTTCCTTGTTGTGATCACCATCTCACTCTTATTTATGCTAAATTTCATCCCATATCCTTGTATTATTCCTTCCCACACGTCCAACTGTACCTGTACCTCCTCCTCCTTGTTTCCCCAAATCATCAAATCATCTGCAAACACCATTGCTTTCATCTTTCCGTCCCCAATTACTTGTGCCACTCGGGTCATTATGTCATCAATGCAATGTTGAAATCTAAATTTGTATTTAACAATGTCTAGCTCTGGCAGAACACCTTCAAGACTCTATTCACTCAGATCGTGGTATGATTTGATCATTAAACCAACAAACAATTGTATCAGGAGAAGGAATTGGTCTATATCTAATGCTACCTACTGAAAGCAAAGATTGCATTGTAAAAGAAATGAATTTATTATATAAAACAAGAATAGCAAAATTAATAATAATAATAAGTTTAAAATTTAAATAGGAGCGTTGTGATTTTAATATTACCGATAAAAAATTACGTGAAAACGGAGTCTGATAAATTATTGATTTTACTCTTATTCCCAAGCTATGAAGTTACTGAAATATGAAATATAAAACCAAAAGAAATGAGAGATTGCGTATTTCTGCGTCATTCGCGCTTACCACTGGAAATGGCCGAAGCCTTTCCCTCGTACTGGATGATGCTGTGTGCTTCCCACAGTCTCCTGGACGTCGACATATGATGATATTCTGGTAGATTAGATAATTCTATGGTCCGTACATCGGACCCAAACACTCGTACAACCACACTGGTTAAATTTTACAAAAGTTAGTCCTCCACTCCCCGGAACATCGGAGCGACTCCCGCGTGAACCATACTCGGCAAGTTCTACACTGATTGTCCTCGTTCCACGGAACACTGAACGATATATGCACTCGTCGCATCCCCACTCTTCATCCGACTTCTAGCTTGCGTGGTCTCCACTGATTGGCTGCTCCCTATGCGCTAGATCCCCACTCTGGCTCACTACACTCGTCGGGAGGGAGAAGTCGTTTTCCGTTCCATACATTCGCCTTTCTTTGACGCAGCGACCCAGGATTGCGTCATGCTTTCCGACAAGATTAAGCGTGTACTTGAATTCCCAGTGAGTCACGTCTCTCGATATACCCTAACTGACGAAAACTCCGTAAAATTCCGCAATCATATAATTTTCTATGATATTGTCGTTCGTAATAAATTGCTTGATAGCGTTTTCTAAGACATAGAAAACCTATCTGTATGCTTTTAATTTTTATAAAATGCTCCGAAAATATCTTAATAATAATTATAATAAATTAATAATAATAATAAATATTATTAATAAATTAATTGTCCCAATATTTAAGAAAGGAAGCAGAAAGGAGTGCAGAAATTACAGGGGAGTCACACTCATACCTCACTGTGCCAAGATATATGAAAAGATATTAGAAACTAGAATACGAGTCAAAGTGGAGAGAAAATTGAGAGAGGAGCAGTATGGATTCAGACCTGGGAGATCAACAGTGGATCTCATATTTTCAGTGAGACAGCTCCAGGAACACCACTACGAATTTGGAGAGGATCTGCTGATGGCCTTCCTGGACATCGAAAAGGCCTATGATAGTGTGTGTAGGGAGATGGTTTGGAAAGCAATGGAAAACATGGGAGTGGAAAAAGAGACTGTAGGCAGAGTGAAGGAGATGTATTGTGGAAGTGTGAGTTGTGTGAAAGTTGGAGGGGAAAGAACAGACTGGTTCAGACAAATGAGTGGCCTGAAACAGGGTAGTGCGCTGTCACCCCTTCTCTTTATTGTGGTTATGGACGAGGTAATGACACGGATAGCAGGAAAGATAGGAGAAGATAAGATGAAAGCAATGGTGTTTGCAGATGATCTCATGGTCTGGGGAAACAAGGAGGAGGAAATTCAGGAGCAACTGAAGGCTTGGGAAGAAACAGTGGGAGAGTACGGATGGAAGTTCAACATCAGTAAATGTGAGATCCTGTTAACGACCAGGAAAAAGGACAGACCAATGAGTGGGATAACACTTGGAGGTGGACAGCTGAAGAAGGTGGAAAGTCTCAAGTACTTGGGAAGTATAGTGGAGGAAAATGGGAGAAATGACAAAGAGATTACGGAACGTGGCAGACAGGCAGAAGCATTTCTGAGAAGCATTAGGAGCTTAGTGTGGAATAAAGATGTCCCACAAAAAAAGCAAGGAAGTGTTATACAGAAGCTACTATATCCCGATACTGACCTATGCTTCAGAAACGTGGACAATGAAGAAAAGAGACATAAGCAGAATACAGGCAGGTGAAATGAAGTTCCTGCGAAGTAGGATCGGAGTAACAAGAAGAGACAGGGTGAGGAATGAAAAGGTCAGGGAAATGGTGAAAGAGGAGCCCTTGCAAGGTAGGATTGAGACATCAAGACTGAGGTGGTATGGACACTTAAAGAGAATGGATGAGAAGAAGATTCCCAAGAGGATACATGAGATGCAGATGCAGAAGAAACGACCAAGGGGAAGACCAAGAGATAGATGGCTGAAAGGAGTGGAGGAATGTGTCAAGAAGAGAGGCGAGGACTGGACCAGAGTGACAGCGGAGAGGTGGTGGGAAGAAAGAACTAAGTGGCGAGGCTTATGTTCCAAACAGACCCAGCCTGGGGCTGGAAACTGTACAAGATGATGATGAATAAATTAACATGAAAATTCTCTTGGCTGAACAATTTGCCGCGTATATAAATATAGAATGGCTTCCTACTGACTTATGCCCCTCGTAAAACACGTTACAATATTATTACCCCTTTATTTATCACTCTATATATCCACCTAATCTTCCATCATTTTTCTATAACACTACATTTCAAATGCTTCTATTCTCCTCTTTTCTACTGCATCAACAGTCCAACTTCCATCAAGTGCCATGCTCCAGACATAGGCTTTCAAAAATTACTTTCTAATAACGAAATCTATATTTCATGCCAACAGATATCTTTTCTATAGAAAAGCCTGTGCTAACATACTTTTTATATCCTATTTATTTCATCTATCCTTGCTTAGTTGCTTCGTGAGTAGCAGAAATCTACTACTCTCTTTAGCTTTTCAACTGTCTGTATTCCATTTTTTTTTTTTTTCTTTTTCATTTTCAAAATCTGGCCACTCGAGGTCAGATGGGTTTAAATCAAAAGGTACAGGCATAACAATAGTTGTAGTAACAAATTGATGGTCACTTGCCAAATGTAGTAATTTTAGGCACCACTGCTGTTAGGGGCAGATGACCCCGTAGTTCCGCCCCTTAAAACAACAATAACTAACTAACTAACTAACTAACCACTGCTGTTCTGTATGTATTTAATTTAAGTACAGTTGCTACCAATACTTTACTTTCTAAGATGAATACTCCTAAAGGCCTAAGAATAATTTCTTGTGACAATGTTTTAGCCTAGATGCAATTTCATCAATTCACTTTTGTCAGTGAGAATATTTAAATGGCTATCCTTTCTTTTTAAATAATGCTGTTGTCTAACCATTTCACTAATTGTCAAGTGGTTGAGTACATACGAGGACTGTTTCTTTTTCAAACTCTGATGAGCTATAAAAATAGGCCGATTGATATAACAAAATTATTTTATTACTGAAACTTTAGTTGTTTTGTCCTTATTTTTCAACATAATCGCCAAAACAACTGAGACATATGTTGTTTCGCGACCCCAGTTTTCAAATGCCCTCTGTAAATAATTCTGCCACCAGTGAGGTGGGTATGTCTGGACAGTCTCCTCAAGTTCTTAGTTGATGGCGAGGCATTACCGCCTAACCATACCTTCAATTCTCAAAAGAGGTGAAAATCGCTCGGTGCAAGGTTTGGACTAAATGGTGGATGGTCGAAAACTTCTCACTTGAATTCTTTGAAAAAACGTTTGCCATGTTGGCACTGTGCGGCTGTGCATAATCATGGATCAAACCACGCCAAACGAGAGCACGCCTTTTAGTTTGCTTTAAATTGCTCTGCTTGCAGTGAACGTATCGCACTCGGCAACTCACACTTGGCGGGAGCATCGATGGTAGCGGCCATGTTCAATTGTACGTAGTTTGGCTACGACTGGTGCATTGAAGCCCACAATGACAAAGGTTGTGGAGGGGACGTAGCAGAATTGCACGATGCATACACCTGGTTCCCACCTATCTCTTATCGACTTAGATGCATGATTGGAGATTGAAAAGAAACAGCCCTCGTATATGTAAAGAAATTGTAGCAATTCTTAGTATACATTTACTTCACATGAATTATACAAGCACAATCTTTGTTCTATGTATTGTATGATTCTTCACCTTACATGTTAATTCCACAGTGAGAGAATTCACAAGCACTGTTTCTTTAATCCAAGTGCCTTCATGTCATCTGCTCTCAAGCTTGCCCCGGGATAGTGTACTAACTTGTGATAGCCATACTTGCAACTTCTAGCAATTGGCTATGTTTGTAGTACATATGAATCACCAACAAGTGTCGTCATTGCCCCAATACTGGTATTTAACTCTTCCCCAGTCAGCCACAAACTAGGCTATGCAATATCAATAATGCTTAGGTGTACAGTGTATTTGCCATCCATCTTGCACCATGAAAACCTTATATAAACACAACTTTATTTGCAAACTTACCGGTTAAATATGAAACATCTTTCACGTCTGGAACTTCCATAAAGTCTTTAGATTCTCTCTTCTTGAGTTCAGGACTTTGATAGAGTGAAACTTCAATTTTTGGTATTGGTAAAGAGTTACTCCGACGTCTGGGTTGCTGCTGGGATGAGGAGTCCTCACTTATTTCTTTTAACCTGTAAAAAGTGGAATATTAAAAATATAATGCAATTGTTTCTGATGTCAACTAATACAAAATTATAATCGAGTCACTTATTGGAAAAGGTCAAAAACAACATTCTCATCTACAAACATCATGGTGTTATACAGAAATACCATCCATGGAGCTTTTGTGTGGAACAAGGAAAAGAGTTTGAGACTTACCTCAATAGCCCACGGAGAGGAATGGAATGATGATTAATGTTCGTAATAGTAAGGTGGTCTAATTTGTAAATATGACAGGCAGAGCTATGTATGATTACGCTTTGGGAGGAGAAGTAACTGGGATGGGGAAAGACTGTGGATATTTAGGAGTAACTGCAGAAGGGGGGACATTATACACATATAGACAAGATTGTCAAGAACACATAAGAATCATTTTTACACTCTAATCTAAACACCAAGCCACTGAGAAGGTAAACGTACCGGTGGTAGAAGAACTGCAGTGCCCAGTAGACACCTTCCTCTTGCCATTGTGAAATGAAAAGGCAGCGAAGTACAGCCACATCTAAGAAGGTGGCAGCACAAAGATCCACTGTTCCTTGAACAGGTTGCCCTCGCATATTTGGCTTACTCACTGGTTCTTGATGACGACTGCTTGTTACAGAATCCTTATCAGTTGAAGAGCTATGAAACAGCAAGATGCAAAATACATGATAAAGACATAATATGATTTAACATATTCAGGAGACAAAATAGAATGGCTGCATTTCATCCTGCTGACCAGTTCAAGGAGCAGGTTATAACAGAAAAAGAAGTGATGTGTATGGAAGGGAAATAGATCATCATCATCATTATTAAGTTATCTGCAGTTAGGGCATAATGCCTAGGAGATGAGATCCACAACTGTGGATACATTATAACTCACTTCAAATAAATCAGGGACTGTTTGCTGCACATGCAAAATCAAACAGCATTAACCCTACAGTGGTCGCGCTCTTAGACAGAGCAGTTTTGACACGGTGATCTCTTAGATCGACTTGTTGTAAAATTATAGAAAACAGACCAGGGAAGTATGTAAGTATGATCAGCTTAAAATAGGTATTCATAAAAATCTATCTACAGATGGAAGAAAAAGAAATAAACATGAATTGTCTTTCTCCAGTGTCACTTACAAAATAATGTGTTATGTATGTTGTAAGACTGTTCCAAACACATCCATTATATCGCCTACGATTCCAACAATACATCAAACCAAATGGAACGCCAACTACGTTCCTCTGTAATTAGGACTTTATGATATCTCCAATGACTCGCTCAAGAGTCGTGGCGATCTGCGAGATCAAACTAGCTCCTGCATGCAATACTATTGACAGACAAGGAATTTGAATCACACTGACTGGTTCCAACTGCCAAGCTACGAAGCTAATGGAGGGGTAGAGACAACCCTCCCACTCTTCCCGAAGCAATGTATAGAAATGACCCTTGCCGATCTGTAATATCAGCCAGGACT
Source organism: Meconema thalassinum (assembly GCA_946902985.2). NCBI lineage: Eukaryota > Metazoa > Arthropoda > Insecta > Orthoptera > Tettigoniidae > Meconema > Meconema thalassinum. Next base: position 1,852,917,714 of record OX336388.2, read on the forward strand.
ACTGCCGGGTTAAGAGGGGGAAAAAAAGAAGAAGAAAATACATCTTTTGATTGTCAAGATTGAAGATTGCAATCCATCAGAAAAGACCCATTCTCTTTAACATAGATTTGTATGGTGAAGGGTAGGCAGAAACAAATTCCTCTAGTTAGAATGCCCCCATGAAAATTAATTTAAAACTGCCTTCTAAAATTTATATATTTTTGTTTGTTATTGTGCCATCTTATCTTTGGTTGGTTCCTCAGTTTAGGGGCTGCGACAACGCGGTCATGTAGCCCCGTGTACTTTGGGTGTGTGTAGAATCTGTATAATAAGAGTGTTATTATTAGTATTGATTTGGCGTATAATTAACTTAAGTGTTTTCTTAGAATCTGTATGATAACCAGTGTTAATTGTGATGACTGCATTAGTTTTATCTGTTTTAATTCAAGTAAGGACTGCAGACATTGAATTCTTCAAGTAGTTCCTACTTTTGTGCCAAACGTTGTAATGGTTTGCTTAGCCCTCACGTTGAGCGGCAATTGTAATGGTTTGCTTAGCCCTCACGTTGAGCGGCAATTGTAATGGTTATTACCGCTCCACGTTGGTAGCGTACAAATGTAATGTTTTCTACCTGGGCGGACTATTCGCCAGAAAATACTACTGCTAAGTTTGATCTATGTTGGGCGCCAAGCTGGATACACTGTGTTCCAAGCTAAATTTGTATATTTAATATCGACCCCTAGCGTGAGTAGAACATATGAGAAACTCTTAATGACTAGGCCGTGGGATGATTGAATCATCAACCCAGACAACATTTGATTGTGGAGAAGGATGTGGTATTATAACTATTGCTACCTACTGGAATTAAAGAATCTACTTTGTAATAATTGAATTTAATACACTTAGAAAATATGTCAGCATCTTGAATAAAATTTACACTGTTAATGGAGCATACAACTTTAACCATTGCCACGAACAAAATTACTTAATACGCCGGTCGGGAGAATAACGTGAATTTAACTTATTTCCAAATTAATGCTTAAAGAATTTATATTGGCCCTATCGTAAAACAGAGAGTGTGTGTCGTAGATCACTTATGCTTACCAACGGAAACATTGTCTCCACGTGCTTGAAGTCTCGTAGTGTTGGATGTTCTGCATTGGTGTTGACGGCGTCAGCCCCTTCCTCGTTGATCAGAAGTAATCGTTACAGCTTGTGGTGGAGTCTATTCCATGAACCACAACACGTCGCTTGCCTAATCACTGCAAGACGCGTGTAACCCATGATCTGATGTGATCAGCGGAGTTAGCGTGAATAAAATTGTCCCACTTGGGACTAACGAACCAAGTACGAGCTTACTGCTCCAAGCGTAATGTCTTAATGAATGTCTTCTCTCACCCAGCGTCCACTATATGCTTCAATCTTCTCCCACCAGGGTCTAGCTTAACACCCCGGCCTCGCTGCTTCGACCAATCCGCGTGCGTCACGTATCTCGCTATGCCCCTGCTATGTTGCTTCTTCTTCCTTGATTGGCTGGTCACCTCACGTGGCTCCTCCCGCCATGAGACTCCTTCCCCGTATTTATATTTTCCGCTTCCGGGCAAGACGCAAATCATACACGTTTTCTTGCTTTGAAGTGTTCCCTCGGATTTCGTAATTCCATTGTACTCCAATCTATTCTTGTATTGAAATACCCAGTGAGTCACACACCACTCTCTCTTATCCCTAATGAATAAAATCCCGACTTTACGTATGAAATGATTTGCCGTGCAACATTATATATTGGAATCATCCAATATAGATACGGATTTCTACTAGTAGAAATCCTATCTGTAATCTTCCAAATTTAAAAGCTCCAAAAAAATGACGAAATAAACATTAATAATAATAATAATAATATGAAATATGAAATTGAATAAACTGAAATAATTTAACTTGGCCGGATTATTGCCGCGTTTAACAAATATGATATAGTCCAACTAACTTGTGTTAGTGGCATAAAACTCCCTAGAAAAACATGTTACATTCGCCTCGAATAATCATGTGCTTTACCATGCATATGGTACAGCACTTGATGATTCCAGACACGTTAGAAAAAAACCTCCAAAATACAACTTATACAAGTGAAATGACCCTTTACACATATAAACACATATAAACCCTCAATCATGCGCTTTGCGCTAATGTTCGTCTTGTTATGACGTGTTCTTATTTTGTCCACTTCAAAATGTTTGTCATTCTCACGAATGTTCATTCTACCGCTCTCTCTCTCATCATTCTATGTGGGAAAAAAATTACATACATAAGTGTGTTCCCTCTATATCCACAATTCACTACACACGCATTTATGGTGTTCAGTAGAAAATCACTGCGGAACTCTTCTAGAAATATTAGGTGCTCCACACCTACCGGATACCAATATCATGGTACACGATCTCACACGATCACACACTCGCGGTAGAGCAAAGTGATCTACTTCCCACCTTCTCTGTGAAATTTTTAATTAAAAGAAAAGACACGACTGTAAAAAAAAACAGTAAGTACCCATCACTTATAACACTTAAATATTCCTGTGCTGTATGTGCCCTATCTTACTAAGTACATGTACACAAAAACCCACCTTACTCTAGATCACAATTTCTCATATTCGTCGCTCAGCCAGTAGTTCACAACCCAGACCAGTCCACCTATCGAACCTGACCTAGTTGCCACAACTTTTTATCTGTTACTTATATACAACATCTCATGAAGTCTAGTACCTTGTACACAAACTACCTTAATTATCTCCAACCCCGATCTCACATAGCTAGGTCGTAAGCAGGAATCACGTGTGCTGATATGTATGAGCTTCATGGAGGACTGTCTCGCCTTCTGTGGCCCATCTTTTATCTCGTGGACGCCTTAAGCTAACAAGCCCTATACAAGCGCTCCCCCATCTCTTGGAGATAAATGGGAACCCATCAGCGCTGCCAAAATGGCCTTGGTGCATCGAGACAATTTAGTGCTCAACAGCATCCACCACTCCCTTCATCTTTCCCTGTGCCTTAAAAACTCTCATTTACTTACATACTACCCCCACTGTGTGATTTCTGATATGCCTGCCTTGAAGACCAGATCTTCCACTCACCACATACCACACTTACTCATTTGATAGGCTGGCTCGCCAGCTAAACACACTTATTTTATGACACATCCTTAATGTCATCACGTTGCTCCACTAACATATTTCTCAATGTCTGTAACGATGCCCTGTTGCTACTGTCCACACATGCACATAACAAAATACCGTCCTCTGCCTTAACAACAGGATTATCCCTACATAAATTTGTGTCACTAGAAAGCATATCTGCAAGAATGTTATCTTTCCCTTTAATATATTTTACTGTGAATTCGTATTCCTGAAGTGCCAGAATCCACCTACTAACTCTGTTAGAACTGAGTTTACATGTCCTCATATATAATAAAGCATGGTGATCTGTATGAATCTCAAATTTACCCCCAACTAAATACATCCTAAATTTTCCTAAACTGAAAACAATTCCTAAAAGCTCTAACTCGGTGATAGTATATCTTTTCTCTGCTGCTGTAAGTCCTCGTGATGCTAAAGACACGATGCACAAATTACCCTCTTCATCTCTCTGATACAATACTCCTGCAATTCCTATATGTGACGCATCAGTCATTACCACATATTCCTTATCCTTCAAAGGATACTTCAGCACCACAGCTTTCTCAAAGCCTGCCTTCAGTGCTTGAAATGCCAGATCATGCTTGGACTCCCATCTCCAGCGATTACCACTTTTAAGCAAATCTCTAAATGGTTCTACTAACCCTGAGTATTTAAGAACGAACCTGCGAAAAAAATTGCAAATACCAAGGTATGTTTTCAACTGTTTTACATTCTGTGGTACTTCTGCATTAAGTATTTTATTAACCCTACTTTCCTCTGGTGTCACACCCCTACTTGACACTTTATGACCTAAAAATGTCACTTCTGTCTGACAGAATGACGACTTGGACAGTTTCAAAGTGAACCCTGCCTGATCTAACTTTTGAAATACACTGTCTAAATTACGTAGATGCTCCTCAAAACTGCAAGAACTGATTACCATATCATCAATGTAAATAGTTACAAACTCTCCCGTGTCATCTCCTAATGCGATGTTTAAAGCCCTAATTAAAGCTGCTGAGCTACTTTTTAACCCATAAGGTACCCTGCAAAACTGATAAAGGTTATATTTATGACTAAAAGCTGTAAATGGCCGATCTTCATACATAAGTGGCACTTGCCAGAAACTGGAACTTAAATCTACACATGTGAAATACTTTTTACCCTCAAATGTCTGCATCAACTCTTCAATGGACATGGACTTCAGCTGATCTGAACTGATTCTACTGTTAACTAAACGAGCGTCTAAACAAATACGAACTGTGCCGTCGGCCTTCGGTACTGTAATTAAAGGATTAACATATTGACTGTTTGAGTACTCTATAATGCCATCTTCAAGCATCTGGTTAATTTGTGCCTCTACTGCACCCTGATAAGCGAAAGGTATAGGATATCTATGTCCTGTGAATACTGATCTATCAATATTGTTCAATGAATGGGTATAGCAATTGGCCATGCCAATGCGATCCTCAAAAACTCTCCTATTATCCAATAACACATCATAGAGCAGAGCACACTGGTCTCCCTCTATTTGCCCCTGAAATGCAGCATCACGTAACGAGTCCTCCAGACTACCGTTCGTAATCAAACGGCCCACAAAAATCTGAATATCCCGCTCTTCGGCTGGTGATATCTCACTTAAAGAACAAATCACTCCTACAACACTACTCCCCTGAACATTGTCGTTGAACGCTACCTCTACTTCAGAATTATTCCATTTAAATTTCAAACTACCTACTTCATAACATAAGTTACCAGACACTCTACTTAGCCAATCTGAACCCAAAATAACACTGAAAACTAAGTTTGGAATTACTAGACAAATCTGCTTTTCGATCATCATCATCATCTTGAGCAGTTTCCAACCGCTTTTAACTGCTTTTAAAACGGGAACGGGCCTCGGAAAGGACAGATCTAAAGGAAGCAGACCTGGCTATGGAAATGGACTACGAATCGGAACATTGAATATAACTTCATTGACGGGAAGAGTGGAGGAGGTTGTGGATATGATGGAGAGGAGAAAACTGGATGTACTCGGACTGGCAGAGACCAGATGGAGAGGGGAAGGAAGAAAAGAACTGAGAAATGGCTTGCAGCTATACTGGATAGGAAATGAGGAGGGGAAGAGAAATGGAGTGGGAATGGTGGTGAGAGAAGGGCTGAGGGAGGAAGTAAAGAGGGTAAGTGATAGAATAATTAGAGCCAGAATCACTGTGAAAGGTAGAAACCTGGACATTCTGCAAGTCTATGCACCACAGGTGGGATGCACAGAAGGCGAGAAGGACGAGTTTGAAGAGGAGTTGCAGAAGCAGTTACTGGGGAGAGACCTGATAGTCATGGGAGACCTAAATGCCCATGTCGGAACTGATAGAAGAGGTTTTGAGGAAGTGATTGGTGGTGAAGGATGGGGAAACAGGAATAAGGAAGGAGAGAGATTGTTGGAACTGTGCAAGATAAATGGGCTAATGGTTGGAAACACATGGTACAAGAAGAGAGAGAGCCATAAAATTACTTGGTACAGCAGGGATTTGACTAGGAAATCAGTGGTGGACTATATTCTATGCGGGAAGGAGACAAAGAAGAGTATCACGGATATAAGGGTAATACCTTCAGAAGCCCTGGACAGTGACCACCGTCTGCTGGTCGCCAAGGTGAGAGGACTGAAGGAAAAGAGGAGAACTGAGATCCAAGAAAGAAGAATAAGGACATGGAAGCTGAAGGAGGATGGAAATAAGGAGAAGTTCCAGATATTAGTGAGGAACAAATTACCGAAGGATGATCTGAAAACAGGTGAAGAAGAATGGAATAGGTTCAAGGACGTGTTGGTAGAAGCAGCGGAAGTCGTGTGTGGCAGAACTAGTGGAAAGAAAAGGTGGAAGGAAACACCATGGTGGAACCCCAGAACTAAGGAAGCAGTGAAAAAGAAAAATGAAGCATTCAGGAAATGGTTCCAACAGAGGACAGACAGAACAAGAGAAGAATACCAAGAGCGGAAGAAAGAAGCAGGAGAAGTAGTGAAGGAAGAGAAAAAGAAATGGCTGGAGAAATGGACAGAAATGATGGAGGAGGACTGTGATGGCAGTAAGAAAGTGTTGTATGGAATGATAAAGGCAAAGAGAAGAGATACAGGGGAAAATGTCAGAATGGTGGACAGGAATGGAAAGGAGGTCAAAAATATGGAAGAAGTAAAGGTTATCTGGAGAGAATACTTCAAGGAACTCCTAAATCCAACTAAAACCAGCGTAGTGGACATTGTGGAGGAAGAAACAGACAGTGACCAAGACATTTCAGAGAAGGAATTGACATGGAAAGAAGTGGAGGAAGCATTAAAGAAGATGAAAGGGGGAAAGGCACCGGGAATAGACGAAGCGAGTGTGGAGATGGTGAGAGCAGCAGGGGTGATAGGAACACAGTGGCTCTTTCGAGTAATGAAAGTGATATGGAGGGAGAAGAAAATACCAGAGGACTGGAAAAGAGGGATAATAATACCCATATTTAAAAAGGGAAGTAGGAAGGAATGCAAGAACTACAGGGGAATTACACTCATGTGCCACTGCACCAAAATATTTGAGAAGGTACTGTAGAGAAGAATTCGGACAGAGATTGAAGATGGGCTGAGGGGAGAACAGTATGGATTCAGGCCAGGAAGGTCAACAGTTGACCTCATCTTTGCAGTAAGACAGCTACAAGAACACCATTATGAATATGGGAAAGATCTGGTGATGACCTTCTTGGATATTGAGAAAGCATATGATAGTATTAATAGAAACAAGGTATGGGAAGCAATGAGAGCAAAAGCAGTGAACAAGGAGACAGTGGCAAGAGTGAAAGCAATGTACGAGGGAAGCAAAAGCTGTGTAAAGGTGGGAAGAGAGAGAACGGAATGGTTTCAACTGGAGAGTGGTCTGAAACAGGGAAGTGCCCTCTCACCCCTGTTATTTATAGTGGTGATGGATGAAATCATACGAAAAGTGGTAAATAGCATTGGGGAAAGGAAAATGAAGGCAATGTTGTTTGCTGATGACCTTCTGGTATGGGGAGAGGATGAGGAAGAAGTACAAGAGCAAGTAGATGAGTGGGAGAAGGTAGTGTTATCATATGGGATGAAGTTCTCAGCACAAAAGAGTGAAGTGGTCATCACAACGAGGAAGAAGAACAGACTGGATATGGGCATAACACTTGGAGGACAGCAGTTGCAGAAAGTAGAATGCTTCAAGTACTTGGGAAGCATAATTGAAGAAAAGAGAGGCAATAGGATGGAAATAAATGAGAGGGGAAGGTGCGCAGATGGATTTTTCAAGAGTGTTAGGGGGATGATATGGATTAAAGATGTACCACAAAAATGTAAAGGAATCATCTACAAGACCTACTTTGTGCCAATTTTGACATATGGTTCAGAAACATGGGTGATGAAGGAAAGGGACAAGAATAAAATACGAGCAGTGGAGATGAAGTTCCAGAGGAGTAGGGTAGGAGTGACAAGAATGGACAGAGTAAGGAATGAGAGAGTCAGGGAGATGGTAAGAGAGGAACCATTGCAAAATAGAATAGAGCGATCTAGGCTACAATGGTATGGACATGTGAGGAGGATGGAAGAGGAGAGGATACCAAAGAAGATGTTTGGAATGGAAATGACGGGAAGGAGGCCAAGGGGAAGACCAAGGGACAGATGGACAAAAGGAGTCAATAAGAGTGTGGAGGAAAGAGGAGTGTGCTGGGACACAGTAAATGACGAGAGATGGTGGATGGACAGGAAACGATGGAAAGGCTTATGTTCCAAGCAGACCCAACCAGCGGTTGGAAACTGCTTTTCGATATGATTATTAATTTTAATGTCCACTAAAACTTGCTTAGAAATTACTTTAGACCTCTTCCCTACAGCTGTGATAACAAAAGTGCTTTTAATTGGTATCTCCTCAAAATTTGCACCAGTTCCTTTCATTTTATCGTAATATGTACTACTTATGCAGCTCTTCATACAACCACTATCAATTAAAACATCGGTGTGCGCCTCGGACACGTTAAGTTTAATAATGGGGCTTTTACTAGCCACCTCCTGGATAATACATTCATCATTTAATTCATGCAACAATTCATTTCTTACATTTAGGTCATAGTGTTCCTGTATAATTGTATGGACAGGGCATGCTACAGACTGAGATTCTGACCTTACTTCGCAGCCTGGTTCGTGTTTAAAGAACCGCTACAGCTGGCTGTAGTACTACTAACTACGGCACTGGTCTGGTTGTTCTGGGCTGTGTTGTCATTGTTTGGCTGTATATTACTACCACTAGGCTGTCCTCTTCCTTGACCCCTATTCTGGTTGTAATTATTGTCATTATAATTTCTCCCTTGATTTCCCCTGAAATCATTATTTCTCCCTTGATTTCCCCTGAAATCATTGTTTCTCCCTTGATTCCCCCTGAAATCATTGTTCCTCCCCTGATACTGATTACCATAGCCATTTCCTCTATTCTGATTTAGCTGATTATTATTATTATTTCTATTTTGAGCGTTGGCCCCTTCGCCACCGTTCCCTTGAACTTCCTGATGCCTGGCTTCATTAGGCCTATTATTATTATTACCCTGGTTCCTATTGAAATTGTCCTCATAACCCCCTCTCCCTAGTGCATCAAATGTACTTAACAAATTTTCTACTTGTGATATTGTCTTTACATTCTGGATACAAGCAGCCTCCTTGATCCTATAGGGAAAGTGCCTAAGTAGCAACCTCACCACATCACTTTCCTCCTTCAAGCCATCCAGATATTTACACACTAATACCTGCCCTAAAAAGTATTCGGTCATGGTGGAGCTTCCTTTAGGGTTATATTTACCACACACTACTCCCTCACGATGCTGCGACTGAATAACCTCATTCCAGAACTTTTCACAGAATTTCATTTTAAAATCATTAATATCAGTAAACTTGTCTCTATAGACAGCAAACCAATTCCTCGTTTCCCCCACAAACACTTGTTCTAAAATTTCAACTACCTGGCACCACTCAATACTACCATCTTCCAACCTCTCCCCAAATTTATTTTCTATAGAATTCATGAATTCCATTGGGCACCCTTGTCGATTGCTGAACTTCCCCAGTTCTACCTCCCTGTGTGTGCTATTCACAAAAACTGGCCTATTCTGACTATTTTCTTGCCTGATCCTAGCTTTTAATTTTAATTCTAATTCTGCGATTTTCTCCTCAGCCTTCCTCTCAATACTGTTTACTGTTAATTTAATGTTTCCTTCTGATTCTTCTACTTTATCATATAGCTTTGCTTGTTTCTCCTCAATCTTGCTAATGCTCTCTCTATTACTCTCTCTTAAATCATTTACTTCTGCAACTATTTGCGAGTGGACTTTCTCAATTCTACCCCCCAGCTGTTCCTTAACCTCTTTAGTTGATACTTGAATCTTGTCAATTTCCCCACCCAATTTCTTTTTAACCTGCAGTGTTTCTAATTTAACTAATTCCTTTAAATTTTCAGTCTGTGTGCTGATTCTACTTTCCAACTCCTCCTGTACTTTTCCTAATTTCCTGTCTACATCTGCAATGATCTCTTTAACCTTCTCTTCCATTACTCCTCTGATTTCTCCTCTAATCTGCTCCATTTTCACACTAATTTCCTTGTTGTTCTTATCTAATTTTGCATTATTCTGTTCTAATTTTTTATTTAAAGCTTCTGTACTTTCTTTTTTTTCCCTACTGTTTTGTTCTAATTTTGCATTATTCTGTTCTAATTTTGCATTATTCTGTTCTAATTTTTTATTTAAAGCTTCTGTACTTTCTTTATTTTCCCTACTGTTTTGTTCTAATTTTGCATTATTCTGTTCTAATTTTGCATTTAAGGGATCACTACTAACTTTGTTCTGATACATGAACTCGAGAAGTAAAGTTTTTAATTCTGGTTGGCCGCCTACACTCCCTGTTTCAGTATCGGGATTTACCTCCGCTACCCCGGTACTACCATCACTAGACATACTGCTCGTATCATCACTCTCCAGTTGATGACCACTACGTAACCTCATCTGTCTTTCTTTCTCATCCCCCATAATGATACACACTGATAAAGACAAATAACCCCCAAAATACCGGCACAGAAATATGTCTCCTTCTCCTTCCTCAAATGTTCCTGGGTTTTCGGCCCAACATTGTCGGCGACAATTGTAATGGTTTGCTTAGCCCTCACGTTGAGCGGCAATTGTAATGGTTTGCTTAGCCCTCACGTTGAGCGGCAATTGTAATGGTTATTACCGCTCCACGTTGGTAGCGTACAAATGTAATGTTTTCTACCTGGGTGGACTATTCGCCAGAAAATACTACTGCTAAGTTTGATCTATGTTGGGCGCCAAGCTGGATACACTGTGTTCCAAGCTAAATTTGTATATTTAATATCGACCCCTAGCGTGAGTAGAACATATGAGAAACTCTTAATGACTAGGCCGTGGGATGATTGAATCATCAACCCAGACAACATTTGATTGTGGAGAAGGATGTGGTATTATAACTATTGCTACCTACTGGAATTAAAGAATCTACTTTGTAATAATTGAATTTAATACACTTAGAAAATATGTCAGCATCTTGAATAAAATTTACACTGTTAATGGAGCATACAACTTTAACCATTGCCACGAACAAAATTACTTAATACGCCGGTCGGGAGAATAACGTGAATTTAACTTATTTCCAAATTAATGCTTAAAGAATTTATATTGGCCCTATCGTAAAACAGAGAGTGTGTGTCGTAGATCACTTATGCTTACCAACGGAAACATTGTCTCCACGTGCTTGAAGTCTCGTAGTGTTGGATGTTCTGCATTGGTGTTGACGGCGTCAGCCCCTTCCTCGTTGATCAGAAGTAATCGTTACAGCTTGTGGTGGAGTCTATTCCATGAACCACAACACGTCGCTTGCCTAATCACTGCAAGACGCGTGTAACCCATGATCTGATGTGATCAGCGGAGTTAGCGTGAATAAAATTGTCCCACTTGGGACTAACGAACCAAGTACGAGCTTACTGCTCCAAGCGTAATGTCTTAATGAATGTCTTCTCTCACCCAGCGTCCACTATATGCTTCAATCTTCTCCCACCAGGGTCTAGCTTAACACCCCGGCCTCGCTGCTTCGACCAATCCGCGTGCGTCACGTATCTCGCTATGCCCCTGCTATGTTGCTTCTTCTTCCTTGATTGGCTGGTCACCTCACGTGGCTCTTCCCGCCATGAGACTCCTTCCCCGTATTTATATTTTCCGCTTCCGGGCAAGACGTAAATCATACACGTTTTCTTGCTTTGAAGTGTTCCCTCGGATTTCGTAATTCCATTGTACTCCAATCTATTCTTGTATTGAAATACCCAGTGAGTCACACACCACTCTCTCTTATCCCTAATGAATAAAATCCCGACTTTACGTATGAAATGATTTGCCGTGCAACATTATATATTGGAATCATCCAATATAGATACGGATTTCTACTAGTAGAAATCCTATCTGTAATCTTCCAAATTTAAAAGCTCCAAAAAAAAGGACGTAATAAATATTAATAATAATAATATGAAATATGAAATTGAATAAACTGAAATAATTTAACTTGGCCGGATTATTGCCACGTTTAACAAATATGATATAGTCCAACTAACTTGTGTTAGTGGCATAAAACCCCCTAGAAAAACATGTTACAATGTCACCATCAATGACTACTAGTTCAGAACTTGGCAACTAGACGCCACCGCAGTCGGCTCCTGGCGACGAACGTAGGAACCTAAGAGCATTGTTCAAACTTAACCTACATATAATTTAGCTTCACACAGGTGTAATTAGTGGAAAGTTCTTTGACATACCATAAATCTATGACATGGGACCGCCGGCTTTACTTCTCCTCCAAAGGAAGGCATACTGGGGGATTTTTAACGCTCTTAAAAAATCCGACGACTTCGGCCGGGTTTGAACCCGCGATCTTGGGCATAGAAGCTCAGCATGCTACCAACTACGCCACCGAAGCCGCCATTTTATCTTTCCAGAGCTTTGCCCTTGTTGACTATGTGATAGAGGAGGGTTGAGTGAAGACTTCTAGTAAGCCATTCCACTCCACTCCTTTTCCAAGCAAGGAGCATTTATTGCACTAAATATCAAATTAATCTTAAATTCATGCTTATTTCTGCTTCGAAATGCTTACTTCATAACGATGTTTTCACTACATGTATTACACTTTGCCATGCCTCATAACCCTTAACTGCTCGAAACAAACATTTGTCTCCTACTGGGTGTTCAAGCTGGGGACCTGGGTTCAAGTCCTGTTCATATCCACATTTTCAAGGTGAAATAACGCTCCGTGGTTTGGATTCCATACAAAAAGGAGGTCTTGCATCTTATGATTGCGAGCCTTAAGGTCTTGCATTACTACACGTTTCCTTCCTTTTGTTCTTAACACTTCCATTTAAGATTCATGTATGGTACCAAGTGTACTCTGAATCCAACAAAAGAAGAGATGTGTGAAAACTCATTGTTCATTCATTGACCTCCAAAAGAAATTATTCAAAGAAACCAGATATTTACTTACCCCATTTTCTGTATGGGTGGTCTGGATCTTAACTGCTTGGTATCGGAGCCGGATATAGCTGTAACTTGTTCAATTGTGAGAGTTGATTTAGACGATGTTGCATTCCTCCCCATTGCAACGTGGAAAATACTGGTTTCAGCCTGCAGCAGGAGAATTAGTGATTAAGGGGCAGAGGAGCCCTTTATTATTACACAGTATATTCAAAAAATCATTAAATATTTACATGATACTGTGGTGGTCTGTATACTAACCACCTCAGACAATTTATATGGTATTATCATAAGTGCTGATGTTTGAAAAAAGATAACATTTGCAATGTCATGGTATTAACCAGATGTTATACTGTAATGGTATGGTGTGAGGAAAGAGGAAGCAGTGCAGAATCAACGAAACTGCTGGAAAGAAGAATTTTGCAGATTTGGGCTTACAATAAGTGCAATTAAATCAGTGGCTTGGTGACACTGTGACAGTGAAGCTAACATTGGAACAAAATTAAATTGAAACAGTCCAGCATTTCAAATACCTTGGGAGTGTCATGTCAGCTGACAACAGATTAACACTGGAAATTAATAGCAGGAATAAATCAACTGAAAAATTGTATAGATGTGTGCCCAATGCTTTGGGATAAAGGTTTCCCTCAGACTGCAAAACTGACATGGTATGAAACCTACCTGTTTCCGGTTCTGACCCATGGATTAGAAGCTGCAACCTTAACCAGCAGAGTCAAACGTCAGGTACAAGCAATGGAAATTAAATTTCTCAGGTCATGCATCCAGAAAACAAGGCAGAACCAAGTTTGAAATGATATTGTCCGCAATTAACTGGGACTACAGTGTGGTGTGCTTGAACTGTTACGACAATCCTGGATGAGATGGTTTGGTCACCTAGGAATGAGAATGTTGAAAAAAAGAACACCCAAATCCTACTTTGAGTGAGAGTTACTGTAGTTGGCAAAAGACCTCGAGGTAGACCTGGCCAGGAGGGGCTCATAATGGGAGATCATCGAAGAAAAATGGTAGCAAGATAAAAATGTATGGAGATAACTTGTTTATTCCCACACCTGGCCTGCTGGAGTGGAGAAATGATGATGATGGATGATGATGGATAATGATGACTGATGATAATGGATGATGATGATGGATGATGACTGATGATGGAAGTTTCAGCCTTATTTTAAGGATTCTCTTGTATTTCTGGAAACCAAATATATTATTTCTGTATCTTCTTGAGCTACGGATCTAGATAAAATTTAAAAAATTAAAAATCAAAAATTATAAAAGTAAACATACTGTATACTATTAGTAAGGTGAGTTGGGGCAAGTACATCATGGGTCCATAATATATTTGTCCGTTTGAAACTCGTTGTGCCATCTCTTGGGGAGTTGGGGGAAGTTGTCTTGCATTCGTTTAACACTAGATGTCCTGGGTGAAGTCGATTAACAGGCAGATGTATAGGCCAGTTCCAAAAGTAATGCTGTCAACTAACCACCAGAGTTCACCGTGCTATCCGAATCCACGTTGTATCTGGACCATCTTTCATTGTAATAACTTCATTTATGGTAACTTTAAAATCTAAAAGTATACTCTTTTCATTAACATATTTAATCGTAGAAATACCACGTAACTAATTACGAAAACATGACCCGTCAGGACAAGTATGCGGGGTAAGTTCGTTCGTTATTGATAAGTTAGTAAATTGCTTTGAGACCTAAGCAACTTACCTACTAATAAATGTAAGTAAACGCCAGTTTTTGTCTTTAATTTTCATATTCTTGTGATGTTTTTCCATTGGCTGTAATTTTGCATCTTACACACCCCAACACACTAAGTTGAAGAATTTAATAGAAAACATAACTTTATAAATTCTGAAATATGCATCTAATAGCTTAATAAGTAGAGAACACGAAATTGCCCTATGATTATGTGTTATACATCTAAAGGAAGAATATAGGCTAGAAATGCACTTGCCCCATATTACGGGGCAAGTGCGTACCCTGGACATCAGTGATATTTAATTTCCTAATGGAATATACATTCTCGAAGCATACATTCAAGATGCTGTAGTCACACACAATTAACCAGTCAAAATGCAGAAGAAGTCTTGTTTTGGTATTGCAATTAGTTTAGATGCATTTAAAATTCAAAGTTGCACTTCCATGCACATACCCCAACTCACCTTAATAATTGTGGCAAAAGTTCCGCCTCTTCAATACCTTTCAAATACTAAAATACTGTATAGGCACTGTAAAAAAAAAAATTGTAACCTAAAAATAAACATTAAAATTATAAAATGAAAGCTACAAAATTTCAAATTAATTAAAGGCTCGGTCAAACAGGACGTGGGCTGCCCGCGCGAACCAGCCCGCCCGACCGCTGCGAACTCTGTATCGTGTAATATTGCATCATCCTGGTTAAACAGAAGGCGGTCTACCGTGGCGGACCAATCTAGTTCGCGGCGGACAAGTGAGCAGTTGTGATTTTCTACAAAGACCGCGCGGGCTGGAAACATGGCCGACGAAACGGAGAAGTTACTGACCTTGTGCGCGAGTGCGTTCTACAGTTATTAAAAAATATACGAAAAGATGGTCTGGAAATGACCTCAACTCACAGCATAGTTTGTGATCTCGCCTAACTCCTGTCATTTTTCATTAGTTGTCTATCATGCACCCATTTTCTATTTCGTCTCACTTGACTCAGAGGGTACAGAAGAAGAAATTCTTCGTCCGAGGAATTGCTGGACATGTTGAATTAACACCATGAACAGAAAACACTATGACATGCACTTGATCGCGATTGCTTTTACACTGGTTCGCCTTGACTTGTCCATATTCAGTTTGACCACCACAGTCCGCGATGGGCTGCGGTCGTTCCGTTGGCGCGGGCAGCCCTCGTCCTGTTTGATCGAGCCTTAGAACAAATATTAAAATGAATAATAATTGAAATAAAATTAATGAAATATTTGAAATCAAAATTAAAATTGAATTTATTAAAATGAAAAACAAATAAAATAAAATATTAAGAAATAGTTCTGTCCTATAAAGGGTTAATCATTTATGCACATACATTATTAATGTACTACTTTACTTACGGTATATATTGATTCCTTCACACTATCTGATTCTGGGAGGGATGGAAGCCGAAAAATCACCTACAACAAGCAGTCATTACCTTAAGTACAGATATCATTTGAAATTAAATTTGGTACTTCTTAAAGGGTATTTTTATGAACAATCTGTTGTTGATTCATTCATTCAGAGGTTTTGCGACATTGTGGCCTTATATGAAAGAAGTATTACTTTTCCAATTTTCCGCCTAATCAATACTTTACTTCCAAATGATAATTTTAGGGGTGCATGCTTCGAAACCTAATGTGGTTTCTTCCTCAGCCCGTACTTGGGTGTACTTGGAATAGGGTGGAATCTGTGTCATTGAGATGGCTGTACTAGTGTGTGTATTTGAAATTGGGCCTGGGATTTAGGTAAGAGGTGACCATGATCTTGTCTCCCACAAATCCAACCCCTCGTCCTCGTCGTGGGAGATGGGCAACGTAATTAAGTAGGGGATTGCCTGTAGGGGTGAAGTACAGTGGGGACTTTGTGTGCCTCAAGACCGCCACGGTAGCTGTGAAGGCCCTACAGGAACCCTGAAGAAATTACGGCTAACGGGGCTCTGGTGAAACAACTGCTGCCTTGTAGTTTGGAGTTGGTTCTTCAAAGGCTAAGGGAAGAAACCCTGACAGAAAATCAGCCTGGTGCCTCAGGCTTAAGGTTGCAGCCCCTCCAAGGCACTCGGAGGCAGTGGGTTAATGACTCGCTCCTCTTAAATAAACTGATTACGGAAACTGAAGGGAAATTACAAAACCGGACGGATAACCTGATGACGACTTTTGGCATGAAGAGGACTACGAAAATCGGTTTCTGGAATGTGAGGACCTTGATGGAGAAAACCAGACTGAAACAAGTGACACGGGAGATGAAGAACTATGGGCTGGATATCCTAGGATTGAGTGAAGTGAGGTGGCCAGGATTTGGTGAAATACAGACAACAGATGGAATTACATTTCTCTATTCTGGGGGTGATGATGAAGAACACAGGGATGGAGTGGGGTTGCTGCTCAACAGAAATGCAAAGAGAAGCCTTATGGAGTGGAAGCCAATTTCTAGTAGGCTCATGTTTGCTAGGTTCAAGACAAAGATCAGGAATGTGATCATCATCCAATGCTATGCGCCTACAGAACAATCGGAGCCAGAGAAGAAGGAAGAATTCTACCAAATGCTGCGAGACATCACAAGACAAACAAGTAAGAAGGACATTCTCATTGTTATCGGAGACTTCAACACGAAGGTGGGCTCAAACAATGAGGGGTTGGAGCAGATCATGGGTAAACATGGCCTTGGTGAGATGAATGACAATGGGGAGAAATTTACGGAATATTGCGCCAGTCAGGATTTGGTGATGGGTGGCACGGTATTTCCTCATAGGCGGTGCCACAAGGTCACCTGGGTGTCTCCTGATCAAGTCACAGAAAATCAAATTGATCACATCGCGGTGAGCAGGAGGTTCAGAAGAAGCTTGGAAGATGTTAGGAACAAGAGAGGAGCGGACGTTGGTAGTGACCATCATCTTGTGGTTGCCAACTTCCACATGAAGATCGTCGCAGTCCGCCGAAAGTTTAACACTAGGCACAACAAGTTTGATGTGGGCAAGCTTAAGAACCAGCAGAGATTGGACCAATTTAAACTGGAGCTCAGAAATAAATTCCAGGTGTTGGACTCCGAGACAGAGAAGGACGTGGAGACTGTGTGGAGCGAGGTAAAGAATATCTTCGTGGAAACCAGTGAGATGCAGCTCGGGTACAAGAACTACCTGCGGAAAGAATGGATATCCGATCAGACCTGGGACAAGATAAATTATAGGAAGGAGATTAAGGCCAAGCTCAACACCTGCAAGACTAGGCAGCAGAAGGCTCTCACACAAGCAAAGTATTCAACAGCAAACAGGGAGGTAAAGAGGAGTGTACGGAAGGATCATAGGAGGTGGATTGATGAGCAGGCGGAGAAAGCAGAAGAAGCGGCAAGAAGGGGGGACGTTAAGGAGCTCTATGGCATCACAAAGATGCTTTCGAAGAAAGGTTTTAATAAAACTAGGCCTGTGAAGAGACGGGCGAGATCCTCACGACGTGTGAACAGCAGCTGACAAGATGGAGAGAACACTTTGCGGAGGTTCTTAATAAAGATAGAGGACCAGAAAGTAAGCAGCGAGGAGAAGATGAAGAGGAAGCAGAAAGTGACCCAAGCATCAGCCTCGACTCCCCATCTCGGGGCGAAATATGGACAGCGTTGAAGCAGATGAAATGCGGGAAGGCACCAGGTCTGGATAATATCCCAGCGGAAGTACTGAAAGCAGACCTGGATATTACGATCGATCTGCTGCACCCGCTGTTGGAGAAGATCTGGAAGGAGGAGAAAATACCAACCGACTGGAAGAAGGGGTTGATAGTCAAGTTGCCGAAGAAAGGGGACACCACAAACTGTAACAACTGGAGGGGTATCACCTTGCTGTCCATTCCAAGCAAAGTGCTGGCGAGAGTCATCCTGAATCGTATAAAAGACTGCGTAGAAAAAAAGGCTTCGGAAGGAACAGGCCGGATTTCGACAACATCGCAGCTGTGTGGATCTCATCAACACCCTCCGAATCATCCTGGAGCAGAGTGTGGAGTGGCGGAATACCCTTTACCTCACATTTGTTGACTTCGAGAAAGCCTTCGACTCCGTAAATCAAAGAATCATGTGGAAGACCCTCGAGGAATATAAAATTCCAACAAAGATCATCAGAATCATGGAAGAGATGTACGAAGGGTATGAGTGCCAGGTTCTTCATGAAGGCAAATTAACAGAAAAGATGAAGGTCAGTTCCGGAGTGAGACAGGGGTGTGTCCTTTCCCCCACTCTGTTCCTGTTGGTCCTGGATAGTGTGATAAAGAAGGTAATGGGAGGACGGAAGAGGGGTATTCAATGGGGTATAAATGACAGGCTTGAAGATCTGGATTTCGCAGATGACATTTGTCTTATGGCACAACGGTACCGAGACATAGAAGATAAGCTGGGGAGGTTGCAGAGAGAAGCAGAACGTGGAGGACTGATGATCAACACCAACAAGACCAAAGAGATGAGGATAAATTCTGACATCACGTCTAGTTTGACAGTCAACGGAAAGGACATTGAGCGAGTTGAGTCCTTCCACTACCTTGGAAGTATAGTCACAAATGATGGGGGAGCAGAGGAAGATGTTCGAAGCCGTATCAGGAAGGCAAATGGTGCCTTTGTCCAGCTCTACCCCATCTGGAGAAATAGAAACATTTCCAGGAAGACCAAGCTCCGCCTTTTCAATAGCAACGTAAAGTCGATTCTTCTCTACGGCTGTGAAACATGGAAAGTCACAAAACCGATCAACAACCAGCTACAGGTGTTCATTAACAGATGTCTGCGTCGCATCATGAATGTGAGGTGGCCGGACATAATCTCAAATGAAGATCTTTGGACCATCACCAATCAACAACCGATTAGCATCCAGATCAAGGAGAGGAAATGGCGCTGGATTGGTCACACACTAAGGAAGCCGGACGGAGCTATTGAGAGGGCGGCGCTAGACTGGAATCCTCAAGGCGCCAGGAAGCGAGGTCGACCTAAGAAGACCTGGAAGATGACGATCGAAAACGAAACTGCAGAGGTGGACAAGAACTGGAGTCAAGTGAAGAGAATGGCCAGGAACCGTACTGCGTGGAGAAATTTCGCCAAGGCCCTATGCTCCGGAAGGAGCGGCAGGAATTAAGTAAGTAAGTAAGTGACCTTGATCTTAATTTAGACACTTCCCAGCATTCACCTGGAGTAAAGTGGGAGACCATAGAAAACCACTTCGAGGATGGCTGAGGTAGGAATCGAACCCACCTCTTCTCAGTTCTGGCTCATGAGGCTGAGTGAACCCTGATCCGGTCCACAGACCATCGCAGTGCCAGCACTATGCCACGAGGTGGACAATATAATCAAACTAGAGCAACAAAAGCAAACTTTGAAAGTTGAAATTAATGAAGAATTCTAGAGGGCTGTGATTATGTAATATCCTATGCTTTCTTTTAATTGCATTGTTACGGCATTCTGTAATAATGATTTAGTTCTCTGTATACCACTTCATTTGGTACTATCCGCCACTGTCCTTCTTTCTGATATATTTTATTTATGCATGTTCTAGCTATTTTTCTTTCTATTTTTAAAATTTTGTCGATTCTGTTTTTCTGAGTAACTTTTAAAAGAGTTTCACTTACATATGTCACCTCTGCTTGAACCACCGTCTTGTAATGTTTTAATTTTGTTGCGATTGATAGACATTTTCTTTTATATGTAGACAGACCATGTTAATTTTTGGGCTTTTATCATTTTATTAGTTCTTTCTTGCCAAGCAGGTTACTCATCCAAGTTGTAAGTTAAAATTTCTCCTAAGTATTTAAATTGCTTCACTATTTTGACTTTCTTGTTATTTACTGTTATGTGCTTGATTACAAGTGGATTTGCTACCATTATCTCTGTCTTTTCAAATGATATCTGAAGTCCAATTTTTTGTGCTATATTTTGTAGGCTTATTATTTGATTTCTGGCTTCTTGAATATTATTAGCCAGTAACGCTAAGTCATCTGCGAATCCCAAGCAATTTAAGTCGATTTGATCTTTCTTGGTTCCAATTCTTATGCTCCTAGGATTTTCCCTGTACAATTCCCTCATTACATATTCCAAAGCACAATTGAAAAGTAGAGGTGATAAACCATCTCCTTGTCTTAATCCTGTTTTAATCGTAAACGGTTCAGATATTTCTCCTCTGAATTTTACTTTAGATTTGGTGTTTATTCGAGTTAGTTTGATAATTTTTATTAATTTGGGAAGAAGTCCGAAATTCCTTAGTATTTTCAGCAATGAAGATCTATGTATATAATCATAAGCTTTTTTGAAGTCTACGAAGGTTATGACTTTCTGTTTTTGTCTACGTTTGTAGTAGTCCATTACTAATTTTAAGGTGATTATCTGTTCAAGGCAGCTTCGCCATGGCCGAAATCCACCTTGATAGTCTCCTATTTCCAGTTCTAATTGATCTTTACAACGATTATATAGAATTCGTGAAGTGATTTTATATGTGTTATCCAAAAGGGAAATTCCTCGATAGTTGTCAGGATTTGATTTTTCTCCTTTCTTGTGTAATGGATGTATTATAGCAGTAGCCCAATGGTCTGGCAGTTCTTCTTTGATCCAAATGTTCACTATGCATTGGTGTAATGAAATCTTGACTGGTTCTGCTGCATATTTCCACAATTCTGCAAATGTTTGATCTTCTCCACTCGCTTTGTAGTTTTTGAGCTCTCTTAGAGCTTTGTAGACTTCTTGGATTGTGGGTGGATTTATGTTTTCTGATGGTGTTTTAATAGTGGTGTCTGTATTTATTTGAAGCAGTTCTGGTGGATCTTCACAATTTAGCAACTTGTTACATGTTTCTGCTAAAATTTCTGTATTTTTTTAATTACTATGAGCTAACTCGTCATTTTTGTCTTTTAACATTAATGTTGGAGCTTCATATCTTTGTAGTTGTTTGCTAAAAATTTTGTAGTAATCTCTTGAGTTTGTTTTCGCGCTATTTGTTTCGAACATCAGAAGTATATCCTTTTGGTAGAGCCGTTTAACCCTTCGTATTATTTTTTGAGTTATCTTCCTTTGTTTTATGAGATCCAAGTGTGATTCATCTGTTTTTTTACTCTGATACCGTAACCAGGCTTGATGTCTATCTTCGACTGTATTATCACACTCATCGTTCCACCATTGGTGTTTCTTCTTTGGATTTATTGGGGCTACTTGTTCAGCTATTTGTTTCAATTCGGGAACTATTTCCTCTAGATCATCTGTTATTTTAATATATCTAGTTCGTTCTTTGTATCCCTTGTTATTTATTAGTTTATGAGGGTCGTATGTTCTCTTCTTTTTTAGGTGAGTTTTTTTTCTTTGTCAACGGGGTAAATTTAATTTTAATCTTTATCATGTAATGATTCAATCCAGTATCTGTTCCTCTCAGAACTTTCACATTATAGATCTTCCAGTGATAGTTCTTATCCATACAAACATGATCTAGTTGCCATTCACCTTTTTTCCAGTCTGGATGTTTCCAAGTTTTGAGTTTATTTGGTCTTCTCTTGAAGTAAGTTGATTTGGAGTTCATATCATGGTTCCTGCAAAATTCCACCAGTCTTATGCCATTCCTGTTTGTTCTTCTTTGTGCTGGCCATTTTCCTATTATGTCTCTATATCTTTTTTCCTTTCCTAACCTGGCATTAAAGTCTCCAATTAAAATTTTGGAGTGACTTTTATTTATGTTTGTTGCTGTCTGATCTAAAAGCTCCCAAAATCCCTCTACGTCATCTTTGTGTTCTTTCTTATTATTTTTATCATTAGTTGGGGCATGGGCATTTAGAATGGTATATGTTCTATTTGCAGCTTTTAGAGTTAGTGTCGAGAGCCTACGGGATAATGCTTTAAATTCTATGATGGATTCAATTATTTTGAGATTGACTACAAATCCTGTTCCGAATTGTGGACATTGCTTCATTACTCTTTTTCCTGGTATTCCCTTGTAAATTCTATTCTTTCCTGATTGGGGTTTCTCATTTCTTGAAGCCCGGTTATTATATATTATAATATAATATTTGCAAATGGGGTGATTCCCCGGTGGCAAATTGTACAAATACAGAAAATTACCAACAATAACATCAAACACAATATACACACATCAAAAAAAGTTTTGCATCACCTCGGTTCCCAGATCTCCGGCATATAGACGTTGACTGTGTATATTGTATCCAAGATACAGTCCCTTTGACTGTTCATAGATGTCACTAAAACTGCTCAAAGATGTAAACAACCATGCATGAGCAGGGCCTATTAGACGGAGGGGGTACGACAGCCGATCAGTTCCAGTCATTCCACCAGGACGAAGGTACGCTGCTCATGTTGTCTGTAGTTCTACCATGCCTAGAAGGTCAATACCGCAGTTCGATCGCGTCCGCATTGTTACTTTTGTCAAGAAGGGCTCTCAACAAGGGAAGTTTCCAGGCGTCTCAGAGTGAACCAAAGCGATGTTGTTCGGACATGGAGGAGGTACAGAGATACAGGAACTGTCGATGACAGGCCTCGCTCAGGCCGCCCAAGGGCTACTACTGTAGTGGATGACCGCTACTTACGGATTGCCGCTCGGAGGAACCCTGACAGCAATGCCACCATGTTGAATAATGCGTTTCGTTCAGCCACAGGACGTCGTGTTTCAACTCAAACTGTGCGCAATAGGCTGCATGATGCGCAACTTCACTCCCGACGTCCATGGCGAGGTCCAGCTTTGCAACCCCGACACCATGCAGCGCGGTACAGATGGGCCCAACAACATGCTGAATGGACCCCACGGAATTGGCATCACGTTCTCTTCACCGATGAGTGTCGCATATGCCTTCAACCAGACAATCGTCGGAGACGTGTTTGGAGGCACCCTGGTCAGGCTGAACGTCTTAGACACACTGTCCAGCGAGTGCAGCAAGGTGGTGGTTCCCTGATGTTTTGGGGTGGCATTATGTGGGGCCGACGTACGCCACTGGTGGTCATGGAAGGCTCCGAAACGGCTTTACGATACCTGAATGACATCCTCCGACCCATAGTGCAACCATATCGGCAGAATATTGGAGAGGCATTTGTCTTCATGGACGACAATTCTCGACCTCATCGTGCACATCTTGTGAATGCGTTCCTTCAAGATAACGACATCGCTCGACTACAGTGGCCAGCATGTTCGCCAGACATGAACCCTATCGAACATGCCTGGGATATGTTGAAAAGGGCTGTTTATGGACGTCTTGACCCACCAACCACTCTGAGAGATTTACGCCGAATTGTCGTTGAGGAGTGGGACAATTTGGACCAACAGTGTCTTGATGAACTTGTGGATAGTATGCCACGACGAATACAGGCATGCATCAATGCAAGAGGACGTGCTACTGGGTATTAGAGGTAGTGGTGTGTACTGCAATCTGGACCACAAATGCTGAAAGTCTAGCTGTATGATGGTACAACATGCAATGTGTGGGTCTCATGAGCAATAAAACGAGCTGAAATGTTGTTTGTGTTGATCTCTATTCCCTTTGTATTTAAAGGTTCCGGAACTCTTGGAACCGAGGTGATGCAAAACTTTTTTTGATGTGTGTCACGGCGTTCTTAAGTTAACAGGCGGGAACACTGCCGGCGGGGCTGTGACGTCATGGGTCTTACTACAGACAGCAAAGAGATGCTCAGTCTTGTTGGAGCGCTGTGATGTGGTCATTGATTCTATGTTTCGAGGGTGACATTTCACAATATATTGCTTTTCCTGTTGTCCACTGACAAGTGTTAAATATACCCGTGCTCCACGTGGTATATTTTGAAAGCAAATACAATGCCACGAAGGTGTTATGTACCAGGATGTAGTAGTAATTTTCTGGTTCGTGGAGTTGAAACCGCCTACGTGAAATGTTTCTCTTTTCCCAAGGAAGTAAACTTGAGAAATAGATGGCTGAGAAGCATCCCGAGGAAGGACTGGACACCTTCGGAGAACAGTGTTGTGTGTATTAAACATTTTCAACCGGACTGCATTATTTTACTGAATAAATACTGTGATTCTAATGGACAGAAACAAGTGTATAAATACGATCATCCTAAGCTAGTTAAAGGTTCTTGTCTTACTATTGTTGAAGATTTGCCGAAATACTTGACAAAGGAAAGTGAAATTAAGCGGAAACAACCAGAAGAGAGGAGAAGAGAAATCGAAGTGAGGAAGGAACATGCTCAAGAAAGTGCTGTTGCTGCTGCAGAATGGGACGATGTTATAATGAGTTTCGAGAATTTATGCAATTCTCTTGAGAAACGATAGCAGATAATATCACTAAAGTGAAAGGGGACTCAGCTATTAATTTCAATATATTTGACGATAGAGTGTCTATATATAGAATCAATTTTGAGTCTAGACTTTTGTTTCTTTATATTAATGTAGATAATCATTTACTTGTTTTGGCTTTCTATAACAATTTGCAATTGTTTTCTACAGAACTTTCTTCAGTGTTGGGAATTGAAACAGCTGTGAAGAGTTGGAGAACACTGTTCAGTTTGTTACAGTATCTTACTGAGAAGAGATTCCAAACCAACTTGAAAATTACGTGGCCAATGTCTTAAAATTGCTGGATGTCATTCAAGAAACTTTATTGGATAGTGGAGAAGAGGGAATTTCTCAGCAAGTTAATTTTTTATCCGAGCAATTCTCTCTTATATTTAAGAACAAAAAAGGTCCCCCAACATGATACTTTGCTCTTACATATTGTACATGCAATCTGCGAAGTGTTATGATACTATCAGGCAGAACAAATTTCTATCCCTTCCTCATTCTAAATATTTACAAAGATTGACTTCTTCCCTTAATGTAGCTCCGGGTAATTTTAACGAAAACGTTCATTTCTTGAAAAAAGCCGCTGAAAAGTGTGATGATAAGTGGGTGCAACTTGATGAAATATAGGCTATGTTAAAGAAGAAATTTCCCGTTTGTTAAAGTACATAAACAGTGATATGACATTCTCACTTAAATATATTCAACTAATTTTAGTGTTCTGTAGAAGACACAAAAACCGCCTACTTGTAGTGCAATCAAACATTAGTTTCCAGCATGCTCTTTTTGTATACCGCTCTGGGCTGACTTGTATCGCAGTCGTTTGCTTTAATCGCCCGTAGTGACAGCGGAAAACGTCTCACACAATTCATCGATCACTAAGGAAGGACTGTGGTGAAATTCGGAAGTCCATCCCAATTTCTTCTGTAAACAAAACTGATTTAATTACATGAATGCATCTCTCTGCCATATGACTAGCGTGCTGTCCGCCGGCCAGCTAAGACCCCTGACGTCACTCGCCGGTGGCAGAGTGGGGGTACCGCTCCCGCCTGTAACTTAAGAACGCCGTGTGTGTGTACATAATTCGCAATTTAGGAACTATAGTAATTACATCGTAGTATTTACACTAAATTTCAATCTTCTCTTAAACACATCAATATGTTTGGGGAAAGGCTCCAAGACTGAGGCAGGTAAAGAGTTCAAATTATCAATACCACGGTTAATGAAAGAATATTTCCCATAATTTGTACGCTGTGGGCGGACCTTAACTTTATGTAGATGATCTGCCCTGCTCAGGTAGGTGGGATTTCCCAGACGTTTCCTTAGTTCTCCCCATGCTGGCCGATTAGTGTAAGTATTAAACATAGCGTATAGTCTGAATTTCGTCCTTCTATCAGCCAGAGATTCCCACCCTAGTTTTTCTATCATTCGAGTTTTACTACTTCTAGGATTAAAATCGTTGAGCACAAACCTAGCAGCCATCCTTTGTACCACCTCCTGCTCATTGATGAGCCCTACTTGATATGGGTCCCAAACCGCTGAGCCGTATTCCAAGATTGGCCTCACCGGGGTCAAATATCCTAATTCTTTTGCAGTAGAGCTACTGACTTTGAATACCCGTATTACAAAATGAAGTTATTTGTACGCTTTGGAGATGACACAACCCACATGGGTACTCCATTTCATATCATTCCTTACATGGATGCCCAAGTATTTGCACGACTCTTCTTCTACAAGTATTTCTAAGCCAATATTATATTGAAAATCATGCATTCGCCCTCTCCCTAATCTCATGAGACTACATTTACTCGTATTTATCTTCATTTTGTTGTCAACCGCCCATTTATGGATCAGGTTGAGGTCCGTTTGCAACTGAGCATTTTCTTGTGATGTTTGAATTTTTCGGTATATTACACAATCATCTGCAAACAATCGGCAGTCACTTCGAATCCCATTCGGTAGGTCGTTAATAAGTGCCAGAAATAACAGGGGCCCAATCACATTACCCTGAGGGACACCTGGCGTTATCAAAATGTCCTCCGAGAATACATTACCCATTTTAACCTTTTGCGAGCAACCAGTCAAGAACTCTTGAATCCATAAAATTACTCTTTTATCAATCTTCGTTGCCATTAATTTACGGAGTAGTATGTCATGTGAGACAACATCAAATGCCTTCGCAAAATCTATTATTACAGTGTCAAATTGCACCGCCTATCTAGCGAGTCATTAATATCCTGAAAGAGTGATAACATTTGGCTTTCACATGAGTACCCTTGTCTAAATCCGTGTTGCCTCCCATTAATCCATGATAACTTTCCCCACTGTTCCCGCAAGTAATCAGAAATAAGGTGCTCTATCAGTTACATATGATGGATGTGAGGCTAACAGGCCTATAGTTTCCCATTACCAATCTGTTCCCTCCCTTGAGTATTGGAACTATTGTAGCTCTTTTCCAGTCTTTGGGTATTTGTGTGTTATTAATTGATACATTAAACAGCACAAGTATGTTTGGTCTAGAATAAAATAATGACCTTAATTGGACTTGCTAATGTTTCTTTGAAGTTGCTAACATATGAAGATATGAAGGAACACATTTTATAGCCTATTATGGACTAAAACACTGAAAGGGACTAATGTGTAGGATGAGTCACAGACCTGTATACTACGGTGTATAAACTCACCACATGTTCCTCTTCAGTACTAGAACTCTCTTCTGGGATCGTCTCTGGAAATATTGTATCTTTAGGTGATGACAACCAATTATTCTGAAAGGTACAGATAGTTCTTATTTTACGACATCTTTGACATCTCCTCCCTGCAACAACCAATTTAAATCACGTATTCCTTACCTCGTCCTCTGCAGATTTCCCCTCTATACGGATAGCTCCTTGGTCTGAAAATGATACACTAGCTGACTGGCTTGGAGGACTCTCTGTACCCAGGTATCCTTCTTCACTTGAAGCTTTCCCTTCAATTGATGGAAACAAAACAAAATACTGATTTCTCTTTGTATGGTAATTATTTATAGCTTAGCAGGTATTTTGGGCTATGCAGATATGCACTCATATTACCAGGAAGGAACCAACCACATAATCAAATCAAATCCAAGTAGTGAAACTGCATTCAATACTGGAGTATGTTGACATACAAAAATTAGCAGTAGCATTACTAGGGGGGTGTGGTAGGTGTTGCCCACACTGGGTGACAATTCAATTTTTTATTTTTGTTTTATTTTTGAACTGGGCACAGATTGTGTGGTGTGTAACCTCTTCTCAAGAATGAATGAATAAATATATAAATAAATATATTAAAAAAGTAAGGAAGGAAATAGAAGAAAAGACCTCAACAGAGGACTTCAGAAGAAAAAAAGGCACCCCCCATCAAAAAACCTCCTAGGCAGTTCTGAACACATGGCATATTAAAAAAAAACAATTTTAATGGTAAGATTTCTTTGTATTTTTGTATGGGAGGAGGTCCATAGGGGAGGGTGGCACCTCAAGTTACTGCACACTGGGCGACACTAACGCTAGTGACCCCACCGAGTGGTAGTGTGTCAGACTCCTGATTCGAAGATCACTGGTACTATACCCGACCGAAGAAGTTGGATTTTTTAAAGGTGACAAAGATCCACGGTATCAGAGTCGTACGTCAGCTTGTGTAAGTACTCTACCTCTAGTGGGTGACCATTTGTAACTTGTTCCTCAATTAGAACATTTAATAATAAATAATGATAAATTCGGGTGGTGAGGTGTTGAACACACATCGAGTAGAAATAGCATAAATGATCAGGCATCTAGAGCCTGCGTGGCTTAGGCGGCAGCATACTGGCCTCTCACCACTGGGTGCATGGTTCAAATCCCGGTCACTCCATGTGAGATTTATGCTGGACAAAGCGGAGGCAGACAGGTTTTTCTCCGGGTACTCCGGTTTTCCCTGTCACACTTTCATTCAAGCAACACACTCTACTATCATTTAATTTGCCATTCATTTAATCATTGCCCCAGGGGAGTGCAACAGGCCTTGGGAGCCGGCACAATTCATATTCTCGCCGCTAGATCAGGGCTTCAATCATTTTATTTCCTAACCCGGTCGGTCGACTGAAAGCAGGCTGTGGATTTTCATTTCATTAGGCATCTAACTACAATACAGGTCTAAATCCTATCAATGAAGCATACCGGTACAAAAAAACCTTGGAAATTGGCATATTCTAGTTTGCGGTATATCTGGCAAGGATTCTTGTCTTATACAAGTTAAACGAACCCTATCCATGCTTAGGCACGACATGGCAAATGTGACACCCAGAAGATGGTTTATAGGTGATGGATTACTGATACTTAAGTTACAGTATGTTGTTGAATCCTTGAAAATAGCCATAAAGATTTAGGAGACTAGGCTCGATAAATCTGTTCTATTTTTGCACAGCCCTGTTTAATTGTTTCACACGAGTTTTCCTACTTGGAATACTTATTAGTTGCCTGCTTAGGCTATTTTATTTGATTACATAGTTAACTAATTTCCATGCGAGAGACCATCGTGAGATGCCAATTCTCATCTGATAATGCTCCAGAATCGAATCCGATAGGACTTTACCTCAAGTAGCCAATAGCCCACAAATCAAAGTTTTCCGTTACTACACTGAGGAACACTACAGTATTTGAACCATTGTGTCTGATAACACAGAAAACATATTTGCTAACAGCGTACAGCCATTTGAAATAGGGGAGAAGGGGGCAATATGGAAAGGTTACATTTCATGAAAAACAATAATGTTAGACATGCTGTTTCCGAAATAAAAAGTGCATTTTAAAGGTTTGTAAGAACAGTACTACATACCGGTAAATATCAACTATGGGTTAAATTTGTTTGTTCTACTTGAGAGCAATCTGCCTATTTACAAAAGAACGCATTCTTTCCATCATGCCTTCTTAATGGGGGCAAGATAGAATGATTCAGAGGGCAAAATGAAAACTTGCCATTTTACACGTTTTCTTCTTTTTTTAAACAAATTGAGAACAATATTTCACAGTTTAATTGAACAAGTATTTGTCTTTACTTCACACGGCAAAAGTCACAACTGTAAAATGATTTTTTATTGTTATAGTCGGTGCAATCTTCATGGGCCCATTGCCCACAGAAGTTGCACTGAATCCACATTTCTTTACACGCACTATCCACATAGGATTCATTACAAATGAGACAGAAAGTGCTTTTGTTAGGAGCAGGGTTATCTACAGGAGGCTTCGGCAGAAATATTTTCCCCTATCCCTCAACCAGCTGCCCACGTCTGTTCTTATTGTCAGATGTTGAAGCATTTAGTTCAGGCAGTAAGTGTTTCTTTGACGATTTTTCCTGTTTCTGTAGAAGCTCATTCTTAGATGGTCGTCAATATTTCAGAGTTCTGGCTGTTGTGGCGTCGCTTGTTTCCCACTTGTTTATTTGCTTTAGGGAGAGGTAAAATATTTTGTGGAGAGACGGTAAAAGCTGGTACTGCAAATTCCTCCCTGACTGGAGAACTGGTAAGGACTTGAGAAACAACAGAATCAATGTCGCACAGTGGAGATGAAATTGTAGCAGAACTTGTAGAAGCTACATCAAGGGAACTGGTAGGTGCAGCAGAGGTTCCATTAATGGAGTTGACACGATTTGAACCAGAAAGGACAACACATGAAGGACCATCAGGTGCAGCAGGATCTTTGTTGAGCTCAGTAGTTGGGAGATCATGTGACAGGGCTGGATCTTCAGGAATAAAATGTACCATGGAGGGTGCGAAGTCATCATCTAAAAGCA
Organism: Meconema thalassinum; assembly: GCA_946902985.2. Lineage (NCBI taxonomy): Eukaryota > Metazoa > Arthropoda > Insecta > Orthoptera > Tettigoniidae > Meconema > Meconema thalassinum. The sequence goes on from OX336388.2 coordinate 1,852,948,202, forward strand.
CATGTCTATTGGAAGGCCATATCCCACATTTCTTAAAACCTGACATAGCAGAACTTATGGTTGCACTTTTCTCAAAAGGTGTCTTACCTAGCTTAGGCACATCATACTGGTTTATTCTCTGACCCGGGTGATTTTTCTGGAAGGTGTCCACTGCCTTTTCAAAACTATCCTTAAAAGACTTGAAGACACTGACATCCAAGGGTTACAGCTTGTGGGTTGTGTGGGGAGGCACGCATACCATTATCACTCCATTTTCTCGAGACAGTTCAATGGATTGCAAATTTAGGTGAGCAGCATGATTGTCGAGAATTAAGAGGCATGTGTACTGAAGAGAAGTACTTAAACAAAGTACAAAGCACAGTACTTCAACCATTCATGAAAGATACTTGCATTTATCCATCCAGAATCTGAACACCAAGCAATGCTGCCAGCTGGTCCACCATCTAACATTCTCTCTGGTAGGCCTACTCTTTTCCTCTTGCCAAATACAAAGCATGGTGGAAGAAATGTGACTGCAGCATTGCAACAAGCAATAACTGTAGTTGGATCACCTTTTTCAGTGGTACTAATAACCCCAATTTGCCTTTTGCCCTTACTAGACACAACTTTCGGAGGTCTAATTGAAGATGTTTTAATACCAGACTTGTCCATATTGTACACATCAAGAGGACATTGAACAAATCCATATTGTTTGTAAACTTCCCACAAATTGTCAAAAAATCTATTGACCATTTCCCTGTTGAATCCTGAACACTGAGCTATACTGGTAGATATTGATGTTCTAAATGATAACTCAGGGTGCCACTTCATAAATCCCTCAAGCCAGGCTCTCCCTGCTTTTCCAATTTCAAATGGATTAGTTATGCTGTTCTTGTGAGCCAATCAATAGGCCAATTCTTGAAATGACTCTTTTGTCAACCTATAGTAGGCTATTTATTGTCCAACTCTTTAGCATGCTGCACAATTTCCATTTCCGGACAAAATACTTGCTTGTACGGTCCAAGAATTTGTTTAAAAGATCCCGATTTTAGATGCCAGTATAGGGTGCCAAGTGGAAATACTATTGGCTTGGTCTCATCCATAGCTCGCTGCATGTTCTCTTCTGTCCAATTACCACGGTTACTTTTCTTCTTATAGACTAATTATGCACCATCTAAAACAAAATAAGAATTAAACATGCAACTGTGAACAACTGATCATTTCCTATTATAGACATGGCATGCATATTCCTAGTTTATTTTTCGTTTGTTTTAAAAGCTACAAGTAGCAAAACACTTTGCTTATTGCCATTCATAACCATGAGTTACTTTTTCAAATTGTAGGCCGCAAGATGGAAAGCTTTCCATGCTACCCTCATAACCTAAAATACCAACATGCTGCTGAAAAGTACAGTTATCTTTCTTGTTCCTTGGTGAAATGTCTGAAATATTGAATACAAGGAAAGTTGAAGGCTACTTATAAGTTTTGAAAAGTCTTGAAGACCAGTATGCTCAAATTTGGTTTAGTTATAATCAAATGCACACTTACCGTGAAATGCAAACAGTTCAGAAGGCGCCAAAATCAGCTGTTCACGTGATGCCAATGTTGCCACTACAAGTTCTTCTCATATCCTTTCTTCCTCAGAATTGTAATCTCTATGCACTCTTACAAAAATACAAAGGCGCTATCTTTACTACGAAGAAGGAAATACCGGTAATTAATTTCCATCTTGCCCACGCTTTCCATCCTGCCCACTCTTCACCTATTCGCGACCTCAAGCGACGGTGCTGCCGTTATCTGGAACTAGCGTAATACCCCGTTTAGACGTCCCGGTTGCGATCGCGATCAGGCGCCGATCCAGATTAAGTTGGGACGTCTAAACGCAACAGGATAACATTATCGCGATCAACTTTCCCTCCAACAGGATCAGCCCGATCCCGTTCCCACAACGAGATAATCGCGTTCGCGGCCATTGCGATTGTCGGTGGGTTCTATCCTCCTGCTGTGTGAGTGAAGTAGGCAGTGGAAATGATGGCCATTTTGTATATCTTGTGTTTTGAAAGCGAGAAGTAGGTAATGTTGGCCATGATGGTTGTATTTATGTTGGTTGATATCAGATATATGAAGATTGAGATAAACGAAATGATGGATGGAGACAAACATACCAGTGTTTAAACGCTGAAAAAAAAATATTAGCGTTGGGGAAAGTCGATGAAGACGATCAACAAAGACATAAATTTATCGTCATAGACATAGAAGGGATTCCGATAGGGCCAAATGACTCTGAGCGAACGAAGAAGTATTTATGCAATAAATATCCTAGACCTGTGCATGAATATTTCAAAATATTTTTATTTCCACACCAAGAGTAGGCCTTGCCTACACGACTCCTTTTAGGATTATTATATATTTAAAAATATACATTAGCAGGTTGAATTATGTATACAGAATAACTGAAATACTTCAAAACTGCAGGAAACAAACTACTGTAAATTTCTGCTATAACACTTGGAATTCAAAAGTTGGCAGACCTTAGCGATGTCATGCTGTTTTACTCAAGGAGTAATAAGGAGAGGCCCTAACGGCAAGGAAGTGAAGCCAGAAGTTACTCCTTCACATATGCTCAAAACATTGCGGTAGTCTCATAAGAAAAGCATGTAATGGTGTGACGTACGTACTTAAAAGTGGTGATATTTCGCGTGTGGGACGAAATGTCGACGTGTGGGGCATATGTTTGCACAAACAGAACTCCCACCTGCCCAAGTAATGTCATTTCACAAGTAAATCCACTTTATTTGCCATTTATTGTGTTAAGTTTTCATCCTTAGAGTAGCCACCTCACGGTACTGTTCTAGTATCATTCGTTAGACGTTCAAATATTGGCATACGTGTCCACCAATATAATTATTTCGAATGCTAGGAATTAATTACGGATATTTTCCTCCGTTTCTTACTAGAAATAGTTTCTGCTTGTCAATTAATGAACGGTATTACCGTAATATAATTACCCCAATCTATTTTCAAAGTGGCTTGAGTTCTAGATTTATTGCTCATGGGTGTTAGAAGATTGATATGACATTATTTGCATATTTTAGTGTGTTAATCTCAAACCTCAGCCTAGACCTTGTTTAGTTTGTTACCGGAACTGAACTGGCCTATTTTTTTAAAATCATCGTGCAATAAAAACAATAATGCCACCACCCAATTAGTTCGCATGTCTTAATATTTTAAATTTATTTTATTTATTTAATACACATTCGTGAATATAATGGCAGGCCTACTGGTATCTCGGTAATTATTTGGCTATTATTTGGTATAAGTTAAGAATAGTGATGGGTGTCTGGTTGCCTGAAATCCCACAATAATTACAGGTCATAAAAACTGCATACCGGTATAATACATTCATTTCCCATGTGCTATACTATTCAGATCGGTGTATTGCCCTAGTTTATATTGTAAAATTAAACGTTTCATGGCAGTTAACATGATTCTCGATTGCGACGAAAAGTATTGTGACTGGCGTACACTTCACGCTAGCCAGCAAAGATCAACAAATATTCCTTGATTTCCATCGTCATATAGGCCTACCTTTCAATTTCGTAGTATAGGCCTACCTGCACACGAATCTTTTACTGGTAATCATACTTAAATCCCACTAATAAATAAGTTTACGGTACCGTAAACTCAATTTACAGCTCGAGCGGGCAAGTATGGGGGCGTGGTCAGTGCTTCAACTCTCCGCATGCTATAGCGCTGACAGGGCGCCTCCTTATTACTCCTTGGTTTTACTCGATTATCCCGATGTTTCATGATGGGACGTCTAAACACGTACGGTACCAATGACACATGCCGTTGATCGCGATTGGACATTATCCAGATCAGAGATAATCGGGATCGCGACCGAGACGTCTAAATGGGGTATAAGGGTGATGGAAACAGAAACAAACAGATGCAATAACACGTGATTTGAGTTAATGGGTTGAGGCTAAAATATGAGAAATATAAATGTTCAGTTCCGCTGTGCTGTTCAAATTCAACAATTGCCATATTGTTGAAATTTAATTATGTTTACAACTGACTATAACTTCTACCATAACGAATAGAATAAGAAGTGATATCACTGACCTAGTACGCCTGGTCCGCCGCAGCGCAGCGCTGGCTCCGATCTGTGATGTAAGTTAGCATTGGCGCTTACGAGACTTTTAAAACCTTGCGACCTGTTTTACATGTTAAAACACCGCAAGATATCCTCATAGGCAATAATATGTTCGACATCTCCACTTACTTTACTGTGCCCAATTATAATTTAGTAAGTCGTCTCCTGTAATAGTCCAGTTTCGACAATAAGCGAAGACAGAGAGCAAGTTCAAAATGCAATTAGTTTTGCCAGCTATCGCTAAATTTAAAAAATAACGGAAAAATTAACCTCGCTATCAGAAAGGATTTCTTCACATTGTTACACATTTTACATTCCCTTAACAGACTTGCAACACAGAAAAAAAAAAGCCGTATGAACGCAACTTTCAACTTTACCGTAGATTACTATAAAATTCAATAATAACAATAAATTTCACTCCACATACACCAAAATCAGTAAAATACCATCATTCCAGAAGAACTTAACATTAAACAGACATAGAAGGCATAGTCATGACCCCTTTATAGAGTAGGCTATTGCCTAAAACTGATCACGCCTCCTTCAGCATTACGGTACAAATATGTTTTTTAACTCATTGTCTTTTTATTCTCATCCCTTTCTTCACAGAAGTAGTCTTTAATGGCATCAAGATCATTTTTATTTACACCATACTGGACAAATACTTAGGCAAATTAGGAAATATATGTGGAACAGAATAGTATTTCAATCGCCAGTTGGTTCTTGGAAGAAGTACTACTTCCTTCCCTTCTATCACGAATTTGTCAAATTTAACAATTAAATCTTCTGAAAAGTGAGCATCACAGATGTAGGACTTTTCAGTAAGTTTCCTATCCTTCCCCGGTATGGCCCCCATTGCACTTGATAAAACGTTCCTTATCTTTAGGAGGTCTGACCTCTTTACGGTCCCCATAGCTAGATCTGCATCCTCGTACAAAAGAGCAAGGCATCTTCACTACTCACTTTAAGCACTCATGAAAATGTAAGGGCTAAACTGCTACTTACATTAAATAACAATAAAATTAACACACGAAGATAACGTCAACACACGACAAGAAATTAAGTTCCATTTCAGTTAATGCTTCCTACAATAGCATTTCAGGTATTAATACTATGAAGTAATAGTGTAAGCACTTGTATATCAATAAACGTTTGCACAGAACACCACCAAAACACTCCGACCGATTAAATACTTAATACATCGCACATAAACACGTGAAAATCAACAATCTCAAGTCGACTGTAGCGCTGTGTAGCGGCGAGTGCCAACCCGATCCGCATTCATTACATGCTATTGAGGGAGAATAGATCACACTTTATATTCTATTCGTTATGCCTCTACTGTGAATCTAAGTTCGCAACAATGTGATAAAAAATGTACGGTATTTTACTTTTATAAGTTGGCAATTTTAAACCAGAAGGAGATGTACAGCTAATGACGAAATGTATGTGTAAGATATTCGGCCCGATTCTGTAACTTCACTCCTTAACAACCCACCAAAATGGTTACGACGGATTCGTAACCATAGGCATAACAACAAATGGCTAGCGAGGCTCAAAGTAGTATTCTGTAAGGCACCTTGTTATGACGCTTGTTACGAGTTCAGGATCAGGATTTCATAGCCATCTTCATAGTACGAAAGCCTTCCACTAGATGACGGTTAAATCGATTGGCGCGTTATTTCAACGTATTTCAAGCCATTCTATAACGCAATTAGTTAATTTTATTTTTAACTATTTCCTATGTTCCATATTGCCTTAACCCATACTTCCGCCTATTATGGTGTTTTATTTATCGTATGCATTGACCCCTATATTCTTTGCATTCATACGGATTACTTCAACCTGATAGGATACGGTACACCTAACCCCATTTGCGAAAACATTTACGCTGTCTGTTCACATGAATATCTATTTCAGTTAGGATTTTCTTTAGCTATTGCCTTAATTAATACCGGCGGCTTCGGTGGCGTAGTTGGTAGCATGCTGAGCTTCTATGCCCAAGATAGCGGGTTCAAACCCGGCCGAAGCCGTCGGATTTTTTAAGAGCGTTAAAAATCCCTCAGTATGCCTTCCTTCGGAGGGGAAGTAAAGCCGGCGGTCCCATGTCATAGATTTATGGCATGTTAAAGATCTTTCCACTAATTACACCTGTGTGAAACTAAATTGGATAGGTTAAGAATATAAACAACGCTCTTAGGTTGCTACGTTCGTTGCCAAGAGCCGACTGCGGTGGCGTCTAGTAGCTAGTTCTGAACTAGGCCTAGTAGTCGTTGACGGTGGCGTTTGGCGGCAAAAGTAGGAACTATTTGAAAATTCAAAGTTGCAGTCCCTACTTGAATTAAAAAAACAGATACACACACTAATACAGTCATCACAATTAACACCGGTTATCAGACATATTCTACACACACCCAAAGTACACGGGGCTACATGACCGCGTTGTCGCAGCCCCTAAACTAAGGAACCAACCAACCATTAATTAATACCTTATTTTATTTAGGAGTATCTTATTTATAGTATTCAACGGATACTGTATTCCAGCGGATCATGTCAACCTTATACACCCAACTCCCTTTCGAAGAGAAATTGCATTGCCTGTCCACATAAATATTCATTTTAGCTTAGTAGGAATCAAATAGTGTGTTTTCTGGTTGATTACAACAATGAACTGTATCAGAAACTTGAGATAAATGTTTTATGTGGCCAGTAAGCTATTGGGCAACTTACCTGTAGGCCTAATTGACTACTGAGAGCAGTTTAACACATGAACAACAATACTGTTAAGAATGGGTGTATACATTTAGAATAATGCTCAAAAATCTCCAAGAATGAGGTATCAACTCTTTGGGCAGTAACAGAATAGAAGTTAATGGTATGCCAGATTTTCTTCACGGTAGGCCTACTGTAGTGTTATAGCTGTTCTAGCCAGAACACCACATTGCTCCTCTGGCTGCAGCCAAGAAAGTCAAAAAGAGATTTAATGATCCATCGTAATACCAGCCTTCATTAATAAAACTGAGGTGGCAAGAGGTCCATGGAAATTGTAGGAAGCCAAGATCAGGAATTAGACTGCAGTTTAGTATTATTCTCCTTAAAGTTACTTCTCACATTACGAACTGTGAGCAGAAAGGAGTGGGGTATGGGTGCATTATTTTGATCTGTCGCACCTGGAATGATGAAAAGCACATGCCACTGGAACTACCCACAGAATCCCTTACGCCCGTCAATTTATAAGTCTATTGCGTACGATAGGTTTACATGTTACAAGTTTGCAAATTAGTAGAAAGAAAGTATCCGTAGGCCATTGATGTGCTTCTGACTAATTATCCTAGAATAAAACTACATTCTACATTTTAGCAATATTTACCACTTGAAATGAATGAATGAAAATCCACAGCCTGCTTCCAGTCTCCGACCGGGTCAGGAATGGAATGAATGAAGCCCCCATCTAGCGGCGAGGATATGAACTGTGCCGGCTGCCGAGGCCTGACGCACTCCTCTGGGGCAATGATCAAATGAATGACAGATGAAATGAAATGATAGTGGAGTGTGTTGCTGGAATGAAATTTTGACAGGGAAAACCGGAGTACCCGGAGAAAAACCCGTCTGCCTCCGTTCTGTCCAGCACAGATGTCACATGGAGTGACCGGGATTTGAACAACGGACCCAGCGGTGAGAGGCCGGCGTGCTGCCGCCTAAGCCACAGACCACTTAATGGAATTTATTCCAGTTTTCTTCAGATAAAGTTATTTATTAGCCTTCTTTTAAATTCAATATATTCTACCTAGCCTAATCCTTTCGTGTCTATATGGCCCTAGGGCATAGCAATCACAATACTGTAACTCAATGCTCCGAGATCAGCACCATGTTTGTATCAGCACCATGCAGATTAAAAAATCTCTGGGGATTAGGGGGCAGGGGTTGATCCACCCCTAGCGTGTCCCCACAGTCAACACCTTGTCCCTAAATACTACTACTACTGGGAATGAGATAAGACTAACTACATTGAAATATTATGTGGATAACATAACTCCCACCTGAATTCTTTACATTCTTATCACATACAGTAGTAAGAAAAAGTCTACTTTCATATTGCGGAACCTTCATAAGGACATAAAGGAGGAAAACAGAAACCTCGTGAAATAGGTTCTGGTAGGAACAGTTGGTGTTAGGATTGCAGCAGTTCAGGAAGCAAGGCTCAAATCATACACAATGTTTTCTTTAACAAATTATTATTCAAATAGAACACTAACATAAAATTAAACATTTGAAAATACAGCAGTTTACAGAGCATTGGTAATGCAACTGGAATCCCATTGTAGAGATAATCAAATTCAGTTTGTTTCTTCGTCTTCTCATTCAGACCAGGGCACTGGAAGGTGTTTCACAGAATTTTTGGCAGAGAATCCTGGAAAATTGAAAATCAATCCATGATATTGTTACCAGTACTGTGACAAAAAACTATAAACAAATTTCCAGATTTATTTTTGTATCATGACCTGGAGATGTGCTCGTGTAGCCTATACACTACATTCTTAAACTCAAGTTAGCCATTATAGTGTAACAAAACAATTTAATCCGGCTACATACTTATGCGAAAACAAGAATAATTATTTTAAATAATAATACCGGTAATGTTTTTTTCTTTTATTTTTTTGAGGAGCAGTCTTGTGTAGTATTTTGCTAAATTTCCATGCTGGGAAGTGTCTGGAAATACTCTCAAGAAATGAGAAAACTGTCCTTCCTATACCACTGAGCAAGACCAATAAATGCAATCACTTATCAGACTCTCAATCGCACAAATGGACAACACACTAAGGAACGCCTAACCTCATGTCATGCAAAGTATGAACCATCTTCAGTTTACAGATTAATAATCTCATTTATTACCCGGTTAGGCAGATGACCTTGATGTAGTCTGTCATTTCGATCACCACTAAAAATAAAATAAAGTTACCCAGCAAATAATACAAGTGTACATTAATTTGGTAGACCAGCATATAAAAGCCTCCAAATGAACCTCGTATTTCGCATGATAGACCGGAGTTTGAGAGTCAGAGTAATCAACTCGTTGACATAAGCGAACAGCTGACATGCCATACCACTCGTTAAGAATGCATTACCAAGTGCTTAGTCACAGAATGATGGTGTTGCATGCGATATGAAACAGCGATTCCCAAAGACGTTGTCCAACAGCCACTGCCGGCGCTCCATCGTGTTGAAACCTAACACGGTTTAAGATTCCCACATTTTGCTGATGCGGGATGAGCCAGTCATTAGAACGATTAAAAAAATATGGTTCAAACAGATGCGTTTGTATCATTCCGGCCCAGATCATGAAGTGAGGTGGGTTCGCTTGATTTCTTCAGCTGTGCAGAGACCATGGAGGGACAAATATGATGTTTTAAATTCCTAAGATGTAAGTACAAATGGAAGATTTTCATGCCTTGTTTCGTCTTCTGGGGGACATCGCCAACTGATATTACTAACCTCGGTCACTACTGCGCCAGAAATATGTACTATATTTATTGCTCATTCAACGATGGCAGCCATGTTCGACAGTGCAATGAGGTCTCTTCAACTGTTTATAAGACGCACACATTGACATCACCACAGGTTGGGGTTAACATTGTTCACGATTGGTCCGTATTGACGAATGATAGTTTAAAATTTGAAATACATGTTCCATCTAGTCAATGTCCTAGGGCGTAAATAAACACACAAAAAAGTATTGACTAGACGGAAGTTAAGTGTATTTCAAATTTTAAACTATCACCACAGTTGCCAACATATGGGATACAAAATACACCACACAGGTCTGGTCAAAGATTATTGATGCACGATTGCCCCACTGTGCATGACAGAAGCCAGGTGTATATATGGCTAACGGCTATGTAGCAATTATTGGTATAGGCAAAGCCCATTGGATTGGATTTAAGAAATTTCACTCTCACAAAAAACATTAATTACAGCAGTGCACAACAAACATTACTTTGCGAGACAAAAACCAGGGGTGTATTCGTGCACATGGCTAACGCAGCCCTCCACCTAATAATTATTGGCCCAGGCAGAAGCCATTGGTATGCATTTAAAAAATACTATTACAAAACGCACCATACAGATTCCAGCGTTTAGCTGTACACTTCACCTTGAGAGCTCAGCGGTAGGAGAGAAAAGGTATTTTAGCTAATTTCAGACACAAAACACGCTCAGCGTGGCAAGTGTTTGGTAGCACTGAATGAAAATAGAACGAGCGATAACATTCTGTATGGTACCTTATCAAACGATGAGAAATAAATCGGGGAATGATGTTTTAATACATGTTTCCTCCTCCGCTGTCTGTGACCCACCCAACCATCCCAAATAGGATCACGACTTATCCAGGCAAAATTTCAGCTGTGGCCGCCACTGTTCACATCAATCATAATCAAAACAGTTCCGCCAACCTCGCCCTTGCGGTACTATGCCGCACTAACATCCAGCCATTCTAACCTTTGTTTTGTCCAATCCAATGGTTTTTGACAATGGTTAGAGCATAACGTGTCCCAATTAATGTTTTTATCAACTAATTTTGAATCCCACATGTTGGCAACAATTTGTGCACCTTGGTGTGTGCCGCTAGAGTGCGCTTCGTTGACAGTTACACAAGATGCAGGAACATGGCAGTCGTATTTAAAAAAGCAATAATTAAAAACACATATTTATGTACTTTAGCACATATATGAGGTGCAGTAGTGACCAGGGTTCCTAATTTCAATACGTACTATCGCCCAGAACTGAGTCCATACTACAGAGAAAACCATCTAAAGCCTAACACCTCAAAGACGCAAGTTTGCGCTTTTCACTTAAAGAATATGCAGGCAAGAAGAAAACTGAAGATTTTCTGGGAGGGTGCTCTTTTGGATCATTGCTCTACACCTAAATATCTAGGGGTAACTCTGGATCGTGCACTCACGTATGAACAACATTGTGGTAACACGAAGCACAAAGTATCTACGCGAAATTCCATTCTTCGCAAGTTATGTGGTACCAACTGGGGAATGCAAGCTCAAACAATGAGAACTACTGCTTTAGCACTGAGCTACTCTGCAGCAGAATATGCATGCCCTGTTTGGTATAGATCATGTCATGCCAAACAGGTAGATATTGCTTTAAATGAAACTTGTCGGCTTATAACTGGTTGCCTAAGATCTACACCTTGTGACAAGTTATATTGCTTGGCTGGCATTGCTCCCCCAGATATTAGACGTGAAGTAGCTGCCAAACATGAAAAATCTAAAGTAGAAGTTTCCCAGACACATCATCTACATAATTATCAACCTCCTCAACAACGATTGAAATCTAGGCGAAGTTTCCTACACTCTACTGAGTGCCTGTCGGATTCACCTCAATCATCAAGGCTAACTTCCTGGAGATCCAGAAACAATAATCTCAACGGATGGATGGTTCCATCTGAAACTCTTCCTGCCGGTTATGAAGAGTCGTGGCCTACATGGAAGAGTCTGAACAGGCTGCGGTCTGGGGTCGGTCGATCTAAGACCAATATGAAGAAGTGGGGCCTTTCCGATGAGTCAACCTTTTGCGCCTGCGGAGAAGAACAAACCATGGCGCACCTTCTCCATTGCAACTCCTGCCCTCTCATTTTCACTATGCAGGATGTAGTTCAGGCCACACCAAATGGACGAGATCTTGCCAAATTTTGGTGCGATGTAATTTAATTGTTATTTTGAAAGTACCTTTAGTGTGTTTTTATTTTAAAAAAGTTATCTATGCTAATTTTACATGATGTATTGCTTCTGATACGAATAAATAAATAAATCGCCCAGAAGATGAAACAAGGACACAAAGTACCAGTATGTAAAAGTCACATTCATGTCTGATGCAAGCAATATGTAGTAGCACCAAATGCTGAAAAGATGAAGGAAAGCCGTCTCCGCTGGCATGGCCATGTCTCACGGGCTGCTGAAACAACAGTTGCACACACTGAATTGACATAGCGGATAGATGGGAAGAGACCAATAGGACGACCGAGAGAGCGTTGGCTTGACACTCTACATGACTATTTAAAAATTGCCAAACTTCATCCTGACATGGCACATAATCTGTAATATGGCGACAGAGAACCAAGAAAGCAGACCCTGCTAATTTTTGGAACAAATGCTATACAAAAAATGTCTGATGCAAGTGTATAAGCCGTGTTCTACTTTCATTCAGAATTTATCATTGACCTTGGCACTCCTTTTTTTTTACAGTACCACCTATACACACAGTAGCCTAGTACTGTATTAGTGGGGTTGGCAATACAGTATTTGACAATAATTCTAGCGTATAATGGTGGACACAGCTGGAATTTTACTATATAAGTGATGATCTAAAAAGGGGAAGGCAGGAGGGTTATGGACAGCGGAGGAATCAACATTTATCACCACATTATTTCCGGATTTATTTTTCATCACTAGAAAAGGTATTTTAGCTAATTTCAATAATTTAGAAAATATTATCGTAACATGAGCTCTCGTTCAGCGTTACTAGGGTAGCACTGAATGAAGATAGAACGCGCGATAAAATTCTCTACAATACATGAATTAGCCAAAATACCTTATGAAACGACGAGAAATAAATCAGGAAGCGATGTTTTAATAGATAACTCCGCTGTCTGTGACCCATCCAGCCATCCCAAATCAATTATCATCGGTAACGGTCGTGAGTATTCGGGTCTCTTCGTTATCCCCACTGGTCCGCTGGTCTGTGATCAAAACAATACCGCCAATCTCGTCCTTACGGTACCCAGCCCTGCTAGCTGCGCGCGGCCCCTACACCCGACCTTCTAACCTTCGTTTTGTCCAATCCAATTGTTTTTGACAATAGTTACAGCCTAACACGCTCAGATCAGTGAGTTTTGACAAAGGTTACAACCTAACGCGTCCCGATGAATATATTTTTTTGATCAACAGTGATTTTGTATCTCACTTCTTTTTATCAACGGTGATTTTGTATCTCACATGTTGGCAACAATATGTGCGCCTCGGTGTGTGCCGCTGAAGTGCACCTTGTCGACAGTTGAACGAGATACAAGCGCTGTCGAAACATGGCTGTCGATTTTAGAATAGCAATAAATAAAAACACATATTTACGAACTTTAGCACATATATGATGCAGTAGTGACCAGGGTTCGTAATTTCAATACGTAATATCGCCCAGAAGATGAAACAAGGACACAAGGTACGTAAAAGCCACATTCATGTCTGCTGCAAGTGTATAATCTGCGTTCCACTTACATTCATAATAGGGGCCTCGTAGTTCTGCCCCTTAAAACAACAATAACTACATTAATAATAAATCATAGGGGGCAGATGACCTCGTAGTTCCGCCCCTTAAAAAAACTGTCAAATTTCACTAATATTGTTTAAATGATGGTTTTTATTTGTAGCTTGGTCAACGACGGCAGATGTTTGTGGAAAACAAATTGATGTCATATTACGTTGCCAACATGTCCGATACAAAAATACACCACATGACACCTTTGTAATGATGTGAAAAAAGATAATTGGCAAAACCATTGGCCTGGATAAAGATTACTGATGCGTGACTACCCCCACTGCGCGTGACAAAAACCAGGGGTGTTTTTATTAGCTAACGCTACCTAACAATTATTGGTCTAGGCGTAAACAATTGGTCTGCCGGATGCGATATAGTATCGAATACGTGTGGTTGTCAATACTGTACATGGTGCTAAAAATGGCAAAGTCAGATGGAATTTCATCTATATAAGTCGTGATCCTATTTGGCATGGCTGGGTGGGATACAGACAGCGAATGAGTAAACATCTATTACTATATCGTCCCCAGATACCATTACTGCAGGTATTTTGACTAATTTCAGTAGTTTAAGAATTTTTTACTTCGGTTCAGGTAAACTCCACTCTTGGAAAGCTTTACACCTTGTTGCATGTAGGTTAGTTCTCAAATGATAACACAATGAAATAAAGAAAATTAACGTACCTTGATGTTACGACATAAACTCCCAAAGCACCATGTTGTGAATTTTCTTTCTCATCTGATCCATTTAGATGACCGAGCTGTGTCATACCAGGATATTAAAACTGTGAGAACTATTTGGAACATTTGTGATGTTTATTCCTCGCAAGAACAATCTAGCAGGATTTAAATTTGGAATAAATAACTAAGGCTCAACAAAAGTGGCCAGAATCACCTATAACAGCAATAAGATTAATCACATTTTAATTGCCTACTGGTAATACACCATATGAGTGTCTACAGAAACAATTCAATGTAATAATAATGTTATTGGTTTTACGTCCCTTTTAACTACACTGGCTTTTAGAGACGCCGGGGTGCCGGAATTTTGCCCCGAAGGGGATCTTTAACGTGCCAGTAAATCTACTGACACGGCTCCCTCGCATTTGCGCACCCTCAAATGCCAGCTGACTGCGCCAGGTTTCGAACCTGCAACCTTGGGCTCAGCAAGCGAGAACGTTACCCCTGAGCCACGCAGCCAGACTGGAAGAAACAATTCACATGAGCAATTTAGAGACACTATAAAAACAGTCATTGTATTGCAATTCTCAGCAGATGCTGCTTCAGGCCAAATGGAATACAGCTCCTAGTATCACATACTGGGCTCAGGTGACACATTTAGAGCAACTACGTGTAGCCAGTGCTAAGGTTTTAGTTTCCAGCAGAAGCATGCAATGTAATCTTTTACATGAATGTCCTCCCTTCGCAACTTGCCAAGCAGACTGACCAAAAACTTTAGTTCATTTGGGGTCTGATATTATTTCTTATTTCTCCCCTACACTGTTAATCGACTGCATGCATTACATGTAACATTAACTTCCCTCATTAGTTCAATATGAAAGCATAGTACAATACTGGTACTCTTTGTGTTCCAGCCTGCCTACTAAGGCTATTTGCCAAGGTTTTAAATGATAGCCTATTGTTTAAATACTTACTGGATCAGAATTGAAAGCTTTGATACTACCAGTTCTGACGATGGAGATAACATTTCCTCTCATTCTCTTAGGTAAATGAGTTAATTTCAGTTTGTGAAAGTCCATTATGATAATCATATTGTCATGTCTCTTCACCACAATTAGGTTAATTATAATTTACCAATGACATAGGCCAAGACCGAGAAGAAATGTAACATTTGCAGCCTTAATTTAAATAATTAAAAGCACAGTTGCCGCACATTAGGTAGGTGTCTTCAAACTTCTGACAGCAATATTTCCATAACCTAGAATCAAGCTTGGAGGACTACTGACTACAAGCTTCCACAATTATGATTCGAATTCTGCAATTAAAATGAAAGCTAATTATTTCCAAAGTAGTAAAATAGCGCTTCAGTTTCTTCTCCATCAAATAATCGTTTTAGATCGCTTACTGCATCTGAAAACAAAAATAAAAGCGTAAGTCAATAACATTAAACGGGACGACAATATTCATAATAAGTACCGGTATGCTATTTACCATAATGGTCAAAGAAAGATATTTGCACAACTTGAAGAATCAAAAATATATTGTTTTGTACTTACCTTAGACCATCTTTAATGAACAACTTAATATTCAAGCCATTAAGTGATAACATACATATCAGCTGTTCGCTTCCATCTTTGATTTTTCGTTGCAAATAAGCTAACCATGGATTAGAAAACGGCTAACAAGTCCTCGGAACATGCCTTTACGGTGGATGGTTTAGCAGTAAGACCTACGTCACAACATGGATGCGATTTGGCGTTACAGAATACCAATTCGACTGCTAACCAGTCTTTACGGGTCCTAAAGACTTGTTATAGCTTAACCATTTCTTACAGAATCGGGCCGATTGTCTGTGAAATCTGAAGCCATCAGCCATCAAAATTGTATCTATATTGACTGAAGGGAAGTTTTTGATAACTCAAACATGCTTTATGCAATAGAGTCAAAAGGTATGATATTGTCGACTTATTTAATATGTATTTTTCAACTTGTATTTGAATGAGGTTATACGTTGTTGTAGGGGAAAAGTGCCTAAAATGACATAGGCCTACTCAGGTAAAACGACATAGGGGCTTTTTCTCGTAAATGGCGCTAGTGTCGTTTATTTTGAATGCACTATCATACGCAGAAGTTGGCTAAACTGTATTCTGCAAATGGCGAGCTTGAATATCAAACATGTTGAAAGTCAGTGAATAAAAAGTGAAAAGACGGTTGCTAGAATTTATGTGTGTTCCATTTTAGATGCGACTTTGCTGTTAGCGGCAAGTTCATTTTGTTATAAGTACTTACAATTAGTATTATAGGTTGTTTAACGCTTCTATTGGTATTGACGTTAGTCTCATCGCTTTGTTATTCTTTGCATAACCTCTCACTTTGTTACAAGGTGCACTCTAGGGTAAAACAACATACCATTAGTAAGGATAAAATGACCCTCATATATTGGCCTAAGAAGAATTAGTGCCTTTCTTCTTCCATGTTCACAGATATTTAAGTAGCATTCTTAGAATGTATTGACAACATAAGCGGGCATCCAATTCTCATTATATTTACTGTTCCTTTTGCAGATGGTAGGGACGTAGACTATATCAGAAAGACTACACACCAGTCATGGGATGAACAAGCCATGCAAAGGGCCATCGATGCTGTGAACAATGAGGAAATGGGTTGGTTTAGAGCTGCCAAACAATTTGGTGTACCGCAGGCGACTTTAAGAAGGCGTGCCAGAAATCGAAACAAACAAATTATGGGTGTAAGCAAAGGATTAGGCAGGTTCCAGTCGACATTTGAAAAAGAATTAGAGCAGGAAATAGTCAGTCATTTAAAGCTTCTAGAATCTCGTCTGTTTGGCATGCCATGTACAGAAGTATGGAAACTAGCATACCAGGTTCCAGAACAAAATGGTATACCCCACAGATTTAATAAGGAGAAGAAAATGGCTGGCTGGGACTGGCTGAAAGGTTTTCGGAATCACAATCCAGACTTATCTATAAGTAAGTCAGAAGCTACTTCTGCAGCTCGTGCGGTGGGGTTCAATAAACCTCAAATCGATACATTTTACAAGGTATGTGAAGATATCCTAAGTGATACGTGACTCTAGGCTTGTACTGAATTGATAACACTGCTCCATCTGTGAGGGTGAATGGGAACTACGATACGTTAGCGCTCGTCTGGAGCAGGGCGTGTCAACCAGATAGGGATTATTTGGTACCATCGGTGTAGTAGCGCGGCCAGACGTAAGGAGCGGATTAAGCGCTGTATATCGTCTTGCCAACATATGCATGACACACGTTTTAATTGAATTGCAAATATATCCCTATATTTAGTCAATAAATATACACATAATTCCTAATTGACATTTCCTTGCAATTATCTTGCTCACAGACGGTAATTATAGCACATGTCATTAAGTGAACATTATTTCTACTGGGTTGGTGGCATTGTCTATATTCCCAACAACTTGGCGACTTTCATTCTCCAACGCTTAAGTACTCACCTGTAAATTGCCTCGTGGTATTTTGGTTGATTGTAAACCAGTATCGGTATTTCAGTTTCTCTGGTAAGTACCAATAATGCATTATATATTATTCAAATGATTTCTTGATCGATAGGATTCTCATGAGAGCCATGCAGTATTTTTTGGTGAATTTTCTTAGTAGTAGAAAGCTAGGTTAATGACTTGAATTCAATTTATTTTCTATTACATTTTGTATTTCATGCTTTCTGTTTCTGTACCTCATTCTGTATATTTGATATGTAGGTTATGGGAAAATATCACTCGGAATGTTCTGTTGTTGGCTGTAAAAGTAGAGGTTGGAAATACACTCCTGAGGATGGAAGAGCCCTATCATTTCATCGCTTCCCCTTTGATGAAGCAAGGTATGTATCAATAATTGGGCTATTCTCTAATTATTTAATCACGTTCCTTTGATGGCATTTTTTAAATGAAATTAAAGTGAGTAGTAGGCTACTTGGTGGGTGGGTTGTAACGTATATTAACATTGGCCTCTAATTTTGGGAACATTTAGCCTAAATGACCAGGGATGCGACTAACATAACCTAATCAATGTGCAAGTGACTTCAAGTGTTTAAGTATTTCATAGTAACATGCAAATTACAAATCTGCTAATCATGGTGGTAACTTCTAATCGGCAGGTTATTACAGGTTTCAACATTGTTTGAATAACATTGCTGGTTCAAGTATATACCGGGATTCCTACGTGTCTAGGTTTATTTTATTTTATTGTAGGCAATGCCTTCACGGATGTACGGAGGTTTGGTTTACGTGCCTTGAATTGCTGCCATGTTACCCCGCTGTAGGAGGTTTCAAATAGTGCATCGTTACATGCAGATGCAGTCACTTGTGTTCAAGAGTGAGGCTTGGTCGTGAGTTACAAATGTTCGTAAATTACTTGCAGTTCATTTTAATTGAAAATTTGCACTACACTCTTCTAAAGACAAAACCATTGGTCTCTATTAGGTTAGACGACTGTCTGGACAAAACCTTTGACTGCTACTAGGTTAGGGCTCTGTCTGGATGAAATTTACATTACATTACTAGTTGAAGCGAGAACATGCCTTTGACACTTACAACTTCATTAATACGGATAATCTATGATTTTCAGTCGTTTCTAGGAGACAATATCAATTGAAATTGCCGTCTATTATCACATGTGGTAAATTACATAAATATGTGTTTGTTTCTTTCTCATTGAACGACTGCAGCCATGTTCCTCAAGCGCTGAGCATTCATCAACTGTTACATGGGCGGAGACACTGACGAGACATGACACATTCATGTCATGGTAGTGTTGCCAAAATTTAAGATATAAAATACATCACCATATGAGGTATGGGTGACTAAAGCCATTGGTCGAGAGAAAGATTATGCTTGTCAAATACTTGGGGTGCATATATGGCTAACGCGGCCCACAGGCTAAAACCGTTGTGAAAATCCATTGTATTGGACAAAACGAAGGTTAGAATGGTTGGGTTGAGGGGCACTGTTGACATGTTAGGCTGTAACCATTGCCAAAACCACTGTTCCTTTTATTTTATAACCCCTAGACCGCCTATACGATTTAGTACCAGCCTATGGGTGGAGTTGGCAATACTGTTCTTGTACATAATTAACACTGATAATGACTGACACAGTTGGAATTTTACTATATAAGTCGTGATATGATTTGGGATGGCGGCTGGGTTATAGACAGTGGAGGAGTGAACTACATCCTTTCCACATGTATTTTGAATCATTACAGAAAGTATTTATGGCCTATATCAGTAGTTTGGTAACTTTTCCATATGTTCTCTTCTCCTCAACTGTTACCTCCTTATTAACACACAGAATGTAACAAGTATGGATCTTTTAAGCCTTTAGTGTCGTTCTTATTTTTTTGTCTAGGGGATTTTTTTGTTTACGGAATCGCGATCTTCCAGTTTGCTGAGGTAAGTTCCAGGTAGGGACAGTTCACTGGCTCTTGACAGATGAAGGATAGGTTCCATTTATGTCTGTATGCATTTTAATTCATTACTTGCTGAGAAAGTGTAATCGATTTAACATTACTTTTCCTGGGGAAAATAAATGAGACCAGAACGTTGCTTTTACATACCTTCATCTACTGGGCGACATTACTTATTGAAATTAATAACTTTGGGCACTACTGTACCTGAAATGTGTTATATATTGCATAAATATGTGTTTTTTTATTTATTAACGGCAGTCATGTTCTGACAGCGTTTGAACCCGTTCAACTGTGAACAAGGCGCGCTCAAGGGCACACATTGTTGCCAACATGTGGGATACAAAGTCACTGTTGACCAAAATACATTGATCTGGTCGCGTTAGTCTGTAACCATTGGCTTGGATGTGTTCGGCTGTAACTAGTGTAAAAAACCATAAGTTAATTTGGCTAATTCATGTACTATAGAAAATTTTATCGTCTGTTCGTATTTCATTCAGTGCTACCGTGTAGTTTGCCTTCATTGAAGTGATTTTCCCATACGAATTCTGTTAGTGTTCCTATCTTTAATAGATACACTACTGAAATGGTATTAAGATTCCGAAATGGATGGTTAACATTTTATCATGTGTGAGAGGAAATTGAATGAAGCACACCAAACAGTAACACTTACAGGACTGTAACATAACCTGGAGGGGCAGATAACGTAGACGTTCCAACTACTACCAAGTACTACCCCCCACCGCATAAGGGTAGGGTAATCTGTCACATATGGTCCATGTAAACGAACCAATTCAAGTTTCTTAAGTATATCAATGCACTCCTCCCTCAGTATGGTATCTTGGTGAAATGTGACTGGATGCCGAAACCCGCAAGCATATCAGATTCTTGGGGGCGTTGTGGCGCAGCGGTCAAGCTGCTGGCCTCTCACCAAGGTGGACCGGGTTCGATTTAGTGTATGTAGTAGTAATGAACGTCATAACCATCCTCTTTTGTAGTAATCATAAATATTGTTATTCTTCTATGAGCATTTTTTAATTGTAACTTCGTTTTTTTTTTCAGGTCCAGAGTGTGGATTGAGCTAGTTGATCCATCACTTTCATCCAAGTCGAAAGAACAGCTAAGACGGCTGCGAGTTTGTGGACTTCATTTCACTGAAGATCAGTTCCTCAATCGTTTAAAAAGAACATTGGTTCATAATGCTGTACCTAATATCTCATCTCTTTCAGGATTGACCGAGGAAGGGAGACAGCCCCAAGGAGTTACTCCAAGACCGTCAAATGACTTTGTTGAATCGTCTGCCTTTTTGTCTATTTCAGGATCAACCGAAGAAGAAACTGGTGTTGCCGAGTGTAGCCAAGAACTTCCGCTTCCAGCTGGTACGCACGGGCCATCTTTAGTCCATTCAAGACCTATTAGGTCTGAACCTCTTTTTCAGGCAACTCCTGTTCTTGATGCCAAGGAAAGGAGAGCAAAACGAAGAAGGTGTTTATTGCAGGAAATTGAACTGGCTCAGAAGGACATCACACCTAAGAAAAAGAAGATTTTGAACCTGACTCGACAAACCCTGAGAAATTACACGCGTCTCCGGAAACGTATCCAGGACTCCCGTGGCAAGATGAAGTCACTTATGAAAGTAGCTTCTTGTAGGAACATGAATTTCTTTTTGCAGCAAGATATCTCACCTGCAGCAGCAGCTTTAGCTTGTGGGGATCCAAGGAATAAGCTGGTGAGACCCAAGCATCGTCGTTGGACAAAGAAGGAGAAGCTGTTAGCGCTTGCACTGTACAAGCGAAGTCCTAAGGCGTATCGGTTCCTTGGCTCATTGATTGTTCTTCCTTCCAGGTCCACTCTTCAGAATATTTTGAGTTCTATTAAATTTGATGTAGGTATTAATGAGCCCATTGTCAAGCACCTGGGAGAGCAAGTTAGGAAAATGAACGAGAGGCAGAAAGGAGGTGGAAATGAATTTTGTGCCCTATATTTTGATGAAGTTTCTATTAAAAGAGGTTTGTATTACAGGCAAAATGGTGATATAGTGGAGGGATTCGAAGACTATGGCGAATTCGGTAGAACGAGACGACAGGCTGATCATGAACTGGTGTTTATGGCCAGAGGCCTTCGGAAACAATGGAAGCAGCCTGTTGCGTACTATTTGTGTCGATCCACAACACCTACCGACATTCTGGAAGAGCTCATTATTAAAGTGATTACTTCTCTTTCTTCTGCAGGGATAATTGTAAAGGCGATAGTTTGTGACCTGGGCAGTACCAACCGATCAGCAGTTAAGAATTTGGTGGAAAGATTTCCTGCTAATGATAAACAAGACTTTATTTTTCAGCTGCATGGAGAAGAAATAGTGACAATCTTTGATGTGCCTCATTTGCTTAAGAGCATGAGAAATAATTTTTTGAAATATGATATTGTTACAGAACATGGACCTGCAAAATGGGAGCATGTAAAACTGTTACTGAAGGCTAATGATGGTTGTTTGTACAGGTTAGTTAATAAAATTACAAGTGCTCATGTGGACCAGAAGGGAAAGGACAAAATGAGAGTATTCCTTGCTGCCCAGATTTTTAGCTTGACCTGTTCGAGTGCCATTAATGTTTTAGTAGATGGATTTCCACAGCACATGCCAATTGAAGCCAGAGTTACTGCACTCTTTTTGTCATTTATGAATAATTTGTTTGACAGCCTCAATGGGTCATCAAAGATTCCTCAACCTCATAGCCCTTATCGATGCCGTTTGTCTGCAGAATCTGATCATCTGAAGTTCTGGGAGGATGCACTGTTGAAGATCGAAGATTTAAAATTCATTAAATCTCCTTCAGGTGAAGTCGTTCGACCACCATGCCAGAAGGGATGGCTAACATCAATTCGTGCCATTCGTCATTTGTGGCTGCAGTTGAAGAGCAAGGGCTTCACTTATTTCAATCTAAGGAGTGTCAATCAAGATGGGCTTGAGAATTTCTTTTCAGGTATCAGACAGTTTGGAGGAGATAGCAACAATCCAACTTGTGGTATGTTTGGAGCTGCATTCAAAGCCTGTATTTTGAATGGTTTATGTTCTTCTCATTCTAGAGCAAAGAATTGTGAAGATGATGATGGAGAGCTGCTCTCTCGCCTGGGGAATTTCCTACAAGAAAGCAAGGAATCCCTCATAACCATGTCTTCTGACGTTTCAGGTGTTCTAGACGAGACTACTACCACTAGTATTTCATGTGATCTCTCTTTTGCAGAAGCAGAGTCAGTGGCATATGTAAGTGGTTATATAGATAAACGACTGTTGAGTGCCATTAATGAGCCGTGCAATGACTGCAGGACCACTATGACATCAGAACCTGACCTGGAGCTTCATCCTACTAATCGAAACGTTCCCAAATTTTGCAGTTTTATATCAGAACGAGATGCTGGTGGAAGACTGATATAACCTTCTGAGGAATTAGCCCATACAGTAGGAGTTGGAGTCAAAATTTCCGAGTCCTTTCTTCAAAAATTCCTCCATACAGATGCTGTAGGTAGCAAGCTGTCTGAAGAGGTGAAGCGTCATACTGACTTTTCTTGGATGGGTTGCGTTAATCATAGGACTCGCCTAATAAGTAACTTCCTCCATCTTTTTAACAGGATAACAATTCATCAGTTTTGTAGGATCCTCAACCGCAAAGCTGGGAAATAATGTGTTCAGGGCAGTCTTCATGAAAATACATTGTATTCCTTATACCTGTAATTTTTTTAGGGTGCTTTTGTTTTTATCTTGCTGCTTAGGAAACAAACTTATCAGGTTAGTTACAACTTCTATGAACAGATACGATCGCAAATATGTTCCGGCAGATGCACGTTGTACCGAGGGGTAAAGGTCGAAAATGTGTAGTCCTAAATTGTACATTATTTAATGGTGTTTATAACTAATACATGTCTTTTTTTTCATGAGTATTTATTTACTAATTTTTATATTATTACTAGCATTACCAGTCGCGGCTTCGCTTGCAAAAGTCATATCATCACTACACTTCCAATTTAGCGAGGACTCGCTGATGAATACCATGATTTATTTGTATTTAAATTTTGAAACGGCCCAATTTGCGATACGCTTGGTAAGGCACCATGCTGGGTATTCTATTCTCTCTTTATATAAAGAACAGTTTCAGGCCAATTTGCTAGAATTTTGTCTTCGTAAAGTTCTAAACATGATCAATATAGGAGGTATTATCTTATTCACATCAAAGTAAAGATATATTTTAAATGTAGCTTTTGTTGTGTTGAAAGTAATACATTCCTTATCACCATAGACAAACATCAACAATAAGCTACAGCATTTCACCACTGCAACAGAGTAACTCCTGCTTTCACATTGTCTCTATGTAAAACACAAACAAGAAATGTCAAAAAGCCACAAGCTTAGTGGCTATAGAGAAAGAAAGAAAACTCTAAAAACCATTCACCATGAAGATCGCATCACTAGAATTACGAAAGTATCCTAGTGTCGTGCTGATGGTAGGTCTATCAATTTGTCCGTGGCAACAGTATGCCAATTCGTACTTGTTGAATGACTCTGGTGCCACATATTACAAGGTTATTATTTTTAACCTACTTGCGTGCCAACACTACTACTTAAAATGCCATGTTTTCTGCCTACGTTCATACAGTAGCTTTAGTCACCCGTATGGAACTTCCCAGTTTTTTTTGTAAGCTCATTGACACACAATTTGAGTACATTGTTTCGTTCTATTGAAAAAGTTCATAAACCTTCTTGGGAGTGTCCATTTTTATTATGTATATTAGATGTACCCCTGCCCAGTCATTTGGGCAAACTTGTGTTGACTGAAGTTGCTACTAACAATGCTAGTACTGCAGTTCCTTCTCTTGTTGGGATCTAATTTTCTTATGATGCTTGAGACATATGTGCCCAAGATGTGTATAATATGCACTATTTACTGTCCCTTTTAACCATGCATCGACAATCAGAGCCTTCATTAATGCTCAATGCTGCACACTCGCTGCTTCTGTCACTGAAACCTTTCGAGAGGTGTCACAATGTACCACTAATCAACATAACAAAGGAGTTCAACATTTTTTTAAAAACTCTATTGAACTATAATTTGATCAATCATTAATCAAGACGCATCATATTACTGAAGATAGGGTATGTCATAAAGAAATGTTAAAAGTTATATAAATAAAAACAATAAGATAGCTTTGAAGCCATTTTTCAGTGTTGCTTTATTGACAACATGGTAGTTTCACCGACTGAAAAATGACAAGATCAATAGTCGATGATTAATAACAAAATGAAAGGGTTTACGTCCTATTTTACAATTGCGGCTTTTAGAGATGCTTAGGTGGTGGTATTTTGTCCTGAAGGGGGATCTTGAGCGTGCCGGTAAATCTACTGACATGGCTTTCTGATATTTAAGCATCCTCAAATGCCAACCGACTGTGCCAGGATACAATCCCGCTCTTTCGGGAACAGCAGGCGAGATCTTTACCGCCGAACCATGCAGCCTGTCATTGACAATTGACTGACTGCGTGACTCAGTGGTTCTTGCCAGCTTTGCCCAAGGTTGCAGTTTCGAATCCTGGCGCAGCTGATTGGCAATTGAGGGCGCGCAAACGTGAGGGAGCAATGTCATTAGATTTACTGGCACGTTAATGATACCCTTCTGGGCAAAATTCCGGCATCCCGGCGTCTCTAAAAGCCCCAATAGGACAGTAAGACCAATAACATTATTATTAATCATTGACAATTGATCTTGTCAATTTTTCAGTCGGTGAACACATGATTCCAATTACTGGAACAGCAAAAGCAACCTGGTATTATATTGTGTTGACCAACTAAATAAATAACCAATCTCTTAATGGCAGCAAGAACAGATCACAAAGGCCTTGGTAATAATGGCAACATTGTTCGTGTTACCATAGCAATGGTCCAGCGACAGTGGCACCTTGTCACAGATCCGTTCTCTTGTTTAAAATAGTATACAGTAGTTTGTTGCAGATTAAGGCTACACATCAGTTTCTGTTTTAGGAAAGAGTACATTATTTTCATAATTTACAGGTTTATTTTTTACTTCAAGTATCACATTGTGAATATCAAGGAAAACCATGAATGAATTCTTGAAAGAAATATTTCTTTAAATGTTTTTCCTCTGTTGCAGGAATTTGCTAACAATCATCATTGACCCTTTCCAAGAAGCTTCCCAATTATGTACTAAATGTATTGTGATTTTTAATATAGGCTTATTATTACCTGATTGAGGTTTTTCCATGGTTTTCCCTCTTTCTGATAGGCAAATGCCAGGTAATAGGATGGTGTGACCATGGATTTAATTACACCATCTGTTTTCTTACATTCTCTTTTAAAAATAAATTTACTGGTTTTTACCCAATAGCACTGTTTTTTATCTTAATAAAAATTGACCCTCTCCTTTTCCTTTCTTGTGCCCTAATTTAAACTACCTGAAAATAATTTAAATGGATAGATTGAATCCTGTGTGTTTCCATTGTTCATTTCAGTGTTCTGAACTCCACAATTTTGCAGCATTATTTGTGTGATTATTTAGGTATATATTTGCTATCAATATATTCTAAGTGTGGATTTTGGAACGAAGTGGACAAAGCATTTGAGGGGTATAGATGCAAACCCGGCAATCTCCACTTTTTGGTGACAATGAGTGGAGAACCATTCTCTGAGGTGTTTGTTATCTGCTTATAAACTTGTTTGGTTGAAAATCCGGCCTGAGGCCAAACAAGTTCATAAACAGATCACAAACACCTCAGAGAATGGTTCTCCAACTTTAACTCATTGTCATAAAAAAAAGTGGAAGTCGCCGGTTTTGCATCTAGACCCCTCATTTAGCGAAACGAGGGGAGGGGCGGGAGGAACGAGGGGAGGGGTGGGAGGGGTACTGTTTACAAGTTCTGCTCATAGATGGCGCTACGGGCTACACGTAGTAGTACCGCGGTCATACACCAGACAGCGCTGAAGTCTTAGGTGCCAAGAATTAGCATGGCTGTCGGCTATCTGTAGTAGTAGGTAATCTGTGGTCTGGAGATTATCTTGGTAAACTCAGGCATTGTGTTGCCTTTCTCCGCTACCAGATGGCAGGTAAACCACTTCCACTCCAGTGTCGGGATGGTGGAGCGCTCCGTGTCAGCCATCGGAACTAACATTTTCGTATTCCGGAGTCCAACATGGCCGTCTGAATCTTTGTTTACAATTAATTGTAATTGTAACATGGTGTTACGATATAATTAAACTATCGATCGACCTGGTAACTGTTTGTTACCCTTCGAGTGTGAGTGTTGGAGATGATTATTGTCGGAACCTCGACGAAGAAAGCCACACGATGTAAGGACTCTAAAAGTTGCTCCAAGATGAGCCTGGCTGCGGCTAGGCAAAGGTGATTGACCTCGTGGCAGCTTCATTCTATTGAAAATGTAACCGACTTCGTGGGAGAGCTTAGCTTATTTTAATTTTAAAGGGGGGGGGGATTTATTTAAATAATTTGTTTCGGCCAACCAAGGTATGTAATTTGAAAGTGTACTAAGTGATTGAATTCGTTGTGGAAGTAACTGGTATCTGCGCAGTTTTGTATTATTTGTTGTGATTACTTTTGTGAAGTTGAGAGCTCGTTCTTCTATTTTTATTTAGTGTTGGATTTTCCAGTTGAATTGTGTCTCTTAGGTAAGTTGTGTTGTTGGTTCGAGTAACATGTTGGGATCGAACAAAGTTGCGTAGTGTCAGTTATGACTTCAATAATTCAGTTACTTATATTTTATTTTTATTGCATGTAATTGGTGAAGTTTTTTTTGTCATACCCAGGCGTGCTGCCCTGTAGGTCAACTGACTTTCTTTTTTGCGACTGTCCTATCCGAGTTTTTTAACCTCAAAATTTATTTTTTATTAATTATTAACTTTATTTACTTTCCTCCCGGATAGGACATGTAGAATATTCCTTGGAATACTGTTTTAATTACCATCTGTGTAATGGTATTTTCATCTTATGTCATGGTTACCATGAGAACGTTTGGACATTGTTCTTGGCTATCATTATTAAAGGGATGTTTTTTGTTTTTTTCTTCTTGCTAGAGACAATCTTTTGGGATTTTGACTGAACCAGTCACACTGATAAATAGCTCCCATATTATCAACTTAATTAATTATTTCTTCTTGATTTGGGGTCCTCCCTGGACCTTAATGTATTTGTTTATGTGGTCTTCACCACCTTAAGGTAATTAATAATGTTACTATTTTTTCTTTAATTGTTTTATCAATTAACTTCATGGATTTTCCTGCTCTTCGCCTGGTTCGGTACCAAGCAAGTTTTTATTTCACATATGATTTTTTTTTAAATTTAGATTCTTCACTTATCCAAATCAAATTTTGTTAATCGCATTGCCTTTGTGGCAAAACATTACTGTAATTTGTTTCTATGTTTAAATATATTTTGGTTACCCTAAGAGTTGTTTCTTGGTGTTCTTTGTTCACAGTAGACATGTATTTTTAAGTCTCTTATTACCTTGGGTTATATTATGTCCAGTACGCTCCTTCCACATATTAATTATTCGATTTTTTTATTGGTATGATAGTGTACCTTACTTCTGGATTACCTTTCTCTTTTTTAAATGATCGTAACAGGTCATTATTGGTAATCAGTAGCGTGGTTCATTTTCTTAATCGGAATTAACTGGAGACTTAATTATAGTGTTGAAAGTGATAGGAACACTAAGAAATATTCTTAGGCCTGTCTAGTCTGAATTTTTACAAATTCTTGGTGTCATTGTTTGTTTCACGTCTTATCGAGGGTTGATGGAAAACAGAATCCTAACGTCAGTCTCTTCTTTACACAAGGACGAAATCTTTCATGAAATAATTATTAGGGGACAAACTCCCTGTAATCATCGTGAGAAGGATTTGATGCTATTGTCTTCGCTGAAATCTGTACCGGTTCGCATTCCAAATTGGGATGAATTTGACTGGACTAAAGGTAAGGACCTTGTTGTACCAAGTATTAATAAATTATTTATCCTGTTTGAGTTCTTGTCCACTGCTGATAATAGTTCGGTTAGTCAATTTAATCGTTTTAAGTTTCGTTTAGTGCATTGGTACCATCGTCTTGCAGATTTAATCGAAGTTTGGAAGGAAAAAGACAGTGAATTTGTTGATAAATTGATTTCTTTGCGTGCTAGGTTATGCAAGTGCTATACTTATTTGTTTGATGAAACTAAACGCAGTGATAGGACTAATCGTGTTGTTAATCCTGACGTTGATGTACCTGATACTAGTGATTGTAGCGAATTGACTAATGTTAGTCGTGTCGAAGGGGAGTTGTTGAATAATTTAGGACCAATTTCTTCGTCAGTTGAATCAGTGAACATGAATTTTTTGGAAGGTACGTCTGCATTGTGTAACAGAAGACCTGAAGTTAATTCTGATAATCTGAGGGATAATTTTTCCAGATCGTTACCTGATATACCCTTGAATTGTGTTTTGAATGACTTGCCAAGTAGATATCCTACAGTTTCTAGGCCTGTACCTAGGAATGAAGGTATGTTCGAATATGCTAGGGTTGGAGAGATTAATCAAATGGCTCCTTCCCAAATACCTGGCGCGTCGATGCATGATAATATGTCCAGGGTATTAGATTCGTGTGATGAGATTAAGTTTTCTAGCCTTCAACATCCTCTTAGTGCATGTCTGAATGATTTGCAAATATGCAGTGGTAACGACATTAATACATTGGTAAATTTTTTGAAAGTTCTAATTTATTTAATTGATAACGCGGTGGTATTTAGATTATCGAATGGCAAAAGTTTTTAAATAATTTTTCCTTATACGGTTGGTTTGTTGAGGGAAAAGATTGTGGAGGCAATGAGTTCTCAGACTTCATTAGTAGATTTTCATGAGGATGTTTTAGAATCCTTCATTCCCCCTCGTGCATTAAGTGTACTTCGACATACCTTGTTTTTTAGAGTACAGAGGTTGGAAGAACCCCTTAATGATTATTTCCTGGACATTAAAACCTTTTACAGAGTTTTAAAGGTAAACTTGTCTGAAAAACAGTTAGTTTCTTCGATCATTGCTGGGGTAAATCCCGAATGTCGCTCCTATTTCGTTTTAGAATCCAAACCTACTACCTTAATGGAATTAAACGAAATTATTAGGTATGCGGGAACTATCAGAGATGCTGATTCATTAAGAGTATGCAACGTTCCTCCACCAATTAACTTGGGTAATGTAATGCAGTCTGCTTATTTACCTAACAACTGCGTTTCTTCGTCTATTATTTACCCAACTGCGAGTCCAATTAACTTGGGTAATGCAATGCAATCTGCTTATTTACCTAACAACTGTGGTTCTTCACCTATGATTTCCCCAAATGTGAGTCACCCTAGTATGTTTGCTAGTTCATATGTTTCTGCACCTATGAATTTTAGTAATCTTATTCCAAATGTTGGTTTTCCTAATACCAATGAGCCTACAAACATGTATGTACCTGAGATATCTCCTCCGAGCTACCCAACTGGTAGTAATTTACAGTGGCAAATGACATCTTCACCCAACGAGGTAAGAATTAACAAAGGGAGAAGATGTGATCGTTGTGGTTCCTACAACCATATTGCTCGATGGTGTGATAGAAAATTTAGTCGCGATAAGTGATGCCATCTAAAGGATATCTCCTCGGATTGTCATATATCAAAGAATTATACTAACAAAAAAGAGTTTAAAATTTTTGATAGTAGTGATTATGACAGAGATGCCTATAAAAATAATGAAATTAGTAGTCGTATTATGTGTGCGTCTAAGAGTAATTGCCCGTTTATTGAGATATATATTAACAACGAACCTGCTTCAGCATTGATTGATTCAGGTAGCACTTATTCCTTTTTAGATAGGAAATGGTTTGAAAGTATGAAATCAGTATGCAAATTTGGCGAGATGGTAAATGAATCCAATAATGTTATCTCGGCGAATTCTACGGCTCTTAATATGTTAGGTTATGTAATCGTCAAGACTAACATTGCTGATTTCTCGTGGAAATTTAAGTTCTGGATTGTTAACAATTTGTCCTGTAGCGTGATACTTGGGGCCAATTTTATTTCTCATACTGGCTTATTAATTCATTTGAGGACAAGGTTATGTTGGTTTCAATTCAAACCTAAATTAAAGATTACATTTAACAAGATGCATGATAATAATGTTGTTAACTCAGCTCAACTGGATTCTAAACCTGTGACTGTTGATGATCTTGAGTTTAATAATTTAAATGAACATCAGACCAAGCAGATTAAACTTTTATGTTCGGAATTCCCCGAGGTTTTGACTAACAAACTGGGTGTAACTAATCTTTTGGAATATGAGATAGAACTTTCCGATACCATTCCTGTACGCGCTTCCCCATACAGATTGTCTCCACCTAAAATGAAGGTGTTAAAAGAAATTATAGACGATATGCTAAAGGAGGGAATTATCGGGAAATCAACTTCAGTATATGCGTCTCCTATTTTTCTCGTACCAAAACCTAATGGGCAATACAGACCTGTTATTGATTACCGTGCACTTAACAAAAAGGTTATTTTGCAATCTATTCCTCTTCCGGACTTACAGTCTTGCTTTGCCTGGTTCCGGGGAGCCAATTTCTTTACTATTCTCGACCTCAATAGTGCCTATTTCCAGGTACCCTTAACAGAAAGGTCTAAAGCCATTACGGCATTCACCACTGACTGGAATCTTTTTGACTTCAAACGCCTTCCGTTCGGCCTGTCGACCGGAACTGCAGTGCTCAGTAGATTGTTAGATAATGTGTTCGATGGTATTAAATTTAAATCTGTATACCACTATTTGGATGACGTTGTTATATTCAGTAAAACTTTCGATGAACATTTACAACATGTAAGAGAGGTGTTATCTAGACTTAGAGGTGCGGGCCTTACTGTTAAGCTTTCTAAGGTATCTTTTGCAAAGCCTCAGATCTCCTTCCTAGGGCACATAATTTCATCTTCTGGGATATCCATAGATCATTCAAGAACCCAGTCCATTAGGGAGTATAGACCACCAAAGACAGGCAAAGAAATCGCCCGCTTCATTGGCATGATTAATTACTTTCGTAAGTTTATACCCAATTTTGCCCATCGTGCTGCACCTATCAACAAATTAAGGAAAAAGGGAGTCGAGTTTGCTTGGGGTCCTGACCAGGATGCAGCTTTCGAAGATCTGAAAATGGCTTTAACCAACGCCCCCATTCTTGCTATCCCTGATTTTTCTAAGAATTTCATAATTCAGACTGATGCTTCTAATAGCGCTGTCGGTGCAGTCCTTTTACAAGAACATGAATTAGGACGTTTACCCGTTGCATACGCTTCGAGAACTTTGAACAATGCCGAGAAGAAATACTCAGTGTATGAGTTAGAGGGTCTAGCGGTGATGTTTGCCCTGGAAAAGTTCAAGCTTTATGTGGAACATGTTCAGTTTGATTTAGAGACCGATAATCAGGCCTTAAGTTGGGTCCTGGGTAAACCTAGGAAGACCGGTCGAATAGCCAGATGGGCTACTCGCATCCTTTCTTTCAAGTTCAATGTTAGACATATAAAAGGATCTGATAATGTTATCGCAGATTGCATGAGTAGGATGTACGGTGAAAATGACGTTGATTTGATGAATTCTGGTGAAGATGATAACATCCATAACAATCTTGCTAACGTTATCCTTTCTAACTGCCCTAAATTGTTCCGAGATGTTTCGGAATACCTGAGAGAAGACCCTGTCATCGGTGAGATTATTGGTAAACTGGAGAAAGGAGAAGTAGTAAAACCTTACTCTTTGAAGGCTAATGTTCTGTTTTGTAAAGCTCGGAATGATAAACTTCCGAAAATTGTCATTACATCTGTCTTAATTCCAGTGATCTTTAAATACTTCCACGAGTCTGCGATCGGCGGACATTTGGGCGTGTTCAAAACGAGAGAGAAAATTCGCCGAAATTTTATCTGGAGAGGGATTGATAAAGATGTGCGCAAAATGGTGAACAATTGTGATACTTGTAAGAGGGCTAAACCCCTTAATAACTCGAAAACTGGTCTGTTGTCATCTGATATTGCCAAGGTTCCTATGGAAAGAATTTTTGTCGATTATGTAGGACCTTTTCCAGTATCGAAGTCATGAAACCGCTTTGTGTTGGTATGCACCGACGGATTTTCTCGTTTTAATTGGTTATTCCCTACCAAAGCTGCTACTACTCAAACGGTAATCTCTTGTCTTAAACAAATCCTCGCATACTTCGGTCCATGCCAAACTTTGGTATCTGATAATGCAAAGTGCTTTACTTCACATGTTCGTACGCCGAAAGAGTGAATCGCAATTTACGGGCAGCCCTAATTGTTTTTCACCATAAGGACCACAGTCTTTGGGTCACCAGTTTAACTTGGCTTACATTTTCCTTTAACACTGCTGTTCACGAGTCACACAAAACGACTCCCTTCTCTCTAATGTTCTCCTTCGGACATAATTCTCCTATCTCAAACTTATGGTCCTTGAACCAACTATTGCCCGACCAGTACACCTTTAATGATGTAAGAACGATCTGGAAGAAGGCAAGAAGTAACATGAAGGTGGCTCACGAAAGATTAGAGAAAAGATACAACGCAGGTCGAAAGCCTTCATCGTTAAAAGCCGGTGATGAGGTTTACATAAAAAATTTCACGTTGAAAGAAGTTGACCCTAAGGAATCAGGCAAGTTACGGGAAAGGTTTCGTGGCCCTTATAAGGTAGTTAGTTATGTGACACCCGTCACTCTATTGTTATGTGACTCCGTAAAGAAGAAGTTTATCAGAGTCCATTTATCCCATGTGAAGAAAGGTACGGATTTGCCCAATAATGAGAGTAATTAAAATTTTTCTAAATTGTGTAGAACGAACTGTATGTGTGAGGCATGAGTGAGTTTGGTGGGAATGTTGTAAGTTAGCTTTGCATTTGTAATTGGGTGGGAAATTAATTGTTGTTCTTGTGTCAAATAAGGTTAGGTTCTGTTTTGTTAAAGTTATCGTTTAATTCTGTTTTGCTTTGATACCGAGTATATAAATCACTATTTCGTTGAAATTCTTCTTACGATCCTTATTATTTTCTGGTATTGAACTAGTGTTTTAAGGTGACATAAGGAAAAGCACTGAATACAAGGTAAGTACCTTAGGAAAAGGTTCCCATATGTTCTCCAAGTTGGTGTACGTAAGTCATCTTTATTGCTTGCTTGATCTGGGAGGTAAAGATTATCGTAAGTATGGTTGTTATGTTCTGATAATGTTTGTAAAAGAAGGATGTATGATGCTAAAAAGGCCCATGATGTTCTTTCTAGATGCGTTCTTTTAGTTCGTTTTATTTCTGTCTGAACTGGGTAAGCATAGTGTGAAGGCAATGTGTAAATTAATTAAATGGTGAAAGGGAAATGCTAATAGGGCTCATTTTGGTTCTCATGAAGTACGTGCGGTGTACGTTTTTAGTTATTCTGTTTGATCCGAGTCAGCCTTTATGTATGTAAAAGTTGTGTGTTGATAAGTGTGTGGTGCAATGGAATTTTTATGAATAATGATTTATATTCTGGTAGATTTGTTGGGAATATTTTCTTTGTGGGTGGTAAATTGTAATTAGTAATCTTGAGATTTGTGAGGTTATGTGTGAGTATATGAAAGATTTGTGTATTTGGGTTTGTCTACACGTGTGTTCAGTTTCTATAACTTTTGGTCTTTTAATTATTGTTTCTGGTAAAATTAATTTTTGTCCTTTCCTTATGTTGGTTTCTGTTCCTCCTTTTCTTGCACATTTATTTCATTACTGTCGTTGTTTCTTGGCATCATTAAGATTTTTCTTGGTTTATGGTATTTTCTTGGATTATATTTTTGGTAAGGGTTCGGTGGTGTGTTAGTTTAAATTTTGTGGATGTCGTTAATCAAGTAAATTGGAGTAATTGTTTGGTCGAATTTTAGACTTAATTGTCGTCTGTTTGATTTTTCCTGGTTGTCATTTGTTTTTGGCTTTTCTTATCGTCGATTGTAGTTTTGGGTCTAATGTTTTCTAGTAAGTTAATACAAGGTACAATAGGGTTCTAATGCCTAAGTCTCAGTCAATTTGACATTTAAATTTGTTTTAATTAGATGCTCTTGCCATCTAAGAGTTTTGTTCTTGTGATCTACGAGGCTGAGGTGTGGATTTCGTGATCCATCTATATTTGTTGCTCTCCTTCCTTTTTGTTTTCTTATGGTTTATGATACCAAGAGATTTGTAAATATTCTCAATATTTGTTTGTTTTGACCATGAATTGTGAAAGTTAATCTGACATCTTTGAGCTTATTTGAGTATTATCTAGTTTTTTAATGGCTATTTGATTATTGTAATTTATGTTGGTCTTAAAAAAAAGGGGGTAACCATATTATTTGGGTGGGTAATGCAAAACATACTGAACTTGACTTGTCATTAGTCTTAAGAAGAAACTAGGACATATTCTGTCGCAGTCCATATTGTTTACAGTGGAAGATCTGAAGACAGTCCAACCTGGTCGATGTGCGGTACCATTGTGAAGATCCAAGGGTGCGGAAAATCATGATGGAAGCTGCAGTCTCTCTCTGATCGCACTCATCTTCGCTCTACTGGACAACTATATATATTATGAACTGTAATAACATTGTATTCAAGAATATCTGTTTCCATGTATTTGGCAAAAAGTAAGACGTTATTGTTCTAAGCATGTCTAGGAACTCGAAAGTGACTGTTAACGATCTGTTGGTGTACTTATGCATGTTAATTGTGGATGAACTTATTTAGGATATCCACCTTCAAAACTTACTATCTCAAGTGACCTTATAATGTTCTCTATCTCCTCTTCTGAACTTTCACGTGTCCAAAATTTGTGGAATGTGGCCACGATTCGAAGGGAGGGAGTATTGATACGTGACTCTAGGCTTGTACTGAATTGACAACACTGCTCCATCTGTGAGGGTGAATGGGAACTACGATACGTTAGCGCTCGTCTGGAGATTATCTTGGTAAACTCAGGCATTGTGTTGCCTTTCTCCGCTACCAGATGGCGGGTAAACCACTTCCACTCCAGTGTCGAGATGGTGGAGCGCTCCGTGTCAGCCATCGGAACTAACATTTTCGTATTCCGGAGTCCAACATGGCCGTCTGAATCTTTGTTTACAATTAATTGTAATTGTAACATGGTGTTACGATATAATTGAACTATCGATCGACCTGGTAACTGTTTGTTACCCTTCGAGTGTGAGTGTTGGAGATGATTATTGTCGGAACCTCGACGAAGAAAGCCACACGATGTAAGGACTCTAAAAGTTGCTCCAAGATGAGCCTGGCTGCGGCTAGGCAAAGGTGATTGGCCTCGTGGCAGCTTCATTCTATTGAAAATGTAACCAACTTCGTGGGAGAGCTTAGCTTATTTTAATTTTAAAGGGGGGTGGGGGAATTTATTTAAATAATTTGTTTCGGCCAACCAAGGTATGTAATTTGAAAGTGTACTAAGTGATTGAATTCGTTGTGGAAGTAACTGGTATCTGCGCAGTTTTGTATTATTTGTTGTGATTACTTTTGTGAAGTTGAGAGCTCGTTCTTCTATTTATATTTAGTGCTGGATTTTCCAGTTGAATTGTGTCTCTTACGTAAGTTGTGTTGTTGGTTAGAGTAACATGTTGGGATCGAACAAAGTTGCGTAGTGTCAGTTATGACTACAATAATTCAGTTACTTATATTTTATTTTTATTGCATGTAATTGGTGAAGGTTTTTTTTGTCATACCCAGGCGTGCTGCCCTGTAGGTCAACTGACTTTCATTTTTGCGACTGTCCTATCCGAGTTTTATAACCTCTAAATTGTTTTATTTATTAATTATTAACTTTATTTACTTTCCTCCCGGATAGGACATGTAGAATATTCCTTGGAATACTGTTTTATTACCATCTGAGTGATGGTCTTTTCATCTTATGTCCTGGTTACCATGAGAACGTTTGGACATTGTTCTTGGCTATCATTATTAAAGGGATGTTTTTTTCTTGCTAAAGGACTAACTTTTGGATTTTGACTGAACCAGTCACACTGATAAATAGCTCCCATATTATCAACTTAATTAATTATTTCTTCTTGATTTGGGGTCCTCCCTGGACCTTAATGTATTTGTTTATGTGGTCTTCACCACCTTAAGGTAATTAATAATGTTACTATTTTTTCTTTAATTGCTTTATCAATTAACTTCATGGATTTTCCTGCTCTTCGCCTGGTTCGGTACCAAGCAAGTTTTAATTTCACATATGATTTTTTTAAAATTTAGATTCTTCACTTATCCAAATCAAATTTTGTTAATCGCATTGCCTTTGTGGCAAAACATTACTGTAATTTGTTTCTATGTTTAAATATATTTTCGTTACCCTAAGAGTTGTTTCTTGGTGTTCTTTGTTCACAGTAGACATGTATTTTTAAGTCTCTTATTACCTTGGGTTATATTCTGTCCAGTACGCTCCTTCCACATATTAATTATTCGATTTTTTTTATTGGTATGATAGTGTACCTTACTTCTGGATTACCTTTCTCTTTTTTAAATGATCGTAACAGGTCACTAACTAAAGAAGGAATATAACCCGAAGGAATTTATAATGTTGATGAGTCTACTCTCTCAACTGTACATAATCCTCAGAAGATTTTTGCAAAGACTGGAAAAAAGCAAGTGGGGGCACTTAAAAGTGCTGAGAGAGGGATGCATGTTACAATGGTTGCGTGTATGAACCCTGCAGGAAACGTTGTCCCTCCGGATTTAATCTTCCCCAGTAAAAACTGGAAACATGAATTGATGGATGGAGCACCTATGGGAACTCTAGGCATTGCGCATGAAAATGGATGGATGACTGGAGAAGTTTTCCTCAAGTGGCTACAGCATTTTATTTCCTCAAGTGGCTACAGCATTT
Source organism: Meconema thalassinum (assembly GCA_946902985.2). Taxonomy (NCBI): domain Eukaryota; kingdom Metazoa; phylum Arthropoda; class Insecta; order Orthoptera; family Tettigoniidae; genus Meconema; species Meconema thalassinum. The sequence continues at coordinate 1,852,985,751 of OX336388.2, forward strand.
TATTAATTTTGTTAAGGCAAACTAAGAAGACAAAGTGTTGCTCATTGTTGATGGTCACTCGAGCCACAAACATGTTGAGGTGCAGAAATATGGAGTGTTTCTACTTTGCCTACCACCCAACTGCACTCACCGACTTCAGCCATTAGACGTGTCATTTTTTGGTCCCATGAAGTCCTATTATAATCAAGAAGTTTCAAAGTGGCTGAACGCCCACCCTGGTCGAATAGTCACTCAATATCAAATCAGTGAGCTCTTTGCCAATGCATATGGGAAAGCAGCATGTCTGGCTAATGCTAAGAGCGGATTTGCTAAGTCAGGACTTTGGCCATTAAATCCTGACGTTATTGAAGAACATTTGTTTGCCCCGGCTCAGACAACTGATAGACCTACATTTGTAGAGGCTGACCAAATTCCATCCCCCACTGTAGGCTTATTGAATAATGAATGTCAAGAGGAAAGTATTCCGGGATGTTCACATGATTTGCATGCATCTTCAACACCTGAAGAGAAATCTGCTCCCACGACCAGCCTTCGAACTCCCAAATTAGACAATAGACTCAAAATATCAGTTCATGAAGTTTCCCCAGTTCCTACAGCAGGGTTATGTTTCCCAAAGAAACGTAAAACTACCCAGGGTTCTTCAGGCCTCCTAAAGAGCAGTCCCAATATAAAACTTCTAGAAGGTAAAGAATACCAGAAGAAATTAGCTGTGGAACGCCGATCGACTAGAAGAGCTCGGAAAAGAATCGAGTTCAGCAGTGCAGAAGCCTATAACTCAGACCCCTGTGCAGATGAAGATGATGACGACTGTGTTTGTATTTACTGCAATGATATTTTCTCACATCCTAGGCCAGGAGATTCGTGGATTAAGTGTGCTAGATGCAAGATGTGGGCTCACAGTGAGTGTGCTGGCTTTCCTGCATGGGTTAAACATTTTGTGTGTGATCTTTGTAAGCCATAGAAACAACTCTAAAGGAATAATATGACCTTGTTGAGGATTTTGTTTAGTGTCTTCACTTTTTGTATGTACATGGTGAAACGTATGTCATTTTACCCAAACAGTAGGGATAAAATGACACGTTGGTACAAATTTAAATTGATTTTCTTGTGAATAGTATAGTATTATATTTAATGATTGTTGATCGTTTTCGAGAAGATATTCTATCAATGTTTCTAAAACATGTGTAAAAAACAAATTCTTAAAAAAAGTTTAAGAGAACGAGCAAAAAATTAAATGGTATGTCATTTTAGGCACATTTCCCCTATAGAAGCACACCTTAAGTTTACAAAATGTTCATAATGATAGAAGAAGTTTGTAACTGAGAGTGTAAACCATTATTGTATTATTTCTTTGTTTGCCAGGCGCCTTTTGATGATACTTGCTGTTTAATTTGATAAATAAAAGGACGTCATACATATTAAAAACGACTTGATCATTCATTCCTGCTCGGAGCTTAAGAATTACAACACATATCAAGAAGAAAGCTTGTCAGACGGAATTGAGACGATTACTTCGCGTCGCAAAGCCGATTTCGAAGTAGGTAGGCTACATGATCGTATGCGGCTGGCATTTTACAAAGGAGAATTATTTATTAATAAATACCATTACTAAATAATTTCTTTCAATAACCAGTACCGGTACCCTACATTCTCCCCTGCACTACAAACTAGGCAATATAGCAGGGTCGATTTGACAGCTGTTCTTCCCATGTGGAAAAAATACTTTTAGGGGAATTTTATCGTAGGCCTACATGCAGTTGTCTTTCTATAACTTGCCCCATTGCTACTTCAAATCTGTGAAGCTCAGTTCTTCTAAGTTTATAATCAGATGCCTATTAAATATTTTTTAAATCTTTACAGTCAACTTCTAGAGTCTTTGATTTATCGACTTCAACAGTGTTAGGCTATATCTTCCAAATTTAAATGTATCTACTTACTGAAGCACGGTATGTAAAGCAATGTACCGACTATACGCTTATTACATACCGTATTCCTGGACATTTTTTCTTGGCAACTGCTGGCCAAATTTCATTTTGAATCTGGTGAGGTACGGTACTCCTTTCAAATTACTAATTTGTAAGCATAAAGCTTCAAGTCTCATAAAATCTTCTGTTTCTGACACGTTCCCACACGTAGGCTAATTATGTTTGACATCTAAAATATCCTGTCCTTCAACAAGAATCCGCCTAGAATTGCCAACAACATTGAATACATAATGAAGTCCAGCACCATCGCCGTCTATTATTCTTAAGCCGTGCTGTTGGTAGAATTGGCAACACTGAGTAGAGCCTTAAGTTATATAAACACGTAAGACCACATGCTAAGTCTTATTCATAAATATTGTTTATTTTGATATGACAGCATCTAAAAGCAGTTCGTACCTACTAACGATTCAAAAGATGAATTAGATAACTATCGTCCTATTACCTTACCAACTTGTATTGCAAAAAGTGTGGAAAAAATCATGTATAAGAGACTGTCACTGTACAGTTTATCTTAGATTATGTTAGGTTAAGGTTATAGCATGGCTACCTTTTTGCTGATTGATCATTGCAAGGAGTATTGAGCCTTGAGCTATGGTATTCCTTGTAATGGTCTGGCAGTGAGATAGAAGGGGGCCATGCTAAATGAAGTTTCACATCTGAAAAGATTTTTTTTTATTGTCGATTGTTTTTGTTGTAGAGATTGTTAGGAGAAACTCTTTGAGACAGAGGAAGAGAGTATTTGTTGAAATTAGCTAGGTGGATATTAGAAAATATGAGGAAGAAGAGTTATGGTAATGAAGATTTAGTTAGGTTTATAGTAATGGCAAGAGATTATGAGAGTGGCTGTTTATAGCATACTGGAAAAATTGTAAAGTGAAGCTAATAAATGTTCTTAGTAAAATTCCCTTATGGTATTAATCACCACCACCCCCGAAGTAAAAGAGAACGTACGGTTACAAATGGTGCCCAACGTGGAGCATGAACAAGGGAATTTTTACTATAAGTCGTACTAAAGTGAGTACAGTGCCCGATAAAGGGAAGTTTGACAATCAGTTTAAGAGCAGAGAAGTACGGCCTTATCATGCAAAATAGCAGAGATAACTTGCTCCAAATGCTTTCGGCTATGAAAGAATCTATGAAGAAGCAGGAAGAATCGCTTTTCGAATCTATGAAGAAGCAGGATGAGTCTTTGAAAGAGTTAAGTAATGAAATAGGAGGTCTGAAAAAGGGAATAGGAGGTGTGAAAGAGGAAATAGAATCTTGGAAAGTGTCTTTGAGTGTGGCTGTGGAGGAGGAGAAAGAGAAGAAGGAGCAGGAGGAGGAGACAGGGAAGTTGCAAGAGCACAGAGTGGAGATATTGTAGGAGAGAAGTTGAGTGAGATAGTATGTGATGCTGGGGGGCATGTAGAAGATGGTAATGGAGAGGAAGAAGGAATGAAAGAGGAAGGAAATGGACAAGATGAAGAAGGAGAACGTCAAATGGAGGAGGAGGATAAAACTGAGGACAAAGAAGATGAGATAGAGGACACGGTAGAAGAGAAAGGAGAAACGGATAACGAAAGAAATGAAACGGAAAAACGAAGGAAGGCAGGTGATATGGACGAAACTGAAGAAGGAGAGGAAGCAGGTGAAGGAGAAGAAAAGATAGAAGAGAAACTACTAGCAGATGAAGTTGATCATGAGCAGGACTATTGCAGCCAAGGAAAAGAGGTTAAAGATGAGGGTGAAAGTGCAAGAGTCAGTCATGAAGAAGACTGCATACTGGAAAAAGATAAGGTGAAGAAGCGTTGGAGAAGGAAGATGGGGATGAAAAGGATAAGATGTAAGACGAAGAGAAAGGAAGTGTTGAATAGTATGAGACAGACCAGAAAGAACAGGAGAAAAATGAGTAAGGGAAGGAGAGAGGAACGTTGGAGATGGAAGATGAGGAGTTCGAGGTATGGGATGACATGGCAAATGAAGAAAAAGACGAGATGGAAGGCAGAGGAAGAAAGAAGAATGGAGAAGGAGGAACAGATGAAAAGGGAGAACGAAAAGTGGAAGAATGAGAAAGGGGAAGGGAGTGATTTTGAGGATGAAGATAAAGTTCTCAGTAGTGATAACATCATGATTTTGGATTCTGTTAGTGATGGAGAACCAGTTTGCAACCAGTATCACAATACATTTGATATTAATGTAGTTAACAACTATGGGTATTATGTTGTGAATGATCTAGTTGAAGTGTCATTAGAACCGGCACATGTTATGAATATAGGTTCTGCAGAAAGTGCAGATTCTACAGACGATGATGGTGATGGATGTAAAGTGATGAATCTGGATATTGATAGAGATGATTATTTATACATTCGAGATGGTAGCAACATCGACAAGAGCAGTTCAGATAAAAAAAAGTGTGGAGATGGCATGTCTTTATCAAATGAGCTTATTTCTCTAGCGCTTCGAGACTTATTTGGAAAGGATTGGCTTGATGACGTTTATGTACTTCCTTCGGAAGTAGTTAAGTTATTTTATGCTGTGTGTGATATTTTAGTGTATGTATGAAATGTATTATTTTCATTTGTGTATTTATATATATATATATATATATATATATATATATATATATATGATTCTCACGTGTTTCACACTCGAGAATTACATATATAGGGGGGGGGGGGGCGAATTGTCACTGTACAGTTTATCTTAGATTATGTTAGGCTAAGGTTATAGCATGGCTACCTTTTTACTGATTGATCATTGCAAGGAGTATTGAGCCTTGAGCTATGGTATTCCTTGTAATGGTCTGGCAGTGAGATAGAAGGGGGCCATGCTAAATGAAGTTCCACATCTGAAAAGATTTTTTTTTTTTATTGTCCATTGTTTTTTTGTTTTTTTTGTAGAGATTGTTGGTAGAAACTCTTTGAGACAGAGGAAGAGAGTATTTGTTGAAATTAGCTAGGTGGATATTAGAAAATATGAGGAAGAAGAGATATGGTAAGGAAGATTTAGTTAGGTTTGGTGATGGTCTGATCATAGTAATGGCAAGAGATTATGAGAGTGGCTGTTTATAGCACACTGGAAAAATTGTAAAGTGAAGCTAATAAATGTTCTTAGTAAAATTCCCTTGTGGTGTTAATCACCACCACCCCCGAAGTAAAAGAGAACGTACGGTTACAAGACTGATAGTTTTATAGAAAAAATAAAATATTATCAAACTCATAACATGGATTCAGAACGGAAAAATCTACACAGACAGCAATTTATGAATGTATTAATAGTATACTGAAATTAATTGACAATAAGAAACACGTAACTGGCCTTATTCTTGTATTTATCGAAAGCATTTGATGATGTTGACCATAAAATCCTCCTTACAAAACTAAATCAATATGGTATTAGAGGTCTAGCTAATAAATGGATAGAGTCTTACTTAACAAGGCGTAAACAAATAGTAAGTTTGAGACACAAGGAGGATGGAACCAAATTACTTAATGAAACATTGTCCAATGAGGGAATTATTAAATTTGGAGTACCCCAGGGATCGGTTTTGGGCCCACTACTCTTTCTTCTATATATCAATGATATAACACAGAACGTTCATTCACATAAGGAAATTTTGTTTGCGGACGATACAACACTCGTAATAAAAGGTGAAACTAAACAGGTCATACAGCAGTCTGCTGACTCCGCTACAGGAGAGTTAACCAAATGGTCACAAGATAATCGCCTCATAATAAACTATAAAAAAAACAGTATGTCTAAATTTCCGCAATATACAAAATAGGAATCCTGCGAAGCCCAATATAACAATAAATGGTCATCAAATAGAAAATAAATTAGAAACAAAGTTTTTAGGACTATGGATACAACATGACTTGAAATGGAATAAACATATACAATATCTGAATACTAACCTGAACTCTATGTGCCTTGCGTTACGAATTTTGAAAACCTGCACTAGCATGCACACATTAAGAAATACTTATTTTGCTTATTTCCATTCATACTTAAGATATGGGGTCATATTCTGGGGTATGTCGCCAGATGTACTAAGCACGTTTAGGATACAAAAGAGGGCGATTAGAATATGGCAAATGTAAACACTAGAGGATCATGTAGACCTCTGTTTAAAGATTTAAACATTCTCCCACTGCCCTGCATATCTATCTTTGAAAGTATTATGTTTTTTAAATAATTGAATGAATAAGGATGTTTTTCTTAAAACAATGATGTTCATTGGCATAACACAAGACAAAATCAAAACATTCATATTTCACACACACACACACACACACACACACGCACACACACACACACAAGCATATATCAAAAAGGAACTTTTCAGACAGGAGTTAAATTATACAATAAACTACCTCAGTATATAAAACTTGCTGCAAAATAAAAACCTTTGATAGAATGTTGAAAGCTTATCTGCAGTTCCATTTTTTTACTCTGTAGTTGAATATCTTAGTGTATAGGAGCGATGAAATCTATAATTATATTTTACTTTTCTATTTTAATTGTAATACCTAGCTGTAAGTTGTTGTATTTATGGAATTAAATTTTCATATTGTGATAATAGAGTAAGGTGTAAATAGTTGTCCAATAAGATTGTATCTCTTAAGATCTGTTATTATAATAAGTTATAAATAGTTATAGTATTAGTATTATATACCTATTAATACATTTATTTTATATGTGTAAATTCTGACGTGTCCTATATCAAAAATGTATTGTAGTCTATACATGTATTTGAACAAATTGAATTAATAAAATCTATCTATCTGTCTGTCTATCTATCTATCTATCTATCTATTTATCTATCTATTTCAACACCCGTGAAATTCCTTGTGGTAAATCAGACCTGCTGAAAGTTGTAGAAGTGAGTATTTCCCGTATTAAGTAGCATGTGTAACCAATACCAGCTAATGAATGTATTTATTTATTTATTTATTTATTTATAGGGTACAGAAAGTCCCAGTGAGCTGATAGCTCAAGGGGGGACCGCCCTTTACAAATATGGCGTAGTAACTAACTTAATACTAGAATATACTAAGGTGGTAGGAACATTTATTCAGTGCTTATGAGTTCATCTATATTCTTCAACATATTGTTTCAGGAAGTACCTGCGTGCTTCCTTTTTGAATTTGTTTAAGTTTACAATTTGTCTCAGTTTAGGAGGTAAGTTATTATAAGTTGTGCTGGCTGAATAGGAAATACTTTTAATACCATATCTAGTTGTGTTTGTTGACTCCATGTATAACTGGTTTGCTGATCTTGTGTTATGGGTATGAATGTTTTTCCTGCATTGAAGTTCAGTATTAAGACTAATAAGACCATGTTTATATCTGAACATAAATAAAGCTTCAGAGTAGTTGAGCTGGCTTCGTAATGGCAATATGTTTGTCTCCTGAAATACTTGTACAGTTGGTTTCCTAAAATCGTAACCATACATGATTTTAATTGCTCTTTTTTGGAGTACTTCGAGCTCATTTATTGATTCCTGCGTGCATTTACTCCATATTAGATAGATAGATTTTTATTAATTCCATTTGATCAAATACATGCATTCAATACATTTTTGATATAGGACACGTCAGAATTTACATGCATAAAATAAAAGAACTAACAGGTATATATTACCATAGCGTTTAGAAGAGAAAGAGTGCCGACTCCCGAGTTTGCCGTATCTTTAGTATGGGTAGTTGCTGCGCCCGCCGGTAGACTGCGCAGCGGTTGGTTGTGGCTGGCTGGAGACACTTTCTAAGCGCTCGCGAGTTTGAAAACATGGAAATGCTGCCGTATTTAGTCCTCATTTCTTGGTGTTGAAAAGTGTATGCGATCAAGAGGCGATAGTGAAATAATACATACGTTATGACACTGGTGTGTTTAGTATTTGTAAGCCTTTACACTTAATTTCTTTACGTTTGTGCTGTCGAGTGAATTATAACCTGGTAAGATTCGTCAAACAAAACTGTGTAAGTGAATATGCCGTGTTGTTTTGTTCCCGGGTGCCGATCTGGATACGACAAGTCATCTGCAACTGGTAGGCACTTTTTTAGACCTCCAAAAGCCGAAGATGATTTATTTAAATTGGCTAAGGCCATTCCGAGGAAAGACATTAAATTGTCTAGTAAGTCATATGCAGGCTATGTGACAAACATTGCTCCGATAATTTCCTTATAAAAACGGACACTTTCATTATAGAAGGAAAGACAGTCGAAATGGCGAGAATGAGATGGAGCTTGAAGCCTGGTGCAGTCCCACACTATCTAGCCGGGTATATTGTCAAGCAACTAAGGAAAGGGATCAGCTGTGTGAAGTGTGCAACAACCCTTCAAAGTGAAAAGGCCGTCGGACACAACAGCTGCAACTTTCACTAATATAAAGGACTTTGGCACAATAAATGCCCTTAGTTACCTAACTCAACCGTCTGACAGTGTCTTCAACATTCTTTTACAGGTCGAAGTAGTCGTTGAAATGGAATTATCTTCCCTTTCAAATGTGTGGGTTGATATATTTTATGAGTGTTAGGACAGCATTGATGAGATTGTTTTAGGGCCGTGATTTTTTGATGGTGTATGGAACATAAACTGGACCTTCTTGGAAAACTCGTTTTTCATTTCATGAAGTGCGCTTTTTCTTTCGTACGAAAGAAATTAGGAAAGAGCAGTCAACTTCTAAGTCTGGAAAATCATCGCGTAAGCTGTCCAAAGCTTCGGACAACTGAGAGCTATAAGTTATATGGGTGAGTTTGTCATTATACTGTATTATATTATATTTACTTTATTTGTGCAGTAGTGAATGATCTGTAGCTTTACGATTTTCACACATTCAGTTACATTTTGACCCCCGTCAGAATGTTTTATTTCCTTATTATATGAACCTATGACACAAACTGATGTTTCATAATTAACACAACGGACGTTAGCGTTGTATATACTCAGTGCGGAGAATTTTATATTTGGATCATCTTGTCTAATACAACGTAGTGTAAGCTGATAACATTCAGTTACTGAAAAGTAACATTCAACTGCTTGTATTGATACCGTCCTCACTCAGCGCTAGCCGACGCTAGAGCCACCTAGCGGCTGGACCCTACAAACTCCTCAAGTCGCGTCACTTTCTCTTCTATACGCTATGATATTACTAAGATTATAACTATTTATAACTTATTATAATAGCAAATCTTAATAGATACAATCTTATTGCACAACTATTTACACCTCACTCTATTATCATAATATGAAAACTTAATTCTATAAATACAACAACATACAGCTAGGTATTAAAATTAAATTAAAAAAGTAAAATATAGCTATAGATTCCATCACTCCTATACGCTAAAATATTCAACTACTGAGTAAAAACAATGGCACTGCAGATAAGCTTTCAACATTCTATCAAAGGTTTTTATTTTTGGGGCCAGTTTTATATACTGGGGTAGTTTATTGTATAATTTAACTCCAGTGTGAAAAGTTCCTTTTTGATACATGCTTGTGTGTGTGAGTGAAATATGAATGTTTTGATTTTGTCTTGTGTTATGCCTATGAACATCATTGTTTGTTTTAAGAAAAACATCTTTATTCATTAAATTCTTTTAAAAAAAAATAATACTTTCAAAGATATATATGCAGGGCAGTGGGAGAATGTTTAAATCTTTAAACAGAGGTCTACATGATTCTCTAGAGTTTACATTTGCCATAATTCTAATCGCCCTCTTTTGTATCCTAAACGTGCTTAGTACATCTGGCGACATACCCCAAAATATGATCCCATATCTTAAGTATGAATGGAAATAAGCAAAATAAGTATTTCTTAATGTGTGCATGCTAGTACAGGGTTTCAAAATACGTAACGCAAAGCACATCGAGTTCAGTTTAGTATTCAGATATTGTATATGTTTATTCCATTTCAAGTCTTGTTGTATCCATAGTCCTAAAAACTTTGTTTCTGATTTATTTTCTATTTGATGACCGTTTAATGTTATATTGGGCATCGCAGGATTCCTATTCTGTATAATGTTGAAATTTAGACATACTGTCTTTTTATAGTTTATTATGAGGCGATTATCTTGTGACCATTTGGTTAACTCTCCTGTAACGGAGTCAGCAGACTGCTGTATGACCTATTTAGTTTCACCTTTTATTACCAGTGTTGTATCGTCCGCAAACAAAATTTCCGTATGTGAATGAACGTTCTGTGTTATATCATTGATATATAGAAGAAAGAGTAGTGGGCCCAAAACCGATCCCTGGAGTACTCCAAATTCAATAATTCCCTCATTGGACAAAGTTTCATTAAGTAATTTGGTTCCATCCTCCTTGTGTCTCAAGCTTACTATTTGTTTACGCCTTGTTAAGTAAGACTCTATCCATTTATTAGCTAGACCTCTAACACCATATTGATTTAGTTTGGCAAGGAGGATTTTATGGTCAACAACATCAAATGCTTTCGATAAATCCAAGAATAGGCCAGTTACATGTTCCTTATTGTCAGTTAATTTCAGTATACTATTACTACATTCGTAAATTGCTGTCTGTGTAGATTTTTCCATTCTAAATCCATGTTGTGAGTTTGATATTATTTTATTTTTTTCTATGAAACTTATCAGTCTCTTATACATAATTTTTCCCACAATTTTTGCAATACCAGTTGGTAAGGTAATAGGACGATAGTTATCTAATTCATCTTTTGAACCGTTTTTGTGCACTGGAATTACTTTTGATAACTTCAAAATATCCGGGTAAGTTCCTGTGAGAATTGCGTAAGTGCGTAAGTGGATTTATTATATTTTCTGCACATTTCTTTAAAATTGCATCAGGGATGCCATCAATGCCAGCACAGAATTTATTTTTTAGCTCTTTTATAACTATTCTTACCTCTTCACTTGTGACATGATTTATAAATAAAGAATCACTGCATATATTTATTTTATTATTAGAATTTAGTGTATTTACCTGTGATTTATTTATTAATTTTTGTGGAATTTCCAGAAAATAGTCATTTAAAGTGTTTGCTATTTCCTCTGGAATATTAATCACTTTATTATTTCTGGTCAGTGTAATGTTCCTTTGTATTTTAGCAGATTTTCCAGTTTCTTTCTTTATCACGGACCACATAGCCCTGTTTTTATTAGATGATTGGGAAATAAAATTATCATTATGCATTTTCTTTGCTAGTCTTATTACCTTATTTAATATGCTAGTGTATTTTTTGTAGTATAAATTGAATTCAGGTGTTGTGTGGCATTGTTTATATAATTTGTGTAGAAATTTCTTTCTTTGACATGAATTTATAATCCCTGTTGTTATCCAATTGCTACTTTTGTTATTTTGAACAGTTCTTCGTTTAAAGGGGAATGCTATTTCAAAATAGTGTTTTAGGGTACTGTTAAATGCATTAAATTTATCATTTACATTTTCTAGTTCATAAATTTCTGACCATGTTTCCTTATTTAATAAGTCATTGAAATATGTAACATTTGATTCAGTGAATGACCTGCACTTTGATTTTACTCCATTATCATTATTATTGATTACTTCGGATACTTCAAATCTCAGTATTTGTCCATGGTGTTCACTAAAACCCGGACAATAGACTTCTGTTGAATGGTGATATTTATCTGTATTTATAAAAATTTGATCAGGAGTGGTTTTACTAAATTTTGTTATTCTTGTTGGTGTATTTACTGTAGGTTTCAGTCCATAGGAAATTAGTAACTGTGTTAATAATTCACAATTTCTATCAAGTTTTAAGAAATCCACATTTACATCCCCACAAATTATTATATCGAAATTTACTTTGCTCATGTTATTGAGTAACAATTCTAATTTATCTATAAATAGAGGAAACTTTCCTGACGGAGAACGGTATACGCATACAATTATTAACTTAAACTGCTGAATTTTTTTACGACAGAGAATTCAAAATCCTGTTCCATAATTAGATAATCATAAGCTGTTATCTGTTCATGATCTAAATTATTTCTTAAGAAGATGCAAGTACCACCATGGCTAATATTAGATCTAGAGTATTTACTTGTATAAACCCTGGGAATTGAATTAATTCAAGTTGTTCCTCTTTCAGCCAATGTTCTGAAATACATAGTGCTGAGATGTCTGTAAGTTCATTTTTAATCATTAGATTTATGTAATCAATTTTATTATAAAGAGACTGGACATTCTGGTGGTAAATTTTAAATTTGTTACTTTTGCAATCTTGTGTTGGTGATTTATTTACATTATTATTATCATAATTGTTATTGTTATTGTTGCAAGACAAATCCGAAATACCATTGTTACACTCCGTTAAATTTGACTTCAAAAGATCTGATTGCCAAACCTCACGTTTGGCTTCTTCTACCATTTCCCCTGCTTCCACTCTAATGATATTACTGTTGAATTATTCTTACCATTTGAATTTACAATTTTGCAGTTTTCATCACTAAGATACTCTTTTCCTAATCTATTTAAGTGTAGGCCATGCCGAGTGTGGAACTTCCTGTCTAATTTACTTACATCTACAATTTGGACATTTGGAAAACTCTTACAAATTTTATGAATTTTTCCATTTGTAGCCTCTATTTCTACATTTACACATGATTTGGGAATTAAATCGTATCTCTGCGGAATGTTTACAATAATGACATTTGTTTTTTGCATGGATGGCAATGTACCCTTTAAATCTTTGATTACCTTTTTACTCTCATTTCTATAGACGTCGTTTGCTCCAGCGATGATCACTGCGTAGTCCTTTGCAGTAAGGGACGCACACTCTCCTATCATCCCGTTCGTGACTTCTGCAATTTGAGCTCCTGGCTTCACTGTCGAAGTGACCTCCATTTCTCGGCTTCTCTCCAATACGCTTGCTGCTACATCTCGCCCGTGGCTATCCGCAAATATCCGCATCTTCCTGGATGTTCATGTACATAAGGTGAGAATGAATAAGAGAGGCATATATGCTCCTTGAATGTTGATTGCTTATTCCATAATCCAACCTTTTTAGAACACCAATTACATTCGTAATTTTCTTTTTCACATTTGTAACATGATCATTCCAACTTAGGTTATTGTCCAAAGTTAGGCCTAAATATGTGTATTGTTTAACCCGTTCGATGGGCGCATTGCCAATTTTAACTATGTTGGAAGTGTTTGAACTGTAAGCTGGTTTATGAAATAGCATGTATTTTGTTTTTGAGGTGCTTATGATAAAATTATTTTTTGAAAGCCATGTTGTTAGTATATTTAGATCCTTTTGCAGATTCTCCATAATCCTTTGTTCACATGCACTCTCGTAAAGTAGAAATATATCATCTGCAAATAGAAATATTTTACCAGTCAACTCTAAATAACCTATATCATTAATAAATATCAGGAACAGCAATGGTCCAAGCACTGACCCTTGTGGGACACCGCATTTAACATCAGAGATGGACCCTTTAGTTTTATTAATATTAACATACTGCTTCCTGTTAGACAGGTAGTTTTTAAACCACTCAAAGGCTATTCCTCTTATTCCTGCATTTGATAATTTACTTAGCAACAAGATATGGTTAACTGTGTCAAATGCCTTAGCAAGATCTATAAATAGTCCTGCTGCTATTTTATTGTTGTCTAATGCTTTATGTATAAGTGACACTACGTCAAATGCTACTGAATCAGTGCTATGTTTGGGAAGGAAGCCTTACTGATATTTGAAGAAGAAATTGTTTTTTGTTAGGAAATTCAGGACTTGTTTTTTGATTACTATTTCCAGTACTTTTACAAGTGAGGATAATATACACAACGGTCTGTAATTACTGGGATTAGATACATCACCTTTTTTAAATACTGGCACCAATCTTGCTAATTTATATTTATCTGCCATTACTCCTGTTTGCAGTGACAAGTTAATTATATCAGCAAGCAATGGAGCCAGATGATTGGCACATCTCTTAAGGAGTATGTTATTTATTCCATCGTCTGTGTAATTATTTTTGTTCGCAAGGTTTTGAATGATTTGTTTAACCTCCGTCACATTTGTTGGTTTTATGTATAGTGAGTTACAGATCGTCTGGTTCGAAGGCAAAATTGGGTTCTTTGGAGTAAGATCTTTAACCAAGTTTTCTACAACATTTATGAAATACATGTTAAATGCTCTACATATATCTTGGCCAGAGGTGTATCGTACGTTTTCATATTCAATTTCTACAATGTTTCGTGTATTATGAGGTTTGCCAAGTATTTGATTTACTGCCTTACACATTCCTTTCATCGTATTCCCTTCCCTAATTACATTGTTGTAGTATAACTTTTTCAGTGCTCTTTTCATTCTAGTCACATCCCTACTACATTGTGTGTACTCTTTAATGGTTTCAGTTGAAGGGTTTTTAGTTTTAGTTTTTGCATACAAATTATTTTTTCTTTTTACCGCTTCCAGAAACTCATGTGTTACCCATGGATTATGTGTGCCTTTTACCTGTGGTTTTTGCTTAATATTTATACTAGCTGTCCTAAGTCCATTACTAATGAAATCACAAAGCTGATTATATGCTTCGTTGACGTCAGTAGATAGATTTGGCAATTTATTTTTTGAAAAGAAATTGTTCAGTTTGGCATAACTTATTTTCGTAAACGTTTGTATATTTGAACGATTATTGAATTGCGTACTCACTTCTGGTTGTGATGTAATTTCTAGAATTAAAATATTATGCTCACTAAGGTCACTCATAACATTATACAAATAGAAGTTATCATTGGCAAAGTTAGAATGTATATGGTCAGTTAAAGTTGAAGAAGTAGGCATTATTCTTGTTGGCAGTCTTGTATTGCATGGATAAAAACTAAAGCAATTCAGTAAAGACGAATAGGCCCTGTGAATAATGCTGTCTTTTAGAAAATCTATATTATCGTCTCCGATGAGTAGTGTGTTTGGGTTAGTATTGCAAAGTATGCGTTCAAGGTCAAGCATACATTCGTTTGCATTAGTCTCCCTTGGGTTATAGTAAGAAATTACACTGTATCTTCTGCGTTTCTGAAATATTTCAATTTGAAGTATACTGAAGTATACCATCACATTCTTCAGTAATATTTCATTAAACTAATTCTGATGCCTAGGAAGTGTTGTGTGTCTGTCTGTAAGAAAAATTATGGCAGCACTATTAAAATAACTGGTTATATCACTACGTTTTGATCACTACAGCGAGGTGGACTTTCAGTGCCTAGTAATTTAGTTTTGATACCGGTATATATCTTCATGTGGCCTTTATATTCCAGTACGGTACATTATTATGAACTGTACTCAGTTGGCAAGTGCCTTTAGGTAGATTTCATTAGAAAGCTACCGTACCGTACCTATTATTAAATTAAGTGACTAGTGGAGCATTATTGTAGAATCTTCGGTGGCGTAGTCGGTAGCATACTGAACTGCTATGCCCAAGATAGCGGGTTCAAACCCGGCCGAAGTCGTCGGATTTTTTAAGAGCGTTAAAAATCCTTCAGTATGCCTTCCTTCGGAGGGGAAGTAAAGCCGGCGGTCCCATGTCATAGATTTATGGCATGTTAAAGATCCTTTCACAGACTAAACTTGTGTAAAGCAAAATTTGTTAGGTTAGATTTCGTCAGAACGCTCTATCAAAGTTCCAACGTTCACCACTAGGTATCATTGATATCTGGTGGCGAAAGTTGGAACTACTTGAAATTGAACGGAACTTGTAGCTCGCCCTTTAGGGTGTCCGCTGGAAGCAGCTACAGACTTAGGCGAGCCGAACATGTCCTCGGACACTCCCGGCACTAAAAGCCATACGATAAATAAAATAAATTGTAGAATGTCAACATTAAGCTTGGAGGCCTACTGCGACTATGCTGAGTGCATATGTGGACAAAAAGTAAAGAATTTATTATCAAAGGCAGTCTCTAAGTTCGTAAGAATACCGTACCGGTAGTCTTAAAACCTGGAGACTACAAAACCAACATGGCGGTCAAGCGAAGTTGAGACTTTTAAATAGACTTTTCTCGCGATTTAACTATCCAAACGTAATGAAACTTGGTATAGCAAATGTTTATACACATTGTAATGCACTGGAGTCTAATTTAGTTAAATTGTTTACATAACCTCAAAATGGCGGCTGTGCGAAATATTTCACTGACATTCTATATCTCCGAAACTATTACAGATATCGCCCTGCAATTTCGTACGGTGATAAAGGGTACTGATTCAAGTTTACCTATGTATATTTCATAAACCTATAAAGTAGAAAACGAACACGGCGACCAAGCGAATTTGAAATATTTTAATAGACTTTTCTCGTGATTTAACTCTCTGAGCGCAGTGAAATGTGGTGCAGTAAATGATTTTGCAGATTGTAATGCACTGCCATCTAATTTAATTCAATTGTTTACATTACCTCAAGATGGCGGCTGTGCGAAATTTTAAAATTACGTTTTTATTTCTTGTGTCGTAATCATGCGATCGAAGTGAAAGTTTGAATAATGAACCTAGGCAATAATTGTCCTTGAATGATTCATAACTCTATGGCCTATACATATAACAATCCTAAATGGCGAGCTTCCGAAATATTTAGACGGTTCTCAATATCTATGAATCTTTTACAGCAACCAAACTGAATGTTTTTATGTTCATAGAGACTATGAACATATGTTCACCTATAGGACTTTCAGTAACCTGGTGAGCACAAATCCAATATGGCGGCGATGCGATGTATAAATATTTAAATGGACGTTTCTCGCGAATTAACTATCCGAGTGCCTTGAAACGTTGCACGTTAAATGCTTATACAAATGTTGATCCACTGGCATCTAATTTATTTCAATTGTTTGCATAATCACAAGATGGCTGCTATGCGTAATTTTAAAATCTCGTTTTTACTTCTTGTGTTCTAATCATGCGATTGAAGTTTGAATACCACACGTACACAATAATCTTAATGTAATAGTACAAAAATAAAAATCTAACCTGGCGACCATCTGAAATATTTAGACGGTTCTCAATATCTACAAATCTGTTACAGCAATTAAACTGAAATTTTGTATGTTGATAGAAGCAATTAACATGAGCAGGATATATGAAAATAGGCTGTATAATTCTTCACGGAACTACTTGTTTATGTAATAAATCAATCCTCCGTTCCTTATGGTTGAGAAACTTATCTATGATATCCTCGTAGAAGGGCTGGTCTTCAATTAGTTTCAGCAACAATTCACGGTGTATGGTGATAACAGCCAATGATGTAAGTCTGGACTAGGATATTGTATTTCTTGTAAAAGTTTCTAGTCTTTTCAAACAAGAAAAACTGCGTTCCGCGTAATGTTTTGGAAATCACCGAAACCTTGTTTATTCCAGACACCACATTTGTTACTAAAAAGTAGGCAAGTCCAACAGAACAGTTTTTTTAAGAAAAAAAAAAAAACTACTGCACAACCATGTGACCTGTTCGAACCAAGATCCCTTACAATGAAGGCTATAGGACTTACCGGTTTTCTTGATTCCTTTTCAGTGCACAGTTCTATTAATTCCTTTGGACGTCCACAATTTAATAAATCCCTTTTGTCTTCGTCTTTCCACCTACTGAAGGGAATTTATAATACAAATTATACTGTGAGTAGGGGGGTAAGGCCGATTCCATCGCACTCCAGAACCCACCTTGACCCACTACTAAGCCTCAGCCATGTTAAATATCTCTCGAACGCATGGTCCGATTTTGACAAATGAGGTGTCGTTGGACTCGGGCTGACGTCCTCTTTGCTATGGACCACTCGTTATATTTTTGATTTTTTTGATTTTTTTCGTTTTCGAAAGTAGGCGATAGCTTGAACACTAAACATGATAGAACGTTATGCCATGGCTCAAACGAATGGTCTTTATGACCTTTATTTTTTATAATGACTTTTTTTTACTTTTTATGCTTTTTTGAAAACACTCGCATTTTGAAAATCCTATATTTTGGAAACTAGGAAGTTTACAAAAAAGTTTGTTTCATGTAAATTAATGATCCCCACCCCCTCTACCCCCCAAATAAATGTCAAGTCTCTAGGATGAAAACCTGTAGTAGTGGGATGAGGGGGAGCTGTCTAATAACTTATTGAACCCTCCTCGTATTTGCCCCGAACCTGATATCTCGCTAACCAATCATGGGATTTGAACATACAGGGTGTCCTAGCACTCATAGTGATGCCCCCTACTTTCCTATATGCTCTTTATTTAATTAAACGACCAAAACTAAAAGGTCATGTGCTTTTAATATCTCGCGAACCAATCATGCTAGAGGTGTGTTCGACAGGTCCAAAGACTCGGGCTGACGTCCTCTTTGCTATAGACCACTCGTTATAATTTTTAATAAAATTGGAAACTCGATTTTGGGGTAAACACGTGTTTTTTGTGATTTTGCCGATATCTCACGAACCAATAACGCTAGAGGCATGTAAGACGGGTCCAAGGACTTGGGGTGACGTCCTCTTTGCTATGGACGACCCGTTGTAATTTAAAATTTGGGAAACGCGATTTTGGGGTAAACATGTGTTTTTTGTGATTTTTGCCGATATGTCACGAACCAATAACGCTAGAGACATGTACGAGGTGTCCTAGGACTCGGGGTAACGCCCCCTTTCAAATGTGGTAGATATTTTTTCCAAAAAAATAATTCACAAAGGGCCTAACGCCATACATGTTGAAAAAAAAAATTCTTTACCGTTACCTGTTTATAATGTCCATGAAGCGTGGTGGTTGAGAGAGACAATACGGCTGGGTGTGTGTGTGTTTCAACGAACCTGTCGCTGACCAAGGTGGCTGTGTTCAATAGATCAATCGATATTTCGACGGGTCGGTGTATGACAGAGCGAGGGTACGTTTTTTCACACCTTTTACCTTTAACGTGTAAACGGTGATGAGAACTTGGTTCTATGTTGGTCGAAGCGAGTACAGAAAACAAACTTGCCGAGGAGCAGGAGGTGAATGTCATTTGAACTTATTGGATGGCGTTGATCTGACTTGACAACAGGTGCAATGGAAAATGACCATGACGCTTCAAAGTGAAATAATCTGACCATCGTGGTGGCAGGGGAATGCGAAAGACATGTGAACACATGTGTGAAACCACATGCACGCTAAACAAGTGACATCCTGTCTTGCTTCGTACGTGACAAAATGCAAGTTCATGTGAAATTTGATCTTCCACAGGTGTTCGCTTGGGACGTTAGCTGTCCACGTGCATGATAACTGTTAACAAGTTACATCCTGTCTTGCTTCGTACGTGACAAAATGCAAGTTGACGTAAAATTTGATTCGCCACAGGTGTTCACTTTGGGCGTTAGCTGTCCACGTGACCGATAACAGAATGTTCAAAGCGTGGGAATCGCTGAATCAGTAAAAAGTATCATGCAACTTGTCGGAATGATGTTACAACCAATAGATAGGCAAGAGCTGCAAACAGCAGTGGTGGGAGGTGGAGGGAGGGAGAGGGGGAGGGGTAATGTATGAGAGAACACAGGTGGAAAGGGAAAGACAAACATGTATGAACATGCACGAAGCGCGGAGCGCTGTACACACAGAGCTATTAGTGGTGTACAACATGTGTGAATAAATAAAAGTACACAGGTTCACGCAACATGTAATTTATTGATCCAAGAATTAAAAGTGGAGTTAAACCCTAACCATTTGACATAGAGTTTATTTCCTTTTTGTTTCAACACTTTTTCCACAAGATAATGCTGAGGAAATGCTGTTTTCTGAAGTTCATGGAGATAAAATCTACCTTTTATGGGTTGACGGTTGAGGTCCTCGAGTAAATAGGTGACTGGAGTGTCCAAGTTGACTCGACGAATTCGAAATAGTTCAGTCCCCCACTGTGGCGTGTAGCCCTTATTGAAGGCAGACTTAAATTTGCTCACACGAACAAAATCCCCAATGTTCAGTCGGTGACGTTTAGGATCGGCTGTTTTTATGGGGTTAAACAGTTTATCCAATCGCTGAATATTTTTAGTCACGAGGCGTGGCTTGGTCCCAATCGTTCTATGTTTGGTGTCATTGTAACGTGATACTAGCTCTGATAACATGTCCAACCAGTGATACGTGCCCTGAGCGGTAAACGCTTTCCACATATGGGTTTTCAAAGTTCGGTTGAACCGCTCGACCACACTGGCTTTCAGATTGCTGTACGTGGTGTAATGGTGAATATCCTTAGATTTGAGAAAACTGGAGAAATCCTTGTTGAAAAATTCTTTCCCCTGGTCGGTTTGTAGCAACTGAGGTTGACGTTTGGAGTGTTGAATAATATGTTGAAAGGCCTTGGTAACTAGTGGGCCAGACTTGCGACGCACAGGTTCAACAAAGGCCATTTTGGAATAGACATCTATTTTACAATAGGTAGGAAGGAAGCTTGTAGTTTAACGTGACCGTTAATCTCGCGATCATAAGCCACGGGACCTCCGTTTTACGTGGAATCCGAACCACAGGACATGGCATTTCACATCGAAAATCTCACATGCATTGACCGGGAATCGAACCCGGTCCGCCTTGGTGAGAGGCATACAGCTTGACCGCTGCGCCACCACGCCCCTACAATAGGTAGCGCACGAGTAGTTTCTACAAATGAGTTACGGTGCACGAGTCGATTCAACAAAGTTCCGTTTGCGTTCATATACCATTCATTCGATTGCGATTGAACTTCAATTGTTTGGTTTTCAAATGCAGTGGTAAATAGTCGTTATTTTGTAAAACATTCTTACTTGCAGTAGTAATAAGACTCCATGGTTTCGCTAACACATAGATAGACTGTATTATTGCCATGGTCAAGCACTCACATTAAGATCATTTACAAAATCATAAAATGAAAAATAAAAAATCTTGTTTTGAAAATATCGTTTTTCAACATACACAAAATAAATATATAAAAAATTTGTAAACAGCAAAATGGAAAATCCATGGTCAAGCACTCACATTAAGATCATTTACAAAATCATAAAATGAAAAATAAAAAATCTTGTTTTGGAAATATCGATTTTTTTCAACATACACAAAATAAATATATAAAAAATTTGTAAACAGCAAAATGGAAAATCCAAGTTTCCATATAGACAAAATTTAAAAACCTTAAACGGACATTTAAGAAAATATATGCAAATGGGAAATTGACAAATGTGTAAATATGAAAATGGAAAAATCCATGTTTCCATATCATGAAATTGAAAAACATCAAACTGTCATTTAAAAAAATGCAAATGGAAAATTGACAAATTGCAATGTGTGAAATGTGAAATTGAACAAATGGCTATCATTATTTTAAAAAAAGAACATGGTGCTCTATGGTTGAGGTGTGAATCAAACCCTCTCTACTTATTTGGACCACCCGAGACTGAGTAGACTAGTTTTAGTTGTCATACCACTTTTAAAAGTTTGTGTTAAATCTAGGAATTGAACCCAAGAGCTTGTAGGGGAGATCCAAGGTTATAATATGTTAAACAGATAGCCTTGAATGTAGGGTGTGGTAGCTATATAGAGATGAGACGTTTCGCTCGGGGCAGGGAGGCATGGAGATCAGCATCAAACCAGTCAAAAGACTGACGACTCAAACAACATGTAGAGCTCACCAAAATAATGTTGTGTAACGGTAAATGTTAGTCAACGAACACTAATGCATTACTAAAACCCATGACACGATAGCTAAGAGCTTTTCTAAAATTATTTTAAAATGCCTTTAACCCTATATTAAACACCCAGTTCACAAGACTCATAACTGCAATGTTATGGTCAAACAAAACAAAATCTATATTTCAAAACAAACAAGTGGTTTAGTCAATGTATACTGGAAAAAGTTTTATAAACACTCAAGTCCACAAAAATAATTAAATTAGTAACAGTCAGGTTGACCGAGTGGTTATGGTGTTTGACTTAAGTTCAAATTTTCTGTACAAGAAAGCAAGGGTTCGAATCCCTTACCTGATATAACTATTGCCTCAACATGGCTTGACCACACTCTATTATTGTGTACTCGGTACACAAACCATAAATAGAGTGTATTGTTTAAGGTCACTCTCTTTGCGAACATAGTCAGAGACTGTTGATGGTTAACAATTGCATTAATAGTGGGACATAGGGATAGCAATTAAGAAAAACAGACAATACCCATACACTATTTTTATTTATTTAATGTAAATACTTGTACAATAGTTATATACAAACTACAATTCTCTTTTGTCTATTACTATCTAGTCCTTTTCGATCCACTTGCATATCAAGGGCAGATGACTTTGTAGTTCAGCCCCTTTAAACAACAATAACACTACTTCTTGCATAGTCTGTGATGTTGATGACTCTTGAGGCGTGGAAGATGGATACAACATAACTTTTACAACAGGGGTTAAACGTTGCTCAACAAACAATGCACTATTTTGAGTAGCAACATCTTTCTCTTGTACTAACTTTTTAGCATTCTGATGATTTTTTGTCAACACCATTAGTGTTTTGTCTGGAGCACTACATCGCCTGATCACTCACACTTAAAACCACACCATTTCTACTTTTCATATTGCCTCGACATCTTGTTGACCTCTGTTTTGAGCATCGCCAGAATATTATTCCTTTTACATTTTGTCGTCTATAGTTATAAGAGTAGCCTTTATAGAGTACACGTTGTTTACCTCGGTTAGTTGTAGTAAGTTCCATAGTAGTAACTAACCTGTTAGTATGATTTGCACACTACAAAGGTTATCTCTGTTCTGGTAATTGAATTATTTAGCGTTGGCTTTTATATTTAATTCGTACAGTTTAAAGTGATAGAAAAGTGGTAGAAACGTGGTAGCAAAGTGGTAGACAATTGGTAACATAGTGGTAGAAAAGTGGTAGAAAAGTGGCAGAAAAGTAGTAGAATAGTGGTAGCAAAGTGGTAGAAAAGTGGTAGCAAACTAGAAAAGTGGTAGAAAAGTTGCAGAAAAGTAGTAGAAAAGTGGTAGCAAAGTGGTAGAAGAGTGGTAGCAAACTAGAAAAGTGGTAGCAAAGTGGTAGCAAAGTGGTAGAAAATATTACATGTATTGTTAAGAAATAATTTAAGCGGTTACATGGATTCATTACACTATAATTTTAGCATCACGAAGCTCATTTTCTATATCCAAAAGTTCTTCCTCATATTTAGTATGACCAGCCTGTTTACAGGTATGCAAGTACTGAAGCCGCTGGATTAGCTTACTGGGATTGTTCCAGTAAACAAATTTAACGTATGATTTTTTTTGGATGTAAACCATTATCATCATCATCATCATCATAATCATCATCATCATCATCATGGTTATCATCATCAATATAATTATCATCAATATAATCATCACTATTACTATCTAATCCTTTTTGTTCATCTTGCAATGCAACAACCTTTGGCATAGTTTGTGTTGTCTTTGATAGTGTTAGAGGTTTCTTAGACGTTAACGACTGTCCTAACATGTCTTTTTCATGAGATAATAAATGCTCTTTAACAAACAAAGCACTATCTTGAGCCACACTATTTTTTCTTGGTCTTGCTTTTTTACCTTGGTTAGAGTATTTTGTCCATTTAAATGAGTATTATTTTGAGATTTACAATGATGATCGATTGAAATAAGTATGTTGGAGCCTTTAGTCTTAATCATTCCTCGACACTTTTTAGATCGTTGTTTCGAACAGCACCAAATAACAGTTCCATTTTTATTAGTTCTTTTTACAATAGATGCATATCCTTTATAGTAAGCACATGGCTTACCATAGCTAGTCGTTGATACTTCCATGTCAACTGTTCAGCATAAACTAATCTCTAGTAAAGTTAACTCGATAATAAAAATGATTGTTTGTAGTATGTGTAGTTTAAAGTAAGCGCAAAAGTGAGAGTCAAATGGTATAAAAGTGTTAGCAAAGTGGTGGAAGAGTGGTAGCAGTTTATAGTAGTCATGATCATTTTTACTAGAATGTGATTTGAGTAAATGTAATTTCTAATCCTTAGCAGTGAGTAGTCAGTTAGTCTTGGTTCAGACAAGCGTAAACAGTTCTCCAATGAATCAGAGATCAAGATTTTCATTATGAAACAGTTGTGTAACCAATTAGGTATCGGTACTTGATAGCTTCACACATGAACAAAAATTCCATCATATCTGACTTGAATTACATGATTTGAAAGTTGACAAAGAATATCCAATCAACCATTGTAGTTACAATGTCAAACACACAAAGACAAAATCAGCATGAAATTTTAAGTTACAGGAAAATTCTATGAAATAGACTATGCAGGAAATTTGGAAATACACATCAGAAGTTTGCAACACCATCCTTCTAGCCTATATACATTTTCGACATGGAAAGTGTGCACTGCCCCTAACATTAAACCAATTTATCAATAACACAAGTCAACAATCAAAACAGTTTGTGTTGAGTCTATCATTTAATGCATATATTCTATCTACATTGAACAGTAACAAAAAACGCCATTCATAATTAATTAAGTTTGCTTTAATTCTTTATGTAATGATATATACATATTTAAAGTTTTGGCTGACTGTTCAGGGTGAATCGGCTTTGAACACATAAGAGAGGGAATATTTTAAGACTTAACCTCAGCTCACCTAACATAACCTAAATTTACCTAACCTAACCTTGTCATATAGGTAAGAAACGGGTCAAGCTATGTTTCGACTACCGAGTTTCAGCTACTTTTCAAGGTTACTCTCCCGAACATTGCCGGAGACTGCTGATAAACACTTATATTCTCACGGCGGCGGCGCGCAACGACTTACATGACGCGCTCCCCCCTTTTCATTGATCCCTGTTGATTTGTCCCTTTGGACTGGTCCCTGTTGACTAGCCCCTTTTGGACGGGCCCTTTTTGAATGGAGTCATTTTTGACGGGTCAGTCCATAGGTTATCCAATTATCCAAATTATGTCAAAGGGTCCGGTCCAAAGGGATCAGCCAAAAGGACCTGTCCACAGGGACCCGTCAAAAATGACTCCATTCAAAAAGGGCCCGTCCAAAAGGGGCTAGTCAACAGGGACCAGTCCAAAGGGACAAATCAACAGGGATCAATGAAAAGGGGGGAGCGCGTCATGTAAGTCGTTGCGCGCCGCCGCCGTGAGAATATAAGTGTTTATCAGCAGTCTCCGGCAATGTTCGGGAGAGTAACCTTGAAAAGTAGCTGAAACTCGGTAGTCGAAACATAGCTTGACCCGTTTCTTACCTATATGACAAGGTTAGGTTAGGTAAATTTAGGTTATGTTAGGTGAGCTGAGGTTAAGTCTTAAAATATTCCCTCTCTTATGTGTTCAAAGCCGATTCACCCTGAACAGTCAGCCAAAACTTTAAATATGTATATATCATTACATAAAGAATTAAAGCAAACTTAATTAATAATGAATGGCGTTTTTTGTTACTGTTCAATGTAGACAGAATATATGCATTAAATGATAGACTCAACACAAAATGTTTTCATTGTTGACTTGTGTTATTGATAAATTGGTTTAATGTTAGGGGCAGTGCACACTTTCCATGTCGAAAATTTATATAGGCTAGAAGGATGGTGTTGCAAACTTCTGATGTGTATTTCCAAATTTCCTGCATAGTCTATTTCATAGAATTTTCCTGTAACTTAAAATTTCATGCTGATTTTGTCTTTGTGTGTTTGACATTGTAACTACAATGGTTGATTGGATATTCTTTGTCAACTTTCAAATCATGTAATTCAAGTCAGATATGATGGAATTTTTGTTCATGTGTGAAGCTATCAAGTACCGATACCTAATTGGTTACACAACTGTTTCATAATGAAAATCTTGATCTCTGATTCATTGGAGAACTGTTTACGCTTGTCTGAACCAAGACTAACTGACTACTCACTGCTAAGGATTAGAAATTACATTTACTCAAATCACATTCTAGTAAAAATGATCATGACTACTATAAACTGCTACCACTCTTCCACCACTTTGCTAACACTTTTATACCATTTGACTCTCACTTTTGCTCTTACTTTAAACTACACATACTACAAACAATCATTTTTATTATCGAGTTAACTTTACTAGAGATTAGTTTATGCTGAACAGTTGACATGGAAGTATCAACGACTAGCTATGGTAAGCCATGTGCTTACTATAAAGGATATGCATATATTGTAAAAAGAACTAATAAAAATGGAACTGTTATTTGGTGCTGTTCGAAACAACGATCTAAAAATAGTCGAGGAATGATTAAGACTAAAGGCTCCAACATACTTATTTCAATCGATCATCATTGTAAATCTCAAAATAATACTCATTTAAATGGACAAAATACTCTAACCAAGGTAAAAAAGCAAGACCAAGAAAAAAATAGTGTGGCTCAAGATAGTGCTTTGTTTGTTAAAGAGCATTTATTATCTCCTGAAAAAGACATGTTAGGACAGTCGTTAACGTCTAAGAAACCTCTAACACTATCAAAGACAACACAAACTATGCCAAAGGTTGTTGCATTGCAAGATGAACAAAAAGGATTAGATAGTAATAGTGATGATGATTATATTGATGATAATAATATTGATGATGATAACCATGATGATGATGATTATGATGATAATGATGATGATGATGATAATGGTTTACACCCAAAAAAATCATATGTTAAATTTGTTTACTGGAACAATCCCAGTAAGCTAATCCAGCGGTTTCAGTACTTGCATACCTGTAAACAGGCTGGTCATACTAAATATGAGGAAGAAATTTTGGATATAGAAAATGAGCTTCGTGATGCTAAAATTATAGTGTAATGAATCCATGTAACCGCTTAAACTATTTCTTAACAATACATGTAATATTTTCTACCACTTTGCTACCACTTTGCTACCACTTTT
Source organism: Meconema thalassinum (assembly GCA_946902985.2). NCBI lineage: Eukaryota > Metazoa > Arthropoda > Insecta > Orthoptera > Tettigoniidae > Meconema > Meconema thalassinum. Next base: position 1,853,012,549 of record OX336388.2, read on the forward strand.
CTAGTTTGGTACCACTTTTCTACCACTTTGCTACCACTTTTCTACTACTTTTCTGCCACTTTTCTACCACTTTTCTAGTTTGCTACCACTTTTCTACCACTTTGCTACCACTTTTCTACTACTTTTCTGCCACTTTTCTACCACTTTTCTACCACTATGTTACCAATTGTCTACCACTTTGCTACCACGTTTCTACCACTTTTCTATCACTTTAAACTGTACGAATTTAATATAAAAGCCAACGCTAAATAATTCAATTACCTGAACAGAGATAACCTTTGTAGTGTGCAAATCATACTAACAGGTTAGTTACTACTATGGAACTTACTACAACTAACCGAGGTAAACAACGTGTACTCTATAAAGGCTACTCTTATAACTATAGACGACAAAATGTAAAAGGAATAATATTCTGGCGATGCTCAAAACAGAGGTCAACAAGATGTCGAGGCAATATGAAAAGTAGAAATGGTGTGGTTTTAAGTGTGAGTGATCAGGCGATGTAGTGCTCCAGACAAAACACTAATGGTATTGACAAAAAATCATCAGAATGCTAAAAAGATAGTACAAGAGAAAGATGTTGCTACTCAAAATAGTGCATTGTTTGTTGAGCAACGTTTAACCCCTGTTGTAAAAGTTATGTTGTATCCATCTTCCACGCCTCAAGAGTCATCAATATCACAGACTATGCTAGAAGTAGTGTTATTGTTGTTTAAAGGGGCTGAACTACAAAGTCATCTGCCCTTGATATGCAAGTGGATCGAAAAGGACTAGATAGTAATAGACAAAAGAGAATTGTAGTTTGTATATAACTATTGTACAAGTACTTACATTAAATAAATAAAAATAGTGTATGGGTATTGTCTGTTTTTCTTAATTGCTATCCCTATGTCCCACTATTAATGCAATTGTTAACCATCAACAGTCTCTGACTATGTTCGCAAAGAGAGTGACCTTAAACAATACACTCTATTTATGGTTTGTGTACCGAGTACACAATAATAGAGTGTGGTCAAGCCATGTTGAGGCAATAGTTATATCAGGTAAGGGATTCGAACCCTTGCTTTCTTGTACAGAAAATTTGAACTTAAGTCAAACACCATAACCACTCGGTCAACCTGACTGTTACTAATTTAATTATTTTTGTGGACTTGAGTGTTTATAAAACTTTTTCCAGTATACATTGACTAAACCACTTGTTTGTTTTGAAATATAGATTTTGTTTTGTTTGACCATAACATTGCAGTTATGAGTCTTGTGAACTGGGTGTTTAATATAGGGTTAAAGGCATTTTAAAATAATTTTAGAAAAGCTCTTAGCTATCGTGTCATGGGTTTTAGTAATAATAATACTTTTATTACAGCTAAACAGCCATTAAATACATGTAAATACACTATGTTTGCGCACCTGCGCCTTGGGTAGCATAGTCTTTTATGGACTTTATTCTTTTGCTGCATTTTTCAATATGGTAGCGTTCACATGTGTGTCCGCATAGTTGACATACACATGTGTCATCCGGATCATGGTATGCTTTGTTTGTACAAATCAAATGGTGAAAACCATGAACTGCCAGGCGTGTGAACATGTGCCTCATCTCAAAGCTAGCAGATGTCCACGCCCGGTCAACCATGGCCCCCGTTCCATAAAATTCCAGTGGGATTTCTTCTCTCTTCCTTCTGAGAGTCGTTAATAGGTTTTCCGCACCTATTGTGCTAGGTAATACTAGAAGCGTTCTAAAGTCTTCAATTAGGAATGTTTCTCGCGCGAGGAGGTAGACTAGCCGAGATTTGGTCGTCTTGGAAACTCCAATAGCTTTTTTAATGTATAATGCTTTAACACTTTCAAGTGATGATAGATTCTTTTCAGTGAGGAAAGGCCATATGATTTCTATTCCGTATGTCAATATTGGCATTATTTTATTTTTAAATAATGCCATTGCTGTCTCGAGGTTGAGTGTTCTTATATATCTTATATCGTGCATCGCCCGAACCGCTTGTGTAATTTTTTCTGTCACATGTTTTGTAAAGCATTTTGCACTTGTTTGTAGAGTGATGCCTAGGTATTTGAATTCTTTTACTATATTTATTCTTTTTTCCTGTATGAAAATTTCTGTTCCGGTCGGTACCTTTCCTCCTTGTCGAAACACCATCATTTGTGTCTTAGATGTGTTGATGTCAAAATTATATTCAGTGCACCATTCCTCCATGTCTTTTAGAATGTTTTGTAGTTTTATGATGTTATGTGATCCGATCACAATGTCATCAGCGTACGCATATGATACAATATCTGTCTTTTGAGTTATTCTCATTATGTCTTCCGCTGCTAGGATGAAGAGCAAAGGGCTGATTGGGTCACCCTGTAGTACTCCATTCGTTTGAATTATCGGATCAGAGAGTGATATATTATCCGAGATTCTTATGTTGTTCCAATGCAGTACCGTATGTATAATTCTTGTCCATACATTATCTCTATCTAGAGCTTTTTCCAGCTTCAGTTTCACAAGATTGCGGTTTATGCGATCAAATGCTTTTGTGAAGTCTATAAATACTGCGTAAAATTTTTCTTTTCTTTCCATGACTTGCCAAATGTTATTTAATAATAGTTTTATTGCAGTAAGAGTTGACCTTCCTTTCCTGAATCCAAATTGTGTTTCTGGTAGTTGTACATCTATTTCTTCTGTGATTCTTTCTGTTATTAATTTAGTGAATATCTTGAACGGAATGTTCTCCAGTGCGATGCCTCTGTACATATTTGTATCATATGGGTCACCTTTGCCTTTATATAGAACTTTTATGGTAGACTGTCTCCATCTCTCTGGTATTGATGCCGTCTCGATGCATTTATTATATAATTTCGTCCATATTGGTAATAGAAGGTGTGCCGTGTCTTTTATGTATTCACCGAATATGTTGTCTGGTCCAGCAGCTTTGCTTTTCTTTATGCTTGCGATTATATTTTGAACTTCTTTTGTTGTTAGTGGAGTCCATTCCAATGTCGTTGTTTGGTCAGTTCCTTTTATGTTTTCCGGTATGTTTGTTATTCCTGCCCTGTTGAGTAGATCGTTAAAGTGTGTCGTCCATTCTTGCATATTGATATAGTGTGTCTGTGCCTGTTTCCTAGGGCGTAGTGCGATGTATGGGTCATTCTTGGCCTCTTCCACGATTCTTTTTCCTTCCGCTTCCCAGAATGTCCTTTTCTTTTCACGTATCAGTGTCTTGTAGTCACTTCTTTTCTTGTTATATTCTTGAAGGAAAAGAAGACTCTCGCAATTCGTCCTTAGCTGATGTAAGGCCGCCAATACGTCTTTTTTAGATAGGTAGCATTCCTGGTCGAACCATTGTTTTGCCTTTCGATCTTTCCTAGGGGTTGTGGCTTGTATTAGAAGTTCTTCAAGGGCTTGTACTGCTTCATCTAGTCTTGAATCTTCTGTTAGTGTTTCTATTTTCTTTATAAGGTCGGGTCTACTTTCTACTTTCCCACAGTCTATCTTCCTTGATAAGAGCTGTTTACTTTGCCTCTTTGTTGTACACCAGTCTCCCTGTATTACTATTTTCAAAGGAATATGCTTTCTTATAGGTGTATGATCTGCTGTCCATAGTGGAGCTATTTCTCCTTTTATGTGACCTCTTATAAGCGCAACGTCTATCGCACTTTTCCCATTATGGCATATATATGTAGGTATGTTGTGGTTATTCAGAAGGTGTAAGCCATCTTCCTGCATTTTTTCCATTACTAATGTTGTTTTATAGTTTTGTACATCCAGCCGACAATTTAAGTCTCCGGCTAGGATTAGAGGGATGTCGTGCCTACTGAATGATATTAGTTGCCCTACTTCATCTATTATCTCCATGGCCGTTGTATACGGTTGAAAGTAACAGGTAATAATGGTGATGTATTGTGTTTCAATTAGCAGAGAATGATCTAATTTAATTTCTGAGATTATTGGCGTCAACCATGGCTTTAATAGGATAGTAATTCCACCTGCAGGTCTTCCCCTTTCTCCTTGTTGTGCTTGAAGATGTGTACAGTAATATTCTGCGTGTTGCCAATGATCTGTGAGAAATGTTTCTGTTAATAATACTGCGTCGTATCCACTCAGGCAATCTTTGGGTGCTGAGCTTAGTGCGTTCTTCAAACCTTCAATGTTCCATAACATTATTTGTAAGTTGTCTTTTCTCACATATTCTCCATTTTTTGAGTTACTCATACACCACTTATTTGTTTTATTCTGGTTGTATCCTTGCATTCCTCCGAAAAAGCCGAAAACGTCTTACGGTGATGTTTTCTGGCCAAAAGTCTTCTTTATTTATTCTTTCCAGGTATTTAAAGGGAATTCCCACTTTGAAATACTTTGTATCAAATTTCGTTAAGAATTCTTCGCATATAATTTCTCCTATAATTTCCTTTTTGATGAGGAATTTCTTTATGGACTCGGGTGTGGTTTCCTGTTGCACTCTTCCTATAAATATCCAGGCCATCTTTTCTACTGCTTGTAGGTTTACGTCTTCCGTTCCTGTGCCTGTTATAGATGCTTGATGTCGTGGTAGTTGTCTTTGTTTCCTGCCTATGACTTCCGTCCATTTCTCTTCAGCTGTAATGTTCTTTGGTGTTTCTCGATTATGAACTTGTGAAGGGTTGCCAGTTATTGGTGGGAAACTAATTGTTTTTACATTGTTTTCCACATTATTTTCTGTGGGAGTCAATTCTGATTGAGTTCCTATTTGCCTATCGAAGCGATACGGAATTGATTGTTTTGATTTTTTATTTCCTAGATGGGATCCTATTTCAAGTTTATCTTTAATTTCAATTTCATCTCTTATCATTTTTTTGATATTACTAGTGATGTTCTCCATCATTGTCTGCATTTGATGTGCTATTGTTTCTGTAAGTTTGTCTTCTAGCGCTCGACCTATCTCTGCGCTTTGTTCGTTATACTTTCCTCCAGTACGTGTCTGTAGTGGTATGGTACTGCTTAAAACTCTTTGCTTATTACTATTTGGTTCATGTACACCGCTAGTAGAAGACGCTCCTTGCTGGTGTCTGTCTGTTTCTTCCACTGCGTCTATTCCTTTATATCCCACCAACTTCTGGCGCTGTCTATGACTATTGTTGGTGACATCCTGCCCTACCTCAGTGGGTTTCTTGTTCACTTTCTCTCTGATAGGCGACACTATCTGCTGGTTGTTATTTAAATTTTCTTCCTCTCCGTTAGATGTCGTCCTCTGGCAGCGCCGTTTGTCATTGCCACTCGTAGCTTCATTCTCTGCATCAGTAGATGTCGTTAGTCGTTCAATGATTTGACTATCTTCTCCCTTGTTTACATCTCTCTGGTTGTCAACCGTAACCTCATGTTGTGATCCTTCCTTTTCTGGATTTATTTCTAATACATTTGATTTCAACATTTTGCAGCAGTTTCTTATCTCACTTACCGCTTTCAGCATGCCATCCTTCATTTCCTTCTTCAAGTAGCCTCCTACTTCCGTGATATTCACTATGTATGTAAGAGCACTTTCCAATCTGCTTTCTATGATATCCGCCATTTTGTCAGAGACTCCTGTATTATTGTAATTATTGTTTTAGTAATGCATTAGTGTTCGTTGACTAACATTTACCGTTACACAACATTATTTTGGTGAGCTCTACATGTTGTTTGAGTCGTCAGTCTTTTGACTGGTTTGATGCTGATCTCCATGCCTCCCTGCCCCGAGCGAAACGTCTCATCTCTATATAGCTACCACACCCTACATTCAAGGCTATCTGTTTAACATATTATAACCTTGGATCTCCCCTACAAGCTCTTGGGTTCAATTCCTAGATTTAACACAAACTTTTAAAAGTGGTATGACAACTAAAACTAGTCTACTCAGTTTCGGGTGGTCCAAATAAGTAGAGAGGGTTTGATTCACACCTCAACCATAGAGCACCATGTTCTTTTTTTAAATAATGATAGCCATTTGTTCAATTTCACATTTCACACATTGCAATTTGTCAATTTTCCATTTGCATTTTTTTAAATGACAGTTTGATGTTTTTCAATTTCATGATATGGAAACATGGATTTTTCCATTTTCATATTTACACATTTGTCAATTTCCCATTTGCATATATTTTCTTAAATGTCCGTTTAAGGTTTTTAAATTTTGTCTATATGGAAACTTGGATTTTCCATTTTGCTGTTTACAAATTTTTTATATATTTATTTTGTGTATGTTGAAAAAAAATCGATATTTCCAAAACAAGATTTTTTATTTTTCATTTTATGATTTTGTAAATGATCTTAATGTGAGTGCTTGACCATGGATTTTCCATTTTGCTGTTTAAAAATTTTTTATATATTTATTTTGTGTATGTTGAAAAACGATATTTTCAAAACAAGATTTTTTATTTTTCATTTTATGATTTTGTAAATGATCTTAATGTGAGTGCTTGACCATGGCAATAATACAGTCTATCTATGTGTTAGCGAAACCATAGAGTCTTATTACTACTGCAAGTAAGAATGTTTTACAAAATAACGACTATCTACCACTGCATTTGAAAACCAAACAATTGAAGTTCAATCGCAATCGAATGAATGGTATATGAACGCAAACGGAACTTTGTTGAATCGACTCGTGCGCCGTAACTCATTTGTAGAAACTACTCGTTCGCTACCTATTGTAGGGGCGTGGTGGCGCAGCGGTAAAGCTGTATGCCTCTCACCAAGGCGGACCGGGTTCGATTCCCGGTCAATGCATGTGAGATTTTCGATGTGAAATGCCATGTCCTGTGGTTCGGATTCCACGTAAAACGGAGATCCCGTGGCTTATGATCGCGAGATTAACGGTCACGTTAAACTACAAGCTTCCTTCCTACCTATTGTAAAATAGATGTCTATTCCAAAATGGCCTTTGTTGAACCTGTGCGTCGCAAGTCTGGCCCACTAGTTACCAAGGCCTTTCAACATATTATTCAACACTCCAAACGTCAACCTCAGTTGCTACAAACCGACCAGGGGAAAGAATTTTTCAACAAGGATTTCTCCAGTTTTCTCAAATCTAAGGATATTCACCATTACACCACGTACAGCAATCTGAAAGCCAGTGTGGTCGAGCGGTTCAACCGAACTTTGAAAACCCATATGTGGAAAGCGTTTACCGCTCAGGGCACGTATCACTGGTTGGACATGTTACCAGAGCTAGTATCACGTTACAATGACACCAAACATAGAACGATTGGGACCAAGCCACGCCTCGTGACTAAAAATATTCAGCGATTGGATAAACTGTTTAACCCCATAAAAACAGCCGATCCTAAACGTCACCGACTGAACATTGGGGATTTTGTTCGTGTGAGCAAATTTAAGTCTGCCTTCAATAAGGGCTACACGCCACAGTGGGGGACTGAACTATTTCGAATTCGTCGATTCAACTTGGACACTCCAGTCACCTATTTACTCGAGGACCTCAACCGTCAACCCATAAAAGGTAGATTTTATCTCCATGAACTTCAGAAAACAGCATTTCCTCAGCATTATCTTGTGGAAAAAATGTTGAAACAAAAAGGAAATAAACTCTATGTCAAATGGTTAGGGTTTATCTCCACGTTTAATTCTTGGACCAATAAATTACATGTTGCGTGAACCTGTGGACTTTTTATTTATTCACACATGTTGTACACCACTAATAGCTCTGTGTGTACAGCGCTCCGCGCTTCGTGCATGTTCATACATGTTTGTCTTTCCCTTTCCACCTGTGTTCTCTCATACATTACCCCTCCCCCTCTCCCTCCCTCCACCTCCCACCACTGCTGTTTGCAGCTCTTGCCTATCTATTGGTTGTAACATCATTCCGACAAGTTGCATGATACTTTTTACTGATTCAGCTATTCCCACGCTTTGAACATTCTGTTATCGGTCACGTGGACAGCTAACGCCCAAAGTGAACACCTGTGGCGAATCAAATTTCACGTCAACTTGCATTTTGTCACGTACGAAGCAAGACAGGATGTAACTTGTTAACAGTTATCATGCACGTGGACAGCTAACGTCCCAAGCGAACACCTGTGGAAGATCAAATTTCACATGAACTTGCATTTTGTCACGTACGAAGCAAGACAGGATGTCACTTGTTTAGCGTGCATGTGGTTTCACACATGTGTTCACATGTCTTTCGCATTCCCCTGCCACCACGATGGTCAGATTATTTCACTTTGAAGCGTCATGGTCATTTTCCATTGCACCTGTTGTCAAGTCAGATCAACGCCATCCAATAAGTTCAAATGACATTCACCTCCTGCTCCTCGGCAAGTTTGTTTTCTGTACTCGCTTCGACCAACATAGAACCAAGTTCTCATCACCGTTTACACGTTAAAGGTAAAAGGTGTGAAAAAACGTACCCTCGCTCTGTCATACACCGACCCGTCGAAATATCGATTGATCTATTGAACACAGCCACCTTGGTCAGCGACAGGTTCGTTGAAACACACACACACCCAGCCGTATTGTCTCTCTCAACCACCACGCTTCATGGACATTATAAACAGGTAACGGTAAAGAATTTTTTTTTCAACATGTATGGCGTTAGGCCCTTTGTGATTTTTTTTGTGAAAAATATCTACCACATTTGAAAGGGGGCGTTACCCCGAGTCCTAGGACACCTCGTACATGTCTCTAGCGTTATTGGTTCGTGACATATCGGCAAAAATCACAAAAAACACATGTTTACCCCAAAATCGCGTTTCCCAAATTTTAAATTGCAACGAGTCGTCCATAGCAAAGAGGACGTCACCCCAAGTCCTTGGACCCGTCGTACATGCCTCTAGCGTTATTGGTTCGTGAGATATCGGCAAAATCACAAAAAACACGTGTTTACCCCAAAATCGAGTTTCCAATTTTATTAAAAATTATAACGAGTGGTCTATAGCAAAGAGGACGTCAGCCCGAGTCTTTGGACCTGTCGAACACACCTCTAGCATGATTGGTTCGCGAGATATTAAAAGCACATGACCTTTTAGTTTTGGTCGTTTAATTAAATAAAGAGCCTATAGGAAAGTAGGGGGCATCACTATGAGTGCTAGGACATCCTGTATGTTCAAATCCCTTGATTGGTTAGCGAGATATCAGGTTCGGGGCAAATACGAGGAGGGTTAAATAAGTTAGTAGACAGCTCCCCCCCCTCATCCCACTACTACAGGTTTTCATCCTAGAGACTTGACATTTATTTGGGGGGTAGAGGGGGTGGGGATCATTAATTTACATGAAACACACTTTTTTGTAAACTTCCTAGTTTCCAAAATATAGGATTTTCAAAATTCGAGTGTTTTCAAAAAAGCATAAAAAGTAAAAAAAAGTCATTATAAAAAATAAAGGTCATAAAGACCATTCGTTTGAGCCATGGCATAACGTTCTATCATGTTTAGTGTTCAAGCTATCGCCTACTTTCGAAAACGAAAAAAATAAAAAATAAATCAAAAATATAACGAGTGGTCCATAGCAAAGAGGACGTCAGCCCGAGTCCAATGACACCTCATTTGTCAAAATCGGACCATGCGTTCGAGAGATATTTAACATGGCTGAGGCTTAGTAGTGGGTCAAGGAGGGTTCTGGAGTGCGTTGGAATCGGCCTTACCCCCCTACTACTGTGTCCTTCAATGAAAACATTACGGTATACACTAAAAGCCGCCACCTTCCATCAACACCAGGGTATGTAACGTATTAAGTAAATACTATTCATCGGAAATATAAATCCAATCTTCAACGTAACAGAAAGACAAGCCTGACGCGATGCCAACTACTAGGCTACTGGTACATGATAATTTATTGTTTTCTGAAAGTGCAAAAAATAAAATATTTAGGCAGACATTTTCAGTCTGAGATAGGCCTAATTGTTAGTTGGAAACACAATTCACTGCTTAAATTAATTAAGTGAAAATCACCACTCAGAAAAGTTGTAGGAGAAAATTTATTGCTGTTAGTGAATCAGCTGTAAGGTTATGTAGGTTTTCGTTTATAATACTTATAGTACAAACCATATTTAATTACAACTACACTCCCCACATGAACCAAAAATCCCTTTATGTGACATATATGTCCTAAATACCTCTCTATATGAGGTAGGCTATACTGTATCAACTAAATGATGTTATAAATAAATATTTATAATTTGTAGTACCCGCCGTGCAATTCTTGCCTCAGGAATGAGGTCGACTTTATTCATACTATCTCGCAAAATTCTCGTACTTTATCCACAAAATTTCACTTCTATTTTGTAGCTTCAACATTGTAGATGATCTTCACAGGAGACGTTTGCCTTATTTCACGTATATTACACCTTTTAATCAAAAAAATTCAATACACTGCGCAGCGTTAATGCAGCTTCCTATGTACAAAAAAACCTAACAACCAGTTGTTTGGGTCCAATGTGCCTGCGCCCATACGGTTGCTAGGCGCGTCACTTCGGCAGCGTATACTAGACGAAATTCCTGGCAGAGGCAGCAAATTCTTCACTCGTACGATCCCTCTCTGTATAACGGCATGTAATGACGTCACCACTGCTTTAGGTTACCATGGCAACGAGACGAAGTTGCTGATATTTCAAGTTACTTCGTCATCTGCAGGTTTCTTTCCACGCTACGACGTTAGTACCATCTAGCGACAGCGTGTATGACACTAAGGCCGCATACAGGGCAAGGGCAATCTGTGGTCATGCAGTGCCATCTAACAATGGAGTGTAGAAATAGTACACTACATTAAACGGTGGCTACGTTTTTATTTAAATAAGATAACGTAATATTTATTTTAAGAGATGACTGGTGTAGAGGCTCTTCACTCTCTTCACCTCAATAGCCGCTACTGCTGTGTAGTACCGTACCAAATCAATATTATAAGTATTACAGTCTCGTTCACAAACAAAAGAATCGCTACTCGTCTACCGCATCGTAGACAACCATCAACGAACAAGCTCTAACTCGTCTACCGCATCGTAGACAGCCATCAACGAACAAGCTCTAAAGTCGTAGGCCTACACGAAGCATCTAAGTCTCAAGCAATTAGATTCGCTGTTCCCTAATGTACCGTACTCTTTGAAAACGGTCGTTGACTGCGAGCGAGCAAGCCAACGGCTGTTGCTTGGACCAGGTACCAGTGCGTCAATGCGCTCGTTGCCCTGGATTATGAAGTTTCGAGGGATAAAAAAAAATGCGTTAGAAATAATTTATATTAATGTTTTTTTGTTTTCTATTGATTAGTTCCGCCGAGGCCAGCTGTCGACCAGTGTCGACGAGTGTCACGTATTATTTTTCGCCACTGCGATACCTGCGAACAATCGTCGGCAAGACGTGGTCACGCCAACTCCGTGAAATTTTTCGCGTGAGGCCCCCGGAAGCGGTTCACTGAACTGACAAATTACAACGGTCAACACTTCCAACAAGTTATTTCTGCCCACTCTAAACTTGGCCAGGAGTTTCCAGATGTTGCAACTTACAGAGGCTGAACTTGCAATATGTCCTACCTCAAACTTATAAATGATGTAAGCAGACTTGAATCCTTGCTTATTTACAACAATGTTGTCATAATGACAACTATTTAATTAATTCCTATAAACTAATGAAGATGATGATGAACAGACTATTCAAATGATATATGACACATAATTATATAGGCCTACATGACTTCACTCCAAGTCTCCAAATTAAGAGTTCGGTTCTTAATGTGGCCCCGTACAGTCACAGTTGTAAAATATCTCCTGTAACATATTTGTTAATAAATTGCAAGGCAAACGTAATAAAATCTCAGCTACAGGTCAACCAGTAGAGGTTTGGTTTGCACTGCCACATAGCAATGTTAAACTGAACATCGAGAATGCATGCTTCAAGTAAGGTTGGTTGGTTGGTTCTTAAGTTTAGGGGCTGCGACAACGCGGTCATGTAGCCCCGTGTACTTTGGGTGTGTGTAGAATCTGTCTGATAACCGGTGTTAATTGTGATGACTGTATTAGTGTGTGTATCTGTTTTTTAATTTTAAGTACTGCAACTTATAATTTTTCAAATAGTTCCTACTTTTGCCGCCAAGCGCCACCGTCAACGACTACTAGGTCTAATTCAGAACTTAGCTACTAGACGCCACCGCAGTTGGCGCTTGGCAACGAACGTAGAAACCTAAGAGCGTTGTTTACATTCTTAACCTATCCAATTTAGCTTCACACAGGTGCAATTAGTGGAAGGATCTTTAACATGCCATAAATCTATGTCATGGGACCGCCGGCTTTACTTCCCCTCCGAAGGAAGGCATACTGAGGGATTTTTAACGCTCTTAAAAAATCCGACGGCTTCGGCCGGGTTTGAACCCGCTATCTTGGGCATAGAAGCTCAGCATGCTACCGACTACGCCACCGAAGCCGCTGCTTCAAGTAAGATGTTGCCCAATTGATTTTGTGTGCACCTTCTGTGTTGTGTTTTCTCTGACATGTAATAGTTGATCGATAATTGTGATAAGAAACAAAGCCACAATTGTATAAAAATAATTTCATATACAACAATTGGCTAAGAAGTGATTGCCAAGGCTTTGAGGTTAACAAATTTGAAGTATGATGACAACAGTCCAGTCTACATATCAGCACGCTTGAATACAATGGATGCTAATGCATAGCATCATGTTTGGGAATATTATTTACCTTTCTCCTTGGTATGTTGAGAGGAAGTAAGTGTTGCGAAATGACAAATGTTTTTATTTTTCCAAAGTGAGCATTCGCGAAAAAGATTCAACTAGGTCATCATATTTTAAATACGGTACCTCAGTTCCAAATTTTCAGCCATGGAGAAACAAAATAGATTATCGTACACTTGCAATCGATAACTTATGCTTAAACTGTGGTAACGGAAATCACGTATCTAGTGAATGTCGGGCTGACAGGAGAAGACTCAGGGCCCACTCATGCAACAAAGAACGACATGTTGCCAAAGACTGTATCACAACTGTTTCAAGGAAGCAATCTGAAATTAAACACGTACCGGTATATCATACTTCTGACAATTATTTGGAAGGAAATGACTCGATTTTGATTATCCATATGATGTCAATTGTCAACAAAATAGAGCCTATGCCATGCAAGACTGGTGTTGTTGATTTGTTAGGCCCAGGCCAAGATGGCGTCACAGTGAAAGTGTAGTGCAGCAGCTAGTGTAAATATTTGATAAAAGTGGTAAAATATTATAACCGAGGTATAAAAGCTATAAAGTTACGGTACTTTCCATAGGTCAAGTGAAATACGGAATATTGATAGTATTTAGAAACTCTTAACGATAATTTAATAAACTTAAACTAAGTTGTGGGAACGTGTATGGCATCTAAAGATTAGGTGACTTCTTCAATCACTGTTTGAACCAAGTAGAGCAGTGGTTCTATTCCGAGATTTCACCTGATTGGAAGATATACGTATTTCACATTTTTTCTTTATCAGTAGGTAGGCCTAATTAGATTAATTCATTTAGGTTGTAATACAATAAATTTAGTGTAATTTTGGTGTAAACATCAAGACTACCGGTAACTTAGATCTCTAGTATGGCATCAGCAAACAGTGTTAGTGTCTCGTCAGGCAGTGTAACTCATCCAGCAAAATAAAATTAAAAATGCAAATAAAATCATCACAAGATCTCAGATAAAATTAAATGAGGAGAAAATTGAAACAGATTGTCGTAATGTACCGGTACCGTCATGCGAATATCATAACCTGAGAAACGAACTGTCCTCAAAAGATGAAATTATAAAGCTGCTAAAGGAAGATATTGCTAAGTTAATGGAAGGGTTGAATACATTAAAAGGAAACAGAGAAGAAACAAGGGAACTTGGCCGACAGTGGTTGCTGGTATGTTCTGGATTTGATATTTTATTAAACTATTTCAGTCTGCTTTTTTAGTTTATAGTACCGGTATTTTAGGTTTCACTTCACTCAATGATTCACTCACCATTTTCACTTTCAAGGCAGAGCAGTGTACTACTCTTTTATTTTTCTTGAAAACAAAACAACATTGATAATAAGTACCAACATAACAGAAAAATAATTGGTTATAACCCTTGCAAACCTAACACATGTTTTAACATGGTAGTGAAAGATCAAATAAGTCTAGGCTTAAAAATGGAGTAACAGAAATTCCTGTCTCAAATTCATTTGGAGTTTTCATCGAAGAAAATTATGACTTTCTTCAAGAAGAAGAGAAGAATGTGATAAAGAGAAAATCCAGGAAGATGGGGATATTTGCTGATAGTCACTGGCGATATATAGGAGCAAACGTTCTGGAGAGAAGCCGAAACATGGAGGACACTTCGACAGTGAAACCGGGCGCTCCAACTGCAGCGGTCACGGATGGGATGGTAGGAAATCGTGCGTCCCTAACATCAAGGGATTTTGCAATTATCATCGCTGGAGCAAACGACGTCTACAGGAACGAGAGTAAAAAGGTAATCAAAGTTTTTAAGTGTACATTGCCATCCATGAATAACAGTAATGTAATTGTTGTAAACATTCCGCTGAGATATGACTTAAATCCCAAATCATGTGTAATTGTAGAAATATAGGCTACAAATGGAAAAATTACTAAAATTTGTAAGAGTTTTCCAAATGTCCAAATTATAGATATAAGTAAATTAGACAGAAAATTCCACACTCGGCATGGCCTTCAATTAAATAGGTTAGGAAAAGACTGCCGGTATCTTAGTGATGAAATCTGAAAAATTGTAAATGCAAATGGTAAGAATAGTGGAATCAGGGAAACTGGTAAAAGAAGCCAAACCTGAGGTTCGGCATTCAGATGAGTATCTTTTGATGTCAAATTTAACTGAGTGTAACAATGGTATTTCGGATTTGTCTAGCAACAATAATAATAATGTAAGTAAATCACCAACACAAGCTTGCAAAAGTAACAAATTTGAAATTTACCACCAGGATGTTCAGTCTCTCTATAATATTGATTACATGAATCTAACGCTTAAAAATGAACTTAAGGACATCACAGCACTATAATATTTCAGAACAATGGCTGAAAGAGGATTAACTCGAACTAATTCAATTCCCAGGGTTTATACTAGCAAGTAAATACTCTAGATCTATTATTATCCATGGTGGTACTTGTATCTTCTTAAGAAATAATCTAGATCATGAATCGTTAACAGCTTATGATTATCTTATTATGGAACAGGATTTTGAATTCTCCGCCGTAAAAAAAACTGCAGGTTAAGTTAATAATTGTATGCGTATACCGTTCTCCGTCAGAAAGTTTTCCTTTATTTATAGATAAATTAGAATTGTTAATCAATAACATGAGCAAAGCTAAATTCGATATAATAATTTGTGGGGATGCAAATGTGGATTTCTTAAAATGTGATATAAATTGTGAATTATTAACACAGTTACTAATTTCATATGGACTGAAACCTACAATACATACCTCGACAAGAATTACAACATTTAGTAAAACCACTCTTGATCATTTTTTAAATAAATAATGATAAATATTACCATTCAATAGAAGTCTATTGCCCGGGTTTTAATGACCACCATTGACAAATACTGAGCGTTGAAGTACCCGAAAAAAATCAATAATGATGATAATGGAATAAAATCAAAGGGCAGGTCATTCACTGAAACAAATGTTACATATTTCAATGACTTATTAAATAAGGAAACATGGTCAGAAGTTTATAAAGTACAAAAAGTAAATGATACATTTAATGCATTTAACAGTACCCTAAAACAATATTTTGAAACAGCATTCCCCTTTAAACAAATAGCTACTCAAAATAACAAAACTAGCAATTGGATAACAGCAGGGATTATAAATTCATGTCAAAGAAATTTCTATACAAAATATATAAACAATACCTAACAACACCTGAATTAAATTTATACTACAAAAATATACTAGCATATTAAGTAGGCTAATAAGACTAGCAAAGAAAATGCATAATGATAATTTTATTTCCCAATCATCTAATAAAAACACGGCTATGTGGACCGTGATAAGGAAAGAAACTGGAAAATCTGCTAAAATACAAAGGAACATTACACTGACCTGCAATAATAAAGAGATTAATAATCCCGAGGAAATAGCAAACACTTTTAATGACTATTATCTGGAAATTCCACAAAAAATATTAAATAAATCACAGTGTTAAATTCTAATAATAAAATAAATATATGCAGTGATTCGTTATTTATAAATCATGTCACAAGTGATGAGGTAAGAATAGTAAGTTATAAAAGAGCTAAAACATGAATTCTGTGCTGGCATTGATGGCATCCCTGATGCAATTTTAACGATATGTGCAGAAATATAATACATCCACTAACGCACTTAATAAACAGTTCAATTCTCTCAGGAACTTACCCGGATATTTTGAAGTTATCAAAAGTAATTCTAGTGCACAAAAAAGGTTCAAAAGATGAATTAGATAACTATCGTCCTATTACCTTACCAACTGGTATTGCAAAAATTGTTGAAGAAATCATGTTTAAGAGACTGATAAGTTTTAAAGTAAAAATAAAATACTATCAAACTCACAACAAGGATTCAGATCGGAAAGATCTACACAGACGGCAATTTATGAATGTAGTAATAGTATACTGAAAATAATTGACAATAAGGAACATGTAACTGGCCTTATTCTTGGATCTATCGAAAGCGTTTGATGTTGTTGATCCTAAAATCCTCATTGCAAAACTAAATCAATATGGTATTAGAGGTCTAGCTAATCAGTGGACAGTCTTACTTAACAAGGCGTAAACAAATAGGAAGCTTGAGACACAAGGATGATGGAACCAGATTACTTAATGAAACATTGTCCAATGAGGGTATTATTAAATTTGGAGTACCCCAGGGATCGGTTTTGGGCCCTCTACACTTTCTTCAATATACAAATGAAATAACACAGAAAGTTCATTCACATAAGGAAATTTTGTTTGCGGATGATACAACACGCGTAATAAAAGGTGAAACTAAACAGGTCTTGCAGCAGTCTGCTGACTCTGTTACAGAGGAGTTAACCAAATGGTCACAAGATAATCGCTGCATAATAAACTATAAATTAAACAGTATCTCTAAATGTCCACAATATATATAATAGGAATCCTGCGACGTCCAATATAACATTAAATGGTCATCAAATAGAAAATAAATCTGAAACAAAGTTTTTAGGACTATGGATACAACATGACTTGAAATGGAATAAACATATACAATATCTGAATACTAAACTGAACTCGATGTGCTTTGAACTACGCATTTTGAAAACTTGCACAAGCATGCACACATTAAGAAATGCATATTTTGCTTATTTCCATTCATACTTAAGATATGGGGTCATATTTTGGTGAATGTCACCAGATGTACTAAGCACGCTTAGGTTACAAAGGAGGGCGATTAGAATTATAGCAAATGTAAACACTAGAGAATCATGTAGACCTCTGTTTAAAGATTTAAACATCCTCCCACTGCCCTGCATTCGTATCTTTGAAAGTATTACGCTTTTTAAAAATAATTTAATGAATAAAGACGTTTCTCTTAAAACAAACAATGATGTGTACAGGCATAATTCAAGACAAAATCAAAACATTCATATTTCACACACATACACACACACAAACACGCATATATCAAAAATGAACTTTTCACACAGGAGTTAAATTATACAATAAACTTCCCCAGTATATAAAATTGGCCCCAAAAATTAAAACCTCTGAAAGAATGTTGAAAGTCTATCTGAAGTGCCATTGTTTTTATTCTGTAGTTGAGTATCTTAGCGTATTGGAGCGATGAAATCTATAATTATATTTTACTTTTCTATTTTCATTGTAATACATAGCTGTAAGTGGTTGTATTTATAGAATTAAGTTTTCATATTGTGATAATAGAGTTATGTGTCCAATAAGTTTGTATCTCTTAAGATCTATTAATATAACTAGCAGTAGTGCCCGGCTTCGCCCGGTGGATTTATTTGTTTTATGGATGATAATGGATACTACTACAGAACTGACACATGATACTTAAACTACCGTTTTTTTAATATAACTTTTTGTGGTGGTGGTGGTGGTTGTAGTGAGGGTGATAAGCAGTACAGTATAATGGACGTAACATTTAGGTCATTTTCCTCTAATGATTATAATGATAATAATGAATAGGGAAACAGCTATTTTCTAACTACAGCACTGAGACAAGTAATTTACAAACAAATTTCTAAAAATGATTAGAAAGAGAAGAAAGTGAAATAAAAGACACTGCCTAAGGCCTATATCTCATTGTCTGTTAGAAATGTATAGACCAATAGTGTCGTCTTTTGTCGCATAATGCCGTAGGAAAACAATCAGAACACTTCGGAAAACTTCGGCTGTCCCGAGCTCCTGAGGTAGCAATAGTATCATTTATGACCACATAGCTTCAAAGATAAGTTTCGGAATAAATTAAGGTAAATTTGAAAGCACCAACGCTTATTGCAGCTGATAACCTCAATGTATTGCACCAACACCATTGCACTTATACTGATGCATAATGTGTTCATGATGATAACTGTTTTAAGGGGCAAAATAAATCTTTTTGCACTAATTACTCCCCGTGACTGCAATTTATAAGCAGCGCAAGATTTAACTATTTTCGCAATTCTGCACCAGAACACTGGTAGGGGCGACGTGATGCAGCCCACATTGCCAGTCAACAATAGACTTATTAAAATACTCTTACAGTTACACTGCTACGGATATGAATGATTCTAGGGCCTTAATACATGGTTTTCAAGTTCAGTTTGTTTGTTATTCTAAATGTAGGGAATGGAGAGCGTTGTCCAAAATATCAAGTGGACAGTGTTACCAGCAGGGTTTCAAAGTGTATGTATAATTTGGTGCAATTAGGTGGAACGGTGTGGATTTGTTACAAAGGGCCTAAATGCAGGGAATGGAGTGGTCTGTCCGAAATTTAAAGTGGACAGTGTCACCCGAAGGGTTCCAAAGGGTAAGTGTACAAAATGTGGTTCAGATCGGTGAAACGGTGTAGATTTGTGCCAATGGACCTAAATGCAGGGAATGGAGTGATCTAACCGAAATTTCAATCATACAGTGTTACTCGTCGAGTTCCAAAGTATAAGTATGTGAAATTTGGTTCAGATCGGTGAAACGGTGTAGATTTGTGCCAAAGGGCCTAAATGCAGGGAATGGAGTGGTCTGTCCGAAATTTCATGCTGACAGTGTTACTCACAGGGTTCCAAAGGGTTGTATACAAATTTTGGTCCAGATCGGTGAAATGGTGTAGATTTGTGACAAAGGGCCTAAATACAGGGAATGGAATGGTCTGTCTGAAATTCCATGCAGACAGTGTTCCTCGTAGGGTTCCAAAGGGTAAGTATACACATTTTGGTTCAGATAGGTGAAACGGTGTAGATTTGTGCCAAAGGGCATAAATGCAGGGAATGGGGTGGTCTGTCCGAAATTTCATGAAAACAGTGTTACTCGCAGGGTTCCAAAGGCTAAGTATACACATTTTGGTTCAGATCGGTGAAAAGGTGTAGATTTGTGCCAAAGGGCCTAAATGCAGGGAATGGAGTGGTCTGTCCGAAATTTAACATAGCCTAAACTATTCCTCTTGCATCTGGCTATCATATAAAAAATTTTTTTTTTCGAATCCGACTGGTAGTTCCAGAGATTAGCGCGTTTAAACACAAAAACACACAAACAAACACACAAACTGTTCAGCTTTATTATATTAGTATAGATAATGTTATAAATAGGTATTGTATTTGTATTATACTGTATATATAAGTTCTTTTATTTTATAGATGTAATTTCTGACGTGTCCTGTATAAAAATGTACTGTATACATGTAATTGATCAAATGGATAAATACAAATCTAATCTAAGTACATCATTAATATCTCTTTCACTGGTAGGTCACAGTAAATTGAAGTCAAATGTGATGCAATATGGTCAATCATCTCAGAAGATAAATTTGTTGCCTTGAATCTCGATACCAATTCGAAGTCATCCAACATCAATTTGCGTGTATTTTTCAAAACTGTTCTATGTAGGGGTAGAGCTGATGTCATTGTAAGTTACAAACATTTAAGGCCATTGTCACAGAATTGTATATACCGTACTCGTAGTTCCACCTAGACATGCCTCCTGTGATTGGATCAGAGGGCTTGGTCTCGAGTTAAAAGAGATATTGGAATAACTGTGTACCGAAGGATCCAGGTTATTTTTCCCCGAATGAGTGTAATAACACATCATCAAATTTCAAAGATTTTGAAAAATTGATCCGCTTTAGTGAAGTGTATCACTGACAAGCCTAATGGTATACAGGGGCAAAACGCTGGCAATAATGAATTGAGCTACCCAGATCAACATTTCAAAATCTTTGAAATTTGATGAGTATTAAAAGAGACGTTGATACGGTATGTCAGTTCTTTTAGTCTCTGAATCAGTTTCAGACTCTGTACTTAGAGCAGAGGATGCCATGTAAATTCCCAGCAGTATTTCAAAAACAGATTAGAAGTGTGCACATACGAGGCACGTGCAGAAAGTAAGTTCCGTTTGGTAATAAAATTAAATTGTGTACAGATACAGAAAAATATTTATTGCACGACATTTTACACCTCTTAAACTACTTTTCCACATAACTGCCGAACTTTTGCAGGCATTTGTCATAGCGTGGCACAAGTTTTTGGATACCTTCTTCATAGAAGTTTGCCGCCTGTGTCTTCAACCAGTTGGAAACATCTTCTTTCAGCTCGTCGTCATTGTTGAAGTGTTGACCGCCAAGGAAAGACTTGAGATGTGTGAACAGATGAAAGTCGCTAGGAGCGAGGTCTGGGCTGTACGGAGGGTGGTCAAACACGTCCCAGCCAAATCCCTGTAGGAGGTTTTTCGTCATATTTGCAGTGTGTGGTCGTGCGTTGTCGTGAAGAAAAACAACACCTTTTGACAGCAACCTTCGGCGCTTATTCTGTATTGCGCGGCGCAATTTCCTAAGTGTCTCGCAGTAAGCATCTGCGTTGATTGTTTGACCACGCGGTAAAAATCAATGAGTAAGATGCCTTTCCAGTCCCAGAACACTGTGCACATCATTTTCCGAGGTGTCAAGATTTGTTTCGGCTTAACCTCTGCTGGGGATGAAGTGTGCCTCCATTCCATTGATTACCACTTGCTTTCAGGGGTGTCGTAAGAAACCCAAGTTTCATCTCCTGTGACTATCTGTGTCAGAAATTCTTCGCCGCCTTCATTGTAACGGGTCAAAACCTGAAGTGCACTACCCATGCGTTTTGTTTTGTGTTACTCCGTAAGAATCTTTGGTACCCAACGTCGGCAAAGTTTACGAAAGTTCAGTTTTTCGGTAACGATATCATGAATTAGTGATCGTGAGATTTGGGGAAATTCCATAGCGAGAGCACTAATTGTAAACCTGCGGTTTTCCCGGATCTTGTCATCAATCGCGTGAACCAGTTCTTCTGTAACCAAAGATGGACGCCCACTTCGTTCTTCATCGTGCACTTCACTACGTCCTTCATTGAACTGTCGGACCCATCTTCTCACCATTGAATCACTCATCGCATTTTGTCCATACACTTCGCCAATTTGCCGATAAATTTCAATTGGTTTCACTTTCCTAGCATTCAGAAAACGAATCACAGATCTGATTTCACAAGCGGCGGGATTTTCAATCAACACCAACATTGTACGCGTAAACATGCACAACAACGCGTACGTGGCTGACAGCGCTCTCCAAATGGCGCACGTTTCTTCTCCTTGATACAGAGCGTCTACCGCGCATATGCGGAACTGCGCTGCAGCGGAACATACAACTAGTTGAAGACACAGGCGGCACACGTCTATGAAGAAGGTATACAAAAACTCGTGCCACGCTACGCCAAATGCCTGCAACATTTCGGCAGTTATGTGGAAAAGTAGTTTAAGGGTTGTAGAATTTTGTGCATTAAATAATTTTTCTGTATCTGTACACAATTTAATGTTATTACCAAACGGAACTTACTTTCTGGACGTACTTCGTATTTTAAACATTTTGACGTTTCGGGAAAACGCAAACCTAGTTTTCACAAGAGAACGAGTTAGGCCACTTCCAGTTACCGTACTGAATGAACTGACAAACATACTGTAATGTCTCTTACGTCATAGCATGGATATGCTTTCTTTAAGTTGCATATGGTACTCACTTCCAAGGAAGACATCTCCGAACTGCGGCTGAGGACATTTTACCATCTTGGCCCACAGCGAGCGAGGCTTGGGTTTGACATGTGCGGTGAAGCAAGCAGTGTCAGGGTGCTGGTAGTCCCAAAGAGCTTGCCACATCTTCAGACCATTCTCCAAGCGAAAGTTCTGGAAGTCTGACTCCTTCAAATGGTGGCATATTGGTGCAAATTGATAGATGAACAACTGAAAGATAACACGAGTACTTTCTATCAAGACTTGAAAAGAGGTAGGGACTTTTCATGAATGGTAATTAATAATATCAATACAGAGTATTCTTTAGGACTTGAAATAAGGCACCATCTCGGCATTTTCCTGTGTAGCCTACGTTTGGAAGTAATAGAACTAGTACTGGGAAGAGAAATTCGAGTAAATTATTATTATTGTTATTCTTATTATAATTATTATCATAATAATTTATTCATTTATTCATCTGTAAATTGGCATCGTAAATTGGAATAACAACAAGGAGGAAGAGATAATGAACCGTATAAAATCTGCAGAGAGGTGCATGTTTGTAATGAATCAACTATTCAGCAGTAAACTGTTATCAAGGACATCAAAACTCCGTGTTTATAAGACAATTTTGCACTACCAGTATTAATGTTTGGGGCAGAGACATGGGCACTGAGCAAGAAGATGGAGAGGATAATATTGACCTTTGAAAACAAAGTGTTAAGAAAAATCTTCAGGTTGATATTAGAGCAGGGAAACTTCAGAAGAAGAAAATAAACCAAAATTCACGCACTGTATAACGAACCAGATGTGATAGCAGTAATAAGAAGCAGAAGAACAGAATGGCTGGGACATGTACTGAGAAAGGAAGAAGGGATGGTGAAAAGAGTGCTAGAAGGAAAACCACAAGGAGAAAGACCCCTCGGTAGACCAAAGTTGAGATGGCAGGATGGAGTCAGGCAAGACCTGGAGGCCCTGGGAGCCAACGAGAATATGGCCGTAGACAGAAAGCAATGGAAGAGGCTAAAGAGTGAGGCAATGACCCGACTTCGGTTCGTGTGGCCAACTAAGTAAGTAAGTAATTAGGGCACAACATCCAGTAGCAAAGGTCATTTCAATTGATCACCAGGCCGATTTCTCATTAAACAAAATCAAAATTGAAGGACGGACGAATTTCCAATTAGGTATCATCCTTATTAAAAATCTAAAATACCGTATTTTTAGCCTATTTTCATTTGTGAAAAAAAAAATGAATGCTTATGAGATCACCTTTTGTCCGTGTGTGTGTGTGTGTCCCCTAATAACTTCTAAACGGCCGAAGCGATTTCAATGAAACTCGGTAAGTTCATAGCACTGTTCCGGACGAACCCGACCGTGCCTTTCAAATTTTGTTACATCTCACCAATCCAACATGGCGGCTGTGCGAAATATTTCACCAGCATTCAATATCTCCGAAACTATTACCGATATCACCCTGGAATGTTTTACGGTGATAAGGAAAAATACTAGAAGTTCACCTATGTGACATTTGAAAACCTGGTGACTACAAAACGAACATGGCGGCCAAGTGAATTTGAAAATTTTAAATAGACCTTTCTCACGATTAAATGATCCAAACGCAATGAAACTTGGTACAGGAAATGTTTATACACATTGTAATGCATTGGTATCTAATTTAGTTCAATTGTTTACATAACCTCAAGATGGCGGCTGTGCAAATTTTAAAATTAAGTTTTAATTTCTTGTGTCGTAATCATGCGGTCGAAGTGAAAGTTTGAATAGTGAACCTAAGCAATAATTTACCTTTAATGGTACATGACTCTATGGCCTATACATATAACATTCAAACATGGCGACCATCCAAAATATTTAGACGGCTCTGAATATCTACGAATCTATTATAGCAATCAAACTGATTTTTTTATGTTCATAGGGGCTATGAACATAAGTTCACCTATAAGACTTTTAATAACCTGGTGATCACAAATCCAACATGGCGGCGACGCGAAGTATAAATATTCACATGGACGTTTCTCGCAATTTAACCATCCGAGTGCAGTGAAACTTGGTACAGTAAATCCTTATACAAATGTTAATCCACTGGCATCTAATTTATTCCCATTGTTTCCATAACCACAAGATGGCAGCTGTGCGAAATTTTAAAATTTGTTTTTACTTCTTCTGTACTAATCATGCGATTTAAGTTCGAATACTACACGTACAAAATAATCTTCATGTAACAGAACATAACTCTAAGACCTACATATATAAAAATCCAACATGGCGACCATCCGCAATATTTAGTCGGCTCTCAATATCTACGAATCTATTACAGCAATCAAACTGAAATGCTGAAATGATAGTGGCAATTAACATAAGTAGGTTATATGAAAATAGGCTGTATAGTTCTTCACGGAACTACTTGTTTTAAATAAAAGAAAACCTACCAAAATTCTATCTTTTGGAAGTCAAGAATTAAGATTGCAACCCGTGAGAAGTAATTCAACTATACAGTTAGTAGTATACGTTCAGTGCGGAACACATGCCAAGTGCGTCCACGCATCAAACGTGCTCAGGCTGGTAATTTTTTTTTGTCGTGTAGCCTCCTGAGAGGCTGAATGCAGGTCTTTCTAGTCGACGCCCGTGGGCGACCTGCGCGTCGGGATGAGAGTTGGAATGGATGAGGATGAATGAAACTGGGCAAGGATGTGGAAGGAAGCGGCCGTGGCCTGTCAGAAGGTACTGTCCCAGCATTTGCCTGGTGTTGAAAATGGGAAACCACGGAAAACCATTTCAAGGACAGCCGACGGTGGGGCTCGAACCCACGCGTCTACCGAGTCAGCAGAGAGCTTGGCCCCTTGACCTAACGCAGCGCTTTAGCCCGCGTAGCCACTACTGTCGGTAGGCTGGTAAGTGTGCCGTCCTTTATGAACGTGTTAAAATATATTTATATGGTGAAGAATATGCGAAAACAGGCAGCTGATATTTGATTCCTCCAGCCAGAAGAGTCAACTAAGTATTCCTCACTAAATTAGTTACTTCAAGGTATTTTAATAAATTAGAATCTAGGCCTGCGGTATATGAAAATTACATTTCAGTCTATCAATATGCAGACAAAAAAGTTTTGCATCACGACCAACATAACGAAAAATAAACACATATCATTCTTGAGGCTCCTTGTTTAACCCACAAAATGTATTTCTCTATATCTTTTGTAATTTTCTTTCCAGACATGAATGTATCCTTCATTATATTCCTGAGAATGCCATCCCCCAATATCCCCCATAAGTAAAGCCCTGTGCGGATGCGGATATCCGTGGATATCAGAAAAAGTTTTCGCCATGCGGATATAGTTGGCATGGCTTTGCGGATATCGGATAAGCTGCCGATAATGTTTAGAGTAAAATTGCGGATAGTTTTTAGAATACAATGTTCAACTGGACTTTTTTTAAAATAATTTTAGTTTTTGCGAAGATCTGCGTCTTTCATGTTTCTTGTTATTTCCCTATTTGCTTTCGCTTTGATTGTATGACTTGCCGTGATGTCAGCGGATTCGGATAACAAACGTGAGGATGCGGATAACATTTTGTTTATCCGCGCTGAGCTCTACGCTCTGAATCATGGCGAACAAGGATTATGCAAACATTTTTATGAGTATGTTAATAATCCTTCTCAATCTCTTGAAACATAAATGATACATGCATAAATTACACACTTCACTACAGAAAAGAATAGTTAGGGGATGACATGTTTGTTACAAACAACATCTTTAGACCCATTTTAGTTAATTTGCGTATCTGTTTAGTTTACTGTATGTACAAGAGAATAATGGTTATAATGGCATGACTCGTCAACATTATTTACATCAGTCCTGATCGGGAGTTATTTTTCTGGACTGTGGTGTTCTTAATCTCATGGGAGACTCAATAGTAACATTGGAAGGTTTAAAAAATATATCATTACTGCCTTAACATTTCAAACTCGATTAAGGTACTCAACAAATGTATCTCCTCCTGCTCCAACTGTAGGTTCCCCAAATGCTGTGAAAATGTATCAATTACAGTAAAGATTACTAAAAATATAATTGCAGTAAATTACAAGTCGATGTTATTCCTTACAAGTAGGAAATACTGACAAAGAAATCTTTACAAGTACCGGTACAGTAATTCTGTTACTTCTCTCTAATCTAAAGTAACGCAATATCTTACATACCGATATTGCTGGAATGGAGAATAAGTAGTAAAACGGTGAGGCATGGTAGATCCCCTTCTCAAAATCTGCATCAGCACATTCCTCAGCAGCGTCCAGCAGAATCCAGTGTAAGGTGTACAACAGCTTCGTCTCAGCTGCTCCCAAGTTCTGCAGATTGGTGTCCTTCCTGGAAATTGTGCAATTCCGCTGCTATAAAAACACTTTCTGTTTGAGACATATTGAACTAAAATTATCTAAGAACTACCAAATGAAGGAGCACAGCTTAGGAGCTGTATCACAATTAAGATCCAAAAGCTTGAAATATCTTACAGTGCAAATTGCCAGCTAATTTATAAACTGCACCAGTAGAATTATTATAACTGTACCTAATCACATTAAAAACATACTCTACACTTTACTTAGAAATTAATATATTTAGTTAAACAATGATAACTCATAGAACATGTTGTTAAAAAGGTCAACTAATATGAGAACCCAATTGACAATCATAGGTAATATTAGTCACAAATGGAAATGAGATCAAGAAATTAGTAAATACTACAGTATGTTATGTATTTTCCTATATTGTAAGAGGTCATGAACTCTGTAATCAGGTCTCTGAAGATATTAGCAGCTTTTAATGTGCGGGTGTTTTGTTGGTTGTTGAAGCTTCCACATGTGGACAAAGCACTGGTAACTGTTATATCGTGGGAGATACAAGATAAATAACATACACTTGTTAATATAAAGCAACGGTTTATTAAACACTAGTTGATACACAACGATACACAATATGAACTAACTTGAGCGGAACTGGCGCGGAACTAGGCGGATCTCACGTCTACAGTCTGCGGGTGCATATATACATAGTAGCTGGAAAGTTCCAGATTCGAATGTTCCAGATTGGAATGTTCTGGGCATAGTGACTAGAATGTTCATGTTAACTCAAGTAGCCTAAATACACAACACTGACTAGAATGTTCATGTAAACACAACACTTTCTAGAATGTTCATGTTAACTCAAATAAATACACAACAGTAACTAATAATGCAAGAAGCACTCAGTGCTCTACAAAACATTTAAAAGAAGAATGTCAGCCCATCTAGAATATTTTCTTAGAATCAACAAATAATTGTTTGATGATAATTAGGTTCAATCTCCATTTTCCAAATGTTCTACAGGTATGTCTTGCTAGGAATCTTCAATTCTGTAGGATTCTATTATCACACGCACTATGTTAGCTTTTGGTTCCAACTACAGCATTATCAAGATAGAGCAGTGGTCTGCCGTTTTGTGGAGAAAAGTAGCCTCTATTGGTACTGTCCACTACGGGAGTGGTTGGTAACCACTGATGAGTGTGTTCTTACCTGTTGTGCAATAGTGAGGCTGCACAGTGCACCACATGAGGAAAAGATGCTTGAATCAGCCGCCATCTTGGAATAGACCTGATTGCTTCTGTTAGACTTGGAGACAATCCAAACTGGATGTTCTGCACCAGCACTTTCTCAAAAGACTGAAACAGCAATGGCATTTCATTGATTCATTATACTCTGTAGGACTTTACGTCACTGGTTGGCAAGAAAATTAGTTTTAATCACCGGTAATTCAGTCATTAAGTTCGTAGACTGGCGTCTGAGTGTTGGCAGCCAGCATAATCCAGATGTTTTAAAAGATGCAGCACAACACGATGCTCCTTTACACAGATCAACATCGTCCCTCAAAATAACCACCATGGCTGCTGCTGCTGCGAGATCATCTACATATTGCAATATCTTCGATCTTGCATTCAGTTCGGATCATTTCTAGCCGAACACTATGTCCATCATCCTCCAGACTGTCTCTCTTCTGCGCAAAACTTTGTGCCACTTAAACACAGCACGGTAGCCCCAAAGCATCGTCACTGAATACTTGCTTGATCATCTGAAATGTTTAGCTACCGGTAGTGGATTTGCTTAATTTTTGGCAGAACATGACGCATACCTGTTGCTCAAGCTGTGGCATTCTTGAGTTCCACCACTCGTATTCAAGTACTCTAAACAGAAATCTTAGTCCCACTTATACTGTTTCCTGCTGGCGAGAGAATAACTGACACAGCTTTGCAACCTATCCACTGCAGTGCACTGCAGTGACACTATGCGTCCAGTCCACGAACTTATTGAATCGTCTATGTATTTTAATAATAAATATGAGGTTCAGAAATTTTAAATCCAAGTGAGATATTGGGGTCAGGAGGGCGCGTTCCAGGACAAATTATTGCATTTCTGACAAAATTCAGTTATTTCTCCAGCTTTATGGTATTATGCATAATCTCCCTCGATCTTAAATAAAATTTAGGCGACAACGAACATTGGTCGGCGATTCTGATTTATACACATTATTGTAGAGTGTAGTCTCTCTTAAGGTGGTCATACTTTGCAGCGTAAGAGTTGAAAATAAGACGTTCAAACCTGAATCCTAAAGTTTAGGCCTATGTGTGAACTGACTGCGCCCGATAGTAGCTCATTTGAGTGGTTATGTTTAAAACGAACTTAGTAGTTCATTTGTCAACTCTTGATATGATGGCTGAAGCTATGGAGTGACACGTGGTCAATAGCAAAAGCACTTGTGGTTTTGCATGAACGTGGCCTTTAAAGTAAACACAACAGTTCATGAGATATGTATTAATCATGTGCGATGTCTAGTCCGAAGAAAACTGTACGTCAGACGTTTTCTGTAAGGGATAATGTAATCAAAATGACACAACTAACAGCAATCAAGAAAAAAGTGGTAGGATGGCTGAAGACTGTGTACTTGTTGGTGAAAATGTAATCGATCATTCAGCTAATGCTCATACTGATTACTGTATAAGTGACATGTCTGAGAAAAAGGAAAAGGTACAGTGAATGTGGTATAAGAGCTATGGAGTAAATTCCTCACTACAATTTCTGTGTGAAACCATTCTTAAACACCTGCCTCTCTGTTCTTAGTGGTCACTCAGTCTCACCCCAATAGAAGAGATTACATTCAACACTGATCTTACTTAAGTATTATGTGTGTTGTTCACAGACAATAACCTAATATGATTAATTATTATTATATCTGATGTTTTAGCTTCAGATTGAATGCATGATCACTCTATTTCTTCACTTTCTCTCTTTGCGATGCATGCGAAAGGAGGGAGTTCAGACGATAGTTTGGTCAGAGTTGCTGTTAGAGATCATGTTAGAGATGCTGTGATGCAGTATTTAAGTGCAGTGGGAATTCAGGTTCTATCTTGGCCACCACGCCCTACTGATCTCAACCTCACTGAGGATGTTTGTGATATTGTGATGCAACAGTGCTTCTGTGAAATGAGAGTTCAGATGTTAATTTCAGCCCAGTTTTTTGATATCAACAGTAGGGGGGTAAGGGGGGTTTAAACCCACAGCCTACTTTCCTGGTGACGTCACATACTAACCCGCAATACATTCAGGGGCAAAGTCGATATCACTCGAACCCATGGTCCGATTTTGGCATGCGACATATCATTGGACTCGGGCTGACGCCCTCTTTCCAATGGACAACATATTTCAACCCCAAAAATAAAACCTACCCCTACTAGGGGATGAAATTGTATTTTTTTTTGTAAAAGTCACTTTACAAATGCAACAGACATGAGGGGCGATACCACTATGAACTTAAACGTTGTTGCTCGTATAGCGCATGCGGTTTGCTGGATGCCGCTATGAATCAACATTTTTGTTTTTTGTTTTTTACGCATGCGCACTTGGGATTTTTGTAAGAGGGCGAGCTCTTTGAAAAAATGATTTATAAGAAGGGATTTTGGTGGTGAGGAGAGAGCCAGATAGTCGCCTACTTTCCTACGAAGTTTGCATATATCTCTCGAACACAAGGTCGGATTTGGACGTGTGACGTGTCAAATCGCTTGTCTCGAAGCCCTATATATGTTATTAATAGGTTAAAGTTTTGAGAATGAGGGAAACAGGCATTTTGGGGGTAAAACCATGATTTTAGACTTTTCCCGATATCTCACGAATGCATGGTTGGATTTGGTCCTATGACGTGTCAAATGGCTTGTCTCGAAACCCTCTTTACTTTGGTAATAGGTTAAAGTTTTTGAGAATGAGGGAAACAGAATTATTTGGTGTAAAACTGTGATTTTAGACTTTCTGTTATATCTAACAAACCAATAACGCCATAGACGTATACGAGGGGTCGTAGGACTCAGGGTGACGCCTCCCCTTTCGAATATAGTATTTATGTTTTAAAAAAAATTGCGAAAGGGTCTAAAGACACTTTTGTTGAAAACATTTTTGTTATATAACAAAGGAGAAACTGTTCCGCCTAGTCAATACATTTAATTATAACAAGTTATAAACTTGCTATTATATGGTACATGTTTCGGGGCCTCTAGTACTGGTCCCTTCTTCAGCCATAAATTAAGTTGCAAAATCCAGCATAATTAAAGATATCATAATAAAAAATACATAAAATGATGAGTGAATGGATGAAATGAGGCGAAACAGAACTTTTTTGTTTTTAAAACTTTTTTTAAATCGGTCTAAAATGTTCATGAAGAGTGGTTGTAGATAGAAAGAGACGATACCACTGGGCACGTGTTTCAACGAGGCTATTACTGGCCACGGTGGTGATAGACCAATACAGTATTCGCAATTCCGATGAGACGGCGGGTCGAGGGTTCGTTTTCCGATTTTTCCTATGATGGAATTCCTAATTCTTAAACCCCCTGAAGGGGGTCTTTAACGTGTAGACGATTATGAGTGACATGACAAATGATAATTCCTTGATCAGATGAAGCTGGCTTTAGATAGAACAAACAGAACGTGGTTATATGTTGCTTGAAATGAGTATAGAAAACAAACTTGCTGGGGCAGACTGACAGGATGTGGATGTTATTTGAGCTTATTGGAATGCATTGACCTGACTTGACAACAGGGCAATGAAAAAAGCACAGAGATGCTGAGGACACTTGAAGGTCAAACGATATGGCAACCATGGTGGGAGGGGGAAGCGTGGATGATGTCGCCGATCATGTTCAATGTTCAATGGATGAATTTCTATTTTGCGAAGCATTGTTCGGAGAGGGTCATGTGACGACTTGTTTTAAGGGTATTTACTTTTCCGATCTTTCCTATGGTGGACTCATTGATTGAAATAATCCAAAACTGCCTTGAGATTTTATAAACCGATAATGGGATTTTGACATACAAGGTCCCCCAGAACTTGACATGATGTCATTCTTTTTATGGCTTATGAATTTCCCCAAAAAAGACCCAAAACAACAAGATCATGGACTTTTGCTTTTCTTAATATATTGCAAACCCATAATGTTAGATGTTTGCTGTGAGTGACGAAACCTAGCTAGGTAAAGAAAGAGTTATTGTAGGCTACATGTATGGTGACTGACACGTCTTTGACCATTTGAACTTGTTTTCAGATCTGACTGTAGTACATAGGGAGTATAGGTTGTAGGCATGGCTTGACAAAAGGTGTACACAAAATTCAATTTATCGATTCAAGAATTAAGAGTAGATTATCATTAATTAATTGGTTAAAGAGTGTAGCTAAAAATAAAAAAATGGTGACTACATTAAACTAAACTAAGTCGAATCAAACCAAACTGAACCAAACCAAGCCTAAAGCAAACCAAACCTAATCAAGAACAAGCCAAGGGCTTAAGTGTAAAACTTGTGGGGGAATGCAGTCATTGGCAATGTCCAAAGGAAGGGATAACGCTCTACCTTTAGAGGGTAAGTTAAAGCTAGCGCATGGTGCTAATGCATATTCCCAAGTACATACACACACACACAACTATCCTATGCTGTTTTTATGAGTTGACTGTTAAAACTTACTCATTGGTTACTGAGCAAGATGGTCGCTACACACAACAAGCTTTAAATACTTAAGGCTAATAATCTATACACACACACACACACACACACACGCGCGCGCGCGCGCGCTTGTTCTAAACTAAACTGTCTTGCTGGCAGTGCTCACACAGTAGGCAAATGATTAGAAATGCTTGGCTAACAGAAATACAATCATTTTCGGTAGTCTAATGTTACCAGCTAACCATTACGTGCTATAGTGGTGAGCACATGTGCCTCTTGCACTCGAGATCGTAACTCGATATCTATCTCTAAGGCCTAGAACGAAACAAACTAAGAAAGAAGGGTATGGTGACGCAGTGGTTAAACTGTTAGCCTTTCACTAAGGTAGACTAGGGTTTGATTTTAGGTTAATATACATGTCATAAACAAACAAGCAAAAAAGCAGAGATAATGTTTAAAACTGATTACACTTGTCTCTTTTCAAATTATTACTTAGATTACAAATACAAAGGTGGACTGGGTTTGATATACAGTTAATGCTGCCTATCGCATACTAGCCTGTAATAAAGCCAAACAAGCAAAAGGCGTAGGTAGAGCAGTGGTAAAATCGCTATGTGTAGAGAACTACCTACCGGTTTTATGAACTGGCAATGGTATGTCGCATAAACAGTGCAGGATACAATCCAGCAACCATAATTTTTATCTTGAGGAACAGAGAAAACATATATATATAGAGAGATATAGAAAGCTTGTGTATGTATGGGTAGCATTGATTGTGTGACCAGAGAAAATACGGTGAGGTAGGGTGGGGAGAGGGAGAATTAACACTTATATATGAATGAATGGTAAATAGTATTTTTTTTCAATAGTTTTGTTTTTCAAATGCAGTGGTAGATAGCCGTTATTTTGTAAAACATTCTTACTTGCAGTAGTAAAAAGCCTCTACGGTCCCGCTAACACACATAGACAGACTGTACTAGTGCCATGGTCAAGCACTCACATTAAGATCATTTACAAAAAACATAAAATGAAAAATAAAAAAAATTGTTTTAGAAATATCGTTTTTCAACATACACAAAATAAATAAAAAATGTGTAAACAGAAAAATGGAAAATCCATGTTTCCATATAGACGAAATTTAAAAACCTTAAACGAACATTTAAAAAAAATACATAAATGGGAAATTGACAAATGTGTAAATATGAAAATGGAAAATCCTTGTTTCCATATCATGAAATTGAAAAATCATCAAACTGTCATTTAAACAAGATGTTCAGTAAGGAACATATAGCCTACTTTCTCCTAAATGCATGGGTATGGTTATAACTCTTTGTCCTTTTCAAAGAGTATAATTGAATGTTGGTTCTTGAATTACAACGGGCTATAGGGATATTAAACATGAATATGAGGTACCCTTTGCTAGTGCTACCTCTGTAAAAAATTTCATTCAATTCGGTTTCACCGTGTTTGAATTCATATGGGGAATGGATTTGCACACATACATGACCGCTATTTGCCAACTATTGGGATGATGACCTTGTAGTCAGTCATAAGATGCTTTCCACAAAAAGGCATGTTGTTGCAAAGTCTGGAATAGATCAAATTATTAGTATGGTCGTAATTTGATTTAAGCTTTTAACATTAGGGTGGCCGTCATTCCGTTTCCGTCAAGATGGCGGCGATATAAAACATGACAATGAAGTTCCCTTTGCTAGTGCTACCTCTGTACCAAATTTCGTTCAATTCGGTTTCACCGTGTTTGGATTGATAGGGGGAATCGATTCGCACACATACTTGGCCACCATATGCAAACTATTGGGCTGATGACCTTGCAGTTTGGTCAGAATATGCTTCCCACATAAAGATATGTTGTTGCAAAATTTGGTAGAGACTAGGTTATTAGGTTGGTCGTAATTACATTTTAGCTTTTTAACATTCGGGTGGCTGCGATTAGGTTCCCGTCAAGATGGCGGTGATATAATACATGACACTGAGGTGCCCTTTGCTAGTGCTACCTCTGTACCAAATTTCCTTCCATTCGGTTTCACCGTGTTCGAATTGATAGGGGGAATTTTCTACCACTTTAAACTGTACATATTAAATATAAAAGTCAACGCTAAATCATTCTATTACTTGAACAGTTATAACCTGAGTAGTGAGCAAATCATACTAATAGGTTAGTTGCTAGGGGTTAATAGTTGTCAACTAAACACTTCACTATTTTGAGTAGTAACATTTTTTTCTTGTACTAGTTTTTTAACATTGTTATGATTTTTTGTTGACACTAACAGTGTTTTAATTGGAGCATACATTGTTGATCACTCACACTTAAAACCTCACCGCACGAAACATGAACTCAATTGTCTGTTGTATGAGTATCACTTTAGTAGTGGCATCAAGCAGCAAAAGACGTTTAGTTACACAATCCATCATTATGGTAAGCTCTTTTTTCTTATTATTATGAAAAGCTCTTAGAATAAAATGTTATATATAGTGGTCCTGGTCACTTATAGCTAAACTGTATTAGACATGATATTTTTTTTGTTTCTTTATAGGCTACTACAATAAATATTCTCAATATTATGGGACAGAACTGCGGATTAGAGAGAAAGAAGCTCACTTGATCATTGGTACTTGATAGTTTCACACATGAACAAAAAATCCAACATGTCGGACAAGTTTAGACTTGCTTTTAGACTGGCTATGACGTCATAAATGAATGGATCAAATACATTATATAACAAAAACTAACATCAAAATAAGCCACCAACATAAGGCATTAACATAAGCCACCAAAATAAGCCATCAACATAAGCCACCAAAATAAGCCACCAAAATAAGCCACTAAACTAAGCCACCAAAACAAGCCACCTAAATAAGGCACTAAACTAAGCCACCAAAATAAGCCACCAACATCATCCTATATAAAACGTCAACACAAAATCACACTTTCACCAGAAATGTTCTGACCTTTGTAGTAGGTAGATCAACTTTACAAGTCAGATACTACTATGGAATATACTTTAACCAATAAAGGCAAACCACGTGCACTGTTTCATGGCTACTCCTATAACTA
The DNA here is from genome assembly GCA_946902985.2 of Meconema thalassinum. Lineage (NCBI taxonomy): Eukaryota > Metazoa > Arthropoda > Insecta > Orthoptera > Tettigoniidae > Meconema > Meconema thalassinum. The sequence continues at coordinate 1,853,047,820 of OX336388.2, forward strand.
TAAGAGGCAAAATGTGAATGGAATCATATTTTGGCAGTGCTCAAAACAAAGGACAACAACATGTTTAGGTCATCTAAAAAGTAAGAATGGTAAGGTCTTAAGGGTGGGTAATCATCAATGTAGTGTACCAGATAAAACACTGATGCTGTCAACAAAATATCATGAAAATGCTAAAAAGCAAGTTCAAGAAAATGATATTGCTGCTCAAGATAGTGCATTGTTTGTTGAAAAGCAATTATCATCTCCTCAAAAAGTCATGTTAGGACAGTTGTCAACGTTCAAAAAACCGTTAACACTATCAAAAGCAACACAGACTCTTCAAGAGGTCCCTTTTGAAAAGGAAAAAAAAAAGAATTGGATAGTTCTAGTGATGTTGAGGATGATGATGATGATGATGATGATGATGATGATGATGATGATAATGTTGGTGACAATGACTATAATAATTATGATGATAATATTTATAATGATGATGATGAAAAAGAAGTGGATGAGGGTTTAATGTCTATAAAACCATTGCGGCTTCCCCAGTTTTTAAGAACAAGAGTACCTGAAGAAAGTCATAAAAGGGTCTACAACAAGCGTTGTGTTTAAAATCTATATCAAAAAATGATAAAAAGATAAAAATTTGTATTCAGTGTGAAACTATTGTAAAAAAAACTAAATGAATAAAAATATTGTATGGGTATTGGGTTGTTTTTCTTAATTGCTATCCCCATGTCCCACTATTAATGCAATTGTTAACCATCAACAGTCTCTGACTATGTTCATAAAGAGAGTGCCTTAAACAATACACTCTGTCTATGGTTTGTGTAGCGAGTATCATAATAATTCAGTGTTTGACAAGCCATGTTGAGGCAATAGTTATGTCAGGTAAGGGATTCGAACCCTTGCTTCCTTGTACAGGAAATTTGATCTTAAGTCAAACACCTTAACCACTCGGCCAACCTGACAGTTACTAATTTAATTAGTCTTGTGGACTTGAGTGTTTACAAAACTTTTCCCAGTATACATTGACTAAACCACATGCTTGGTTTGAAATATAGATTTTGTTTTGTTTTACCATAACATTGCAGTTATGAGTATTGTGAACTGGGTGTTTAATATAGGGTTAAAGGGTTTTTAAAAATAATTTTAGAAAAGCTCTTAGGTATCGTGTCATGGGTTTTAGTAACGCATTACTGTTCAATGACCAACATTTACCGTTGCACAACATTATTTTGGTGAGCTTACATGTTGTTGTTTGAGTCTTTAGTCGTTTGACTGGTTTGCTGCAGATCTCAATGCCCCCTGTCCCGAGCTAATCGTTTCATCTCTATATAGCTACCACACCCTACAATCAAGACTATCTGTTTAACATATTCTAACCTTGGTCTCCCCCTACAAGCTCTTGGGTTCAATTCCTAGCTTTAACACAAAATTTTAAAAGTGGTATGAGGACTGAAACAAGTATACTCAGTCTCGGGTGGTCCAAAATAAGTAGAGAGGGTTTGATTCACACCTCAACCATAAGGCACCGTGTTTTTATTGTTGTAATTTTTTAAAATAATGATAGCCATTTGTTCAATTTCACATTTCACACATTGCAATTTGTCAATTTTCCATTTGCATTTTTTAAATGACAGTTTGAAGTTTTTTCAATTTCATGATATGGAAACATGGATTTTCCTTTTTCATATTTACACATTTGTAAATATCCCATTTATATATTTTTTTTAAATGTTCGTTTAAGGTTTTTAAATTTTGTCTATATGGAATAATGGATTTTCCATTATGCTGTTTACACATTTTTTATTTATCTTGTGTATGTTGAAAAACGATATTTCTAAAACAAGATTTTTAATTTTTCATTTTATGTTTTTGTAAATGATCTTAATGTGAGTGCTTGACCATGGCACTAGTACAGTCTGTCTATGTGTGTTAGCGGGACCGTAGAGGCTTATTACTACTCCAAGTAAGAATGTTTTACAAAATAACGGCTATCTACCACTGCATTTGAAAAACAAAACTATTGAAAAAAAATACTATTTACCATTCATTCATATATAAGTGTTAATTCTCCCTCTCCCCACCCTACCTCACCGTATTTTCTCTGGTCACACAATCAATGCTACCCATACATACACAAGCTTTCTATATCTCTCTATATATATATGTTTTCTCTGTTCCTCAAGATAAAAATTATGGTTGCTGGATTGTATCCTGCACTGTTTATGCGACATACCATTGCCAGTTCATAAAACCGGTAGGTAGTTCTCTACACATAGCGATTTTACCACTGCTCTACCTACGCCTTTTGCTTGTTTGGCTTTATTACAGGCTAGTATGCGATAGGCAGCATTAACTGTATATCAAACCCAGTCCACCTTTGTATTTGTAATCTAAGTAATAATTTGAAAAGAGACAAGTGTAATCAGTTTTAAACATTATCTCTGCTTTTTTGCTTGTTTGTTTATGACATGTATATTAACCTAAAATCAAACCCTAGTCTACCTTAGTGAAAGGCTAACAGTTTAACCACTGCGTCACCATACCCTTCTTTCTTAGTTTGATTCGTTCTAGGCCTTAGAGCTAGAAATCGAGTTACGATCTCCAGGGCAAGAGGCACATGTGCTCACCACTATAGCACGTAATGGTTAGCTGGTAACATTAGACTACCGAAAATGATTGTATTTCTGTTAGCCAAGCATTTCTAATCATTTGCCTACTGTGTGAGCACTGCCAGCAAGACAGTTTAGTTTAGAACAAGCGCGCGCGCGTGTGTGTGTGTGTGTGTATAGATTATTAGCCTCAAGTATTTAAAGCTTGTTGTGTGTAGCGACCATCTTGCTCAGTAACCACTGAGTAAGTTTTAACAGTCAACTCATAAAAACAGCATAGGATAGTTGTGTGTGTATGTACTTGGGAATATGCATTAGCACCATGCGCTAGCTTTACCTTACCCTCTAAAGGTAGAGCGTTATCCCTTCCTTTGGACATTGCCAATGACTGCATTCCCCCACAACTTTTACACTTAAGCCCTTGGCTTTTTCTTGATTAGGTTTGGTTTGCTTTAGGCTTGGTTTGGTTCAGTTGGGTTTGATTCGACTTGGTTCAGTTTAGTTTAATATAGTCACCATTTATTTTTATTTTTAGCTACACTCTTTAACCAATTAATTAATGATAATCTACTCTTAATTTTTGAATCGATAAATTGAATTTTGTGTACACCGTTTGTCAAGCCATGCCTACAACCTCTACTCTCTATGTACTACAGTCAGATCTGAAAACAAGTTCCAATGGTCAAAGACGTGTCAGTCACCATACATGTAGCCTACAATAATTTTTTCTTTACCTAGCTAGGTTTCGTCACTCACAGTAAACATCTAACATTATGGGTTTGCAATATATTAAGAAAAGCAAAAGTCCATGATCTTGTTGTTTTGGGTCTTTTTTGGGGAAATTCATAAGCCATAAAAAGAATGACATCATGTCAAGTTCTGGGGGGACCTTGTATGTCAAAATCCCATTATCGGTTTAAAAAATCTCAAGGCCATGCCCTAGCAGTTTTGGATTATTTCAATCAATGAGTCCACCATAGGAAAGATCGGAAAAATAAATACCCTTAAAACAAGTCGTCACATGACCCTCTCCGAACAATGCTTCGCAAAATAGAAATTCATCCATTGAACACTGAACATGATCGGCGACATCATCCTCGCTTCCCCCTCCCACCATGGTTGCCATATCGTTTGACCTTCAAGTGTCCTCAGCATCTCTGTGCTTTTTTCATTGCCCTGTTGTCAAGTCAGGTCAATGCATTCCAATAAGCTCAAATAACATCCACATCCTGTCAGTCTGCCCCAGCAAGTTTGTTTTCTATACTCATTTCAAGCAACATATAACCAAGTTCTACCGGGTGAGTTAGCCGTGGTCGTTACGGCATGACTGCTGGCAGTTGCTCACATCCGGGAGGCGAGGAGGTTCGAATTCTCCCGCCGGCAACACTGAAGATGGTCTTCTGTGGTTTCCCATTTTCCTTCCAGGCAAATGCTGGGGTTGGTCCCTAACTATAGGCCACAGCCGCTACCTTCCAACGCCTCGTCCTTACATTCCAACTTTCCTCCCCAACGGTACTTGTAGCTCACCCATTGGGTGTCCGTCTCAAAGCAGCTACAAAACTGGCGAGCAGAACATGTCCTTGGACTCTCCATAAAAAGCCATACGCTAAAATAAATTAAAAAAAAACACCAAGTTCTGTTTGTTCTATCTTAAGCCAGCTTCATCTGATCAAGGAATTATCATTTGTCATGTCACTCATAATCGTTTACACGTTAAAGACCCCCTTCAGGGGGTTTAGGAAGGAATTCCATCATAGGAAAAATCGGAAAACGAACCCTCGACCCGCCGTCTCATCGAAATTGCGAATACTGTATTGGTCTATCACCACCGTGGCCAGTAATAGCCTCGTTGAAACACGTGCCCAGTGGTATCGTCTCTTTCTATCTACAACCACTCTTCATGAACATTTTAGACGGATTAAAAAAAGTTTTAAAAACAAAACAAAATTCAACAAAAGTGTCGTTAGACCCTTTCGCATTTTTTTTTTAAATAATTCTATATTCGAAAGGGGGGGGGGGGGGGCGCCACCCCGAGTCCTACGACCCTTCGTATACGTCTATGGCGTTATTGGTTTGTGAGATATAACAGAAAGTCTAAAATCACAGTTTTACACCAAATAATTCTGTTTCCCTCATTCTCAAAAACTTGAACCTATTACGAAAATAAAGAGGGTTTCGAGACAAACCATTTGATACGTCATAGGACCAAATCCGACCATGCATTCGTGAGATATCGGAAAAGACTAAAATCATGGTTTTACCCCCAAAAAGCCTGTTTCCCTCATTCTCAAAACTTTAACCTATTAATAACATATATAGGGCTTCGAGACAAGCGATTTGACACGTCACACGTCCAAATCCGACCTTGCGTTCGAGAGATATCGGCAAACTTCGTAGGAATGTAGGCGACTATCTGGCTCTCTCCTCACCACCAAAACCCCTTCTTATAAATCATTTTTTCAAAGAGCTCGCCCTCTTACAAAAATCCCAAGTGCGCATGCGTAAAAAACAAAAAACAAAAATGTTGATTCATAGCGGCATCCAGCAAAACGCATGCGCTATATGAGCAACAACGTTTAAGTTCATAGTGGTATCGCCCCTCATGTCTGTTGCATTTGTAAAGTGACTTTTACTAAAAAAAAAAATACAATTTCATCCCCTAGTAGGGGTAGGTTTTATTTTGGGGTTGAAATAAGTTGTCCATTGGAAAGAGGGCGTCTGACCGAGTCCAACGATATGACGCATGCCAAAATCGGACCATGGGTTCGAGTGATATCGACTTTGCCCCTGAATGTATTGCGGGTTAGTATGTGACGTCGCCAGGAAAGTAGGCTGTGGGTTTAAACCCCCCCCCTTACCCCCCCCCACCCCTACTATCAACTATATTGAGCACGTTTAGGACATCGTGACGAGGTGTTTCTCAGGAACTTCGGAATATGGAATACGAGCGCATGCTTCAGGAGCTTATTTATTTTCATTTTATTTACTTATTTATTTATTGAGTTATTGGATACAACCATAAAAGGGTCAATTTACACAAATAGTATAACAAATCTTAAATAATAGACTATTAATAACAACAAGTAAAAAATGGCAGTGATGACAGCAAGAGACAAATCTCGGGAATGATTGCGATAATACGTGATCAGGAGGGAGATGGGGTAGGAATTGATGATGAAAGGGGTTTGTCAATGTTTGAAAGGGAGTTACTAAGGTAGGTAGATGGTGGAAAATAGAGCGCCTCTGTAGTTCAAAACGTGGACGAGGTAGGCCTACATGGTTTAAATGGTGTTGACGTGTTGAATGGGAGGGAGGGTTCTATATAGGGGTCATCCATAAAATATGTTTGCTCGAACCGAGGAGTCTTTTCAAGAATGTGACAAAAGTGTACGATAATTTGTGGGGAAGGAGGGTCTTTACGAAAATATGTAGGTTCGTCAGCTTTTTTTTCGTAATTAGCTGATTTGCAAAATCCAAATGAACTTACTCTTTGGCACTTTCCAAACACGCTTTTAATAAGACACTCTTTTATAAGTTAAGGTTGATTTCTGGAAGGTGAAATTAATCTATGTACCAATCTCGCAATTTTTGAAATATAGGCCCATTTCCTCCCTCTTGTGTTGGAGCACGAACCTGTAAATTTGATTTTTTTTCATGCCCTGAGTTGCGTGCGCAATGCATAGAACAAGTGGGGGAGATATTCATTTATATTGTACGCTGTTACAATGTGTTACAATGTGGGGAGGGTAGTTACATTTTATACGGTAACATTTTTGTGAACGTATTTTATGGATGACCCTTAACAAGCTTTGTGTCAGAATGTATAAATTAATACCATTAGATTAATTTACTTTATTTTGAATATGGGGCCACTAAAGAATGACTCATAGATACCTGCATACAGCCAAGATGGGATAATACAGTACTGGTTAGCCGGGAATACACGATTTCCCCAAGTCAGGAAGCGTCAAAATACGTCAAAAACGTATGTGCGTGGTTTAGGAGAAAATATGTCGCAATCGGCAACATCGCTTTCAAGACTGCTACCGCGCAAGAACTAACAATAATAATAATAATAATAATAATATTTTTTTTTTGTCGTGTAGCCTCCTGAGAGGCCGAGTGCAGGTCTTTCTAGTCGACGCCCGTGGGCGACCTGCGCGTCGGGATGAGAGATGGAATGGATGAAGATGAATGAAACTGGGCAAGGATGTGGAAGGAAGCGGCCGTGGCCTGTCAGAAGGTACTGTCCCAGCATTTGCCTGGTGTTGAAAATGGGAAACCACGGAAAACCATTTCAAGGACAGCCGACGGTGGGGCTCGAACCCACGCGTCTACCGAGTCAGCAGAGAGCTTGGCCCCTTGACCTAACGCAGCGCTTTAGCCCGCGTAGCCACTACTGTCGGTATAATAATAATAATAATAATAATAATAATAATAATAATAATAATAATAATAATAATAATATTCGTTCCGTCCCTTTTAAGAACGGCTGCTTTTAGAGACGATAGTGGGTACGAGAATTGTGCCCCATAGGTATCTTCAACGAACTAGTAAATCTACCGACACGGTTCCCTCGCATTTGAGCACAATAAAATGACAATTGACTGCGCCGAGAAATGATCCCACAATCTTTGGCAAAGCAGCCAAGTACGTACCGTACCGAGCGTGTGTGAACTCGGGAACTTGACTTGGCGTAACAAACTAGTTTTATGTGTAAACAAGATAACAGGTACGGCTACACGAGTAGCCTGGTGAAGGTCACGCAGGAAGGTTATGAGAAGGTCAGTCTCGCAGAGATGGAAGGAACCTGTCCAACCATATTTCTGCCTTCACCCGCTATATGCACACGGCACTTTTAGCGTTGTAACCAGACTTGACTTACTTGACTTGACCAGACTAATAACTAAGTAATTGCAGTAACATGATCTTCTTTTGGGATCGTACGCGGATCCACTCCGGATATAATTTCTTTATACTATTAGTCTGCTAGACATGTTAAAATGAAAATAAAACATTTTTTTTCGCTAAACCACGCATCTTTTATTTTACTTTTTCCCTTCACGTATTTCGGCTCCTTCTGACATGGGGAATCATGTGTACCGGCTGCCTGGTTACCCCTGTATAAGCGTTGCTATAAATTATAACTGTTTCAAAATATCATAAATTCATAAAAAAAATATAGCATACAATTGGAAGTTTTACAAGGAATTGTGTTATGTTTCTTTCTTTCTCTCTTTCATTGTACGCTAGTACAGTATAACTTAATTGAAAATCGTATGAGTACACTTCTGAACTCACCTTACAAGCTTCTTTCAATTCCTGAAAAATGAAAAAGACAACGCCATATTAACAATTATTATTTTACAAACCAATGAAGCCATTCATGGGGAACATCGAATCAAAGTGAATCATACTCACGGATGGACTTGGGACAATTTAATTCGATATTCACCATATTTAATTAATTTCAAGTCACAAACAACAGAAAAAGCTACAATTAAACCTACTTGCACCAAGTAGGCTACTGAATTACTCTTACTTCAGATCCATTTTCATCATCAGACGGGAATAAATCGAATCACTACATTACCTTCAATCAATCATTAACAATCAATATTTGTATGATACAAATGGCCAATTGACATTCACGTTCTCATTTGCACCATTAGCTGGTCATAGATCTTCGTCCATGAAAATCATAATTCACTCTGCCCAATTCCTCGAACACAGCAGCACAATGTCAACTGACAAGGGGGTGGTTATACTTGTAACGAAATGTACCGTGTTATTTTGCTGAACCACGTCCACTCGCTTCTGGAAGGATAGTCAGTGTAGGTTACACTTGCTTGTGTCGTGATTGTTGTCGCCTTTCAAAAACATCACTTACCATGACCAGGAGCGAACCTGCAATCTTGGGGTTGGTAGCCCGACACTATAACCACTCACCCACCGTGGCAAGTGTAGGTTCTGATGATTCTTAAACTGTATTTCGTGAATGTCATTAGTTGAAAGATACATATTTTTCACTGTCTTTTAATTGGATTTTTTGTGAAAATGAAAGTGATTGTACTGTAGGCCTACATCTCGCAAATGAGATGGAATATTTGTAGACCAACATTGCCTCAAAATTGGACTGCACCTAATGATGCCTCAAGTCAGTTCGTCCTGGCACCAGCTTCAAACAGTAATAAATGTGTCTACTTAAAAAGGCACCACTTCTCGGCTTCTAGTTTAGGAGATGGTCAGTTTAAACGGGAGACTATCTATTTGTCATTCATATTTTCATGCTTCAGACGTAAAACTAAACGTAGAGTGAACAAGAAAATTCCAACAGATGGAATTTAGTTACTCAATATACCTTCCTGGCATATTTTCTAGATTCTAGGTTGAACTTGAAAGTTTTAAGTTAATTCTTCTAGATTATAAACATACGTACATTCCGAAAACTTTTAACTACGGTACCGTACTTAGATACAAATTACGCAGCCAAGAAATGGTGCATACCTCGACAACTGGGCCCTTTTCGTATACACGTACACAAACACATATTTTCCAGTGTGACTTTGTGTGCAGATGCAATGGAGTCACACATTTTTAATTATCTGGACTGAAAAGGAAACATTCTTTGTAGGCTACATAGTATAAGCTATTAACAATCTCTTATAATGTATTTATTTACACACCAGCATGCCCGTTTTACAATATAATAGAGCATAGGAAATTGCTGCGAAATGTACAATGAAGCAATAAATAAATACATCAGGAAACAATGTCTACGTAACAAGCACAATATTATTAAATATCAAAATGAAATACATAGTTTATACACAATAGCTTAAAGGTGAATTTGTAACTTGTTATAAGTGTATTCAAGAACTACCGGTACGCAAAACATCAAGACTTACCATAAAGAATTGGGAGATGTGTCCACACAGGAGGGAATAAAGCTTAGCACAGTGCAGGAAGGGATGGTAATGATACGGGTTTAACGTCTTTTTAAACTCGTGTTTTTAGAAAGAGCAAGGTGTAAACTGATCCCCCGAATTTAAACTCCCATAAACGTCTACCTCGCGCCCAATAGAGTGCAGTTATTCCGAGTAGCAGGCAGTTAATGTGTAGGTTCAGTGGGCACAGGGGACAGCTCATGCTTCTCCGAGGAACACTCAACAACTTAAACCTCCCCAATATTGTGCCAATATGAATCCAATAATCGTCCTAGAAACCACTAATAGGTGTTAAAATAACTTTCGCGAGGGGGAAGTATAGTGTCCATACAGTCAAATTATTGAGGAGTGAGTTCCAAGACTTTAAGATTGGGGGAAAGGTAAGGATTCATTGATGGTTCAATGAGCATCAAGACAATGTTCAAATAAAATATCTAAGATAGGTCTATGGATATATTTTTCGTTCAATCGTTTCAATATACCTAAGATACAAACTGAGGGTAAAACCAGAGAAAAAAATAGTAAACCAATTAATTTCAGCACTAGAAGAGCTTATTAATATGGAAATTCCGTAACTAAATGGGAAGACAAAAGAAGTACCATCATTCATCCAAAAGGTAGTATATATTATACTTAGACTTACAGAATTGTATACGTCTCACACTCAAGGCGCACCTTTGAAGAATCGTCATGTAGTTTGGCTCCGTTAGGCCAAGTAAGTTAAAGCTAATGATGCAGAAAAGTATCCAACAAAATCCAAGACATTTCCCATATATCTGTCGAGGGCAAGAAGTTAAATATATAGGCTGTTACTGAAGCTGAGAGAAGGGGAAACTTGCATTATTGTAAATGTCCTTCGCTACTACAAAACAACGTTGAAATTTTAATTTCATAACGTCTTCTGTATTTCAGTCAAGAAGAGCCTTATTCTAAATACTAGGTTTCATCCAAATATCAACAACGATTCTTGCATGATTATTATTATTATTATTTTTTACTGAGTAGCCTTGGATTAGTCTACTGTAAAATCAATTCAATGATATTTAGTGGCAGTAGCCAAATAATAAGGGCAATGGTTGTATTTCAAATAGCAGCTGCGGGCTGCTCGTTGACAGCAGTTGGACCAGTGCATCCAGACGAGGAAGTCGGGCGAGCAGACTCACTCAGCCGCTATTTGAAGTCAAAACTACAGTGTTAGTCTTGGTTCGTTGTTATCATCAATAGTAAATTGATATAGAAATAGGGAATGGCTTCCGTGGCGTCGTCGCTAGCAAGCTGAACTGCTATGCCCAAGATCGCGGATTCAAACCCGGCCGAAATCGTCGGATTCTTAAGAGCGTTAAATTATTCAGTGTGCCTTTCTTCGGGCGCATGCCATAGATTTATGGCATGTAAAAGATCCTACTACATACTACAATTGGTAGAGTGTAGCCAAATTTGTAGGTTATACACTCTATCAAGTGCCAGTGACAAAGACATCTGGTAGACAAAGTTGAAGTTACTTGAAATTGAACTTGCTGGGAGCCTTCGGTCGTTCAATTAAAATACCCTGCTATGGCCATTGGCTGCAAAATTTAATATCGAAATAGGGTAATTCAATTGATGAAATTAAAAATTAAACAAAAAATTGTTTTATTGCAAACACCAAGATTTCCTTCATTTAAAATAGGCGTCGCGTACCGTAGGTGATAAATAGGCTGCATTTGGTCTGACCAAACCCACACATTGAAAATGCAATGGAGAATACCTTTATAAACACGGGAGAAACTGTGTAATCTGTTTCGAAATGCAAAAGGCTTCCACCAATCCAACTCGTAACCATCCGGAAGAGTGTTTAAAGAGCACAGTGTTCCAAACATTATTTGATCGCCCGATCTTCTCTGATTTTCCCCTCAATCAACAGGTGTTGCAAGCACATGCAGCATGAAGCAAGAACTATACAGCAACAGCACTTACATGATGGCCAGGAGCCTGTTGACAGAACTGCACCACCAGAGAGAAACAGAACAGTACAGTACACAAACACACACATAGCTACCATTACCCTCGTACAACCAGAGATAATACAATTGAATCGGTCGGAGGTGAAAAGCATTAAGTCAGATTTCACTACTTTTCAGGAGACAGATACAACGCCATTGATAGAACAGAACTTAACAACACACTATATTAGTCATCCATGTTGTGAATCAACTATTCAGGTTATATTTGTGTTAGCAGAATATCAATTTAAATTTAATAAATATATTTTTCTAACCAATTTTGCAAACGTGACTTAATGCCTTTCAGCTCCGTGGCCAGTTTAGTGTGACTTAAAGCCATCCAGAATGAAAATTTCACATGTTTTCTTTTTTACTTTAAAATGGATTTGTATCGTAAAAACTACCTAAACCCTGTACAAATGTAATTTACAATAGCTCTGTAACACGTGGGAATCTTGCAGTGCGGCCAACATTAAGTAAGGAATACGGCGCTGAAAGGCAGCAAGTCGTTGACTTAATGCTTTTTTCCTCTGATCGCACTACATTTAGCAGTGGTTTATGGCTTAACCCACAAAACAAATTGCTTTGTGATGGATTTTGCCTTGCCAGTGAGCTTCCGTGCTTTTTCTCCTGATGAAAATGTTTTGTGTGTAGCTTAAACAGAAGGCTGACTTTAATTCTTTCCTATGCCGTTCCAAGAGCCGTGTTCAATACTTCAGAGTACTAATTCTTAAAAAATGACCATTTTTGACTTAATGCTTTTCAATTCATGATGATGATGTTGATAATTGTTGTTTAAAGGGGCCTAACATCTAGGTTATCGGCCCATAATGGTTTGGGTGATAGCAAAAATGAAAGATGACTAGCGGACCCGTGTGAGAAATCTCGCATGTTCATAAACCACACTTTTCCCAATAGGTTTATAATGGGAGACTTAAGGAGAAAGGTTGTTATGTTTTTATTTCATTCCAAATGATTATATTACACTATTTACATTTCAGTCAGAATTCCAAGTTCTATGTTCCCTAATTTAAGAAGGCAATCACTGAAAATTGGATTATCATAACACTCGCCTGTTATTCGATATTTATGAAATTATACGATTTGAGTACCGTAGCCTACTCATTCCTTTGATTTACTGTATCTGAAATCCATGCAATATTATAAAGGAAAGACTTCAGAATGTTAAAATGACACGAAACAGGTCATTATGTGAAATTGACAGCAATTATGGAGCATATTTTCCTACAGCAAGAGTATATGCAAATCGCACACTTCGTACATTATTTTAAAAGTCATGTTTTAAAGAAATTATAGATATTTATGAAATTAGAGTGCAATTCGTCACTGCTAATGTCTATTCTCTTTCATTTGAATGCTCATTTGTTACGATCGGTCGCTTGTGAGCGCCGCAGGAGGGATCTATACTACTGAAATAATATATATGATCAAATGAAACTTACAACTAAAACTAACTACTCACTTACAAACTAGAAGAGGAAATGGGAAACAAAAAGGGGAAGAATGTAAATAAAAACAGGAGGAACGAAATGCCCTCAAACCTCGAATAATGAGAATTGAGGGACTTGGAAGGCAGGACAGGGAAAGAAAAAACAGGGTCCGCCCCAAGGTCAGAGGAAAAACGGGACAAAACGGACCCAGCTCAGGAATCCCTCGGGGTCGCCAACTCCCAAACTCAATAGCCATGAGCCCTTGAGGGTGTAGCACTATCCAGGGTGCACCAGAAGTGGTGGGGCTACACACACCCCGTCTCCATGAGGGCCTTGTGCAGAAGGCAGGAGATAACATGAAAAGAAAAAGAAGGCTGATCCCTCGAAGAATGAGGGTATCAGGAAAAATGAGAGAGAAGGGCCAATTAAGGCGGGAAAGGAAAAGACTCCCTAGGCCTCGGATACCCTAATACCATCGGGGTCAGAAGAGAACAAGAGTTGACCAAGAGAGTTCGACAGGAAAGAAGTTGGAGAGGAGCCGGCACAAGTAAGTGGAAGCAATGCCGGACTCAGCTGGGGTCCCGTGGTCGCCAATCCACGTCCCACTAGATGTGAGCCCCTAGGGGGTCCGACCAATTCAATTATGATACACACACTTATAAAGCCAACATTGTATCTCCTTTTACAGTATGTGCACATATAAACATATACTTTTACTGGTAGAAATGGGCCGAGCATTCATACCGGTCGTAGGCGCGTGAGAATTTTAGAGCGAGCCTACAATATCACGTGACCTCCCCTTGGCAGTCTTCTGGTGTGCTCACGGGGATAACCCCCTCCCCAAAGCCAAATAATGAAAATTGACACGAAGTTTCTAATTTTGAACAAAACTAATCTTCATATTGACGACAAATGATTGGATTGTGTTTGAAACCATTTGTCATTCGTGTCAAATGTTTTGTGTTATCTTAACACTTACTGAATGAGCAAAATGGTCAGCTGTTCAGTTAGCCAGAGATGTGACAGCGAGATGAGTGTGGCACTAGATCCCTTTCCAAAAATCTATTAGTATCTGAGTATAAGTGCCATTTTGGAAAGTGAATAATATTGTGTTAAAAGTTGTATTGCTGCTTTAAGTTAAACTTTTGTTGGAAACTGCAGTTATTTAATATTTGTAATTGAATATCGACAAAATTGTTAATTGTTCATACATCGTATAAAATGCTAATGAAACAAGTATAAATAGGTGATTTTGAAATGTCGAGACCATATTACCTTTCATTGATCATATCTCGTTATGTACGAGCCCTCAACCCCTCCTCAATGTAAATTTGACTCACTGTCAGCTCACAAGCAAACCCTAGTTTCGCCACTGGTGCTCACACATTATTATGCTGTCAGCATGGGCTGCCCGCAATCAGCTCGAGTAGAACACTGCATTTGTTGTCATGGTAACGAGATGTCGGAAATCTGTCGCCGCAACACGCTTTAACCAAGACCAACTACAATCCTCAGACCTTAATGTAGAAAAAACATGGCGGCGACAGTTGCCCTACCAATAGCTAGGATCATGTCATCGGGCTTGTCACAGTTCGTGTAAATTATTATTTTTACTCTCCTAAGAGCATAAAAAGATATCACAATATGAGACTAGGTTCCGAAGAAATACTGTATGCATCAATAATTTAGACTTACCTGAATTAATTTATCTATATAGTGCTGGCCTCGAATTATAGGTTTCTTCGTCTTCACCCAAGGGGCAGCTACAATAGTCTCACTGTTTCTGTGGTTGAATAAGAAGCTTTTTGGCGAGTTATCACGATTTGTATTTAAGTTCAGTAATTATAGATTAATATTATTAGCATAAAATCAAACAGATTCTGAAGTAGGAGAGAAGAAAGTACCCGGTTACTGAAGTGCTGTCCCAGCACATGCAGAGTATTTGTGTACACAATCGGAATGAGAATAGTTGCCTGAAATAATCGAACCAACGCTATAGAGATACAATTCAATTAAGACATCTCGTGGAATTGTCTAAAATCTCGGGTAAAACATCACACCGAATTAGTTGATTGAAATATGCAAAGAAGTCGTCGTGTGGATATCTGAACATAATTATGGAGATTACCACACACAAAGGACGCGATATTTTACCATCTAACCTATTAAACACTCGCTGATACCGTTTGGAATAGTTGTACGCTGGAAATAGTTGAATTAGTAAAGTAATGTAGGTAGGAAAGCACCATCTCCCTCTTACGGAATTATCGCGGCACACCATCTCGTAATATAAGTACATAATTGGCAAGTTACTCACAACACTTCATTACACACATCATAATAAAAAAATAACTTGCAAGTTGTAAGAATCACAAAAGTATGAATAATGACGGAACACAATGAGTTCACTGTTGACACAGGGGAAACATCTTCCTTAACCAATAAAACAGAAGTTCACTGTATTATTTGGCCTGTATACAAGGCAGTGTAGAACATCTGCCAGACCGGTAAGGATTTAAGGAGGCACATGAAGCTGAGCGTTCAAGATAACGTCAACAGTTTAGTCTTGCCGTAGATGATCATTGCGTTTTCCCTTTACGTACTTAAGTTCGACACTACCGGTACTGAAGTGTACTAAGCTATTATTATATTGTCACTAACTAGCAAATCATTGCGGTGTATATTCTTGAGACACTTCTATTAATGCTTTAGTCTTGGGTACTTCAACATCTGCAGTAAATGACACAATGCCATCGGTCAACTGAACAATCATCACACAAACGAACTAGTCCATAATAAGCGTATTATCACGTCATATTTACACACGATTGCAGTACATAAACGCGAACTGGACTTTGCAGACATACTGACGACACTACAAATTACAGATGAGCAATAGTTTATCCCAACTTTCATTAAACGAAGCTAATCAAAGCTAATATTGTATCCCAGCAACGAATGTAAACAAACAAAATCTCGGGCTTCCGCATACGCCATTTTCACACTTTCGATACCTGCATTAAGGTCTGAGTATTGTAGTTGGTCTTGGTAAATCTACAATACTCAGACCTTAATGCAGGTATCGAAAGTGTGAAAATGGCGTATGCGGAAGCCCGAGATGTTGTTTGTTTACATTCGTTGCTGGGATACAATATTAGCCTCGATTAGCTTCGTTTGATGAAAGTTGGGATAAACTATCGCTCATCTGTAATTTTTAGGGTCTTCAGTATGTCTGTAAAGACCAGTTCGCGTTAATGTACTGCAATCGGGTGTACATATGTGATAATACGCTTATTATGGACTGGTTCGTTTGTGTGATGATTGTTCAGTTGACCGATGGCATTGTGCCATTTACTGCAGATGTTGAAGTACCTAAGACTAAAGCATTAATAGAAGTGTCTCAAGAATATACACCGCAATTATTTGCTAGTTAATGACAATATAATGATAGCTTAGTACAGTTCAGTGATGCCGAAATTAAGTACGTAAAGGGAAAACGTAATGAGCATCTACGCCTAGACCAAACCGTTGACGTTGAACGTTGAACGCTTAGCAACATGTGTCTCCGTAAATACTTACCAGTCTGGCAGATGATCTACACTGCCTTGTATACAGGCCAAATAATACAGTGAACTTTTTTATTGGTTATGGAAGATGTTTCCCCTGTGCCAAACAGTGAACTCATTGTGTTCCGTCATTATTCATACTTTTGTGATTCTTACAGCTTGCAAGTTATTTTTAATTATGATGAGTGTAATAAAGTGTTGTGAGTAACTTGCCAATTATGTACTTATATTGCGAGATGGTGTGCCGCGATAATTCCGTAAGAGGGAGATAGTGCTTTCCTACCTACATTACTTTACTAAATACCGACAGTAGTGGCTACGCTGGCTAAAGCGCAGTGTTAGGTCATGGGGCCAAGCTCTCTGCTGACTCGGTAGACGCGTGGGTTCGAGCCCCACCGTCGGCCTTCCTTGAAATGGTATTCCGTGGTTTCCCCATTTTCAACACCAGGCAAATGCTGGGACGGTACCTTCTGACAGGCCACGGCCGCTTCCTTCCACATCCTTGTCCAGTTTCATTCGCCTTCATCCATTCCATTTCTCATCCCGACGCGCAGGTCGCCCACGGGCGTCGACTAGAAAGACCTGCACTCGGCCTCTCAGGAGGTCACACGAAAGAAAAAAAAATACTAAATCAAATATTTCCAGCGTACAACTATTCCAAACGGTAACAGCGAATCTTTAATAGGTTAGTTGGTAACATATTATCGTGTCCTTTGTGCGTGGTAATCTCCATAATTATGCTCAGATATCCACACGACGACTTCTTTGCATATTTCAATCCACTAATTCGGTGTGATGTTTTACCCGAGATTTTAGACAATTCCACGAGATGTCCTAATTGAATTGTATCTCTATAGCGTTGGTTCGATTATTTCAGGCAACTATTCTCATTCCGATTGTATACACAAATACTCTGCATGTGCTGGGACAGCACTTCAGTAACCAGGTTCTTTGTTCTCTCCTACTTCAGAATCTGTTTGATTTTATGCTAATAATATTAATCTATAATTACTGAACTTAAATACAAATCGTGATAACTCGCCAGAAAAGCTTCTTATTCAACCACAGAAACAGTGAGACTATTGTAGCTGTCCCTTGGGTGAAGACGAAGAAACCTATAATTAGAGGCCAGCATTATATAGATAAATTAATTCAGGTAAGTCTAAATTATTGATGCATATTTCTTCGGAACCTAGTCTCGTCTTGTGATATCTTTTATGCTCTTAGGTGAGTAAAAATAATAATTTACACGAACTTTGACAAGCCCGATGACATGATCTTAGCTATTGGTAGGGCAACCATCGCCGCCATGTTTTTTCTACATTAAGGTCTGAGGATTGTAGTTGGTCTTGCTTTAATGAGTGGGAAGTAAGTCCGCTTGTTCTTGTTGCCATGGTAGCGAGATGTCGGAAATCTGTCGCCACAACACGCTTCAACGAGTGGGAAGTAAGTCCAATTGCACTTGTTTCCATGGTAACGAGATGTTGGAAATCTGTCGCCGCAACACGCTTCAACGAGTGGGAAGTAAGTTCAATTGCACTTGTCGTTGTAGGCTAACTACTGTAGGTGTCGAAAATTTGTCCATGCAAATTCCAGAATATTTATTGTTGTTTCATTTTAGGGGCTTGGACATCGTGGTCATTTTGCCCTGTGAACTTGGATGTATATGGATATTTTTTTGTCTGATAACCTGTTTCGTGTCATTAGTGTGTGTACATGTAATACAGGTGAGGATTGGGAAGGTGGCGGTCGTGGCCTTAAGTTTGGAACCATCTCGGCATTTGCCGGAAATATTAGTTGAAAACCACGGAAAACCACGTCCAGGATGACTGATGTGGGTATTGAACCCACCCCTTCTCCGTATTACCTCACGAGGCTGAGTGTACCCTGTTCCAGCCCTCAGATCAGAATTAAATGTCTTGGCAGAACCGGAAATTGAACCCGGACCTCCGGGGCGACAGTCAACAATACTAGCTGCTACAGCAAGAGGTGGTTGTTATCTATATACTAATATATAAAAATGAGATGGTGTGTGTCTGTGTATTACTCAATCACTCAAGAACCACTGGTCCGATTTACATGAAATTTTACATGGAAGTAGCTGATTTACCTGGTTAACATATAGGCTACTTTTGATTTCGATACTTTGTACTATTTAAAGATAGCGACCATTTTAATGACGTCACTACACCCTTTGGTTTCAAACGTTCATATTTCCATTTCAAATAAAAAGAGAACGCTGAGAAATAGCAAACATTTGATGGCATATACGAGGTTGAAAATTGTATTTTCTATCCGAAAGGTTCTTATCACTTTTCGTGAATCTACAACGGTTAGCGAGTAAAACCTAAATTTGTGCTATAAAACACGGTCAACGCCGAGCGGTGTAGTTGGACAAAATGTTCGATCCTTACTCTCCCTCCGCGCAGCACCTCGCCTATCCCATGTTTTAAATGTCACCTTCACACGGGTACTTCAGTTAGTTTATGCATATTCTCCAAACCTAAAATAGGCCTTAAGTGAACAGTTTCTGATGAAAAGGAAGCTTGTAGTTTAATGTGACCGTTAATCTTGAGATCATGAGCCACGGGACCTCCTTTTTACGTGGAATCCGAACCACTGGACATGGCATTTCACTTCGAAAATCTCACATGCATTGACCGGGAATCGAACCCGGACCGCCTTGGTGAGAGGCATACAGCTAGACCGCTGAGCCACCACGCCCCTAGTTTCTGATGATGTTGGCCTGGCAAACGCAGCGTGCCATACAATTACCCCCCCCCCCCCACACACACACACTTTTGAGAAGAATTTTAACTATAAAAAGTGGGTAATTAAGCCATGTATTTTTTTCCTGGATAGCAGGTGTGAGTAGATAAGTGTTATTCCCCACCCACATTAATTGGGCATATCCAAGTGTTGACTGACTGAAAAACATTTTTTGGGTGCTCTAGATAGGTTGCAACTAGGGCCGCAGAGAGCGATCTAGGACCCTAGGACAAGATATTCTGAGCCCCACCATTTTTATTCAACCTGTGATATAATTTTGGCATTACGATATGACGGTAAGCCATCAAATGTTTGAAACCCCCTTCCCTCTAACAAACAAATGCTTCGTGCAACTTTGTTTTTAGTTATTAAACCCCTCATCTTCTCTTATTTTCTCTCTGACCGCCTCGTTGCGTAGTGGCTGGCATTCTTGGCCGTCACCGTGGAGGTCCGGGTTCGATTCCCGGCTCGGTCAAGAAATTTAATTCTGAAAGTATACTAAGTATACTGGAAGCGATCATCATCAGATCCATTACACTTAGGCTACAACATTTGTATGTCTGAAAGTATACTAAGTATACTGGAAGTATACTTTCAGACATAAACATTTTCTAGTCTAACAATAAGTGTAATAGATCTGATGATGATTGCTTGACGATCGATACTGGTCATCCAAGTGTATTTATTAATCTCTTGTAAATTTCTTTTAGGTTTAGGGAATAACCCATCTCATTTGAGTACAATCGTGCTGACCGACTGAAAAGCATCAAACTTTCGTTAATTGGACGACTTGGCAACTTTGCCGTTTTCCCGGAAGAAAACTTAAAAACACAAGGTTATTTTATACAATTAATTATATGTTCTCCTTGTGATGTGTACCCGAAATTCACATAGCCACCACCTATTATCCGATGGTTGGAAAGGATCGCAAGGGCTGCTGATACCTAGCTAGACAAACCAACAAATCCCCGCTAGATGATTAGCTAGGAACCTCTCGGTACAAGGATATTTATTAAAACACGATAGTACTACCACCTAGTTACGTACAAAAAACTCATACGATAAAGTATGGTATGACGAGATTCTCGGAATCTCGAGGGTGAACGGTTTAAAAAGAGGGCGCCAGTACCTAACTAGTAGTACCACCGCAATTAATTTATTAAATCAAGAGATCGTATAATTCTATAAAAAGGAACAGGCAAACCAACAAGTGCCTGCTAGGATTTATTCAAACATATCAAAGATAATAACACTGTTAACAATTTAATAAAATCACACGCTTGAAAATAAAATTAGTTACTTAAATAAAATAATACTGTCTTCTCCTATAAGCAAAATGCACTGTGAATTTCAGTGCTAGGACATCTCTCTGTCCTCATTAAGGAGAAAATAATAATCTCGTTAATAGACGTCTTGTCTACAAAATGTTCAAACTCCCGATCACTTGTTATCATACTGTAGTTTGAGAATCGATTAATCTCTTAAAATGACGCTACTATATACATTTTATAACCCTAAATGATACATAGCATTCCTTAATATCCCGTTCCTAAATACTCTATGTCCTAATACAAATATTAAAGATTAAAATTATTATTATTATTATTATTATTATTATTATAAACATATTTACAATATCTATCAATCTTACTGTATCATGACCTGCATCGTATTCCTACATCTGTTTCTTTCACGATATTTCTAGATCACACTACTTCTTCTTTACTTTTGTCTCGTTATAAGATAACATAACTATCCTGTTTATATTTGCTTAATTCGTCATGTCCATGTGAACAATAGCAACCATCAATTAAGTTAATTGCTATTCAACGTTAGTTACAATCATTAATAATGCGATAATAGATGATTGATATAGCAAACTATCTTCGTGGTTAAATATCCTTCTTAAATATTGTGGTTTGCGGTACTGTTATTAAATTACACACCGCATTACTCATGTGTTGTTCCACAGACCACACCATTATTTTACACATTTCTAAAGATCGCTATTTCACGTCGTAAACCTTTGAAATAATTATATATCGCTTCCGTTGAACAAGTTCCTCAATATTGCGTTACCCTATATGCGTACATCTTATATCAACCTTCCTCCTCATCATATCTATGCACGGAATTCCGATAATAAAAATAAAAGCCCTTTCTACACACCTACTGGGATGCATTAAATTCAGTAAGTCTACTAGCTATACACAACTGCGTGATATAACTTTCAAATTACAATATACTCCTCTATCGATTATACATTCTTCCTCGTGCTTGTAAAATACCTTTAAGTTGTTCTATATTTCAACGCTTATCCTTCTTACACGACATATCATTCCAATACAAACACTGTAGCGATTCAATTGCGATATTACCTTCGTTGTCGTTCACATTAATTAAAAAAGGCGTTACATTTTAACCAAATACACTTAAGATATTTGTCTGTATATATCATCGAATTAATAAAATATAAAACTCATATCCTCACGTTCCTGGTTTACATTTACTGAATAAATGTGCAATAACATTTTATCTACTATCTGTCATAATACTAAGTCGATGTATCAATTACATCTCGTAATACATTTGTATTTTACTCCTGCTTACCGTTATCAAACTTTCGTTCTTACATTGACGTAACATTCCTCTCTCATTACATTTTCATTTTCTTTCTCTCATATAAACATAATAATTGTTGTTGTTTTAAGGGGCCTAACATCTAGGTTATCGGCCTCTCAGATAAACACTGACATTCACTATTGAACTAATCAATTGTTTATAACAAATCCTCAGATTTGAATAACTTGAAAATATATTTGAATACAAAAAGTACTGATACATTATTTTAAAATTCGAATAATAAATTACTCTGAAGTATTTTAAATATTATAATGCTTTCAAAGCATTGTACAACCTTCTTCGATAAATGTTTAAAACATTGTAATGCAGCATTAAATAAATGTGCTGAAATATTTCTAAAATATTGAAACATTAAAATATGATGAAGCATTACACAATTTATAAAACGAATACACGCATTTCAAAACATTATTTACTATTAAAATATAGCAGACGAAGATACAAAATAAAAATTTACGCAACGTCAAAACCGACACACGATGACGTTAAAATATTACTGACTTAAAATGACTGAAATATCAATTAAAATAGACAAACAAAGCTAAGAAAAACATGAAAAATAAATGGTCACATATCTACAAAATGTTGGTCAAATCTAGACATCCATTACATGGTAAACAACTACTAAATATATCGTAATCGCTCAATTACATTCTTCCCGAATAATTCTTGAAACCCTGGGTTATTGATGAACTGCTGACGAATGCATTGCTCGATTGACATTCCCAGAATATCTGCGAGTGAGGCGAGATTGCCTGCCTGCCTGTCTGCCTGGAGCTCTGATCAGCTGTGACGGTCCGCTCCATATCGAATTCTCGTCAGCCAGGAGTTGAACCATTACTGCTTCCTCGTCTCGTACTCTGGAACTCGTACTGTCATCTTTCGTACGCTTCTGAATCAGATGATTCTGTCGTCAATCTCGTCGATCGGCTGCTCTCTAGAAGTTCATCGGTGAATTGATACATTGTTGCGAAAATATTACGAGCATTCCCTGGTGGTATCGGAGTCTCTTGTAGTTGTATTACTTTTTGTGACATCTGTGGACTGCGATTGGAATTGCGGTACCACATCTTCATGATTCTTCTTTCGTTTGGATAAGTCACCTCTGGTATCCACATCATCGGTTATATGCTATTTCTCCATCATGTATTTAGTAAGCCATAGCTCATACTGTAGTATTCATACTAAAATATCCTCGCCGACTCAAATTCAATAGCATGTCGAATAATTTCAAAAATATGTTGAAGTGTAAGTCGAAGATATTTCACCGTAGATCAGTCGTAATATACTGTGGATTTGTAATATCGTAGATGAGCATCTTCTAGATTCAAGTAATGTCGACTTTCTTAATGTTGAATGAATGATGAATTCACTTCGTATATCAATATAATTCTCATGTAGTTTCATATGCAAGTCTTTCTTGTACTGTCGAATATTCAGCGAAGCTCCTTCATAAAGCTTGACCGTAGGAAGCCTCTCTCCTTCCGTCAACTTGACTATGCTCGTAGACCTTAATTTAAAAGTGTGTATCGGTCCTATCGGAGTTCAAATTGGCACGTCTGTCTATTTCTATACTTCGGAGTGGAATAATCTGAGTGTCGCTCCAAGTCTCCCCTCCTTGATTTACAAAATGGCGTATTGGCGCGCAAACAGTACATGTTCACTTCGTAATTAAATATCTCTTCATTGAAATTTCACCTTAACATATAATTTAATCCAATGTGTTTTATTTTCAAGTAGCTTCATATTTCCATCAACTATATACTTATAATTATTTCATGAAGTAATTATAATTACATCTGCGTCTTACGATACTAATTATCTGATTGGGTTAGCAGTGGTTAGCATTCCCTGGTGGTATCGGAGTCTCTTGTAGTTGTATTACTTTATCTGATTTCTTTGTTACACGCGTCCAACAGTGGTGACGTGTGCCTTGGGTTGCTCCCTGACACGCTTCAGAGGGTCGTGTGCATCAAAGTCGCTCGGCGGAAGATTCTCTCACTCCTTGTCAAACAATTACAAAAACAGGTTCCTGCTAGCGAAACTTGTCAAGGTCTCGTAAAAGTGTCGATTCGCAGCTCAATCTAAATCTCATTCAACCCATGTTAAAAAAAAATCTTCAACAAAACATCGCATTTCTCTTCACATTAACTGACTTTATAAAACCTAGCATGGAAGTTACAGTTCCCGGTTGCAACTGAATACACGCCTGTATAGCGGAAAAGTATACTCATCTCCTTTAAATTAAAACATACAATTGTTACGGTAAGACAGGTTCGATCCTCGCCTCCTGTTATACATAAGGCTCTATAAATACGGGTTCAGTACCATTCACTAATTGTATTTACATCGAGCAGAGTCTTATCAGGAAATGTCATGATCGTTTAGACATTATATTAAAACAAGCCCTTTTACCACCTCGGGCCCCTCAGAAAATCTGGGCCCCAGGGCTGCAGCCCCGCTTGCCCCTCCCTTTCGTCAGGTCTGGGTGCAACCAATTACAGTGAGGGCCCTCGCTATATAACGGAGTCTCGGAAGCGCCGTGTGTCGGACGGGCCTGTCGAGCAAAGCACTGGTGCTAGCAGCAGCATAGCGCTCAACTACTTCAACACATTTACACATTTTTACTTGATTAATAATAATCATTAAGTAGGACTACATGAATTTTAGAGTAGTTGCTGGAAACGCTGCACCAACGTACAGTAGGAAGTTTGGTACACTCACTGTAATTCATCCTCACTGATATTTCGCATCAGTGCAGTTATTTTGTTCTGGAGAGCCTGCAGAGTACGCGGATTGTTTCTGAATACTTTTCGTTTGAGGTAATAACAAGTAGTAATCGCATGGCGCTGAAACGTACGAACACATTTACTGAAAGACTTCTTATTGAGAAGATAAGTTTTCACTACAAAAATTCGATGTTTTGTTCTATACCTAACCATGTTCACGGGATACGAGATAGGCTACAGTACTTCACCACAAGTATTAACTCTGTGAACTAAGGTATCCTTCCAGCTAGGAATGTAATCAAGTCATGACGGTATGCAGTGATTCCCAACCCGGTATATTGCATCGGTAGATGCTAATCCAACTGGCGCTGACTAAACGCTCTCCATCCATCACACGACCCAAGCAAGTCTCCGTTCTCACAGTAGAATAGCTGTGTCCATATGCCGACACTGTAATATAGGGACCTTCCATCTTCCTAGCATGCTCTGCTTCGTAATGTAAACTCAGTTTTATTAACTCACGCGTCGTGATGTCTTTATTTTATCCGGTCGTGCAAGATCACCCTTGACACGTATGATACATTGCAGGTGCGAGCCCTGATTATGTTGCCCCATATTGGGCCCCAATCACAAAGACAAGTGTTATTACAGTCTAATTCAGTCGTCACATGAATAATTGCTGTGTAGAGCCTGTGCGGGGGCGATCGAACGGGAGCAACACACTTGGCACCCGTTGTCATGGCAACGGCTCGAGCGAGATAGCCAGCCGTGTTTGTTCTCGCCCCTTCCTCTTACCCTCCGCCAACCCCACCCCACCTGGCCCACTTGGCAAGCTACGTCAGCACTCCATGGCAACTCTCGAGAGGGTGGCGATGGATGCTGTCAATTGCATGTAACATTCTTTGCCCCCCAAAAAGGACAAGTTGTCAGGTGTTCGACTTCATGACTCAGAACTGAATAATAATAATAATAATAATAATAATAATAATAATAATAATAATAATAATAATAATAACAGAATTAAAGGTTACACACCGCAAAATTTGACTTTCAAGAAACAAGACGGAAGTCTCGCACTCACTAACCAAGAAAACTGTGAAGAACTAGCACGTTATTTTTCTGACCTCCTCAATTGTCCTGAACCATCTGAGCGATTTATACACACAGTCCCAGAACACATACGACCCGAAGCCAAACCACCAACGCAAGAAGAAATCCATCACCACATCTAAAAACTCAAGAACGGAAAGACATCAGGAGAAGACGGAATCATCGTAGAACTATTGAAAAATCTAGGATCACGATCACTACAGGAAATCACACAGATCATTCAGGACATTTGGCGAAGTGAATAGAAATGCGCACTCATCCACCCACTCCACAAGAAAGGAGATAAATCTGATGTAAATAACTACAGAGGAATTTCCCTCTTACCCATCGCTTATAAAATCCTCTCCGCCTGTCTTTTACAACGCACGCAAGAACTACTCGAGCCACTCATCGGTGAATATCAGGCTGGCTTCAGACCAAACAGATCAGCCGTCGAACAAATCTTCAATCTGAAATCCACCTTGAAACTTCGAGGCACACGAAATCTCTCAACCATCTGTACATTTGTCGACTTTCAGAAGGCTTATGACTCCGTTGATCGAAAATCTCTTTTTAATGTACTCGAAGAAAACCATCTCGATCCGAAGACGAGACGACTCATCCAACAAACCTTAACCGACAAAATTTCCAAGGTCAAATTCATTGGAGAGATCTCCCAACCTTTTCCCATTAAAACTGGTGTTCGGCAGGGTGATGGACTTTCTCCATTGCTGTTCAACATCGTTCTCGATAAGGTCATCAAAGAATGGGAAAAAGAATTAAAAAGTCGCAGCATATGGAAACCTGTCGCGTTAGGAAGACAGAAGGATAATATCAATGTTACGTGCTTAGCTTTTGCTGATGATTTGGCAATCCTCTCCGGAGATGAACGAACGGCAATTCACCAGATTGAAGTCCTCAAAGAATGTGCTGGGAAAGTATGGTTGCAAATCTCCTTCACAAAAACTGAATTCATGGCTACAAAACGCATTGAAACCCAAACTTTGGTAACAAAATACGGTTCAATCAACAAGGTTAATCATTTCAAATACTTAGGTGTAATTATTGAACTTACAGGCACAGAAAGAATAGCACAAAGAACACGTGAACTCAAAATGCGGAAAGCATATGGGAAAACCGCAAACATCTACAACAAAAAATGCATGAGCATTAACACTAAAATTCGACATTACGCGACGGTCATCAAACCCGAAACACTTTACGCCAGCGAGACCTTAAACCTTAATTATAAAGGGGATCTTGAAAACATCAAGAAAGCTGAAAGAAAAATCATCCGAAAAATTCTTGGCCCAAGTCTTACAGATGAAGGATATCGTTTACAATCGCACAAGATCACAGAAAAATATTCAAATATTGAAACCGATTTCCGTAAACGACGCTTGAAATTTTATGGACACATTATGAGGCTAGATGACAACCGATTAACAAAGAAAATATTGATGTACTCACAAAAATTAAAGACGACAACGGTTTGGATTAAACAAGTCCAAACTGATCTCAATAACGCGAACATCACACCCACAGATATCGAAGACCGCAAAACTTTCAGACATAAGATCTACACTTGGGAAGCTGCATCAGAAGATAAGCCCAGCAGACCTAGAGGAAAATGGACTGACGAACGTCGAGCTAAACATAGCGACATAATGAAAGAATTCTGGAAGAACAAGAAAAATAACAGCAACAGATCATAACTTGCTTTATGTGATCCTGTATGAGTCGAAACATACTAAATAAATAAATAAATAAATAATAATAATAATAATATCACCATGCATAAGGCCGTCATCTTTGAGACCTGTTCCATTGTTCGCTCGTTTCTCAATGTGCCACCTTAAGAGAATTAGCCATACCGTCTTGCAAACAAGCCGACGATATGTTGATATGTCCCACATATGTGGTAATATTAATGCAGTAATAATAATAATAATAATAATAATAATAATAATAATAATAATAATAATAATAATAATTATAATTATAATAATAATAGTGATGATAATAATAACAATGATAATAATGGGGAGCAGCAGCAAGTCCAGAGATCGGTAGTTCGAATCCCGGTACTGACAACGGCTATCCTGAGTGTGTTTTCTTCCCGGATTTAGCCACACTCCCTCCAGGCAAATGCCAGGATAGTACCTGGGTACCAACCTCATCCCCGACCGTAAGTATTACAGCTACAGTACTACAGTAATCACAGAAACACAGGTTGTCAGACAAATTCATTACACACCCCTGTACACGGGACTAATGACCAAAGATGACCCAAGCCCCTAAAATGGAGTAACAGCAATAATAAGATAAGAATTGTATATTGCCAGTCTTGTGGAAAGTCAATAACAGCCGATCGACGCTATTGAGTTACGCAGCATAACATTTTTTTTTTAAATGGTTGTTTCATTTAATGCTTTGCGACATAGTTGTCATGTACCCCGTGTCCTTGGGTGAGTGTGGAGTCTGTCTGATGACCTGTCTTATTGTAATGGCTGTATTCAGTGGTGTACGCAGGATTTCCTTCTGTGTGTGTGTGTGTGTGTGTGGGAGGGGGTCATTAATACAGTAGGGTAATTGCGTACATTATTAAAGGGACAGATGACCTTGCTGTTCCGCCCTTTTAAACGACAGCCATCATCATCATCATCATCCTCACCATACATTATTAGAATGATATTAGCTTGCCACGGTGGGTGAGTGTCGGTCTACTAACCCCAAGCTTGCAGGTTCGCTCCTGGCCGTAGTAAGTAATTTTTGAAAGGCGGCAAAAATTACGACACCATGTCAAACGATGTTGGCATGTCAAGGAACCCATTTGAATTCAGTAGGCCGTGTTCATAATGGAAGCATTAATCTTGGGAGTTTCTGCCAACACAAAGTTCCTCATTTCTCTACTAGAAAGCGCTATAGTGTTCACGGAGCTTAGCACTTTCATAGTGCTTCAAGGGACAACGAAATTCGACATGCAAGCTTCCCTTTGGGTGTCAACAAAGCTTGCACCCAGCACCCGAGGCCATGCGATATTATTATTATTATTATTATTAGAATGATATTTTGATTAATATTAATAAAACAATAATTAAATAAACATTCCTCTTGCATGATAACTAATTTAGGCCTCATTATTTTTTCAGCACAATAATAAATAAATAAATAAAAACTTTTTTAAAAATATGGAAAACTGTAACTGAATATTAAAACTGAAATGATGCAGTGGTATCATCAGGTCCATACGTGGCTGCTTATACAATTGATATTATTAATTATCTTAAAGAAAGCTTTTCAGTCGGCCAACACAAATTCTGGCCTATTACAATAGGCGGGAAGCAAGTATTTGCATACCGTACCCTACAAACTAAACACACTTTTATGTACAGTAACTACTTAATTGGCTGACATGTTTCGAACGTCTCGCGTTCATCCTCAGATTCTGCTCACTTAGGCCTAATTAGTGTACGATGTTCAAGAATTACACTTAAACATATATATATATATATATATATATATATATATATATATATATATATATATATATATATATATATATGCCCCTTGTCTTTTGAATTGTATTATGAATATATATATATAGAAGCCTCCGTGGCTTAGGCGGCAGCACGCCGGCCTCTCACCGCTGGGTCCGTGGTTCAAATCCCGGTCACTCCATGTGAGATCTGTGCTGGACAAAACGGAGGCAGACAGGTTTTTCTCCGGGTACTCCGGTTTTCCCTGTCAACAATTCATTCCAGCAACACTCTCCACTATCATTTCATTTCATCTGTCATTCATTTAATCATTGCCCCAGAGGAGTGTGTCAGGCCTCGGCAGCCGGCACAGTTCATATCCTCGCCGCTAGATGGGGGCTTCATTCATTCCATTCCTGACCCGGTCGATGACTGGAAACAGGCTGTGGATTTTTCATATATATATATATATATACAATATTATTTTATATTAAATAAGTTTGTAAGGGGAGCGTGATGGCGCAGTGGCTTAGCTGCTCGTCTTTCACCCGGACGGGATCGAATCCCGGTGACTGCTGGACGAAATTTTCACCTGAAAAATCACGTGGCGTCAGGAAGGGCATCCGGTCTTAAATCCCCGGCCAAAACCAAAATGAGCCGGTTGGCTCCGGCGACCCCAATTAATTGGGATAAGCCGAAGCAAGTGATGATTAAATAAGTTTGTAAAAACTTGTGTAACGTGTCAACTATTTACAGACAGTATAATACACTTCTATGGTTGTTGCGTTATTATTATTAATAATAATTTGGATTAAGTCTGTAGCCCCTTGTCTTTTGAATTGTATTATGAATAATTTCAGTAAAGTGTCTGCACTATTTTGTTATTATTGTTCTAAATGTGTGTATTTGTAAATCAAGTGAATATTAGGAAGGAGACGGACGTGGCCTTAAGTTGAAACCATCACGTCATTTGCCTGGGGTAAAAGTGAGAAACCACGGAAAGCCAATTTCAAGATGGTTGACTTGAGAATCGAACCCAACTCTTCTCAGTGTTGCCTCACGAGGTTCAGTGTACCCCGTTCCAGCCCTTAGACAAGAATTTTTTTTTTTGGCAGAGCAGATAATCGAACCCGGACCTCCGGGGTGACAACCATGCATTCTAGCCGCTACACCACAATTTTTAGGGACAGATGACCTCGTAATTCCACCCCTTAAAACCTCAATAACTAACTAACTCACAATTTTTATAACATTTTCTTCAATTTTTAGCATCCGTTCTCTATTAAGTATGTATAGTTATCTTCTTAAGGAAAATCGGCCCCCATTAGTAAAACTTACAGGGGGACGCGTCTTCTTCTACCTTGGAAAATATCGCTCATGCTTGACGTCCATGCCTCAAATATTATTACAGAAGCTCTTGCGCTCCACTCGCCACTGTGTACGTCAAGAATCCTGTTACCTTCTCGCCTCGTTAGACAGGACAGATCCGGCCCGATAAGTTGACTTTGTGAAGTCAACCGTTGGGACAAACTCCGCGCAGCAGTATGGAGTAAATACTAGAGAACAGTTCGTATGAATTGTGGTGTTTGAAGCCATATTTTCAGTGTTGCCTTAGTAAACAAGAGTTTAGTGCTTTTCAGTCGGTCAACACGAATGTACCCAAAAGAGATGGGTTATGCCCTAATCCTGAAATATTTTATTAATCTCATGTAATTTATTTCAGGATTAGGGCATAACCCATCTCTTTTGGGTACATTCGTGTTGACCGACTGAAAAGCACTAAACTCTAGTTCGTATGAACGAAAACCCAGCCCTTCTTCTAACACATCAAACTACTAAAACAAAACACACCACTTTCTGGTGTTAGTGGCTAGCATTTTTGGCTGTCACCTTCGAGGTTCAAGTATAATCTCGATTCTCGACTCTGCCAAGAAATATAGTTTTGGTTTGAGGGCTGGATTGGGGTTCACTCAGCCTCCTGACACAGGACTGACAAGAGGTAAATTCATTTTCCACCTCAGCCATCGTAGTAATAACTTTCCGTGGTTTCCCCAAATTTTCTCCAGGTAAATGCAGGGAACCACGACCACTTCATAACCACGTACAAAAATACGCTTACAGTAATGTATCGATTGACTGGATTAGAAGTGGAAAACCACGGATAATGTTGGTCATTGTGCAACTGCTTGAGTTATCGATTTTAATGCTTTCATATTACGAACAGCTGCCTTCATGAATGTATGGAGGCGCTGTGTATAAAGCCTTTATGCTATTGTTCTTCAGCCTTTCGCCTGGTTTGATGCAGCGCTCCATGTTTCCCTGTCCTCAGCTAATCGTTTCATCCCTACATTGCTATCACATCCTACATCCGAGACGATCTGTTTAACACGTTCTAACCTCGGTCTACACCTACAGTTCTTATCCTCGACCCTTCCTTCTATAACTAAGTTTTCTATTCCTGGGTGTCTTAATATGTGCCCTACCAAGCTATCTCTTCTCTACATTAGCAGTCGCCAGAAACATCTTAAATAAGCCGTTCACTCATACGCCAAAATGGCGGCCGGCCCCATTGTGTCTGTTCCATATCTCAGTAGGTTGGAGGTGTTGTTATATAATGTAGTGAACGAAATAATAAAAAAAAAGATACGAGCCTTACAGTAGTCGCATATGATGTGTAACATATGACATGTTATCCTACTCGTATACTACACAGCTTAGACATTCTTAAAATGTTAATTTACACTCCATTTTCATACTGGTACTATGATGAATGTATAGATTGAATTGGAGATATGCTACTGTCACATTTGAGGCGCAGCGGTCAACCTGTTAGTCTCTCACCAAGGTAGACCGGGTTTGATTCCCGGTCAATACATGTGAGATTTTCGAATTGAAATGCCATATCCTGTGGTTCGCATTCCACGTAAAAGGGAGGTACCGTGGATCATGATCGTGAGATTAACGGACACGCAAAACTACAAGCTTCCTTCCTTCCTTTTACATTAATAATTCATAATAACAAAGTGACACACAACGTCGACAGTACTCTCAAATACTGTGAGCACATTCCTCAGTAACTATAACATTCATTATTCTCAAGGCTCTCATACAGTTCGTCGTAAACAATCAAAACATGGCTTCCTACAATCATGAAATGACCTAGTCTCACATATGATGAAAATACAGCTTTTATTCCACCCATATAACAACATTCTGTTATGCATTTAATATTTGAATACTCACCCACAGCTTGACAATAATGCCGCTTACTTAAATGTCATTTGTCGTCTTGTCCTACCCCATGTGATATTCAACCTTGAACGTGAAGCTTCATAAACTGCTCAATGACAAATGAAAGTCGGTGAAACATTTGCCACTGTGCTCGTCAAACCAGTGCCTGCTAAATGCACTGCCTACTGTATTGCCATAACATTCTCGCGTTACAGAGCACACACTGCCTTGTTTCCAATACACACATTTTCAATTGTACATCCAGCTGGCAGTGCGTCTTCACTTCCGTCCGATCCACTTCCGTTCGATCCACTTCCGACCCATTTTTCTGGCAGTGCGTCTTCACTTCCGTCCGATCCACTTCCGTTCGATCCACTTCCGCCCGATTCACTTCCGTCCCCAATTTTCAAAATCACTCCCACAAAACTATCCAGCAACCGAGCGGATAGATGTTACACATCAAAAAATATTATTAAATGGTTTATAATGACGGCACAATACACTGAAGAGATATTTTGTTCCGTGTGATCATTTGCTAAGCAGTAGTATCTACAGCCTACCTGTTGATAAAGCCGTAACGTTTATCGTCATCTGTGGTTGAGAGAATAACATTACTGATTCTCGCCCGGAGTGCCGGGGTTCGATAACCAGCGGGGAGGGATATTTTTGCTTGACTTTTATTGTTTTTATTGTTTTATAATTACTCAGTCGTTATAATATAAAGCATACATAGTGTGAATTTTGCGATGCAAATTTAATATATATACGGGTACGTATAACATTCTTTCAACGCGCTGCCACAGGGATTTCCTTCACGTTCCTAAAATCGCGGTAGCTTGTTACAGACATCATAGCTTCTGAAAACGTAAAATGAAATACTCTTCTTTATATTGACAGTACCGCAATGTACCTTTTTGGTTGTTAAACTAAATATTAGCCCAGGGACGGATGTAGAGATCCTATTAAAACTACAGAACAGGAGACCAAGCCTTGGTAACTTTCAACAAGATATATTACTGAAAATATAGACTAGTATTTATGATTGACAAACCTTTCTCGGAGATGTTGGGAGTTGTTGGGAGTCATTTCACATTCTCAATTGCCACTGCTGCACCGGAAATAATTACTTTTAACGTAAATAAAGCATTATTGGTCGTGTTCATTTCAACAAGGTCAGCCATTTTAAAATCACACCGTACACTACGTCATACCCACGTGACACGTTGCCAACATGAAACATGAAATAAAAGGCAAAACCATTGGCCTGGACAAAGATTATTCATGCGTGACTTCCCCCACGTCGCCTCCGTAGCGTAGCGGTCAGCATGGTTAGCTGCCGCCCCGGAGGTCCTGAGTTCGATTCCCGGCTCTGCCACGAAATTTGAAAAGTGGTCTGAGGACTGGAACGGGGTCTACTCAGCCTCGGGTGTTCCAAATGAGTAGAGGGGGTTCGATTCCCACCTTAGCCATCCTCGAAGTGGTTTTCCGTGCCGGGATGGTACCTTCTTCAAGGCCACGGCCGCCTCCTTCCCTCTTCCTTGCCTATCCATCCTGCCCATCCATTACCTTCCCTGAGGCCCCTGTTCGCTTTGCAGGTGAGGCCGCCTGGGCGACGTGCCAATCACACCTCACCAGTTGTATCCACTCAGATTAGATGTTCCCAGCTCTAGGACACTGCCCGTAGAGGCGGTAGTGGTGAGTTCCCTCGCTGAGTCCGTGGGTACCACCAACCTGGAGGGTAAACGACTAAGAAAAGAAGAGAAAAAAAGAAGACTTCCCCCACTGTGCGTGACAAAAACCAGGGGTGTTATCGATTAGCTAACGCGGCTAATCCTCCATTGGTCTGGACGAAAATATTGGTCTAGTCAAAACCATTGGTGCAGAATGCGTGGGGTTGGCATTATGGACTACTTCACAAACATTCACAAAGATGGACGGCAGAGTAGCAATTTCAGCTATATAAGTCTTGCTCCTATTAGGGCGGGATGGTGGGTCTACGGCAGCGGACGAGTGAACATCTACCTAGTCTCCAGATACCATTACTACAGTTATTTTGGCCAATTTCATTACTTACAATTTTTTAAACACTTGTTCTCCTGTTCTGTAGCGCCACCGAAATCCTTAGCCAATGACAAACTAGCCTATTGTGGATGCTTGCAATACAACATGCTGTGTCATTCGTATACATACTGTATATATATCGTTAGAAAATACGCACTATAGGCTATAATATATATATATATATATATATATATATATATATATATATATATATATATATAATGAAAACCAAGTAAGAAAACATAACCTTCGCAAGATGCGACCATCTCAATGTGGGGTGTAGTCAATAACAGGTTCAGGAAGTACCGTAATGATAAGGAAAATTACACTGCATTATATTTCAACAACGGTTTTCCCAGCGTCTACTACAGCTGATGCTCACGTCTCGCAAACACAGTAGGCAATTCTTTCCACAACTAGTAATGTATTTTATGGTCGCCAACCCAAAAGTAGAACAGCTATAGTCGTGGAAAATTATTGCGACGGCTAGAAACAAATGATAACCGTGACCAACATGACAGACAAAATCAATCTCGGAGGATCAATACTGCCGAAATTATTTCATATTATATGTATGATGCGAATACAATAAAGGCGTTCAAATAGCTCCCTAGATACTTAAGTTGTCATTCTTTCCTTATATTGCATATGGTCGTTATGCAAGTAATTCTGCACGGCTGGGATTATGTTGGCATAACGGTAAGATTACGTGTTCTTTGCTGCAGGGAGAATTACTCACGCAACGAAGTTCTTTGACTCCCACCGTAAACTCAGTTCACGTAAGCGAAGTACGAGACGGGCAGGTGCAACACCCAGCCTTAAGCTGTCGTATTTAAGATCGCTTGACCGTAAACCACCCTTAGCAAAGGAGGGTTTAAGCGGCCTCGTGGTGAAACCGGCCCTTAAAGGCCCAGGCAACTTATTTTCGAGTTTTAGTTTCCTAACTCACTGGTTCCATTATTAAATTTTAATCAACGTACTGAAAACCCTACCGCGTTATTTTATTTTGTTCAGGTGGTATAAGAGGAAAACGGCGACAATGCTTGAGCGTGTGACGTCACTGGAGCCGAGCCGCCTTCCGCGCGCCAACAGTAGGCATAGCAGAATCAGACAGTGCAGCTGTTGTTTCGGCGTATTTAAGTACTGTAAATAATACCTGTCGCCTCCGTAGCGTAGCGGTCAGCATAGTTAGCTGCCGCCCTGGAGGTCCTGGGTTCGATTCCCGGCTCTGCCACGAAATTTGAAAAGTGGTATGAGGACTGAAACGGGGTCTACTCAGCCTCGGGTGGTCCAAATGAGTAGAAGGGGTTCGATTCCCACCTCAGCCATCCTCGAAGTGGTTTTCCGTGGTTTCCCACTTCGTCTTCGGGCAAATGCCGGGATGGTACCTACTGTAAGGCCACGGCCGCCTCCTTACCTCTTCCTAGCCTATCCATCCCAATCTTCCATCCCTTCCTATCCCTCATGAGGCCCCTGTTCGCTTTGCAGGTGAGGCCGCCTGGGTGAAGTGCTGATCACACCTCCCCAGTTGTATCCTTCCTGACCAGATGTTCCAAGCTCCAGGGCACTGCCCATAGAGGCGGTAGTGGTGAGTTCCCTCGCTGAGTCCGTGGGAACCACAAACCTAGAGGGTAAATTGACTAAATAATTAAAAAAAAAAAACTAAGTGAAAACATGGTTTACTGCGTTGTGTATGGTTGCAAGCACGCAACCACTTCGAAAACATCGAAGGAAAAAGATGTAGGTTTTCACAGATTCCCCAGTCGAGAGAAATCTCCAGAGAGATACCGATCTTGGCTATCTAGAATCAGTCGCGCTGATTTCTTACCAACCCGAAATAGTCGCGTATGCTCTACACATTTCAGAGAGCAGGACTGTGAACTATCGATCAGATACAAAGATAGATAGATAGATAGATAGATAATGCCTTTATTGGTGGCGAAGTTAGGGCTCAAGGCCCTCTCTTACACTTAACCACTAGATGAGTATACATCTACATGACTTATAATTACAAATACCAATAGCACAAATAATATTAATAGCAATAAGAATAGTGATAATATGAATAATAGTAGAATCATTAATTTGAAAAATACACAAAGTAAAGTACCCTTAAATGACGTAACTACAGTAATCCGATCATTCATCTCATTCGTTCATTCAACATTTATCCCGGAAGTCAGCGGGATCCACCCAGCAAATACTCGCAGCAAGCCACTTTAAATTTGCGATGAGAGGGATTGTCTCTAATGTTCACAGGTAGCAAATTCCATGACCTGGACGCAGAGATTATGAACGAGCGGTTGTAAACAGCAGTACGGTTTACAGGTATGGCAAGAGAGGAGCCAGATCTCGTATTGTGGTCATGATAGGACGAGAGGTAAGAAAACGGTGAAACAAGATAGTTAGGGGTATTAGTGGAAAGTATTTTGTGCAGTAGTGATAATATGTGGAGTTCACGACGCTGGTGCACTCGAAGCCACGACAGCTCCTTATAATAGGGTGTTATATGATCATCATATCGCAGGCCAGAGATATATCTTACACAGTTGTTGAGGCACCGGTCCAGTTTCTTGTTACTGTCGCAGGTTATTTCAGTCAACACAGTGTCACAGTAGTCAAATATAGGTAGTATCAGAGAGCGAATTAGTTGTTCTTTAAGCCGAACAGAGAATACATTACCGAACCGTTTCAGAGGATATAAGCATTTGTGTACTTTATTACATGTGCTTATCACCTGTTTAGTCCAATTTAAGGTCTCAGTCATAATAATTCCTAAGTTTGTCACTGAAGTAGAGTAGGGTATGATTTTATTGTTTAAAATTATTGGAGAGATGTCACGTTGCTTGAGGGAATATAAGTTTTTACTGGTACCGATAATAATCACTCCTGAAGCAAAAAAAGGAAACTTGTGTTAAGAAAATGTGCTGTGCCCGCGCTAAATTTTAAACGAATGAAACTTGTTCCGGTGACAAGGCGTACATCTACATATGAAGAAAATTTTAACTGAAGCGATTGAATGTACCTCTGCGAGTGTTTCAAGTGTTGCCCCGAGTGTTTGCAGTGAAAATGAGAGTGTTATCCATGATGAATCCAGCATGTCTGAAAATCCCAATACAGTTGGAGTAGGCCTACAGTGCTAATTAGGAGGAGAAACATTTAGAAACGCAAAGTGTTACGATAGTGACAGTGATCCTGGTATTCGTGATGCAATATATGAAGCAGATGAAGAGTGTGATACAACCTCAGATGATGTTGACGATGACGATGACAGGGAAGGAGATGAAACAGTACAGCCGGAGGTGGTGAGTAGATAAAATAAAGCATGGCATTTCAGTGAGACTACGTTGCTGTTCGTAATGTGGCAGAACCCGCTACTTCTCTTTGCTAGGTGCCTTACTGCTCGAGCCTAAGCTGCGTGAACCTGAGAGGAATGTGCATCGCGAACTATGAGAAACGATGTTGTCGAGTGATGAGGTTTCTCGGTCCGTGCATATTACAGAACCAAATACATTGGTCGGTGACTCACTGACTTATTCGTAACACCCCACTGGTTTCAGAGAAGACCCTATGTTAGCAGTATTGGAATAGACGAGCATGTCAAGTAACACGGCGGGATGTTGACAGGCCCTTCTCTTCTCGCCTGACCCATCCCTGCTCTTTCTCCTCATCCCGCAAGTTCATAGAGCTTGTACTCGCACAGTACCTGCGGCAAGAAAGTAATTCAAACTATTCCTTCTACTAAAGGACCTGCTGTGGGGAACACCGACTGGTGTACGTGTGAGGCGGTGCCCACTGCTGTGCGCGGGATCAGGAATTAAAATAAAACCTTGATAATGATGATCAGTCTTTCCGATATAACAGATGCTGACGGTTCATTTTCTACTCCAGATGTTCTGCACTTTGGTTCAAACGATAAGGCTTCACTTTTCTG
The DNA here is from genome assembly GCA_946902985.2 of Meconema thalassinum. NCBI lineage: Eukaryota > Metazoa > Arthropoda > Insecta > Orthoptera > Tettigoniidae > Meconema > Meconema thalassinum. Next base: position 1,853,086,301 of record OX336388.2, read on the forward strand.
GTCATGACTACTTACTCCAAACAACATGCTCACTCTGCACCCTGACAATCACTAGTAGACAGACGGAAGTGGCGCGCAATACCGTCTCGTAAGGCTCCAGTGACGTCACGCTGTCCCCTACCTAAAACTTCGAATCTTCGTATCGCGCAAGCTAATCGAGATTTTTAGCCTACTTTTCACATTTTGCAAAAATGAGGGAAAATTAGTCTTATGAGATCGGGCAAATGTGTGTCTGTCTGTCTGTCTGGCTGGCTGGCTGGCTGGCTGTGTGTGTGTGTGTCCCCCTATCAACTCCTAAACGGCTGGACCAATCGAAACAAAATTTGGTAGGAGTAAAGATCTATACCTGAATATCTCACGGCCATATTTGAAAATGATGTCAGTGCTACCAACTGCTAAAAAATCGCAATTGAAATTTGAGCTCCATGTTGGATATCTTGGAAGGTATGGATGGGAGCTATTTCAAAATTGGCACACGTAAAGATAATAATATTGCAGTTTAATTTCCAGGAGGTCATACATGGCAGTGTTGCCAAAATGATTATAAGCCTGCTGATAGGTCCAATTTTTAAATGCAAATAACTTCTACACTATCAATTGGAATTCAACCAAATTTCGTATATTGTACGTGTACATAACCAGATATGACTGAGCGTATTCTTAAGACCCACCAGGGCTGCCAACTGTTAATAAATGCTCATAATTTATTTTATCCAAAATACCAATATATCAGAAAGTATGCAAGCCGACAGCTTTAAACTATGCACACGTATAGTACCTGACATTCTATATTAATTTGGAGTAACATATATACGTCAGTGCTACCAACATGATTCTAAGCCTGCTGAGACGTCAAACTTTAAATACATGTAACTTCTATACTATCGTTTGGATTTCAACCAAATTTCGTATGTGCTATGTGAACGATAACAATTTTTAATTGCGTATTCTTAAGAGCAACCAGGGCTGCCAACTGTTAATATGTGCTGTCTCTATTTTTAGCCTACTTTTCACATTTTGCAACAAGAAGTTCCGTGAAGAACTATACAGCCTACTTTTCATGCCAATGATTATTCTACAGTATATGAGCATATCTAGAATAATGACGAAATTAAGTTGGCAATATCGAAATATCTAATTAGTTCAAAATATACCTGGTATAATGTAGCCTGATAGAGCACTACAGTTGGCAGCCCTGGTGAATGAATATATTCTTAGTTCCATCTCTTAAGGTATAGAATACAAAATTTGGTTGAAGTCCAATGGACGTTACATGCAGTTAGACACTGGATCTATCAGCACGCGTAAAAGCATGTTGCCAACAATACCATGCGTGTGCTGGTCAGAAATAATCTGAATTATTATGATATCTTGCTGTGCCAATTTTGGATGAAATCCATTTGATAGTATAGAAGTTACATGTATTTTAAAATTGGACATATCAGCAGGCATAGAATCATGTTGGCAGCATCGCCTTGTATTAATTACTCCAAATTAATCTGGAATGTCAGGTGCTGTACGTGTGCAAAGTATAGAGCTGTTGGCTTGCATACTTTCTGATATATTGATATTAGGGTAAAAAGAATATAGACAGCATTTATTAACAGTTGGTAGCCCAGATTGTTCTTAACAATACTTATAGTCATATCTGTTATGGTACACATTGCACATACGAAATTTGGTTGAAATCCAACTGATAGGATATAAGTTACATGTATTTAAATATTGGTACTATCAGCAGGCTTATAATCATGTTGGTAGAACTGACGTATATAAGTTACTCCAAATTAATCTAAAATGTCAGAATATATGTGTGCATAGTTTAAAGCTGTTGGCTTGCACACTTTCTGATATATTGGTATTTGGATTTAAAAAAATAGAGAGAGCAATTATTAACAGTTGGCAGCCCTGGTGGCTCTTAAGAATAAGCTCAGTCATATCTGTTTATGTACAGATATTACATACAAAATTTGGTTGAAATCCAGTTGATAGTGTAGAAGTTATATGCATTTAAACATTGGACCTATCAGAAGGCTTAAAATTATTTTGGCAACACTGTCATGGTTGGTCCCCTGGAAATTAAACTGAAATAGTATTATCTACATGTGTGCCAATTTTGGAATAGCTCCCATGCATACCTTGCAAGATATCCAACATGGAGCTCAAATGTCTAGTGCGTTTTTTCAGCAGTTGGTAGCACTGCCATCATTTTCAAATATGGACGTGAGCTATTCCGGTGCACATCTTTACTCATACTAAATTTGGTTTTGATTGCTGCAGCCGTTTAGGAGTTGATAGGGGGACACACACACACAGCCAGACAGACAGACAGAAGGACAGACAGACAGACAGACAAACAGACACACATTTTCCCGGATCGATCTCATAAGACTACGTTTCCCTCATTTTTGCAAAATGTGAAAAGTAGGCTAAAAATGAGGAAAAAGTAGTCTTATGAGATCGGACAAATGTGTGTCTGTATGTCTGTCTGTCTGTCCTTCTGTCTGTCTGTCTGTCCTTCTGTCTGTCTGTCTGTCTGTCTGTCTGTCTGTCCTTCTGTCTGTCTGGCTGTGTGTGTGTCCCCCCCTATCAACTCCTAAATGGCTGGAGCAATCAAAACAAAATTTGGTAGGAGTAAAGGTCTATACCCGAATATCTCACGGCCATATTTGAAAATGACGTCAGTGCTACCAACTGCTAAAAAATCGCAATTGAAATTTGAGCTCCATGTTGGATATCTTGGAAGGTATGAATGGGAGGTATTTCAAAATTGGCATACGTATAGATAACAATATTGCAGTTTAATTTCCAGGAGGCCATACATCGCTGTGTTGCCAAAATGATTATAAGCCTGCTGATTGGTCCAATTTTTAAATGCACATAACTTCTACACTATCAATTGGAATTCAACCAAATTTGGTATGTTGTATGCATACATAACCAGATATGACTGACCGTATTCTTAAGACCCACCAGGGCTGCCAACTGTTAATAAATGCTCCTAATTTATTTTATCCAAATACCAATATATCAGAAAGTATGCAAGCCAATAGCTCTAAACTTTGCACACGTATAGTACCTGGCATTCTAGATGCATTTGGACTAACTAATATACGTCAGTGCTGCCAACATGATTCTAAGCCTGCTGATAGGTCCAATTTTAAAATACATGTAACTTCTATACTAACTAATGGATTTCATTCAAAGTTGGCACAACAATAGATCATATTATTTCTGACCAATACATGCATGACATTGTTGCCAACATGATTTTACGCACGCTGTTAGATCCAATGTTTAACTGCATGTAACGTCCATGCTATTCATTGGACTTCAACCAAATTTTGTATTCTGTACCTTAAGAGATGGAACTAAGAATATATTCAGTCATCAGGGCTGCCAACTGTAGAGCTCTATTAGGCTACATTATGCAAGGTATACAGTATTTCGAAATAATTAGAAATTTCGATATTAGCAACTTAATTTCTTCATTATTCTAGATAGGTTCATATACTGTAGAATAATCATTGGCATGAAAAGTAGGCTCTTTAGTTCGTCACGGAACTTCTTGTTGTTACCCTAATATCAATATATCAGAAAGTATGCAAGACAATAGCTCTAAACTTTGCACACGTATAGTACCTGGCATTCTAGATGAATTTGGAGTAACTAATATACGTCAGTGCTGCCAACATGATTCTAAGCCTGCTGATAGGTCCAATTTTAAAATGCATGTAACTTCTATACTAACTAATGGATTTCATTCAAAATTGGCACAACAATAGATCATATTATTTCAGATTATTTCTGACCATTACATGCATGACACTGTTGCCAACATGAATTTACGCGCGCTGTTAGATCCAATGTTTAACTGCATGTAACGTCCATGCTATTAATTGGACTTCAACCAAATTTTGTATTCTGTACCTTAGAGATGGAACTAAGAATATATTCAGTCACCAGGGCTGCCAACTGTAGTGCTCTATTAGGCTACATTTTGCCAGGTATACAGTATTTCGAACTAATTAGAAATTTCGATATTAGCAACTTAATTTCGTCATTATTCTAGATAGATCCATATAGATTAATCATTGGTATGAATCTTAAATTTTAAGAAAAGTAGGCTCTTTAGTTCGTCACGGAACTTCTTGTTAATTTCTGATTTCGCCATTCCAATCTTCAGCTCGAAATGATTATAGAACACTATTGCTGTAACACTCACCGGTTATTCGATATTAATGAAATTATGCGATTTGAGTACTCTTTCCTTTGATTTACTGTTTCTGAAATTCATGCAAAATGATAAAGGAAAGACCTCAGAATGTTAAAATGACATGAAACGGGCGTCACTGCGACCAAAATGTGAAGTGGACAGCAATTATGGAGCGTATTTTCATCCATCAACAGTATCTGCAAATCGCACACTTCGTACATTTTTAAAAGTCATTTTTTAAAGAAACTATTGATATTTAGGGAATTAGAGTGCAATTCGTCACTGCTAATGACTATTCTCTTTCATTTGAATGCTTATTTTCACGATCGGTCGCTAGTGAGTGCCGCAGGAGGGATCTATACTACTGAAATAATATATATGATGATGATATTTAACCGGAGTCTAGAGTAAACACCAATAATTATTAATTACATTCCATATAATTTTAACGTTAATTAATTACGACGATAAAGTAAAATTTCGATGGGGAAGAAAAACTTCCAAAAAGACTATAAACATAAAACGAATCCAGACCTGAAATCTACTCATATGCATACATTTTAATAGCAAGACAAACAAATTCCAAGAAAATTATGGTCCCACAAGATTCCGAATATACTCATGCCAAACTAAATAATCTAAGACGCCTACTACCTTGAGTTGAATTCGGCTTCCGATGAAAGGAAATACGGGAAGAATACCGTATTTAGCATTCATGGTCTGGCCATCCCTCATGGCTGCAACTCTTCTCGTCCTCAGCTGGCTATCAGGTCCCCACACTCCTCCCCAGGCACCGAACTTGGTTCTTCTGGTTAGGCTAGGAAAGCCCCTCATCTGATCTATCTTGCTAAGATGTAAAGTAGATGACCTCGATGTTTCTACTCTCATGATTACTGTATGGCAGTTCTAGGCAATCTCAGAAGGTTTCTTGTCCGTCGTCATTTGCATGTCGTTAAGATACTTCAGATTCTCCACAATCTCTCATTGTAGCACTCCCGTAATCAAATTACTCCTTCATGACGATACTATCTTGGGAATCAATCATATTTCTTCCCCTCGCTGCCATAGCCAATACTAATTCCATTATCAGTTAAGTCCCATCTATGTTTCTTTTTCAATAACTCCCGTAGGTAAAAACGGTCCAATATGTCGAAGCTATCAGCTTCACTGTGAAGTTTTACAGGTACTGTTCACTGCCGTCAACACGTGGTTGTAAAAGATAGTTAATTGTCAAAACTGTCAGTGCGTTGGTATTTCAACGTAATCATATGCAATCACAGCAAACAAAATGCACTAGCAATTAGCTACATTAAAAGCACGGGCTTCGTTCCGCTTGTACCCCGGACACTTGTACAAGTCCCGATACGTATAAGCTCGGCGACCGCACTACGCCCTCTTCATTCAAATTCACATCACTACATCCACTGAAAAAATGTCTCAACTGTGCGCTTGACAAAACTCTTACGAACATCTCACAACTGACGCTCAGCTGTTTTCACCCCTCCATATTATGATCTGCTCTGATTGGCTAAGCAAAAATATAGTTCATATTCTCCTCATTTTTGCTGCAATTATACGTGGAAAATCTTCGGAAAAGCTGGTAAAACATTCCACGTGTTAATTTCAGTCATCGAGGTTACATAATGGCGTTCAACCTGTTTCTTTAATGTGCCCCAGAAATTAAAAACACCTCGCTGCCATGTTTGACACTTCTCATCCATTTGCAGTGACGTGGTGGTTGTCCCACCTTATCGTTTAACCTTGGCTAACGCACGTGGTTTAACTTGCCATCGCCGGGCGGCTATTTCCTCATATTTCGTTTTATAGAATTTCAAGGATTGTCCAAACCTGCGTTCCATTATTCCAGCATATTACGCGCGGGCATGTTGAAAAAAAAGCATTTCCCCCGTAATTCAGGCTCAAAGGAACGCTGGTTTCGTTGCTAGATGATACAAGCAACTTTACAGGTTCTATCTCACAGAAAATACGAGTTCAGTATATTCTTCTATTGAGGTTTCTGAATAAGGTGTTAGCTATGACCAACTCATGCTCGGTTCAGAATTCTACCAGCCTGCTTCCTCGATCATTCCTTTCACCTAATCCGAATTCTCCTACTACAGTATTTTCCTTTTTCTTACCACAGCATTCCAATCTCCTATTACTATAACATTTTCATCACCCTGGACATACCGCAGAACTTCATCTATTTCTTCGCAGACCTTTTCAACATCATCATCAGCTTGATTAGTGGGATAAAAGCTAGACTTGTACCACTGTGGTACACTTTGGTTTTGTATTGATTTTTGCTACAATAATCCGTTCACTATATTGCTCATAATATTCTACCCGCTGTCCAAGTTTCCTAGTCAACATGAGACCAACCCATGCTTGGTCATTGTTTGATATAGTGCTAATGATCCTATAGTCTCCTGACAAAAAGTCCTGATCTGCCAGCGCATTTCACTAATCCCAACCAAATCCAACCTCGACCTATCCATTTCCCTTTCTATGTTTTCTAACCTTCCACTGCCTATCAGACTTCTAACATTCCACGCTCCGATCCGTAGAATGTCAGATTTCCTCTTTGTCAATTCTATAACTACTATAATCCCCCCTCGAGTAATCCTTACCAGGATATACGAATGGGGGACTAGTTTACCCCCGGATTGAAATTTTACAAGAAAATAGGCCATCATCACATGTAATTATGCATAGAGAGGTGCATATCCTCGGGAAGAGCAATACGGCTGTAGTTTACCATTGCTTTCAGCCGCGCAGCAGAACGTAGTGTATCCACTAGTTGGCTAATATTATCAATATCTTTACCGTCTATAAGACAAGTAAAGCATTTAATTATTCTGAAAGGCTGCTACTCCCATTCAGATTAAATAATGAAGCAATTCTACAAACAAAAAATCTAACATTCTACTTACTGTACAAACAAACATAAAATATTAATAACCATAAAATAATAAATGTTAGTAACAACAAGATATTAATATTCAACTAACGATAAAATAGTAAAATCACCACTGTATGACACCGCACTACAGTGTGTTGCACCACTATATGACACCACATTTCTGTGTGTTGTACCACTATATGACACAGCACTACAGTGTGTTGCACCACTATATGACACCGCACTACAGTGTGTTGCACCACTATATGACACCACATTTCTGTGTGTTGTACCACTATATGACACAGCACTACTGTGTGTTGTACCACTATATGACACCGCACTACAGTGTGTTGCACCACTGTATGACACCACATTTCTGTGTGTTGTACCACTATATGACACAGCACTACTGTGTGTTGTACCACTATATGACATCGCATTACAGTGTGTTGCACCACTGTATGACACCACATTTCTGTGTGTTGTACCACTGTATGACACCACATTTCTGTGTGTTGTACCACTATATGACACCACATTTCTGTGTGTTGTACCACTATATGACACAGCACTACTGTGTGTTGCACCACTTTATGACACCGCACTACTGTGTGTTACACCACTGCCTGACACCGCATTTCTGTGTGTTGTACTACTATATGACACCGCACTACTGTGCGTTACACCAGTTTATGACACCGCACTACTGTGCGTTACACCACTATATGACACCACATTTCTGTGTGTTGTACCACTATATGACACAGCACTACTGTGTGTTGCACCACTTTATGACACCGCACTACTGTGTGTTACACCACTGCATGACACCACATTTCTGTGTGTTGTACCACTATATGACATCGCATTACAGTGTGTTGCACCACTGTATGACACCACATTTCTGTGTGTTGTACCACTATATGACACCACATTTTTGTGTGTCGTACCACTATATGACACAGCACTACTGTGTGTTGCACCACTTTATGACACCGCACTACTGTGTGTTACACCACTGCATGACACCGCATTTCTGTGTGTTGTACTACTATATGACACCGCACTACTGTGCGTAACACCAGTTTATGACACCGCACTACTGTGCGTTACACCACTATATGACACCACATTTCTGTGTGTTGTACCACTATATGACACAGCACTACTGTGTGTTGCACCACTTTATGACACCGCACTACTGTGTGTTACACCACTGCATGACACCGCATTTCTGTGTGTTGTACTACTATATGACACCGCACTACTGTGCGTTACACCAGTTTATGACACCGCACTACTGTGTGTTGCACCACTATATGACACCACATTTCTGTGTGTTGTACTACTATATGACACCGCACTACTGTGTGTTACACCACTATATGACACCACATTTCTGTGTGTTGTACCACTATATGACACAGCACTACTGTGTGTTACACCACTATATGACACAGCACTACTGTGTGTTGCACCACTTTATGACACCGCACTACTGTGTGTTACACCACTATATGACACCACATTTCTGTGTGTTGTACTACTATATGACACCGCACTACTGTGTGTTACACCACTATATGACACCACATTTCTGTGTGTTGTACCACTATATGACACAGCACTACAGTGTGTTGCACCACTGTATGACACCGCACTACAGTGTGTTGCACCACTATATGACACCACATTTCTGTGTGTTGTACCACTATATGACACAGCACTACTGTGTGTTGCACCACTTTATGACACCGCACTACTGTGTGTTACACCACTGCATGACACCGCATTTCTGTGTGTTGTACTACTATATGACACCGCACTACTGTGCGTTACACCAGTTTATGACACCGCACTACTGTGCGTTACACCGCTATATGACACCGCACTAGCACTACTGTGCGTTACACCACTACATGACACAACACTACTGTGTGTTGCACCACTGTACGCCACCGCACTACAGTGTGTTGCACCACTATATGACACCACATTTCTGTGTGTTGTACCACTATATGACACAGCACTACTGTGTGTTGCACCACTATATGACACCGCACTACAGTGTGTTGCACCACTATATGACACCACATTTCTGTGTGTTGCACCACTATATGACACCACATTTCTGTGTGTTGTACCACTATATGACACAGCACTACTGTGTGTTGCACCACTTTATGACACCGCACTACTGTGTGTTACACCACTGCATGACACCGCATTTCTGTGTGTTGTACTACTATATGACATCGCACTACTGTGCGTTACACCAGCTTATGACACCGCACTACTGTGCGTTACACCGCTATATGACACCGCACTAGCACTACTGTGCGTTACACCACTACATGACACAACACTACTGTGTGTTGCACCACTGTACGCCACCGCACTACTGTGTGTTGCACCACGTTATGACACCGCACTACTGTGCATTACATCACTATATGACACCGCACTACTGTGCGTTACACCACGTTATGACACCGCACTACTGTGCGTTACACCACTACTTGACACCACACTACTGTGTGTTACACCACTATATGACACCGCACTAGCACTATAGTGTGTTACACCACTATATGACACCGCACTAGCACTACTGTGCGTTACACCACTACATGACACAACACTACTGTGTGTTGCACCACTGTACGCCACCGCACTACTGTGTGTTGCACCACGTTATGACACCGCACTACTGTGTGTTACACCACTATATGACACCGCACTAGCACTACTGTGCGTTACACCACTACATGACACAACACTACTGTGTGTTGCACCACTGTACGCCACCGCACTACTGTGTGTTGCACCACGTTATGACACCGCACTACTGTGCATTACATCACTATATGACACCGCACTACCGTGCGTTACACCACGTTATGACACCGCACTACTGTGCGTTACACCACTACTTGACACCACACTACTGTGTGTTACACCACTATATGACACCGTACTAGCACTATAGTGTGTTACACCACTATATGACACCGCACTACTGTGCATTACATCACTATATGACACCGCACCACTGTGCGTTACACCACGTTATGACACCGCACTACTGTGCGTTACACCACTACTTGACACCACACTACTGTGTGTTACACCACTATATGACACCGCACTAGCACTATAGTGTGTTACACCACTATATGACACCGCACTACTGTGCATTACATCACTATATGACACCGCACCACTGTGCGTTACACCACGTTATGACACTGCACTACTGTGCATTACATCACTATATGACACCGCACCACTGTGCGTTACACCACGTTATGACACCGCACTACTGTGCGTTACACCACTACTTGACACCACACTACTGTGTGTTACACCACTATATGACACCGCACTACTGTGCGTTACATCACTATATGACACCGCACTACTGTGTGTTACACCACTATATGACACCGCACTACTGTGCGTTACACCCCTATATGACACCGCACTACTGTGCGTTACACCCCTATATGACACCGCACTAGCACTACTGTGCGTTACACCACTACATGACACAACACTACTGTGTGTTGCACCACTGTACGCCACCGCACTACAGTGTGTTGTACCACGTTATGACACCGCACTACTGTGCGTTACACCACTATATGACACCGCACTACTGTGCGTTACACAAGTTTATGACACCGCACTACTGTGCGTTACACCCCTATATGACACCGCACTACTGTGCGTTACATCACTATATGACACCGCACTACTGTGTGTTACACCACTATATGACACCGCACTACTGTGCGTTACACCACGTTATGACACCGCACTACTGTGCGTTACACCACTACTTGACACCGCACTACTGTGCGTTACACCACTATATGACACCGCACTACTGTGCGTTACACAAGTTTATGACACCGCACTACTGTGCGTTACACCCCTATATGACACCGCACTAGCACTACTGTGCGTTACACCCCTATATGACACCGCACTAGCACTACTGTGCGTTACACCACTACATGACACCACACTACTGTGTGTTGCACCACTGTACGCCACCGCACTACTGTGTGTTGTACCACGTTATGACACCGCACTACTGTGCGTTACACCCCTATATGACACCGCACTAGCACTACTGTGCGTTACACCACTACATGACACCACACTACTGTGTGTTACAACACTATATGATACCGCACTACTGTGCATTACAACACTATATGACACCGCACTACTGTGCATTACATCACTATCTGACACCGCACTACTGTGTGTTACACCACTATATGACACCGCACTAATGTGCATTACATCACTATATGACACCACACTACTGTGCATTACAACACTATATTGTGCCCGTTTAGACCGGAGTCCGCACGACCACATATGCATTTTACCAATAATCAGTCAGCACGAGAGTCAAAATATCCCGGAGCGCCAGATGGGTTAAAGAAAATCGCAAAAACGACATCAAATAGAAAAAATGCTTTACTGATTTTTGGCTCAATGCAACAATAAGGATAGAAGGAGATTTAATTGGGTATGACACATCTGGTAAAATTATCTCAGTTTATTTTGAAGTTAAAATCTGACTGCAAGGATGCTCAAAGCAGCATCATCCACGTGTGGCGATCCACACTCTTATTTACACACAATATACAGAAATTTTCCAAACACATTTGACAATCTTTTTGGAAACACAAGTCCGATTAATAGTCCTGTGGACTGTGTTCCAAAATTATTAATATTTAATTCCAGTTCAAAGTTAATTGTCTATACTGGAAATATCGTAGATCACTGTTTGAATATTTACATGATATTAACACTCGTAGAATAAATGTTCATAGAATTCTTAACTTTCACTTCCTTTTTTCCAGTTTCAAAAATATATCGTCGAAAATATTATCATCATCGAAGCAATACAAATTATTTACACATATTAATAACATCTGAAAAGTATTTGACCATTGAGCATAGCATCGAAGAACTGTGCGAAGCACAACAACAATTAATTGTTCTTCTGACATTAAACTTTCGAGAAGTGACTCTATTATGAACTTCAAGTTCCTAACAAAATACAAGATTTCTGAATCATCAACTTGATCAATAAATGGTTGAACCATTCAACTATTCACTTTTCCACTTGGAATCATTATTATAAAAAGATATTTATATTCATGGCCATTTTTAGCAACTTTCACAACTTGCAATTCTTCGACAGAATGCGGAAATTAGAATTGTAGTTTTATAATGAATTCATTTAGTTCATGGCACTAGGATTGAAAATATCCTTCAAATTATTCGTGGTTAAAGAATTATTTTTAATTGGCAGTGGCCCATTCTACTATTTGTGTAAGAACACAATATTACAACAACAACGGCAAAGGTCTTCCTCTGAAGAAGAATAAACTACTATCATGACAAATCCGGGTTCTAGCAAAATCAAAGTCTAAATGGAATTCGTAAACAAGGTTGAAATAAGAACTGATGGTTTCAAGAAATAACCTTCGGGTCATTCGTACGACGAAATGTGTAGTTCCAATACTCCTACTATAAACCTGAGCCATCGAACCTGCTATTTGATTGATGCTCGAAAAAACCTCTTCATTCCTGCGACTTAAATATGCGCACCTGGGAATGGCATTTCAACTACTCCACACACATAAATTATCTTCCCAAAATTTATACAATAAATCAAGCCTCTGCTTGTTATCAACACTGGAAGATTAATAAACTTACAAGTTTATTTTATTTTACCATTCAGTTCAACCCGTGAATTTACCATACTTATGAAAATCTTTATTTCACTTTCGAGTGTATTTACGTCATGATTTTATATAAATACAAAAATATCCTATTTGATACAAATATCATTTGCTTCCCGTTTCATGCCTCTCCGTTTTATCTGAAAAATATACTTTGCTCAATGCAAATATCAACTGTTCAACCAGAACTGACATGTTGGTTGAATGCGGGCTTGCGCTAACCACTCTCCTTCGGAAAATCTCCTGTTCCAGACTAGAAATGATTAAACTACTTCATAGGCTCTCTCTCAATACATATGATTATTAGAAAATATAATATCCAAGAATTATTTAGAAAAATTATGAAAATTATTAGTATTATTATTAGTTATATTATTTTAAATATATTTAATTATCATCTCATTATGTGAGAATCCACATGTTCGAATCTTCGAATATGGAAAAAATATCCATTCCTCAACAAAAATAAATTTAACTTTTACAGTTACATCGGCTGATTACCGTGATTTCCCAAAAATATGAAAAATTCATATAAATGCTCGAAATGCTCGGTCATCGATCCTAAACTGTTCTGAGTGCTGAAAATACTCATAATAACTCTAACAAGTCTTGCGTAAATCATTGCAAGATTTAAATACGACGAAAAATAAATGTGTTGGTCATCTGCAGAAAAAATAGTTTGTTCCAATTAGCTAGGCATAATATAATTCAAATGTGGCTTACATTTCTTGATGGTCTTGAAGCGTAGTAAACCTGGTCTGTACCAGATTTATCCATAAACATGCCCTATCGGACAAGCACGTATAATCCTTGTATCCGCCGCCATCATATACCCACAATTCGTCTAGTCAGACATAGTGGTAGTATCTTTCGACGTTTGAATAAACTGTGGTTCCATTTTAATATGGGCTTCTATCAAAGCCATAACAGTTTGTTTAAATGGGGTCAGATCTAAGTGATCTCTTCTTAGATATGTCAGTTGTAACATAACTCACTGTAATCTTATCAGTACAAGAAAAACACTGACAGTCTAAGCAATTAACGGCTGTTCTGAAGATCGTTCCCTGGGCATGGTTTATTAATATCACCATCTGCCATGCGCTAAGCAACTTGCAGTTTCCCTTGCGTAGACTAATGAACGCCACCGTTATAGACTAGTCTTCAGTGTACTGACAGATCGAAGTGGTTAACTAGTTACAAATATGAAAACTGACTTGAAATGGATTTAAATATCCAAGTATTATGTTACTACTGGACTGTGACAAAATACTATTTCTAGACAAAGTCTAGCATATGTCCTTGTAGAAATATAAATATTTCCACCAATGTCTGTAAAAAAATCAATCACCTCAGTGATTCTCCTCGCCGTAAACTTACTAAGTTCCAACTCGTAACGCAGCACTTTTCGTGACTATCACGACTTTCAAAAGAACTTCTGCGTAGATCTGGCAACCATGTGCCTTGGCTCAGCGTAGATGCAACTTGCTCGCCAAGTGCTTGTGTTAGAATGAGCTGAAGTTGCTTCGGCCAGCTGGCTTTTATTCAAAACTGCCAGGGTCACGCGTCATCACCTGATATCTAGAAATCCTCATATCTCTTGAATCCCTGGTCCGATTTACTTGATACTAATTGCATTCTCTTTCATTTGGCCGTGCCAGTAATCTGATCCCAGTCTCAAGTCTCTACTCCATGGTTAACTATTTAATCAATAAATAGCCTCAACCTCTGCTATAACTCGCTACGTCACTTGACATCCAACTATCGGTAAATTATTTCCAAATGCTTCGAGAAGCAATGTAGCGCGATATTCAAATATCTCAACTTTCAAAAGCGGCTACAGCCTTTCCCTTGATATCTAGGTGTCTGAAACTTGGAATACCCATTCCTAGAGTTGGGCACAATATGACACCACACTACTGTGCATTACATCACTATATGACACCGCACTACTGTGTGTTACACCACTATATGACACCGCACTACTGTGCATTACAACACTATATGACACCGCACTACAGCGTGTTGTATCACCGTATAACACCGCACTACTGTGTGTTGAACCTCCATATGACACCGCACTACTGTGCGTTACAACACTGTATGACACAGCACTACAGTGTGTTGCAGCACTATATGACACCACACTACTGTGAATTACATCACTATATGATACCGCACTACTGTGCATTACAACACTATATGACACCGCAATACTGTGCATTACATCACTATCTGACACCGCACTACTGTGTGTTACACCACCATATGACACCGCACTACTGTGCATTACATCACTATATGACACCACACTACTGTGCATTACAGCACTATATGACTCCACACTACTGTGCATTACATCACTATATGACACCGCACTAATGTGTGTTACACCACTATATGACACCGCACTACAGTGCATTACATCACTATAAGACACCACACTACTGTGAATTACAACACTATATGACACCACACTACTGTGCAATACATCACTATATGACACCACACTACTGTGAGTCACAACACTATATGACACCGCACTACTGTGTGTTGCAGCACTATATGACACCACACTACTGTGCATTACATCACTATATGACACAGCACTACAGTGTGTTGCAGCACTATATGACACCACACTACTGTGAATTACATCACTATATGACACCGCACTGCTGTGCATTACAACACTATATGACACCGCACTACTGTGCATTACATCACTATATGACACCGCACTACTGTGCATTACAACACTATATGACACCGCACTACTGTGCATTACATCACTATATGACACCACACTACTGTGAATTACAACACTATATGACACCACACTACTTTGCAATACATCACTATATGACACCACACTACTGTGAGTTACACCACTATATGACACCGCACTACTGTGTGTTGCAGCACTATATGACTCCGCACTACTGTGCATTACATCACTATATGATACCGCACTACTGTGCATTACAACACTATATGACACCGCACTACTGTGCATTACAACACTATATGACAACGCACTACTGTGCATTACATCACTATACGACACCGCACTTCTGTGCATTACACCACAATATGACACCACACTACTGTGCATTACATCACTATATGACACCGCACTACTGTGCGTTACATCACTATTTTACACCGCACTACTGTGTGTTGTACCTCCATATTACACCGCACTACAGTGTGTTGCACCACTATATGAGACCGCACTACTGTGTGTTACATCACTATTTGACACCGCACTACAGTGTGTTGCACCACTTTATGACACCGCACTTCAGTGTGTTGCACCACCATATGACACCGCACTACAGTGTGTTGTACCACTATACGACACCGCACTACAGTGTGTTGCACCACTATACGACACCGCACTACAGTGTGTTGCACCACTATACGACACTGCACTACAGTGTGTTGCTCCACTATACGACACCGCACTACAGTGTGTTGTACCACTATACGACACCGCACTACAGTGTGTTGCACCACTATATGACACCGCACTACAGTGTGTTGTACCACTATACGACACCGCACTACAGTGTGTTGCACCACTATACGACACCGCACTACTGTGTGTTGTACCACTATACGACACCGCACTACAGTGTGTTGCACCACTATACGACACCGCACTACAGTGTGTTGCACCACTAATCGACACCGCACTACAGTGTGTTGCACCACTATACGACACCGCACTACAGTGTGTTGTACCACTATATGACACAGCACTACTGTGCGTTACATCACTATATGACACCGCACTACAGTGTGTTGTACCTCCATATGACACCGCACTACAGTGTGTTGCACCACTATATGACACCGCACTACTGTGCGTTACATCACTATATGCCACCGCACTACAGTGTGTTGTACCTCCATATGACACCGCACTACAGTGTGTTGCACCACTATACGACACCGCACTACAGTGTGTTGTGCCTCCATATGACACCGCACTACAGTGTGTTGCACCACTATATGACACCGCACTATTGTGCGTTACATCACTATACGACACCGCACTACAGTGTGTTGTACCTCCATATGACACCGCACTACAGTGTGTTGCACCACTATATGACACCGCACTACTGCGTGTTGTACCTCCATATGACACCGCACTACTGTGTGTTACATCACTATTTGACACCGCACTACAGTATGTTGTACCTCCATATGACACCGCACTACAGTGTGTTGCAACACTATATGACACCGCACTACTACGTGTTGTACCACCATATGACACCACACTACAGTGAGTTGTACCTCCATATGACACCGCACTACTGTGTGTTACATCACTATTTGACACCGCACTACTGCGTGTTGTACCTCCATATGACACCACACTACAGTGTGTTGTACCTCCATATGACACCGCACTACTGTGTGTTACATCACTATTTGACACCGCACTACAGTGTGTTGTACCTCCATATGACACCACACTACAGTGTGTTGCACCACTTTATGACACCACACTACAGTGTGTTGTACCTCCATATGACACCGCACTACTGCGTGTTGTACCTCCAAATGACACCGCACTACTGTGTGTTACATCACTATTTGACACCGCACTACAGTGTGTTGTACCTCCATATGACACCGCACTACAGTGTGTTGCACCACTTTATGACACCACACTACAGTGTGTTGTAGCTCCATATGACACCGCACTACTGCGTGTTGTACCTCCATATGACACCGCACTACTGTGTGTTACATCACTATTTGACACCGCACTACAGTGTGTTGTACCTCCATATGACACTGCACTACAGTGTGTTGCACCACTATATGACATCGCACTACAGTGTGTTGCACCACTATATGACACCGCATTACAGTGTGTTGTACCACTATATGACACCGCACTACAGTGTGTTGTACCACTATATGACACCGCACTACAGTGTGTTGCACCACTATATGACATCGCACTACTGTGTGTTACATCACTATTTGACACCGCACTACTGTTTGTTGTACCTCCATATGACACCGCACTACAGTGTGTTGCACCACTATATGACACCGCACTACAGTGTGTTGCACCACTATATGACACCGCACAACAGTGTGTTGCACCACTATATGACACCGCACTACTGTTTGTTGTACCTCCATATGACACCGCACTACAGTGTGTTGCACCACTATATGGCACCGCACTACTGTGGGTTGTACCTCCATTTGACACCGCACTACAGTGTGTTGCACCACTATATGACACCGCACTACAGTGTGTTGTACCTCCATATGACACCGCACTACAGTGTGTTGCACCACTATATGGCACCGCACTACTGTGTGTTGTACCTCCATATGACACCGCACTACTGTGTGTTGCACCACTATATGGCACCGCACTACTGTGTGTTGTACCTCCATATGACACCGCACTACTGTGTGTTACATCACTATTTGACACCGCACTACAGTGTGTTGCTCCACTATATGACACCACACTACTGTGTGTTGCGCCACTATATGACACCGCACTACTGTGTGTTGCACCACTATATGACACCGCACTACTGTGTGTTGTACCACCATATGACACCACACTATTGTGTGTTGCACCACTATATGACGCCGCACTACTGTGTGTTGCACCACTATATGACACCGCACTTCTCTGCATTACATCACTATATGCCACAGCACTACTGTGTGTTGCACCACTATATGTCACAGCACTACTGTGTGTTGCACCACTATATGCCACTGCACTACTCTGCGTTGCACCACCATATGACACCGCACTACTGTGCGTTACACCACTATATGACACCGCACTACTGTGCGTTACATCACTATTTGACACCGCACTACTGTGCGTTACACCACTATATGACACCGCACTACCGTGCGTTACATCACTATATGACACCGCACTACTGTGTGTTGCACCACTATATGACACCGCACTTCTCTGCATTACATCACTATATGACACCGCACTACTGTGCGTTACACCACTATATGACACCGCACTACTGTGCGTTGCATCACTATTTGACACCGCACTACTGTGCGTTACACCACTATATGCCACAGCACTATTGTGTGTTGCCCCACTATATGACACCACACTACCTTGTGTTGCACTACTATATGACACCGCACTACCGTGCGTTACACCACTATATGCCACAGCACTATTGTGTGTTGCACCACTATATGACACCGCACTACTGTGCGTTACACCACTATATGACACCGCACTACCGTGCGTTACATCACTATATGACACCGCACTACTGTGTGTTGCACCACTATATGACACCGCACTTCTCTGCATTACATCACTATATGCCACAGCACTATTGTGTGTTGCACCACTATATGACACCACACTACATTGTGTTGCACCACTATATGACACCGCACCTCTCTGCATTATATCACTATATGCCACATCACTACTGTGTGTTGCACCACTATATGACACCGCACTACTGTGCGTTACACCACTGTATGACACCGCACTACCGTGCGTTACATCACTATATGACACCACACTACAGTGTGTTGCACCACTATATGACACCGCACCTCTCTGCATTACATCACTATATGCCACAGCACTACTGTGTGGTGCACCACTATATGACACCGCACTACTGTGCGTTACATCACTATTTGACACCGCACTACTGTGCGTTACACCACTATATGACACCGCACTACCGTGCGTTACATCACTATATGACACCGCACTACTGTTTGTTGCACCACTATATGACACCGCACTTCTCTGCATTACATCACTATATGCCACAGCACTACTGTGTGTTGCACCACTATATGACACCACACTACAGTGTGTTGCACCACTATATGACACCGCACCTCTCTGCATTACATCACTATATGCCACAGCACTACTGTGTGTTGCACCACTATATGACACCGCACTACTGTGCGTTGCACCACCATATGACACCGCACTACTGTGCGTTACACCACTATATGACACTGTGTGTTCCAACATTGTATGACACCGCACTACTGTGTGTTGCCTTCTTGCTAAATCTTGTGATGGTAGCACCTGATTCTAAAATATTGTATTTCAAGATTGCAGCAACGCATACTACTGTATTGAGACCGATAATCTTGGGATTTGTACAAGTGAGGATCCTTAATATGTTACATGATAGTTATCTTTTACCAAGTTTCTTGTTATTATACAATTACATTCCGGAGTTATGGAATTTTTTGCAGTACAAGCAGTCGTGTATGTACGAATTTGCTAATCTTGTGCCTTGTGGAGATACTGGTCTACTACTTGCTAAGTTTTGTCTTTATGGTTCTGATAGATGATGTGATAACGGTTTCAATGTTTTATTCTTTCAAGATAGAATCAGCAGGCAGTATTAAATTCGACTATTTTGTGGCCTGTGCTGGCGAAAACCATTATTATTATTTTCCTAGTTTACTATGTTTCAATATAATTGCGCAACTACATTCTGCGTTTCTGTTTGTAATGTTTTAATAATACGCTGAGCCACCATCTTGAATGAATTTATCCGTTGGTATAATTGCCTTGTGTGCAGTAGAGATTCCCACTGATTGGAGTCTACTTTATTGATAATTTCTGTCATTGAGCTCGAAAAGACTGAGTTATCTATGTTAATTAGGTAGATTTCATTAGAAAGCTAACTATTGCAATGGGTCCCATGTTTCGACTTCCGGAAAATTTCGACATATCTTCGCGTTTCACATCCCCCAGACCCCAAAACCACCGTCAGTTCAAAAGTTTATATATAATTTATGTATATATATATATGTATATATATATATGTATATCAGTTTCTTGTGGACACGATAACTGCCGTAATTTTGCACCAATTACTTCGAATTTTTTACCGAAGATGTATACCTATAAAATCTCGGTCGAGTTCATTACTGGGCTAAATCGGTCGAAGGGGGTGAAAATGGGGGGCTTTTTTCGAAAAAGTGAAATTTCGCTATAACTCTCTTAATACGTGCAATATCGAATCCATTCAAAGTTCATAATATGTGTCGGATAAGTGCCAAAAATTTATGTCAAATAAGATTTTTGATAGCACCAACCATTGACCAAAGGGGTGGAAAAACGTGGGTTTTTCGGGAAACATTAATCATATCTCTCTTAATAGGCACAATATCAAAACCGTACAAAATGGACAATATTCCCCTAATAATTACCTAAAACTTTTGTCTGAAAGAATTTTTGATATGACCCACCATTACGCCAAGGGACGAGAAAAATGATTTCGGAATTATAAGAAAATGCCAAGAGCTATCAGTGGTTGCCATGGCACCACTACTAAATTGATGAGGCATGGACCATCAGACGTTGCCATGACAACGCACTTGCACGAGATCAGATTCAGTATTTCCATCTGATTAAGTGGTTGGTTGGTTGGTTCTTAAGTTTAGGGGCTGCGACAACGCGGTCATGTAGCCCCGTGTACTTTGGGTGTGTGTAGAATCTGTCTGATAACCGGTGTTAATTGTGATGACTGTATTAGTGTGTGTTATCTGTTTGTTAATTTAAGTACTGCAACTAACAATTTTTCAGATAGTTCCTACTTTTGCCGCCAAGCGCCACTGTCAACGACTACGAGGCCAAGTTCAGAACTGAGCTACTAGACGCCGCCGCAGTCGGCTCTTGGCAACGAACATAGAAACCTAAGAGCGTTGTATACATTCTTAACCTATCCAATTTAGCTTCACACAGGTGCAATTAGTGGAAGGATCTTTAACATGCCATAAATCTATGACATGGGACCGCCGGCTTTACTTCCCCTCCGAAGGAAGGCATACTGAGGGATGTTTAACGCTCTTAAAAAATCCGACGGCTTCGGCCGGGTTTGAACCCGGTATCTTGGGCATAGAAGCTCAGCATGTTACCGACTACGCCACCAAAGCCGCCTGATAAAGTGGGAAGCGGCTTCGGTGACGTAACTGGTAGCATGCTGAATGTCTATGCCCAATGTCGCGGTTTCAAAGCCGACCGAAGTCGTCGGATTTTCTAAGAGCACTAGAATCCCTCAGTATGCTTTCCTTTGGAGGGGAAGTTCCAACGTTCGTTGCGAGTTGATGGTTGGGGTGGCATCTAGTAGCCAAGTTCACAGCTAGGTGTCGTTGACGGTTGTACCTGGTAGCAACATTAGGAACTACTGCTTGAAATTGACCGTCTGCAGTACTTACATGAATTAAGACTAATACAGCCATTACAATTCACACCGTGTATCAGACAGATTCTACACTCACCCAAAGTACACGGGGTTAGATGACCGCGTTGTCGCAGCCCCTAAACTGAGGAACCAACCAGAGGTAGATTTCGTTAGAAAGCTAACTATTGCAATGGGTACCATGTTTCGACTTCCGGAAAATTTCGACATATCTTCGCGTTTCACATCCCCAGGCCCCAAAACCACCGTCAGTTCAAAAGTTATATATAATTTATGTATGTATATGTATATCAGTTTATTGTGGACACGATAACTGCCGTAATTTTGTACCAATCACTTTGAATTTTTTACCGAATACGTATACCTATAAAATCTCGGTCGAGTTCGTTACTGGGCTAAATCGGTCGTTGGGGGGTGAAAATGGGGGGCTTTTTTTTTCGAAAAAGTGAAATATTGCTATAACTCTCTTAATATGTGAAATATCGAATCCGTTCAACATTCATACTATGTGTCGGATAAAGCCCAAAAATGTATGTTTGAAGAGTTTTTTTTATAGCACCAACCATTGACCAAAGGGGTGGGAAAAAGTGGGTTTTTCGGGAAACATTAATCATATCTCTCTTAATAGGCACAATATCAAAACCGTACAAAATGGACAATATTCCCATAATAATTACCTAAAACTTTTGTCTGAAAGAATTTTTGATATAACCCACCATTATGCCAAGGGATGAGAAAAATAATTTCGGAATTATAAGAAAATGCCAAGACCTATCAGTGGTTGCCATGGCAACACTACTAAATTGATGAGGGATGAGCCATCAGACGTTGCCAAGATAACGCACTTGCACGAGATCAGATTCAGATTTCCATCTAAGTGTGAAGCGGCTTCGGTGACGTAACTGGTAGCATGCTGAATGTTTATGCCCAAGGTCGCGAGTTCAAAGCCGGCCGAAGTCGTCGGATTTTCTAAGAGCGCCAAAAATCCCTCAGTATGCTTTCCTTTGGAGGGGAAGTTCCAACGTTCGTTTCGAGTTGCTGGTTGCGGTGGCATCTAGTAGCCAAGTTCACAGCTAGGTGTCGTTGACGGTAGTACCTGGTAGCAACATTAGTAACTACTGCTTGAAATTGACCGTCTGCAGTCCTTACCTGAATTACAGACTAATACAGCCATCCCAAAGTACACGGGGTTACATGACCGCGTTGTCGCAGCCCCTAAACTGAGGAACCAACCAAAATCTCTGCGGTAGATATAATTTTGCGTGAAGAAGTAACAGACCGTTACATAGTTGCACATCAGTGTCGAAACCTAGCATAAGGACAGTGTGACCACAAGTATAAAAATGGACCCCAAATGACAAGAAGGTTACCGTTCCCATAAGACAATAAAATGTTTAAAATAAGCATAAAATGACGAAAAACAAAGTTAATTAAGCTCCAATTATAAAATACCTTCTCGCATTAAATGAGGTCTGATCCTTCTACGAAAATCTGCATATTCTGCCTATTTTCGCCTATCCCCAAGTTTGTCCGGTGAAATCTACCTCCGCCTTCCGGCGTGCCGAGAGGACTTTTTTTTATCATATTAAGTACGGTCCTTGCATTGTTAATCGACTTTTTACCTGAAATTGATTTGCAGCCAACGACAACCGATTACTCGAATAACCAAGGCCAAAAACTAATTTCGATTATCGATAAAAATCGATTGTCGGTAAAATCGATTATTGGTAATGTCGGCCAGTATTAAAAATCGAGTTTTGTCGAAATCTCGTCTCGATAGAATTGTCTTTCAGTAAACTTGATGTTTAGTTCAGAACGATCCAAGCTTAAAGCTGAAAATCGGACAACAGCTTAAATGTTCGCAATTATTGTCAAATATGCAATACGGGAGTGGATGGTATTTACAAACATTGTGATGTGACAGTAGATGACAACGCTGAGTACAACGCTCGATCCGACTTGCATGGAACCGCGTCAACCGCACGCGTCACACACTCACTTGAGATTGAGAGTTCCGCTTTAAGGCATGTACAATCGACACAACGCAATTCGCAATGAGAAGACGGACTAGCCGAATTCCCAAATCCGTCAAGCCTATCGCAGGCCTAAGATCGGTCGGTCACATGCACTATGTGCGTCATCCACATGTTGAATCCCATCCATCTTGAATGTTGCTTTTCCGGGAATTTTCTACATCTAGCCAAGGCACCCTTCACAAAATTAGCATATTAAGAAAACAGACGGGGTCAATAATATTAATGCTGGAAAATGAAAACATTCGACGCCTCAGATGCCATGATACACTCAAGAAGAAAAATCAAGAGAAGTTGACGGGAAAGATAAAAAAGAGGGGTCAAACACAAGCAATTGAGACAATGTTAGGCTCTATGGTTGCCAACCTACGTCTCACTAGTTGTGAGCCTTTACGAATCCTTTTCTAAGTTTGATTCAAATTGCGAATTATCTCCCTTTACTCTCGTGCAACGTTAGTAAACAATATTTTTTCAAAGAGGTTTCAGATAGACATTGACATGCACAGGTTGTGCGTAACATATTTGACAGTGGCGTTCATTGGAGCCTATCAAAGGATACATATGATGGTCAGTGAAATTGTGCTATGAAATTCATACAAAATAGAAAACTAAAACGTAGCTATTCCCTTGAATATGACAGGTATTGTGCGCTGCTTGGTTGTCATAGCAACCATACATAGAGCTCCAGCACTGAGTGACATTGTCCTCGCCTGTCGCTAATGAGCTAGCACACTAACTTGGCTTTCCACCTTGCCTGTCCAATTTCCCCAAATAGAGGATTCGATCTTGGGAAGAGCGAGTGAGAACGTTAACGTACACCACTCAGCCAGTCTATGGACGGTTTACAGTAAGTAGCGTGCGTAGGGTTTTACTTTGTAGAATGTTTATCACTCTACGGTCAGGCGTACTGAATTATAGATGCTACCTTGGAACTTCTTAATGGCATGATGGAGACACACGCATGTCAGCATAATTTGCTTCTCGCCTCATCGCGGAGGCAATGAGCGACTTGCAGCCGTCTCGAGCGCATTCCACGAAATCATGACGAAGAGGTGGATATGAGTTGCGCAATTTATTTACTGGCAAATTACGAGGCTCTCGCTTACCGCCATCACCAGGAGCGTAGCTACAATGGGGCAAGCGGGGCACCGCCCCAGGGCCCCCGAGGTTAGGGGGCCCCCAAACCCTACAAGAACAATTATAAATAAATTACAATAAATAAATAAAAGTAGTACGGTACTAGAAAACATATTTAAGAATTCAATTTAGTTCAGGGGCCCCAATTGTACGGAACTACGCGTCTAAACATGTGTTTAGAAACTAGTCACGTTCAGTGCAATCTGTATGTAAGATACATACATCCATTTGTGTGGTACCGTATTCTACGAATATATTTTGATAGCCAGGCGCCCGAACCAGGCGCCGACAGACAATGCATTGTTCCCCATTCAGCGCATGACCATGACTCATCGTTCCATCCCTTCCCCCTCCACTGCGACATCACACCACAGCAATGGACAGTAGCAGAGAAGTAGCAGTAGTGTAGTTGGTACGTCGCCACAGCGGTTCCCGTTTAAGTGGCTGAACTTAAGTTGTGGCTTACATTGTGCTATTTTTTTAACGACGCTATGAAACGTACTTATGAAAGTGGAGCTAAAAAAGGAAGGATAAAAGAAAAAAAGAGGAGACAGTTCGTACTTGTACTAAATCGTTAACTGCATGGTTGCACCCTCAAACTCAATCAGGTTTAGAGTACGTTTCGGTGCAGAAACTAGATCAAAACGAAGAATGAAAATAATGAACGTAAGAAGAAACCAAAGTTAACTATACCCTATTGTAAAAGTGTTATAAGTTGTTAAGCAAAGTAAAATTAATGTTATTACGAGTTCCATTAACAATTTGGCCAGGACGTAATATTTTATAACAAACTAATATCATATTACGTTAATATTATAAAAAGCATAGAATGTGTGATAAAAAAAATCAAACAATGAAGCGGTTTGCGAATTGCGACGGTTGGTTCACTTCACTTGGACGGAACACATTTGTTTGTTTTTCACTTCACATTAAAAATCACTCTGTATCGGGTACGGTATACAGTATGCATCGTTTCAACGGACGACTATCATTAGTGATACAGTCTTTTGTCCCGTTAACCAACCAATAATCAGTTAGTTAGCTTAGTTCTGTTTCTACAAATAAAGCACTGCAATCAACTATAAACCACTACACTAAATTCTATTGCTCAATTTTATTCACTAGGTATTTTTTCAGATGTTGACGCTCATCAACAGTCTGAGGTACATAAAATGGATGTTCCGACCACTCATAGTGGCCTTTCATGTCTTGATCAGCCAGTCGATAACGCAACGACGCAGTAAGCTTGGTTGAAACTGGACACGCTGAAAATTATGTTTTGCAAAACAAAATTGAATTTCCCAGTCCCTTCAATAATCCAGAAATGAAAAGGTTAATCATAGCATCAGGACCTTGTCAACCTCGTGGTCCCTTTTCAAAACAGCCTGATGGACGACCGTGTCTACTGTCAACTATGTTGGCTGTTCCCACAACATTCAGAGAACACTTTCGGTAGTACGGGACTAAACGACTGGAAACATATTTCAGATAGAATTAAAACTCATGAACAATCGAATGACCACATATTTTCTTGTGTTATATTTTAGAAATGGAGGAATGATGAAACAATGAGTGATGCTTAAAAAAACAGTTAAAAGAAGAGAAAATTACTGGAGGAACGTTCTAGAAAGAATCGTTACCGGTAATGTTTCATTAACTTTGGCCACCTATAACCTTTCTTTCCGCGGAAGAAGTAGTAAAATGGACGATACAAATAAAGGAAATTTCTTGTCTATAATAAAACTTCTGTCTGACTATGACCCTGTACTAAAAACCCTTTTGCAAAAGCCAGCAGGAAGTGTAAACTATTTAAGCCCTAGCATCCCAAATGAAGTTATTTCTGTGATGGCAAATGAAGCACTGAAATAAATCAAACATGAAATACAGAGCTCTCCTTTCTCTGTTAATATGGATACAACTCAGGATATAAGTAAAGTTGATCAGTAAAGTAAAGTTTTCAGGTACGTCAAAGTGGAAAATGATTAAAAAATTAACCCAAAGAAATAAAGATTTGCGAGACGTTTAGTCTACTTCTTTTACAAAAGTTGAAGATCAAAGTGCGTTTGGTTTGGCAAGTAAAATAGTGGAATCTATTAAAGAATTGAGAAAATGTCGTGGTCAAGGTTATGACGGCGCAAGCATAATGAGTGGAGTATACAATGGAGTGCAGAAAAAGATTCAAGAAGTTGCGCCACATGTATATTTTGTACATTGTGCAAGTCACAATTTAAATCTGGTGTTGAAAGACGCTGTAGAAGCCAATCGTGAAATATCACAGATATTTGAGGATGTACAAAATATCTACAGCCTTTTTGGACACAGTATCAAACACTGCCTGGGGCTGCAAGATGCATCTGAAAATGCAAACATAACGTTAAAAACACTCAACCCAACAGGATGGTCGGGAAGGTACGAAGCCGTTTTTTCTTTAAAGGAGAGGTTTGGCAATGTATTAAGAGAGCTATCCAAACTTATTTTGACTTAGTAATAAGGCAAAAGAAAGGAATGATGCAATAGGATTGAAAAAGAAAATTGAAAGTTTTGAATTTGTGCATCTGTTAGTTGTACAAACAAAGATTTTGCAGCAACTGAACAGCGTATCTAAATGTTTCCAAACTGAAAATATGGATATTGTTTCAGCTTTTGATCTATTAGGTGATGCTCTCTTAGGTGTTACAGAACTAAGAAATTCATTTGAGAACCTTGTAAAAGAAGCTTCAACTATGTGCTCCAAGTGCGGAATACCTTGTGAGTTTTCTGAGAAAAGTCTAAAGCAAGTTAAAAAAAAAAGCATTTTGATGAAATGAGTGTAGACCACCGATTTCTCAATCCTGAAACTAGATTTTGGGTATCTGTGTTTTACCCCATGATTGATACAATTATGGCTCAGTTAAACAGCAGATTTGAAGGCATGAAGTCAGTTATTAATGCCTACAAAGTTGTTCAGCCTTATTTCTTGATCAATGCTTCAGATGACGAACTGATTAAAGAGGCAAACGGTTTCGCCGATACTTTTTCTGATGATGTGTCGCCAACATTTCCTGCACAAATTTCCATCGTGTGTGCATCTTTTTCCTCTATAATTAAGAAAATGTCGACTGATAGACCTCCTCTACATTGAAAATCACATTCTGGTTGCAAGCTTTCCTGACGTGTGTACTGCTTGTTTTATGTTCTTGACTGTACCTATCACTGTGGCTAAAACAGAAATATCTTTTTCTAAGCTGAAAATTATCAAGTCCTACCTAAGAAGCACAATGAGCCAAGAACGTTTAAGTGGATTGGCCCCTTTATCGATTGAAAATGAAAGAGGTCGAAAACTTCTCACATGTAATTAACACGTTTGCAGATGCAAAGAGTAGGAAAAAAAGTTTTGTGTAAATCAGGCTAGTTGATAAGTTTATTTGTTTTATAGAGTTTTTTTAAACAATGAGTAAAAATTTATAGATGTATTTCATTTCAAGTTATTTGTATAATACCGATTACATTTATAATTTTGAGCTTTCAACCTGGCGTGTATTTTATTTTTATTTTTTATTTTTTTATTTTTAAAGCCTAGTATTTCATAGACAATCCTATCTGTTCCCTTTTGATTTCTACTCTAGCTTCATTATTGTCAGTAATAAAAGAACAAATATGTGTACTTATAATATATATGTACATGCAGTTTTCTTCTCTTTCTAATTGATATTTGTGTAGACGTAGTTTTCTTATTACGATATCACAACTCCACAAATTGAAAAGCTATAGCTATTATTTATCATAATTATTTAGGACATTTTATGGAGCCAACAGCCAAAGTATAAATTAAATATTTCTAGAAAAAAGGAAGTGGCAAGGGGGGAGGAATTCGAAAAGTGCATAAAGTCACTATGATAAGTTCTTATCTTCAGACATTATTAATATTAAAGGCCTGCAGTTAGGTCAGGTTTTCAAAAGATAGTGAGGGGGCCCCATTTCAACTTCTTGTCCCGGGGCCCCTTCAAGTCTAGCTACGCCACTGGCCATCACGCCTTTACATTACATGAATAGTTTCTAGCCTAGTTTTATTTTAGGGGTATCGTCTACTTACATACGAATTTTCATGCAATTCGTCAACCCATAACAAACAGACAGAAATGAAACTGAGGGTATGTTAGGTCATTGTACACCTCAAGCGGGATAAATACAAAGATTTAGCAAAAAATTCTAACTGTTCAGACAGAACGGTTACTTTATTTATATAGGTTGTGGATGTTGCTTCCCCTGTATCATCGCTCACCACACTTCATTAGAATCTGATATGTGTTATGATAGTACGAGCTGCTGATCACGATAAGCGCCACCCAGCTAGCACCTGAAGAAGCACTCGATCTGACTACAGACAGCACCAAATCCATGTTTTACTTTGCAGAGGAGACACGTGTCCAAGCTTTTCTTCATATACTGTAGACTGATAGTGCAGCTGACTTGTTTTAAGGGGCAGAATTGCCCCCTAATCATACATATTATAATGTAATGATCGTTCAATATCACTACTAATTAGGGGCAGATGACCTCGCTGTACCGCCCCTTAAAACAATAATATAATAACCACTACTAATTACTGTTTTCGTTTCATTTAGGGTCTTTGCGACATCTTGGTCATCAGCCCTTTGTAGCTTCCGTGGGGGTGTTGAACTTGTCTTCCTTAATGAATGAACGTATTTCAATGACTTAATTACTTTTTGTTTATGATGCACGATCATTATCATTACCGTACTCAGGCAGTTATTATATTTGATAATTCAGTGTCAGTTATGATAAGGCAGGTTTCTACTCTGTAAATAATCATCGAAATGTAGCATATAATGGTAGTCAGAGCAAAATACGCTTGACACTAGGAGATAAACACCATCTTCACCTGATATCATAACTGTCATCATATTGTATACAGTGAATTTTTTTATTTTATTTTTTTAGTCGTTTACCCTCCAGGTTGGTGGAACCCACGGACTCAGCGAGGGAACTCACCACTACCGCCTATACGGGCAGTGCCCTAGAGCTGGGAACATCGAATCGGAAGGGATACAACTGGTGAGGTGGGATTGGCACCTCGCCCAGGCGGCCTCACCTGCAAAGCGAACAGGGGCCTGATGAGGGAAGGTAAGGGATGGTTAGGATGGATAGACAAGGAAAGGGGAAGGAGGCGGCCGTGGCCTTGAAGAAGGTACCATCCCGGCATTTGCCCGAAGACGAAGTGGGAAACCACGGAAAACCACTTCGAGGATGGCTGAGGGGGAATCGAACCCCCTCTACTCATTTGGGCCACCCGAGACTGAGTAAACCCCGTCCCAGTCCTCGTACCACTTTTCAAATTTCGTGGCAGAGCCGGGAATCGAACCCAGGACCTCCGGGGCGGCAGCTAACCGTGCTGACCACTACGCTACGACAGTGAAAAATATTGATGTAAATAGACCTACGTAGAATTTGCTAGTTTTATTAGAAGGAACTAACTTATTCGCATAATGAAGTATGATAGGCCTACTTACGAGCAGGCCTGTTTCTCACCGATTGGCCTTTATTTCAAACTGTTCCGCTTAATGAAAGATTATATTCCGTATTAATAGGCACAACGGTTTTATTATTAATAACCTACGATTCAATTTAATACGCACATTTCTTTTCAGGCGATGTAATTACAATGTTTTCTAATTAATGATTCAGGCTATTCCTATGAGAGCGCCATCTTGACAATAAGCAATGGAAGAAACAGAGGCTGCTTCTGACAAATAATCGGGCGCCATTTATTTTGTATCTGTCTATCGATGTAGGGAATGCTGTTATATGCAGCCTGGTAAATATGCGCGCCTCCTCACTTGGGGCAGCATGTAACAGCTGGCCGCGACCAAGGATTTTCTACAATGGGCTGCGACAAGTAGGTCTAGGCTACTTGTACCGGGGCTGGAGAAGGCTCGACCACCACTAAGCTCGCAAAGCACTCTGTGCTTCTCTATTTCATTTCACACTTCAGTATGTTGGCAGAGCCGCATCGAAGGGGCAGATTAAAGCCTTCATATCGCAATATTGACTGATATTCGAAAAAGTGCTTGAGGTCCGAGGATCTTCTTTCTGTAGTTCAAATGTGACCACTGAGATGGAATTACCGTAAAGGATAATAGGCTTAACTTCAGAAACATTAATGGTGCCGAGCTTACAGATTCTCTTGTTCCTATGTTTCATTTCAGACTGATATTAGGGGTGCGTGATGGCGCACGGGCTTAGCTGCTCGTCTTTCACCCGGACGGCTGGGGTTCGAATCCCGGTGACAACGGGGTGGAATTTTCACCTGAAAAATCACGTGGCGTCATGAAGGGCATCCGGCCTTAAATCTCCCGGCCAAAACCCAAATGAGCCTGGTTGGCTCCGGCGACCCCAATTAATTGGGAAAAGCCGAAGAAAGTTTTTTTTTTTATTTCAGACTGATATTGTCTTACTTGTCTGCTAAAGCGGCTTCGGTGGCGCAGTCGGTAGCATGCTGAACTGCTATGCCCAAGATAGTGGGTTCAAACCCGGCCGAAGTCGTCGGATTTTTTAAGAGCGTTAAAATCCTTCAGTATGCCTTCCTTCGGAGGGGAAGTAAAGCCGGCGGTCCCATGTCATAGATTTATGGCATGTAAAAGATCCTTTCACAGACTAAACTTGTGTAAAGCAACATTTGTTAGTTTAGATTTCGTCAGAACGCTCTATCAAAGTTCCAACGTTCACCACTAGGTATCATTGATATCTGGTGGCGAAAGTTGGAACTACTTGAAATTGAACGGAACTTGTAGCTCACCCTTTAGGGTATCCGCTGGAAGCAGCTACAGACTCAGGCGAGCCGAACATGTCCTCGGACACTCCCGGCACTAATAGCCATACGATAAATAAATAAATAAATAAATAAATTGTCTGCTGCAAAAGTATTTCTCTTTCAAGCGTATTCTTTGAATTGGACATTGCTTTTCGAGTAACCTGTCTATTCCATATCATATCATCCAAATATCTCGGTGGGCAGAAACCATTTGTAGTGGGTATTGTACTGTGCATTAACGTGCTCTGGGAACTGTGCTTTCTATAGCACTAGGGATATAGGTATTGCGGGAGTTTGGTCTACCTCACAATAACGACCATATTTCAATACCCATAGGCAGTGGCCTCACCACTCTACTCTTACCATTAACATCACCTGTTGAACAACACCGAGAATTCAAATCCATATCCGTAGCCTATATATACAGCAATTACCAGTTGTATACAACCACTTGCCACGATAGAAATAAAATCTCCACAGCACTCTTTGCAAATCACCAAGGATGAAGTGGCCTCAAATCAGACTGGATATATTATTCGTTTCGTACAGTCATGTCACACTTTCACGACCACCTACTATATTGGACTTCGGCAGTGTGCAACGCGTAGGGTGACCTGGCTTGGTGGGTTTCGATAAGCAGTGGAAGAAACAGAGGCTGCTTCTGTCCAATAGTCGGGCGCCATTTACTCTGTATCTGTCTATCGATGTAGGGAATGCTGTTATTTGCAGCCTGGCATCCATGCACGCCTCCTCACTTGTAACATTGGCCGTGACCAGGTCTTCTACAATCCTTGGGCCGCGAGAAGTAGCCAACTGTAATGGGCTAGAATAATATCACAAATATGTAGGCTATGTGTCGTAATGTGACTTCTCATTTGTCGTAAGATATTCCCAGGCTTGTTTTTTTATACTTTGAGAAACGAATGAAACATTGCATCGGGGGCGTAGGCTGGTAGTTACACCAATATTTAATGCACTTCTTATAATTTTGTCGATATTCAACAAGAGATATTTTGGGATTCTTGTTGTGTTTGCGGTTTGAGCGGGATAGATCTGTGTGTTTGAGATCGTAATAATTCTTCCTTGGCCGAAGATCTAAGTGTCTAGGAAATCAATTCTAATTCAAACCACATGAGGGGTCGTGATGAAAGAACAGTGCCTATTTATAATTTTCTCTTCACCCTGCGACATAGCTGTGCGAGTTAAGTCGCGCCCCTTGACTGCCATATGGCACTGCACCAAGTCCGGATATCGGGGGTTCGAATCCCAGCGCTGACAACGGTTATCCTGAGTGTGTTTTTTTTTTAACTTTCCCACCAGGTAAATACCTTGATAGAACTATGATTGTATTTTAATTGGGTTAACCAACAACAACAAGCCTCACAGTTGGGTATCATTCTGTGCTTGCTCTGATAATTTAGAGTGTTGAAAACGAGATCTCTCCTCCCGGGGTGTGGGCAATGGAGCTTGCTTCAGGCAATACACCCCTTTCTCGTATTAAAAAATATGAAAGAATAAAGAGAACAGCAATAAATAACACTACGGAATAAGATAAAAGGAAAAGAAAATAACTATATTTAGAAAATTAAAACATGAAAATACCAGTAGGAAAGTGCATTACATCACTTGTTCTGTAGAGCTAACCAAGGCTATGATAGGAGTGTTATATTTGATGTTGATTTACCTTACAAAGCTTCGTACCTAATTTGCAGGAGTAAGTGATTTCCTTTATTATTTGATAGGGAATAATATGTCGATATACAATTTCAAGTCACTTCTGGAGGTGTTAGTTAGTTAGTTGTTTTAAGGGGCGGAACTACGAGGTCATCTGGAGGTGTACTTGCGTATAAACTTCTCTCTCTACTACAACCGTGTAGAGAAATACTTGGGGTAGTCATACAATTCAATGCATACTGCAAACTTGCAGTATAACTTCCATATTCTTTTAAAATAATCAACTTATTCAACGACTTCCTCTGACAGAGATATACTGTACTTCATTACTCTCAAAGGATAACAACAATCATCCAAGGACACGTAAATCATAACCAATTGTATGCGAAGTTCCATGGACCAAGAAGTTTGTACACCGCCATCGAGATCACACTAGATATCCAATCTATATCACATTAGTTCAACAGGGCCCGTGTCGCTACTTTATGCCATCGTTGAGGTACAACGAGAGCTGCTACGTTACAACAGATCCAGTCTTCAAATAATCCTTCTTGCCATACAACCACTCCGAGGGAAAGGAATACATTTATATCAATGACGTTATACACCGTAGTGATACTTGATTCATCATGAACCCAAGCACATCAGTCAATAGCCTGGCTGCTTATTAATAATCCCTAACTTTGCACTTTCCGACAAATTTACATAATTTAAAAATATACATATCCCTTTTACTTATAATTATCATAATATATGAAACAATGGCGCGGACGACCATAAGTGAAACAGTGAATTACTTGATATCAAAATGAGATGATTAAAATAATATAATAGTTAATGATGGGGAGTGTCTGTGCTGATCCAAGATCTGTCACAGAACCTTATTTCAAATCCCAGAGCACCTACCTCATTCCTGTCCCTAGCACAGCTACACCAACACACACACCTACAGTCATCACAGTAACAAAGGTTATAAGACAAGCTCAACACACACCCGAGTACACGGGGGGTAATGACCTAGATGTCGCAAGTCGCTAAAATAAATTAAGAGCAACAACATAATTTTCTGTTCAGAAAGTCAGTCAATGAAAATGAGTGTATCGGCTCTTTTTTTTCAATCTTGAAGCAAACATAGGTTATCCTTGAAGGTCAAAACCTTGTTATTCCATACAGGAAAAACACTACTTCAATGAGAATTATATTTTGTTTGCTTGTTCTAAGGCGGGGGTGGGGGGGTGACAGGGACAGGCGGTGCTGGTGTGACGTCAGCTCAAACCGCTGTACATGCTCGCACCGAAGAAGAGTGTACCGTGTGACGTCACCGCGCTTTGTACGGCTGCCCCGCAGAGGACGAGGAAATAGTTTGAGGCATGCGGGATGCAGCAATGTAGGAAAGGCAGGAAACATATACAGTATTATGTTGTTAATAATACAACGACCTGAACGTCTTGGATGTCGTAATGTTAATGCTCCTTGTTACAATTACTCAATTGATCACAGATTATAACCAATGCCATTTCGGCTCTGTCCTATCAAAAAAAAAATGCAACAAAAGTAGTTAATGTGAAGGACAGAGCCATACAGAACAATACAATCACGGGGACATTTTCCGACACTTTCTGTTTCGTTTTTCTTGAACTAGTTTATCAATGTTAGGACGTAGTGGCTGCATGTTAGGTTGTGATCTGACAGGGTACATTGTGATTTGGACTTAGCCAGTTTCATAATAGAAAAAAAAAAAAAAGATACGAGCCTTGCAGTAGTCGCATATGATGTATAACATCTGACATGTTATCCTACCTTGAAGTTGTTACCGTTGTTATTATCCTTGACATTCATCAACACACAAAAAATCTTTTTATTTTTTACACCTTCATAATACATAACAATTCCAAGACTCTTTTTTTTCTTCACTGCCTACTTGATATTTCTTCTCTCGCACTGCCTTCTTGATACTCTTCTGTTACATCACTCTCCTGCCAGTAACTAGTTACGTTAACAGAGACTGACTTTTTTTTCTTCACTGCCTACTTGATATTTCTACTCTCGCACTGCATTCTTGATACTCTGCTGCTACAAAGTAATCCGTATGTTATACACATTCAACATGGTACCACTGCCAGCTGGATCACATCCCTTCTGGTTGCTAGGAGGGATGCGATCCAACTGGCAGTGCGTCTTACACACTTCCGTCCGATCCACTTCCGTCCCATTTTTCAAAATCACTCCCACAAAAATATCCAGCAACCGAGTGGAAAGATACATATCAATAATTGTTCGCACACATGTCGGACCGAACATACATAATATCCGTGCAGCAAGTGCATACAACCTGTTCGCATCGAGAGCTCTACAGCGGACTGACCCTGCGCACAGCGCCGTTGATCTAGGCAACATGGTATTACACGGGTCTCGCCTGACGTCAGACAAAATGATAGGATTGTCCTTCGTTTCGAAACGTCACACCGCTTGAAGCTGTCTTCGCCTGATCTAAGGTCTATGTGGAATAAAGCCGAGACACGCATTTTAGTCTTTTTGTTCAAAACATGTGTTGTAACATTTCTTTCAGGTTAGGGTGATAAAATATTTGTTACTCCGCGCCCAATCCAATTGGACACACTAGTGTTGGCCGACTGAAAAGCAATTATGTTAATAGATTACGTTGGCAACACTGAATAATGGCTTCTAATACTTCAATAATTATACCGTGAAATATCGATTTGAACCGTCTCATTGTCAGTCTTCTCCGCAAATCTTAGGGATGATACGAATTTCACAAACCTTGTATATTAAAGGATGTAATAATACTGTGCAGTCTCCTAAGATCAACTCATCACTAACTAAAAATAATGCAAAACATTGAATATCATAAGTTAGGAGGTAATGGTAGCTTTGAAACACATATAATACATTACAATATAACAGATATATACAGGCACCTGTCCTCGAAAGTGCAAGGTAACAATGGATCAGATAATGATGATAACAGTATTTCTTAGCTTCCATTATGAATGGCACAACGCCATGTGACATAATATTAGTGGAAAATGAATTTTTAACTATGCGATATCCTGCTAGGTAACCCATTCGTCACGATTTCCCGGCATTGTCTTGGTTTCTTATAACAGTGTCTAAGTTTCAGGTTTTCACTGTTGAGGTCCCGTAATTAGTGTATTGAATTTGACATTATCCTTTAATCGAGCACGGGAAATTATGAGAGAAACAGCCTACTAGAAGAAGGAAGTTTTTCAAACAGCGACGGCTCTGTTATTGTCGTAGGGGGCGTGGTGGCACAGCGGTCAAGCTATTTGCCTCTCACCAAGGCGGACCGAGTTCGATTCCCGGTCAATGCATGTCAGATTTTCGAAGTAAAATGCCATGTCATGTGGTTCGGATTCCACGTAGAAAGGAGGTCCCTTGGCTCATGATCGCGAGATTAACGGTCACGTTAAACTACTAGTTTCCTTGTTATTGTCGTACCATTGTTTAACTGAGATGAAATTGTAAAGAGACTTCTGAATATTTGCCTAAAAAGAAGTAACGATATGCATCTTTCGGATAAACAATGAACCAACAACAGTAAATTATTACAGTAAAAAAAATCCCCCTTCAGGCTAGGAGCTTTTTGTTGAAAACATGACTTGGGAATTAAAAT
This sequence comes from Meconema thalassinum, assembly GCA_946902985.2. Lineage (NCBI taxonomy): Eukaryota > Metazoa > Arthropoda > Insecta > Orthoptera > Tettigoniidae > Meconema > Meconema thalassinum. The sequence goes on from OX336388.2 coordinate 1,853,123,730, forward strand.
GTTAGGATAACAAAAAAGAAAAGACCAAACGCCTCTTACTTGTTGGCGGCTTGGTGGCACACACTAAACTGATACATCATGGAAACCAAGCTTTAGACCACATCCTTTGTCGTATGTAGTTCACTAAATCTATCACTACGAGCGCTAGTGTTGACCCATACATGGTCAAATCAAAATCGGAATAGGCTATCTACTTCCGTTTTGACTGAAAATTCATGCACACCAACTATTAGATCACATCCTTTGTGGCCTAAAACTATCACTACGAGCGCTAGTGTCGACCCATACATGGTTAAACCAACATCAACATATCAACTTCTGTTTTGAGAAATTCAAAAATCTGCTTCCCACAAATTGAAGATAAAGAATCAAAGAATATATTACAACAATCCAACTTAAATTTATTTAAATCTGTAGAACGAGTTCCATTTTAAACGGAAGCGTATTTAGCATGTGTTTTCAAAATATCATTTAAGCTGGAAGTAATGTTTAAAGTTTTATTTTGAAATATGATAGAGCTTTTCAAAACACGTATTTTGACAGTTTTCCGGGTCTTCTAACTTTTCTACTTTTGGCACATTTGTTATAATAGCTTAACCTTACGTTTTCCATAAACTGGACCCCAATGGTCTGAGTGCTCTTAGTGCCATGCCAATGTTTTCGACATTAAAATAAACCTGTTACTATCGCACGTCTGTACGATGTTTTCAGTAATTCATTCAGTGACCAATATTGCAGTGTAAAGGGGTTAGACATAGCAGAAAATTCATTTTTTAAATGAACAAGTATACTAAGAACAAAGTTCCAACTGGTTCCGCCTCGTCAATACTGTTTATTAAAATGTCGTGCGACTCTCAGAGTCAAAAAGAGAATGAACAAGTACTCAAAAATTGCATTGAAATATAATCGAATTATGTCTAGATTTTTAATCCCTTGACATGAGATCCCTATACACTGCCAACTGATGAAAGTTGTAGTAATTTAGGCGAGCTTGCCGCCATGCAGGAATATTACAACTCATTGATTTCCAGACGGGTGAGTTCTCTGTAGTTGGGAGATGTGTTTTGGGCCTTGCTTGAAATACTATTTTACATTGCTACTGTAAATTGTACCTCACCTTTCGAGAAATGAGCGATAGACATACACATATTAACAGCTGGAAGAGTCACAAAAGCGACAGTTTTATCAGAAGAAGCTCCATGTGCAAGCATACTGAAGTAGGCTGTTTCAATTGGTATCTCCATACACCATCTATATTTTTTAAAACATTAATCGAGATGTTGTAGCAGCAACTCTGCTCCGTTGGAAAAAAAAAATATTTTACCTGCAGGCAGAGGTCTTCTACTTAAAGTGTTGCCAATAGTTGTTATTTATTTTTTACCGGTTACACATTTTTAAGACATTGTTCTATACTGATTAAGGGGATGCAAAATACAACTCGAGTATGACGCAAATTATCTCATAATTAATTTTAATTTCCATATTTTAATTAATATTTTTAATTATATTTTTTAATATATATTTTAAATAAATTTTACTTATTATATTTATTTTAATTGTAATTATATTTGTTATTAGCCTACTTTTCACATTTTGCTAAAATGAGGAAAAAGTAGACTTATGAGATCGATCCGGGAAAATGTGTGTATGTCTGCCTGTCTGTCTGTCTGTCCTTCTGTCTGTCTGTCTGTCTGGCTGTGTGTGTCCCCCCCGCCCTATCAACTCCTAAACGGCTACCGCAATCAAAACCAAATTTAGTATGAGTAAAGATGTGCACCGGAATAGCTCACGCCCATATTTGAAAATGATGTCAGTGCTACCAACTGCTGAAAAACGCACTAGAAATTTGAGCTCCATGTTGGATATCTTGCAAGGTATGCATGGGAGCTATTCCAAAATTGGCACACATGTAGATAATACTATTTCAGTTTAATTTCCAGGAGGCCAACCATGACAGTGTTGCCAAAATAATTTTAAGCCTTCTGATAGGTCCACATTTTAAATGCCTACACTATCAATTGAATTTCAACCAAATTTCGTATGTGCTATGTGTACATAAACAGATATGACTGAGCGTATTCTTAAGAGCCACCAGGGCTGCCAACTGTTAATAATTGCTCTCTCAATATTTTTTAAAATCCAAATACCAATATATCAGAAAGTATCCAAGCCAACAGCTTTAAACTATGCACACGTATATTCTGACATTTAAGATTAATTTGGAGTAACTTATATACGTCAGTTCTACCAACATGATTATAAGCCTGCTGATAGTACCAATTTTTAAATACATTTAACTTCTATACTATCAGTTGGATTTCAACCAAATTTCGTATGTGCTATGTGTACCATAACAGATATGACTATAAGTATTGTTAAGAGGAATCAGGGCTGCCAACTGTTAATAAATGCTGTCTATATTCTTTTTACCCTAATATCAATATATCAGAAAGTATGCAAGCCAACAGCTCTATACTTTGCACACGAATAGCACCTGACATTCTAGATTAATTTGGAGTAATTAATACAAGGCAGTGCTGCCAACATGATTCTATGCCTGCTGATATGTCCAATTTTAAAATACATGTAACGTCTATACTAACAAATGGATTTCATCCAAAATTGGCACAACAAGATATCATAATAATTCAGATTATTTCTGACCAGCACACGCATGGTATTGTTGGCAACATGCTTTTACGCGTGCTGATAGATCCAGTGTCTAACTGCATGTAACGTCCCTTGGACTTCAACCAAATTTTGTATTCTGTACCTTAAGAGGTGGAACTAAGAATATATTCAGTCACCAGGACTGCCAACTGTAGTGCTCTATTAGGCTACATTATACCGGGTATATTTTGAACTAATTAGATATTTCGATATTACCAACTTAATTTCGTCATTATTCTAGATAGGTTCATATACTGTAGAATAATCATTGGCATGAAAAGTAGGCTGTATAGTTCTTCACGAAACTTCTTGTTTTTAATTTTTTAAATGTTTTTATTTATTTTTTGGTATATTTCTATTTTTATTTTCCTATGATTAGGCCTATGTTAATTTTTTAATTTTAATTTCCGTTCTAAATTTTATTATTTTTAATTTTAATAATGGCTTTAATGTTTCTGGTAGTCTGATCCTCAACACTGATCCTGAACAGTTCTGTATGCATGGACACGGGGCTTCACATGTACCACACACCGGAGCGGAGGCGACTCATGAACGGTAAACTGAGAAGAGCGCAGCTTATCTGGGAGACAGCTTGCATTAGTGGATTTTATAGCAGTGCATAAAATAGACTTGAGTGTTTGTAGCTAGGTCAGTCATTTACAAGAGGAGGTGAATCTGCAAAGAGCGTGGAAAGCCGGTTAAGTCCACTTATGGTGCAAAATGAATTAATAATAGAACGATTCTCCATGTTGAAATACTTACATTCTCCAGCTGGTACTTTTCTTAATATTGTAGCTCTGTTGGTAGATATATCCTTTTATTTTCGTCATTAACTTCCGCTGGTTGAATTACTGTAGGTGGGACTCGTATCTGATCGTGAAGTCTAGGATGTAGCCCCTTTTCTCCTTGATGGCTATCATATATTCTTCTTATGCTGCCGTTTGTTGTAAGACGACGAACTTCCTTGTGCACTTCATATACTTCATCGCTACCCATTTACTGCTTTGTACTCTACTATTGTACAGTAGATCGGCCTATTCCTTCCAAGCCACTTTCCACGTATTCTCTACTTTTTAAGGAGCTGTCTTTCTCCACACTCCTTATTCTGCAACTGTTTAACATGGGTTAGGGGTACAACTCTGCTAGCCCGGAGCGTATGGGTGCAACATTTGCGTACCCAAGGTGGTGCACAGATTGAAATACAACGGTGTGTTGTGGGATACAAAACTTTGTCTAGGACTTGTGGGACAACGTTTTGTAACGTTAATTAAATTGTGTAATGTAATGTTTTCATCTTTAATTTCAGGACACGCCTCATAATAGGAAACACGGTGACGTGAACTCTCGATCTCTCTAAACATTGTAAGTCAGATCGCAAGGAAAACATTTGTAATTAATTTGGGCTATCCCTGACGAGGGTGAAACTGATTTCTGTCTCTCAATTAGACCGTTCTTGGAAATTATAATCCAGTCGCTGAATTCAGAGCCTATTTTAAATAAAATTATCTATCACAGAAAACAGAACCAGCAACGCATATACTGTATGTGGATAGGCCTGCTCCCTAATTATTAAAGTAACACTTTTTTAGATTTTATATAAAATTAATTTCAAATCCTGTGTTTATTCTTTTATAGAAGTTCAAATTTATATTTAGCTTTTATATTATATTTAGATTTACCTTTATACTACGATGTATTTAGACATCAGTGTGAACTTCCTAGCGATGAGAATTGCACTTAGACATCCCACATACAGTATATGCATTGCTGGTTCTGTTTTCTGTGATAGATAATTTTATTTCAAATAGGCTACTACTTAATAATGTAGAAATACCTGGAACTGAATTTTACTGTGTAGGTGCACTGTTATTGGGGCGCACACCGAGTCTTGTTGTGTACCAGTACCATCAACAAATAAATAAACTGTACGCGTTTAAATACGCACGCGAGACTTGGAGCAGCGCATATAGATTGACGTTTCATACTTGGTTTCATACAACCACTTCCCCCCAGCAATTAGGATATGACCGGAGAATTGGTTGTAGCACTGTGGTTAGCCGTACGAGATATGAGATATGGGCTGCACGCGCATTTCACCCTTACTTGGGATGGTCCCAGTCAATACGTGCATGAAATGCCATCATCACGTTGCGGTTATATGTTTGATCGAGATCGATAAGTTCCTTAGTCTATCACCAAGATGTCAGCTGCACTGCAAAGTTAACTATTCCATTGTAATTCATTAGCTAAGTAACGCGCAGGATACCATTATCAATTCACGAGTAGCTGGGCTCTTTCAGTTTCACGTGATCACAATCTCTCTCACAAACTCTGGTGACACTACACAACTCAAGAAATACCTAATGCCAAGAGTACGAAACACCTCGTTTGTTGAATAAATTCGTAAACCACGAAGATGCTCACATTCAAAAATATAAATAGTTCATACGAATTTTTTGAAATTACCGTATATCCGTGTCATTCAGCTTTTAATAATATTTTTAGTATCCAAGATATAAGTTCCTCGAATTGATAGTAGTTTGAGAAATCATGTCACTCTTGTACGTGTGTTAATAATAGAGCACATCAAGGTTCATATAAAAATTGTAGATTTTTAACACTGTAATTTGTTTTTACAATAGTTTTAATAATACATTAGGTGGGCTATTTATGTAATTATTATATTCTAATTTGTATTATTTATCCTGTATATGACATGTTTGCTAATTGGCTTGTTTAGTTATAAGTGTCATTTATATTTTGTGTTATTAGTTGTTAAGATAGGTTTAGTTTCTTACTACCATATTTCAAGCCTCAGTGGCAGTTCTTTATCAATAAATCCAAATTCAATTCACAATACGACTGAGACAGTGAAACAGCAGAAGTGAACCAGCGTGTATTCTTCTAGCGTAAAGGGTACATTTTTCTCTTTGTTTGATCGTTTCTGAAATATCACTGTTTCATTCAGAAGGAAGTAATACAATGTGTCTTATTAATTCCTGTGAAGTAATAATTTGAAAATAGAAGTTACTTGTCATACCAGAACCAATCGTGTCACTATTTAAGGTAACTCTTTTTTATTCAGAAATTGTAATAATGTGCTTTACTATGCAAAGTTACCCTTAACAATTTTTCTTTAGAGCTGTGTTGATTTTTACTTCTGTGTCCTCGTATCTTGATGCAAATAAATACATCAATTTTTCAAGCCACCTCATTGATATAATCCACAAAATTCATCTCTATCCATCGTTTTAATTTTATTAGCTTCCCTGGAACGTATTTAGGCTACTGGTTTAGAAATTTAGGCTGACTGGAAGATCAGAAATACATTGACTTATTACATTAACGTTATCTAGTACCTTTGACTTTAGATCACCTTACACAGTCTGCTTATTATCTATGTAACTCTGCTTCACTGTTTCAAACCATGAAAAACAAGTAATCTGAATATTCTTGCTTCCTATCAGAATAGAATCCCAAGCTTGAACATCAGTAAATGCAGGTGGTCCAAAACACGAAAACATTTAAAAAGGATTTTTTTACTTCAGATCCAGCAATTGTTTATTAAACATTGTCTTAACATGTAACGGCCAAGATCCATTCTCAAAATCAGAACGGAAAGTTATTGTAAAAAAATCCAGCTAGTGTTAGTAGTAAAGCATTTATCGGGATTTACGCAGCTGCTTTTGCCCAGTTTCAAACCACGATATCATTGGAGCAACAGCAGGTGCGATAATTTCAATAAATACAATATTTTTGAGTAAAAGATGGCAAGCAAGATTTAAGTCAATTTTGAAGTTGAATTTTAAGATACAGGATACATGATTGAAAATGGAGAGTTATTATGCTTGTTTGTAAATTTGGCATAGTTGGACTACTGTATTCGGAAGTAAATTATTCAGAGGTACTACTGCAAACAATCGTTCTAATTTGTCAGCCTATGTATGTACAACTTTTAACGAGAACAGATAATACATCAGTCCCTTATTAATGAACGAACAAAGCTAGTTACACAGCTCATTATTTACATGGTATCAAGGAACATCAAAAAGGAGATATCACTCACCATACACGAGGTTTCATGCACCTTTCCCAATTTGGCCCGGATAAAAGGGCTGAAATCAGAAAAACATTGTTACTGTCATTGCTGGTGGACTGTAAATAAACTCCTTTTTCAATATTAAGAAATGTTCAGTGATCAAATTTTCAAGAATAAAATCTACTTTCGCTTGACTGTGAAGTCAATAGTAACCTCTTACAAAGAGATGATTCAGTGAAGAATTTAGGTGTGTTTCTTAATTCAAAGCTTTCATAATAACATTCATTTTCTGAAAATCATGAATGATGGATAGAGGGATTCCCTCTCAATGTATACAATTCCCTCTTCAGATTTAAACTTGAATACTCATGTTGTTTGGACTCGCCAATCAATATATGCTGCTAATGACACTTTTGAAATAAATAAATAAATAAATAAATACACATATATATATACAGTACATATATACAATATATACGGTATATAAAAATATTTTTTTTAAGGTTAAGGCATGACGAATAGAAGGATCTAGTGTGAGGACTCCGCCATTATAGAACGGTAGTTCGTGGTCCCGCCGCTACAAGCACTGCAAGCGACTATGTTCAACACGTGTCCTGTTGTTCCGTCGAACCGGGTCATAGAAAAGTGCGGGGAAAGCTACTGTGTGAGATATTTGTGTGAATTAAATTGAATTGTCTTTGCTTTCAGTTCTTAAATTCTGTTCATTGTGTCTTGTGTACATCAGCGTTCTATGTTTTGTGTGGGCCTACTTCAAACATAGGCTACCGGTATTTCTTTGTTAATATTACTGTTTTGTGCTTGTCCCTCAGCGAATGGACGGTCTACCTTGACTCATATGTCCAGGAACTGAGGAGCAAAGCCATGGCGAATTACTGTTGAGAGATAATCTTATTCATATATATATATATATATATATATGTATATATATAATTAATTAAATTATACATATCATTTCAAACAAATATATCCAATCAATCATTGCACCCACTGCCGACCTATCAAATCGGTACGGTGTAAAATCACTTAAAACAACAAATTTCACCTAAAACAATTCATTAAAATCAAAAATTTCACTATATAAAGGGGCGTAAGGAGCTCATTGAGAGCACCAGGTTCCCATTCTATCAGGCAATGCATGCATGCAAGCTTGATTATCTCATTCCGAGTCCAGCATCCAAGCAACTGCACGCCACTGCTCCAAGCTCCGTCTTCTAACGCCAATTGATGAAATCGATGACTTGCCAGTCTTTCTACCAAGCCTAGGCCTCGCTGTCGCCTCGACTTCGATATTTCAAGCCATTCCACTATGTTCCAATAGGCTTAATTTGCATCCCCCTTGGTAACAGTGCAGATTAAGTCACTCCTCTACCATTCAAATATCCAACACCATACCCACCATGTAACCATCCTAGTCAAGCAACTCCTGTCTCCCTCGAGTTTTAATACAAGTTTAGCTCATCCCCTCTTCCTACTTGGGGCCGATAACCTAGATGTTAGGCCCCTTAAAACAACAATTATCATCATCAACCTCTTCCTACTAAGCAGCCTGGGTAGATTATTGGATAAGGAATAACCCACCCACCAAGGGAAGATGATTAGAAAAAGGGAAGTAGGTTTAGGATTGGAGAAAAAGGATAGAAAAATAGGAGGAGAGTTCCACAAAAGTAGTAAATTTAACTTTAAATACATTTAGAGGCAGTTGCCACTGAAAATTAACTCTCTGATACCTAAAGTAGGTACGAGCTTGGTCGAAGCTAACGGGAACCGCAGCTGGGACTTGGGCGATTTGCAAGAGAGAGGCTTTAGTGTATTTTCTCCCAAGCATGTATAAGACTACTATGGGGAAAGGTGATGGTCTGGCAAAACTAAGAGTAACAAATTTATTGTAAGGTTTTTCAAAGAAATTCGTTTTGCGAAATAATTCGAAGAATGCCAATAATTTAAATCAAGTTTGGTATTTCCAATTTTGGCAATTATAGAGTTCCTGAGAAAAGCGACCCAGTGCTTCCAGGAAGGATAGTGATGAAAAATTATACCTGGGAAAGTAATTTTGGTAAGTGAACCAATGGTTGCATTTGGAAACGGCTAAGCCTTTACTCAGCGAGAGGCCGGCTAAAAGCTTAGACAAAGAAGAAACATTTATCTTTTGGAAAATTAACCATAAGTTTTCGGAGAGGATCTCCACAAGCAGGTAGCTGGCGTAGCGAGCTTTACTTGCCTTACTGGCCAATTAGAATTAGCTATTAAAGCTAAGAGAAACTTCAACAAGGTTGCCACTGAAAGTTCTTGCTCCAATGCAACAAGTGGTGAAATCCCTATCAATAGATTTAATGGCATCGAGTAGGGAGAGCCAAGGAGGACAGGATCTTGCTTATCCGTTGTATTAGAAAAATGAAAAAACGAAAAGAAACTCTTAATTTATTTAACAAATTAGAGGAAGTTGATATCTTTAACAATTAAATATGTTTCAATCTTATTAACAATTTGGGGTCTCAGACCTCCAACAACATTTAGAAATTGCTCCAGGCAAATAACAATTCTTAAGGTTTTAAGCCTGGTATTAAAATCTTTGTAAGATTTTAAAAAGGCAATGGAATGATTAAAGTTTAGACATTTACAAGAGTACAAGGAGTGTACTATAAGAAATTTCTGAGAGAATATTCTAGAGAGAGTAACAACTTCGAAAATAACAATAAGAAAAACATGAAGAATAAGATAGAAGTTCCTACAACTTCTTATATTTATACAGAATTAATTTTGGTTATTATGCAAATAAGGGCAGGTCACTGACTGTGAAACCTGAAGAGATAATCAAAAGGAAGGTTCTCGACCTCCTATGTTTTAAATGGGAATCACGAACCAAATGGGGCAGTTTCCATTTCGTGAGACCTAGAAATAACTCACTCAAGAGATGAAAGAATTGTTTTCCCTGATCAAAAGGGAGAAACAATGTAAGTTTGAAACGTGCGCTGGACACGTAATTATACAGAAATTAATTAATTACACATGAGAAAAAATGGGAGGGCACATCTATGGATTGACACCTCGTTAAAACAGAACTACATTTAAAAGTTTATTACAGATTGTTAGTAAGAGGTTTAGGAAAGAGAAATAGGGATTGAGGAAAAATGTTCATGGCCTTATTTATATGTAAACGGACGATCGCGACGCGGTAGAAAGTTGAACAAGCACTGGTTTTCACTATAGTTCGTTGAAATATATGAAAAGTTCACTATAGAAACACGAAAGTTTTTGGCAAAGAAAGTTATTTTGATTAAAAAAAAACTGACTGGTTGCACTAGATGAACGAAAGTCTATTGCTGGAGAAAATGGTGGATTACAGTTAAATGCGCCAAGAGCATCCAACGGTGGAAGAAAATTCGCTATTGAGCTTTAATTCAGAAGTGAGATTCTTCAATTTTAAATAGCATTCTCACAAGTAAGTGAAAATTTCATAACGGCAGGACTTGTAGATGAAATACAGAATCTGGAAGGTTCCAGAACGACCTTAGTGGAAAAATGGGGTTAGGAAAATCCAACGGAGGAACTAGCTTGGTGAATTATAGACAGCGGGTATTAGATAATATCCCACGTAGTGAGAGGATTTCTCATTTGAATAGCTTAAGAAAAGCTCTTCTCTAGTAAGGTTGGCTTGTACGAACAAAAGCTCAACATGGCAAATCCCACGAAGAATGATTTTTGCCCCAAAATAAATAATCTCACACTGTCTATAAAAGTATCTTTAAAAGCACGTGAAAGTTAAAACCATGAAGATGAGGTTAAAACTTTAAGATGGTACTTATCTTGATTTCATGTTGAAAGTGAAGTTCCTTTTGACGATAACTACTTTGTCAACATGGCGTAGAAGAGAGTATGCCTCTTGGTTTGAGGAGACTGGCTCGAGAGGAGCCTTAACTGATCGAGTCAACTGCTGACTGAGAAGTGAGACTTGCTCAATGGAGCACGGAGGGTCCAAGGAAGGGGAAAAGAGTGGGGGATAGGAGACAAAAGGAGAACATATAAACATTGCCAACTTTATAACAAAAAATTATTTTCTCTTGATGAGCTAGTCTTCAAAGAGTTGATAACAGGCGATACTAGCGCAGCATGGTAAGTAAAAAAGTAGACAGAGTCCTCTTGCTCAAGGAGAAAATAGCTGGCGATGGTAACAGGATCTGGTGGCCAAATGGATAAGTAAGTCCTCTTGCACCAGGAAAAGTTGAAGAGCTTCAGAGATTCGCTGCTAGATGACGCTAGGTGAGTCACAGAGGATATATATCTAGAACAGACTCATAAAAGATATAAGCGACCTGAACACCTAAGAGAAAACAGAAGATCACGGTTGGTGTTTGACAAAGAGGAAGGAAAGAACATGCAAAAGCATTGAAAATTATAATCTCTCGTACCGTGTATTCCAAGAATACACCATACTGGGAGAGGCAAACACCAACAGAGAACAAATATGCAGTTAGACATTTAAAGGAAGAGGAGCGATCAAAGGCAGGGGTCTTGTAATCGGACCGTTAGTGGTCAAGACTCTGACCACCCTGACACTCCCATCTCTTCCAGGATAACACTCGGTCACTCTACCAGAGATCCAGACTAGAGGGGGAGAAACATCCCTAACCAAGACCAAGTCTCCCACTTTAAAGTCGGGACTGGAAAGAAACCACTTCTGTCTCCGTTGCAAGGAAGTTAAATATTCCAAGTTCCACCTCTTCCAAAAGGAATTACGGAGGGCTTCAAGTTTACGCCAAGTGATAGGTAGATTGGAATCCCTGTAAGAATTGGGAAGAGGAGGAGGGGCAGAAAGAGAAGTGCCGATAAGGAAGTGACCAGGGGTGAGTGGAAGTAGGTCATCAGGGTCATTGGAAAGCGGAGTTAAAGGGCGAGAATTAACAACACCTTCAATCAGAACAGACAGTGAATTGAATTCTTCATAAGTCAGAATTCGATTACGTAAGACTTTTCTTAAATGACGTTTAGTGAGCTTTACGCAAGATTCCCACCTACCACCGTGATGAGGAGAGTAGGGAGGTATAAAGCGCCATTTGAAACCTTTTGAATAAGAAAAATTAGAAATTTGTTCCATGGCAGGAGAGGAAATGAGAGCTTTCTTCCAAAGGGAAGCTGCGCCCTGAAATGTGGAAGCGTTATCAGAGAACATCTCTGAAGGAACACCACGCCTAGCGGTGAAGCGAGAGACAGCTGATAAAAAATAAGAAGTAGAAGCATTCGTTACTAGTTCCAAGTGGATTGCGCCAGTAACCATGCAAACAAAGAGAGAAACATAAAGCTTACCAAACAATTTGCGTTTAGCTTCAGGAGAATTTCGTTGATATTGAAACGGACCCATGTAGTCCACACCAGTTAAAGCAAATGGGCGTATAGGAGAAGAGCGAAAAGAGGGCAGATCGCTCATTAATTGAGTTTTGATTTTAGGTTTCGCTTTGAAACAAGGAATGCACTTGTGAATTACAGAAGAAACTTCATGAATTCCATTTATAATCCAGTACTTTTCCCTTAAGAGGCAAAGCAGAGTGCGTGTACCAACATGAAGATTACGATAATGAAAGTCACGTATAATTAAGGAAGTTACGTGATGTTTGGAAGGCAAAATAACGGGATGCTTTTTGTCCTCAGAGAGTAAAGATTGCGAGAGCCTTCCACCTACCCTGAGTAACCCATGGTCATCAAGGAACGGGGCTAAAGCACGAAGACGGTTGGATTTGGGAAGATCCCTTTTAGAAGAAAGCAAAGACAATTCAGAAGAAAAGGCTTCTTGCTGTGTTAGTTGTAAAACCTTAATGGTAGCGAGATTCAATTCATGATTGGCAAGGTGTGGTTTGGGGAGGAGAGGTTGGTCAACCACTAAATATTTCCATCTAAGGAGATAGGCGATAATTCGTATTAATTTATGAAAAGAAGAATAGCGGGACAACAAGGGATGAGAAGCGTTGGAAACAAGACACGAAGCAATAGATAGAGGTACTTTAGCGTCGGGCACGTTGGAGTTGGTAACTGGAGGTTTAGAAGGCCATGAAGAAGAGTCTTCGATTAGCCACGAGGGCCCATGCCAGTACAATTGGGAAGCTGCCAATTGAGAGGGTAAACAACCACGAGAGATAATATCGGCTGGATTATCCACACTGGGCACATGCCTCCATTGACATCCAGAAGAAAGAGTTTGAATTTTGGAAACCCTGTTTGCAACAAAAGTTTGCCAGTGAGAGGGGTTCTTGGCGATCCAAGAAAGGGTGATCATGGAATCGCTCCAGAGATAGATTTGCAAGAATTCGACCTTTAATACTTCCCGTAGTTTTTTAGCAAGTTCTGCAGCCATGAGTGCAGCGCACAGTTCGAGCCTAGGCAAAGTGATAGTTTTAAGAGGAGCGACCTTCGATTTGGCACAAACAAGGTTGGAAACTGGAGATCCATAGAGTGAATCGTGATGAACTAAATATGCACAGCAACCATAAGCTTTTTCGGAACTGTCCGCGAACACATGAAGGAAAAAGGATGCATTAGAATGAGAGCTGATTAAATTCCTAGGAATTTCAATAAGGGAAAGATCCAGCAAATTGCTGCGAAACGAAAGCCAACGATTAAGAAAAGAAAGAGGGACAGTATCATCCCATTCACATTTAAGCGACCACAGCTCTTGCATGAAGAGTTTGGCTATAACGATAACTGGGGCAAGGAATTGAAGCGGATCAAAAATTTTTGCAATTTCAGATAGGATTTGTCTTTTTGTATTAGGAAGCTCTTCTGCGAGCGAAACTTTATAGATAAGAGTGTCAGTGCTAGTGCACCAGTGAACTCCTAGAGTTTTTATAGATTCGGAGTTTCCACAAATTTCGACAGAAGAAGGATCTACGTCTTCGATGGGAAACTGAGCAAGAAACTCAGGGGAGTTGGAGTTCCACTTATGAAGTGGGAAACCTCCATTCCTTAACAATGCCTGAAGTTCTAAAGACACAAAAGAAGCTTCCTCCAAAGAGGGGAAGGACTGCAAATAATCGTCAACATAGAATGACGTAGTTAGTGCTTCAGAGGCTTTGGAATTAAATAAATGACCATCTTGTGAGGCTAGCAAGTGTAGGGATCGGATAGCAAGGAAAGCAGAGGGGTTCAAGCCATAAGTAACCGTTTTCAAGCGAAATACCTTAATGGGCTTACTGATTTCATCACGCCACAAGATTCTTTGAAGATCTCGTTGTTCTGGTTGAATTAACACTTGACGGTACATCTGTTTTATGTCGGCTATAACAGCTATGGGAAATAACCGAAAGTTTAAAAGTATAGCGGATAGATCTGACTGAATAGCAGGACCAGAATAAAGAGTGTCGTTAAGGCTGTTGCCATTAACGTCGGGCGATGAACCATTGAAAACAACTCGGATTTTATCTTTTACAAGAGGGTTCTTCCACACGGGATGATGATTTAAATAAACCGTTTCAATTGGGGGGTGCGATTCATCATCAGATTTGTTAACAACTTCCATATGATCCAAGCTTTCATACTCATCCATGAAATCAGTGTACTGCTGTTTGACAAGGGGTTCTTTTTTTGAATTTGCTCTCGATAGCAAAGAGAGCTTTGCGAGCTTTAGGCTGAGAGTTGATAAGTTTGGGAGGATTGTGTAATCTTGGCATTTGAACAACGAACCGGCCATCAGAAGAACGAGTGGTGGTGTTCAAAAAAAGTTGCTCACATAATTCATTTTCTGAAGAGGTCACATTAGGAGAATCAACGCTTTCAAGCCTCCAAAACTGTTCCAGGTCAGTGTTGGAGAAATAACATTGCGATGCAGATTGGAGAGAATAATGGGGAAGTTGCCCTGTGACGATCCATCCAAAATTAGTGTCTCTGGCGACCACGTTTGAGGATAACTTACGAACCTGTTTACGTAGGCAATTCCAAAAAAACATTGGCACTAAAGAGTATGTCAATAGGGTTCTGCATATTGAACAAAGGATCGGCTAGCCTTAAATGCGAGGGAATGTTTAACCCTGAAATATCCATAGAGTGACTTGGAGTGTCTTCTCCAATGCTATTGAGAATTAGACAATTAAGTTTAAAGAAGTTGTTTCTATGACAAATATCTCTTATGGTTAGTTTTGAGAATTGTAAAGCTTGCGATTTTGAACTGTTGATGCCCGACACATTGATAGAAGTGGGGTTTACGGGTAGGCCTAGTTTTCTAATCAAGGAATTAGACACAAAATCATGAGTTGCCGCTGAATCTAGAAGACCGCGTGCACGGACCCAGTTGCCAAAGTTATCCTGAACTTCAATTTGGACAGTAGACAACAATACTTGAGCACTGCGAATGGACTTGGCATTCTGAATATACGATGACGCATTAGAACTGTTAGCACTATCATTTTTCGGAGAAGTAGATGCCGTCGATGACCTTGCCTGGTCATGACGATGTAGCAAAGTATGGTGAGCCTTTTCACAATGGTAGCAAAGTCTTGTGGACTTGCAATTAGAAGCAGAATGCGTGGGCGCTAGGCAGTTGAAACAATGTTTGTTTTGAGCGACTAATTTTCGTCTGTCGTCGACTGACATTTCTTTAAAAGATTTGCAGAGGTATAGGGCATGTGGATCTTTACAATGTATGCACTTTACAGGTTCGTTTAAACTTTTGCGAGGTTCGCTTTGCGTGTTTAAAACAATAGAGCTAGCAACACGACGTTCACTAGACCTAGTTGGGTAACCAGTAGTGTTTGATTTAAATTTGGATGAGCTGAACCCGGGTTTTTGGGTATTGGACGCTGAGCGTTCACTTTTGGGTTTGATGGACATTAATTCGAATTTGGAACTAGGAGATGAAGGTTCACTTTGATTAGCTAGAGCGGTTAAAAGTTGGCATCTAGCGTTTATGAAAGTAACTAAATGCTCGTAAGTGTAGTCGTCTTCTTTAGAAAGTTAAATTTCCCAAGCTTTGAGGGTAGCAGCATCAACTTTAGAAACCACTAAATGTATTAGGAAAGTATCCCAATAATTAGTAGGTTGATCTAATTGGGACAAAGCCTTAACGTGAAGTTGTGTAGTGTCAACTAAAGTACGTAAACTAGTGACGTCATTGTGCTGTGACGCAGGTAAATTGAATAGAGCCTTTATATGGCGCTGAATACGTAACCGTAAATTTCCATATCTTTCCTTTAATAAGTTAAAGGCAATGGGGTAATTTTCGGCACGCAGAGGAAGTGCTTCGACCAACTGCAAAGCTTGACCTCGGAGAATAGATCTCAAATAATGAAACTTGTAAATGACTTGAATGTCTTCATTGTCATGAACAAGGGAGCAAAATAATTCATAGAAAGAATCCCAAGCAGATTCATCTCCAGAAAAATGGGGTAAATCAATTTTCGGTAAAGTTGGTTTGGGCTTGTGAGTACCCTCACGGAAAGAAGTTTGTGGTTCGTGAAGGGAACCAAGAACAGAAGCGTCCTTTTTCTGCTCCTCTTCGAGTTGGCGTATTATTTTGAAAGCAGAACCTATGCCTTCGTAATATTGGTTTTCTACTTCGACTCAATCTTCTGTTTGATTGAGCATGCAAGTTTCTATTTCAGTTTGAATGTTGCAGTAGTTTTCATAAGAACGTTCAAAATCCCTTACACGATGTTTCAACAAGTCTAATTGAGCTTCTGAGGGATCCAATTCTTTTATGTACTTTCTGAATCGGGTAATTTGCCCTTTATAGGATGCTCGTTTAGAAGTAAGTTTTTCATCTTTATCCTTATCAGTAGGAGCCATGTTAAAGAAGGTAGATTGAAATGTAACACACGAAACTGTGAAACCTTGGAAATGCTGTCAAGCTGGCAGCAGCAAATAAGTAGAAAGAACGGGACACACCAAAGGAGACAGGAGCAGCCTCTTTCCACTTCACAGGCTTTGCATGATGTAGTTATAGCTGAAAAATTCAAAGCAGATATTAGTAATTTGCAAAGAATTGTCAAATGACCCTTTTTTTAAGAAAAAATGGAAAATGGACTCTCCCGGGTTTCTGGGACCAATTTTTGGGTAGATTATTGGATAAGGAATAACCCACCCACCAAGGGAAGATGATTAGAAAAAGGGAAGTAGGTTTTGGATTGGAGAAAAAGGATAGACAAATAGGAGGAGAGTTCCACAAAAATAGTAAATTTAACTTTAAATACCTTTAGAGGCAGTTGCCACTGAAAATTAACTCTCTGATACCTAAAGTAGGTAAGAGCTTGGTCGAAGCTAACGGGAACCGCAGCTGGGACTTGGGCGATTTGCAAGAGAGAGGCTTTAGTGTATTTCCTCCCAAGCATGTATAAGACTACTATGGGGAAAGGTGATGGTCTGGCAAAACTAAGAGTAACAAATTTATTGTAAGGTTTTTCAAAGAAATTCATTTTGCGAAATAATTCGAAGAATGCCAATAATTTAAATCAAGTTTGGTATTTCCAATTTTGGCAATTATAGAGTTCCTGAGAAAAGTGACCCAGTGCTTCCAGGAAGGATAGTGATGAAAAATTATACCTGGGAAAGTAATTTTGGTAAGTGAACCAAGGGTTGCATTTGGAAATGGCTAAGCCTTTACTCAGCGAGAGGCCGCTAAAAGCTTAGACAAAGAAGAAACACTTATCTTTTGGAAAATTAACCATAAGTTTTCGGAGAGGATCTCCACAAGCAGGTAGCTGGCGTAGCGAGCTTTACTTGCCTTACTGGCCAATTAGAATTAGCTATTAAAGCTAAGAGAAACTTTAACAAGGTTGCCACTGAGAGTTCTTGCTACAATGCAACAAGTGGTGAAATCCCTATCAATAGATTTAATGGCATCGAGTAGGGAGAGCCAAGGAGGACAGGATCTTGCTTATCCGTTGTATTAGAAAAATGAAAAAACGAAAAGAAACTCTTAATTTATTTAACAAATTAGAGGAAGTTGATATCTTTAACAATTAAATATGTTTCAATCTTATTAACAATTTGGGGTCTCAGACCTCCAACAACATTTAGAAATTGCTCCAGGCAAATAACAATTCTTAAGGTTTTAAGCCTGGTACTAAAATCTTTGTAAGATTTTAAAAAGGCAAATGAAATGATTAAAGTTTAGACATTTACAAGAGTACAAGGAGTGTACTATAAGAAATTTCTGAGAGAATATTCTAGAGAGAGTAACAACTTCGAAAATAACAATAAGAAAAACATGAAGAATAAGATAGAAGTTCCTACAACTTCTTATATTTATACAGAATTAATTTTGGTTATTATGCAAATAAGGGCAGGTCACTGACTGTGAAACCTGAAGAGATAATCAAAAGGAAGGTTCTCGACCTCCTATGTTTTAAATGGGAATCACGAACCAAATGGGGCAGTTTCCATTTCGTGAGACCTAGAAATAACTCACTCAAGAGATGAAAGAATTGTTTTCCCTGATCAAAAGGGAGAAACAATGTAAGTTTGAAACGTGCGCTGGACACGTAATTATACAGAAATTAATTAATTACACATGAGAAAAAATGGGAGGGCACATCTATGGATTGACACCTAGTTAAAACAGACCTAAATTTAAAAGTTTATTACAGATTGTTAGTAAGAGGTTTAGGAAAGAGAAATAGGGATTGAGGAAAAATGTTCATGGCCTTATTTATATGTAAACGGACGATCGCGACGCGGTAGAAAGTTGAACAAGCACTGGTTTTCACTATAGTTCGTTGAAATATATGAAAAGTTCACTATAGAAACACGAAAGTTTTTGGCAAAGAAAGTTATTTTGATTTAAAAAAAACTGACTGGTTGCACTAGATGAACGAAAGTCTATTGCTGGAGAAAATGGTGGATTACAGTTAAATGCGCCAAGAGCATCCAACGGTGGAAGAAAATTCGCTATTGAGCTTTAATTCAGAAGTGAGATTCTTCAATTTTAAATAGCATTCTCACAAGTAAGTGAAAATTTCATAACGGCAGGACTTGTAGATGAAATACAGAATCTGGAAGGTTCCAGAACGACCTTAGTGGAAAAATGGGGTTAGGAAAATCCAACGGAGGAACTAGCTTGGTGAATTATAGACAGCGGGTATTAGATAATATCCCACGTAGTGAGAGGATTTCTCATTTGAATAGCTTAAGAAAAGCTCTTCTCTAGTAAGGTTGGCTTGTACGAACAAAAGCTCAACATGGCAAATCCCACGAAGAATGATTTTTGCCCCAAAATAAATAATCTCACACTGTCTATAAAAGTATCTTTAAAAGCACGTGAAAGTTAAAACCATGAAGATGAGGTTAAAACTTTAAGATGGTACTTATCTTGATTTCATGTTGAAAGTGAAGTTCCTTTTGACGATAACTACTTTGTCAACATGGCGTAGAAGAGAGTATGCCTCTTGGTTTGAGGAGACTGGCTCGAGAGGAGCCTTAACTGATCGAGTCAACTGCTGACTGAGAAGTGAGACTTGCTCAATGGAGCACGGAGGGTCCAAGGAAGGGGAAAAGAGTGGGGGATAGGAGACAAAAGGAGAACATATAAACATTGCCAACTTTATAACAAAAAATTATTTTCTCTTGATGAGCTAGTCTTCAAAGAGTTGATAACAGGCGATACTAGCGCAGCATGGTAAGTAAAAAAGTAGACAGAGTCCTCTTGCTCAAGGAGAAAATAGCTGGCGATGGTAACAGGATCTGGTGGCCAAATGGATAAGTAAGTCCTCTTCCACCAGGAAAAGTTGAAGAGCTTCAGAGATTCGCTGCTAGATGACGCTAGGTGAGTCACAGAGGATATATATCTAGAACAGACTCATAAAAGATATAAGCGACCTGAACACCTAAGAGAAAACAGAAGATCACGGTTGGTGTTTGACAAAGAGGAAGGAAAGAACATGCAAAAGCATTGAAAATTATAATCTCTCGTACCGTGTATTCCAAGAATACACCATACTGGGAGAGGCAAACACCAACAGAGAACAAATATGCAGTTAGACATTTAAAGGAAGAGGAGCGATCAAAGGCAGGGGTCTTGTAATCGGACCGTTAGTGGTCAAGACTCTGACCACCCTGACACTCCCATCTCTTCCAGGATAACACTCGGTCACTCTACCAGAGATCCAGACTAGAGGGGGAGAAACATCCCTAACCAAGACCAAGTCTCCCACTTTAAAGTCGGGACTGGAAAGAAACCACTTCTGTCTCCGTTGCAAGGAAGTTAAATATTCCAAGTTCCACCTCTTCCAAAAGGAATTACGGAGGGCTTCAAGTTTACGCCAAGTGATAGGTAGATTGGAATCCCTGTAAGAATTGGGAAGAGGAGGAGGGGCAGAAAGAGAAGTGCCGATAAGGAAGTGACCAGGGGTGAGTGGAAGTAGGTCATCAGGGTCATTGGAAAGCGGAGTTAAAGGGCGAGAATTAACAACACCTTCAATCAGAACAGACAGTGAATTGAATTCTTCATAAGTCAGAATTCGATTACGTAAGACTTTTCTTAAATGACGTTTAGTGAGCTTTACGCAAGATTCCCACCTACCACCGTGATGAGGAGAGTAGGGAGGTATAAAGCGCCATTTGAAACCTTTTGAATAAGAAAAATTAGAAATTTGTTCCATGGCAGGAGAGGAAATGAGAGCTTTCTTCCAAAGGGAAGCTGCGCCCTGAAATGTGGAAGCGTTATCAGAGAACATCTCTGAAGGAACACCACGCCTAGCGGTGAAGCGAGAGACAGCTGATAAAAAATAAGAAGTAGAAGCATTCGTTACTAGTTCCAAGTGGATTGCGCCAGTAACCATGCAAACAAAGAGAGAAACATAAAGCTTACCAAACAATTTGCGTTTAGCTTCAGGAGAATTTCGTTGATATTGAAACGGACCCATGTAGTCCACACCAGTTAAAGCAAATGGGCGTATAGGAGAAGAGCGAAAAGAGGGCAGATCGCTCATTAATTGAGTTTTGATTTTAGGTTTCGCTTTGAAACAAGGAATGCACTTGTGAATTACAGAAGAAACTTCATGAATTCCATTTATAATCCAGTACTTTTCCCTTAAGAGGCAAAGCAGAGTGCGTGTACCAACATGAAGATTACGATAATGAAAGTCACGTATAATTAAGGAAGTTACGTGATGTTTGGAAGGCAAAATAACGGGATGCTTTTTGTCCTCAGAGAGTAAAGATTGCGAGAGCCTTCCACCTACCCTGAGTAACCCATGGTCATCAAGGAACGGGGCTAAAGCACGAAGACGGCTGGATTTGGGAAGATCCCTTTTAGAAGAAAGCAAAGACAATTCAGAAGAAAAGGCTTCTTGCTGTGTTAGTTGTAAAACCTTAATGGTAGCGAGATTCAATTCATGATTGGCAAGGTGTGGTTTGGGGAGGAGAGGTTGGTCAACCACTAAATATTTCCATCTAAGGAGATAGGCGATAATTCGTATTAATTTATGAAAAGAAGAATAGCGGGACAACAAGGGATGAGAAGCGTTGGAAACAAGACACGAAGCAATAGATAGAGGTACTTTAGCGTCGGGCACGTTGGAGTTGGTAACTGGAGGTTTAGAAGGCCATGAAGAAGAGTCTTCGATTAGCCACGAGGGCCCATGCCAGTACAATTGGGAAGCTGCCAATTGAGAGGGTAAACAACCACGAGAGATAATATCGGCTGGATTATCCACACTGGGCACATGCCTCCATTGACATCCAGAAGAAAGAGTTTGAATTTTGGAAACCCTGTTTGCAACAAAAGTTTGCCAGTGAGAGGGGTTCTTGGCGATCCAAGAAAGGGTGATCATGGAATCGCTCCAGAGATAGATTTGCAAGAATTCGACCTTTAATACTTCCCGTAGTTTTTTAGCAAGTTCTGCAGCCATGAGTGCAGCGCACAGTTCGAGCCTAGGCAAAGTGATAGTTTTAAGAGGAGCGACCTTCGATTTGGCACAAACAAGGTTGGAAACTGGAGATCCATAGAGTGAATCGTGATGAACTAAATATGCACAGCAACCATAAGCTTTTTCGGAACTGTCCGCGAACACATGAAGGAAAAAGGATGCATTAGAATGAGAGCTGATTAAATTCCTAGGAATTTCAATAAGGGAAAGATCCAGCAAATTGCTGCGAAACGAAAGCCAACGATTAAGAAAAGAAAGAGGGACAGTATCATCCCATTCACATTTAAGCGACCACAGCTCTTGCATGAAGAGTTTGGCTATAACGATAACTGGGGCAAGGAATTGAAGCGGATCAAAAATTTTTGCAATTTCAGATAGGATTTGTCTTTTTGTATTAGGAAGCTCTTCTGCGAGCGAAACTTTATAGATAAGAGTGTCAGTGCTAGTGCACCAGTGAACTCCTAGAGTTTTTATAGATTCGGAGTTTCCACAAATTTCGACAGAAGAAGGATCTACGTCTTCGATGGGAAACTGAGCAAGAAACTCAGGGGAGTTGGAGTTCCACTTATGAAGTGGGAAACCTCCATTCCTTAACAATGCCTGAAGTTCTAAAGACACAAAAGAAGCTTCCTCCAAAGAGGGGAAGGACTGCAAATAATCGTCAACATAGAATGACGTAGTTAGTGCTTCAGAGGCTTTGGAATTAAATAAATGACCATCTTGTGAGGCTAGCAAGTGTAGGGATCGGATAGCAAGGAAAGCAGAGGGTTTTAAGCCATAAGTAACCGTTTTCAAGCGAAATACCTTAATGGGCTTACTGATTTCATCACGCCACAAGATTCTTTGAAGATCTCGTTGTTCTGGTTGAATTAACACTTGACGGTACATCTGTTTTATGTCGGCTATAACAGCTAAGGGAAATAACCGAAAGTTTAAAAGTATAGCGGATAGATCTGACTGAATAGCAGGACCAGAATAAAGAGTGTCGTTAAGGCTGTTGCCATTAACGTCGGGCGATGAACCATTGAAAACAACTCGGATTTTATCTTTTACAAGAGGGTTCTTCCACACGGGATGATGATTTAAATAAACCGTTTCAATTGGGGGGGTGCGATTCATCATCAGATGTGTTAACAACTTCCATATGATCCAAGCTTTCATACTCATCCATGAAATCAGTGTACTGCTGTTTGACAAGGGGTTCTTTTTTTGAATTTGCTCTCGATAGCAAAGAGAGCTTTGCGAGCTTTAGGCTGAGAGTTGATAAGTTTGGGAGGATTGTGTAATCTTGGCATTTGAACAACGAACCGGCCATCAGAAGAACGAGTGGTGGTGTTCAAAAAAAGTTGCTCACATAATTCATTTTCTGAAGAGGTCACATTAGGAGAATCAACGCTTTCAAGCCTCCAAAACTGTTCCAGGTCAGTGTTGGAGAAATAACATTGCGATGCAGATTGGAGAGAATAATGGGGAAGTTGCCCTGTGACGATCCATCCAAAATTAGTGTCTCTGGCGACCACGTTTGAGGATAACTTACGAACCTGTTTACGTAGGCAATTCCAAAAAAAACATTGGCACTAAAGAGTATGTCAATAGGGTTCTGCATATTGAACAAAGGATCGGCTAGCCTTAAATGCGAGGGAATGTTTAACCCTGAAATATCCATAGAGTGACTTGGAGTGTCTTCTCCAATGCTATTGAGAATTAGACAATTACGTTTAAAGAAGTTGTTTCTATGACAAATATCTCTTATGGTTAGTTTTGAGAATTGTAAAGCTTGCGATTTTGAACTGTTGATGCCTGACACATTGATAGAAGTGGGGTTTACGGGTAGGCCTAGTTTTCTAATCAAGGAATTAGACACAAAATCATGAGTTGCCGCTGAATCTAGAAGACCGCGTGCACGGACCCAGTTGCCAAAGTTATCCTGAACTTCAATTTGGACAGTAGACAACAATACTTGAGCACTGCGAATGGACTTGGCATTCTGAATATACGATGACGCATTAGAACTGTTAGCACTATCATTTTTCGGAGAAGTAGATGCCGTCGATGACCTTGCCTGGTCATGACGATGTAGCAAAGTATGGTGAGCCTTTTCACAATGGTAGCAAAGTCTTGTGGACTTGCAATTAGAAGCAGAATGCGTGGGCGCTAGGCAGTTGAAACAATGTTTGTTTTGAGCGACTAATTTTCGTCTGTCGTCGACTGACATTTCTTTAAATGATTTGCAGAGGTATAGGGCATGGGGATCTTTACAAAGTATGCACTTTACAGGTTCGTTTAAACTTTTGCGAGGTTCGCTTTGCGTGTTTAAAACAATAGAGCTAGCAACACGACGTTCACTAGACCTAGTTGGGTAACCAGTAGTGTTTGATTTAAATTTGGATGAGCTGAACCCGGGTTTTTGGGTATTGGACGCTGAGCGTTCACTTTTGGGTTTGATGGACATTAATTCGAATTTGGAACTAGGAGATGAAGGTTCACTTTGATTAGCTAGAGCGGTTAAAAGTTGGCATCTAGCGTTTATGAAAGTAACTAAATGCTCGTAAGTGTAGTCGTCTTCTTTAGAAAGTTAAATTTCCCAAGCTTTGAGGGTAGCAGCATCAACTTTAGAAACCACTAAATGTATTAGGAAAGTATCCCAATAATTAGTAGGTTGATCTAATTGGGACAAAGCCTTAACGTGAAGTTGTGTAGTGTCAACTAAAGTACGTAAACTAGTGACGTCATTGTGCTGTGACGCAGGTAAATTGAATAGAGCCTTTATATGGCGCTGAATACGTAACCGTAAATTTCCATATCTTTCCTTTAATAAGTTAAAGGCAATGGGGTAATTTTCGGCACGCAGAAGAAGTGCTTCGACCAACTGCAAAGCTTGACCTCGGAGAATAGATCTCAAATAATGGAACTTGTAAATGACTTGAATGTCTTCATAGTCATGAACAAGGGAGCGAAATAATTCATAGAAAGAATCCCAAGCAGATTCATCTCCAGAAAAATGGGGTAAATCAATTTTCGGTAAAGTTGGTTTGGGCTTGTGAGTACCCTCACGGAAAGAAGTTTGTGGTTCGTGAAGGGAACCAAGAACAGAAGCGTCCTTTTTCTGCTCCTCTTCGAGTTGGCGTATTATTTTGAAAGCAGAACCTATGCCTTCGTAATATTGGTTTTCTACTTCAACTCAATCTTCTGTTTGATTGAGCATGCAAGTTTCTATTTCAGTTTGAATGTTGCAGTAGTTTTCATAAGAACGTTCAAAAACCCTTACACGATGTTTCAACAAGTCTAATTGAGCTTCTGAGGGATCCAATTCTTTTATGTACTTTCTGAATCGGGTAATTTGCCCTTTATAGGATGCTCGTTTAGAAGTAAGTTTTTCATCTTTATCCTTATCAGTAGGAGCCATGTTAAAGAAGGTAGATTGAAATGTAACACACGAAACTGTGAAACCTTGGAAATGCTGTCAAGCTGGCAGCAGCAAATAAGTAGAAAGAACGGGACACACCAAAGGAGACAGGAGCAGCCTCTTTCCACTTCACAGGCTTTGCATGATGTAGTTATAGCTGAAAAATTCAAAGCAGATATTAGTAATTTGCAAAGAATTGTCAAATGACCCTTTTTTTTAAAGAAAAAATGGAAAATGGACTCTCCCGGGTTTCTGGGACCAATTTTTGGGTAGATTATTGGATAAGGAATAACCCACCCACCAAGGGAAGATGATTAGAAAAAGGGAAGTAGGTTTTGGATTGGAGAAAAAGGATAGACAAATAGGAGGAGAGTTCCACAAAAATAGTAAATTTAACTTTAAATACCTTTAGAGGCAGTTGCCACTGAAAATTAACTCTCTGATACCTAAAGTAGGTACGAGCTTGGTCGAAGCTAACGGGAACCGCAGCTGGGACTTGGGCGATTTGCAAGAGAGAGGCTTTAGTGTATTTCCTCCCAAGCATGTATAAGACTACTATGGGGAAAGGTGATGGTCTAGCAAAACTAAGAGTAACAAATTTATTGTAAGGTTTTTCAAAGAAATTCATTTTGCGAAATAATTCGAAGAATGCCAATAATTTAAATCAAGTTTGGTATTTCCAATTTTGGCAATTATAGAGTTCCTGAGAAAAGCGACCCAGTGCTTCCAGGAAGGATAGTGATGAAAAATTATACCTGGGAAAGTAATTTTGGTAAGTGAACCAAGGGTTGCATTTGGAAATGGCTAAGCCTTTACTCAGCGAGAGGCCGGCTAAAAGCTTAGACAAAGAAGAAACATTTATCTTTTGGAAAATTAACCATAAGTTTTCGGAGAGGATCTCCACAAGCAGGTAGCTGGCGTAGCGAGCTTTACTTGCCTTACTGGCCAATTAGAATTAGCTATTAAAGCTAAGAGAAACTTTAACAAGGTTGCCACTGAGAGTTCTTGCTACAATGCAACAAGTGGTGAAATCCCTATCAATAGATTTAATGGCATCGAGTAGGGAGAGCCAAGGAGGACAGGATCTTGCTTATCCGTTGTATTAGAAAAATGAAAAAACGAAAAGAAACTCTTAATTTATTTAACAAATTAGAGGAAGTTGATATCTTTAACAATTAAATATGTTTCAATCTTATTAACAATTTGGGGTCTCAGACCTCCAACAACATTTAGAAATTGCTCCAGGCAAATAACAATTCTTAAGGTTTTAAGCCTGGTACTAAAATCTTTGTAAGATTTTAAAAAGGCAAATGAAATGATTAAAGTTTAGACATTTACAAGAGTACAAGGAGTGTACTATAAGAAATTTCTGAGAGAATATTCTAGAGAGAGTAACAACTTCGAAAATAACAATAAGAAAAACATGAAGAATAAGATAGAAGTTCCTACAACTTCTTATATTTATACAGAATTAATTTTGGTTATTATGCAAATAAGGGCAGGTCACTGACTGTGAAACCTGAAGAGATAATCAAAAGGAAGGTTCTCGACCTCCTATGTTTTAAATGGGAATCACGAACCAAATGGGGCAGTTTCCATTTCGTGAGACCTAGAAATAACTCACTCAAGAGATGAAAGAATTGTTTTCCCTGATCAAAAGGGAGAAACAATGTAAGTTTGAAACGTGCGCTGGACACGTAATTATACAGAAATTAATTAATTACACATGAGAAAAAATGGGAGGGCACATCTATGGATTGACACCTAGTTAAAACAGACCTAAATTTAAAAGTTTATTACAGATTGTTAGTAAGAGGTTTAGGAAAGAGAAATAGGGATTGAGGAAAAATGTTCATGGCCTTATTTATATGTAAACGGACGATCGCGACGCGGTAGAAAGTTGAACAAGCACTGGTTTTCACTATAGTTCGTTGAAATATATGAAAAGTTCACTATAGAAACACGAAAGTTTTTGGCAAAGAAAGTTATTTTGATTTAAAAAAAACTGACTGGTTGCACTAGATGAACGAAAGTCTATTGCTGGAGAAAATGGTGGATTACAGTTAAATGCGCCAAGAGCATCCAACGGTGGAAGAAAATTCGCTATTGAGCTTTAATTCAGAAGTGAGATTCTTCAATTTTAAATAGCATTCTCACAAGTAAGTGAAAATTTCATAACGGCAGGACTTGTAGATGAAATACAGAATCTGGAAGGTTCCAGAACGACCTTAGTAGAAAAATGGGGTTAGGAAAATCCAACGGAGGAACTAGCTTGGTGAATTATAGACAGCGGGTATTAGATAATATCCCACGTAGTGAGAGGATTTCTCATTTGAATAGCTTAAGAAAAGCTCTTCTCTAGTAAGGTTGGCTTGTACGAACAAAAGCTCAACATGGCAAATCCCACGAAGAATGATTTTTGCCCCAAAATAAATAATCTCACACTGTCTATGAAAGTATCGTTAAAAGCACGTGAAAGTTAAAACCATGAAGATGAGGTTAAAACTTTAAGATGGTACTTATCTTGATTTCATGTTGAAAGTGAAGTTCCTTTTGACGATAACTACTTTGTCAACATGGCGTAGAAGAGAGTATGCCTCTTGGTTTGAGGAGACTGGCTCGAGAGGAGCCTTAACTGATCGAGTCAACTGCCGACTGAGAAGTGAGACTTGCTCAATGGAGCACGGAGGGTCCAAGGAAGGGGAAAAGAGTGGGGGATAGGAGACAAAAGGAGAACATATAAACATTGCCAACTTTATAACAAAAAATTATTTTCTCTTGATGAGCTGGTCTTCAAAGAGTTGATAACAGGCGATACTAGCGCAGCATGGTGAGTAAAAAAGTAGACAGAGTCCTCTTGCTCAAGGAGAAAATAGCTGGCGATGGTAACAGGATCTGGTGGCCAAATGGATAAGTAAGTCCTCTTGCACCAGGAAAAGTTGAAGAGCTTCAGAGATTCGCTGCTAGATGACGCTAGGTGAGTCACAGAGGATATATATCTAGAACAGACTCATAAAAGATATAAGCGACCTGAACACCTAACAGAAAACAGAAGATCACTGTTGGTGTTTGACAAAGAGGAAGGAAAGAACATGCAAAAGCATTGAAAATTATAATCTCTCGTACCGTGTATTCCAAGAATACACCACGGCCAATAATTAATTATTTAATTAATTATTTAATTAACTTCAAATTTCATCAGCGCACTCAACGTCATAGCCCCAACTGTATTTAAACTGGATAATTTTGAGTGACTGGTAAATTTGTTTACTCTTTCCTTATTCTCTGGTCGACCAAGTTATTTGACCACTATCTCTCATCACCTCTTACTCATTACACGCGCTTATAGTCTACACTCACGAACACAAACATGTCGCGCACTGATACTAAACCTCGCGCATTAACGTGCCAGGGCATAACATTCCTGATAACTCAGGACCCTGATGACCCTAAAAGCCAAAATTATACCCCTTTTAATCCAAAAACACTAATTCCGAGTGGGCCTACCCACAAAGGAGATGGTACACTCGTTCCACTTAAACCTGCTTCACCAAAATCAGATTCCTCACTCTCTAGCTCACCTCCTCCCTCACCGGGTCACGTCTCATTCCCGACATTTGATTTCGAGAAAGAGCTGTTGTACGCTTCACCCAATGGCAGTAACCTTCAGAGCACGATGGTCCTTATCCACCCACCTATTGGTATTAGCCTTTGTAAATCAGTCAGGCAAACAGTAATTAACGCGCTCAATCCCATAGCCCAATTTATTTCCCTCATTGAGGATTTAGGTAATCACCACATAGGCATCACTCCTTCTGAGAATAGCCATCTCAACTCTGTCACTAGTGTTCTCAAGAGCCGCTCTGCCATTCCCCCATTTTCATTAATTAGATTCAGACCACAAATTCACCTTCTTTAGTCTCTCAATCTGAGGAAACTAAAATGCCACAACAAGAAACAACAAAAGTAACAGTCTGTATAGCCTACCGGTACTTCAGGAATCTGTGCTTTCCGTAACATGTAATGGAGACCGTAGTACTTATTTCCGTGAATTATATTTTCCATTGTGCCCTGCCGTGTTATTTTAATTGTGATCGCTAATTACATTTTAAAAGAGTATCAGTTACCAAGTACGGTAATTCGTTTCCCTTGGCATTATCCCTAACAAAAAGACCAGCTGACCGGCAGCGTGGAACTTGCCCACACTAGCGCTGCCGGGCGGGGCGCGCTTGAACTTGAGGAGTCCTCTCACTTTCTCTTTCATTCGTCATGGTTAAGGTGTATAAATACTTGTTTTCCCGCCTAATATAATTGGGTACAATTTGTGTTGACCGACTGGAAACATCTCTTTAATAGAACTAGGCAACACTGAACAATGGCTTCTAATACTTCATTAAACCTGTAAATGGTATGTTTTAACAATTGACGATGTCTTCAAAATGCTAATATTGATGCGATAAATGTTTTCTTATTAATTATTTCTTGATCTGATCCTGGCTTTCACACTTGTACCTGGCAGGTTATTGAAAATATTCGATTCACATACCTTCTGGGATTTATCAGGAATTGAAAATGCTGTCAATTATCACTGATGAACCGGAAATATTTATTATATAACGTAAATAAATGTTTTTATTTCTTGCTCATTCAACGACGGCAGCCATGTTTGAGACGCACACATCGCGTCCTATCTCTGTAGCCAACATGTCTGTTATAAAATACACCACTCGACACACATAACGTTGTAATTTTGTAAAAGAAGAAAATAATTGGCAAAACCATTGGCCTGGATAAAGATTATTGGTGCGTGACTAGCCCCACTGTGCATGACAAAAACCAGGGGTGTTTATATTGGTTATCTAACGATTATTGGTCTAGGCAAAAACCATTGGTTTGGATGAAAATTATTGATGCATTATGATATTCTTGAATGAAAGTGGAGATTGCTCGCAACTCGCACAGTCAATGTCTATCTTAAGACTGGAACTTGGCGTACTTTCACATTAAATTGACGGCGCTTTTTTGTTTTACGATACCGGATATGAAATAGTACCGAATGAGAGGGGTTGGCAAAACTGTACTTGTTACTAAATCAAGCGTATAATGGCGGTCTAAGCAGGAATTTCATCTATGTAAGTCGTGATCAAATTTTGGGGCAGCGGGAAGGTTATAGACAGCGGAGGAGTAAACATCTATCACTACATCACCTCCAGATTCTTTCCCGACCATTACTACAGGTATTTTGGCTAATTTCAGTAGTTAAAGAATGTTTCCCCCCAAGTATTAGGTCAAGGCAAGTTGTACTATTTTCTTTTTGCTA
Source organism: Meconema thalassinum (assembly GCA_946902985.2). NCBI lineage: Eukaryota > Metazoa > Arthropoda > Insecta > Orthoptera > Tettigoniidae > Meconema > Meconema thalassinum. The sequence goes on from OX336388.2 coordinate 1,853,154,029, forward strand.
TGCTTCAGACACTACGTAGTTTTCACGAAATATTCTCAGGTTATCAGAAAGTGTGATATGTTTAACCGTGAAGCCATGAACATTTTGGTAGGTTGGTTCCTAAGTTTAGGAGCTGCGACAACGCGGTCATGTAGCCCCGTGTACTTTGGGTGTGTGTGGAATCTGTCTGATAACCGGTGTTAATTGTGATGACTGTATTAGTGTGTGTTATCTGTTTTTTAATTCAAGTAAGGACTGCAGACTTTTTAATTTTTCAAATAGTGCCTACTTTTGCCGCCAAACGCCACCTTCAACGACTACTAGTTAAGAACTTAGCTACCAGACGCCACCGCAGTCGGCTCTTGGCAACGAACGTAGGAACCTAAGAGCGTTGTTTACATTCTTAACATATAAAATCTAGCTTCACACAGGTCTAATTAGTGGAAAGTTCTTTAACATGCCATAAATCTATGACATGGGACCGCCGGCTTTACCTCCCCTCCGAAGGAAGGCATACTGCATGAACATTTTAAGAGATTGACTGCTTCGCAATTGTCTTTGTTTAAAAAAAATTAAAGCAATTTATTTATTTATTTATTTATTTAGCGTATGATGCATACAAGATAGTGATTAATATATAAATTTACAAAATAGACAATTTTCAGCATTAGAACCCTTCATATATGGGCTGCCAGGTCTTTAATCCATTCAAGTGCTTGTGGAGTGGCTGCATGGAGTTCTTCTAAGGTCCCAGAGTACATACTGTATAAAAATAGAGGGCAATCCTGCACGATGTGCTTTATGGTTTGCACTTCATATCCACAATCACAACGAGGCGAGTCTATCCAACCCCACTGATGTAAGGCTGCTCCAGTTCGAGCAGTGCCACATCGAATTCTGTTCGGACGGGACCAAACAGCTCGAGGGAGATGGAATCCAGGTAGTTTGATGGTAGGATCAAGTACTTCAATTAGGCCACGAGGTGGAAAGGTAGAGCGTTCAACTTTCCATGTATTTCGAGGGTCGAACGGAGCTAAAGTAAGTTCCATAGCCGTCTTGTAGGCTGCTTTCCGTAATTTCAACACCGATGTAAAAGGCTGATTGACGTCTTGGTGGATTGGGAGAACTTCATTATCCATAATTCTGCACCACAGGCGGGAAAGAGTGTGCTGTCTCCTGATCTGAGGAAGAACAATATTACACAGTACAGGTAGCTACAGTGAGGGAGTGCAATGTAGAATGCCAGAGATAATAATTACTGTATAGGCCTATGCAGAGTGCGAAACAGTGTAGCCTATATGTAATCCACAGTAGTTTGTATTAGTGGAACTGCACCATACTCTTATTGTTTTCTTTTATTTATTTTTAATATTATTGTTATTTTATTATTATTTTTTTCTTCTGAATTTGGCCGCCTGTGGACCCCATGGAACCTAAGGCTTTCTGGTTAATCTCCTCTTCTCTTCCCAAAATCTCTTCATGCGTTCATTTCTGATCTTTCGCTCCTCCTCGGATATTACCAGTTTGGCTATAATTTTAGGTATTTTCTCCTCGAACATCTTGATGTTGTCAATTCGGTTTCTAAACTCTTTTCTGTTGTGGATCACATCCACTGTGAGTCCACTTTCCTTGGCGACTCTTTTAACCTCTTCTAACCACTTAGTTGTAGCCTTCAGCTCTGTAATATACTTGAATATCCTCTTAGTCAGTCGGTTCTCGTCCATTCTCACCAAATGTCCGTAGAATTTCAACCTTCGCTTCCGAATTGTGACAGTAATTAGCCTACTTTTCACATTTTGCAAAAATGAGGAAAATGTAGACTTATGAGATCGGGCAAATGTGTGTCTGTCTGTCTGTGTGTGTCCCCCCCCCCCCCCCTTTCAACTCCTAAACGGCTGGAGCAATCGAAACAAAATTTGGTAGGAGTAAAGATCTATACCTGAATATCTCACGGCGATATTTGAAAATGATGTCAGTGCTACCAACTGCTGAAAAATCGCAATTGAAATTTGAGCTCCATGTTGGATATCTTGGAAGGTATGAATGGGAGCTATTTCAAAATTGGCACAGGTATAGATAATAATATTGCAGTTTAATTTCCAGGACGCTATACATGGCAGTGTTGCCAAAATGATTCTAAGCCTGCCTCTCACCGCTGGAGTCTGTGGTTCAAATCCCGGTCACTCCATGTGAGATCTGTGCTGGACAAAACGGAGGCAGACAGGTTTTTCTCCTGGTACTCCGGTTTTCCCCGTCAAAATTTCATTCCAGCAACACTCTCCACTATCATTTCATTTCATCTGTCATTCATTTAATCATTGCCCCAGAGGAGTGCGTCAGGCTTCGGCAGCCGGCACAATTCATATCCTCGCCGCTAGATGGGGGCTTCATTCATTCCATTCCTGACCCGGTCGGAGACTGGAAGCAGGCTGTGGATTTTCATAACTTCTACACTATCAATTGGATTTCAACCAAATTTCGTATGTGCTATGTGTACATAAACAGATATGACTGAGCATATTCTTAAGAGCCACCAGGGCTGCGAATTGTTAATAAATGCTCTCAATTTCTTAAATCCAAATACCCATATATCAGAAAGTATGCAAGCCGACAGCTTTAAACTATGCACACGTATAGTACCTTACTTACTTACTTACTTAATTCCTGCCGCTCCTTCCGGAGCATAGGGCCTTGGCGAAATTTCTCCACGCAGTACGGTTCCTGGCTATTCTCTTCACTTGACTCCAGTTCTTGTCCTCCTCTGCAATTTCATTTTCGATCGTCCTCTTCCAGGTCTTCTTAGGTCGACCTCGCTTCCTGGCACCTTGAGGATTCCAGTCTAGCGCCGCCCTCTCAACAGCTCCGTCCGGCTTCCTTAGTGTGTGACCAATCCAGCGCCATTTCCTCTCCTTGATCTGGATGCTAATCGGTTGTTGATTGGTGATGGTCCAAAGATCTTCGTTTGAGATTATGTCCGGCCACCTCACATTCATGATGCGACGCAGACATCTGTTAATGAACACCTGTAGCTGGTTGTTGATCGGTTTTGTGACTTTCCATGTTTCACAGCCATAGAGAAGAATCGACTTTACGTTGCTATTGAAAAGGCGGAGCTTGGTCTTCCTGGAAATGTTTCTATTTCTCCAGATGGGGTAGAGCTGGACAAAGGCACCATTTGCCTTCCTGATACGGCTTCGAACATCTTCCTCTGCTCCCCCATCATTTGTGACTATACTCCCAAGGTAGAGGGAGGACTCAACTCGCTCAATTTCCTTTCCGTTGACTGTCAAGCTAGTCGTGACGTCAGAATTTATCCTCATCTCTTTGGTCTTGTTGGTGTTAATCATCAGTCCTGCACGTTCTGCTTCTCTCTGCAACCTCCCCAGCTTATCTTCTATGTCTCGGTACCGTTGTGCCATAAGACAAATGTCGTCCGCGAAATCCAGATCTTCAAGCCTGTCATTTATACCCCATTGAATACCCCTCTTCCGTCCTCCCATTACCTTCTTCATCACACTATCCAGGACCAACAGGAACAAAGTGGGGGAAAGGACACACCCCTGTCTCACTCCGGAACTGACCTTTATCTTTTCTGTTAATTTGCCTTCGTGTAGAACCTGGCACTCATACCCTTCGTACATCTCTTCCATGATTCTGATGATCTTTGTTGGAATTTTATATTCCTCGAGGGTCTTCCTCGAGTACCTGATATTCCATATTAATTTGGAGTAACTTATATACGTCAGTGCTACCAACATGATTCTAAGCCTGCTGAGAGGTCCAACTTTAAATACATGTAACTTCTATACTATCATTTGGATTTCAACCAAATTTCGTGTGTGCTATGTGTACCACAACAGATATGACTATGCGTATTCTTAAGAGCAACCAGGGCTGCCAACTGTTAATAAATTCTGTCTCTATTTTTGTTACCCAAATATCAATATATCAGAAAGTATGCAAGCCAATAGCTCTAAACATTGCACACGTGTAGTACCTGGCATTCTAGATTAATTTGGAATAACTAATATAGGCCTACGCCAGTGCTGCCAACATGATTCTAAGCCTGCTGATAAGTCCAATTTTAAAATGCTTGTCACTTCTATACTAATTAATGGATTTCATTCAAAATTAACACAACAATAGATCATGTTATTTCAGATTATTTCTGACCAATACGTGTATGTCATTGTTGCCAACATGATTTTACGCGCGCTGTTTGATCCAATGTTTAACTGCATGTAACGTACATGCTATCCATTGGACTTCAACCAAATTTTGTATTCTGTACCTTAAGAGATGGAGCTAAGAATATATTCAGTCACCAGAGCTGCCAACTGTAGTTCTCTATTAGGCTATAGTATGCCATGTATACAGTATTTCGAACCAATTAGAAATTTCGGTATTACCAACTTAATTTCGTAATTATTCTAGATAGATCCATATAGATTAATCATTGGCATGAATCTTAAATTTTAAGAAAAGTAGACTCTTTAGTTCGTCACGGAACTTCTTGTTTTTTCAGTGTGTATATATAGGTCATCATTATTTCTGTTCTTCCATGTCCCGTCAGCAGTTTTCTGTGGTCCTAAAATTTTCCGCAAAATTTTCCTCTCCTTTTTTCCAGTTCCTGAAGATCCCCGTTTTTATTCCGTGTCAAGCACTCCGAGGCGTACAGACCCTCTGGCTTTACTACTGTGCTATAGTGTCTGAGTTTTGCCTTGTAGGATATTGCTCGTTTGTCGTATCTGTTCTGGGTTAACCTATAAGCTAAATCCAATTTTCTAGCTCTTGCCCTATTTGCTTCTTTATCCAGCCCATTGGGTTCTATCCATTCACCTAGATATTTAAACATCTCAGTTCTTTTGACAGTCCCATGTTTCACTTTTATGTGTCTCTCTCCAAGGTGTCTGTATTCCATGTATTCTGTCTTTTCATAGGAGACTTTAAGACTCGTTTTCTCAGCGATTTCGTGCAGAGTATCCAGCAGTTTTGGGCATCATCCCGGCTTTGGGCTAAGAGGGCAAGATCATCAGCAAAAGCCAAACATTTAATTTCCAGGTTCTGTCCTTTCCTTCCCAGATGTATCCCCCTTACTCCTTTCATGTCCAAAGCTTCCTCCCAGGTTCTCATGATTTTCTCCAGAACAATGTTGAAGAGGATAGGTGATAAGCCATCTCCTTGTCTGACCCCTGTTTTTATTTCAAAAGAATCAGAGATTTCTCCGAAGAACTTCACTTTTGACATGATATCCGTTAGAGTTTGTTTGATGATGAACATATGTAAAATATATACAAAAAATGTGCACACACAAGTTACAAGTTTATAAAATCTCATAGTTCAACTGCTTCAACTGATGCTTGATGAACATCCGTCAACGTTCCATGGAAAGCTCGGAGAGGGCAATCAGCGACAATGTGATGGATCGACTGTAAGGAGGCACCACAGTCACAATCTGCTGAGTTAGACCAGCCCCATTTATGATGTGAATAAGCACATCTGCTTTGGCCTGTGCGTATCCGATTTATGATCCTCCATTGCCGTCTGGGAAGATCAAAGCCATGTAACCGTTAAAAAGGGTTCCCAACTAGGTGTTGGTTGGTTACTGATACCCCTGGATTTCCCATGAGTTATTTACATTAAAGGAGGATCCTTTAAGGTTAATTCCTGTGCGCCGTGGTGGTTTCTTTGACTTCAAACGTTGGTATACTATTTGTGTAATACGAGTATCTTGATGAATGGGCAAATAGGGATTCTGCTGGATTTTCTTCCATGTTTTAAGAGTGCCTCTGATCTTCTCAAGGCTGGAGGAGGAATGTTGCAGAGGACAGGCAGCCAGAGTGTGTTCGTGCTCCGAATACATCCTGTAATTATACGCATTGCTTGGTTGAGCTGGACATCTATTTTCTTTGTGTGAGCGCTATTAATCCAGGCTGAACAGCAGTATTCAGCAACAGAATACGATAGGGCTAAAGCAGTGGTTCTTAGGATTTGAGAGTTAGCTCCCCATGATGTGCCAGCAAGTTTCTACAGGATATTATTTCTAATTATGATTTTAGCAGCCACTTTGAGAGATGTTGTTTGAAAGTCAGGGATATTCTATCCAATGGTATTCCCATATACTTAGGCGATCTACTGTATGACAATAAAAGGCCTCTGACTTCTGGTTTATAATTAGACTAAATGTTGCGTGATGGAATGCCGATATGACTGTTTTCTGGGAATTTAAGTGGAGGCACCATTTCTCGAAGTATACATCCAAGGTTTCCAGATCAGAGGACAAAATAGTTTCTGAGTCCAAAAAGGTAGAACGTTGCGACACCAAACAAATGTCATCAGCATAAATGTGTTTCCGTTATGTCGTGAGTAGCCTATATAGATTGAGAAGGAGGGGAGCCAAGACAGATCCTTGAGGGAGACACCAACTCCATAAACTATCTTGCACTATCCATTGCAATAGGGTTTATTTATATCCTGTTGTGTGTGTGATAAATGAATATAAACATGTATTAATTAATTAATTTAATTACTAAGCATTTTCCTTTCATTATTTATGTTTGGCTGCTGAGCTAATGGAGATACTTAAATTACCAAATGAAAATAGAGATAAAGTGTCCCCCATTAGCTCAGTGGTCAAGAACATTGATGTACAAAGCCGGAGGTCGCGGGTTTGAATCCCACATATGTCAGATATTTTAAATCTCTATCTTGCTGTTGATTCATTTAAGAGCTTAACGACATCGTGGCAGTGGAGCCCCATGTACTTAGGTGTGTGTAAAATCTGTCTGATAACCTGTGTCATTGCGATAGTTGTGCTAGTGTGTATTTGTAATTGAGGTTGGGATATTGGCAGGAAGTAGCCATGGCCATAAGTATGAGACCATCCCTGTATTCGCCTGTATGTAGAAGTGGGGAACCCACGGAAAACCACTTCTAGGATGGCTGAGGTATGATTCGAACCCACCTCTTCTCAGTTCTGCCTTACGAGGCTGAGTGTAGCCCGTTCCAGCCCTCAGACCAGAATTAAATTTCTCAGCAGAGCCAGGAATCAAACCCGGACCTTCACGGTGACAGCCAAGAATGCTAGTGGGTAAGGAAATAAAAACAGAAAAAAAGAAAGAAAGAAAGAAAGAAAGAAAGAAAGAAAGAAAGAAAGAAATTAATGAAATGAAATGAAATGGAATGAATGAATTTCTACTCCTTTTAATTCCCGTTTATAGACCCTACTGCATAGCCATGTGCATTAATTCGTGCTTGACGACTTCAATGGGAAGGTCCAGCAGCTCAGGAGATCGATGGTTCGAATCCCGATGGCAGGTCGTCTTCCTCCTCCGAAGAGTGTGTATAACCCCATGGTCTCGTGTCTTAGCATGTATAGCTGCCTCGATCAATAATAATAGTAATAATAATAATAATATTGATGTAATAGTCGCCTACTGACTACCGGTCGTCAATATTGAAGCAACCCCGTTGTGCCTGAGCCGGCTAGGTCATACTGTGCCACCACATGCAACAGACGCCTCATTCCGTCTCAAACCGTCACCGAGGCAAGTTATATAACATGCGCCAGCTGTAGAGAACAGATATGCTTTGGAATCTGATGTTATTACACGAGCCAAGATAGTGTAGCGGGTCATGTGTAGGATAGCAATTTACACATTTACCGACTAGAAAGGATGATCGTGTTGGAAGTCACTTTTAGCCTATTTTTATTTATGAAAGAATAGACTTATGAGATCACCTTTTGTCCGTGTGTGTGTGTGTGTGTGTGTGTGTGTGTGTGTGTGTGTGTGCGTGCGTATGCGTTAGTGTCCCTCTCTAATAACTTCTAAATGGCTGGAGCAATTTCAATGAAATTCAGTAAGGCTACATCACCATTTTGGCCAACCCCAACCGTGTATTTCAAATTTGATTAAGTCGCACCAATCCAACATGGCGGCTGTGCGAAATATTTCACCGGCATTCTATATCTTCGAAACTATTACCGATATCACCCTGAATTTTGTATGGTGATAAAAGGCCCTACTATAAGTTCACCTATGAGACTTTCAAAAACCTGGCAACTACAAAACGAACATGGCGGCCAAGCGAAGTTGAAACTTTTAAATATACTTTTCTCGCGATTTAACCGTCCAAACGAAATGAAACCTGGTACAGCAAACGTGTATGTACATTGCAATGCACTGGCATCTAACTTATTTCAAATGTTTACATAATCTCAAGATGGCGGCTGTGCGAAATATTTCACTGGCATTCTATATATCCGAAACTATTACAGATATCACCCTGAAAGTTTGTACGGTGATAAAGGGCACTACTACAAGTTCAACTATGTAACTTTCAAAAACCTGTAAAGTACAAAACGAACATGGCGGCCAAGCAAAGTTGAAACATTCTAATAGACTTTTCTCGCGATTTAACCATCTGAGCGCAGTGATATATGGTACAGTAAATGTTTATACAGATTGTAATGCATTGGCATCTAATTTAGTTCAATTGTTTACATAATCTCAAGAAGGCGGCTGTGCGAAATTTTAAAATTAAGTTTTTATTTCTTGTGTCGTAATCATGCGATCGAAGTGAAAGTTTGAATAATGAACCTACGCAATAATTTTCATTTATTGGTACATAACTCTATGGGCTATACATATAACAATCCAACATGGCGATCATCCGAAATATTTAGACGGTTCTCAATATCCTCGAATCTATTACAGCAATCAATCTGATTTTTTAATGTTCATAGAGGCTATGAACATAGTTAGTTATTGTTGTTGAACATAAGTTCACCTATGCAACATAACATAACATAACATAACATAACCCCATGGTTATTCAATAACCTTGTGGGCACAAAACCATCATGGTGGCGATGTGAAATATAAATATTTAAATGGACGTTTCTCGCGATTTAGCCACCCGAGTGCAGTGAAACCTGTTACTCCAAATGCTTATAAACATTTTAATCCACTGGCGTCTAATTTATTTCAATTGTTTTCATAACCACAAGATGGCAGTTGTGCGAAATTATAAAATCTCATTTTTGTTTCTAGTGTCTAAAACATGCGATTGATGTTTGAGTACTACAACAACAACTCTAAGACCTACATATATAACATTCCAACATGGCGACCATCCGAAATATTTAGACGGTTCTCAATATCTACGAATCTATTACAGCAATCAAACTGAAATTTTGTATGTTGATAGAGGCAATTAACATAAGTAGGATATATGAAAAGAGGCTGTATAGTTCTTCACGGAACTACTTGTTCATTATTGCCTTAGTAATCGAAATTTGATATTTTTCACTTTCTATAAGAGACTAGCTATTGTACCCGGCGTTGCCCGGGAGGTGTCTTTATATGTTACAAGTAGTTGTTCGTGGTTTTCCCCTTTTATTGCATACAAAAACCGGAATGGCTCGTAACTGAACATCATGGTCACCTCCTTCTCAAGTCTCGTCTCATTTCCTAATGCACACACTACCACAGATATATCAACAACACAGATTATTAGAGAGAATCCTATTTACACTTAAGCTCACGGAGCTGAATGACCACAATATCGCAAGCCTCTAAATGAATCATCATCATCAACAACAACAACAACAACAACAACAACAACAACAACAACAACAACAGAAGGTAACGCGACCTAAGGAAAAAATAAATATAGGCCTTGGCTAAAATAAACAGGTCGACATTATCATACTTTTAAACATCGAATCACATCAATTTATTACAGATTCTTTGAAACCGCCTGGCATTATGGGAGTTATGGGAAGGTACAGTAGGTACTTGATGACGGACCGTTATGAAGTGACTTCAGTGGTTATGCTTTCAGTGCATTTAAGCTGGCAGGATCCCTAAACTCTTAATCTTGACACTAAACCCTACGCTGTTGTTCAGATGGTTTACAGTACGGTATGTTCCTACCACCCTGCAATACTGTAGTTATCACTGAGTGTATTCGACTAACTTTCGTAACATAATAAACCGTGACAACTGCTGTTTTGGATGTGTTATTTTTATGATAGTAGGCATCTTAGATAATGGCCCTTTAATGTACAGTAATGCGGGTAAAAAGCCGCATCAGGTTTTTTACTTCTTTTCTTTTTACGTTCCTGTTTACCTCTTACTTTTTCTATTTACTTTGTTTTCTGAATTTCTTTGATGAAGATGTCGCATGGAGCCATTCCCCGGGCTAGGGGAATTAATCATAAATCCCTGCCGGGAATTGAACCCGTGACCCTTTGGGCCTTAGCCCAGCATGGTAACCAATTAGTCACGGAATCAAACAATTGGCTGATGTTGTACAACTTACCTGTATACAGTATATACCAGAAAGTGTAGATCTTATACTGTTTGTGGTGTACACACTCTATCAGGCCTAATAATGACGGTCCAGTTACATCTTATGGTATGCATTGAACGTACCTGCTACTATTTTGACTGTACAACCACAGGGGTTCCGGAATTCCATCTTCTGGGGATTTTTAACGTGCTTGTAGCAGTACTGACCATAGATGGTCGCATTCAGTTAGTTATTGTTGCTTTAAGGGGTGGAGCAGAGTGGTTATCTCCCCATAGTTGCATGTAATAAACTACAATTGGACTGATCATGAGGTTATGTGCATTATATGATGTGTAACTCACGTAATGCGCCCTGAAATATATGGGCCCATTTCGAAATATTTTATTTAATAGTTTTAGCATGTGGTTTTACTAATAAAATAAATATAAAATAATAACATCATAAGTTGGTCATATTATTTTTGCAGAGTTTAAGAATGCACTGTAACATTTGTTTTCACTGTAATTGTGTCAGAGTGATTTGAATGTTGAAATGTAATATCCTAACCTCTTACCATCCACTTTTTACGGGGTCAGGGAACGGGAAATTAGAAATATATCACGAACTTATGCAAATGTTGAAGGTTGGTACCAGTAACCAGTATCCAATACAGTATTTCCAATATTGTATCGCACTATTTTCCTACTCTTACACTGTTTGAGTGTTCGAAATCGATCTACACTTTTACTATTGTTGTTCCCAACGATCATAGAACTGACTGACTTCTCCACCGTTACGAGCTCTGCGCGAGTAATGGTAGCTATTGGTCTAACAGTATGTGACGTCACCTCGCGGACACAGGCGAGTCCCACAGCACTGCAGCACCCGCATATATTTTGTCTGAGGCACGTTTTTTTTTAATTATACGAGTTAATAGCTACATAATTGCACACACCTTTCGATCTATTAATGTTAGAATATTTCTGAATGATGTTGGAAATGTTGACGGTGAATGAACACGTAATGAATATGAGTTAATTAACGGCTATGGAATTTTACACATCTTAGAATCCAACATTTCTGTTCTTAATTATTCATTTTAGGGGATTGGGACATATTGATCATCAGTCTCATGAACTTGGACGTGTTGAATTTGCACGATAACCTGTGTTTTTGTAATAGTATGTGTAATTGTAATTTTCAGCAATTAGGATAGATTTAGGTGCCTCAAGACTTGAAACATGCACCGTCCCGACATTTTCCTGGAGGGAGTGTGGAGAACTCTCAGGAAAACGACACACGGTGTCAGATTCGAACTTTAGATCTACGTGCAGTTATGGTGCGCGACTTAACGAACACGGCTATGCTGTATGGTCAAAAAAATATTTCTAAAAGAACATTGGAAACGTCAATATTTAAACCAATCCATGACAGTTACGGTGGGTTAGCATTGTCCTTAAATGAATCAACAAGAAACAACATTTCAAACATCGTGGTCAAGTGGCCTCTTGTACTTGGGTGTATGTGTTAAATCTGTTTGATAACCTGTGTCATTATCATGGCTGTACTGATGAGTTTATTTGTAATTGGGGTTAGGATTTGGGTAGGAGGCCATGGTCAATTGTGCGTCTCAATTTCCGTGTCTGGAGGGCCTACGCTTTCATCGTTGACATTGCTTTCTTAAGCACTGTTCTCTTCTGCTTGCGCATCTCCTGTTTATGATTGACCCGGAATTAAATAGCCTACTATACTTGTATTACTATTATCATCATTTTACTGTCGAAGCATGAGACGCCCATCTCGTTTTATTTATTTACTGTACGAGCTAGGACATACTGTATAATGTTATGGTCTACGGTTCCAAATAATGGGTTGTGCTAGGAATTCAGAAGAAAGCGGTCATGATCTGTGAGGTAGGTACCATCCCTGGCATTTACCTGGAGTGGAAATGGAAAACCACTTCAAGTCCGGCAAACGGTGGAATGCAAATCCAAATGTCTCCGATAATCAGGATTTAGGCGTTGACAAGGAGACACCATGCACTGAACGGAAAGAGCGGCTGCAGACTTGAGAACTTGGGAGGCAAATTTCTGCAGGTTTAAACTCTAAAGGAAGTATTTCATTTTATTATATTGCAATACGCCTATGAGATAGAAACGTCAAGGTTATCAGTCCTATATAAAGATTTTAGGGTTGGCGGAACAAGACGATAATCCTAGGGTTTTTCTTTTCAGATAATTATATATTGGTGAGCTGCCGCTCACCCACCCCTACCCCTGTTGCACAGATTATCGCTGTTAATGTTTTAAAATTGTTTGTGGAATAGGATGGCAATAATACCCCAGTTTTTTAGATACTGCTTTTTTTAGCTTTTAAAGTGGTCTTGTATAAATGCTGCACTAACGTACTCACTGTAGGATATATGTTGTTGTTGTTGATTCGTTTAGGGCATTTACGACATCGTGGTTGTGTAGTCCTGTGAACTTGGGTGTGTGTGTATGGGATTTGTCTGATAGCGCATGTTATTGTGATGGCTGTATTAGTGTGTGTATTTATAATTCAAATGAGGATTGGGAAGGAGGTGGCCGTGGCCTTAATTTAGGAGCCATCCCAGTATTCGCCTGAAGTAGAAGTGGGAAACCACGGAAAACTTTATGATATGATCACTGTGCCTTAAAAATTCAGTTTTCTTTGTATATGAACGTGTTCTGGCTCTACAAGAATAACCCACACTCCTTTCAGAAATGTACAGTTTGAAGTAAAGAGTCTTTTTTTTATTATTATTCTGGGATTGAATTAGAAACGTTATGGACTCCTGAACCCTAACACATTATAAAATGGATGACTCTGGCAACTTAACCATTTTCCCGGAAAACGAAAAACGCAATGGTTATTTATAAAATTAATTATATGTTCTCTTTGTCATGTTTTGCATACTGATCACTGCCTGTGTTTACGTCGAAGTGTATCATCAGAAAATTTCATAAGAGATTTGACATTAAATTAAATAAAGTTGTCCATTCTAAGTCCTTTTACCGCCTCGGGCCCCTCAGCTAATCCAGGCCCGGGGTTACAGCCCCACTAGCCCCTCCTTCTCGTCGGGCCTGGTGCCCTTTTAGGTATATTCTGCGAAGGAATTGCACCAACGCGTAATTTCTTCTTCAGAGGCAAACCCAATAATTCATTTTCGAGGTCCCGTGGTAAAAAAAAACAAAACAGTGTGCAGAACAAACTCGGACAGTTCTAGCATTGATGCTATCCTTTCGTATGCATCTTAAAAACCACAGCTTTCGAACTTCGTTATCGTTAGGAAAAGAGTGGTTTGTCACTTTAGAATTTCTATGGCCATTGTTTTGTACTCAGAAACGGCACAGTTACTGTGGCTACCCATTTTTAAAAGCGCATTATTTCACATGGAAATGTATCATACAACTACATTACAAAGCACGTTTTCTACTTCAGGCAACAATGTCTTGACCGCGAAAAAACGTCAGCGTGAAGGGAGACGCCTGGCGACTGAAGCTGGAACTGCGATATCGGTCTACCTGATAGTATTCTAATTACTTTGGACTTCTCCATTGAGTTAGTAATATTAGGCAGATAATTTTGTCACGGATATACGAAGATTTCTAATATTTCATAAGTTTTTGCCAAGTTTTATAAAAGCACCCCTAGATGGCAGGACACATGTCATCCGTAATGCCATCTCGTTTATTTATTACTAGCAGGTACCCACGGTTTCGCTCGCGATCAAGACAATGGGGACGATGCATTATTGCTGATACTTGGTCAATTCTATTAGAGCAATCGCGGCTACAGGTGGGTCCAATCTAATTCTGAAAACTCTGAAACATACATAATATTGATATGAGCAGCAAAGTGGGAATTTTATAGAGTTGTGAAAGTCTGCAGAGTACGATGTTACATTATGTGAACACATTTGAAAATTTTGTTTTTGGTTTTGCCATCTTCTGCTGAGACATAACAATTTTGTTGTCCGGATACTCGTGAGCACGCCACATACAGTTGCCCAAGGGAAAAATGGTTTTGTCTAAATGTACACGTGCTACTGTTAAGTGTGTGTCATTGCGCTTTGTTAATACAAAAATGCGAATATTGCTTGAAGAGAGAACTGCACTCTTGCACACTGGAATGGCAAATCTATCGGAATATGGGGAATTAAAAGTATTTTTCCTTAAGCTATTCTGGGTGTAATTTTGCCATACTCATTGATGATTTGAACGTCAACACATCGCTATTAATAAACCTATAGTAAAATATCTCTCACCTTGGCCGCTGATGTACATTAAGCAGTCTCTTCCAGTGCTACATCCCAGGGATTGAAATTCTCCAACAACCCTCTTGCCTCACATGACTCTCTAAGTAATTAAAATTCCTGATTGTTGTTGATTGAGTCTTCAGTTTTTTAACTGGTTTGATGCAGCCCTTCATGTCTCCCTCTCCTGAGCTAATCGTTTCTTCTCTACATAGCTACCACACCCTACAACCGAGTCAATCTGTTTAACCCTGGTCTACCCCTACAGTTCTTGTCCTCGACCCTCCCATCCATAACTAAGCTTGCTATTCCTGGGTGTCTTAATATGTGTCCTACCAACATATCTCTTCTCTTCATTAGCAGTCGCCAGAAACATCTCTCCTCTCCCACTCGTCTTAATACCTCTTCATTTGTTACCCTATCAACCCATCTGACCTTCATCATTCTCCTGTATCACCACATTTCAAACGCTTCAATTCTCCTCTCTTCTGCTCCACCATTAGTCCAAGTTTCACCTACTTATAGTGTCACGCTCCAGACAAAAATTTTCAAAAATGACTTCCTAATACCTAAATGTATATTCGATATCAACAGATTCCCTTTCTGTAGAAATGCTTTCCTTGCCTGAGCCAACCTACTATTTATATTTTCTTTGCTTCGTCCATCACTTGATATTTTGCTTCCTAAGTAACAGAAGTCTCCTACTTCCCGTAGCGTTTCACCTACCAATTTGATGTCCATAGAGGTTTCTGATTTATTTCGGCTGAATTCCAATAATTTTGTTTTACATTTATTGATTTTCAACATGAATTCTTTCCTCAAGACGGAGTCCGTACCATTCAAAAACTCTTTCAAATCCTCTGGCGTATCGGTCAAGAAGACGATGTCATTAGCAAATCTCAGAGATGAAATTATTTCTCCTTGAATCTTCGCTCCCACTTTAAATTTTTCTCCAATTTCCTGATTATTGTGTTTTTAGAGATCTTTGAAATGCGTTGCCCTCGCACATGGTGTAGATGCATTGTCAAAGGAAACATTCCATGTTACGAACATGGGCCGCATAACCTTCTGCAGATTTAACACAAGGCCTATATACTGAACAGCAGTTCCTTGAACTCAGATTTGCCAACATTTTATTGTATCTTTCCATGTTTTATATCTCTGTACATCAACATACAGAAGAGTGCTTTAAAAGTTATGTTTTGTGTACATTTTGGAAAAGGTAGTGAGTGTGGTTTTTGCCGGAGTGGATACTCGCTCGTAGAAATTCTTTTCAGTAAAATAGACTGGTTCACAATTTTGTAAGTGCACATTGAGGTATATGACGGCGGGATGCCTTAAGTGTTACGGAAACGGCAATAGCCGCCACAGAGCTTCGTTGCTACGGAAATAACGACCAGACTGATATTTTTGTACTTAACTATACGGGATTTGTGAGCCCAGTGTTTATGAGATTGAACGTAGCTATATCGCTACCTTTATTTAGTAGCCGCTACTGTAGTGTTTAAAAAAAGTCCTCTCGGCACGCCGGAAGGCGGAGGTAGATTTCACCGGACAAACTTGGGGATAGGCGAAAATAGGCAGAATATGCAGGTTTTCGTAGATCAGACCTCATTTATTGCGAGAAGATATTTTATAATTGGAGCATAATTAACTTTGTTTCTCGTCATTTTATGCTTATTTTAAACATTTTATTGTCTTATGGGAACGGTAACCTTCTTGTCATTTGGGGTCCATTTTTATACTTGTGGTCACACTGTCCTTATGCAAGGTTTCGACACTGATGTGTGTCTATGTAACGGTCTGTTACTTCTTCACGTAAAATTATATCTCCCGCAGAGATTTTGGTTGGTTGCTCAGTTTAGGGGCTGCGACAACGCGGTCATGTAACCCCGTGTACTTAGGGATGGCTGTATTAGTCTGTAATTCAGGTAAGGACTGCAGACGGTCAATTTCAAGCAGTAGTTCCTAATGTTGCTACCAGGTACTACCGTCAACGACACCTAGCTGTGAACTTGGCTACTAGATGCCACCGCAACCAGCAACTCGCAACGAACGTTGGAACTTCCCCTCCAAAGGAAAGCATACTGAGGGATTTTTAGCGCTCTTAGAAAATCCGACGACTTCGGCCGACTTTGAACTCGCGACCTTGGGCATAGACATTCAGCATGCTACCAGTAACGTCACCGAAGCCGCTTCACACTTAGTCAGATGAAAATCTGAATCTGATCTCGTGCAAGTGCGTTATCTTGGCAACGTCTGATGGCTCATCCCTCATCAATTTAGTAGTGTTGCCATGGCAAACTCTGATAGCTCTTGGCATTTTCTTATAATTCCGAAATCATTTTTCTCATCCCTTGGCGTAATGGTGGGTCATATCAAAAATTCTTTCAGACAAAAGTTTTAGGTAATTATTAGGGGAATATTGTACATTTTGTACGGTTTTGATATTGTGCCTATTAAGAGAGATATGATTAATGTTTCCCGAAAAACCCACTTTTTCCCACCCCTTTGGTCAATGGTTGGTCCTATAAAAAAACTCTTCAAACATAAATTTTTGGGCTTTATCCGACACATAGTATGAACGTTGAACGGATTCGATATGTCACATATTAAGAGAGTTATAGCAATATTTCACTTTTTCGAAAAAAGCCCCCCATTTTCACCCCCTTCGACCGATTTAGCCCAGTAACGAACTCGACCGAGATTTTTTAGGTATACATATTCGGTAAAAAATTCAAAGTGATTGGTGCAAAATTACGGCAGTTATCGTGTCCACAAAAAACTGATATATATATATATATAAACTTTTGAACTGACTGTGGTTTTGGGGTCTGGGGGATGTGAAACGAGAAGATATGTCGAAATTTTCCGGAAGTCGAAACATGGGACCGATTGCAATAGTTAGCTTTCTAATGGAATCTACCTAATTAAAGGTGGTATTAGAAGGCTCTTCCCCTAATTTTTTACCCCTGGCACTACAGCCCATGAAGGGACTATGCCTATCATGCGACAGCTTCCCAGCCATTTGGCCTGCAGATATTGTGGTGACGCGTGGTCAGTGCATCGTGTCCCCTCAGCCGTTAATCTTGTTCTTCGTGACCTGCCTCACTATCAGATAGCTACTCAATTGTCCTCACGAATCTGAGTGCACCCCGTTGCAGCCGTCACGTCAGTGTCTAAAATCTCTGACGGAGCCGGGAATCGAACCCGGGGCCTCCGGATGAGAGGCAGGCGCGCTACCCTGTTCTTATTGTGTTTATATATATCTTGAAAAAGATAATAAATGGATTGGCATTGCCTCCTACAGGGATATATAGAAAATCGGATGTCATACCTTGAGGTAGTGTTGCCATGGAAACGGACTTACGATTAGTTCATCAATCAGAGAGAAGATAGTTTTCTGGTAATATCTTTTACACTGTTGGGTTTAGGGCCTTAAAATTTAGTTTTCGGTGTCCCGTAGTGACCGAGTATTGTTTCTTGCATTGAGGGGCGTAAAATAAGCGTTGTCCGGTCTTTATGCGACAACTTCGATATTTTGTCCCGGTTGAGTATTTTTAGAGACTTTTCAGTTATGTTGCCCGTTCCACGGGAACAAGGATTTATTTCCGGACGAAAGGTAGCATATATGTTATCACAGGGTATAAGCTGTCTCCATTTCAAATTGCATCGAAATCCGTCCAGCCGTTTTAGTGTCAAGAGGTAACAAATTAACACACATGGACATACACACAGATTTTCACAATTATAATATACTAGCAGGTACCCGCGGCTTCGCTCGCAATCAAGACAATGGGGACGATACATTATTGCGGATAATTGGTCTGTTCTATTACAGAAATTGCGGCTACAGTTGGGTCCATTCTAATTCTGTAAACTCTGATACATGCAGTATATTGACATGAGCAGCAAAGTGGGAATTTTATAGAGTTGTGAAAGTCTGCAGGGAACGATGTTACATTATGTGAAGACATTTGAAAATTACTTTTTTGGTTTTGCCATCTTCTGCTGAGTCATAACGATTTTGTTGTCCGGATACTCGTGAGCACACCACATACAGTTGTCCATGGGAAAAATGGTTTTGTCTAAATGTACACCTACTGCTGTTAAGTGTGTATCATTGCGCTTTGTTAATAGAAATTGCGAATATTGTTTGAAGAGGGAACTGCACTCTTGCACACTGGAATGGCACATCTATCGGAATATCGGGAATTAAAAGTATTTTTCCTTAAGCTATTCTGGGTGTAATTTTGCCACACTTATTGATGATTTTAACGTCGACATGTCGCTATTAATATACCTATAGTACAATATCTCTCAACTTGGCCACTGATGTACATTATGCAGTCTCTTCCAGTGTTAGGCCTACATCCCAGGGATTGAAATTCTCCAACAACCCTTGTGCCTCACATGTCTCTCTAAGTAATTAACATTCCTGATTGTTGTTTGAGTCTTCAGTTTTTTGACTGGTTTGATGCAGCCCTCCATTCCTCCCTCTCCTGAGTTAATCTTATCATTTCTACATAGCTACCACACCCTACATCCGAGTCAATCTGTTTAACCCTGGTCTACCCATACAGTTCTTGTACTCGACCCTCCCATCCATAACTAAGCTTGCTATTCCTGGGTGTCTTAATATGTGTCCTACTGAACCCAACGGGGTTAGGATGACTGGTGTCGAACGTGGATCTCAGAGATAGTTGAGCTCAGAATAAAGGTTCCAGCAAGGAACGAACACGAGATCTTCTGAGGGAGTTTAAGTTATAAAAACCCCTAGAGAATATACATATTAAATCACTGTTGTGATATGAACTAATGCTGACATTATTTATTAATATAATGCAGGGAATATTGTAGAATACGGCATTATTGGGCTGTATGGAGCATACTATTCTGGACTTGAGCACAGAAGTTGGAGCGCTTGACGTTTGTCTAATGACCCTAGAAAAGGGGGAGGAGATTCTTGGAGCCTTGTCACTCTTTGTGACCTACTTAAGTCGTCTGGAGCAGGTCAGGAGGTAAAATAATTGCCAAGTTATTCCCCGTTTCAGAATGGAGAGGCTGGTGGAGTGGGAAGATACCAGCGTAATTTAATGATTACTCGTGATTGGAGCAACGCAGTGACATGAGGTTTTCACCTATGTGAATGTTTAGCCGGGAGGCTAATTATCAAGCCATTAAACACTGAAATCGATGAAGATTTGATGGAACGCGCAGTGACACAGTATATTTGGTGTTAGCGGCGAGATCTGACTAGGTCGCCGGGGGTTTTTAGGTGACGCGGCGTGCCCACGCCATGGCAAAGGCAATTAATATTAATTAATTGGCCGATCGATTCTCGAGCACGCATACAGATATGTAACCAGCGAGGGAAAAGGAACAATATAAACGTTATTTCAAGACCAGAATCATACTGTGAGAGAATTTGACGCTGCAGAGGAATTCTCGGTCTACTTTTTCTCTTCAAACGGATATAAGGGAGTGGACCCAGGACAGAGGCAGTTAGTTAGTGGAGACAGATGGAGTAAGAGGGGTCAGTCGAACCATACTTGAGAGCGGAGAGCACGTCACTCTAGCCCAGAGAAGAAAGGCGTGGACTTTAACATTCTAAGTGCAGCAACATATAATCATGCATTAAGTCATGAAGTAATAACGAGTAATGTAATCAGTTGAACCGCGGTCTAATGCGAAGTGCGCGTTACCGAAGTCGAGAAGGGATGCTCGGACTTCAACATGAAGAGCCGCGCAGTAAAACATTTATTAATACCATTTATTAAGGACAGTCGCACCATATTTGTATAGTCGGCATTACGAGCGATTGTTTTAGTGCACGTAGGAAAGGTACCGTGTAATATACAAGTAGGACAATTGAGAGTGATAATTTGTACCAGTGCAATGTAAAATGGTTGAGCGCAGTATGTGAACTATTGGTTATACATATCTTAGTATGCTGGACTGCGCAGAGATAAACTTTACTATGCGATGGGTGAAATTTCATAAGAATACCAATATAAGTAACGCTCAGGACGATATGCAAGCATATTTATGCGATAGCAGGAAGTTCATCGAAGGATAGAGATTGATAGACAGTTGGGTGAATCGATAGGAATCCGTAGGCAGATGATCGAGACTTTCAATCAGGATGCGGGTAGCAGCGAGGAGGAGTTCTTCAACGCCTGCATTTCTGATATCTTGCCAGGAAAAGTCAGCCAGTAAGAAATGTAAATAGTGACGTGTGAATGTAGTGATGATTTGTTAAATATCTTTAAAATTAATATTGTAACAAGTGCTATAAAGTGTTGAGTGTATAAGGAAGCAATAGCTTCAATATGGAAAGGAAAAGTGCCGTGTGTCTTGTGAGGCCAAGGTTATATAAAATGTGTGTTATCAGTGTAAGAATGCCTTGATAATTATGCAAATGGCAGGCATTACTGGAAGAAATGAGTGGTTGGAGCCACCTGACTAGCCGATGTAAGTACCCAAAAACTATGATTTTGTAGCAGTTATAGTCCGCTGTATGTTGTGTGATTTCAAAATTGTGAAAATATGCCAATAAGAGTCAATTTTAGGAGGGAGAGCCTCAAATTAGTATTGTTGTGTTGATTTTAGTAAAGTTGAGATGTTTTTGGTACATCATTGAGTGGATAAATCGTTACCACTATTGTAAAATGGCAATTCATTTATATAAAAACTTAACGTAACGAACACGGATGTTCGATTATTAAAATGGTTACGTTGTGTCGGGTTATGGTAATTCATGTCAGTAATAATAATAATAATAATAATAGTAATAATAATAAAAAAGAATAAATGAATACAAATCAGGGAAAAATGGTTGAAAGAAAAAAATATATGCTCATTGGAATATTTATCTAACCAAGCAGTAATATTATACATGAAGGACTAAGAAAAGCAATTTAATATCAGAGTATATTGTAATAATGGGAATAAAATATGCAAGAATCTAGGGAATGGAAGAGTTTAATAGTGAATTGAATTTTCAGCTTGTGAATAAGCTCGTAGAGTAATTGATAGATTTATCATACTAATTAAAGGACGAGATCATAGCATAATGGTCAGGGAAGCCAGTTAATCTATTCGACGTGTGAAATCTCGTATAGCCTAGGGCGTACAGAGATATTTATTATGTGCCAGAGTGTATTTAGTGATGTACCCTAACTCTGAGGATGGATATGGAATGTTCCGGGTTCGAATCCTGTGGTGTATGGGAGGACAACAATGGAAACCTCTGCATGATACCTGATCGACCGAGAACTAGTTATTGAAATGATTCAGCTCATGGGAAGCGAATCTAATTGACGGCAGGTTGCGCCTGACCGTAGCATTTAAAAAGATACCGGCTAGCCCGTTCGACCAGTGCTTGATGAATCTCGTTCCTTCATAAAGGAAATGGACCTATTGAGGCCAGTTATTAATATCCTAAGGTTAGGAATAAATGTTTAAACTCGCCCATAACCTAAAGTACATACCATTCAGTTAAATCGTATGGGATATGTGGGTCATTGAGACTACACTATTGTATTTAAAGTTACAAGTTACTGCTTGGAGGTAAAGAGAGAAGGGAGAGTGAGACGGAGCTAGTAGAGGACGGAACGAGTGTTTCGTTACCGCCCACCTCAGCCTATTATGCAGGAAGAACCCAGGGGAGACGTTAAACGACCCTTGAAGGTTGACATTTAAAAAGGACAGACTTTGAAACCCTGCTTGTAATAAAAAGAGTCATTGTTTTATTGTATAATGTAATTGTGTGGTTTGAAACACATTGTTAATTAAAGATCAGCATGATGATTTAATATTTAGCAAACTTACGAATTGTTGGAAGTTGCATTTTATACTGACACTGTCACTTTGTTATGACGATCGACACTTGATGTCATAGGATATGCCCGCGCAAGGGTAGCGTAATATTACCATCCGACACAGCGGTAACGGAAATTTTGAAATTGAAATCACAACGGCTTACAGTGGAACTGTAGAAAAGGGGACTGTAGTACTCCAGATCGGGTATAATTACATAGAATTGTGGAGTTGCAAGTACAATTTGTGTAACCCATAAATTGGCTAATGCATGGTAAAGCATTTTGGTGGGAAGAGAGAAACAAAACACAAAGGCACACATAATGTAAATTAAGATGTTGAGAGTAAACAATTAAGCTTGTGAAATGAAAGAGGTCACAACAGAATATAAGTACAGTTTTTGTGTAAATTACATGTGCATCAGAGCACTTGAGATGAATTTTGATGTCACTCTCAGGATAAATGTATGAATAATCATCCGGATTTGCAAGGATAAAGTGTGAATAATTAGTGGATTGTAGGAGTAATTGTGCTTTGTTTGTAGGATATTTGTTGGGATTGTGTTTTTATGTGTTTGAAGCCATGATTTAGAACTGAATTAAAGTCTTTAGAATAGAGTTGTGCTTAAACATTGTAGAGTTGATACCTTTATGTCTCAGATCAAAAATATGCAACTGCTCAGTGGGTGGACGGTACACGCCTGAGAACTGATGCTAGCTGGAGGCAGAAGCATGTTTTCCATGGAAATTACTCACATGGGTACACTACCAACCTATCTCTTCTCTTCATTAGCAGTCGCCAGAAACATCTCTCCTCTCCCACTCGTCTTAATACCTCTTCATTTTTTACCCTATCAACCCATCTGACCTTCATCATTCTCCTGAAACACCACATTTCAATCGCTTCAATTCTCCTCTTTTCTGCTGCACCATTAGTCCAAGTTTGACTTCGTTATAATGTCACGCTCCAGATAAAAACTTTCAAAAATGACTTCCTAATACCTAAATGTATATTCGATGTCAACAGATTCCTTTTTTGTAGAAATGCTTTCCTTGCCTGAGCCAACATACTTTTTATATCCTCTTTGCTTCGTCCATCACTGGATATTTTGCTTCCTAAGTAACACAAGTCTCCTACTTCCCGTAGCGTTTCACCTACCAATTTGATGTCCATAGAGGTTTCTGATTTATTTCGGCTGCATTCCAATAATTTTGTTTTACATTTATTGATTTTCAACATGAACTCTTTCCTCAAGACGGAGTCCGTACCATTCAAAAAACTCGTTCAAATCCTCTGGCGTATCGGCCAAGAAGACGATGTCATTAGCAAATCTCAGAGATGAAATTATTTCTCCTTGAGTCTTCGCTCCCACTTTAAATTTTTCTCCAATTTCCTGATTATTGTGTTTTTAGAGATCTTTGAAATGCGTTGCCCTCGCACATGGTGTAGATGCATTGTCAAAGGAAACATTACATGTTACGAACATGGGCCGCATAACCTTCTGCAGATTTAACACAAGGCCTATATACTGAACAGCAGTTCATTGAACTCAGATTTGCCAACATTTTATTGTATCTTTCCATGTGGTATGTCTCTGTACCTCAACATACAGAAGAGTGCTTTAAAAATCATGTCTTGTGTAAATTTTGGAAAATGTAGTGAGAGTGGTTTTTGCCGGAGTGGATACTCGCTAGTAGAAATTCTTTTCAGTAAATAGACTGGTTCACAATTTGGTAAGTGCACATTGAGGTATATGACGGCGGGATGCCTTAAGTGTTAAGGAAATGGCAATAGCCGCCTCAGAGCTTCGTTGCTATTGAAATTATGACCAGACCGATATTTGTACTTAACAATACGGGATTTGTGAGCCCAGTGTTTATGAAATTGAACGTAGCTATATCGCTACCTTTATTTAGTAGCCGCTACTGTAGTGTTTAAAAATTGAAGGGGGTATTAGAAGGCGCTTTCCCTATTTTTTTTACCCCTGGCACTACAGCCCGCGTTGGGCGACTATTTAAGCGGCTTTGGTGGCGTAGTCGGTAGCATGCTGAACTGCTATGCCCAAGATAGCGGGTTCAAACCCGGCCGAAGTCGTCGGTTTTTTTAAGAGCGTTCAAAATCCTTCAGTATGCCTTCCTTCGGAGGGGAAGTAAAGCCGACGGTCCCATATCATAGATTTATGGCATGTAAAAGATCCTTTCACAGACTAAACTTGTGTAAAGCAAAATTTGTTAGGTTAGATTTCGTCAGAAAGCTCTATCAAAGTTCCAACGTTCACCACTAGGTATCATTGATATCTGGTGGCGAAAGTCGGAACTACTTGAAATTGGGAACTTGTAGCTTACCCTTTAGGGTGTCCGCTGGAAGTAGCTACAGACTCAGGCGAGCCGAACATGTCCTCGGACACTCCCGGCGCTAAAAGCCATACGATAAATAAATAAATAAATAAATAAATAAACCCATGAAGGGCCTAAGCTTATCATGCGACCGCTTCCCAGCCATTTGGCCTGCAGATATTGTGGTGACGCGTGGTCAGTGTTTCGTGTCCCCTCGGTCGTTAATCTTGTTCTTCGTGACCGGGGCGCTGCCTCACTATCAGACAGCTACTCAATTGTCCTTACGAAGCTGAGTGCACCCCGTTGCAGCCCTCACGGCAGTGTCTAAAATCTCTGACGGATCCGGGAATCGATCCCGGGGCCTCCGGATGAGAGGCAGGCGCACTACCCTGTTCTTATTATGTTTTTATATCACTTGAAAAAGATAATAAATTGATTGGCATTGCCTCCTACAGGGATATATAGAAAATCCGATGTCATACCTTGATGTACTGTTGCCATGGAAACGGTCTTGCCATTAGTTCATCAGTTTATCAGAGCGAAGATAATTTTTGCGAATATCTTTGAAACAGTTGGTTTTAGGGCCTTAAAATGTGGTTTTAGGTGTCCCGTAGGGACATACCGAGTATTGTTTCTCGCTTCGAGGGGCGTAAAATGAGCAGTGTCCGGTCTTTATGCGACAATTTCGATATTTTGTCCCAGTTGAGTATTTTTGGTGACTTTTCAGTTATGTTTCCCGTTCCACGGGAACAATGATTTATTTCTGGGTGAAAGGCAGCCTATATGTTAACCCAGGTTATAAGCTATCTCCGTTTCACATTTCATCCAAATCCGTCCAGCCGTTTTAGTGTCAAGAGGTAACAAACTAACACACCGACACACACACAGATTTTCACAATTATAATATACTAGCAGGTACCCGCGGCTTCGCTCGCGATCAAGACAATGGGGACGATGCATTATTGCTGATAGTTGGTTTATTCTATTACAGCAATCGCGGCTACAGGTGGGTAGATTCAAATTCTGAGAATTCTGATACATACAGTATATAGATATGAGCAGCAAAGTGGGAATTTTATAGAGTTGTGAACACATTTGAAAATTTTAGTTTTGGTTTTGCCATCTTCTGCTGAGACATAACGATTTTGTTGTCCGGATACTCGCCAGCACGCCACATACAGTTGTCCATGGGAAATAATGGTTTTATCTAAACGTACACCTGGAATGGCAAATCTATCTGAATATGGGGAATTAAAAGTATTTTTCCTTAAGCTATTCTGGGTATAATTTTGCCACACTTATTGATGATTTGAACGTCAACATGTCGCTATTAATAGACCTATAGTAAAATATCTCTCACCTTGGTCGCTGATGTACATTATGCAGTCACTTCCAGTGTTACATCCCAGGGATTGAAATTCTCCAACAACCCTTTTGCCTCACATGCCTCTCTAAGTAATTAAAATTCTCGATTGTTGTTGTTTGAGTCTTACGTTTTTTGACTGGTTTGATGCAGCCCTCCATGCCTCGCTCTCCTGAGCTAATCGTTGCATCACTACATAGCTACCACACCCTACATCCGAGGCAATCTGTATAACCCTGGTCTACCCCTACAGTTCTTGTCCTTGACCCTCCCATCCATAACTAAGCTTGCTATTCCTGGGTGTCTTAATATGTGTCGTACCAACCTATCTCTTCTCTTCATTAGCAGTCGCCAGAAACATCTCTCCTCTCCCACTCGTCTTAATAGCTCTTCATTTGATACCCTATCTAACTATCTGATCTTCATCATTCTCCCGTAACACCACATTTCAAACGCTTCAATTCTCCTCTTTACTGCAGCACCATTAGTCCAAGTTTCACTTCCTTATAGTGACTCAAAAGCTTTCAAAAATGACATCCTAATACCTAAATGTATATTCGATGTCAAGAGATTCCTTTTTGTGTAGAAATGCTTTCCTTGCCTGAGCCAACCTGCTTTTTATATCCTCTTTGCTTCGTCCATTACTGGTTATTTTGCTTCCTAAGTACCGGTAACAGAAGTCTCCTACTTCCCGTAGCGTTTCACCAGCCAATTTGATGTCCATAGAGGTTTCTGATTTATTTCGGCTGCATTCCAATAATTTTGTTTTACATTTATTGATTTTCATCATGAATTCATTCGTCAAGACGGAGTCCATACCATTCATAAACTCGTTCAAATCTTCTGGCGTATTGGCCAAGATGACGATGTCATCAGCAAATCTCAGAGATGAAATTATTTCTCCTTGAATCTTCACTCCGACTTTAAATTGTACTCCAATTTCCTGATTATTGTGTTTTTAGAGATCTTTGAAATGCGTTGCCCTCGCACATGGTGTAGATGCATTGTCAAAGGAAAACATTCCATGTTACGAACATGGGCCGAATAACCTGTACCCAAATCCTATTCTGGACAGCAGTTCCTTGAACTCAGATTTGCCAACATTTTATTGTATCTTTCCATGTGGTATGTCTCTGTACCTCAACATACAGAAGAGTGCTTTAAAAATCATGTCTTGTGTAAATTTTGGAAAATGTAGTGAGAGTGGTTTTTGCCGGAGTGGATACTCGCTAGTAAAAATTCTTTTCAGTAAAATAGACTGGTTCACAATTTGGTAAGTGCACATTGAGCTTCTGGCGTATTGGCCAAGATGACTATGTCATCAGCAAATCTCAGAGATGAAATTATTTCTCCTTGAATCTTCACTCCGACTTTAAATTGTTCTCCAATTTCCTGATTATTGTGTTTTTAGAGATCTTTGAAATGAGTTGCCCTCGCACATGGTGTAGATGCATTGTCAAAGGAAAACATTCCATGTTACGAACATGGGCCGAATAATCTGTACCGAAAGCCTATTCTGGACAGCAGTTCCTTGAACTCAGATTTGCCAACATTTTATTGTATCTTTCCATGTGGTATGTCTCTGTACCTCAACATACAGAAGAGTGCTTTAAAAATCATGTCTTGTGTAAATTTTGGAAAATGTAGTGAGAGTGGTTTTTGCCGGAGTGGATACTCGCTAGTAGAAATTCTTTTCAGTAAATAGACTGGTTCACAATTTGGTAAGTGCACATTGAGGTATATGACGGCGGGATGCCTTAAGTGTTAAGGAAATGGCAATAGCCGCCTCAGAGCTTCGTTGCTATTGAAATTATGACCAGACCGATATTTGCACTTAACTATACGGGATTTGTGAGCCCAGTGTTTATGAAATTGAACGTAGCTATTTATTTAATAGCCGCTACTGTAGTGTTTAAAAATTAAAGGTGGTATTAGAAGGCGCTTCCCCTAATATTTTTTACCCCTGGCACTACAGTCCATGAAGGGCCTAGGCCTATCATGCGACCGCTTCCCAGCCATTTGGCCTGCAGATATTGTGGTGACGCGTGGTCAGTACATAGTGTCCTCTCAGCCGTTAATCTTGTTCTTCGTGACCGGCACGCTGCCTCACAGCTACTCAATTGTCCTCACGAATCTGAGTTCAGCCCGCTGCAGCCCTCACGTCAGTGTCTAAAATCTCTGACGGAGCCGGGAATCGAACCCGGGGCCTCCGGACCGGAGGCAGGCGCGCTACACTGTTCTTATTGTGTTTATATATATCTTAAAAAAGATAATAAATGAATTGGCATTGCCTCCTGGAGGGATATATAGAAAATCCTATGTCATACCTTGAGGTAGTGTTGCCATGGAAACGGACTTGCGATTAGTTCATCAATCAGAGCGAAGATAGTTTTCTGCGAATATCTTTGAAACTGTTGGTTTTAGAGCCTTAAAATGTAGTTTTCGGTGTCCCGTAGGGACACACCGAGTATTGTTTCTTGCATCGAGGGGAGTAAAATGAGCTTTGTCCGGTCTTTATGCGACAACTTCGATATTTTGTCCTGGTTGAGTATTTTTGGTGACTTTTCAGTTATGTTGCCCATTCCACGGGAACAATGATTTATTTCCGGACAAAAGGCAGCCTATATGTTATCCCATGGTATAAGCTGTCTCCATTTCAAATTTTATCCAAATCCGTCCAGCCGTTTTAGTGTCAAGAGGTAACAAACTAACACACACTCACACACACACACACACACACACACACACACACACACACACGGACACACAGATTTTCACAATTATAATATATATAGGGATATAGGGATATAGGGATATATAATTAGGGCTAGATTTGTGACGGTACGCACCGGTACGCCGTACCGAAACCTCCGATCGGGGGAAATGTCGAATATATAACATAATTTTTAGAACTGTGGAACGTTAGTTGCTAAACTTTGGACAATTTTATAAACTGTGAGGTTTAAGTACAGTACCTTTTATAATAAATAATTATTTCAGAAAACTGTAAAGACAAAATTATAAAGCAAAAAATAAAAGATTGTTGGTGAACATGTGTGTATTTTCAAACCGAATGTCTTTAATTTTTTAAATTACGTAAAAAATGAAATAATGTATATTGTTCGAATGGTAGCCTAGTTGGCCTACATTAAAATTGTATATAGACCAATGGCTATGGTAAGAAAAATGTTGCCACAGCAGTCTCAATTTAATTTAAAATTGCAATCAAAATTAGATAGATATTTTGTCCGCTGATTCCTTTTTTAAAGGTGTTCAGAAAAGCGTAAGAATATAGTGTTTAGATCTCTATATTTCAATATTCCATAAAGCCCAACCCCTAACCCCGCTAGCCCACAGTACCGGAACCTCTTTTTTTTTTTTTTTTACAAATCAAGCACTGTATATAGGGATATAGGGATATAGAGATTTATTGTTTGGCAAAAGCGATGCTAAATTAGTATCGCTATGCTCAAACAGGTACCTGACATTGGATGTATAAACTGAAGCCAACTTCTTAAATACAAAAGAGGCATTCTCGTGTTATGTAATTTTAAGTTCGGTTTCACTCACGGTCGTGGAAATATTCCATATCATCCCAAGTATTGAGGTTATATTAGCTTCAGTGAATGTTTTCATTTCATTCAATGAAGATATTAACAAAAAATAAGTTTTTTCATGTACGAAACACGTACGATATTATTTTGTTAGTAATTTGAAAGTAGCCATGTTTAAGTAACAGGGAGCTGCCGTAGTCCCTCTTTGAAAGATATCCGCTAGTTGACGATAGAACGCACCACTCAGGTTAGGCGCGATTAGTAAACAACTGTCCAATAGGTTTATTAAATGTGTTTCTCACAGTGTTACGTTTAGAAAAACGAAGTTTTGTTTCAATCTGAATTATTGTAAGTAGTCGGTATTAATATACTGAATTCCTACGTTGTTTGGAATGTTTGCTGATGAAATTGTAAAATGATGTGGTAAATTATAAACTATGGTTTGAACGCCGCTGCTCAAACCCAGTATGTCGTACTGCTGTTTGTCCTTTTGCACTTTAAATAGGAAGAACATACTGTAGGAGGTGTGCTCACTTTTCCCGAGTTTACGTGAGACAGATATAGGTGTGATGATTGTCACGTGATTTTCCGCGATAACTTTGTTCCGGACACAAACTCTCATTCGTCTGTTGTGTGTAGTCGTCATTTTGAGAGTCCCGCGCCGTACATGTGATTGTTTAATCGTGCACCACGGCTGCGAGAGCAGCTGTAGCAAGTCCAGACATCGCAGGTTCGAAACCCAGCACTGATAAACTATCTTGAATGTGGTCTTCCTACACTCTGTCCAGGCAAATGCCGGGATAGTACTTGACCACTGCTAGTAACGCACATGATAGGGACTTCTTTGTGTCTGAGACCTACGATGATATCCAATTAACTACGGAATCAACCGTTCGATGCATACCCATAAGTTATCTTCTGAAAAATGGGTATCATAATGTTTTCTTGCGATTCAGTTGAATCATTCTTCAGTACGACTAATGAGATTTGGGTTTGGTGACCACGGCACCCTAGCTGAGCGTGGTATTGCTTCCACTTACTTGTGGCGGGCTCCATTCTGTCATCTTTCCTGTCGACCACCCGTGGTCACCTCCCGTTCACTTCCGATATTACGACACTCCCCTCCTTCAGGGGCTTACAACTTGTGGGACGCTGGTTAGCGATCAGGGGGCCCCAGCTGAGTTCGCGATTGCTTCCACTTAATTGTGTCGGGGTCCTCTCTGGCATATTTACTGTCGGCCTCCCTTGATCAACTCTTGTTCCCTTCTGACCCTGACGGTATTAGGATATCCGAGGTCTAAGGAGTCTTTCAAATTCCCGCCTTAATTTGACCTTTTTTCATCTATCCTGATACCCTCATTCTTCAAAGGGTCAGATCTTTTGTTTTACTTTTCATCATATCTCCTGCCTTCTGCACAAGGTCAAGGTGGAGGTGCTACAACCTCAAGGGCTCACGGCTGTTGAGTTTGGGAGGATACATGAGCTGGATCTGTTTTTCCCTTTTTCCAGCGATTCTGGGGCGGACTCTCTCCTATTTCCCTTCCTGTCTGCCTTTCATGGCACACCTTTCCAGATCCATCAATTATCATTTTTTGAGGATTGTCCTTTTGTTCTCCTAATCCGTAATTTGGTTGTAAGTTGTAGTTATTTTTAGTCTAGTGTTCATTTTATCATCATTTTACATTTTCACCCCGAAGAATTAGAGGCCTATAACCTCCAGTTAGGCACTTTAATATCAACTATCTTCAAATTAAAATTTCAGAAATATATTTTCCGACAATGAAAACTGAAAGTCTGGTTTAAGTTGTATTCATAGTGGAAAGAATTTCTTGTATGAAATGTTTGGTTTGCATTTCTCAGAACTCTAATCCACTCTACTCATTAACCTGACCGCAACAACGGTCTTGCCAGCGTCATTGCAGGGAAATTGGTATCACCGATTACGAATATTATTGCGGAAGCCGAAATACTGGTTGCTTCCAAATAACTTCTGTACTAACCACTCAGCAGGAAAGTTTATGAAGTTTTATAAAAATCGAGTGATCCGAATGGAATTCTATTTTAATAAGGTGCAAAGGTATGATTAGTTTCTCTCATTTAATATCACGCTATTGTATTTTGTGATATAATTTGCATTTTGATATTGCGGAAATTATATTGACAAATAGTGTCAAGTCTTTGTTATGCTATACTGGGTTGACAGTGCTGTGGGAGCAGTTCAGTAACTAACGGGATTTCGTGTAAAGAGCCTCATGTTCTATTTCGATAGTGGAGAGCGCAACTCGCATCCAGTCGGCCGTGTCTCGTCTTGAGCTATGTTGCCATCGACGACCTGCCTTGCAATTCCTTCATGAGTTTATTTTATGACTTTATTAGCCTTTCGAGTGCAAAAGGGCCAAAATGAGAAGAATGAGAACGACTATCGAAAATGCATGTAGGCAGCCGCTCCTTCTGGGTCCTAAACTATGTGTATGCAAAAGTTGGTTGAGATTGGTGGAACGGTGTAGATTTGTATACGGAACAAATCCACGTACATACATACGTACATACATACATACATACATACATACATACATACATACATACATACATACATACATACATACATACATACATACACTCTTTCACTTTTATATATTAGATTAATATCTTTTAGGATTAGGGAAACTCCTATTACAATTGGGTACAATCGTGTTGGCCGACTGAAGAACATCAATTTTCACCTAGTAAGGACATGTTCTATAACTAAATTTAATAATATCCCAATATACTACACTTAAGCTTTACGCCGTTACACCGTTAACGATATACATTTACAATATTTTACAATAATCGGCTATTTATTTATTATTTATTTAATTATAAATTAATTAATTCCATTACTTATTTATCTATTCGTCACGATGCCCTTGCACAAGTTGAGCAACACATCTGAAGATAAAATATCCCATGTAATATTTCTTTCAGGTTGTTTGCCCACCCAATGTAATCAGGACGATTTGTGTTGACCGACTGGAAATCTTTCTTTAATCTGAAGAACGTAAACTTATTCTATTTACTAAAAACTTCCTAAATGGTATGTGTGAAATCAAAATGTCCAATCCCTGGTACAGTACTAGCTTATGTCTGAACTGACCAACAAAAGAACCGCTATTATAAAATGTTTCGAGCTGGTATGATTTTAATGTACCATCTGTTGCAGCGACTCGGAACTACTCAATAATAAAGCAGAACCCTCCATCATGAGGGAGTGGTAGTGGTGTGAAACATTAATACTGCTTGAATACGAAGTACTGTTTATTGAAAGCTTATGTGGCTACATGCAGCGACGGAACAATTAATCTGTAGTGCTGGGGAAAAGTCACACAAGTCGAAATATTAAATTCTACGAGGGAGTGAAAACGTTGTCGTAAAGAATAAATTATTGACATTCTTAAAAGCTTCAGTTTCTGCTTGGTAATTGCCAAATCACTTGTGCGTGTCTTCTCAAGTTGGATATGATACAAATGTCCACTAGAATAAACTAACTAAGGAATATACCATCTTTAAGGAATATAGACTTATGCCACTTTTCCCCGGCACTACCGAATTTCACTTACGAAATAATTATATTACGGCAAGTCTCCTTTTTCCGGCAGTAGTGTGATTTATTAGAGGAATTTAGTAAACAGGGTACCGGGTGATTCAGCAGACCCTTCTAATATCGTTTGCTGCAACCCAACTAACATGTGTTGGCAGGAAGGACGATAATTCTCTGCTTGCATCTCGTATGGTACTAATACACTGCAACCATATCATGGAAACGATAATGAACCCTATTATTTTCCCCTCAATGTGACTATAGACTAATACGAGGGAAAAATAATAGTGTATTTAAACAATCACGAAAAACACAATATTTTGATTGGTGACTAAGTTTAATATTTTAAAATCGTAGGCTTTCGCGGCTGGTGTCTACGCTATTGTCTATGACATGTCTATTTACTATGTTCAATAATATTGCGCATCAGTGCCCGACTAATTTGTATCCTTATTATACCTGTAAAATAAATTTTTCTGAGCGAACTCTCACTCCTTTCTTTTTAGTTGCGGTAAAAATTTTAGGGACTTGAAAGCATCGTGGCCATGTAGTCCCGTGTACTTGTGTATGTGTAGAAGATGTCTGATAACTTGTGTCACTGTGATGTCTGTACTAGTGTGTGTACTTGCAATCGAGGTAGGAGTTGGGCAGGAAGCGGTCATGGCTTTATGTTTGGTACCATCCCTGCATTAGCCTGGAGTAGAAGTGGAAAACCACCGAGAACCACTTCCATGATGGATGCGGTAGGAATAAAAGCCACCTCTTCTCAGTTTTGCCTCAGGAGGCTGAGTGTATCCCGTTCCAGCTCTCAGACTAGAATTACATTTATTGTCAGAGTCCAGAGTCGGGAATCGAGCTACCTTTGTAGTTCTGGACTCCGAAAGAGAGCAGTAAAGATGTGACCACACTTATTTTTACATCCTGGCTTGGTGTTATTCTCCTTATCGATCGTCTATCAGTGTATTTTTTCACATCATACGTTGTTAATCTTTCTTGTTTCTAGCACATATTGTAATACTCCACTGTTATTCGTAGTCTGGTGAGGAATGTGACTTTATAACGATCTACTTGAATGGGCCATTCGCTATTTTCATCTCTCGCCATTCTCTAAAGGTCACTGGGATGACGGAAGCGTCACGGCACCCTAAACTTCCTCACGTCTTCTAGAGTGTTGTTGATTCATTTTGGGGCGTGGTCATTTAGCCCGGTGTACTTGAGTGCATGTAGAACCTGTCTGATAACCTGTGCCTTTCTGATTTATTTGTGAGCACTTTTAATTGGGGTTAAGATTGAGTAGGAGGCCACAGTGGTCTTGAGGAGAGCCAGAAGGGGATATATTACCAATGTTAAATTTGATCAAATTTAAGGAACATTTACTCTGAAACAATTAATGTTAGAATGTTGAAATTTTTACTCAGTATATATGGAACGTTTCTACACAACGTTACATAAATTTTCATTTCCATATTTTGGACTTGAGATATGTACTTAAATTTTAACAAGATGTTCAGCAAAGAACATATAGCCTACTTTCTCCTAAATGTATGGGTATATTTATAACTCTTTGTCCTCATCCCTAAAACCACCTCTACCACCATGTAGTGTTTGTTTTCTTTTATATTGATAATTAGCCAGTACGGTAAGTGTCAAAATCAATATTATATACTTTATGATGATTGAATAACAAAACTACTAACTTATTGTAATGCATTCACGTCCGTTAATCTCTATATTAAGCCAGCCTGCAAACTTAAGGATCTATCGTTTTGGGTACCTTCCCCTTAAAAAATCCGCGCCAATCACAGTAGGTTGGTGCTGCGACCTAGCAGTGAATTCATATTTATCTAGTACGCCTCTGGGTGTTCAACGAGTAGGCAGTTTAAAGTAGCCAGGAGGGAGGCGATCCAACTGGCAGTGTTTAATGATAGAGCGTACAGTCACTCGTCCTGCTAGACGGACCTTCCGGAAGTACTTTTGTACACAGCGGTGCGTCCTTCCAGCAGGACTTTGGACCCTTATGGCAAATGTTTGAACTGGCCTTCCAGCAGGACGCGTCCTTCCGGCAGTACTTTGGGTTATCAGAGCGTAATAATATTGCAGTTCTGGTACTGGGCAAACAATAAAAGTCTGTAAATATTCTAAAATATTCAATATGACTCATATTGACTAATACAATAACTGTCTCTTAACAACATATTGACTCTAAAATATATAAACGTATAAAGTATAAACGTGTTTTCTTATAGTACAGAGACTAAATAAATGTATGAGCGACGGCGCGTCCATCACTCTAGAATAAATAAATAAAAAAAAGCCTAGTTGTGTTTTTGTCAATATCCCACTGCACAGTTGCACAACTACACGTAATTTAAACTACAGTACCATGACATTTACTGATATAATTACTAGCAAATAACGAGCGACTCCATGCATCTCCGCTGTTTGGAGCATCGAAATAGGCAGCAAAAACATAAACACAGTCACCATTACGTATAATCGCCGCCATTACTGAACGGTCAGAGCTACCAACTTCAGACTTGCATGCGCTGATTCGTTACATTTCCCTCTATATAATGGAAAAAGAACGGTCCTGCCAGCAGGACGCTTCGTCCTCATAAAAGCAATTGAATTACGTACTCAAATGAGGACCTAACTTCCTGCCGGCAGTGCCTTGTACGTTCTATCATTAAAGGTAATCGGAGCGCGATCGTGGCTAATAGTCGAACTACCAGTATTACAAAATTGCCATACTTTAGGAGGCCAGGTATTGACACAGCGGTATATTTGGAACAATACTACCCACATAACCCACAAGAGGACGGCACCGTACAGAGACATTAAGAAGGCTGTGGTTGATAACAACGTGTATCTAATTCTTCTATTCTCCTTTTCGTAATGTCTTCTGTTTATGTGCAATGCTGGGACTGTGATTTTATTAATAAACGAGTGTATACATTAGCCTCCCCTTTGAGCTAAATGACATTTTATTCAGTATCTGTGAAAAGAACTTGTGCACATCATTTGTAAAAGAATTCAAGAAAAAAAAAGTCAACTGTAGCAGTATTCGATCCCCAGTCAACTGCGTGACAGGCTAACACGCTAGCCCAGAGCTAAACATATCCGTAACATCATGGCGATCTTAACTGATATATTAGATTCAACCTGTTGGCAAATAATGACTTGAAATAAACTATTTCTTCACTGCAGTACATCTTCATTATAGATCATTTCATACAAAGTTTATATTATTGTATCAGTAGGGTATATCGCATACAACATACTAAAACTACTGAAATATAAGACAGGCTCATGAGGACAGCTGCCATCTTGTCGTGTGGCAGATACAGCTCAGCTCTTTTAAGCCAGTCATACAGAATAATATTATAATATTAAATTATAATAAATAACGGATCACGACCTTCAGGATAGCTTAAACCACCCTAGGCTTGATAATATGAATTGGTGGGTCTTAAGCTATTGATTATAATGGTTGCATAATTCACACGGCCACCATCCTGAAATGGCAAGGCCGATGACCTTGAAGTTTGGGTGAAAGACGCGTCCTATATAAAGGTATGTTGTCACCAAATTTGGTAGAGATCGGATGATTAGTTTAGCCGTAATTTGAGTTTACGTTTTGAACGTTTGAGTGGCCGCCATTCGGTTTTGGTAAAGATGGCGGCGATATAAAGTATGGCACTGAGGTGCCCTATGCTAGAGCTACCTCTGTACCAAATTTCGTTCAATTCGGTTTCACCGTGTTCGAATTGATAGGGGGGGGACAGACATTCAGAGTACACTCACACACACACACACACACAGACTCACACACACACATACACACAGACAGACACACAATTTTTCGCCCTGTGTTGATCTCATAAGTCTACTTTCATTTTTTGCAAAAATCGAAAGTAGGCTAAAAATTGGTAATCTATACCTTTGTTCAAAAACAGGACACATTTTTTTCGCTTAATACAAACTCATGGCATATTATCTTCAAACTCCCACGTTAAAACATAAAATACAATCCATTCTATAACTCACGAAATAATTATTTTAACATATTTTATACATCCTGAGAAAATGTTCCTTTTAGCCTACATCGAAATTTCTAAATTTCGGTTAATGAGCTCGAAAGGTTTTCAATGCATCCCTGTATCACATGAGGCTAGTGACTATGATATCCCAAACCCATAAAATGAATAACAGCAACAACAACAAACTCTCTTAAAAGTATACTAACATTTAAAAAGCAAGGAAAGAGAATGAGATATGAAAATAAGGCATTTCATAACAAAGAGACCGCATGACGCCACGTCCATCTTTTTGCCTATAATAATTTTTAAAAAATAACATACTTAGGAATGGGGTTCATACATGAAATATGGCTCGAATTACAGCTGAAAGTCTCAATTGTTTTATTTGCTTCAAAACCAAAAAATATAATTTTGACTTCTGTACTTAGGAAGCAAAATAACCAGTGATGGGCGAAGTAAAGAGGATATACAAAGTAGGTAGGAAAGCATTCCTACAGAAAAGGAATCTGTTGACAGCAAATATAGATTTAGGTATTAGAAAGTAATTTTTGGAAGCCATTGTCTGAAGCGTGGCCCTCTATAGAAGTGAAACTTGGACTGTTGGCGCAGCAGAAAAGACGAATATAGTAGCAATTGAAATGTAGTGTTACAGGAGAATGTTAAAGATTAGATGGGTCGATAAAGTAACAAATGGGGAGGTATCAAGACGAGTGGGTTAGGAGAGATGTTTCTGGCGACTGCTAATGAAGAGAAGACACATACTGTACTACAGGCTGTTCCAGCCGAGCAACTCGCTCGTGAGCAGCACAGTACTCGCCGCCTTTCGTGAGTAACCCTGCAACATGCAATACAGCTCTGCTGTGGGGGGCTGCCGCCACTTCGCGGTGGATACATCAAGACTGGCAGGAACGCATAGACTTGTGCCATGACCTTCGCCCAGTGACGTATTGACTCTCACCCCCAGTCCCTCTCCAACCATGCTCCGAGCATTACTGCTGAGTACTCGCGTGTACGCGAAGAGCCTCCGTGGCTTAGGCGGCAGCACGCCGGCCTCTCACCGCTGGGTCCGTGGTTCAAATCCCGGTCACTCCATGTGAGATCTGTGCTGGACAAAACGGAGGCACACAGGTTTTTCTCCGGGTACTCCGGTTTTCCCTGTCAACATTTCATTCCAGCAACACTCTCCACTATCATTTCATTTCATCTGTCATTCATTTAATCATTGCCCCAGGGGAGTGCGTCAGGCCTCGGCAGCCGGCACAGTCCATATCCTCGCCGCTAGATAGGGGCTTCATTCATTCCATTCCTGACCCGGTCGGAGACTGGAAGCAGGCTGTGGATTTTCATTTCACTCGCGTGTACGCATACTCAAACTCATGGATTTGGAACAGCCTGCTGTACTATGACACCCAAGAATAACAAACTTAGTTTTGGAAGGAACGGTCGAGAATAAGAACTGTAGGGGTAGACCAAGGTTAGAATATGTTAAACAGATTGCCTCGGATGTAAGGTGTGGTAGCTGTGTACAGATGAAACGATTAGCTCAGGGCAGGTGATGAACAGCTGCATCAAACCAGTCAAAAGACTGAAGACTCAACCGCATACGCATCCCACCCGGTTCCCCTTAATTTACAGAGATGTGCACATGATAGGACTCAAAGAGATAATTTAAAGTAGTCACATGTTTGTAAACATCTTTTCTTGACCCACTGGTTACCACAAATCATAAGCCCGAGATGTAACTGCCTGAAGATATTACAGGACGACTCCACTCGTAACTTATAATAAATGACAGAAGTGTGGCAGCATTCTGAAGCCACAAATATCTCACCGGCATTGCTAATTGACATGATTAATTGAAGTACCATTCTTATTTTGTTTTGTAGTTGTAAAACTAGGTTTAGCTTTTTTTTTTACCACATTTTAAGCCATAACATTATATACGCTATATAAAGAGACTCATTAGCCTCAGGGGCAGTTCTTTACTAATAAATTCAAATATCTACAAAACTATTTTCAACACCAGACGAAGCTCCCAAGTCTTTTCCTGCCTTAATATACTACAGGACGACGTCACTCATAATTTATAATACGTGACATAAGACTGACAGCACTCTAAAGCCACAAATATCTCACCGGCATTCAATATCTCCGAAACTATTTTCAACCCCAGAACTCCGAAGTCTCAGCACTCAGTGACAGCACTCTGAAGACACAAAAACTTGAGAAATAGATTAGGCCTACTAATAATGCTGATCACTTGTCATCTTTTTATCTGGAAAGTCGCAGACAATATCAGAATGTACATATATAAATTCTTATCGTGGATTTCTTCTTGTGAAATGGCAGAAGTTTTGGGTCTTATTTCTTAAAAATCATTTTTGAATGATCCGCTGTCCTTTTTGTTGTTTTTCGTCATGTTTTGCAAATTTTGGTACCTAAATTAAGACCATAATTGCCTCTTACCTAAGTCCTAAACCCAATGATAAATGCATACGCAAGTACAGTCATCATAATGACATATGGTTATCACATAGAATCCACCACACCCCCAAGTACATGGAGCTACATGCCCACGATGTCGTAAAGCCTCTAAATGAATCAACAACAACAACTATCTCATTACCTACGTTTCGCATTATATAAAAAAGTAGGATAATGATCAGAATCGGGAGGGCAATGTACTGTATGTATGCATTATACCCTTCCAAAGGCCCTCTAGGATGCTGAATCTTATCTCGGGCGTGGCTCGTTCGGTGGCTAATTAACACTTTACATCCTAGGAATTTCGAAATTTGGATCATGGGAACTTAAAACTATAAATCATATGCCAGGGGAACAAGGAAACAAAATTTATTCTCAGAAGTACTACAAGACGAAAAAAAAACCAGTCCCCTAATAAACAACCCCAAACCAACGTAGAACCACAACAAAATAAACTGCGTCATCACTATCCTTCTCTGCCATAAAGTCCACAGAGATGGTACGACCAGGGTACCTTAATCTAATTAATTCGGGCAAAGCCTCAGCTTCCCCTGACCAAACACTGCAGGATCATGGAACTCCAAATAAAACACAAATCCAAATAAAATAAAATCAAAATCAAAGTGGCGCGCTCTCACCCCAGGTGAGTTCAAAATGCAACATCAAAAGATTAAATTAATGCCACAAGAATTTAATCATTACGTTAATCAGATCAGAACACTATACACTCCAACGGAGCATCAAATCAATTAAATTTCACAAGCTGGAATCTCATTTTAACGCTCTCTATTTGGAAAAAGTGAATCGTACAGACGAGATCGTTCCGTTTGGCAAACAGACCTCCCTTCACGACCTCCGTTAGGGTCGTGTACGGTCAGCATGCAGTGCGGCCACACAAACACTACATTAAGATACAACGTGCCTACCTAATTCACATACAACTGTTCCCGTGTGAAACATTTATCAAGACATCAATTATAACCGTCTAGCGGCCACCCAGAGGGTACAAAATCGGATACACTAGTAACGTGGGTCCACAATAAAATCAAAAGCACAACAAACCGGAATCCCAGAATCAATAACAACAAAATATATAAACAAACCAGCCATTTAACTTTTACCAAATAACCTCGGGCAGACTCAAGGCCAAGCAAAAGCGCCCCGCGGCGAGGAGTGGCTACCTGCTTTCACTACAACCACAGCTGACGTGTACTGACTGAAGCACGTGCTCAATATGGCTCAATTCAACAAGCTTCGCAGAATCATCACTTAGCACGCTGCCTGCGGGCGTCAGACCGACCCCAGCATCACGGCCGTGATTTTTACCTCGTGGGAATTACCTCGTCCACGTAATTACCAAAATACTTACGTGGTTTTGAACATCCACAACTTGCCAATATGGGTGGGCACCATCCTCCACCAACTCAACCAAATACACGTAGGCACAGCATCCACGACTTACCGATATGCATTAGTACATCCAGTCAGACTCCAATTTGTATACCTCAAATCGCCGGGTTTGCCTGCCTTGTCCGTCACCGATCGAAGATTGCAAAAAAAAAAAAAACATTACCTGGTAGAACTTACCACAGGCGATCCACGAACCTTATTTACGACAAAAAATATTCAATATGCTCTGGTTTGCTTACGACCACTGTACAAACTCTCCCCCACCTTCTCAACTGAAAATGTATTTACAGTGACAGAAGCTGATGGCCAGATTTCCCCTGAATGTTACTCTCTCCAAACTACACTGAAACCCTTGACCACACGATACACATTTACACGCACGTTGTATCAACAAACACAATAACCACAACAACAAAAACACAACTAACATTAGGAAATGAATATGTACACTGCCATTGCACTCATATTGAC
Source organism: Meconema thalassinum (assembly GCA_946902985.2). NCBI lineage: Eukaryota > Metazoa > Arthropoda > Insecta > Orthoptera > Tettigoniidae > Meconema > Meconema thalassinum. The sequence goes on from OX336388.2 coordinate 1,853,195,639, forward strand.
CCGTACACCCCTAACTAAATTATGCAAGATAAATAGCTGTACTTATCACTATTCCTGGGTCCCAGATCCTCTCCATCATTGCAGCGTGCCCCACGGTTTTGGTTTACGCCATCATTTCACACATGACGAATTCCACGTTTGAAGATCCTCCCATTGTTCCAATTGCAGCATCAGATTCTTCTTGCTTCGGGTACCTCGTGGTAAGGATGAACACAGAATACACAATTACTTAATGCGGCATACAAGAAGGTAACTCGCACTCACTGTTCCGAGCCGATAACCCTATCATTCTCCTAAATAGCTACCACCTGAACTACTCAATTCATCCAGATCGTCCGCCGTAGCTCCTATCAACACAACTTATATGTTTACCTAGCGCAGTGGCTAGCCTATTTCTCAGCCGAACTTGCACCCGCGAACTAGCGCGCATATCAATATCTTATCTCGACACTGACAAGAACTCGCACTCGTATGCTATAGTATCTAGACATGATCTCAAAAGCAGCGCCACACTGTCTCAATTTTTACCACTGGACATGTAAAACAACAGAGTCCAAATCACGAACTCTATTGACGTGAAGCGTCCGTAACAGAATCACAAAATCGACTGACTTCACTCTCCCAGATGGAGCTATTTAAGTGTTTGAAGAATAACTGGTCGTAGGAAGGGGAAATATGAGATTTATTTCCAAATTAATAGCTCTGTCCCGAATTGACTTATATCACTGAACTCGTTGTAATCCCAATGTCTCATTGGTGATGTTCTTTCCAAGAATCGATCGTGGGCTACTTATCAAATGAACTCAGTAATCATCCCTCATTGTCTGCCAATTTACGCGCAAAACACGGCTTGGTGACGCTTATCCTCTCATTGGCTGACGCTGAAACGCCCCCACATCAGGCATTTTATACTGAATTAAATCAGCCTTACATCCAAATTGCACCAAATTACATTTCTGGGAGGTAAAGAGTCTCCTGCTTCCATATATGCAACTCTCATTGCTCTCCGGTCATTAATTCTTAAGTAGGTCGCATCTGGGCGGTACCAAAACTTGAAGCTGTGTCCTTGCCAAACTGCAATATTCCCACACAAATTCTTGCGTTCAACGACCTGCCGTCCTAACCCTCGCTCGTCTTCTCACGGTACACGTACACCCTCGGCACTCCCTGGAATCCTGCTAAGTGCATTTATGACCACTCATCCCTCCTGCTATTCTTCGTTCATGTTTCAGCACATCTCCAATAAAAGTATTTGCCGCCTCTGTACTCTGCATCTGCTGTGCCGGTCTGCGTATAGAATTAATGTTGGAAACATAAACTTGAGACTAGATGGATATGCAATATGCCTTAAGGACTCAGTATACCAGGTAAATCAGCTGCCCCTAATGACATTGTTTTATGCAGCCCAACTAACGCATGTTATCAGGAAGGTCGATATTTCTCTGCTTGCATCCCGTATGGTACAAATGCACTGCAAGCATATCCTGAAAGCGATACTGAACACTATTATTTTTCCCGCGTATTAGTCTGTAACCACATCGAGAGAAAAATAATTAGTCGGGTCAAAAGAGACATTCACCCTTGCATAAATTCCCAAGAAGCAGAATTTTTGTATGGAGGTTAGAGATACCATTATAATGGAGTTCTGAAAAGTCCCCAGCGATCCCATGTGTGCAAAAAAAAATTATGCAAGGTCAAAGTTCGCAATAATGGGTTGTTTGGATTTTGTAACGAAATGGTTAGTTTTATGATAAAACAAAAATTGTATATCATGCAATTATCTACAAAACTTGTCCTTACGCTTTTGTACTTAAGATTGGATCTTCTTCTGTTAGATTCAACATTTGAGCATGATTGGCCTTGACAACGGGTGCATGCTGGTGAACAAAATAAGCCTACTTTTTTTCAGCCGCATTTTGAATTATACCCCTTTTTGCAGTTGTACTGAGAAAAAGCGATTCTAAAATGTACTAAAGTTGTATTCCCCTAATATGCACACTTTTCCACGCCACCTATGAGGTAGTATACTTGACGCGTTATTTTTTAATGTGGTTTCCACAGTAGGCCTACTCCACGGTCTGTTTTACTTAATTTTACTAGAGTGAAAGGTCTTCTCATCTTCTTCATGTTCTTCTATTCCTTCATCTTCTTTTCTTCTTATTATTCTTATTCTCCTTCTTCTTCTTCTTCTTCTTCTTCTTCTTGATCTTCTTGAGTTGACGTAAATTGTTCTAACAGTGATACATCAGTTGTTTCGTCGTTGATGTAAGGATCTTCTTCTGTTAGAGATTCAACATTTGAGCATGATTGGCCTTGACAACGGGTGCATGCTGGTGAACAAAATAAGCCTACTTTTTTGCAGCCGCATTTTGAATTACACCCCTTTTTGCAGTTGCAAAAACTAGTATTGAGGAGCTTTTCTGGTGCAGGTGGAAGTAGTGTGTGGATTGGTTCCAATACATTATTAATTAGCTTCCAACCCCATTCTTCTGAGTCCAGTTGATTGCCAAGCCACACTTGAACCTGGTAATAAACTCGATAAAATGTTGGTGAGCAGAAGCCGAGGTTGGAGGAAGACAGGCTAATTGCACACGTCTTTTATTACGCGTTAGTTTTGCAAAAGATAAGTAACGTAAGTTATCTATGCAAGTAATTCTTTTTGGAGCTCCATATACAGAAATAAGAAAGCGAATTCCGTTGGTGATCAGAGTTTCTGGAGAAGAGTTCATATCTTCAAAAGCTTTTGCATATGTCATTAAATCTTGTTTTTCAAACAATTTGAAAACTGTTGTTTTACCCCTTCGGAACATTGCTGATGTTGTATCACAGCCAGTCATAGCATGTTAAAATAGAATATGATTTTTACATTTAGGATAAGCCGATAAATTCGTATTTGAAAATATTTGCGATGGTTGTTGAACCTTGCCTGGTTTTGAAAAATACATTATTTTTTTCAATTGGAGTTTGAGCGGTAATACCAACAACAACATTTACATCTGTTGGATTGAATTGATTTATTGCAGTTTCTATGATGAGTACATCAGCGTCATTGTCAGCTTGCTTGACTAAAATATGTTCAGTGGTAAATATTTATTTTAGCATTGCGAGGCTTATTATGATTCTTTGACAAAAATTGTTGTTGGCTAGTTGGGACTGTCATAAATCGGTCAAAGAGGATATCAGAAGATGCCGATGTTTTTGCCACACGGCGACGTTATACTGCGGCTTTAATATTTGTTATGTTCGACGATGTCGAAATGTAAACATTATGTTTCAAAAACTGTATCATAATGAGACTCATTATAACACTATTTTTCATTATGAATCAGTTTCTCCCACCAATCAGAGCTCAAGAAACACTTGTCTGACCAATTAAGTAAGGATACCTTCGCGCATGCGCTCAAAATCCAACATGTCTATATAAATTACCGAAAGTGCACCGTGCAAATGTTCGCGTAAATAAACTGGCGAATATGAGACTAGAAATAGCACTGTATATACCTTAATATCCCCAACTCCAATTTCAACACAGCGCATTGCTTTCAAACGACTTCAGTGACAGTTTGACTGAATGCAGATGCACATCGGCAGGCTATAAACATTGCCAAGCACACAGAGCGCATGCGTCGGTCGGTCAGAGCACTTGGAAAACAGAGATATCCTACCCAGTGCTTGAACTCTGATAACAAAATTCTAGTGAGTGAATCTCAACAGATACTTATGAATAGTTATGTTAAAACATATAATAAAGTTATAATTATCGTCGAACATAAACAGCCGTATGCAACTCGCCTATAATGGTAATTAAGACACTCGTATGGAAATTATAATACTCGCTTACGCTCGTTTTATAAACATACTCGTGTCTTAATTATTGCCATTATAGGCTCGTTGCATAATGTACTATTGTAGAATCGGTCAAAAGTTCAGCACCAATTAATTTATTAATCTCATGTAATTTATTTCAGGATTAGGACATAACCCAGCTCTATTTGGGTACATTCGTGTTGACCGACTGAAAAGCACCAAACTTTTGTTTACTGAAAAATGGCTTCAAACCTCACAATATAGAATCGGTATAGCCATCAAATACTACGGTTACTTTTTCACCAAAATGTCTGCGTATATACTGAACATATTTATCTGTGATGTTGCTGAATGTATCTTCTCGATCCCAAACGACACGGTGCTATAAATATCCTCCATCGATAGTATATGTAGCATTTCTGATGTCAATATCAATGTTTACTTTTTGAAAACAATCATAAATGGCTGATTTTCGTGATTTTCGCATTCCAAGCTCATCGAATAAGGATAATGGGTAGGGAGACAATTCATATTCAAAATATTTTTCATCGTCAAATGCCGTAGTAATACTCATGCGTTGAAATAATAATACGGGGTCAACAGGTACTTTCTCATCATGAACTTCTATGGTGCTACTCATAGCTAAAAGTGGAATCACTTTATCAGCACGTTTGAGTTTAATATTAGCCTACTTTCGATTTTTGAAAAAATGAAAGTAGACTTATGAGATCACTACAGGGCCAAAAATTGTGTGTCTGTCTGTGTGTGTGTATATGTGTGTGTGTGTGTGTGAGAGAGAGAGAGAGAGAGAGAGAGAGAGAGAGAGAGTCTGTGTGTGTGTGTGTGTGTGTGTGAGTGTGTGTACTCTGAATGTCTGTCCCCCTATCAATTCGAACACGGTGAAACCGAATTGAACGAAATTTGGTACAGAGGTAGAACAAGCAAAGGGCACCTCAGTGTCATGTTTCATATCGCCGCCATCTTTACCAAAACTGAATGGCGGCCACTCAAACGTTCAAAACGTAAAATCAAATAGCGACTAACCAAATTATCCGATCTCTACCAAATTTGGTAATAACATACCTTCATATAGGACGCGTCTTGTGACCAAACTACAAGGTCATCTGCCATACCATTTCAGGATGGCGGCCGTGAGAATTATGCAAACTTTATAATCCATATCATGGGACCCACCAGTTCCGATTATCGAGTCGAGAATCGCTTTAACTGTTCTAAACGAAGAGGCACGTTCGAAATTAAAAGTTTATTTTGTAATACTATAGTGCAGAAGTGATTTTAAAAAGCTGAGCCGTCTCGGTAAGAAGACAAGATGGCAGCGGATATCTTGTGCCTGACTTATATTTCACTAATTTGAGTATTGCATGCAATATAGCGTACTGATACAAAATAAATAAACTTTGTATGAAATGCTTTATATATAAATAATATACTCCACAAATGAAATCGTTAGGTCTAAATCATTATTTGCTAACAAGTTCTATGTAAGTCATTTTATATAGAACAATGTTCGTTGGCACAAATGGCTCCGTGGTAAAGCATTGGTCTATCATACATATGCCTGTGGTTCAAACCCCATCAGTGTTAGGTTTTTTGCTTGAAATTTTACATATTTATTGCTTTGTAATGACTCAGACGTTTTAAAATTAAGCGTTATATTGTGCATGTTACGGTGGGAAACATATATTTAATTAAAACATAATTCGCCAGCAGATTTGCTCGAGACATCTAGCAGCCAAAAAGGTAACTGCACGCCGGCCTACTTATTAACTTCCAGATTTTATTGAAAAGTTTCTTCTTATGGCCGCTAGAATGCACTCGCCCTGTTAGGATTATATTGTTCGATACTTCTACACTAGATTTCACGACTGGTCTACATGGGACTCCATTGATAGTATACCATTGGCATTCCATGCGCATCGAATTTGAAGAATGACAAGATGATACTATGATACATTTTTACTTCTTATTTTAAAGGGTCTGTAACAGCCTATTGTGCGTTATTTGAAAATGTTATTTGAAGTAAAGAACAAAACGATTTCACATAGTAACTGAATTCTAGCCGTTGGTGCTAGTTCAGGTTATTAATACTTTTATTTCAGGCAAATAGCAATCGAAAATATCCACATAGTTTGTATACACACGTCTCTGTAGGGTCATGGAAAGATTTGTTAATTCAATTAGGGTTGTGAAAGCCATGCACAACCAGACGTGTAAAGACATGCCTCAACTCAAAGTTGGATGTTGTCCACGGCAGGTCGATTATGTAATAGTAACAATAATAATAATGTTATTTGTTTTACGTCCCTTTTAACTACTGCTGCTTTTAGATACGCCGGGGTGCCGGAATTTTGGCCCGAAGGGGATCTTTAACGTGCCAGTAAATCTACTGACACGGCTCCCTCGCATTTGTGCACCCTCAAATGCCAGCTGACTGCACCAGGATACGAACCTGCAACCTAGGGCCCAGCAAGCGAGAACGTTACCGCTGAGCCACGCAGCCAGTCCGGTCGATTATGTCTCCAGATCCATAACATTCTTGAGATACTTCTTATCTATCTTTCTTCAATGATGGTAGTAGTTTTTTTTTCTAGGTTGTGGCGTTTGGTAGAGGTAAATAGTTTCTAAGGTCTTCAACCAAGAAATGATTCTATTGTACTATTTGATAATAACAACGAGTTATAACTATACTCATACCATAGCGTTTAGAAGAGAAAGTGTGCCGACTCCCGAATTTGCCGTATCTTTAGTATGGGTAGTTGCTGCGCCCGCCGGTAGACTGCGTAGCGGTTGATAGTTGCTGGGGGAGTCACTTTCTAAGCGCTCGCGAGTTTGAAAACACAGAAATACTGCCGTGTTTAGTCCTTATTTCTTGGTGTTGAAAGTGTATGTGATCAAGAAGCGATAGTGAAATAATACATACGTTATGACACTGGTGTGTTTAGTATTTGTAAGCCTATACATTACGGTACTTCTTTGCATTTGTGCTGTCGTGTGAATTATAACCCGGTAAGATTCGTCCAACAAAACTGTGTAAGTAAATATGCCGTGTTGTTTTGTTCCCGGGTGCCGATCTGGATACGACAAGTCATCTGCAACAGGTAGGCACTTTTTTAGACCTCCAAAAGGCGAAGATGATTTATTTAAATGGGCAAAGGCCATTCCGAGGAAAGACATTAAATTGTCAAATAAGTCATATGTATGTGACAAACATTTCTCCGATAATTTCCTTATTAAAACGGACACTTTCACAATAGATGGAAAGACAGTCGAAATGGCAAGAATGAGATGGAGTTTAAAGCCTGGTGCAGTCCCACACATTTTTCCAAACTTGCCGAAATATTTCACTACGCAACAGAAAGCACGCAAATCTCCTCTGAAGAGGACTATGAGAAAGACTGACATATCGAAATCTTGTACCAAAATTTCGGCAGTTGGTTCTCCAATGGTAGTTCCTGGTACTTCTTATGGTGTAGATAGTGAGGTCGATGCCAGCAAAGTTATTGCCAGTCTCAAACGCAAAGTAAAAAATCTTAATAGAAATTTAGTGAGAACACAGAATAAGCTACTGAAAGAGAGGGAAAAGGTAACATTGTTGGAAAAGAAAGTTGCGACTGTTATTCCATCCCAATCTCGTTGTACATGTAAGCCGAATTTCCTGAGTAAGAAGCAAAAGTTAGTTATATACACTATGTTTAAGAAGTGCCAAACAAGTCCAACAGGCATGCGATACAGTGATGAATTTATTCTGGAGAGTTTGCTTCTCAAAATTAAATCTCCCAAGGGTTACAGGCATTGCCTAAGGCACGGCTTACTACCTCTCCCTTCTGAAAGTCATTTAAGAACCCTCTGCAAGGGATTTAAGTGCTCGTATGGCGCAAACACGAATGCTATAAATGCAATTGCAGAAGCATTTAAAAATGAACAAGACGAAAATCAACGTTTAGGGGTAGTGATATTCGATGAAGTTAAGTTGAGGGAGGAAATTCGATTTAATTCTTCCTCGCTCAAATTGGATGGTTTTGTGGACTTAGGTGATTTAACTCCAGAGGATGAAAGGAATACCTTAGCCAACCATGCTTTGGTATTCATGTTTGTTCCCCTCCTTCATAATTGGATCCAGCCGGTAGCAGTTTATGCCAGCAAAAATGCAACACCTGGTGATATTTTGGCAAAAATACTAATCCAAATTATTATACAGCTGGAACAAGCTGGAGCGAGAGTGATAGGTTTCACAAGTGATGGAAGTCAGTCGAATAAGAAGGCTTGGATAAACTTAGGAATAACCGGAAAACCAGGAAATGTGAAATGTAGTATCCGAAATCCAGTTAATCAAGAGAGAAAACTGTGGGCCTTTTCAGACTTTGTACATATCTTAAAATGTGTAAGGAACTATCTCCACGATAAAAGTAAGTTGCTGTACAAAAATCAAGAAATAGATTTTAATTTCTACGGACAGGTTTATGCCATGGACACTTCCCCCGAGTTTTCAGGTCTTAAAGCTTGTCCAAAATTGACTTCCGCACACATAAACCCTACGTCTTTCCAAAGAATGAACGCGAGACTCGCTTTCCAATTATTCAGCAATGCGACCGCGAATGCCATTAAGTTCTTCCGGCAAACTAACCCCGACATTTTTAGCGGCAGTGAGAATACAGAATTATTCACGAGAGACATGAACAATCTATCAGATGCGCTTAACTCCAGAATACCAACAAACGCACTGTACAAAGATTCTCCTTCGCACAAGACATTAATGGACTTTTATGAAACCATTAGCTCAGAAAATAACACATTTGCCTCAAATAGGACAATGGAATCTCTGAGAGTCACGCTAAAGAGTACCTTAGAAGTCGCTCATTATTTATGGTCCAAAGGCTTCAAGTACGTGTTGACAGGGAAATTCAATCAAGACCCCTTAGAACGTCATTTTGGAATTTTAAGGTCCATAAGTTGCGACGATCACCCATCAACTGTAGATTTTCTTCATTTGCATATGTTACAGTGCGTGTATGTTCCAATTAAGATGGCTATATCAGCGTCCGGGAACTGTGAACCTAAGTTAGAACCACCTCTCACGTCATTTGTTAATCAAATGCGATTATATGCGAAGCAAACCGAGGAACAAAACAAATCTGTTAAGTTGTGTGTGGAGGACAAAATTAGAGACAAAGTGGTGATAACGGACTGGGAGAATGATCCTCCCCTTCCTTATGAAGACAACATTCCGAAACAATGCTTGGTTTACTATCTAGCAGGGTACATTGTCAAGCAACTAAGGAAAGGAATCAGCTGTGTGAAGTGTGCAACAACCCTTCAAAGTGAAAGACCGTCAGACACAACAGCTGCAACTTTCACCAGCATAAAGGACTTTGGCACAATAAATGCCCTTGCTTACCTAACTCACCCGTCCGACAGTGTATCCAACATTCTTTTACAGGTCGAAGTAGTCGTTGAAAAGAAACTAGCTTCCCTTTCAAATTTGTGGGGTGATATATTTTATGAGTGTTTGGACAGCATAGATGAGATTGTTTTAGGGCCGTGTGATTTAGGATGTTGTATGGAACATAAACTGGACCTTATTGGAAAACTCGTTTTTCATTTCATGAAGTGCCGCTTTTTCTTTCGTACGAAAGAAATTAGGAAAGAGCAATCATCTTCTAAGTCTGGAAAATCGTCGCGTAAGCTGTCCAAAGTTTCGGACAACTGACAGCTATAATTTGCATGGGTGAGTTTATATTATACTGTATTATATTATATTTACTGTATTTGTGCGGTAGTGAATGGTCTGTAGCTTTACGATTTTTACACATTCAGTTACATTTGACTCAAGTCCGAATGTTTAATTTCCTAATTGTATGAACCTATGACGTAATCTGATGTTTCATAATTAACACAACGGACATCAGCGTTTTATATACTCAGTGCGGAGAATTTTATATTTGGATCATCTTGTCTAATACAACGTAGTGTAAGCTGATAACATTCAGTTGCTGAAAAATAACATTCAACTGCTTCTATTGATACCGTCCTCATTCAGCGCTAGCCGACGCTAGAGCTGCCTAGCGGCTGGACCATACAAACTCCACAAGTCGCGTCACTTTTCCTTCTATACGCTATGCTCATACATTTAGGAGATAGTAGGCTATATGTTCTTTACTGAACATCTTGTTTTTAAATATCAGTCCTGACATAGTGGAAATCCCAACTTCACGAGCTTTATGGCAGTTAATTTCATATCACCAACGACTCCACTGGCAACAGACAACATTTTGTTAACCTCTGTAAAAGGATTATGTGATGAAAACCACTCTAGAAGTTTTTGTACATCTTTAGCATCTTTCTTTACTCGTGAGTCACTTGCATCAACATGCAGATCTGTTGCATCCAATCTTACATTCGCGAGATCTTCCAATGCTTCACAAACTGTAGGCTTATTCATTGCATGCATACTATAAACCCATTTGCTACTTCTTCCTCGCGCAATACCTCCATCTGTCTTCATAGATTTCATCATTGACTGCTCTATCCATATCCGTTGAAGTCCCACAACTTCACTTATTTGAACGTCCAACACAACTTTAGTAAATTTTAGAATCGCTTTTTCTCAGAAATGGTGAATTTTAAGGGAAAAGGTGTAAGGACAACATTTGTAGATAATTGCATGATCTACAATATTTGTCTGATCTATTTTTATCATAAAACTAACCGTTTCGCTACAAATCAAAAAAGAAAAAAACATTTTTGTGAACTTTTACCTTGCATAAAAAGTTTTGCACACATGGGATCGATGGGGACTTTTCGCAATTTCATTATAATGGTATCCCTAACGTTCATGCAAACATTCAGCTTCTTGGGAATTTATGAATTTATTTTTCGGGCTAAATTGACCGGGCTAAATAGTGCTCAGTATCGCTTACAGGATATGCTTGCAGTGCATTAGTACCATATGGGATGCAAGTAGAGAAATATCGACCTTCCAGCCAACATGCATTCGGTGGTCTGCATAAAACAATAATATTAGTGGCAGCTGATTCACCTGGTATAATATGTCCGCCGTTACATATAATTTGCTTCCTGGTGCTTCATCACACACGACTCGGACTTGACTGTTGATCGCAGTACGAGTATATTTTCGTATCTTTCAGCGATATGTTCTACTCGCCAAAACACGCAAGATGTAAAATGTGAAGACGCTACTCTTTGATCGCCCGTTTCGCTTGCAGGATAGTTTTTACCATTAAGATAGCTCTATAAATATGCAATCCTCTCAAGTTCTATTTTCAACCCCATACGAAGCGCGGAAGTCTCATGCTGCATGAAGATTCTACAACACGACGCCAATCAAAACTTATTATAATGGGCCTAAATTATATACAAATGGTAGCACACTGAAGCCACAAAAACTTAAGAAGTACAAATATTTAAAACTAATAATGTTGCGGTGGCATCTAGTAGCCAAGTTTACAGCTAGGTGTCATTGACGGTAGCATTTGGTAGCAAAAGTAGGAACTACTTGAAATTGATCGTCTGCAGTCCTTAACTGAATTACAGATAACACAAACTATTACAGCCATCACAATTAACACATTCTACACAGATTCTACACACACCCTAAGTACACGGGGATACATGACCGCGTTGTCGCAGCCCCTAAACTGAAGAACCAACAAATATGCTGACTAATGTTGTGACTTAAAAATTCACCTGGGCTATACTACTTATTAAAATGTTAAATTTGTGGTAAATGATCTAAAAAAAGAAACTGAAAGATCTATGAGAAAACGAATATTGTCACTGTTTTACAGAGGAAGGGAAGGGAAGGGAAGAGAAGGGAAGGGAAGAGAAGGGAAGGGAAGGGAAGGGAATAGAAGGGAAGAGAAGGGAATAGAAGGGAATAGAAGGGAAGAGAAGGGAAGGAAAGAGAAGGGAAGAGAAGGGAAGGGAATAGAAGGGAAGGGGAAGGGAGGGGAAGGGGAAGGTAGGGGAATTGAAGGGAATAGAAGGGAAGGGAAGGAAAGAGAAGGGAATAGAAGGGAAGAGAAGGGAAGGGAAGGGAATAGAAGGGAAGGGAGGGGAAGGAAATGGAAGGGAAGGGAAGGGAATAGAAGGGAAGAGAAGGAAAGAGAAGGAAAGGGAAGGGAATAGAAGGGAAGAGAAGGAAAGATAAGGAAAGGGAAGGGAATAGAAGGGAAGAGAAGGAAAGAGAAGGAAAGGGAAGGGAATATAAGGGAAGGGAAGGAAAGAGAAGGGAAGGGAAGTGTGGGGAAGGAAATGGAAGGGAAGGGAAGGGAAGGGAACGGGGAGGGGAGGGAAGGGAAGGGAGGGGAAGGAAATGGAAGGGAAGGGAAGGAAATGGAAGGGAGGATAAAAGTATAGTACATCATGCAACGAGCCTATAATGGCAATAATTAAGACATGAGTATGTTTATAAAATGAGCGAAGAAAGTTTTATAATTTCCATACCATTGTCTTAATTACCATTATAGGCGAGTTGCATACGACTGTTTAAATTCGACGATGATTATAACTATTTTATGTTCGAACATAAATATTCATAAATATCTGTCGAGATTTCGCCAGTTTTATGTGCTGAACAGAGCGCATGGAACGCAGAGAATACCTTGTATTTGACCATGGCCTCCTCAAATACCCCACTATGACACTAGCCACGCAGTGAAATTTAAAATAGGAGGCCGTGGAAGTCAGCACAGGTGCGATGTTATCCTTACCTAATAGGTCACACATCTGTTTCTTGAGCTCTGATTGGTGGGAGAAACTGTTTCATAATGACATATAGTGTTATAATGACCCTCATTATGATACAGTTTTCTGACATATAATATTTACATTTCGACATCGTCGAACATAAAGGTCTCTTATATGGCTATTCTTTCTTACTAAGTTTCGTTTCTAATTACACAGATGCATTCTGAATGGTTTATTATTATGTTTTAGCATTACGCCCAGCCGCTATCTTGAAAATTTAAAGTCGCTGTTATTTTGCTTTGGGCATACGATACTCCATATAGGTTCCTACTTAATCACTAACGTTCGTTATTGTAGTTCTAAAACATAGAACGTTATTTATTTTTAAATTATAAATTTTCAGCATGGCCACTGCGCGCTATATTCAGTTTGTTAAATTAATACTAACGCTACTGAAGCATTAAATTAATACCAACACTACTGACGCCTCTTTTATAATACTTATCTTCCACCAAGTTTCGCCTTGATTGTGCAAAAACATGCTGAGTTGCTAATGTGTGTACTTCAATAGTAACTTACGCCTAGCCACCATTTTAAATCCATGAAGTCACTGGTCTTTTGATTTGGGCATACGAAGCGAATTATAAGGTTCTATTTCATTAGTAAATTTCGTTATTATGGCTGTAGGATACCGCAAGTTATTAATTTATTTTAAAATTTCAAGATGGCCACTACGCGCTATGTAACGCATGTGATTGCGGCATGGTGACACACTCTAAACTGACAACTCATGGACACCATGCATTAGGACACATCCATTGTTGTATGTCGATCACTAAATTTATAACTTTACCTTACCCATTGGCACTACGGCCCATGTAGAGTTTTGGCCGCCTCAACGATCCTCTTCCACTCGTTCTGGTCCCGGGCACGACGGCGCCAGCCTCTCACACCCATCTTCCGGAGATCTTCCTCCACGTCGTCAAGCCATCTTTTCCTTGGACATCCAGGCAGGCGACGTCCCTCTGGTTTCTGGCAATATACCTTCTTTACAGTTCTTTCAGCTGGCATACGTTCGATGTGTCCCAGCCACCTGAGTCTCGCTCTCTTGATCTCCGTCACAACACTAGGCTCTTCATACATCTCGTATACCTCGGTATTCGTCCTAATACGCCATCCATCTTCTTCCTGCACAGGACCTTATAGGCCTACACGACCTAATATTTTCCTCTCACAAGTGTCTAGAAAGATCTCATCACGTCTTGTCATTGCCCATGTCTCAGATGCGTACATTACAATGGGTCGTAACACCGTCCTATAGACTATATGCGTTTCTTGCTCCTTCTGCTGGATTGATTTCTATCTTCCGTATTACTCGTTCCAGCCCTCCAGCGTAATGTTAAACAGCATGCATGATAGAGCGTCACCTTGTCTCAATCCACGAGTCGCCTTAAACTCTCGAGATTTTTCTCCTGCCAACGATACTTTCCCTCGCGTTTGTTTCAGTGTCAAAATCTATCACTACGAGCGCTAGTGTTGACCCATACATGGTTAAATCAAAATCGAAGTATCTACTTCGGTTTTGAAAAGTTAGAAAATCTAGTTCCCACAAATTGAAGAGAAATAATGAAAAATAGATTAAAACAATAAGACTTTAATATAACTTAAATCTGTAGAACAAGTTTTAAAATTTTAAAATCAAGGGTTTTAGCATGTTTTATTTTTCAAAATATCATATAAGACGGAGATAATTTTCAAATAACCTAGTTTGACACTTTTCCAGGTGTTCTATCTTTTCAACTTTTGGCACAAATGTCAAAGTGCCGTAGCTTAACTTATGTTTTTGCTAAACTGGACCCCTATAGTCTGTGTCTTTTAAGAATGTTTTCCACATTAAAAATAAGTAAAATAATCAACCCCACATGCATTTGAACTCCAGGCTTCTGGTTGATAGTCTGGCGAGCTACCCCTCGGCTGCATAAGTCCGGTGCTAAGAGGGTGTTATCAAAAGCCTTAACTGCCTAGCTTGTAATGAACGATTTCTTCAGCATACAATGCCTATATTATAAACCATTTCATACCAAGTTTATATTATTTCGTTCAGTATATTCCATAAAAATATCAAGTTACTGAAATATGCACCAGCAAACAATAGTCGCCATTTTGTCGAATGAGCTTGAAGTGCATTGCATGGCATGGCACGGCTCGGCACGGCTCGGCATGGTACGGAACGGCCAGCTTGAGCATTAGTCATTGCTACAGTATAATATTCTAATATAAAATTGCAATATCCAACTGGTCACCTCCTTGAGGACAGTTTAAACCATAAGCAGAGCTGGTGAAATCGGGCCTTGTTGGATCATAAGATGTGGAGTAGATTATAATGCTTGCATGATTCTCACAGCCGTCATCTTGAAACAATTTGGCTAATAACCTTGTAGTTTCGTCAACAGACGCTTCCCACATGGGGCATATTTTTGGAAAATTTGGTAGAGATCAAATGATTAGTTTAGTCGTAATTTGATTTTAGCTTTCAACATTTAGGCAGCCGCCATTTCGTTTTCGTTAAGATGGCGGTGATTTAAAACATGACACTGAGGAGTCCTTTCTTAGTACTACCTCTGTACCAAATTTGGTTCAATTCAGTTTCATCGTGTATGAATTGGTAGGGGTAAATCGACATACACACATACACGGCCTCTATCTTGAAATAGTTTGGCTGATGGCCTTGTAGTTTGGACAACAGACGCTCCCCACGCAAAGAGATATTTTTACAAAATTGGGTAGAGATTGCATTGTTAGTCTAGACGTAATTTGATTTAAGCTTTGAACATTTGGATTGGCACAATTTTGTTTTGGTTGAGATTGCAGCAACACAAAACATGACACTAGGGTGTCCTTTGCTAGTGCCACCTCTGTGCCAAATTTGGTTCAATTCGGTTTTGTCATGAATTGATAGGCGGGACAGACATACACACACAGACAGACAATGCTGGGCCCGTGTAGTTCTCATAAGTCTACTTTTTTTTTTTTTTTGCATAATTCGAAAGTAGGCTAAAAATATGCTTTATTGTGCTTTTAACATTAATTTCATCGAGACAGTTTGATAATGAAAATCATGTTTAGGGTAGCAACCATATGTTTTAAGAGCTGTTATGCTTTTTGTACTGTACTAATAAGCTTATGATAGGAATAACTCACCTGATCTGTCGCCACAGAAAAATCTGTATGGGGATGGGCAGCGCCTGGTCATTGTAGCTGTCGTCCAGGGAACTGCGGCGTTCCACCGTCTCGCCTCCCGGACTCCTGAAGAAGAGATGTTTTAAACATTAATACAAAGGTTTCGTAAAACTCCTTTGAGGGACAGCACTAGGATAGAGTTGCATTTATTTTATTTTCAAGACGGGTCAGGGAAGGGGTTTTGGAAGGAAAAAGTTCAACGAAAGTAATGCGATATCAAATTGCGA
Source organism: Meconema thalassinum (assembly GCA_946902985.2). Taxonomy (NCBI): domain Eukaryota; kingdom Metazoa; phylum Arthropoda; class Insecta; order Orthoptera; family Tettigoniidae; genus Meconema; species Meconema thalassinum. The sequence continues at coordinate 1,853,211,640 of OX336388.2, forward strand.
AGTACAAGAATTGAAAAATTTTCATAAAATACTTCTCCGAGCAGCAGTTGAGAGTTGATGGTAGGACGAGTTCTTGGTTCAACGTAATTACAGGAGTGAGGCAAGGCTGTAATCTTTTACCACTACTGTTTATTTAATATATGGACCATTTGCTAAAGGACATAATCTGGCTGAGTGGATTTCAATTAGGTGGAAACCAGGTAAGCAGTCTGGCCTATGGTGAAATGGTTGTAATGACAGACTTGGTCTAAAGCTTGCAAGCCAACCTGTCATAACTTGAAGAGAAATGTAGGGAGTATGGTATGAAGATCAGCATTTCAAATATGAAGGTTATGTTGGTAGAGAAGAAACGCAAGAAAATAGAATGTCAGGTACGAGGAACTAATGAACCAGGTGGAACATTTTAAGTTCTTAGGCTGTGTATTCCCTCAGGATGGCAGTGTGGGGAGAGAAATAGGGTCGAGGTGTAGAAAAGCCAATGCAATGAGTGCTCAATATTGCGATCCACAGTATTCTGCAAGAAAGAAGTTAGTGTAGTGACGAAACTCTCCCTACATCGCTCAGTATTTAGACCTACTTTGCTGTATGGGAGTGAGAGCTAGGTAGATTCATAAGTTAGAGGTAACTGATATGAGGGTAGCACGAATGCATGCTGAGACCATCGCCGTCTGCTATGCTCTCAGACGGCGATGCTGGGACAAATAGATGAGAGCAGTGGCAGGAAGGTACTCGTAATGAAGAGATAAAGGCTGAGTTAGAAGAAATGGACACGCTAGATGAAACTGTTCTTGTGAGCCGACTCAAATGGTGCGGTCATGTGATGTGAATGGGGGAAGAAAGATTAACTATGAGGTTAATGAGTTGGGCCATAGCAGGTAAGAGAAGCAGAGGTAGGCCTAGAAGGTATTGATTATATTCATTGTTTAACGATTTCAAAGAGCAGAGGAGGCCACAGGGCCAACTGCTAATAGGAGATCATGGAGGCGACTTATTTGCAAAGAGATATTTGCAGATCAGACTGGACGCTGAAAGGCAAAACAGTCTCAAATGAAAATGTATGTATGTATATGTAAGTTCTTCTCCATTCAAAAATGTTCAAAAATCAATTACAATTTCCTTTAAATTATGAGACATTTTCTTTGCATTGAGCTTCTTTGCTGGATAATATACAAATAACTCAGTTTCTTAAAAGGGTTTGCAAATATGGTAAAATATCTCAACTTTCATAGGCAAAAAGATAATTTAGCTTAACAGTCGGGATCACTTAAACATAAGTAGTAGTATGAAAATCCACAGCCTACTTCCAGTCGACCGACCGGGTCAGGGAATGGATTTAATGAAGTCCCCATCTAGCGGCGATGATATGAACTGTGCCGGCTGCCGAAGCCTGTCGCACTCCCCTAGGGCAATGATTAAATGAATGACAGATGAAATGACAGTGGAGAGTGTTGCTGGAATGAAAGTTGTGACAGGGAAAACCGGAGTACCCGGAGAATAACCTGTCTGCCTCCGCTTTGTCCAGCACAAATCTCACATGGAGTGACCGGGATTTGAACCACGGACCCAGCGGTGAGAGGCCGGCGTGCTGCCGCCTAAGCCACGGAGGATAAGTAGTAGTATAATTATTAATAATAATAATAATAATATAATTATGACGTGTGACCTCTAGTGCAGGTCTTTCGAATTTACGCCCATAGGCAACCTGTGAAAGACGTCACGCCGAGCCAGAGAAATAACTATTGGGGACTAAGATCCCAAAGGCCGGGCCGGGAATCGAAACCGGGACGCACTGGGGCCAAAGCTTAGCATGCTAACCAGTTAGCCGGACATAGGTTATATTTATCTAATTTAATTAGTTTCAAATTTCGACGTTTTGTCTTTGAGAAGGGCCATAATGTCCGTAATTCAGACCCTATATCCCACATGATATGAACAGCCAAAGTCCCTACGGTTGATGTAGTGCTCTGGTCAGCTCGACTCCTGTGTCTACTGTCACTCTTCTGAATGTTTGGTGCTCATTCTCCATAGTGTTTAGCCGGGCACGCCCTTCCCTCACCCCCTGCTGAGTGCTGACAGCCTGCCTTCTCGCGATAACGCAGATGGTCAGCAAGGTTCTCAGTTTTAGCCAATTATTCCGAAGTACAGGATTTTTTCCTGACCGTTTCTAAGAATATAAAAACCCTAAAGCAAATAGTTTCTGAATGCGTTTACTATCAATACGTCAATACGTTTAGTATCGGTTAAGATATCGCAGTATTAGTTAAGATGAATATCTACTACCCCCTATTATATCCACTTTCAACGGGATCGGCGATGAGATGCGATGAAAGTGTATGTGGGCAAGGGTATGGAAGGAAGCGACCGTGGCCTATTAGAAGGTATCAGAAGTAGTTCCGTGAACAACTTAACAGCCTATTTTCATATATCCTACTTATATTAATTGCCCTTATCAACATCCACATTTTCAGTTTGATTGCTGTAATAGTTTCGTAGATATTAAGAACCGTCTAAATATTTTGGATGGCCACCATGTTGGATTTTTATATATAGGCCTTAGAGTTATGTACTAATTCATGAAGATTATTGTGTAGGTGTTTTATTCAAACTTCAATCGTATGATTAGGACACAGGAAATAAAAACGAGATTTTTAAATTTTGCTCAGCCGCCATCTTGTAGTTATGAAAATGAAAATAATTTAAATTAAGTAGATGGCAATGGATTAAAATTTATATAAGCATATACCGTACCAAGTTTCACTGAGCTCGGATGGTTAAATCGCGAGAATCGTCCGTTTGAATATTTAAATCCCATCCCAGTATTTGACTGGAGTAGAAAATGGGGAAACCACGGAAAACTCATTTGAAGGACGGCTGACGGTGTACCGAGTCCACAGATAGCTTAGTCCCATGGGCTAGTGCTGCGCGTTAGCGTTTAGTATCGGTTAAGATATCGCAGATATTGTTACTACATTAATACAGTTCCGTAAGAAAATGCCTTTCATTTCGTGTGACAACTGACTTCTCTGTGCACTTAACCCGGGAGTGGTGGCATGGGGTCTGTTGTGACCTGGCACAAATTTATTTTGTTAGAGTGTGCTTGTTTCTAAACTTACAGACTTTGGCTGTCACATACCTCTCCTCACATTTTTTGCTGTTAGTCTGAGGTCAGTAACATTGTAGTGAAAGGTGTTCATTCTTAGAAAGAGGGATTATTGTCAAGCAGTGCGTGTGAGAGAACCCCATAGTTGATTTATTGAAAGTCTGTTTTTTTTTTCGAAAGTTTTGCAAATATTGTTTGGATTGTTCCTTGGTAAGAAAACACTTAAGTTAATTATACGCCAAATCGATACTAATAATAACACACTTAAATGTCTACAATTTATAGATCATTTGAAGTGTACATGTTTCGAAACAACAATGGTTTCTTCTTCAGCACAATTGAGAGAGAAAAAACTTATTCTAAGGAAAAACTTAGATTAAAAATGGATATCCTTACAATACGTCTTAAAAGAATAATTTTTCCTTAGAATAAGTTTTTTTCTCTCTCAATTGTGCTGAAGAAGAAACCATTGTTGTTTCGAAACATGTACACTCAAATGATCTATAAATTGTAGACATTTAAGTGTGTTATTATTCGTACTGATTTGGCGTGTAATTAACTTAAGTGTTTTCTTAGTTATTCTGTCAATACGGATCAAAACAATTTGCTATTATGGCAAATATTTTTGCTTATTGTTCCTTGGTGTATCATTTAGCTACTGGGCACATCGTAATAATTAGCTCCGTGAACTCATTGGGTGTATAAAATTTGTTTCATAACCTGTGCTAGTGTGGTATATATGGATTCTTGTATATTGTTTGGTAACCTATGCTGTGAAACTAATATGCATTTATTATCAATGAAATCTCATGCAACTGAGTTAATAAACCTAATACATCAATGTATGATACATAAACCTTAGTAATTTTGTTACCAGAGCAAGTTCCGTTTTGGGGGTCAGAAAGTCCCCCCGCCATCTCTCACGTTGCATCAACAAGCGCCACCTTTCCAGGGTTAAAATAATGCAGTGAAGGTAACACGAAGATAATAAAATAAAGTGATTAATGTTGTGATTACTATTAAGGTAATAATTATTAGTCTATTAAGCTCAGCTATAGCTTGGATAATTAGTCATTTTGGTATGAATCCGAGGAAGGGGGGCAGACCCCCTAACGAGAGAAGTAAAGAGAATCAATTTTCAGATTCCTTTAACATGGTTAATTATTGTTCCTCTGCTACAGCATTCTGACTTCCGAAAAAAATATACGGGGTGATTAAGAAAGAATGCGACGACTGTAAAGCTCCATCCACAATGCGCAGTCGGCAGTCGGTAGGTGGTGGTTGGCAGTAGGCAGTAGAGGTCGTCCCGGTATATACTATCGGAACCATACACAACATGCAGTTGCAGTCGATAGCTGGCAGTTGGCAGTCGGTAGCCAGTAGTCGGCAGTCGAGAATTTTATCTTCGACTCCCAACTACCCGACTGCAGCAAGGTAATAGCCAATCAGAGCAGGCCAGAAATTGACGTCAAGCTGTTGTGTCGAAAACCCGCCATTCTTGTAAGAGAGCTGTTGGTTGCTTGTGTATATTATCGTTCGTTCTTTTGCTTTTTTAATTATTATTCAACTTATTATTATGTCTGATTCGTCACAAGTTCATCATGTCGAAGATGACATTTTCATCGATCTGGTGTACCTAAAAAAATTGTCGTGACTCGTTGCTTTATAGCGTTTGTAAAGGGTGTTGAATTCTCCCTCTTCGGCTACTAGCGTAGGATGGCGCCAGTACCTTGGCAACCCGTGCCTTTTTCATCTTAAATACATGTACCAGTTACTAACAACAAAAATAAGCCATACATCTCCAAATCATCCATTGTAAGTTTTGAGGTTATCGACAACGCCTCAGGAGTAGGAATATAAGAGCGGTTCTGGCGCAGGGGCTAATGGGCAAGATGGCCGCCGCGCGCAACCAGCCCTATGTTATTCTTATGGAGGGGTCATTCAGAAATGGCGCAGTGGCTAATGGGCAAAATGGCCGCCACTGCCTCAGACTGTGAATGACGTCACAGGGAGAGGTCGGCCGTTTAATTGCTAAATGGAATATTTATTATTATTATTATTATTATTATTATTATTATTATTATTATTATTATTATTATTATTATTATTATTAGTTAATTATCAATTGATCATGTGCAATCCTGACTAGCTTTATATTGTCCACTACTTGGTGTAGTGGCTAGCATTCTTAGCTGTTACTGCGAAGGCCCGGGTTCGATTCCTGGCTCTGCCAAGAAATTTAATTTCTGGTCTCACGAGTGGAACGGGGTACACTCAGTCTTGTAAGGCAAAAGTGAGAAAAGGCGGGTTTTAATTCATACCTCTGCCATTCAGCCTAACCCAACTTCATTTAACCTCACCTAACCTAACCTAACCTCACCTAACCTAACCTAACCTAACCAAATCTAACCTAACTTCAAAGTGAGAGCAAATATGAGAGCAAATGTGAGAGCACACATAATAAACTAAGTTATAACCTAACCTAACCTAACCTAACCTAACCAAACCTAACTTAAAAGTGCGAGCAAAACAAAATGAGAGCAAAAAGTGTGAGCAAAAAAGTGAGAGCAAATGTGAGAGCACAAATAATAAACTTAGTTATGACCTAACCACACTTAACCTAACCTAACTTCACCTAACCTAACCTAACATAACCTAACTTCAAAGTGAGAGCAAATATGGGAGCAAAAACTAAGAGCAAAAAGTGTGAGCAAAAAGTGAGAGCAAAAATTGAGCAAAAATGTGGGGAAAAAAAGCAAGAGCAAAAAAGTGGGAGCAAAAAGTGGGAGCAAAAAAGTAAGATCAAAAGGGAGAGCACAAATAATAAACTTAGTTATAACCTTACCTAACCTAACCTAACCCACAGAAACCTCATTTAAAGATTTTAGATTTTGCATTTTAACATTTTACATTTTAACATTTTAGATTTTTTCATTTTATATTTTTTAGGTTTTACATTTTACATTTTTGATTTTTATTGTATTTTAGATTTTAGTTTTTTTAGATTTTACATTTAAAATTTAAGATTTTTTGATTTTAGATTTTACATTTTACATTTTCCGAAAAGAGTTAACTACAAGGCCACATACCTAACCTCACCAAACCTAACTTTACCAAACCTATCTTAAGCTAATACAAAGGCTAATGCACATACACAAAGTATATAAGGGCTCATGCAACTATCCTTATGCTAGTCTTATAGGCTACTGTACAACATGATCACTACCCCAGCCAGGGTATTTTTTTTCTTTCATTTTGTTATTTTCTCATTTGTCTATTTTCTAATTTCCCATTTTCAGTTTTTTTTAAATGTCAGTTTTAAGTTTTTTCAATTTCATAAAATGGAAACATGGAATTTGCATTTTGTTGTTTACACATTAGTCAATTTTCCAATTTCCCATTTTCGTTTTTTTTTAATATCAGTTTTAAGTTTTTCAATTTCATAATATGGAAACATTGATTTTGCATTTTGTTGTTTACACATTTATTAATTTCACAATTTCCCATGTACAGTTTTTAAAATGTCAGTTTAAAGTTTTTCAATATTATGATATAGAAACATGGATTTTCCAATTTGTTGTTATACATTATTTGTCAATTTACCAAATTCCCATTTACAGTTTTTAAAATTTCAGTTTAATGTTTTTTCTATTTTGTCAATATGGAAAAATGGATTTTCCAATTTGTGTTTTACATGTTCATTTTGCATTAGGAGTGGAGAGAGGTGGGTAGTAATTAAAAATGTACAAGCAGTGTCCATACAATATTTTTTTATTTTAAATACATGTACACTATTTACACATAATACATTTTTATATATATTCTTTTTTGTTATAAATTGTACAGTTGTTTTTATTTTGTTTTCTATTTATATTTATTTTTTGATTATGATTACCATTTTATTTCATTTTTGTAGTGTTATTGTTTTATTTCCTAAATTGTTTTATGTATTTGCTAGTTGCAGGCAGAAGATTTTGATATTCATAACTTAACTCTTTAAGCATGGTCAATGATTGAGTAATGACCATAGGCATGTGTACCTATACCATCAGCATCAATCACTCTTTTATCATCACCAGGACACAAAGCAATTTTGTTTAGTCTTATAGATATGTCATGTTGTTTAGAAGTGAAAATGTTCATTGGTATTCTTTTTACACTGTTTTTCATGACACAATCCTTATAATCTTGAAAGCTTATACAATTTTTGGCAACACCTTTGCTAATACCTTTAATCTTTTTGATTTCTTTACCATTTATGTCTAAAGCGTATATTTTAGCTCTAAGTCCAACAAATGCTTTTATAATTTGTCCACAAGCCTCGTCTTTAAATTTCCCCAACGTTTTCTTGTTTGATGTAGAGTAACATATGTGATTAGTAGGATAATCTGATGTGTCCAGGTGTTCTAGGAAATCCAACTTGTCTTGATATACATCTGGGGTGTTAACCAAATAAATGAACGAGTCGGTATCCATATACATGAGTTTAAGATTGTTCATTCCATAATAGGGTAGCAGGACATCATAGTGGTGGGAATACATTAGAGTTTTTGAAATATGCAGTATACACATTCCAATATATATAGGCTTATTGAATACAATGTTACGTTAGCCATGTGGAAAGCAGCTAGGTTAGGACCATAAATTGTTCTGTCGATGAATGTTGGTTTAGCTATTAGCTTTTCTGCCTTTTTGCTGTCAGTCACAAGACGTATGTCTATTCTTTTACGGATATTTTCCATTGTTTCTCCCAAAAATGGCATTGTTGAATAATTTGTACAGATATTTCTCAAAATCATTTTTGGCCTGTTTTCGAAGGTTGTTTTTAAAAATCAACGTATGCCTTTAACCAAGGTCTTTGTTTAAACTTTAACACACGATGAATTTTTATCAATTTTATTCCATGATCTAAAGCCTGTTTTAATGCCATGTAGTGAACAACATATCGCCTTCGATTTCCAAGATGAGGAATTAGTTTTTTCAGAGACGAATCCTTAGGTTGTGTACACTCTGGTAGGAAAGGTAAATCGTTGTGTAGATCATGAAGGTCAGATGGGTAATCAACATCAACGTCTAGAATGTATCCCACAGGATCGTCTTTCTTTAGTTTTTCTAGATCAACAGTATCTGGAGAAACCCACTGAAATCCACCATAAGGAAGGGAGTGGCACATAGCCCACCCGTATTGGTTGTTGGCATCATCATAGGTAATAAACTGCGATGGTTTCTCAGAATCATAGGTTTCCATGTATTTATTGTTAGCTTCAGCATACCGATGAGACACCTGGCATATGCCTCCACGTATTCCAGACTCGATTAAAAGAATCTGATCGTAATCCTGTAGCAATTCCAGTTCAATGCCTATGTAAAGGAGCATTGCCTCGAAACTTAAACCAGGCGAAGTAAAAAAGTGTGCATCATCCACTCGGTGTGTTTCTAGTGTTTTGTTTCTAAATGTTTCAAAGCTGTCTGCAGGAAGGAGTACATCTGATGTTAGGTAGAGGTCACTATATTCCCCTAGAGTTTTAATGTTGAACTGATTCCAGACATTTTTGGCATGTTCATATAGGTAAGAAACGGGTCATACTATACTTTCAACTACACTAGTTTCAACTACTTTTCAAGGCCACGCTCACCGAGCATTGCCGAAGACTGCCGAAAGTTAACGATTGGATTAAGAGTGTCAGGCGGGTAACAAGAAACACAAGCGGTACCCATGCAATAGTTTTATTAATTACATATATCTACAATTTTTACATATAATACACTCTTTTCTTTATTTTAGTTTTAATAACATTCATTTTCATTTTTCTACATTTTAACTTAAATTTTGCTTAAATCTCTTAGGTCCCTTTTGTATGCATTTGTTTAATACGAACAGGGCAGCCCAAATTCTTGATTTGTCATGCATAATTACACACAGAACACAACTCTTTCCTTATTTTTGCTTGGTGTAGTTTTAAGAGCATCCAGCTTAATTTTGATCCGATAATTCAAATCTGTATCCGAATCTTCTAGTTCCTTTTCCAGCCAGTAATTGGATATAAACAAAGAGTCAATATTCTCCATTTCCAATACATATCTAACTTTATGTCTATCTACTATTGGTTTTATTCCCTTAATAATTAGTTCTGTTTCTTTTTCCAAACTTTCTAACCGGGAGCACTTTCTGATTTTTATTTGGCCTTTGATTTCCTGCATAGTGATGTTATTAAGCAGATCGACGTCACCTTGCGTATACGATGTCGACTCTACTCTATAGTCTGTTTGGATGCTTGTGAACAACTTAAAATTCTCGATTTTAGCAAACGAGTTACCATTAAATGTAGTAATTCCATTGGTGTTGAATGCTGCAAACGGTTTTTCAGTTTCCAAATGTACAATGTCCAATCCACCACATCGAGTTACAATAAATCCATCCTTTTTAAGTAAGTCTAAATTACCATGACTCTTTAAAAACATAGATTTTAAATATCCTCTTAAGTAGCACACATGTTTACATTTTTCACTTTCTACAAGCACTCCAACGCGTGGATAAGTTCCTTTGTAATTAACAGTAAATGCTGAGAGTTTGTATTTCCCACTCACATCTAGATTTTGCCAGGGACTTTGTTTAAAGTAAACTGTAAACCTGTTTCTTGCATCCACAATCGTCTGTTCTTTCTGCAACACTACTTCGTACTCTTTCTTTAGGACAGTAGTCTCTGCAACATACTCCACTTTCCTGTTTTTGATCTCAATTTCCTCTAACTCCAATTTTTGTTTCCTTACACATAGCACATTAACTGTACTCAATGGGGTAATTTCCTTAAGAGGGTATGGTTTAAGTCTGTTAGTTTTATTGGTTCTTTTTCTCAACACCTGGGGAAGAATATTATTTGTAGGAGTCAATCCTAATTCGCTAATGTTTATGTTTGCGGGAATTGTGGAAAACAATGTCCTGGATTGGGAAAAGAATGTTTCCCCAGCTATAAGATAGCATTTCTGTATAATGCGAACATTGTTGTTTCCAGAATCATCGTTAACAATTTCTACAAAGTTTACAGGTAAGTAATTAAACCTATAGGCAGAGAGAGCATAGTTTATCATCTTTTCCCGATCTTGTCCATCGCGCAGTTCGATTTGCACACCAGTCAATTTCCGAGTATTTTTATTACCCCAATACACAAATTGCAAAACTTTGTTAAACACCACACAGCAACTATTTTGTAGGTTATCCGATAGTTTGGTCCACATGGACGCGATCGGCACCGAGTACAGGGGCGCTTCTTTTAAGTAATGTTTGTTGGCGTTTAATACACTAACACAATTTTCGAGTGGGTCAAATACACCATCCATTTTGTAGTTGTAAATTGTTGCCTCTAGTCTTGTAATACTATGTTCCTTAGCTAAGGAAGACTTAAACGTTTCCCTTAGACGGGTGTCTGGACATCGGATAAAGTCTATAATATGGTTTCCAATGACTTTGTTTACACCAGGACTTGTAATTTGACATATAAATTTGTTATATATCTTTATTCTAGAATTAGAGTTCATCCATGTTAAACAGTCTATACCAACCGTTTTATCATTGTTCACAATCACATTACACTTTTCTCGATACTCTCCTTGCACACAAAAGTTGTGATTCGATGTTAGATAATCACACATCTCTGCCTTGTTAAAAACACCAGCCAAATCTTGGGTTATGTCCAAATCCATAAGATAAAACTCCTCAGCACGAAGCTGTTGCAATTTCTCTGGAAGTTCGGCTAACAGAACATCTAATTTAACATCAGCTAGCTCCACTTTGTATGGTATAGCCACAGGATTTTTATACTTTTGCATAATGTTAACCATTCCTTTCTCCCCAAGCTGTGTCCTGAGTCCCCGTGCCATTGCACACTCGTTATTGAGTAGAGGAAATGGTAGCTTTGCCTTGACACCGTGTTTAGCAGAGATGAACTTGGAGAATTTACCACGTAAATAGAGGTTGAAAGCACCACACACCTCTTTCTTTAGCAGCACAGACTTACTATTTTCCAATTGTTCTTGGCAGTCCACTTGGTCACATATCCTAACCACCATAATGTTATCACAAAACGGCTCCGTAATCGGTGTAAGTAGATTAACATTTTTATCACTTATGAGCGTCTCGTTTTCTGTGTAGTTTATATTACCAATGTCTGTAACCAGATTGTCCAGGTTTTCCAACAACAACCACAACCCAAACCGCTCGTTGGTAGGCTTTATTCTGTTCCCCATAAGTTGGGGGACACTAAACACTTTAGAGAGAGACATCTTCACACTTTCAACTACCACGAAGCACTGATCAAATGCATCTGTAGCGTCTCTTATATATACCATTAATCAATTCTATTTTTAGATTATGACGTAACTGACAACGCTTGTCGGCAGAAAGCAGTACACATATAAATACAAAATCTCTCGAACATTGCCGGAGACTGCCAAAGGTTAACGATTGGAACTCGAACAAGATTTAACTTGTCGCATGACGTAACAAAAAAGTTAAATAATTTAATTGCATGGGAATGTTGCTTTACCTAAAATGTAATACTATGCAAGTGTTTAACATTTTACAATCAGCTTGTGTATTGGCTTTTTATGTTGGCTTTTTTTGTTGGCTTTTGTTGGCTTTTGTTGGCTTTTGTTGGCTTTTTTGTTGGCTTTTGTTGGCTTTTGTATTAGCTCTTACATATTTGCTCTTGCTTGTTGGGGCTTATTTGGTCTTGGAAAGTATGTCTTGACTTTTTATGACTGCATAATGCTTACAGCCATGTTTGTAAGCAGCAGCAACAACAACAACAACACACAATATTCCAAAACAATCCAAAGTACTCTAAGGTTTATCAATGACTCTAAACTCTTACACTTACCTCTATCCCATGCCTAGTCAAAAAAGTAGTGTATTTTTCAAATTTTTCAAAAAATATTTGGGAAGTAGGCTATGTCATTAATCTAAAAATCCTGAAAAGACATATGTTAACTCCAACACCTACCTCTATACCACTCTCAGTCCAAAAATAGTGTATTTTTCAAATTTTATGAAAAATCGCCTACTTTCCAAATTGAATTTTTTTCATTTTCGTCATACAGATCTGGGACTTGGTTTGCATGTATAGGGGATAGGGACCTTTCATTTATGTCAAACAAACTTTTTTGTAAAATTCCTAGTTTCCAAAATAGTGACCATTTTTCAAAATTCATTTTCTTTTATCCTAGAGACCTGAGACTTGGTACGGGGATAGAGGGGGTAAAGACCATTGATTTATGTGAAACAAACATTTTTGTAGAAATCCTAATTTTGGAAATATTGCCCATTTTTTAAATTTTATTTTTGTTGACCTGGAGACCTGAGACTTGGTATGGGTGTAGAGGGGGTAAATACCATTGATTTACGTCAGACAAACGTTTTTGTAAACTTTTTAATTTTGGAAATATAACTCATTTTGGAAATATTTTTTGGAAAATTTGAAAAATACACTATTTTTGGACTGAGAGTGGTATAGAGGTAGGTGTTGGAGTTAACATATGTCTTTTCAGGATTTTTAGATTAATGACATAGCCTACTTCCCAAATATTTTTTGAAAAATTTGAAAAATACACTACTTTTTTGACTAGGCATGGGATAGAGGTAAGTGTAAGAGTTTAGAGTCATTGATAAACCTTAGAGTACTTTGGATTGTTTTGGAATATTGTGTGTTGTTGTTGTTGTTGTTGCTGCTTACAAACATGGCTGTAAGCATTATGCAGTCATAAAAAGTCAAGACATACTTTCCAAGACCAAATAAGCCCCAACAAGCAAGAGCAAATATGTAAGAGCTAATACAAAAGCCAACAAAAGCCAACAAAAAAGCCAACAAAAGCCAACAAAAGCCAACAAAAGCCAACAAAAAAAGCCAACATAAAAAGCCAATACACAAGCTGATTGTAAAATGTTAAACACTTGCATAGTATTACATTTTAGGTAAAGCAACATTCCCATGCAATTAAATTATTTAACTTTTTTGTTACGTCATGCGACAAGTTAAATCTTGTTCCAGTTCCAATCGTTAACCTTTGGCAGTCTCCGGCAATGTTCGAGAGATTTTGTATTTATATGTGTACTGCTTTCTGCCGACAAGCGTTGTCAGTTACGTCATAATCTAAAAATAGAATTGATTAATGGTATATATAAGAGACGCTACAGATGCATTTGATCAGTGCTTCGTGGTAGTTGAAAGTGTGAAGATGTCTCTCTCTAAAGTGTTTAGTGTCCCCCAACTTATGGGGAACAGAATAAAGCCTACCAACGAGCGGTTTGGGTTGTGGTTGTTGTTGGAAAACCTGGACAATCTGGTTACAGACATTGGTAATATAAACTACACAGAAAACGAGACGCTCATAAGTGATAAAAATGTTAATCTACTTACACCGATTACGGAGCCGTTTTGTGATAACATTATGGTGGTTAGGATATGTGACCAAGTGGACTGCCAAGAACAATTGGAAAATAGTAAGTCTGTGCTGCTAAAGAAAGAGGTGTGTGGTGCTTTCAACCCCTATTTACGTGGTAAATTCTCCAAGTTCATCTCTGCTAAACACGGTGTCAAGGCAAAGCTACCATTTCCTCTACTCAATAACGAGTGTGCAATGGCACGGGGACTCAGGACACAGCTTGGGGAGAAAGGAATGGTTAACATTATGCAAAAGTATAAAAATCCTGTGGCTATACCATACAAAGTGGAGCTAGCTGATGTTAAATTAGATGTTCTGTTAGCCGAACTTCCAGAGAAATTGCAACAGCTTCGTGCTGAGGAGTTTTATCTTATGGATTTGGACATAACCCAAGATTTGGCTGGTGTTTTTAACAAGGCAGAGATGTGTGATTATCTAACATCGAATCACAACTTTTGTGTGCAAGGAGAGTATCGAGAAAAGTGTAATGTGATAGTGAACAATGATAAAACGGTTGGTATAGACTGTTTAACATGGATGAACTCTAATTCTAGAATAAAGATATATAACAAATTTATATGTCAAATTACAAGTCCTGGTGTAAACAAAGTCATTGGAAACCATATTATAGACTTTATCCGATGTCCAGACACCCATCTAAGGGAAACGTTTAAGTCTTCCTTAGCTAAGGAACATAGTATTACAAGACTAGAGGCAACAATTTACAACTACAAAATGGATGGTGTATTTGACCCACTCGAAGATTGTGTTAGTGTATTAAACGCCAACAAACATTACTTAAAAGAAGCGCCCCTGTACTCGGTGCCGATCGCGTCCATGTGGACCAAACTATCGGATAACCTACAAAATAGTTGCTGTGTGGTGTTTAACAAAGTTTTGCAATTTGTGTATTGGGGCAATAAAAATACTCGGAAATTAACTGGTGTGCAAATCGAACTGCGCGATGGACAAGATCGGGAAAAGATGATAAACTATGCTCTCTCTGCCTATAGTTTTAATTACTTACCTGTAAACTTTGTAGAAATTGTTAACGATGATTCTGGAAACAACAATGTTCGCATTATACAGAAATGCTATCTTAAAGCTGGAGAAACATTCTTTTCCCAATCCAGGACATTGTTGTCAACAATTCCCGCAAACATAAACATTAGCGAATTAGGATTGACTCCTACAAATAATATTCTTCCCCAGGTGTTGAGAAAAAGAACCAATAAAACTAACAGACTTAAACCATACCCTCTTAAGGAAATTACCCCATTGAGTACAGTTAATGTGCTATGTGTAAAGAAACGAAGATTGGAGTTAGAGGAAATTGAGATCAAAAACAGGAAAGTGGAGTATGTTGCAGAGACTACTGCCCTAAAGAAAGAGTACGAAGTAGTGTTGCAGAAAGAACAGACGATTGTGGATGCAAGAAACAGGTTTACAGTTTACTTTAAACAAAGTCCCTGGCAAAATCTAGATGTGAGTGGGAAATACAAACTCTCAGCATTTACTGTTAATTACAAAGGAACTTATCCACGCGTTGGAGTGCTTGTAGAAAGTGAAAAATGTAAACATGTGTGCTACTTAAGAGGATATTTAAAATCTATGTTTTTAAAGAGTCATGGTAATTTAGACTTGCTTAAAAAGGATGGATTTATTGTAACTCGATGTGGTGGATTGGACATTGTACATTTGGAAACTGAAAAACCGTTTGCAGCATTCAACACCAATGGAATTACTACATTTAATGGTAACTCGTTTGCTAAAATCGAGAATTTTAAGTTGTTCACAAGCATTCAAACAGACTATAGAGTAGAGTCGACATCGTATTGGCAAGGTGACGTTGATCTGCTTAATAACATCACTATGCAGGAAATCAAAGGCCAAATAAAAATCCGAAAGTGCTCCCGGTTAGAAAGTTTGGAAAAAGGAACAGAACTAATTATTAAGGGAATAAAACCAATAGTATATAGACATAAAGTTAGATATGTGTTGGAAATGGAGAATATTGACTCTTTGTTTATATCCAATTACTGGCTGGAAAAGGAACTAGAAGATTCGGATACAGATTTGAATTATCGGATCAAAATTAAGCTGGATGCTCTTAAAACTACACCAAGCAAAAATAAGGAAAGAGCTCTGTTCTGTGTGTAATTATGCATGACAAATCAAGAATTTGGGCTGCCCTGTTCGTATTAAACAAATGCATACAAAAGGGACCTAAGAGATTTAAGCAAAAATTTAAGTTAAAATGTTAAAAAATGAAAATGAATGTTATTAAAACTAAAATAAAGAAAAGAGTGTATTATATGTAAAAATTGTAGATATATGTAATTAATAAAACTATTGCATGGGTACCGCTTGTGTTTCTTGTTACCCGCCTGACACTCTTAATCCAATCGTTAACTTTCGGCAGTCTTCGGCAATGCTCGGTGAGCGTGGCCTTGAAAAGTAGTTGAAACTAGTGTAGTTGAAAGTATAGTATGACCCGTTTCTTACCTATATGAACATGCCAAAAATGTCTGGAATCAGTTCAACATTAAAACTCTAGGGGAATATAGTGACCTCTACCTAACATCAGATGTACTCCTTCCTGCAGACAGCTTTGAAACATTTAGAAACAAAACACTAGAAACACACCGAGTGGATGCTGCACACTTTTTTACTTCGCCTGGTTTAAGTTTCGAGGCAATGCTCCTTTACACAGGCATTGAACTGGAATTGCTACAGGATTACGATCAGATTCTTTTAATCGAGTCTGGAATACGTGGAGGCATATGCCAGGTGTCTCATCGGTATGCTGAAGCTAACAATAAATACATGGAAACCTATGATTCTGAGAAACCATCGCAGTTTATTACCTATGATGATGCCAACAACCAATACGGGTGGGTTATGTGCCACTCCCTTCCTTATGGTGGATTTCAGTGGGTTTCTCCAGATACTGTTGATCTAGAAAAACTAAAGAAAGACGATCCTGTGGGATACATTCTAGACGTTGATATTGATTACCCATCTGACCTTCATGATCTACACAACGATTTACCTTTCCTACCAGAGTGTACACAACCTAAGGATTCGTCTCTGAAAAAACTAATTCCTCATCTTGGAAATCGAAGGCGATATGTTGTTCACTACATGGCATTAAAACAGGCTTTAGATCATGGAATAAAATTGATAAAAATTCATCGTGTGTTAAAGTTTAAACAAAGACCTTGGTTAAAGGCATACGTTGATTTTAATAACAACCTTCGAAAACAGGCCAAAAATGATTTTGAGAAATATCTGTACAAATTATTCAACAATGCCATTTTTGGGAAAACAATGGAAAATATCCGTAAAAGAATAGACATACGTCTTGTGACTGACAGCAAAAAGGCAGAAAAGCTAATAGCTAAACCAACATTCATCGACAGAACAATTTATGGTCCTAACCTAGCTGCTTTCCACATGGCTAACGTAACATTGTATTCAATAAGCCTATATATATTGGAATGTGTATACTGGATATTTCAAAAACTCTAATGTATTCCCACCACTATGATGTCCTGCTACCCTATTATGGAATGAACAATCTTAAACTCATGTATATGGATACCGACTCGTTCATTTATTTGGTTAACACCCCAGATGTATATCAAGACAAGTTGGATTTCCTAGAACACCTGGACACATCAGATTATCCTACTAATCACATATGTTACTCTACATCAAACAAGAAAACGTTGGGGAAATTTAAAGACGAGGCTTGTGGACAAATTATAAAAGCATTTGTTGGACTTAGAGCTAAAATGTACGCTTTAGACATAAATGGTAAAGAAAACAAAAAGATTAAAGGTATTAGCAAAGGTGTTATCAAAAATTGTATAAGCTTTCAAGATTATAAGGATTGTGTCATGAAAAACAATGTATAAAGAATACCAATGAACATTTTCGCTTCTAAACAACATGACATATCATCTATAAGACTAAACAAAATTGCTTTGTGTCCTGGTGATGATAAAAGAGTGATTGATGCTGATGGTATAGGTACACATGCCTATGGTCATTACTCAATCATTGACCATGCTTAAAGAGTTAAGTTATGAATATCAAAATCTTCTGCCTGCAACTAGCAAATACATAAGACAATTTAGGAAATAAAACAATAACACTACAAAAATAAAATAAAATGGTAATCACAATCAAAAAATAAATATAAATAGAAAACAAAATAAAAACAACTGTACAATTTATAACAAAAAAGAATATATATAAAAATGTATTATGTGTAAATAGTGTACATGTATTTAAAATAAAAATATTGTATGGACACTGCTTGTACATTTTTAATTACTACCCACCTCTCTCCACTCCTAATGCAAAATGAACATGTAAAACACAAATTGGAAAATCCATGTTTCCATATTGACAAAATAGAAAAAAACATTAAACTGAAATTTTAAAAACTGTAATTGGGAATTTGGTAAATTGACAAATAATGTATAACAACAAATTGGAAAATCCATGTTTCTATATCATAATATTGAAAAACTTTAAACTGACATTTTAAAAACTGTACATGGGAAATTGTGAAATTAATAAATGTGTAAACAACAAAATGCAAAATCCATGTTTCCATATTATGAAATTGAAAACTTAAAACTGATATTAAAAAAAACGAAAATGGGAAATTGGAAAATTGACTAATGTGTAAACAACAAAATGCAAATTCCATGTTTCCATTTTATGAAATTGAAAAAACTTAAAACTGACATTTAAAAAAACTGAAAATGGGAAATTAGAAAATTGACAAATGAGAAAACAACAAAATGAAAGAAAAAAAATACCCCGGCTGGGGTAGTGATCATGTTGTACAGTAGCCTATAAGACTAGCATAAGGATAGTTGCATGAGCCCTTATATACTTTGTGTATGTGCATTAGCCTTTGGATTAGCTTAAGTTAGGTTTGGTAAAGTTAGGTTTGGTGAGGTTAGGTATGTGACCTTGTAGTTTACTCTTTTCGGAAAATGTAAAATGTAGAATCTAAAATCAAACAAGATGTTCAGTAAAGAACATATAGCCTACTTTCTCCTAAATGCATGGGTATTGTTATAACTCTTGGTCCTTTTCAAGGAGTATGATTGAATGTTGGTTGTAGTAGCTTGTTGAAATACAACGTGCTATAGGGATATTAAACATGAATATGAGGTGCCCTTTGCTAGTGCTACCACTGTACCAAATATCGTTCAATTCGTTTTAACCGTGTTTGAATTGATAGGGGGAATCGATTTGCACACTTACTTGGCCACCATCTGCAAACTATTGGGCTGATGTTCTTGCAGTTTGGTCAGAATATGTTTCCCACTTAAAGATATGGTGTTGCAAAATTTGGTAGAGACTAGATTATTAGGTTGGTCGTAATTACATTTTAGCTTTTAACATTTGGGTGGCCGCGATTACGTTTCCGTCAAGATAGCGGTGATATAAAACATGACACTGAGGTGCCCTTTGCTAGTGCTACCTCTGTACCAAATTTCGTTCATTCGGTTCCACCGTGTTCGAATTAATAGGGGGAATCAATTTTGACATAAAGATGGCCGCCATCCGCAAACTATTAGGCTAATGACCTATTAGATTGGTCAAAGGATGCTCCCTCCATAAAGGTATGTTGTTGCAAAGTTTGGTAGAGATCGGATGGTTATGTTAGTCGTAATTTGATTTAAGCTTTGAACATTCGCGTGGCCGCCATTACGTTTCAGTCAAGATGGCGGCGATATAAAACATGACACTGAGGTGCCCTTTGCTAGTGCTACCTCCGTACCAAATTTCGTTCCATTCGGTTCCACCGTGTTCGAATTAATAGGGGGAATCAATTTTGACATAAAGATGGCCGCCATCCGCAAACTATCAGGCTAATGACCTATTCATTTGGTCAAAGGATGCTTCCTCTATAAGGGTATGTTGTTGAAAAATTTGGTAGAGATCGAATGATTAGGTTAGTCGTAATTTGATTTAAGCTTTGAACATTCGTGTGGCCGCCATTACGTTTCTGTCAATATGGCGGCGATATTAATCATGACACTGAGATGCCCTTTGCTTGTGCTATCTCTGTACCAAATTTCGTTCCATTCGGTTTCACCGTGTTTGAATTAATAGGGGGAATCGATTTTGACACAAAGATGGCCGCCATCCGCAAACTATTAGGCGAATGACCTATTAGATTGGTCAAAGGATGCACCCTCCATAAAGGTATGTAGTTGCAAAATTTGGTAGAGATCGGATGATTAGGTTAATCGTAATTTGATTTAAGCTTTGAACATTCGTGTGGCCGCCATTACGTTTCATTCAAGATGGCGGCGATATAAAACATGACACTGAGGTGCCCTTTGCTAGTGCTACCTCCGTACCAAATTTCGTTCCATTCGGTTCCACCGTGTTCGAATTGATAGGGGGAATCAATTTTGACATAAAGATGGCCGCCATCCGCAAACTATTAGGCTAATGACCTATTCATTTGGTCAAAGGATGCTTCCTCTATAAGGGTATGTTGTTGAAAAATTTGGTAGAGATCGGATGATTAGGTTAATCGTAATTTGATTTAAGCTATGAACATTTGAGTGGCCGCCATTACGTTTCCGTCAAGATGGCGGCGATATAAAACATGACACTGAGGTGCCTTTTGTTAGTACTACCCCTGTACCAAATTTCGTTCCATTCGGTTCCACCGTGTTCGAATTAATAGGGGGAATCAATTTTGATATAAAGATGGCCGCCATCCGCAAACTATTAGGCTAATGACCTATTCATTTGGTCAAAGGATGCTTCCTCTATAAGGGTATGTTGTTGAAAAATTTGGTAGAGATCGGATGATTAGGTTAGTCGTAATTTGATTTAAGCTTTGAACATTTGTGTGGCCGCCATTACGTTTCCGTCAAGATGGCGGCGATATAAAACATGACCTTGAGGTGCCTTTTGTTAGTACTACCTTTGTACCAAATTTCGTTCCATTCGGTTTCACCGTGTTCGAATTAATAGGGGGAACCGATTTTCACACAAAGATGGCCGCCATCCGCAAACAATTACGCTGATGACCTATTCATCTGGTCAGAGGATGCTTCCTCTATAAGGGTATGTTGTTGCAAAATTTGGTAGAGATCGGATGATTAGGTTAGTCGTAATTTGATTTAAGCTTTGAACATTTGTGTGGCCGCCATTACGTTTCCGTCAAGATGGCGGCGATATAAAACATGACACTGAGGTGCCTTTTATTAGTACTATCCCTGTACCAAATTTCGTTCCATTCAGTTGCACCGTGTTCGAATTAATAGGGGGAATCGATTTTCACACAAAGATGGCCGCCATCCGTAAACTATTACGTTGATGGCCTATTGGTTTGGTCGAAGGATGCTCCCCCCATAAGGGTATTTCGTTGCAAAATTTGTTTGAGATCGGATGTTTAGGTTAGTCGTAATTTGATTTAAGCTTAGAACATTTGTGTGGCCGCCATTATGTTTCCGTCAAGATGGCGGCGATATAAAACATGACACTGAGGTGCCTTTTGTTAGTTCTACCTCTGTACCAAATTTCGTTCCATCGGTTGCACCGTGTTCGAATTAATAGGGGGAATCAATTTTGACATAAAGATGGCCGCCATCCGCAAACTATCAGGCTAATGACCTATTCATTTGATCAAAGGATGCTTCCTCTATAAGGGTATGTTGTTGAAAAATTTGGTAGAGATCGAATGATTAGGTTAGTCGTAATTTGATTTAAGCTTTGAACATTCGTGTGGCCGCCATTACGTTTCTGTCAATATGGCGGCGATATTAATCATGACACTGAGATGCCCTTTGCTTGTGCTATCTCTGTACCAAATTTCGTTCCATTCGGTTTCACCGTGTTTGAATTAATAGGGGGAATCGATTCTGACACAAAGATGGCGGCCATCCGCAAACTATTAGGCGAATGACCTATTAGATTGCTCAAAGGATGCACCCTCCATAAAGGTATGTAGTTGCAAAATTTGGTAGAGATCGGATGATTAGGTTAATCGTAATTTGATTTAAGCTTTGAACATTCGTGTGGCCGCCATTACGTTTCAGTCAAGATGGCGGCGATATAAAACATGACACTGAGGTGCCCTTTGCTAGTGCTACCTCTGTACCAAATTTCGTTCTATTCGGTTCCACCGTGTTCGAATTAATAGGGGGAATCAATTTTGACATAAAGATGGCCGCCATCCGCAAACTATTAGGCGAATGACCTATTAGATTGGTCAAAGGATGCTCCCTCCATAAAGGTATGTAGTTGCAAAATTTGGTAGAGATCGGATGATTAGGTTAATCGTAATTTGATTTAAGCTTTGAACATTCGTGTGGCCGCCATTACGTTTCAGTCAAGATGGCGGCGATATAAAACATGACACTGAGGTGCCCTTTGCTAGTGCTACCTCCGTGCCAAATTTCGTTCCATTCGGTTCCACCGTGTTCGAATTAATAGGGGGAATCAATTTTGACATAAAGATGGCCGCCATCCGCAAACTATTAGGCTAATGACCTATTCATTTGGTCAAAGGATGCTTCCTCTATAAGGGTATGTTGTTGAAAAATTTGGTAGAGATCGGATGATTAGGTTAATCGTAATTTGATTTAAGCTATGAACATTTGAGTGGCCGCCATTACGTTTCCGTCAAGATGGCGGCGATATAAAACATGACACTGAGGTGCCTTTTGTTAGTACTACCCCTGTACCAAATTTCGTTCCATTCGGTTCCACCGTGTTCGAATTAATAGGGGGAATCAATTTTGATATAAAGATGGCCGCCATCCGCAAACTCTTAGGCTAATGACCTATTCATTTGGTCAAAGGATGCTTCCTCTATAAGGGTATGTTGTTGGAAAATTTGGTAGAGATCGGATGATTAGGTTAATCGTAATTTGATTTAAGCTATGAACATTTGTGTGGCCGCCATTACGTTTCCGTCAAGATGGCGGCGATATAAAACATGACACTGAGGTGCCTTTTGTTAGTACTACCCCTGTACCAAATTTCGTTCCATTCGGTTCCAGCGTGATCGAATTAATAGGGGGAATCAATTTTGATATAAAGATGGCCGCCATCCGCAAACTATTAGGCTAATGACCTATTCATTTGGTCAAAGGATGCTTCCTCTATAAGGGTATGTTGTTGAAAAATGTGGTAGAGATCGGATGATTAGGTTAGTCGTAATTTGATTTAAGCTTTGAACATTTGTGTGGCCGCCATTACGTTTCCGTCAAGATGGCGGCGATATAAAACATGACCTTGAGGTGCCTTTTGTTAGTACTACCTTTGTACCAAATTTCGTTCCATTCGGTTTCACCGTGTTCGAATTAATAGGGGGAACCGATTTTCACACAAAGTTGGCCGCCATCCGCAAACAATTACGCTGATGACCTATTCATCTGGTCAGAGGATGCTTCCTCTATAAGGGTATGTTGTTGCAAAATTTGGTAGAGATCGGATGATTAGGTTAGTCGTAATTTGATTTAAGCTTTGAACATTTGTGTGGCCGCCATTACGTTTCCGTCAAGATGGCGGCGATATAAAACATGACACTGAGGTGCCTTTTGTTAGTACTATCCCTGTACCAAATTTCGTTCCATTCAGTTGCACCGTGTTCGAATTAATAGGGGGAATCGATTTTCACACAAAATGGCCGCCATCCGTAAACTATTACGTTGATGGCCTATTGGTTTGGTCGAAGGATGCTCCCCCCATAAAGGTATGTTGTTGCAAAATTTGGTAGAGATCGGATGATTAGGTTAGTCGTAATTTGATTTAACCTTTGAACATTTGTGTGGCCGCCATTATGTTCCCGTCAAGATCGCGGCGATATACAACATGACACTGAGGTGCCTTTTGTTAGTACTACCTCTGTACCAAATTTCGTTCCATTCGGTTGCACCGTGTTCGAATTAATAGGGGGAATCGATTTTCACACAAAGATGGCCGCCATCCGCAAACTATTACGCTGATGACCTATTAGTTTGGTCAAACGATGCTCCCCCCATAAGGGTATGTCGTTGCAAAATTTGTTAGAGATCGGATGTTTAGGTTAGTCGTAATTTGATTTAAGCTTAGAACATTTGTGTGGCCGCCATTATGTTTCCGTCAAGATGGCGGCGATATAAAACATGACACTGAGGTGCCTTTTGTTAGTTCTACCTCTGTACCAAATTTCGTTCCATCGGTTGCACCGTGTTCGAATTAATAGGGGGAATCGATTTTCACACAAAGATGGCCGCCATCCGCAAACTATTACGTTGATGGCCTATTGGTTTGGTCAAAG
This sequence comes from Meconema thalassinum, assembly GCA_946902985.2. NCBI lineage: Eukaryota > Metazoa > Arthropoda > Insecta > Orthoptera > Tettigoniidae > Meconema > Meconema thalassinum. The sequence continues at coordinate 1,853,235,495 of OX336388.2, forward strand.
GATGCTCCCCCCATAAAGGTATGTTGTTGCAAAATTTGGTAGAGATCGGATGATTAGGTTAGTCGTTATTTGATTTAAGCTTAGAACATTTGTGTGGCCGCCATTATGTTTCCGTCAAGATGGCGGCGATATAAAACATGACACTGAGGTGCCTTTTGTTAGTACTACCTCTGTACCAAATTTCGTTCCATCGGTTGCACCGTGTTCGAATTATTAGGGGGAATCGATTTTCACACAAGGATGGCCGCCATCCGCAAACTATTACGCTGATGACCTATTGGTTTGGTCAAAGGATGCTCCCCCCATAAAGGTATGTTGTTGCAAAATTTGGTAGAGATCGGATGATTAGGTTAGTCGTAATTTGATTTAAGCTTTGAACATTTGTGTGGCCGCCATTACGTTTCCGTCAAGATGGCGGCGATATAAAACATGACACTGAGGTGTCCTTTGCTAGTGCTACCGTTGTACCAAATTTCGTTCAATTCACATTCACCGTGTTCGAATTGATAGGGGGGGACAGACATTCAGAGTACACACACTCACACACACACACACACAGACTCACACACACACATACACACACACACACACACACACACCGACTCACACTCACACATACACACACACAGACAGACATACTTTTTTCGCCCTGTGTTGATCTCATAAGTCTACTTTCATTTTTTGCAAAAATCGAAAGTAGGCTAAAAATCTTAAATTTAAAATGTAAAATCTAAAAAAAACTAATATCTAAAATACAAAAAAAATCAAAAATGTAAAATGTAAAACCTAAAGAATATAAAATGAAAAAATCTAAAATGTTAAAATGTAAAATGTTAAAATGCAAAATCTAAAATCTTTAAATGAGGTTTCTGTGGGTTAGGTTAGGTTAGGTAAGGTTATAACTAAGTTTATTATTTGTGCTCTCCCTTTTGCTCTTACTTTTTTGCTCCCACTGTTTGCTCCCACTTTTTTGCTCTTGCTTTTTTTTTCACATTTTTGCTCCCACATTTTTGCTCAATTTTTGCTCTCACTTTTTGCTCACACTTTTTGCTCTTAGTTTTTGCTCCCATATTTGCTCTCACTTTGAAGTTAGGTTATGTTAGGTTAGGTTAGGTGAAGTTAGGTTAGGTTAAGTGTGGTTAGGTCATAACTAAGTTCATTATTTGTGCTCTCACATTTGCTCTCACTTTTTTGCTCACACTTTTTGCTCTCATTTTGTTTTGCTCGCACTTTTAAGTTAGGTTTGGTTAGGTTAGGTTAGGTTAAGTTAGGTTAGGTTAGGTTATAACTTAGTTTATTATGTGTGCTCTCACATTTGCTCTCATATTTGCTCTCACTTTGAAGTTAGGTTAGATTTGGTTAGGTTAGGTTAGGTTAGGTTAGGTGAGGTTAGGTTAGGTTAGGTGAGGTTAAATGAAGTTGGGTTAGGTTGAATGGCAGAGGTATGAATTAAAACCCACCTTTTCTCACTTTTGCCTTACAAGACTGAGTTTACCCCGTTCCACTCGTGAGACCAGAAATTAAATTTCTTGGCAGAGCCAGGAATCGAACCCGGGCCTTCGCAGTAACAGCTAAGAATGCTAGCCATTACACCAAGTAGTGGACAATATAAAGCTAGTCAGGATTGCACATGATCAATTGATAATTACCTAATAATAATAATAATAATAATAATAATAATAATAATAATAATAATAATAATAATAATAATAATAATAATAATAATAATAATAATAATAATAAATATTCCATACAGCAAGTAAACGGCCGACCTCTCCCTGTGACGTCATTCACGGTCTGAGGCAGTGGCGGCCATTTTGCCCATTAGCCACTGCGCCATTTCTGAATGACCCCTCCATAAGAAAAACATAGGGCTGGTTGCGCGCGGCGGCCATCTTGCCCATTAGCCCCTGCGCCAGAACCGCTCTTATATTCCTACTCTCAGGGCACAAGGAATAAAAGAATATCACTGTATCATTTACTCCTAGCCTTTCAACGACTGTGCAATGTGAATGGGTCGATTGTCAACTACCGACTTCCGACTTCAGCTACCGACTGCCAACTACCAACTACCGACTGCCGACTACTCATTGTGGATGGAGCTTATGACATTGCAGCAATGATTTTATTTATTTATTTATTTATTTATTTATTTATTTATTGTAAAAGCAAAGTTAATTAAGAAAGAAAGGAAAACTTAGCTTTGGATTTTCGTGACCTTGTTGACGTCACGCCACTGGTTGCTGCACACGTGACGTAGGCCTACAGCCCACCAGGTGCGCTATTTCGTGCTGAAATATTGCTAGTGAAATGAGAATTACGCCGGAACTATTTAATGAGCAGCTGTTGAGTAACACACAGTTATTTGGCAGCGCATGCTACAACCTCCACATTTAAAGGGCAATGGAATATCTACAGGGCACATCGCTAATCTACTTTCGTTATTGAGGACTATTAATCTATACCCAGCGTGCCGTCCAAGGCCGGGACAGGCGGGATTGTGCATACGGCCCTCAAATTGAAGGCCCCCCCCGGGCATTTGCGAACGTGCCGTGTCTCTCCATCAGTGGCCATGTCGGTAGATATGAGGGGTTCTTACACAAGCGTACCTTCGTCTAAGTCTAAGTGGTCTAGCTTTGATGCCCATTGTAAAAAAAAATACACCTACGGACTCTGTGAGGGATCATTCTTCTACTATCCAGAAATACAGTGTTTGTGAGATGGACATACTTTGTCAGCAGTTACACCTGGGGATGGTGACAGGCCGATCACCCAGGCGATCGCTAACTTGGGTCTAATGAAGGAAAGAACTGGAAAGGGGGTGCGCGTGGGAAAGAAATCGACCGTGGACCTCTTATGCAATATTTATTTAGCGTTTGGCTTTAAGTGCCGGGAGTGTTCGAGGACATGTTCGGCTCACCAGAGCCTGTAGCTGCTTCAATTCGAACACCCATGGGGTGATCTACAAGTTCCGTTCAATTTCAAGTAGTTACAACTTTCGCTGCCTGATGTCACTGACACTTGAGCGTTGGGACTTTGATAGAGCGTTTCAACGAAATCTAACCTACAATTTAGCTTCACACAAGTTTAATTAGTAGAAAGTTCTTTTACATGCAATAAATCTACGATGTGGGACCGCCGGCTTTAATTTCCCTCCGAAGGAAGGCATACTGAAGGATTTTAAGGCTCTTAAAAATCCGACAACTTCGGCCGGGTTCGAACCCGCGATCTTGGGCATAGAACCTCAGCATGCTACCGACTACGTCACCTGTAGATAGGAACCGTCCCGGCATTTGCGTGGGGGTGAAAATGGAAAACCACGGAAAACCATTTTCAGGACGGTCGAACCCACGGCCGATATCAGCGAGGCACGAGGTAGAGCGTTAGGGCTCTCGGCCACCGCGGACGGTTCATTGTAAATGGAAGCTCGAAAACAGAATTTAAGGTAAGTAAGAAAACTCGATTTTTCGTTTTTGAAATAAAATATACTTTTGGTGTTCTCAAAGCTATTTCTTATTTGTTTTTTGTCTCTTCTGTAAAATTCCATTTTTATAACTTACGACATTCCCAATGTCAGCGCCTTAAATGAGGACTTTGCATCGGTAAGAACAGGGAAGAAGTATTGTAAATGCTAACAATCAGGCAAAAAATATAATGATGTAGATACCAAAATGTTGTCTCACTATTATTTGAAGAATTCATTTGAAAATCTACTCGAATTTCATAAGTAATTTCGGAATGTTATCAGTTTACTACATTATAACTGTTGTTGGTGTTGATTCATTTAAGGGGCTTACTCGCTTCAGCACACAAATGTTGAACCCCCTGCCGCTGCTGCGCTAACGCCATTAGATTATTCTGGACAAGGAAATCACTGAGTGTAATGAATTCAAGTTCACATTAGCTGTCTTTAATCTGTTAAATTAAGTTAGAACTTAGCCAAAACTGTTACCAAGAGTTCGCTCGTACCACATTATGTCTAGATCTGTTCCCCGCAAAGCTGGCGCCTCTGAAGGCAAGGAATGCTTGCGAGGAATTTGAATTTGTGGGAGACTGTCCAGACGTACCCGCCAGTGAAGGTGGCAGAGGGCATTGGAATGCTGGTGTCACGTTACGACAAATGCCTCAATCGTTTATGCGATTATGTTGAAAAATAAGTAGTAAACAAATAAACTTTTAGTAAAAATAATTTTATTATGTCAACCTGTCGTTTTTATAGCTCATCGGAGGTTAAACGAGTAGTTCTGTGAATAACTTAATAGCCTATTTTCATATATATACCACTGGTCTTTTCCTTTGAAACTCCCATGCCTATTAAAACGATTCCCCATGTGAAAGGCCTATACTAAATAGCTTTGGCTCACAACGTATGTTTTAACCAACACCATTACAATGAGAAGTTATGTGCTAGAATATAAAGCTTAAATATCGGTGATTAGGACTCCTCCCGCGAGGTGACATTTTTCTGTGATGAACCAATGGTATTAATTTTTAAGTTAATTATACGCCAAATCAATACTAATAATAATACACTTAAATGTCTACAATTTATAGATCATTTAAGTGTGTTATTATTAGTATTGATTTGGCATATAATTAACTTTGTTTTCTTAGTTATTCTGTCAATACGGATCAAAAACAATTTGCTATTATGGCAAATATTTTTTCTTATTATTAATTTTTAGGAAAAACAAATGCATGTCTCATATGAATAACGAAAAATAAACTACAGAATTAAGTGCCGTTTTATAATGATTCGAACCTACGATCTCCGGACTTGCTGCAGCTGCCTGCGTGGTCGTAATGTACGATTCAACAAGCACGGCTATGCCGCGAGGCTCGATGACAAGAAATAGGATATGCCTCGGCGCCGTGTTTAGCCGATTTCTTAATAATTTGACGACTTGAGAGTACATTTGATATTTCTCTCATCGTTGTCCTTCACTCAGTACCACGGTGGGTGAGTGGTTATAGTGTCGGACTACCAACCCCAAGATTGCTGGTTCGCCCCTGGCCCTGGTAAGTGATTTTTGAAGGCGACAAAAATCACGATACTCATGTCATACGTCGTTGGCATGTTAAAGAACCCATTTGAATTCAGTAGGCCGTGTTCAATGGCAAAATTAATCTCGGGATTTTCCGCCAACACAACGTTCCTCCATTCTCTACTTGAAAGCGCTGTAGTGTCAAGGAGTTTAGATATCTAACCTCCTTGACTTTCATAGCGTTCAAAGGAACGACGAAATTCGACATGCAAGCTACCCTCTGGGTGTCAATTAACAAAGCTTGCACCAGGCACCCGAGGCCATACGATATTATTATTACTCAGTACCGTGTTCTATCTGCTATTTTCTTGTTGTGCGTTTGGACTTGTCCCTGCAACTTCAATGCAAAAATAGCTAACGTTTTGTGTCAACAACGATATAAAGAAACTGGTTTACAGACCTATCCTCAAGCAAATTGCGAGTCTGTAATATAACCTTCTTAGAGAGTTTGTTAAATGTTAACAAGTATTCATCATCTAGATCTGAAAAATATGACCATGATAATGTTCCTCAATGAAGCGGAGGCACATTTTATTTTTTGTTCTATAGAATATTTCTCTTCCTAGTGTTGTTTTTACGCTTATATCACATTACTGTCCACCCCTCCTCCTCTCCCTCAGTGTGCCAGAATTTCTGCTCCGTTTAGCATTTCCATGTTATTCTCTTTTGTTACAACAAGTGGCCTCGTTCTATTTGCTTCAAATACTAGTCTGATGTATTCTTCAGTCGTCGAGATTGCCTACTCCTTGCCGCGCCTTCTTTCTCACAAGGAGACGGCACGAGATACTCTAGATGTATCACACAGGAGAAGAAACACTTTGAAAGTAATGAGACACGTGGGCCCAATTTGGCTCAAAGAGCAGTACTTCCGCTGAAGGTACAGCACGTCTCACAGCTACTAGGGAAGGGTCGCGTATCAAACAGATTTACACAAAGTGTTATTTTATTTATTAATGTCTAGTACTATTGACTCCACTAGATTGTGGTTGAATTATATTATCTTCACATCTGTCGTCCCTTGCTTTCTTAGTTATATGAATGATAACACTCTTCTTGAAATTAAAAGGCCATCTCTACTGTCTCACAAATCCTCACATGCTAAGTGAAATATCCTGATCAGACCTTCAGCGCCTTTGCAACGTAGCAACTCAGTCAGTTAGGTATTATCGAAGTTCCTACTTAGATCTTCCATCGCCCTATCAAATTCTGATCTCAATATTAAATCTTTCTCATCCCCATCACTTTCTACTTCCCGTTCCACTATAGGCTATCTGATCTGATGGTTGGAACGGGTACAATCAGCCTCATGAGGCAAAACTGAGAACAGGCCAGTTCGATTCCTACCCCAGTTTTCGTGGTTTCACACTTCTACTCCAGGTAAATGTTGGGTTGGTACCTTACTTAAGGCCATGGCTGCTTCCTCCCAAATCCTACCTTAATTACAAATACACACATTAGTTCTGACATCGCAGTGACACAGGTTATCAGAGTGTCCGACGTGCAGTAAAACATTGAAGAATGGTGTTGAGTGTGGACTATGTGAGAAATGGTTTCACTTCGGCTGTATTAAGGTCAAGAAGGATTGTGATGTCGGAAATTGGTTTTGTAAAGTATGTGATACGCCGGACTGTTTGAGGGTGCAAATCAAAGCAAGGGATCAAATAATACAGGAACTTAGAGCAAAGCTTCGTGAATTAGAAGAAACGGTGAAGGATGTGACTGAACGGCTTTCTACTGGGATCAGTGTGGAAGAGGGCGTGCAGAAGCAAACTGAGGATGACGTTATCATAATGGGTGATTCTATGATACGATGGAGTGCGAATATCTCGAGGAAATCAGGTGCGAAAGTGCGGTGTTATCCGGGGATTAAAATTGACCAGCTTGCCCAACAAGTGGAAGAATCAAATGTAGAGGACTGTGATAAAGTTAAAGTGTTGTTGCTACATGTTGGGACGAACGATTTGAAGAAGAGGGCTACAGCTGATTACATCATGGGGGAGCTCTACGAACTAGGCAGAAAAACTAAAACCAAGTTTAGAAATGCAAAAATTATCATGAGTGGCATTGTTCGGCGGGGAGATGTTCCGTTAAGGCGAGTTAAGACTGTAAATGACCGCATGGACTGGGTATGTGCACAACTGGGATTAGTGTATGTAGAAGCTGACTACTGGATTGGTGGCCGTCACTTCGCCCGAGACGGGCTGCATCTAAATCGACGGGGCGCTTTCAACCTAGGGAGCCTACATGACAGGGTCATCGGTTCGTGCCGGCTTTTGTGAGGAGGAGCAGGTCCAGAGGTTGCCAGCCGATGGGAACAGAAGGAGCTATTTCGAGATATTTGCTGTGGAGGTAAGACTCTAAGATTACTGCAGGTTAATTGCCAAAGTTTAGGAAATAAATTAATTGAATTTTGGGATCTTGTAGAGACGTATTCTCCGGACATTGTCATTGCAATTGAATCTTGGTTATATGAGGACATAAATAGTAGCGAAATAATTCAAGGGACCTACGAAATGTACAGAAGGGTTCGGGGGAAGCGAGGTGGTGGGCTACTTATTTGTGTGCGCAAAAATATAGCTAGTTTCTTCAATCTAGAAGAAAGGGAAATTCAAATAATTTGTCGATGATAATGTCCGGTGACGGTAAATTAATTACTGAGAAACAGGCCATTGCTAATGAATTAAATGTCTTTTACGGTAGTGTGTTCAATAAATCCAATGGCTGTGTGTTGGACCTTAACGACGAATCAGGGGCTCCCCTGTTCGAAATAAACCAGTCAGCAATTGTAAAGCTAATACAAAAACTACGTTTCAATGTATCAAAGGGTCCTGATAATATTGTTTGTGAAGTACTTAAACTAGGAGGTAGGGCCGTGGCACGATACTTGGAGGTGATGTTTAATGTATCCATAAACAATGCGCAAATCCCAGATGACTGGAAAAGAGCTACGGTAGTCCCAATATTTAAGGGAGGGAGCAGACTTGAATTGGGCAACTACAGGCCGGTTAGCCTTACGTCCATCCTTTGTAAACAGATGGCGCATCTCATTTGAGACTACTTGAGGGAACAGTGGGAAACATTATCATGGTTTAATGATAGGCAACATGGATTTCGGAAAGGTTACTCATGCGAGAGTCAGATGCTATCACATTTTCAAGACATTAGCGAATCGTTAGACCATGGAGTTTCAGTCGACGCCGTGGTTATAGATTTTGCGAAGGCATTTGATGTCGTGCCGCATGACATGCTACTCCATAAATTAGCTTCGACGAAGATTGATAGGAGAGTAATTTTATGGATCCAAGAATTTTTGACGGGTCGTTCCCAGAAAGTGGAAGTCGAAGGCATATTCTCGGATGAAATTACCGTAACGTCGGGTATCCCTCAGGGCAGCGTAATCGGAACTCTGTTATTTTTGGCGTTCATAAATGACTTACCAAATGGGATTCGCAGTGACTGTCGATTGTTTGCGGATGATTGTGTAATATATCGAAAGATACATGACTCACAAGACAATGCAATGCTTCAAGAGGACCTGAACCTGGTCTATAAGTGGGCGATTGTAAATAAAATGAAAATAAACACAAGAAAATGTAGTCTCTTAAAAATAGGGAAAGTGTGAAGGCAGGATTTTCAATATAACATTGGCTCGGAAATACTTGTAGAAGAAGATTCTTGCAAATATTTGGGCGTTCACGTAAGGAATGATATGAAATGGAGTAGTCATGTAGGATGTGTAGTTTCAAAAGCTTACAAATCCCTGCACTTTGTAATGAGGGTATTAAAAGGAAGTAGTACCTCTGCTAAATAATTAGGCTATTTGTCACTTGTAAGACCTATTCTGGAATATGCCTCGGTGGTTTGGGATCCATATCAAGTAGGGCTCATCAATGAGTTGGAAATGGTACAAAGAAAGGCCGCTAGATTTGTGCTCAGTGACTTTAATCCCAGGAGCAGTGGGAGCCGTATGTTAAAGAAACTTGGGTGGGAATCACTGAGGCTAGGAGGATGAAATATAGACTCTGCGCTATGTACAACACGTATACAAATCAACCAGCATGGGGTGAGCTTAGCAAACGATTGGGAAAGCCCACTTACATGGGTAGGAGCGATCATCCTTTCAAAGTTAAGGGCCAACCACAGCGAACAAATTATGGTAAATATTATTTTGTAAACCGTGCCATTGATAACTGGAACTCTCTACCTGCCGCAGTCTTAGAGCCTTTCCCCAAACATATAGGTGTGTTTAAGAAAAGACTGACTATTTGAGTAAATACTCCAGTTTAATTGTTGTATAATTGTTATTGAATTGTTATGTATAATTATTTATTTGTTATGTATATCCAATTTGCCACCGGGGGACACAACCCCCCCCCCCATTGCAAATAAATGAATGAATGAATGAATGAATGAATGAAATTCTTCACACACCCAAGTACACGGAGCTGCATGATCTTGATGTCACCAAGCCCCTAAAATAACCAACAACAATAATGTTCCACTATATGCTCCTCAATCTCTTTACCCCTATACAAGCTTTCTGGGCATGCGTTCCACATATCATCTTTGCTTCTCTCTCTATTAGAGGTTTTCCATCTGAGCCCTTAATATTAAAGCACTTAGCACTTTCCCTGAAAGAACTCGTAATCATTTGATAAGCTGCATCTACTTTTCCTAATTTCAAACCAAATTATATACTTGCACATGTCCCTTTCAACCATTTTTCTTTCGCTTGTTTGCATCTTCTGTGTACCGACAACAGTGGCTACGCTCGCTAAAAGCGCAGCGTTAGGTCATGGGGCCAAGCTCTCTGCTGACTCGGTAGGCACGTGTGTTCGAGCCCCACCGTTGGCCGTCCTTGAAATGGTTTTCCGTGGTTTCCCATTTTCAACACCAGGCAAATGCAGGGACGGTACCTTCTGATAGGCCACGGCTGCTTCCTTCCACATCCTTGCCCAGTTGCATTCATCCTCATCCGTTCCATCTCTCATCCCGACGCGTAGGTCGCCCACGGGCGTCGACAAGAAAGACCTGCACTCGGCCTCTCAGGAGGCCACACGACAACAACAAAAAATCTTTTGTGTACCATATTTTTCAGACGTCTCTATTTTTCTTATGTCGTTATAGGATATTATCGGCAATTTTTTTCCAGTCAAATGGTCTTTCAGCGTGGTGATCAGATGGATTGTATTCCACATGTTTAAATACCATCAAAACGTCCAATACGTTCAAGCAATGCTTGAGTTGTAGCATGTGTCCGACAAGCTGACCGAACATCTGGATAGAAAAAGATTTACAAACGGCGTTCAAAAAGAGGTTCTCCGATGGTTCCGGGACCAAGGTACGGATTACTATCGCCAGGGAACTGGTAGAACGTTCAGACCATTGTTTACAGAGACCGGGTGGCATGTGAAAATAGTGTGGCGTATCTACGTCACTAGCTGGCCAAAATCAAGTGTAACTCACATTCTGAATATCCCTCGTAGCCTTTGAAGCTGGTGATTATTAACTGTACAGTTTATATCCTAGTATTACACGTGTCGAATCTTCACAACACGGGCTGGTTCATATACAGCAGTCTGTTTGCTGCACTCCACTGAACCAAATATGCTAATTCCATGTGTTACATGGCCAATGTTGTCAGCGTAGTGTAGTCGCTACATCTAGAGACTTACCAACCGTGTGCAAGATGAATGTTGGTGTCCAATTATGAGCCTAGTGGCTTTAATAAGGGCGGCTTCGGTGGCGTAGTTGGTAGCATGCTGAGCTTCTATGCCTAAGATCGCGGGTTTAAAACCAGTCGAAGTCGTCGGATTTTTAAGAGCGTTAACACTCCATCAGTATGCCTTCCTTCAGAGGGGAAGAAAAACAGTGAGCCCATGTCACAGATTTATGGCATGTAAAAGAACCTTCCACTAACTACAGTTGTGCAAAGCTAAATTTGTAGATTAGATTTGATAAACGCTCAATAAGTTCCAACGTTTGTCGTAGGTGCTGGTTGTGGTGGAATATAGTAACCAAGGTCACAGCTAGGTGTCGTTGACGGTAGCATTTGATTATCAAAAGTAGGAACTACTTGAAATTGATCGTCTGCAGTCCTTACGTGAATTACAGATAACACGCACTAATACATCCATCAAAATTAACACCGGTTATCAGACAGATTCTACACGCACGCAAAGTACACGGGGCTAAATGACCACGTTGTCGCAGCCCCTAAACTGAGGAACCAACCAACCGACTTTTAATAAAATACTTTATACACTAGTGTATGTTTTTTACGAAAGAAAACTTACGACATTATACCATTTAACCTATCAGAAACGGCCCCCTTTCTTATATTACCACTACAAGCTATGTCCGTATGTTTGTGCAACTGTCATTTAACAAAATAATATATTGATTAAGCATGCAGTATTGTATAACTGCAGAAGCTACACACGCCAAGGTGCAAAATCATGAGACCAGACTGCAATGAACTCCAAATTAGAGTTTCGAACCCCACAGTCAACGATTCTTGAAATAGTCCCCGCTGGCTTTCCATTTCCAACACCAAGCCGGGACGCTAGGTCACAAGCCACAAGTACATATAATAATCTCGTACCCACCGCATACTCCACAGTTTCTATTTAGCATATTTGTTTTTGCTTCTTTTTTTTCTAACCCAATCGTTCGATAATTGCCTTCCTCATTTGTTTTAGAATCCGTTATAGAATGCTTTTCAGTCGGTCACCACGATTGTGCTCAAATATGGAGACACCTCCTTCTTTAGAAGGACCCTAACCTCCAACTTTGTAGGTTCCATTGGTGATTGTGTATCACCAACTGACGACTGGGGAGTAACAATATATAACACCCTAATCTGAAAGAAATACTACATGCATTAATTTATCATTTAATTATCACACAAACAAGGAGAAAGTGGGAGAGGGGATTATTATTAGGATGTCTCATAAGTAATGTAGTTTTTCAAGTTTGGTGTTTTGTAAGATAGAATTGGTTTACTTTGGTTCGCCAACGCTATTTACAGAATTCGTGAGAATGTATCAGTCGTCAGTTGGTGACACACAATCATAAATGGACTTACAAAGTTGGAGTTTGGGGCCCTTCTAAAGAAACAACATTACAAAGCTGCTACCGCGGCTCGAAGAATATGTGAAGTGGAAGGAGGTGTCGTTAGTGAGCGTGAGGCACAGCGATGGTTCCAACGTTTTATCTCGTACCCAGCGCGTTCTGGAAGACCTAAACTATGGGATATTGAGAATACACGCAGAGGTTTGGAAGAAAATCCGCAAAGAAGTACTCGTATGCTGTCAGAAGAACTGGATTCATCAAAAGATACCATACATCGCCGGATTAAGGAACTTGGAAAATCAAACAGAAGCTGTAGATCTGTACCTCATGAATTGACCCATGAACAGGCTCAACGTAGAGTGGATATCTGTCGTCAGCTTATCAGTAACCCCAAGGATGATAGATTTATCAGGAGTAATGTCATATGTGATGAAAAATGGGTCTAATACCCCGACGCAGACGCCTTGAAACAGTGACTCAGGACCCGTCAACCTGCCAAAGTCATCGTCAAAAAGGATCGGTTCGGTCCCAAAGTGATGTTGTGTGTCTGGTGGAATTTTGAAGGAGTGATTCACTAGGAGTTTGTTCCAAGCGGGAGTGCAGTCAATGCGGATTCTTATTCTCAACAACTGGAACGAGTGCATGCAATTTTGAGACGGAGGTATCCGGCATTAGTTAACCGAAATAGAGTTCTCTTGCAGCAGGACAATGCACGAACAACCATGGCAAAAATTCAGGAATTGGGAGAAGTCAAACTGCTACCACAGTCAGCATACAGCCCTGATCTCGCGCCTTCAGATTACCATCTTTTTCGATAAATGGACCATTTCTTGCGTGGAAAAAATTTCGAAAACATTGAAGCTGTGGAAGTGGGTCTCGCCGAGTTCTTCGCATCAAAACCTAGAGACTGGTTCCGTCGCGGGATAAGAAACCTCGCTGAAAGGTGGCCCAAGACCATACACTCTGATGGTCTCTACTTTGAAGACAAGTTTAATTCCTTGTCATAAAAATTTCCTAATAAAAATTTTCTTTAAAACACGACATTACTTAAGACTGAGACATCCCCTGTAATTGAATTACATTTTTCGATCGTCAAACGATCATCAGATCCTGTTCAAATAAGCTTAGATAAAGTATGGTGGTTACCTATTATACTTAAGTACAAATATATTTATAACCTTTCAATTACAAAAGCTTATTATACGTAACTTGTGTAACTTATCAGTCTTATTGCTCAGTTGGTCTAAAGTACTTCTATATTGTTGCGTTATTATTAATAGTGATCGGCCGCGGTGGCCGAGAGCCTCGCTGGTATCGGGAGAGCGAGGGTTCGAATCCCACCTAGGCCGTTTTCCATAGTTTCCCATCTTTATCCCCAGGTAAATGCTGGGACGGTTGCTTTCAACTGGCCTACGGCCGACTTCCTTCCAAAATCCCTTCCCTGACCCTTTCTTTTGTTAGACCCAAGTCAGCAGTCACCTGGGCCTGACACCATCCCCAGTTGTATCTCTGCTGACAAAGCGAGCTCAGCTCCCAGACACCGTGCTCGACACGGTAGAGGAATGATCCCTCGCACAGTCCGTGGATGAAGCCGAGCTTGGAGGGATAAGCAATAATATATATATATATATATATATATATAGTTTAGTATGTTGACCTGTGATATATGGATTTATTCTTTCTTTCTTTCTTTCTTTCTTTCTTTCTTTCTTTGTCATGTCCGACTAAGGAGCGCGATTGAACTTTTTTAGCTGATGGCATTGCTTTTCTCTTCTCCCAAAATCTCTTCATCCTCGCGCTGTGGCTTCTCTTGCGATCTTCTGGCCAGGTTTTGTTGGTGATAGTGCTTGGATGATCCGCAAAGCGGTGATTATCGACTAATTCTCTGAACTTAGCTCTGTCTAGTGCAATGTCATCTGTGATGCCTATTTCCTGAAGATCTTTTCCAACTTCAATCAGCCAGGTGTTTTTAACTTTCATTGACAGGGCAAGGCTAAGAATCCATTTGTACAGTCTCTGATTGCCCATCCTGAGGATATGCCCGTAGAATTTCAATCGTCTATTCCTAAATGTGTCTGGGATTTTCTTTTCATCCAGATTCCTCTGTCTGGTCCAAAAGATTTTCTTAGAATTTTTCTTTCTTGCTTTTCCACACCTTTAATTAATGATCTGCCCCCAATGATCAGCGTTTCAGAATCATACAGTGCTTCAGGCTTGATTACTGAGTTGTAATGCCATAATGTTGCATTTCTGGATATTAATTTTTTATTATATCTGTTCCGAGTGTGTCTGTAAGCTTTTTTCAGTTTAGAGATCCTTTATTTTTGCTTCACGATTCAGTCCGGAAGGTTGGATGACTTATCCCAGGTATTTGAATTTATACACATTAGATATTATGCCGAATTTGGTTGTCATTGGTAGTCCACGTAGGTGCCGAAGATATCCCTCCATGTAGTGTGTTTTCTAGTACGAGATTATTGTTAATAATTGATGTTAATAATTATTGTTAATGTTGTTACTTTCGCTACTAAAATAGTGCAGACAGATTAATAGCTTGAGTGTAAAGGACCCGATGATGATCGCTTGACGATCGAAACTAGTCATCCAAGTGTATTATGTAATCTCATGTATTTTTTTCAGGAGTAGGGAATAACACCCATTGTAATTTGGACACAATCGTGTTGACCAACTGACAAGATATGTTTATATAGAACTTCACATTGGCTGTTCATTTTGGCCTGACCCAACTACCAAACACACAAATATGTTACTAAACTGTATAGCCTACTCTTAGTAATTTACTACGAATTTACTTCTGAAACAAACTAGCCATGTGGATTTATTGGGGGAATTCATGAATTGTGTAGCGCGCAATGGAGGATTGAACGGACCATTTCGATGCGTTATTCGAGCGATATTGAAGCCAGTTAGAATCAATGAGCTGTTCGGTTATTAAAAATGATATTTATGGATCTCTTCCCTACAGTGAGCCTCGTAATTTGGAAGCATTAAGTATTACCCCACGAAATTAAAATTAAGTATAACATGGTAACCCCTAGGAACTCTCAACTTGTGGGTCATGGCATGGTGACCACGGGACCTCGAGCTGCGTTCGACATGGCCTCCTCTTACGTATGTCAGATTCTCCTGAGAGTTTTCTGTCACGAATAACTCATACTCTGACCCCCAACGAAATTACCTAGGAGGTCTAGAGAATCTATCAGGTTCTCTGCCGTATTGATCCTTGATGTTTCCATCGATACATTCTCCTAATTTCTACTTATCATACGTTGATCTTTGATGTTTCTATCGATACATTCTTCGAATTTCTACTTATCACGTGTTGATCTATGATGTTTTCATCGATATATTCTTATTATCACGTGTTGATCTTTGATGTTTCCATCGATACATTCTCCTAATTTCTACTTAATACGTGTTGATCTTTGATGTTTCTATCCATACATTCTTCTAATTTCTACTTATCACGTGTTGATCTATGATGTTTTCATCGATATATTCTTATTATCACGTGTTGACCTCTGATGTTTCCAACGATACATTCTTCTAATTACTACTTAATATGTATTGATCTTTGACGATTCTATCGATACATTCTTCTAATTTCTACTTATCATGTGTTGATCACTGATGTTTACATCGATTCATTCTCCTAATTTCTACTTATATTTTGTACATCTTTGATGTTTCCATCGATACGTTCTCCTAATTGCTGCTATCATAAGTTGATCTATGATGATTCTATCGATACATTCTCTTAATTTCTACTTATCATGTGTTGATCTCTGATGTTTACATCGATACATTCTCCTAATTTCTGCTAATCATATGTTGATCTATGATGATTCTATCGATACATTCTCTTAATTTCTACTTATCATGTGTTGATCTCTGATGTTTCAATCGATACATTCTCCTAATTTCTACTTCTGTGTTATGCCTCTATTCAAACAATAACCTACATTATTTCTATACTATTTTGAGTATAACCTTGATTATGAATTGCTTCTGTTATGTGTAGTTTTGAAGCCGTTTTTTTCAGTGTTGCCTGTACAAACTATAAAATTATACCTTTAAGTCAGTCAACACACACTGCCCAATTAGATTAGGTGGGGTAAGTACATGCATTAATATTTTGTACTGATAAAGTGAATACTATTAATACAAGTAGTTAGCCCGCCTAATCTAATTGGGCAAAAGCGTGTTGGCCGGCTGAAAAGTATAAATTAGTAGTTTCCTCCAGTTTATTTTTCGGAGTGAAACATGCAGGACAATCTCTATAAATAAAGTAAGCTGTCTGGACATTTGGAACTATCGGCTAACACTTTGTATTTATTCCAGATGAGGTGTACGGCATAATACCCTCAGTTTAAATGTTGTCTGTTTATTTGTTTGTTATGGGGTTGGCGTCACAACTACTGGAGCGAATGGAATGAAAATCAGTTGGCTGAGTTGTTGTTGATTCTTTAGGGGCTTTGCGACATCGTGATCATGTAGTCCCGTGTACTTGGGCATGTGTAGAATTTGGCTGATGCCTATGTCACTGTGATGTTGTTACTATTGTGTGTATTTGTAATTGGGGTAGAATTTTGATAGCAAGCGGCCGTGGCATTCAGTTAGGAACCATTCCAGCATTTGCCAGGACTAGAAGAGGGGGAAACCACAGAAAACCACTTCCAGGATGGCTGAGGTAGGAAGCGAGCCCACCTCAGTTTTACCTCACGAGGCTGAGTATACCCCGTTTCAGCCCTCAGACAAGAATTACATTTCTTGGTGGAGCCGGGAATCGAACCCGGGCCTCCTTGGTGACAGCCAGGAATGCTAGTCACTACACCACGAGGTAGACAAAACGATAAAGGAATATCCCATTGTGTTTTGTTAAGTATTAAATTCAGTCAATAAAGTATAGAACTAAATGTTACGGCTGTTAAGACTGCGGCCTGTCAGAAATGAGCCATAAGCACATTGATGTAGTGAAGCTTCTGTCACGACGCACTATATGAACACTGGTAATGACTTACATGGTGTCGTTCACTCCCGCGGTCTCATGGTGGGTGGTTCCTAGTTCACGTCCGGGTCCTGGAGCTCGTAGTGCGTGTTCATTGATCTCCCGACGGGTACTGGATGTTGGTCTGGACCAAGCTGCCACTGGCCGGGTTCGCTCAGCGTCGAGACGCCATGCGCCGGCGTCGTTCCCACACACACACACCTGCATCTTAATGCATGGTAATCGAGATATCAATGGCTGTAGCAGTTCCTCGTCCTGGAACTGGTACAAGGGAAACGAGTTCCCCGGGGTCGTGGTCCTGGATTCCAACCGTCCTGTATTTGATTCCCGACTTTGCCAAGAAATTAAATTCTGGTCTGGTGGTTGGAACGGTGTACACTCAGCCTTGTGAAGCAAGACTGAGAAGATGTGCATTCGATATCCTCTTCTCCAGACAAACACTGGGATGTATTTAGATAGTAGGCTTTCACGGCCGGTGTCAAGTTTATCATCTTGGCTTACAGGATTGAGCCGCGTCGCATATCGGTTATTATTTCCCGACGTTTCGGCTGACATTGCAGCAGCCTTAATCATGGGTAGGTACGAGTTGGTGTCCGTACTCAAACGTCGGGAAATAATAACCGATATGCGACGCGGCTCAATCCTGTAAGCCAAGATGATAAACACTGGGATGTTTCCCAATCCTACCCTCAGTAATAATAATAATAATAATAATAATAATAATAATAATAAAAATAATATCGTATGGCCTCGGGTGCAAGCTTTGTAATTTGACACCCAAAGGGTAGCTTGCATGTCGAATTTCGTTGTTCTTTGAAGCACTATGAAAGTCAAGGAGGTTAGATATCAAAGCTCCTTGAACACTATAGCGCTTTCTAGTAGAGAAATGAGGAACTTTGTGTTGGCGGAAACTCCCGAAATTAATTTTGACATTATGAACACGGCCTACTGAATTCAAATGCGTTCTTTGACAAGCCAACATCGTATGATATGGTGTCGTAATTTTGCCGCCTTTCAAAAAAAAAAAAAAAAAAAACACTTACCACGGCCAGGAGCGAACCTGCAAGCTTGGGGTTAGTAGACCGACACGTTAACCACTCACCCACCTTGGCATGCCTCAGTGATAAATACACACACTGGTAACAGACAACCCCCAGGGGGCTCACAACTTGTGTGACGTGGGTTGGCGATCACGGGATCCCAGCTGAGTCCGGCGTTGCTTTCACTTAGTTGTGTCGGGCTCCTCTCAGACATCTTTCCTGTCAACTGTCCTTGGTCAACTCCTGTTCTCTTCCGATCCCGACGGTATTAGAGTATCCGAGGCTTCGGGTGTCTCATTTTCCCTCATTGTTCGAGGGTTCAGACTTCTTCTTTTTCGCCCTGCTTTCTGCACGCGGCCCGTAAGAAAGCCACATCACTTGTGGTGCACCCTGCATAGTGCTGCACCCTCAAGGGCTCATGGCTGGTGAGCTTGGGAGTTGGTGACCCATGGGATTCATGAGCTGGGCTTGTTCTTCCCTTCTTCCATTGACTTTGGGGAGGCCCTTCTTCCCCCCCCCCCTTTTTTTCCTCCCTGCCTTTCTTGGCTCTCCTTCTTTTCAGTCCCTCAACCCTCATTCTTCGAGGGTGGTTCTGTGTTGTTTATTTCCCTTATTCTATTTTTGTCCTTTTCTTCTCCTAGTCAGTAAGTCAGTTTTTGCTCTAATTTTCGTTATTTACCACTGTCACCCATATCATTAGGGGCCGATAACCCAGATGTTAGGCCACTTAAAACAACAATAACAACAACAACAACAACAACATCATCGTCGTCAACATCATGTAACATACACCACAATACCACATGTGATCATACAAATTCTACCGACAGCGGTGGCTACGCTCTCTAAAGCGCAGCGTTAGGTCCTGGAGCAAGCTCTCTGCTAACTCGGTAGACGCGTGGGTTCGAACCGCACCATCGGCCGTCCTCAAAATGTTTTCCGGGGTTTCCCATTTTCAACACCAGGCAAATGCTGGGACGGTGCCATCTGACAGGCCAAGACCGCTTCCTTCCACATCCTTGCCCAGTTTCATTCATCTTCATCC
Organism: Meconema thalassinum; assembly: GCA_946902985.2. Classification (NCBI taxonomy): domain Eukaryota; kingdom Metazoa; phylum Arthropoda; class Insecta; order Orthoptera; family Tettigoniidae; genus Meconema; species Meconema thalassinum. The sequence goes on from OX336388.2 coordinate 1,853,254,728, forward strand.
AGTCTATCTCTCATCCCGGCACGCAGGTCGCCCACGGGCGTTGACTAGAAAGAACTGCACTCGGTTTCTCAGGAGACCACACGATAAAAAAAAAACTAATTCTACGCGCATACACCCAAGTGCACGGAGAGGCTGATGGGCACCATGTCCAAGCCCCTGTTTACGATAGTCGTTGATTTCCCTTCGCCCACAAGAGGTCGTGTTTGTCTTATCTTCCACTGAGATTCAAACTTACAGATTTTGTGTTAAGGCTAAATGTCCCGGCACTTTGGTAAGAATATATTTCAACAGATGGCAGCACAAGCGAAGCTGAATTTACTTATTTACTTATTTATGGAAGGGAAGCCTCCGTGGCTTAGGCGGCAGCACGCCGGCCTCTCACCGCTGGGTCTGAGGTTCAAATCCCGGTCACTCCATGTGATATCTGTGCTGGACAAAACGGAGGCAGACAGGTTTTTCTCCGGGTACTCCGGTTTTCCCTGTCAAAATTTCATTCCAGCAACACTCTCCACTATCATTTAATTTCATCTGTCATTCATTTAATCATTGCCCTAGGGGAGTGCGACAGGCTTCGGCAGCCGGCACAGTTCATATCCTCGCCGCTAGATGGGGGCTTCATTCATTCCATTCCTGACCCGGTCGGAGACTGGAAGCAGGCTGTGGATTTTCATTTCACTTATTTATGGAAGGGGAGCTCCGATCTGTGATCTGAAAACTGCTATGTACTCTGTCTAGTAGCAGAATTGATATTAATTCATTGTTTACTTTCTAATTTCAAAAACAGAAAAGTTGCTGTTTGTTTTTCAAATATCTGATTAAAATTCGAAAAAAAATTGGGTAATACGAAAGTTGAGTTTTGCTCACTGATTCCAAAACCGTATCGAAAACCTAAATCGGTTGAACAGAACCGTCGGGATCACTTTGGGAAGTTTGTGAATAAAAGTGTTACTCTATTTGCAATAAAAGGCGCGGCAGTAGAACAAGGTCATGTAGAGCGTGCTGGGTGAGGGTTGGGGGGAGGGGAGGGGAGGTCGAGTGATTTGAGAGAGCGATGACCTTACCTGGCGGTATCGAATTCCCGAGCATCTAGTGCAATGTTGCGATTGACTGTGCTGGTTAGTTCTGAATTATTGACAAGGTCTGGATATTTATGAGTGATCCTTTGATATTTTACCAGTTCCTAGTTACGACGTCTTGTTTTTAGTTCATCGATCTCTTTAATTTCCTCTTTTAAATTTGTTACCTGCAACAGTTATTTTTAATGCCCGTTAGGTGTTCTATTTTCGGCACTTTATTTTTCGTACAGTATTTCTGGTAGAATAGATACATGTACATATAGGTAGACTACGACTGGTGGAGAGCATTACGGTCATCACGTGGAGTTATTTTTTCGTTTTTGTTGAAAAATGGAGCTACCACCAAAACCGATTCAAGAGTGTTCCACTAAATCCCAGGGGAGATTGCAACTAAGAACCAAGAAAAGGAAGCCAGGCCCTAAAAAAAAATTCCCCTATACATCAGTAAGTTTTTATTTTCCCTAGTTTATATTTGAAATTATATAATTATTTACGCTTGCATTAAGGAATCTGTAATGCACTGAGCCGTTATGATTTCACATATATTTTACCTGTAGCCTACAAGTTGGATGACTAAACGTCACCCCGAAGCATCATTAAAGTTCTATCTGAAATGATTCATTCTAGTAGGGAAAGGCTCTTATCAGAGCCCAATTTAACAATTATTTCTTTTAACATTGAAGGACTGTCGTCTTGTAAAGAAGATCTTTTACGTGAATTATGCCTAAAACATAATTGTGATGTTTTATGTATACAAGAAACTCATAGGGATGTTAATCAACGACGTCCTAAAATCCCTGGAATGAGATTGGCAGTCGAACGTCCTCATGGCCAATATGGAAGTGCCATCTTCACTAAACCAGATATCAGGATTCTTGCAACCTCCATCACAGCTGACAATGACATAGAAATTATTGCGTTAGAATTGAGTAACTCAATCATTTTTTCCATTTATAAACCCCCAAAGGTAAGCTTTTCATTCAGACAACCTGATAATCTGAATTTGGAGAAAGTGTCCATCTTCGTGGGTGATTTCAACAGCCACAGCATTATATGGGGTTATCCACATGATGATGAGAATGGAGAAGCTGTTATGCATTGGGCGGAATCACACCAACTGTCCCTCATTCATGATAACAAACTTCCTTCATCCTTCAACAGTAGAAGGTGGAAACGTGGATATAATCCAGACCTTATTTTTGTGAGTGATCAGATTGCCCATCAGTGTATTAAATCTGTTTGCCTTCCTATTCCTAACTCACAACATCGTCCAATAATGTGCCAGATAGTAGCAGCCGTCAGGCCACAGAGTGTTTATTTTAAGAGAAGATACAATTTCAAAAAGGCAAACTGGGAATGTTTTACTTCCTCTTTAGATACAAAGATGAGTACAATCAGTCCCATACCAGAGGCATATGATCAATTTATTGATGCCATTAGATCGTGTTCTAAAGAAGCCATTCCAAGAGGATGCAGAACTAATTACATACAAGGTCTTTCCCAGGAAACATCTGCCTTACTGACAAACTACTTCAATTTGTATGAAAGGGATCCTTTTAGTGCTGAAACTATTGCAATCGGACAACAACTTATCTCTGCTATTTCAGAGTCTAAACGAGAACAGTGGTTAAAATTGATGGAAGAAGTTAACATGGATAGGAGTAGCCATAAGGCCTGGAGGCTACTCAGGCGTCTCAGTAATGATCCTAATAAATCATCTTCTCTTTATAACGTATCTGCAAACCAAATTGCTCACCAACTCGTCCAAAATGGCAAGTCTATAAACTCCAGTTCTAGAACAAAAGTGGATACTAGGCCAAAATTCAGACCAGAGACCAGTATACTTTCTAATCCCTTTACCTTGGCAGAACTAAATGACGCTATAAATATCAGCAAAAATGGAAAGGCTCCTGGTGTAGATGAAATCTGTATTCAACAAATCAAGAACTTTGGACCTGTTACTAGAGAATGGGTACTCAATCTATTTAACAATTGCATTCGAACCTGCAGAATACCCAAAATCTGGAGGAAATCTAGAGTTATAGCATTCCTCAAACCAGGAAAAGATCCCCATGATCCTAAAAATTACAGACCAATACCCTTGCTCTGTCATTTATTCAAGATCTTAGAACGAATGGTTCTGGTAAGGCTTGCAAAAATAGTTGAACCACTTTTGATCCCCGAGCAAGCTGGTTTTAGAAGAGGGAAGAATTGTACATCACAAATACTCCATTTGACCCAATATATTGAAGATGGTTTTGAAAATCGAAAAATAACTGGGGCAGTCTTCATCGACCTAACTGCGGCCTATGACACAGTTAACCACCAAATTCTGTTGAGTAAACTTCATAAGATGACCAAGGACAACAAGCTGACTGAATTTCTTCGATGTCTTCTTGAAAATCGAAGATTCTTTGTAGATTTCCAAGGGCGACATAGTCGTTGGAAGAATCTCCGGAATGGCCTACCTCAAGGTAGTGTTTTGTCTCCAATATTATTTAATATTTACACGAATGATCAACCCTTGCCAGAAGGAACTAAAAGCTTCATCTATGCAGATGATCGAGCTATTCTCACCCAGGGTGATCAGTTTGAGAGTGTTGAACGGAGATTAATGGCAGCCTTAGATGAACTGAGTCCATACTACAGAGAAAACCATCTAAAGCCTAACACCTCAAAGACGCAAGTTTGCGCTTTTCACTTAAAGAATATGCAGGCAAGAAGAAAACTGAAGATTTTCTGGGAGGGTGCTCTTTTGGATCATTGCTCTACACCTAAATATCTAGGGGTAACTCTGGATCGTGCACTCACGTATGAACAACATTGTGGTAACACGAAGCACAAAGTATCTACGCGAAATTCCATTCTTCGCAAGTTATGTGGTACCAACTGGGGAATGCAAGCTCAAACAATGAGAACTACTGCTTTAGCACTGAGCTACTCTGCAGCAGAATATGCATGCCCTGTTTGGTATAGATCATGTCATGCCAAACAGGTAGATATTGCTTTAAATGAAACGTGTCGGCTTATAACTGGTTGCCTAAGATCTACACCTTGTGACAAGTTATATTGCTTGGCTGGCATTGCTCCCCCAGATATTAGACGTGAAGTAGCTGCCAAACATGAAAAATCTAAAGTAGAAGTTTCCCAGACACATCCTCTACATAATTATCAACCTGCTCAACAACGATTGAAATCTAGGCGAAGTTTCCTACACTCTACTGAGTGCCTGTCGGATTCATCTCAATCATCAAGGCTAACTTCCTGGAGATCCAGAAACAATAATCTCAACGGATGGATGGTTCCATCTGAAACTCTTCCTGCCGGTTATGAAGAGTCGTGGCCTACATGGAAGAGTCTGAACAGGCTGCGGTCTGGGGTCGGTCGATCTAAGACCAATATGAAGAAGTGGGGCCTTTCCGATGAGTCAACCTTTTGCGCCTGTGGAGAAGAACAAACCATGGCGCACCTTCTCCATTGCAACTCCTGCCCTCTCATTTGCACTCTGCAGGATGTAGTTCAGGCCACACCAAATGGACGAGATCTTGCCAAATTTTGGTGCGATGTAATTTAATTGTTATTTTGAAAGTACCTTTAGTGTGTTTTTATTTAAAAAAAAGTTATCTATGCTAATTTTACATGATGTATTGCTTCTGATACGAATAAATAAATAAACCCCGCAATCTGCAGGCTACATGGCTAAACAGCGCAGCGGTTGCTTGGTAGGCCTAGGCCTTTCATGGGCTCTCGCGCCTCGGGTATAGTTTGTTTTTTACTTCTAATACATAAGTGTAGGAGTACAAGATCACGAAATATTCGGTGTCAACTTTTTTCAGAGAAGCAAGTTCGACTTCATATGAAAACAATGCGTTGTGTGGAAAAATAAAGGCGTAGCGATTGTGAAAATGGAAAATTGGTTTCTGGAAATACTGGATTGGGATCCATAAAGACTGCAACAGTACTTTTGAACTACCAGCGGACAAGGTGAAGACGAACAGCTAACTGCAACCAAATTAATGCGTTCTTGCATGCAGCCCCTAGTTGCAAAAAGTTCCTAGCTAGTATCGAACACTACCAGCAATGCTGCCGAAAATTATATGTCCCTTGTTGCAAAATTCACGGGGGGGGGGGGTAATCAGATCAATCGAGGGAGACGAGGTTCCTTCACTCATTGAACAAAAGCAGCCGGGCTGGACTTTCAGTTTGGGCCATCCTGGCACTATAAAGCAATGAAATCAGTTTAGAAAAAGAAACTGCCACAATAGTGAAGGGCACTGCACTCAGCAGAAAGAGAAGAAGAGCAGCTTGCCGAAAACGTTTATTTGCGTCGTGAGAAGGGAATAGAATGTCTCGACAACAGTCTCATGAAATGAAACGTACTGTCTCACGTGATTATGGAAACCGATCAATGCAGTTGGATTTCGATCAGGTACTATTGAGAGAGTTTAGTGATGAGAAGATCAAGCAACTAAGGCTTAGTGATGGACATATACAAAAACTGGAAAAGTAAACAAGGGGTCAAAGGGAAAGCGAAAAGTGGCACACAGCTAGAAATGACAGACTTACGGCATCCAATTTTAGATATGTATGCAAGAGGAAACCTACTTATAAATGGACTCCATTAGCAAAAAACATTCTGTACGGAGAATTTCAGTAAAAGCAATGCAGTATGACTGTGATAATGAACGAATGAGCGAATTGCAAAACGAAATTTAGAGGAGAAATCAGTAGAAAAGTCGAAGAATATGGTATTTTCGTACATAAAATGTATGGGTTCTTAGGTGCCTCCCCAGACGGATTAATAGGAGACGACGCTATAGTCCGAAGTCTACTGTCCTTATTCTGCACGGAATATGACCATACTGGAAGCCTGCAAAAAGCTAAAGGGATTTGTTTGTCAGAAAGCAAACTAAAAAATAGCATAGAGATATCAAGAACAGTGCCATTCAGAAGAGAACAGATTGATAACTGTCTAACACTCACATGATTTTTATTTCCAAATCCAGGGCCAGTTGGAAATAACACAGCGGAAAATATGTTATTTTGTGGTATGGATGCCTAAGAACATTCACATAGAAACTATAAAGAGGGACGAAAAGTTCTCGAGACAAAACATGCGTATGTAACTCACATTCGGCTACGAGAAAATCTTGTTTCCTGAGATCATTGATCCCAGGATGACCAGATCAATGGATATAAGAGAACCTGAGGTGAATTAAAATACTTAGTGAGTGTGAAAATCATGAAACGTTATCTTTGATATGGACAAAATTGAAGCATTGATTTCAAAACAGGAAATAATTAGGTATAATACTCTTTTTCGTTTCTGGTACGCAGCACTAGTGCCTGTGCTAACAATAGGCAGATGAGAATATCTTAGGAACTTGAATTCTATATATGCACAATTGTACATAATAATTTTGCTCTAAGTATGCATTTTCATAATTTGTTTATTGTAATAAAATAGCCTACATAAATGAACTTTTATTATTACTTCCATGAAAATTGAAGTAAGATTTAGTGATTGGCCTCACGGAGTCGTTTCAGATCTCATGAAAATGGGGGAATTCGAATCAAAAGAACCAACGACCCATACGAATCACCAAAATGTATGTATGTATTTTCCTCTTATAAATCGATGCTCCATTGATTTGAATTTTTTACGGTTTGTGGTCTTATTTGTTATGTCTAGAAGACGATACCTAGAGTTGGACGTCCGCATCGGATGGTTTTCAGAATGGATATTACCAATAAACCTGAACACGAACATAACTTGTCCATCTTTTTTTTTCTAAAATATCATATCGTGCTAATTACAAACCAGTCATATCTTTCTATACATTATTCAATTTTGCATCGAGTGAAACCAGTCGCTGCTCTGTGCGGTAAGAATTATGCCATACAAAGCATTACTAATGTCGGAACAATACGATTTTTTCGGGAGTTTATCCTCAAATAACTCTAAAACAGGTTCCATAAATGGGCATCCAGCGCTGTCAGCATCTATCCTGAGTGTGTTTTCACCGGTATTCCACACTCCCTCCAGGTAAATGACGAGATAGTTCAGTACGAGAAGTCTCAGGGCACGTGCCCCATCCCTGACTCTAATACAGTTACACACATAATCAACTACACATGACTGATGATAATAATAATAATAATAATAATAATAATAATAATAATAATAATAACGTTATTGGTTTAACGTCCCTTTAAACTACTGCGGCTTTTAGAGACGCCGGGGTGCCGGAATTTTTCCCCAAAGGGGATCTTAAACGTGCCAGTAAATCTAATTACACGGCTCCCTCGCATTCGCGCACCCTCAAATGCCAACTGGCTGCACCAGTATTAGATCCTGCACCCTTGGGCATAGCAAGCAAAAACGTTACCCCTGAGCCACGCAGCCAGCCAAAGGTACTGATGACCAAGATGTCCCAAGCCCCTACAATGTATTATTATCAACAAGAACAACAACAAGAATGTTTGGGGAAGTAAGAAATGTATCTGTACAAACACACTGTGTCAACGTTAAGCGTGACACTACTACAGTACAATTTTAATGCTCAGAAATTGTTCCACGCCTAGGCACTTGTACATGTAACTTGCCGAACTATAATATGTTTGACAAGGCCTGTCAGCGTGTTCATCATTTTCCTTGCGCAAGAGATCTTGTGATTCCGCGCCGCTACCCATCCCATCCTTTTCTAAACAATAATTCCCAAACTAATGCGGTCGATTCCATTCACCCGATTTTAATTCTGAACAAGTAGTTCCGTGAAGAACAATACAGCCTATTTTCATATATCCTACTTATGTTAATTGCCACTATCAACATACACAATTTCAGTTTGATTGCTGTAATAGATTCGTAGATATTGAGAACCGACTAAATATTTCGGATGGTCGCCAGGTTGAATTTTATATATGTAGGTCCTAGAGTTATGTACTGTTACATGCAGATTATTGTGAACGTGTAGTATTCAAACTTCAATCGCATATTTAGGACACAAGAAGTAACAAGGAGATTTTAAAATTTTTCACAGCTGCCATCTTGAGGTTATGGAAACAATTGAAATAAATTAGATGCCAGTGGATTAACATTCGTATAAGGATTTACTGCACGCGGATGGTTAAATTGCGAGAAACGTCCATGTGAATATTTATAATTCGCGTCGCCGCCATGTTGGATTTGTGATCACCAGGTTATTTAAAGTCCTATAGGTGAACTTAAGTTCATAGCCCCTATGGACATTAAAGGAAAATTATTGCGAAGGTGCATTATTCAAACTTTCAATTCGATCGCATGACTACATCACAAGAAATAAAAACTTAATTTTAAAATTCGCACTGCCGCCATCTTGAGGTTATGTAAACAATTGAACTAAATTAGATACCAGTGGATTACAATGTGTATAAATATTTCCTGTACCAGGTTTCAGTGCCCTTGGAACATTAAATCGCGAGAAAGGTCTATTTAAAATTTTCAAATTCGCTTGGCCGCCATGATCGTTTTGTAGTTAACCGGTTTTTGAAAGTCTTATATATGGACTTCCAGTAGTGCCCTTTATCTCCGTACAAAATTTTAGGAAGATACCGCTAATAGTTTCAGAGATATAGAATGCCGGTGAAATATTTCGCACATCCGCCATCTTGTGATTATGTAAACAATTGAACGAAGTTAGATGTCTGTGCATTAAAATGTATATAAACATATACTGTACCAAGTTTCATTGCGTTTGGTTGGCCAAATCGCGAGAAACGTCTATTTAAAAGTCGCAAATTCGCTTGGCCGCCATGTTGGTTTTGTAGTTACCAGGTTTTCAAAGGTCACATAAGTGAACTTATAGTAGTTCCCTCTATCACCATAGAAAATGTCAGGGTAATATCGGTAATAGTTTCGGAGATATTGAATGCTGGTGAAATATTTCGCACAGCCACCATGTTGGATTGGTGAGTCGTAACAAAATTTGAAGGGCACGGTCGAGGTCGCCCGGAATAGTGCTATGAACTTTCCGAGTTTCATTGAAATCGCTCCTGCCGTTTAGATTTTATTAGGGGGGGACACACACACGAATCACACACACACACGCGCACACACACACGGACAAAAGTTGATCTCATAAGCCTATTTTTTCAAAATTGAAAATAGGCTAAAAATGCATTGGAATCAGGAAATAAATCTCCGTTTTCGTATTACCAGGTTATTTTCATATTTTAAGCAGAAATATAAAAAACTGTCAGTAACTCTTTTGTTTTTCACTTTTTGGAAACTGCATCGAATTAATATCAATTCAATTGCAGACTAGTACACATAGTGGTTTTCAGATCGCAAATACGAGCTTTCGTTCAAGAGAAAACTGAAAAAAGAAGTTGTCTCACTTTGGTGCTGCTACGTGGTGTCAGAATTGTAAACTAAACAAGTAGTTCCGTAAAGAACTATACAGCCTATTTTCATATATCCTGCTCATGTTAATTTCTTCTAACAACATACAAAATTTCAGTTTAATTGCTGTAACAGATTCGTAGATATTGAGAACCGTCTAAATATTTCAGATTGTCGCCAAGTTGGATTTTTATTTTTGTACTATTACATTAAGATTATTGTGTACGTGTGGTATTCAAACTTCAATCGCATGATTAGAACACAAGAAGTAAAAACGAGATTTTAAAATTACGCACAGCAGCCATCTTGTGATTATGCAAACAATTGAAATAAATTAGATGCCAGTGGATCAACATTTGTATAAGCATTTAACGTGCAACATTTAACAGCCCTCGGATAGTTAATTCGCGAGAATCGTCCATTTAAATATTTATACTTCGCGTCGCCGCCATGTTGGATTTGTGCTCACCAGGTTAATGAAAGTCCTATAGGTGAACATATGTTCATAGTCTCTATGAACATAAAAAATTCAGTTTGGTTGCTGTAAAAGATTCATAGATATTGAGAACCGTCTAAATATTTCGGATGCTCGCCATTTAGGATTGTTATATGTATAGGCCATAGAATTATGTACCATTCAAGGACAATTATTGCCTAGGTTCATTATTCAAACTTTCACTTTGATCGCATGATTACGACACAAGAAATAAAAACTTAATTTTAAAATTTCGCACAGCCGCCATATTGAGGTTATGTAAACAATTGATTTAAATTAGATGGCAGTGCATTACAATCTGCAAAATCATTTACTGTACCACATTTCACTGCGCTCAGAGAGTTAAATCACGAGAAAAGTCTATTAAAATATTTCAAATTCGCTTGGTCGCCATGTTCGTTTTTTACTTTACAAGTTTATGAAATATACATAGATAAACTTGTACCAGTACCCTTTATCACCGTACAAAATTGCAGGGTGATATCTGTAATAGTTTCGGAGATATAGAATGTCAGTGAAATATTTCGCACAGCCGCCATTTTGAGGTTATGTAAACAATTGAACTAAATTAGACTCCAGTGCATTACTATGTGTATAAACACTTGCTGTACCTAGTTTCATTACGTTTGGATGGTTAAATCGTGAGAAAAGTCTACTTAAAAGTCTCAACTTCGCTTGGTCGCCATGTTCGTTTTCTACTTTACAAGTTTATGAAATATACATAGGTAAACTTGTATCAGTACCCTTTATCACTGTACTAAATTGCAGGGTGATATCTGTAATAGTTTCGGAGATATAGAATGTCAGTGAAATATTTCGCACAGCCGCCATTTTGAAGTTATGTAAACAATTGAACTAAATTAGACTCCAGTGCATTACAATGTGTATAAACATTTGCTGTACCAAGTTTCATTACGTGTGGATAGTTAAATCGCGAGAAAAGTCTATTTAAATGTCTCAACTTCGCTTGACCGCCATGTTGGTTTTGTACTCACCAGGTTTTTGAAAGTCTCATAGATGAACTTCAAGTAGTACCCTTTATCACCGTACACAATTTCAGGGCGATATCGGTAATAGTTTTGGAGATATTGAATGCTAGTGAAATATTTCGCACAGCCGCCATTTTGCATTGGTGAGACGTAACAAAATTTGAAGTGCACGGTCGAGGTCGCCGGGAATAGTGCTATAAACATACCGAGTTTCATTGAAATCGCTCCAGCCGTTTAGATTTTATTAGGGGGGGACACACACACGAATCACACACACACACACACACACACGCACACACACACGGACAAAAGGTGATCTCATAAGCCTATTTTTTCAAAATTGAAAATAGGCTAAAAACGGGACATTTAGCCTTAAGACACCCTTCTACTACCACTAAGAATTGCTTGACAGCCACAGGATCCCGAGGCAAATCCGACGTTGCTTCCATTTACAGATGAACTGTTCATGTACAGTAAATCATTAATATTGGTTTGAAGGTGGTTTTCCTAGTAGTAGGGTGACTCGCTTGCTGTGTCTTTGTGAGAGAAGCGCTCAGAGGGAATGACTGCTTCAAATGCGTTATGAACGAGTGTGCAGTGTTTGGCGCAAAGGAGAAATCCATGATGGCCGCTTATGGATAGTTCGTGAAGGAACTTGCTTAGCCAGCAACCTGGGGCTTAAGGAAGCGGCAGCTGGTGTCTGAGTCGCTGACTCGGGGAACAGGACCGTCGCGTCGGGTAGTAGAGGCAAGGTCGTTGGAGATTGAAACATGCAGCGGGAGCGGGACGCTTGCAGTAAATAAAAGATCAGATTATTTTTATGAGAAATGTGACAGTTTTAATGTAAGCTTAGAGTTATGGTGGCGGGGTGTGTAAAATGTAAGGAAGCTTTGGCAAGACTCACCTTTCTAGGTTCCTGTAGACTACATCTCGTGTCCATTGGCAGCGTCCCCTCCGAAGAACTGGTCCCTGGGATTCCTCTTCCCTGGTCTTTTGTACCTTTTGTTTTCTCAGCACTGTTGCGCTGTAGTGTTGAATTATTTTCTTGTGTGTTATTGTTGCGTGAACCGCAAGTCAGTATTTTGATGTTTGTACAAGCGTTGCCCAATGTGCTTGTACCGTACTCCCTTGTAGAGTTTGCTATGTCTTCCGTGGTTAAGGGGTAAATTCAGTATAATGCGGTGCAGAATGGTAGGATTCATCCCAATATAGACCTATAACCTTTGCGCTTTTATAATGTTAGCCTTTTGTATGAACATTTTGAAGTGTATGATTATCAAATAAGCCCTCATTTTAAATTTGTCTGCTCGTATGTTTGTTTATCTGTTATGGGTTGGCGTCATAACTACTGAAATGGATGGTAAAAATGTATTTAAGCAGAAGGAATCCCTAAAATAACACTTGTGTTTGTATTGGGAACAATACAATAGGGCAGACGGATCAGGGACCAGTCCAAGCTCGATAATGGTTGGTGGTAATGTAAACAAAGGAAGAATGGAATTTAACTGTGAGTATGTTAGGGAACAACTCACAGTACAATGTTGAATTAGATAGTTGCACAATTTATTTTAGAAGTAAACATAAAGATGAATGGCTGTAGGCGCTGGTGCCTTGAATGTTTGAAGATAATAGAAAGTAATAATGCCTTAAAAAGCTTATAGCTGCATTTAAATGAGGCAACTGGAAAACATAGGGAGGCTGATGTCCCTTATAAAAGAAAATAACTTACAGTGTCTTAGTGTGTGCAGCGTGGGCTTGACCCAATTTGAGTTAGTACGGCAAATATAAAATGTCCAGAAGATGGTGAGCGAAGCTTTAATTTTATGTGCTATTTCACTGTTGGCATCACAAATTTGAGGAAATATTCAAAATTGGTTCAAAAGTTCATAGGTTGGTTACGTAACTTCTTGCTGTAGGCTGATTAACAATTTGTAGGTGATGAGTTTCCAATCACATGGCTGGCGGAATAGCTCTTTTGTTGAACGGCGAGAGCTCTTTACGGGCGAGGATACGTACGATCGGCTTGGTTGATGCAAGAAGAGACCCAGTTAGCGACTTGAGAAGCCTTTCTTTAATGGTTTGGAGAGCCATGACGTATACGGTCCACTCGTTACGGTAGAACCTTCCGGAGCCGCATCATATGAACAGCAAGCGAGGTGATGTGGAAGCAATCCACCAATGAAAGACAGCCACGACTGTGACCTATCGAAGCGGACTGGGCTTCTGCGCCATATTGCAGATTTGTAGACAGCAACTGAAACAACGAAATGCCTCAAAACCATGCCATATTAAAACAGCTTTACAATTCAAGTACGTTAAGTAATACATATTTATGTTCGACCCTGACTATTATGTATCTGAAAACTGTATCATAATGAGACTCATTATAACATTATTTTTCATTATGATACAGTTTCTCCCACCAATCAGAGCTCAAGAAACAGTCGTTTGACCAATTAGATAATTAGATGCGCTGAGTACCACGGCCTTCTAATGTAAATCACACTGCCTTGCCTTGTGTCATAGTAGAGTAATCGAGGTGGCCATGGTAAATACAAGGCATTCCCTGCGTCTCATGCGCTCTGTTCAGTACATAAAACTGGCGAAATCTCAACAGATATTTATGAATATTTATCTTCGAACATAAAATAGTTATAATAATTATAGTCGAACATAAACAGTCGTATGCAACTCGCCTATAATGGTAATTAAGACACTCGTATCGAAATTATAAAACTCGCATACGCTCGTTTTATAAAAAATACTCGTGTCTTAATTATAGCAATTATAGGCTCGTTGCATAATGTACTATTAATGAAAAGACTAAGCAGTTTAAAGCGTAGGTGAAGTACGAACAAATTCGCTACATAAGCGACAACATGAAACGAGGGAAGATTAGGAGGTTATGTTAATTATTAATATTCAAGTAAATCTATTATATAAAACTAAGTGTCTTGACTGACTGACTGACTAACTGACTGACTCATCATCGCCCAGCCAAAGCCATTAAAGTTAGAAACATGAAATTTTGGGGATATGTTCGCTGTAAGTCGAAAACGCCCACTAAGGAAGGATTTTCGGATATTCAGGTTCTAAAGGGGTGTTAGGGGGTTAAACCTGCATTTCATTGAATATCAATATCTCACGAGTGGTTTCATTTGGGGATGTAATACTCGGCATATAAACTGATCATTAAAAATAAGCAGACACGTGTCTAAGAGTTTTTCGATGTGGTGTATATTATTAGGTGAAAGGGGTGACAAGTGGGGGTTGAAGGTTTCTTAACGGAGCGTGTATCTCTTAAACGACATAGGCGAGAAGTTTTCGACCGTTCTTTCATAAATCCAATTTCAGGGGCCCATGGGAAGGGGTGAAATTCTGAAAAGAAAAAAAAAATGAAAGAAAATGTTGTGTGTCGAAAACGTCCACCAAGGAAGCATTTTCGAATATTCCGGTTCTAAAGGGGTGTGAAGGGGGTTAAACCTGCATTTCATTGAATAACAATATCTCACGAGTGGTTTCATTTGGGGATGTGATACTCGGCATATACACTAATCATTAAATAGGTAAACACGTGTAAAGGGTTTTTCGATGTTGTGTATAATATGAGGTGAAAGGGGTGAAAAGAGGGGGTTGAAGGATTCTTAACGGAGCGTGTATCTTTCAAACGATATAGGTGATAAGTTTGAAACTCAGCGGAAGAAAATCAGCTTAGAAAATAAGTGAATACGTGTTCAACCGTTTTGTCATAAATCCCATTTAAGGGGCCCATGGGGAGGGGTGAAATTCTGGAAATAAAAGGGAAAGAAAGTGTCCTAACAGACTGACTCACTCACTCATCAAACTCAGGGGAAAAAACAGCTTACAAGTAAGTAAATAGGTGTTCGACCGTTCTTTCATAAATCCAATTTAAGGGGCCCTTGAGAAGGGGTGAAATTCTAAAATAATAATAATAATAATAATTATTATTATTATTATTATTATTATTATTATTATTATTATTATCATCGCCCAGCCAAAACTATTGAAGTTGGAAACATGAAATGTTGGGGATATGTTCGTTGTATGTCGAAAACGTGCACTAAGGACAGATTTTTGGATACTCAGATTCTAAAGGGGGTGTTAAGGGGGGTAAACCTGCATTTCATTGAATAACAATATCTCACGAGTGGTTTCATTTGGAGATGTGATACTTGGCATATAAACTAATTATTAAAAACAAGCAGACACTTGTCTAAGGATTTTTCGATGTGGTGTATAGTATGAGGTGAAAGGGATGAAAAGTGGGGGTTGAAGGATTCGTAACGGAGCGTGTATCTTTTAAACGACATAGGCGAGGAGTTTTAAACCCAGAGGAAAACCATCAGCTTAAAAATAAGTTTTTTCATAAATCCAATTTAAGGGGCCCATGGGGAGGGGTGAAATTCGGGAAGAAAAATGTCCAATAAGGAAGGATTTGTGGATATTCACTCACCATCGACCAGCCAAAACTATTAAAGTTCGAAACATGACATTTAGGGGATGTGTTTGTTGTATGTCGAAAACGTCTACTAAGGAAGGATTTTTGGATATTCAGGTTCTAAAGGGGTGTTGAGGGGATAAACCTGCATTTCGGGGTCGCCGGAGCCAACTAGGCTCATTTTGGTTTTGGCCGGGGACTTAAGGCCGGATGCCCTTCCTGACGCCACGTGATTTTTCAGGTGAAATTCCACCCCGCTGTCACCGGGATTCGAACCCCGGCCGTCCGGGTGAAAGACGAGTAGCTAAGCCACTGCGCCATCACGCTCCCCACTCGGCATATTAACTAATGATTTAAAAAAATAAGCAGACACGTGTCTAAGGGTTTTTCGATGTGGTGTATATTATGAAGTGAAAGGGGGAAAATGTGGGCGTAGAGATTTTTTACTTGTGTAATTTTATGATGTGTACTGTTTTCCATAGGAATTTAGATAAATAGATATTGTGTTTAGTCAGTGTGTATAATATACTGTATCTCATTTATTTCCTATTTACGTTTGTGATCGGAAACCGTGTTGTGATTTTGAGTCGAATTTTATACATGCGATGCGACGTGACGTTGGGGAGATTTTGATCTTTATGTGCCATTGTTGTGCTATAGTCTCTTTATAGTGTGATTGTTTACGTTTTTTACCAAATTATTATCATTATTATTCAAAATTATACGAAAAATCAGTCATAGCATTCATGATTGAGACGTTGCTAAGTGTAGCCTACTCTTTACAACTAAAATATTCGCGGGCGAAACCGTGACGGGTAATGCTAGTTTAATATAACCTATTTAACTTTAAATATTCATACTTTGCTTCAGCAGTAGAGGACACAAAACGAGGAAAAAAGGAAGATTGAAGTTTTATGTGACCGTGAATCTTGTGATTATGAGCCACGGGACCTCCTTTTTACGTGGAATCCGAACCACAGGACATAGCATTTCACTTCGAAAATCTCACATGTGCTAAACGAGGTTTAGAGGATAATCAATACATTTCAAAAATAAGCAAAGCTACTTTGAACCTTCGCAAATGCGAACAACTTTGCTGATTGCGTGGCGCAGCGGTAACATTCTCGCCTGCTATCCCCAAGGTGGCAGGATCGAATCCTGGCGCATTCAGTTGGCATTTGAGAGTGCTTAAATGCGAAGGAGCCGTGTGAGTAGATTTACTGGCACGATGAAGGTCCCCTTCAGGGCTTTAAAATCCATTATTATTATTATTATTATTATTATTATTATTATTATTATTATTATTATTATTATTAAAATATCACTAGGCTACACATGATTTATACAGTTCGAAGGTATTAGGGGGTTAAGAAGAAGCCCATTGCCATTTTTCTCTCTTTTCTTCTGAGTGGTTGGTTTAATTTAGAAAATGTACTGAAAAACATAACTCTTTATGATGGAATGAACCCTTACTTAGATAAATGCGAAAATCTGTCCAGGGAAGTAAGACATCTGCAATATCTTTCTCACCTCACAGACGTACTGCCTTTGATGGCATCGGCCTCATGACTCACACCATCCGTATGCACAACACGACATTTGAAGGTGACTTACTGTAGATGTGATATGTGTCTCAATGCAGTTTTATTACTTCTTTCTATTTTTCCATTTTGCCGGCCGGACTGGATCAATGTATGTGCTCGCGCTCGACAACCGGCTCGAGTTAAACAAAGGGCATGGATGTGTGTGTTGTCCTTCATTGTAAGTCCATTGTGATAATATACACCAGAGGTGGGCACAATTCGGCTCATTGAGCAGCGCTCCCGCTCCGGCAGGAGAAAGAGCCGAGTATGCGCTCTCACCGAAGTTGACCTTGTAGCTGCTTGCACAGCTTCTCGTTACAAGCGGCGTATCACAACAGCTTTATACTTCTTCCAGTTTGTTATGCATTAGATGATTAGATTATGGTGCTATGTACATACGCTTAATTACCTTATATTCCTTTTATTAGGTTCTTTGTAGGAAACATAAATAATTACTTTGACAGCTGATAAGTACACACTCCTTTGCCCACTACCGATATTCCTGAAACTACAATAAGCCAACCTAACAACTTGTTTAGAACACAAGGAACGAAAACTTAATGTAGGAGTACAGAAATAAATACATGAATAAATATCATTCACCATAAATAAAATATCGGCGTATGTGTTCTTACATATCTGAACTGTCATTCTGCAGATGATGAGGAGGTGTGCGTATCCTTTCGCTGAAGCAGACGTGTTACATTTGGAGCAATCGATCTTGCACTTGCAATTCAAAGAACGGCAGTGAGATGTGCGTCAGGAGTGGCTCTTCGTAGAGATTTATTTATCTTCATTAGAGAGAACAGTTTCTCACACAGAAATGTTGAACCAAACATTGATAGAAGTTTGGCAGTCATTTTGTGCATGTTTGGGAAATCTGTTTGCGAAAACTTTTCATAAAAATGTGCTAAGCTTGTTCGTGATTCATATTTAGCGTACAGCCGTACACATAATATAGGCCTACTCAGCCCGGTACAGTGCTGTTTATGTTTGCGCCTTGACTGCGCATATTGCCATCTAGTCGTTCCAGCACAAACTATTAGCGAGCAGTCAGCTGGTCCCGGCTCCTTGACTCCGCTCGCGCTCATGCAGTTTGCTCCAGGAGCTGCTCTCTCTCATCGCCCACCTATGATATACACTATACATTCCAATCATTCTTCCTTACAGGACACATAATGTAGATAAAAGTAAAATAAATTTGAGTTGGCTGCGTGGTAAAAGCCAAATATATATATATATATATATATATATATATATTGTGCTCAAATCCAGTTGTCCAGATTTGAGAGCACAGGCCCAGATGCTAAGTCCAGAGCAAAGGATTTGAATAGCGCGCTCCCAATGTTCTAAGACGCATTTCGAAGCTTTATGCAGCCTACAGAACGTTAAGTGACGAAACAAGTTTGTCATAGTCGAGGCTATATTTTGATAAAATATTTCCCGATTGATTAGAAACATGGGACTAGTACCAGATTTCTGGCATGGAGAAGGGAAGAAGAACGTGCTATATTTAAAGAAAATCGAACCAGCGAAAGCCGAGATATGAGATGTTCCGCCTGGAGAGTATAAAACGGCCGCGGACCATGGCATGTTATGTTACTTCTTCGAGAAACGCTCTGTCGCTAAGTGCATTATGTTACTTTTTCGAAAGCGCTCTGCCGCTATGTACATCGCTGTTACGCCGTGAAGATAATCTACGAGCACATGGTTGCCATATTCTATGTTACGAGCCGTGTCAGTACATTTACTGGCACGTTAAAGATCCCCTTCGGGGCGAAATTCCGGCACATCGGCGTCTCTAAAAGCCAGGGTAGTTAAAAGGGACGTAAAACCAATAACATTATTATTATTTATTCTATGTTACGCTTATATCTAGCACACGGTTGTTAGGACTTAGTGCGATTCAACGACAGTACATGGTTACTGGACTTCGAAAAGTGTTTGAAATTATTTCAAGTGAACTTAGGATTCTTCATAAGTTATCACTCAGGTGATAGACTTTTGTGGCAGAACATTGGTAATTATAACTGCTACACGGACATATGATAGACTTTGTCTATATTTTTTTCCACAGTCCACAAGTATTTAAACTGGATTATTTTTATATCCAATGGCCAGAAGCAAGCTTTTGTCTTGGTAACTATTTGACCAACCAAGATAATAAGTCCGTACTTTTCAAATACCATTCTTGCACGGTTCAGTTCATTTAGCCGACATAGGGAAACCAGCTGTGCCTAGGATGGTCTGGAGAGTGGGAAACTCTGCCCAGGGACTTGAACATCAGAACTTGTACTGGTGCTGAATAAGATTGTCAGAGTATTGATGGTACTGAATGCATCACAGTTGGGTCATGTTACATCTGGTATTTTGCATTATAGATCAATTCGATCTTGCCCCTGTCAAGAATATTACTTCAGCTCTTGAAGCAACTAATATGAAAATTTTTCATCAAGAATATCAGGCAAAGAATATGATTACCGCTATGTCTGGTTAGACATCTTGCGGGTATACAATGGAGGCCGATACAAGAATTTAAGTACGTTGTCCAAATGGAGACAAAAGACTGGAATGATCTGGTTTTGACCAGATTATCTTCAAGAATACAAGAATGTAAGCTACAATTTGCATTATTTTTATGCGTAGTTAGCGGGAATTTCTCATTTTTCTACAGTCTTGCCAACACATATTTTTCTTCGATATTTTGCTGTTGCAAATATTTATGCGAGGCATGGGAAGCCTTGTTCTGAGCAGTTTTTACACTCAGACATAAGGATTCAATGATTTGAATCAATGGACGAGCATAATGAGCATTTATTTGATTTTGATATTTTTTTTCTAATCGCGGTCATCTGCCGTCGTAACTGTAAATTTAATGAAAAATTTAAGTTGAGGAATGGATATTGATCCATATTTAAGAAGTCGAGTATGATATTTCTCGAATAATTTAGCAACATTAAATTCAGTTGTGGAATTAATAATAATAATGCTGATTTAATAATTATTATTATTTCACTACTTTTTTGAAATAATAATAATTATGATTTATATTTTCTAATAATCATATCATGTAGTGTTATTTATAAATTTGATATTTAAACAATTTACTAGATCGGATACTTGTTTTTCCGAAGGCTAGTGGTTAACGCACGCCCACATTCAACTAACAGAGTAATTCAATGGAAACATTTTACACTTGCATTATGCAGTTAAATCTTTTGGAAGACACGGAAAGTAATTATACGGGAAGCAAATAGAATGTATAAAACAGGGTTTTACTAGAGTTTGTATAAATAAAATCATTATGAGCAAAGTCTTTTGATAGAACGTTTGACCAGAAATAGACACGTTGTGAAATTATTAATGTTTAAACTGATGGTAAAATTACAGTAAACTCATTGAGGAGCTTACTAACTTATAAATCTTCCAGTTTGAGTAACAAGCAAAGGCTTGATAATTATGTATAATTTGGGAAGAAATTATTGTGTGTGGAAATAGTTAAATGTGCCATTCTGATTGTGCAATTAAGTCGCAGGAATGAGGTTGTTAAAATGAAGCATCAACCATATTGTGGGTTGGATGACTTTAAAATATGTTGGGAGTTGAAATATTGTTACAAGCCACACTTTCATCGAATTTATAACCAAGGGTTATTTTATGGAGCCATCATGATTAATTTACAGTTTATCCACGTGTTCTATAAATATTTCCTAGTACTTGTTGACCCGGATTTTGTTATTAACATTTACCTTTCATTATGAGAAGACTTTACCGTTGTCTAATGCTAATATGGATTATGTGAATTTTGACACATTTAAATAGAATGGGCCGATGCTATAAATAATTTAATACTGTTATTTCATGAACAGCCACTACAATTTAGAGGATATTTGTGATCCTAGTAAAAATATAAATATTATGTAAAATAATTAATTGATTAACATTTTGACATTCTGTCAAAGAATTGCAATTTTGGATAATAGCAACAAATGCTATTTATGCAAACAATTTTCTAAATAATATTTTCAAATGATATTTGAATGTTTGAATGGTTAAATTAATATTCAAAGATTTGATGTTTTGTTAATAATAATGTTTGACCATAATTGATAATCGAGTCAAGAACTCAGAATAATAATTTTGGATCGAGAACAGATGGTACAATAAATTTTTCTGTTTATCGAAGTTCTTCGAATCCATGCTCAGATGTCCGTATAAATTGATGCTGTGTTATACCCATTGTTATGACTTTATAATTGAACCAATTTAGAGATATTGATTCTTGGAAAAGTATTAGTTATTTTCTGCAATTATTTGAAAAACAAAAACAAAGTGATTTTTTCTACATTGAGTGAAACCATTTAATTTCAACAAGTGAACACTTAAAAGTTAGGAATCAGGATGGACTGAAAATCCTACGACTGTAAATAGTGCATTTGAACGAAGGTAACAGGACTAACAATCTGGCTTTCGATTCAAATATTTAGTGTTCATGTGTTGGTAAATCTGTAAATTTGTGCACATAAATGTATGATCCGTCATGCATCAATAATGCTATTCTAGCATTAGTTCAGTCAATTTTTAAACATTTTAATAAAATGAGATAATTTTACGAATTGTGTTATTTTCAGAAAATCTCCTTCTATCCTTATTGTTGCATCGAGCCGAAAATCAGTAAAGCATTTTTTATTGTGTTATTGTAGTCACTTTAACCCTTATGGCGCCCTGGGATGTTTAGATTCTCGTGCTGACTGATTTTTGGTGAAATGCATATGTGGTCGTCCGGACTTCGGTCTAAACGGGCACAATATACTGTATTTAATAGAATTTGAGTGATGGCTTATAGTTTCTATATCTTACGATGGTACATAAGAAAAATGACACCAGTTATATTGTATAATTTTTAGGAGAGCCATTTAAAAATATTGTCATTCTTTAAGAGTGAGTTTCTTTGTCACTTTCGTAAAAGTGATTGTTCTTACGATCGAGAATGACTTAATACAGTGAGGTTCTTCTCTATAGGACGGAGCCTTACAAGGGCCTCGTGGCGGGAGGATCGCGACGAGTCAAGGCCAGATATCTAGCATGCAACGATAGCAAAACAGCGGGTCGGGAAGCCCTGGATGCTGCCATAGCATTGATTACATACGCAGCTCACAAGATACCTTACTTTAGGTAATTAAGACTTGTAGTGAAGTACTGAAGCCTATGTGGTGTCCCGTGAACATGGTTAGGCATAGAACAAAACAACGAATTTTCCTAGTGGATTCTTATCTTCTCAAGAAGAAGTCTTACAATAAATGTATTCGTAAGTTTCAGCACCGTGCGATTTTTACTTGTGGGGGAACCCCAAACAAGAGGTATAGGCCTACAGCTGGAGGCTCTCGAAAATGAAATAACAACGCTGATACGACATATTAGTGAGGATGAATTACAGCGAGTGTACCAAAGCTTCCTACGTCGGTGCAATCGCAATGTGTGTTAAGAAAATGAATCACAGCATTTCCAGCAACTACTCTCAAATGCATGCAAGTAAATATGATTATTAAATACGTTAAAAAGTGCAAATGTGTTAAACTAGTTGGGAGCTACGCTGCTGCTAGCGGCAGTGCCTTGCTCAACAGGCGGCTACACGCAGTGGCTCACCCGCCACGCGGTCCCTGCAACGTTCCGTCCTATAGAGAAGGACCTCACTGTAAAATATAAGGTTTGGGAAACCATGCGAAGATCTCAAGTGAAATGTGATGTTATTCAAGATAACAGCCAGTTGTGTTTCTTCCTACAGAAAAGCGACATTAGTCCCCTCTCGCGGTCTATAATATAGATAGAGTTATAACGATTTTCTATATAAAAATATGTAATTAGAGCAACGTTTTCCACTTGTAAACTCAAAATTGCATTATTTTGACTTGTGTCACATACTGTATATGTTAGACCTACCATCGAAATGTTTTATGTTTGTTGTCACCAGAAGTGTTCTTCCTTGAGCCACCTAGTGGTGCAGCGGTTAGCATTCTTGGTTGTTACCCCAGAGGTCCAGGTTCGATTACCGGCTCTGCCAAGAAATTTAACTCTGGTCTGAGGACTGGAATTATACACTCAGCCTCGTGAGGCAAAACTGAGAAGAGGCAGATTCGATTCCCACCTCAGCCACCCTGTGATTGGTTTTCGAAGTTTCCCCCACCTCTACTCCAAGCAAATGCCAGGATGGGTCCTAACTTAGGGCCACAGGTGCCTCCTTCCCAATCCTCTCCTGAATTATCAACACACATACTAATACAGTCATCACAATAACACAGGTTATCAGACAAACTTTTACACACACCTCAGTACAAGGGGCTAAATGATCACGATGTCCAAGCCCCTCAACTGAAACAACAGCAACGTTCTTCACAGGCAAGGCGATGCCATGCTGGTCGTGGAAAGGTGGTAGGTCAAGGCCCTTCGTAGGCTGTGGTACACGTTGCTAGGATTACTAACACTAAGAAATGTTAATTTATACTTTTCAGTTGATCAACACGCTTGATTGGGAATTTAGGATTATGCGCAATGTTTTTCAGGACTTGTGTTATATAGGCCTACTAAAACCCGCCCCGGATTCGTCCGACATCTTTAACGGGTTACCCAGCGTAAGCTTAAAAGACGCACGGATGGCAGGTCCCAGACGCAATTCATAAAAGCCGATATAAACAGCGAAACTCCAAACACATAATATAGCCTAATCTTCTCTGAAGTCTTAACTCGACACCACTCAACAGTTTGATGCTGGCCGAAACTGGGGTGATAGGCTCACTCACTAGCTCGTAAACTTGCTCCGAAGCTAGTAATTTAATTCTCCACTGAATGGAGATTGTTGGAAGTAATGAATGGGTGATGCATTAAATACATAGATATGCTGTCACGGACTTGTTTGTAGAACTTTTCATGCTGAACAATTCTTACACTCATAGTAATATAGATATGTATAACGGTTTACCCACCGTATGTTTAAAAGGCGCACGGACGGCAGGTTTTTCTTCGACTCGATTCACTCGATTCGGAGGGGAAGTAAAGCCGGTGGTCCCATGTCATAGATTTATGGCATATAAAAGATACTTCCACAGACTAAACTTGTGTGAAGCTAAATTTCTAGGTTAGATTTCGTTGGAATGCTCTATCAAAGTTCCAACGTTCACCAATAGGTATCATTGACATCTGGTAGAACATTACTCTAAACATCTGGAGAGGAGGAAAGCCAAAAGCGAAGATATAGATCCGGACTTCTACGCTACAAGCGCCATGGTGGACAGGACCTGGATGAAGGAAAACCAGGAACTGAGACATGTCGTGACGAGACACACCATCCACGGTTTTCATCACAGAGTGTGTGCAACTAAATCGTACCACAACCCAAGCGGAAGCTGTGTAACCAGAAATGTGACAGGTACCACCTATCAAAGGGCTCCAAAAGAACATTATCATTGACTGAGTACAGTAAGATGTAATTTCTCTTCTTTTGGCCTTTCGGCTGCAATAAATTCTTATAATTGACATCAGGTAGTGAAAGTTGTAACTACTTGAAATTGAACGGAACTTGTAGCTCACCCTATGGGTGTCCACTAGAAGCAACTACAGTCTCTGGCGAACCGAACATGTCCTCGGACACTCCCGGCACTAAAAAAAACCATACGATAAATAAACAAATACTGCAATCGTTACTGCTCGGCTTCCTTTGACAATAGATGAATAATTTTTCACAGAAACCTTCCTCGAGAAATCCTTTACAGAATGGTGAAAACTACATCAAAATCCATCCATTGGTTCTCAAGATTGCCCGTTACATCCAAGAATCGGACACTTAGTTTTATACAGTGAGTACAGTACTATGTAGAGTCATACTGGGTAAATCACCTGCCCCTAATAATGTTGTTTTATGCAGACCAACTAACGCGTGATATCAGGAAGGACGATATTTCTGTGTTTGTATGCTGAACACTATTATTTTCCCCTCGTATTGTAGTCACATCGAGCGAAAAATAACAGGGCTCAGTATCGTTTGTAGGATTTGCTTGCACTGTATTAGTACCATTCGGGATGCAAGCAGAGAAATATCGACCTTCGTGAAGACAACGCTAGTTGGGCTGCATAAAACTACATTATTAGGGGCAGCTGACTCAACTGGCATATTGTTGGTTGTTTCCGCAGTTTAGGGGCTGCGACAACGCAGTCATGTAGCCCCGTGTAGTTTGGGTGTGTGTAGAATTTGTCCGATAACCGGTGTTAATTTTGATGGCTGTATTAGTGTGTGTTATCTGTTTTAATTCAAGTAAGGACTGCAGACGATAATTTCAAGTAGTTCCTACTTTTGCTACCAAATGCTACCGTCCACGACACCTAGCTTGTGGACTTGGCTACTAGATGGCATCGCAGTCAGTACCTGGTGGGGAACGTTGGAACTAATAGAGCGTTATTAATTCTAACCTACACATTTTGGCTTCACACAAGTGTAGTTAGTGGAAGGTTCTTTTTCATGCCATAAATATATGACATGGGACCGCCGCCTTTACTTCCCTTCCGAAAGAAGGCATACTGAGGGGTTTTTAACGCTCGTAAAAAATCCGACGGCTTCGACCGGGTTTGAACCCGTGACCTTGTGTATAGAACCTCAGCATGCTACCAACTATGCCACCGCAGCCACGCTCTAACCTTAAAGAAACAAGATATTATTACACACTAACACGCTTTTATGTACAATCCAATCCAATCAAAATAAGTACCCCATTTTGTAGATAAACACGTGTTAGTGTATAATAATACCTCGTTTCTTTCAGGTTAGGGTGTGTAAATACTTGTTTCCAGCCTATTGTAATTGGGCACATTACTGACTGGAAAGCTTTCTTTATTTTTAAAATCGAATTTACCCTCCAGATTATTGGCTCCCACTGACTCTGCGAGGGAACTTACCTCTACCACCCCTACGGGCAGTGTCCTAGAGCTGAGAACATCTGATCGGATCGGATACAACTGGGGAGGTGTGACCAGCACCGCACCTATGCGGCCTCGCCTGCAAAGCGAACAGGGGCTTCATGCGGGAAGGGAGGGAAATATTAGGAGGGATAGGCAAGGAAGAGGGAAGGAGGCGGCCGTGGCCTTACAGTGGGAACCATCCCGGCATTTGCCCGAAGACGAAGTGGGAAACCACGGAAAACCACTTCGAGGATGGCTGAGGTGGGAATCGAACACCATCTACTCATTTGGACCACCCGAGGCTGAGTAGACCCCATTCCAGTCCTCATGCCACTTTTCAAATTTCGTGGCAGAAACGGGAATCGAACCCAGGACCTCCGGGGTGGCAGCTAACCATGCTGACCGCTACGCTACGGAGGCGACTGAAAGCTATCTTTAACGACTGAAACGTATAAATTAACAGGCATCCCAGAAACGATGGCTTCAAAACTTCACATATTACTACGAACCCTTCCATGGTGATTCAATGACCCAGACACACATAACGATTGCGTTCACAGCTGTATACTGTAGGGAAGGACGAGGCCTGTATTACAATCTATGGGGGGTCTGTGCTGTGTCACACCACTCGTGTATCATACGAACTCTCGTGTAGCTATCTTGTTTCCAACTCCCAGAGCTCGTATCGTACCGCACATATTCTGTGTGTGAAATATTCGACGATCTGTCACGCTCAATGTTTGTATGAGGGTCGCAGACAGGACACTCATAGTTCAAAATACTGTAAGCCTACGTGTGTGATATATTCACCTTCAGTGTTTGTACTGTATGGCATAGGGATTTTGAGTTGCAATGCAAGCTTCACATTCTGTTGGTTTCTTAGTTTAGGGGCTGCGACAACGCGGTCATGTAACCCCGTGTACTTTGGGTGTGTGTAGAATATGTCTCATAACCGGTGTTAATTGTGATGTCTGTATTAGTGCGTGTTATCTGTTTTTAATTCAATAAGGACTGCAGACATTGAATTTCAAGTAGTTCCTACTTTTGCCGCCAAACGCCATCGTCAACAACTACTAGTTCAGAACTTGGCTACTAGACGCCACCGCAGTCGGCTCCTGGCGACGAACGTAGGAACCATAAGAGCGTTGTTTAACATGTAATTTAATTTAGCCTCTCACAGGTGAAATTAGTGGAAGGTTCTTTTACATGCCATAAATCTATGACATGGGACCGCCGGCTTTACCTCTCCTCCGAAGGAAGGCATACTGAGGGACTTTTAACGCTCTTAAAAAATCCGACAACTTCGTCCGGGTTTGAACCCGCGATTTTGGGCACAGAAGCTACCAACTACGCCACCGAAGCCGCTCATCACATTCTGTAATAAGATTTTGGAAAGCAAGAATATTTACCATTTGAGGAAAATGCAACAAAATTGCCGTATTACTTTATTTATTTAGCGTATGACTTTTAGTGCCGGGAGTGTCCGAGGACATGTTCGACGCACCAGAGGCTGTAGCTGCTTGAAGCGAACAGCCATGGGGTGAGCTACAAGTTCCGTTCAATTTCAAGTAGTTACAACTTTCGCTATCAGATGTCACTGACACCTAGTGGTGAATGTTGAAACTGTGATAGAGCGTTTCAACGAAATCTAACCTAGAAATTTAGCTTCACACAAGTTGAGTTAGTGAAAGGATCTTTTAAATGCAATAAATCTATGGCATGGCACCGCCGGCATTACTTCCCCTCCGAAGAAAGGCACACTGAAGTATTTTAACGCTCGTAAAAAATCCGACGACTTCGGCCGGGTTTGAACCCGCGATCTTCATTAATAGATAATTAATTAAAATGCTCCGCCAAGCAATTCATTGACCAGTTTGGAAACAACATTTCTAGAACGTTTTTGAAAATTATATGTACATATTTTGAACTTTTATTTAATGAAATTATTTGTATGGATATCCATTTTATTTTATTTTATTTTAATACTGCATAGACTCTGAAGTGTCGCCTCCGTAGCGCAGCATGGTTAGCTGCCGCCCCGGAGGTCCTGGGTTCAATTCCCGGCCCTGCCATGAAATTTGAAAAGTGGTATGAGGACTGGAACGGGGTCTACTCAGCCTCGGTTGGTCCAAATGAGTAGAGGGGGTTCGATTCCCACCTCAGCCATCCATGAAGTGGTTTTCCGTGGTTTTCGTCTTAGGGAAAATGCCGGGATGGTACCTACTGTAAGGCCACGGCCGCCTCCTTCCCTCTTCCTTGCCTATCCCCCCTTCCCCTCATGAGGCCCCTGTCCGCTTTGCAGGTGAGGCCGCCTGGGCGCGGTGCTGGCCACACCTCACCAGTTGTATCCACTCCTATCAGATGTTCCCAGCTCTAGGACACTGCCCATTGAGGCGGTAGAGGTGAGTTCTCTCGCTGAGTCCGTGGGAGCCACCAACCTGGAGGGTAAATTCGGTTTAAAAAAGAACTCTGAAGAAGATATCATCGTATATCGAAACATGCACTAACATTTCAATAGAATTGCATTTTAATTAATTATGAGATTTTGAATCACTCTTTTCAGTTCATGGACACTGGTGCAACACATTATGTTTCTAGTTACGAATTTTATTTCTCATGCTGCTCAAGGATCCTGTAAACTGTTGCAGTTCTAGCTCATTACGATAATCACAGCCGAGTACTTGTAGGTCATTTCCGCATAATAGTTTACAACTCTACAGTAAGATGGTATATTGGCTTTCACACCCAGTGAATTAAAACTCAGATTTTTTTCTAGGTTTGTGCCGTGTCTCGTGTGGGATTTCGCCTAGGAACACCAAGCTTGCTCATCAGCGGGCTCTTGGTGTCCCCGCCCGGACCCCCACAGGAGTAGCGAACTGCGCGCTACCTCCCTTTCTATGAAGCGCACCTACGCCTCATTACTGCGAGAACTAAAAGCTCAAGCAGCCATAACCTCCCTATGAAGGCTTCCAAAAAGGTGGTATATTGGCTTTCACGGGCAGTGAATTAAAACTCAGCAATGTTTCTATGTTTGTGCCGTGTCTTGTGTGGGGTTTCGCCTAGAACACCAAGCTGGCTGATCAGCCAGGTTGGTGTCATAGGTGAAACCCCACACAAGACACGGCACCAACATAGAAAAAATGCTGAGTTTTAATTCTACAGTAGTTTAGGGTTTATTGCTGAAGTATATCACAGCACCTTCATAGATTAGGTGGTGTAGGAAGACTGTTGGTTGATGGGCTCGTCATTTCTCCGACTTGCAACATTAAAATAAATGCTTCTTTTCCCAGGTGCTTAATGATTTAATATTTGTCAGTAATAGTTACCACACTTACTAGGTTCTTTTTGTTTTTCTGTTTTGATTTTTGGAGGGCAGAGACTGTCTGTTGGTGTCATTGTAGGTTCGGTATTGTTTTGTAGAGCTATGTTGCCTTGTATATGAAGATAATGATTACAACTTTTTTAAATATGGCCTATACTATTGTTTTTCCAAGGATGAGGCATTTTACCACCTTGTAGAGAATTAAGACCAGGTTTTCTTATTCCTTTTATTTTACGGCCTTGCAAATAGCGAAAGCAACACTTAGGAGCAAAGTCACCAAAAATGAACCGTCAGCCATTAATTGTATGTAGACACAGCAATTAGTATTAACGACTCGTTAGGGACACTAACGGATTGTTATAGTTTGGTGAACCACGACATTTCGGTAATCATCCGTTAATGGCCTTAAATGGTTTGATATCATTTTGACGAACTATGGTGAATCCGCCATCGGCCTGGCCATGTTGAAACACCGGATCCCTTGAGAACTCCGGAGTTAAGCAGCATTGAGCGTGGTTGGACCTGGGATGGAATGCCGGTTCATTGGGACCACGCACTGTTGGCAACGAAGGAGCGGAAAGGCCCTGGCCACCCTACCACACGTAAACTCCGGCTGAGGATAACCTCTTCGGAGGCACGGACGTGCCTTCGGGCAGAATACCAATAATAATAATGGTGAACCCGGTCTTAAACCTTCACTTTAAAAAGAGAGATGAGTTCCCGATAAAGAAAATAGTATAAAGACATTAAAGCACTAAATCACAATTGTGACACATAGCTACTCCTAGCGGCTGAACAGAATAATGGGAAACAGCTGAATAGCAACGAAGAGACAGACATCCATCCGAAACTTGGATTAATCATAGCGGAAATTTATGTAAAACAGTAAACAATTTTCTTACGTAGGCCTATGTTGTGTTCTGTATAATTATGTGATAATAAGTATTGACCCTACAGTACTGTATAGTACTGGTATAAGGAAAATAACATTCGTTTACTTAAAGCCTATTGTTGCCTAAAGCACAATACATTTTATTCAGGGGAAGAAAAAATTGAATATGAAAGTTTCATTTTGTCTGGTGATAGTCACCGTAATATAACAGAGTTCTTGCGTTCAAATACATGTGCTTGTTTTACAATCTCTTCAATCCTCGTTGCGTAGTAATTAGGATTCTTGGCTATCGCCGTGGAGGTCAGAGTTCGATTCCCGATTGTACCAAGAAATTTATTTCTGGTCTGTGGGCTGAAATGGGGTCCACTTAGCCTCGTGAAGCAGATCGTAGAAGAGGTGGGTTATAATACTACTTCAGCCATCCTACAGGTGGTTTTCCGTGAATTCGCACTTCAACTCCAGGTGAATGCGGGCATGGCGCCTTCATTAAGGCCACTGCTAACTTGTATGAAAATCCCAACTCCAATATGCAAATACAAACACTAGTACAGCCATCACAACGACACACACACATACAAGTACACGGGGTTACGTAACTACGATGTCACTAAACCCCTAAATGACTCAGCTATAATAACGTCGTGAAGTTTCAAAGCATTTTTTCAGTATTGCCTGTACAAACTGTCAACTTATACTTTTCAATTGGTCAACACGCTTTGCATTACATGGATTATTATTATTATTAGTATTCAGTCAGTTGCAAACTAGTCAGGTG
This sequence comes from Meconema thalassinum, assembly GCA_946902985.2. Lineage (NCBI taxonomy): Eukaryota > Metazoa > Arthropoda > Insecta > Orthoptera > Tettigoniidae > Meconema > Meconema thalassinum. The sequence continues at coordinate 1,853,285,649 of OX336388.2, forward strand.
TGAACACCTGTGCGACGACTGGGCCTGAATAGGATACTCTAACGGTTAAGTACTCATACCCCTAACTCGAAATCAGTGTGTAGGCTCTCACTATCTTGTTGTGTAGCTTACCTATTTGGACGTGCATAATATTCATACGTAGATCGTAAACATACAATGAAACATAACATAATACCATAGACCAAGCTTTTTAGCCCACTTTTCACATTTCGCAAAAATGAGGAAAAAGTAGACTTATGAGATCGATCCGGGCAAATGTCCGTCTGTCCTTCTGTCTGTCTGTCTGTCTGTCTATCTGTCTGTGTGTCCCCCTCTATCAACTCCTAAACGGCTGCAGCAATCAAAACCAAATTTGGTATGAGTAAATATCTCAAGACCATATTTGAAAATTATGTCACTGCTTCCAACTGCTGAAAAACCGCAATTGAAATTTGAGCTCCATGTTGGTTAACTTGGAAGGTATGCTTGGGAGCTATTCCAAAATTGGCACACATATAGATAATTATATTTCAGTTTTATTTCCAGGAGTCCATACATGACAGTGTTGCCAAAATGATTCTAAGCCTGCTGATATATCCAATTTTTAAATACATATAACGTCTACACTATCAATTTGATTTCAACCAAATTTCGTATGTACTATGTGTACTTACACAGATATTATTGAACGTATTCTTGAGAGCCACCAGGGCTGCCAACTGTTCATAAATGCTCTCTATATTTTCTTATCCAAATACCAATATATCAGAAAGTATGCAACCCGACAGCTTTAAACTATGCACACGTATAGTACCTGACATTCTAGATTAATTTGGAGTAACCCATGTACGTCAGTGCTACCAACATGATTCTAAGCCTGCTGATAGTACCAATTTTTAAATACATGTAACGTCTCTACTCTCAATTGGATTTCAACCAAATTTCGTATGTGCTATGTGTACCATAACAGATATGATTATGCGTATTCTTAAGAGCAACCAGGGCTGCCAACTGTTAATAAATGCTGTCTCTCTTTCTTTACCCTAATAGCAATATAACAGAAAGTATGCAAGCCAACAGCTCTAAACTTTGCACAGGTATAGTACCTGACATTCTAGATTAATTTGCAGTAACTAATATACAGCTAGAAGACTTGGAGTTTGCTGACGATGTTTGTGCAATCTCTCAGAACTTTACGGATATGGAAATGAAGTTAACGCGCATCACAGAAGAGGCAGCAAGAGCAGGAATGAAGATAAATTGCAACAAGACCAAAGAAATTCGAGTAAACAGTTTAATAAATACAAACCGCAAGTGCAAAATAAATGGAGAAGAAATTGAAACTGTGAGAGAGTTTCCATATCTTGGTAGCATCATTGCAGAGGACGGTGGTGCTAGCGCAGATGCTAAGAGCCGCATCAAAAAAGCAAACGTTACATTTGTTCAATTATATCCGGTTTGGAAAGCTCGCGACATCTCGACCAGGACGAAACTACGAATCTTTCGTAGTAATGTCAAAGCAGTTCTCCTGTATGGAAGTGAAACTTGGAAAGTTACAACCCAGATCACCAGGAGTCTCCAAGTCTTCACTAACCGTTGCCTCAGAAAGATTCTACGCATCTACTGGCCAGAAATCATTTCAAATGAGGAACTTCTGAAGAAAACAAACGAAAGGCCAATACATCTAGAAATAAACCGTAGAAAATGGAGTTGGATAGGCCATTGTCTGAGAAAGCAGGACGCCATTGAAAAAGAAGCACTTAGTTGGAACCCCCAGGGCATCCGAGGAAGGGGTAGGCCAAGAAATACCTGGAGAAGAAGTGTTGAGGAGGAGAGGAAGGCGACTGGCAAATCCTGGACAGACCTGCAGAGGCTGGCTGGAAGAATAAATCAGTGGAGGAATGTTGTTGCAGCCCTTTGCTCCGAGAGGGGACATATGAACTAAGTCAAGTAAGGCAATATACGTCAGTGCTGCCAACGTGATTCTAAGCCTGCTGATAGGTCTAATTAAAAGAGAACATGTAACTTCTATACTAACAAATGGATTCCTTGGCACAACAATAGATCATAATATTTCAGATTAGTTCTGACCAAAACATGCATTACATTGTTGCCAACATGATTTTACGTTCGCTGATCAATCCAATGTCTAAATGCATGTAACGTCCATGCTATCCATTGGACTTCAGCCACATTTTGTATTCTGTACCTTAAGAGATAATAATAATAATAATAATAATAATAATAATAATAATAATAATAATAATAATAATATCGTATGGCCTCGGGTGCCGGGTGCATGCTTTGTAATTTGACACCCAGAGGGTAGCTTGCATGTCGAATTTCGTTGTTCCTTGAATCACTATGAAAGTCAAGAAGGTTAGATATCTAAGCTCCTTGATCACTATTGCGCTTTCTAGAAGAGAAATGAGGAACTTGTGTTGGTGGAAACTCCCGAGATTAATTTTGCCATTATGAACACGGCCTACTGAATTCAAATGAGTTCTTTGACATGCCAACATCGTGTGACATGTGTGTCGTATTTTTGCCGCCTTTCAAAAAAAAAAAAATCACTTGCCACGGCCAGGAGCGAACCTGCAATCTTGGGGTTAGTTGACCTACACGCTACCCACTCACCCACTGTAGCAAGCGACCGTAAGAGATGGAACTAAGAATATATTCAGTCAGCAGGGCTGCCAACTGTAGTGTTCTATTTGGCTACATTATGCCATTATTTCGAATTAATTAGACATTTTGATATTACCACCTTAATTTCGTAATTATACTAGATAGGTCCATATAGATGAATCTTACATTTCAAGAAAGGTAGGCTCTTCAGTTCGTCACGGAACTCCTTGTTAAATGACGAAATTCACTGCGAATCATTAATACTAACATTAACAAATACAAAGTATAGAAAACAATATTTTTAAACATTTGTATAATTTTAAACTTCAACCCTAGTGATGATGACCACGTGACGGTCGAAACAGGTAATCCTAAAATTGACCCTTTATCAGTGAATAATATTAATACCTGTAATTATTTTCAGGAAAGTGTGTTATATATAGTTTCCCCACCTAATCTAATTAAGCAAATGCGTGTTCACCGACTGAAAAGACCAAATAATAAGTGATCGTTGGACATTGATACATCTTATTTAAGACTAATGTTATTACCTATTCTGGCTACACATTAACCATTGCAAAATCCTATACAGGTTAAGAAGTAGTTGGAAGTGGAAGGAATAGGATTCCACTTTTTGTGGCATCAGCTCTAGATGGGATGGAGTTGTCAGATCCACGCCTGGGGCCCCTTTGGTTCCTGGTACTCATTTTTGTTGTAGGTTGAGTGGATCCTAGGGCGGGTAGTTGAAAATTATTTGGGAAAGAATGGAGCTCACTTCCATTCAGTTCAAAGAACAGCACCCCTACGTGTGTGTTAACCAACTGTAAAAGCAGACACCGTAGTGACGCGACGCGACGCGACGCGACGCCAGCGGGATGTGCACTTGACACGTGCAGCCGAGAAGCCTGGAGGTAACATTTCCACAGAGCGCGAATCAATAGCGCGAGGCTGGCAGGTCCTCTTTAATGGGACGCTATCCAGATTGAGCCACTGTGGTACCGTACTGGACACAATCATATCGACCAGTCCATTACCAGTAATTAGCTGAAAGCAGAGCCTGGCTGATTGATGTGCCCAATGTAAGACCCTAGGATTCCATTGTAAAACTTGCGGGATCGAATCCAAAATAGAAGCTAAGTGGTCCAAGGCAGCGATTCTCAACCATTTGAAGATCGGAACTTTTGTATTTGCCCAAGATCGCGGGTTCAAATCCGGAAGAAGGCGTCGGATTTTTAAGAGCGTTAAAAATCCCTCAGTATGCCTTCGGAGGGGAAGTAAAGCCGGCGGTCCCATGTCATAGATTTATGGCATGTTAAAGAACCTTCCACTAATTACACCTGCGTGAAGCTAAATTGTATAAGTTAAGAATGTAAACAACGCTCTTAGGTTCCTACGTTCGTTGCCAAGAGCCGACTGCGGTGGCGTCTAGTAGCTTAGTTCTGAACTAGCCCTAGTACTCGTTTGGCGGTAAAAGTAGGAACTATTTGAAAAATTCGAAGTTGCAGTCTTTACTTGAATTAAAAAATAGATACACACACTAATACAGCCATCACAATTAACACCGGTTATCAGACAGATTCTACACACACCCAAAGTACACGGGGCTACATGACCGCGTTGTCGCAGCCCCTAAACTGAGGAACCAACCAACCATTGTTGTTTCATTTGGAGTCCAAGACATCGTGGGTATCAGCTTTGTGTATGCAGTGTAAATAAATAAAGGAATACATAAATTAGTATGACAACCTGCGTTATTGTAGTGTCTATAGTAGTGTGAGTTTTTGTAAAGGAAGCTATGGGTTATTGATTATGGCTATATGAAAATTACACACACAGGCACACCCGAACACTAGCGCCGACATCATGCAAGAAAATCACTGCATATCTTCGCAGTAATGTCGTTCACAGTAGATTGGTGTTGCACCGAGATTTTGAAGGAATGCGTTTGTCTTTTCCACGGTGCAATGGATCATGATTTATTTTATTTTCAATGATAACAACGCCTATACCCAGAGAATAGTCTGAGTTTTTGAGATTCTGAAGAGTTTAATCACCAAGCAACTGGAATGGCTTTCGTTCTCGCCTGATCTGAATTTAACAGACTATACCTTGGCCTTTTAACATAAGGGGGTTATTAAAGTACCCTGGGCTCTTTATGGCCATAAGGGGCGTGGTGGCTCAGCGGTCTAGCTGTATGCCTCTCACCAAGGCGGTCCGGGTTCGATTCCCGGTCAATGCATGTGAAATTTTCGAAGTGAAATGCCATGTCCTGTGGTTCGGATTCCACGTAAAAAGGAGGTCCCTTGGCTCATAATCACAAGATTCATTGTCACGTAAAACTACAATCTTCCTGCCTTTTCCTTTTATGGCCATAAAATGGCTTTAAAAGGAATGAGACATCAAATTGATGGAACTCTTGGACAAAATCACGAAGTGCATGTAAAATAGAAGCATGTCTGAGGTTATGGTATTGCTTATTGATTCGACCAAATCTGTTGGAGAGATTATAACTCCTTTACGTTCTGGTAGTAATATTTTCTTCTCAATTGTCCACCCCCACGGCATAGCCGTGAGCGTTAAATCTAGCGTCACGACTGCGATGGAGATGTGCAGCAAGTCTGATGATAGGTGGTTCGAATCCCGGCACTAATGGGTGAGTTAGCCGTGGTCGTTACGGCATGACTGCTGGCAGTCACTCACATCCGGGAGGCGAGGAGGTTCGAATCCCCCCGCCGGCAACCTTGAATATGGTCTTCTGTGGTTTCCCATCTTCCTTCCAGGCAAATGCCTGTGTTGGTCCCTAACTATAGGCCACAGCCGCTACCTTCCAACTCCTTGTCCTTACATTCAAACTTTCTTCCCCAGACAACACTCCACACGCGACGGTACGTGTAGCTCACCCATTGGGTGTCCGCCTCGAAGCAGCTACAACACTGGCGAGCCAAACATGTCCTCGGACACTCCCGGCACTGAAAGCCATACGCTAAAAATAAAAAATCCCGGCACTGTCAGTGGCCATCGTGAATGTGTTTCCCTCCGAATGTTTCCACACTCCCTTCAGACTGGTTCCTTATTTCAAGTCCCATTCTTGGCTGTCGCTGCGGAGGCCTGGGTTCGATTCCCGGCTCTGTCAATAAATTTAATTCATGTCTGAGGGCTGGAACGGAGTACACTCAGCCTCGTTAGGCAAAACTGAGAAGAAGCGGGTTCGAATCCCACCTCAGTCATTCTGCAAGTGGTTTTCCATGGTTTCTCACATTTACTTGAGGCAAATGCCTGGATGGTACCTAACGTAAGGCCTCGGCCGCTTCCTACCCATATCCTATCTCGATTACAAACACACACTAGTACTGACATCACAGTGACACAGGTTATCAGACAAATTCTACACACCCCCGAAGTACACGGGGCTACATAACCAGAATGTCGCAAATCCCCTAAAGAATCATCAACGACAACTATTTCAAGTATCAGGGCTCAAATAACTCATTCAAATATTTGCCAAAGTCGATTGAAAAGCTGGAATTCAGGAATTGTAAACGGGATGTGGGAAACATAGCAAGCACCGTTAAATCACGACAAAATGAGGATATCTGGTGTCCCGAAGGGTAGGGAAGGCGGTGGCAAAATTAATCTCTTGCGGTCGAACTATTTACACATGTAGATTAGTATGTACATAATAATAGTGCACGTGTAATGACTGGATAATACACGGAGATTATATACCGTGTGTGGCAGAGACCTCGCCTAATTCTACAAGGCAAACAGAATGTCGCGTGAATCAAATGACGTGTTTTTTTCGTGTGGACTCTGGATATGTCAAGTGGAGACATTTCGATTTGACGCCCGAGGGCGACTTGCGCGTCGTGATGAAGATGAAATGAACTCACTTCTCGAACCAGGGGAATTATCCTCAACCCTGCTGGGAATCGAATCCGGTACCCCTCGGATCGAAGACAAGGGACCTATCCACTTAGCCACGATGCTTGACTAAACTCATGCATCTAACTAACTTTGTAATTGACACAATGTGGGTTACATCCATGAAAACGATAGTCCCAGTACTTCCAATTCCAGTATTAGGTTCTTCATTTCTTGGCATAGCTGAGAATCGAATACCGGTCTATGGGGTGGCAGTCTACAAAGCTTTCCTTCTTCCCTCCTACCTTTCTTTCTTTTTTCTTCTATCTTTACGCCTTTCACTATTTCCTTCCTTCCCTCCTTTCCTTCCTTCCTTCCTCCCTCGTTCCTTCCCTCCTTCCCTCCTCCCTTCCTTCCCTCCTCCCTTCCTCCCTCCTTCCTTCTTTCCTACCATCCTTCCCTACTGCTTACTTCCCTCCCTCCTTTCTTCTTTCCTTCCTTCCCTCCTGCTTTCCTCCCTCCTTCCTTCTTTCCTTCCGTTTTCCACCCCTTTTTTCCTTCCTCCCTCCTTCCTTCCTTCTTTCGTTCCTTCCTTCCCTCCCTCCTTCTTTCCTTCCTTCTTTCCTCCCTTCCTCCTTCCTTTCCTCTTTCTTTCGTCTCTCCTTACTTCCCTTCCCTTCTTTCCTTCCTCCCTCCTTCCCTCCTTCTTTCCTTCCTCCTTCCTTCCTCCCTCCTTCTTTCCTTCCTTATTTCCTCCCTTCCTCCTTCCTTTCCTATTTCCTTCCTCTCTCCTTCCTTCCCTCCCCTTCTTTCCTTCCTCCCTCCTTCTTTCCTTCCTCCTTCCTTCCTTTCCTCCTTCTTTCCTTTCTCCCTCCTTCCTACCCTCTTCATTTTCTCCTTCCATCCTTCCTTCCTCCCTTCTTCCTTCCTTCCTTCCCAACTTCCTTCCTCCTTCCCTCCTACCTCCCTTCCCTCCTCCTTTCTTCCCTCCTTCCTTCCTCCCTCCTTCCCTCCATCCTCCCTTCCACCCTTCATTCATTCCTCTCTATCTTTCGTTCTTTCGACCACCTCGTGTTGTAGCGGCTAGCATTCTTGCCCGTCGCCCCGGAAATCCCGGATCGATTCTCGGCTCTCCTCCTTCCTTTCCTCCTTCCTTCCTCCCTTCCTCTCTCCTTCCTTCTTTCCTACCGTCCTTCCCTCTTGCTTTCCTTTCTCCCTCCTTTCTTCTTTCCTTCCCTCCATCCTTCTTTCCTACCTCCCTCCCTCCTTCCTTCCTCCTACCTTCCTTCTTTCCTTCCGTTTTCCCTCCTTCTTTCCTTCCTCCCTCCTCCTTTCCTTCCTCCCTCATCCTTCCCTCCTTCCTTCCCTCCTTCCTTCCTCCCTCCTTCCTTCCCTCCTTCCTACCTCCCTCCTTCCTTCCTCCCTACTTCCCTCCTCCCTTCCTTATTTCCTTCCTTCCCTCCCTCCCTCATTCTTTCCTCCTTCCTCCCTCCCTCCTTTCTTCCTTCCCTCCTTCCCTCCTACCTCCCTCCTTCCTTCCATCCTTCCTTCTTTCCTTCCTCCCTTCCACCCTTCATTCATTCCTTCCTTCTTTCCTCTCTATCTTTCGTTCTTTTGACTACCTCGTGTTGTAGCGGCTAGTATTCTTACCCGTCGCCCCGGAAATTTCCGGATCGATTCTCGTCTCTACCAAAAAATGTAATTCTGACTGAGGTCAGGAACGAGGTACACTGAGCCTCGCTGTGGTAAAACTGAGAAGAGATGGGTTCGATTCCCACCTGAAAGTGGTTTTCCATGGTGTCCCATTCAATTTATTCCAGGTAAATGTCGAGATGGTTCCTAACAAAGTCCACGGCCGTTTCCATTCAAATCCTAGCCTCAATTAGAAACACAGTACATACACCACTACAGATACACAATAACACAGGCTATCAGACAAATCCCACACACACCCAAGTACACGGAGCTACATGACCTCCATGGGATCCATATCAAGTAGGGCTCATCAATGAGTTGGAAATGGCCGCTAGATTTGTGCTCAGTGACTTTAATCCCAGGAGCAGTGTGAGCCGTATGTTAAAGAAACTTGGGTGGGAATCACTGGAGGCTAGGAGGATGAAATCTAGACTCTGCGCTATGTACAACACGTATACAAATCAACCAGCATGGGGTGAGCTTAGCAAACGATTGGGAAAGCCCACTTACATGGGTAGGAGCGATCATCCTTTCAAAGTTAAGGGCCGACCACAGCGAACAAATTATGGTAAATATTCTTTTGTAAACCGTGCCATTGATAACTGGAACTCTCTACCTGCCGCAGTCTTAGAGCCTTTTCCCAAACATATAGGTGTGTTTAAGAAAAGACTGACTATTTGTGTAAATACTCCAGTTTAATTGTTGTATAATTGTAATTGAATTGTTATGTATAATTATTTACTTGTTATGTGTATCCAATTTGCCACCGGGGGACACTCCCCCCATTGCAAATAAATGAATGAATGAATGAATGAATGAATGTCACAAAGCCCCTAAATCAATCAACAACAACGTTCTTTCTCGCCTTTGTCTGCCCTAATTTCAGATTCCAGAGTAGGCTACTACCTGCCCTGGTTGGTTGTTTCCTTAGTTTAGGGGCTGCGACAACGCGGTCATGTAGCCCCGTGTACTTTGGGTGTGTGTAGAATCTGTCTGATAACCGGTGTTAATTGTGATGACTGTATTAGTGTGTGTTATCTGTTTTATAATTTAAGTACTGCAACTTCGAATTTTTCAAATAGTTCCTACTTTTGCTGCCAAGCGCCACCGACAACGACTACTAGGCCAAGTTCAGAACTTAGCTACTAGACGCCACCGCAGTCGGCTCTCGGCAACGAACGTAGAAACCTAAGAGCGTTGTTTACATTCTTAACCTATCCAATTTAGCTTCACACAGGTGCAATTAGTGGAAGGTTCTTTAACATGCCATAAATCTATGACATGGGACCGCCGGCTTTACTTCTCCTCCGAAGGAAGGCATACTGAGGGATTTTTAACGCTCTTAAAATATCCGACGGCTTCGGCCGGGTTTGAACCCGCTATCTTGGGCATAGAAGCTCAGCATGCTACCGACTACGCCACCGAAGCCGCCACCACGACACCTAGATTGCGGACTTGGCTATTAGATGGCATCACAGTCAGCACCTGGCGGCGAACGTTGGAATTAATAGAGCATTATCAATTCTAACCTACAAAGTTTGGCTTCACACAATTGTGTAGTTAGTGCAAGGTTCTTTTTCATGCCAAAATTCAGTGACATGGGACCGCCGGCTTTACTTTCCCTCCGAAGGAAGGCATACTGAGGGATTTTTTACGACTTCAGCGGGTTTGAACCCGCGACCTTGGTCATAGATGCTCAGCATGCTACCAACTACGCCACCGAAACTGATTCTGCCAGACGCTACTACTCAGTTGGCTGTAAAAGTCTGATAGATATGGACCCCTCTGATCCATTGAGTGTAGCAACAGATCAAAGCTAAATACACAGCTATTGTCTGTAACATGTTCGCAGTCACGTCGTACAATCCACCACACAAATAGCAAGCGTTATGGCAGAGAGGGACTTCCCAAGTTAGCGGAGTCATAACAGAATGGATATATCCAGCACCATGGCCGAGCATTGTAATTATGGAGCTGCTGTTCAGAGGCCCAAGGCTTGAATCCCGGCACTGATAACGGTCATCCTAAGTACAGCTTTCCCATGCTCACTAAAAGTAGGCCTACCACATTGTGAGGAGGAGCAGGTCCAGAGGTTGCCAGCCGACGGGAACAGAAGGAGCTACTTCGGGATATTTGCTGCGGTGGTAAGACTCTAAGATTACTGCAGGTTAATTGTCAGAGTTTAGGAAATAAATTAATTGAATTTTGGAATCTTGTAGAGACGTATTCTCCGGACATTGTGATTGCTACTGAATCTTGGTTATATGAGGATATAAATAATAATGAAATAATTCAAGGGACCTACAAAATGTACAGAAGGGATCGGAGGAAGCGAGGTGGTGGGCTATTTATTTGTGTGCGCAAAAATATAGCTAGTTTCTTAAAGTGGGTTGATACGGATCATGAAATGTTATGTGTACACATTTCGGATAAAGGGAATAAATTCCCTCTTCAGATGATAGGGGCGTATAGAGCACCGAAAGATAACTTTTCGCTTCTCGACACACTGTATGATAAAACTTGTGCGGGTAATGCTATGAAAAAGAGCATAATAATTGCCGGAGATTTAAACATCCCCAAAGTGACTGGTCCGGTGAGTCAACTAGTAGCTGTGGTCAAGCTCAGAGCGCTGCAAACAAATTCTTAAGGGAGGGGGGATTTTCCCAAGTAGTTGACTTCCCAACTAGAGGTAATAATACCTTAGATGTTTCTCTCGTAAGGCCTGTAGAGCTGTATATTAACTGTCTGAAAGTACCAGGAATTAGTGGCCATTCTGGGGTTGAATCAAATATTAGATACGGTGACATTACAAAATTAGACTCTGATATAGCAAATAAGATCATATTCCAGTATCGCAGGGCGGATCAGGGCAAATTTCAGGGGTATGTGAATGAGCTATTTGTAGGATGGGCATCGGAAGGAAATCACATTAATATCCTGTGGACTAACTTTTTGAAAATTTTAAATAGCGCTATTGATAAATTTGTTCCATTTAAATTACTGAAACAAAACCCAGATCCTGAGTATTACACACGGGAAATCAGGAGTCTTAAACGGAAAATTAGGAAATTATACAATAAAAGACATGATAGTGACAAGTATGTGCTGAAATTTAAGTCCTTATCAAGAGAGCTCGTCTTAAAAAAGAGGGTTGCTCATGACAATTATATGCAAGGTTTACTTGGTTCGGAAGACGATGGAGGAAAAAATTTACAGTTATGTTAGGAGAAGAAAGGGAATTTCAATTAATTTGTCGATGATAATGTCCGGTGACGGTAAATTAATTACTGAGAAGCAGGCCATTGCTAATGAATTAAATGTATTTTATGGTAGTGTGTTCAATAAATCCAATAGCTGTGTGTTGGACCTTAACGGTGAATCAGGGGCTCCGCTTCTCCAAATAAACCAGTCAGCAATTGTAAAGCTAATACAAAAATTACGTTACAATATATCGAAGGGTCCTGATAATATTGTTAGTGAAGTACTTAAAATAGGAGGTAGGGCCGTGGCACGATACTTAGAGGTGATGTTTAATGTGTCCATAAGCAATGCGCAAATCCCGGATGACTGGAAAAGAGCTACGGTAGTCCCAATATTTAAGGGAGGGAGCAGACTTGAATTGGGCAACTACAGGCCGGTTAGTCTTACGTCCATCGTTTGTAAACAGATGGCGCATCTCATTTGAGACTACTTGAGGGAACAGTGGGAAACATTATCATGGTTTAATGATAGGCAACATGGATTTCGGAAAGGTTACTCATGCGAGAGTCAGATGCTATCACTTTTTCAAGATATTAGCGAATCGTTAGACGATGGAGTTTTAGTCGACGCCGTAGTTATAGATTTTGCGAAGGCATTTGATGTCGTGCCGCATGACATGCTACTCCATAAATTAGCTTCGACGAAGATTGATAGAAGAGTAATTTTATGGATCCAAGAATTTTTGACGGGTCGTTCCCAGAAAGTGAAAGTTGAAGGCCGATTCTCGGATGAAATTACCGTAACGTCGGGTATCCCTCAGGGCAGCGTAATCGGAACTTTGTTATTTTTGGCGTTTATAAATGACTTACCAAATGGGATTTGCAGTGACTGTCGATTGTTTGCGATGATTGTGTAATATATCGAAAGATACATGACTCACAAGGCAATGCAGTACTTCAAGATGACCTGAACCTGGTCTATAAGTGGGCGATTGAAAATAAACACAAGAAAATGTAGTCTAATAAAAATAGGGAAAGTGCGAAGGCAAGATTTTCAATATAACATTGGCTCGGAAATACTTGTAGAAGAAGATTCTTGCAAATATTTGGGCGTTCACGTAAGAAATGATATGAAAAGGAGTAGTCATATAGGATGTGTAGTTTCTAAAGCTTACAAATCCCTGCACTTTGTAATGAGGGTATTAAAAGGAAGTAGTACCTCTGCTAAAGAATTAGGATATTTGTCACTTGTAAGACCTATTCTGGAATACGCCTCGGCGGTTTGGGATCCATATCAAGTAGGGCTCATAAATGAGTTGGAAATGGTACAAAGAAAGGCCGCTATATTTGTGCTCAGTGACTTTAATCCCAGGAGCAGTGTGAGCCATATGTTAAAGAAACTTGGGTGGGAATCACTTGAGGCTAGGAGGATGAAATCTAGACTCTGCGCTATGTACAACACGTATACAAATCAACCAGCATGGGGTGAGCTTAGCAAACGTATGGAAAAGCCTACTTACATGGGTAGGAGCGATCATCCTTTCAAAGTTAAGGGCCGACCACAGCGAACAAATTATGGTAAATAATCTTTCGTAAACCGTGCCATTGATAATTGGAACTCTCTACCTGCCGCAGTCTTAGAGCCTTTTCCCAAACATATAGGTGTGTTTAAGAAAAGACTGACTATTTGTGTAAATACTCCAGTTTAATTGTTGTATAATTGTTATTGAATTGTTATGTATAATTATTTATTTGTTATGTGTATCCAATTTGCCACCGGGGGACACTCCCCCAATTGCAAACAAACGAATGAATGAATGAATATAACCCTATTAACTAGCGGCTTCAATGGCGTAGTTGGTAGCATGCTGAGCTTCTATGCCCAAGATCGCGGTTTCAAACCCGGATGAAGTCGTCAGTTTTTAGTCTATTTTCATTTATAAAAAAAAATGGCTTATGAGATCACCTTTTGTCCGTGTGTCTGTTTGTGTGTGCGTGTGTGAAATGGATTTTTGTGTGTTCCCCCTAATAACTTCTAAACGGCTAGAGAGAAATGAAACTCGGTAAGTTCATAGCACTATTTCAGGTGACCCCGACCGTGCCCTTCAAATTTTGTGACATCTCACCAATACAAACATGGCGGCTGTGCGAATTATTTCACCTGCACTCAATATCTCCGAAACTATTACCGATATCATCCTGGAATTTTGTACGGTGATAAAGGGAACTACTAAAAGTTCACCTATGTGACTTTTGAAAACTGGTAACTACAAAACCAACATGGCGGCCAAGCAAAATTGCGACTTTTAAATAGACGTTTCTCGCGATTTAGCCAACCAAACTCAATGAAACTTGGTACAGTATGTCTATACACATTGTAATGCAACGACATATATCTTCGTTCAATTGTTTACATAACCTCAAGATGGCGGCTGTGCGAAATATTTCACCGGCATTCTATATCTCTGAAACTATTACCGCTATCACCCTGAAATTTCGTACGGAGATAAGGGGTGTTACTGGAAGTTCATCTATGAGACTTTCAAAAACCGGTTATCTACAAAACGAACATGGCGGCCAAGTGAAGTTGAAAGTTTTAAATGGACTTTCCTCGCAATTTAATAAATCAAACCCAATGAAACTAGGTACAGCAAATATGTATACACATTGTAATGCACTGGTATTTAATTTAGTTGAATTGCTTACATAACCTCAATAAGGCGCCTGTGCGAATATTAAATTAAGTTTTTATTTCTTGTGTCGTAATCATGCGATCGAAATGAAAGTTTGAATAAAGAATCTACGCAATAATTTTCCTTCAATGGTACATGACTCTATGCCCTATACATATAACAATCCAACATGGCGACCATCCGAAATATTTAGACGGATCTCAATATCAACGAATCTATTGCAGCAATCAAACTGAATTATTTTATGTTCATAGGGGCTATGAACATAAGTTAACCTGTAGGACTTTCAATAACCTGGTGATCACAAATCCAACATGGTGGCGACGCGAAGTATAAATAGTCACATGAACGTTTCTCACAATTTAACCATCCGAGTGCAGTGACACATGGTACAGTAAATCCTTGTACAAATGTTAATCCACTAGCATCTAATTTATTTAAATTGTTTCCATAACCACAAGATGGCAGCTGAGTAGGTTAGTAGTGAGAGTTCTGCCCCCCTACCCACCAATACTCTCAATGCGAGCCGATAACTCCCGAACCCGTGGTCGGAGATTCACGAATGAGGTGTTGTTGGCGTTGTATTATTCAAAAAATTTGAAAAATTTTGTTTTTGAAAATAGACAATAGTTTAAAAACCAAACATGATAGAACGTTGTGCCATGGTTAAAACGAATGGTCTTTATGTCCTTAATATTTTATAATAAAACTTTTTTATTTTTGATGTTTTTTGAAAACAGTCCAATTTTGAAATTCCTATATTTTGGAAACTACGAATTTTACAAAACAGTTTGTTTGACGTAAATGAATGGTCCCTACCCCCTCTGCCCGAAAAATAAATTTCAAGTCTCTAGGATAAAAACTTGACAGTAGTGTGGCGCGAGGCTTTCTGCCTCACAGCCTACTTTCCTACGAACTTTGCCGATATCTCCCGAACGCATGATCTGATTTTAACGAACGAGGTGTTGTTGGCGTTGGGATGACGTCCTCTTTGCTAACAATGTGTGTTGATATTTTTTTTTTGAAAATTTTTGTTCTTTGGATTGGCGTTATTTTGGAAACGATGAATTTTAGAAAAAGGTTTGTTTGACGTTAATGAAAGGTCCCTATGTCCTGTAGGTGCACAGCAAGTTTCAAGTGTGTAGGAGGAAAAAATGATAGCCTACTTTCTGGCGAACATTGGCGATAATTCGCGGACGCCTGATAGGATTTTAACAAATGAGGTGTCGTTGGACTCGAGCTGACGGGCGCTTTGCTTTGGACTGCGTATTATATTTTTTTTGAATTTTATTTTTTGAAAGTAGGTGATAGTTTGAAAACCAAACTTGATAGAACGTTGTCCAATAGTTTTGAAAACACTCAAATTTTGAATTTCTTATATTTTGGAAACTGGGAATTTTAAAAAAGAGTTTGTTTGACATAAATGAAAGGTCTCTACCCCCTCTACCATCAAAATAAATGTCAATTCTCTAGGACAAAAACTATGCTTTTAAAAACTTTTTTACCTCTTTTAATTTAAAAAATAAATAAAGAGTGTTTGTAGACAGAGAGCCGGTAGCGCTTGACGTTTGTTACAACGAGGCTATGACTGGCCATGGTGAATACAGGAAATGGCTATTTCGAGGGGGGCGACAAAGCGAGGGAGCGCTTTCTGATATTTTGTTATGACAAATGAATGAAGGCGAATATTTAAAAAATCCCTTATGGCAATCTTTAAACATGTTAGTAATAAGGTAATTGACAAATAATAATAATAATAATAATAACAATAATAATAATAATAATAATAATAATAATAATGGTATGAGGTGAGTGAAAGCAGGGTTTTTATAGTCGACAACAACAGAACTTACTTTTTGTATGTCTTGCTGAAAGCCTGAACGGGAAACAGAAATTCTGCTCGCGGCCCTGGCTGGCTGGGAGCTGGCTAGGAGAATGGAATGTGGATGAGAGCTGACAGCATTGCTGTCAGGTGATAACAGTTTGGAACAATGTGGCAACTCTGTAATGGAGATAATATTTCACATCCTGTCAGCCAGGCCCCAAGCAGAAGCGGGTGAGAGGGGAGAGGACGGAAACCTCTACACAACAGGAAAACACGTGACCACTGCAGAGCGGTGAGAGGCGGGGCCTGAGGGCCGGGGAGAGGTGAGGGGAGGAGAGGAGAACCCATGACAGCCAATAGCTGAACGAGTTGTATGTCAACATGGAGTGAAGGAGTGAGACGCAGGTGTGGAGAGAGAAAGAGAAACATGTAAGGACATGCACGAAGCGTGGAGCGCCGTACACAGAGCTCTCGTACAACACGATTCAATAAAATAAATAAATAAATAAATAAATAAATAAAAAGTACACAGGTTCACACAACATGTAATTTATTGATCCAAGAATTAAAGGTAGAGTTAAATCCTAACCATTTTACACATAGTTTTTTCCTTTTTGTTTCAACACTTTTTCCACAAGATAATGTTTAGGAAACGCTGTTTTCTGAAGTTTATGGAGATAAAATCTACCGTTTCTGGGTTGATGGTTGAGATCCTCGAGTAAATAGGTGACTGGACTGTCCAAGTCGACTTGACGAATTCGAAATAGTTCAGTCCCCCACTGAGGTGTGTAGCCCTTATTGAAGGCAGACTTAAATTTGCTCACACGAACAAAATCCCCAATTTTCAGTCGGTGTCGTTTAGGGTCTGCTGTTTTTATGGGGTTAAACAGTTTATCCAGTCGCTGAATATTTTTGGTCACGAGGCGCGGCTTGGTTCCAATCGTTCTATGTTTGGTGTCATTGTAACGTGACACTAGCTCTGCTAACATGTCCAACCAGCGATAAGTGCCCTGAGCGGTAAACGCTTTCCACATATGGGTTTTCAATGTTCGGTTAAACCGCTCGACCAAGCTTGCTTAGAGATTGCTGTATGTGGTGTAATGGTTAATATCCTTAGATTTGAGAACACTGGAGAAATCCTTGATGAAAAATTATTTTTCCTGGTCAGTTTGTAGTAACTGAGGTTGGCGTTTGGATTGTTGAATAATATGTTGAAAGGCTTTGGTGACTAGTGGACCAGACTTGCGACGCACAGGTTCAACAAAGGCCATTTTGGAATAGACAATAATGACAGTCAACATATAGCGTACACCGTCGTTAACGCCAGCATAGGGTATCATTTCAACCATTCAGCCTGCCAAAGTTCATCCACACCTCGTGAAATCACCTTGAGTCGCGGATAGTGACGCCTAGCTGGGCGATGCAGCTCGTGGGCAATACCCATTTTAATGGGTTAGGGCTTAATCAATAATTTTAGCATTTCGAAGTTCTTGTTCAATTTCTTGAATTTCCCAATCGTGACCGGTATGGCCGGCTTGACGTGAAGCATGCAACAACTGTAGCCGCTGGACGAGCTTATTGGGATTGTGCCAGTAGGTAATATCCACAAGGGGTTTTAATGGTTTAAATGTCACTCCCGAAGCGGAAGCTTCACGACGAGTACTTTGACTGGTGGCAAACATTTTTGCAATGATAGTTTTATATTTTTGAGATATATTGGCATTCACTTGTTGAGTGGGATCATACTATCTTTTGTGGGCATGGGTATCCAATAAAATGGATTTATATTTGCCAAGGTCCTCTGGCGTATAATCATGGAAATAAAATAAAATACGAGAGATTAGCAGCTTTAACAGTCCTGGTGTTAATTTTTAGTTGATGTTTTTAGTGACAGCTTTAGTACGAGCAAATTTAATGGATGAATCCCCAATTTTAAAACTATCATCCTCATAGCGAACACCATACGTGGTATCTGTGTTTCCAATAAATAGATAGGTGAAATAGGGTTCTAGTGTTGATTCATAATATTGTATTAAAATGTTTTTCAGTTGAGCTTTATCAAATCAAATAGAAAATAGTTTGTAATAATAATAAAATAAAGAATAGTTACAATATTTTGAATACATTACAGTACATTTTTTAAATAATATGCAAGAAACCTTTAAGTCCCCTTGAAGAAGATTATGTACACTATAAAATATTATAATATTACTTTGCGACTTTTTTCCCGGCTGAAGTCTTCTATCATTTCACTGAAATATAAACTTGCTAAACGGTCACGGGAGGTCATGGCTGCACCGAAAAAAAGGAATATGAATTATAAATTAGTTTGAAAAGTTTGAAAAGTATAATTAATTAATCAATGAAATTTAAAACAATCCATGGCTCGGGGCCCCCCGGACTGCGGGGCCCTGGGCGGTCGCCCTCCTCGCCCACCCCTAGATCCGCCCCTGTTGTCACGAATCAACTGTTTGGACATTTTAGAATACGTTTGCCCAAGATAGAAGCAATCGATATGTTTGTGACGACCCATGCTGAAATAGCTTTGAATGATGCCTTGACGTTCAGTGGATATATCATGGAAAATCATCAGTGAATCAGGCTTTACCTCATCCGGTGAAATAATATTTTCTTGCATGGAAAATGTGAAATAACCTATATTCTCATTTTGTAATCCAGACATGACTTGATCCAGAAACACGTAGAGGGATTGGTAGAGACATTTTGCAAAAATATAAATATTTTGAAAACGCAGACCATTGGGCGCTGTAATGAGCGTTAGCAAAAGATTGGTCTTTCCACATCCGGAAGGTCCCACTATAATGCAGCGAATGGAAGATGGAAACAGTGAACCATGGCGTTGTTCACGTGATGTGGGACAGAGATGGGAAACCATGTCCCCCACGGGAAATGACTCTTGCTGCTTAATAATCTTCATTTCAACTAAGGCATAGAGAGGCTAGCAGGCTGTCTATATATATGGCACCGAGCCTTGTCATACAAACAGTAGACTCGTACTACAGGTTGACGATGGATGTCTTTGTGCGTGCGTTGATTGCCAAAGCTAGGTCTGTTCCCATACATGATCCTAAACAAGAAACAGATCCTGCTAATAACCACCATGTGGATAGGTCAGTAGTGCCACGCACAAAACAGGGAGATTATGACTTTAAGGGAAAGCGGTTAGCCCATGTGAAACATCCTCAAGTGTCTACAGACGTTACTACAAAAAAAGTATGTGGATAACAAAGTGTATGAATTTTATGACAAAGTGCCTCAGCTTACCGTGAATGGCTATACCGCTAATCACCATCGTATTATTCACGTGGAAGACCCGCAAGACGAAGACGATGTCTGTACCAAGCGTTACGTGACCTATGAAATGAAAAGGCTATATAAATTTATCCCATCTGAATTGTTAGTGTATCTGACAAACGAAAACCTGTGAATTACAGAAACCATTCACCGCTAGTCCTGACTTATGTGCTTGCTTCGGGTTTAAGCCACTATCGATTACACTATGATGGAACCATTCACATGAAATACGCGATGCCTGATGAGAACCATTTACAGATAAACGGTCATAGAATGTTGGTCCATAACCATGAAATGGTCAATGCAGGTGCCGAATTATCCTTTCATCTCATGTTGACATGGGATGAAAAGCAAGAGGGAAAAACTGTGCCACTCTAAAGACTGACACACGTTTCTGCCCCTGCCGCATCCCCCCCCCCCCCCTGCGGCTTTTCTACGAGACCCTGTGCATTTGCCAACGGCAGATTTGAATGTCCCGCCGCTGACGCCGTACTCCCCTTTTCCCGGCGAATGAACTGTCCCGGCTCTATGTGTGAACTGTTCCGGCCAGGCAAGACTAATTCCCGACCTTCTTCTTCATTGCTATTGGGCCGGCTATTTCAAATGGACCAATGGTGTGCTCCCATATCATCTCCTTGTACTGTCGATAAACTTAGCTAAAGCCTGCCAACTGAAATTGCCTTCTGGCTAGGCCAATGTGTGACTTTAGAGACCTACTAATGTTGGTAGCGCCTACCTCCCAAATTCTCCGCAAGGCGCGCGCGACACACTTGCCGCCCGTCGACCCGCGTGCTCTGTGAGCGCGTCCCTTCCCACTTCGCCTACAACGATGAAGCAAACTGGTTGCTCCGCGACCGGGCTCTTGGAGCTTGGGCATTTAAAGTTCTTATGGCCACATCACAGACTCAGGTAAAGCGTCTGGTCTTATTCCATAAACTGTGTGTTTCCTTCGGACCTACAAAGTGATTCTCAACTCACAGTGTCGATGTGAGCAATGCAACTAAATTTAAGATTAATCTACTTAGCCATTTAAAACATTTTTGAACTAAGATGAACTACAAGGCACACAGCCATGGCGGCTTGCCTTTTCAGACAGGTTTCTTTTATATCGAACTACATCGTAGTAACTCATGGGCCGTGTGTGCTATTATTTAGTTGATTATAATTGTCCAGTTTGAATTTTACATGTTTGATGTTATCTTTTGGAGGGCAAGTTATGATAGGACGACAATGGGTACATTGTCCTTGTATGTGGTCTTCAATCGCCAACGGCTTGCCTCTTGCTGGGCAGCCGGCAGCAATTTCGCTATGTGGGCAACGGTCACGTTAAGGCGTTCTCTTGGAGCTTCTGCTCTGGACCAGTGGTTAGCCCTTTTGTCTCTTTATTTTATCTTGATATGTTTGTCCCTTTGCCATCCGCTTTGTTTTATCATGTTTCTTTTTTATTTTAGAGCTTTCGTCTCATGGATTTCTCCAAAATGCCTCCCGGCATTTTCAAGTTTTGGTTAACGTGTAGATTTCATATTTTAGCTCGTTTTCTCACCTTCAGCCTGTTGCTGGGGCTAGTATTTCTTGTCACCAAGAAATACCTTGCTTTGACCTACATGGTAAATTGTCGCTGCGTGACCGCGGTTTCACAAAGACCACGTGGGGCCTAGATTACTGTTAGGAGTGGCCATTATGTCTTGTTGTTTGTTAAGTGTTTTCTTTTCCACATGTTGTTCTGTACCCAAGTCTTTATTATCTCAATAGATTTTACATTTACATATTTTCTAACCCATGAGTGTCGTCTACCACCTCATTACATTAACCAGACCCATGCCTTTGTATCACGAGGCCCTAATCCACACCCCGGGTATTCTACCCGCCTGGTTGGTCATTTCTAGAAATGGTTGCCAGAGTACGGTGCCTGCGAGAGCGCGAGTAGGGGCCGTACAGTAAGTGTAGCAGAGCGTTAGTTGTCGATTTTGTCTGGTTTTGCTACCGTTGGTGGTAGATGGAAGCCACGTGGCAACATTATCGACTCTGCCCTGATATTTATCAGGATGAAGACACTGAAGAGTGGAACCCCTTTTTTTGTAATTATAACTTCCTACCATGGGCAAATAAGTAAAAATTTGAATTAAAGTCTTGTGGAAAATTAAACCGTTAGACTTAAGGTGTTGTAAAATTCTACTGTCTGACATTTTTGGATTTTCCTTTCATGCTACTGTCATGGAGCGGCACGTACCAGATCCAAAGTATTTGGATCATGAAGAAAACCACTATGAATTGGAGATCAGAGGTTTGGAGGTTCCCGCGAGCACGGAGGTGGCTCGAGCAGTTCTAAAGCTTGCCCTTCAGGATCCTGTAGTGTTGCCAGTGCTGTCCGAAGCAGAATTTGCAATTGGTGAGTCACAGATTTTCCATAGAGTAGAAGTTTGTGCTAATCTCATTAATTTGTTTTTGCTTGATGATTATGGTACATCTGCCCAATATGAACAGTAGCGTGCTCGTCTGCAGTACTTGTTCACTCGTTGCGAGGATGTTTTATCTGTTTCATCTCATCGTTCCGACGAGGAATTAACCAATATTTTTGAAATTCAGCGCATGATAGCCGAATGTGCAAATAAAGTTTTCGATGAAAATTCTAGTGGTTGTGACGGTGTAGAGGCACTCCGCGCAGTCAGTGTAGACAGTGATGAAATAAGGTTCCCTACCAGTGAAGGTGATAATCAGCCTTACGTTCCAACATGTGCCGCTAATCTGTTAGATGCAATTAGGTTGAGTTGTGAAGTTTCTAATAACGCAAGTAGGTCTCAATCTGTTGGTCGCAAAAACAATGTTTTTCCGGTTTCTACTAAAAATGGTACTACAGTAGATAGAAATAGTACAGGGTTGCCAGTTATTTCCTTGGCTGAAGTAGACGTTGCTAATCCTTTTTCTTTCCCTCGCGTGGATCATTCTGCTTATGTTTATCGTGAAAGAGCTGCTGTAGGCAGGTCACGTGTCATGTCAGGGTTGCCAGCCAGTAGTGTCGATGCTGGTGGTAACGCAAGTGTTGTTAAATTGTCTACGCAATACCTCCAGGTCACTGAGAGGCAACCAGTCGATAGGGGTTTAGCGACTGAGTTTAGCCGGTTAAATTTTAACCAAGTGTTATCGCCCGACGTGAATTTGGTTGAAGTGTCAAACGCTTCATGGATGAATAATTTGGGTACTAATCCTAGTTTTCATGTACCAGTGTCCGTTCATTCTGTTTTTGCTGTAAGCAATTCTAACGGTGGTGCCAATTGTAATTCTTCCGTTTCCGAAATTTTGCAACCGAGTGCTAGAGAGTTGTTCATGTCAACTGAAATGCCTCGTTCCGTGTGTAGCACAACTCCTGTGTACACCACAAGTAACTCCAATGGTGGAGTAACGTATTCTTATTCTAGTGCCTTTTCTCGTCCTGCTTGTTCTGTTCTGACGCCCAGTACGAGGGGTGTTCAAGAAGTAAATCCCCGTAGTCGGAGCATGTATCCTACTCCGAGACGAAGTGCTCCTCAAGACGTTTCTAGTAGTAACTATCCTCCTTCGTTAGGTATCAAACCTCTTAATTTCCGTTGGCCTAAAGATAAGGTTTGGTGCAGCAAGAACAGAGTTTCTTCTCGTGCAGAACCTCAAGGTTGGGATTTCAATAGGCCGAGTGATGATAGTGGACCTGTTCGTGGTGAACAGAGAGGTCCAGGTTCTAGTCATTCAGTTTTTTCTAACCGTAATTTTGGGAATCTCGCCCACCCGTTATCTGATTGTGTAGCGAAGTTGAAGCACATGAATACTGATACCACCGATGGTATTATTCATTTTCTGCGTGAGTTGGTGGAAATTTATGAGTATGCCGCTGTATTTGGTGTGAGTTACACTCAGGTGTACCAACTGATGTTCCCGTTCACTTCTGGTATGATGAGAAGTATGGTTGTCGAGGCTATGTCCCGTAATACAGGTATCGAAGTGTTCTGTGAGCAAGTAATGTCAAATTTCATTCCGTATAGAAAGATGGGTACTGTAATTCAACGTCATTTGTATCGTGTACAGAAGTATGGTGAATCATTGGATGTGTACATGCAAGATATGCTAAAGCTAGCTAAGATGTTTTCTGTTAACTTCACCGAGCAAGAGATGGTGGAGCACATTTTGGATGGTGTGACGCCAGTCTATCGTTCATTTTTATGCTTAGGGTCTCGCCCGAGCACTATTGCTCAATTTTGTGCTTTTGCCGTACGTGGAGAGTCCGTACGCCAGTCTGATTATGGTAGAGGTTCTGTTGATCAACCCTCACAATTTAATTCATACAAACCGCAGGGTTCTTCTAATCGTTGGAACAATTCTCGTTCCCAGGGTAGACAAGGTAATTGGGGAAATCGTAAGCCTCAAGTTACAGGAGGTCGATGGTCGAGTAATCAGCCTCAGAATAGTCCTGTTCGTAATGAAGAAGCCAGGAGCTCTGGTAATTTTAATTCTGGAAGGAATGTCCGTTTCCAAGGTCCTTCAAATAGTAGAGGTGATGTCAGACACCCGGAAGCTACTAACCGTGGTGAAAATTCAAATCGTCAAGAAGCTCGAGGTCGAGTGAATAGTAGTTCTGTGAAATGTAACGCTTGTGGTCATTTCGGTCATTCAGACCGCACGTGTAATTCTCCTCAGCAATGACATCTGGAGACCTGGCATCGTGATGTTATGTCGATGTCATCAGTCGTTAATGTAGATAAGAGTAGTGTCGGAGTATGAGTTGTTGTTGTTTTATTTTAGGGGTTTATTTGTATTTTTCCTGGACATTGCCTAGTGTTTCCTTGAGTTGGTGCCTGTCTCAGTTGTACCCCGGCGTCCTCTGATGACATGGTGTTTTCTCTTTGGTTGGCTGGCTTGTGTGTTCCTTACGTCAACGCTCGGCAGGAGGAAGTGCTATACTTATGTGTCATGTGTCGAGCTCGTTCGTCCCCTTCTGTCATGTGGACCGGTGGAGTTCACCTTGTGACAGGAGCAACTTATAGTGTTTGTGTGTCTTAGATAGTTGCATAGACATTTTATTTTCAGGGTTTTTAGTGTTGAAGAGTTGGTGCCTGTCGACGGAGTCGATTTGTTCTGGTGGCATCGGGTTCTACAGGTAGTTGCGGTGGAATTGTTTTATGTCAAGGTATCTCAAGTTGTTGAGGTATTTGTTGTGGTATTTTTTTTGGGCGTTACAGAGGAAGTCAATGGAGCGGAGAACGCAGAATGCGAGGTGTAGTGTGAGTTGTAAGATTCTCCATTGCAGTGATTTTGGTAACAGTGATCTCCTTTATTGTATTTTGGTGTCGTGTGTGGGGTGCTGTCTTGGTATGACGATGTGTCGACAGACGTGAAGTTGAAGTTGTGCTTCTGTCGTGTTCAATTGCAGTGATTGTGCAATATCTCCACAAGTACATCGTGAGTCAGTTTTTCGCCGAGGAGAAATCTCGTCCAGTGATAGACATAATGGGTCTTCTGGTTTTCCTTTCAAGCTTTCATTCTTGTTAGTGGGACCTGCTTGAGGTCTTTCTATGCCCCTTGTGGCCTACTTCTTCGTTCTGTATTTGGTGTTGTTGAAGTGAACATTGATATGTTCTGAGTCGTAGTACTCTTGTTCTGGTGGGTGTGTAGATATCAGGGATTACTGCATTTGCTCGCAGCCCTGGTGTCGGACCCTTTCCTCGTTGAATTTTGTCTGTGTGCTGTGTATAGCGTAGAGTTGGCAAGGACTGTTGATTAGTTCTTGTGCGTGCTGCACATTGTGAAGTGGTGACTGTACCTGGTTACGTTGTCGAGGTGATGAAGGTTGCCCTGCATTTGCTCGCAGGCGCCTTGGTGTCATTGGAGATGACCCGTTGGGTGAAATTGGTAAATTTTCTGTTCTTGATTTTCTGTTCCTGTCATGGTGTTAGTAAGTTGTATGGTTAAGAGAAGTGGGTGTTCCTGTTCTGTTCTCTGCGTTCCGTATTGGTGTGTTTCCTGTCCTGTGTTTCGTGTACTGGAGGGCATTTGATGTGTAAGTGATGCAATGTAAAAGGTAAATTTTAAATGTAAATGTTGGAAATTTGTTGACACCAGTTGTGATCTGTGTGGTGACAAGGTAACTGTTTCATTTTCTCCCCTGTATTGTGAGAGCTGAGCCATTCCTGTGGTCGTGGGTTCCCCTAGATTTCTTTCGTGCGACCTCATCTCAGTATTTTACCACCAAGATGAAAAATGTATAAAGATTTTCTATTCATTCTATATAGCATTGTAACATTAGGATTTTGGTTGGGTACCAGTTCTGTGTAGTTACTAACTCCAGTGAAGTGGAGGTAATACAAGTTCAAGAGAACGCTGTCCAGTGTTTCTTCCCATTGTAATGATTTAATATTAACGTAATTCTGCTAAACCTAAAGTCTGCGTGTGCAATGTGTGTGCATCGCCCCCAATGAAAGTGAATGTGATCTCGTATCACGAAGGCAAGTGAATTGCCAAGTCCTTGCTCGCACAGTGAATTGTCCTAACATGTGCTACGGAAGTTGCTCAAGCTCTCGCCCTGGTCCTTCTCAGACCAGTGGCCTTCTTCGACCCTGCTGGTGAAAAAGCCAACCCAACCTCGTGTTGCGTCTCTGCGTGCTGTGTCTGCTCTTGTCTTTGGCTGTTTCAGTGGTGGTCCAGTGTGAGGGTTGCGCCCCTCACATCTGGAGATGGTGGTGGCCTGCGCAAGGGCCGCTGTCATGACGTCTTCTTCCATTTGATGGTGATCCTGATGCCTGCTGGTCGGTGCGGATGGTGATCTCTTCCCTGATATCGACCCTGGATGCTGAACGACTGGAGCGGTACTATGGTGATGTTGGAGCGGTGATATGGTGATCATCTGGTATGGTGATATGGTGCTGTTGGCGTCCCTTCTTACCAACCCTTGTGATTTTCACGACATCATTAGTTGGGCACTTCTACCTTCCTGCAGATTCAACTTCCTGGTGCAGTGAGTGACGCATGAACAAACATTATTTTGCCTGCTGGCGAACCAAGCTATCTTCAGGAGAACTTACAAGGGGGCCTTCTTCCTGTTGGCTCACCCCCACTGTCGGCTTTATGAGGGGGAGGCTGTGCCACTCTAAAGACTGACACACGTTTCTGCCCCTGCCGCATCCCCCCCGGCGGCTTTTCTACGAGACCCTGTGTATTTGCCAACGGCAGATTTGAATGTCCCGCCGCTGACGCCGTACTCCCCTTTTCCCGGTGAATGAACTGTCCCGGCTCTATGTGTGAACTGTTCCGGCCAGGCAAGACTAATTCCCGACCTTCTTCTTCATTGCTATTGGGCCGGCTATTTCAAATGGACCAATGGTGTGCTCCCATATCATCTCCTTGTACTGTCGATAAACTTAGCTAAAGCCTGCCAACTGAAATTGCCTTCTGGCTAGGCCAATGTGTGACTTTAGAGACCTACTAATGTTGGTAGCGCCTACCTCCCAAATTCTCCGCAAGGCGCGCGCGACACACTTGCCGCCCGTCGACCCGCGTGCTCTGTGAGCGCGTCCCTTCCCACTTCGCCTACAACGATGAAGCAAACTGGTTGCTCCGCGACCGGGCTCTTGGAGCTTGGGCATTTAAAGTTCTTATGGCCACATCACAGACTCAGGTAAAGCGTCTGGTCTTATTCCATAAACTGTGTGTTTCCTTCGGACCTACAAAGTGATTCTCAACTCACAGTGTCGATGTGAGCAATGCAACTAAATTTAAGATTAATCTACTTAGCCATTTAAAACATTTTTGAACTAAGATGAACTACAAGGCACACAGCCATGGCGGCTTGCCTTTTCAGACAGGTTTCTTTTATATCGAACTACATCGTAGTAACTCATGGGCCGTGTGTGCTATTATTTAGTTGATTATAATTGTCCAGTTTGAATTTTACATGTTTGATGTTATCTTTTGGAGGGCAAGTTATGATAGGACGACAATGGGTACATTGTCCTTGTATGTGGTCTTCAATCGCCAACGGCTTGCCTCTTGCTGGGCAGCCGGCAGCAATTTCGCTATGTGGGCAACGGTCACGTTAAGGCGTTCTCTTGGAGCTTCTGCTCTGGGCCAGTGGTTAGCCCTTTTGTCTCTTTTTGTTTTATCTTGATATGTTTGTCCCTTTGCCATCCGCTTTGTTTTATCATGTTTCTTTTTATTTTAGAGCTTTCGTCTCATGGATTTCTCCAAAATGCCTCCCGGCATTTTCAAGTTTTGGTTAACGTGTAGATTTCATATTTTTAGCTCGTTTTCTCACCTTCAGCCTGTTGCTGGGGCTAGTATTTCTTGTCACCAAGAAATACCTTGCTTTGACCTACATGGTAAATTGTCGCTGCGTGACCGCGGTTTCACAAAGACCACGTGGGGCCTAGATTACTGTTAGGAGTGGCCATTATGTCTTGTTGTTTGTTAAGTGTTTTCTTTTCCACATGTTGTTCTGTACCCAAGTCTTTATTATCTCAATAGATTTTACATTTACATATTTTCTAACCCATGAGTGTCGTCTACCACCTCATTGCATTAACCAGACCCATGCCTTTGTATCACGAGGCCCTAATCCACACCCCGGGTATTCTACCCGCCTGGTTGGTCATTTCTAGAAATGGTTGCCAGAGTACGGTGCCTGCGAGAGCGCGAGAAGGGGCCGTACAAAAACCATAAATGATTTCCCACTTTATGTGGAATTGGAATATACAGCCATGAAATAACAACCTGACGTTAGTTGTGACTTAAACTTTCTTATGAAAGGTTGTTGGTCATCATCATCATCATGGTGAAACAAAGGTATGTGGTAAGAAAGACTAAAAAGACTAAAAATAAGACCCTGTCCTTGGCAAAGCATGGGCTTAAGACATTCGGGGAAAAGCCCTTGCAAAAGAAAAAGAGAAAAAATAATGTGTTAACCATAAGAAAAGCCCTTCGAGCAGCATAGAGACGTGTTATTCCAAAACGTCAGCGACAGGGTTCAAAACAAGGGCGAGTGATTCCCGTCCCCAAACGAGCGAGATTTTTACCTGCATTATTTGCTTGTCTGGCTGCTTTGGGTTCACTTTTGGGCGGTGCCAGTGCGGTGGCGAAAACCATCAAAGCCACACAGCAGGGCAAGCAACAACTAAAAGAAAGTCAGCGACACAATGAAACCATGGAAGCGATTGCTATGGGGGCTAGAAATGCCAATTTAAAGCCAGGCTTTTATCAACAAAGAATTGGGATTTCACCATTTCGAAATAAAATGTTATTTTTTTAAATCTCAGCCATAGCAAGACATGCCATGACGCATGAACAAGTGGAAAGCTATGCTAAACAACTAAAGCTTTTCGAGGTGTATTTACGCGAAACCAATTACCCCCACGGCCCTGGAAACAGGAATGTGCTGTTGTCAATTTGGATGATCACCGAGGACCAGGAACGCATTATGTAGCTTATATCAAAGAGGGATCCACCGTATGGTACTTTGACAGTTTTGGGAATTTGCCCCCGCCCAAGGAACTAGTGACCTATTTTGGAAACAGGATCAAGATATATTATAATGTGAAACGTGAGCAAACGTTTAACAGCCAACAGTGTGGACGTTTGAGTTTAATTTTTTCATATAAGGCACAGCATATGAAAAAACATCAACAATATGTCGGCAGAAAGTAAATCGTTTACACTGCATGGACGTGGACCTGAAGTCAGCCTAGACTTTTACCCGCCCATCGAATTGAGTGAAAAACCCTACGGTTTAGGACTTGTTTCACTTGAAACGTACAATAGAATATTCAAAATACGTGGAAATGTGTACAACAAGTTTTACTCTGATGATTGTGTGCTCACCCTGAACTCTGGTGGATATACGATCGATGATATTTATGAACACATTTATGTGGTGTTGATCAATGAATATCGTTTAAAGTCATTTCTAGATGGAACGCGCAAGTTTGAACTTGTAGGAAATACCAACACTCATCACTGCAGTATTTTCTCTACATTCAAAATTGACTTTAAAACACGTCCCGGTTCCATCGGTCCATTACTAGGATTTAAACCACGCGTGTTAGAGACCAACAAAAACATGAATCGGACCATGAAGTGAAATTCATTGAGCACCATCATGTGTCGGTGACATGTAATATTATTAGCCAAGTGTACACCAATCAAGAACCATCGCATTCGCTTTATGACTTTATTGTGGCATCGCCCAATGGGTATATTATTCGTGAAAACCCTCCAGTGGTGCTTTTTCATTCTGTGACAGTCAATGGTATTAGTAATATAACATTAAGACTGATCAATAGAGATCAACAACTCAGTGATCTAGATTCTACCACACCAGTGACTTACATGTTGGTGCTAAAGCCACTATGAAGTTTGTATATAAAGCAACAACACCGTCTAGGAATGGTGTTAGTTGTTTGCCACGTGAATAGGCCTACACGTTAACATCTCAAGACAAGCAGATTTTACTGCATTTGGGTTACCACATCAACAACCATGATGAATTATATGCTAGAGGTAGCGAACCACATCGAGGAGCAAACGGGAGTGGTAAGAATGGATGTCCATTCCTATCAAGCTCAAACACCTGGACTCAATAACAATGATGAAATTCAATTTGTTATCAACAATCAAGATATTTACACCCTACCACATGAAAGTGTCATTCAGATTGAAGGTCGGCTCACGAAAGCCGATGGCTCTACACCCACCACATCCAAGTTAGCCAACCATGCTTTTGCCTTTCTGTTTTCTGAAGTGCGTTACGTGATTAACGATATCGTGGTGGATAGCACTCGAAATGTGGGTATTTCCAGTGTCATGAAACTATATCCCTCTTATAGAGAGGAAGAAGGTAAAACACTTTGCATGGCGGGTTGGTGCCATGACTCGACCAATGACTGGATGGTACACACTGATGGCACCTTTACTGGATATTTACCTCTTAAACTGATTTTAGGCTTTGCCGAAGATCACCAGCGCATTGTGGTCAACGCAAGGCAAGTGCTTTATTTGGTGAGAGACAGGAGTGATAATAATGCACTCAAGGGAGCCGACAATGCCCCCATAGATTTAAAAAAATCAACTACAACGCTTGCTATGGAAAGTGCCCCAAGTGACCCTTGACGATAGCAAAAAACTGGACATACTCAAGATGGTAAAGAGAGATATGCCTCTACCCATGTAATTTAGAAGCAGGGCACTCCATGAGTACCCGCTATTGCCCTCCACCAACACACACAGTTGGTCTGTAAAAACAGCCCGCTATACAGAGAGACCTCTCTACATGATCGTGGGTTTTGAAACGAATCGCAAATAACAACAAACCAAAGATGCCACGCAATTTGATCACCTGCAATTGATAAATGCACGTCTTTTCCTCAACGGAGCTGTGTTTCCCTATGAAGGACTGGATTTAGATTTTTCAAAAAATAAGTTTGGCCCCCTGTACGACTTGTTTTTTAAATTTCGATGGTCGTATTATCAAAAAGAAAACGGCCCCATGCTGCTACCCCAAGCGTTTAAGGCAAGAGCGCCACTGATTGTCTTTGTCTGGTCTTACCTGGAAGAGTCTGTGAAGCCATCCAATATTGACATCCGACTAGATTTTGAAACGCATGACAATGCACCAGCCTATAAGACGTCCTACTGTTTGATTATTCATCACAAACAAGTCAACTATTATCCACTGTCCAAACAAGTGACGAGTGTATAAATAACAAGTCAACCCACGTCAAGCCGCTCAGTCATGCCTTGATTTAAAGCATCAAGAGACGTCACATCCATGAATTTAAACTCTGAGGAACAACGTTTCAAGACTTTTGCAAGGTGGCCTGTGTCTTTCATAAACCCTCAAGCCTTGGCGGCTGCTGGATTCTACTATTTAAAAACAAGAGATGAAGTGAAATGTGCCTTTTGACCAATCAATATAGACCAATGGCAAGATAGTGATGAACCCATGCAGGAACATCAGCGCTGGTCAGCTGCCTGCCCCTACCTGTGCAGAATGGAGGGGGGAAATATACCCTGTCATTCAAGCTATCCCTCACTCGAGCCTCTGAGTGATGAAAAAACAAGTTACGATACGTGTGGACTGTATGGTGTCCATGGTGCTTCGGCGAGCAGCTCACTGTCAAAAACGCCTAGTTTAGAAACATTGGGACATCATCGGTGTTATGGACGTTACAAACACAAAAGACTGTATTGTTGTATCGGTTGGTATCGTCCCTACCCCAAAATGACTAAAGCCTGCAAGACGTGTTTTGACAATAAAATGATGTAATAAAATATTTTGTGGTTGTTAATATTATTTCTCATGTCCCCTGTCCTACCCTAAACCTCATTTTTTTCAAACTAGCATGGCAGGTAAGTCCATGTCATGGGCACATTTAAGTGGCCAATGGTCAGTCAGTCGTCAGTTGAACTTGGTCCAGGCAAGCGTCAACATTTTGCGCACACTCATTGTGGATTGCCAGGGTTTTAAAATTGGTGACAAAATTTATATTTAAGCAAGTAGCCATTATCGATTGTACCACGTTTTGGATATCGCAAGCTACGCATTTGGTATTTAAACCGCCCCATGCTTTTGATTTGTTGTGTGAAAAGACCGTAAACAAACCAAGTGGATAGAAAATCATAGGCAATTAGACTGGAATAAAGGAACCACTTCCTATAAATATTTGGACGTGGTCATGAAAGCACACTTGTCCTCGGCCAATGTGGTATTTGTGATAGGTAATGAAAAACGTGAATGCTTGCAACCATTTTTGGCGTCTTACTGTCAATGTATCGACCTCATGGACTTGGGTTGTCCTTCATTGCAAACGCTCGTGGATACGTGTCCCTGTGGCAACATTACCCATACAGCCCTAGCGCATGCGTGCCATCTCTTTCATTGTTTAACCACCCATGCCTGCTGGGAGTTGTTGAACAAAATTATAACTCAAGATTTACATGTGAATGACGCCAGTGAGATTTCTACAAGCAACGTGTAAACATCTACAGAACGTGATAGCATGGAGAAAGGCAATGCTACGGACAAAGCCATCGGCAAGTTCTTTGTGTGCAAAGAAACTAGACAGTTTTACCAAAGAGGAAATCTTAGCGCTGCCCAAGTCGTTCATTTATTATGTGGCCGCCAATGCGGTGAAAGAAATCTGGCAACATGTACCAAAATCATGGACTCAAGACCCTGTGTTGAGTGAATTGCAACCCTGAACGAATTACGATCATCATAAGCAAGTGGCCATGGCAAAAACACCCTCTATGCTTCAGTACGCGACTTGTCAGCTAGTGAAACGTCCGTGTAAAGACTTTGTTGAATCATTCCACGGGTGTCATGGCGAGAAAAAGCAACAACTACAAACACAAACATCGCCTAAAGAAGAGGAGAAAGACCAAACCTTTTCACCATCTATGGAAAAGGATATGCCAGACCTGTACTGGTAATGGCGTCATTGACAAAGTGATTCAATACTTACCTTTCGAAATCCATCTTCCAGGTTATCGTTTTTGTGGCTCTGGAACTCGTCTCGAAAAACGTTTGCAGCGTGGTGATGTACCCATTAATCTTTTGGATCAAGCATACAAACAACATGATCTTTCTTATCGCCATAGTCATCCTGGTTTAAAACATGTGGCAGATAAATTGTTATTGAAAAAAGCTAAACAACGTTTCACATCCTGTGATGCCTCAGTGGGTGAGAGGATGGCCGCCCTGATTGTGATGAGTGCTATGAAAGGAAAGTTGATGAGGCATGGACATAAACATTGAGGAATTGAGGATTCAGGGATTGGGATGTGTTTGTATTCTATTTTCTTTTGTCAATGCCTATGGTTATGAAATAAAAACAAAGGTTTACCAGAGCACGATGCTGTTTAATTAAAAGAAATATGATGTTGATGGGCTGATTTTTCATTTTTACATTTCACTCATGACCAATTAACACGTTACCATTTACCATTTCCACTTTACAGTTTTTAAACATGTTCGTTTCAAGTTTTGCGTTTTTTGATGGTATGGATTTTTCGTTTTGTTGATTACACTTTTTAAACAATGTCCGTTTGAAGTTTTTTTTTCATATTTCGCACATAGCCATTTCCAGTTTTTAGAAATGTCCGTTTCAAGTTTTGCGTTTTATAATTTTGGTGATATCGAAACATGTACTTTCCATTTTGCTGTTTACACATTTTTCCATTTGGTGTATGTTGAAAGTTGAGATTTGTTAATGATGTTGATGCGAGTGCTTGACCACGATAATGATGCAGTCTGTTTATGTGTGTTTGGAGAAACGTACAGGT
The DNA here is from genome assembly GCA_946902985.2 of Meconema thalassinum. Classification (NCBI taxonomy): domain Eukaryota; kingdom Metazoa; phylum Arthropoda; class Insecta; order Orthoptera; family Tettigoniidae; genus Meconema; species Meconema thalassinum. Next base: position 1,853,319,140 of record OX336388.2, read on the forward strand.
CTACGACTAGTGCAGGCAAGACTGTTTTACAAAAATAATATCTACTGACCGCTACATTTCAAAGAAAAAAAACTATCGACAAAACAAAATGACTATATAAGTGAAAATTTCCCCCTCCCCACTCACCCTACCTCACCGTGTTTGCTCTGGTCATACATACACACTAGTTTTTTCTCTACTCATACATTCACACCTGTCTTTGGGAACAAATACAACCACTTTATTTATTCCCAAAAGCACATTTTGACTTGCGCACTCATCCCAAAATAACTTTTTTAAGTTTACCATTTACATTGCAATAAATAAATAATTAAAGGTACTAAAAATATTACTTATTTCGTATTTATAAAAATTACAACTTTGTACAGCTTTAAAATAATCAAACTAGCCCATATACCATTTTCCAATTCCAAACTCTGTTAAATTTAAAATTAAAATAAAAATAAGTTTGCATACAACTTTTCTAAAGAGCAAAAGGCCTAAGTGGGTTGCCACTATTTACAAAATTAGCTATTTACAATGGCAAAAACCAATATTTACAAAATACTAAATCTATGAGTTACAAAAAAAGCCATGTCCCTAAACGAACAAACAGTGAAATCACACCTCCTCCTCCTTGCGGTCATAACCCCAGGGCAGGCTCGTGAGCAGGTCATCAGCCCACACACGTTTGTTATCCATGGAGGCGAGAGTGCGTTTTCTCTGTTCCACAAGACACAAATGATGGTTGCTGGATTGTATCCTGCACTGTGTATGGGACATAGCTTTGACAGTGCGTAAAACCGCCAGGTAGTCATCTACACGTAGCGATTTTACCACTGCCCTACCTACACCTTTTGCTCTTTTGGCTTCCTTACAGTCTAGTGTGCGATAAGCATACATTTTTGAGGCCAAACCTACGAATTCCGACATGACAGAATCACCGCATTCATCTTTTAAAACGCCCTTTTCCTTCTTGTTTTTAAGGGTAGCCGAAACATGTTGTCAGCGCTATAGCAAGAGGTGTCGAACCAGTCACTATGCTGCCTCATGACGTAATAGGGGTTGCAGTGGCGATTGTGGTAAATGAATGAGTCCGTATCCATATACAAAAGAGAGACGTCCTCAAAATAGCGTTTGGCAAACTCATAGTGGAATCGATACATGACCGATTTAGAAAAGTCTAAAATGACTTGACCCAAGTAGCCTAAATGGGCTTATCCATGGTCACACTATTCCTACTCATTTCAATAGTGGCCAAATCCTCGTCGATAATGTTGATCGATTTAAAATTTGGCTAGGCAATGTACCTCCGGGCATCCCACCGCCCGTCCCAGACATTCACCAATTTAATGTCACGGTATTTGCGGACATTTTCCATGGACTTGCCATAGATGCAGTTGTTCATTAATTTAAAAAAAAATCAAACTGCTGTGTTGCCATTTGTCGGTGCTCTGTGTTGAGTTGCATGTATGGCTGGAGCCATGCTTTTTGAGCAAAATAAATACCCCTATGGATTTTCTTCAACACCAAGCCTTGGGCTAGGCATTACACTAACATTTGGATATGCAGCACAACCGATTTTTTTGTAAAGTGTGCCCATGAGTTTTTCAATTTTCTCTTTAGTGTCAGGGGGGACCATTTGCTCTAGGCAGAATGGGAAATCGGCATGTTCATCATACAAGGATGAGGGATATTCAATATCCACTTCTAAGACATATCCACGGCCTGTTCCTTGACTAGCCATGTTCACATCAAATTCTGACACTTGTTTCTCTGTCAGCCAAGCAAACTCCCCGTACGGCAAAGGCTGACTTACGGCGTAGCCATACAAATTATTCACGTCATAGTACATTAAGTACGATTCTGGTTTGTATGGTGAATAATCAGACATGTGGACATTGTTCGCTTCGGCCTAGCGCTGGTTAAGCGACACAAAGCCACCGCGAATGCCCTTTTCAAAAATAGAACCATGTCTACATCAGTGAGTAAATCCAATTCCACTTTAGTGTATTTCAAAGCGGCATCAAACGAGAGCCCAGGACTCGTATAATAGTGAGCCGGGTCGAGACCGTAAATGTGGTGACACAACTCACGGAATTTTTGAAACACATCGGTGAGCAGCAATACATCCAGTTTTAGGTAATGTATAGCATATTCACCTAGCGTCTTGGTATCAAACACTCGCCAAACTTGACATGAATGTACATAGTCTTCATCGGATACGGTACTGAGTGTTAGTTTTGAATAGAATTTGTCTTGTGGTGGGAGTTTTTTTTTTGCTTTAACACGTCCCAGCTGTTACAGAAATCGTAGGGAAATATACCTTTCCGAATGCTCAATTGAAATTGCTTAGGATCATTAAAATGCATTCTGGTATTTTTTAATTCCTCTTCATCCAAGCCATTCACAAGACTATCAAGCGAGGATGCCATAAACTTAAAGGAATCCAAAAATCGAATGCTTAAGTCGCTCAACCACTATGTCAAGGCTGTAAAACGCTCATGGTGTTGGGGGATAATGTTAAACGAGCCCTTGTTGACATGACCCAAATCACGAAACAAAAACTGAATGTTGTAATTCGCCAGATTGTGGAAAAAGACAATGATGAAACGAGGAGCTGGAAAGTTCAAATTGCATTTACTGTGCGCAGCTCCACGAAACTCTCCCGTAAAGTGCGAGTGGTCTCTGACTTTTTCCTCTCCGCCTAAAATAGGCTTTTCGCAAATATGGCATGTCTTGGCATGCTCATACTGCTGCTGTTGTTCTAGCGTTAGGCTCATGGGTACTAGGTGGTCCAGTAATCCCTGTACATGATGAGCCAACTTTACAAGTTCATCCAAAAACCATCTGGCACAATCTGGGCCCTCACGGGATTTATAAACGGATTGTGTGGGGTCATAGGCACACACCACATTAAATCCTATGGCAAAAGGTTCATGTTTTTGAATGGGTGTGGTTGAGCTAATGGTGGGATCTGGTTCACATCCCGCCATGGGTGTAGTGAGTGCTTCGAAATCTGCATATACCACATAGGGGACAGTGTCACGCTTGCGAATGTCCTAAAACTTTAACACAGCCTTGTCCCCTTGTGGCAATATCAGTCTCACCGCTTCCTGAGAAACGCAATCTACCCTAGGACGTTGTAAAAGCGTAGGGGTTGTAAAATATTGCAGACAAAGGTCGCAAATGTACTTCTTACCATTATGCTTGGACGCTTGACTGCTTAGCAATCTACTCAGGCTTTTAACGAGGCAATAGTGATTCACCTCTCCCTCAGACAGATATAAAAGATGAATGTGATTTCGTTTCGGTTCTTTTGTGGCATAAAGAGGACCCACAATCTCATTACCATCAAGGCCATAGACCATGAACGAAAAGTTCTGGTTATCTTGTCAAACCTATGGATCTCGGCTAAGTCCATAGGGAACGATACTCGAGTTAAATTTAAAGTTTGTTTTAATTCATCAAACTTGGCCTTGTACTTTGCTGGTCTGTTAACATGACGGTCTTGAGCTGGCTGCAAATACGCAGCCACAGCCCACAGAAAACATTCATCATCAAAATTTTCAATATTCACCACAGCCTTTTTCGAAGCTATTGCTGGCGGTATTTTAATATAGCTAGACCCAGCATTCAACGGGTTGAAATGACAAATGTTGATTTGTAGATGATGAATTTTGTCTAATGCTAGGCCACTCGGTCCTTGTTGCAGTTTATCAAATTTTGATAGCAAGGCATTTACCACATCGCATTGATACCACTCTCTCAGATTATCAGCTATCAAAAGCTCTTGCTTTTTACTGCCAATATAAAATGTATTTTTATGCTCACCGTCCTTGTTTTTATATATGAAGTCGCACAACAGTTGTGTATTGACCTTTAAAGCCGTATGCAACCTTTGCGCTGTACAAATTCGTTCTTTAAAATTTCGAAACCTGATTCAATAAAGTATTTTGGGATTAAACTCTCACTAACATTCACCACGTGGCCAGAGCAGACACGCTTTTTAAAACAGGACTCAAGGGGCTCCCAAGTTATTGTATCGGTAGTAGTGGCAAAAGACATGATTTTTATAAAAAAAAACAATCTCACCCAAGTTTTCAGCCGTTGACTTTCCAGCAATGGTCCCAAACGCACACGTTCCTGGTTTTCAACAGCTACTTCTATAGTGGTTGTCGTGGTCACACTCTAAAAAGCAAATAAAATAAACCTCCATGAGTATATCCATTCCAAATAGTACCTTTCATAAACAAAAATAAATCAATCAATAAATAAAATAAAAATAAAACAGGTTTTATATATAATTTTAAAAAATCTTACCTTGCTTTGTAAAAAGCCCTGCGTTTGCCTTCTCCTAGGTTCGAGTGGAATGGGGTTTCTGTCTCCCACAACAGGTCTGCCAATTATATAAAACAAACAAAATTAAAAAAACAATTCATGGATAAAATGGTAAACCAATAATAATTTTAACATTTGTTAACCCAAAATAAACTAAACAGTGTTAATCTCACACTTACCTGTAATATATAATGTATCCAATAGGGTCACTAATTAGAGTTGAGCACACGAATGCAATTAGTTTTATACAGATAAAACACGGGCTATGTTTACACTGCAAAGTTAAAAACAGTAATGACTGACTGTGTGTGTCATAACATGATCAACACTATATTACCCCTGCCCTCCTCTCCCATCCTCTCGCAATGTGTTCCTCTTACCACAGCTGTTAACATTGCTCTTGCCCTGCAATTGGCTATGGCAATGGTAAGAGGAGGAGTTATACTCGCTTACTGCATTATTTCTGTGACGTAGTTGTGATATTGTTCGACCTTGAAGTCACCTCTACGTCACTGTAATTTTCCATTGGTCTGTTGTCCCGTCCGCTCACATTCCTGAATCGCGATAACATGTCACATCCTGTCAACCAGCCAGCCATGCTTCAAGCAGGCCTCTCGAGCAGATATTCTGTCTTTCCGTTCTGGCTGCCAGTCAGACATAGAAAAAAAGCAAGTTCTGTAGTTGTCGACTATAAAAAGCCTTGCTTTTATTCGTATCATACAATTATCATTTGTATTGTTACCCACGACCCGTTTACTAACATGTTTTAGAGATCACCATGAGGGATTTTTGAAATATTCGCCTTCATTCATTCGTCGTAACAAAATATCAGAAAGCGCTCCCTCGCTTTGTCGCCCCCCTCGAAATAGCCATTTCCTGTATTCACCATGGCCAGTCAAAGCCTCGTTGTAACATACGTCAAGTGCTACCGGCTCTCTGTCAACAAACACTCTTTATTAAAAAAAAAATAAAAAGAGGTAAAAAAGTTTTTAAATGCATAGTTTTTGTCCTAAAGGCATGTATTTTGATGGTAGAGGGGGTAGGGACCTTTCATTTATGTCAAACAAACTCTTTTGTAAAATTCCTAGTTTCCAAAATATAAAAAAATTGAGTGTTTTCAAAAAATCTGAAAAATAAAAAGTTTTATTTAAAACAAAACAAAAAGGTCTTAGAGACCATTCGTTTGAACTATTGGGCAACGTTCTATCAAGTTTGGATTTCAAACCATCACCTACTTTCAAAAACAAAAATTTTCAAAAAAAAATAAAAAAAATATAATAAGTGGTCCAGAGCAAAGCGCCCGTCAGATCGAGTCCAACGACACCTCGTTTGTTAAAATCCGATCAGGCGTTCGCGAATTATCGCCAATGTTCGCCAGAAAGTAGGCTATCATTTTTTGCCCCTCCTACACACTTGAAACTTGCTGTGCACCTACAAGGCCTAGGATCTTTCATTAACGTCAAACAAACCTTTGTCTAAAATTCACCATTTCCAAAATAGCGCCAATCCAAAAAACAAACATTTTCAAAAAAAAATATATATATATCAACACACATTCTTAGCAAAGAGGACGTCATCCTAATGCCAACAACTCCTCGTTCGTGAAAATCCGATCATGCGTTCGGGAGATATCGGCAAAGTTCGTAGGAAAGTAGGCTGTGAGTCAGAACACCCCGCACCACACTACTGTCAAGTTTTTATCCTCGAGACATGAAATTTATTTTGGGGGTAGAGGGCGTAGGGACCATTCATTTACGTCAAACAAACTTTTTTAAAAAAATCGTAGTTTCCAAAATATAGGAATTTCAAAATTGGACTGTTTTCAAAAAAAAAACATCAAAAATAAAAAAGTTTTATTATAGAATATAAAGGACATAAATACCATTCGTTTCAACCATGGCACAACGTTATATCATGTTTTTTTTTAAACTATTGCCTTTTTTCAAAAACAAAACGTTTCAAAACGAGTGGTCCATAGCAAAGCCCCCGTCAACTCGAGTCCAACAACACCTCATTCGTGAATCTCCGACCACGGGTTCGGGAGTTATCGGCTCGCATTGGGAGTAGTGGTGGGGGTGGGGGCAGAACTCTCACTACTAAGCTACTCAGCTGTCTGAAATTGTAGGATCTCGTTTTTACTCCTTGTATCCTAATCATGCGATTGAAGTTTGAATACTAAACGTACACAATAATATTCATGTAACAGTACACAACCCTAAGACATACATATATAAAAATCTAACATAGCGTCCATCCGCAATATTTAGTCGGTTCTCAATATCTACGAATCTATTACGGCAATAAAACTGAAATGTTGTATGTTGATAGTGGCAATTAACATAAGTTGGTTACATGAAAATGGGCTTTAGTATTTCACGGAACAACTTTTTTATGTTTATTGGGGTTATGAACATAAGTTCACCTACAGAACTTTCAATAACCAGGTGATCACAAATCCAACATGGCGACGACGCGAAGTATAAAAATTCACATGGACGCTTCTCGCAATTTAAGCAACCGAGTGCAGTGAAACTTGGTACAGTAAATCCTTATACACTTGTTAATCCACTGGCATCTAATTTATTTCAATTGTTTCCATAACCACAAGATGGCAGCTGTGCGAAATTTTAAAATCTCGTTTTTACTTCTTGTGTCCTAATCATGCGATTGAAGATTGAATACTACACGTACACAATAATCTTTATGTAGCATAACTCTAAAACCTACATACATAAAAATCCAACATGGCGACCATCCGAAATATTTAGTCAGTTCTCAATATCTAAGAATCTATTGCAGCAATCAAACTGAAAGTTTGTATGTTGATAGTGGCAATTAATATAAGTAGGATATATGAAAATAGGCTATTTAGTTCTTCACGGAACTACTTGTTTATATATAAAATGAGCGATCAGAGGTTGACATGACAACGCCATTGCACGAGATTACATTCAGTTTTACACCTGACTCTGTGGGAAGCGGTGACGTTACTGGTAGCATGCTGTACTTAGAGCGTTAAAAATCCCTCAGTTTGCCTTGCTTTTCAGGGGAAGTTCCAATGGTCGTTGCCAGTTGCTAGTTTTGGTGGCATGTAGTAGCCAAGTTCACAGCTAGGTGTCGTTGACGGTAGCATTTGGAAGCAAAATTAGGAACTGCTACTTGAAATTGACCGTCTGCAGTCCTTACATGAATTACAGACTAATACCGCCATCGCAATTAAAACCGGCTATCAGGCATATTCTACACACACCCAAAGTACACGGGGCTACATGACCGCGTTGTCGCAGCCCCTAAACTAGGGAACCAACCAACATCTCTACGGGAGATAAAATTTTGCATGAAGAAGAAACAGACCGTTAGATAGTTACACATGAGTGTCGAAACCTTGCATAAGGACAGTGTGACCACAAGTATAAACAAGATGTTCAGTAAAGAACATATAGCCTACTTTCTCCTAAATGCATGGGTATTGTTATAACTTTTCAAGGAGTATAATTGAATGTTGGTTGTAGTAGCTTGTTTAAATGCAACGTGCTATATGGATATTATACATGAATATGTTGTGCCCTTTGCTAGTGCTACCTCTGTAAAAAATTTCATTCAATTCGGTTTCACCGTGTTTGAATTGATATGGGGAATCGATTTGCACACATACATGGCCGCTATCTGCAAACTATTCGTCTGATGACCTTGTAGTTCAGTCAAAAGATGCTTCCCACCAAAAGGTATGTTGTTGCAAAATTTGGTAGAGATCAAATGATTTGGTTGGTCGTAATTTGATTTCAGCTTTTAACATTTTGGTGGCCGCCATTCCGTTTCCGTCAAGATGGCGGTGATATAATACATGACACTGAGTGCCTTTTGCTAGTGCTACCTTTGTACCAAATTTCGTTCAATTCGGTTTTACCGTGTTTGAATTGATAGGGAAAATCGATTTGCACACATACATGGCCACCATATGCAAACTATTGGACTGCTGACCTCTCAGCTTGGTCAAAGAACGCTTCTTACATACAGGTATTGAACTCGAATTGAGCCCAGCTTAAGACTTTGACTGAGCCGAGGTTCGAACCGACTTGTGAACCATGGGAGAGAAAAATAGGAAATTTGGAATTAAAACAATTTAATATTTATCTATGCATTTTGGGAAGTGAATGATGCATAATGAAACTATTTTGGAAAATTTTGGAGCAGTTTATGGAATTATTATTTGGAAATATTCTTGTGAATGAGATTTTAACTAAGGAAGAGTCAGATCATTCGAGGCTGGAAATTGAACGAGGCTTCATGTTAGCAAGCAGATAAAACCAGTTTTGGTTGGTCAAGGCGACAATAACAATTTATGCACACGACCCGCTGATAAGAGGCTAGATCCAGGAGCTTTTATCACGATATTTCAACAGCCAATCAGATTGAGGCACATACATTTTGTGGGAATCGCTTTTATATAAATTTGGCGTATATATAACGATATGAACACTTCTACAGGTGTAGAATACAATATGGAATTTATTTGGTTAAATCGAAGTATAAATTATTGGCTAGGAGAGAAACTATAACTATATTTCTATTAAAATGCATTCGTGCGAGGCTAGCAGAGCAGGCTAGTTTTGGCACGCGCGCCATCGCAGAGAGGGAAGCCAGAACTCTTACTCAGCTTCTGAACCGACCAGACGTTTTCAGTCACGCGTCCAGCAGAGCATTACCATGATAAAGAAGTACGGACGACAGACGAAGTAGGACCGTTTGGAGATCAACCATTCACCGAGGAAGAAATACGAGAAGCCGGTGAAATATAAATGCACTAGCTACAGAAGAGAAAAGCATTTATTCAGTATCAAAACCATTAGAAGAAGACTTCGCTACAATAGAACTATTCATCAGCGAAGCGATAAACAGCAGCATTGCTTACTACTGCTATATTATTGCAGCATTCAACATTCTACAGTACATCATCACAGTCAAGATGAAAGTAATAAACCTGAGTCAGGGAGGACAAACTTATTCAACTATTATTGAGAAGATTATAATGAGCAACTAAACAAATGGAAGGAGGTTAGTCTATACCATGAATTTGAGATTCAGAGTGATCTAGAAGACCAGGAATCGATAAATCTACAACTGCTTAACAACACGCAGTATTCTGAGATGACTTCCGATACTACAAGCGAGATTTCCATTACCACCAGAAAGAGATATCAACCCTGGACATTCAGATCTATATTTCTGATGACGATCTGCTACACAAGAATAAGAAGATGGACGCATGCAGTCGTTTGGACCAAGATATCCAGATACAAGGTCGCTGACCGTGAAAAGAGAAGACTTGCCGTTAGCCGACAAGGACGAGCTATCTCGCAGGTGTTCGCAGCACGATCCAGACCGGAGAGCGATCATATGGCTGGCATGCGCTTGCCAGGAATCCGTTTCCAACGCAGACGACTCGCACCAGCAGTTCGAGCCGAACATCGAGCTCATCTAATGAAGGTTTTCTCGACACCAGAAGCCATCAGAAAGGTAGAAAAACTGAATACTCTAAGATCTGTAGTTTTGCAGTAGTATTTGTTGTTATTGAGGGGTGACCAACTTCATTGTAGATATTCTTATCTTTACCCTATGTTTATTGTAGCTAAAGTTTGGAGATTTACTGTAATTCTTTGATACGTCTACGTGTGTCGTTTCAGACGTAATTTCATTAATTTTTGACCTTAGATACTTCGTTTCTTATATATTTTTGAAGGAATCGTTGTAAACCTGTTCACTTTCGAACGAAACTCGTTTTAAAAGGGAATGCTTCGATAGTAATATATTTCGAAGGGAATGCTTTGATAGTAACATATTTCATTGGAAATACTTTCCAATAGTAAGAATATTTTGAACGTTAAGATTGCTATTGATAGTTACAAATGCGTAACAGCGACAGAATACATTTGTATAATTATATTGCATTATTATAAAGGAAAGCATTATTGTAAAATGCTGTAACATTGTTTAACAAACACTATTATGCCAGAATATAACTGAAACACTTATTTATAACAATATGGAAGTTATAAAATTCCATTTGCGTAATACCATTTATTTGACAATGATATAGTCATGGACTATTGTTATTATGAAAGTACACTATAAAATAGGATCATGTTAGTGACAATTGAGGTCAAATGATGCCTATAGTTATTAACAATTTCATTGCAAACATGGTTAAACTGAAATGACAGCTGACAGGAGATTTGTTAGTCTGTAGGTGCAGGAGACATGATACAGGTAGCTGTGGAAATGATATAGATAGCTGTGAGTAAAGAAAGAAAACAAACAGTTGAAAAAGAAACAGAACAAATATATAGTTGGCAGTGCATATAATCTAATCAATGGAGAAATACTGATTGTTGTTGTTCTGTTAAAATAAGTGATTGGAAAATAAAAATAAATAGAGTATCTATAAATTGGTGACCCCGACGTGATTCGAGAAATGACTGAAAATAGTGACAATGAAGCGCGAACGCCTAATGGCACTACCAGTGAAGTTGAGGTTTGTCAAGTGTCTGTTAAAATTCCACCGTTCTGGGCCAATAAACCAGAAATTTGGTTTTACCAGATCGAAGCACAATTTGCGATTAACAGGATAACATCTGAAGAGACTAAATTTAATTACTTGGTTTCGCAATTAGAACCAAAATATGTGGAAAACATATGGGACATCATTAGTAGTGATAACTCCTGTAAATATGCCGCGGCAAAAGAAAGATTCCTCAACATCTTCAAAGAAAGTGACGATAAGAAAATAAAGCGATTACTGACAGGAATTGACTTAGGGGATCTCAAACCAAGTCAGCTTCTGCGAAAAATGCAATCCCTGGCAGGCGCAGATATTTCAAACAAAGTCTGAAGGACACTATGGCTAGACAAACTTCCAAACTCAGTAAAAAATATATTGCTAGATAGTGATGAGGAATTGGAGAACATGGCAGTAATGGCAGATAAAATACTGGAAATGAATCCACGTACTGAACTGTATAGTGCCACAAAAACCCCAAGTCAGTGCTCTTCAAGTAGCAGTGCAACACTGGATGACATCGTAGCAAAAATTACCGCATTGGAACAACAAATAGCAGCAATCCCAATCGGAAGACATCACTCACGAGCAACACATCGTAGCCCCAGGCGAAGTAGCAGCCGCAGCCGCTCAACCAGAAAATTCAATCCTGATGGGAAATTGTGTTACTATCATTTTAAATTTGGCTCAAGATGCTACCCAGATAAATGTAAACAACCATGCGGATGGAAGAATCCGGAAAACGAGAAACAGCAGTAGAATTGGCGGCAAGTTCCACTGCTGAAGGTCACGAGTTGTGCCGCAGATCCCGGTTATTTGTGAGAGATAAAGAAACGGGAGTGCAGTTCCTTGTAGACAGTGGAGCGGATGTTTCAATTTGGCCAGCAACAAAGCATGACAAAGTAGATAGTTCCTATAAACTGTATGCAGCCAACAATACAGAAATACCAACCTATGGTATCAAAATATTGACTGTGAACTTGGGGCTAAGGCAAAAATTCCAGTGGCCATTTGTGGTAGCTAAAATAAACAAAGGTATAATTGGAGCAGATTTTCTCAAACAGTTCCATTTACTTGTGGACCTGCATAATAAACAATTAATTGACGGTGTAACTCAGCTTGGTGTTAAGGGCGAAGTTACAGTCATTCCAGAATGTGATGTTATTAGCTCTATGAATACAAATTTCAAATACAGTGACATTCTTGCACAATATCCAAGATTAACAACACCAAACTTAACCCCTACCCTGATAACACATGATATTAAACATCAAATAGTTACCAACGGTCAACCGGTATTCTCAAAAGCCAGACAGTTAGATCCGAAGAGGCTCCAGATTGCCAAACAAGAATTTCAGTTCCTGGTGGATAACGGAATAGTTCGACCATCAAACTCTCAATGGGCGAGTCCACTGCACATGGCTAGTAAGGATGGGTCGTTACGACCTTGTGGTGACTATAGAAGATTGAACGAGAGGACAATTCCAGACCGCTACCCAGTACCAAGAATATAAGATTTTCAACATATCTTGAAAGGAAAAACTGTTTTCTCAAAAATCGACTTATTTAAAGCATATTATCAAATCCCAATCGCCGAAGAGGATAAGTGCAAAACTGCAATAATAACTCCTTTCGGATTATATGAGTTCAATGTCATGAGTTTTGGGTTAAGAAATGCTCCATCCACCTTCCAGAGATTCATAAATGAAGTTTTCAGAGGCTTGGATTTCACATTTCCTTACTTGGACGACATTCTGGTAGCCTCCGCATCATTCGAGGAGCATAAGAACCATCTTAAGTTGGTTATGGACAGGCTAAACAAGTATGGGCTTCGAATAAATACCTCCAAATCAGTGATGGGCGTAGACAGAATAGAGTTTCTAGGTTACCTCAATACAGCTGAGGGTACTAGACCTGTTCCTGAAAAGGTTCAAACAATCTTGAATTATAAACTGCCAGAAACAGTGCATGAACTCCGCACGTTTCTCGGCATGGTTAACTTTTACCGCCGCTACCTCAAAGATGCTGCCAAAACACAAGCAGTGCTCCATGAATACCTAAAAGGAGCAAGAAAGAGAGATCGCAGAAAAATTCAATGGACTGAAGAAGCGAAACAGATGTTTGAAAAATGTAAACAAGAGTTATCAAATACAACACTCTTAACTATTCCTAACCCAGACAATCTATTAGGCCTGTTTACAGACGCATCTGACATTGCCATTGGATCTGTGTTGCAGCAATATGAAAATGATAGTTGGAGACCAATTGCCTTCTACTCAAAGAAACTGAGCGAAACACAGAAATCTTACAGCACATAAGACAGAGAGCTTATAGCCATTTACCTATCAGTGAAACAGTTCAAACATCTTTTGGAGGGAAGAGATTTCACCATCTTCACGGATCACAAGCCACTGACCTATGCATTTATACAAAAGAACGAGAAAGCATCACCAAGACAATTGCGACACCTCCATTATATTTCTCAATTCACTACCAACATGCAACATATTAGTGGTAAACACAACATTGTAGCCGACACTCTATCTTGAACGGAAGAAATCTCTGTGATTGATTACGATGAAATTGCAAGAGAGCAACTGGATGAAGAAGAATTAAAACGGCTGATGGAAGAGAGTAAATCACTGACATTCAAGAAGTGCGCATTAACAGCGGGCAAGGCATTGTGGTGCGACATCTCAACGAATAATGCAAGACCATTTATCCCAGAGTCATTCCGCAAACAAATGTTTCAACAGATCCATAACTTATCACACTCAGGTGTAAAATCGTCAGTGAAGCAGATGACAACTAGGTTCATTTGGCCGAATATAAAATCTGATGTTCGAAAATGGGCCCAAGCTTGCATCCTCTGCCAGAAAAACAAAGTAACAAGACACACACAGTCTAAATTAATTTCATTTCCAGAACCTGATGAAAGGTTTAGTGTTGTACATATGGACTTAGTTGGCCCACTGCCACCATCAGATGGGAACATTTATTGTTTAACATGCATCGGATGCTATACCTCTTGGATGGAAGTCATCCCAATGCAAAATATCACAGCAGACACAGTTGCTAAATCATTCTACTCCAACTGGATTGCTAGATTTGGAGTCCCGAGTGTAATTATCACAGACCGTGGACCACAATTTGAATCCGAACTTTTCAAGACATTTGCAGTGTTGTGTGGTGTTAAACTGAAGCACACTACAGCCTACCACCCACAATGTAATGGAAAGATTGAACGACTACACCGCACCTTAAAAACTACCATCAGAGCACATAATTCCCATAAATGGACAGAGGTTTTGCCTACAGTGCTTCTTGGGTTGCGTGCAGCCATAAAGAGCAATTCTGACTATTCTATTGCACAGATGGTCTATGGTAAGACTATTAAGCTACCTGGAGAGTTTTTTGAAATGCTATCAACAACAACTGACCCAGACACCTTCGTCTCCCAATTACAAAAACAGATGACAGCACTTAAGCCTATTCCATCTTATCATAAAACTACCAGAAGTGTATTTGTACATAGAGACCTCAAGTCATGTACTCATGTCTTCTTGAGGAATGACAAAGTAAAGAAGCCATTGACACCACCTTATGATGGTCCTTTTCCTGTTGAGAAGAGATATGAGAAATTCTTCCCACTACTAATTAAAGGCAAACAGGTAAATGTATCGATAGACAGAATAAAACCAGCCTACATCTTGGCACCAGATGAAGAGACCCCAGATCCTTCTCCTGTTTCAAGCCCAGCCAACCATCAACAAGACACTGCAGTACCACCTCATGCCATACCGATAGCGAATAAAAAGGACACTACCATCATCAAGACATCACACTCTGGACGTACTGTGAGATTGCCAGTTCGTTTTCAGTAGTGCTTACATTTATTTAATTGTATTGTTAGTGTATGGTAATAGTTTTACTCCTTCTTGAACAAGCGTAACTATGTTACTGGTGGGGGAGTGGTGTAAGTGCAGGAGACATGATACAGGTAGCTGTGGAAATGATATAGATAGCTGTGAGTAAAGAAAGAAAACAAACAGTTGAAAAAGAAACAGAACAAATATATAGTTGGCAGTGCATATAATCTAATCAGTGGAGAAATACTGATTGTTGTTGTTCTGTTAAAATAAGTGATTGGAAAATAAAAATAAATAGAGTATCTATAAGTCTACCTGAGGTCTTGTATGTCTTAAAACAAGCTTAAATATGAATAATTTCATTCATTTAAACGTACACCAGATGCGTGAGGATATGTATTTATATGTATTAACTAGTAAAGACGAGCGAACTACGAGTTAGTATTGTTTATATTTGGTAACGTGGAAAAACAGTCTATTATGGAACTAAGTGAACGAAAAGCGCTATTGAAAGAAATAAGAAATACTATGTGAGGTGAATTGTAGTGAACAAACATGTAATTGTTGTTAATAATGCACGAGGTTAAATAATTTAGAGGAGAGAAGTGGTTAGGAGTGCACTCCGAACGGTAGTATACAATTGCGTATTTACCTAGTAAAGTCACTGATTCTTCTACAAGTTTGTAGCAAGATGGGTTTCTTCTTGAAGTAACGTCGTGCGGAGTAATGAAGATTGTTGGTAATAATGAAAAGAAGGAAGTATGTTTGGAGCGTAGCAGACGATATTTATGAATATTGTTCACCGTATTACGAGAGAAGGAAACGTATTGCCATGTGGAGCAACGAATTGTTACAGTATGTGTAGAAAGCACTGACATATGGGTTAATATTTGTATTGTTCATGTCAGAGAGTATCAGTATAAGATCCACGAAGTATATTTTGTGGTTTTTAAGTAGTTTCGCATCGCTCTTTATCTTATTGTATTTTATTCATTGACACGACATATTCTAAGCTATATTTAACTTCAGTGTTCGATATACAAGCTTTACTTATTATGACAAGTTACCAGAGATACCTGAAAAATTATTGTTGTGTGAAACATTGTTCATAGAACTGTTTTTTTTTAACAGAAACACTAGAGGACTGTCAGTTCGCGACTGATAGTGCGAATAGTATTTTTAATACCGTGTTAAACATAGAAAGGTGTATATAATGTTTATATTTCAACTATATTTAATTAATAGTATTATCATTATCTTATATATTCACATTTTACGCACGTATGTGTATAATTTAGGGTTTTTAGATTGTTGACTTAATTTTTGATGATTGAAGAGCTGATGATGATCAGACTGCTTCAGTGACAGAGTCACAGGGTGTTTATTAAATGCGTAAACATTTTATTAATTCCTTAAATAATTATATTTTTGTAATGACATTGTTTATGAATATTTATAGCACAGATAGAAGGACTATCTGACGTGTGATTTATTTTATTTTAACTTGTTTTATTTCTATTGCTGATAGGGGGTTTATTGTTTGTAATTTTTAGTAATAAATCCCAGGCACTATTTTTTGTTCACCTGTTCATTTTGCAATCGACATGCGATAATACTGCGAATTAGTTACTAGAATTCACTTAGTCTCAACTTTCACCGTTCACGCCCGAGACCCGAGATTCTCGTCCTACCATCATGTTATGGGTATTTTATTTCTAGTAAATGTGTAACTAATAAATAGTGTTGTTGCATGGCCGGTATGTATCGAGAGTTTCCTAGTCATTATCCTAGTAGGGTAGTGTTGGTTTATCTGGCTGGGTATCGACCTCCCTACAATCCTTTTCCATCTCAGCGGATATAGGCTATGACTACGCGGAATTCGGGTGCAGTATGTTGTTGCAAAATTTGCTAGAGATCAGATGATTAGGTTGGCTGTAATTTGATTTAAGGTTTAAACATTTGGGTCGCCGCTATTACGTTTTCGTCAAGATGGTGGCGATATAAAACATGACACTGAGGTGTCCTTTGCTAGTGCTACCTCTGTACCAAATTTCGTTCAATTCGGGTTTACCGTGTTTGAATTGATAGGGGAATCGATTATCACTCATACATGGCCGCCATCTGAAAACTATTGGGCTGATGACCATGTAATTTAGTCAAAAGACGCTCACCATATAAATATATGTTGTTGCAAAATTTGGTAGAGATCGGATGATTAGGTTAGTCGTAATTAGATTCAAGCTTTGAACATTTGGGTGGCCGCCATTACGTTTCCGTCAAGATGGCGGCGATATAAAACATGACACTGAGGTGCGCTTTGCTAGTTATACCTCTGTACCAAATTTCGTTCAATTCGGTTTCACCGTGTTCGAATTGATAGGGGGAGCAGACATTCAGAGTACACGCCTCACACACACACTCACACACACACACACACACACACACACACACACACACACACAGACAGACACTGTGTAGATCTCATAAATCTACTGTCATTGTTGGGCTTATCGAAATGTTGGTTTTAATACACTTATATACCGTAGTATTTATAACAACACTGAACAACCTTTGTTGGGCTTAATTAAAATGTTGGGTTTAATCAACTTATATACCTTAGTAGACTGTATTCCATTGCGATCTTGTTACAACAATCAATCTTGTTGCCAACCCATCAACTCAAAAACTACCATCCAAAGCCGTAAGGTTCCGATCACAAACATATTCCCCTCCCTTGAATCTACTGAAATTCAACAAAAATACAAACAATGAATTATATGAGTAACACAGTTAAAATACAGAAAGTCAATTGTACAAAACACTAGACAAACATCTTCTTAACCCATCCTATCAAGTTTCCAGGTTCAAATGTCATAAACTTCCTATTGCGTAGGTAGTACCACCAACTTCTGGATGGGCCGCTTGAGTGTGCCTCCCTTGGTTCGCAATGTTACTATTCACACTACTCCATCCTTTCCTGGGTGAACTTCAGTGATGACTCCCATCCGCCACTGCAAGGGAGGTAAATTGTCCTCATGAACATGGACCACTGCTCCAGGTAGCAGGTTGTCCTTGGAAATGGCCCACTTCCTCCTCTGCTGCAACGAATTCAGGTAGTCGGATGACCAGCTCCTCCACAGCTGCTGTTGCATGGCCTGCACTCGCTGCCATCTGGACAACTTACTCAAGGGCAGATCAGTCAAATCAGGCTCGGGTAGGCAGGTGAGAGGTGCACCGATTAAAAAGTGACCAGGAGATAAATAACTTGGGGCCATGGGATCATCTGACAGGACCATTAATGGACGGGAGTTAAGGCAAGCTTCTATCTGAGCAGTTAATGTATTTAATTCCTCACATGTCAGCATATTATTGCCTACTACACGTTTAAAATGATACTTCATTGATTTCACCGCTGCTTCCCACAGACCGCCGAAGTGAGGTGAACTGGGGGGTATGAAATGCCAGCTTAGCTGCTCAACTGCTGCATGCTCATGAAGCCGTAAATTGAATTGTTCTGACAGGAACATTTTCCTCAGCTCCTGCAGTTTCCGGTTTGCTCCGACAAAATTGGTCCCATTGTCGCTATATAAATGGGCACTCTTCCCTCTTCTTGCTGTAAACCTTTTGAGGGCAGCTATAAAGGCCTCTGAAGAGAGATTGCTAACCACTTCCACATGAATTGCCCTTGTAGAAAGGCAGATGAAAATTGCAATATAGCATTTCAGTGTAGTTTTGCTCCGCGCATTTCCACCCTTGATCAAGATTGGGCCTGCATAGTCCACTCCAGCATTGAGGAATGGTCAAGATGGTTGGACTCTAGGTGTGGGAAATTTCCCATCAGTTGTTGGGAAGCTCTAGCCTTCAGTCTAAAACATTTAAGGCATTTATGCAAAACAGACCTGATCATTGACTTGGCAGCAGGGATCCAGTAACTTTCTCGAAGTGCTGCCAGTAAAAGTTGTGGCCCAGCATGTAATAACCGCAGATGTTCTGACAATACTATGAGTTTTGTCAGGTGATGCCTTGCAGGAAGAATCAGCTGATGCTTGGCATCATATGTTACGTTTGAGTTGTCGAGTCTCCCACCAACCCGCACCATTCCCTGACCATCCAAGAATGGATGTAGATCCATCAACTTGCTTTGCTTCTGCACTTGGTTGCCTCTTTTGAGTTCGTGTATTTCCTGGGCGTAGACCACATGTTGTGCAATCCTGATGCATCTGTGTAGAGCTACATGCAATTCGTCACTTGTCAACACCCCTGTTGTTTTAAATTTTTGATTTCTTGCGTTGAGAATGAATCTGATGCTGTATGCTGTCACTCTCACTAAGCGTGACAGCGTAGAATAGCGCTCCATGAATTCTCCTGTAGTGTTTGGCACTGCCAAAGTTACTTGGATTCTTCTCTGTTCTTCAGTAACTTCTAAAGTTGAGGCAGTCGATGGCCAGGAGTTGATGTCTCTTTGTAACCACTCTGGACCAATCCACCAAATAGGTGAACTCATTAGTTCCAATGGAGTGGTTCCCCTCGATACGAGATCTGCTGGATTCTGACTGGACGAAACATGGTTCCATGTGGCATTATGCGTAGCCTCTTGAATTGTTGCAACCCTATTAGCAACAAATATCTTCCATCTGGTTGCAGGTGATGCTATTCAGGACAATACTATCGATGAGTCGGTCCATAAATAGACGTTGCTAACATCCAGTTCTAAAATTGGCAAGGTTTTATGCATCAATTGTGCGAGCAGGACCGCTCCGCACAATTCTAAACGAGGTAAGGTTACCCTTTTCACTGGAGCTAGATAGATAGATAGATAGATAGATAGATAGATAGATAGATAGATAGATAGATAATGCCTTTATTGGTGGCGAAGTTAGGGCTCAAGGCCCTCTCTTACACTTAACCACTAGATGAGTATACATCTACATGACTTATAATTACAAATACCAATAGCACAAATAATATTAATAGCAATAAGAATAGTGATAATATGAATAATGGTAGAATCATTAATTTCAAAAATACACAAAGTAAAGTACCCTTAAATGACGTAACTACAGTAATCCGATCATTCATCTCATTCATCCACTCGTTCATTCAACATTTATCCCGGAAGTCAGCGGGATCCACCCAGCAAATACTCGCAGCAAGCCACTTTAAATTTGCGATGAGAGGGATTGTCTCTAATGTTCACAGATAGCAAATTCCATGACCTGGACGCAGAGATTATGAACGAGCGGTTGTAAACAGCAGTACGGTTTATAGGTATGGCAAGAGAGGAGCCAGATCTCGTATTGTGGTCATGATAGGACGAGAGGTAAGAAAACGCTGAAACAAGATAGTTAGGGGTATTAGTGGAAAGTATTTTGTGCAGTAGTGATAACATGTGGAGTTTACGACGCTGGTGCACTCGAAGCCACGACAGCTCCTTATAATAGGGTGATATATGATCATCATATCGCAGGCCAAAGATATATCTTACACAGTTGTTGAGGCACCGGTCCAGTTTCTTGTTACTGTCGCAGGTTATTTCAGTCAACACAGTGTCACAGTAGTCAAATATAGGTAGTATCAGAGAGCGAATTAGTTGTACTTTAAGCCGAACAGAGAATACATTACCGAACCGTTTCAGAAGATATAAGCATTTGTGTATTTTATTACATGTGCTTATCACCTGTTTAGTCCAATTTAAAGTCTCAGTCATAATAATTCCTAAGTTTGTCACTGAAGTAGAGTAGGGTATGATTTTATTGTTTAAAATTATTGGAGAGATACCACGTTGCTTGAGGGAATATAAGTTTTTACTGGTACCGATAATAATCACTTGAGTTTTTTTTTTTTTTAATAAACTGTTTTTATAAGCATAGTCACTAAGCTGTTGTAGGTCAGAATTTATTTTAATGATTGTATTATTGATATCACTCGGTTTTGAATGATAGTGGATCTGTACATCATCTGCATACACTTGCAATTTGCAGAAATTAAGGGCTTTTGATATGTCATTTATTTGGATGATAAATAACAGTGGCCCAAGAACCGAACCCTGAGGGACACCGAGGGTCTTACTTTGCCATCCCGAACTCACATTTCCCACTATCACACGTTGCCGGCGATTTTCAAGGTAAGAGGAAAAGAACCGGAGTGACACACTATTAAAATTTAGTTCTCGAAGTTTCTGCAGTAGTAACTGAGGGTTGACGGTGTCAAAGGCACTACTGAGATCTAATAATGTAAGTACAGTCACGTCCCGTTGGTCCATTGCACATCTGATATCATCTGTCACTCGTAGTAAAGCTGTCGCAGTGCTATGCCCCTTTCTGAAGCTACTCTTGACTTTGAACACAGGAGACGTGCCATGGTTTCTCCTTGTTTGTTTATAGATCTTTTGTACAGACATGCGCCGTATGCCTTCTCTGAAGCATCGCAAAACCCATGCACCTGAATGTCTACCGGCTCACCCTGACATAATACCTGGAAAGGTGTACCATATTGGATGTGGCACATCAAGGGGATTTCGATAGAATGAGGTTTCAGGCACAAGATGTAATAACAAAGGAAAGTGCGGGAAGAGACCAAAATGTTAAAACATGGATTTTAATTATATTTATTTATTTATTTATTTATTTATTATAAAGCAAATATATTGCAAGGAATGAATACTTTCAAAGAAATTGCCTTAAAATTGACAATAAGAAACAAAAACAATTAAAAATTACTCGTTTATCCAGGAAACGTAAATTGCTTGCAAGCTGTAACTCCCTATAAAGGATTAAATTCAAAATTACTGAATAAAAAGAGCATAATAAAATAACCTACAATAATAATTTAAATCCATCCCAGAGTAGAATTAAAACTAAATACGGTACTCTTATTACGGAAAGAATCCGGGCAGAGTGTTTGGAGTGAAAGGGTTACCACCTTTTCTGATGTGTGATACGGGAAGTATCTGATCTCCTTAAACATCTTCCAAAGGTAGGCCGGCTACTTGAGGACATCAGTAGCTGGCGGTAGCTTAGTGCGCCCGCTCGGGGCTTGTGCGAGGTCAGTCAGGCATACTCCAGGGCTCCGGGTTCAGAACCAGAGTTGATGATGGTAGATTCTCCTTATAAAAAAGAGACCAGCAAAGAGGAGTCTCTTGGTAGTAACTCCCTCGGCTGGTGAAGTTATGCCCTTATAATCAAGACTTGCAGAGTAGATCCGTGTTGAAGATTTGGCCCAAGTGAAGGCCGATGAGTTTAGACTGTCCAGGCAGGCAGGCAGGCAGGCAAGTCCAGAAGAGAGATATTGACGGCGGAGAAGAGCCTCCGGCTGCAAGAGGTACCCCGAGAGGGCAATAACCCCAGCAGGTACGTGGCGAGCAGTAGTGACCAGCGGAGAAGAGTCGACACAGGAGGCCGAAAGGCCAGCTGTTTTATAGCTGATATGACGTCATAGGAAGGCGGAGTTACCAAAGCTGGAGGGAGAAGCCAGGAGCCAATCGGCGCATAGCACAGCGCACGAAGCCAGGGTAACGTGATAGCTCAGCTTAGTACAATCGTGATATTGGGAGAGAGAGGTGCACTATAAAATTCTTCCGAAAAGGTAAGTAATTGCAACAAGAGTAATTGAACACATAAATACAACTGATAAAAAAGTTGTATGTAAAGAAAATAAATACATAAGACCGCGTTCTCACTGCAATTACGGGCGAAATAAAAAAAACTGGGGCAGATATAATGAACAAGTGTTTCAAACCGAATGGGAAACAAAAACTTACAAAACTATTTGCAAAAGCGAACATGCTGAGAGGGGCGAGAGAAAATTGCAGGAAGAAAGCGCAGGAGTTAGGCTTCGCGTGGTAAAGGAGCAAGCATAGTGATTGGCCTGAGAAAATGACCAGCAGAAGTTTGTAGTTTTACCACGCGGACCCTACCATCTCTGCCAGGAAAGCACTCAACAACCCTATCCAAATTCCACACAAGAGGCGGACTGGGATCTTTCAAAAGGACCAAGTCCCCTATCTGAAGGTTAGAGCTGGAAACACGCCATTTACCACGCTGCTGAAGCAAACCGAGGTATTCCAACCTCCAGCGGCGCCAAAAATTATTGCGCAAACTTTCAATTTTGCGCCAAGAAATGGCTAAAGAAGATTCAGAATTAGAATATAACAAAGGGGGAGAGGCAGTCAATGGACCACCGATAAGAAAATGGCCTGGCGTTAATGGCAGAAGATCTGAAGGATCATGACGTAAGGGTGATAAAGGACGGGAATTAATTATGCCCTCAATAAAAATAATTAAGGAATTAAATTCTTCATGAGAAAGGGGTGTGTGGCCACAAACACGTCTAAGGTGCTTCTTGGTGAGCTTAACACAAGATTCCCAACGCCCACCTTGATGAGGTGCATAAGGGGGGATAAAGAGCCACTTGAAATTTCTGTGGTGAGCATAATCAGCAATCCATTCCAACTCTGAATTATGAGTAAGAGCTCTCTTAATTTGTTCAGAAGCTCCGACAAAATTTTTAGCATTATCCGAGAACACTTGTGAAGGAAGACCCCTACGGGCATGAAATCTGGCAAACGCTGCCAAAAAATAAGCAGTAGAGGCATTGGTATCCAGCTCTAAGTGAACTGCTCCGGTGACCATACATACAAAAAGCGAAATTTATAGCTTTCCAGAAATACACTTTCTGCTTCAGGAGAATCTTTTCTATAAACAAAAGGCCCGGAATAATCCACCCCCGTAAAGGTAAAAGGTCTATCAGGCGCTGATCTGAACTTGGGAAGATCACCCATGAGCTGAGCGGTAATCTTAGGGTTGGATTTAACTCATGGAATGCACTTCCGGATAACAGAGGTAACTTCATGCACTCCGTTTATGGGCCAATACCTTTCACGAATGACAGAAAGTAATGTACGAGTGCCAGCATGAAGATGCTGGTAATGATACTGACGAATAATTAAGGAGGTGACATGATGATTTGAGGGAAGAATAATTGGATGTTTTTTATCCTCAGAAAGTTTAGACAAAGATAAACGTCCTCCTACTCTTAGTAAACCATCAGCATCCAAAAAAGGGGCGAGTGAGGAAAGCCTACTCGATTTCTTAAGTGATTGACCTTGGGACAATATCTGACATTCTTCAGAGAGTATTTCTCGTTGAGTAAGCCATAAGATTTTTGTAGTGGCCAAACCTAATTCAGAAAGGGTTAAATATGGCTTAGGAACAAGAGGTTGATCCATTAAAAATATTTCCAAAGAAGGAGATAAACCATAACCCTTACCAATTTATGGAAATGGAATATCGCTGCAAGAGAAGGGGAGAGTCGGAAACGAGAAGAGAAGATCCAGTAATCTTACCAGCATACGGCAAGTCTGATAACTCCAGAAGAGGAAAATTTGGCCAAGCGGAAGGTTCTTGCAGAAGCCAATGAGGGCCGTGCCAGTATAATGTCAGGTTAGCCAACATAAGAGGGGAACATCCCCGAGAAATGACATCTGCAGGGTTCTCCGTGCCAGATACATGATGCCATTGTTCAAGATTAGATAATTGTTGAATTTTGGACACTCTATTAGCTACAAACACCTGCCAATGTGAGGGAGGTTTGACCGATAATTCAACCGCCAGAAGGGCAGCACAAAGTTCCAGTCGTGGCAAGGATAAAGATTTAAGAGGGGCCACTTAAGATTTAGCGCAAACTAAATTGGAAAAGAAATATGATTGGACAAAATTACGGCAAACAATATACGCAAAACATCCATAAGCTTTCAATGAGCTATCAGCAAAGATATGAAGTTCATATCCTCCACAGGAGGGAAAGGGAATAATCACTCGCGGGATAATAACATTGGAAAGATCTTTCCAAACTATTTCTATAAGAAATCCATTTTTTTTTTGCAATTCTGAAGGAACTGGTTCATCCCAGCCAGTTTTCAAGGACCAAAAGTCTTGCATGAAAAGCTTTGCCGTGACGATGATTGGCGCCAAAAATTGGAGATGATCAAATATATTTGCAATCTCAGACATAATTTGCCGCTTAGTTTGCAGTTGGATGTCACTGAGATTAATTTTGAAAAAGAAAAAATCCTTTTGAGGACTCCAATAGATGCCTAGAGTTTTAATAGAATTGCTTTCTTGAAGAAGTTCTACTGAGTCGTTATAGGCTGAAGTTAAGGAAATTTAGAAAGGAATTCCTCCGAATTAGAGTTCCATTTGCACAGGGAAAATCCGCCTCCTAAAAGAAAAGCTGTCAAATCTTTAGAGACTTGAAGTGCTTCGGATACTGACTCAAATGAATGAAGAAAATCGTCAACGTAAAATGATGATTTTAACACTTTAGAAGCCTTAGGAGAATACAACGGGCCATCCTGTTCAGCAAGTAATTTCAACGTACGTATGGCTAAAAAAGCAGAAGGCTTTAGTCCATATGTTAATGTTTTTTATTCTAAATATCTTGACAGGTTTAGTAGGCTCGTCGCACCAAAGAATTCTCTGAAGGTCGCACTGTTGTTGATCAATCAAAATCTTTTTTTTCAGTAATTTTGAATTTAATCCTTTATAGGGAGTTACAGCTTGCAAGCAATTTACGTTTCCTGTAGAAACGAGTAATTTTTAATTGTTATTGTTTCTTATTGTCAATTTTAAGGCAATTTCTTTGAAAGTATTCATTCCTTGCAATATATTTGCTTTATAATAAATAAATATAATTAAAATCCAAGTTTTAACAATTTGGTCCCTTCCAGCACTTTCCTTTGTCATTACATATTGTGCCTGAAACCTAATTCTATCGAAATCCCCTTGATGTACCACATCCAATATGGTACATCTTTCCATGGTGCCGAAACCCGGGATCGAACCCAGAACTTTACCCTGAGACCACATATTTATATTCAAAAAACTGTGTAATCTAATATATGTTGTATATTTCAGTTTACCGTGGTAACCGCATCAGATCTGCCGGGGGATGTAAACAATCCCATCCTACCAATACAAAGAGACTTATTTCCGGAAAGCAGGTCAGCCTGGCGCTCCAAGCAGAAGTGGTGAGTCATTCCAACATTCAGCCATGCCGATAACGATCGATGATACATTGTTGAACTCCCGAGCTGCCTACAAGGGCCAGCTTACCCGCTTTCAAAAATATTTAGCTACCCTACCTAAAGATGAACAAAACCTTGATATTATATCTCAGCGTTTAAAAGCTTATGAACAGGCGTACGAGAAATATGATCTCGTGCAACTTGAAATTGAAATCAAAAGTCCGGAACATCAATTAGATAGGGAGGAAATTGAGAGTAGTTACTTTGAAACACACGCTCAGGCCGTGGCATTAGTTAGAATTTTGACCCTGGCGTTGAAGGTAGAAGAAACTCAAGGAAGAATTAGCGACAATAGGAATAGTGTCAAACCATTGTTACCTAAAATCGAAATTCCGCATTTTTCAGGAAAGGAGGAGATGAGGCAATCAATCTTTGAATTATTTAGTTCATTAGTACATGATAATGCCACACTTCCAGAAATTCAGAAATTCCATTACTTAAAATCTATCAATCTTTAGGGAGTTTACTGTAGGCAAGTGATTGCATATGATTTGCCATTCCTTTGTTGAATCTGCTGGAAGATGTTCATCCCATGACAACTTGTGAAGCCACATCTGCTGCAAAAATATTTTGTAAACAATCACAACAGGGCTGATAAGACCCAGTGGACCAAAAATTGATGCAACAATGGAAGATACAATGCGCTTAGATATGTTGTCCTTCATCGTTGTTGACTCGTTTATATTTACCTTGGTTGTTACAAGAAATTTATCTGTAGTTGGGTGCCAAAGAAGCCCTAAGGTTTTAACACCACCATCATTGTCAACTTATAATGGTAACTGGGTCTCACGGTGTTCGACAGGAATTACTTCTAGTAAGGCACCGTGATTTGCACACCATTTGTGTAATGGACATCCACCACAGTTTAGTAACTGGATCAACTCTGTTTGAAGCCTTAGCGCTTCCTTAACTGTAGCGCATCCAGACAGAACATCGTCGACATAGAAATCCCTTCGAAGGACCGTTGCTGCGAGTGGATATCTAAACCCTTCGTCCTCGACGAGCTGTTGAAAACATTTAGTGGCTAGAAATGGTGCAGCTGCTGTCCCATAAGTAACTGTTTGAAGATCATAAATCTCTATTGCCTCATCGGGTGACTTACGCCAGAGTATCCGCTGAAGTCCCGTGTCACATGACTGAACTCTAATTTGCCTGTACATTTTTGCTATGTCAGCAGTGAATGCGACAGGATGTGTTCTGAATCTTAAAACGATTGAATATAGATCCTGCTGTACTGTAGGTACTACCATCAACCCATCATTCAGTGAAATACCGCTAGTGGTCTTTGCCGAAGCATCAAAAACTACTCGCGTTCTTGTAAATGTACTCGATTCCTTTATAACCGGGTGATGAGGGAGATAATACGTGCCTTCACGATCGCCCTCTTCATCATGGACACGTTTCATGTGTCCTAATCCTTCATATTCTTCCATGAACTTGCTGTATTCCGATCGAAGCTGTGGCTGGCGTTGTAGTCGGCGTTCAATTGTAGTAACCGTGTGGTAGCTTGACTATATGAGCTTCCCAGGGACTCACAATCTTCCTTCATTGGCAGTCGAACAACTCTGGTGGTATGTTCCTTGAAGTGTTGTTTGCATTCTATTTCTTCCCGCGTCCTGGGAGGAGTGGACACGTCTTCCAATTCCCAGAACTTCTGTAACTTCTTATCCAGTCCATCTTCATATTTCATGAAACAGGCATTTATTTCTAGTGTGTCATTCTCTGTTGCTTGTTGGACCTGTCCTGACAAGATCCACCCTAGTTCTGTTTCTTGCAGTATTGGGTAGTTTCCTGGACGAGTCATTCTCCCATTCCGCAAAAGCTTGAAGAACAACCCTGCTCCCACCAGCATGTCTATGTGTCCAGGCTGATAAAATGTAGGATATGCTAAATCAATATCATGGGGCAAGTTCCTATGTTTATGCTCAATGTAACAATGAGGCATGGTGCCTGTTATGCGTGGGAGAACTAAGCATTGAATTTAATCTTGAAAATTGCCGGTAACCGCTTGTATAAGTACAGTGACACTATGGCTTGCCTGAGCGGCTGCATTATTGATCCCCTGAATAGGTACCGCTTGCCTATGTCTTTTAAGCTTGAGCGTCTGAGCAAGTTGTTCAGTGACAAAGTTAGCTTCACTTCAGCTATCTAGTAAGGCACGACAGGTGTGCAGTCTGCCGACGACATCCTTGACCCGAACCATGACTGTAGACAAGAGTACTTGTGATCTTAATCTTCCCTTAACAGTGTGGTATGACAGTGTGACAGTTTCTTCAGATCCACCCCGTGTAGTTTTTTGCTGTTCATTGGTAGTCGTATAAGGTTCCCTGTGAAGCAGTGAATGATGTTTCCCTCCACACTTCTGACAAGAACTTGATGTACAATTAGGAGCTAGATATGAACCCTGTAAACAATAATTGTAACAGTGCTTGTTTGTTGTCACCAGCTGTTTCCGTTCTTCTACGCTTAGCCTTGCGAACTGTGGACATTTGAATAGGAAGTGATTTTCCTTACAGCATGCACAAGTGATCTTCTGGGTTGCAACATACGAATGATGTTTAGGTTTAGTCGCCTTATGTTGACTATCCCTCCCCTCTGTAGAAAACGCTTGTTTGCTACCCGTTTGACCGACAGATTTTATATGTTCCAATGCCTGACGTCTATGTTCCACAAAATGAAGCAGTTCATCTAATGTTGGCAGTTCCTGGCTATTGAGCTTTAATTCCCATTCCTTTCTAGTGTTTACACCAATACCTTGTAAATACACATGCATCAATTATACCTCATGCAATGGGGTTGAAAGGTTCAATGCCTTTAATGCATTTAAATTACTGGAAAATGAATTGGAATATCTCACAAGTTCTGGTGCACATTCCCTTTGTACAGGCTTCAATGACATTAATTCCTGCACATGAGTAGACGCAATAAGGCGCTTATTCTCATATCTGTCTACTAATAGTTTCCATGCTACAAGGTAATTACCTTCCGTGATTGGAATACTCTGAATTAGTTGACTAGCAGCCGCCTTACCTGAAGATACTAAATACTGAATTTGTTGTATTGTTGGTACATCTTCATTCTCATGCACCATCACTCTGAAGGAGTCTGAAAATGATAACCATTTCTCGTATTCACCATTAAAACCAGGCAGGGTAATTGGTGGAAGTTTTACTTGCCTACGCCTTGTTGAGTTACACGATCCATGTGCACTGCCAATATCGAGTGCGTTTCTACTGCGTGCAAATAGAATAATTGTGCATCATTATTTGTGACTGTCTACGGGTGCAGGCTATTAGCCACAGGGGTGCAGAAAATCATTTTTTTTAAATAATACAATGGTGGACTATCGTTTCCCTGGTAGTTTACAAAAGCTTTAAATTTTAAAAAAAGAATTGAAACAATATAATTTTGAATTGAGTTAAATATGTAAAAAAAATGATGATTATTGTCGAAAAATACGAGCAATCAGATATAAAAATGCGAATTTCTTGAATTCTTTATTTCAATGATAATAATAATTCTCACTTTGATATCCGATTGAACGTAACTTTTGACAATGTTCATCAGTTTTTTATTTTTATTTTTATACCTTTATATTGCGTCATTCATTTTTTTAAATTTAATATTTTTGTTAGTATATCCATTTATTTATTTATATATTTACTGTATATATATTATTTATTTATTTACTTATTTATTTATTTATTTATTTATTTATTTATTTATTTATTTACTGTTTAGTTATTTTCACTCTGAGTTTTAATAAGAATATATTATAAATTAGATTTAAGCTGAAGAAGACTCCATTGAGGGGCTACATGACCGCGTTGTCGCAGCCCCTAAACTGAGGAACCAACCAGACTCCATTGAAGGATCGAAACATGTACAATTGAATAGATATTTCATGAATTTATTGCATAGATAGGAAAATATCGTACATTACCTAGCATGTTAAATGTTACGATTTGTAGACATAAAAAAGGCTTTTGATAACGTTGATTGGAGTAAGTTGTTTGATATTTTGAAAAGGATTGGAATAAAGTACAGGGATAAGAGGGTGCTCTACAACCTATACAGAAACCAGAATGCGGTTATTCGAGCCGAAGGACAAGAGAGAGAAGCTGATATTCAGAAATGGCTGCAACTTATCACTCGTAGTTTTCAATCTATACATTGAACAAGCAATGAAGGAAGTTAGAGAAAGATTTAAAGTAGGAATAAAGATTCAAGGAGAAATAATTTCAACTCTGAGATTTGCTGATGTTGTCTTTTTAGCCGATTCACCAGTGGATTTGAATGCATTTTTAAATGGTATGGGCTCGGTGTTGAGGAAGGAATTTATGATAAGAATCAACAAATGTAAAATAAAAATAATGGAATTCAGCCGAAATAAATCAGAAACCCCTAAGGTCGTCAAATTAGCAGGTGACTTCTGTTACTTAGGAAGCAAAACAACCAGTGATGGGCAAAGCAAATAAAATATAAAAAGTAGGTTGGCTGAGGCATTTCTGCAGGAAATGAATCTGTTGACATCGAATATAGAATTAGGTATTAAGAAATAACTTTTGAAAGCCTTTGTCTGGAGCGTAGCACTCTAAGGAAGTGAAACTTGGACTGTTGGTGCAGCAGAAATAGGAGAATAGAGGCATTTGAAAAGTGGTGTTACGGGAGAATGATGAAGATCAAATGGGTAAAAATAGAGTAAGAAATGAAGAGGTATTAAGCCGAGTGGGAGTAGACTGCTAATAGGTTGTTAGGACCAGTTGCGTAGCCAGGAAATAAATCCAGAAATTGAGACGGGAATCAACTTACATATTTTCTTACGGCTCGAACAAATTTAGAGCCTACAATGAAATGTTAAATACAGTAAATACGTTGGCAAAGAATGTACTAACACTCTCAGCACGACCATACATAATTGTCCGTGTCTGCACTGCTTGAAGGAGTTGAAAACAGGGTAGCAATTAGGATTGTGACGTGAGGGGATTTTCCAAGTACTGGGGATAGGTTGGTTGGTTCTTCAGGTTAGGGGCTGCGACAACGCGGTCATGTAGCCCCGTGTACTTTGGGTGTGTGTAGAATCTGTCTGATAACCGGTTTTAATTTTGATGGCTGTATTAATGTGTGTTATCTGTAATTCAGGTGAGGACTGCAGGCATTCAATTTTCAAGTAGTTCCTACTTTTGCTACCAAATGCTACCGTCAATGACAACTAGTTATGAACTTAGTTACTAGATGCCACCACAGTCGGCTCCTGGCGACGAACGTTGGAACATAAGAGTGTTAGTCAAAACTAACCTATAATTTAAGCTTTAAACAATTGTAATTAGTGGAAGGTTCTTTTACATGCCACAAATCTATGACTTGAGCCCGCCGGCTTTACTTCCCCTCCAAAGGAAGGCATACTGAGGGATTTTTAACGCTCTTAAAACATCCGACAACTTCAGCTGGGTTTGTACCCGCTACCTTCGACATAGAAGCTCAGCATTGTACCAACTACGCCACCGAAGCCGTTTGTAATGGGGATACAACCAGGTGTTGATGACAAAAGTCTACCAAGAAATTAGGATATTGCAAGAGAACTCTCTGGAGGGGGCCAGTTATAGCTTGTCAGCTCTAAAACATACGCAGTTATCCTGGTAAGCACACAATTTGCCTAACAGTGGTGGCCAAACGGTAGGATATCTTACAGGGGAGTCTTCACTCTTGTTTACGGTCGGCGGCAAACTTCTATGATGAAGGTATCCAAAAACGTGTGCCACGCTATGACAAATGCCTGCAAAAGTTCGGCAGTTATGTGGAAAAGTAGTTTAAGAGGTGTAGAATGTTGTGGAATAAATAATTTTTCTGTATCTGTACACAATTTCATTTTATTACCAAACGGAACTTACTTTCTGGACGTGCCTCGTATATATCTATACAGTATATATCACTTTTTGTGGACACGATAACTACCACTATTTTCCACCAATGACATTTAAATGTATACATAAAATACTACCTCATAAAATCTCATTCGAGTTCATTAATGGGCAAAATAGGACCAAGGGGGTGAAAATGGGGGGGGCATTTTCGTAAACTTGAAATATCGCTATAACTTTCTTAATATGTAAATAAATCGAATCCATTCAAAGTTCATACTATTCTTCGGATAAGGGCCAAAAATTCATCTCAGTAAAGTCTTTTGGTAGCACTAACCATTGGCCAAAGGGGTGGGAAAAATGGAGTTTTTGAGAGAAACAATCATATCTCCCTTAATAGGGGCAATATCAAAACCATTTAAAATTGTCAATAGTCCTCTATACACTACCTAAAACTTTTGTCAGAAAGATTCTTTTATATATACGCCAAGGAAAGAGCTAACTTTTCTCGATGAAGATGCCAAGTTGATGAGGGAACAGCTAAGCCGAAGATAGGTACCGTATCACAAAATTATTGCTGACTGTACCACGTGGTATATTCCTTCAGAATATACGTTATATGGCTTAGTAATTCCACCCACCTTGGGTTTTATTTGTTTTTCTTTCATTCCATGCAAGCCACTAACACACTTGTAAGCGTATATGCTTTTCTTTTGTGCATTATATTATATTCTCTGAAAGTACCGTATTGTCATGTTCGTTTGGCTAATTCAGCCTGAAGATGGATTCTTGATACCGAGCACGAAAAAGGCCGCTTTTTCTGTGCATTACCTATTGCATGTTCTGAGAGTTCTGATGCTCAGTTGCTCAGTCATTGTTTTTGCAATACATCTTGTTACCTCTTCGTACATTAAACTGTTTTATGTTGATAGGCTGTGCTGAAGAATAATAAAAGCGGTCGTATTTTTTGATAATGTGGAGTTGAATTCTCGTTTATCTCAATCACTTCACAACATTTGGCGCTGCGGACACGATATTGTAATTAACGACAAATTGTTATTCTGAACACAGTAAGCAGTTTAATTCAAGACATCATGCCGATTGAAATAGAGAAGAGATCACGTACGATTATAAGAAGATCCTTCAATAAGATATACAGAGAACTCGAAGAGTTACTAGTCGGTGGAGCAGAGTTAAATCGTGAGCAAATACGTACACATATGGATGTGCTCGAGTTACGTTTTCAGGAATTGCAAGGTAAGGACGCAATCATTTATGAACATATGATCAATGATGGTGCTTTGTCCGAGAAAGAGCTCGAGTCGGAGATGGATAAAGGGGAAGAATACGTTATGAAGTATTTTAGGATGAAACGTAAAGTCAATAAGATAGATGAAGATGAGGTTAGGTCTACTCAGTCCAATCCAACAGTCGGAACTTCATCCAATGTAAATGCTTCAAGTTGTGCTTATAAACTCAGTCAGTTGAAACTTAAGGAATTCAATGGGGAGTTGAAAGATTGGTTGCCGTTTAGGTCCCAGTTTCAAAAGATTGACAGTGATCCTAATATGGACTCGAGTGATAAATTGCAGTATCTAGTCATGGCCACAGTTCCCAACTCAGTTGCTAGAGAAATTGTTGAGAGTTACCCTGGTACATCTGAGATGTATCCAGAGGTGATAAAAGCACTTTAAGATCGTTTTGGAAGGGAAGACTTGTTGACTGAATTTTATATTAGGGAACCATTGAAAATCATCTTGCAGAACACGATTTCCATCAAGAAGATGCTTTTGTCTGTTCTGTACGATAAGTTGCAGTGTCACCTTCGAAATCTTCATACGCTAGGTGTAACATCAGAAAAATGTGGCCCCATACTTTTTCCTTTAGTATCCTCATGTCTACCAGAGGATATTTTGAAGGTGTGGGAGAGGAGTAGTACCCTTTTCTCGCTGAGATCGAATAATCCTGAGTCGTCCTCGAAAGATGTCTTAGAGAATCTTATACAGTTCCTCAGGGTGGATGTTGAAGGGGAACAGAAAGTAACTCTTGCTCTGTCTGGGTTCGGCTTATCAGTGACCTCAAATAATAAAGTCAATGAAAAGAAAATGGGAACAAGGCAGCCTGTTCACGCTAGGGAAGATATTCCTACGGCTGCTGGGTTAGTTACTATTGCTAAGAGAGGATCTGAGTGCATTTTCTGCACATCCAACCACAGGGCGCAGGATTGTATAAAGGCCCAGGCTATGACTATGGCAGAAAGACGTCACATTTTAGACAGTAAGAGGGCTTGTTTTTGTTGTCTTAGACAAGGTCATCAAGCTAAAAGGTGCAAAAGTCGACCAAAGTGTATTGTTTGTGGCAAGTCACATTTTGTGATTGTTTGTGATACCCTACCTCAGGTGCTTGATAAACCTAGTTCTAGGGAGGGAAAGACAAACACTCAGAATAGTCCTACAGGGTCTAAACTACAGCATGATGAAGCACTCACAAGTCTATCACACAGTTATAACGTTCAGATGCAAACGCTTGTAGTCAATGTAAGAAGTGACAATGGTTATTGTCCAGCTAGAGCATTGATAGACACCGCTTCTCAACGTTCATATATTCTGTCGAGCACAGCGAAAGAAAAGGGCTGCCTATCGAAAGGCAAGGAAATAATCCAGCATTCACTTTTTGGGGGTACTAGTACGGGTGTGGTCCAGCACAATGTTTTCAGCGTTCTTCTCTCAAGTTCAGACAATAAGTATAGATGTAATTTTCAAGAATTAGATCAAAGTACAATATGTGGTAATATTTCTCCTGTCAAACCAGGACCATGGATTGACGAGCTTGCTAAGCAAAATATCAGACTCAGTGATTTGCAATGTTCAGGGCCTATAGAAATTTTAATTGTAGCTGACATTGCTGGTAAAATTCTCAATGGAGGTAGGAGAATGCTCACTTGTGGGTTAGTGGCGATCGAGACCAAACTTGGGTGGACATTAATGGGAAGGATTCCAGCACAACATCATTCCAAAGATAACCTTGCCATGGTTGTAACAAACATGTTTGTTAAGGAGCTGCGTTATCAGATCTGTGGACACTAGACACCCTTGGAATCACAGATCCTTCTGAGAAGTTGAATAAGATGGAACTTCAGGCCGCAGTTCAGCAACATTTCATTGAGACTGTGACTATCACAGACGAAGGGCGCTACGAAGTTCACTTACCCTGGAGTACAGGTCATCCAACTCTGCCTGACAACTACGACTTAGCCCTGAAGAGGACGAATTCCACAGTGAAGAAATTGAAAGTCGAGGGATTGTTTGAAGCTTACCAACAAGTTTTGGATGAATGAATTTCAGAAGGAGTCATCGAGGAAGTGCCTCTTCAAGATATGAATATGCCAGGGCATTACCTACCCCATCGACATGTGGTGAAGCCGAACAGTACGACACCTGTACGTCCAGTCTTTGACGCCTCTGTTCGGAATGGGAAGAACCCAAGCCTTAATCATTGCTTAGAGAAGGGACCAAATCTGATTGAGAAGATACCTGCTGCCCTCGCTCGGTTTCGTCTCAAGAAGATAGGAGTGGTTGGGGACATCCGGCGTGCCTTCCTCCAAATCAGTTTATATCCTAATGACCGTAATTTCCTGCGGTGTTTATGGATAACGGAAGGAGGCGCCCTTAAGGTCTACAGACACTGTCGTGTTGTATTTGGGGTTTCTGCCAGCCCTTTTCTCTTAGAAGCCTGCCTGAATCTTCACCTTGAGACCACATTAGCCCATTGTAAGGAAGAAATTTTAAAGGGGCCCATTTCGTTGATTGAGGAACTCGCACGTAGTTTTTATGGGTATAATTGTGTGTCTAGCATGAATGATGAAGAGGAAGCACAGAAATGCATCAATTTGGCTACTTCAGTAATGCGTGAACGACAATTTGAACTAAGGGGGTGGGAGATGACTTCCCATGTACACATTTCCGTACCTGTCAATGTTTTAGGGCTTTCCTGGGATCCGTCTGCAGACACACTGGAGATAAATATGGCAAGTCTTCTTCTTCATTCATTCACGGTATCCTTATCGCAAATGTGGTTGGCTCTGGTGAGGAGTGTTCTAGCTACCATTTCTTTCTGCGATGGAGGATGACTTGAGTTAGCATGTAGGTACCGATCTGTGTGAGTATCTTTCTAATAGACCCTGTGTCCGAGTGTGTTATCTGTTCGTTTATAGAGCAGAACGTCTAAGAAGGCCAGCTGATTATTTTCTTCTACTTCCATTGTGAAGTTGATGCTCGGATGTCTGGAGCACATGAAGTCTAGAAAGTCCTGAAGTGTGGTGCGTCCATGTTCCCATATCAAAAAGACGTCGTCTACATATCTGAACCAACACTTAGGCTTCAATGGGATCTCCTGAAGGTATGGTCTCCGATTTGATTTGTGTCTAACATTGAAATGACTGTTATTTAGTTAAAACATTGAAGTGATTATTACTACTCACAGTGCCGCCGTGAGAAAGACATATTTCTTTTCAAGAACAGAGTTATTATATTTAATATTTTTAAATGCACACGATTTTTGGAACTGTAATTATCTGGAGGGAAATGGCCGGGGCTGCCTACCCTCTTAAACACCTTGTGTTGCAATCTCAATTCATCTCGTTTGTTATCTAACCTTATTTCGTCTAAGCTGTGTATTTTAATTTAATATATTTAGGTAATTTCGCTTAGCATAGTATTTTTTGGAGGGTTATCTTGGTTAGACGACAATGTCTTTCATTGTCTAGTGGCGTGGTCTACAATGGCCAACGGCCCAAGTCCTTTGTTGGGCAGTCGTTAATCAGTTACTTGGCGCCTTCGGTTGTGCGCGGACGTTTGTGTTAAGAGCTCCTGCTCTTCGGGCTTCGGTATAGCCTAATGTTTTGTATAATATTTTGTGTTTAACTAATTGTGGTGGCTTTCGCCATTTGGAGGTAAATTATCTTATTTGATGGAGTTGCTGCTCCAGGATTTCCTCTCGTTTAGAGGATTTAACTGTTTTGGACTTCGTGATTTTGGTAAAGCCTCATGGCTAGTGTTAGTTTCGGTTTAAGGGATTTTCTTCCCTATTGCTCTTAGGCCTATGCCTCTTGCCTATTTTCAGCCCATTGCTGGGGCATGTGATTACTATATTTCTCGTCTCCGAGAAATATGCTCTTGGAATTTTATTATTCTAATCTAAACTACCGTGCATAACCGTTGGCGTGCAAACTGACCACGTGGGGAATCGTAGGTTAGGAGGGTTCATTTTCTTATGTTTTGTTTTGTGCCTGGTTTCCACTGTCTGTACATATATTTTTATTTCAATGCATTCCTTATTATATTGTGTTTTTAACCCATGGTATTAATTTGAACATGTTGTCCGTCTCCCGCCTCTGTAACACGAGGCTCACTTCCACTCCGCAAGTATTCACTTGCCTGGCGCGCCAATATTTTGGTAAAGGCCGCCACTTTTGGTCCCAGAAATCCGCAGACCCCATTTGCCAATAAATTGCCAAATACTGATTCAGTTGAAATTTCAGCTTTACTGTTCAACGAGACATGGGCACGGAAGCGGTGACAGAGAAGAAGCTGCTTTACCTACTCTGCATCACGGTTTGGTCATCTTGCTGCCAACTTGGCACCTTATCCATCTTTTTTACCAGAAGCGTAAGTTGGACTCCAACTTCCAATTTTTATTATGGCACCTCCAAATAAGGCAACTCAGGATGACAAACTCATCGCAAGACGTGCCTCATAAAAAGGGCATGTCACCCGGTTTAGAACTTTTCTCAAAGATTTAGCCCCCGCTGATTATAATTTAGACATAATTTCGCAACGCTTGAAAAACTACGAATAGGCCTATGATAGTTATGATACGTGTCAGGCAGAAATTGAAACGGTCATGTTAAATCAGGATGGAGACAGGGAGGAGGTTGAACCCTTACATTATGAAGGCGTTGGTACCGCCTACGCTCTAATTTTTACACTTACCGAAGATCAAAAAAAGGACATTCCGGTTCCAAAGTCACCTCAAGTGCAACAAACCTCGCCTCGTGAGGGCACTTTACTTCCCAAAATAAAACTGCCCAATTTGTCAGGTGATGAAAGCCAATGGGACTCTTTCAATGAGCTCTTTTGCTCTCTCATTCACGATAATGAAGCCATCCCTGCACCTAACAAATGTCATTATTTGCGATCGTCTCTTCATGATCAGGCGTTGCAGCTGGTCGAAGCTCTTCCATTGAGCACTGATAACTATCCCATTGCCTTCAATTTTCTTAAAGAAAGATATGATAATTTACGTCTTTGTATTCAACGTCACAAGAAAGCTTTATTTCATTTGTCACTCACACGTAATCATGACGTTAACAGTCTGCGTACTCTCATAGACACAACTGAACCTCTCGTAAAAGCGTTTTCTCAATTGGAGCAACCAACGGATCACGGGGATGCTTTTTTAATATACTTGGTCACTTCCAAATTTGAGATCGAACTTGTCCATGACGATGATTATTCTTATTGGTCACATCCATAAACAGCAGATGTCAGCTTCTAACTGCTCTGGCAACTCAAAGTGAAACCGCCCCCACCAGCTCACGACGTGAACATACACCCATTAGCTCCCGACCTGAACACGCGTCCACTAGCACTCAACGACATGTGTCTTTCGCTCCTAAATATAACACCTACCGGTATGCTACTGGTTACAAAACTAGGTCTTCTGAAAACCGACAAACTAGTTCTCTCGCATTAGATAGTCAAGTGGAATCCCATAAAACTCTTAATAACTTTCCGAAATGCGTACTCTGACGAGATTTTCATGCTCTATGACTTTGCACTTCCTTTAAAGAGCTATCCATCGAAGATAGGAGAAAATTCGCGTCCCAACAACTTTTCTGCTTTAATTGTCTGTCGCCTAAACATTCCGCTTCGAATTGTAAATCCCCTAGACTTTGCTATCATTGTCAGAGGCCACATCATACACTACTACATCGTCATGAAAAACCGCGGTCATCAGCAACTTCAACTCCTACCTCTAAACAAAGTGATGAAACTTGCAAACCAAATGCGTCATCTTATATTCAAAACGTCACGTCTTGACGTAGTGCTCAAGTATTGTTGTCAACTCTCCAAGTAGATGTTCAGGAAGGGTCAGGCAATTGGATTCGCTCCAGAGGACTCCTAGACTCTGCCGCTACTCACGACTTTGTATCAAAATTGCCACCCGTGGACGGCTAGCGTGGATGGGCCTACCTGTATTTAGAGGTCCGCATCGCTTCCACAGCAAAATCACCTCCAGATGACATGCCCCAACAGAAGAGCTCCAAAGGGGTGGAAGGAAGGCGGAGAAGGGGACAACGCACAGGCTATTCTACAGACACCCCCCAATAACTAATGGAATTGTCGTCGACAAAATAATGCCACAACAGTTGTTTAAAAATTGAAAAATAAAATTTAATGTTAAAATTTAAAAGGAAAACACCTCCACCAGAAAACAGAACATGCATGCTTGCAAAATAAAACAAAGACAAGAATTAAATTAAAAATTAAAATGTTATAAAGCCCAAAGATTAAAATAAAATTACAGGCATGATTAAATGAGAAAGGGCTTGATAATTTACAAGGGAATGCAATACCGATCCGACATGCGGAGATCCAGGCCACGATGAAACTAGAAATTAAAAATTAAAATTAACCAAATAAAATAGGATCAGAAAATAATTCAAAATTTGCATGACGGAGAAAAACACAGGAACATTTACCAAAAACACAAAGTTAAACCAACAAGATTAAATTAAAAAATATTAAGCTAACACCACAACACGTTTTAGCATCGCGGTCGGCGCCAAGAGACTGACCTCGAGACCAGAATGCATTTCGGCAAAACAAAAAACAAACATGGCCACTAAAAACAGGAGATCGCATGTCTGATCGAATTACGGTAAACAATTTAGCAAAACTAAATTTTAAAATCAGCAGAAAGAAAAGAACGGAGGAAAACAATTATGTCTAAACACTATTAACAAGAGGGAGGAGCCACGGATCTTAAATCAGATAAATAATATGCCAATCCCAAGATTGCCAAAGGAAAATAAATAATAATTTAAAACGTAAAATAACCTTAGAAATGTGTCTCCAGAAGGTACGAAGAAAACAATAACCTTTTTTTTTATATATCAGGTAACGTTGACAAACAGAAATATTAGGCCTACAAATCAAAATAAGGTACAGAATTAAAACATTACTATAAGACGATATCGGAGCTCCATAACAATAATAAATATAAATGTATAATTCAACGTACCTTACATCCTTCTCAGCGGAGACAAAATGAAAATAAAATAATTAACACACAATATAAATAAAATATAATCTGGCACTTGATTGCCTTTAAAATGGCTAACACGCCCATGCGCCGTTTTGATGTCACAAGCACTCCTGTTGTATCCAGATGCGATTTACTTTGCATATTTCCTCTTCACGGCGGAACGATGAAATTAAATCCTTATGTAGCACATGCGTTTCCTTTTCTTGAATATGTATTCATATTTTGAAAAAGCTAGGGGCCAATGCCCCTAGCGCAACGGATAGATACTCTTCCAACCAGCTGGCTTGTTGTTTACAAGACGACAGACAGCAACACACAACATGGCGGAGAATTCCGCGTCAGATACCGAATTGCCTTCATGTAAATATTCATCGTCCAATCAAGGCTTGACACATCAATCAACAATGTCATAATTAAGTAACAAATTTGGCGGTATCATGAAGTATATATATTCTTTTGTTTATGACGTAGAATATAATTGCCATAAATTATGCCACGAATAGGAAGAGTATTATAAGGCACAACTAACGCATTCTAGCGGAGAAGAAGGAACCACTTGAAGGAAGCCCGAAGTCCGACAGCAGGTGCCATCTCGTGTTCACAAACGGAATCAAGTCACCAGGCGGCCGATTCAAAATGTCATGAATTCCATCCAGGAGTAGATACATGTTTGAAACGTTGGGACGGGCTCTTGCACGTAACAAAAATCATTAATAGAAAAGCTTCTACCGGTAACACCTACCTCCTTAAATGTATCTGGCATTGACAGTTCCAAAACGCAAGCCTTGCAATATTCAAAATTGCAAATCGAAGAAACTTGTCATAGAAATAGTTTCCTCAAATTAAATTACCTAATTCTCAATAGCATAGGCGAAGACACCCCAAGTCGCTCTGTTGATACCACTGGTTTAAACATTCCCGCACATTTGAGATTGGCCGACCCCTTTTTAGCCTACTTTTCACATTTTGCAAAAATGAGGAAAAAGTAGACTTATGAGATCGGGCAAATGTGTGTCTGTCTGTCTGTCTGTCCGTCTGACTGCCTGGCTGTGTGTGTGTCCCCCAGTATCAACTCCTAAACGCCTGCAGCAATCGAAACAAAATTTGGTAGGAGTAAAGAATATCTCACGGTCATATTTGAAAATGTTGTCAGTGCTACCAACTGCTGAAAAATCGTAATTGAAATTTGAGCTCCATGTTGGATATCTTGGAAGGTATGAATGGGAGCTATTTCAAAATTGGCACACGTATAGATAATAATATTGCAGTTTGATTTCCAGGAGGCCATACATGACAGTGTTGCAAAAATAATTTTAAGCCTTCTGATAGGTCCAATTTTTAAATGCATATAACTTCTACACTATCAATTCGATTTCAACCAAATTTTGTATGTAATAAGTCTACATAAATAGATATGACTGAGCGTATTCTTAAGAGACACCAGGGCTGCTAACTGTTAATAATTGCTATCTCCATTTTCTTTTTATCCAAATACCAATATATCAGAAAGTATGCAAGCCGACAGCTTTAAACTATGCACATTTATAGTACCTGACATTTTAGATTAATTTGGAGTAACTTATATAAGTCAGTTCTACCAACATGATTC
This sequence comes from Meconema thalassinum, assembly GCA_946902985.2. NCBI lineage: Eukaryota > Metazoa > Arthropoda > Insecta > Orthoptera > Tettigoniidae > Meconema > Meconema thalassinum. The sequence goes on from OX336388.2 coordinate 1,853,360,766, forward strand.
TAAACCTGCTGATAGGACCAATTTTTAAATACATGTAACTTCTATACTATCAGTTGAATGTCAACCAAATTTCGTATGTGCTATGTGTAACATAACAGATATGACTATAGTATTCTTATGAGCAATCAGGGCTGCCAACTTTTTATAAATTCTGTCTATATTTTATTTACTCTAATATCAATATATCAGAAAGTATGCAAGCCAACAGCTCTTTACTTTGCACACGTAGGCCTATAGCACCTGACAATCTAGATTAATTTGGAGTAATTAATATAAGTCAGTGCTGCCAACATGATTCTATGCCTGCTGATATGTGCAATTTTAAAGTACATGTAACTTCTATACTAACAAATGGATTTCATGCGAAATTGGCGCAACATGATATCATAATATTTCAGATTATTTCTGACCAGCACACGCTTGGCATTGTTGCCAACATGCTTTTACGCGTGCTGATAGATCCAATGTTTAACTGCATGTAACGTCCATTGGACTTCAACCAAATTTTGTATTCTGTACCTTAAGAGATGGAACTAAGAATATATTCAGTCACCAGGGCTGCCAACTGTAGTGCTCTATTAGGCTACTGTTTTATCCCTTGGTTGGGGGTGGGATAAACAGGCTAGTGTAGGTGTGCTAATTTTGAGGGTTGCTTCCGGATGAGGGCAGTTTCCCGTAGTTGGGAGAGACTACCAGTGTAGTGTGTTGGTGTGAGTGCTTAATCTATTGGGGGCGTTCCTGCAGGATGCAATTACCTGTCAGGGGATGAATGTCTAAGTGCAGGCTGCTAATCTAGCCTGCTAATTGAGTAGAGTGAGCAATTCAGCGAATGTGCAGAGTCGGTGACTCGGCACTCTGCAGTCGAGTCGCTTGCTCGAGTACAATAGAACCTGACGATGCAGTTACTGGCCTCTACGGTCAGGGGCAATTATGACTAAGGTCAGGCTGGGTATAAGGATGTAAAATGGAGTGTGATTAGTAATAAACGTGTATGCTTACTGACCATGTGTTTATTGGCCAGTAGATGTGATGTGATGTCCCTCTTGGGGAGTCTAAACAAATATAAAATGTAGTACAATTTGTAAAGTGTACAGTTGTTCAGGGTAGGTGTTTACAAAGATAAAGGACTCTGAGCACAGCTAGATCTCACCTGGTGAAGAGCTGGAACGGACGGCAAGGCCGATGGCCAAGAACAGAACAGAACAGAACAGATGATGGGGTTCCTCCGGGCCTAGGCTTTTAGGCCTTCCCCCACTGCCTTGTCAGCATTTTCTCATAGCTGTCGCTCCATTTACCGTGTTTATGATTATATTTCGTAAGCGTGGCCGTCAGCAGTATGCCGGGCCCGCTTGTGTCTGAAGAAATGCATGAGGCTTATGGTCTGCCTATGCGGGTAGTTTTGGTAAAAGATGGCGGGGTGGGTCTCAGGGGGTACTGCCCCCGGGCTGTACACTACATTATACCAGGTATATTTCGAACTAATTAGACATTTCGATATTACCAACTTAATTTCGTCATTATTCTAGATAGGTTCATATACTGTAGATTAATCATTGGCATGAATCTTAATTTTAAAAAAGTAGGCTCTTTAGTTCGTCACGGAACTTCTTGTTTAATATCCAAGGTCCCATTTACATTTTATTCAGTGCAAAAGTTTTCTTGGAATTGCTTACGTAAACAATCACGTCATCTGATTCCAATGTTTCCGCAAGTGACACTAACTTTGGGTGGATCGTCACAGGTCAACTGCCCCATCATACAGCTCAACCCGCTTCACAATGTCATTTTCTTAACATTGACCTAGAACAATTTTGGAAATTAGAAAATATCGACTCCTCTAGTCCAGTTTCTTCCGAAAACGAATTCTGCGATCAACTCATGGCCTCTACTACTACTCGCACTTCCGAAGGTAGATTATTGTTCAAATGCCGAGACCTCTCAACCCTCCAAAACTTTGCAACTCTCAATCTAAAGCTCGTTAAGCTCTCTTTGCTATTGAAAGCAAGTTCAAGAAAGAACCCCCCGACAAAGAACAATACACCAGCTTTATGGAAGAGTACGAAAGCCTAGGTCACATAGAAGTAGTTAATCAAGCCGATGATGAATTGCACACTCCAGTCGAAACCGTTTTCTTAAACCACCAACCCGTGTGGAAAAAAACCTCTTCTTAAAGACAAAATACGCATTGTTTTTAATGGTTCTTCACCCGATGTCAATGGGAACTGCCTTAACGACACTCTTCTTTGAGGTCCCGCAATACAAGCTGATCTGTCTGCTATTCTCTTGAGTTTTCGTCTTTATCCTATAGCCGTTCTCACCGACATTTAAAAAATGTACCGCCAGGTTTTGATTGATACCCAGCAACAGGACCTTCAGCGCATCTTATGGCGCGATGAAACAACAAAGCCCCTTAAAAATATTCCATCTTAAAACTGTTACCTACGGACTCAAGCCTTCCGCATATCTCGCCATTCGCTCACTACACATGCTCGCAGCACAGGATGTTCATTTGTTTTACCCTACAGCGTCCGAAGCTTTAACCTTGTCTTTCTATGTTGACGATTACTTACAATCTTTTGAGATCCCATGTCATAGATTTATGGCATGTTAAATAACCTTCCACTAATTGCACCTGTGTGAAGCTAAATTGGATAGGTTAAGAATGTAAAAAACGCTCTTAGGTTTCTAAGTTCGTTGCCAAGAGCCGACTGCGGTGGCGTCTAGTAGCTAAGTTCTGAACTTGGCCTAGTAGTCGCTGACGATGGCGCTTGGTGGCAAAAGTAAGTTAGGAACTATTTGAAAAATTCTAAGTTGCAGTACTTAAATTAAAAAAACAGATAACACACACTAATACAGTCATCACAATTAACACCGGTTATCAGACAGATTCTACACACACCCAAAGTACACGGGGCTACATGACCGCGTTGTCGCAGCCCCTAAACTTAAGAACCAACCATCTTTTGAGACTCTGGAAGTAGCTTGTCTCATGTCTTGCGAATTGAAAGCGTTGCCTAGTAACGGCGGATTTCCACACCACAAATGGAATTCAAATTCTTTAGAATTCCTTTCTCAGTTTCCCATTGAAGAAATCGATCCCTCTTCTGTTGACATTTGCGATGATTCTAATTCTGTCAAAATCTTAGGAGTTCAATGGTGTACTCGCAGTGACACTCTAACTAACAAAGTTTCACTTTCTGAAGATCATTCCAACACCAAACGTCACGTACAATCTGAAATTGCTTAAGTTTTTGACCCACTTCAATTTCTCGCTCTGGTTTTTGTCATAGCTAAACTTTTCATGCAGGAATTATGGTCAGTACGGGAGCAGTGACAATCTAAAACCCATAGCGTCAGCAGTTTTTAAATTGCGCGCGCCTGGGCCAAGTAACATGGTCGATATCTCGCGAACCCATGGATCGATTTGGACCTATAAGGTATCAAATTACTTGGGCTGACGGGGGCTTTGCTATGGACCCCTCATATATTTTTCTTATTTTTTGGAAATTCTTTGTTTTTGAAAATAGGCCATACTTTGAAAACCAAACATGATAGAACGTTGTGCTATGGTTCAAACGAAAGGTCTCTATGACCTTTATTTTTTATGATAAAACTTTTTTATTTTTCATGTTTTTTTTGAAAACACTCAAATTTTGATTTTTTATATTTTGGAAACTAACAAGTATAGAAAAAGTTTGTTTGACATAAATGAAAGCCCCTATCCCCTCTACCCCTAAAATAAATTTCAAGTCTCTAGGATAAAAACTTGTGTGAGTAGTGTTAATTTGACAGTTCTACTGACAATCGCGTGTGTACTTGAATACGTATGGCTATGTTGGAAAAGGTTAGGTGGTGGGGGAGGAATAGGGTCGAGTGAGGTGTCGTTTAGGTAGTATTTTTTCCGCTCTATTTGATGGTGAAGTTATTTTTTAAAATGGGTAGAATTTGGAAACGCATATTTGGGGTAAAACATGTTTTTTTTTATAATTCGGAACCGAATAAAGCTAGAACGATGTGCTTCGATTCATTTTTCTCGTCGCGTTGCCCTCTTGACGAAGATGTCTGTGTCGAGTAGGAGGAAAACCCATTTTGGGATAAAACCATGATTTTAAACTTTTTGTTATATTTGGCGAATGCATGGTCGGATTTTAACAAATGAGGTGTCCAAGGACTCGTGGTAACGCCCTGTTTCCAATGTGATCGTTGTTGTTGTTGTTTGAGTCCTCAGTATTTTGACTGATTTGATGCAGCGCTCCATGCCTCCCTGTCCTGAGCTAATCGTTTAATCTCTACATAAATACCACACCCTACATCCGAGGAAATCTGTTTAACTTATTCTAACCTTGGTCTACCCCTACAGTTCTTGTCCTCAACCGTTCCTTCCATAACTAAGCTTGCTATTCCTGGGTGTCTTAGTATTGAACCCTTAATAAGCTACGCATATTAATGATTCTAATTATTCATTTTATTATATTCTGATTTTATTGCCAGAATCATACAGGAAGGCCAGACTGGATTGCGAAATGTCAAGCTTATGTGGAGACAGTACGTTTGAACGTGCCCAGTCCTGAAACAAAGAAGTGACGAAATCGGAATGTTTTGACAGATACATTATCAGACAAAGGTGTGTTGGCGTCCTGACTCATTTCAGACCGTAATTTCTTTGTCACCCTAGCGTTACGAGTAAGATAGTTGATGGATGAGAGAGACGAGAGGAACTTTCAACCAATCATAGGACAGAGGCTTCTGGATTAAAGAAATCTATGATCGATTCCAGAGCACGATAGCCCCATTGTGGCCTGTATAATATTTCAAACTGTTTGAAACCTGTTGCATGCCAATAATCGCACTATTATAGAAGTTAGTGATAGATTTCCCTCTCCCTCCGTCCTTTTGCTAAATTCACATAAATACTGTCGTCTGAGTGACGACGAGGTTGATTCTTGGTGACACCGTGAGGTGATCACTTATTCTTTTCGATACCGTGAAGGTATACTGTGTTAAATTTATCAGAGATAGTCATTATTGAAAACATTATAATGAAGTTGTGTGCGCACAGCTTAGTGTGAAATTTGTGTATCTGTAAAATTTTAGTAGTCTCCCACGACTACAACTATTAGGGAAAGTCTACGATTAATTTTGCACTAGACAAATGGTGAATGAAGTAGCTATTTGCAAAATTTAGATAGAGAATTACGTGTGACTGTAACTAACATTTTAATTTTTTTTTATATTTATTCAACGCCAAGATGGAACTCCAGACCCAGAGAAAGACATCGAACCAACGTTTCTACGGCTCCATGTGGTTTGAGATGAGCTAAACACTTTTGAGAGAGAATGTCAGGTGATGTTCGATGAGACGACGCAGAAAGAGGAATGAGTACTGAAATAATTTATTTATTTGACAAACTGGTTATGGTTTTGTGGGAACATATTATTTTGTGTAAATATTATATTTTATTTTTGTCTTCGTGTTTTATTGTAGATGCTGTGTGGTACTGACACACATTAGTTTAGTTCATGAGCAACGTGGCATGTATTTTATTTGTGTGAAGATTTTTGTTGTTGTTGTTGATGTCAAGTACACGGGGCAAGCGTACTCGAGTGCGTGTCGCTACCTTAAAATGCGCGGCTAAGCGACGCAAATTGGGAACCGATATCATAACGGAAGCGAAACTGAATTAACTAGAGTAGATAATAGAATTGGTGGGAAATCTTTTTATTGTATAGATTTTTATTGTTACACAGGCTTGTGTGTTAATTGCCGTTTGTTGCATTTTTTTGTGTTAAGTGAGGGGTCATCTGCCCAAATACTTTATTTGTTTGTGAAGTTACTCTTTTAATGTCTTGGGACACAAAATCTATGGATATTTGATTGGAGTGTCGGCCCGTGGTAGATTTGTGTTGTGTTCTGCCCAAAATGCTTTGTTGAGTCTGAAAATATGTGTTTTATGGGATAGGAGTTTTCGGGAACCCTGGTTCTGTCTGAAGCTATGTCCAGGATAAGCATTTAATCCTTGCGAGGAAAATGTTGGAATCCCCTTCTACGATGTTCTTGCAATTCATTGGAATTGACAAGAAGTGTGTGAATTTATGTGTCGCGATTAACAGGTGGCGTAACGGGACTGTCTAGTCTCTTGTTATAAACAGCATGACTCAAAGCTTCGACAAGGAGGGCTGGTTTGAACACAGATGGTAATGAGTGGTAAGGGAGGAATTTCTACCGGGAGGACTCCAATCAGATAAGGAGCAAGCTGTGCTCATTAGTATTCACGGACCAGGTTTCCGTTCTTCGTAAATGTTTATCTTATATATTAAAATAAAGCCTGTATAATGATAAAAGAATTGTAATCGGTAAATGGGTGCAGTTCGCGTTTTGATCGATCGATTCCCAGCGTGTTAGCCTATCCATGCTTTTATTTCATGTAAATTCAGCGGGTTTTAGGCATCTTATTTCTTGTTTGTTTATTGTCATGTTCATTGACCTCGGGTGGTCTCGATGTTCGGTCACGTTGTTGTCATGTAAGTGTTGAGCAATATGAGCCATTGGGCAAGCTTCTGTTTTGCTGGGAGTTTCCTGACTCACTGCGATCTCGCTGGAGATCAATTAGTTTATAAATTTTAAATGGTTGCGTGTGTCAGTAAAATTATAATTTTTGGTATGTTATTCTACGAGTGTGTCCCATAAAGCCATAATAATGGTTTGCAGTATGGGGGTTTGCAAGCATATTGGCTGTTCCATCTGTGAGCAAATCTCCATCAAAAGTACTTATTTCTTCTCTAGCGTAGTTATACGCGTGCATACATATTAATCAGACAAGTGGAATTTTGATCTACAATTTTATTTCTTTGGAGTGGACCTTTCTAGGCCACTCAGATCTGTGTAAATTCTTGTACTGTGGGAGTAAAGTTCAGGGTGGACTTTGTTTATGTTATATTTTTATGTTTTGTTGTTTTTATTCAGTTATTAAATGGTGGTAATTTCATTTGTTTTCACTCATTTCTTTGTTTGTAGTTTTGCATATGGTCCTTGTATTTGTAAAGCAGCCGTCTGGCATTTGAGCTCTAGTGAAAGCATACCCGGACTGAACGCGCCCCGAAGATTGATTCTCGTATAACGACGTTGTTATATACAAGGGCACAGTATGTGTCCTACCAACCTATCTCCCCCGTGTGGGTGCGGGTTAGAATACACCCACGGTATGCCCTGCCTGTCGTAGGAGGTGACTAATAGGGCCAACATGGCCGAATAACTTGCCAGTTTTTGATTTGTTCAGACCCCCTGTGGATGGGGAGGGCAGAATTCATCCACGGTATCCCCTGCCTGTCGTAAAAGGCGACTTAGAGGGGGCCTTATAAAGGTCGATTTTGGTTTTCTGGTCCCAGCTCTGGTTTGACCAATAGAAATAAACATGCATGCTGTTAGGGGAAGGGCCACCAGCTTGGCCATCTGGCCAGAAAGCCTAGACGGTATGCCCCATCCCGTCAGGTGGGTGCGCCATGTATCCGCCTTACAACGAAGGTCCCTGCATGGCGGAATACTGGAGCTGCATAAATCCTGTGCATGCCGAGGGGGAAGTGCCTGTTCGAGGCACTGGGACCCCGGGCAATATCTGCTATGCCAGGTAGGTATTGCCTTGGCTGGGTGGTGCCCACAGTGATAGCCCCCGTTCGGAGTGGGCAGTATTCGGGGAGGATTTCGTCCGGGATGCCATCAAAGCGATCACGGACACCTGTACAGGGTGGCACCCTTAAAAAGCCGTCTCTGGAGTGTCGACCTAATCCCAAGGTGTATACGCCTTGGGATGAAGCCTTTAACAAACGATTTGCGACAGATAGATCACGTCGCTACCTGGTAGCTACCAAGACAGACGGGGATGATTTCAAGCTCGTAAAATCGATCATTTTCGCTGAGGAAATCGAGGGGAAATTTGGTGATCTTAACTGGATTTCCAAGCTCCGGAACGGCCAGTTCTTGCTGCATACCGTTAGCCGGCAGCAAACCGAAGCGTTGTTGCAATGCACGCAATTCGGCGAAATCCCCGTTAAGATCACAAAGCACGAAACGCCGAATGAGGTCCGTGGAGTTATTTTCCATCGTGACCTCATTTTGAATAGCGATGCTGAACTGTTGCGGGATCTGGGGAAGAGAGGCGTCACAAAGATTAGGCGCATCACCCGAAAGATTGGGAAAAGGAGCGTCGATACCGGCGCTTTTATTCTCCATTTTGAGGGTGATGTTGTACCTAAGCAGGAGAAGGTCACATCGTACCACTGCGATGTGCGACCGTACATCCCTCCACCTATGCGCTGCTACCAGTGCCAGAGATTCGGGCATGTTTCCGCCAGGTGTACTGCGAAGGCCGTATGTAGAGAGTGTGGCAAGGGGACACATGAGGGTGACGAGAGGTGTACGCCTCCTCCGATATGTCCCAACTGCCAAGGAAGTCACTCTCCATGGTCAAAACAGTGCCCTGAATTCATTATGGAAGCCAAGATCCAGGAAATCAGGACTCTTGACAGGCTTTCATATCACGACGCTCGCAAGAGGTACCGTGATATGAATGCCCCCGAATTTCGGGTATCGTTTGCAGCTGCAGCGACGCCCTCAATCACCCCTGCCGTTAAAGTTTCCAGTACAGTACCCTCGATGTCCTCTTTTAGTACGAGTTTGAAATCTCCCCTCGCAGTACCAGCGAGCACTGTCAGCCCGAAGGAGGTCCCAAAACCTTCTTCGGCCACGGTTAAGAAGGCGCCGGTTTTAACACCTAAACCGGCGAATTCGGAGAAGAAGTCCTCTTCCTCTCCGAAACGGTCGGCGAAGAAGTCTTCCCCAGCAAAAGGGGGAAAGAAGACTTTGCCGACCAGGGCTGGTCCTTCTTCCAGCCCTCCTAATACGAAAAATATAGGGGAGAAGAGGGAGACGGTTCGTCGCCGTCTCTCTCGCCCTCCTGCTGACGGGCTGGCTACTGTCTCTGCTGGCCTTTCCGCTCCCACGACCACCAAGGGAGCGAAGCCTACTGAAGCTAAGCCCGTCCGTATGGAGGAACTCCCCTATAGAAAAGAAAATAGATCGGCGGAGGAGAGGGGAACGGTTCATTGCCGTTACTCTTCCTCTCCTAAAGGCAGGGAAGCTCACGTATCCACTGGCCATCGCGCTCCCACCACTACCAGTGGAGCGGTGCCAGCAGGAGCGACCTTGTTTAATAAGGACCCGGCGTCTGTGGGAAAGGGACCATCTACTTCCCCAAACACACGTCGGCGCCGATCCAGAAAGAAATCTCTTCGGGGCGTGTCGGGGACAGACACCCAGTCTTCGGACCGGAAGAAAGTCCCTCGACATCGCTCTCGCTCTTCCCCAAGAGCGAGACTCGTGAGGTCCGACGACGACCGCGCGCAACCCAAGAGAGCGCCCGCTCCATTTTCTTCGTCTTCGGAAGGAGATGTGGAGATTGAGGTGTGCTCTCCTGCCCCATCATCTCCAACTAGAGATGGGGAAGTGTGGCAAACGGTCAAGCATAAGTAGAAGACCCACTTCTACTTAAGTCCACACCATGGCACTATTACAATGGAACTGTAATAGCTATTCTGTTCATCTCGCTGAGTTACGTCAATTAATATCTTCGTTTTAGGCAACCATTGTCTTTCTTCAGGAATCCAGGTTTCGTCCTGGACATGAGACAACAATGCGTCACTTCAAACTCTTCTCTAAAGACCGGGTGGACGGAGCTGTGGCCGCTGGAGGCGTCTGCACTCACGTCCACTCTAGTGAAGAGGTGCCGTTGCGTACTCAGCTAGAGGCAGTTGCAGTTCGTACTTCGTTGCCAGTAATGGCAACAGTATGTAACGTGTACATCCCGCCTGATTCTCAGCCGGATTACGACCAGCTGGTGGATCTAGTCACTCAGCTCCTCCCTCCTTTTCTCCTTCTGGGAGATGTTAATGCCCACAAAACCATCTGGGGCTCCGCTACCACTAGCGGTAAAGGGAGAGATTTTGAGAGGCTGATCAGGCGGCTGGACCTGTGTCTGTTGAACACAGGGGAACCTACGCACTTCTCTATTGCACACGGTACATATTCAAGTATCGATATTACCTTGTGCAGTCGTGCGTTGGTTCCCCTGCTACAGTGGGGTGAACACGATGACCTTTGTAATAGTGACCATTTTCCAATTATCGTTACTCTTCCGAACCAGAGAGCCATCGAGTTACCAAGTCGATGGCTTCTCCGTCGGGCTGATTGGCCAACATTCACGGCACGTGCGGTGTTTGCCGAAGATACCTTTGAGAGTGTCGACGATCATACCAATCACATAACGAATGGTATTTTGGCTCCTGCTGAGGAAGCAATACCTTCCTCATCCGGCAACACACGCCGGAAGCTTGTCCCTTGTGGACAGCCGAGATTTCAGCAGCCATTAAAGATCGTCGACGTGCTTTCAAATGCTATCGGAGGCAAAACACTATAGCCAACATTATCACCTTCAGAAGGATGCGTGCTAGAGCACGATATCTGATTCGGGAGAGTAAGAAAACGACGTGGGAAAAGTATGTGTCGTCTATGACGGCACATACTCCTTCATCTCAAGTGTGGACTAAGCGTCGTCGGATCTCCGGACTCCCGACATCACTGTCGATACCCGGAGTGTCCATCAAAGGAGTCATCATCACGGATCATCTCGCCATTGCCAACAGCATTGGCTCGCACTTCTCCGATGTATCCTGCTCCGGGAGTTACGATCCTACATTTCTGACTCTGAAGCGGGAGGCAGGTACTCACCCCTTGTCCTTTGCCACTGCTGCTTCGGAGTCCTATAATGTACCATTCTCTGAATGGGAACTGCGCAGTGCGCTTGCATTGTGCAGGGATACGGCTCCTGGACCGGATAACATACATAATCAAATGTTAAAACATCAGTGCGAATCCAGTATTAAAAAACTGTTGATCCTCTTCAATCGTATATGGATTGAAGGGGAGTTTCCATCTCAATGGCGAGAGGGGATCGTGATACCGATTCATAAGGCTGGAAAAGATCCCAAGTTTGTAAGCAGCTATAGGCCAATTTGTTTGACAAATGGCCTATGTAAGCTGCTCGAAAAGATGGTGAACCGTCGACTGGTGTGGTTCTTGGAGGAGAAAGGTCTCCTGTCTGAGTACCAGTGTGGATTTCGCTCTCATAGGTCCACCACTGACCATCTGGTGCGACTTGAGAGCGCCATACAGGAGGCTTTTTCCCGAAAGCAGCACCTAGTCACGGTTTTCTTTGACCTCGAGAAAGCCTACGACACCATATAGCGCTACGGGATCCTTTCCACCCTTCACAAGTGGGGACTCCGTGGTAATCTACCGACTTTCATTGCGAATTTCATGTCCGTCCGACTCTTCCGTGTAAGGGTCGGTAGGACATTATCGCAATACTATACCCAAGAAAATGGAGTTCCTCAGGTTTCAGTGCTGAGTGTCACCTTGTTCGCGATTGCCATAAATGGCATTGTTGCCGCCGCTGGGTCCTCGGTAGTTCCATCGCTGTATGTAGACGATTTAGCTCTGCATTACAGCTCTGGAAGTATGGCAGTCGTGGAACGGCAATTGCAGCTAGCCATCAACCGGGTCGACAGGTGGGCTCACGACCGGGGTTTTCGTTTTTCAGCAGCGAAAAACCTTCGTCGTCCATTTTTGTAGACTCCGGAGGCTACATTTACAACCTGAACTACATCTCAGGGATGCTGCGTTGCCGTTGGTTGACACTTATCGCTTCCTGGGGCTCCATTTTGATAGCAAATTAACGTGGCAGCCCCATTAACGGCAATTAAAAATGACGTGTCTCAGTAAACTGAACATGCTCAAGTTTCTTAGTGGCACTACGTGGGGGGCTGACCGTGCGGTGCTGCTATGGTTCTACCAAGCCCTCGTCCTGTCCCGGCTAGACTATGGTTCTGCGGCATACGGTTCAGCAAGGCCGGCAACCTTGAAAATGCTGGACAGTATCCACCATAGTGGCGTTAGGCTGGCTACCGGTGCCTTCCGGACCAGCCCGATACCCAGCCTACTCGCCGATTCGGGTGTTCCACCTTTAAATTATAGACGCCAACATATGCTTTTAACATATGCTGCCAATGAGCGTCAAATGCCGCAACACCCGACCCATCAAGCTCTCTTCGGTACCCAAAACCACCAGGGGTACGCCAACCGGCCTCGTACCACTCGGCCAGTTGGTATTAGACTTGATAGCTCGTGTACTGAAATAGGAGTGGCTGTAGGTCCCTGTATGATCCGGACACCTGGCGAGGTGCCTCCGTGGCAAGTCCCGCGTCCGGAAATTCGGTTAGATCTGCACCGAAGTCCTAAGGTGAACACGGATGCCTCCGTTTATCGGAGGCAGTTCCACAGCATAGTTCACCAATATCCGGACGCTGGCATTCTCTACACGGATGGTTCGAAGGTGGACGAGAAGGTTTGTTGTACTTATGTTATTGATGGTGCAAATACCAAGATCTCTTTGCTTGAGGCCTGTAGTGTGTTTACTGCGGAGCTCGTTGCCATCTATGAAGCTCTGCAGTTTGCACTACAGGATGCACGAATCCACTTTCTCGTGTGTACCGACTCTTAGAGTTCGTTGCAGTCAATTGCTCCATGTTTCCCGCAACACCCCCTAGTGCAGCGAATCCACGACTTACTAGCCGGGCTGTGCCACGCTGACACTCGAATCACCTTTCTGTGGCTTCCAAGCCACATGGGAATTGCAGGAAATGAGTTAGCGGATCAAGCTGCAAAAGAGGCGGTATCACTACCACCTCGACCAATGGAGGTACCCGCTAGAGATATTCGCTCTCAGTTACGCCTACAAGTTCTGGCTATTTGGGAGAGTCAGTGGCTAGCTGACCCACTGCCCAGTAAACTGAGAGCGATCAAGGGAACTACTCGCGTGTGGCGGAGCTCCTTCCGGGCCCGGAGAGAGTCCGTCATTTTGTGTAGGCTAAGGATAGGTCATACAAGATCTACCCACTCGTACCTAATGAGGAGGGAAGACCCCCCACTTTGTATCTGTGGAGCCGTTTTCATCGTGGCCCACATTTTCACCGAGTGTGTGGATCTTGATGACTTACGAAGAAACCTTGGTTTGCAAATGACACTCAAACTTATATTTGCCGATGACGCGGTGGCTGCTGATCGCGTTATCCGCTTTATAAGTGAGAGTGGGTTAGGGCCAGCAATCTAAATTTTCCAGTGAGCATTGACTCAACGACTTGTTCGTTTTTGAATGATAATGTTTTGTTTTTCCGTAATTTTTGTTTATTTTTATAATTTTTATTTTTATTTAATTTTTTGTTTTTGTTTTATTAATTTTTGGTCTTTTTAAATTTAGATGTCCACCACAAAATTTTAAATTCAATTCAAAATTTGTATTCTTTAATCTGTGTTAAGAGGGGCAGATCACCTCGTAGTTCCGCCCCTTAAAACAACAATAACTAACTAACTAACTACCAACCTATCTCTTCTCTTCATTAGCAGTCGCCAGAAACATCTCTACTCTCCCACTAGTCTCAATACCTCTTCGTTTGTAACTCTATCTACCCATCTGATCTTCATCATTCTCCTGTAACACCACATTTCAAACGCTTCAATTCTCCTCTTTTCTGCTGCACCTAAGTTCAAGTTCCACTTCCATAGAGTGCCATGCTCCAGACAAAGGCCTTCAAAAATGACTTCCTAATACCTAAATCTATATTCGATGTCAACAGATTAATCGTTATTTTTTCCTAAAAAATAATTTCGCAAAGGGCTTAACGCTGAAAATATTATTATTATTATTATTTTAAATAATAATTTAAATTTTTAAAAATGAAACGTGGTCGTAGACAGAAGGACGGTACCGCAGTGACGTGTGTTTGAACGAGCCTGTTGCCGGCCATGCTGAATACAGCAAATGACTATTTCGACAGGGCGATCTATGACAGAACGACAAGTCGAGGGGTCGCTTTTCTGATATTTTCCTATGACGAACAATTGAAGGCAAATCTTTCAAAATCCCCCTCACGGCGATCTTTTAAACAATCATATTAGTAAACGGGTCGTGAGTAACCTGACAAATTTATATTGGTATGAGGTGAATGAAAGCGGGAAACGTCTGATAGTTGTCAACAACAACTTGAAGAACTTGCTTTGTATGTCTTAAGCTTCTATGACGAGCAAATGGAGGCGAATAATTGAAATTGCGTGAAGCATGCTAAGATTTTCTTACCCCTGAAGGGGATCTTTAACAAGCTGGTAAACGGTAATAAGCGATTCCGCTGTCTGGCACAGCAAATGGTTGTAGAATATGGAAACCTATAACATTCGCTCGACCAAGTCATGTGCGTGTACGCAAAGAGCCAAAACGGTAAGGTCATTGGCCTGAGATGTTATAAACTAAATATTGAACTGGGTGTAGTGACGTGTTATAAGGTGAAAGTATGTGGTTAACATGATCATGTACTGAGGGTGGCCGCTTGCTAGTAATTATTATTACAGTAAAATGTTTAATAATAATAATAATAATAATAATAATAATAATAATAATAATAAGACACACAAGTTTTCAATGCTAACACACATAGTCCTGCTTGCTGGACACTGAATACTGTACCTTGCCAGGGGCCTTGTCAAAGCTGTTGCTGCTGCTGATAAGACTGGAATGTGCATGCAGGCAGGAAGTGCAATGTCAGGTTACTTGCCTAGTGGTAGCTAGCAGGTCTGACGTTTAAACAGAGACCGCCATGTTGGTTCCTAGACAGTCTTACTAGCGATGTATAAGAGGCAGCCATTTTGGTTCCTTATTAAAAACATGAAACTAGTTTAAGGTACGCGAATCTTATGGAGCTTGAGGAATGTGGGGAGGCGTGGGAAACATGTGAGAGACAGAGATGAGTTGAAGGTCAAAACGCTGAGAAAATGCAACTCTCTCTGTTGCTAAGCAGACTGAAAAGGATTGCGTTAGTAATACACTGACAGGACCAGCAAATAGACGTATAGAGTAGAGATCTGAACTGAACTTTGGAATAAAATCCTTTTGTTTTCGGTAAGTACATATTAATGATTATTTTAATGATGTAATGCTAATGAACCTTAAATTTATAGTTATTAATAAGGTAAGTACAGTAGAACCCCTCTCATCCGCCCTCGGCTGGTCCGTCGCTCCGGTTAATCCGACCGTGCTCGAGCCGAACTTGACCCGACTCGTAGCGGTGACTCACTACCCGTCGCGCCATTGTTGTTATCGCTTGTCCGTTTTAGTGCTCCGTCATCTCTCGTATCGTTTCTGTCATCCGTGTTCTGTACAGTACGTACTGCACTGTAAAGGTTTTAGTGCTTTCTGTTCGTTGGTTTTATGACATTGATCTTCTGTGTTCGTTACACAACTGTAGATTAATTTGTTTACTGCACATTGTGTGGACTGTGTGTTTTTTCAGCATGTCAGGGGTGATACGTAAACACGTTACTCTTATATTAAATGAAAAATTAGCAGTGCTACGAAGATTCTTGGGGAATCACTCCAAAAGAATGGCAAGGAATGCAATGTACGCGTTACGACATAAACGGATTAACATTGATCATATACAGTGACGATAGATGGTGAAAACGCTCTTGAGAATCGCAAAACATTGAAAAAGCCTAATCTTGAACTGCTTGACAATGCATTGTGGATGTGGCTCCACCAAGAAAGGAGGGAAGGAATCCCGATATCTTGAGTTCAGAAATTGTTTATTTTAATGTAAAACCGTATTTTTCTGTACTTTCTGATAATCCGACCTTTTTTGCGTTCCGACCAAACCCTCAGTCCCAAAAGTGACGAATTATAGGGGTTGTACTGTAATGTTTATTTATTTATTTGTTTGCAGATAACCGATATATTTCACATGTCTGAGAGAGAGACCATTGCACTTTTGAGTCCACTAGAAGAAAACATCAACAAGCCAGTACAAGTCAAGATGAGATATTTTTTTTAAACTAACTTGCTTCATTTTTTGTTTGATATTGTACCCTTAGGAAAAGAAGCACTACACAAGACTTATATTCGGGGTCGTGATCAGCTCTTGAAAAGTAGTATGAGGAGAAATGTACTTCTTGTAATTTCCAGGATTCATAGGGGAACTTAGAGTTAAAAATAAATTATATGACAGGTTAAAACAAATAACAATTTAATACAGAAGTATCTGACATGACAATAAACTAAATCCACCCTTACGTGAAACCATGAGTCATTTGCCTGCCACAAGTGACCTGCAAGTAACCCAGTAGGGCGGGCATCAATTCCACCCGGGAATTCCAGTCAGGTAGGCAGGGGTACCTCAATTCCACCCGGTCCTCCAAGGGACCCAGAAATGAGTTCCTCATCTCCGCCCAGGCTTTTCCCCAATGACGTAAACAAATGTCATAACCCTCCTGCTCGCATACCAAGGGCCATGTCAAACACCTTATGCAGCGCATATGTAGAAAAAAAATAGAAAACTTGCAGACTTATGTAAAAGAATATTATGATTAATTTTAAATCACCACCACCAAGTCTGCTCAATCGTTAAATCAGATATAAACATAATACAAAGAGCTAGATATTAATCACTGTTGTTAAATAAAAATATGGACAGGAAATTTAATAAAATAAGAAAAATCAGCATCTTAAAATCACATAAATCTTTACTTCATTTCAAACTATACAAAAACATTAGATGAAACTCTTTTCATTCCCCAACTATTGTGTGAGAAACACACATCACAAGATCTAATCTACTCATTGTTTGGTTGGCGTACTGCATGAGCTTGTTTTCAAAGAATTCTTTTCTCACACGACTATTCTTGTCTTTGCTGCTGTCAAGTAGAATGTACGTGTCTGTCTGTATCTGATGTAGGCACTTTTAAAAAACAAATATATTTGGATGAGGTGTTGTACTTTGTGCTTTGAATTTTGAGTGAAAAGCCTCGCAGGCATTAGTTGTTCTCCACAACTCTGCAGACGGTGACGCCCACAGATGTGGGGGGAACAACGTACCTGGAGCCTCTTCAATGTAGGTTTCCAGAAGGTAATCCGAAAATGCACTAAGTCGCTGGTTGGTGGGCTGGATACTAAACAGGTCAAAGAAACCGTCTGAAACTTCGCTAGGGTCCAAATACGTCAGCCCAAAGCAGTACCGAAGCCACTTCCTCTCTTCGGATTTTTTGTCTCTGAAGACAGATGCTAATCCAAATTTCTGGATTTTCCGCCACCTGTATAACAAATAAAATAATAGTTATTTAACCTTATATACAATTATAACGTATATACAAATATGTATACAGGGTAACAAAACAGACCTAGTTGAATGACTCGAAAACGGGGAGGGACACAGAACTGGGCCTGTAGTCTAATACTGTATTTCAAAAGTAATTTCTGGTGTGAATACAGTTATCATTTTAACCTACAATTAAATATTTTTAACATTAGTTATTTTTATACTATTGTAATGTTTAATTTTCAAAACTTTATTAACATTTAATTTAAATTGTATTCATTGAAATATATATAGTATAATCAACCGTAATGTAGTTTATTCAACCCGAAAATATAGTTAAAAAGTGATAACTATATTTTATAGTTAAATAGACTATATTTGTAGCCTATATCTACAGGATGGTAGGTTCTACTATATGGTATGGTAAAACCACCCAAACAGTATAGTAAGCCTAGATGATAAATTTGTAGCCCATAGTTAAAAATGAATAGTTGGATTAGCTATACAGGATAGTAGATTCAACTGTAAAGTATGGTAGATTCTACTATATGGTATGGTAAAACCAACCAAACAGTATAGTAAGTTCATCTCTCCGGGATGGTAAAAGTAACTATATACCGTATGTGGTAAAATCAACTATACTGTATAGTGAATTCAACTATACGGGATGGTTGATTCAACTATATAGGATGGTAGAAATAACTATACAATGGTTTCCTTAAACATAAAATATAGTTATCATATTTTATAGTTGAATTGACTGAAATTTAGACTAGTTAAAAAGAAAAGAGTCTAAAACACACAAATAAAAAGGCACACCTACATACAAATCAAATTATGTCCAGTCAATTCCTAGGGCTGGGTGTTCCCAATAATATATTTGACAGTAGAGGACATGTACGTAGCTAAATGTGTATTACACTTAGTTTTCACTTAAACAAGACAAAGTTACGGACAATTCAAGTTTAACTACAAATATAAAATACAACTAATATATTTCCATACCAAAGTCGAAAACAGAATGTATACTTTAAACAAATACTATTATATGCATTAATAAAATTAACGGTCAACAAGGCCTATCACAAAACCTGTGTGATTGTGTGAGTATGCATACGAGTTATCAAAGCCTACTCATTAATTAATAATAATATATACTGCAAGGATGAGACACTTACCAGGCTTGAGCAAGATGAAATCTACATCCAACAAGTTTGATCCCTGGAAAGGTACTTCTTAAACTGCCTTGGATTGCTTCTTCAAAATCGACCACTGCCCACTCTGGCTTGAAGTGAAGCTCCTTTTCTGCACAGGCACTTTTAATGGCACTCAAAGCTTCTGTATAGCTTGCTTTTTCTTATATTTTAGGAGGCAATAGACTAACGGAACGTATAGGTTATCAGCGTAGCTGTGCACGGTGAAAAGCTGCGTGAAGTGTTTTGTGCAGTATTCAAAAGTGCCATCCATCAGATTTGTTTTTGCTATGCACAAATACTTTAGATTGATGTCACATGAGAATATGACAATTCCTTTATCTTCGTCATTTAGGATCAAAAAGCTTTCCTCCTTTATCGTCTTTATCTCCATCTGCCTAAGCGCTGCAAATACCGGAAAATACAATATTTAAGCATTACATATTGTTTGTACAATATTGTCTAATTTTTCAGCCTGAAAATATATTTTAAATTAAATCTAGCGTCAATTCAACAAGAAAATTAATGTATCATATTTTATAAAATTTACATCTAAGACATTTAAAAAAAATGATAGAATATAAATGTATTGAGGTAATGTGATAACAAATATGCCAGTTAGTATCAAACATATTTATTGCAGGTATTAAGTTTATCACACATTTAATTACATAGATTTTGGATTTAAGAAATAGTACCGGTACGTTCTTTATTAAATTTTTTGTGAGCTCAGTTTATTGTTGTTTGACGGGTTTTGGAACTCAGGGCACATATAAACGTCTTAACTTCATTAGAAATTACTTCCGGAGTTAAAAACTCTTTGATTACACAGCTTAATTATAATATGTTATTTCCGGAGGCAATGAAAGGTAATAAACGAATTTAAATAATACATAAAATCATAGTTTTTGCCTCCTTCACCAAGAGAGCTTCTGTTTATCAAATTATTTGAAGTTGACTTGTATTTTCCTTTGAGGTTATGTTTGTTTGGTAGTAATTTTCCTTTCGGCTGCGTACACGCGAATTTCGGGACCAAAAAGTAGACCTATTTTCAAGTGCGACCCTCTCTCCCGACTTACTATTTTTCTACAAAACGTATGATATATATATGTGTGCGTGTAGACTCTCTACAGGTCGCATTTTTTGTCCGATTTTCATCAAAGTTTGCAAAAATGTTCGTTTCGTCAGTTACTGCCATGATATGGTTATGTTTTCACTAAATAAATTATATAACTCCTTTAAGGGTTAAAATTTACGGCATTTTTAAAGTAATTTGTATCTTAAATATAAAACATTCTTTTAGTTTAATTTAGATCAATACTATTACTATATAAAAATTAAAATCTTTTAAATTTTGAAGCATGAAATGTTATTTAAAACACAAGTTTTAGAAAATTGCTCGAACGTTTTTATTGGATTTTTTTTCTTTTTTTTTATAAAAGTGTTTGAATAAACTCCAATAAATAACCTGAAAAAAGGACATGATTAGAAAACAAAACTATATGCTGCAATATAGATTTTAGCCAAGTTTAATTTATTTAATCCAAAATATTTCAAACGATTTCTATCCCAAGTAAGATTTTAGACGAAGATTTTGTTTATTTTCAGTCCCGTGAATTTATTTTACTCTCATCGACTGGCTAAAACTGCTAGCTTTCCACAGTGTCTCGAAAACAACTTTTCTTTTCTTTTTGTTATTTTTGTACAAAAAAAATTGCTTACTTTATATGCTAACTTAATGGGACAGTCATATAGACATATTAGGCCTACTTTAAGTTAGCACAAATAACTACTTTGATAAAAAATGAAGTCATATTAAAACATCCATGTCAAGATAATATTGTTTAATATTAACTATTATTTCAATATTAATAATTAAAACAGAATAATCTTATCATGTGAAAACCATTTGAGCATTTTTGAAAATTATAGGGCAAAATGCGTTTTATCTAAGATCAATTAAAGTCAACTCACCTCTGACGATGATTTCGGCAACTTAGGAAGGGTTTGGATTCTTGTCCGCGAAATCGTGTTTGCAATAAGATTCACATCAGACCGCGTCAAAGCTTCCAGGGATATTTTGTTGTTGCTCACTTCTCTATGTATAAGCTTTGCATGCCGTTTTTCAATGTTGTCCACTGCCTTCCTTTTGACGGCAGCTGTGATCCGCTGACGATTTATCTTGTGATCAGGAACGGGGTCGTCGTTATGATCCTATTACCCATTCTTGAAGTGAGGGTTCTTTCTTCCAAAGTATAAATACTTGCTTTGCACTGTAACGTGTATTTCGAGGGGATTTTACGCCACTGGCATAAGTCAGTAGAAAGCCATTCTATATTTCGCGGAAAAATGTTCAGCCAAGAGAATTTTTCATGTTAATTTATTATTATTATTAACTTATTATTATTATTATTATTATTAAGGTATTTTTGGAGCATTTTTATAAAATTATAAGCATACAGATAGGTTTTCTATGTCATAGAAGACACTATCAAGCAAATTATTTCGAACTACATTATCATAGAAAATTATATGATTACGGAATTTTACGGAGTTTTGTCAGTTAGGGTATTATAAGAGAGATGACTCACTGGGAATTCAGATACAGGCTTCTTCTTGTCAAGAAGCATGTCGCAAGCCTGGGTTGCAGCGTCAAGAAAAGGCGAAATAGTCTAGAACGGCAAACG
Source organism: Meconema thalassinum (assembly GCA_946902985.2). NCBI lineage: Eukaryota > Metazoa > Arthropoda > Insecta > Orthoptera > Tettigoniidae > Meconema > Meconema thalassinum. Next base: position 1,853,381,893 of record OX336388.2, read on the forward strand.
ACATCATCCGCGCGCCGTGTGTATTGAGCCTAAGGAGGGGAGTAGCGGGGTGGCACAGCCAATCAGTGGAGACCACGTAAGGTGCAAGTCGGCACCGGAGTGGGGAGCCGACGAGTGCATATATCGTTTGCGCGCCGTGGAGCGGGGACAATCTGTGTAGAACTTAACCAGTATGGTTGCGCGTGTGAGTGGCTCCGAGGTTCCGTGGAGTGGAGAACTATCTTTGTAAAACTTAACCGGTGTGGTTGTACGAGTGTTTGGCTCCGATGTTTGGACCATAAAGTTATCAAATCTACCAGGATATCATCAATTAACGAAGAAGATGATGACGTCCAGGATACAGTGGGAAGCTCTCTTCATCATCCAGTACGAGGGAAATGCTTCGGCAATTTCCAGTGGTAAGCGCGAATGACGCAGAACTACGCAATCTCTCGTTTCTCTTTGTTTTATATTCAGTATTCAGTAACTTCATAGCTTGGGAATAAGAGTAAAATCAGTAATTTATCCGAATCCGTTTTCACGTAATTTTCTAGCGGTAATATTCAAATCGCAAAGCTCCAATTTAAATTTTAAACTTATTCTTATTATTAATTTTGCAATACTTGTTTTATATAATAAATTCATTTCTTTTAACCATGCAATCTTTGCTTTCAGTAGGTAGCATTAGATATAGACCAATTCCTTCTCCTGATACAATTGTTTGTTGGGTTAATGATCATATCATACCATGATCTGAGTGAATAGATTCTTGAAGGTGTTTTACCAGAGCTAGGTGTTGTTAAATACAAATTTAGATTTCAACATTGCGTTGAGGTCTTGGCGCCCATTAAAACAACATATCTTAGGCAGAGTAAATATATCAAAGGGCAAGTAAGGAACAGTCAAAACGTTACACTTGTACGCTCAACGTGGAGCAAAGCAAATACCGTTACACTTGTCGCTACCAACTTGGGGCTGAAAACCTAATAACATTTGTGGAAGGAGAAGGGTATATATTTCTGTGCCTGAATTTTGGGGGGTTATTTGTCTCTATCAGTGTATATCATTATGGGGGATGAGAAAGAAAAACAGATGAGGTTACGTAGTGGTCATCAACTGGAGAGTGATGATACGAGCAGTATGTCGAGTGATGGTAGTACCGGGATAGCGGATTTAAATCCCGATACTGAAACAGGGAGTGTAGGCGGCCAACCAGAATTAAAAACTTTACTTTTCGAGTTCATGTTTCAGAACAAAGTTAGTAGTGATGCCTTAAACGCCAAATTAGAACAAAACAGTAGGGAAAATAAAGAAAGTACAGACGCTTTAAATGCTAAACTGGAACAAAACAACGCTAAACTAGAATAAAACAGAAGGGAAAATAGAGAGAGTAATGAAACTTTAAATGCTAAATTGGAACAAAAGAGTAGGGAAAATAGAGAGAGTCTGAAACTTTAAATGCTAAATTAGAACAAAACAGTAGGGAAATTAGTAATAAATTCGAACTGATTAGAGGTGAAATCAGAGGGGTGATGGAAGAGAAGGCTAATGAGATTATTGCAGATGTAGACAGAAAATTAGGAAAAGTACAGGAGGAGTTAGAAATTAGAATCAGTACACAGGCTGAAAATTTAAAAGAACTAGTGCAACTGGAAACACAGCAGGTCAAAAAGCAATTGGGGGGAGAAATTGACAAGATTCAGGTATCAACTAAAGAGGTTAAGGAACAGCTGGGGGGTAGAATTGAGAAAGTCCACTCGCAAATAGTTGCAGAAGTAAATGATTTAAGAGAGAGTAATAAAGAGAGCATTAGCAAGATTGAGGAGAAACAAGCAAAGCTATATGATAAAGTAGAAGAATCAGAAGGAAACATTAAATTAACAGTAAACAGTATTGAGAGGAAGGCTGAGGAGAAAATCGCAGAATTAGAATTAAAATTAAAAGCTAGGATCAGGCAAGAAAATAGTCAGAATAGGCCAGTTTTTGTGAATAGCACACACAGGGAAATAGAACTAGGAAAATTTAGTAATCGGCAGGGTTGTCCAATGGAGTTCATGAATACTATAGAAAATAAATTCGGGGAGAGGTTGGAAGATGGTAGTATTGAGTGGTGCCAGGTAGTTGAAATTTTAGAACAAGTGTTTGTGGGGGAAACGAGGAATTGGTTTGCTGTCTACAGATACAATTTTACTGATATTAATGATTTTAAAATGAAATTCTGTGAAAAGTTCTGGAATGAGGTTATTCAGTCGCAGCATCGTGAGGGAGTAGTGTGTGGTAAATATAACCCTAAAGGAAGCTCCACCATGACCGAATACTTTTTAGGGCAGGTATTAGTGTGTAAATATCTGGATGGCTTGAAGGAGGAAAGTGATGTGGTGAGGTTGCTACTTAGGCACTTTCCCTATAGGATCAAGGAGGCTGCTTGTATCCAGAATGTAAAGACAATATCACAAGTAGAAAATTTGTTAAGCACATTTGATGCACTATGGAGAGGGGGTTATGAGGACAATTTCAATAGGAACCAGGGTAATAATAATAATAGGCCTAATGAAGCCAGGCATCAGGAAGTTCAAGGGAACGGTGGCGAAGGGGCCAACGCTCAAAATAGAAATAATAATAATAATAATCAGCTAAATCAGAACAGAGGAAATGGCTATGGTAATCAGTATCAAGGGAGGAACAATGATTTCAGGGGAAATCAAGGGAGAAATAATGATTTCAGGGGAAATCAAGGGAGAAATTATAATGACAATAATTACAACCAGAATAGGGGTCAAGGAAGAGGACAGCCTAGTGGTAGTAATATACAGCCAAACAATGACAACACAGCCCAGAACAACCAGACCAGTGCAGTAGTTAGTAGTACTACAGCCAGATGTAGCGGTTCTTTCAACGCCAACCAGGCTGCGAAGTAAGGTCAGAATCTCAGTCTGTAACATGCCCTGTCCATACAATTATACAGGAACCCTATGACCTAAATGTAAGAAATGAATTATTACATGAACTAAATGATGAAGGTATTATTCAGGAAGTGGTTAGTAAGAGCCCCATAGTTAAATTTAACGTGTCCGAGGCGTACACAGATGTTTTAATTGATAGTGGTTGTATGAAGAGTTGCATAAGTAGTGCATTTTATGATAAAATGAAAGGAACTGGAGTAAATTTTGAGGAGATGCCAATTAAAAGCACTTTTGTTATCACAGCTGTTGGGAAGAGGTCTAAAGTAATTTCTAAGCAAGTTTTAGTAGACATTAAAATTAATAATCATGTAGAGAAGCAGATTTGCCTTGTAATTCCAAATTTAGTATTCAGTGTTATCTTGGGTTCAGAGTGGCTAAGTAGAGTGTCTGGTAACTTATGTTATGATGTAGGGAGTTTGAAATTTAAATGGGGAGATTCTCAAGTAGAAGTAGCGTTCAATGACCATATTCAGAGGAGTAGTATTGTAGGTGTGATTTGTACTTTAAATGAGATATCGCCAGCCGTAGAGCGGGGTTCTGCATGTTTTGTGGGCAGTGTGATTACGAACGGTAGTCTAGAGGACTCGTTACGTGATGCTGCATTTCAGGGAAATATAGAGGTGGAACAATGTGTTCGGCTCTATGATGTGTTATTGTGTAATAGGAGAGTTTTTGAGGATCGCATTGGTAGGGCCAATTGCTATACACATTCATTGAACGTTATTGATAGGTCAGTATTCACAGGCCATAGATATCCTGTACCTTTCGCTTATCAGAGTGCAGTTGAGGCACAAATTAACCAGATGCTTGAAGATGGGATTATTGAGCACTCTAACAGTCCGTATGTTAATTCTTTGATCACGGTACCCAAGACCGACGGCACAGTTCGTATTTGTTTAGACGCTCGTTTGGTTAACAGTAGAATTAGTTCAGATCAGCTGAAATCTATGTCAATAGAGGAATTAATGCAACCATTTGAGGGGAAGAAGTATTTCACTTGTGTAGTTTTGAGTTCCAGTTATTGGCAAGTGCCACTTATGTACGAAGATAGACCATTTACAGCTTTTAGTCATAAATATAACCTTTATCAATTCTGTAGAACACCTTATGGGTTAAAGAGTAGTTCAGCAGCTTTAATTAGGGCTTTAAACATCGCATTAGGGGATGACACAGGAGAGTTTGTAACCATTTACATAGATGATATGGTAATTAGTTCACGCAGTTTTGAGGAGCATCTACGTCATTTAGATATAGTTTTTCAGAAGTTAGATCAGGCAGGGTTCACTTTGAAGCTGTCTAAGTCGTCATTCTGTCAGTCAGAAGTGACATTTTTAGGTCATAGAGTGTCGAGTAGAGGTGTAACACCAGAAGAAAGTAGGGTTAATAAGATACTTAACGCAGAGGTGACACAGAATGTTAAACAGTTAATAACATACCTGGGAATTTGCAACTTTTTCAGGAGGATCGTTCTTAAATACTCAGGGTTGGTAGAACCATTCAGGGAATTGCTTAAAAGTGGGACTCGGAGGAGTTGGGAGTCCAAGCATGATCAGGCTTTTAGAGCGCTGAAGGAAGGTTTTGAGAAAGCTGTAGTGCTGAAATATCCTTTGAAAGATAAGGAATATGTGGTTATGACAGATGCTTCACATATAGGCATTGCTGGAGTATTATGTCAGAAAGATGATGAGGGTAATCTGTGCATTGTATCTTTAGCCTCGCGAGGACTGACAGCAGCAGAGAAAAGATACACGATTACTGAGTTAGAGCTTTTAGGTATTGTTTTCAGTTTAGGGAAATTTAGAATGTATTTAGTAGGGGGGAAATTTGAGATCCATACAGATCACCATGCATAACTGTATATGAGGACTAGTAAACTCAGTTCTAACAGAGTTAGTAGGTGGATTCTTGCTCTCCAGGAATACGAATTCACAGTAAAATATATTAAAGGTAAAGATAACATTCTTGCAGACATGCTATCGAGGGACACTAATTTATGTAGGGATTATCCTGTGGTTAAAGCAGAGGACGGTATTTTAATATGTGCATGTGTGGACAGTAGCAACAGGGCATCGTTACAGATACTGAGAAATATGCTAGTGGAGCAACGTGATCACGTTAAGTGAAGGGAGCCACTGGCTAGGTTGGAAATAGGTGAAGAAGTGTATGTGAAAGTAGGACGGTTCACGTACAAGATGCTGGATGGGCTTCTTGCACGGAAATATAGGAATAATCGGTGGGCAATATGTGTTCCTGCCACTTTGCGGGAGGAGCTAATTTGGTTCATTTATAGGGAATTAGGACACTTTGGTGCTGCCGAGGTCTTCTATGAAATTGGTCGTGACTTCATTTGGAGTAAAATGGGAAGGGATGTTAGGAAGATTTTAGCTAAGTGTGACACCTGTCAAAGGAGCAAATATCCAGTTAAATATTTAGTGGTGGAGAGATCTGCAGTTCTCACCAGTAGTCCCAGCGAACTACTGTGTGTGGATTTATTTGGCCCGATCGTTAAAGGACAGTACGGCTACGAGTACATTTTTATAGTTATTGACGCTTTTAGTAAGTATGTCAAGCTATATCCGCTAAGGAAAGCCACGGGACTAGCGTGTAGCCGTCTGATCATTAATAAGTATGTACCTGAGTTTGGCCTTCCTCTCAGGATACTATCTGACAGTGGACCACAGTTTACTGCAAAGAAATGGAGAACCAGTATGCAGGAAGCTGGTATAACAAACGTTCATTCCTCTGTAAGGTACCCTCAGGGTATTTCTGCAGAGCGTCCATTAAGGGAAGTGGCTCGTCTTTTTCGGACTCTAGTGCATGACAAGCATACGGCCTGGGTTGGACATCTTCCCAAGGTCGAGACTTGGCTGAATTCTGTCCAGCATGAGAGCACGAAATTGACGCCATACGGAGTTCACTTCGGAAAGAGACCACAAAATGAACTAGAGAGGGTGTTGGGTTTAAATGAGGGTAAGCAACCGGGGATGGATTACATTGTCCAGTTGGCGAAACAGAATTTATCTAAGTCAGCACAAAAGAGAATTCGCCAACAAAAAGAAACTAAATTTGACCTATTCGAGCCGGGAGACAGAGTCTTACTTAAAGTGCCTAAACAGTCAAATAAGCTAGAGAAAGTCATGTCCAAGTTCTTTTATCTCTACGAGAGCCAATTTATGGTTACCAAACGTATAGGCAAAACAGCATATGTGCTGGAGAATAGTGAGGGAAACAGATTATACGGGACGTATAATATACATAGTCTACGAAAGTATGTTTCATAAAGTGAGGGTGTTTAGCCAGCCTATCAAATGAGTAAGTGTGGTATTTGGTGCATGGAAGGTATGGTCTTCCAGGCAGTCGTATCAGAAGTCACACAGGGGGGTAGTATGTAAGTAAATGAGAGTTTTTAAGGTACAGGGAAATATGACGAGATTGTCGGATGCTCTTGAGCACTGAAATGTCTCGATACACCAAGGCCAGAATTTGGTAGCGCTGGTGAATTCCCATTTGTCTCCAAGAGATGGGTGAGCACTTGAACAGGGTATTTTTTCTTAAGGCATCCACGAGACAAAATATGGGCCATCAGAAGGCGACACAGTCTTTCATGAAACTCATACATAACAGCACACGTGATTTCTGTTTACGGCCTCGCCATGTAAGATTTGTAAGTGTGTAATTTAAGGTAATTTGTACAATGGTATTATTTGTGTGAGGAGAACTGGTCTGAGAACTAGTATTAAGTAGAATATGGTATACGGGAACTTAAGAAGACAGGGCGATTACGGCACAGACATATTTGGTGTTATATGTAATGCGCATTTACTGTTTTTTTTTTCAGAAGTCAATATTAATTTCGTCTGTTATAAAGAGAGATTAAGTATTATGGTCACGATGCGCTGCCACAATAGTGTGATCGTGTGCTCAGTGATAAGAGAGATTAAATTTCACCATAAGGAAGGAACCTCCAGTGAAATTAGGAAGATCTTTGGTGATATACATATATCAGAACAACCTTGATGCGTGTGATGTGACATCTTATATACATAGTGCTCACACATTATTTATGTCAATTTTTCCAACATAGAGAAATTTGAGAGGCGGAAATATCCGTAGAACATTGTTCTATATGAAAAACATTGGACTGGTTGCAAAGTGCAATCCATAGTGACAACAAACTTTGATGCAAAGTGCGTAAAGAAAAATTATGAGTGTATATATATGTAATTTAGGGTGATTTCATTTATGTAATATGTATTTTGGATGGGGATTATTAACGTGTCTGGGATAATCGGATAATGGACCATCGTCACGGTAAATCATCCGATGATCCGAGGCGAATATGTAACGTGTTTTTCGAGGGGATTTTACGCCACTGGCATAAGTCAGTAGAAAGCCATTCTATATTTATTTACGCGGCAAATTGTTCAGCCGAGAGAATTTTTCATGTTAATTTATTATTATCATTAACTTATTATTATTATTATTATTAAGGTATTTTTTGGAGAATTTTTATAAAATTATAAGCATACAGATAGGTTTTCTATGTCATAGAAGACACTATCAAGCAAATTATTACGAACTACATTATCATAGAAAATTATATGATTACGGAATTTTGCGGAGTTTTGTCAGTTAGGGTATTATAAGAGAGATGACAGTAGTGTGGTAAGGGGAAATCTGCCTCACTTCTTTTTGAACCCTCCTCGTATCGGCCCCGAAACTGATATCTCCTGGGTCTAAAAATGCGTTTTTCACATTTTTGCCGATTTTTGGAAAAGGGAAAACGTGATGATGACGTGTGTGATAGTATTTTTTCGTCTCAATGTCCTCTTTACGGAGATGTAGGTATGGAATAGGTAAAAAGCTGGAAACATGGTTTTTTATGGAAAATGGGTTTTTGTGATTTTCCCTCATATTGCGAAAACAGAAAACGTGAGGACGACGTGTGTGATAGTATGTTTTCGTTTCATTGTCCTCTTTACGGAGATGTAGGTACTGAAAAGGTAAAAAGCTGGAAACATGTTTTTTTAGTCAAAAATTGGTTTTTGTGATTTTTCCTCATATTGCGAAAACTGAAAACGTGAGGATGACGTGTGTGATAGTATGTTTTCGTCTCATTGTCCTCTTTACGGAGATGTAGGTATGGAAATACGTAAAAAGCTGGAAACATGGTTTTATTATGGAAAATGGGTTTTTGTGATTTTCCCTCATATTGGAAAAACTGAAAACGTGATGATGACGTGTGTGATAGTATTTTTTTCGTCTCTTTATTCTCTTTACGGGGATATATATATGGAAACGGTTAAAAGCTGGAAACATGGTTTTCTTATGGAAAAGGTGTTTTTTGTTAATTTTCGCGTTATTTGGAAAACGAATGAGGCGATTTTTATGACGGGCATGTCGATGTATTTGTGTCGTTGTTCTGTTTACGGGAATGTAGGTATGGAAAAGCTGAAATCATGGTTTCCGTCATTTTTTTTTCGAGATCGTTGAGGAAAACTGGGGAAAAATTAAGAAACCAGATTTGAAGTCACGTTATGTTAAGCGCTATGATGTTGGTAAAACACCTATGCATTATTATTATTATTATTATTTGTCATGGCTTGTCAGGGCTCAAACGCAGAGAGAGAACTTGCTTGATGAAATGAGAATTGAAAGCATTGAGGCTGACCCACGGCGAGCCAGACAGACACTGGTCTTATCATCGTACGTGCCTCGCAGCAGAGAGATAAGAGGCAGGTGTCAATATACAGTGTGCGGCTTTATACTGTATATTTCATAGCCTCGGTTCATTATGGACTCATCATGCAACGCAAAGTTTGAAACGATGGGTGGGTGTATAACATTATGATAAAAGATTGACATGGGCTTGAACAAAGAGGTTATTGGACATGTAATAAACAAACGGGTGGGATTAATGAAAGGTCATGAGATACATCTTTTTGGAAATGGATTTTTTTCTAAATAAATAAATAAATAAATATGGTTTTATTACAAAAAATTATGTTTATTGACCCATGGATTATACGTGGAAGGAAACCCTAACCACTTTACAAAATATTTTGCACCTTTGACTTTAATTACTCGTTCAATGAGATAATCGTTGGGATATAATGTTTTTTGCACTTCTTCATAATAAAATCGTCCCTGAATGGGTTGACCGCTCTGATCTTCTAAGAGATACGTCACTGGTTGACCTAGCTTGACTTGCCGAATTTTAAAAATTTCTGTCGACCATTGTGGAGTATACGATTTTGAAAACACACTTCTATGTTTACTAATGCGAACAAAATCTCCAATTTTAAGGCGATGTCGCCTTGGGTCTACCCTTTTATAGGGTTAAACAGTCTATTGAGTCTGGGTAGGTTCTTGGTGACGAGGCGAGGTTTCATGCCGATGGTGGAATGAACGGTGTTGTTGTAGCGTGACACAAGTTGAGGTAACCAGTCTATCCGTCGATAGGAACCATGTATTGTAAACTCTTTCCACATATAACTTTCTAATGTTCGATTGAAGCGTTCAACTACACTAGCTTTGAGATTGCTATAGGTGGTATAATGGTGAATATCCTTAGATTTGAGAAAACTGGAGAAATCCTTGTTGAAAAATTCTTTCCCCTGGTCGGTTTGTAACAAGTGAGGTTGACGTTTTGATTGTTCAATAATATGTTGAAAGGCCTTTGTGACTAAGACACCAGTTTTATTTTTTACTGGTTGAACAAAAGCCATTTTGGAATAGACATCAATGACAGTCAACATATAGCGTACACCGTCGTTAACGTTAGAATAAGGTATCATTTCAACCAGGTCTGCCTGCCAAAGTTCATCGATTCCTTTGGAAATGACACGACGACGTTCATAAATGCGTCGGGCTGGTTTATGCAATTCATGAGCAATGCCCACTTTGATGGGGGATGGCTTATAAGATAATTTTAGCATCTCGGAGTTGTTGTTCAATGTGGGCGATTTCTGCCTCATGTCCAGTGTGACCAGCTTGTTTTGATGCATGAAGCAAGTATAAGCGTTCTACTAACTGATTGGGATTATTCCAAAAGGTTATATCTAGGTAGGGTTTTAATTTCTTAAACCTTACACCAGAGGCAGAGTGATGTTTTTGCTTACCAAAGATGTTTGCAATGATGGATTTATATTTTTGGGATATATTGGCATTGACTTGCTGAGAGGATTTATAGTTTCTTTTGTGAGCGTTGGTGTCTAATAAAATGGATTTATATTTAGCAAGGTCCTCGGACGTAAAATCCTGTGTCGAGGGGGTGCGAGAAAATAGCAGCTTTAACAGACCTGGTGTTAATTTATAGTTGATCTTTTTAATGACAGCTTTCGTACGAGCAAATTTAATGGATGAATCCCCAATTTTAAAACTATCATTCTCATAGCGAACACCATACGTGGTATTTGTCTTTCCAATAAATAGAAGGGTCAGATATGGTTCCAGGGTTGCCCCATAATGTTTGATTAAAATGTTTTTGAGTTGAGCTTTATTTTGAGGGGTTGCCAAGACTTGTGAAAACGGAGACGATGTGGAGGAAGACGGTGTTGCCGCTATGACGGAAGATTTTTATTTTGTTTTTAGAAACTGTTGAAGGGGTGAGGATTTTTTCTTTCAGGACTAAATACGCTTTCGCTTTCACTTTCACTTTGTTCATGTTGATGTTCTTCTCCTTCTTCATGTTATTGATGTTCTTGTTCACTAACATTAGAGGAGGAGAAGGATTTTACCTGTCGTGTGGAATCTGTTTGAGTAAATTTTGATCTTGTTAAGGGTTTGGTTTGAGAGGTAGCAGCAGCAGCAGTAGCAGCAGAAGCATTATGTTTGAACCTCATGGAATCAACCGATGATGGAGCATGTTTTATCATGGGAAAAGGATTGACGTTTTTTAAACGTTGCAATTCACGAAATTTATGTCGAATCGTATTTCGTGCCTCAATAATACGCTGCATGATTTGAACATGTTTCTTGTACCCTATGGCGTTCGCCATGGTGAAGGTAACGACACACTAACAGGAAATGTCCAACCCTGGGTCTTTTTAAACAGAAATAAAATGATCAAAACCCAAGCGATAACGTCCCTCACATCGTTCACTCTGTTTATTTATGACCAAACAGGCATGGGGATGATGGTTCCAACACGAAGCACACAATTGCGTGAAAGCTGTAAAGGACATATCTGGATTCACATGATCTTGAAAAATATGATAGAGATTTCTAGAGTCTTGGCGGAAGAGAACGATGAGATGGCATTGTCACGAATCAACTGTTTGGGGATTTTGGAATAGGTCTGAGCCAGATAAAAACAATCCACTTGTTTATGGCGTCCCATACTAAAATACTCTTGAATAATGGCCTGTCGTTGAGTGGCAATATCATCAAAAATTATAATGGAATCTGGTTGAATGCGGTCTGGTTGAATGACATCTTGAGGTGAGGTGAATGTAAAATAGCCCATGGCTTCTTTATTTAACGAAGACATAATTTGTTCCAGATACACGTACAGAGGCTGGTACAAAGATTTGGCAAAAATATAAATATTTTGAAATCGTAGGCCATGAGGCACGGTAATAATGTTCAGCAAAACATTGGTCTTTCCACAACCCGAAGGCCCTACCATAATACATCGAACGGTAGATGGGAATAGGGTGCAATGACGTTTAGGTTCGCACACGGACAGTGATAGCTCTGAAACCAAATCAGAGACGGGCAAAGCATGGGGTTGTTTCATTAATTCCATTGTGTCGATGACTGAGTTTTTCTCATGTGTGTATAAGGTTTATATATATATAGGCAAGTGGTGAGTAGGATAGGTTAGTTAACGTCTATCACCATGGACGTGTTTGGGCGAGCTCGTGTAACCATGGCCACGGCCGCCTCTTTGTCAAAACAGTCACGAGAGTTGGCAACAAAAAGCTATGTCAATCGCAAAGTGCAACGTGTCTATCACATGGCACCGAGACTAACCGCTGAGGGCTATTCAGCCAATCATCATCGTATTATTGATGTGCAAGAGCCTCGAGACGAAAATGATGTCTGCACGAAACGTTATGTGACATATCAAATGAAAAGGCTTTATAAATTTGTCCCATCTGTATTTTTAGTGTACCTGTCAAATCAAAAACTGGACAATGACAGAAACCATTCCCCACCACTACTGGTGAATCATGATCTTACCTATATGCTTGCTTCCGGTTTAAGTCGTTATCGACTGCATTATGATGGTGTAATTCATATTAAATATGCCTGCCTGATGAGAAACATTTAAAAATACAACTAAACGGTGATAGAGTGTTGGCTCACAACCATTAAGAGTAAATGTTGGAGATGAATTATCCTTACATCTTATGCTTACGTTTGAGGAAAAGGAAGCTGGGAAAACGGTGAATGATTTTCCGCTTTATATAGAATTGGAATATACTGCTATGAAATAAGGTTCTCTACGTTAGTTGTTATCGAATGTTTGCTGTGAAAGGTTCACCAAGTAGCAGCATGGTGAAAAAAAGATATGCTATGAACATGAAAAAAAAAATCTCAATAAGAGAAAAAAGCCAGGTCGGAAACCAAGTCGATCTGCCTCACACCCAGTGTTAAAACTTAAAAAAAAACTAAAAAAAATCTAAAAAGAGTGGCTATCGGAAAAGCTTTACAAGCGGTGCGATTGTCTAAAGCTCCGAAATCGCAGCATCATATATCGATAAAAAGAAAAGGAAGAAAGAAAAACGTGGGCGAGTCATTCCTGTTGCTAAGAGTGGGGTCTTTTTGCCGGCTTTATTTGCAGGGTTGGCAGCTTTGGGGTCCCTTTTGGGTGGTGCCAGCGCTGTAGCGAAAACCATAAAAGCCGTCGAGCAAGGCGAGCAACAACTCAAAGAAAGCGAGCGACACAATAAAACGATAGAAGCCATTGCGATGGGAGCTAGAAATGGCAATCCTTTAAAGCCAGTCTTTTATCCACAAGGTAGTGGCCTACCGTCAAAGAAAAAAAATGTCCATCATCGATAAGCGCTTAAGGCAACTGCCTCGTCATGCCATGACCCATGAAGAAGTGGAAAGCTATGCCAAACAACTAAAGATTTCTCATTTTCGAGGTGTATTGATGCGAAATGAATTACCCAAAGCACCGTGGAAAGAAGAACGAGCCATGATGAATTTAGATGATGATGCAGGCCCAGGAACCCATTTTGTAGCCTATGTGAAACAAGGTTCCACAGTATGGTACTTTGACAGTTATGGAAATTTTATCACCTCCGATCGAGTTGCTACGTTATTTGGGAAACCGGGTAAATATATTGTTTTATATCCCTTAGTTGGGGGTAGTTAGATCTAAAACGGATGTGTTAATGTACTAATTTATAAGGTGATGCCTAGGAGGGGGTAGCTTCCCGTAGCTGGGTAAGCTGACCAGTGTAGAGTGTTGTTTAGTGTTAGGATGCTAGGGGGTGCTCCTATAAAGACGTAAGTGTACTTCGGGGGATGGACCTCTGTGTACAGGTTAATGTACTAGCCTCTCAGCTGGTTGGAGAGAGTTATATAACCGACGTGCGTGCGTCAGCTATGTTGGTGGCACGCTGCTCAGGCAGTCGGGCCGCTGCGGGAAGTGCAATGAAGCTTGAGCTAGCAACTAATTGGCTACTATTGTCACGGTGAGTCGTGACGGGAAACAGGAAGGGCGTTAGGGCGTAAAGAGGCGTGTAATTAGTAAGACAAGTGTAGTGTACTGACCAAGTATTTATTGGTCAGTGAATATGAAATTGTATGTCCCTTTTAAGGGAATGTAATAAATGTTATAAGTTTAAGTGTACAAGTTTGTGGGGTAGGTTACAAAATATAGGATCTCTGAACACTTCACTGATGCTCACCTGGTGATAGCAGCTTGCAGCAGAGCCTTCGGCGACACACGGTATGACAGATAGTAGAGAGAGCCTGCCCTCCTTAAGGCCTTCCTCTTTATAGGTTTTGCTGTTGTACTGTCAGCATTCCATTGGCATAGCTGCCCCAGTTAGTTATAGTGTAGATGTTTATGGTGTGATGCAAGTGTTTGGCAAGCCTTCCAAGTTGGTCGGCGGCCCTTGCTGTATAAAAGATAGTGTTCTGGACTTATGAGATTTGCCAGTTAGGGGTGGTTTTAATAGATGATGGAGGGTGGCTTCCAGGGGGTGCAGCCCCCTGAGGGCCTGTACAATATTCTATAATGTGAATCGTCAACAAACCTTTGACAGTCAAGAGTGTGGCCGTTTGAGTTTACATTTTTTATATAAGATGTCGCGTTAAGCCAACAGTTTCATCATTATGAATGTCAACGCCAAGACATTTACCGTGCACAGTCGCGGGCCTGAAGTGTCCCTGGATTTTTCCCCCCATTGAATTGCAACCAATCTCATGTAATTTATTTCAGGATTAGGGCATAACCCATCTCTTTTGGGTACATTCGTGTTGACCGACTGAAAAGCACTAAACTCTTGTTTACTAAGGCAACACTGAAAATATGGCTTCAAACACCACAGAACAATCCTATGTGCTAGGATTAATTTCTTTGGAAAGTTACAACAGAATTTACAATATTCAACTGGATATTAATGACAAATTTTATTATGATGATTATATGTTGACCCTACCCCCTGGAGGTTATACCATAGACGATGTGCATGAGGCCATTAGCGTGTCGATGATAAAACAATTTGGTGTCAAAGCATTTGCGGATGGGACGCACAAATTTGAGCTTACAGAATACAATAACTCATCGCTGTCGTATTTTCTCTACGATTAACATTGGCTTTGAAACACGAGTTCATTCTATTGGTCCTTTATTAGGATTTAAACCAAGAGTGTTGGCAGCTCACCATCCCCATGAATCAGATTATCCAGTGAAATTCATCGAGGACCATCACATTTCTGTAACTTGCAATATTATTAGAGACGTATTTACGAATCAAGAACAAAGCCATTCCCTGTGTGATTTTACTGTCACCTCTCCTTGCGGCTATATTATTCGTGAAAACCCTTCAGTGGTTCTATATCATCCTGTGTGTGTCAGTGATATTAGTAATATTACCTTACGCTTAGTGAATAGAAACCAACAACTGATTGCTTTGGACGCCAACACCCCTGTGACCCACAAGTTGGTTTTAAAGACGCTATGAAATTTATCTATAAAGCAATAACAACGTCTACGAGGTCGGTTAGTTGCCCGCCGTGTATGAAACGGTTGACACGAGTAAACCGACAACCCTTACAACGCATTGGTTATACGCTACACCCCAATCATGAACAAAGAGCTGTTGCAAGTGTTAAATCCCATACAAGTGGAAGATGGCGTCGTGCGCATTGATATGCATTCCTATCAACCTCAAGCAACAGGACTGAATAACAATGACGAGATTCAATTCGTTATTAACAATCAAGATATTTTTACTCTATCTCATGGAAGTGTCCTTCAAATTGAGGGTAAATTGATGAAAGCAGATGGCAGCACACCCACAACGTCTGTGTTGGCGAATCATGGTTTGGCTTTTCTGTTTTCTGAAGTACGTTATGTGATAAATGATATTGTCATAGATGTGACTCGAAATGTGGGCATGACTAGTTTTATGAAATTAAATCCATCCTATAGCGAGGAGGAAAGTAAAACGCTTTCTATGGCAGGATGGTGTCCCAACAGTAGCAATAACTGGCTAGTGCATACCGATGGCACTTTTACAGGCTTCCTACCCTTGAAATTACTCCTTGGCTTTGCCGAAGATCACAAGCGTATTATTTTAAACGCAAGACAAAGTTTGTATCTGGTGAGAGACCGCAGTGATAATAATGCGCTGAAAGGAGCCTCTGACCAAGTGATAGACTCAAAAATTCAACTGCATCGATTACTATGGAAAGTGCCCCATGTGACGCTATTGGATCGTAAAAAGCTAAGCATGTTAAATTTGGTGCAAAAAGATAAAGCCTTGCCTATCGCCTTTCGAAGTTGGTGTCTACATGAATACCCCTTGCTACCTACCACAGACACACATAGTTGGAGTGTCAAATCGACTCGCTCTACCGAGAGACCCCTCTATGTTATTATTGGTTTTCAAACCAATAGACAATACCAACAAAGCAAAGATGTCACCTTGTTTGATCACATTCACTTGAGAAATATACGACTATTTTTAAATAATGTTTGCTTTCCCTATGAGGGGTTGGAACTCAATTTTTCGAAAAATAAGTTTGGTCCCCTTAATGACATGTTCGCTAAATTTCAATCGTCTTATTATGAAAAACAGGATTGTCCTATGTTGTCGCCACAAGGGTTTAAAGCAAAAGCACCACTGATTGTTTTCGACTGTTCGTATCTAGAAGAATCTATGAAAATCACCACCATTGATTTAAGGATAGATTTTGAAACACAAGAAAATGTCCCAGACCATACCAGTGCCTACTGTTTGATTATTCATGCTAGACAAGTGAAATATCATCTTTTGTCCAATTATGTCACCAGCATGTAAGCCATCTGTGGTCGAGTGAAAAAAAAATCATCATTCATAGGAGTGATGATAAGCGTCTGCATGCACAGTATCTGTTGTGCTCTGGCACTGTGCGCACATACAACAACAACAAACATCATGTGTCCCTCAATAAGCAACAGCAACAACGACAACAACGTGACAGACAAACCATGGAATTTAAAATGTGAATTTAATCGTTTGAAAACTTTTGAAACATGGACAGTTCCCTTTATGGATTGTGGAGAATTGGCTGCGAGCGGATTTTATTACTTAAAACGTGGGGATGTGGTCAAGTGTATTTTTTGCAACATTGAAATTGGAAACTGGGAAATAGGGGATCGACCCTTTAGCGATCATCAGCGATGGAGTCCATCCTGCCCTTACCTCAATCGCTATGATGTGGGCAATATTCCATGGAGTTTGAATTATCCTGTTATTGTACCAGACCCTGCAAAACTAGGAGATACCTGTGGACCGTATGTGCAAACTATTCATTTGAATGCTGTTCCAAATTAAGCCAACAAACTTTGTAATAAAAGTGTAAGTGTTTTTTTTTTGTTATGAATAAAACCTCAAAAAATATTTAGCTGTTGTTGAATTCATTTGTTCCTTTTTTTCCTAAAGTCCTTTGACTTTGCCATATTAAACCATGGCATGGGTTAGTTGTTGATTAGACGTCAATGAGGTAACAAGTAAAGTAAAAATAAAAGCATGATGCGTACACTCATCGTGGATTGTCAGGGGTTTAAAATTGCAGACAACAAAATTATATTTAAGGAAGTCGCTTTTATCGATTGTAGTACGTTTTGGGTGTCTAACCCTATTCATTTGGTGTTTAAACCTCCCTATGCTTTCGAGTTGCTTAGTGAAAAAGATAAAAAACAGAGCCAATGGATTAAATCATTTGCAGTTAGCATGGAACAAGGGTGATATGTCTTACAAGTATCTGGACATCGTCATGAGAGCCCATTTGTCCTCGGCCAATGTCTTATTTGTTAAAGGGAGTGAAAAACGCCAGTGGCTTCAACCATTTCTACCCTCTCACTGTCAATGTATTGACCTTTTAGATCTGGGTTGTCCATCCCTGCAAACGCTCATGGACACTTGTCTTTGCGACAATATTCAGAATAAAGCCTTAGCGCATGCATGGCAATTGTTTCATTGGCTCACCACGAGTGCATGTTGGGAGTTGTTCAATAAAATTAAAACTGAAAGTGTATCGTCCAATGATAGCAGTGACACATGTCCACGTGAGGTGATAACATCAGCGTTATAGACATGGACGCCACTACAATCGACAAGGATATTGGAAAGTTCTTTGTGTGCAAGAAAAAACTGATTGGCTTTACACAACATGATTTATTAGCACTACCTAAATCATTTCTTTTTATGTTGCTGCAACGCTGTCAAAGAAATTTGGGAAAAGGCGCCTGCCGAGTGGACTAACGACTCTGTATTGAGTGAACTACAACCATGCAGTCATTTTTCCCATCACAAGCAATTAACCATGGCAAAAATACCTTCCATTCGACAGTGTGCCACATGCCAATTAATGAAATTATATCATGGTCATAAAACTCAGTGTAAAGACATTGTTTCATCATTCCATGGCTGACATGCGGAAAACAACCACCACCTACCATGCTCGTCAGCAGCCGCCGACAAACAACAACAACAATAGCAAGAACAAGAAGAACAACAAAAAAAGTGTTTTTCACCGATTGAAACCTCTATGTCCCAGGTGTACTGGCCGTGGAATTATTGATAACATCATTAAAAACTTACCATTCGAAGCTCACTTACCTGCTTACAGCTTTTGCGGCCCTGGTACTCGTCTTGAAGATCGATTGAGGAGAGGGGATATGGAAATCAATGCTTTGGATCATGCATGCCTTAATCACGATAAAGCCTATGAAAACAGTGATCCCACACTAAGACGCATTGCCGACAAAGTCTTGTTTAGCATTGCCAAGCAACGATTAACAGCTTCAGATGCCAGTCTAGCAGAACGAATGGCAGCATTTATAGTGATTACTTTTATCTAGATATGGACTTTAACGTAATGAATTTATTTAAAAAAAAGTGTATAGCATTACTGTTATCATGACAAAAAATAAATAAAAAGACAAGAGTCCATGTTGTGTTTTTTTTTTTCATTATTATTATTCACTCTTAGTTTCATCATTATAATTATAAATAAAATGAATAAAATGACATAAATGACAAACAATAAAAAAGGGACAGCAGTGCATCGTTATAAAAATTACTAATTGTAGTAAATCTATTTTTTTCAATCACAAACAATAAAAAAGGACAAAAGTCCATCATTTTAACTAATAGTTTCATCATTATTATTATAAAAACTTATATACATGGTAATTGTACTAAACCTATTTTTTAAATCACAAACAATCAAAAAAAGGACAAAAGTCCATCATTATTCATTAGCTTCAAATGCCAGTCTAGCAGAACGAATGGCAGCATAAAATCTTTATCTACTCTAGAACCAGGTTTTTGTTAAACGCTTATTATTGAATAAAATAACATGTTACTAGAATTTGATCATTATAAATTATAATCATTATAATAATAATAATTAAAAATTGCTATAAATGCTATTTTAAATCACAAACAATAAAAAAGGACAAAAGTCCATCATTTTAACTAATAGTTTCATCATTATTATAAAAAATTATATACATGGTAATTGTACTAAACCTATAAACAAAAAAAATCTACCATTAAGCATAAGTTTTGAAAATTTATTTTTATTATTATTTATCATTGTAAACGTTGAGCAACAATTAATAAACGTCAAACTGTTGAGCACAAAAAATAATCTTATTTTATTATAGTTATTTAAGAGTAGGGCATGAATAAACAAAATGTCACGGCTAGCGTACAATGATTATTCGTTTTCAATTTTTACAAAACGAACCATGCATCGATTATTTTTTCACCCTCATAAATTAATTAGACAGGGTGAATACTGGAATTGACATCTTCCATGACATTATCAGGTAGGTTATTAAATCGTGTGGGAAGAAATGCCTCAAAGTCTTGACAAATGCAAAGAGCTCGTTCACCAAATTTGGTTTTCAGTTTTTGAATTTTATGTATGCGAAAGGGTGTTTGCGTAGGCAATTCAATCATTTACTTGCGTGCAAAGCCACAATCTTGACCAATGGCGTTCAAGGCGTCCATGGTTGTCTATAACCAAAGAAAAGAGTGTTACTTTCTAACATTCTCGTTCTTATATTACATCAACAATAACTTTGTACATCAAAGTGTGTTGTTGTTTTTTTTAAAGCCTGAGTGTTTATGACCTAAAGTTGTAGATAGATAGTATTGGATAAATTAACAAAAATATAATAATAATGTTTGTATCATTTTCAGTCAAAACATACATTTGGAAATTATTTATTAGGAAATGTTTTATCAAAATTAAGTGTGAATCATTTTCAAGATCTCTTGGAGGTAAATGCATGTCTCTGTTGTGAATGGGAATTAGCCTATCATTCCCTTGTCGAATGACTTGTATTCGTTTGCCCTGTTGTTGTGCAAATTCACACTGCATTCTGATAAATAAATAGTATCAACAGATACTAAGAGCAAACATCTGAATGCTGTTGGTAACCTATAAAAGGCAAAGTTAACACGCTATGCATTTAATAACCATGTCTACGTCCAACAAAACAAAATTCAAAACTACAAATTTAAACCAGTGTGTATGTGTTCATCAACGTGAATAAACGATAAACTAAAACAAACAAAAAAAATAGCCAAATGTATTCTAAATGTCAAGTATGCACCTGAAAGCCGAATGTAAACCAAAAAAGCCATAATCATGACATGATGTTGTTAGTTTCTAACAAATCTCATTCTATGAGGCGAATATTGATTGATAGGTAAGCTAAGACAAAGGTGGCGAAATGCTTGTTGTCGATACGAAGTGATTCGTTCCTCAGCAGGAAATTTATAAAAATGAAAACAAAACATTTGAGAGGTTATTGGAAAATAAACATTAAACAGGGGTTTTGTACATATTGTACACCAGAAATCTGCAAAATGATCCTCGTCAGCTAATTTAACAATCACTTGATTCATGGTTAAACCGTACCATGCTTTATGAATCACTTGCGTGGATACATTATTTTCAAAACCAAAATTTAGCATACAGGATTTACAAAAGTGATGCCCTGGATCATAAACTATGTCATCATCCATAATGTTGTCATAGAACATGGTATCAATGCGTACTTTTGTGTTTCTATATTCTGAAGGATAGGCCACACGTTGAGGATTATGAGACACCATCGCGGCATATTCATTGAACATGGTCTGTTTTGTGACGATAAAACGATCTTCATCATGGCTCATTATTGAATCTGAAAAGTAGTCGTTGCCGTTTACTAAGTGAATAAATAAAAATACTATGTACTATATACACTGTCTGTCCCCTAAGTCAATAGCAAAAATAAAATAAAAAATAAGCAAAACACAAATAAATAACCATTTGTCTGTTGACTTTTTTAGCTGTAGGCCTCAAGCATAACATGCAACAGGTGAAAAGAAACAATTTCTGTTCAGATATTGGACTGGTGTTGTTTTCAAATATATCACCACTCATAACTCTAGCCATAAAGTGAGAGATTGTGCCCAGTAAAAGCAGCAGATTATTATTATTCTTTTGTTCTTGCATGAGGCCTACTAAGCCATACCCTAGTGTGGCCTATTAAGCTGTGCCTACTGAGAAAGTGCACACTTCGCTGAAACATGAGGCCTACTAAGCGACAACAATAGTGAGGGTGGCTACTTGTTTGTTTTTTCCTAACCTAACCTAAAGAAGCCAACATGTTTTTAATCTAGCATGTGCACAGTGAACCATGCAAACGTTGATGCATGGCTCTCTTTATTCGTTGACAGGCAAATAGCACAAGACATACAGTTTATGTACAACTATTTACAGGCATTCACACATCCATGCATACAACCATGCACACAGGTTAAAAAACAAAAATTATATGATACACTACAATTTTTTATTTTTATTCCGAGGCTCAAGATGGCATCTCGCATTTGATAGCAACCAAACCAAACACTTGCCGTGTTGTACAACAACAATAGCAACAACCATTACTGGTTGTAACCAAATGGGACGCTTGTCATCATATCCTGACACCACTATTTCTTGTCGTCCAACAAAGCGAGTGTTTGTTTTCGCTGCTTCATTAAAAATAAATCATGACTTTTCGAGAGAATCCTAAACTGACTATATGCCATGGCTGTGTGTGTCTGAAGGACATGTAAATAATCATCCACACAGAGTCGTTTAACCACATGCTGGCTAATCCCTTTGGCTCGCATAGATTCGCATCGATCCACCTGTCGAAAACTATACATTTTCGGAGCGAGACTTACAAACTCAGTCATCATGGTGTCTGAACACTCATCTTTCATTAAACCAATTTCTTTTTTGTTCAGACGGGGGATATCGAACACGTTCTTCTCACTAAACGAGGACGTGCCAACCATTTTGGGTTTTGTTTCATAACTACATACGGATCACAGTCACGGATATGGTAAATAAAACTATCCGTGTCTGAATGTAACAAGGAAATGGTACCAAATCGCTGTATTGCAAAACCATAATGGAATTTATACATGTGCAATTTTGAAAAATCTAAAATGACTTGGCCTAAATAGATAGGCTTATTCATGACCACTTTAGTTTTGGCAAGTTCAATAGTCAGTAGATCATGATCAATAATGTTTAAAGATTTGAAATTTGGTTTTGCAATATATTTTTGAGCTCACCATCTGCCATGCCATGTGTTGACCAACTTAATGTCCCTATACTGCCGTACATTTTCCAAACTCTTGCCATAGATACAATTATTCATCAGTTTAAAAAAGTTTATTTGAAATGGTTGAGTGGCACTTTGTCTGTGACGTATTTAAATCCATGTATGGTTTCAACCACGGTTTCTGACAAAAAGAAATACCTCTATGGATTTTTTCAGGGTTAAGCCCTGGGCAGAACATTCTACCAGCATGTCAATATGCAACACATAGTGATTTTTATCATACAAGGTACCCATCAATTTCTTATGATTGCCCTTACTCTCGGGCGGCACCATTTTCTCTATGCAAAAGGGGAAATCACCATGTCGCTGTCTGAGATGGGGGGGATAAGCTAAGTCAACGTCAAGAACATACCCTACGTCCTGTTGCTTGCTGGCGCTATGCACATTAAAATCTTTAATTTCATTCTCAGACAGCCAGACAAAGTTTCTGTACGGCAGTGGTCGACTCATAGCGTGACCGTATAAATTGTTTACGTCGAAATACATTAGGTAGGATTCTGGTTCTTCGGGACAATAATCAGGCATGTAATGATTATTTGCCTTGGCATGTCGCTGATTGAGCGATACGAACCCCCCCACGAATCCCTTTTTCCATCATGAGTACCATATCGGGATCCGTCAGTAAATCAAGCTCAATGTGGGTAAATTTGAGGGCGGCGTCCCAACTTAACCTTGGACTGGTATAGTAATGGGCGGGGTCAAGGCCATAAATCGTGTGACATAGCTGACGAAACGTTTCAAAAACGTCGGTCAACAACAACACGTCTAATTTTAAGTAGTGCATAGCATACTGGCCCATGGTTTCTATGCCAAACACTCGCCAAACACTGTGTGCGTGGGCGTAGTCTTCTTCACTAATGGTGCTTTGAGTTAACTGTGAAAAGAATTTTTCTCTTGGCGGCAAATACGTTTCTTCAAGCACCTTGTAACTTCCCACATAATCATAAGGAAAATGGCCTTTACGAACACACAATTTAAATTGATTTATATCCGTAAAGTGGGAATGGGTATGTTTCAACTCATCTTCGTTTAAGCCTTTCATAAGACTATCCAGCGAACTAGACATAAACTTGAATGAGTCGAGAAAGCGAATGCTCAATGTTCCTTTTCTCCATGAAAGTGAGGTAAAGCTCTCATGGTTCTTAGCCAAAATGCTGAATTTGCTCTTATCTACATGAGCAAATTGTTTTACAATGAAGTGAAGGTCATACCTGGAGAAATTGTGTAAGAAGACAGGGAGGAAGCGAGGTGTAGAGTACTTCAAATTGCATTCGTTATGGGCAGCACCTCTAAAATGCCCTGTCTTCTCCGCCTACGATTGGCTTTTCACATATGTGGCAGGTGGTGGCTTGATCATATTCTCTTTGCTGTACATCATTCATCTGAATTGGTACAGGGTTGTTCAAAATAGTTTCTACTTTGCCTGCTAAAGCCGCCATTTGATCAACAAACCACTGCGCACAATCCTGACCTTCATGACTTACATACTCACATTGTGAATTATCATAGTGACAGACAACATAATAGGCTACAGCAAAAGGCTGCACTGGATAGGTTGAGCTTGTATGGGGGCTTGGTTCACATCCCTGAATGGGAACAGTAAGGGCCTCAAAATCAGCGTTAACAGTAAATGGCACCATGTCTTGTTTATTAGTGGCCTTAAATTTTAAGACTGAGTCATTCCCTTCGGGCAAGACTAGCTTTACTGCCGTCTGCCCTTCACAGTCTTCCGTATGTCGTTTCAAAAGTTCATCAGTTCCAAAATACTGAAGGCAGCGCTCACAAATAGGCTTTTTAGGATGATGATTTGACATTTGGCTGCTCACCAATTTACTTAAATTCTTTATCCAACAATAATGGCTTTTATCCCCATCAGACAGGAAAAGCAGGTGAATGTGAAGTTTCTTTACCTGTTTGGTGGCATACAAGGGGCCCACAATATTGGATCCCTCAATACCATACACCATGAAGGAGAAATTTGGATTATCTTTCTCAAATAAATGAATTTTATCTAGAGGCATGGGAAATGAAACATGCTCGAGATTGAGAGTTTGTTTCATGTGGTTAAACACATCTTTGTACTGCCCTGGTCTATCAACATTTCTGTCTTGACAGGGATGCAGACAGCTAACTATACTCCACAAAAAGCAGTAATCGTCTTTATTGCGTATGTTGATCACTGCCTTTCTGGAAGCGATAAAGCTCGGTGTGGCAATATAGCTACTTCCTGCATTCAATGGATTGTATTTACAAATATTGATTTGGAAATAGGCAATGCTATTGAGGGCCAAGCCACTGGGACCCTGCTGCAACTTATCAAATTTAGTGATAAGCGCTTGAATAGCTTTCTCCTGATACCACGTTTCCAAATTATCAGCTATCAGTACTTTCTCCATTTTTGTACAAAGGTTGAAGGTGTGTTTCGCTTCAACATTATTTTTTATCAACGTAAATTCACATAGTAGTTCGAAATTTATTTTTAAAGCCTGATGCAATCTTAAGCCTTGTTCACATTCACTCAAAAAAATGTGAAACATAATTCCACAAAATCTTTAGGCGACAGACAGTGATTCGCATTTTAAATTCGGTCGGAGCAAACTCGCGTTTTGAAACATTTGGCCAAAGGCTGCCACACTAACACTTCGCTCTCTGATATAGACATGATTATAAAATGGACTAATAAACGTGCAAACCTTACCTTAAAATAGGTTAATCCAAAACCAGCAATTCCACACGGCCACACTTATCGCTTTCACTGATTGGCACACAATCACACTCACAGGCACACAATGGTCGTAGCAATTTGATGATGATTCTTTACAATTGGCGCCAGCAGGAGATGATCACCAACAAAGGTTTCTGTTGATTTGTTTCCTACGATTTATCTGAAAAACAAACCAATACAATCCGTTATTAGTCATGGTTATATACATTAAACATGTGCATTCATTCATTCATTCCTTCATTCATCCATTCATTCATTCATTCATTCATAAGAGTTGCTAAAAACAAAAGGTTTCAAGTGTGCGCAGATAGATAAGACACTCACTCGAAAATAACAAGGTCATTTACAAAGAAAAGAATTAATCTACTGTATATGCATAGCTCACCTTTTTTTTAAATATCGAAAGCGTCAAGGTAGTTAAAACCTGTTCACTCCATACACGTCTTCATTCTGAAACAATAATAAATACACGCCATAAGTTTATAAATTTCCGTGAAATAAATGGCATACATTTAACAACAACAACAACAAAAATGGAACAACATGTACTCACCATATAATGAATTATAATGCTTTCAGCAAATGTGCTCTTTGCCGCCACTGTCACTGTCACTGTCACGGTCTCTCTGTCTGCTTTCCCAGACTTAATGACGTTTTTTTAAAATCTGCAACAAACAATATCCCCAAAAATACAATCAGTCACTAACTTACTTTTCACGCATACACAAAATAACAATAAAACCAATCATGTCATAATTAATAATAATGAACCTACCTTAGTACAAGTATGGCCGCGGTTCACGTAATTTTTTACAAAGAGCATAAGGCACTTGCATTCGTCGCCTTCAAAGATGATCACAAGAATGATGAGTCTCTCTTACCCTCAGAACATATATGTCTCCTCAACAACATGCAAAGTTAAAACATTACTTTTTTTTGTTCCTACGCCTAGGATGTCGTGGAGCGCACAAGTCAGACCGATTCTCACAAGCTTTGCAATCTCTGCATGAGTGTGCGTGGGAATGCAATGATCAGCTTTTCGACAGAGCTGTATGTCCTGCATTGCAAGATCGAGTTACACGTCTGGGTCAGATAACAGCCACCTGCATGCGAACAACAGGCTGTTATCTCTCTCTGCTGCGAGGCACGTACGATGATAAGACCAGTGTCTGTCTGGCTCGCCGTGGGTCAGCCTCAATGCTTTCAATTCTCATTTCATCAAGCAAGTTCTCTCTCTGCGTGTGAGCCCTGACAAGCCAGGACAAATAATAATAATAATGCATAGGTGTTTGACCAACATCATAGCGCTTTACATAACGTGACTTCAAATCTGGTTTCTTACTTTTTCCCCAGTTTTCCTCAACGATCTCGAAAAGAAATGACGGAAACCATGATTTCAGCTTTTCCATGCCTACATTCCAGTAAACAGAACAACGACACAAATACATCGACATGCCCGTCATAAAAATCGCCTCATTCGTTTTCCAAATAACGCGAAAATTAACACAAAAAAACACCTTTTTCATAAGAAAACCATGTTTCCAGCTTTTAACCGTTTCCATATCTATATCCCCGTAAAGAGAATAAAGAGACGAAAAAAATGCTATCACACACGTCATCATCACGTTTTCAGTTTTTCCAATATGAGGGAAAATCACAAAAACCCATTTTCCATTAAAAAACCATGTTTCCAGATTTTTACCTATTCCATACCTTCATCTCCGTAAAGAGGACAATGAGACGAAAACATACTATCACACACGTCATCCTCACGTTTTCAGTTTTCGCAATATGAGGGAAAATCACAAAAACACATTTTTGACTAAAAACATGTTTCCAGCTTTTTACCTTTTCCGTACCTACATCTCCGTAAAGAGGACAATGAGACGAAAACATACTATCACACACGTCATCCTCACGTTTTCGGTTTTCGCAATATGAGGGAAAATCACAAAAACCCATTTTCCATAAAAAACCATGTTTCCAGCTTTTTACCTATTCCATACCTACATCTCCGTAAAGAGGACAATGAGACGAAAACATACTATCACACACGTCATCCTCACGTTTTCAGTTTTCGCAATATGAGGGAAAATCACAAAAACCCATTTTTACATCAAAAACCGTGTTTCCAGCTTTTTACCTTTTCCGTACCTACATCTCCGTAAAGAGGACATTGAAACGAAAAAATACTATCACACAAGTCATCATCACGTTTTCCGTTTTCCAAAAATCGGCATAAATGTGAAAAACGCATTTTTAGACCCAAAACCCTATGTTCACCTTCTCAACACCTACATTCCCGTGAAGAGCACAACGAAACGAAAAAAAAAAAAGGAATCCAAGCACGCCCTCCTAGCATGACTCCTTCCATTACAAGGTCGCAGGGGCTCACAACTTCCTAGGTAACGTAGAACCTACAACCTAGCATTATTTTAGAGTGGACATAAAACGTCCATAGGAAAGGGGGGATTGACCACGAGTCCTACGACGCCTCATAGGTTTAAATCCGATTATTGGTTACCGAAATAGTAAAAAAAAGCGCATGAGCTATGAGTTTTAATGATTCTTAATAAATATTTAAAAAAATCTATAAATAATCATGTAAAAAGCCCGCCCTCTTACAAAACCCCTCAAGTTCGTAGGCAGACAAAAAAACACTCATCGCCAAAATGTCAAAACAACAGGTTTACCCCAAATGGCCTTTCCAAATTCCATCCATTTTAAAAAATAAGCTCGCTATCACCTAGAGCGGAAAAAATACCATCTAAACGACCCCTCACTCGACCCTACTCCGCCCCCACCACCTAACCCTTTCCCAACATAGGCATACATATTCAAGCACGAGCGCGACTTGAGGAAACCAACACTACCCCACTACTCGCGAATGACCTTTTAGTTTTGGTCTTTTAATTAAATAAAGAGGCTATAGGAAAGTAGGGGGCGTCACTACGAGTGTTAGGACACCCTGTATGTTCTAATCCCATGTTTGGTTAGCGAGATATCAGGTTCGGGGCCGATACGAGGAGGGTTCAAAAAGAAGTGAGGCAGCTTTCCCCTTACCACACTACCGATGACTCACTGGGAATTCAGATACAGGCTTATTCTTGTCAAGGAACATGTCGCAAGCCTGGGTTGCAGCGTCAAGAAAAGGCGAAAGAGTCTAGAACGGCAAACGACATCATCCGCGCGCCGTGTGTATTGAGCCTAAGGAGGGGAGTAGCGGGGTGGCACAGCCAATCAGTGGAGACCACGTAAGGTGGAAGTCGGCACCGGAGTGGGGAGCCGACGAGTGCATATATCGTTTGCGCGCCGTGGAGCGGGGACAATCTGTGTAGAACTTAACCAGTATGGTTGCGCGTGTGAGTGGCTGCGAGGTTCCGTGGAGTGGAGAATTATCTTTGTAAAACTTAACAGGTGTGGTTGTACGAGTGTTTGGCTCCGATGTTTGGACCATAAAGTTATCAAATCTACCAGGATATCATCAACTAACGAAGAAGATGATGACGTCCAGGAGACAGTGGGAAGCTCTCTTCATCATCTAGTACGAGGGAAATGCTTCGGCAATTTCCAGTGGTAAGCGCGAATGACGCAGAACTACGCAATCTCTCGTTTCTCTTTGTTTTATATTCAGTATTCAGTAACTTCATAGCTTGGGAATAAGAGTAAAATCAGTAATTTATCCGAATCCATTTTCACGTAATTTTCTAGCGGTTAATATTCAAATCGCAAAGCTCCAATTTAAATTTTAAACGTATTCTTATTATTAATTTTGCAATACTTGCTTTATATAATAAATTCATTTCTTTTAACCATGCAATCTTTGCTTTCAGTAGGTAGCATTAGATATAGACCAATTCCTTCTCCTGATACAATTGTTTGTTGGGTTAATGATCAAATCATACCACGATCTGAGTGAATAGATTCTTGAAGGTGTTTTACCAGAGCTAGGTGTTGTTAAATACAAATTTAGATTTCAACATTGCTTTGAGGTCTTGGCGCCCATTAAAACAACATATCTTAGGCAGAGTAAATATATCAAAGTGCAGTAAGGGCCAGTCAAACCTTTTCAGCACGATTTCATTATACACCGCCACCGATCTTCGTCTGTTGATTTGAGTTTTTTAGCATGGTAGTACTTAAAACCATTTCTTACAACTATAGACTGTCCTCGTTCACCCACTAATTTTTCCATTAAAAACAACAAAAAGGAAAATAAACAATATTTTAAAATATAATACCACTAATTTCACTATATCATCTACTCTACTACTTAACAGCAATTCGTTAAATTTAATTATATAAATAACACAAAGCACTTGACTGACGTAGGTCGCACAAAAGATGTTGGTGTAACTGCCTCCAATACTTTTAAACAACTGACCCACTAACCAACTTGTCAACAGGGTGGGGGTTGTTTTTGGTATGCCCAAAAATATGAACACCTGAGAGCTTGTGTTGTCGTGTGGAAAGCAAGAATTCGCTCATGCGCTGCAGAAGGTGCTTGACGTTGACCCGGCCCTTGGTATGCGAGCAGGAGGGTTATGACATTTGTTTACGTCATTGCGGATAACCCCTTTGCCGACCCCTTGTCAAAGCCTGAACGGAGTTGAGGAACTTATTTTTGGGTCCCTTGGAGGACCGGGTGGAATTGAGGAAAATCGGGCGGAATTGATGTTCGATCACCCAGTAGCCCACATGTGACTTCCAGGCATCCGACATTATGTAAACAAAGCCGGTCAAGGACCCGGGAAGTCCCGCACGTATCTGTTCCCAGAGTGTCCTCAAACCGTGTCAGCCGTCAAAACAAATGACTGACTCAAGACATCAGTCCATAAAATAGCTACCTCAACAAATCAGCTTAGACAGCTGTAAAACACCAGGTGTACCAAAACGTCACCTCAAGAGAAAAAATACACTGAATAAAAAAATAATATATAAGAATTTACAAAAATACAAAGAAACATGTTTACGTGTTGTGAGGGCTGTCGGACAATTGAAATAAATGAGCACTAGACGAGAATTAATTTCCGTTCGACCACTCTATTAAGTCATGAATTCCCGTTCTGCGGGTTGGAGATCACGACAATTATGGAAATACACACTAAATGGCTAATACAATAATAAACACACTGACATAGTCTAACCCTATATAAACAATCAATAATACACGAATTGTATATTTACAATTACTAGCAGCCGAACTAAGCAGTCTTAGGCCATGCAAATCAACACAAGGCAATCACGTGACATACAAGAACATCTGGTTCGCCGTATGCGACCTTAAAAATGACATTAAAACAGATCGCACCACAAGGCGCGTCATAGTATCCGGTACTATGGTCAATAAAAAGCAAAGTGACCGTACAAAACTTGGCAGCGAACCAAGCAACAACAACAAAGAGAACATGTCTCAGCAGGCGAACAAAACAATTACATAAAAACACTTCGATCAATACGGTCGGAAATTAGTTAGATTAGTGGCATGGATAGCTCCCCATTTAATTCAAAAATATCATAATTTATCTGGCAAGACATTTAATTTATTACCAAAGAATGCATTAGCGCGCACGCTACTGCTTATCGCATTACAGATCTGAGTACAATGGTCATTCAAGCTCTCTCAACTGTGATTTTGTGTGTGTAGACAAAAATACCCAAGCCTCTAGCCTGGATTCTCGTAGATAGCCTCTTTGGCTCCTGAAATCGCAGGACATAATAAATCAATACCATCATATTCTCGAAAAAATCCCCCTTGGGATATCAAGATTCACAACGTCAGCAAATGCGCCCCGCAGGTACGTAGGCTGTAAATATTGTAGCAACGTTCCTGGGTCCACTGCCCAAACCTGCTCACAATCGAAGAAATTCACACATAGCACACACACATCATGGCTTGACAAAATGACCCCCACTCGTATTTCAGACCAAGAATAAATTACCAAACAGGACAATGACCTAAATATAGTAAGGCGGACGGCCTTCTGTAGCAACAAAAGTTTGCACACAGCAAAACAAAATAAACTAGCATTTGCCTGATCAATCATAATAAAAAAACGGGAAATTCCCCCCATGTCTAGCATTACAGTTATAACAGATCCATTTGTCACCCCTATCTAACATTTCAGCCGTAAGTAAACTCAATAGCGCAATGCTTTCAGGCGCGCGAGCGACCTGAGAGCAAGCACTCTAATAATAAGCGAAAGGCAAAATTCACAAGAAAAACACACAAAAATCTAATATTTACAACAAATTGTCACGTGACGCTAAGAAAAATAATTATGACAGTGAAAGGATTTACATTTAACACAGCAAAACAAAAGTTATTTACAAACAAATTTCCCAAACATCACAAGAAAAACACACAAAAATCTAATATTTACAACAAATTGTCACGTGATGCTAAGAAAAATAATTATGACAGTGAAAGAATTTACATTTAACACAGCAAAACAAAAGTTATTTACAAACAAATTTCCCAAACATTGTGCGTGATTCCGCCCCGTCCAAAATTAAATAAATTTAATTGTGTACTCATCACTTCAGCTTTTCCCGGTGCCTGACAGCACCCTCGTCATCGTCCATTAGATGACTTAGCCCATCGTACTACACATCATGGCAGATGAAACATGTCTACTAAATTCACTTAAATCGTTAGAAGACTTTCCCTAGACTATGGAACTGTCTCCACCTAATCCACATTATTATCACAATACCTGTTGCGCGACGCACAACACAATTACACATCAAACTCCTAAGTGCTTCCATGGCAAAAAGTTAAAATATCAAAGTGCCTCGTGCTCGGACAGAGTAACACCCTTGCCAGACCACCACCCTTCCCCATAGTAGGCATATGTATGCTTGAGAGGGAATACACTAAAGCAGCTTTCTCGAGAACAGCCCAAGTTCCAGCTGCGTTTCCCGTTAGCTTTGTCCAGGTCCCTACCCACTTTAGGTATCGGAGAACGGATTTGCAGTGGCAGCTGCCTTTGAGTATATTTAAAGTTAAAATTATAACTTCTTTTGGACTCTCTTCCTATTTTTCCATCCTTTTTCTCCAGTCCGAAACCCACTTCCTTTTCTTTATCATCTTCCCTTGGGGGTTAGGTTATTCCCAAGCTAATAATCTACCCACATACCGTTGACCGGCAGCAAACCGAAGCGTTGCTGGAATGCACACATTTCGGCTAAATTCCCGTTAAGGTTGAGAAGCACGATACGCTGAATGAGGTCCGTGGAGTTATATTCCATCGCGACCTCATTTTAAACAGTGACGCGGAATTGATGCGGGATCAGGGGAAGCGAGGCGTCACCAGGATTAGGCGTATCACCCGGTAAATTGGAAATGATAGCGTCGATACTGGTGCTTTCATTCTCCATTTTGAGGGTGATGTAGTGCCTAGGCAGGTGAAGGTCACGTCGTACCATTGCGACGTTAGACCGTACATCCCTCCACCTATGCGCTGCTACAATTGCCAGAAATTCGGTCATGTTTCTGCCAGGTGCACTGCCAAGGTGGTGTGTAGAGAGTGTGGCAAGGGGACACATGACGGTGTGGAGTGTACGCCTCCCCCGACGTGTCCTAACTGCCAAGGAAGTCACTCTCCGCGGTCGAAGCAGTGCCCTGAGTTCTGCAAGGAAGCAAAGATCCAAGAAATCAAAATATTGGATCGGCTTTCACATCACGACGCTCGAAAGAGATACCGTGATATGACTGCACCCGAATTTCCGGTATCTTTCGCGGCTAAGGTGACGCCACCTATCACCCCTGCCACTTTCGTTCTCCGTGCTGTACCCTCGACGACGAACTACTTTGAGATCGTAAAGTCTCCCCTCGCTGTCCAAGCAAGACCTGTCAGCCCGAAGAAGGTCAAATAACCTTCTTCGGCCAGTGTGAAAAGGGCGCCGGTTATACCATCTAAACCGGCGCAATCGGAGTTGAAGTCATCTTCCTCTCCGAAACGGTCGGAGAAGAAGTCTTCCCCTACCAACAAGGCAAAGAATACTTCTGCGACCGGGGCTGGTTCGTCATCCAGCCCACCTGATAAAACAAAGATAGTGAAGAAGAGGGAGACGGTTCGTCGCCGTCTCTCTCGCCCTCCTGCTGACGGGGTGGTTACTGTCTCTGCTGGCCTTTCCGCTCCCACGACCACCAAGGGAGCGAAGCCTGCTGAAGCCAAGCCCGTTCATATGGAGGAACTCCCCTATAGAAAAGAAAACAAATCGGCGGAGGAGAGGGGAACGGTTCAGCGCCGTTTCTCTTCCTCTCCTAAAGGCAGGGCTGCTCACGTATCTGCTGGCCATCCCGCTCCCACCACTACCAGTGGAGCGGTGCCAGCAGGAGCGACCTTGTTTTATAAGGACCCGGCGTCTGTGGGGAAGGGACCATCTACTTCCCAGAACACACGTCGGCGCCGAGCCAAGAAGAAATCTCTTCGGTACGTGTCGGGGACAGACACCCAGTCTTCGGACCGGGAGAAAGTACCTCGACACCGCTCTCGCTCTCCCCAAGAGCGAGACTCGTGAGGTCCGACGAGGACCGCGCGCAACCCAATAAAGCGCCCGCTCCATTTTCTTCGTCTTCGGACGGAGAAGCGGAGATTGAGGTGTGCTCTTCTGCCCCATCATCTCCAACTAGAGATGGGGAAGGGTGGCAAGCGGTCAAGCATAAGTAGAAGACCCACTTCTCCTTAAGTCCAAACCATGGCACTATTACAATGGAACTGTAATAGCTATTCTGTTCATCTCGCTGAGTTACGTCAATTAATATCTTCGTTTTAGGCAACCATTGTCTGTCATCAGGAATCCAGGCTTCGTCCTGGACATGAGACAACAATGCGTCACTACAAACTCTTCTCTAAAGACCGGGTGGACGGAGCTGTGGCCGCTGGTGGCGTCTGCACTCTCGTCCACTCTAGCCTCTTTAGTGAAGAGGTGTCGTTGCGTACTCAGCTAGAGGCAGTTGCAGTTCGTACTTCGTTGCCAGTAATGGCAACAGTAAGTAACGTGTACATCCCGCCTGATTCTCAACCGGATTACAACCGGCTGGTGGATCTAGTCTCTCAGCTCCTCTCTCCTTTTCTCCTTCTAGGAGATGTTAATGCCCACAACACCATCTGGGGCTCCGTACCACTAGCGGTAAAGGGAGAGATTTTGAGAGGCTGATCAGGCGACTGGACCTGTGTTTGTTGAACACAGGGGAACCTACGCACTTCTCTATTGCACACGGTACTTATTCAAGTATCGATATTACCTTGTGCAGTCGTGCGCTGGTTCCCCTGCTACAGTTGGGTGTACACGTTGACCTTTGTAATAGTGACCATTTTCCAATTATCGTTACTCTTCCGAACCAGAGCCATCGAGTTACCAAGTCGATGGTTTCTCCGTCGGGCTGATTGGCCAACTTTCACGGCACGTGCGGTGTTTGTCGAAGATACCTTTGAGAGTGTCGACGATCATACCATTCACATAACGAATGGTATTTTGGCTGCTGCTTAGGAAACATTACCTTCCTCATCCGGCAACACACGCCGGAAGCTTGTCCCTTGGTGGACAGCTGAGATTGCAGCAGCCATTAAAGATCATGGACGTGCTTTCAAATGCTATCGGAGACAAAACACTATGGCCAACCTTATCACCTTCAGAAGGATGTGTGCTAGAGCCCGATATCTGATTCGGGAGAGTAAGAAAACGACGTGGGAAAAGTATGTGTCGTCTATGACAGCGCATACTCCTTCATCTCAAGTGTGGACTAAGCGTCGTCGGATCTCCGGACTCCCGACATCACTGTCGATAGCGGAGTGTCCATCAATGGAGACATCATCACGGACCATCTCGCCATTGCCAACAGTATTGGCTCGCACTTCTCCGATGTATCCTGCTCCGGGAGTTACGATCCTACATTTCTGACTCTGAAGCGGGAGGCAGAGACTCACCCCTTGTCCTTTGCCACTGCTGATTCGGAATCCTATAATGTACCATTCTGTGAATGGGAACTGCGCAGTGCGCTTGCACTGTCCAGGGATACGGCTCCTGGACCGGATAACATACATAATCAAATGTTAAAAAATATGTGCGAAGCCAGTATAAAAAACTGTTGATCCTCTTCAATCGTATATGGATTGAAGGGGAGTTTCCATCTAAATGGCGAGAGGGGATCGTGATACTTATTCCCAAGGCTGGAAAGGATCCCTAGTTTGTAAGCAGTTATAGGCCCATTTGTCTGACAAATGGCCTATGTAAGCTGCTCGAAAAGATGGTGAACCGTCGACTGGTGTGGTTCTTGGAGGAGAAAGGTCTCCTGTCTGAGTACCAGTGTGGATTTCGCTCTCATAGGTCCACCACTGACCATCTGGAGCGACTTGAGAGCGCCATACAGGGGGCATTTTTCCGAAAGCAGCACCTAGTCACAGTTTTCTTTGACCTCGAAAAAGCCTACGACACCACATGGCGCTACGGGATCCTTTCCACCCTTCACAAGTGGGGACTCCGTGGTAATCTACCGACTTTCATTGCGAATTTCATGTCCGTCCGACTCTTCCGTGTAAGGGTCGGTAGGACATTATCGCAAGACTATATTCAAGAAAATGGAGTACCTCAGGGTTCAGTGCTGAGTGTCACCTTGTTCGCGATTGCCATAAATGGCATTATTGCCGCCGCCGGGTACGCGGTAGTTCCATCGCTGTATGCAGACGATTTAGCTCTGCATTACAGCTCTGGAAGTATGGCAGTCGTGGAACGGCCATTGCTGCTAGCTATCAACCGGATCGACAAGTGGGCTCACGACCAGGGTTTTCGTTTTTCAGCAGCGAAACCCTCCGTCGTCCATTTTTGTCGGATCCGGAGGCTACATTTACACTCTGAACTACATCTCAGGGATGCTGCGTTGCCGTTGGTTGAAACTTACCGCTTCCTGGGGCTCCATTTTGAAAGCAAATTAACGTGGCGGCACCATATACGGCAATTGAAAATGACGTGTCTCAGGAATCTGAACATGCTCAAGTTTCTTAGTGGCACTACGTGGGGGGCTGACCGTGCGGTGCTGCTACGGTTCTACCACGCCCTCGTCCTGTCCCGGCTAGACTATGGTTCTGCGGCATACGGTTCAGCAAGGCTGGCAACCTTGAAAATGTTGGACAGAATCCACCACAGTGGCGTTAGGCTGGCTACCGGTGCCTTCCGGACCAGCCCGATACCCAGCCTACTCGCCGAATCGGGTGGTCCACCTTTAAATTATAGACGCCAACATATGCTTTTAACGTATGCTGCCAATGTGCGTCAAATGCCGCAACACCCGACCTATCAAGCTCTCTTCGGTACCCAAAACCACACCAGGGGTATTAGACTTGATAGCTCGTGTACTGAAATAGGAGTGGCTGTAGGTCCCTGTATGATCCGGAAACCTAGCGAGGTGCCTCCGTGGCAAGTCCCGCGTCCGGAAATTCGGTTATATCTGCACCGAGGTCCTAAGGTGAACACGGATGCCTCCGTTTACCGGAGGCAGTTCCACAGCATAGTTCACCAATTTCCGGACGCTGGCATTCTCTTTACGGATGGTTCGAAGGTGGACGAGAAGGTGGGTTGTGCTTATGTTATTGATGGTGCAAATACCAAGATCTCTTTGCCTGAGGCCTGTAGTGTGTTTATTGCGGAGCTCGTTGTCATCTATGAAGCTCTGCAGTTTGCACTACAGGTTGCACGAATCCACTTTCTCGTGTGTACCGACTCTTTGATTTCGTTGCAGTCAATTGCTACATGTTTCCCGCAGCACCCCCTAGTGCAGCGAATCCACGACCTACTAGCCGGGCTGTGCCACGCTGACACTCGAATCACCTTTGTGTGGCTTCCAAGCCACATGGGAATTGCGGGAAATGAGTTAGCTGATCAAGCTGCAAAAGAGGCGGTATCACTACCACCTCGACCAATGGAGGTACCCGCTAGAGATATTCGCTCTCAGTTACGCGTGCAAGTTCTGGCTTTTTGGGAGAGTCAGTGGCTAGCTGACCCACTGCCCAGTAAACTGAGAGCGATCAAGGGAACTACTCGCGTGTGGCGGAGCTCCTTCCGCGCCCGGAGGGAGTCCGTCATATAGTGTAGGCTAAGGATAGGTCATACAAGATCCACCCACTCGTACCTAATGAGAAGGGAAGACCCTCCACTTTGTACCTGCGGAGCCGTTTTCACCGTGGCCCACATTTTCACCGAGTGTGTGGATCATGCTGACTTACGAAGAAACCTTGGTTTGCAGATGACATTCAAACTTATATTAGCCGATGACGCGGTGGCTGCTGATCGCGTTATCCGCTTTTTAAGTGAGAGTGGTTTAGGGCCAGCAATCTAAATTTTACAGTGAACATTGACTCAACGACTTGTTCGTTTTTGAATGATAATGTTTTGTTTTTTTCCTTTTTTTGTGTTTATTTTTATAATTTTTATTTTTATTTAATTGTTTGTTTTTGTGTTATTAATTTTTTGTCTTTTTAAATTTAGATGTCCACCTCAAAATTTTAAATGCATTTCAAAATTTGTATTCTTTAATCTGTGTTAAGAGGGGCAGATGACCTCGTAGTTCCGCCCCTTAAAACAACAATAACTAACTAACTAACTAACTAACTGACCTCGGTTGCTACCTGGACTCTGCTCTCTCACTCTAATATCCTCCAGACAAGGAAAATCAACTGACTTCCCGTTTGAAATTAGCAACGGACTTTCATCTCGCAACAGCATTCCCCCTTTCTTAGAATCGGTTTTATTTAGCTTGGCCGTTGGTCTTGCTGGCGACATAGACAGGATACTTTGTTCACACAGACAGACTACTATTACAAAATATGACCATCAGTTTCCTCAACTGGGCTATATCAGAGCTGACGAAATAAAATATTTGAAGACTTAAATATGGTCTTATATTTGAGGGTTCAATATTTTTTATTTTATTTTATGAAATGTATGTATTAACCTGAATTTAGGTATTTATGGCGGTTTATTTTATTTATTTTTAGAAACTTGGAAACAAAAGCTTTACCGCCGTAGCAGTCTCTGAAAACCCGAGGCGCACTAGAGTACAACCATTGTTTCCAGGCAGTGATCTATTGAAAACTAGGTAAGCCTAACTTAAAAATGCTATTCCATTTTACCACTAATTGAAACCCCTTGACAAAAAATTAATTACCTGTACATGACTGGGACAATGATTGCTTTCTTGATTAATGGCTATGAATTGGCAACCGGCACAAAACCTAAATGGTCGTTGACCTGCAAAGTACAAGGCCATGTTGGATTTTTTAAAATTAAAATTTAATTTATGGGCGGTTTCCTATGGACTCAACGAATATCCACAGGTTTGAACAAGATAATCTGGACAAACCGACATGACATTCATTTGTTAGCCTATTTTCAATTTTGAAAAAATAGGCTTATGAGATCACCTTTTGTCCGCGTGTGTGTGTGTGTCGTCCTAATAACTTCTAAACGGCTGAAGCAAATTCAATGAAACTCGGTAAGTTCATAGCACTATTCCAGACGACCTCGACAATGCCCTTCAAATGTTGTTACGTCTCACCAATCCAACATGGCAGTTGTGCGAAATATTTCACCAGTATTCAATATCTCCGAAACTATTCCCGATATCACCCTGGAATTTTTTACGGTGATAAAGGGAACTACTAGAAGTTCACCTATGTGACTTTGAAAAACTGGTAACTACCAAACCAGCATGGCGGCCACGAGAATTTGCGATTTTAAATAGACTTCAAGTAGTGCCTTTTATCTCCGTACAAAATGTCAGGGTGATACCGCTATTAGTTTCAGAGATATAGAATGCCGGTGAAATAATTCGCACATCCGCCATCTTGCGGTTATATAAACAATTGAACGAAGTTAGATGTCGGTGCATTACAATGTGTATAGACATATACTCTACCACGTTTTATTGCGTTTGGTTGGTAATGCTCTGGTATCTAATTTAGTTCAATTGCTTACATAACCTCAAGAAGGCGGCTGTGCGAATTTTAAAATTAAGTTTTTATTTCTTGTGTCCTAATCGTGCGATCGAAGTAAAAGTTTGAATAAT
Organism: Meconema thalassinum; assembly: GCA_946902985.2. Lineage (NCBI taxonomy): Eukaryota > Metazoa > Arthropoda > Insecta > Orthoptera > Tettigoniidae > Meconema > Meconema thalassinum. The sequence goes on from OX336388.2 coordinate 1,853,420,985, forward strand.
GAACCTACGCAATAATTTGCCTTTAATGGTACCTGACTCCATGGCCTATACATTTAACAATCCAACATAGCGACCATCTGGCTATGTATTGGCAATCGGCACAAAACCTAAATGATCGTTGACCGGCAAAGTACAAGGCCATGTTGGATTTTTTTTTAAATTAAAATTTAATTTATGGGCGGTTCCCTATGGACTCAACGAATATCAACAGGTTTGAACAAGATAATCTGGACAAAACGTCATGACATTCTGTTGAACGAAGTTAGATGTCGGTGCATTACAATGTGTATAGACATATACTCTACCACGATTTATTGCGTTTGATTGGTAATGCTCTGGTATCTAATTTAGTTCAATTGCTTACATAACATCAAGATGGTGGCTGTGCGAATTTTAAAATTAAGTTTTTATTTCTTGTGTCCTAATCGTGCGATCGAAGTAAAAGTTTGAATAATGAACCTACGCAATAATTTTCCTATAATGGTACCTGACTCTATGGCCTATACATTTAACAATCCAACATAGTGACCATCTGGTGTATTCTCTGGAATACACGGTAAGACAGAGTGAGCTTTTGCTGCTCTTTGCTTTATTTCATTCCTTCCTTTTTTCGCAAACACCAACAGTGATCTCCTGGTTTCTCTTGGTTGATGTACTTTGCTTATATTACCTGTGAGTCTGTTCTAGATATATATCTTCCATGACTCACCTAGCGTCATCTAGCAGCGAATCTCTGAATTTCCTCAATTTTTCCATGTACAAGAGGATTTCCTTACCTATCTAGCCACCAGATCTCGTCGCTATCGCCAGCTATCATCTCTGTGATCAAGAGGACTTCATCTACTTACCCATCCACCAGGCTTCGCTAGTGACGCCTGCTATCAACTCTTTGAAGACCATTTCATCAAGATACTTAATTTTTGTAATGTTGGTTATTCTTATGTATATTCCTTTGTCTCCTACCCCCACTCTTTTTCCTTCCCTGGTCCCTCCGCGCTTCGTTGAGCTGGCCTCACTTGTGCTTCTGTCGTCAAGACCTCCAGTTGGAGCCTAAATAGGGCTCGTCTCCTCTCCTCGAGAGACAAAATTTTGAATCGGACGCCATGTCCAGATCTTAACTAACGGTCGCCTGGAACGACTACACCAGAAATGAGCTAAGTACAATGTTCTTCATATTTTAATCGATTTTAATTAGCTATATGATTTTAACACCTTTCTATAGACAGTGAGAAGTTGCTAAATGCTCTGCAATTACAATCTTCGCGGGATTTTCGATGTCAGGCTTTGTCTATCTAAGACAGCTAATCTTGCAAAACGAAGCAGCATTTCTTTTGCATGTTAAATGAGAATGAGCTCTCACACCGTGGGATTCTTATTAAACTAAATTCTGTCTATAGCAAACTTAGCTCGTTCCACCGCTGGACTTTATTTACACAATTCAACAGTTATGATTGTTCTGGAATGTTCCATGCCAAACAATTCATCTACAAGTTAAACCTTCTAGTATTTTCCACTCACATATGGGAATACTTTTTTAACCAAGGAATTTTCCTTATGAACAGCTAATCAACACCTAATATTTCTTCCTTCGTGGGAATTTGTCTGCTGCATTCAACTATAACCTAAAAATTTGTCAACGCATTAGACTCTCACGAATCAAATGCAACTAGTTATTTTTCACCATCACAATAACTTTCCCTTCTATAAACTTGCTGTGCTACAATAGTGAACTTTTCAACCACGACAATAGGCTATAGTGTATCCAGTGCTCGTTCAACTTTTGATCCGCGCAGCGCTCGTCCGAGAATAAATAAATAAGGCCAAGAACTTTCTCCACAAAGTTCCTATTTCCTCTTCCTCAACCACTCTTTACTACAAATTAGGTTAATCTTTAAAAATATATCTTTTTCAATGAGGCCTCGCCAAACCATAGGCGCCTCCCAACATTTCTCCATTTATAACTTATTCATTCTGTTTAAATATCAGCAGTTAGAAACTGCTTATTAATCTATTTTCTTTTCTTGCTAGTACAAGAATTGGTTATGTTCTAAGTACTAAACCTTTCATTAATCTCCTTAATCTAGGTTTCACGAAAGGGTAACTGGCCCCATTTTCCCCTCGTGATCCTCTTTAAATAGAGAAGTTCTAGAAACTTCTTCTTAATTTTTCTCTTCAGGTTTCACGATAAGTGACCTGCCCTATTTGTATAAACTATAAAAGTAATTCTTCATCAATATAAGAAGTTATAGAAACTTCTATTTAATTTCTCCCTGTTTTTTTTTGTTACTTTCGAAGTTGTTATTTGTTCATATTTTAAGATGCCCATCTAGGGATTCTTAAAGTACACACCTTGTACTTGATTTATTATTTAACTTTAATTAAGTTAATTATCTTTAAATTTTCAATTTGTTAATCTTAGCACCATTTCAAAATCATATGAGGATTTTAGTGCTTATAAAAGGTTCCAAACCAAAAAATTGTCAATTGCCTAGTGCAACCTTTAAATGACTTTAGGAGGTCTGCGACCCCAATGGTTTAAACAATCAAGTTATGTGTTAAATTGATCACATTTTATGCATTGTTAAATAAATCCAACTATATCCCTTTGCTTTATCATTTTCTATAAAATAACGATTAGGCAAGATCCTGTCTTCCCCTACTTTTCCTATGGGCTTAAATTTAAAAATCTCACAAATCAAATTAATAACGGTTCCACTATTTGTTGCATTTGAGCAAGAACTCTTAGTCACAAACTTATTAAAGCCTCCCTTAGCTTTGATAGCTAATTCTAACTAGCAAGTAAGGCAAGCATAGCGCTCCGCCAGCTTCCTACTTGTTGAGATTTTCTCTACAACTTATGGTTGGTTTTCCAAATTTAAGTTTTTCTCATTGTCTAAACTTTTAGTCGGCGCTTTGCTGGGTAAAAGCTTAGCCATTCCTAAATGCAGCTATTGGTGCTCTTACCAAAATTATTCACAAGGGTATAATTGCTTCATCCCTACCCTTCTTGGAAACATTCTGTCGCTTTTTAGAAATTCTACAATTTCAAGAATTAAAACTTCACGGCCAATTCAAACTATATGTATTCTTCAAAATATTTGTTTAAAACAAACTCCTTTGAAAAGATACATAGTAAATTCTTCATTTCTTTCTTTGCCAGACCACCACCCTTCCCCATAGTAGCCGAATCTTGGCTTGGAAGGGAAGGTACCACCTCCTCTCGCCCGCAAATAGCCCAAGCTCTAGCTGCGTTTCCTGTTAGCTGTGTTCAAGCCCACACTCACTTTAGTGATTTCACGGGCTTTGCGGTGACACTCTTCTCTAAAAATTGTTTTTATTTGGTGTTGGACTTTCGTTCTATTATCCACACTTGTTCCTTAGTCCGAAACCCACTTCCCTTTACTTCTCTCTTCATCTTCCCTTGTGGGTAAGGTTAATTCCTAGCAAAAACCTACCCAAACTTTGGTCCCAGAAACCCGGGAAGTCCATTTGCCAATATTTTGCAAATTATTAATATCTACTTTGAATTTTTCAGCTATAAAATTCGCAGTGCAATGCTGGTGAGGTGGAAAGGGGTTGCTTCTGTCTCCTTTGGTGCATTTCTCCCTTTCAACATGTTTGCTGATGCCAGTCTGACAGCATTTCCAAGGTTCCACAATTTCGTAGGTTATACTTTTCGACATGGATCCTCCAGAAAAAGATAAGGATGAAAAACGTACTTCCAAACGAGCTTCTTATAAAGGGCAATTTACCAGATTCAGAAAATACATCAAAGAGCTAGATCCTTCACAAGCTCAACTAGATTTGTTAAAACATCGCGTAATGGATTTTGAACGTTCTAATGAGAATTATTGCAACATTCAAACTGAAATCGAAACTTGTATGCTCAACCAAACTGATGATCGAGTAGAGGTAGAAAACCAATGTTACGTAGGCATAGGTTCTGCTTTTAAAATAATACGCCTACTCGAAGAAGAACAGAAAAAGGACGGTTCTGTTCTTGGTTCCCTTCACGAACAACAAACCTCTTCTTGTGAGGGCACTCACAAGCCCAAACCAATTCTACCTAATATTAATTTACCCCAATTCTCTGGAGACGAAACTACTTGGGATTCTTTCTATGAACTATTTTGCCCTCTTGTTCATGACAATGAAGCTATTCAAGTCATCTACAAGTTTCATTATTTGCGATCTATTCTCCGCGGTCAAGCCCTGCAGCTGGTTGAAGCACTCCCATTAAGTGCTAAAAATTACCCCATTGCCTTTAGCTTGTTGAAGGAAAGATACGGTAATTTACGGCTACGTATTCAACGCCACATGAAGGCTCTATTCAATTTGCCTGCGTCGCAGCACAATGACGTCACTAGTCTGCGTACCCTCATTGATACAACACAACTTCACGTTAAAGCTTTGTCCCAATTAGATCAACCCACTGACCACTGGGACACTTTCCTAATACATTTAGTGGTTTCTAAAGTCGATGTTGCTACCCTCAAAGCTTGGGAAATGGAACTTTCCAAAGATGACGATTACTCTTACGAGCATTTAGTCACTTTCATAAATACTAGATGCCAGCTTTTAACTGCTTTAGCTAATCAAAGTGAACCCTCTTCTCCTAGCTCTAAACTTGAATTACTGTCTCTTAAATCTAAAACCGAAAACGTAGCGTCTAGTACCCAAAAACCCGGGTCAAGCTCGTCTAAACTAAAGTCAAACGCCACTGGTTACCCAACTAGGTCTAGGGAACGCCGTATTGTTAGTTCTCTCGCTTTAAACACTCAGAGCGAACCCCGTAAAAGTTTAAATGAACCATTAAAGTGCATACTTTGCAAAGATTCCCACGCCTTGTATCTATGTAAATCTTTTAAAAAACTGTCAGCCGATGACAGAAGAAAATTAGTTTCCCAGAATAAATATTGCTTTAACTGCCTATCACCCAAGCATTCTGCTTCTAATTGTAAGTCTTCAAAACTTTGTTACCACTGTGAAAAACCGCACCACACTTTACTGCATCGTCATGATCAATTGAGGTCATCAGTAGCATCTACTTCTCAGAAGAATGATAATACTGGCACTCCTAATGCTTCATCTTTCATTCGAAACGCTAAATCCTTGCGCAGTGCTCAAGTACTATTGTCCACTGTCCAAATTGAAGTCCAGGACAAATTCGGCAACTGGGTCAGTGCTCGACGTCTTCTTGATTCAGCGGCAACTCATGATTTTGTGTCCAATTCTTTGATTAGAAAATTAGGCCTACCTGTAAACCCTACTTCTATCATTGTATCAGGCATCAACAGCCTAAAATCGCAAGCTTTACAGTTTTCAAAGCTAACAATAAGAGACACTTGTCACAGAAATAACTTTCTCAAACTGAATTGTCTCATTCTCAATAGCATAGGTGAAGACACTCCAAGTCACTCTGTCGATATTTCAGGTTTAATCATTCCCTCGCATTTAAGGTTAGCTGATCCTCTGTTCAATGTACAAAGCCCCATTGACATACTCTTCAGTGCCAATGTGTTCTGGAATTGCCTTCGTAAACAGGTTCGTAAGTTATCCTCAAACGTGGTTGCTAGAGACACTAATTTTGGATGGATCGTTACTGGTCAACTTCCTCATTATTCTCCCCAACCCGTATCGCAATGTTATTTAGCTAATACTGATTTGGAACAGTTCTGGAGGCTCGAAAGCGTTGATTCTCCTAACGTAACCTCTTCAGAAAACGAATTCTGTGAGCAACTTTTCTTGAACACTACCACTCGTTCTCCTGAAGGCCGGTTCATTGTTCAGATGCCAAGATTACTCAATCCTCCCAAACTTATTAATTCTCAACCTAAAGCTCGAAAAGCTCTCTTTGCTATCGAGAGCAAATTCAAGAAAGAACCTCTTGTTAAACAACAGTAAACTGATTTCATGAAGCCTCCGTGGCTTAGGCGGCGGCACGCTGGCCTCTCACCGCTGGGTCCGTGGTTCAAATCCCGGTCACTCCATGTGAGATATGTGCTGGACAAAACGGAGGCAGACAGGTTTTTCTCCGGGTACTCCGGTTTTCCCTGTCAACATTTCATTCCAGCAACACTCTCCACTATCATTAAATTTCATCTGTCATTTAATCATTGCCCCAGAGGAGTGCGTCAGGCCTCGGCAGCTGGCACAGTCCATATCCTCGCCACTAGATGGGGGCTTCATTCATTCCATTCCTGACCCGGTCGGAGACTGGAAGCAGGCTGTGGATTTTCATTTATTTCAAACTGATTTCATGGATGAGTATGAAAACTTAGATCATATGGAAGTTGTCAGCAAATCTGATGACGAATTGCACCCCCCAGTTGAATCGGTTTTCTTAAATCATCATCCCGTGTGGATAAACCCTCTTGTAAAGGATAAAATCCGAGTCGTTTTCAATGGTTCATCCCCTGACGTTAATGGCAACAGTCTTAACGATACTCCTTACTCTCGTCCCGCTATTCAGTCAGATTTATCTGCTATACTCTTAAACTTTCGATTATTTCCCATAGCTGTTATAGCGGACATCAAACAGATGTACCGTCAGGTTTTAATTCAGCCTGAACAACAAGATCTCCAAAGAATCTTGTGGCGCGACGAAATCATCAAGCCCATTAAGATATTTCGCTTAAAGACGGTCACATATGGCTTAAAACCTTCTGCTTTCCTTGCTATCCGATCCCTACATTTGTTAGCCTCTCAAGATGGTCATTTATTTAATTCCAAAGCCTCTGAAGCACTAACTACGTAAACAGCGAGCTAACCCCATGGTAGGACGCCTAAATAAAACACTAGGCATTCACTCTTAAACATTCCATTATCCAGCACAACAAAACGCAACCACACGTGAGAGAAAAGGAAATATTACAAGAACCGGTAAGATACAAACCCCTAAAATAAAACCAACGCGATAGCCCACTACGTTTATATAATTACAAGGGAACAATTACACAAGTTAACAACTTAACCTAAAACCAGAAAGATCTCCGAACCTATTTATATAATAAAGGGTCATGCTAACACCAAAGATTGGAGGATATTTTTCTTAGCCGGCAACTTCTAATTATATTTTCATGCATAATACTTCAAACAGTAAAGGCGACAGCTTCAAAATATATATATATAGATGCTCAATCTTGGTGTCGTTCCAAATGAGCACGAAGAACACGGATATTTAAAAGGAGAACGTTTAGATTGTAACAAGGTAATTCCAAACTTAATTTCAAAACATATTAACATCTTCTAGATTGTAAACCGGTCATGGTGATCTCAGTCATCTTCTCATAGTGACAAACCGATCTCCCTATTGTTGTTGCCAGTTCCTTTGGTCAAGCTAACATTCCCATTGGGGCCCATTTCAAATTTACGAGAGATAGCCGGTAAATACAATCTCTTAGTATTTCAAGCGATTACCGCTAGATGGAAATAGCGTCGAAATTAGTATCATAAAATAGTATTGTATCAAATTGCTCCTCTACCTTTAAATCCTTAATATCATGTTTCTTGTTCTCTGTTGATGTTTGCGCCTCCCAGCTTGGTGCAAGACAGAGTGAGTGTTTGCTGCTCTTTGCTTTATTTCATTCCTTCCTTTTTTCGCAAACACCAACAGTGATCTCCTGGTTTCTCTTGGTTGGTGAACTTTGCTTATATTACCTGTGAGTCTGTTCTAGATATATATCTTCCATGACCCACCTAGCGTCATCTAGCAGCGAATCTCTGAAGTTCCTCAATTTTTCCAGGTACAAGAGGATTTCCTTACCAATCTAGCCACCAGATCTCGTCGCTATCGCAAGCTATCATCTCTGTGATCAAGAGGACTTCGTCTACTTACCCATCCACCAGGTTTCGCTAGTGACGCCTGCTATCAACTCTTTGAAGACCATTTCATCAAGATACTTAATTTTTGTAATGTTGGTTATTCTTATGTATATTCCTTTGTCTCCTACCCCCACTCTTTTTCCTTCTCTGGTCCCTCCGCGCTTCGTTGAGCTGGCCTCACTTGTGCTTCTGTCGTCAAGACCTCCAGTTGGAGCCTAAATAGGGCTCGTCTCCTCTCCTCGAGAGACAAAATTTTGAATCGGACGCCATGTCCAGATCTTAACTAACGGTCGCCTGGATCGACTACACCAGAAATGAGCTAAGTACAATGTTCTTCATATTTTAATCGATTTTAATTAGCTATATGATTTTAATACCGTTCTATAGACAGTGAGAAGTTGCTAAATGCTCTGCAATTGCAATCTTCGCGGGATTTACGATGTCAGACTTTGTCTATCTAAGACAGCTAATCTTGCAAAAGGAAGCAGCATTTCTTTTGCATGTTAAATGAGAATGAGCTCTCACACCGTGGGATTCTTATTAAACTAAATTCTGTCTATAGCAAACTTAGCTCGTTCCACCGCTGGACTTGATTTACCCAATTCAACACTTATGATTGTTCTGGAATGTTCCACGCCAAACAATTCATCTACAAGTTAAACCTTCTAGTATTTTCCACTAACATATGGGAATAATTTTTCTAACCAAGGAATTTTCCTTATGAACAGCTAATCAACACCTAATATTTCTTCCTTCGTGGGAATTTGTCTGCTGCATTCAACTATAACCTAAAAATTTTTCAACGCAATAGACTCTCGCAAATCAAATGCAACTAGTTATTTTTCACCATCACAATAACTTTCCTTTCTATAAACTTGCTGTGCTACAATAGTGAACTTTTCAATCACGTCAATAGACTATAGTGAATCCAGTGCTCGTTCAACTTTTCATCAGCGCCGTGCTCTTCCGAGAATAAATAAATAAGGCCAAGAACTTTCTCCACAAAGTTCCTATTTCCTCTTCCTCAACCACTCTTTACTAACAAATTAGGTTAATCATTAAATTTATGTCTTTTTCAATGAGGCCTCGCCAAACCATAGGCCCCCTCCCAACATTTCTCCATTTATAACTTATTCACTCTGTTTAAATATCAGCAGTTAGAAACTGCTTATTAATCTATTTCCTTTTCTTGCTAGTACAAGAATTGGTTATGTTCTAAGTACTAAACCTTTCATTAATCTCTTTAATCTAGGTTTCACGAAAGGGTAACTGGCCCCATTTTTCCCTCGTGATCCTCTTTAAATATAGAAGTTCTAGAAACTTCTTCTTAATTTTTCTCTTCAGGTTTCACAATAAGTGACCTGCCCTATTTGTATAAACTATAAAAGTAATTCTGCATCAATAAAAGAAGTTATAGAAACTTCTATTTCATTTCTCCCTGTTTTTTATTGTTTTTACTTTCGAAGTTGTTATTTGTTCATATTTTAAAGATGCCCATCTAGGAATTCTTAAAGTACACAACCTTGTACTTGATTTATTATTTAACTTTAATTAAGTTAATTATCTTTAAATTTTCAATTTGTTAATCATAGCACCATTTCGAAATCTTATGAGGATTTGAGTGCTTATAAAAGGTTTAGTATCATAAAATAGTATTGTATCAAATTGCTCCTCTACCTTTAAATACTTAATATCATGTTTCTTGTTCTCTGTTGGTGTTTGCGCCTCCCATTGTTAAATAAATCCAACTATATCCTTTTGCTTTATCATTTTCTATAAAATAACGATTAGGCAAGATCCTGTCTTCCCCTACTCTTCCTATGGGCTTAAATTAAAAAAAAACTCACAAATCAAATTAATAACGGTTCCACAATTTGTTGCATTTGAGCAAGAACTCTTAGTCACAAACTTATTAAAACCTCTCTTAGCTTTGATAGCTAATTCTAACTAGCAAGTAAGGCAAGCATAGCGCTCCGCCAGCTTCCGCTTGTTGAGATTTTCTCTACAACTTATGGTTGGTTTTCCAAATTTAAGATTTTCTCATTGTCTAAACTTTTAGTCGGCGCTTTGCTGGGTAAAAGCTTAGCCATTCCTAAATGCAACTATTGATTGGTGCTCTTACCAAAATTATTCATAAGGGTATAATTGCTTCATCCCTACCCTTCTTGGAAACATTCTGTCGCTTTTTAGAAATTCTACAATTTCAAGAATTAAAACATCACGGCCAATTCAACCTATTTGTATTCTTCAAAATATTTGTTTAAAACAAACTCCTTTGAAAAGATACATAGTAAACTCATCATTTCTTTCTTTGCCAGACCACCACCCTTCCCCATAGTAGCCGAATCTTGGCTTGGAAGGGAAGGTACCACCTTCTCTCGCCCGCAAATAGCCCAAGCTCTAGCTGCGTTTCCTGTTAACTGTGTTCAGGTCCCCACTCACTTTAGTGATTTCACGGGCTTTGCGGTGACACTCTTCTCTAAAAATTGTTTTTATTTGGTGTTGGACTTTCGTTCTATTATCCACACTTGTTCCTCAGTCCGAAACCCACTTCCCTTTACTTCTCTCTTCATCTTCCCTTGTGGGTAAGGTTAATTCCTAGCAAAAACCTACCCACCATCCGAAATATTTCGACGGCTCTGAATATCTACGAATCTATTATAGCAATCAAACTGTTTTTTTTATGTTCATAGGAGCTATTAACCTAAGTTCACCTATAGGACTTTAAATAACCCGGTGATCAAAAATCCAACATGGCGGTGACGCGAAATACAAATATCCACATGGACGATTCTCGCAATTTATCCATCCAAGTGCAGTGAAACTTGGTACAGTAAATCATTATACGAATGTTAATCCACTGGCATCTAATTTATTTCAATTGTTTCCACAACCACAAGATGGCAGCTGTGCGAAATTTTAAAATCGTCTTGTTACTTCTTGTGTCCTAATCATGCGATTGAAGTTTGAATGCTACACGTACACAATAATCTTCATGTAACAGTATATAACTCTAGGACCTACAAATATAAAATCCAACATGGCGACCATCCGAAATATTTAGTCGGTTCTTAATATCTACGAATCTATTACAGCAATCAAACTGAAATTTTGTATGTTGATGGTGGCAAACATAAGTAGGATATATGAAAATAGGCTGTATAGTTCTTCACGGAACTACTTGTTTGTTTATAAGTTAAAAGGGTATGTAAATGCCTGCAGCTTTATAAAAAGAAAATAAGTAGATGGGTTACTGTTCATGACAACATACAGTTTATTTTTAGCCTTTTTTTTTCAATTTTGAAAAAATAGGCTTATGATATCACCTTTCGTCCGTGTGTGTGTGCGTGTGTGTGTGTGAGGTATGTGTGTGTCCCCCCTAATAACCTCTAAACGGCTTGAGCGATTTCAATGAAACTCCGTAAGTTCATAGCACTATTCCAGATGACCCCGACCGTGTCCTTCAAATTTTGTTACGTCTCACCAATCTAACATGGTGGCTGTGCGAAATATTTCACTAGCATTCAATACCTCCGAAACTATTCCCGATATCACCCTGGAATTTTTACGGTGATAAAGGGAACTACTAGAAGTTGACCTATGTGACTTTTGAAAACCTGGTAACTACAAAACGAACATGGCGGCCACGCGAATTCGCGATCTTTAAATAGACGTTTCTCGCGATTTATCCAACCAAACGCAATAAAACGTGGTACAGTATATGTTTATACACATTGTAATGCACCGACATCTAACTTCGTTCAATTGTTTACATAACCACCGGATGGCGGATGTGCGAAATATTTCACCAGCATTCTATATCTCTGAAACTATTAGCGGTATGACCCTGAAATTTTGTACGGAGGTAAAGGGTACTACTGGAAGTTTATCTATAAGACTTTCAAAATCCGATTAACTACAACACGAACATGGTGGCCAAGCGAATTTGAAAAGTTTAAATAGACCTTTCTCGCGATTTAAAGTTCCAAACACAATGAAACCTGGTACAGGAAATGTTTATACCCATTGTAATGCACTGGTATCTAATTTAGTTCAATTGTTCATATAACCTCAGGATGGCAGCTTTGCGAATTTTAAAATTAAGTTTTTATTTCTTGTTTCGTAATCATGCGATCGAAGTGAAAGTTTGAATAATGAACCTACGCAATAATTTTCCTTTAATGGTACATGACTCTATGGCCTATACATTTAAAAATCCAACATGGCAACCATCCGTAATATTTAGACGGCTCTGAATATCTACGAATCTATTATAGCAATCAAACTGAATTATTTTATGTTCGTAGGGGCTATGAACTTAGGTTCACCTATAGGACTTTAAATAGCCTGGTGATCAAAAATCCAACATGGCGGCGACACGAAATATAAATATTCATATGGACGTTTCTCGCAATTTAATCATCCGAATGCAGTGAAACTTGGTACAGTAAATCCATATACGAATGTTAATCCACTGGCATCTAATTTATTTCAATTGTTTCCATAACCACAAGATGGCAGCTAAGCGAAATTTTAAAATCTCGTTTTTACTTCATGTATCCTAATCATGCGATTGAAGTTTGAATGCTACACGTACACAATAATCTTCATGTAACAGTGCATAACTCTAGGACCTATATATATAAAATCCAACATGGCGACCATCTGATATATTTGGTCGGTTCTCAATATCTAAGAATATATTACAGCAATCAAACTGAAATTTTGTATGTGGATAGATGCAATTAACATAAGTAGGATATATGAAAATAGGCTGTATACTTCTTCACGGAACGACTTATTTAATGGTGTTTTGATCTTTTAAATGATAATTAACGTTAAAGTTTTATTTACAAGTATTGATTGATTGATTGATTGATTGATTGATTGATTGATTGATTGAGTGATGGGTTATTTTGTTTGTTTTTAGGAGTGGTCATGCGCCATTAACGTAGTGAACAGACAGTGAACAAGCATACATTATGCTTTAAAAGTACTGTATGCTCTTGTGCAACGTTAATGACTTACAAAAAGGTAAAAATAAAGTTTTATTGTAACACATGGCTTTAGTACCAAATACAACAAGTGAGCAAGTCGGTTTACCAAGTGGGTTAAATTTAAAATCAGAAAACGATCGATGGTTAAAATTTGAATCCTGGCCTGTAGGCTTTTTGTCAGCCCATAAACTTGCTGGATCTTGTGTTTATTACTTGAACCGAGAAGATGTTGTGCGTTGTGTTTTTTGTCATGTTGAACTTTCACACAAGTGACGTATTAAGCATGTTGATAAAATGTTGTTCCAATTAAAACATGTGATCCATGGAAGGAAGAAGGGGATTATCCCTTTAGAGACCATTTGCGATGATCTCCTCATTATCCTTACATGCTTGGAAAACAAGTGGGTAACATACCAGTGTATCCATTTTATCTAACTACAAGGCCATTCGCTACTACTTACGTTGCTGAATCACAAATAAATAATAATAATGATGTATTACCAGTCAACGGTAGTCTCGATATATGTGGTCCATATGCCATAAACAGTCTTGAATTGGCATGTGCTTTTGAAAAATTGGGAGTTTGCAAGACTAAAGCACTAGCACAATCAGAGTACAACTCTGTTGAAAAACGTTTAGAATCTTATAAAAATGTTTGGCCATTAATATTAAAACACCTTACAAAAGAGCTAAGTGAAGCTGTATATTTTTATACTGGTGAAGGGGATAAAACAATATGTTTTCATTGTGGATTTGCTTTAAAGGATTGGCAGATGACTGATAACCCTTTTGTGGAACACGCTCGTTGGTTACCTAACTGTAGATATATGGTGTTGCTTAAAGGTCAGGAATTTGTGAACACTATTTGTGAACAAAACGTGTTTGCAGAATAAGAGATAAAAGTGCCTTTAGAGTTAGAACACGGGGTACAAATACATGAGGGTGAAAAGAAAAGATGTGTCTGACCAACAAATACAAAAGTGTGACCAAAAATTATGTAAAATTTGTTATCAAGAAGAACTAGGTGTTGTATTTTTGCCTTGTGGACACTTGATAGCCTGTATCAAGTGTGCATTAGCACTTAACACTTGTGCTATATGCAGAAAAGTAGTATCTGATACAGTTAGGGCATTTGTTGCATGAATAGTATAATTTATTAACAATGCATAGTGCAAAATAACTATATGCACAATATTATTATAAGCTGTTGTAGTGTGTAATAGATATGCTTTTGTTTTGTTTATAGACTACTACAATGAATGTTTTGAATGCTATTGGACAAGCGTGTTGCTTAGAGACAAAGAAGTTCAGCGAATTGTCAACGCATATTCCATTCCACATTATCAAGATTCGGAAATTGAAAACAGCATATGGTGATCGCGCACTTTGTGTATGTGAAAACTTTGAGACATTTCTGCCTACACGGTTTAATGATATGTCGGAGAGTGTTTTTGATGAAGTGAATAATGCTGTACAACCTGTACACTTAATTTATGATGGTTTTGAAAACAATAGGTGCATGGTTCGTTTTAATTAAATAAAAAAATATGTGAATTAATAATGGAAAATATAAGTCATGACAATAGACTGAAAGAAAAAAAATTAAAAAATGTGTATAGAATAATAATGTTTTAGTTTTTAGTATTGTCTTTAAAAATCTTATCATGAAACAAAAAAAATGTATATAAAGTTGGTAAATAAATGTAAATGATGGTACAATGGTGTTTTATTTTCTTCAAAGTTAGAGTATTTAACATTGCAGAGTATACATGATTATGACAATAAATGCACACTTCATACAAGTCTTTGCCTTTACGATAGTGTGCTATAATTTTAAAAACAAAGCTTGATGTAGATCTTTTTTCCACGGTGAACAATAGGCACGAAAACGTCATTGTCTTGTTCTTGATCATTACCACTATCATAATCATAAGCAGCATGATCTATATCACTATTATTATAATCACCATTATCATCCTCAACATTATTCTCAACGTCACTAAAACCAGTCAAATCTTCAAGTTCCTCTTCCTGTTCCTCTTGCTCTTCCTATACAGCGTGCTCGTGTAGAGTCTGCGTGGCTTTTGAGAATGTTAAGGTTTTTTCGAACGTTGAACTATCTTGAGCAGCAATATTGTTTTCTTGCACTCGCTTTTTAGCATTCTTATGATTTTCTGTAAACAGCAAGAGTGGTTCGTTTCGAGCACTACATTGATGATCACTGACACTTAAAACCACACTATTTTTCCTTTTTAGGTCACCGCGACTTTGTTTTGAACGTTGTTTTGAACAACGCCAAATAACAGTTCCATTTTTATTGGTTCTTTTCACAATATATGAATATCCTTTATAGTATGCATAACGCTTACCATACCTAGTCACTGATACTTCCATGTCAACTGCCAAGCATGACTATGCTCTAGTAAAGACAGCTTGGCAATAAGAACAATAGATTAATGTGGGAGCATATATGAGTGCAAATGTGGAGGCAAATGTGGGAGCATATATGTGAGCAAAAAGTGGTAGGAAAAAGTGGGAGCAAAAAGTTGTAGCAAAACGTGAGAGCAAAAAAAAAAATTGTCGGAGCAAAAAGTGGGAGCAAAAAAAGTGGAAGCAAATATGAAAGCAAAAAGTGGGAGCAAATATGAGAGCACAAATAATAAACTTAGTTATAACGTAACCTAACCTAACTTCACCTAACCTAACCTAACTTAACTTAACCTAACCTAAGCTAACCTAACTTCAAAGTGGGAGCAAATGTGGTAGCAAAAAGTGGGAGCAAAAAGTGGGAGCAAATGTGTGAGCCAAAAAAATGTGGGAATAAATGTGGAAAGCAAAAAAAAAGTGGGAGTAAATGTGTCAGAAAAAGTGGGAGCAAATGTGGAAGCAAATAGTGGGAGCATAAATAATAAACTTAGTTATAACCTAACCTAATCTAACCTAACATCACCTAGCCTAACATAACCTAACTTCATCTAACTTCACCTAACTTCACCTAACCTAACCTAACTTCATCTAACCTAACCTAACCTAACTTCACCTAACCTAACTTGACCTAACCTAACTTAACCTAACTTCACCTAACCTAACCTAACTTGAAAGTGGGAGCAAATGTGGAAGCAAAACAAGTGGGAGCAAATGTGGGGAACAAAAAGTGGGAGCAAATGAGGAAGCAAACGTGGGAGCAACAAGTGGGAGCAAAAAAGTGGGAGCAAATGTGGGAGCAAAAAAGTGAGAGCAAAAAGAGGGAGCAAATGTGGGAGCAAATGTGGAAGGAAATGTGGGAGCAAAAATTGGTAGAAAAGAAATTGGGAGCAAAAAGTGTGAGCAAAATGTGGGAACAAAAAAGTGAGTGCGAAAAGTGGGAGCAAATGTGTGAGCATAATGTGGGGAGAAAAAAGTGGGAGCAAATATGAGAGCAACCATGACTGGTTGTTGAGACTTTCATATCAACCAATACACATGAATTAATTTTATTAGAGTAATCTGGGTAATAATAATAATAATAATAATAATAATAACAATAACAATAATAACAAAAGTTAAAAAAAGTAAAGTGTATTGTTATTTTTCAAGGTGGAATTTCCCAAGTACTGTCACGAATAATAATTACATGAAATACATTCAGAGAATTCTAGAGTACTTTAAGTTTAATCGATGGCTAGGAGTGAGATTGAGCTAGCTAACCTAACTTAACCTCAGCTCACCCAATTTAACCTAACTTCACCCAAACTAATGTTATGCAAGTTGTGACTTGCTTTGAGACTGGCTATGACGTCACAGATGAATGGCGGTGGGAGGCTGGCAAAAAAGGAAAATATTTGTGTTTAATAAAAAGGTATGTCCAGCCTCCAGCTTTATTATGTATGTGATTTCAAAATTGCATTCCGTTATTTTCATACTGTAATATGTAAAAAATACTTAATTTTGAGTACTACTTTGTCAACAATGAACAGAATCGTCCTTTCTCGTCCAGTCATCAAATAGTTTTCCGTATGGTTTTTGAGTGGGAGGGATCGAACATGAGCGGATCAGACAATGGTCTACTAAATAATATCATTCAAAATTTAATTTTTGATCCTACACAAAATGAACTCTTACATTGTCTTTGAACAATATCATAAAGATACGTCACAAACATAACACATATATATATACATTGAATAGTGTTAAAAATCGTGGACCATTGGACGAGACTGTCATCTAGTAGGTGTGGATGTGATCTCCTCCACGTTAACCCTAACTTGCTTCTCCTCGTCAGGTGTTCTCGTCCGACTGCACCCTGGTAGCAAAGCCTTTGAGCGGCCATTTTCAAGCACTGCACTGCTCAAGCGCTTCCGTTTCTGCTTCTGTCGTTGTATCAGCAGTTTCTCGAGGTCCTTGTGCGAGAGCTCAATCTCTATTTCTATATCACCGCTTGAATTATAATTTTTTACTTTACCTACGATGCACTTCTTTGAACAATCAGACCTGGATTTCAAAGAAGAGAGCGATTGTTTAGAACTACCTTTTAAAGTTCCAAGGCTTGATTTTGAAACTATACATGAGCTTGGTGAAATGCTCCGTCTATAACGTGCTTTGATGAAGGGCTTCCTCTTTTCAGATCGAGTACTGGTAACGCAACTGTCATTTGATTTATGTGTTTCGAAAGCAGAATTTTGTATGTAGGTGCATATGTCATTGATATTGACTCCTTGTCCTGGTTTCTTGTCAATCGATGAGCATTGAGTCATTGTCCAGTCACTTCTAAATTGGCATTTCTTCTCACTGCCACTGAGGATGTCTGATTCTAGTGATTTAGTGTGAGCTTTCTCTGTTCGTAATTTACTCTTGTTGTGATCCACTGGAGGCTCGTTTTCAGATTGTGTTGTCCAATCCTTTATCCAAGGATTTAAGTACGTTACATGAAGAGAACTTTCTCCTCCTGAATTACGAAGATCAGGCAATGGAGAATGTCGGCTGAGAGAGACGGGTCCAGTAAGCGCAACATACTCCTGATGGCACAGTTTCCTCTCCGGCTTCACCTCAACTCCCTGCCATAAGTTCTTATCTTTCACGCTTGTATCTGACGATGTTCTTATTTGAGACTCCTGGGATCGCGAAGAGTAATTTTGAACAGGACTGGACAGTGGTTTCTTGAATATACTTTGTGTGGAGTACTCCTTACCTTTGTGAACACACTGATTGGTCATTTGAGAGTCTATATTACAAGGGGACTTCGCATCGACAGTGGCAGTAGTACCTTTTCCTGTACACAGCGGTTGGTTCAGGCTTTGTTTTTCAATGTTTTGTGAAGGCCGGTTTACAAGATCGAACGCATTATTTCTTGATTTTACTCGAGGTGACCGCACCACTTGTCCTTTGTCATGATTTCTGGAATCATGGGTTGTATGCACCATGCGATCTTGATTCGAGACAGAGGTAAGTGGATTTTTCAACTCATTCTTAAGATCTATCAACCGAGTCAGTGTGTCATTGTCCAAGAAAGCTTTATTGTACTCACAAAGCTTCGAACGCAGCTCCTGCTCTACCTCCCGAGAAATACGGGAAATACTGTCCTTACCCTTCTCATTTAGTTCATCTGTGTCCAGTGCTCTCTGTTGCAAATGATCTATTAAGAGCTTCTCTACACCAGCTTTGAGATCAAAGCCTGGACTGAGAGTCTTACCGTCCCATGTCCATATACAGCCGTGCTGAGTATCGACAAGCTGGCTCCAGCCGGTGGGAAGGTACAATAAATGCTCTTCACCCTGGGCGTGGTTCTTGCCATCAGCCTCAGGGAGCACCTCTGGAGTTTCTTCATGTAAAACTGACGCGCTCACATGAGAGTCGGTCGTACTATCATACGTGCCTGTCAGGCAGTGGTTGGACTCCTCTTGTCTTTCAGTAATATTTTCCTTGCGTAACTGTGACTCAGCACTCAGTTTCTCACTCTTCTCCCCCTCATATTGGTCATGGGAAGAATCCTTAACTTCGGCATCAATCTTCTTCTTATTACTGGATTTACCAACAGGGTGGTCTGTGAGTCGATTGTTGTTTGACTGGCCATCATGTCCGTAGCTGTACATAGAAGGAACTATATCGGAAAGTACCTCGGATTGTGCACAGTTGCACCGTACTATAGTATTTCCAAGACTATTAATTATTTGGCCTATTTCTTTACTTCCACTTTCATCTTGACTGCCCGTATTAGCATCCCTCCTCGTTACCTTTTGACTGGACTTGGCGCCCATCGACTTGGCCGGATTCTCTTCGCAGGGAATTTGATCCGAATTGTGCTGCTCCTCACTCGACGAACTGGTGGATCGTTTACTTCTTTCTACTTTTAGTGGTTTATCCCCACCACGTATTGGTCTCGATGGGATGGACCGTTGTTGATTTCCTGCCGTGTTAGTGTGTTGACTTCTATGTACCTTCTTGTTATCTTTTTTAGCATTTTCTTCGGATCGAGGGCGTAAACTTTCTGGTGCATTTATATCCTTATTTCGATTTCTTTCCTCTGATTTTCTTCGATCTGGGATCTCATTTCCTTTTAGCGTAACACACTGAATGTTTTCTGACTGGGCTTGATTATATCCATTTTCCTTCTTTAAATTTGGATCACATGCTCTTTTGTTATCTGAAACCATCTCTTTCTTTAAATCGAATGGAGATCTAGTTTCTTCCTGATAGTTACACAGAAGACATTCCTGTGTTTCATCATCGTTCCAAGAAGAGTTTCCTGTCAATCGTCTCTTTGGCCCAGGGTGAGCAACTGTCTGCATGTCTATACTCTCATACCGTTCTTGTTCTTGTTCTTGCTGAGACTGCAGCTTCATCACACTTGGGGTTTCGGCATTTACTGAGAAATCCTTTACTTCGTTGGTTGCATTCATAATTCTGTGTTGTTTCTCAGGAACATGTACATAATGTACAGCGAACTCGTCATCCTTCCTGGGGTAACTAACCTGCTGTCGTTGTTTTTCATGCATATCGTGAGCCAAACGACTTAAATATTTATCATTCACGACTATGTCCACTTGAACTGTTGACGAGCCACCTTGCACGTTAGTTCCACTAGTACACGACTGCCCCATCATACTGTCAGACTCACTGTTGTATTGTTGTACAATATCGACGTATTCCTCTTCCTCTTGATCCAATGCTTTCCATGCTCGATTCGAGTTGTCGTCAGGGTGATATATTAGCAACTTCTCTCTGGAAGAAATAACCTTCTGTGAGGCGTTGGAAGTTCCACGACTGTCTGAAGGCATGCAATCCATCATGCCACAGAAGTCTTGCGTCTCTGCGGTGGTTCTGGAGTCCACCTGATGTCTATGGTCTTCTCGAGATGGCGGTGAAGTTATCGATGGCCTCTTATCATAAGTAGTTTGTCGAATGTATTGTTCGATTAAGCTCACTTTACTAGTGCTTTTTATGTCGGCCAGATCCGGCACGTCACCTATACTCTCCGTGCTACGTTGTTCCATATGATACTCCATAGCTTTCCCTACGCACGATCGTCTTTGCAATGCTTCGTTCCCAAGATTATCCGTCTCTTTCGCAGTCCGCTCTCTTGAGCTACACTGATTGGGAATATCAGTTTTAAAATCACAGTCCAACTTACCACTCTCGCCATGAAGATAACGCCGTAAATCAATGTTATTCGGCTTAGTTTTGCAATTATAGCTATCATCAGCGTGTTTCTCGAGCCCCAGAAAGCACCCGTCAATGCCAGACGCCTGGCCAATGTGGATCAACTGTGCCTCTAAACTCTTCATTGAGGTCCATAGCATGCGGTACTGTTCGGACATGATGACAGGATTTCTCTGCTCACCAACCTCCCGTCTGCAGGCTCTAGAATGGGGCTCGACCATCGACATGTCAGTGAACTCGTTCCTGAGATTGCCAATCCTGGAGGGCTGCTGTTCATTGGCCCTCACGTTCTTCGTCGTGGTGCTCTTAGCTCTAATAACCGGCTTCCCCTCTCTCTGCGGTGGGTCTGTCTAAACACACAAAAAAAAGTGGATGAGTTCTAATTCAGCACCGAGAAAAAGAGTTTCCTTGAAATACAACTCTAACCATTGCCACTTCACACAAATTATTATTCATCTTCTTATGATCCAGGTAGTTGGTTGGTTCCTTAGTTTAGGGGCTGTGACAACGCGGTCATGTAGCCCCGTGTGCTTTGGGTGTGTATAGAATCTGACTGATAACCGGTGTTAATTGTGTTGACTGTATTAGTGAGTGTTATCTGTTTTAAATTCAAGTAAGGACTGCAGACAATTTCAAGTAGTTCCTACTTTCGCTACCAAATGCTACCGTCCACGACACCTAGCTGTGAACTTGGCTGCTACTAGATGCCATCGCAACCAGTGCCTGGTGACGAACGTTGGAACTTAAGGGCATTAATCAAACCTAACCTACAAATTTTGCTTCACACAAGTTTAGTTAGTGAAAGGTTCTTTTACATGCCATAAATCTATTACATGGACCCGCCAGCTATATATTCTTCCCCTCCGAAGAATGGCATACTGAGAGATTTTAACGCTCTTAAAAATCTGACGACTTCAGCCGGGTTTGATGATGATGATGATGATGATGATGATAATTGTTGTTTTAAGGGGCCTAACATCTAGGTTATCGGCCCATATGCCGGGTTTGAACCCGCGACCTTGGGCTTAGAATATGATCCAGGTAAACATTTCACATGGACCAGAAACACAATATCCTGATAACTAAACCGTTGACCACTTGGTGTAGTGGCTAGTATTTTTGGCTGTCACACCTGAGATCCGAATTTGATTCCCTTCTCAGTCAAGAAATGTAATTCTGGCCTCAGTGTTGGAACGGGGCACATCCAGCCTCGCGAAGTAAGCTCAACCATCATAAGACGTTGTTTCTCTGGTTTCTAGTCCCCTACTCCAGGAACTTAATTTATGGCCACTGACACATCCTTTACGACCACCTCGCAATGTAGTGACTGGCATTCTTGGCTGTCACCGTTAGTTGCGGGTTTGATTGCCAGCTCTGCCCAGAAATTTGGGTTCATTTCCCACCTCATCCATCCTAGAAGTGGTTTTCCGTGGATTTCCATTCTACTCCAGGCATGTGCCGCACAGCCGCCTCTTTCCGAATTTTCACCTCAATTACAAATACTCACACTACTAAAGACACTACTTTAGCACAGATTATCAGACAAATTCTACGCAAACTGAAATAGCCTACACGGAACTGAAATGACCAAGATTTTTAATCCCCTTAATGAAAGCAACAACACCTCCTTTCCAAACCTATCCTTAATTCCAAATACAGACAACAGTACAGACATCACTATAGCCAGTGGCGTAGCTAGACCTGAGGGGGCCCCGGGGCAAGAAGTTGAAATGGGGCCCCCTCACTATCTTTTGAAAACCTGACCTAACTACAGGCCTTTAATATTAACAATGTTTGAAGATAAGAATTTATCAAAATGACTTTATGCACTTTTCGAATTCCCCCTTCCCCCTTGCCACCTCCCTTTTCCTAGAAATATTTAATTTATACTTTGGCTCCATAAAATGACCTAAATAATTATGATAAATAATAGCTATAGCTTTTCAATTTGTGGAATTGTGATATCGTAATAAGAAAACTGCATGTAAATATATATAAGTACACATATTTGTTCTTTTATTACTGACAATAATGAGTCTAGAGAAGAAAACGAAAGGGAACAGATAGGATCGTCTATGAAGTACTAGGCTTTAAAAATAAAATAAACGCCAGGTCGAAAGCTCAAAATTATAAATGTATCATACAAATAACTTGAAATAAAATAAATCTATACATTTTTACTCATTGTTTACAATCTTTTTGTTGAGTTATTATTATTAAACAAACTATTTAAAACAAATAAACTTATGAACTACGGTAACCTAATTTACACACACAAAAAATCCTACTCCTTGCATCTGCAAACATGTTAATTACATGTGAGAAGTTTTCGAGCTCTTTCATTTTCAATCGATAAAAGGGCCAACCCACTTAAACGTTCTTGGCTCATTGTGCTTCTTAGGTAGGACTTGATAACTTTCAGCTTGGAAAAAGATCTTTCTGCTATAGCCACTGAGATAGGTACAGTCAAGAACATAAAACAAGCAGTACACACTTCAGGATAGCTTGCAACCAGAAGGTGATTTTCAATGTAGAGGAGGTCTATCAGTTGCTTAACAGTCGACATTTTCTTAATTTTAGAGGAAGAAGATGCACGCACGCTGGAAATTTGTGCAGGAAATGTTGGCGACACATCAATAGAAAAAGTATCGGCGAAACATTTTGCCTCTTTAATCAATTCGTCGTCTGAAGCATTGTTCAAGAAATAAGACTGAAAAACTTTGTAGGCATTAATAACTGAAATAGGGATCTCTGTTTTGCGGGCTTATAGGCCGTGATCCAAGGACATTTTGTCGTCCTGACGTTTCGCTGATTACTGCGTTCAGCATGTTCACAGCTTACATTAAGCGAGGTAAAACAAGTAAACAGAAGATATATACATAGTCAACAACCCACACATATAGGCTACCATAGCAACGGCGTACCACATAAAAGTAATGCATCAAATACAGGGCTGCTCGTATTTTGCATCTTCTCATCTACCACGGTCAATGAGGGCAGGCTTGAGGGGTATAACGGCTGGAAGCCAAGCTCTGTTCACACGTTCTGCTTCGTCCTTAAGATTGAAGCTGTTAGTATGCTTCAGGATTTCAATGGCCTCCCTTTGTAGCCTGGCAGGATAAGACACCGTGGTGGACAGAACTTCGGTGTCTCCATATCTTATATCGTGACCTGTGAGTAGTGAGTGTGCTGCTACAGTGGATTTATATGTTTGTCCCAGCCGGCTGTGTCGTTCGTGCTCCTTGAGGCGAGTGGCAATACTTCTTTTCGTTGTTCCAATATATACTTGGCCACAATCACACGGGATTTTATAAGCCCCTGCCGTGATATGAGGATGTCGCTTATCTATAGCGGACCTAAACATGTCCTTAATTTTTCGTGTAGGCCTGTATATGGTCTTTATATCATGGGACTCGAGTAGCCTCCCTATTCTGTCCGTGACCTTTTTTATATATAGAAGAAAAGCTCTAGCCAGGGGCTGCTTGTCTCCAATTACCCTTGTAGTTGGAAGTCTCGGATGGAGTGCTCGCTGGATATCTTTCTGGCTGTACCCATTGGCGCGTAAGGCCTCGTTGAGGTGTACAATTTCTTGTTTTAGGCACTGCTTTTCACAAATTCTTTTCGCGCGGTCAGCCAGTGTTTTCATCACTCCGTATTCCTGTCGTGGGTGGTGGTTAGACGTCTTATGTAGATATCGGTCAGTATGGGTCGGCTTACGGTAAACTGTATGTCCCAAGGTTAGATCAGCGGTCTTCGTTACCATAACGTCGAGAAAAGCGATTTTCTGTTCATTTTCTAACTCCATGGTAAACTGAATGTTAGAGTTCTGGCTGTTAAGATGCTGTAAAAACAGATTTAATTGATCTTTACCATGGTCCCATATTACAAAAGTATCGTCCACGTATCGTAGCCACACTTTAGGTTTCAAAGGTGCGGTCTTTAGTGCTATTTGTTCAAATTGTTCCATGAAGAAATTCGCGATCACCGGACTCATGGGACTGCCCATGGCGACCCCATCAATTTGTTAATAGAAATCACCCTTCCACAGGAAATAGCTAGCGGTGAGGCAGTGGCGGAATAAGGCGGTGATATCATCAGGAAAAATCCGTGCGATGTACACCAGGGCTGCCTTTATAGGTACTTTCGTGAAAAGAGAGACCACGTCAAAACTTACTAGTTAGTCACCAGCTTCTAGTTGAATAGTTTTCAATTTTTCAATGAAATGGCCGGAATCTTTGACGAACGACTGTGTACCGCCGATATGTGGTTGAAGTAAGGTAGCTAAATGTTTGGCAATGCTATAAGTTGGTGATCCAATAGCACTCACGATAGGACGAAGAGGAACATTATCTTTGTGTATCTTAGATAAGCCATAAAGTCTTGGTGGTAAAGCTTCACTTCTGGTGGTTCCTTTCTTTACGTTTTCAGGTAGCGAAGACACCTTGATCAGGCCGTTTGTTTCACGAAGAATCCGGTTGGTAGGATATCTCAGTAGTTTGCGGTAGGTACCCGGGTCTAAAAGTTCCAAAACCTTGGCAGTGTAGTCGTCCTGAGTCCGGTGAACGCGAATTTCTTCATGGAACAATTTGAACAAATAGCAATAGAGACCGCACCTTTGAAACCTAAAGTGTGGCTACGATACGTGGACGATACTTTTGTAATATGGGGCCATGGTAAAGATCAATTAAATCTGTTTTTACAGCATCTTAACAGCCAGAACTCTAACATTCAGTTTACCATGGAGTTAGAAAATGAACAGAAAATCGCTTTTCTCGACGTTATGGTAACGAAGACCGCTGATCTAACCTTGGGGCATACAGTTTACTGTAAGCCGACCCATACTGACCGATATCTACATAAGACGTCCAACCACCACCCATGACAGAAATACGGAGTGATAAAAACACTGGCTGACCGCGCGAAAAGAATTTGTGAAAAGCAGTGCCTAAAACAAGAAATTGTACACCTCAACGAGGCCTTACGCGCCAATGGGTACAGCCAGAAAGATATCCAGCGAGCACTCCATCCGAGACGTCCAACTACAAGGATAATTGGAGACAAGCAGCCCCTGGCTAGAGCTTTCCTTCCATATATATAAAAAAGGTCACGGACAGAATAGGGAGGCTACTCGAGTCCCATGATATAAAGACCATATACAGGCCTACACGAAAAATTAAGGACATGTTTAGGTCCGCTATAGATAAGCGACATCCTCATATCACGGCAGGGGCTTATAAAATCCCGTGTGATTGTGGCCAAGTATATATTGGAACAACGAAAAGAAGTATTGCCACTCGCCTCAAGGAGCACGAACGACACAGCCGGCTGGGACAAACATATAAATCCACTGTAGCAGCACACTCACTACTCACAGGTCACGATATAAGATATGGAGACACCGAAGTTCTGTCCACCACGGTGTCTTATCCTGCCAGGCTACAAAGGGAGGCCATTGAAATCCTGAAGCATACTAACAGCTTCAATCTTAAGGACGAAGCAGAACGTGTGAACAGAGCTTGGCTTCCAGTCCTTAATCCCCTCAAGCCTGCCCTTATTGACCGTGGTAGACGAGAAGATGCAACAGATGAGCAGCCCTGTCCTTGATGCATTACTTTTATGTGGCACGCCGTTGCTATGGTAGCCTCTATGTGTGGGTTGTTGACTATGTATATATCTTCTGTTTGCTTGTTTTACCTCGCTTAATGTAACCTGTGAACATGCCGAACGCAGTATTCAGCGAAACGTCAGGACGACAAAATGTCCTTGGAACACGGCCTATAAGCCCGCGAAACAGAGATTCCTATTTCAACGCCGGTCATGAAAGTCTAAATTTTTAATTAATAACTGACTCCATGCCTTCAAATCCGCTGTTTAATTGATCCTTAATTGTATCAATCATGGGGTAAAACACAGACACCCGAAATCTAGTTTCAGGATTGAGAAATCGGTGGTCTACACTCAGTTCATCAAAATGCTTTTAGGTGGATTTCATTAGAAAGGTAACTATTGCAATGGGTACCATGTTTCGACTTCCGGAAAATTTCGACATATCTTCGCGTTTCACATCCCCCAGACCCCAAAACCACCGTCAGTTCAAAAGTTTATATATAATTTATGTATATATGTATATATATATCAGTTTCTTGTGGACCCGATAACTGCCGTAATTTTGCACCAATCACTTTGAATATTTTACATAATATATATATCCCTATAAAATCTCGGTCGAGTTCGTTAATGGGCAAAATCGGTTGAAGGGGGTAAAAATGGGGGGCTTTTTTTTTTTCGAAAAAGTGAAATATCACTATAACTCTCTTAATATGTGAAGTATCGAATCCCTTCAAAGTTCATATTATGTGTCGGATAAGTGCCAAAAATTTATGCTTTTTTTTTTGATAGCACTAACCATTGGCCAATGGGGTGAAAAAAGTGAGTTTTTTCGGGAAACATTAATCATATCTCTCTTAATAGGCACAATATCAAAACCGTACAAAAAGGACAATATTCCCCTAATAATTACCTAAAACTTTTGTCTGAAAGAATTTTTGATACAACCCACCATTACGCCAAGGGATAAGAAAAATGATTTCGGAATTAGAAGAAAATGCCAAGAGCCATCAGAGGTTACCATGACAACGCTTCTAAATTGATGAGGGATGAGCTATCAGAGGTTGCCATGACAACGAGATCACATTCAATTTCCATCTGACTATGTGGGAAGAGGCTTCGGTGACGTAGCCTAGCTCGTAGCATGCTGAACTTCTATGCCCAAGGTCGCGGGTTCAAAGCCGGCCGAAGTCGTCGAATTTTCAAAGAGCGCTGAAAATCCCTCAGTATGCTTTCCTTCAGAGGGGAAGTCCAACGTTCGTTGCATGTTACTGGTTGCGGTGGCATCTAGTAGCCACGTTCACAGCTAGGTGTCGTTGACGGTATATTTGGTACCAACATTAGGAACTACTACTTGAAATTGACCGTCCGCAGTCCTTACCTGAATTACAGACTAATACAGCTATCACACTTAACACCGTTTATCAGACAAATTCTACACACACCCAAAGTACACGGGGTTACATGACCGCGTTGTCGCAGCCCTAAACTGAGGAATCAACCAACATCTCTGCGGGAGATAAAATTTGACGTGAAGAAGTAACAGACTGTTAGATAGTTACACATCAGTTCCAAACCTTGCATAAGGACGGTGTGACCACAAGTATAACAAGATGTTCAGTAAAGAACATATAGCCTACTTTCTCCCAAATGCATGGGTATTGTTATAACTCTTTATCCTTTTCAAGGAGTATAATTGAATGTTGGTTGTAGTAGCTTGTTGAAATACAACGTGCTATAGGGATATTAAACATGAATATGAGGTGTCCTTTGCTAGTGCTACCGCTGTAAAAAAAAAAAATCATTCAATTCGGTTTCACTGTGTTTGAATTGATATGGGGAATGGATTTGCACACATACATGGCCGCTATTTGCAAACTATTGGGCTGATGACCTTGTAGTCAGTCATAAGATGCTTTCCACGAAAAGGCATGTTGTTGCAAAATCCGGTAGAGATCAAATTATTAGGATGGTCGAAATTTGATTTAAGCTTTTAACATTTGGGTGGCCGTCATTCCGTTTCCGTCAAGATGGCGGCGATATAAAACATGACACTGAGGTGCCTCTTGCTAGTGCTACCTCTGTACCAAATTTCGTTCAATTCGGTTTCACCGTGTTTGAATTGATAGGGGGAATCGATTTGCACACATACTTGGCCACCATCCGCAAACTATTGGGCTGATGATCTAGCAGTTTGGTCAAAATATGCTTCCCACATAAAGATTTCTTGTTGCAAAATTTGGTAGAGACTAGATTATTAGGTTGGTGGTAATTACATTTTAGCCTTTAACATTTGTGTGGCCACGATTACGTTTCCGTCAAGATGGCGGTGATATAAAACATGGCACTGAGGTGACCTTTGCTAGTGCTACCTCTGTACCAAATTTCGTTCCATTCGGTTTCGCCGTGTTTGAATTAATAGGGGGAATCGATTTTGACACCAAGATGGCCGCCATCCGCAAACTATTAGGTTAATGACCTATTAATTTGGTCAAAGGATGCTTCCTCCATAATGGTATGTTGTTGCAAAATTTGGTAGAGATCGGATGAATAGGTTAGTCATAATTTGATTTAAGCCTTGAATATTTGTGTGGCCGCTATTACGTTTCCGTCAAGGTGGCGGCGATATAAAATAATACACTCAGGTGCCCTTTGCTAGTACTACCATTGTACCAAATTTCGTTCCATTCGGTTTCACCGTGTTCGAATTAATAGGGGTAATCGATTTTGACACAAAGATGGCCGCCATCCGCAAACTATTAGGCTGATGACCTATTAGTTTGGTCAAAGGATGCTCCCCCCATAAAGGTATGTTGTTGCAAAATTTGGTAGAGATCGGATGATTAGGTTAGTAGTAATTTGATTTAAGCCTTGAACATTGGTGTGGCCGCCATTACGTTTCCGTCAAGATGGCTGCGATATAAAACATGACACTGAGGTGTCCTTTGCTAGTGCTACATTTGTACCAAATTTCGTTCAATTCGTGTTCACCGTGTTCGAATTGATAGGGGGGGGGGACAGACATTCAGAGTACACACACTCACACACACACACACACACAGACTCACGCACATACATACCCACACACAATAAGACACACTTTTTTTTCTCCCTGTGTTGATCTCATAAGTCTACTTTCATTTTTTGCATAAATCGAAAGTAGGCTAAAAATGGACCCCAAATGACAAGAAGGTTACCGTCCCCCTAACACAATAAAATGTTTAAAATATGCATAGTAAGACGAAAGACAAGTTAATTGAGCTCCAATTACATTGTAAAATACTTTCTCGGAATAAATGAGGTCTGATTCTTCTAGGAAAACCTGCATATTTTGCCTATTATAGCCTATCCCCTAGGTTGCCCGGTGAAATCTACCTCCGCCTTCCGGCGCATAGTGGGTCAAAATCGAAATCTAGGGGGGGGGGGGAAATTATTTTTACGTTTTAATGATGAATTTAGAGTGAAAGCAACGTATATAATATGTTAACTTCATAATAAACTTCAGTTAAGGCCTTTTTAAGCTACGTCTACCCATACAAGAAATTGTCTATGACTAGGAGTTGGATAGAGCATTCAGTTATCTCTTCAGAACAATTACTGATTTACTTTTAACAAAGTCACAAAGTTCCACTTTTGACATAATCGTTGAACCCAGTGCTTCAAACAGTTGTAATCGTGTGAGAACTGGTTGCGCTGCATCTTCTAATACGTAAAATAACTAAATAAGTTGCAAAAAGATGCAAAAAATCGTATAACAGGCGTAAACTACAAGACTTTATCTACATTTTAACATAAAGTAGAAAGTGACGCAGAGTGACGCGACATACTAAAAATCTAAGTGAAAATATAATTTTAAAAATAATAGTTAAATATTTTGAAAGCGGAAGAAGGCTTCGGGTCTCAACGGTGGATAAAGCGGAAGAACTATCTTCATTTAGCAGCGTCTGTTCTTCAGTGAAGCGGCTGCGAAAGGCGTCTGTCTCCAGAGGAGCGGCCTGTTATTGAGCTCCGGGGCTTACAACCTCGGTTCCATTACTGGGAAGGAGCTTTCTGACCCACACTGATGTGAACAACCAAGCATCATGGAATGTCGTCACAAAAAGGACACTACCCCAGGTAGTACCTCGTTGGGGGAATCTACCGTTCTTAGGAGCGCAATCAGGCCTGTGGATTCTGGGGAGCCTGAAACTACTGTCGACCAAAGTATTATGTGCACTCGAGTTTGAAGGTTGTTTGTGAAGTAACCAATAGACCTACATAAATCCAATAGCATCATCATTTTCGTCGTTCTATTTTACGTTAGTTCATGTAGGTTTGGAATTTTTATTTTATATTTTAATATTTTTTATCGCAGTTGTAACACAAAATGTGCCCGTTTTTAAGCGTGTTTCAACCATGCGTCACATTTAAGAATTATTATCTCAAAAAACCGTCATCAGATCGAATGCAAATTTTATCACAATATACATTGGAATGTTGTATAACTGGTTTATTAATTTCAAAATTTTGTGTGTCCAAGAAACAAAGTTGTTATCATTTTTGTAAGGTAACTTTTTCTCGGGGTGGGGTGGTTGGAAAATATAGTTCGTGGTCGCGTTGTAATCCTTATACATCAAGAAGTTATGCTGTATGACTGTGAAATACGTAAATTAATTCACTTATTTTATATCGGTTTGTATTTGTTCGTGGAAATAAGGCATGATTCACCAGCTAGCCCCTCCGGGGTAAGCTGTACAGCGTTGCTGAGATGGAGCCCATCACTGCCGAGCAAGGCGAGGTCGTATTTCCCCGTTCAAATACAAACCGATATAAAATAAGTGAATTAATTTACGTATTTTAAAGTCATACAGCATAACTTTTTGATTTATAAGAATTACAACGCGACCAAGAATTACATATTCCAACCACCCCAAGCCGAGAAAATGTTACCTTACAAAAATGATAACAACTTTGTTTCTTGGACACGCAAAATTTTAAAATTAATAAACCAGTTATACAACATTCCAATGTATATTGTGATAAAATTTGGTTTCAATCTGATGACGGGTTTTTGAGATAATAATTCTCGAATGTGACGCATGGTTGAAACACGCTTAAAAACGGGCACTTTTTGTGTTCCAACTGCGATAAAAAATATTAAAATATAAACTAAAAATTCTAAACCTATATGATCTCACGTAAAATAGAACGATGAAAATGATGATGTCATTGGATTTTACGTAGGTCTATTGGTTACGTCATAAACAACCTTCAAACTCGAGTACACTTAATACTTTGGTCGACAGTAGATGCTTTGAGGGTATTACTACAAGTACAAAATTGAAGACGAAACAGAAATACTACTTTGGGACGCTGAACGTCAATTCACTACTGAAAGTTGGAAAACACAAAGAATTGACAATGATGATGGACAAGCATGACATAACCATCTTGGCCATCCAAGAAACGAGATACCTAGATGAGGACATAATGGATATTGAGGGGTATAGGATTTATAA
Source organism: Meconema thalassinum (assembly GCA_946902985.2). Lineage (NCBI taxonomy): Eukaryota > Metazoa > Arthropoda > Insecta > Orthoptera > Tettigoniidae > Meconema > Meconema thalassinum. Next base: position 1,853,452,546 of record OX336388.2, read on the forward strand.
AGGAGAAAGGGCTGTGAAAATAGGTAAGAACATGCCTTTACTTGGCACGGCTTTTGTTGTTCGTAAGAAGGTTGTCAGTTCAATAGTGGAATTCCTTAGCCCTTCTGAGAGACTTTCTATTCTAACTCTCAGCTGCGGTAACAAAGGATACACGCTGATCAATGCTCATGCACCGATCAATGAGGACAACAGACGTAATCCTGAGAAAGTTGAACAGTTTTGGGACCTCCTTGAAGAACAGTTGGAGAAAATACCATCAAAGAACATCAAGATCTTACTAGGTGACTTTAACGCTCAGCTGGGAACAGAACCGCAATTCAGATCAACAATCGGAGCCTATCCTGCTCACAAGATGACGAACAGAATTGGTATAAGACTCATCAATCTGTGTCGCACCTTCAATCTTCAGATAATGTCAACGTTCTACAAACACAAACCAAGCAAACAAAAGACTTGGCGATCACCGGGCAATGTGTGTGGAGAGAAACAGATCGATCATGTCGCAATCTCTAGGAGAGCGATTAAGGAAATAATGAATGTTAAAGTGCAGAGAGGTGCCCAGTTCGATTCAGATCATTACCTCTCTAAGATCAAAATAAATTTCATTCCTCTCAATAAGACCCAGAAACAAGGAAATAAGATTCGTAAATATGACCTTGAAAAGTTGAAAATCGATCAAAATGTATTAGAACAATACCACCGCTGACTTTTGAATCTCATAAATGGACGGACATTGCCTCCAAGATCCAACAAGCAGCTAATACTACAATCCTGACAGCTAAGAAGAGGATTGTGATGAAGTGCTGACTCAAAGAACAAATGCCTGGAAAAAGTGGAACTCGACCCGAAGACCTGAAGATTTCGATGTGTTCCGTGAAGCTCGAAAAGAAGCAGCCAGAACTTTCCGAAGGGCCAAGCGATTATATGAGAAGCAGCAGTTAGAAGAGATCGATCAGGATTTCCGGAAAAAACAATACCAGAGACTTCTATCAAACGTTCAAGTCCAATTTGAAAGGGTATCAAGCCCCCAGCCTCTGTTTTAGAGATGAAAATGGGAAGCTGGGCCTGACCAACAAAGAAAACTGTACGATCATGTCTCGTTACTTTGAAAAATTGCTTAATTGTGATGAACCGAAAGAACGATTCACTGTGTGCGATCCGATCCACAAACTACTCAACTCATCCCCACCATGTAAAGAGGAGATCAAACAAATTATCAACAGTTTAAAGAATAATAAAGCAGCTGGTGAAGATTCATTAGTGGCGGAACTACTCAAGCTGGCGAATGATGAAACTCTACATGTACTAGTCAAACCTTTTGAAGAGATATGGAGAACTGGGATGTTACCAATTGAATGGCTGTCAGCACTAATCCATCCTCTACACAAAAAAGGTGATAAAAGAATGTCAACAACTATAGAGGCATCTCATTAGTATCTGTTCCGTATAAGATTTTCTCCAAAGCAGTTCAGAACAGAATAGAAGCGCATCTTGACCAACAGATCGGGGAATACCAGGCTGGCTTCAGAAAGGGTCGTTCATGCCCGGAACAGATCATTAACCTGAAGAACATCATCAGGTACAAGAAGACAGGAGGATATAGTTACGTGGTCGTGTTTGTTGACTTTCAGAAAGCGTATGACTCCATCGACCGGGAGTCATTAATGAATATTTTGGAAGAGTTTGGAGTGGATGATACATCTAGAAATTTGATCAAACAAACTCTAACCAACACAGTGTCGAAAGTCAAATTTATGGGAGAGATATCAGAACCGTTTACAATTAGAACGGGCGTCAGACAGGGAGACGGACTATCTCCACTCCTCTTCAACTGTGTTTTGGAAAAAGTCATTAGAGAATGGAGGAAGATGTTAGACCAAGAAGAAAGAAATGAAGATCGGTTCAGAATTGGTCCTAAGCACAAAGGGATATACGTTGACTGTCTGGCCTTTGCGGATGACCTGGCCATTTTTGCTAACGACATAGATTCAGCAGTCAACAAGATCAATAGGCTGTCAGAAATTGCTGAAAAGTTAGGACTCCAGTTTTCTATTCAGAAGACAAAATATATGACAAACATCTGCGATGGACCTGAATGGATTATCACTAACCTTGGAAAAATCAGTCGAGTCACAAATTTCAGTTATCTCGGTGAAGTCATCCAGCAGAATGGATTAGAAGAGGAAGCAATTAATGTCAGGATGAGGAAGTTAGACCAGGCATACCACATTACAAAAAATATCTATAACAAAAAGTCTATGAGTATAGGGGCCAAGTTCCGACACTATACCACAGTTGTAAAACCTGAGAGATTATTATGCGTCCGAAACATTAACCATGAACACTCAAGGTCAAGCCGACCAACTGGAAAAAAGAGAGCGTAGGATATTAAGAAAAATTCTTGGTAATATATGGGTTGATGGACAGTGGCGAATGAGAGCAAATGAGGACTTGTACAAGAACATAGACCCTATCACAGCATCAATTAAGAAGAGAAGGCTACTATTTTACGGTCACCTCATGAGAATGACTGATGATCGATTAACCAAAAGAATATGGAGTTTCATCAAGTCTAAGGCAACAAGGCCGAGATGGTTCGAGGAATGCGAAAAAGATCTCAGGCAAATTGGTATTCTAGACCGAGAAATTCGTGACAGGAACACATTTAGAAGATTGGTGAACAACTACCAAGGTTTTAAAATGGCATCAACTTCCGGAAGACGGAGAGGACCTTTGTCCGAGGAACATAAACAGGCACTCGTCGCTGGGGTCAGAAGATACTGGCAGGAAGTCAAAGCCGGAACAAGAGCAAGACCTAGACACTAAAGTGAAGTTGGTTGTTACCATGCAGTCCATAGAGGCTCAACTCGAAGTATATAAAAAAAAGTTAAATATTATATAATGCTAATATAGCTAAAATTACGTAACAATTACGCCCATTAATAACTGAAACACGTTACAAAGATCATACCTTCAGTTGCATGTTCCATCTAAAAGCATCACACTAACCACAAAAGCAACCAAACCACAGCCACTTACATTCACCCTCCAATTCAGACTGCTCGAACAGTGGTGACAGATGTACACTAAGATGCGTTTATATCCCAGAATAGTGAGTGGCAATTATATGGGAATGCTGTAGAAGTATTAAATTTTGATTTTTCAATTATGAAAATAAATAATTATGTCCTCCTAGATTTCGATTTTGACCCACTGTGCGGCGTGCCGAGAGGATTTTTTTTAACTTGCTTTAGTCTTTTCTCAGAAAACTCACAAGGTATTCCACACTTGGAGCCCATTGTTGAAGCTTCTTTTACAAGGTCCTCAAATGAATGTCTTAGTTCTGTAACACCTAAGAGAGCATTACCTAATAGATCCAAAGCTGAAACAATATCCATATTTTCAGTCTGGAGACATTTATATACGATGTTCAGTTGCTACAAAATCGTTGTTTCTACAACTAACCGAAGCACAAATTCAAAACTTTCAATTTTATTTTTCAATCCTATTGCATCCTTCCTTTCTTTTGCCTTATTACTTGTCAAAATACGTTTGGATAGCTCTCTTAGTACATTGCTAAACCTCTCCTTTAAAGAAAAAACTGCTTCGTACCTTCCCGACCATCTTGTTGGGTTTGAGTGTTTTTAACGTCATGTTTGCATTTTCAGATGCATCTTGCAGCCCCAGCCAGTGTTTGATACTGTGTCCAAAAATGTTGTAGACATTTTGTACATCCTCAAAAGACTGTGATATTTCACGATTGGCTTCTACAGCGTCTTTCAACACCAGATTTAAATTGTGACTTGCACAATGTAAAAAATATGCATGTGGCGCAACTTCTTGAATCTTTTTCTGCACTCCATTGTATGCTCCACTCATTACGCTTGCGCCGTCATAACCTTCGCCACGACATTTTTTCAATTCAAGACCTTTATCTTCAATAGATTTCACTATTTTACTTGCCTAACCAAATGCACTTTGATCTTTAACTTTTGTAAAAGAAGTAAACGTCTCGCAAATCTTTATTTCTTTGGGTTTATTTTTTTTTTCATCATTTACCACTTTGACGTACCTGAAAACATTACTTAACTGATCAACTTTACTTATATCCTGAGTCGTATCCATAATAACAGAGAAAAAAAGAAGAGCTCTGTATTTCATATTTGATTTATTTCAGTACTTCATTTGCCATCAAAGAAATAACTTCATTTTGGATGCTAGGGCTTAAATAGGTTACACTTCCTGCTGGCTTTTGCAAAAGAGCTTTTAGTACAGGGTCATAGTCAGACAGAAGTTCTATTATAGACAAGACATTTCCTTTATTTGGATCTTCCATTTTACTACTTCTTCCGAGGAAAGCAAGGTTACAGGTGGCCAAAGTTAATGAAACATTGACAATTCTTTCTAGAACGTTCCTCCAGTAAATTTTCTCTTCTTTTAAGGGGAGTACGTATGGTGAAATTTGTCAAAAAGTGACATTTTCCGATTATTATCCCTTTAAAATATTTGATCTCTCCTGAATAATTTGATGCATCATTTGTCGAAAAATTCCAATTGGACGTGTGTTTTTTATTATTTCAAAGTTATTAGAGCAAACGTAAATACTTTCAGTCGTTATGCAGACACTTCCTTAAATATCTGTATCTCCGGAATGTTCAATCTAGAAGACGTTTCCATGGAAATGGGCATGTGACTGGATCTGAATCCAATGCTAATCTCGAAACTAACGTAAAAAGTACGTTTTTTTAAATTATAGGTAGTCATACGGACACGCCCACTAGTGCTTTGAAGAGTAAACAAGGAGACTTATGTATTCATAAAGAACAACAAGTAAATTGTTTAGGTTATGTTTAATTGTATTAGAGTCCCGTGGCATAGTGATGCTCGTTAAATCATGCACCACGACCTCGTGAGCAACTGCAGACCATCCGAAGATCGTAGGTTCGAATCCTGGTGCTGACAATAGTTATCTTGAGTGAGGCATTTCCCCTGGGTTTTCCACACTCCTTCCAGGCAAATGCAAATGCAAATGCCGAGATACCTTATTTGAAGTCCCGGGGCACCCTGTCCCTAATACAGCTACACACGTAACTACAGTCATTTCCATAAATACAGGTCATCAGACAAATTCAACACACACCCAACTACATGGGGCTGATGAACAAGATGTCCCAAGCCCCTTAATTAAATTAACAACAATCAGATTTGAGTGTCTTAGGACGAGATTCACAAGTTGTTGTGTCAAGTAATGTTTGTGGTGTGCAAATTAGTATCTCTGAAGACATATCTGCAAGGACTGGAGTTGCTAACAATGGGTAATACAGTGGAGATTGCAACTTTGCAAGTCATTTTGGACTTTTCGAAAATGCAAGAATGATTTATTTGATAGTAATATTAGACTATTATACGGAATGAGGTGCATAAAGAAAGGATTGACTGTTCCTGGAAGCTGGCATGCCTCCATATGTGAATTGACACCATGTCAAACTTTGAACTTGATTTCCCGAAAATGACTTTTCTTTTTACATTTGACCCATTATCTCTGAAACTATTACAGATATGTTTACCATATTTTGCATAGTGTTATCTCTTAGTATACTGCAGTTACTGAACTACCAAAACATTTCTGCCTCTAACGGTTTTTTATTTACAGAAGAAAAAGTGGACTTTTAAAAGAAAAAATCAAGAATTTAAAAAAAATCATAACTAACTAATTATTGGTCGTATATTCTGATTCTAGTTCAGTATTCAGAAAAAGAGTGATATTATACCTACCAAAAATTTCAGATCTCTATCAGTCAAAGGTTCTGAGATAATGGGTCATCAATATTGCACATTTAACACTGTAGGTATAGGACGTACGTACTCCCCTTAACTCTTTTTCTAAAGCATCACCCATTGTTTCATCATTCCTCCATTTCTCAAATATAACACAAGAAAATATGTGGTCATCCGATTGTTCATGAGTTTTAATTCTATCAGAAAGATGTTTCCAGTGGTTTAGTCCCGTACTACCGAAAGTGTTCTCTGAATGTTGTGGGAACAGCGAACGTGGTTGACAGTAGACACGGTCTAACCTAACTTTTGCGAATAGCAAAGCCAGAGTCTGTTACATTTCATCCCAGAACCTGATATAAAACTGTAGTACCGGTAATTAGTTGAAAATGATCCTTTACTTCCTCGTCCACGAGGCTGTTTTGGAAAGGGACCACGAGGTTAACAAGGTACTGATGCTATGGTTAACCTTTTCGTTTCTGGATTATTGAAGGGACTGGGAAATTCAATTTTGTCTTGCAAAACATAATGTTCAACGTGTCCAGTTTCAGTTAAGCTTACTGCGTCCTGGTTATTATCGACTGGCTGATCGAGACATGAAAGGCCACTATGAGTGGTCGGAGCATCGATTTTATGTACTTCAGACTGTTGATGAGCGTCAACATCTGAAAGAAATACATAATGAATAATATTGAGAAATAAAATGTAGTGTAGTGGTTTATAGTTGATTGCAGTGTTTTATTTGTAGAAACAGATTCAACTAACTGTTAAACTAACCAACTAACTGATTATTGGTTGGTTAACAGGACAAAAAAAACTGTGTCACCAATGATAGTCGTCCGTTGAAACGATGCATCCTGTTTACCCGATACAGTGTGATTTTAATGTGAAGTTAAAAACCAACAAATGTGTTCAGTCCAAGTGAAGTGAATCAACCGTCGCAATTCGCAAACCGCTTCATTGTTTGCTTTTTATAATATTAACGTAATCTGATATTAGTTTGTTATAAAACATTACGTCCTGACCAAATTGTTAATGGAGCTCGGCTTAGTAACAATAATTTTACTTTCCTTAACAACTTACAACACATTTACAATATAGTTAACTTTGGTTTCTTCTTACCTTCATTATTTTCATTTTCTTCGGTTTGATCTTGTTTCTGCACCGAAACGTACTCTAAACCTGATTGAGTTTGAGGGTGCAACCATGCAGTTAACGATTTAGTACAAGCACGAACCGTCTCCTCTTTTTTCCTTTTATCCTTCCATCATTTAGCTCCACTATCATAAGTACGTTTCATAGCATCGTTAAAAAATAGCACAATGCAAGCCACAACTAAAGTTCAGCCACTTAACCGGAAACCGCTGTGGCGAGGTACCAACTACACTACTACTACTACTCTGCTACTGTGCATTGCTGTGGTGTGATGTCGCAGTGGAGGGGGAAGGGATGGAACGATGAGTCATGGTCATGCGCTGAATGGGGAACAATGCATTGTCTGTCCGGCGCCTGGGTCGGGCACCCGGCTATCCAAAAAAAACAAAAAAACTCATAGAATACCGCTACCACACAAATGAATGGATATATCTTATATACAGATTGCACTGAACGTGACTAGTTTCTAAACACAAGTTTAGACGCGTAGTTCTGTACAATTGGGGCCCCTGAACTAAATTGAGTTCTCAAATATGTTTTCTAGTACTACTTTTATTTATTTATTATTATTTATTTATAACCGACAGTAGTGGCTACGCGCGCTAAAGCGCAGCGTTAGGTCATGGGGCCAAGCTCTCTGCTGACTCGATAGACGCGTGGGTTCGAGCCCCACCGTCGGCCGTCCTTGAAATGGTTTTCCGTGGTTTCCCTTTTCAACACCAGGAAAATGCTGGGACGGTACCTACTGACAGGCCACGGCCGCTTCCTTCCACATCCTTGCCCAGTTTCATTCGCCTTCATCAATTCCATCTCTCATCCCGACGCGCAGGTCGCCCACGGGCGTCACTTAGAAAGACCTGAACTCGGCCTCTCAGGAGGCCACACGAAAAAAAAAATATTTATAATTTTTCTTTTAGGGTTTGGGGGGCCCACAAACCTCGGGGGCCCCGGGGCGGTGCCCCGCTTGCCCCATTGTAGCTACGCCCCTGACTATGTAGCAGTTTTGCTAGCCCACCCTTTGCCTAAGCTATGTTGTTTTAATGGGCGCCAAGACCTCAATGCAATGTTGAAATCTAAATTTGTATTTAACAACGTCTAGCTCTGGCAGAACACCTTCAAGACTCTATTCACTCAGATCGTGGTATGATTTGATCATTAACCCAACAAACAATTGTATCAGGAGAAGGAATTGGTCTATATCTAATGCTACCTACTGAAAGCAAAGATTGCATTGTAAAAGAAATGAATTTATTATATAAAACAAGAATAGCAAAATTAATAATAATAATAATAAGTTTAAAATTTAAATAGGAGCGTTGTGATTTTAATATTACCGATAGAAAATTACGTGAAAACGGAGTCTGATAAATTATTGATTTTACTCTTATTCCCAAGCTATGAAGTTACTGAAATATGAAATATAAAACCAAGAGAAATGAGAGATTGCGTATTTCTGCGTCATTCGCGCTTACCACTGGAAATGGCCGAAGCCTTTCCCTCGTACTGGATGATGCTGTGTGCTTCCCACAGTCTCCTGGACGTCGACATCTCCGTCTATATATGATGATATTCTGGTAGATTAGATAATTCTATGGTCCGTACATCGTACCCAAACACTCGTACAACCACACTGGTTAAGTTTTACAAAAGTTAGTCCTCCACTCCACGGAACATCGGAGCGACTCCCGCGTACAACCGAACTCGTTAAGTTCTATACAGATAGTCCTCGTTCCACGGAACACTGAACGATATATGCACCCGTCGCATCCCCACTCTTCATCCGACTTCTAGCTTGCGTGGTCCTCACTGATTGGCTGAGCACGCCGCTATATTCCCCTCCTCTGGCTCATTACACACGGCGCGCGAGAGGGAGAAGTCGTTTTCCGTTCCATATATCCGCCTTTCCTTGACGCTGCGACCCAGGATTGCGTCATGCTTTCCGACAAGATTAAGCCTGTATTTGAATTCCCCGTGACTCATCTCTCTCAAATACCCTAACTGACGAAACTCCGTAAAATTCCGTAATCACATAATTTTCTTTGATATTGTCGTTCGTAATAATTTGCTTGATAGCGTTTTCTAAGACATAGAAAACCTATCTGTATGCTTATAATTTTTATAAAATGCTCCGAAAATATCTTAATAATAATTATAATAAATTAATAATAATAATAAATTAACATGAAAATTCTCTTGGCTGAACAATTTGCCGCGTAAATAAATATAGAATGGCTTCCTACTGACTTATGCCAGTTGCATAAAATCCCCTCGAAAAACACCTTACATATTCGCCTCGGATCATCGGATGATTTACCGTGACGACGGTCCATTATCCGATTATCCCAGACACGTTAATAAACCCCATCCAAAATACATATTACATAAATGAAATCACCCTAAATTATAGATATATACACTCATAATTTTTCTTCACGCACTTTGCGTCAAAGTTTGTTGTCACTATGGATTGCACTTTGCAACCAGTCCAATGTTTTACATATAGAATAGTGTTCCACGGATATTTCCGCCTCTCAAATTGCTCTATGTTGGAAAAATAGACATAATTGCTGCGTGAGCACTATGTATATGAGATGTCACATCACACGCATCAAGGTGTTCTGATATATGTATATCTCCCTAGAACTTTCTAATTTCACTGGAGGTCCCTTCCTTATGTTACAATTTAATCTCGCTTATCACTGAGCACACGATCACACTATTGTGGCAGCGCCTCGTGACCATAATACTTAATCTCTCTTTAAAGTAGATTAAATTAATATTGACTTCTGAAAAAAAAACAGTAAGTGCGCATTACATATAACACCAAATATTTCTGTGCCGTAATCGCCCTGTCTTGTTAAGTTCCCGTAGACCATATTCTACTTAATACTAGTTCTCAACACAGACCAGTTCTCCTGACACAAATAATACCTTTGTACAAATTACCTTAAATTACACACTTACAAATCTTACATGGCGAGGCCGTAAACAGAAATCACGTGTGCTGATATGTATGAGTTTCATGAAGGACTGTCTCGCCTTCTGATGGCCCATCTTTTGCCTCGTGGACGCCATAAGCAAAAATACCCTGTCCAAGCGCTCACCCATCTCTAGGAGGCAAATGGGAATTCACCAGCGCTACCAAATTCTGGCCTTGGTGTATCGAGACATTTTAGTGCTCAAGAGCATCCGACAATCCCGTCGTATTTCCCTGTACCTTAAGAACTCTCATTTACTTAAATACTACCCCCCTGTGTGACTTCTGATACGCCTGCCTGGAAGACCATCTCCTCCCACGCACCAAATACCACACTTACTCATTTGATAGGGTGGCTCGCCAGCTAAACACACTCACTTTATGACACATATTTTCGTAGACTATGTATATTATACGTCCCGTATAATCTGTTTCCCTTACTATCTTCCAGCACATATGCTGTTTTTTCAATACGTTTGGAAACTATAAATGGGCCCTCGTAGAGATAAAAAAAAAACTTGGACATGACTTTCTCTAGCTTATTTGACTGTTTCGGCACTCTAAGTAAGACTCTGTCTCCCGGCTCGAATAGGTCAAATTTAGTTTCTTTTTGTTGGCGAATTCTCTTTTGTGCTGACTTAGATAAATTCTGTTTCGCCAACTGGACAATGTAATCCATCCCCGGTTGCTTACCCTCATTTAATCCCAACACCCTCGCTAGTTCATTTTGTGGTCTTTTTCCGAAGTGAACTTCGTATGGCGTCAATTTCGTGCTCTCATGCTGGACAGAATTCAGCCAAGTCTCGACCTTGGGAAGATGTCCAACCCAGGCCGCATGCTTGTCATGCACTAGAGTCCGAAAAAGACGAGCCACTTCCCTTAATGGACGCTCTGCAGAATTACCCTGAGGGTACCTTACAGAGGAATGAACGTGTGTTATACCAGCTTCCTGCATACTGGTTCTCCATTTCTTTGCAGTAAACTGTGGTCCACTGTCAGATAGTATCCTGAGAGGAATGTCAAACTCAGGTACATACTTATTAATGATCAGACGGCTACACGCTAATCCCGTGGCTTTCCTTAGCGGATATAGCTTGACATACTTACTAAAAGCGTCAATAACTATAAAAATGTACTCGTAGCCGTACTATCCTTTAACGATCAGGCCAAATAAATCCACACACAGTAGTTCGCCGGGAATACTGGTGAGAACTGCAGATCTCTCCCCCACTAAATATTTAACCGGATATTTACTCCTTTGACAGGTGTCACACTTAGCTAAAATCCTCCTAACGTCCCTTCCCATTTTACTCCAAATGAAGTCACGACCAATTTCATAGAAGACCTTGGCAGCACTAAAGTGTCCTAATTCCCTATGAATGAACCGAATTAGCTCCTCCCGCAAAGTGGCAGGAACACATATTGCCCACCGATTATTCCTACATTTCCTCGCAAGAAGCCCATCCTGCATCTTGTACGTGAACCGTCCTACTTTCACATACTCTTCTTCACCTATTTCCAACCTAGCCAGTGGCTCCTTTAACTTAACGTCATCACGTTGCTCCACTAGCATATTTCTCAGTGTCTGTAACGATGCCCTGTTGCTACTGTCCACACATGCACATATTAAAATACCGTCCTCTGCTTTAACCACAGGCTAATCCCTACATAAATTAGTGTCCCTCGATAGCATGTCTGCAAGAATGTTATCTTTACCTTTAATATATTTTACTGTGAATTCGTATTCCTGCAGAGCAAGAATCCACCTACTAACTCTGTTAGAACTGAGTTTACAAGTCCTCATATACAGTAATGCATGGTGATCTGTGTGGATCTCAAATTTCCCCCCTACTAAATACATTCTAAATTTCCCTAAACTGAAAACAATACCTAAAAGCTCTAACTCAGTAATCGTGTATCTTTTCTCTGCTGCTGTCAGTCCTCGCGAGGCTAAAGATACAATGCACAGATTACCCTCATCATCTTTCTGACATAATACTCCAGCAATGCCTATATGTGAAGCATCTGTCATAACCACATATTCCTTATATTTTAACGGATATTTCAGCACTACAGCTTTCTCAAAACCTTCCTTCAGCGCTCTAAAAGCCTGATCATGCTTGGACTCCCATCTACACCGAGTCCCACTTTTAAGCAATTCCCTGAATGGTTCTACCAACCCTGAGTATTTAAGAACGAACCTCCTGAAAAAGTTGCAAATTCCCAGGTAAGTTTTTAACTGTTTAACATTCTGTGGCACCTCTGCGTTAAGTATCTTATTAACCCTACTTTCTTCTGGTGTTACACCTCTACTCGACACACTATGACCTAAAAATGTCACTTCTGACTGACAGAATGACGACTTAGACAGCTTCAAAGTGAACCCTGCCTGATCTAACTTCTGAAAAACTATATCTAAATGACGTAGATGCTCCTCAAAACTGCGTGAACTAATTACCATATCATCTATGTAAATGGTTACAAACTCTCCTGTGTCATCCCCTAATGCGATGTTTAAAGCCCTAATTAAAGCTGCTGAACTACTCCTTAACCCATAAGGTGTTCTACAAAATTGATAAAGGTTATTTTTATGACTAAAAGCTGTAAATGGTCTATCTTCTTACATAAGTGGCACTTGCCAAAAACTGGAACTCAAATCTACACAAGTGAAATATTTCTTCCCCTCAAATGTTTGCATTAATTCCTCTATTGACATAGATTTCAGCTGATCTGAACTAATTCTACTGTTAACCAAAGGAGCGTCTAAACAAATACGAACTGTGCCGTCGGTCTTGGGTACCGTGATCAAAGAATTAACATACGGACTGTTAGAGTGCTCAATAATCCCATCTTCAAGCATCTGGTTAATTTGTGCCTCAACTGCACTCTGATAAGCGAAAGGTCCAGGATATCTATGTCCTGTGAATACTGACCTATCAATAACGTTCAATGAATGGGTCTAGCAATTGGCCATACCAATGCGATCCTCAAAAACTCTCCTATTACACAATAACACATCATAGAGCCGAACTCATTGTTCCACCTCTATATTACCCTGAAATGCAGCATCACGTAACGAGTCCTCTAGACTTCCGTTCGTAATCACACTGCCCACAAAACATGGAGAACCCCGCTCTACGGCTGGCGATATCTCATTTAAAGTACAAATCACACCTACAATACTACTCCTCTGAATATGGTCATTGAACGCTACTTCTACTTCAGAATCTCCCCATTTAAAATTTCAAACTCCCTACATCATAACATAAGTTACCAGACACTCTACTTAGCCACTCTGAACCCAAGATAACACTGAATACTAAATTTGGAATTACAAGGCAAATCTGCTTCTCTACATGATTATTAATTTTAATGTCTACTAAAACTTGCTTAGAAATTACTTAAGACCTCTTCCCAACAGCTGTGATAACAAAAGTGCTTTTAATTGGCATCTCCTCAAAATTTACTCCAGTTCCTTTCATTTTATCATAAAATGCACTACTTATGCAACCCTTCATACAACCACTATCAATTAAAACATCTGTGTACGCCTCGGACACGTTAAATTTAACTATGGGACTAACCACTTCCTGAATAATACCTTCATCATTTAGTTCATGTAATAATTCATTTCTTACATTTAGGTCATAGGGTTCCTGTATAATTGTATGGACAGGGCATTCTACAGACTGAGATTCTGACCTTACTTCGCAGCCTGGTTCGCGTTTAAAGAACCACTACAGCTGGCCGTAGTACTACTAACTACTGAACTGGTCTGGTTGTTCTGGGTTGTGTTGTCATTGTTTGGCTGTATATTACTACCACTAGGCTGTCCTCTTCCTTGACCCCTATTCTGGTTGTAATTATTGTCATTATAATTTCTCCCTTGATTTCCCCTGAAATCATTGTTTCTCCCTTGATTTCCCCTGTAATCATTGTTCCTCCCTTGATTTCCCCTGAAATCATTGTTCCTCCCTTGATACTGATTACCATAGCCATTTCCTCTGTTCTGAATTAGTTGATTATTATTATTTCTATTTTGAGCGTTGGCTCCTTCGCCACCGTTCCCTTGAACTTCTTGATGCCTGGCTTCATTAGGTCTATTATTATTATTACCCTGGTTCCGATTGAAATTGTCCTCATAACCCCCTCTCCCTAGTGCATCAAATGTGCTTATCAAATTTTCTACTTGTGATATTGTCTTTACATGCTGGATACAAGCAGCCTCCTTGATCCTATAGGGAAAGTGCCTAAGTAGTAGGGCTACCGATGAGACACGGATTGACGTGTACCCGTGTAACCCGTGACACGTGTACACGGGTAGGTACGCTCTAAGAATCCGTGTAGCAGTAAGTACACGTGTACACGGGTACACGAGTATTACCACCCGTGTACCCGTACCCGTGTATGAGGGTCCGCGTACACGGGTTTCACGGGTATATATGTCTTATCGTGTGCCCATGTGGTTTTCTCGATTTTGGAAGAATGTTTTTGACATTTTGTTGCACTAATGGCCAATTTAATTGAAAACAAATGTAGAATCGGGAAGACGAACACAGCAAACATAAAAATATAAAGTTTTTGCTATTACGAAGAATAAGTGAAACGACACCACTGCGTATTTTGTGAAAGGATGTTTTCGAAATACTATGAGCACGGCATCGAATGATTCAAATTTTCGGGCACCGCGCATCCCTTATTCGTTAGGGCGCCCCTGGTGGGCAGAATTCTAACCTGATCGAAGAACACGCGTTCATTTCAGTACGATCATAGTAGTCAAACCACAGCTAGCACGTGCTGCGTGGTAGAGGAGAAATGGGGAAAACAAGCAGTTGGGTATGGAAGTACGCGGAACGGAAAGGAGATAAGGCCTATTGCTCTCTATGTTCTCCTACCGAAAACAATGAGTATTCCTGTGCTGGTGGGTCTACGGGAGCCATCAGACGCCACTTGAAAACAATACACCGGAAGATGGAAAATCAACAAACGTCGCCAAGCAAACGTGGGTAAGTAATTATTTATACAAATTGTGTAACGCCATACGTATGCGTAAGCGTACCGTGGTTACCACGACCTCCTACAGAAATGTCTTTCTGATTTGACAATAAATAGTCTAGTACTGTTTACGTTGGTTTTGTTTACATACGACCAACTTCTGTGAACAACTCACTTTCACGGCTAGACGCAAGCGCTTCCGCGACACTCCCACCGCCTTCGGTCTGTAGGCCATGTGATCAGCGCCGAAGGCGAAGTGGTGTCGCGCCGGCGACGCGGCGCTGCCTTCCCCAAATGGAACTGGACATATGTTGAAATTTACCGCTTTCCCAGACATTTCAGTCTAATGCAGACTACTTGACTGATTCGCTACGATCTGTATTATTTTCGGTTCATGCCACCGTCACACTCGCTTATCCACTTACCGCGCGCCACCACGGCAGCACGCCGCCGCTCACCGGTATTTGGCGCACACGTTAAAAAGGAATATACGAGCCTTACAGTAGTCGCATATGATGTGTAACATGTTATCCTACTATGTGTGTCCCGGGAGCGCAAATCCCTTGTTAACAGTGAACTCTGTTGGTCATTGAAATAACTACTTGTATAATCCAGTGCAAATTCCTGACCTTAATAGATCATAATTGTTATTTGCTAAGACGTTGTATCTTAATCGATTGATAACATTCATTTTGGGAGGACATATTTAAGTCTGTGGTTACAGCGTTGGTCTCCCAACCTGCCGGCTGGGGTTCTAATCCTAACAGAGTTGTATTTTTTTGCTTGATTTTTTATATTTATTGTTATTTGAGTAGTGAGGCGTTATACAATTGAGCGTTATATTGTGAAGTTTACAATGGAAAATATATATTAAATTAAAACAAAGTTCTCCAATGGATCTGCAGTAGTGACATCTACCTTCAACTAGTTGAATTATGGTATGCGGGAGCACGGCCGACTGGATGCGCTCGCATCCAGTTGGCCGTGGCGGAAGCAATCCATTGCCTACTTGATGCGAGCTGCGCTCTATACCGGCCAGTTAGTAAACCAATGCCAGCGATGTTATTGAAAATGGCCTCTTTTTGCTGATAGAGTGCACTGCTAAGTATCGGCGTCATTAAAAATTAGGTGTGCAGAAGGTATTGAACCCTTTACCCTATGTTGGATAAATGATTCTACTTTTTATTTCTTCAATTAATAAATATTTCAACCAGCATCATGAAAGTAGCCAGACAGTGATGAGGAAATTTCAAGCATTTGTTGGAGACAGTAGGGACATACCTGCAACAGTTTAACAAAAGGCTAAATACTTGAGCTATGAAAAGAAATAGCAGAGCGATGTATCATAAGGACAGGTGTGGCTACCTCAATTTTAGAAGCGACGCGCGGTGAGACATGGTTCTGGTATGTTCATTGTGTTATTCGCGCCTAGAAGAAATATGATGCAGTAACGTGAATGGCTGATGAAGAAAATAGACACTCCCAAGACGCCAAGATCTACTAGAAACCGCCAAATTACAGAAAATGGAGAACCAATGAGAAGAGAATGCCTACTTGCGCGCCAACTCCGGCTGGGGTACGCGGCGGCTAGCATTCACGCGGGAAATCGCCTAGACAAAATCTCTACGATCGATTCTAGGATTAATGGGCATATTCTTGACCTGTGCAATATTACGAGTTCAGTGATATTTATTTCATTTCTGTACCACAATTATTTCGAGAAATTTTTACATAAAATCCCCCTCCATCTAGACCCAAGGGCCAGTTCATTTATAAGTGTGTCGAAGAGCCAAGACATTATTATTATTCTGTGCGTCTACGGACGTAGACTTGTATTTTGTGTGTCGAGGACACAAGATATTCATTGTAAAGTGTTAAATTCAGTGATAGATAGTCATAGTACTATAATTATAGGGGCAGTATCGTCGATAATTCGCCAACGAACAGTGACAGGGAATTTAGTACCTGAACAAGCGAATTTAGTAGTCAGACATAAAGTGTATAATAACCTAATTTTTGTATCAGCGCAAGGATGACATCGATGAATGCAGAGGAAGTTTGGAATTCTCAACACTCCGTCCAGATGACTGATATGAGATAAAGAACCATCCAGTTGGGGAATGGCGTCTGATGTTCTTTGACGGGTGACTACAAAAAGAGATGAGTACAAAATAATATTTTATTATTTATTAAATTAACTTATGGTTTATGGGACATATTTTTTGTAAATACTTTGCTTGTGTGATTAATGTAGTATATTTAGTTTTGATCTGACACACTTTTGTTTGGAAGCAGCTCGCACAATTGTAGTTTTTGGAAGGTTCTTTTCTTTGTGTTGTGTTAACTAACGTAGCTATGTGAACGGCCGTGTTCGCATATGTTACGAAGTGCGGTTAAAAGCGTCTCTCGGAGATATGTCGTGTTTCAGAAGTAGGACTGAATTAATCTAATTATATAGTAGATTGGAGGGTAATTAAATTTTGTGAGATTTATTATTGATCAGATTCAGTGTGATTATTGCTTTTGGAGCAATGTAATTTGTGACGAAGAGTATTCAGCTCTATCGTAAGTTTTAAATATTGTGTTAAATGTTTGCGAGCTCTAATTCAGCAGACCCGTGTGAAAGGCGTTATGTCAGTCCCAGATGTGTTTATTGTGAGTATATTTTTTTGTGGTATTACAAGCGGGAACTTCAGCAGAGACTGATTTCTGTCAGCTTGGTACCAGATTCATATTGTATCCTTGCGAGGACAATTATGGATATGTGATTATTGTCTGACCATATGTTGAGTTGGAGGAGATGTTAGTTGCTGTTGATTCCTTGATATAACAGTCCAGCTGGTCGGCTATTTATATACACTGGAAGGGGGACATGACTGGTATTGAGGAAAGGGTGAGTTGTTGTCACAAGGGCTGGCTGAGTTTCGCAAGCAAGCTCATCATTAGTGGAGTGCACGTCTGGCTCCCAATTACTTGAAAATAAATATAAATATGAGAAACTGATCAATGGTAAAATTGTTTAAACAAATGGGAGTTGCCTACGAAACACGATAACCTTCGAAGCGTTTCCTTAACATGCAATTTTGTTAATATAAAGTAATCTTAACCACTCAGGTGGTTTGTTGTTGTTGGTTTATTCTATGTTTTTTTCCATGTCAGTGACCCGTGAGTCACGTGCGGCGCTGTGTTTCCTTGTTGTTGAGTATCTGGCCATTGTGGCAGCTCATTTGGTTAAGTGTGTCACCACACTAATAAGGGTCTCAGGGAGATGCCTGTAAATAGTAGAGTTGTAATATGTGTGTCAGAGTTAGATTTAAGGATTTTTTATTAATGTTATGCCCATATCCATAAACGTTGATTTACGAGATGATTGTTCGTGAGCACCGTGGCTGTTAACCCGTTGTGAACGAACGATCATCCAAGTACTCATTTCTCGTAGATAGTCACCACGCGAACATAAATTCATATGCAAGATAGTGGAACTTGGATCCACATTTTATTAAAAAAGGGGAGATCCATCTGACTCCTCAAAGTGATAAATATTCCTGTCAGGGGAAAAATTCAGGGAGGATTTTGTTATTTTTGATTGTTTTATTCTTTTATGCACAAATTAGTTATTAAATCTTGTTATTATCTTACGTTTTGTCTCCTTTCTTTCTTAATTATAGTTTTTATCCTATAACCCTTGCCTCAGAAAAGCACGTTGTTTGGCGGACGTAAACACCACACTATGAACTGAACGCGACCCCTTGATCTAAGATTCTTGCATAAAACACTGCTATTCTGAAGGGTTCAGTATATTAAATGTGTTTCTCCCATTGATACGTTTAGACCAACGAAGTTTCTGGTCTGTGTTAATATACTGAATTCCTATGTTGTTTGGAGTGTTTGTTGATGCGATATAGATTCCACATAGCCAGATGGCCGACAGTACATCGAGTGCTTACATTAAAGAATACAGCAAAAGTATGAAGATTTAATAAATCGTAATTGTTTTCAGCATGAAAATGATTTATTGTAGGAATATCTTAAATGTGTTCTCTAAACCTTGAACTAAACTGTATGCGATATACATTCTCCATAGCCACATGGCCTACAGTACGTCGTTGTACCGATCTCCGCCACCACGCGCGCTCATTGTTTCAGTCCCATGCATTTCCGTCCCATCCACTTCCGTCCCTTTTCCAAAATCACTTCCACAAAAATGTCCAGCTACCGAGTGCCACAAATATGTCCAGCTACCGAGTGCCACAAAAATATCCAGATACCGAGTGGAAAGATGTTACACATCAATAAATAGCGATAGTTCTTCTCATAAGTCATACAACTCTTCGATGACGTATAATATTTAGATGGTGGATTGATAAAATGAGGGAAATTGCATACCGTAAATTATAAAAGGTCCAAACAATTAGACAGATGGGCTTATCGGGAACGCAACGGTGGCGACCTACGGGAGCTTCAGGACGAGCGTGCGGTGGCGCGGCGGCGCGGCGTGGGGTTGTGCCTGGAAGCGTGTGCTGTGTACATAGACAATTTCACAGATATTAGCGAATCAGTCGAGTCATCCTGCTCTCCGAACAGAAATGGCCGGACAAGCGTGCATTTCAATCGTTGTCAAGTGCAATATTCACGGTGGTGGCGCGTACCGGCGAAATGGAAAGGCGGTGATCTTGTTTATCTCCAATGCAACTTTCCACGATTTGCGTTTATAATGCACAGGACCTTCCTCGTTGTGAAGGCTTTCATTTCTCACCGACATTAAAAATGATATAGTATTATTACAGGCATGAAGCGGAGGCAACAAAGGAAGACACTGAAGATGGTGACCATGTTGATGATGAGGAGCAGGAACAGGTACGGTCAACCCGAGCCAAGAGACGACGCAGGCGACGCGTGGAAGGTAACGCACACCGTCCGTGCGATACCATACGCTCAGAGGAAATACATCAGGCTCTTGCGAGGATGGTTGCTGTGAACCAACTGCCTTTGTCATTTTGTGCCAGTGATGGGTTTAGGCAGTTCATGGCAGTTGTAGAGCCCAATTACTTGTGTATTTCAGAGGATGCCCTTAAGCGGAGACTGGCTCTACTAGCCGATGGTGTCAGAGAGAATGTGCGGTGTGAACTATCAGCGGCATCAAGCGTTGCTCTTACATCTGACTGTTGGACATCTCGCTCACTAACGTCTTTCCTGACGGTAACGGCTCACACCATCGACTCCCAGTGGGTTCCAAAGGCGATGACGCTTACCACGCATGAAATGGAAGACCGCAACACCTCAGAAAATCTGGCATCGGAATTGCAATTGGTTGCAGATGAATGGAAAGTGCAGGACAAGATCACCGCCATCGTCACTGACAACGCGTACAACGTCGTCAACGCTGTGCGCGCTCTTGATGTGCTGGAGAAGGATAAAGTGACTTGTGCTGCACATTCTGTACAGCTTGCTGCAAACAAGGCTCTTGCTCATGGAAAGGCTGCTAATGTGTGTCTGAAAGCAAGAAAGATAGTTGGCCATTTTCGGCACTCTAACGTTACCTCTAGTGCGCTGACAAAAATGCAAGCACAACTTTCAATGCCCGAACAACCCCTGATTCAGGGCTGCAACACCCGCTGGAATTCAACTTTTGCCATGATCGAGCGCCTTTTGAAAAACAGGAACCCCGTCAGCAAAGTCCTAGGGGACCGGACATGCACGCCAATGGCCACAGCACAGAAGCTCCAAGTAACTGAACAGGAGTGGCATCACATGGAGGTTTTAAACAAGCTCCTTAAACCTGTGGAAGTGGTAACCACTCTCTTTTGCGATGACAATTCTCCCATATCGATGGTCCGGCCACTAATTCAGACGCTAATTAAAAATCACCTCAGCACCCAGGAGTTGTCGGACGACAGCTTCCTAGAGGACGTGCAGTCTACCTTGGTCTGTGAATTTAACGATCGGTTCGGCCTCCTATGGATAAATGATAGTACTGTCACAGACAGACAGATTGCATCTTTCCTCGACCCGAGGTATAAGGATTTGGTAGATGAGACAGCAGAGGCTCGACGATGTATTCGCGACAGAGTGCTTCATAAGCTTCAGAGCGATGCACCAGCTGAAGTCATGGTTAATCCCGATCAACCCTCCACCAGTAGTGCCCCGGAGTTCTTGTATCAAATGCCATGTGGGAGAAAGAACAGCCCTGAATCTCAATTTGAAGATTTTCTTTCGGAGGCCCAGATTCGTTTTTACATGAACCCGTTCGAGTGGTGGAAAGCAAGGGAACACAAATATCCTGCGGTTGCTGCTCTAGCGAAAAAATACTTGTGCATTCCAGCAACATCCACAAGCTCCGAAAGGTGCTTTCTCTGCTGGAAACATTGTCACAGCCAAACGGAATTGTCTTCTGCCAGAAAATGTATTCTTGTTCCAAAACAAAGCTTTCTTTAAGTAAATTGGTCAATGAGTCATAATTCTCGAAATTGTTGTTCTTATTATACTGTTATATTTTGTATTCGTTTCCTACGCCTGATATTTTAATTTTGTTGTTTCATTACATTCTGGTCAAATGACAGTGCAAATAATAAATTATATTCCGTTACATATAGTTTTGTATCTACTCCTCTCTCATCCTCGGAACTAACCTTTATAATCAATCAAATAATTAATTAATTTCACACTGTTTCGATTCGAATAAACGCGCGCGGACACATTGCACACGCAAACACGATTTCTAAATGCATGTATAAATGGCACGCTATTGCCGTGAACAGTTGTTCGAGCAAGGTTACCAGACACGGCACTCTTTAACAATATTCTGTGTGACCCGTGTACCCGGTCGTAATTACACGAATACACGGGTACACGGGTAAATAGTAGAACCCGGATTCTTAGCATACGGATCTTAAAAACACGGTTGTGCGGGTACACGGGTACACGGGTAATAGGGAGCACTACTAAGTAGCAACCTTACCACATCACTTTCCTCCTTCAAGCCATCCAGATATTTACCCACTAATACCTGCCCTAAAAAGTATTCGGTCATGGTGGAGCTTCCTTTAGGGTTATATTTACCACACACTACTCCCTCACGATGCTGCGACTGAATAACCTCATTCCAGAACTTTTCACAGAATTTCATTTTTAAAATCATTCATATCAGTAAACTTGTCTCTGTAGACAGCAAACCAATTCCTCGTTTCCCCCACAAACACTTGTTCTAAAATTTCAACTACCTGGCACCACTCAATACTACCATTTTCCAATCTCTCCCCGAATTTATTTTCTATAGTGTTCATGAACTCCATTGGGCACCCCTGTCGATTGCTGAACTTATCCAGTTCTACCTCCCTGTGTGTGCTATTCACAAAAACTGGCCTATTCTGACTATTTTCTTGCCTGATCCTAGCTTTTAATTTTAATTCTAATTCTGCGATTTTCTCCTCAGCCTTCCTCTCAATACTGTTTACTGTTAATTTAATGTTTCCTTCTGATTCTTCTACTTGATTATATAGCTTTGCTTGTTTCTCCTCAATCTTGCTAATGCTCTCTCTATTACTCTCTCTTAAATCATTTACTTCTGCAACTATTTGCGAGTGGACTTTCTCAATTCTACCCCCCAGCTGTTCCTTAACCTCTTTAGTTGCTACCTGAATTTTGTCAATTTCTCCCCCCAATTGCTTTTTGACCTGCTGTGTTTCCAAGTGCACTAGTTCTTTTAAATTTTCAGCCTGTGTACTGATTCTAATTTCTAACTCCTCCTGTACTTTTCCTAATTTCTTGTCTACATCTGCAATGATCTCTTTAACCTTCTCTTCCATTACTCCTCTGATTTCTCCTCTAATCTGCTCCATTTTCACACTAATTTCCTTGTTGTTCTTATCTAATTTTTCATTATTCTGTTCTAATTTTTTATTTAAAGCTTCTGTACTTTCTTTATTTTCCCTACTGTTTTGTTCTAATTTTGCATTATTCTCTTCTAATTTTGCATTTAAAGCTTCTGTACTTTCTTTATTTTCCCTACTGTTTTGTTCTAATTTTGCATTATTCTGTTCTAATTTTGCATTTAAAGCTTCTGTACTTTCTTTATTTTCCCTACTGTTTTGTTCTAATTTTGCATTATTCTGTTCTAATTTTGCATTTAAAGCTTCTGTACTTTCTTTATTTTCCCTACTGTTTTGTTCTAATTTTGCATTATTCTGTTCTAATTTTGCATTATTCTGTTCTAATTTTTCATTTAAGGCATCACTACTAACTTTGTTCTGATACATGAACTCGAGAAGTAAAGTTTTTAATTCTGGTTGGCCGCCTACACTCCCTGTTTCAGTCTCGGGATTTACCTCCGCTACCCCGGTACTACCATCACTCGACATACTGCTCGTATCATCACTCTCCAGTTGATGACCACTACGTAACCTCATCTGTCTTTCTTTCTCATGCCCCATAATGATATACACTGATAAAGACAAATAACCCCCAAAATACAGGCACAGAAATATATACCCTTCTCCTTCCACAAATGTTATTAGGTTTTCAGCCCCAAGTTGTCGGCGACAATTGTAGCAGTTTTGCTAGCCCACCCTTTGCCTAAGCTATGTTGTTTTAATGGGCGCCAAGACCTCAATGCAATGTTGAAATCTAAATTTGTATTTAACAACGTCTAGCTCTGGCAGAACACCTTCAAGACGCTATTCACTCAGATCGTGGTATGATTTGATCATTAACCAAACAAACAATTGTATCAGGAGAAGGAATTGGTCTATATCTAATGCTACCTACTGAAAGCAAAGATTGCATTGTAAAAGAAATGAATTTATTATATAAAACAAGAATAGCAAAATTAATAATAATAATAAGTTTAAAATTTAAATAGGAGCGTTGTGATTTTAATATTACCGATAGAAAATTACGTGAAAACGGAGTCTGATAAATTATTGATTTTACTCTTATTCCCAAGCTATGAAGTTACTGAAATATGAAATATAAAACCAAGAGAAATGAGAGATTGCGTATTTCTGCGTCATTCGCGCTTACCACTGGAAATGGCCGAAGCCTTTCCCTCGTACTGGATGATGCTGTGTGCTTCCCACAGTCTCCTGGACGTCGACATCTCCATCGATATATGATGATATTCTGGTAGATTAGATAATTCTATGGTCCGTACATCGGACCCAAACACTCGTACAACCACAATGGTTAAGTTTTACAAAAGTTAGTCCTCCACTCCACGGAACATCGGAGCGACTCCCGCGTACAACCGTACTCGTTATGTTCTATACAGATAGTCCTCGTTCCACGGAACACTGAACGATATATGCACCCGTCGCATCCCCACTCTTCATCCGACTTCTAGCTTGCGTGGTCCTCACTGATTGGCTGAGCACGCCGCTATATTCCCCTCCTCTGGCTCATTACACACGGCGCGCGAGAGGGAGAAGTCGTTTTCCGTTCCATATACACACATAAAAAAAGTTTTGCATCACCTCGGTTCCCAGATCTCCGGCATATAGACGTTGACTGTGTATATTGTATCCAAGATACAGTCCCTTTGACTGTTCATAGATGTCACTAAAACTGCTCAAAGATGTAAACAACCATTCATGAGCAGGGCCTATTAGACGGAGGGGGTACGACAGCCGATCAGTTCCAGTCATTCCACCAGGACGAAGGTACGCTGCTCATGTTGTCTGTAGTTCTACCATGCCTAGAAGGTCAATACCGCAGTTCGATCGCGTCCGCATTGTTACTTTGTGTCAAGAAGGGCTCTCAACAAGGGAAGTTTCCAGGCGTCTCAGAGTGAACCAAAGCGATGTTGTTCGGACATGGAGGAGGTACAGAGATACAGGAACTGTCGATGACAGGCCTCGCTCAGGCCGCCCAAGGGCTACTACTGTAGTGGATGACCGCTACTTACGGATTGCCGCTCGGAGGAACCCTGACAGCAATGCCACCATGTTGAATAATGCGTTTCGTTCAGCCACAGGACGTCGTGTTTCAACTCAAACTGTGCGCAATAGGCTGCATGATGCGCAACTTCACTCCCGACGTCCATGGCGAGGTCCAGCTTTGCAACCCCGACACCATGCAGCGCGGTACAGATGGGCCCAACAACATGCTGAATGGACCCCACGGAATTGGCATCACGTTCTCTTCACCGATGAGTGTCGCATATGCCTTCAACCAGACAATCGTCGGAGACGTGTTTGGAGGCACCCTGGTCAGGCTGAACGTCTTAGACACACTGTCCAGCGAGTGCAGCAAGGTGGTGGTTCCCTGATGTTTTGGGGTGGCATTATGTGGGGCCGACGTACGCCACTGGTGGTCATGGAAGGCTCCGAAATGGCTTTACGATACCTGAATGACATCCTCCGACCCATAGTGCAACCATATCGGCAGAATATTGGAGAGGCATTTGTCTTCATGGACGACAATTCTCGACCTCATCGTGCACATCTTGTGAATGCGTTCCTTCAAGATAACGACATCGCTTGACTACAGTGGCCAGCATGTTCGCCAGACATGAACCCTATCGAACATGCCTGGGATATGTTGAAAAGGGCTGTTTATGGACGTCTTGACCCACCAACCACTCTGAGAGATTTACGCCGAATTGTCGTTGAGGAGTGGGACAATTTGGACCAACAGTGTCTTGATGAACTTGTGGATAGTATGCCACGGCGAATACAGGCATGCATCAATGCAAGAGGACGTGCTACTGGGTATTAGAGGTAGTGGTGTGTACTGCAATCTGGACCACAAATGCTGAAAGTCTAGCTGAATGATGGTACAACATGCAATGTGTGGGTCTCATGAGCAATAAAACGAGCTGAAATGTTGTTTGTGTTGATCTCTATTCCCTTTGTATTTAACGGTTCCGGAACTCTTGGAACCGAGGTGATGCAAAACTTTTTTTGATGTGTGTATCCGCCTTTCCTTGACGCTGCGACCCAGGATTGCGTCATGCTTTCCGACAAGATTAAACCTGTATTTGAATTCCCCGTGACTCATCTCTCTCAAATACCCTAACTGACGAAACTCCGTAAAATTCCGTAATCACATAATTTTCTTTGATATTGTCGTTCGTAATAATTTGCTTGATAGCGTTTTCTAAGACATAGAAAACCTATCTGTATGCTTATAATTTTTATAAAATGCTCCGAAAATATCTTAATAATAATTATAATAAATTATTAATAATAATAATAATAATAAATTAACATGAAAATTCTCTTGGCTGAACAATTTGCCGCGTAAATAAATATAGAATGGCTTCCTACTGACTTATGCCAGTTGCATAAAAACCCCTCGAAAAACACGTTACAACTATAGCACATGTACAGATACTACGCAGTGCTTTTTTAAACCAAATTTAAGGGGTACTCTAAGTTGTAGTCGACAAAAGATCATGATCTTGCAATTTTCGGGAATTTGCGGAGTCCAGTTATTACTTTATGGGCTGAGATGTTAAATGAAAGGTTGCATTGGGTTAATAATTAACTCATTAATTCATTAACTTTCAGCTTTTTCGATGCCTGGGTGGATGTAAAATAGTTCGTTATTTTCTTCATCCTTCAAAACAACCACACACACAAACTAACAACCTATCCCACCTCCAAACACTATCCTGCGTGCTTATAAGTACAGAACTTCCTTTCCACGATTGTTGGAGTTACTTATTTTTGCCTAAACAAGTAAATTTCTTCGAATAAGGCAGCAATTACACAAAGCTTTTGTCGAGCAGTAAATGATACGGCGTATTGTTTCGATTATGCTGCTGAGTGCCGAGTTGCCGACCATAACAATCTGATTCAATAGATCGTTTCAAATCGAGGATTACCCAAAATCTCCTCTGGCTGTTGTGAACAGAGTGTTGACGCCAGCTGATCGATGAACTTTCAAGTCGGAAGTTATATTTGCCGGACTAGATAAAAATGAACCAATCTATTTCTTAAACAGTTTTCAAATATTTAAGGGGTAGCCTACGCGTACCCCCGCGTTCCCCCTGAAAAAATGCCGTGGATTCTACAATCCTGCACGGATCTAGTGACCCGTTTATCGCAAGTCCTAAGGCAAAAAACAGCAACCTGGATTTCAATCCTTATTAGTAGACTATCATAATTACATAGTTTCTACGTCCTGTGGCATAGCCGTGCTCGTTAAATCATGCACCACGACCGCACGGGCAGCGGCACCAAGTTCCGAGATCGTAGGTTCGAATCCCCGCGCTGACAGCGGCTATTCTAAGTATGGTTTCTCCCCGGGGTTTTCCACACTTCTTCCAGGCAAATGCCGGGGTAGTACCATATTTCAAGTCCTAGGACACATACTCCTACAGTCACCACATAAATACAAGTTATCAGACAAATTTATCACACACCCAACTACACGGGGCTGATGACCAACATGTACCAAACCCATAAATTGAATAAACAACAACTTAGTTTCATGAGGTTACATTCAGCCGTTTCCAACAGATGCAAAGCCATACATACTGAGCCCTTTTTCGTCATGGAACTAATACCACAATAGAACTATAAAAGGATTGTCATGGAGTAATATCTCGGCTATCACGAATTACAAATTGATTACAATTGTAACTGGAGCAGATGATGAAGATAAGTGGGTTAGTCACTGAACATATGAAGAAACTGGAGTCTAGCATTGATAAGCGGAGTGACATCATTGATAAGGGGAGTGAACGGATGTGTGAGCAGATAGACTCAATGAAAGTATAAATGGAGGAAATATGTGAAGTATGTGATGCTGGAGTTGCTGAAAAAGAAGGAAATGATAGAAAACTAAATGAAGAAGGGAATAAGAAGCAAGAAAATTATCAACGAGGTGGGGGGCGCGAAGAAGAAATGAAACACGGACAAGAGAGAGAACAAGGTCAAATGGAGGAGGATAAAACTGAGGACAAGGAAGACGATGAGATAGAGGGCAAGGTAGAAGGGAAAGGGGAAACGGATAACGGAGAAGAAGAAATGGAAAACGGACAAGAGAGAGAACAAGGTGAAGAAGAACAAGGTCAAATGGAGGAGGAGGATACAACTGAGGACTAGGAAGAAGATGAGATAGAGGGCAAGGGAAAAAGAAAGGAGAGACGGATAACGGAGAAGGTGAGATGGAAGAAACTGAGGACGAGAAAGGAGAAGCAGATGAGATTGGTCATGAGGAGGACAGTAGCAGTCAAGAAAAAGAGGAAAAAGATCAGGGTGAAAGTGCAGAAGTGAATCATGAAGAAGACAGCATAATGAAAAAGATAAGGTGAAGAAGCGTTGGAGAAGGAAGATGGGGATGAAAAGGATGAGATGTAAGTCGAAGAGAAAGGAGTTATTGAATAGTATGAGACAGACAAGAAAGAAGAGGAGAAAAATGAGGAAGGGAAGGAGAGAGGTACGGTGGAGATGGAAGATGAGAAGTACAAAGTACGGAATTACAGACGATGATGACAGTATTGGGTGGAAAGTGTTTAATCTGGATATTAAAAGAGATGATTATTTATACATTCAAGATGGTAGCAACATCGACAAGAGCAGTGCAGATGATGAAAAGTGTGGAGATGGCATGTCTTTATCAAATGAACTCATTTCTTTAGCGCTTCGAGATTTAATATTGGAAAGTGGATTGCAGCTTGTTGATGGGTTGGATTCAGAATAGTTAGTTACTGCCTCAGAGTAACTCATAATATCAAGAGGCATGGATTAAGCAACACGTTTGAACACCAGATCAGTATGGTTCTTTAAACGACTATGAAAGGGAGGACGAGAATGAATGCGATAGCGAAGTGGACTGGCTTGATGACGATTATGTAGTTCCTTCTGAAGTACCGGTAGTTGATAAGTTAGATTATTTTGTGTGTGATATTTTTTTTAGTGTATATGTAGCCTATTGTGTTGTATTTTCATTTAATGTTATTTTATGAATGTGATCCCCATGTGCTTCACACACGAGAATCACATTAGGGGGCGAATTGTAACATGAGGTTACAAAGTTATTATGTTACTGTTCTCTTAGAATTAGTTGTAGGTTAGAAAAATGGCGCTTGCTAGGAGTGCTATATAGGAGTGTCATACACTATCCTATTTTAAGATCTCTATGCATTTTCTATGTTCCTTTTTTGATGTTGTTTTGTTTTTTCTTATTCCGTGATTTTACATATATTGTTAATTCCATGAGTATCTGTTGAGATTTTCTGTGGAGATTATCGTGTTCTTGGTGAGATATAATGGAAAGATAAAAATAAATGAAGAAATAAAAGGATTCATATCCCTCTTGTGCTATAACAACAACGACCCCGAGTAGAACAGTTACATTATGACGCACCAACGAGGAACACGAATGGGGGAGATGAACCTTAGTGATTTCAAAATGCTCATGGAGCAGATGATGAAGATGAGTGGGTTAGTGACTGAACATATGAAGAAACTGGAGTCTAGCATTGATAAGCGGAGTGACATAATTGGTATGGGGAGTGAACGGATGTGTGAGCAGATAGACTCAATGAAAGTAGAAATGGAGGAAATTTGTGAAGTATGTGATGCTGGAGTTGCTGAAATAGAAGGAAATGATAGAAAACTAAATGAAGAAGGGAATAAGAAGCAAGAAAATTATCAACGAGGTGGGGGGCGCGAAGAAGAAATGAAACACGGACAGAGAGAGAACAAGGTCAAATGGAGGAGGATAAAACTGAAGACAAGGAAGACGATGAGATAGAGGGCAAGGTAGAAGGGAAAGGAGAAACGGATAACGGAGAAGAAGAAATGGAAAACGGACAAGGGAGAGAACAAGGTGAAGAAGAACAAGGTCAAATGAAGGAGGAGGATAAAACTGAGGACAAGAAAGAAGATGAGATAGAAGGCAAGGGAGAAAAGAAAGGAGAGGCGGATAACGGAGAAGGTGAGATGGAAGAAACTGAGGACGAGAAAGGAGAAGCAGATGAGATTGGTCATGAGGAGGACAGTAGCAGTCAAGAAAAAGAGGAAAAAGATGAGGGTGAAAGTGCAGGAGTGAATCATTCATTCATTCATTCGTTTATTTGCAATTGGGGGTGTGTCCCCCGGTGGCAAATTAGATATACATAACAAATAAATAATTGAACATAACAATTCACTAACAATTAAACTGGAGTATTTACACAAATAGTCAGACTTTTCTTAAACACACCTATATGTTTGGGAAAAGGCTCTAAGACTGCGGCACGTAGAGAGTTCCAATTATCAACGGCACGGTTTACGAAAGAATATTTACCATACTTTGTTCGCTGTGGTCGGCCCTTAACTTTGAAAGGATGATCGCTCATACCCATGTAAGTAGGCTTTTCCATACGTTTGCTAAGCTCACCCCATGCTGGTTGATTTGTATACGTGTTGTACATAGCGCAGAGTCTAGATTTCATCCTCCTAGCCTCAAGTGATTCCCACCCAAGTTTCTTTAACATACGGCTCACACTGCTCCTGGAATTAAAGTCACTGAGCACAAATCTAGCGGCCTTTCTTTGTACCATTTGCAACTCATTTATGAGCCCTACTTGATATGGATCCCAAGCCACCGAGGCGTATTCCAGAATAGGTCTTACAAGTGACAAATATCCTAATTCTTTTGCAGAGGTACTACTTCCTTTTAATACCCTCATTACAAAGTGCAGAGATTTGTAAGCTTTAGGAACTACACATCCTATATGACTACTCCATTTCATATCATTTCTTACGTGAACGCCCAAATATTTGCAAGAATCTTCTTCTACAAGTATTTCCGAGCCAATGTTATATTGAAAATCTTGCCTTCGCACTTTCCCTATTTTTATTAGACTACATTTTCTTGTGTTTATTTTCATTTTATTTTCAATCGCCCACTTATAGACCAGGTTCAGGTCATCTTGAAGTACTGCATTGTCTTGTGAGTCATGTATCTTTCGATATGTTACACAATCATCCGCAAACAATCGACAGTCACTGCGAATCCCATTTGGTAAGTCATTTATAAACCCCAAAAATAACAAAGTTCCGATTACGCTGCCCTGAGGGATACCCAACGTTACGGTAATTTCATCCGAGAATCGGCCTTCAACTTTCACTTTCTGGGAACGACCCGTCAAAAATTCTTGAATCCATAAAATTACTCTTCTATCAATCTTCGTCGAGGCTAATTTATGGAGTAGCATGTCATGCGGCACGACATCAAATGCCTTCGCAAAATCTATAACTACGGCGTCGACTGAAACTCCATCGTCTAACGATTCGCTAATATCTTGAAAAAGTGATAGCATCTGACTCTCGCATGAGTAACCTTTCCGAAATCCATGTTGCCAATCATTAAACCATGATAATGATTCCCACTGTTCCCTCAAGTAGTCGCAAATGAGATGCGCGATCTGTTTACAAACGATGGACGTAAGACTAACCGGCCTGTAGTTGACCAATTCAAGTCTGCTCCTTCCCTTAAATATTGGGACTATCGTAGCTCTTATCCAGTCATCCGGGATTTGCGCATTGTTTATGGACACATTAAACATCACCTCTAAGTATCTTGCCACGGCCCTACCTCCTAGTTTAAGTACTTCACTAACAATATTATCAGGACCCTTCGATATATTGTAACGTAATTTTTGTATTAGTTTTACAATTGCTGACTGGTTTATTTGGAAAAGTGGAACCCCTGATTCACCGTTAAGGTCCAACACACAGCTATTGGATTTATTGAACACACTACCATAAAAGACATTTAATTCATTAGCAATGGCCTGCTTCTCAGTAATTAATTTACCGTCACCGGACATTATCATCGACAAATTATCTTAATTTCCCTTTCTTCTCCTAACATAACTGTCAATTTTTTTCCACCCATCGCCTTCCGAACCAAGCAAACCTTGCATATAATTGTCATGAGCAGCCCTCTTTTTTAAGACGAGCTCTCTTGATAAGGACTTACATTTCAACATATACTTGTCACTATCATGTCTTTTATTGTATAATTTCCTAATTTTCCGTTTAAGACTCCTGATTTCCCGTGTGTAATACTCAGGATCTGGGTTTTGTTTCAGTAATTTAAATGGAACAAATTTATCAATAGCGCTATTTAAAATGTTCAAAAAGTTAGTCCACAGGATATTAATGTGATTTCCTTCCGATGCCCATCCTACAAATAGCTCATTAAAATACCCTTGAATTTGCCCTGATCCGCCCTGCGATACTGGAATATGATCTTATTTGCTACATCAGAGTCTAATTTTGTAATGTCACCATATCTAATATTTAATTCAACCCCAGAATGGTCACTATTTCCTGGTACTTTCAGACAGTTAATATACAGCTCAACAGGCCTTACGAGATAAACATCTAAGGTATTATTGCCTCTAGTTGGGAAGTCAACTACTTGGGAAAATCCCCCCTCCCTTAAGAATTTGTTTGCAGCGCTCTGAGCTTGACCACAGCTAGTTGACTCACCAGACCAGTCTACTTTGGGGAGGTTTAAATCTCCGGCAATTAATATGCTCTTTTTCATAGCATTACCCGTACATGTTTTATCATAAAGTGTGTCGAGAAGCGAAAAGTTATCTTTCGGTGCTCTATACGCCCCTATCGCCTGAAGAGGGAATTTATTCCCTTTATCCGAAATGTGTACACATAACATTTCATGATCCGTATCAGCCCACTTTAAGAAACTAGCTATATTTTTGCGCATACAAATAAATAGCCCACCACCTCGCTTCCCCCGATCCCTTCTGTACATTTCGTAGGTCCCTTGAATTATTTCATTACTATTTATATCCTCATATAACCAAGATTCAGTAGCAACGACAATGTCCGGAGAATACGTCTCTACAAGATTCCAAAATTCAATTAATTTATTTCCTAAACTCTGACAATTAACCTGCAGTAATCTTAGAGTCTTTCCTCCGCAGCAAATATCCCGAAGTAGCTCCTTCTATTCCCGTCGGCTGGCAACCTCTGGACCTGCTCCTCCTCACAATGGCCGGCACGAACCGATGACCCTGTCATGTAGGCAACCTAGGTTGAAAGCGCCCTGTCGATTTAAATGCAGCCTGTCTCGGGCGAAGTCACGACCACCAATCCAGCAGTCAGCATCTACGTACACTAATCCCAGTTGTGCACAAACCCAGTCCATGCGGTCATTTACAGTCTTAACTCGCCGAACAATGCCACTCATTATAATTTTTGCATTTCTAAACTTGGTTTTAGCTTTTCTGCCTAGTTCGTAGAGTTCCCCCTTGATGAAATCAGATGTTGCCCTCTTCTTCAAATCGTTCGTCCCAACATGGAGCAACAACACTTTAACTTTGTCACAGTCCTCTACATTTTCTTCTTCCACTTGTTGGGCAAGCTGGTCAATTTTAATCCCCGGATAACACTGCACTTTCGCACCTGATTTCCTCGAGATATTCGCACTCCATCGTATCATAGAATCACCCAATATGATAACGTCATCCTCAGTTTGCTCCTGCACGCCCTCTTCCACACAGCCGTTCTGTGACATCCTTCACCGTTTCCTCTGATTCACGAAGCTTTGTTCTAAGTTCCTGTATTATTTGATCCCTTGCTTTGATTTGCACCCTCAAACAGTCCGGCCTGTCACATACTTTACAAAACCAATTCCCGACATCACAATCCTCCTTCTTGACCTTAATACAGCCGAAGTGAAACCATTTCTCACATAGTCCACACTGAACACCGTTCTTCAATGTTTTACTGCACGTCGAACACTTTAATGCTGCCACTGGATCATTTGCCTGATTCACATTCACATTTGGATTAACAGGGCCTGGATTCACTTCCACTCCACCAATAACTAGCAACGCAGCTATCACTGGGGCTATAAACCACAAGTTACTAGGCCCCGTACGCACACACAAACACCGGAAATCCCGACTACCCTTCGCATACCACAGTAAGATCCTCGCGCGATAACACTCCCGAGAACAACCCATTTCAGCACAGCTGAGAGCTCGGGAAAAACACGATCTTTCACTTTGACTGCCAACTGTGTTTCCAATCAAGAAGAAGACAGCATAATGGAAAAAGATAAGGTGAAGAAGCGTTGGAGAAGGAAGATGGGGATGAAAAGGATGAGATGTAAGTCGAAGAGAAAGGAGTTGTTGAATAGTATGAGACAGACAAGAAAGAAGAGGAGAAAATGAGGAAGGGAAAGAGAGAGGTACGGTGGAGATGGAAGATGAGAAGTACAAGATACGGAATTACATGGCGGTTGAAGAGAAAGACGAGATGGAAGGCAGAGGAAGAAATAAGAGTGGAGAAGAAGGAGAAACAGATGAACAGGAAGAACGAAAAGTGGAAGAATGAGAAAGGGGAAGGGAGTGATTTTGAGGATGAAGTTCTCAGTAGTGATAACATCATGATTTTGGATTCTGTTAGTGATGGAGAACCAGTTTGCAACCAGTATCGCAATACATTTGATAATAATGTAGCTTACGATTATGGGTATTATGTTGTGAATGATATGGTTGAAGTTTCACGAGAGTCTTCGTGTGTTCCGTGTGTGAGTTGTGTAGAAGGTGCAAATTTGACAGACGATGATGACAGTATTGGGTGGTAAGTGTTTAATCTGGATATTAAAAGAGATGATTATTTATACATTCAAGATGGTAGCAACATCGACAAGAGCAGTGCAGATGATGAAAAGTGTGGATATGGCATGTCTTTATCAAATTAACTCATTTCTTTAGCGCTTCGAGATTTAATATTGGAAAGTGGATTGCAGCTTGTTGATGGGTTGGATTCAGAATAGTTAGTTACTGCCTCAGAGTAACTCATAATAACAAGAGGCATGGATTAAGCAACACGTTTGAACACCAGATCCGTATGGTTCTTTAAACGACGATGAAAGGGAGGACGAGAATGATTGTGATAGCGAAGCGGACTGGCTTGATGACGATTATGTAGTTCCTTCTGAAGTACCGGTAGTTGATAAGTTAGATTATTTTGTGTGTGATATATTTTTAGTGTATATGTATTGTGTTGTATTTTCATCTATGTTATTTTATGAATGTGATCCCCATGTGCTTCTCACTTGAGAATCACATTAGGGGGCGAATTGTAACATGAGGTTACAAAGTTATTATGTTACTGTTCTCTTAGAATTAGTTGTAGGTTCCATTATTTAAACTAGTTTCTATGATGGTTCCGTATTGACGTACTAAATAGTTTTAACAACAAATTGTATATCCGCCTTAGTCAATACATAAACGAAAATAAATTATATTTACACTTGCTCCTGGTACATGTTTCGGGGATTAATTGCTTTTATCCCCTTCATCAGCCAAGACAAATATCCGAAGAAAGATATACGATAGCGTAGCACTCAAAAAATAAATAGCTATTTAACTTAATTGATACCTTGACTCAACCTGAAGTAAGTTCTTCGAATATTATTAAGTTTGCATTCGTTCTATATCATTATAAATTAATTTTTATAGTTTTTCATTATTATTTCAGTCTATAAATTTCCCCTTGGTCCTTTTATTATGGTGTTTGTTTTTCCTTTACCTCTTTCAGGTTATGCATTGAGCTAATCTCATTGCTATTTGAAGTTGTTCCTTCCACGCTCGTCTAATTCGTATGCAGGCATTTGATTTTGGACCTGTTGAGCATAAGGCATCTTCATTGGTTGTGTCCATATGGTGAAGTATTGTGATTTTTGCCAATTCAAGCTTCGCCCAGTGTTTTGGAGCGGATTTACGAGTTAACTGTCCAATTATTCTCTGTGTTTTGATGGCTGAATATCATCGCTCTTATATGTTTTTAGTTTTGCTCAACAATTTCCTGTGACCTACTTATATGGTGCACCATATTAAGTTAAATAGCTATTTATTTTTTGAGTGCTACGCTATCGTATATCTTTCTTCGGATATTTGTCTTGGCTGATGAAGGGGATAAAAGCAATTAATCCCCGAAACATGTACCAGGAGCAAGTGTAATTATAATTTATTTTCGTTTATGTATTGACTAAGGCGGATATACAATTTGTTGTTAAAACTATATAGTTGTAGGTTAGAAAAATGGCGCTTGCTAGGAGTGCTATATAGGAGTGTCATACACTATCCTATTTTAAGATCTCTATGCATTTTCTATGTTCCTTTTTTGATGTTGTTTTGTTTTTCTTATTCCGTGATTTTATATATATTGTTAATTCCATGAGTTTCTGTTGAGATTTTCTGTGGAGATTATTGTGTTCTTGGTGAGATTTAATGGGAAGATAAAAATAAATGAAGAAATAAAAGGATTCATATCCCTCTTGTGCTATAACAACAACGACCCCGAGTAGAACAGTTACACAATATGCGAGATTTCAACAAAATTCAATGCATTCAGTGAACAAACTAGACGTGGAAAATGAAAGAAGGATGAAGCATCTCGCAATAACTGGGTGCCACTCTGGCGGGACTGAACGATAAACACACAATACAGCTCGCAGGGTTAGCGAACCCACTTCCGAAGAGGATGGCTGTTTTGGTATTCACTCACAATCAGATACACCCGTGGGGATAGAACGACCTCGGTTCGCAATGCCAGGGAATAATGTACGAGAGTGAAACCGCTACATTCGGAGTGAGAGAAGAAGTTTGTAGCACCCGTCTATGAAGACAGTTCCACGGTCTTTAGTAGTTGTAGATCTTCCTGTATTCAATAACATACATTCTTATCTAGACTTGGCAACGTCACACACATAAACATTCCACTGACCTCAGAAAAGCACATAGGAACAAAGAGGGGAGAAAGGGGAAAAACCAGTTTCGTCCAGTTAACACCCGGGTTAGTCGACCAAAACTGGTGCCACTGTAATCACGAAACGGCTCGAAGTTCCAGTAAGGAAGACTAATCGGATAAGTATCAGCCTGTATTATTACAGTATAACCATAGTTGATTTTGTATAATCATATTATAACCCCAAACAGACAAACTCCAGATTTTTATCACCATTCTAGCATTTCACCTAACATTAAGCTTGCCACGGTGGGTGAGTGGTTATAGTGTCGGACTACCAACCCCAAGATTGCAGTTTCACCCCTGGTCATGGTAAGTGATTTTTGAAGGCGACAAAAATCACGATACTCATGTCATACGTTGTTGGCATGTTAAAGAACCCATTTGAATTCAGTAGGCCGTGTTCAATGGCAAAATTACTCTCGGGATTTTCCGCCAATACAAAGTTCCTCCATTCTCTACTTGAAAGCGCTGTAGTGTCAAGGAGTTTAGATATCTAACCTCCTTGACTTTCATAGCGTTCAAAGGAACGACGAAATTCGACATGCAAGCTACCCTCTGGGTGTCAATTAACAAAGCTTGCACCAGGCACCCGAGGCCATACGATATTATTAGTATTACCTAACATTAGATATACTACATTTAGTATACACTGACAGTTGCATTACCAATACTGTAACTAAATAATTGTACATATTGTAAATATGTTTCACCTGTATTCTCAAACATAGATGTTATAGCCTAAGTGTAATGGATCTGATGATGATCGCTTGACGATCGAAACTGGTCATCCTAGTGTATTTATTAATGTCATGAAATTTATTTCAGGATTAGAGCACAACCCAGCTCTTTTTGGGTAGGCTACATTCGTGTTGACCGACTGAAAAGCACCAAACTTTTGTTTACGCCACATTAAGAAATTAAGGAGTTATAAATTACCGTGAAACCCTGAGGAAGTGCGTAAATATTATGGTAATAATAATAGCCTGCAGTACCCCAAACAGGAATAAATAAGTTAATTAAGGCAATGTGTGGGTGAGTCAATACACCAGATATGCATCCGCCTCTAGAACAAATCACAGTGTTGAAGGTCTCGTCACGTGGCTCAGGGGTACTCCCGCGCGCGCGTAAGGACTTTAATGATGCTTAGCATATAATTAATGTACGGTACCTATGATCGAATCTGGAAAGTTAGCACATCATTAAAACAACCGAAAAAGCAGGTACAGAAGGAGCTAAGGTTCATGCCAGTGAGAACGATGAAGTAAAAACACGCAAATGTATGCTTGCGCATGTGAAGGGGAGAATAAATACGCAGGTCGCGACAGAAGAACACACGATTTCTTAGCAGTCAAGGGGCTGACTTCACGTCTGGTTGCTCCCTGAATTCAGTACGAATTGATAAAGTATTATAGTGAATTAGTACAAATTATAAAGTGAAGGTATTATAGTGAGCCAGGGGCTCATTTCACGCCGGGTTGCTACCTGACATTAGAGATATAAGTAGAAGTTTTTATTTGAACGTTATGTAAAACAAATGTGTTTACTAGACTGCCTATATAACAGTGTAGTGTTAGTGCCGTGACAGACATCATATTCTGCCATTAGAGGAAATCGAGTAGGCCTATAAACGTTACCAGTAACATCACTGAACTGCGGCTAACTGCTAGCTAGAGATGAAACAATGCAGGTAGCTGATACATTGTTGCCCATAGGAGCAATAGTTAGCACAGCAGTGTAAATAGAACTGGGCCTGTAGGATGACGTAATAGAGAGTCTATGTGCCAGCGATTTTTGAGTAAAATCTAGATCTTAATGAGGTTGTAAGGTGGGTATAATTTCCCATTAAAGCCTGTGCGTTTAGCTTACAAAATCCCACGAGTGCAATCAAACGCTTGGCACCCATTAAGACAGTTCGGGAATAATGTTCGTTATTTGGATGTGTGAGTTGAGTATAAAATAATATTTCATGTTAATTTATATCACATTGCCTACCCAAGCAGCAAATAAGAAATCTGCTAGTATGAAGTCAGCAGGAAGGCATCAATTCCAACCTAAGTCCATGGATTAACTTCCAATGGAGGGGCGGCGATGGCCACAGTGACAAACCAAAGATAGAGACTGTGGGATTGTGTCATGTGCTTATCTACGAGTGGGCGTGACATACCTAAAGTTGTCTTCGAGGGCTTGTGACCCATATATTTCGCTGGGATGGAATGTTCCGGCCTCCCCCGAGCGCAGCAAAAGTAATTTTCTACGAATAGGGTTTTGGAAAGGTCCAGTGACACCCTACAATGTGTTTCTTCTTCAGAGGGTCAAGTTTCCTATATTCTACGATTTGATTGGAGGGGAGTGGCCAGTTAGTGCACTCACCCACGCATATGTTGCGACAGGGACAAACACACGCCCACACATGTATCAATCAGCTGAGGCGTTGGTGATAAGCTCCCCAATTCAGGTATTTTCGGATCACTAGCAGCTTCATCTAGGTCAGATCAGATAATTTTTGAGTGTTTATTTTTGTTTTAGTCTGGTGATGTTTGCGATCAGGTCTTGGATTTAGAGGTTAAAATGTTATTCTTGATTTTATTATCCGTGTATGTTTGGATGTATGTTACAGATTAGATGGTTAAGTAATATTTTGATTTTGATATCCTGTGATTTATTTCATATCTCCACTTTGTGTGTGATTTGAAGTTAATGTGAATTCGTGAGATGGGTTACATGTACGAGCCCAGGCTCTTGTAGATAGTCAGTGTGTTAATATTTCAGTATGGTGTTGGATTTCTGACTTAGGATTTTAATTTTTGTATATTGAGTTTTGTTTTGATCGGAATTTCGACTTCTGGGTGCTACATTACAAATAGGTGTATTGCGCGAAGCTAGAGTAGGCCTATGTGATTTTGTATTTGTTTTGAATAACCCTATACGGCCGAAAGCAACGGGAAACTACAGCCGTAATGCTATTCCCGAGGATATGCACCTCTCTATGCATAATTACATGTGATGATAGCCTCCTCCCTTGTAAAATTCCAATCCAGAGGTAAACTAGTCCCCCGTTTGGATCTCCGGGTGGGGACTACTCGAAACATCACAGAAGTGACAAGAGGAAATCTGACATTGTACGGATCGGAGCGTGGAATGTTAGAAGTCTGCTAGGAAGTGGAAGGTTAGAAAACTTGGAAAGGGAAATGGATAGGTTGAGGTTGGATTTGGTTGGGATTAGTGAAATGCGCTGGCAGGAAGAACAGAACGTTTGGTCAGGAGACTATAGGGTCATTAGCACTAAATCAAATAATGGCCAAGCAGGGGTTGGTCTTATATTGAGTAGGAAACTTGGACAGCGGGTGGAATATTATGAGCAATATAGTGAACGGATTATTGTAGCAAAAAATCAATACAAAACCTACGTGCACCACAGTGCTACAAGTCTATATGACTACCAGTCAAGCTGATGATGAAGATGTTGAAAAGACCTACGAAGAAATAGATGAAATTCTGAGGTATATCAACGCTGATGAAAATGTTATAGTAATGGGAGATTGGAATGCTGTGGTAAGAAAAGGACGATAAGGGACGATAGTAGGAGATTTCGGATTAAGTGAAGGGAATGATCGAGGAAGCAGGCTGATAGAATTCTGCACCGAGCATGAGTTGGATTTCTGACTTAGGATTTGAATTTTTGTATTAGAATGCAGCCGAAAAAAATCAGAAACCTCTAAGGACATCAAATTGGCAGGTGAAAAGCTGAAGGACGTAAGAGACTTCTGGTACCTTATTCAATAACCATAATAGAAGAATTTACACATGGATGAGACCAGGAGACACAGGGCGTTACCAAATCAATTTAATTATGGTCAAGCAGAGGTTTTGAAACCAGATTTTGGATTGTAAAATATATCCCGGTGCTGACACAAACTTTGACCACAATCTGGTCGTTATGAAATGCAGATTAAAGTTGAAGAAACTGAAGAAAAGTCAAAAGCCAAAAAGGTGGGCAATAGACAGACTGAAAGAGAAGGATGTAAACGAAAGATTCAAGAAGAGTATAAAGGAAGGACTAATGAAAAACCCTAAACAAACTTCAATTGCAAACGAATGGGCACTTTTAAAGAATGAAATAACAAAATCCTCGGAAGAAAACATTGGTAGGAAACAAAGAATAGGTAGAAACCTGTGGATCACTCAGGATATACCAGAATTGATGGATGAAATGCGGAAACACAAGAATGTAAGAGATGAAAAGGGGAAAGCAGAATACAGACGACTGAGAAATGAAGTTAACAAAAAGTGCAAGGAAGCGAAAGAAGAATGGTTGAAAGAGAAATGTGCAGGTATAGAAAATTGTCTGAAATTAGGAAAAGTAGACACAGCTTATCGAAGGATTAGGAATACTTTTTTGGGAAAAGAAGACTAAGTGCTGTAATATTAAGGACACAAATGGAAAGCCTCTAACAGAGAGGGAAGAAAAGGTTGAGAGATGGAAAGCTTATATAGAGTGTTTGTATAAGGGAAAGGAGATTGAGAATCATGCAATGGAAAGGGAGGAGGAAATTGATGAGGATGCGAAAGGAGATTTAATATTGAGATCGGAATTTTACAGAGCATTGGAAGACCTAAGCAGGAACAAATCACTAGGCATAGATGAAATACCGATTGAGTTGCTACGCTGCATAGGAGATGAAGGTCTGATCGGGTTATTTCACTGGTGTGTAGGATTTATAAGACAGGTGAGGTACCCTCTGATTTCAAGAAGAAAGTTATCATCCCTCTACCGAAGATAGTGGGAGCTGACAGATGTGAAGATTACCGTACAATCAGCTTGATTACTCATGCTTCAAAGATCCTGTCTAGAATAATTTACAAGAGGATGGAAAGCCAGATAGAAACAGAGTTGGGTGAAGACCAGTTTGGTTTCAGGAGAAATGTAGGAACAAGGGAAGCTGTACTAAGTCTTAGGCTGATTTTGGAAGGTAGAATAAGGAAAGAAAAGAGAACGTTCATGGCATTTGTAGACTAAGAAAATGCTTTTGATAACGATGATTGGACTAAATTGTTTGACATTTTAAAAACGATTGGAATCAAGTACAGGGATCGGAGGGTGATCTACATGAGAGAGAAGCTGGTATTCAGAAAGGCGTAAGGCACCCATACTTTTCAATCTTTACATTGAACATGCAATGAAGGAAATTGAAGAATTTTTTTAAGTGGGAGTGAAGATTCAAGGAGAAGTAATTTCAACTCTGAGATTTGCCGATGACATCGTCATCTTGGCCGAAACGCCTGAGGATTTGAATGAGTTAATGAATGGTATGGACTCCGTCTTGAGGAAATAATTCATGATGAAAATTAATTTTAAAAAAAATTGGAATGCAGCCGAAAAAAATCAGAAACCTCTATGGACATCAAATTGGCAGGTGAAAAGCTGAAGGAAGCAGGAGACTTCTGTTACTTATGAAGCAAAATAACCAGTGATGGACGAAGCAAAGAGGATATAAAATGTAGGTTGGCTCAGGCAAGGAAAGCATTTCTACAAAAAAGGAATCTGTTTATATCAAACATGGATTTAGGTATTAGGAAGTCAGTTTTGAAAGCCTTTTTCTGGAGCGTGGCACTCTATGGAAGTGAAACATGGACTAGAGGTGCAGCAGAAAAGAGGAGAATTGAAGCGTTTGAAATGTGGTGTTACAGGAGAATGATGAAGATCAGATGGGTAGATAGGGTTACAAACGAAGAGGTATTAAAACTAGTGGGAGAGGAGAGATGATTCTGGCGACTGCTAATGAAGAGAAGAGATAGGTTGGTAGGACACATACTAAGACACCCAGGAATAGCAAGCTTAGTTATGGAAGGAAAGTTCGAGGACAAGAACTGTAAGGGTAGGCGAAGGTTAGAATATGTTAAACAGATTGCCTCGGATGTAGGGTGTGTTAGCTATGTAGAGATGAAACGATTAACTCAGGACAGGGAGGCATGGAGGCCTGCTTCAAACCAGTCAAAAGACTGAAGACTCAAACAACAACCCTATACGGGAAGTTGTCATTTTATATTGATTTGTAACCGTCGTAGATTCATGTTGTTTATTGATAATTTTATTAATGCAGCCAATGGCCATGTACTTTTCTTTTCAGGACGGGCCAGGGAAGGGATTTTGGAAGGAAATCGGCCGTGGACCTATTGAAAGGTACCGTCCCGGCATTTGCCTTGTGGTGAAAATGGGAAACCACGAAAACCATTTTCAGGACGGCCGAGGTGGGATTCGAACCCACACTCTCCCGATGTCAGCGAGGCACGAGGTAGCGCGTTAGCGCTCTCGGCCACCGCAGCCGGTTTCATGTTGTTTATCAAGTATACTTGTATGTCATGCTCACTAGTACGAGCCCATTATATCTATTATGACCATTTCTTTTAATTATAGTTAGAGGCAAGTACTGTTGTAAAATTAGTGAAATTCACCCACCCCTGCGGACCAACAGCAACTGACACAGACCCTCAAACAACTGTTGTTCGGAACTGGATCAGCAATGTTTACGAATGTCAAACTCTAAGGCCACTCCAAGTCAGACTAACTAAACAGACTACAGTTGTTAATTGTTTTATTAAATTCTCTCACGTTTTTTTGTTTTCTTTATGGATTGAAGAGACATGAAAATTACCATATCTACCCAAAAAGGCCTTATTGACAAAGTTTAATATATTAGGAAAAAAATACATTAAGTCAATAACATTATTATTCTTAAAATAGGACACAACCTTCGCAGCAAAAAGCAATTAATACGAAAGGAAGTTGCAAGTCTGATACTAAAATTTATAAAAAGACTGATTTCATAACTATTTCTAACAAGCAGTTCCGTGAGGAACTAAAGCCTATTTTCGTATATCCTACTTATGTTAATTGCCACTATCAACAAACAGTTTGATTGCTGTAATAGATTCGTAGATATTGAGAACCGTCTAAATATTTCGGATGGTCGCCATGTTGGATTTTTATATATGTAGGTCTTAGAGCTATGTACTATTACATGACGATTATTGTGTACGTGTAGTATTCAAACTTCAATCGCATGATTATGACACAACTAAATTAAACGAGATTTTGAAATTTCGCTCAGCTGCCATCTTGTGGTTATA
The DNA here is from genome assembly GCA_946902985.2 of Meconema thalassinum. NCBI lineage: Eukaryota > Metazoa > Arthropoda > Insecta > Orthoptera > Tettigoniidae > Meconema > Meconema thalassinum. The sequence continues at coordinate 1,853,496,304 of OX336388.2, forward strand.
AAAACAATTGAAATAAATTAGATGCCAGTAAATTAAAATTTGTATAAGCATTTACCGTACCAAGTTTCACTGCACTCGGATGGTTAAATCACGAGAAACATCCATTTAAATATTTGTACTTCGCGTCGCTGCCATGTTGGATTTGTGCTCACCAGGTTATTGAAAGTCACATAGTTGAACTGATGTTCATAATAATAATAACCCCTGTAAATATAAAAATGTCAGTTTGATTGCTGCAATAGATTCGTAGATATTGAGAACCGAATAAATATTTCCGATGGTCGCCATGTTGTATTGTTATACATATAGGCCATAGAGTTATTGCGTAGGTTCATTATTCAAACTTTCACTTCGATCGCATGATTACGACACAATAAATAAAACCTTAATTAAAAAAATTCGCACAGCCGTCATATTGAGGTTATGTAAACAATTGAACTCAATTAGATGCCAGTGCATTACAATGTGTATAAACATTTACTGTGCCATATTTCTCTGCGTTCAGATGGTTAATTCGCGAGAAAAGTCTATTAAAATGTTTCAACTTCGCTTGACCGCCATGTTCGTTTTGTACTTGACAAGTTTATGAAAATTATATAGATGAACTTGTAATAGTACCCTCTATCTACGTACAAAATATCAGGGTGGTATCGGTAATAGTTTCTGAGATATAGAATGCCGGTGAAATATTTCGCACAGCCGCCATGTTGGATTGGTGAGACATAGTAAAATTTGAAGGGCACGGTCGGGGTCGACTAAAATGTTGCTATGACCTTACCGACTTTCAATGAAATCGCTCCAGCTGTTTAGGAGTTACTACGGGGGGGGGGGGACACACACACACACATACGTACACACATGCACACACACGGACAAAAGGTCTTCTCATAAGCGTATTGTTTCATATATGAAAATAGCCTAAAGAAATTAACTATCTATAATGTTTAAAATATACTAAAGGTCTAAAAACCCGGATCTGTTGCAATTTTCAGCCTATATTCATTTTATGAAAAAAAAAGGCTTATGAGATCACCTTTTGTCCGTGTGTGTGTATGTGTGTGCGTATGTGTGTTTGTGTGTGTGTCCCTCTAATAACTTCTAACAGCTGGAGCGATTTCAATGAAATTCGGTAAAGTCATAGTACTATTTCGGCCGACGCCGACCGTGCTCTTCAAATTTTATTACGTCTCACCAATCCAACATGGCGTCTATGCAAAAAATTTCACCGGCATTATATATCTCCGAAACTAGTTCCGATTATGGCATGTTAAAGAACCTTCCACTAATCACACTTGTGTGAAACTAAATTATATATTGAACCCTTATTGATCTTCGATAAATAAGTATTCATATTTATTATTATTATTACTACGGCCCAGGCAGCACATAAGGAAGTCGACTTGGATATTAGGGAGGCCAGCATTTCGTAATGATTGCAACAGAAGCTGAGTTGGTAGCTATTCCTGGGGGACGGCCAGAATTAGTCGAGTTCAAGGCCAAATTGTGCAACTACTGTACCAAAATTGGAGACATAAAGGAAGAATCACGAGGTCCTCTCAACGAACATACGATTGAATCAGCCAATCGCAAGAGACCAAGCTGTGACCACGAGGTGGACGGCGTCAGTAGTAAAAAGCGCGCGGAAGTGCGTATCTAAGGAACCGCCGAACGGATTAATCTCCGCTCGAGTAATTTGAGACGTTGGATTTATTTGGAGAAGAATGACACTAGCCCCATCTTTGTGAGACAAAAACTCTGGAAGTTTTTATCCGACTCCGCCCCACTCCTCCGCCCTTGTCAGTTTCTCATAAATAGTCTGGCCTGACGCCAATCTAAGTACTTATTGTGTGGAGCCTTCAGAGGCATACTCCACGCCAGTTTGAAGTGTGATTTTTGACGCTCGAATTTATCGGAGTACTATTCTTGTGGAGCCTTCAGAGGTATACTCCACGCCAGTTTGAAGTGTGATTTTGACGCTCGAATTTATCTAAGTACTATTCTTGTGGAGCCTTCAGAGGCATACTCCACGCCTGTTTGAAGTGTGATTTTGACGCTCGAATTTATCGGAGTACTATTCTTGTGGAGCCTTCAGAGGCATACTCCACGCCAGTTCGAAATGTGATTTTTACGCTCTAAAATCAGTGAAGCTAATTTATTTTCTGAGCTCTGGGAAGCTAAAGTCGCAGCGTTTGCAGTATCGAATTTTTAAAAGCTATAATACATTTTGTTCTAAAATCAACTAAATTGTGTGATCTAAATATTTCACGCCAGCGCGTGATAAACTGTAACATTCTTTAAAAGACGACGAGTTCAACTTTAAGGGGGAAGTATCGTATCACCCTAATTAGCGCTTACCAGAACCGAAGTCCAAGACGGGACGGAAATACCGGACGAGATAGCGACTGCTGGTGCAGCCAGGATTTTGAACTTGTTAACGAGCCAGTGGCGCGGACTCGAGATGTATATTTTATGTATAAATTGTGTGTATTGTATGTGTGTTTTTATAGTGCGTATGTGCGATATAATTAGGGCCAGTCTTCGCTATTAATCGCAGTAGGACAATTGTGGGTGAACTGAGTAGCCTGCGAGCGATTATAGATAGGCAAATATTTAACATTGAACTTTTCTGCCAAGGAGTCGAGACCAAGATGATCAGCACGTGGTTTGAAGTTGGGATGAGCTTCAAGAAATCAACGCAGACGACTACTATGGAGTGCTAAATTGTCCATAGGGCAATGGGTTGAGGAGGATGTCCTTAGTCCTACATGCAGAAGCGGTGATGTACTAAAATTGGATTATTTCAATTATGTAGTTAGATTTGGCCGGGGAACTGTGTATATAGTCATGTTTTTCTTTCTTGTTTTATAGCTGTTTTTCTTGTACCGACACTATATGTTTAAATGTCCGTTGGCGCGTGGCCAATGTGTTTGTTGATATTTTGATTTTTTTTCTTGAGTCATGTGTAAGGTACGCGGCGTGCGTGCGTGATTTTTATCCTTGCAATTGCGGAACCCGTTGCATTCGATAAATGGTGCTTTATTAACGTTAATATTTGAAATAGGAATGGGAGGAAATGATTGTAAAACATTTTGCTGAACAGGTTATTATTCATGTTAGGGTAGCCGAGTGCACCAACTTAAAAGTAATTGTAGAACACCTTCGTTCTAATTTTGATAGATTTTCTTGAGTCCTTTTCAGGTGACTAGTCACGGCATAGAACGATGGCGCCAGCATGTGGATATTATTTGTGTCTTTTATTTCAGGGTCTGTCACAACCCATACGTGTGATTAAGTGTGTGTTGATGTGTCTAGTGTGTGTTGATTCTACGTGAGGAGGGGGTAGTTGTCCTACCGCCCTTATATTTTTGCTGCTGTTGTAATTTAGATGGAAAGACAGAGTGCTCTTGGGAGACTGCTGATTCTTGTCCATATGTTTTTCTGACACACATGTATTATTGTGCTTTGGGGCACATTTCTTCGAGGTTCGACCCCATGTTCTGGGAGGTCGAGGTTATTGACACGTGGGTTGACAGACATGCAGAGTTCCACAAACCGCCCGTTTTGCCTGTGACTTATTTTGATAGGCAGTCCTATTTGTCCGACTGAACCCTGTAAGCTTTCATGTAGCAAACCTGTTCATTGTGATGGCTAATTTTTAAGCCATAATTAATTGGGGAGTTCGCCATGTGTGTAACGGATTGTTGTACCTTGTATGGATAAGAATATTGTGATTAACGTAAATGTTGGCTGTTTGCCTATTGCTTTGTTGATGACTCGATTTCATGTAATGTTGTTTGTCACACCCGTGTGGTGTAGTGGTAGAGTATTTGTAAATTTTGACAGCGGTCATTTGAGTATTTTTCTATTGGTCACGTGTTAATGTACTTGTGTTGATTTGTGTGAGAAGTCCTAAGTTTTTAGGCAGTAAATGTTGCTACGGCAATTTAAGTCCAATTTCACACGGAAATTTTGTGTTTGTTTATAGTAGATTTAGGAAGTGTCGGTTTAATTTTAGTAGTGTAGTTGTGTTCCCTCGTGTCGGTCTAGCTCTAGGAAATGCGGATTCGTTGTTTGAAGGGTCATTCTGGATGATAACGAATCACGCATTCAAAGTACACATCGTGGTGCATGTAGAACGGCGTACGCACTTATATGGTCACTTTTTGTATCTTTTATTTAAGGACACTTGGTCCAGGTAATTAATCTCTCCAGAGATATCGCCTAAGTTTTTGGCATTTTTATTAAGCGGGAGTCAGTTGGGAGTTTTTGTTGTTAATTGTTTATGTGTAAATATGGTGATTTGTTATTAAATTCAGTTGTTTTAACCCTGGCTTCACTCTTTCCTGCATGTTATTTTGTTATATGTTACCCTGCAAGTTAATGAAGCGCCCTGACAGCAACTTACGAATATGACCTGTTACGCCCCGAATCTGAGTCTCATATGCTTCTTTGCAAGGGTTCATAAAACAAAAATGGCTGCCCAAGTGGGGATTGTTGTTGTTGTTGCTTCGCTGATCTCATATTTATTTCGTTGAGAAATGATGCCAGGTCAAGCGGACATGTAAATTCAGTAAATGGAGGCGATGTTGTACCGCCATGTGCATTAGTAAAATCACTGAGTTCCTAAAGTTAGAAATATTGAACAAGGTTAGAATTTGATTTGGTATTTGTTATAAACTTGTTCTGGCGCCCACATTAAAATTAGAAATTTGCATTATTAATGAACTCAGTCAAAGCAGAAAGATGTTGCCTTATATTTGACATTTAATTGACTTCGGTTAATTGGTGTTTCGTAAATTTTGTTGGTTAGGAATTTAAAAGCAGATCACTAGGGGTTATTTTGTTGTTTGGGAATAAGTGTCATTGTATTCAGTAAATTTTGTTACTGAAATTTTCATTAAATTAGAGCCAGTAATATTTAAATGTGTGACATGCATGTGCGTATAGGGCTGAAACCTTAGCCCATAACCCTGTTTTTCTCTGAATATATTTGTGTGTGTGAAATGGCGATTGTTGATGAGATAAAGGCATTGTTAGAACAGATGTCGATCCAAATGTCCGCGAAAACGGAAGAACAATTAGAACAGATGTCGATCCAAATGTCCGTAAAGACGGAAGAACAATTAAAAGAACAATTAGAAGCTCAGCGTGAGCATAGTGAAAAACAATTACTTGATATGAGCGGTAACATTTCGGTCCAGTTAGAAGTCCAGAAATTAGACACTGACAAACAATTCAATGAACTAAACCACAAATTGTCACAACAGGCGGTAACACAAACCGAACAGTTAGGAAAAATCACAAATGATATTAATCAGAGCGTTCAAAAAGTAGAGAAACTGGCAGGCGAGGTTGCGGAAAACAACATCAAACAGTTAGGCGAAATGAAGAAATTGGAGGCGAAATTTGATAACAAATTAGTACAATTTGACGAGATGGTGGCAGATAAACTCAAGCAGATAGAGGCAGCATGTGTCAGTAACACCGCGGGAGTGAAGAAGACCCAAGAGAAACTACAGCAGCAAATTAATTCGGTAGATAACAACGTGCTGGAATTAATAAAGGAAATAGATAAAGTCGAAGTTAAGGCTGAAACCGAGCGGATACACTTGCGGGAAAATTTAGAGGAGCAATTAGGCAGAACACAAGAGATCATAAGAAAAGAGATGGAAGGCCAGCTAATAAACACACAAGAGGTCATAAGACAAGAAGTAGGGGAGCAGCTCGTCAAAACTCAGGATAATTTGGAAGAACAACTAGTGAAAACGCAGGAACGGATAAGTGAAGAGCTAGAGAGAAATCAGGAGAGGAACGAGGAGAAAATAAATAGCTTAAAAAGTAGGATCCGGCGAGATTGGGACCAGCAGGCTCATGCGAATAAGGAAGACAGGCTGGCAGTTTTAAAGCGAATGCAGGCATTGGAGGAAAATATGAAGTCGAAATTACAGGAACATTCAGAATTAATCATAAAAAACGAGATTAGATCGTTAGAGAATGCGACATTATTTTCAAACGAAAATATTCCGGAAAAGCAAACAAGTATTGGAAGTCCGGCAGGTTCGAAGTTGGCTGAGGACACGAGTCGGGGTCAAAGTCCCAGACTAACGACTAATGCATTCCAGCAGTACAGGGGGGAGACTTCAACTCCGCAACCGAACTTGGCACCAGCCCAAGTCATCCAAGTCATTCGGGGTAATGATTTTAAGCCCGATAAGTTTAAAGAACATTCAGGAACCACTCCCAAAGCATTTCTACGGCAATTAACTGACTACTTTAATGACCAACACATCGGCCCGGAGAAACAATTAAGAATGGTGGAGAAATTTTTAGAAGGACCTAGCCTGACCTGGTTTTTAAGTTTCAAGTACACGTTTACAGACATGACTCAATTCCGCGAGGCGTTTTTGAAGAAGTTTTGGAGTCCTTCGTTACAGCAGGGGTTAAGAATGGACCTGTACACGCGCAAATACCACAGTACACATCCAACCCGTTTTTCAGAATTCTTCAGTCAGCAATTGGTAAAATTCAGGGATTTTGATGACCCGCCTAGCGAGCCGAATATGGTTCTAACCATCGGAAAACAACTCCCAATGCATATCCAACAATTATTAGTCGCAGGAAATATTCAGACCGCAGTCCAAGCCGAAGAATTACTCAGACACTTAGATGAGACGAGTATGGTAAGCCCACAGACAAGTAGAAGGAATTTGGAATGTGTCAACACGGCAGAGGTAGTTCAGGGACTCCAAAATAACCACGGCCAGGGGAACCAAAGTAAGACACAGTCCACAGGGACACAGTTCACGCCAAGAAGACAAGATTTTGACGGCCGAAACCAGTTCCATAACAACAATCAGAATTATCAGAATAACCGCGGGAGATATCATCAGAATAACCAAAATCAAAATAATCAGTGGACGTACCAGCGGGAATACACGAATTGGAGGGGAAACCAGAGACAAGGTAGACCTTACCAAAGAAATGGAGATGGTAGATGGAGTAACGGCAGGGACTATCGCCAAGAAAACAGAGGAGATTATAGGAATAACTGGGACGAACGATATATTGAATCCCGTAAATACTTGGATCAATTAAGTAATGAAGAAGCGGAGAAGGAGAAGTGGGGGCGTGCCATGGCGAACAGACAGAGCCCAGATAACCATCAAGGAGAGGGGGCAGAGAGTTTACTGAGGCAACAGGAGCGACAGAATGATAACCGGCGAAACACATCTAATGGGGCCCGGGATAAAAAAAAAAACCAAATGAACTGAAAGGAGACAGGCTAAAAACGGAGATCGCCAGGGAGCAAGAAGAGATGATAGTGGCCAATATAGAAGAGTGGGTAGCATTCCCAGACGACTGCCTGGAGGAAGTGGTGAAGAACCGTGAAAATGTTATCAGACAGCTACCAATTATTTACGCGCATATTGGAGGTATGAGGGTGAGATGTTTGATTGATACAGGTAGCCAGGTGAGCCTAGTCACTGAAATTTTGATTAGAGAAATAGCAAGAAAACAGACTGTTCCTATTATGCCGGTACCGCTAATGAAAGTCAGAGGTGTCATTCCTGACAAAACTATGAATTGTAAACAGCAAGCATTTCTAGATCTGGAAATATTGAACCATACTTTTTCACAAACATTCATTGTTATTCCAAAGATGAACTACAATATAATTTTAGGAGCCAACTTCATCTGCGATTTTCATGCTGTAATTGATTTACATAACAACACTGTAAGCTTCAAACAAGTAGAAGGATTGGATCATGTGGGTTTAAATATGGAAGAGAATCCGCTGGAGAGAGAGGCCAATACTTGGGTTATTGAGGAATGCACTAATGAGGCCGGAGATAAGATCTTGGGGAGAGAGCAAGTCAACCAGACAGCAGTGCTAGAAATGGACAGCCGAGATATTTCGCAGGAACTTTGGGTGCATTTGGCGGAAGAAGAAATGGGCGGAACCAAATTCGAAATTCTACTTCAGGAGCGACTTAAGGAAGCCATCGTAGGGGAATCTGATAGAAGAAGATTGGAAGAAATTTTAAGATTACATAAAGGAGCTTTTGACACCGTACCTGGGAAAGTTTTAAATTTTCAATATGCGATGCAGGTAACAGATTGGACCCCATTCAAAAGTAAATTGTACCCGATCCCAGAGAAGCATTTTTCTCAGGTGAAGGACATTATTACTAACTTATTAGATTCTGGCATGATAAGGAAAGCTGCAACTCCTTATCTGAACGCAATATTGGCTGTGACCAAGCCAAACGGATCAATTAGGCTATGCCTAGACGCGCGAGTTTTAAATAGCAAACTGCTAGTTGAGCACGACCAAGCACCGAGGATCAAAGATGTTTTGAAAGGCTTCCGCGGGAAGAAGATATACTCAAGTGTTGATTTGACAAATAGTTTCCACCATCTTGAACTTGAAGAAAAATCCCAACTGTTGACGGGATTTTTATTCGATAATCAAAGTTATATCTGGTGTCGAATGCCCTTTGGCGTGAAAACTGCGGGATGTGCACTCATTAGAGCACTCGATAGAAATCTGACTGAGGAGGTCAAGAACTTCACCACGAGATATGTTGATGACATATTAATCGCTTCTGAGACAATGGAAGAACACTTGATAAATTTAAATAAACTGCTGGACAACCTGAGAACCATGAACTTCAAGATCAACTTAAAAAAGTCACATTTTTGCCAGAGCGAAATTTTATATTTGGGACATATAATTGATGTCGAGGGCGTGCGGCCTAATCCAGCCAAGATTGATGCTATTAAGAAATTTCCCACACCTACCAAAGTCAAACATGTTAGAGCATTTTTGGGAGTGACAGGTTTCTTCAAAGAAAATTGCCCTGGTTACACAGAAACAGTAGCGCCTATGCAGGAGATGTTGAAGAAAGCGAATCGATGGTCGTGGAACGAGGAGTGCGACAGGTCTTTTAAAGCAACGAAGGATTTATTGGAAAACTGTGTGAAACTTGGATATCTGGATTTTGAGAAACAATTTATCATTCAAGCAGATGCTTCGTTAATTGGGATTGGTGCTATGCTGTACCAAGAGGACGCTGAAGAACCCAAGAAGAAATCCTATTTGGCATTTACGAGTCGTAAATTACGGAAACATGAGAGGAACTACACAGTTACGGAACTTGAGCTACTAGCAATTCTATATTCTCTCCAACAGTGGCACAAGATGATCTATGGTTATTCCATCATTGTTAGAACCGACCACCATGCACTGACATTTTTATTTAAGACAACAATAGCAAGTGAGAGAGTTACGCGCTGGTCCATCTACATACAGCAGTTTGACATTACAATAGAACATTGTCCTGGGAAATTGAACGTCATACCAGATGCCTTGAGTAGAAACCCTGAGGACGGAAACGAAGTAACAGCGGAAGTTCACAATATTACCTTGACACCTAAGGCTCGTGAGTTTTTGGCGAGATTGAAGGATATTCGGAAGGAGCAAGAAGCTGACCCATGGATGATGATGATGATAAAATTCTATAGGAAGGAGTTACAACCAAATTCACCGGAGTACCGGGAAGCCAGTGCTAAACAAGCGAGATTTCACTACTTGAATAACTTGTTACATAAGTACGTGGATGAGCATCATACTAAACTGCGGATCTTAGTTCCAGCATCACTACAGAGGGGATTAACTTGGCACGTTCACGAGAGCCTAGCACATATCGGCACGGATAAGACTGAAGCTACGATAGGGGAGACCTTTACTTGGCCCAAGATGAGATTCACCATTGTTGAAGTAATTAGAACGTGTGACGCTTGTCAGCGCACAAAGCCGAACAACTTTATTCTGAAACAACCTCCAAGACCACTATTACCGCAGAAACCATGCGAGATGCTCGCGATTGATTGCTTTGGTCCTTTAGTAAAAGGAAAGCGTGGATGCCGACACCTCTTGGTATGTGTCGATGTATTTTCGAAGATGGTCGTGCTATGTCCTATTCAGAAGACGACATCAGGACAAGTCCTTAGTCGAATTAAGAACAAAGTCATTCCGATGCTTGGGAAGCCGGAATCCATTCTATCAGATCACGGTACCTATTTCACAAGCAATGTTTTTAGGCAAGGTTTGGAGAGCCTAGGAATAAAACACATATTTTCAAGTATTCGTCATCCTTGTGGAAATCCGAGCGAAAGAACAATTCGCTGTGTCGCTTAATACTACAGAGTAATGATTCCTAACGAACACAATAAATGGGTAGACAAAGTAGGGGAAATTGAGATGTGCATGAACACTACTAAGCACGAGTCGACGGGTCAAGTCCCACTGATTGTACACCACAACAGATTGCCGGAAAGAACTTGGGACAAGATCATTCCTTGCCCAAGGGATCCATTATTAGCGCATGATTTGCGAATCCAGCGAACGAGAGAGCACATGAGGAACCAAGCGGACCGAAGGCTGAGACGGTACCGAGGAAAGAAGTTTCACCGAGAGTTACAAGAACAAGAATTAGTGCTGGTTCGTAGACCACCAATCTCCGACCCTAAGAACAAAGTCTTCGCCAAGTTCTGTCCAAAATTCATTGGCCCGTTCCGGGTAATTAAGAATCTGGGTAACAATGCCTACAGATTAGAAGAAGTGAGCACTGGTGCAAAATCTGTTTTTAATAGCGCCAATTTGAAACCGTACTACAGAAGGGAACCATTTGATGATTAGGAAAGATGATATGTGCAGAATCTGTATTGCCAAAAATTTTTTTTTTTTGAAAGCAAACACTCAAATCCACGGGGAGCGCGTGAGTACGCACTTTGTTTGTAAACAACGAGCAGCTGATACGACGGGAGTGGCAACTACGTGAGGAGAAGGGGGAGACCTAGAGAAAATATGAATGACATTCCAGCGAGAAGGGAGCACACTAATTGAGTCAGAGGGGCATACACTCGAGCAGCTGAGTGAGATTTAAAGAGATGTGTTGTTACTACAGTGGATTTTGTTTTTGAAATCCAAACCAATAAATTGTTTCGAATTTCAAAACCTTGCTGAGGATAAATGAACCCTTATTGATCTTCGATAAATAAGTATTCATATTTATTATTATTATTACTACGGCCCAGGCAGCACATAAGGAAGTCGACTTGGATATTAGGGAGGCCAGCATTTCGTAATGATTGCAACAGAAGCTGAGTTGGTAGCTATTCCTGGGGGACGGCCAGAATTAGTCGAGTTCAAGGCCAAATTGTGCAACTACTGTACCAAAATTGGAGACATAAAGGAAGAATCACGAGGTCCTCTCAACGAACATACGATTGAATCAGCCAATCGCAAGAGACCAAGCTGTGACCACGAGGTGGACGGCGTCAGTAGTAAAAAGCGCGCGGAAGTGCGTATCTAAGGAACCGCCGAACGGATTAATCTCCGCTCGAGTAATTTGAGACGTTGGATTTATTTGGAGAAGAATGACACTAGCCCCATCTTTGTGAGACAAAAACTCTGGAAGTTTTTATCCGACTCCGCCCCACTCCTCCGCCCTTGTCAGTTTCTCATAAATAGTCTGGCCTGACGCCAATCTAAGTACTTATTGTGTGGAGCCTTCAGAGGCATACTCCACGCCAGTTTGAAGTGTGATTTTTGACGCTCGAATTTATCGGAGTACTATTCTTGTGGAGCCTTCAGAGGTATACTCCACGCCAGTTTGAAGTGTGATTTTGACGCTCGAATTTATCTAAGTACTATTCTTGTGGAGCCTTCAGAGGCATACTCCACGCCTGTTTGAAGTGTGATTTTGACGCTCGAATTTATCGGAGTACTATTCTTGTGGAGCCTTCAGAGGCATACTCCACGCCAGTTCGAAATGTGATTTTTACGCTCTAAAATCAGTGAAGCTAATTTATTTTCTGAGCTCTGGGAAGCTAAAGTCGCAGCGTTTGCAGTATCGAATTTTTAAAAGCTATAATACATTTTGTTCTAAAATCAACTAAATTGTGTGATCTAAATATTTCACGCCAGCGCGTGATAAACTGTAACATTCTTTAAAAGACGACGAGTTCAACTTTAAGGGGGAAGTATCGTATCACCCTAATTAGCGCTTACCAGAACCGAAGTCCAAGACGGGACGGAAATACCGGACGAGATAGCGACTGCTGGTGCAGCCAGGATTTTGAACTTGTTAACGAGCCAGTGGCGCGGACTCGAGATGTATATTTTATGTATAAATTGTGTGTATTGTATGTGTGTTTTTATAGTGCGTATGTGCGATATAATTAGGGCCAGTCTTCGCTATTAATCGCAGTAGGACAATTGTGGGTGAACTGAGTAGCCTGCGAGCGATTATAGATAGGCAAATATTTAACATTGAACTTTTCTGCCAAGGAGTCGAGACCAAGATGATCAGCACGTGGTTTGAAGTTGGGATGAGCTTCAAGAAATCAACGCAGACGACTACTATGGAGTGCTAAATTGTCCATAGGGCAATGGGTTGAGGAGGATGTCCTTAGTCCTACATGCAGAAGCGGTGATGTACTAAAATTGGATTATTTCAATTATGTAGTTAGATTTGGCCGGGGAACTGTGTATATAGTCATGTTTTTCTTTCTTGTTTTATAGCTGTTTTTCTTGTACCGACACTATATGTTTAAATGTCCGTTGGCGCGTGGCCAATGTGTTTGTTGATATTTTGATTTTTTTTCTTGAGTCATGTGTAAGATACGCGGCGTGCGTGCGTGATTTTTATCCTTGCAATTGCGGAACCCGTTGCATTCGATAAATGGTGCTTTATTAACGTTAATATTTGAAATAGGAATGGGAGGAAATGATTGTAAAACATTTTGCTGAACAGGTTATTATTCATGTTAGGGTAGCCGAGTGCACCAACTTAAAAGTAATTGTAGAACACCTTCGTTCTAATTTTGATAGATTTTCTTGAGTCCTTTTCAGGTGACTAGTCACGGCATAGAACGATGGCGCCAGCATGTGGATATTATTTGTGTCTTTTATTTCAGGGTCTGTCACAACCCATACGTGTGATTAAGTGTGTGTTGATGTGTCTAGTGTGTGTTGATTCTACGTGAGGAGGGGGTAGTTGTCCTACCGCCCTTATATTTTTGCTGCTGTTGTAATTTAGATGGAAAGACAGAGTGCTCTTGGGAGACTGCTGATTCTTGTCCATATGTTTTTCTGACACACATGTATTATTGTGCTTTGGGGCACATTTCTTCGAGGTTCGACCCCATGTTCTGGGAGGTCGAGGTTATTGACACGTGGGTTGACAGACATGCAGAGTTCCACAAACCGCCCGTTTTACCTGTGACTTATTTTGATAGGCAGTCCTATTTGTCCGACTGAACCCTGTAAGCTTTCATGTAGCAAACCTGTTCATTGTGATGGCTAATTTTTAAGCCATAATTAATTGGGGAGTTCGCCATGTGTGTAACGGATTGTTGTACCTTGTATGGATAAGAATATTGTGATTAACGTAAATGTTGGCTGTTTGCCTATTGCTTTGTTGATGACTCGATTTCATGTAATGTTGTTTGTCACACCCGTGTGGTGTAGTGGTAGAGTATTTGTAAATTTTGACAGCGGTCATTTGAGTATTTTTCTATTGGTCACGTGTTAATGTACTTGTGTTGATTTGTGTGAGAAGTCCTAAGTTTTTAGGCAGTAAATGTTGCTACGGCAATTTAAGTCCAATTTCACACGGAAATTTTGTGTTTGTTTATAGTAGATTTAGGAAGTGTCGGTTTAATTTTAGTAGTGTAGTTGTGTTCCCTCGTGTCGGTCTAGCTCTAGGAAATGCGGATTCGTTGTTTGAAGGGTCATTCTGGATGATAACGAATCACGCATTCAAAGTACACATCGTGGTGCATGTAGAACGGCGTACGCACTTATATGGTCACTTTTTGTATCTTTTATTTAAGGACACTTGGTCCAGGTAATTAATCTCTCCAGAGATATCGCCTAAGTTTTTGGCATTTTTATTAAGCGGGAGTCAGTTGGGAGTTTTTGTTGTTAATTGTTTATGTGTAAATATGGTGATTTGTTATTAAATTCAGTTGTTTTAACCCTGGCTTCACTCTTTCCTGCATGTTATTTTGTTATATGTTACCCTGCAAGTTAATGAAGCGCCCTGACAGCAACTTACGAATATGACCTGTTACGCCCCGAATCTGAGTCTCATATGCTTCTTTGCAAGGGTTCAATATACCGTAGGTTAAACATTTCACTAACGTTCTTAGGTTCCTACGTTCGTCGTCAAGAGCCGACTGCGGTGGCATCTGGTAACTAAGTTCTGAACTGGTTGATCGTTGACGGTGTCGTTTGGCGGCAAAAGTAGGAACTACTTGGAAAAATTGAATGTCGGCAGTCTTGACTTGATTTAAAACAGATACACACACTAATACAGTCATCACAATTAACACCGGTTATCAGACAAATTCTACACACACCCAAAGTACACGGGGCTACATGACCGCGTTGTTGCAGCCTCTAAACTAAGGAACCAACCAACCAACTATTACTGATATCGCCCTGAACTTTCGTAAGGTGATAAAGGGCACTACTAAAAGTTCACCTATGAGACTTTCAAAAACCTGTTAACTACAAAACGATCATGGCGGCCAAGCGAAATTGAAACTTTTAAATTGACTTTTCTCGTGATTTAACCACCCAAACGCAATGAAACTTGGTACAGCAAATGTTTATGCACATTGTAATGCAGTGGCATCTAATTTAGTTCAATTGTTTACATAACGTCAAGATGACGGCAGTGCGATATATTTCACCAGCATTCTATAGGCACCGTGCAGGCAGCTCGAAATGCTACTACTAGCGCTACGTAGTGGCCCGTTCTGAAACAAGAGGTGAGGCGTATTGCGAGAGTCTCAGTACAGCATGTGTGACGTTCGAACAAGTTGCAGGTTTAGAGAGATACAATTCGGGGATCTAAGTGAATCATCATGGAAGAAAGGAAAAAACCTAGTTGTCAGTGGCCACGTGAACGACGTGGAAGAGTTAATTTCGAATGCTTTCGGATATATCACAGGAGAAGTCACCCGGCAAACGTGTGTCTTTACCGCCTTATATCGTGAAACTTGAGGTAGGCATGGTGTAGTTAGGTCACAATTTATAATGTTTATTTAGGAAGAATTACTTAATGTATCTCAATACGTAGACTTTCACGAGCACTATCAGACATTGTAATATTTAATTTGGGGATATTAGGTCGCCTATAATATATATATATATATATATATATATATCTGACGCGTTTGCATGTTTGCTATGTGTTAATAACTTGTACCCATTTTTATTTTGTGTTTAGGTTGACCAGAATCGTAATGTCTCGAGCAGTGAATGTTCTTGTCCTGCAGGCGCCAGAGGAACTTGCAAACACGCAGCTGCGGTAGTGTATTTTGTAAATAATGAAAGTGTTGTCTCGAAAACAGACCATCCGCAACAATGGGGAAAACCGAGTCCGAAAACAGTGTCAAAAGAAAAATATAGGAAAGGCAAACATGTAGAAGCACTGTTCTGCAAAAAGACTTTAGAGACATCCCTTCCTCCCTTTGAATTAAGTGAGGATATTTTAAAACACATCCCTTGCAGTCTTCGTGAAATACTTTGAGCAGAAGCAAGAACTGAAATCGAACAATCGTGCAGGGCCGTAGTCAGCTCGTTGATGGACAGGGTAGTGAATGATGTGGAGAGAGAAGAATGTGAGGAAATTGTGACACAGCTAGTGCATTTACAAGTATCTAACGCCGTGCGCTCACCGGTCAAGTACACCTTTCACACAGTGAGTGAAGAAATGTTTTTTTACCAGCAAAGTTCAGGTTGATACAGATCAGATAATTAAAATCTCCCTGGAAACTGTACCTCAATCACGAAGCCTTCGATGGTTTCAAGAAAGAAAGAAAGAAAGAAAGAAAGAAAGAAAGAAAGAAAGATACGAATATCTGCTAGCACGAAAGCACATCGGATCAGAACTAGGAGACATAACTTTGATACTTTAGCTCTCGCATTTGTAACTGATTCACCAATTGTGGGAGCTGCTTTGAACAATCTTTCTTACGGAAGTGAAATGGAAAGTGAGGCAATAGAATGTTATGCAAGTTCATTCAGTGTTTGTGTTATTCGGTGTGGGTTAATAATCCACCAAAATCAACCTTGGATTTGTGGCTCTCCAGGTGGCATAGTTCTCAAGAGGAATGTAGCTGACAGAGTGTTAGAAGTTAAGTGTCCATCTTCCTGTAAAGATAAATCAATAGTTGATGAGGCAGGGAATGTGAGAGTTCGTTATCTTTACGCTGACGGGCAAAAAAACATACATTTAAAGACAAGCCATATGTATTACACACAAATACAAATACTAATGTACATAACTGGCTTAGAAAAATGTGATCGATATGTATATAGCAGAGCACAACAGTTGACAATACCTGTTTATAAGGACAATAAGTATGTCGAGGAATGTCTCAGCTAAATTTCAAAGTTCTATTTCAGTAATTACTTGCCAAAAATTAGCGGTATTCCTAATGATAATTAAGTAATCATTAAGTAATCATTTGTGCATGGTAAACACTGAACAGTTCAATAGAAAATGAAAACAAAGAATATATAAAACAAACTGATGGTAGAAAAAATCTCGAACTAATTTATTCTTTAATGATTGGAGTTTGCAAATTTACTAAAACGCAACACATATGCACAATGTCAGTTCTGTTGTCAATTTCTGTAATATATTGCATATTTTGATTCTTTGAATACACCTTTCTGCATGAATTCTAACACTCGCAATATTGTAAGTAATCTCAACCTTCTCAACTGTTAATCTCCCTTCATGTAAGAACGGTGACGTCACTATTACGACACCGCGGCCAGATAAGTTAGTTCTGATGCCAGGAAATCCTTTATCAGCCATGACCTCATCGCCTGGTTGAAGTAAAGTTAATAAACCACTGTCAGTTTTTATGAATGAGTCACTAGCTCTTCCACCATAACACTTCGATTTAAAGGTGATCATACCACTAGGCGTGATGGCAATTAAAAGTTTTGCAGTGTTGCAACCCTTGTATTGAGAATAGAAATACACTCTCTGATCTACTTGGGGAGGCTGTTCAACCATAAATTCCGTGCAGTCAATAATGGCTCGACAATTATTGTAATTTCTCTTAAATGCTGGAGGCATTGTTACTCTAACACTTTCCTTACTAGGCCAGAATATGACATTTTTCGTACGCTGCACGAGTTGCATAAGAACGGTCGTAAAAAATACGTAAAATTGTAATCCTGTGAACACCGAATGGCACTCTAAACGCAGAATAGGTCAGTCCAGTTTTCATTTTCATTAGGAAAATTAATATTCTGGTTTCTTTACATACTTTGGAAACGTTACAATTTGGTAATAACGCAATGAGTAAGGCAAAGACGTGGAAGTTTACACCTGTTCAATCACGCATTTGTGTATTGTTCCCTATGGAACTGTAACCTTGGAAACCTGGGCTCGTGACGTCTGCATGATCGTCTTCCGTTCCACACATTTGATCATATTTCGAAATATTCCATTCCAGAACGAAATTAAGTGGAATACATGCTTGTGTATTAACGTTGTTTACATTTACAGAACAAGTAAACATGAAGTCTGAACAATGAAAATCAGATGCGTCTGTTCCCACGGATGCATCCTTGGTTATGTTACTTCCGCAAACTGTAGCTGAAACTTTTCCGCCTGGTTCTTCCTTATTTAATCCTTTGAGTTGTCTGTGAAAGCGCTGTAAGCAAGGACCCGGCGAAACATTCCTCTTCTTGTATTCATCAGGAAATATTGTCGGAACATAGGCTGGACTTAGTGGGTGTCCAGATCTGCTGTTTCCGATGAAATGTGCACTGCATATTCTTGAGTAAGTCGTAGGTTGCCAAAGTGATCCATCAATGCTAAAAATTAACACCAAAATGAAATTAAATTGGGTCAGTTGAACTTATTGCAAATTTGTGCAGCATGTACGTGTACTTACTTCCTTCGGTTAACTACTTGTATCCATCGCCTCCTTCGGTCCACTTCTATCGCTCGTTTTGGAAAACAATAAAATTGTATTTCACTTTCCGTATTTGCATAAGTATTGGAACAACCGACAACACAACAATTGCGTTTACTTGATCTTCGTTTCTCTGCCATCATCGTCGGAGTGACTACACGCTCATACCAGAACAGAGACTGCGAGCGTAAGGTAATCTGTGCTGCGAGCCTGGAGACTGCCTCACCTATAGTTCTCCACCCGGCCGCTAGAGCGACATGCACGGTGCCTATAACTCCGAAACTGAAGTTTTGTACGGTGATAAAAGGTACTACTGAAAGTTCACATGTGAGACTTTCAAAAACCTGGTTCTCAATATCAACGTATCTATTACAGCAATCAAATTGAGAGGCAATTAACATAAGTAGGATATATGAAAATAGTTCTTCACGGAACTATTTGTTGATTAATGTGTAAAGAAATATCTCTTAAAACAGCTCTATGTGGTAAATATCAGTGATGTGGACATGATGTATTGGTGCATTGAAAATTTGAGGATGGGATGACTTATGTTGTGTTCATATGTTTACGTGAAAGTGATTAGCATTATGATTACGTTGCTGTGAAAATTGTCAATCTAAGAATACTTATAACTACCTAATTTTCTTAGTATATTTTTATTAACATTTTAGATAATATTTTTAGAAATAATTTTGAAATCGGCCTTTTTAAAATTTTTAATATCAGACTTGCAACTTTATTTCATATTATTTACTCTTTTCTGACGAAGGTCATAATGTGACCGATACCGGTACATTGTATTTTAGGAATAATATTCTTTTTTAACTTAAATTATTATCTTCCTAATAAGATGGTACAGTATATCGGCTTTCACGGCCAGTGAATTAAAACTTAGCAACTTTTCTGGGCTTGTGTCGTATAAATATTTAAATGGACGTTTCTCGCTATTTAACCATACGTGTGCAGTGAAACTTGGTACGGTAAATGGTTATACAAATGCTAATCCACTGGCATCTAATTTATTTCAATTATTTTCATAACCACAAGATGGCAGCTGTGCAAAATTTTAAAATCTCGTTTTTACTTCTTGTGTCCTAATCATGCGATTGAAGTTTGAATACTACACGAACACAATAATCTAATTCTAAGACCTACATATATAAAAATCCAACAAGCGATCATCCGAAATATTAGACGGTTCTCAATATCTACGAATCTATTACAGCAATCAAACTGAAATTATGTATGTTGATAGAGGCAATTAACATAAGTAGGATATTATGAAAATAGGCTTTAGTTCTTCACGGAACTACTTGTTTCATAAATGAAAATAGGCTAAAAACAACTAATCGTCAGTTTTAGTGCCCGATAGCTTGTGGCTTGTTGACACTGGCCTTGAACGCCGTCCAGCAGTTCCCCTCTCCGCCACTTCCTCCTTCTCACCAAACAATGGAGTTCTTTCAAATTCCTCGTTAATGAATGGTGACTCAAAACGTTAAGCAGTACCACGAGCCGACAATAACCATATCTAAGACTGTTCACTGTTGACCAATAGCATGCTTCCTCTGTCACTCAACGTGGAGTCCATACTCCGGCTCGCTTGTTAGGTCTCCAGTGTTGCTCAGTTGCATACAGTTCTGTCCAGTCTCGCTGCTTGCTCTCAGCGGCTATTATGGAGAGTTGACACGCTTTGCCGCTCGCAAAGCCATGGCTCCACATGGAACGCAAACATAGCCACCCAGCTAGATCTCAAAAGCGTGGCGGTCGTGAATGAGGAAAATGTTAGAGCTCTATTGTATATCGGTTGGTTGGTTGGTTCCTTAGTTTAGGGGCTGCGACAACGCGGTCATGTAGCCCCGTGTACTTTGGGTGTGTGTAGAATCTGTCTGATAACCGGTGTTAATTGTGATGACTGTATTAGTGTGTGTATCTGTTTTTTAATTCAAGTAGGGACTGCAACTTTGAATTTTCAAATAGTTCCTACTTTTGCCGCCAAACGCCACCGTCAACGACTACTAGGCCTAGTTCAGAACTAGCTACTAGACGCCACCGCAGTCGGCTCTTGGCAACGAACGTAGCAACCTAAGAGCGTTGTTTATATTCTTAACCTATCCAATTTAGTTTCACACAGGTGTAATTAGTGGAAATATCTTTAACATGCCATAAATCTATGACATGGGACCGCCGGCTTTACTTCCCCTCCGAAGGAAGGCATACTGAGGGATTTTTTTAACGCTCTTAAAAAATCCGACGGCTTCGGCCTCTATTGTATATCGCCGCCACTTTGGACCGTATTGTTTGCGCACGTGGCAGTTAATGTTTTGTTATTATTCACTATGAGTGCTGACAAAAGGGTAATTTTGTAAGTCTGAGATTTTCTATAGTTGTAGGTAGTCTCGGTCCCGTCCACCTCGAATTACCGAGAAACTAGGCCTACTGTACCAATAGACGCTCCAGTACAGCCTGGACACACAGTACTACGCAGGGCGAGTAGAGAGAAAAACCTACAAAGTGTGTGTTTTGTAATGAAGTCAAGATCAAATGTCGCATTATCATGTTGAGGTCAGAATATAACGATCGGGTGTCTTTACAAGAAGCTATATTACGAGATGATAAAGATAAATGGTTTGAGGCCATGAGCCAAGAGATTGTTGTTGTTTGAGTCTTCAGTCTTTTGACTGGTTTGATGCAGCGCTCCATGCCTCCCTGTCCTGAGCTAATCGTTTAATCTCTACATAGCTACCACACCCTACATCCGAGGCAATCTGTTTAACATATTCTAACCTTGGTCTACCCCTACAGTTCTTGTCCTCGACCCTTCCTTCCATCACTAAGCTTGCTATTCCCGGGTGTCTTAGTATGTGTCTTACCAACCTATGTCTTCTCTTCATTAGCAGCCGCCAGAAATGTCTCTCCTCTCCCACTCGTCTTAATACCACTTCGTTTGTAACCCTATCTACCCATCTGATCTTCATCATTCTCCTGTAACACCACATTTCAAACGCTTCAATTCTCCTCTTTTCTGCTGCACCAATAGTCCAAGTTTCACTTCCATAGAGCGCCACGCTCCAGACAAAGGCTTTCAAAAATGACTTCCTAATACCTAAATCTATATTCGAAGTCAACAGTTTCCTTTTTTTTTTTTTTTTGAAATGCTTTCCTTGCCTGAGCCAACCTACATTATATGTCCTCTTTGCTTCGTCCATCACTGGTTATTTTGCTTCATAAGTAACAAAAGTCTCCTACTTCCTTCAGCTTTTCACCTGCCAATTTGATGTCCAAAGAGGCTTCATTCCAATATTTTTGTTTTACATTTATTAATTTTCATCATGAATTCTTTCCTCAAGACAGAGTCCATACCATTCAAAAACTCTTGGAAAAACATAAAGGGTGGACACCTACAAAAAGATTCAGGTGGCAAGACTGACACAGATACCAAATGGGTTTATAAAACTAAATGAAATCAACAGGGTGAAGTATTAGGTATCGAGCACGGTTAGCAGCTCAAGGTTTCAAGGTACAGATTTCCTTGAATCCTACAGTCCGGTGGTAAAAAGGAAATCTATTAGGACACATATGGGTTATGGCCATAGGAGCAGAGCATGAATGGGATAACTGTTATTTGGACGTTGTATCAGCATACCTTAATAGCAAGCCTTAATAGGAAACAGTATTTGTAAATCAACCAGAAGGTTTTCGCAGTGTAGACTACCCAGACTAATGTTCTGAAACTCAACAAGAGTATTTATGGTTTATGTCAGATTGGCACTGCTGACTAGCGAAAGGAGCAGACCCATGATAATGCCGGACACAGTTTCCGGTGAAACGTCGGGAGGACCACAGCCTACAAGCCCGGACAACTTGTACATAATTTCTGAACTTCCAACATACTGATAAGAGCTGATAAAATGAACTGAGTCCATTACCTTGATGGAGACAGGCTCGCTCTTGCGGAGCGGTCTTTGGATTATGTTCTTCCTGCCAGGTAACTCAGGAGCGAACGATTTCTCATCTTCTTGGATCTCAGACTTGGTCTCAGCTTCTCGATCATCTTGCTCTGAGTCGTCAGTCAAAGAGTCTAACTTGGCCTTGATTTTCCTGAGTTTCTCTTCTAAAGCTCGTCTCTTCTCCAACTTCTTGCGTTCCATCTGTTCGGCTTGGGCTGACTTGATGATCCCAAATTCAGGAGGTCTAATGATTGTGACCTCAATCAGTGAGTTCCTATTGTCTTCGCGATATGACTCGGCACTGATAGCCTCCAGCAGACTCTCTGTGACCTCAACTTCGAGTAGTAAGTCGACTTCCTTGCTGCCACCCTGAGGCCGCAGGCCCAGTTGTTCCCACGGCCACTTCGTGTCGTACTCTTCGGACAGTATAATATCTTGTTCTAGTTCAATACCACTCCCAGCGGACATCTCGATATCCTCCAGTGAATGACGTCATCGAGATGGTCGCCTGCACACAGAATCATCATTTTAAAATCACCATCACCTACGTAGAGGATTTATTTTGTTGTTAAGTAATCTTAGGGCTTTAGAACATTTTGGTCATTAACCTCGTGTAGTTGGGTGTGTATTGAACTTGTCTGATAACCTGTATTTATGTGATGACTGTAGTAGGGTGTGTAACTGTATATTGACAGGGATGAGGTAGGTGCACCAGGACGTGAAGGTACTATTCCGGTATTTGCCTGGAGGGAGTGTGGAAAAAACACACTCAGGATAGCCATTGTCAGCGCCGAGATTCGAACCTGCAATTTCCGGAATTATTGTAGGTGCTCTTGCGGTCGTAGTGCTCGACTTAACGAGCACGGTTACTCCAGGGAACACGTACCGTACAGGTTTAAATTATTGCACAAACCAAAAGGATGTAGTTTTACTGGCTTTTCAAACTGGCGATACTCGAGCTAGCAGTCTGATTAAGGAGAGGAACCTGTTAATTTTCTTATGGAAATTGATGGTAATTAGAACATAGAACTTGTCACCGCATGAATGCCATATTTGTTTATTTATTGGTTGGAAGAAAAATATCCAACAAAACATAATCAACAGGCCGTAGCCTTCTACAAAGAATCTAGTGTGTACCAACCTTTAAATTATAATCTCCAACAGAACCTACAACACGCCGGTGATGATGAATTATAAAACTGTCTGTAGTTACAACCCCTTGCATACTCGGGAGTTGGAGAATTAAGTACTGTACAATCGTAAAAAGAAGGAACCTTGTTATTTTATGTGACCCTTAACCTCGCAATCAGATGCCACAAAACATTATTTCTATGAGGAATCCGAACCATCGGACGTGACATTTCACCATGAAAGTTCCACGTGCATTAACCGGGATTCGAACCCGGTCCACCGTGGTGGGAAGCAAGCAGGTTGGCCAATCAGCCATCACACCCCTTGAGTACGACCTTTATTGGTGTCTGTATTACCTTTAAAATTGTCCCCGTCGATGGACGAGTAGAAAGAGGACCCTTAGAAGGTTATACATTTGCCAATAAAAATAAAAATAAAATCAAATCAACGAATTCGAAAATATGTTTTGAATATTTCCTTGAAATGAGCTTCCAAACCATGTAAAACAGGCTGATGTATCCATAAAATGTTCCAATGCCTCCAGCTCCGCTAATTATTGAAAACATTAATTATTATCTATCTAGTTTCCAAAGCACTCACGAATTTTCCAGTTATTGCATGTGGGATTTTTGAGGTGAAATATCACACCGGGTGGTTTGGATTCCTCGTTAAAATGAAGTCAGTAGTTGTTTTTTTTTGGCGGTTCTGGCACCACCTACGGCTTTCCACCTACAAGATGGCGGCAGCGCGCAACGACGTACTTGGCGCGCTTTTCAAATAAAGCTGTTGAGCATGGCTTAACCTAGCCTATCCTAGTCAAGCTAACCTAGTCTAGTCGACTTAACCAAACCTATTTAACGAAGGGCATAACTACACTTTTGTTGATATTTCCTGAACCCGTAATGGGATTTTGACCTGCGAGATATTGTTAGACTCGGACAGATGCCCCCTTTTTGATTTTTATTTGAAATTTTGACGAAGGGCCTAACTGCACTTTTGTTAATATCTCGCGAACCAATAAGGCTAGGGACTTGAATGATGTATTGTAGGACTTGGGATGACGCCCCCTTTTTGAATGTATTTTTGAAAATTTGACAAAGGGCCTAACTGCACTTCTATCGATATTTTTTTAAAATTCATGATGGGGTAACTATTTTAGCCAATAGCCGATAGCCAGCGGCAGACCTGGTCTGTGTGTAAAGCAGCGTGTTGAACTGACGTTGCTCGCCAGTCCCCACTACTACAATCTGTTAACGATATGAAAGGAAAGTGATGAAATACATGTGAACACGTGTGAGATGACATTATTGCCGACCCTTGTGAAACAACATGTAAGCTAACAAGTCACATCCTGTTTTGGTTCGTACGTGAGAAAATGCAAGTCGAACCTGACACAGGTGTTCACCTTGGACGTTAGCTGTACACGTGCACGATAACAGGATGTGCAAGTGTGTAAATTGCTGAGTCAGTAAAAATATAATGCACGTGTAGGAATGACATAACAGCCAATAGCTAGGGGAGAGCTGAGGACAGCAGTGGTGGGAGGTGAAGGGGAGGAGAGGGGAGGGGAAGGGTGGGGTAAGAGAGAACACAGGTAGAGAGAGAGAGACATGTTGCTGATTATACATGTGCAGCTGAGGACAGTACACACAGGGCTATAGGTTAAGTACAACATGAGTGAATAAATAAATACAAAGCACACAGGTTCACACAACATTTAATTTATTAATCCAAGAATTCAAGGCTGAGTTAAATTCAAGCCATTTTACATACATTTTGTTTCCTTTTTGTTTTTCCACTTTTTCCACAAGGTAATGTTTTGGAAACGGTGTCTTTTGAAGTTCTTGGAGATAAAACCTGCCTTTCATGAGTTGATGGTTCAGGTCCTCGAGTAAATAGGTGACTGGGCTGTTCAGGTAGACTTGATGAATTCGAAATAGTTCAGTCCCCCAATTTGGTGCGTAGCCCTTGTCGAAGACAGACTTGAATTTGCTCACAGGAACATGGTCTCCGATTTTAAGGTTATGACGTTTAGGGTCTGCTGTTTTTATAGGATTAAACAGTTTATCCAGTCACGGAATATTTCTGGTCACAAGTCTTGGCTTGGTCCCAATTGTTCTGTGTTCGGTGTCATTGTAACGTGACACTAGCTCAAGTAACAAGTCCAACCAGCGATATGAGCCTTGAGCGGTTAATGCTTTCCACATATGAGTTTTCAATGTTCGGTTAAACAGCTTTGAGATTGCTGTACGTGGTGTAATGGTGAATATCCAAAGATTTGAAAAAACTAGAGAAATCCTTGTCGAAAAATTATTTTTCCTGGTCGGTTTGCAACAACTGGGGTTGACGTTTGGATTGTTGAATAATATGTTTAAAAGCTTTGGTGACTAGCGGGCCAGACTTGCGACTCACCGGTTGAACAAAGGCCATTTTGGAATACACACTGTGCCGATATCCACTTGTGCATATTGGAGATCACAGGCACATATTATAAGTCCAGGCGCAAGGTTTGAATAGCACGCGGCTTTTATTCTCGAAGGAATTCGAAACTTTATGCAGGCAACAGAGTGGTTAGTGACGCGTGCCACGTCATCATCAAGGCTATATTTTGATTAAATAGGTCCCGATTTTATGGAAATATTGAATGCATATCATTTTACTGGCACGGGAAAAGGGAGAAGAATGAGCCATATCAGAAGAAAATCGGAGCCGAGATATGAGCAGTTTAGTGATAGAGGATTTCTCCCACTGTGACGTCAGAGGATAGCTCTGTGCAGTATAAATTGAGGGTCCGGCCAGACTCAAGGTACAGTCAGTCAGATTTACTTCTCCGTAGCGCATGGTCGCTGAGTCTTCGACGTGTGAAATCTTCGCAGTACATGGTTACTGATACTACGCTACAGTTTATACTTAGGCGCATGGTCGCCGTTACTTCATACTTTGAAACATCGGACCAAGTGACGGTCAAAAGTGTTAGTCATTTTTTTTCGTACAGTGGAACATAGAATATTTTCCTAAGGTACTCTTCCAAGTGATAGGCATTAACATGCAGTCAACACTTTTTGAATTTCAACTGCATCAGGAGTATTTTACTTCCAACTCACCAGAGACAAGTTTTGTCTTGGTAACAGAAAGAACAACCACGACATCATATCAATACTTTATTAGATACCAGTCTTGCTTGGTAAGATCACTTAGCCGACGTTGGGACCAGCTGTGTCTAACGCTGTCTGGGGAATGCATAATTCCACCCATAGGGTCATCAAGAACATCAGGTCTTTACCACAGCAAAATAAGATTGTAAGAGTATCGAAATCGTACTGAATGTGTCACTGTTGCGTCTATGTTACGTCTGGTATTTCTTACCATGGATCTCAAAGATCAAGTACCTTTAACGCAAGTAGCCACAGCTATTAGAACATCAATCATGAACATTATTGTTCAAGAATATTTCGAAGCAACGAAAAAACTAGCCGTTATGTCTTGCTAGACTGATTGCGGGTAGAAAATGGAGGCCGATACCAGGATTTAGGTACGGGTCCAAATGGGACTGAAGAATGGAACAGTCTGGTTCTAACCATCTATAAGAATGTAGGCTACATTTTAATCATTATTATGCTTAGTTAATCGGAATTCTCCATTTCTACAGATTTATCAACACAAATTTTTATTTTGTAACTTGCTGTCGCAAATTAGGCTTCGAGGCATTGGAGGCCTAGGTCTAGACATTTCCTGTGTTCAGATATTTGAATTCGATGATTTGAATCTATGGACAACATCATAAGCTTTTAGTGTGATTTTGTCATTTTTCTAATCACGGTCATCAGCCGTTGGAACTGTGGATATTAAAATTTATTTAGGTTGAGGAATGGATATTTTCCTATTTATGAATTCAAGCTTGATCGTTCTCGAATTGTTTTGTGAAGCTAATTCCAGTTTGGAAGTAATAATAATTGATACGTGACTGTAGACTTGTACTGAATTGATAACACTGCTCCATCTGTGAGGGTGAATGGGAACTACGATACGTTGGCTCTCGTCTGGAGATTATCTTTGGAAACTCAGGCATTGTGTTGCCTTTCTCCGCTACCAGATGGCGGGTAAACCACTTCCACTCCAGTGTCGAGATGGTGGAGCGCTCCGTGTCAGCCATCGGAACCAACATTTTCGTATTCCGGAGTCCAACATGGCCGTCTGAATCTTTGTTTACAATTAATAGTTATTGTAACATGGTGTTACGATATAATTGAACTATCGATCGACCTGGTAACTGTTTGTTACCCTTCGAGTGTGAGTGTTGGAGATGATTATTGTCTGAACCTCGACGAAGAAAGCCACACGATGTAGGGGCTCTAAAAGTTGCTCCAAGAGGAAGGCATAGGTGATTGGCCTCGTGTCAGCTTGATCCTATTGAAAATGTAACCGACTTCGTGGGAGAGCTTATCTTATTTTAAAAATGGGGGGGGGGGGGGGAATTTATTTAAATAATTTGTTTCGGCCAACCAAGGTATGTAATTTGAAAGTGTACTAAGTGATTGAATTCGTTGTGGAAGTAACTGGTATCTGCGCAGTTTTGTATTATTTGTTGTGATTACTTTTGTGAAGTTGAGAGCTCATTCTTCTATTTTTATTTAAGTGCTGGAATTACCAGTTGAATTGTGTCTCTTAGGTAAGTTGTGTTTTTTGGATAGAGTAACATGTTGGGATCGAACAAAGTTGCGTAGTGTCAGTTATGACTACAATAATTCAGTTACTTATATTTTATTTTTATTGCATGTAATTGGTGAAGTTTTTTTTGTCATACCCAGGCGTGCTGCCCTGTAGGTCAACTGACTTTCATTTTTGCGACTGTCCTATCCGAGTTTTATAACCTCTAAAATTTTTATTTATTAATTATTAACTTTATTTACTTTCCTCCCGGATAGGACATGTAGAATATTCCTTGGAATACTGTTTTATTACCATCTGAGTGATGGTCTTTTCATTTTTTGTCCTGGTTACCATGAGAACGTTTGGACATTGTTCTTGGCTATCATTATTAAAGGGATGTTCTTTTTCTTGCTAAAGGACTAACTTTTGGATTTTGACTGAACCAGTCACACTGATAAATAGCTCCCATATTATCAACTTAATTTATTATTTCTTCTTGATTTGGGGTCCTCCCTTGACCTTAATTTATTTGTTTATGTGGTCTTCACCACCTTAAGGTAATTAATAATGTTACTATTTTTTCTTTAATTGATTTATCAATTAATTTCATGGATGTTTCTGCTCTTCGCCTGGTTCGGTACCAAGCAAGTTTTAATTTCACATATGGATTTTTTTAAATTTAGATTCTTCACTTATCCAAGTCAAATTTTGTTAATCACATTGCCTTTGTGGCAAAACATTACTGTAATTTGTTTCTATGTTTAAATATATTTTGGTTACCCTAAGAGTTGTTTCTTGGTGTTCTTTGTTCACAGTAGACAGGTATTTTTAAGTCTCTTATCACCTTGGGTTATATTCTGTCCAGCACGCTCCTTCCACATATTAATTATTCGATTTTATTGGTATGTTAGTGTACCTTACTTCTGGATTACCTTTCTCTTTTTTTAAATGATCGTAACAGGTCATTATTGGTAGCAGAGCGTGGTTCAGTTTCTCAATCGGAATTAATTGGAGACTTAATTATAGTGATGAAAGTGATAGGAACACTAAGAAATATTCTTAGGCCTGTCTAGTCCGAATTTTTACTAATTCTTGGTGTCATTGTCTGTTTCATGTCTTAGCGAGGGTTGATGGAAAACAGAATCCAAACGTCAGTCTCTTCTTTAAACAATGACGAAATCTTTCATGAAATAATTATTAGGGGACAAACTCACTGTAATCATCGTGAGAAGGATTTGATACTATTGTCTTCGCTGAAATCTGTACCGGTTCGCATTCCAAATTGGGATGAATTTGACTGGACTAAAGGTAAGGACCTTGTTGTACCAAGTATTAATAAATTATTTATCCTGTTTGAGTTCTTGTCCACTGCTGATAATAGTTCGGTTAGTCAATTTAATCGTTTTAAGTTTCGTTTAGTGCATTGGTACCATCGTCTTGCAGATTTAATCGAAGTTTGGAAGGAAAAAGACAGTGAATTTGGTGATAAATTGATTTCTTTGTGTGCTAGGTTATGCAAGTGCTATACTTATTTGTTTGATGAAATTAAACGCAGTGATAAGACTAATCGTGTTGTTAATCCTGACGTTGATGTACCTGATACTGGTGATTGTATCAAATTGACTAATGTTAGTCGTGTCGAACGGGAGTTGTTGAATAATTTAGGACCAATGTCTTCGTCAGTTGAATCAGTGAACATGAATATTTTGGAAGGTACGTCTGCATTGAGTAACAGAAGACCTGAAGTTAATTCTGATATTCTGAGGGATAATTTTTCCAGATCGTTACCTGATATACCCTTGAATTGTGTTTTGAATGACTAGCCAAGTAGATATCCTACAGTTTCTAGGCCTGTACCTAGGAATGAAGGTATGTTCGAATATGCTAGGGTTGGAGAGGTTAATCAAATGGCTCCTTCCCAAATACCTGGCGCGTCGATGCATGATAATATGTCCAGGGTATTAGATTCGTGTGATGAGGTTAAGTTTTCTAGCCTTCTACATCCTCTTAGTGCATGTCTGAAGGATTTGCAAATATGCAGTGGTAAAGACATTAATCAATTGGTAAATTTTTTGAAACTTCTAATTTATTTAATTGATAACGCGGTGGTATTTAGATTATCGAATTCCAAAATTTTTCAAATAATTTTTCCTTATACGGTAGGATTGATGAGGGAAAAGATTGTGGAGGCAATGAGTTCTCAGACTTCATTAGTAGATTTTCATGAGGATGTTTTAGAATCCTTCATTCCCCCTCGTGCCTTAAGTGTACTTCGACATACCTTGTTTTTTAGAGTACAGAGGTTGGGAGAACCCCTTAATGATTATTTCCTAGACATTAAAACCTTTTACAAAGTTTTAAAGGTAAACTTGTCGGAAAACAGTTAGTTCTTCAATCATTGCTGGGGTAAATCTCGAATGTCGCTATTTCGTTTTAGAATCCAAACCTACTACCTTAATGGAATTGAACGAAATTATTAGGTATGCGGGAACTATCAGAGATGCTGATTCATTGAGAGTATGCAACGTTCCTCCACCAATTAACTTGGGTAATGTAATGCAGTCTGCTTAATTACCTAACAACTGCGTTTCTTCGCCTATGATTTCCCCAACTGTGAGTCCAATTAACTTGGGTAATGTAATGCAGTCTGGTTATTTACCTAACAACTGCGTTTCTTCGTCTATGATTTCCCCAACTGAGAGTCCAATTAACTTGGGAAATGCAATGCAGTCTGCTTATTTACCTAACAACTGTGGTTCTTCGCCTATGATTTCCCCAAATGTGAGTAACCCTAGTATGTTTGCTACTTCATATGTTTCTGCACCTATGAATTTTAGTAACCTTATTCCAACTGTTGGTTTTCCTAATACCAATGTGCCTACAAACATGTATGTACCTGAGATATCTCCTCCGAGCTACCCAACTGGTAGTAATTTACAGTGGCAAATGGCATCTTCACCCAACGAGGTAAGAATTAACAAAGGGAGAAGATGTGATCGTTGTGGTTCCTACAACCATATTGCTCGATGGTGTGATAGAAAATTTAGTCGCGATAAGTGATGCCATCTAAAGGATATCTCCTCGGATTGTCATATATCAAAGAATTATACTAACAAAAAAGAGTTTAAAATTTTTGATAATAGTGATTATGACAGAGATGCCTATAAAATTAATGAAATTAGTAGTCGTATTATGTGTGCGTCTAAGAGTAACTGCCCGTTTATTGAGATATATATTAACAACGAACCTGTTTCAGCATTGATTGATTCAGGCAGTACTTATTCCTTTTTAGATAGGAAATGGTTTGAAAGTATGAAATCAGTAAGCAAATTTGGCGAGATGGTACATGAATCCAATAATGTTATCTCGGCGAATTCTACGGCTCTTAATGTGTTAGGTTATGTTATCGTCAAGATTAACATTGCTGATTTCTCGTGGAAAGTTAAGTTCTGGATTGTTAACAATTTGTCCTGTAGCGTGATACTTGGGGCCAATTTTATTTCTCATACTGGCTTATTAATTGATTTGAGGACAAGGTTATGTTGGTTTTAATTCAAACCTAAATTAAAGACTACATTTAACCAGATGCATGATATTAATGTTGTTAACTCAGCTCAACTAGATTCTAAACCTGTGACTGTTGATGATCTTGAGTTTAATAATTTAAATGAACATCAGACCAAGCAAATTAAACTTTTATGTTCGGAATTCCCCGAGGTTTTGACTGACAAACTGGGTGTAACTAATCTTTTGGAATATGAGATAGAACTTTCCGACACCATTCCTGTACGCGCTTCCCCACACAGATTGTCTCCACCTAAAATGAAGGTGTTAAAAGAAATTATAGATGATATGCTAAAGGAGGGAATTATCAGGAAATCAACTTCAGCATATGCGTCTCCTATTTTCCTCGTACCTAAACCTAATGGGCAATACAGACCTCTTATTGATTACCGTGCACTTAACAAAAAGGTTATTTTGCAATCTATTCCTCTTCCGGACTTACAGTCTTGTTTTGCCTGGTTCCGGGGAGCCAATTTCTTTACTATTCTCGACCTCAATAGTGCCTATTTCCAGGTACCCTTAACAGAAAGGTCTAAAGCCATTACGGCATTCACCATTGACTGGAATCTTTTTGAGTTCGAATGCCTCCCGTTCGGCCTGTCGACCGGAGCTGCAGTGCTCAGTAGATTGTTAGATAATGTGTTCGATGGTATTAAATTTAAATCTGTATACCACTATTTGGATGACGTTGTTATATTCAGTAAAACTTTCGATGAACATTTACAACATGTAAGAGAGGTGTTATCTAGACTTAGAGGTGCGGGCCTTACTGTTAAGCTTTCTAAGGTATCTTTTGCAAAGCCTCAGATCTCCTTCCTAGGGCACATAATTTCATCTTCTGGGATATCCATAGATCATTCAAGAACCCAGTCCATTAGGGAGTATAGACCACCAAAGACAGGCATGATTAATTACTTTCGTAAGTTTATACCCAATTTTGCCCATCGTGCTGCACCTATCAACAAATTAAGGAAAAAGGGAGTCGAGTTTGCTTGGGGTCCTGACCAGGATGCAGCTTTCGAAGATCTGAAAATGGCTTTAACCAACGTCCCCATTCTTGCCATCCCTGATTTTTCTAAGAATTTCATAATTCAGACTGATGCTTCTAATAGCGCTGTCGGTGCAGTCCTTTTACAAGAACATGAATTAGGACTTTTACCCGTTGCATACGCTTCGAGAACTTTGAACGATGCCGAGAAGAAATACTCAGTGTATGAGTTAGAGGGTCTAGCGGTGATGTTTGCCTTGGAAATGTTCAAGCTTTATGTGGAACATGTTCAGTTTGATTTAGAGACCGACAATCAGACCTTAAGTTGGGTCCTGGGTAAACCTAGGAAGACCGGTCGAATAGCCAGATGGGCTACTCGCATCCTTTATTTCAAGTGCAATGTTAGACATATAAAAGCATCTGATAATGTTATCGCAGATTGCCTGAGTAGGATGTACGGTGAAAATTATTTTAATTTGGGGAATTCTGGTAAAGATGATAACATCCATAACAATCTTGCTAACGTTATCCTTTCTAACTGCCCTAAATTGTTCCGAGATGTTTCGGAATACCAGAGAGAAGACCCTGTCATCGGTGAGATTATTGGTAAACTGGAGAAAGGAGAAGTAAAACAACCTTACTCTTTGAAGGCTATGTTCTGTTTTGTAAAGCTCGAAATGATAAACTTCCGAAAATTGTCATTCCATCTGTCTTAATTCCTGTGATCTTTAAATACTTCCAAGAGTCTGCGATTGGCGGACATTTGGGTGTGTTCAAAACGAGAGAGAAAACTCGCCGAAATTTTATCTGGAAAGGGATTGATAAAGATGTGCGCAAAATGGTGAACAATTGTGATACTTGTAAGAGGGCTAAACCCTTTAATAACTCGAAAACTGCTCTGTTGTCATCTGATATTGCCAAGTTTCCTATGGAAAGATTTTTTGTCGATTATGTAGGACCTTTTCCAGTATTGAAGTCAGGAAACCGCTTTGTGTTGGTATGCACAGACGGATTTTCTCGTTTTAATTGGTTATTCCCTACCAAAGCTGCTACTACTCAAACGGTAATCTCTTGTCTTAAACAAATCTTCGCATACTTCGGTCCTTGCCAAACTTTGGTATCTGATAATGCAAAGTGCTTTACTTCACATGTTTTCAAGAATTTTTTGTTTGAACTCTCCATTTCACACGTCAGTAGCAAGCCCTATTACCCTAAAGGTTCATACGCCGAAAGGGTGAATCGCAATTTACGGGCTGCCCTAATTGCTTTTCACCATAAGGACCACAGTCTTTGGGACACCAGTTTAACTTGGCTTACATTTTCCTTTAACACTGCTGTTCACGAGTCACACAAAACGACTCCCTTCTCTCTAATGTTCTCCCACGGACATAATTCTCCTATCTCAAACTTATGGTCCTTAAACCAACTATTGCCCGACCAGTACACCTTGAATAATGTAAGAACGATCTGGAAGAAGGCAAGAAGTAACATGAAGGTGGCTCACGAAAGATTAGAGAAAAGATACAACGCAGGTCGAAAGCCTTCATCGTTAAAAGCCGGTGATGAGGTTTACATAAAAAAATTCACGTTGAAAGAAGTTGGCCCTAAGGAATCAGGAAAGTTACGGGAAAGGTTTCGTGGCCCTTATAAGGTAGTTAGATATGTGACACCCGTCACTCTATTGTTATGCGACTCCGTAAAGAAGAAGTTTTTCAGAGTCCATTTATCCCATGTGAAGAAAGGTACGGATTTGCACAATAGCGAGAGTAATTAATTTTCTAAATTGTGTAGAATGAACTGTATGGGTGAGGCATGAGTGAGTTGGTGTGAATGTGGTAAGTTAGCTTTGCATTTTTAATTGGGTGGGAAATTAATTGTTGTTCTTGTGTCAAATAAGGTTAGGTTTTGTTTAGTTAAAGTTATCGTTTAACTCTGTTTTGCTTTGATACCGAGTATATAAATCACTATTTCGTTGAAATTCTTCCTACGATCCTTATTATTTTCTGGTATTGAACTAGTGTTTTAAGGTGACATAAGGTAATGCACTGAATACAAGGTAAGTACCTTGGGAATAGGTTCCCATATGTTCTCCAAGCTGGTGTACGTAAGTCATCTTTATTGCTTGCTTGATCTGGGAGGTAAAGCTTATAGTAAGTATGGTTTGTTATGTTTTGGTAATGTTTGTAAAAGAAGGATGTTTGATGCTAAAAAGGCCCATGATGTTCTTTCTAGATGCGTTCTTTTAGTTCGTTTTATTTCTGTCCGAACTGGGTAAGCATAGTGTGAAGGCAATGTGTATATTAATTAAATGATGAAAGGGAAATGCTAATATGGCTCATTTTGGTTCTCATGAAGTACGTGCGGTGCACGTCTTTAGTTATTCTGTTTGATCCGAGTCAGCATTTATGTATGTAAAAGTTGTGTGTTGGTAAGAGTGTTGTGCAATGGAATTTTATGAATAATGATTTATATTCTGGTAGATTTGTTGGGAATATTTTCTTTGTGGGTGGTAAATTGTAATTAGTAATCTTGGGATTTGTGAGGTTATGTGTGAGTATATGAAAGTTTTGTGTTTGTGTTTGTCTACACGTGTGTTCTGTTTCTATAACTTTTGGATTTTTAATTATTGTTTCTGGTAAAATTAATTTTTGTCATCTCCTTATGTTGGTTTCTGTTCCTCCTTTTTCTTGCACATTTATTTCATTACTGTCGTTGTTTCTTGGCATCATATGGATTTTTCATGGTTTTGGTTTAAACATTCTTCTTGGTTTATGGTATTTTCTTGGCATTATATTTTTGATATGGGTTCGGTGGTGTGTTATTTAAATTTTTTGTGGGTGTCGTTAATCTAGTAAATGGGAGTAATTGTTTGGTCGAATTTTGGACATAATTGTCGTCTGTTTGATTTTTCCTGGTTGTCATTTTATTTTGGCTTTTCTTATCGTCGATTGTAGTTTTGGGTCTAATGTTTTCTAGTAAGTTAATACAAGGTACAATAGGGTTCTAATACTTAAGTCTCTGTCAATTTGTCATTTAAATTTGTTTTAATTAGATGCTCTTGCCATCTAAGAGTTTTGTTCTTGTGATCTACGAGGCTGAGGTGTGGATTTCGTGATCCATCTATTTTTGTTTCTCTCCTTCCTTTTTGTTTTCTTATGGTTTATGATACCAAGAGATTGTAAATATTCTCAATATTTGTTTTGTTTTGACCATGAATTGTGAAAGTTAATCTGACATTTATGTAAAAGTGAAGAATCTTTGAGCTTATTTGAGTATTATCTAGTTTTTAATGGCTATTTGATTATTTTAATTTATGTTGGTCTTTTCTTTAAAAAAGGGGTAACCATAGTATTTGGATGGGTAATGCAAAACATACTGATCATGACTTGTCATTAGTCTTAAGAAGAAACTAGGACATATTCTGTCGCAGTCCATATTTGTTTACAGTGGAAGTGCTGAAGACTGTCCAACCTGGTCGATGTGCAGTACCATTGTGAAGATCCAAGGGCCCGGAAAATCATGATGGAAGCTGCAGTCTCTCGCTGATCGTACTCATCTTCGCTCTACTGGAAAACCATATATATTATCAACTGTAATAACATTGTACTCAAGAAGATCTGTTTCTATGTATTTGACAAAGTAAGACGTTAATGTTATAAGCATGTCTGGGAACTCGAAAAGTGACTGTTAACGATCAGTTGGTGTACTTATGCATGTTAATTGTGGATGAACTTTATTAGGATATCCACCTACTAAAATTACTACCTCAAGTGACCTTATAAAATTCTCTATCTCCTCTTATGAACTTTCACGTGTCCAAAATTTGTGGAATGTGGCCACGATTCGAAGGGAGGGAGTATTGATACGTGACTGTAGGCTTGTACTGAATTGATAACACTGCTCCATCTGTGAGGGTGAATGGGAACTACGATACGTTAGCGCTCGTCTGGAGATTATCTTTGGTAAACTCAGGCATTGTGTTGCCTTTCTCAGCTACCAAATGGCGGGTAGACCACTTCCACTCCAGTATCGGTATGGTGGAGCGCTCCGTGTCAACCGTCGGAACTAACATTTGCAACTTCCGGAGTCCAACATGGCCGTCTGAATCTTTGTTTACAATTAGTAATTATTGTAACATGGTGTTACGATATAATTGAACTATCGATCGACCAGGTAACAGTTTGTTACCCTTCGAGTGTGAGTGTTGGAGATGATTATTGTCTGAACCTCGACGAAGAAAGCCACACGATGTAGGGGCTCTAAAAGTTGCTCCAAGAGGAGCCTAGCTGCAGCTAGGCAAAGGTGATTGGCCTCGTGTCAGCTTGATTCTATTGAAAATGTAACCGACTTCGTGGGAGAGCTTATCTTATTTTAAAAGGGGGGGGGGGGGGGGAATTTATTTAAATAATTTGTTTCGGCCAACCAAGGTATGTAATTTGAAAGTGTACTAAGTGATTGAATTCGTTGTGGAAGTAACTGGCATCTGCGCAGTTTTGTATTATTTGTTGTGATTACTTTGGTGAAGTTGAGAGCTCATTCTTCTATTTTTATTTAAGTGCTGGAATTACCAGTTGAATTGTGTCTCTTAGGTAAGTTGTGTTTTTTGGATAGAGTAACATGTTGGGATCGAACAAAGTAGCGTAGTGTCAGTTATGACTACAATAATTCAGTTACTTATATTTTATTTTTATTGCATGTAATTGGTGAAGGTTTTTTTTGTCATACCCAGGCGTGCTGACCTGTAGGTCAACTGACTTTCAATTTTGCGACTGTCCTATCCGAGTTTTATAACCTCTAAATTGTTTTATTTATTAATTATTAACTTTATTTACTTTCCTCCCGGATAGGACGTGTAGAATATTCCTTGGAATACTGTTTTATTACCATCTGAGTGATGGTCTTTTCATCTTATGTCCTGGTTACCATGAGAACGTTTGGACATTGTTCTTGGCTATCATTATTAAAGGGATGTTTTTTTTCTTGCTAAAGGACTAACTTTTGGATTTTGACTGAACCAGTCACACTGATAAATAGCTCCCATATTATCATCTTAATGTATTATTTCTTCTTGATTTGGGGTCCTCCCTTGACCTTAATTTATTTGTTTATGTGGTCTTCACCACCTTAAGGTAATTAATAATGTTACTATTTTTCTTTAATTGATTTATCAATTAATTTCATGGATTTTTCTGCTCTTCGCCTGGTTCGGTACCAAGCAAGTTTTAATTTCACATATAATGGATTTTTTTAAAATTTAGATTCTTCACTTATCCAAGTCAAATTTTGTTAATCACATTGCCTTTGTGGCAAAACATTACTGTAATTTGTTTCTATGTTTAAATATATTTTGGTTACCCTAAGAGTTGTTTCTTGGTGTTCTTTGTTCACAGTACAGGTATTTTTTTAAGTCTCTTATTACCTTGGGTTATATTCTGTCCAGCACGCTCCTTCCACATATTAATTATTCGATTTTATTGGTATGTTAGTGTACCTTACTTCTGGATTACCTTTCTCTTTTTTTAAATGATCGTAACAGGTCAATAATATTAATAATGATTTAATAATAATAATTTTCATTTTTCTGAAATATTCATAATAATAATTTGGTAACTTCTAATAATCATATCATGTCATGTGGATTATCAGTTTGATATCTGAAACTGTTTAACTATTTCGGATCATTTCTTTTCCGAAGGTTAGTGGTTAGACGCACGCCCACATTCTGAAATAACAGAATAATATTGGAAGCATTTAATAAAGCGTTATACAGTCAAATCTTGTGGAGACACGGAAGGTTATCAAAATGGGAAGTAAAATGAATGTATAAATTAGGGTTTGTTTGAATTTATATACCTAAATAGTAAATTATTTGGGGAACGTCATTATTTGAAGCGTATGACCATGAGTAGACACGAAATAAGGATACCAGGAATTAATGTGATGGTAAAAATGTGTAGTAAACTCATTGGAGGAGCTTACTATCTTCCTAGTCTTCCAGTTGGATGACTTTATTATAATAATAATGTGTGATATGAATAATATGAGGAGAAATGTTGTGCGTGGAAATAGTTGAATTTAGTCATTCAAATTGTGCAATTAAGTCGCAGGAATGAAGTCGTCGTTACGTGAAGCATCGACCATTGTGAGGGTTAGATGGCTTTTATAAAATATGTTGAAAAATATGGAGTAAAAATATATAATTACGAATCACACTTTCGTCGAGTTAGGTAACCAATGGTTATTTCATGCAACCATCACAGTTATGTTTCACATTTGATTCTCTCGTGTTCTACGGATATTTTCCCAGTACTTGTCAACCCGAGTTTAATGTAGATAAACCTTTTATTTCAACGATACCTTGCCGTTTGTCAAATACAAAATGTGATCAGGTGATTATTGGCACATTAATAGAATGGGCCGGTGCTAAAGATTATATTGCCATTTTATGAACAGCCACTACCATTTCAGGGATATTTGTGATCCTATTGAAATTATAAATATTATAAAAGTATAAACTTTTGTAAAGATTAATATTTTCTTATTCTGCTGAAGAAGAAGAATTTTGGTGATAGTATTTGTGATAGTATTTTTTGATGAGAATTTTCAGAATGATATTTTCAATAATTTGAAAGCTTAATGTTTGAATGATTTAGTTAACATTTAGATTAATGTTTTGCTTAATATTTCGATCCATGAATTTA
This sequence comes from Meconema thalassinum, assembly GCA_946902985.2. Taxonomy (NCBI): domain Eukaryota; kingdom Metazoa; phylum Arthropoda; class Insecta; order Orthoptera; family Tettigoniidae; genus Meconema; species Meconema thalassinum. The sequence goes on from OX336388.2 coordinate 1,853,535,303, forward strand.
TAGTTGAGCCATGCATTCATGATTGTTATTTTCGGATCGAGAACAGATGATGTGGAAGGGTCTCGGAGACGAGGGCAGCCAGCACTGAGATGGATCGACTCCATCAAATCCAACATGAATATGTCACTGAAGGATCTGAAGTATTATGGCTGAAGACCGAATCATATGGAGACAATCCATCCATGCAGTCACTAGGAGTCGACGCCGACTTGATGGCACATGATCATCATCATCACCATCGAAGTTCTTCGAATCCATGCTCATAGTGTTAAAACAAGGTTATTTAATGATGCTCAGATGTCCTACAAATCGTTATTTTTGTAATTAACTCATTGCTATTATATTTAATGTACCGATTTTGAAAGCAAATAATGGTTCTTGGAAAGTGATAGTTTTTCGTTTAAACAAATGAACTTATAAACAAAGTGATTTTTGACAAACAAGTGAATCAGTTAAAAAATATAATTTCTTTCAACAAGTGAATACTAGTCAAGTAGGATTCAGGCTGGACGATTGAATTTGCCCTGAATATCCTACCGTTGAATATAAAATATTTGAACAAAGCCAACAGGACTGATATTCTGGCTTTCGTTCAAATCCAACAGTGTTCATGTGTTGATAATTCTGTTTTGTATATAAAGTGTATGCTTCTTTTCATGCATTCTCAATGCTTTTATGGCATTCTTTTAGATTCAATGTTAAATTATAAATGAAATGAGATTCTTTTATGAATTGTGGTATTTTCAAAGTCTCCCTTCTATCCTTGTTGTTGCATCGAGCCGAAATTCAGTAAAGCAATTTTTAGATCTTGTTTATTAGTGTAATTTTAACCCATATGTTGGCGCCCTGAGATGTTTAGATTCTCGTGCTGACTGTTTTTTTTTTTTTTGGTAAAATGCATATGTGTCGTTGGACTTCGGTCTAAACGGGCACAACACCAATGACCGTCAACATATAGCGTATACCATTGTTCACGCTAGCATAGGGAATCATTTACACCTAATCAGCTTGCCAAAGTTCATCCACACCCCGTGAAATCACCTTGAGTCGCTGATAGTGACGTCTAGCAGGGCGATGCAACTCATGAGCGATGCCCACTTTAATGGGTGAAGGCTTAAACAATAATTTTGGCATTTCGAAGTTCTTCTTCAATTTCTTGAATTTCCCAATCGTGACTGGTATGACCGGCTTGACGTGAAGCATGCAACAGCTGTAGCCGCTGGACGAGCTTACTGGGATTATGCCAATAGGTAACATCCACAAGGGATTTTAATGGCTTAAATGTCACTCCCGAAGCGGACACTTTACGACGAGCACTTTGCCTGGTTGGAAACATTTTTGCAATGAGTGATGTAATTTTTTTATATATATTGGCATTGACTTGTTGCGAGGGATCATAATGTCTTTTGTGAGCATGGGTGTCTAATAAAATGGATTTATATTTTAAAAGGCCCTGTTGCGTATAATCATGGGAAGAGTGGGTACGAGAGAATAGCAGCTTTAACAGACCTGGTGTTAATTGATAGTTGATTTTTTTAATGACAGCACTAGTATGAGCAAATTTAATGGATGAATCCCCAATTTTAAAACCGTTATCCTCATAGCGAACACCATACGTGGTATCTGTCTTTCCTGTAAATAGATTGGTGACCTAGGGTTCCAGTGTTGATCCATAATATTTTATTAAAAGGAGTTTTAATTGATCTTTATGTTGAGGCGTGGCCAACAGTTGTGAAAACGGAGATGATCTGGAAGTGGAAGGTGTTTCGGCTATGGCTTATTATTTCTTTTTTTAAACTCTGCAAGGGGTGAGGATTTTTTTGAGGCGTAAACACTTGATCATGCTCATCCTCAACATCGCTAACACTAGTCAATTCTTCCTGTTCCTCTTCCTCTTCCACAGGGTCCTCGTGTAGCGTTTGCGTGGCTTGTGAAACAGTAGGTAGCGTTTCAGATGGCTTGAAAGAGGGTTTAAACATGGCTTTTAGCGGAGGTGCTAAATGTTGTTGAATAAACAAAGCATTATCCGCGCGTGATCGTTTCAATTGACGAAACTTTTGGCGAATAGTATTTTTTGCTCTCATAATATGCTTTTTCAATTTACTCTCTGCTAACGCCATGGTGTCTTAACAAATGACTTGAGAGGGGATGAGACAGTCCCTTAAATAGTAATAAAATGATCAAACCCTAAGCGATAACGTCCTTGGTTGAGTTCACTTTGTTTATTAATCACCAAACAGGCATGGCGTTGGGTGTTCCAGCACTTGGCACCCAATTCAGTAAATGTTTGAAAGGTCATATCAGTATTGACATGTTCGTTATAAATGTGACGACTATTCCGCTCATCCTGGCGAAATAAAACAATGACATTGACACGAATAAGTTGTTTGCACATTTTAGATTAAGTTTGTCCAAAATAGAAGCAATCGATATGTTTGTGACGGTCCATGCTGAAATAGCTTTGAGTGATGGCTTGTCGTTCAGTGGATACATCATCGAAAATCATGAGTGAATCAGGCTTCACCTCATCCGGGGCAAGAACATTTTCTTGCATGGAAAATGTAAAATACCTCATATTCTCTCTTTGTAATTGAGACATGACTTGATCTAGGAACATGTAGAGGGGTTGGTAGAGAGATTTTGCAAAAATATAAAAATTTTGAAAACGCAGACCACTGGGTGCTGTGATGAGCGTGAGCAAAAGATTGGTCTTTCCACATCCCGAAGGCCCCACGATGATGCAGCGAATGGAAGATGGAAACAATGAACCGTGGCGTTGTTCATGTGATGTGGGATAGAGATGGGAAACCATGTCCCCCACAGGGAATGACTCTTGCTGCTTAATAATATTCATATCAACTAAGGGTTAGAGAGGTTAGCAGGCTGTCTATATACATGGAACCATGCCTTGTAATAGAAACTGTAGACCCCTACTACAGGTTGACGATGGATGTCTTTGGACGTTCGTTCATGGCCAAAGCTAGGTTTGTCCCCATACATGATCCTAAACAAGAAAGAGATCCTGCTAATAAACACTATGTGGATAGATCTGTAGTGCCACGCACGAAACAGGGAGATTATGACTTTACGGAAAAGCGATTAACCCATGTGAAACATCTTCAAGTGTCTACAGATGTCACTACAAAAAGGTATGTAAATAAAAAGGTGTATGAGTTATATGACAAAGTGCCTCAGCTTACTGAGGATGGCTATGCAGCTAATCATCACTCACGTGGAAGACCCCCAAGAAGATGACGAAGTCTGCACCAAACGCTACCTCATCTACCAAATGAAAAGACTTTATAAATTCGTCCCATCCGTATTTTTAGTGTACCTGACAAATGAAAAACCTGTCAATGACAGGAACCATTTACCGCTAGTGAATGACAACCTAACGTATGTGCTTTCTTCAGTTTTAAGACACTATCGATTACACTATGATGGAACTATTCACATTAAACAATCCATGCCTAGTGATGAAGCTTTAGAATGGTTAGAGAAATTAGATATCCAGCTCTAACAAAACTGAAGCTACTTGCAGATAAAGGTCTCAATCTGTATATATTTGTACTGTAAATACTGTAGAATGTAAATACTTGTATATTGCATCTTCATGCCATACGAAATATATATATCCATGCCTGATTATTATTATTATTATTATTATTATTATTATTATTAAGCGTATGGAATTTTACATAATGGACAAGTATATACAATATTATACAAAATCCTGCAAAGACTACATGGTACTAAGTAGTGAACAATTACACATGGATATCTAAATTATTTATCAATTTCTCTAATCCCTAGTGAGACTGAGACATCAAGGTATTTCTGGTCTCCACCATAAGCACGCATCGAGGAGCAAGAAGGGGTGGTAAGAATTGATCCCCATTCCTATCAAGCTCAAACACCTGGACTCAATAACTGATGAAATTCAATTTGTTATCAACAATCAAGATATTTACACCCTACCGCATGAAAGTTTCATTCAAATTGAAGGTTGGCTCACCAAAGCTGATGGTTCTACACCTACATCATCCAAGTTAGCCAACCATGCTTTTGCCATTTTGTTTTCTGAGGTGCGCTATGTGATTAACGATATTGTGATGGATAGCACTAGAAATGAGGGTATTTCAAGTGTCATGAAACTATATCCCACTTACAGTGAGGAAGAAGGTAAAAACACTTTGCATGGCAGGTTGGTCCCCTGATTCAACCAATGACTGGATGGTACACACGGATGGCACCTTTAATGGATATTCGCCTCTTAAGCTCATTTTAGGCTTTGCCAAAGATCACCAGCGTATTGTGGTAATGCAAGGCAAGTGCTTTAACTGATTAGAGACAGGGGTGATAATAATGCACTTAAGGGAGCTGAAGATGCACACATAGATTCAAAAATTCAACTACAACGAATGCTATGGAAAGTACCCCATGTGACTCTTTCCGATAGCAAAAAATTCGAAATGCTCAAGATTGTGGAAAGAGATATGTCTTTATGTAATTTAGAAGCTGGGCGCTCCATGAGTTTCCTCTATTGCCCACCACCAACACACACAGTTGGTCTGTAAAACAGCACGTTATACAGAGAGACCTCTCTACATTATCGTGGGTTTTCAAACCAATCGCAAGTATCAACAAACCAAAGATGCTAATCAATTTGATCACCTGCAATTGAGAAATGCACGTCTTTTCCTCAACGGGGCTGTTTTTCCCTATGAAGGACTGGATTTGGATTTTTCAAAAAATAAGTTCGGCCCCCTGTACGACTTGTTTTCTAAATTGAGATGGTCGTATTATGAAACAGAGAACTGCCCCATGTTGTCACCCCAAGCGTTTAAGACAAGGGTGCCACTGATTGTCTTTGACTGTTCCTACTTGGAAGAGACTTTCATGCAATCCAATATTGACATTCGACTAGATTTTGAAACGTATGACAACGTTCCAGCCAATACTACTGCCTACTGTTTGATCATTCATCACAAACAAGTCAACTATTATCCACTGTCCAAGTCCCACCAAGTGACGAGTGTATAAATAACAGGCCAACCCACGTCAATCAGTTCAGTCATGCATTGATTTAAAGCCTCAAGAGGTGTCACTCCCATGAATTTTAAATCTGAGGAACAACGTTTCAAGACCTTTGCGACGTGGCATGTGCCTTTCATGAACCCTCAAGCCTTGGCGGCCTCTGGTTTCTAATATTTAAAAACAAGAGATAAGTGAAATGTGTGTTTTGTTCCATTAGACCAATGGAAAGAGAGTGATGAACCTATGCAAGAACATCAGCGCTGGTCACCAGCCTGCCCCTACCTGAATGGATGTGGGTAATAGCCTATACCTTGCCATTCAAGCTACCCCTCACTAGTGTCACTAGGTCATGAAAAAGTTATGAAACTTGTGGACCTTGTGGCGTCAATGATGCTTCGGTGAGCAGGTCACATTCAACTACATCCAGTTTAGAGACATTGGGACATCATCGGTGTCATGGACGCTATAAACACAAAAGACTTTATTGTTGTATGAGTTGGTACCGTCCCAATATCAGAATGACAAAATAATGTAAAACTTGTAATGATTTTTATGTCAATAAAATTATCTAATAAAAAATAGGTTGTTATTACTATTTCTCATGTCCCCTGTCATACCCTAACCTCAATAGTGACTAGTCAGTGTTTTCTTTACTAGAATGGAAAGTAAGTAAATGCCATGGGTACAACTTAGTGAACGATAGTCAGTCTGTGGTCAGTTGGACTTGGTCCAGACAAGCGTCATCATGATGCGCACACTGATTGTCGACTGTTAAGGGTTTAAAATTGGAGATAACAAATTTATATTTAAAGAAGTGGCCATTATTGATTGTTCCACATTTTTGATATCGCAAGCTACCCATTTGATGTTTAAACCACCCTATGCGTTTGATTTGTTGTGTGAAAAAGATCGTAAACAAACCCAATGGATTGAAAATCATTTGCAACTAGACAGGAATCAAGGAACCATTTCATATAAGTATCTGGACATGGTAATGAAAACCCATTTTTTCTCTACCAATGTGGTATTTGTGAAATGTAATGAAAAACGCCAATGGCTACAACAATTTTTGGCTCCTTACTGTCAATGTATCGATTTAATGGACTTGGGGTGCCCCTCGCTGCAAACACTCATGAACCGCTGCCCATGTGGCAACGTTACCCATTAAGCCCTGGCACAGGTGTGGCATCTCTTTCATTGGTTAACCACCAATGCCTGCTGGGAGTTGTTAAATAAAATTAAAACTCAAGGTTTACCTGTGAATGACACCAGTGAGATTCCTACAAGCGACGTGTAAACATCAACGTGATAACATGGAGAAAGGGGATGCTACTGATAAAGCCATTGGCAATTTCTTTGTGTGCGAAAAGAAACTAGACAGTTTTACAAAAGAAGAATTGTTGGCTCTTACAAAATCGTTCATTTATTATGTGGCATCAAATGTAGTGAAAGAAATCTGGCAACATGTACCAAAATCATGGACTCAAGACCCTGTGTTAAGTGAATTGCAGCCATGCACGGATTATGATCACCATAAGCAAGTGGCCATGGCAAAAATACCATCTATGCGACAGTGCGCTACTTGCCAGCTGGTCAAATTCTATCACGGTCATAAAAGTCAGTGTAATTACTTTGATTCCTCATTCCACGGGTGTGATGGCGAGAAAAAAAAGCAACAACAACAACATCGTCCACAGAGGAGGAGGAGGAGGAAAATCTAACCTTTTCTCCACCTATGGAAAAGAATATATCAAACTTGTTCTGGTCATGGCGTGATTGACAAAGTCATTCAATACTTACCTTTTGAAATCCACTTACCTGGCTTTCGCTATTGTGGTCCTGGAACAAAGCTGAATCAACGTTTGCAACGTGGTGATGTACCTATTAATCCTTTGGATCAAGCATGAAAGGAACATGACCTTTCTTATCGCCATAGTCATCCTGCATTAACACGTGTGGCGGATAAAATATTGTTAAAAATCTAAACAACGTTTGACATCTTGTAATGCCTCAGTGGGAGAAAGGTTGGCAGCCCTCATTGTGATTAGTGCTATAAAAGGAAAGTTAATGATGAGTGGACATGAACATTGAAAAGGATTGAGGAATTGGTATTTCTATGTATTCTATTTTGTAAAGCCCTATTCGTTGTGAAATAAAAACAAACTTTACCAGATCACAATATCCTTTAATTTTAAAATGGTGATAGCCATTTCTTCATTTTTTCACTCATGTATATTTACAATTTCCACTTTACATTTTTACATTTCCCTTGTTCAGTTCACACATTCTATACATTTTTAAATAATTTTTAGCCTATTTTTAATTTTGGAAAAAAAAAGGCTTATGAGATCACATTTTGCCGTGTGTGTGTGATTCGTGTGTGTATGCCCCCCCCCCCCCCTAATAAAATCTAAACGGCTGGAGAGATTTCAATGAAACTCGGTAAGCTCTATTGCGGGTGACCCCGACCGTGCCATTCAAATTTTGTTACGTCCCACCAATCCAACATGGCAGCTGTGCGAAATATTTCACCAGCATTCAATATCTCCGAAACTATTACCGATATCACCCTGGAATATTGTATGGTGATAAAGGGAACTACTAGAAATTCACTTATGTGACCTTTGAAAACCTGGTAACTACAAAACCAACATGGCGGCCAAGCGAAGTTGCGACTTTTAAATGGACGTTTCTCGCGATTTAACCAACCACACGCAATGAAACTTGGCACAGTATATGTTTGTATACATTGTAATGCACCGACATCTAACTTCGTTCAATTGTTCATATAACCTCAAAATGGCGGCTGTGCGAAATATTTCACAGGCATTCAATATCTCCGAAACTATTTATGATATCAACCTGAAATTTTATTATGTGATAAAGAGCACTGCTACAAGTTTATCTACGTAACTTTCAAACAACTGTAAACCACGAAGCGAACATGGCGGCCAAGCGAAGTTGAAACATTCTAATACATTTTTCTCGTGATTTAATAATATGAGCGCATTGAAATGTGGTACAGTAAATGATTATACATATTGTCATTGACTGGCATCTAATTTAGTTCAATTGTTTACATAAACTGAAGATGGCGGCTGTGCGAAATTTTAAAATTAAATTTTTATTCTTGTGTCGTAATCATGCGATCGAAGTGAAAGTTTGAATAATGAAGCTACGCAATAATTTTCCTTTAATGGTACATAACGCTATGGCCTATACATATAACAATCCAAAATGGCTAGCATCCGAAATATTTTGACGGTTCTCAATATCTAGAATCTTTTCCAGCAATCAAACTGATTTGTTTAAATGTTCGTTGAGGCTATGAACATAAGTATTCACCTATATGACTTTCAGTAACCTGGTGAGCAAAAATCCAACATGGCGGCGACGCGAAGTATAAATATTTAAATGGACGTTTCTCGCGATTTAACCGTCTGAGGGCAGTGAAACATTACGTTATTGCTTATACAAATGTTAATCCACTGGTATGTAATTTATTTCAATTGTTTTCATAACAACAAGATGGCAGCTGTGCGAAATTTTAAAATCTCGTTTTTACTTCTTGTGTCCTAATCATGCGATTGAAGTCTGAAAACCACACGTACACAATAATCTTCATGTAATAGTGCATAAATAAAAATCCAACCTGGCTACCATCTACAATATTTAGTCGGTTCTCAGTAGCTACGACTCTAACATAGCAATCAAACTGAAATTTTGTATGTTGATAGAGGCAATTAATATGAGTAGGATATATGAAAATAGGCTGTATAGTTCTTCACGGAACTACTTGTTAACCATAATATAAAAAGGAAAAATTTACAGTAATATGTATTATTATCTTATTTTTACTAAACTACAGTACCCTAACATTATACATTCTACATACAGTTTTACAAATATATCACAATATAAAACACACTACAAATAATACAATATGGTGAACAATAGACTTAAGTAAAGTACAGTAATAGTCGTCAATGCGACTGTTTCCCCAAGCAAGAGTATCAAATGTGTTGGGTATAATGAATCGTTTGATGTCTCCTTTATTTAAAGCAACTTTGTTCAGCAAATTGGTATGTATCTGATGATTTTTACTTCTAAATACACACATTTTCTTATATAATATAGGTGGGTTACTGACTAAACAGTTCTTATAATCACTTATATCTAACTCTTTACTAACAACATTCTTCTTTACTCCTTTTAATTTTTTTTTATTACATCATCAATCGTCATATAACTATATGATTTAAATTTTGTGCCTACAAAGGTGTCTATAACAACACCAGCACATTCATCCTTAAATTTTCCAAGAACCTTTTTGTTTACTAGAGGTAAATGGTAGGTATTATCCTTGGGATAGTCACTTGTATCAAACCAATTTAGCTCAGTCTTGATATCGTCATAAAAATCATCAGTTTTAAACTCATAAATGAAAGAATCTGTGTCTGTGTAGAGTAATTTAGCATTATCATGATAGTTCTTCTCTACATAATCATAGTGAAATTCATACATAAGTGTTTTTGACAATTCTAGAATGGCGTAACCCACATATATGGATTTGTTAGCCTACTTTCGATTTTTGCAAAAAATGAAAGTAGACTTATGAGATCACTACAGGGCGAAAAAAAGTGTGTCTGTCTGTGTGTGTGTGTGTGTGTGTATGTGTGTGTGTGAGTCTGTGTGTGTGTGTGTGTGTGTGTGTGTGTGTGTGTGTGTGTGAGTGAGTGTGTGTACTCTGAATGTCTGTCCCCCCCCTATCAATTCGAACACGGTGAGCGCAAATTGAACGAAATTTGGTACGAAGGTAGCACTAGCAAAGGACACCTCAGTGTCATGTTTTATATCACCGCCATCTTGACGGAAACGTAATGGCGGCCACACAAATGTTCAAAGCTTAAATCAAATTACGACTAACCTAATCATCCGATCTCTAACCGACTGTAGTGGCTACGCGGGCTAAAGCTTCGCGTTAGGTCAAGGGGCCAAGCTCTCTGCTGACTCGATAGACGCGTGGGTTCGAGCCCCACCGTCGGCTGTCCTTGAAATGGTTTTCCGTGGTTTCCCATTTTCAACACCAGGCAAATGCTGGGACAGTACCTTCTGACAGGCCACGGCCGCTTCCTTCCACATCCTTGCCCAGTTTCATTCATCTTCATCCTTTCCATCTCTCATCCCGACGCGCAGGTCGCCCACGGGCGTCGACTAGAAAGACCTGCACTCGGCCTCTCAGGAGGCTACACGAAAAAAAAATACGATCTCTACCAAATTTTGCAACAACATACCTTTATGGGGGCAGCATCCTTTGACGAAACTAATAGGTCATCAGCCTAATAGTTTGCGGATGGCGGCCATCTTTGTGTGAAAATCGATTGCCCCTATTAATTCGAACACGGCGAAACCGAATGGAACGAAATTTGGTACAGAGATAGTACTAGCAAAGGGCACCCCAGTGTCATGTTTTATATCGCCGCCATCTTGACGGAAACTTTATGGTGGCCACACAAATGTTCAAAGCTTAAATCAAATTACGACTAACCTAATCATCCGATCTCTACCAAATTTTGCAACAACATACCTTTATGGAGGGAGCATCCTTTGACAAATCTAATAGGTCATTAGCTTAATAGTTTGCGGATGGCGGCCATCTTTGTGTCAAAATCGATTACCCCTATTAATTCGAACACGGTGAAACCGAATGGAATGAAGTTTGGTACAGAGGTAGCACTAGCAAAGGGCACCCCAGTGCCATGTTTTATATCGCCGCCATCTTGACGGAAACGTAATGGCGTCCATCCAAATGTTCAAAGCTTAAATCAAATTACGACTAACCTAATCATCCGATCTCTACCAAATTTTGCAACAACATACCTTTATGGAGGGAGCATCCTTTGACAAATCTAATAGGTCATTAGCTTAATAGTTTGCGGATGGCGGCCATCTTTGTGTCAAAATCGATTACCCCTATTAATTCGAACACGGTGAAACCGAATGGAATGAAGTTTGGTACAGAGGTAGCACTAGCAAAGGGCACCCCAGTGCCATGTTTTATATCGCCGCCATCTTGACGGAAACGTAATGGCGTCCATCCAAATGTTCAAAGCTTTAATCAAATTACGACTAACCTAATCATCCGATCTCTACCAAATTTTGCAACAACATACCTTTATGAAGGGAGCATCCTTTGACAAATCTAATAGGTCATTAGCCTAATAGTTTGCGGATGGCGGCCATCTTTGTGTCAAAATCGATTACCCCTATTAATTCGAACACGGTGAAACCGAATGGAATGAAATTTGGTACAGAGGTAGCACTAGAAAAGCGCATCTCAGTGTCATGTTTTATATCACCGCCATCTTGACGGAAACGTAATGGCGGCCACACAAATGTTCAAAGCTTAAATCAAATTACGACTAACCTAATCATCCGATCTCTACCAAATTTTGCAACAACATACCTTTATGGAGAAAGCATCCTTTGACAAATCTAATAGGTCATTAGCCTAATAGTTTGCGGATGGCGGCCATCTTTGTGTCAAAATCGATTACCCCTATTAATTCGAACACGGTGAAATCGAATGGAATGAAATTTGTTACAGAGGTAGCACTAGCAAAGGGCACCTCAGTGTCATGTTTTATATCGCCGCCATCTTGACGGAAACGTAATGGCGGCCACACGAATATTCAAAGCTTGAATCAAATTACGATTAACCTAATCATCCGATCTCTACCAAATTTTGCATCAGCATACCATTATGGAGAGAGCATCATTTGACCAAACTAATAGGTCATTAGCCTAATATTTTGCGGATGGCGGCCATCTTTGTGTGAAAATCGATTCCCCCTATTAATGCGAACACGGTGAAACCGAATGGAACGAAATTTGGTACAGAGGTAGCACTAGAAAAGGCCACCTCAGTGTCATGTTTTATATCACTGCCATCTTGACGGAAACGTAATCGCGGCCTCCCAAATGTTAAAGGCTAAAATGTAATTACCACCAACCTAATAATCTAGTCTCTACCAAATTTTGCAACAAGAAATCTTTATGTGGGAAGCATATTTTGACCAAACTGCTAGATCATCAGCCCAATAGTTTGCGGATGGTGGCCAAGTATGTGTGCAAATCGATTCCCCCTATCAATTCAAACACGGTGAAACCGAATTGAACGAAATTTGGTACAGAGGTAGCACTAGCAAGAGGCACCTCAGTGTCATGTTTTATATCGCCGCCATCTTGACGGAAACGGAATGACGGCCACCCAAATGTTAAAAGCTTAAATCAAATTTCGACCATCCTAATAATTTGATCTCTACCGGATTTTGCAACAACATGCCTTTTCGTGGAAAGCATCTTATGACTGACTACAAGGTCATCAGCCCAATAGTTTGCAAATAGCGGCCATGTATGTGTGCAAATCCATTCCCCGGATCAATTCAAACACGGTGAAACCGAATTGAATGATTTTTTTTACAGAGGTAGCACTAGCAAAGGGCACCTCATATTCATGTTTAATATCCCTATAGCACGTTGTATTTCAACAAGCTACTACAACCAACATTCAATTATACTCCTTGAAAAGGACAAAGAGTTATAACAATACCCATGCATTTAGGAGAAAGTAGGCTATATGTTCTTTACTGAACATCTTGTTGTAGGTTACTTCAAGGCGATTCATTTGTATTACAACTAAATCCTCATGAATAATTGAACAGCTATGGAAGTTAGGCTTGCTTATTAAGTTGTTCGCACCATACCTTTGACCATTATTCTCCCACTTTGTTATCAGTTTTACATCAACTCGTTTATCAACATTCTCCATAGTCTTTCCAAAATCACTATTATGCATAAGTTTATAAAAATCTTTTTCAAAAGCATTTGTTGATAGTGTTCTTAAATTATTGTTCAGATCAATATATGGCTTGAGCCATGCTGACTGATGGAATTGTAATACGCGTTGAATTTTAGTTAGTTGTAACCCATGCTGTAGTCACTGTTTTTTTTTAAGTTTTGATAATGTATTACATATTTACATTTATCATTCACATTAGCAATTAACATTTTCGTTCGTGATGTGATGTACGGAGATTTCATATTCTCAGGGCAAAATGGTAAATCATTATGTCCATCATGTAACTCTTTAGGGTAATCAAAATTTACCCCTAAATTTTATCCTTTATCATTGTCATCATTTAAAGTGCTAACATGGAAAACATCAATTTCAGGTTGTGTCAGCCAGCGAAAATCTTTTAGTGGTACATATTGACTCATAGCCCAACCATATTGGTTATTTGCATCAAGGTAAACAATATGACTCTTCACAAGGGTTGTAGCTAGGCATGTATTTACTATTTTCTTTAGAATATCGCCCACTACATAGGCTTAATCCACCTCGAATTGATGATTTTATAAAATTAATAATGTCTATATCAGTCATCAATTCTAAATTTACTTTTGTCTTTTTCAACATTGAACTAAAACTTAACCCAGGAGCAGTGAAATACTGACAAGGATCAAGGTCATAAATTTTTATACAAACATTCCCAAATATTTCAAAAATATCTGCTAATAATAACACATCTGTCTTCAAATATATGTCTGAAAATTCACCTTAAGTTTGAATGTTAAACTGTGTCCATACATGTTATGCATGTAAATATTCCTGATCACTGATATGACTTGTGTTTAAAGAACTGTAAAATGCATCTTTTGGTGGCAATGAACATTCCTCAAGATGATCTAGACAGTTAATATATTCATAAGGGAATATACCCTTTCGACGAATCAAATTAAAATCATCTTTTTTGAAAGACACGTTGAATTTCATAAAACTGATCTGATTTTAAATTACTAGCAAGTTTATCAAGACTACTTGGCATCAAGCGGTATGAATCTAAAAATCGTAGTTTGATAGTTTTTTCATTGTCAGTTCTGATATATTTTGTCAACGATATGTATTGCTCCTTATTATTTGGAATCACATCAATTTTCTCACCTATAGCTCCAAATTCTTTTACAATGAAGTGGTTATGGTATTTGCTACCGTTAAGTAGAATGACTGGAATTAATTTACTTACTCTATACTTTAAATTACATTCTTGGTGAGCAGCACCACGATATTTTCTTGTTAAATGGTCATGATCGTGAACCCTATCTGTATATACATATTCACCACATATAAAACAATTAGTTTCAGTTTCAAAACGCATTTGCTGTGATGATGATAGTGGCTCCATTGGAATAATAGTATTTGAAATAGAGTATATACTGATTGCATCTTTTTCAAGTCGTTCCATAAAAACTTTAGTTGCATCAGGTCCTCTATAGAGCTCGAACTTATTTAACGAGCCATCATAACTACTTTTAATATAATATGCAAAGCTTAAAGGTTCATGAATGTGAGTGGTGTTGGTAAAAGGTTTGGTTGGATTTGATGAACATGTTTTAAAAGGTCTTAACAAAGCTTCAAAGTCAGCATATATAACAAATGGTACTCGAAGCTGCTTCTCAAAGTCCTTAAATTTCAGAATGTTATTTCCAGGAGTAGGTAATACTGTACAAACATGATTACAACCCCATTTTTGATGTTGAGTTAGTGCATCCTCTTTTCTAAAATATAGCAAACAACCATCGCACAACCACTTTTTTATTCTTGTTTTGATAGCTGACTACCGACAAGTCTACTAAAATGTTTTATCCAGCAATAGTGGGCATTTTCACCTTCAGTTATGTATAATAAATTAACATGAGCATTCTTTTTTCCTGGGTATAATATAAAGGACCAACTATACTCTTGTTTTCAATTCCATACACATTAATACTTACATTGTTCTGCTTTTCAAAACATTTAAAATCTTTTATCTCCATAGGAAATTCCATTTCTTGTAAATCCAACTGGTGTATTCTTGGAATACACGGTACAAGAGAATATAATTCTTATTGCTTTTGCTTGTTCATTCCTTCCTCTTTGTCAAACACCAACAGTGATCTTCTATTTTCTCTGTGGTGATCACTTCGCTTATATCTTTTATGAGTCTGTTCTAGATATATATCTTCTATGACCCACCTAGCGTCATCTCGCAGCGAATCTCTGAAGCTCCTCAATTCTTCCTGGTGCAAGAGGATTTATTTATCCATCTGGCCACCAGATCTTGTTACCATCGCCAGCTATTTTCTCCGTGAGCAAGAGAACTACGTCTACTTTTTTACTCACCATGCTGTGCTAGTATCATCTGTTATCAACTCTTTGAAGACCGGCTCAGCAAGAGAAGATCAATTTTTTGTTGTAATGTTGGCTATGTTTATATGTTCTCCTTTTGTCTCCTACCCCCACTCTTTCACTTCCTTGGACCCTCCGTGCTCTGCTGAGTGGGTCTCACTTGTGCGCCGGCCGTCGACTCAGTTAAGGCTCAACTCGAGCCAGTCTCCTCAAACCAAGAGGCAAACTCTACTTTCTACGCCATGTTGGCATATTAAATATTGTCAAGGGGAACTTCACCTTCAACATGCAACCAAGATAAGTACAGACTTAAGGTTTTAACCTCATCTTCATCAATTTTATCTACATGCTTTTATTGATTATTTTATAGACAGCGTGAGATTACTTGTGGGGCGGTACTCATTCTTCGCGGGATTTTTCATGTTGGGCTTTTGTCTAATCAAGCCAATCTTGGTGAAAAGCAGCATTTCTTATGCTTGCTAAATGAGAAATCTTCTCACCACGTGGGATATTATCTAATACCCGCTGTCTATAAATTACAAAGCAAGTTCCTCCGCTGGATTATCTTAGGCCCCATCTTTCTATTAAGATCGTTCTGGAACCTTCCAGATCCTGTACTTTATCTTCGAGTCTTGCCGTCAGGTATTTTTCACTCACTTGTGAAAATACTATTTAAAATAAGGAATCTTCCTTATAAATTACTGCAATAGCAAACTTTCGTCCACCGTTGGAATGTTCTATGGCGCATTTAATTGTAATTCCCAACTTTCTCAAGAATTAGACTCTCGCCTACCTAGTGCAACCAGTTATTTTCATCATTGCAATAACTTTCTTTACATAAACTTTCGTGTCTCTACAGCGAACTTTTCATCTATTTAAAAGACTATAGTGATAACTAGTGCTTGTCCCACTTTTCTACCGCGTCGCGATCGTCCGTTTACATTAAACCAGGCCATGAACATTGATCCTAAATCCCAATGATCTTTCCTCAACCTTCTACTAACAAACCATATTAATAAAATTGTAACTTCTCCATAAGGTGTCACTCTTCGAAGTGCCCTTCCATTTTGCTTGTTTATCATTACTTAATTTCTGTATAATTACGTGTTTTATACACGGTTTAAACTCACATTGTTTCTCTTTTATAACGAGAGAATACAATTCTTTTAACTCATTAGTGAGTTGTTTCGAGGTCTCACGAAAGGGTACCTGCCCCATTTATCTAGTGATTCCTATCTAAATACAGGAAGTCTAGAACCTTCCTTGTTGATTTTTTCTTCAGGTTTCACAGTAAGTGACCTGCCCTCCTTTGTATAATTGTAATAGAAGTAATTCAGCATAAACATAAGAAGTAATAGGAACTTCTTCTTCATTTACTCGCTTCCTTTTTTGTTATTTTCGAAGTTGTAACTTTTTCTAAAATAATTACTTGTAAATTCCTTAAAGTACACTCCTTGTACTTATTTTGATGTTTAAACTTTAAGCATTTTATTTGTCTTTTTTAAATCTTACAAGGATTTTAGTACATATATAAGGTTTAAACCCTCATAAATTGTTAATTGCCAGGCTCAAATGTTTAATGCTATCTGAGGTCTGTGACCCCAAATTTGTTAACTAGATTGAATATATGTTTGTTAAAGTTATAAACTTCTTTTGCCTTTTTAAATAAATTAAATATTTGTGTTTGGATTCATAATTTCGAAAACACAACGGTTAAGCAAGATCCTGTCTTCCCTGACTCTTCCCAAGTTCATGCCATCGTTAATACAGAACAAATCTGCTATTATTTGTATTGCCAGACTATCACCCTTCCCTATAGTAGTCTTATGCGTGCTTGGGAGGAAATACACTAAAGCCTTTCTCTGGCAAACTGCCCAAGTCTTAGCTGCGGTTCCCGTCAGCTTCGACCAAGCTCGTACCCACTTTAGGTATCAGAGAGCGGATTTGCGGTGGCAACCGCCTCTGAGTGTATTAAAAGGTAAATTTATAACTTTTGTGGAACTCTCATCCTATTTCTCTATCCTTTTTCTCCAGTCCGAAACCCACTTCCTTTTCTTAATCATCTTCCCTTGGTGGGTGGGTTATTCCTCAGCCAATAATCTACCCACCAACACTGAAGAATAGTGAGGATAAGATGACGTTCTCTCCACAACCTTTTCAGCTGGATGGAGAGCTGAGGTTACAGCCTACGCAAAACATGTATGGTCACTATTCATAACGTTTACACAAGCTTTCTTACGTTTGATCCATACTGGCAAATCAATGTGTGATGATGATGATGCTCGAAGGGGATTATATTTATTCATGTTGGTTTCTAAATCAAGTACTTCAACCAACACCCAGCCTGACTCCCTTTCCTGGAACTCCTCACTCTTCACAATGATAGCACTTAAAATATCTTGGTACATATCACTGATATTAACGCTAACAATTATGTATTTTGTATTAAATGATCTGATATCAGTAATTACACCTTCACTCCCGGTTTTTACTTATAGCCCAAAGAGTTCAAAATTCATTTTAATTGTTTTATGCGCTACTAAAACATTATCTACCAAGCCAAACACACTAGGTTGAACATTTTTTTAAATGATTCAATACTTTGAGTGTTTTCTTTACTATAATGTCTGCAACTAGCAATTCGACTTTTAAACGCACTACCAATTTGCTAATTATCTGCAGAAATTTTTTCATAACTAGCATTATTTTTATGATTAATACTGTGCAAATGTCCTTGAATCACTGAAGAAGGTATATCAATATTGCATGCATCACAATGTGTTATTGAAGGTTCACCATTCTTCATTCTTTTTGCTAAATAACTATTTTTACAATCTTTAGAACGTTTACCGTTTTGAACATTTATTTCTGAACAGTCACCTCCTACTTCATTACATTCATTTAATGGTTCTGTTCTAGTTGATGGTTTTACAGTTTTTAATTCCTGTTGTTCACCATGCACTTCAACCATGTGGTATTGATATCGCTTTACAGTAGAAAAACCAAGTTCACAAACTAAACATGAGAAAGGTGCTGTACTGACATGTTTTAAACGTACATGCTGTGTAAGATTATCCTGTCTGTTAAATGTCGTAGTACAATGACAGCACGCAACCATTTTAAGGTTATGTTTAGTACTTGCGTGCCGTTGAAGGCTGTCAGGTCTTGAAAACTGTTTATTACATTCACCACACATGAACGTAATGGCCACTTTCCAAATTACCTGTAAAGGAAAGAAATCATCAATGTTAATAAAATATAAAACAAAGTAAAATGGTTATAGCAAGGTATTTAATTTAATCGTTTGTGAACTCATACCAAGTCTAATTTTAAGTTGTTCCAACTTTTGACTACCAAAATATATCACTGTTACTAACACCTAGCAGTGAACAATGGAACTTGATAAAGAGTTAATCAAATCTAACCTACAAATTTAGCTTCACACCATTGTCAGGTAGTTCCAACTTTGACTACCAAATACCATTGTCACTGACACCTAGCACTAAACATTTCGACTTAATAGAGCGTTAATAAAATCTAACCTGCAAATTTAGCTTCACACACCATTGTTAAGTAGTTCCAACTTTAACTATCAAATATACCATTGTCACTGACACCTAGCGGTGAACGTTCGGACTTAATAGAGCGTTAAACACACATTTCACTTGATCTCTTGTTTGAAATAATAGAAACCAGCGGCCGTCAGTTAGGTGAGCAAAGTGTAACGTCATAGCCAGTCTTAAAGCAAGTCTAAACTTGTAGAACATGTTACGTGATAGAAACCAGCAGCCGCCAGTTAGGTGAGCTAAGTGTAACGTCATAGTAATATTAAAGCAAGTCTAAACTTGTAGAACATGTCACGTGATAGAAACCAGCGGCCACCAGTTAGGTGACCTAAGTGTGATGTCATAGCCAGTCTTAAAGCAAGTCTAAACTTGTAGAATGTCATGTGATAGAATCCAGCGGCCACCAGTTAGGTGACCTAAGTGTGACGTCATAGCCAGTCTTAAAGCAAGTCTAAACTTGTAGAACATGTCACGTGATAAGGTTAAGTTAGGTAAATTTAGGTTATGTTAGGTGAGCTGAGGTTAAGTCTTTAAATATTCCCTCTGTCACTAACACCTAGCAGTGAACGTTCGCACTTAATAGAGCGGTAATCAAATCTAACCTACAAAATTAGCTTTTCACGCCATGGTCAAGTAGCTCCAACTTTGGCTATCAAATATACCATTGTCACTG
Organism: Meconema thalassinum; assembly: GCA_946902985.2. Lineage (NCBI taxonomy): Eukaryota > Metazoa > Arthropoda > Insecta > Orthoptera > Tettigoniidae > Meconema > Meconema thalassinum. The sequence goes on from OX336388.2 coordinate 1,853,554,807, forward strand.
ACACCTGGCAGCGAACGTTTCGACTTAATAGAGCGGTAATCAAATCTAACCTACAAAATTAGCTTCACACACCATTGTCAAGTAGTTCCAACTTTGGCTATCAAATATACCATTGTCACTGACATCTAGCGGTGAACATTGGAAAATATCGCTCTAGCTGTTTAAAAGTTATTAGAGGGGGTACTTACCTTTAATAATTTATCAACTGCTGCCACCGACTGAACTAGGTACAGGAATCTGCTAACCTACAGGTACGCCAATCATCTGTAAACAAATAAATAAATCAATAAATACATTCCAATCAATAACTTCAACATCAATTAGTAATAAAAGACTACAATCCATTATTAATAATAAGTACTTACCTTGCAAAATAATTTAATGATTTTCCACCAAAAGGCTTTTGTAAATGTAGAGCAGTAATAAAGCACTGTTCACTCGTAGCGAGTAATAAAGACAAACAGTAGGAAAATATATGACACCTCTCTTATATATTATAGGCTTACATCTCTCGTGTCAGCAGTTTTTGCAGATCATTGCAATTCCTTCCCCGTACACCTGCCAGTCCAAAGTGCAATAGGAACACCTGTGTAATATCCGATGACTGCTGACTTTGCATTATTCATTGTCAAGATGAACACCTGCGGTTTTAAATTACTGCAGCATCAGTCATAGCAACAGAACTGTGTGCTCTCTCTGACATGTCAGCAACACTACACCGGAAATAACAAGTCAGCTTACTGCAAGTACAATCTCCTGAGTTTTTAACATCTTAAGAACATGCATTATTCTCTTTCAACTACAAATGACACGTTAGAACACACCCATCCACCATGTTAGGCCCCTTGGTCTATCCTTAAGTTGCATGCGCCCCATGTACTAGACTGTGTTCATTAACCCTAGTACTAGAACATATCCATCCACCAAGTTTTGCACTGAACCCCTTGGCTGTCCTCTATCCACTAAGTTTTCACTTATACGAACCAAAACCTGATGTGACTTGTTAGCTTACATGTTGCTTCACAAGGGTCGGCAATAATGTCATTTCACACGTGTTCACATGTATTTCGTCACTTTCCTTTCATATCGTTAACAGATTGTATTGGTGGGGACTGGCGAGCAACGTACAGTTCAACACGCTGCTTTACACACAGACCAGTTCTGCCGCTGGCTATTGGCTACTGGCTAACATAGTTAACCCATCATGAATTTTAAAAAACAACATAAAAGTGCAGTTAGGCCCTTTGTAAAAATTTCAAAAATACATTCCAAAAGGAGGCGTCATCCCAAGTCCTACTACACCTCATACAAGTCCCTAGCCTTATTGGTTCGCGAGATATTAACAAAAGTGCAGTTAGGCCCTTTGTCAAAATTGAAAAAAAAAATGTCCAACAATACCTCGCAGGTCAAAATCCCATTACGGGTTCAGGAAATATCAACAAAAGTGTAGTTATGCCCTTTGTGAAATAGGTTTGGTTTCCGCCCCTTAAAACAACAATAACTAACTAAGTCGACTAGACTAGGTTAGCGTGATTAGGATAGGCTAGGTTAAGCCATGCTCACTAGCTTTACTTGAAAAGCGCGCCATGTACGTCGTTGCACGCAGCCGCCATCTTGTAGGTGGAAAGCCGTAGGTGGTGCCAGAACCGACAAAAAGCAACTACTGAAGTCCCGTAGCTTGTGATCACGAGAGTAACAGTAAAGTAAAACTACAAGCGACCTTCCCTCCAGGACTCATGAGACAATTCCCTGACCTCTTCGTAGTGTAGCGGCTCCCAATCCCAGCTGTCATCCCAGAGGTGTAAGTTTGATTCCCACCCCTGCCAAGATATTTAATTCTGGTCTGAGAATGGTGTACACTCAGCCTCGTGATGTGGGTTCGATTCCCATCTTAGCCATCACAGATGTGGTTTCACATGGTTTTTCATTTCCACTCCAGGCAAATGCCGCGATGATTCCTAACTTAAGGGCAATGTCACCTCCATTCCAATCCTCGTCTCATTTACAAATAAACACACTAATATAGACATCACAGTATCGCAGGTTATTAAACAAATTCTACCTACACAAACTCACCCAAGGTTTGATACCCAAGCCCCTAAATGAAAACAACGTAGACAATTCCCCGAGTTTGAGGACAATCGGTTCTTATGTCTTAATGGTATGCTTATGATTACTTTGTGGAAACACAGCGGCGTAGCCGTGAGCGTTAAATCGCTCACCACGACCACGATGAGGGGCTGTAACAAGTCCGGAGATCGGGGGATCGATTCCCAGCGCTGACATTGGCTATCCTGAGTGTTCCCGGGTTCATCCATACTCCCTCCAGGCAAATGCCAGGAAAGCACCTTATTTCAAGTCCCGGGGCTCCTACTCCATTCCCAACCTATTACAGTTACACACACTTCTACAGCCACCACACAAACACAGGTTACCAGACAAATAGAACACACGTCCAAGATGACCTAGTCTTAAAAACTAATTAACGGCAACAGTATTAATTTCACTTTCATTATTGAGCCCGATTGAATAATAATAATAATAATGTTATTGGTTTTACGTCCCTTTTGACAACTGTGGTTTTTAGAGACGCCGGGGTGCCGGAATTTTGCCCCGAACGGGACCTTTAATGTGCCAGTAAACCTACTGACACGACTTCCTCGCATTTGCACACCCTTAACTGCCCAACTGACTGCGCCAGGATTCGATCCTGCAACCTTGGGCACAGCAGAACCTCATATACAGTAACACTGTTAACTCGCAACTATGTCTGCATTTATATCGTGCCTCCCTTACTTCTGGAGCCAGGGGAATTATAATGAGATGTAAGCTCTTCATCGATCATGTGGACGTTGTTGAGAAATTGTAAAAGAATATGTTGGTAATACTGTATTAGTAAAGGAATATGGAATCTTCGAGGATATATGATCGTGCAATGGTAAATAAACGTATACGCAGTATGGTAACAGGAATGTTAAGGTTGTACTAATGTGAAGTTCATTATAGAAAATTAGGTAAATAGAAGGATATATAAATAATGTAAAGTGAAGTACGGTAGTATATAATAGAGTATGAGGTTACAGCTGATGGCGACTATAAGATAATACACTGCTCAACAAATGTTTGGAATAGCATAGATTTTACTACAATGACTTCTTAAAGTAAACCCATTGAGGATTATACAATATCTTATTGACCCAGGAGAACTCGCCGCGCGGTCTTTTCGACCGCACATTCATTTATTCATTTGTAATTTGCAATGAGCTTTCATCTCGTCTTACTCTTGCTTCTCCTATCCTTCGTTGTAGAGTTGACAACGCTAGTGCAGTAACAGTTAATCTAAATTTGGTGTCCATTGTAACCAGGAGGAAGAAAACTCTGACCTCGACATAAGTTGCGGTCTTTTCCACCGCGCGCGAGGCCTTGCGTTTTGCGTTGTTCTTTTGTTTGTGTTCCGTACTGCGATTCTTAATAGTTCTTTCTGCGTGTAGTGTTATGTTTCGTGTTATAAAACATGGATCCGAAGGAAATAGAGAGGATTAATCAACTTCTGCGAAGCGTAGAAGAAGAAGAATCAGTGAACCGAGCTCATCAACAACAACAGGCAAGGCGCGTTAACTTACCGAGCGTTGTTTTGAAGCAGCCATAGTGATGAAAATTACTAATGACTGGTGCATTGGGACTTGAGTGGGTTTTCATTCTTTAATGTTTATTATTGTTTGCATTTTACATTTCCAGAATTCAATTTTTAAACATCGGTAACCAGACGTTCTTAAGGACAGACGTTCAAAGTAGTCAAGTGAACTGAATATGTCTTTATTTTGTCTTTTGTAGAATATTTTCTCAGCTGACTAGACATACATTAGTGTAATAAAGCTATGATACGACATTTCGGTGTATTGTGTTCGAAAAAATATTTTGTGCATTAAATAATGGCCCATGGATTCTGTGCGGTCGATAAGACCGCGCGCGAGTTCTGCGAAAAAATTACAGTATCAGTGTGAGTTCTCCTGGGGTAAGGAAGCTGTTATGGCCTTAAGTTAGATACTATTCAGGAATTTGTCTGTAGTAGAAGGCGAAACCTCTGAAAACAACTTCTAGAATGACTGCAGTGTACGTTATACTCAGTGGCAGATAACCTCGCTGTGCCGCCCCTTAAAGCAACAATAGCTAAGTTATACTCACGAGGATGAGTGCAAACTTTTCTAGCCCTCAGATCAGAATTTGCCTTGCAGAGCCAGGAATCAAACCCACGACTACCCATAGACCATGTTGTTGTTGATGATGATGATTGTTGTTGTTTTGAGGGGTGGAACAGCGAAGTCATTTGCCTCACACAGACCATGGACGAGACCACCTTACGGTGCAGTGGCTAGCATTCTTGGCTGTCACCCCAGAGGTCCGGGCTCGATTCCCGTTGCTACCAAGAAATGTAATCAACTCACAATCAGTGACTAACATCTCACTGTTGCCATGTTTATATGCCCTGTCAATTTCTCAATACAATAAAATAGTTGTATTACGGGGCATTTTAAATACAATAAAGATTAAAGTGTTTATATCGTGTCCATTAAATTTAACATCCTCTCTCAAAATTATCATAATATTCTCTCTCAACCAAATGTCTCTATAAAGCCTCGTTTTTCTATTTCACTCAAATATTGGACCTTATCACTAGATATCAAGTCCTATAAACACATATTCTGTTCTATCAAACTATTATTCGCCATTTTCGTTTGCTATTAAATGCTCATTATCGCACAACACACTTGATATGACCTCATAATAACATTTACAACCTTTCATAATCCAAAAATACCTCCACAAATTCTAGGGAACACTCCAATACTCGCAGATTCCTATTACTTTCCTTTTTTAATGACACTTCGTTTACTTTAAACCTTTAATTAGGTATTCTTTGTAGTGTTCCAATACCATTTTCAACATTCATAATTAGAGCTAGCACAACCAAATATACCTAGATGTACAACATTTCCATATACCACTGTGCATCTCAAATATCCTAAACAATCATAACAAAATGGTTAGATGTCAGCATAATTTCACTAAGTTTGATCTGGCACTGTAATACCTTCATACATACATACATGGTTTATTTGCAAATGTGGACACTGTCCATGGTGGCAAATTACAATAAATACACAAAACAATTCACAACCACAATAATTTTAGAAAATTAGGACTAATTAGAAAATAAGTATTAGTTGCTAAGAGAAGAAACCGGTAATCGTAAAAATAATCATTCTAATAACAGAAATAAACATAAAATACTAAATATTTACACTTTCTTTCATTGCTTCAACTTATGCACCGTTCATCACTGCCTCTTGATCTGGTGCTTTTTCACCAACTCCTTAAATTTACCAACATAAGAAGGTAAAGGGCTGAAAATGCCCCCTGGCAAACTGTTCCATTCTAATTCCCCCCCTCCCAATGAACGAATATTTGCCCCAGTTACTTTTCCACTGACTTAATTTCAATTTACAACAATAACTGTATCTGCCCATATATGAACCTTCCTTTCCCGATCTCTCATGAATGTCTTCCCATGCAATTTCCCCCTTGTAAGCTAAGAAAATATCCCCTAGTCTTGCTCTTAAACGTCTATCAGCCAGACTTTCCCATTCCAAATCCTGTATCATCCTACTCACACTACTCGTCGATCTGTGGTCCTCCATTACATACCTGACGGCCTTCCTTTGCACTCCTTCCAATTCCTTTATTAAATACATTTGGTATGGATCCCACACTCCCCCAGCATATTCCAGCAGAGGACGGACTAGGGACATGTATGCCCTTTCCATAATCTCTCTACCAGCCCCTTTAAAGACTCGCATAACCATATGTAATGACTTGTATGCTTTCTTTACTATTTCCCCTATGTGAAAATTCCCACCCCCCACAGTTACACCTAAATACCTACATTCGTCCCCAAATACAACTTTATTTTCCCCCGCTGAATATTCAAACTCAATATGATTCCTTTTGTTAACAAATCTCACTGCCTGACATTTCTTTGAATTTATCATCATATTACTTTTATCCGCCCAGCTTTGTATGTCAGTCAAGTCCCTCTGCAATATGCTGCAGTCATCCGGGTGATTTATCCTCCTGTATACTACTATATCATCAGCAAATAATCTTATCTGGGATTATATTTTAACTCCTATGTCGTTTATGTAAATGAGAAATAGTCAGATGATGAAAGAGTACTGGAAGAAGAGAAAAGACAAAGCGACGAGGAGATACGAGCCCCGTGGTCCTCAGTAGGCCCAAACGAAGAAGAAGAAGAAGAAGAAGAAAGGACCCAATTTACTCCCCTGAGGTACCCCCCTCCCCACCCTAGACTGTTCTGACACTCACCCACCAACACTTGCCCTCTGACTTCTCCCCTCCAAAAAAGATCTCACCCATTGTGCTACTCTCCTGTCCAATCCTATAGCCTCCATTTTCCTTAACAGAATACCATGATTGACCCTATCAAAAGCCTTTGATAGGTCAACTGCAATGCAGTCAACTTGACCTCTGTTATCCAAGGCCTCACTGATATCCTGCTGAAAGCCTGCTAGCTGCGATTCACAAGAAAATCCTTCTCTGAAACCATGCTGTTTATTTCCCAACCACCTACTACTCCCTAAGCATTCCCTTATGTATTCATTCATAATTCCCTCAAAAATTTTGCATATAATACATGTTAGGCTGACAGGTCTGTAGCTATCACTATCTCCCCTTCCCCTCTCCCTTTATATACCGGAACTACCAGAGCCTGTTTCCAGTCCTCAGGCACTACCCCATTATTTAGATAAAAGTCAAACAGAAATCTTAAATAAGGCACAATGTTCCATCCCATAACCTTTAAAAAATCCCCATTTATCCCATCTACCCCGGCTGATTTTCTTGACCCTAATCCCCGTACTGCATTATAGATACCCTTATTTACATAACTTAATTTCTTACCCTCCTCAATACCCTGCTCTCCTCCCTGATCCACATTTCCCTCCCCTGTAATTCCTACCACCTTATCATATACCTTATTAAATGCCTCAGCCTTCTCCCCATCTTCCACCAGCAGCGTTCCATCTTCTCCCTCGATATCAGGTATGCGGCCTTTAACCCCTCTTACTCTTCTGAAATAGACATACAAATTCCTCCACCGTTCCTTGAAAGTCGTCCCCCCGCCAACTAGCCTACCCATAAAATGTTTCTTTGCTACTATCTTAGCCCTAACCAGTTCCCTCCTTAACCTATTTAATTCTATTCGGTGGCCTATCCCCTTCCTAATCTTACTGCTTTCTAATCAACATTTCTTCTTTAATCTTCTTACCTGCTTATTGCAATAAAGTGGATCAGTAGTCGCCCCTACTTTTTTAAATGGCACATGTAATTTTTCACAATCCAGGATTATTGTTTTCAAACCAGCCCACAGTCTATCTACATCTAGCCCCTCTCTATCCACTGATTGAAATTTTCGGCTAAGTAACAACCAATCTTTTCCTTATTAGCTTTGTAGTACTGTTTTACCAATCTTGTCTCCCTCTTCACCTGCCTCTCAATGCTCAACTTTACCTCTACTACAACAGCCTTGTGGTCACATATCCCTTCAATTATCTCTGTTTTGACCCAAATATCCTCAGGCTTTATCAAAAACACATCCAATAACCCCCTACAATTATATTTCTTCCTGCCCTGTCAGCCTCCATAGCATAATTTACTAAAGTTGTTCCTAAATTGACATCCCTTTCCCCCCTTCCTGTTCCATATACACCCAAAATGTCTACCATATCTTTAAACCCAACCCTAACCCCCAGAATCTCATTTTCCTCATCTGTAAAAACTAGGCGACTTCTAAATATATCCTTAACTAGTATAAAAACCCCACCCCCCCCCGTGCTTCCCCTATCCCTCCTGTATACCCTATAACCCATAGGAAATACCTCACCTTCCACAACATTATCCACTAGCCATAACTCAACCCCGATTATAACATCTGGATCATATATTTCCACCATGGTTCCAAATGTTATGCCTTTTCCGACTACACTACGACAGTTTACCAGAAGGCATCTCAATCCTCCTTCATATTCTTCACAAAATTGAGATTGCTCACCTCTTACATAACTTATCTGGTTTTTTTTTTGTTTGTTTTTTTGCAAGCTCTTTACTATTCGTTCAAAGAGTTGCCCTAATTTCACAGAGCCCCTTCTATTTAAATGTAGGCCATCCCACCCCAAGTCACAGTCTTGAACCCATACCCCTGAATTTACAAATATCGACCCCTCTTCTCCACACACCCAGTCAAGTACCTCATTCACTCCATCAATATATCGTGGATCTACATCCCTTCTATGCAGTAAGCCGCTTACAATAATGGACGTTTCAGGATATTTCCTCCTACATGTCCTGTTCAGATTTTTCATGTCATTTCCAATTGTGTCTGGCGTACCACTGCTTCTAACATCGTTTGTGTCTACATGAATGACCATCGATGCTACATTACGTTCTCCGTCCATGGATTCCACTTGCTTTCTGATCTGCCCCGTACGTATTCCAGGGAAAAAATTACGTCGGCTATTTCTACTCGAAGCCGAGTCTCCAACAGTGATCGATACAGGTCCCTCTTCTGTTCGCCCGCAATGGTCGTTTGATACAACCACATCACCAGCTCCATGAACCATCTTCGGCCGCCGTTCGTTCATGTTCTCTGACGGCCGAGTACGTCCGATTACCGGCTCAGTCAGATGGTTAACGCCCCTGTCCGCAGGAACATGAACTACACTCTCCGGCGCTTGTAGCCGTTCACCTATTTTGTTGGAACCTTCCTGAAAGCACCCATCAGATGCTGCCCTCTGCCCGTCAAGCACTGAACTTAAATTTAAATTTGACGATTCATATCTCGCTATTACTTCACTCATGTATCTATTTTCCTGTTTCACACGCTCTAACTCTACCACTACATTGTCAAACTCCAATTTGAACAGCCTAAGTACCTAGTCCCGACTTTCGATTTCCTTATTCAATGCTTTGCACTCACCACACTTAAAAACACCAGGCATGGCTGCTAGGTTCTGAACGTTATTCACTTCGACAACCTTAGCAGACGATCTTGTCGTAATTTGCCCGGTATTCTTTACTCGAAGATCACAGTTCCCGCAAATAACACCAATCGTGTAGATTTTTTTACACTTCCTGCACTATAGACTATGAATTTTCGACTCACTTTCCGCACATCGCTCTTGACCGTTCACTCCGCTCGCCATCTTGGCTTTGGATCAATCACTTATTACATGTGTAGTGATCTCATACTGTATCTTTGAAGGGGCAGATGACCTCGTAGTTTCGCCCCTTAAACCCTCACTAGGCTAACACTCCATATTTGATCCATTTATAATTCTTCAGCTTTATCCACAAATTCTCAGTGGACTGATACATGAATCTTATAGCACTCTGTTTCTCTCAACTCAATATTTTATTATCAACATAATCTCCGACTAAACTGATCTCTGTATCATCAGAAAATTATTCGCTTGTCAACATCGGGTTTACTCTCATTGTCATCAGCTATCAACACATGACTTCATTACAACAGCTGATCAATAGATATTACCTGGCTAAATAGAGTATTCGTTTATCCAACATTATAAATCCGAACTTCACTCAATATTCAAATATTCCAAATATCAAAGTAATAATCATATCATCAAATTACGTGAAAGATTTTATATCGCTGCTGAATTATGTCCTAATTATAAGTTACATGAGTAGTTCAACGATGAAGAAAACATCTGGAAAAATAATAATGGCCAATAGTTCGACACTACAAGACAGCTACAATGGCATATGAAAGTTTGGTCTTCTTTCTACCTTAGTGAAGATCGACGATATCCTGATCCCAGGTATCTTTAGTTACCTGATGTCTGCGACACGATCCTCGTCTGCATCCAGTTTGACTCACTAGTATACCCCCCATGGTCTGCATTTCTCCTCAGGCATCGTCCCTAGCTGAAATGCTGCCTTCAGCTTTCTTCTTCCTCGTACATTTCAGTAGCATTGCGTGTTGTTTCCATTTTCAAAGTTGTTATTGTGCGCACTCGCCTCCTGAATGAATTACATGTTCATTAACCACCACACATTTTAACACATAACGCTGACTTCAGTAACGTCGTAGATTTCCCTCTTACTTCAGTTTGAAAAATGAAATGTCTGTAGAATTTGCACACTGACGTAGAAATGTTTATAAAATATTTCGAAGAATTGTTGTTCAATTGTTAACAATATAATTTTCAATGTTCGCTGACATCGAATAATGCCACTGATGTTCGATGACAATAATCACAAGTTCTAATCATTGCTGTAGGCTAATATTTGTAATAGCTGAGTATTAAGTTCCACTTTATTCTTGCCTGACTATCACGGCAAATATCGACACAATATTACAAGTTTCGTCGCTCGTAACAATGCTTAATACTGCGTTAACTCTCGTAGTATATCAAAGTTCCTCTTCAAATGAAAAAAAAAATCCAAGTCCACAAATCGCTGAGGGTCTCAACTATGAACCGTGTAGGTTGAGAATTTTAACTTCGTTCTGATAATTGTATCACTGTACACTGCTCAACGAAAGTTTGGACTACCGTCATCAATATTGTATGCTGGCGTTGTCATAGAGGAGTGGGACCTCTTACCCCAAGATAAACTTGATAGTCTCATTCAGAGCTTACTGATCGTCATGAGATAGAGATTTTCAATGTTTTTGTTTTCAAAAGGTACACTTAGAAGCGAGTTCGCCTCGTTTTTGTACAGTTTCATTTTTATCTAACCACGATTGTTATTGTTTTCAGAAGGACAGATGTTTAGTTTGTTACCAAATGGGTGGCTGAAGTGCTACAGCACATTGTTATATTTGAAAATTAATTATCTACAATCAAACACAGCGCATTAATTGGAAGTCAGCCAAAGAACAGGCAATATGTCAATTCCTCTCCACTATTTATTTATCGTATGGCTTTTAGTGCCGGGAGTGTCCGAGGACATGTTCGGCTTGCCTGAGTCGGTAGCTGCTTCCAGCGGACACCCTTAGGGTGAGCTACAAGTTCCGTTCAATTTCAAGTAGTTCCAACTTTCGCTACCAAATATCAGTGATACCTAGTGGTGAACGTTGGAACTTTGATAGAGCGTTCCGACGAAATCTAACCTAACAATTTAGCTTCACACAAGTTTAGTCTGTGGAAGGATCTTTTACATGCCATAAATCTATGACATGGGACCACTGGCTTTACTTCCCCTCCGAAGGAAGGCATACTGAAGGATTTTTAACGCTCTTAAAAACCCGACGACTTCAGCCGGATTTGAACCCGCTATCTTTGGCACAGCAGTTCAGCATGCTACCAACTACGCCACCAAAGCTGCTTCCTCTCCACTCCGCGCCAGGCACTGACTGTACAGATCACATCTCAGTGGGGCAAATAATAGAGGAAGCTATCAGTTGTACCCACCAGAAGGATTTTTAACACTCCCAACCTACTCTTGAGCAGTGGCGGCCGGTAATAAGGTTGCAGTGTTGCACAACGACCAGATTAATTCATGAAAAACAAATAATACCGCGATAATATTTTTATTATTAAAAGCTATATGTTTCCTGTTATATGTATAGAAATTCATAATTCTGTTCTTTAATAATTCAGGAAATCTCATAGTAAGTTACAGTATTGTGAACTGACTGAGAAAGCGAAGCGCACCAGCCGTCTAGGAGCGCTCGTCCGTTTGGTCGTTGCCAGCCCCAAGCACCGACCAGATCTCAATAGTGAAGGGTATGGCAGAGATGCTAGACCGAGTAAGCCCTATCCCAACAGTTAACACGGCTAGTCGTTGCCAGCTCATTGCAACCAGGAAGCCGAGGCGTGGCCGGAGACATCCGAGACGCTCCGTCAACTGCCGATACTATGTTTTGCAATGTTGGGCGTACTTGTGATACTCACCCTCCTATATAACTTACATTGTTTTGTTCTCATGAAGGTTTTCATGTAGACTAACTTATATTCCATTTAATCCGATGAAAATGTGATGTTCTCTGAACTGCGGCATTCGTTATGAATGAGGTACCGGTACATCCGTTTTACCGCGCAATTGAATACAGTTTTCTCCAATATCAAGCAGTCCTATCACCTCATGGGCGTCCGCAGGAGTGTTTCTGAGTGAATGTTCCTGTATGTTTCTTAATAGTTTTATTGTTTAGAGGTAATCTGGATTACACACACAATTAATTTGCTACACCAGCCACCACTACTTACCAATAGTAGTCCCAATTACAAGTAGGCTTGCACACTCTACTACAGTCTCCACAAAAACACTTGCTACCCGAAAGACTCCGCATTGTCTGATGACCACGATGTCCCGAGTACCTCAATTCAGCAACGACAACAAAAGCTCCGATTAAAGATTGCTCGGCTACCTTGTCTGTAGGAAATTCTGTGCGTCAACTTAGTATTTTCTGATAACTCACCGTCTTTACAGCTTCAACACAAATCCTGAAAAAGTATTGAATTCCTATTTGGGTTTCTTTAGAAGCTTCAAGTCACTTGCTAATTATTGTTACACGTTACGCATGGAGAGAAAAATTCGTAACAATTTCGAAACATATAACACTTTTAAATTTTGTGCTTATCAATATTTAGAATTTAATACGCTGGTACCCATAGTTACTATTGATATGCTCAGTTGTTGCACTGAAACATATTATTGTAGAGCAGTAACGGCCAAGAACTTGGCCTGGGTGTACATCCCTTACGGGGCAGATTACCTCGCTGTTCCGCCCCTTAAAGCAGCAATAACTAACTACAATCCTTGCACGTACAGAAATCTTTTTGACAGTCGCATACTTCCCCATTAAAGTCGTAGTGAGGCTGTCTTCGCTCCGCCTTGGCAGGAAAGGGGCGATCCGCTCAAGGTGTTCAGCCTAGTCGTTGGTGTTGCTGATTGTTTACTGGATTTGCGAAATCATGGCCATGTTGCCCGTGTACTTCAGTGTATGAAGAAGTTAGTTATTGCTGATTTAAAGTGTGGAACAGCGAGATTATCTGCTCTTCTCACGGATGAAATTATACAAATTTGGAATACATTTAAATTTAGAAACGGACATCTAATTATGGAAAAAGACCAAAATAATAGAACAAAAAACTAATAAATATAATAACAAAAAAAATATATTCGGAAAAACAAAAATTCTGAATTTCAAAACAGAACAAGTTCTTTGAGTCAATACATACATGTAAATTTAGATCTACTGTGTGTAGACGCTGTCTGATAGCCAGTGTCATTCATTACATTGAAAGGAATGTGGATGTTTAATCTAGACCTGAACAGTAACCGAGAAGCAAGATAACTGTTAAGATAAGACTGCTAATGCCATGAAAAGAAAAGTAATGGTTACCGGTACTTGAAATGCTTACCAAGGGAAGTGGTTTCTTTGAAACATAGAAATATATTTATAAGCTAGGGCCTATACAAGACCAAATTGACTTCATTCAGTCCAAGCTGAAAGCGGGGGGGGGGGGGGGGGGGGTGGCAGGCCTTGCGGTCTGATAATGAGCTGTGTGAATTTAAAATACCGTTCAATTTAGTGAAACATTTACGACTGTTTCAAGAAAAAATATATTGGCCTAGTGAATAGGTTTTTCAGCATTCTTGAAAGGAATGTGGATGTGTAGGCTAATCTAGACCTAAACAGCATCCAAGAAGCAAGAGAACTGTTCAGATAAGTCTGATAATACCATGAAAAGAAAAATACTGGTAGGCTACTAGTATTTCCAGTCATAACATTCTGATCAGCCAAACACTCAGTTTTCTATTGGAAGAATCACCTAATAATGCAGGCACAAACAGACCTACGGTAATTCTTATATCCTATTGCATACAAATCCTTAACCCAACAAGTACCGGTAGCCTACGGTATTGAAATAATTTATTTTTGAGTCAAGACTCTTGACAATAGGTCTTAGCATATCAGAATTTGGGGTAGGCCCAGTACAATGCAGGCATTTTTATACAGTAGGCCTACCGGTAGCCTATGCTTACTCCAAATGAAAGGTATTTTTATACAGTACCGGTAGCCTAGAAGTTTGATTCTCTCTATACTGCCTACACAACAGTAGGTACAGTATTCAGCCAAAAGCGTAGGTTAAAATCGTATTTTCAGACCAAATTACCCCCAGACAAGTGATGAAAAACGCTGAAACTTCGATTTAAAACCTTTAAAAATGCACATTGCCACTAAAAAGGAAACCACACACCTGAATTCATATAATTTTTAATACTTGGAACAAAAGAAAGGATGTAACATCCGATATATCAGGTTATGTTGTTTCACACATAGGTTAAAATTTGTCGCAACTGCGGTCCGTAAATCGGAATAAAGATATATCACGAATTTAACACAATGCAGGTCATTTTATAGGCTATAGAGGGACCGTGATGTTGTGTTCTTCATTATTATTTCAGTATTCATCAGTTGAGGAACTATTTTGAGCGATTTCCACAATGTTTACATTTGTTTTTAAATCTACTCCATGCTACGCCATGTTGGATTTAAACATGTTCCGTGATGGAGCGAAGTTTTTCTACGCTCCATAAAATGGCGTCCGCTCCATTAGGGAGCGCTCCATCACACCGCGTTCACAGCGTACTTTCTTCAACAGTTGATCAACTGTTTGCTACCGTGAACGCAACCTATGATGTCTGTAGGCCTACTAGTGTGTGTATTTGTAATCGAGGTAAGATTTGGATAGGAAGCGGCCATGGCCTTAAGTAAGGTAACAACCCGGCATTTGCCTGGATTAGAGGTGGGAAACCAAGTTAAGTCACTTCCAGGATGGCTGAGGTAGGAATCGAATCCACCCCTTCTCAGTTTTGCCTCACGAGGCTTAGTATACCCCGTCCCAGCCCACAGACCAGAATTAAATTCCTTGGCACACCGGGAATCGAAATCGAGCCTCCACGGTGACAGCCAAGAATGCTAGCCACTACGCAACGAGGTTGACTGAGCCTAGTAGGAGAAGTAAAACATGAGACGGTACCCACGTGGCCGGGTTAGATGACTTCGATGTTCTACCCCTTAAAACAGCAACCACAACCTCCACCATTCACGCGACTCCAGACCCGCATTGATCTCGGAGCTGCTACTCCGCAGCCCCGGTCCCCTCAAAAAACACATTGAAGCGCGAAAAATTAACCGAGAGAAAAACAGAAATAAAAATACAAATGAAGGGAACAGCAGCGCAATAGGGTAAAATAGTACCCGAAAGATAAAACAAGTAGTTCAGTGAAGAACTAAATAGCCTATTTTCATTTATCCTGCTGGTCCTACTTAGGAAACGAGATTTTAGAATTTGCACAGCCGCCATTTTTAAGTTCTCATAAAATTCCATTAAATTAGACGTCAGTATATTAAGGCTTGTATGAAGATATACTTAACGTAACGGGTAACGTAACGAAACTCGAGGTGTAACGTAACGGAACTCGAGGTGTAACGGAATCATTCAGTTCCTCGGTTTCCTTCGGTACGGTGGTAACTTTATAGCCTCATCGTTACATGAGCACGGTACAAATTGGAACTCTATTCTCATGCGGTACACGGCGGAGTAACGCTACTCATTTCGCTCCGTGCACCATTGGGTGCAGTTGTAACGTTACTGTCTGTTCGTTACATGGGCACGGCACAGATTGGAACCCTACTGCCATGCGGTACACGGCGGATTTAAATATTTAAATTTCGCGTCGACTCGCCGCCATGTTGGTTTTGTGCTCACCAGGTCATTGAATGGCTCATAAGTGAATTTATGTTAATAGTCTCTATCAGCATACATAATTTCAGTTTGATAGCCTCTATCAGCATTAAAAACACAGTTTGATTCCTGTACGATAAATACGTAGATTTTGAGAACCGTCTAAATATTTCAGATGGTCGCCATGTTGGATTGTTATATGTGTAGACCATAGAGTTATGTACTGTCCCCGTTAACCGGCAGTGAATCGTATGACCCGGCGAAAACATCTCAATTCATGCCCATAATACAAGACATATATAAGATAAAGAACAAAAATGATTGAGGTCTGGGTTTGAATATAAAAAAAATATGCCGGTGGATACGAGAACTCAAGTAGTCTCAGGGGTGGTTAACAGGATATAGGTGTAACAGGTTAAATCAACCCACTCCCAAACCTAAATCAAAGCAATAGCACAACAGAAATCAGAAGATAAGTAAAAATAATAAGATAAAATAAGTATCCGTTTATTGGCAACTCATCGACCAACACATAAAAATAGAAATCCCTAAAGCCTGTCTTGCCTCGGAGATTCGGTCTAAATTAAAGCTTGATGTGGATCGATGCAAAAGAAAAATATTTAAAGTCCAAAATAAAAAGAAAATTAAGGTTTAAATGGTCAACGAATCTCCTCGGTCCTATCCTTGGATATAAATAAAATTAGGAGATCCTCGAAGAAAATAAAATAAAATAAAAACAGGTTAGATTCGGTCATGTTTGACTATGTGATCCATTAAACACCCTGAATGTCCGTCAGGTGGTGTTTCCAGTCCATCCCAAACACACTCACTTGAGATTATGATTCAAGAAAAATCTATAAAAATATATATATATATATCTTGCCTCGGAGTAAAAGTATAGATCTCCATTCTAACTAGTGCAACCAATGAGAAAAGTAATTAACTATATCACCAATTATTAACAGTAATTATTGCCGTAGAAATATTGGTCTAGCTTGACCACTAAATCAAGATTAAAATCACTATTATTATACAACTTGTTATCTATATTATTTCAAATAGAAGAATAAATTTCATTAGTAGAATATCCATGCTTTCCAAATCTATCAGACACTCATCTCAGGTCTATGTCTCAGATATTATGATATCCAAATTATTTTTCAAGTTATTTCAGAGTCTCATTACCCTTATTACTCATAATGTTGTAAGAAATGTGCATCCCTCATTATCATTTGTACAAAATTCAATTTTTATGTTTCAATAATATGTGACAACTAAGTGATTCTGTTTCTTCCCATTCGGTGGTTAGTTTGTAATACAGTCCACTTGATTAAATGCAAAGTGATTAGACTATCATTTATGCGCTTATATGAATGCTTAATTTACAATCATTTGCCTATACTTTACGTAGTCATGCCGTTTTGAATGATCTCACACCAATAATGATCATTAAAGTAATATATATTTTTTTAATATTCACCACGTGTTTCATTATTCTACTATCTTTGTTTTTTATTAAACACCAAGATTAATCTTCAAACCATTGTCGAATCGTTCACAGCATATGTGAATTATCACCTTAAATTATTCTCTTATTTTTTATCTCTTTTCTTTTTTTAAATAAACACACCAACTTCACTGTTTTAGTGCAGAAAAATGTGTAATTATTATCCTATAATCATTATGGCTTCCCTTGGATCACATAATTGGCCTGTATAAATTATAATATAATGTAGGCCTGACTAGAAGCAATGTCAAATGTATAAACGCTCAAGCAAAAATGGCAAAACGTGCTTAAAATAATTCAAATTCCCAAAGCAAAGAATATGGGAGAAGAAAATATGAACTGATAATTATATTTAGCAAATCATAATAATATCCGCCAATATCCGAAGTTAAGATCCAAGATTTTAAACCTGAATTTTACTATAGCTCTCAATATCAAATTAGTTACAGGCATCTAGCATATTCCGTCGAAAATACAGTCGAATAGACTATCAAGTATTCGACCAAAACTATAGGCTTGCTCGTATGAAGTTCCAACGTCCAAAAGTAGCAAAATCCTATCATCCGAATTTGAGATGGATTTATAGAATATCCGAAAAATATTAACTGGATCGTAGAATAAGGCAATGTGGGTTATGTCCTTCCAACATCCAATAGCCTATCCATGTGAAATATTACATCAGATATCCTTCGTAGACGTAGAAAAAATCTGGCTATTAATGATAATAATAATCATCATCAATCAATCAAATAATTCACCACTGATTTGCTTAATCCAATACCTTCACCATCTTATCTAAATTCAATTCTACTCCCAATACAACTTTAGTTCAATATTAGCTCAATTCCACGATATAGAGTAATACTGAGTAGTCAAACCACTCACTACTAAATGAAGAAATATTCTGGCTCACCAACTCGAAGAACTAAGAAAGAATGGTACAAGGTTAGTAGGCCCATGTTCCTGGTGTGATTAATTTCCAGATCCAGTAAAGAAATCCCCATCTTCATCCAGTACCATCCGCCCCCAAGTCCAAAGCTGCAGGAATCCATCTTCAGTCTTCTTCCAACATTCTTGCAAGAACCGAACCCGGGACCTTCCAGCCCCATGGTGGCTATTTCCATCTCCCTCGATGTAATCATGGTGTTCTCACGGCTTCATTCTGGCGTGGCTATCATTCCATCTCGTTCCCCTATATACTGGACTAGTGCTCCATATTTTCAGTAAATATTTCCATTTCCAAATTTGTCATAGACACTCCAATAGCACAAGTTGGAAAATGCCCTAATTCCATTCTGGAAATTACAAGTCTCAGCGCCACGCACAGTTCATATTGGAACAAGACTCTTTCTATCAACTAGTCTTCACAGCTGTATATTGGCAGTCAGTTGAAAGCATTCACAGCTATTCATGAATTCGTTTGCATCCTCAAATCACACAATGCATTAGCGAGTCGTCCTACGATGGTAAGTGCTCGAGTGTTCCCGAACGTTCGTTCATACTAGATGCCGTAATGTAGTCCGCTTGTAAAGTTAATTATTTCGTTTTCAAGCCAAAAGCATTTTCATAATTATGCACACAAAATTCGGCCGTCTAATGTTTCGATTGCGCATGGTAGCTTCAGCGATGCGTAATTGTAGGGTATTTCATAGACTCGATTACAATCCACTCCCGAAACACGGCAATATAGCACTCACGGCCCTTCACAATCACGACCGGATATAAAGTCACTCACGATCCGCACGATGGAGTACTGTATCGTACGCGCACAACAAGCATCTGTCTGCCTACCTCGAAGTGACAAGTTGCCGTGGACAAGGCCTGACCACGTGGTCAGCCGGAGCGCGCTCTGCCGGAGATAGAATTCAGATACGCGTGACGGCACTCAACCTGGTGGTCGCGCAAACAGCGATGACATACAGTGTTGGCGGAGCTGCCAATCCGCGCTTATATTGGGGGACCATGTTGGGCACATACTCCCCTCTCCCCGGAAAATAATCGAGTTAATAACATAAGCTTATTTTGTATTCTCTTCATTGTGTCGCCAATTATGTGCCAAACATATCCTGCCCGTTCTTCAACAGTAGTATCTCTTAAGGCTGGCAGCATTATACTTTCCTATCCTTGCTCCAGAACTTATATCTTCTGATTTCTGTTGTGCTATTGCTTTGATTTAAGTTTGGGAGTGGGTTGATTTAACCTGTTACACCTATATCCTGTTAACCACCCCTGAGACTAGTTGAGTTCTCGTATCCACCGGCATATTTCTTTTTTTTTTTTAACATCCAAACCCAGACCTCAATCATTTGTGTTCTTTATATTATATATGTCTTGTGTTATCGGCATGAATTGAGATGTTTTCGCCGGGTCATCCGATTCACTGCTGGTTAACGGGGACAGTACCATTGGATAAAGATTATTGTGTAGGTTCATTATTCAAACTTTCACTTCGATCGCATGATTGGGAAACAGGAAATAAAAAATAATTTTAGAATTTTGCACAGCCGCCATGTCTAGGTTATGTAGACAGGACTAAATTAGATGTCAGTGCATTACAATGTGTATAAACATTTCCTGTACGAAGTTTAAATGCGCTCGGATGGTTGCATCGCGGGAATAGTCTATTTAAATGTTTCAACTTCGCTTGGCCTCCATGTTCGTTTTGTACTTAACAGGTTTATGAAAGTAACATAGATATTGTTGCATCTGAGGGATGCATTACCCATCCCTCCTATATCTATAACTTACTCAATTAACCATACACAAATATCGGCGGCATATTTCACATAAACCTCTACACCCTGAAGGCAGACCCAGGACATGGCAAAGACCCAGGGCATAGCGACGACCTCAGATAACCTAGGCCAGCACCGCATTTCCTATAGAATCTGCAACTCCGCACAATCAGCAAGGCGGATTCTATAAAACAGGGGAAGTGAGGTGAACGGGGATCAGTCTTCCACAGTGTCACCAGGTGCCCTCACGCTGTCCGAAGTCATCCAGATTGGTGAGTGTACAAGCGAGCTCATACCAGACACACAGACACTTATACTTTCATCCCCTAGTTAAATTGTAATTAGCATCTGCATTATTATCATTTGCTCTACAGAGCTCCACAGTACTCCACCTTGGGAGTACAGATTAAAACCTAGTAGTTAAAAGCTAACTGGTCATTTGGTTCTTTTATTTAATTAGTTAATAAGATCCTACCCCTTAAACCTTTTCCCGGTAAGATCCCGACAGCATTTAGTTAATTGTTTGGTGGCTATCGCAGACAGCCACTGGTGTCACGTCACATTGCATGCGTGAGCATTATTCGCTAGCAGAGCGACCAGTCGTCCACGTTAACAGAACTCGAGCGGCCATACGGCTGTTCAGACACTTAGTCAAGTAAACTACCCCTTGCCCGCATCCTTTAGAACTACCCAAGTAGTCTGTACAATTGGGTGTTCTCCCTTTGAGCTGTGTTCACGCCCGAACCACTCAAACCCCCATCTTTTCACACCAGAACCTTGAGTAGCCTTCAGCTATTCTCCCTTCATCCCCCTTTCAACACACTTGTAGAGGCTACCCTCTCAGGTACCCTACAATATACTTGTAGTAGTATCCTTTATCACTCTACACAATTTCAGGGTGATATATGTTACTGTTGCGGAGATATGTAGAATGTCAGTGAAATATTTCGCGCGGCCGCCATGTTGGATTGGTGAAACGTATTAAAATTTAAAAGGCACTTTCGAGGTTCGACAAGGTAGTAGTATGCACTTGCCGTGTATCATTGAAATTGTCGTCAACGTACATACTGTATATAGGACTACTATAGCAACAAATTACTCTTTTCTCCTCCTATAATTTCTCTGTGCCTTGTGCACCAGGACACATTCTGACCAACTAAGATACCAATGGTAATGAGAATGACCCATGGTAATGCCCGGTCCTTCGCATTAGATGTACTAGATCTAAAGGCCTTCGGGCGGAGAGGCTAAAACGCACGCGTAGCGAAGTCCAGTCAGTCAGTCAGTCAGTCAGAGACGACGTCTGTGGTATCAGCTGTAGCAACAGTGGCGTATTACCCTTTCACGAATTGATTGCCGGCGGTCGAGATGGGAACTCTTCTTTGTTTACTTGTGTCACACGTCAGCCTGCTTCGTTGACAGGTACAGTTGCGCCAGTACGATATGACTCAGCTCCAGTAGCCTCAGTGATCGTTTAACTGTCCGTGGTAACATGAGTTCCTGAGACGCTTATCTGACGCAATGCTGCTTGACTTATGTGAGACTGCACTCTGTCATCGCTGTCTCCTCCGGTTTGCCCCGCGGGGCTGATGCTACAATAAACAACAAACGTTGGTGCAGCCACGCTCAGCGGCAATCAAATGCTGAATGGGTAATAACTGGGGTTTGCTTGTACGGGGAGATGAGCTGAGTCAAAATTACATTGGGAGCTGGGAGGGGGTGGGAAGGCCTATAGGCAAGGCCGCACTAGATAGACAGGCCACAAGGCTCCCCCTCCACTTTGGTCGCTACGTCACACATGTAGCCGGACGCTTCACTTCTCGCCACATCACCAGTGACTTGTAGGCTGAGATGAACCTCGCAGCAATGTCGCATTTAATGGTATTTAATGATTGAAACGTGTGTGAACATAGTGAATTATGCCACACATGTGACCGGACGCTTGACTTCTCGCCAGTGTCTTGTAGGCTGAGCTGAAACTCGCGGCAATGTCGCATTTAATGGTATTTAATGATTGAAACGTGTGTGAACATAGTGAATTATGCCACACATGTGACCGGACGCTTGACTTCTCGCCAGTGTCTTGTAGGCTGAGCTGAAACTCGCGGCAATGTCGCATTTAATGGTATTTAATTATTGAAACGTGTGTGAACATAGTGAATTATGCCACACATGTGACCGGACGCTTGACTTCTCGCCAGTGTCTTGTAGGCTGAGCTGAAACTCGCGGCAATGTCGCATTTAATGGTATTTAATGATTGAAACGTGTGTGAACATAGTGAATTATGCCACACATGTGACCGGACGCTTGACTTCTCACCAGTGTCTTGTAGGCTGAGCTGAAACTCGCGGCAATGTCGCATTTAATGGTATTTAATGATTGAAACGTGTGTGAATATAGTGAATTATGCCCACGTCGTGTTGTGTACCTGGTTGTAGAAGCAACTACAGTTCAAACCAACCTAATATTTCAGTATTTAAATTCCCTTCTGACTTGGTTCGGAAACAAAAGTGGATCTTAGCCATCCATTGATCCGAATTTGTCCCTTCGGCAAGCTCTGTTGTGTGCATAAAACACTTCGATGAAAGGTTCATAATTAGAGAGGATTCTGTTAAAAGACCCGCTGGGTCCATTTTAACTGTAAAACGTGACCATTTGAAACTCGCAAACGATGCTATTCCTACTAAGTTTGAAAATGAGCCAGCCTATCTGTCAAAAAATCTTCCAACACCGAGGAAAACTCCTATTCAAAGACAAAAAGAAATTGAAAAACGGGAAGAAGAAAGAAAAAAAAAGCTGATGAAGATGATGATAGGATCAAGGACTTCGAGGACGTTAAAGGTAATTTCAGTATTAAATGCAAATTAGATTTTGACAAAGTTTTTGTCAATTTTGACAGCCAAAGACTCTGTATTTTCAAAATGTATATGACTGAGGAAAATGTTCCGAAAATTGGTACTTCTTTAACATTAAACGAGACTCTTGATTTTAAAGCCGTAAAGCATGATATTTTCATCAAGGAGAACCCTATACGTGCATTAGGTGACAGAGGCAAGATGTTAAAATGGTCGAATTTGAGAAGTATCTGTAACTTCCTGTTTAGTCCGGCTTGTGACTCAAAAGTGACTGTCCACGACAAAGTAGAAATGTGAACAAAATAATCGACGAAATTAAAAGTGAAGTTGATGACTGTGTAATTAGTGATAAAATAGAATTTTGCAAGGAACAGTTAAACTTAGCCTTTGCAAAGAAAGTGTCTTACTCCTGTATACTCATAACATGGTTCGCTTCAATATTTTTCGCATTCCCTGGGGCATATAAGAAGATAAGACAGTCAACGTTCCTTACAATGCCTCACCCTGTGTATTTACAGTCTTTTACTGCAAAACTAGGCACGGGAAATTCGGGTATAGACGATTCGCATTGGAATTACTTGAAAAAGAAACTAAAATTGTTAAGTGAACATGAAAGATTTTGTAACTTGTTGCTGGACCTGAGCTTAACTATAAAGGTTGAAAGGTAGAGGGAGTTGCTCTTAGTAGTAAAAGTGGAGAAAATAACACTACATTAGCTACAACTGTACAAACTTTTATGTTGTCATCCATTCTTAAACGAAATAAAGACGTTGTTGGTTTGTTTCCGTGTAAGAACCTAACGTCACATTTCTTAGAAGAACTAACTTTGCAAGTCCTTAAAGTATTAACAGATATAGGTTATAAGGTAGTATGCATAATTTCGGATAATAACAGTGTTAACAGGAAAATGTTTGAAAAGCTATGCAAAGGCAATTTACAAACCACTTTTCAAAACCCATTTGACGAAACGCAAAATATTTTTGTAATGTTTGATTCTGTTCATTTATTTAAAAGCTTAAGAAATAACTGGCTTAACCAAGCTGATAACTTACAAACTTTTGTGTTTTCTGAGTTTGACAACCCTGAGTCAGACAAAAAATGTTTTGCTAGTGTTGGTCACCTTAAACAGCTGCATAGAGGAGGAGAGAATAATGTAGTTAAGCTTGCTCCTGCCCTAAACCAAAAAGTTTTGTACCCAACGTCTTTAGAGCGACAAAATGTAAACCTTTGTTCTAAACTGTTCGACGAGAAAAATGTCGCCGCTTTAAAACACTTTGACAAAATAAAAAATACAATTGATTTTAAAAGCACAGCTGTATTTTTAGAAATAATTCTTCAGTGGTGGAAGATTGTTAATGTTAAGCACGCTTTCAAAGGCGATAGATTTAACGACCCTCATTGTAACGCAATATTTTCAGTTCATGATGACAATGTTTTATTTCTGCGCAAGTTTTTAACCTGGTTAATTAGGTGGGATAATCTGCATGTTCAAGGGGAAATCAGACCAAAAAAAGAGACTCTTCATGGAAAACTTACTAATGAAACAGCTTTAGTTCACACTGTAAAAACTATTTTGGAGTTGGTACATTTCTTGAAAACAAGTTTAGGATTCAAGTATATATTGTTAGGAAAATTTCAGGCTGATGAATTAGAAGCAAGATTTGGGCAATATAGGCAAATGAGTGGTGCCTGCTACCATATTTCAGTGAAACAAGTCCTTGAGTCAGAACGAAAATTAAAAGCCCTAACGGTAATAAAAGCATACTCTGCTAAACACGCAGATATCCCTATTAGTGATATTTCATTAAGTAAGTATGTGGATTACAAGAGTTCAGATTGTGAAAGCTCCAAAACTACAGAAATTTCACATTTTGAAAGTGTGGAGGTTGAGTTTAATGATGTTATTGTATCTGAGAATATTATGTTAGGTCTAGTTTATATTGGAGGATATATTTGTAAAATAATTATGAAAAACTGTACATGTAGAAGTTGTCAAGATGTTTTATTGTTAAATAATGATAATGTAACGTCAGATGTGTTAAAGCCAGAAGAAAATTATTATTTCAATGTAATCGACAGGGGAGCTTTGAAGTATCCATCAGATTTTATTGTTAACATTTTGATCACACAATTTAAATTATTTAATATACTTATAAGTGATAAATATGAATGGATGTTTTTACAATGCGACTCTCAAAGAAACATTCTGATTTTGATTGTCAACAATGTTCTGGAGAATGAAAACGTGGTGTTTGAAACATGCAGTGATTGTGGAAGTAGTTTTAAAAATTTTGTTGACAAATGTATAGGCATATTTTGTAATATATTAATAAATAACTATAGAAAAGTTATCGAAGACAAACTCATGGCTAAGAAGAAGAAATCCTCAAGTAAGGACACCCATAAATCGCCAAAGAAAAGAAGAATTGATAAATTGAAACCTTAGGGATTGTTAGAGAAGTTTTAAGCAGAACCCTAATTTTTAAAGAAGGTTCCAGTCTATTATTGTGAATTCCTATCATGTATTTGCCTAGAAATATTAAAACTATTTTTATAGGTATTATGGGTTTTAATGTTTTACATGAAACTGTGTTCCGTTACAAATGGCAGTAGTTGTCAGCTCAAATTTACGTAAGGAAATGTCAATTGGAGGTAATATTGGTACATAAACTGCCCTGCCACTTTTCCCCGCCCCATAAAACTCGCGTAGTACACGAGCCTAAATACAACTACATTTGAAGGCTTGTTCAAATACATCGATAAGGTTCAATAAATGAACAATACCATGGTGACAGTGAGAGCGGGCCGTACACTGCCGTGCTGAACGTGGGCCACTTCTGTGACGTCACGGCCGGAACCTTGTGGCCTGCCTATCTAGTGCGGCCTTGCTATAGGCCTGTAGGCTAGGCCACGCTAGGCCTACGATCCTGAAGTTTCAAAACTTCCTATGTACCGTATGTACAATATTATTGTTTCGTGTATGATTTCATTAGCATCTGATACGTTGTATTTTCACTTATCATGTGTAAATCCTCGTAAATGAACCATTTTGTTGATATTAAATTACACAGTCCAGTTTTCTATGCGAAATCAAATGACCCTTTCTTTTGCCAGACATTGTATAAAATAATAAACTACAATTTCCAACACTAAAGTTTAACTTAAAACACCAATACCGGTACAACTTAAAACAATATTATTTATTTTCCACAATGACTCTCACACTCGGATACAAACAGAATGACAACTGATATGTTATTGGTGTAATTTTGAAAGGGATGAGGAAATATAGTGCCACACCCATCTCACTGCCACCCTTCTGGCTAACTGAAATGTTGCCCATTTTGCTCATTCATGTAAGTTTAGGTACCGTAACGCCAAACATTTTACACGAGTGAAAAGAAATGCTTTCAAATTAGGAAGTATAAACCCACATAATCCAATCATTTGTCATCAGTCCGAAGATTGGTTTAAAAAAACTACAAAAATGTCATTATTATTTGGCTCTGGGGGGGATTGGTACCCCTTATCAACCCCTCGTAGTTACGCCACTGTGTAGCAATAATGAATAAACGGCTTCGTTGGCGTAGTCGGTAGCATGCTGAACTGCTGTGCCCAAGATCGCGGGTTCAAACCCGACCGATATCGTCGGATTTTTAATAGCGTTAAAATCCGTCAGTATGCGTTCCTTCGAAGGGGAAGTAAAGCCGGCGGCCCATGTCATAAATTTATGGCACGCAAAAGAACCTACCAGTGCAATTGGAAGTGTGTAGCAAAATTTGTAGGTTATATTTGGCTAGTTAGAAACGCTCTACCAAGTTAAATGTTCGCCGCTAGGTGTTAGTGACAGTAGCATCTGGTAGCCAAAGTTGGAACTACTTGAAATTGAACTTGAAGGGAGCCCACGGGCGTTCAATCAAAAATACCCAGCTATGGCCATTGACTGCAATTCATTTATATAAATGATATATAATAAATAACAGTGGACATAATTAGAGGATCACCTTGCTGTACACCAGTAGTTTATTCTATTTGGGTGGACATCTGGATTACATCGTTTATTACTAGCCTATGCCTATATAGTTTGAAGCAGGTATATTCTTGATAACGGTTACGGAAGTAAATATTTATGTTGGCAGCTCAAAAAGAGGCGACAAATTCTCTCCAAAGATTATATAACTAGCTATTTAGTGGTTAGAGTACCGTATATAAAGGATAACTAGATCAACGGACTTAATTTCCAGAAGACCACTAGCCACTAGAGCGACTAAAAGACCTTAATTTCCACATTAATGAATTGCCGTCTCCACCATAAAAAAAAGAGGGTGCTACATTGTGCTGGAAGTTGCGGTGCAGTTTGAGTAGATGGCAGCACATCTAAGTTTCCTATCCTATTCTTTATTCATCCATGGCTTTGAATCATATGTGCTCATTGTTGATCGGAAACAAAAAGATGCACTGGGATCTACAAGAAATACCCAATTCAACCGCTATGGCGAAAAAAATCTCTCTGGTTAATAAATTCGCATGGTGAACAACGAATATGCCACACTCTTCTGATGGATCCGAGTTGAAAAAAAACAGCTTCCATGAAGGTACAGCGTATTGCCATGACGAATAGAAGGACCTTTCTCTTTCATTCGTCTTGGCATTACTTTTACATAACCTTTATAATAATGTACTCATTGTTTACATAACCTTTATCTCTCCACATTACAATCATGGTATTTGCCAGATGTGCATACTATCCAGTAACGTGGCGTGTAATTTCTTCGAGGTTAAGCTGTGAAAGAGATTGAAAGGCTTACACCGTAAAGCAACATCAGCAACCTGTTCTCACCTCATTCCAGCTACGCCCTTGCCAATGGTAGAGGTTGATCTGAACGTAAAATGCGCTTGTTGTAAAGCAGCAATTACTTTACGCATATAATTATGAGTCTTACGCATAAAGAAATAAAAGAATGAATTGTGAATCAAAACAACCCATCTTTCTATTTTCAATTTCGTACATGCCAATTCATGTACTACCGGTACATTAAATGTGGAGTAAATTATTCAATAACAGGGATGGTGAGCCTTATCCGACCGTGTGCCATTTGACGATTGAGTAGTGTCGCAATTTGTGTTTCTGGTGTTCGCATTTCTTTCTCTAAGGAGATAAACATTTAGGTTATCAGCCGTAAATTTTCTATTATGAGACCCAAATGAACATTAAAGTATAAACATGCCACTAGTAATAGATAGGCTTGTCATCATTAAGGAGCATTGGATTGCATGTTGCGTAAAGGGTTCCTTGCAGATGTACAGCAATTTATACTGAAGGAGACTTTCACGACCAGCGTAGGAATCTTGAGCGGCCCAAAACTCGACAAGCTGCTTTGAATATCATTCAAATGATACGGTATTCAAAGAGTAGATACAAAAGATATAATATTTAAATTCACCGGTATGTAATATGCCCAGTCTGAATTTGAATAATACCGTGTTTAAAACACATCACATTATTTTTAAAATAGTTGTTGATTATTGCGGTATCAAGTGGATTCTGTTCTCATATTAAAAACTAGCAGTAGTGCCTGGCTTCGCCCGGTGGATTTATTGTTTTATGGATGATAATGAATAGCCTTACTACTATAGAACTGGCACATGATACTTAAACTAACAGAAAAAGATATTTTAAAAATATAACTTTTTGTGGTGGTCGTGGTTGTAGGGGGGTGATAAGTAGTACAGTATAATGGACGTAACATTCAGGTCATTTTCCCGTAATGATAATAATGATCATTATGAATAGGGAATCAGCTATTTACTGACTACAGCATTGACACATGTAATTTACAAACTAATTTAAAAAATTCTTAGAACTAGGGTAAGCCTCCTTGGCTTAGATGGCAGCACGCTGGCCTCTCACCGCTGGGTCCGTGGTTCAAATCCCGGTCACACCATGTGAGTTTTGTGCTGGACAAAGCGGAGGCAGACAGGTTTTTTTTCCGGGTACTCCGGATTTCCCTGTCACAATTTCATTCCAGCAGAGCTATCCACTATCATTTCATTTCGTATGTCATTCATTTCATCATTGCCCCAGGGGAGTGCGACAGGCATCGGCAGCCGGCACAGTTCATATCCTCGCCGCTAGATAGGGGCTTCATTCATTTCATTTCCTGACCCGGTCGATCGACTGGAAGCAGGCTGTGGATTTCCATTTCATTAGAAATATTAGTTAGTTAGTTATTATTGTTTTAAGGGGCGGAACTACAAACGAATTGAAAAATATGATTAGAAAGAGGAGTAAGTGAAATAAAAGACACTGCCTAGGGCCAATATCTCATTGGCTGTTAGAAATGTAGAGACCAATAGTGTCGTCTTTTTCCGCATAGCACCGTAGGAAAATAATCAGAACACTTTAAAAAACTTCGGCTGTCCCGAGCTCCTGAGGTAGCAATAGTATCATTTATCGCCACATAGCGCTCAACGATAAGGTTCGGAATAAATTAGGATAAATTTGAAAGCACCAACGCTTATTGCAGCTGGTAACCTCAATGTACTGCACCAACACCATTGCATTTATACAGAGGCATAATTTTTCATGATGATAACTGTTTTAAGGGGCCTAAGAAAACTTTTTGCACTAATTACTCCCCGTGACTGCAATTTATAAACAGCGCAAGATGCAACTATTTTCGCAATTCTGTACCAGAACACTGGTAGGGGCGCGACGTGATGCAGCCCGAACTGGCCGTCAACAATAGACTTATTAAAATACTCTTACAGTTAGGCTACACTATTTCGGACATGAATGGTTCTAAGGCCTTAATGCGTGGTTTTCAAGTTAATTTTGTCTGTTATTCTAAATGTAGTGAATGGAGAGCGTTGTTCAAAATATCAAGTGGACAGTATTGCCAGCAGGGTTTCAAAGTGTATGTAAAATTTGGTGCAATTAGGAGAAACGGTGTAGATTTTTGATTAAGTTCCTAAATGCAGGGAATGAAGTGGTCTGTCCAAAACTTAAAGTGGACAGTGTCACCCGCAGGGTTCCAAAGGGTAAGTATACAAAATGTGGTTCAGGTCGGTGAAACGGTGTAGATTTGTGCCTAAGGACCTAAATGCAGGGAATGGAGTGGTCGGTCCGAAATTTCAAGCAGACAGTGTTACTCGTCGGGTTCCCAAGGGTAAGTATGTAAAATTTGGTTCAGATCGGTGAAACAGTGTATATTTGTGCCAAAAGGCCTAAATACAGGGAATGGAGTGGTGTGTCCAAAATTGCATGCAGACAGTGTTACTCGCAGAGCTCCAAAGGGTAAGTATACAAATTTTGGTTCAGATAGGTGAAACGGTGTAGAATTGTGCCAAAAGGCCTATATGCAGGGAATGGAGTAGTCTGTCCGAAATTTCATGTAAACAGTGTTACTCGCAGGGTTCCAAAGGGTAACTATACAAATTTTGGTTCAGATTGGTGAAAAGGTGTAGATTTGTGCCAAAGGGCCTAAACGCAGCGAATTGGACTGGTCTGTCATATAAATTTCATGTAGGCAGTGTTATTCGCAGGGTTCCAAAGGGTAAGTGTACAAAATTTGGTTCAGATCGGTGAAACGGTGTAGATTTGTGCCAAAGGGCCTAAATGCAGGGAATGGAGTGGTCTGTCAGAAATTTCATGCAGACTGTGTTACTCGCAGGGTTCCAAAGGGTAAGTATACACATTTTGGTTCAGATCGGTGAAACGGTGTAGATTTGTGCCAAAGGGCCTAAATGCAGGGAATGGAGTGGTCTGTCCGAAATATCATGTGTTACTCGCAGGGTTCCAAAGGGTAAGTATAGAAATTTGTTCACATCGGTGAAACGGTGTACGTATCACTAACCATAAAGCCAGCGCATGCGGATAGAGCTGTTTGGGAGCGCTTGTTCTACCGACTTACTGAACAAAAATCAATCTTTAAGGTTACCTGAGAGGTGTAGCATAATGCTACATAGCCTAAACTATTCTTCTTGAATCTGGCTATCATATAAAACAGAATTTTTCGAATCGGACTGGTAGTTCCAGAGATTAGCGCGTTTAAACACACAAACACACAAACTCTTCAGCTTTATTATATTAGTATAGATAAAACAGAAATATCCATTAATGCAAACCATCATTACGTAAAACACGATTCAAATGTAATAATTTAAAAAATGCGTTTCAAATAAAAGCATTCACTAAATTATCAAGATCATTTCTTAGAAACAAGTGATTTCCCCGACGATAAATAGAAATATCAGAAGTTAAGTGAACCGGAATGTAATAATGTAATGAGTGCAGCCAATGGCCAAAATGTACAGTACCGGTACCGGTATGTCAGTTAATATAAACCTATGGCGTACCAGTAATATAACTGCCGTGCATTATTAATTATTCCTCTGTGTAGAACTTCTCAGAGATTTAACTCTCTTTTCGTAGCCTATTTGTCACATGGTATATTTCGGAAAATATGTCACAGCACAGTCTGGTCTAGGGCTATAGCACGTCTTTGTCCCGCATAGACTGTGGTGAAAACCAACCACTGCCAGCCGGGTGGCCAGGTGCAAGGATCATGTAATATGGCTCAATTCATAGTTAGCCTGCTTCGAAACACCCGAAGTGATGGCATCCGTGCTATAAAAGTCTATCCGGATTTCTGTTTTCTTCTGCTGCAGTTCTTGCAGGTCTAGTAGGCCTACGTAGCTTGGTGTAGAAGGTAGAAACATGGAGCTCCTCTATGAGAAACGGCACTCTAGTGGGTCTAGTTAGCTCATATGTCGTACATGACAACGCGTATCTTGAAACTCCTGCAATTTTTTTTCCGGTGAATATGAAACCTCTCTGCCAGCGAGCCACCTTTAGGCCTATATGTCAACCCTGTTCTATAGTCTCAATTTTGAAATATCCATGCACTAAAGAGCGCAAAATTAATTAATTAATATCACTATTTATCTCGGCGGATCACTTGTAGCGAAGTACAATATAGCGATTTCATCAATTACGCGTTCGTGAAAATCAGTGTTCCCCTCCAGGCTGAATAATAGCTCTTTTTTCAATGGAAATAAACGTTGGTGGTTGGTTGGTTCCTCAATTTAGGGGCAGCGACAACACGGTCATGTAGCCCCGTGTACTTTGGGTGTGTGTAGAATCTGTCTTATAACCGGTGTTAATTGTGATGACTGTATTAGTGTGTGTTATCTGTTTTTTAATTCAAGTAAGGACTGCAGACTTTGAATTTTTCAAATAGTTCCTACTTTTGCCGCCAAACGCCACCGTCAAAGACTACTAGTTCAGAACATAGCTACTAGACGCCACCGCAGTCGGCTCTTGGCAACGAACGTAGGAACTAAGAGCGTTGTTTACATTCTTAACCTATATAATTTAGCTTCACACTGGTGTGTCTTGCCATACGTCTTGCCATGACGTCACGCCGCCTTGGAAAAACTGGCACCGTGCTTGGTTCCAGGGTCCTTAAGGCCCGTTCCATGGTAGCCGACTCCAGGTCTGAGGGTAGGATGCCCCGAGTTAGTGATGGCACTGTACGGGATGGCCCATCTATCCCCAACATTCCCCCCCCCCCCCCCAAGGTTCCCCTCCCCGCCACTCAGTTTGACAGTTTCAATCCAGCTAATCATTTCACTCCTGAAGGTCCCCCGCCATCAGCATTTCCAGCCCAGAGCTCAGTCTCTGCGCCCTTCCACTCATCTTAAGACTCGCCTGATTCCCCCACCACTCCCCACGTTCCCATTTCTGACATAGACACCTCAGACTGCTTCTCCTCTGAGAAAGATCCTTTTAAGAGGTGACTGGTAGAAAGTCTGCTTAAGACCGTCAGACCCCCAAACCCAAGCCACTGCTCTCTAACAACCCATTTGGCCCCCTTGAAGACCTCCCCCCGCCACAGTTCTCAGGAGAGCAGCCCATTTCTGACCACAACCTGGCACCTGATTCAACTCGGCCATGGCCCTGCCCCCCCCCCCCCCCTCCTCCCTAGCCACCAAGATTGTGGCTGACATCAACAATCTTCTTGACCTTCTTCTGGAAAAAGGTTTTACCTTCAAGATTAAGAATCTGCCCAACACTGTGAGGCTCACTGTCAGTACTCCTGACCGACACAGGATCCTCACAAAATTCTTGATCGGGTGCAACCAAGAGTTCCACACCAGACCCACAGGCCCCAAAAATATTTGGAAGGTAGTGATCCGAAGGTTGCACCACTCCACTTCCACGGACCGCATTGCCAAGGAGCTGACTGAACTTGGCTTCTCCATCTGAGAGTCAGTCAGCTCACCCAGTCTAGCGACCGCTCTAAGAAGATACCACTCTTTTTGATAGCGCATTCCACCACGTCCCCTGAGAGGAACATCTACGACCTCAAGACCCTCCTCTACAACACTGTATCGGTGATTAGGTACCAGAGACAGTCCGGACCCGTACAGTGCTATCAGTGCCAGGGGTTTGGCCATGCCTCCGGTGGCTGCCACTGTAAAGTCCACTGTGTGATCTGTGCGGAGTCTCACAAACCAAGAACTGCCCACTCTACGGCAACAAGTATGCCACAACTAAATGTGCAAACTGTGGTGAAAATCACACCGCCAGCTACAGGGGCTGTGAATTATACATAGAGTTCTCAGCCACCTTCAACAACCACCTTCCATCTGCGCGCAAAGCACCAGCGGGCCACGCCCCAGATCGCAACCGCATCAGAGGAGGCACCAGCTACGCAGAAGCCATTCCCCCCACTCTCCTAACCCCCCCCCCCCTCCTACCACCGATCCCTTCCCAACCCCCTGCTATGACTAGCAACAACTTCCCTGACCTCTCCCGTCCCGCTTCAGCCCCAAGCACTTCTGTTCCGACCGCTTCAAACGATATGTTTGAAATCTTTAAACTAATCAATGACCCCTCCCTTCGCGATCGACTCACCATCGTTAAGGGTATCCTTAGGCGCCTCATCAGCGCTCCTGATTCGTCTTGAAACTTGCACCCAGTACCTATTTAATGGCTAATCATCAAGCTTCCGCCCTTGCCAAGATAATGGCATGGAATGCATTCCACCTAAAGTCACAGGAAGGTGAACTCTCGGACGTCCTACATCGGGAACACATCGACGTTGCCCTTTTAGGCGAAACTAATATCAAACCCGGCACTAAGTTCTATATGCCAGGGTACCGTATGTACCGCAATGACCGAATAGGGCGTCCGAGTGGTGGAACCGCCATAATCGTGCACTCAGACCTGGCACACCAGCGCATCCCCAGACCTGACAATTTGAGATTTGTTGAGGCCAATATCGTACAGATAGAACTTAGCTTGGTAATATGCCAGTGATATTAGCAGGTGACTTTAACTCCAAGAACACACTGTGCAATAGTCGGATCACCGAGGCCAAGGGCAGGCTGCTTGAGAAGTTCTGCGACGATCACGGGTGTTTAATTCATCCTCCGCCTGAGTTCATCCATTTTCCGTTTGATCCAAACAAACTTCCGGATACCCTGGACATTGCCATAATTAAGGACCTGAATATCCCCATTGATGTGTCTAACTTCCAAGTCCTCGACTCCGACCACGACCCCATCCTTATCAAACTCAACACTAGCTACAGGCCTTCCCGCTCCAAAATCCCTCTTCATCTACGCAAGATTGGCTGGGAATACTTCCAGTACATCTTATAAACTAACGTCGCTGGTAATCCCAGCATTTGCTGTGAGGAAGATATAGACTCCCTCACAGAGAAGTTCACTCAATCACTCCTACACGCCGCCCGCACTGCAGCTATTGGACCTCAACACAGAACACGGAAGTCTCCTTCACCATCCCCCCCTCCCCCCCCCCCCCCCCCGCTCTCCTTGCTACAATCAAACAGAGAAATATGGTTAGGTGGAGATGGCAAACTACCCGGGAACTACGCCTCAAGCAGGAGTGGTATCGTTTGAAACATAATATCCATACTGCCATGCTTGATCATAGAAATCAAGCATGGCAAACTAAACTAGGGAATATGGCTGATAACTCCAGCTCTCTGTACGGTATGGAAAGGATAAGGGAAAGAACTGGCATTCCCCCATTACATGGTACACGTGGACTGGTCTTTACCAACGTTGACAAGGCTAACGCCCTGGCGGATACCTTTGAAAAAGCCTGCGAGCCTAACCAGGAACCTTGTGACGATGACTTTGTTGACGAAGTCCGTCATGACCTTCGTGGCGGCTTCCAGGGCGGACTTCCCCAGGGCTTTAGATTTGTCTCGCCTACCGAACTGCTCAACTACATTAAGAAGCTGAAGACTCGAAAGGTCCCCGGTCCTGACGACGTCTCAGCTTCATTTCTCAAAAACTTGAGTAGAAATGCTCTTACATGCCTTACTAAACTTTTCAATGCCATCTATAGATTCGGCTACTTTCCCTCAGCCTGGAAACTATCCAAGGTCATAATGATCCTGCCACGGTGGGTGAGTGGATAGCCTGTCGGTCTACTAACCCCAAGATTGCAGGTTCGCTCCTGGCCGTGGTAAGTGATTTTTGAAAGGCGGCAAAAATACGACACGCATGTCATACGATGTTGGCATGTCAAAGAACCCATTTGAATTCAGTAGGCCGTGTTCATAATCGCAAAATTAATCTTGGGAGTTTCCGCCAACACAAAGTTCCTCATTTCTGTACTAGAATGCGCTATAGTGTGCAAGGAGCTTAGATATCTAACCTCCTTGACTTTCATAGTGATTCAAGGAACAACGAAATTCGACATACAAGCTACCCTTTGGGTGTCAAATTACAAAGCTTGCACCCGGCACCCGAGGCCATACGATATTGATGTGTAACATCTTTCCACTCGGTATCTGGATATTTTTGGGGCACTCGGTAGTTGGACATTTTTTGTGGGAGTGATTTTGGAAAAGAGACGGAAGTGGATGGGACGGAAGTGCATGGGACGGAAACAATGAGCGCGCGCGGTGGCGGAGATCGGTACAACGACGTACTGTAAGCCATGTGACTATGTGGAATGTAAATCGCAACCGGTTACCTCAAGGTTTGAAGGCCCCATTAAAGAAATTCTTACAATAAATCATCTTCAAGTTGTCGTTCTTTGGTGTGAAAATATTCATTATATCATATTTGCTGAAAACAATTACGATTTATTAAATCTTCATACTTTTGCTCTATTCTTATTTAATGTAAGCACTCGATACCTCGAGTGCTATCTGTTGTACAAGATGAAGCTCTACGCGTTTCCAGACCACCTATTAAAGGTCATACAATCTTACCTTAAGTAGACTACAGGAAATCCTATGTTCAGGTGGATGATGCCCATTCCTCCATTAGAAGGATCAAAGCCGGCGTACCACAGGGCAGCGTCATAGCTCCCTCCCTTTTTAATATCTATGTCTCTGACATCCCCAAGACAGACGCTACTACTAGTCTCCACCTATATGCAGATAATACTGCCATCTCTACAACCTCCTGGAAAGAACATTAAATTACCACCTATCTCCAAGTCGCTCTGGACACCTTAGTACCCTGGCTAAGGAGATGGAGAGTTAAAACTCTGTATGCTAAGAAATGCAAACACACTGAAGTCCAGGACCTCAATTTCTTTAGTGAAGCAATCAGATGGCAGTCAGCCACTAAACATCTAGGTGTCACGCTGGATCATGGCCTTACTTTCGCTAAGGAAGTTACAGCGCGCTAATCAAGCGAAAGTGATCCAAGCCAAGCTCTGGCCCTTACTCGGGTCACACGGAGCTCTATATGACAAAAGTAAACTCCTCGCCTACAAAACGATCATACGACCCATAATGGAATATGCCAGCCCAGCATGGGGATTTGCAGCACCCTCTACCATCAACAAGCTTCAAGTTGTTCAGAACCGTGCATTACGTACAAAATGAGGAGCCCCCTGGTATGTCCGCAATCCACAACTGCACATTGATTATAATCTCGCTACCATTCAGGAGCGAATTCACGGATAGGCAGCCAAATTTTACAGAACAGCTACACGCAATCACAACCCTCTCATAAACACATTTGGTGATTACCGAGCCAGGGGAGCCGCCATAAGTGCGCCCGTATCCTCATTGATTAATTATTACATGCTACTCTAGCACTTTTAATTCTACATGCTATCTAGCACTATTATTTTCACCTTCATAATTCACTACCTTCTTTTTCTGACTTCATCTCCTGAAATCTAACTTTTACTATCCTTTTCTGTGTTCTGTCTTCCTAATGCTTAAATGCACTAGGCCATATCCTGGCCGCCGACTTCGATTGCGAGGGTCAGGTCAGGTGTAATTAGTGGAAGGTTCTTTAACAAGCCATAAATCTATGACATGGGACCGCCGGCTTCACTTCCCCACCGAAGAAAGGCATACTGAGGGATTTTTAACGCTCTTAAAAATCCGACGACTTCGGCCGGGTTTGAACCCGCGATCTTGGGCATAGAAGCTCAGCATGCTACCAACTACGCCACCGAAGCCGCTCAGGAAATTAGCGTGAAATGTGAAAATCATTCTTGATGCACTGAGTTTCGGGTGTTTTATAAGTTTCATGGCAGAAAATACCATTTCCACTAATGCACTAGACGCCGGAATTGTTAGCACTAGTTTGTATAGGTTAAAGACTTTCCTATACGCTCCAATTAGGCCTAAGTCATTCAAACTAAGTTCTTGTACACTTATTTCACTAAATTCGTTTGATTGATATACAGCAATGAGTTGAGCTCTCAAAGCAACGAAGTCAAAAAGTTAGCGTAGCCTATATGACCCTAAAAGAGACTGAAGCCCAGATTCAGTAAAAGTGTTCCTATAAATTTAAAAATTCTTAGGACTTAGGGCCTAGTAGTTCCAAAAGCAGCAGAGATTCTAAGGTTCTGAATCTATCACTTTATTGGTGTTCTAACGTGTCTATTTCAAATTATAGCCTCCTATCGTTCTTTAGGCGTTTCTTGCTCAGTTCCTGCAACTCGACATCGTTATTTGTGTAAGTCCCACAATTTACGAAATTATTCTCGTTTGGTTTACAGTAGGGTAGTGAACTCATTTACTTTATCTAGTACCCCCGTGTGGGTGCGGGATAGAATACACCCACGGTATGCCCTGACTGTTGTAAGGAGGCGACTAATAGGGCCGACATGGCCGAATAACTTGCCAGTTTTTGATTTGTTCAGACCCCCTGTGGATGGGGAAGGCAGAATTCATCCACGGTATCCCCTGCCTGTCGTAAAAGGCGACTTAGAGGGGGCCTTATGAAGGTCGATTTTGGATTTCTGGTCCCAGTTCTGGTTTGACCTATAGAAATAAACATGCATGCTGTTAGGGGAAGGAAGGGCCACCAACTTGGACATCTGGCCAGAAAGCCTAGACGGTATGCCCCATCCCGTCAGGTGGGTGCGCCATGTACCCTTTCAGTAGTATCCACCTTACAACGAAGGTCCCTGCATGACCGAATACTGAGAGCTGTATAAATCACTGTGTATGCCGAGGGGGAAGTGCCTATTCGAGGCACTGGGACCCCGGGCAATGCTTGCTATGCCAGGTTGGTATTGCCTTGGCTGGGTGGCGCCCACAGTGATGGCCCCCGTTCGGAGTGGGCAGAATTCGGGGAGGATTTCTTCCGGGATGTCTAAGCGCTCTCGGAAATCTGTGCAGGGTGCCCCCCCTTAAAAAGCCGTCTCTAGAGTGTTAAAAAGCCGTCTCTAGAGTGTCGAGCTAATCCCAAGGTTTATACGCCTTGGGATGAAGCCGTTAATCAAAGATTCCCCGTTGACAAGTCTCCTCGCTACCTGGTAGCTACGAGGACAGACGGGGGTGATTTTAAACTAGTAAAATCCATAATTTTTTCTGAGGAAATCGAGGGGAAATTTGGAGACCTAAGCGGGATTTCCAAGCTCCGGAACGGGCAGCTCTTGCTGCATACCCTTGACCGGAATCAAACCGAAGCGTTACTGGAATGCACGCAATTCGGCGAAATTCCCGTTAAGGTCTCAAAACACGAAACGCTAAATGAGGTCCGTGGAGTTATTTTCCATCGTGACCTCATTTTAAATAGCGATGCGGAATTGTTGCGGGATCTGGGGGAGAGAGTCGTCACCAAGATTAGGCGCATCACCCGAAAGATTGGAGAGAACAGCGTCGATACTGGCGCTTTTATTCTCCATTTTGAGGGTGATGTTGTACCTAAGCAGCAAGGTCACATCGTACCACTGCGATGTTCGACCGTACATCCCTCCACCTATGCACTGCTATTAATGCCAGAAATTCGGGCATGTTTCTGCCAGGTGCACTGCCAATGCCGTGTGTAGAGAGTGTGGCAAG
This sequence comes from Meconema thalassinum, assembly GCA_946902985.2. NCBI lineage: Eukaryota > Metazoa > Arthropoda > Insecta > Orthoptera > Tettigoniidae > Meconema > Meconema thalassinum. Next base: position 1,853,594,006 of record OX336388.2, read on the forward strand.
GGGACACATGACGGTGAGAGGTGTACGCCTCCCCCGATTTGTCCTAACTGCCAAGGAAGCCACTCTCCACGATCGAAGCAGTGCCCTGAGTTCTGTAAGGAAGCCAAAATTCAAGAAAAAAGAACTCTTGATAGGCTTTCATATCACGACGCTCGCAAGAGGGATCATGATATGAATGCCCCTGAATTTCGGGTATCGTTTGTAGACGCAGCGACGCCATTATTCACCCCTGCCGTATCTGTTCCGACGCCCGTATATTCAGCAGTGTTAAAATCACCCCTCGCTGTGTGAGCGAAAATTGTCAGCCCGAAGGAGGTACAACAACCTTCTTCGGCCCCGGAAAAGAAGGCGCCGGTTATACCTACTAAGCCGGCGAAATCGGATAAGAAGTCCGCTTCTTCTCCGAAACGGTCGGCGAGTCTTCCCCAGCTAAAGGGGGAAAGAAAACTTCGCCGACCAGGGCTGGTCCTTCTTCCAGCCCACCCGATATGAAAAAAGATGTAGTGGAGTAGGGAGAGAAGGTTCATCGCCGCCTCTCTCGCCCTCCTGCTGACGGGGTGGCTACTGTCTCTGCTGGCCCTTCCGCTCCCACGACCATCAAGGGAGCGAAGCTAGCTGAAGCCAAACCCGTCCGTATGGAGGAACTTCCCTACAAAAAAAGAAAAAAGATCGGCGGAGGAGAGAGGAACGGTTTATCGCCGTTTCTCTTCCTCTCCTAAAGACAGGGCTGCTCAGGTATCTGCTGGCCATCCCACTCCCACCACCACCAGTGGAGCAGTGCCAGAAGGAGCTGCCTTGTTTTGTAAGGAACTGGCGTCTGTGGGGAAAGGACTATCTACTTCCCCAAATAGACGTCAGCACCGATTAAGGCAGAAATCACTTCGGGAAGTGACGGGGACAGACACCCAGTCTTCGGACCGGGAGAAAGTCCCTCGACGAGGACCGCGCGCAAACCAAGAGAGCGCACGCTCCATTTTCTTCGTCTTCGGACGGAGATGTGGAGATTGAGGTATGCTCTCCTGCCCCATAATCTCCAGCTAGAGATGGGGAAGGGTGGTAAACGGTCAAGCATAAGTAGAAGACCCACTTCTACTTAAGTCCACACTATGGCACTGTTACAATGGAACTGTAATAGCTATTTTCGACATTTCGCTGAGTTACGTCAATTAATATCTTTGTTTTCGGCAACCATTGTCTGTCTTCAGGAATCCAGGTTCGTCTTGGACATGAGACATCAATGCGTCACTTCAAACTCTCCTCTAAGGACCGGGTGGACGGAGCTGTGGCCGCTGGTGGCGTGTCCACTCTCGTCCACTCTAGTCTCTTTAGTGAAGAAGTGACGTTGCGTACTCAGCTAGAGGCAGTTGCAGTTCGTACTTCGTTGCCAGTAATGGCAACAGTATGTGACGTGTACATACCGCCTGATTCTCAACCGGTGGATCTAGTCTCTCAGTCCCCCCTCCTTTCCTCCTTCTGGGAGATGTTAATGCCCACAACACCATCTGGGGCTCCGCTACCACAAGCGGTAAAGGGAGAGATTTTGAGAGGCTGATCAGACGGCTGGACCTGTGTTTGTTGAATACAGGTGAACCTACGAACTTCTCCATTGCACACGGCACTTATTCAAGTGTCGATATTACCTTATGCAGTCGTGCGCTAATTCCCCTGCTACAGTGGGGTGTACACGACGACCTCTGTAATAGTGACCATTATCCAATTATCGTTACTCTTCCGAACCAGAGAGCCATCGAGTTACCAGGTCGATGGCTTATCCGTCGGCTGATTGACCAACTTTCACGGCACGTGCGTTGTCTGCCGAAGATACCTTAGAGAGTATCGACGACGATCATACCATTCACATAACGATTGGTATTTTGGCTGCTGCTGAGGAAACAATACCTTCCTAATCCGGCAACTCACGCCGGAAGGTGGTCCCTTGGTGGACAGCCGAGATTGCAGCAGCCATTAAAGATCGTAGACGTGCTTTCAAATGCTATCGGAGGCAAAACACTATGGCCAACATTATCACCTTCAAAAGGGTGCGTGCTAGGGCCCGATATCTGACTCGGGAGAGTAAGAAAACGACGTGGAAAAATAATGTGTCGTCTATGACGGCGAATAATCCTTCATCTCAAGTGTGGACAAAGCATCGTCGGATCTTGGGACTCCCGACATCATTGTCGATACCAGGAGTATCCATCAATGGAGACATCATCACGGACCATCTCGCCATTGCCAACAGTATTGGCTCGCATTTCTCCGATGTATCCTGCTCTGGGAGTTTCTTTCCTACATATCTGACTCTGAAGCAAGAGGCAGGGGCTCACCGCTTGTCCTTTGCCACTGCTGTTTCGGAATCCTACAATGTACCATTGACTGAATGGAAACTGCGCAGTGCGCTTGCACTGTGCAGGGATATGGCTCCTGGACCGGATAACATATATAATCGAATGTTAAAACATCTGTGCGATTCATTATGGAAGCCAAGATCCAGGAAATCAGGACTCTTGACAGGCTTTCAAAAATCAGTTTTTTAAAAGCCTGTAACTTTTTAAGGGGTAACTTCTCACCACTGAAACTTTATAAACAATTACACTACTATGAAGTGTAGAAGCACAACAAATGTTAGGAATGAGAAACTGTCCTTTCTTAGAAAAATTATTGATTGAAAATTCAGATTTTTGAATTTTAAAACAAAAATTTTGACTAATCAAAAATCGGTAAAAAGACACATGAACCCTAGTGATAATGGGTTCAATGTGTAGGCCAAAGTGTACTAAATTCAATGCTTTTCATTTGATAGGCCTAGAGCAACCCATTGCCGAGATATTTAAAAAACCGCAGATGCTTACTAACACAAAATACCACGATCGGCCTATAACAAAATGGCCGCCATTTAAAAACGGGGTAATTTAAAAAAAGTTCAAAAATATATTTTTAAGCTCATTACATGATGAGGAACAAACCCAGCAAGTATCAAATTTTTCTGAGATGGTCAAGCAACTAGTGCTGGACCACTTGGCCTGGATTGACCCCTCCCCCCCCCCCCCCCCCCCTCGGTCAGGCTAATATGTCAAGTGTCACTTTGCCTCGAAATCTCGGTTCTTGGCTAAAATCCTGCATGTTACAGTAGTAATCATACATTCTTTAAGTACAAAATTGCTTATAATTCCTTATCTGTGAACGGAATCAAGCTGAGATTACCTCAGTAATCCTTATTTATGTGTCTCTTGGGTTCTATGAGGTTGTTCCCCCTCAGAGACCTTGGGTTCGATACTCTATAAAATCCTCTGCGTGATTTCTTCTACCTAGAGTATCAGGTTCGGTGTCAGTCAGCCCCAGTACCATGGGTACAGTATGTATTATAATTAATAGTTTTATTGATTTGCATAAGAATTACAAGGCAGCAGGACAGAATCAACTAGTTGCAAAAATATGGAAGAATGCAAATGAACAAACCATTTGGAATTTACATAAACACCTTCTAAACATTTGGAATACTGAAACAATGTCCGAAGAGAGGAACATGGTGCTAATACACCCATTACATAGAACAGGTGAAGGATCATATTCAAACAATTATCGGGAGAAATCTCTGCTGGATATCACTTACAAGATTTTCTATTAGATTGATTATATGAGAATTCAGGAGCAATTTGATTGCGAACTTGGTGGATATCAAGGAGGATATTGGTGATTTGCAAGTGGTTCCACAAACTGATTGGTTGTTACCTCAGAACAGTGGGAGCAGCTTTTAGACATTCCACAATTCATATAAGTCTCCATATCATATCTTTCAACACATTAACAGTATGAAGGACAAGACTTTTTCAGTTTCCGCCTATTCAAAACATTTATTTTGCCACACTCTTATGGGTACATGTTTCGGGGCCTGTTTGGTCCCTTCACCAGCCCATGCTACTATATTTTGGACGCATCAAACATAAGTAACATCGAAGCTCTCAATAATAGAACAAAGTACACTTAACATCTTGAAACATTAAAACACTGGTTAAAAAACTAATAAAAACAACATGCAATATGTCACAAATTCTCAGGTACAATTAATTGCCCACGTTTCTGTCTTGTGTTTCGAATAACAACGTCATTTGACGCACATGGATCCAAATTGAAACACGACATAAAATGACCTTGAAGATTGATCACTGTCTATGATAATAATAATAATAATAATAATAATAATAATAATAATATAGTTAGTTATTGTTGTTTTAAGGGGCGGAACTACGAGGTCATCTGCCCCTAATAATATCGTATGGCCTCGGTGCCTGGTGCAAGCTTTGTTAATTGACATCCAGAGGGTAGCTTGCATGTCAAATTTCGTCGTTCCTTTGAACGCTATGAAAGTCAAGGAGGTTAGATAATCTAAGCTCCTTGACACTACAGCGCTTTCTAGTAGAGAATGGAGGAACTTTGTGTTGGCGGAAAATCCCGAGATTAATTTTGCCATTGAACACGGCCTACTGAATTCAAATGGGTTCTTTAACATGCCAACAACGTATGACATCCATGTCGTGATTTTTGTCGCCTTTCAAAAATCACTTACCACGGCCAGGGGCGAACCTGCAAGCTTGGGGTTGGTAATCCGACACGTTAACCACTCACCCACCGTGGCAAGCACTGTCTATGATAACATGTCCTGTTATAATCACTGTTTGGTGAATACTTATGTTGAGTTCAAGAAACGCTTAAAAAAACACTTCTTTTTAGTGGTGTAGCTGATGGGTGAGTTGTAGGGCGATTGGTGAGCATCGTGGTTGAACATTAATTACTTCTAATGGACCAATTGGCTTAATGCCTTGAAAAGTTGAAAAAAAAATCTTCTGTCCACGGCATCTGAAATGAGTAATATGAAATAACTGAGTACCACATGGTAGAAAAGAGATATAAAAGACAAACGGAACCCAAAAACTAATGCTGAATTTGAAAAACTTACGGAAACAAGTTAAGGTCTATGCGTCTTGTTCCTCAAGTCGTGATTATAAGTTACTCTTGAGCCTGAAGAAGAAAAACGGTAGTTCAATGAGAATTGGTTTACGTGAAAGCTTGGACGGAAAAAAGGGCAAAAAAAACTGTGTGCGTGATGCTTAAAGAAAAACGACTTACCTGTGTCAAATGAGACACCTGTTGCGCAGAGCAACAGGCTCCGAAACATGTACCCATAAGAGTGTGGCAAAATGTATTGAATAGGCGGAAACTGAAAAAGTCTTATTCTTCATATCAAACTGCCAATACGGAACCGAAATGAATATTATTTCCAATAAACATTAATAGTAGACAAACACTGTCTACGTACAGTATGTTGCAGTTCTAACTTTTTACCATAATCTCAGCAGAGTAGGCCTACTCGTGGGTCATTTCTGCATATTAGTTTACAATTTTAGTTTGGGGCTTTTTGCTTAAGTGTACCACATAAATATTAGCCACATCTTCATAGATTAGTTGGAGTTAAATTTGATTTATATTGTGTTGGCCAATTGAAAAGTTGCAATTTCAATTCCGTGATTAGTAATTGGTTATTAGAGGAGTCAGATGATGGAGTAGATCTCTAACTACTGAAGGTAAGATTGATGATAGGCTTCATAGATGCTCATATTTGCTTGATAATGATTGATGCGGGACACAGCAGGAAATCTATTAAGTTAGCACTCGCTATTAACAATAGAATGGAATGCAGTTATTTATTTCACAAATAAGCTGAAAGTAATGCATCATATACGAGGGCAATTCAGAAACTAACCTCCGGTTGATTGAAAAAAATACACCAAGTTAAGTAAAAATATTTTAATATATACATCTTACAACGACATCTTTGCACTATTTTTCGACATAGTCTCCATAACGATTGAGGCACTTATCGTATCTCTTCACAAGCTTTGAAATTCCTTCTGCATAAAAATCACCCGCTTGTGCCTTGAGCCAGCCTGTGACCGCATCTTTGAGCTCTTCGTCGTCATCAAACCGCTGGGACCCGAGCCATTTCTTCATATGCATGAAGAGGTGATAATCGCTTGGCGCCAGATCTGGGCTGTAAGGTGGATGGTTGAAAACGTCCCACTTGAAGGACTCAAGAAGGGCTGTTGTTCTGCGAGCAGAGTGCGGACGGGCGTTATCGTGCAAAAAAACGATACCGGAAGTCAGCATACCACGGCGTTTGTTCTGTATAGCCCGTCGTAATGTTTTTAGTGTTTCACAGTACACGTCTTGATTAATGGTCGTCCCACGTTCCATGAATTCAACCAACAACACCCCTTTGGCATCCCAAAACACCGTTGCCATCAGTTTTCTGGCAGAAAAATCTTGCCGGGCTTTTTTTGGTTTGGTAGGCGAATCTGAATGTGCCCACATCTTTGATTGTTCTTTTGTCTCAGGGTTCACGTACTTAATCCAGGTTTCGTCCCCGGTCACGATTCTGTTTAACAATGGTTCTCCTTCGTCCGCATAACGTGACAGAAAGTCTGATGCAGAGGCCATTCTTTGAGTTTTGTGGTGGTCGGTAAGAATTTTGGGCACCCATCGTGCACAGAACTTACGGTAACCCAATCTTGCTGTCACCATCTCGTACAAAAGAGTCTTAGAAATCTGTGGAAAATTAGTAGACAACTCCGCCATTGTGAAACGTCGATATTCACGAACTTTTGCATCAACTGTCTGAACGAGTTCGTCAGTCACCAAGGATGGCCTACCACTCCTCTCTTCATCATGAACGTTTTCTCGTCCACTTTTAAATAAACGTACCCATTCACGGACAACTCCTTCACTCATAACTTTTGGTCCGTACACGGCACAAAGCTCACGATGAATAGCTGCTGCAGAGTATCCTTTGGCTGTAAAAAACCGTATAACAGCACGCACTTCACATTTGGCGGGATTTTCTATTGCAGCACACATTTCAAACTGCCACAAAAACTAAACTAGCGCAGGTACGATGTTCACTCGACTACGGCTTGCTGCCGACTGACCTGCTGAGCGCGTGATTGCACAGATGGCGCGCTACTCCCCCCACTACCCGCACTGTGACCAATCGGAGGTTAGTTTCTGAATTGCCCATGTCGTGATTTTTGTCGCCTTGATGTTTGGACTTGAAGTTACTTGCACAGTTGTTCAAGGGACAGCAATACATGTACTGAAATTTTATTTGAGCCGGGATTAACGGAAGACGGGACCCAACATGCTGAGTGCGCGTCACGCGTCATCTGCAGGCCAAATGGCTGAGCAGTAGTCGCATGGTAGGCCAAGGCCTTTCATGGGCTGTGGTGTCATGAGCTTTGGTTTGTTTGCAATCTGATAATGGAACAGAATTGTTCTTTAATAGTACCAATTTAATGTCCATGGCAAATGGAAGGGTGTAGTGAATATTTTGAACCATAATCTTGCAGGTTTCTTAAAACTGTAGATAGCAGATTTTGAAACCTGTTGTGATGTACCTTCACTAATAGTGGGGAATTAAATCCTCCAATATAGAAAGTTATTGTGAAGCTTTGTTCCAATAACAGTAACACAGGCAGAAATGACATATTTTTTGTTTCTAATGCCTATCCGGCATTCTCAGATTCTTTTCATCACAATTAATAACAATTTTAAGTGCAACAATTTTATTACATTGACTACATGCTTCCAGTTTGGATTACAGTGAATACTACACTTCCAAAGATTACATACAAAGAGCATTAACCAAAAAACATAAACAAAGGAACATACAAAATCCAACTATATTGGTTATACGGTATGTGACTTGTAACGTTTGAAATATTGTAACCTTTGGTACCGGTAAGGTGCTCACAGTTTACATCAGCAATTCATGTAATTACTAAAATCACACTGATGACTGATGGCTCTCTGAACTTCAGACAATTCCACAGGAAGTTTATAACATGCATTCATGAAGGAACAGTGTGCATTTCTACCATGTCACTAGTGTTGTATGCATATATGACTTCATCAAAGTCCTCATTGTGCAGAAGGGCTTTAAACCAACGCAAGACACACATCTTGTACATGTCTTATGGTTCACACCTTGAGGCCAATTGAAACGTATTAGATGATTATTATTGACATAAGAATTGCGACTTGAAATTTGTGTGTTCCTTCTAGCTTTCTTTTGTTAGCCCATTTTGTAATTTTACTCTCTTGAGCATGATTCACTTTGTTTTTTTTACCCAGTCTTATTCCTGAAGTGTTACATTTTAAAATGAGACTGTAATTAGTAAATTTACTAGTTAAGGTTTGATAAAGTAAAGGTTGAACTTTCATGCTGATTATCCTCTGTAATAGATAAGTTGGCTGGAAAACAATGACTGAATAAATGTTAGTCATAAGAGAGGCTTGTGGTAGGGTTCTGGTTGTAGAATGTGGTTTTCATGCTGTAATTAGCCATATCATGATAGTATGATAGTGTGAATTCTTTTCCAGGGCAGATAATTACTTCATGAAAGCAAAACTATAAAAAAAACAAAACAAAACACTAACTTGTACACATGTGAGGAATGTTGGGTAGTGTTTGGTAGGGAAGTATTGTTTTAATCCACCTGTGGTTGATACATGAGAAAAATGCTCACGGGTGTTGAAAATTACGGTAGTTTGCGTTTTCAACAGCATGTGGTTTGCTTCGGCAGCAACGGCCCTTCTGACAGTGGGAGGAGCTATTCCAACAATTATTGGGTAGTGTTTGTCAACTGGATTTGGCTTCATGAATCCTGACAAGACTCGGACAATCTCATTGACTGCAGTGTCAACCTTCTTGGTGTGCGCAGATGCACTCCTCACAGGTGAGGCTTACTCAGCAGCTGACACACACAAAGCAAGTGCAGAAGTTCTCAGGACATGAGGACTAGCTCTCCAGGTGGTAGCTGTGCGCTTCCTCAAAATATTGCTCCTTGCACTGACCTTCCGTCTGGTGTTATGGCAATGTTTCTTGAAGGACAGTCAAGGGTAACAGCCAAATATACAGGTGTTGTACAATGCTGAAGCCGTTTGCCTTGCCATGTGACGTCCAATTCGAGTCCCTATTCTTTATTCCGTAAGTGAAATGCGCAAACTTGGGTCTTGTTGGGATTGGGTTTTAGATGATTGGCCAAGTCCAAACATGTCCAATGATGAAGTCAGTTTTCCTTCAACCTCTTCAAACATATTTCCTTGAGCTGCCACTGCTGTATCATGAGCATAGATGAAATGTCTGTATTGTTCTGTAATTGGTTGATCATTAGTATAAATATGAAAGAGCACAGGTGCGAGCACACTGCCTTGAGGTAGGCCATTCTTATGTATGCGCCATCTGCTCCTCTTACCCTGGAGAAAGACCTGGAATCTTCTATTCTGCAAGAGAGTGCCTATGAGAGATGTTAGTTGGTAATCACTTGTGAGCTGGTATATTTTCTTCAGCAACTTTCTGTGGTTGATAGTGTCATAGGCAGCTGTTAAGTCGACAAAGGCAACTCCAGTTATCTTACCCTGTTTGAAACCATCCTCAACGAGTTGGGTGAGGTTCAGTATCTGACTGCAGCATGATTTTCCAAGTCGAAAACCAACTTGCTGAGGAATGAGCTTTCCTTCGATTATGATGTTCATTCGGTTAAGAACAAGACATTCCAATATCTTAATACAGTGGCACAACAATGATATTGGAAGAAATCTTTTAGGATCATTTGGCTCCTTGCAGGCTTAAGCGATGCATCCACTCGAGCTTTCCTCCCAGCCTGGGGATATCAAGCATATCAACACACTCATTCATCAGCTTAAGCAGCCATTGCAGGGTGGTCCGGCCGAACTTCAACATAAGAGGCAAGTAGGCTCCTACAATTTGCTCCAGCACCAACTGATCTAGATCAATACTCCTACACACCATGTCATGGAGCCAGCCTATACTCGAACATGAGAGGCAAGTGGGCTCCTACCATTTGCTCCAGCACCAACTGATCTAACTCAGCACTCCTACACGCCATGTCATAGAGCCTGACTATACTCGAACATGAGAGGCAAGTAGGCTCCTACCATTTGCTCCAGCACCAACACTGATCTAGCTCAACACTCCTACACACCATGTCATGGAGCCAGACTACACTCCAACATGAGAGGCAAGTAGGCTCCTAACATTTGCTCCAGCACCTACTGATCTAGCTCAATACTCATACACGCCATGCCATAGAGCCAAACTATACTCGAACATGAGAGGCAAGTAGGCTCCTAACATTTGCTCCAGCACCAACTGATCTAGCTCAATACTCCTACACACCATGTCATGGAGCCAGACTATACCCCGAGGCAAGTAGGCTCCTAACATTTGCTCCAGCCCCAACTGATCTAGCTCAATACTCCTACACGCCATGCCATAGAACCAGACTGTACTCGAACATGAGAGGCAAGTAGGCTCCTAACATTTGCTCCAGCACCAACTGATCTAGCTCAATACTCCTACACGCCATGTCATAGAGCCAGACTATACTCGAAAATGAGAGGCAAGTAGGCTCCTACCATTTGCACCAGTACCAACTGATCTAGCTCAATACTCCTACACGCCATGCCATACAGCCAGACTGTACTAGAACATGAGAGGCAAGTAGGCTCCTACCATTTGCTCCAGCACCAACTGATCTAGCTCAATACTCCTACACGCCATGCCATAGAGCCAGACTATACTCGAACATAAGAGGCAAGTAGGCTCCTACCATTTGCTCCAGCACCAACTGATCTAGCTCAATACTCGTACATGCCATGTCTTCGAGCCAGACTATACTCGAACAAGAGAGGCAAGTAGGCTCCGACCATTTGCTCCAGCACCAACTGATCTAGCTCAATACTCCTACACGCCATGCCATAGAGCCAGACTGTGCTCGAACATGAGAGGCAAGTAGGCTCCTACCATTTGTTCCAGCACCAACTGATCTAGCTCAATACTCCTACACGGCATGCCATTGGGCCAGACTGTACTCGAACATGAGAGGCAAGTAGGCTCCTACCATTTTCTCCAGCACCAACTGATCTAGCTCAATACTCCTACACGCCATGTCATAGAGTCAGACTATACTCGAACATGAGAGGCAATTAGGCTCCTAACATTTGCTCCAGCACCAACTGATCTAGCTCAATACTCCTACACGCCATGTCATAGAGCCAGACTATACTCTAACATGAAAGGCAAGTAGGCTCCTAACATTTGCTTCAGCACCAACTGATCTAGCTCAATACTCCTACACGCCATGTCATAGAGCCAGACTATACTCGAACATGAGAGGCAAGTAGGCTCCGACCATTTGCACCAGTACCAACTGATCTAGCTCAATACTCCTACATGCCTTGCCATAGAGCCAGACTTTACTCGAACATGAGAGGCAAGGCCAATTTGCTCCAGCACCAACTGATCTAGCTCAATACTCCTACACGCCATGCCATAGAGCCAGACTATACTCGAACATGAGAGGCAAGTAGACTCCTACCATTTGCTCCAGCACCAACTGATCTAGCTCAATACTCGTACATGCCATGTCATAGAGCCAGACTATACTCGAACAAGAGAGGCAAGTAGGCTCCTACCATTTGCTCCAGCACCAACTGATCTAGCTCAATACTCCTACACGCCATGCCATAGAGCCAGACTGTACTCGAACATGAGAGGCAAGTAGGCTCCTACCATGTGTTCCAGCACCAACTGATCTAACTCAATACTCCTACACGCCATGCTATAGAGCCAGACTATACTCGAACATGAGAGGCAAGTAGGCTCCTACTATTTGCTCCAGCACCAACTGATCTAGCTCAATACTCGTACATGCCATGTCATAGAGCCAGACTATACTGGAACATGAGAGGCAAGTAGGCTCCTACCATTTGCTCCAGCACCAACTGATCTAGCTCAATACTCCTACACACCATGTCATGGAGCCAGACTAAACTCCAACATGAGAGGCAAGTAGGCTCCTAACATTTGCTCCAGCACCAACTGATCTAGCTCAATACTCCTACACGCCATGGAATACCGTGATATGACTGCACCCGAATTTCCGGTATCTTTCGCGGCTAAGGTGACGCCACCTATCACCCCTGCCACTTTCGTTCTCCGAAACGGTCGGAGAAGAAGTCTTCCCTGCCAACGGGGCAAATAAGACTTCCTCGACCGTGACCCAGCCCACCTGATAAGACAAAGATAGTGGAGAAGGAGACGGTGCAGCGCCGTCTCTCTCGACCTCCGGCTGATGGGATGGCCCCTTCATCTGCTGGCCTTTTCGCTCCCTCGACCATCGAGGGAGTGATGCCCGCAGAAGCCAAACCCATTAGAGTGGAGGAAATCCCCTATAGGAAAAATAAGTCACCGGCGGAGAAGAGAGGGGTGGTTCAGCGCCATTTCTCCTCTGCCCCTGCAGACAAGGCTCCTCAGCCATCTGCTGGCCATTCCGCTCCTACCATCACCAAAGGAGCGGTGTCAGCTGGAGCGGCCTCGTTTTGCAAGGACCCGATGTCTGTGGGGAAGGGACCACCTACTTCCCCGAATAGACGTCTGCGTCGGTCTAGAAAGAAGAATGCTCGGGACGTGTCGGGGACAAGCCCTCAGTCTTCGGACAAGGAGAAGGCCACCTCGACACCGTTTTCCAAGAGCGAGAATAGCTAGGTCCGACGAAGACCTCTTGCAACCCAAGAGAGCGCCTGTTCCATTTTCTTCGTCTTCAGAAGGAGATGTGAAGATTGAGGTGTGCTCTCCTGGCCCATCATCTCCAACTAGAGATGGGGAAGGGTGACAAACGGTCAAGCATAAGTAGAAGACCCACTTCTACTTAAGTCCACACCATGGCACTATTGCAATGGAACTGTAATAGTTATTCTGTACATCTCGCTGATTTACGCCAACTAATATCTTCGTTTTCGGCAACCATTGTCTGTTTTCAGGAATCCAGGTTTCGTCCTGGACATGAGACAGCAATGCGTCACTTCAAACTCTCCTCTAAGGACCGGGTGGACGGAACTGTGGCCGCTGGTGGCGTCTGCACTCTCGTCCACTCTAGCCTCTTTAGTGAAGAGGTGCCGTTGCGTACTCAGCTAGAGGCAGTTGCAGTTCGTACTTTGTTCCCAGTAATGGCAACAGAATGTAACGTGTATATCCCGCCTGATTCTCAACCGGACTACGGCCAGCTGGTGGATCCAGTCTCTCAGCTCCCCCCTTCTTTTCTCCTCCTGGGAGATGTTAATGTCTAAAACTCCATCTGGGGTTCCGCTACCACTAGCGGTAAAGGGAGGGATTTTGAGAGGCTGATCAGGCGGCTGAACCTGTGTTTGTTGAACACAGGGGAACCTACGCACTTCTCTATTGCGCACGGCACTTATTCAAGTGTCGATATCACCTTGTGCAGTCGTGCGCTGGTTCCCCTGCTACAGTGGGGTGTACACGATGACCTTTGTAATAGTGACCATTTTCCAATTATCGTTACTCTTCCGAACCAGAGAGCCATCGAGTTACCAAGTCGATGGCTTCTCCGTCGGGCTGATTGGCCATCTTTCACGGCACGTGCGGTGTTTGCCGAAGATAGCTTCGAGAGTGTCGACGATCATACCATTCACATAACGATTGGTATTTTGGCTGTTGCTGAGGAAACAATACCTTCCTAATCCGGCAACTCACGCCGGAAGCTTGTCCCTTGGTGGACAGCCGAGATTGCAGCCGCCATTAAAGATCGTCGACGTGCTTTCAAATGCTATCGGAGGCAAAACACTATGGCCAACCTTATCACCTTCAAAAGGATGCGTGCTAGAGCACGATATCTGATTCGGGGGAGTAAGAAAACGACGTGGGAAAAGTATGTGTCGTCTATGATGGCACATACTCCTTCATCTCAAGTGTGGACAAAGCTCCGTTGGATCTCCGGACTCCTGACATCATTATCGATACCCGGAGTATCCATCAATGGAGACATCATCACGGACAATCTCGCCATTGCCAACAGTATTGGCTCGCACTTCTCTGGGGGTTACGATCCTACATTTCTGACTCTGAAGCGGGAGGCAGAGACTCACCCCTTGTCCTTTGCCAATGCTGATTCGGAGTCCTATAGTGTACCATTCTCTGGATGGGAACTGCGCAGTGCACTTGCACTGTGCAGGGATACGGCTCCTGGACCGGATAACATACATAATCAAATGTTAAAACATCTGTGCGTATCCAGTATAAAACAACTGTTGATCCTCTTCAATCGTATATGGATTGAAGGGGAGTTTCCATCTCAATGGCGAGAGGGGATCGTGATACCGATTCCTAAGGCTGAAAAGGATCCCAAGTTAGTAAGCAGCTATAGATCCATTTGTCTGACAATTGGCCTATGTAAGCTGCTCGAAAAGAAGGTGAGCCTTCGACTGGTGTGGTTCTTGGAGGAGAATGGTCTCCTACACGCCATGTCATAGAGCCAGACTGTACTCGAACATGAGAGGCACGTAGGCTCCTACCATTTGCTCGAGCACCAACTGATCTAGCTCAATACTCCTACACACCATGTCATGGAGTCAGACTGTACTCGAACATGAGAGGCAAGTAGGCTCCTACCATTTGCTCCAGCACCAACTGATCTAGCTCATCACTCCTGTACACCATGTCATGGAGCCAGAATATATTCGAACATGAGAGGCAAGTAGGATCCTACCATTGAACATCCTTTAAATAGTTCCTCATTTTAAACTCTGGTCAAATGGTGAGTTCTCCAATTCCTTATCAAGTTTCATTCATTTCATCTCTCAATAACTCATCTGATGAGGTTGGTATCAGCCTTAAAGTTAATTTGCCATATTGAGTGAAGTAGGGACTTACCTCACCCCAACCCCAAAGTGGTAGAGATATATACAGTACATTTCATTAGCTCAAGCAGTTTTACACAATGCTGTAACAGGCAGACGTGAAACTTATTTTGGAACTGATCAATTTACTCCTCATCCGAGCATACTCATGACTCATTTTAGAAAAGACCATTGTGAAGCAGTGGATCATAGTGTTCATTGAATGTGTTATAGTTTAAAGGTTTGTTGATGAAGGTGTCTTGACTTGAGCTGCTGAATATTGCCCTGGCCACAGCAGCTATCAAGAAGGTCTCATTGTGTTTGAATGTGTTGTAGCTTACAGATTTGTTGAAGATGCCTTTAGAAAGTTGTCGGATAAGTTGCCAGATAGCACACTGACCACAGTATTTACAAAGGTGCCTCAATGTGTTTACTAAATGTGTGTTGTAGTTTACAGGTTTATTGAGGAAGATGCCTTGGAAAAGGTGGTGGAGGGGCTGGCAGACACTACAGTGGCCAGCGCAGCCGCAGAGATCATAGTAGATGGGATCTTGGAGGAGGCAATAGGAGTAGTGTGTGCACAATGTGGTGAGTTTACCTTTCATAGCCTGCACTATCCAAAGTCTTCTCACACATTGGTGAGCCATAGAAGCTTATGAGGTCAAGAAACATGGACAGTGGCCTTAATTTCCCCAGTTGTCTCAGATAGTTCCTTCTTACTTCTTCTATCAGACCTCTGTTAGTAAAACATTTTTTGTTAAACCCTGGCTTTGAGTGGCCAAGGCATCCATCATTTATCCGTCCTCCTCTTTCAACCTATTATCTTAATTTCTCCTTTTCTAGCTGACACCGGGTGGGGGTAAATATGATTCCTCTCCACTTTGTTCTGTCGTTCTACCAGTGGCAGCCAACATACTGTTAGGTAATAATAATAATGTTATTGGTTTTACGTCCCTTTTAACAACTGCGGCTTTTAGAGACGCCGGGGTGCCGGAATTTTGCCCCGAAGGGGAACTTTAACGTGCCAGTAAATCTACGGACACGGCTCCCTCGCATTTGCGCACCCTCAAATGCCAGCTGACTGCGCCAGGATACGAACCTGCAACCTCGGGCCCAGCAAGCGAGAACGTTACCCCTGAGCCACGCAGCCAGCCAACATATACTGTTAGGCTGGGAGGGCGATCACAGTATTTTTCCCGCACCTTTATATAAGTTGACTGAGGAAAAAAAAGAGTACCGGTAGGCCTAGAACTTTTATATGCAATGAAAATATCGCTACTCGATATTCTTCATGTCAGATCCTAAGGCTGCCCTCAACACTTGTTTTTATCATTTGGTACCGGTATTACAACAATGATTTCATAGGGTAACAACACGGAGAACCTGATGTGAAAATTACTCTCAAGAGGAAGTTTTCCGCTACCGTTTTTAAAATTCTTTTTGAAACGCAGAAATACTTAATAACACTGATACGTAAGCATAAAAAAGGCAATCAAGCCTTAAGGAGTTTCATCTCTAGAGCTCAGCCGTAATAAGATTTAAAAATTATTGGGTTTATTACTATTATTATTATTACCGTACTATTATAGAGAAATAACGAGAATATCACTTTCGGCACAAGCACTTCCAACCCACAGTCGCATCAGTAAATTTAAAAAAAAAACACTACTTAATGATTTACAGATTAATTATCACCACACAGAGAATACAACTGCTGAATATTGCCACCGGCAATCAAGACTCTTCAGCACGAAAGCGAAAAACCGTAACTCACTGGTGCCAACCTCTTCACTAACCGCAGGATGCTAGCCAGAGATCCGTGTTATACTTCACCATTGCAACATGAATCGAGTTTCCTGTTCTCAGATGCTACACTTAGATATAATTATATATTTTTTGTCTTCAAAGATAAGCAAAGGGCATACTGCTCATGGATTATTGTTATTTAAATTTAATTTTTATTATATGCAACCATGGAGATTTGATTTATTCATTTATTTGCTAATGGGGTGATTCCCCGGCTGGGCGCATGCTCGTAGAGTACAAAGGGAGATGACATATTTACCGGTGCTACAGAGCTGTACAGACTCCACCCGGCTTAAAGACAACTGCCCGCACACCGCGTCCACAGATCACCCCTCCGGCAGCCACCAAGTGCGCCAGTCTCCGTACTCCCCTTACGTCTCAACCCCCTTCGCCAGGGCACAATCTTAGAGCGGAAAGGCGAGAGTCCATAACTCCATACTGACCAGTGAGCTGCGCGCTGAGCGTGATACCACCAAACACAGTCTTCCTGATTGATAGAGCTACAGTTTTACAATGACATGTAATTTTCTTAGCATTCTTAGAGTTCAATTTTTGACTTAAAATATCAAGAGAAAATGAAAATCCCTTTTCGTTCTCTAGGAAGGACACCGTCCTGGAGTCCTTATGGGCTAGCCGCTACTGCGTTCTACCATTCCTCTTCCGACACGGTGTTCCAATCCAGGTTCTGTTTTCTAATTCTATTCTTCACCGAGTCCATCCAATGCATTCTTGTCTTCCTCGTCCCCTCTTCCGTGTCATCTGTCGTTCCAGTGCTCATCTTGGTAGCCTTACTTCATTCATCCATTTGTCATGTCAGCCTTTTATTACCAATGATAATAACCAGGTACAATTCCAGTTTATCTTTTATTATGTATAAATAAGTGGTGAATCCGCACATGGACCCCTCTACCTCTAACTTAAAATTACAAAAGTGAAAATGCTCACATTACAAAATCAGAATAAATTGTTTCAAAAGAACAAGAAATCAGAGGTTAACACTTTTAAACTTGTATTACTAATTGTCCTCAACTGTGTCGTAGATGTTGTTACCCAAGTCAGTAGCAACATCATCTTCATTATCTGTAGGAGTACCAGGATGTGGTAGTTCACCGGTCTTTGTTTGATGGGATAGGCTTCGTTAAAGTTGATGGTGCATCGGTGGCACAAACTGCAGAAGTTCCATCAGGTCTTCATACTTTTTGTACTTTAGCTTTGGCTTTTCAGCAATTGGTTGAAGGGTGGGAAGTTGTGCAGGAATCTTACCTGTTCATTGTTTTCTCATTGCCAGTTCATGGTAAGGCATAACACCTTCTGCTGATGTTGTCTTATAAAAACCAGTGGTTGGATTTGCCTTTTCATAATGCAGTACCTGCATTCCTCGAATCCCTGGCACGGGTTTCTTGAAGTACTCATTTAGTGGTTGATGATGGTGATGAATATTGTTGTTTTAAGGGGCCTAACATCTAGGTTGTCGGCCCCTAATGGTCTGGGTGATAGCGATAATGACAATGAAACGGAAAATTAAGCTGGACTAAAAATACAAAATGCAAGTGAAATTGAAAATACACAATGCAAGTTAGATTGAAAAAGGCCGGTTCAAAACACTCACAAAGTGCAATTGAAATTCAAAATACTTACAAAATGCAATTGAAATTGAAAATGCTTTCAAAATGTATGGTAGATTCAAAATACTCACAATATGTGGAAGTCCGAGATTCAAAATACTGTACTGACAAAATACAATTTAGATTGAAAATACTTACAAAATGGAGGTTAGATCGAAAATACTTACAAAATGGAATGTAGATTGAAAATACTTACAAAATGTGGTTGAGATTCAAAATATTCACAAAATGTAAATTAAAGACACGGGGAGTCAATTCAGAAAATGTGGGCGGGAATCTTAAAGAAAAAGGGAACTATAATGAAAAGAAAAGGAAGGCTGATCACTAGAGGAATGAGGGATCAGGAAAGATAAGACAAGGGACAATTAAGGCGGGAAAGTGAAAGACTCCCTATGCCTCGGGTACCCTAATACCGCGAGGGTCGGAAAAGAACAAGAGTTGACCAAGGGAGGTCGACAGGAAAGAAGACGGAGAAGAGCCCGGTACAAGTAAGTGGAAGCAATGCCGGACTCGGTTGGGGTCCCGTGGACGCCAAACCACGTCCCACTAGATGTGAGCCCCTGGGGGATGATTTAGTGGTTGAAGGTCAATGAAGTCTTCATCCATCATCATCGTAACTAAGAATTTTCGACTTGCTGAGGCAAACAGATTTATCCAGTTTTCTGGTACATATAAATTACGTTGGTTCTTCTTTCTTTTGAGTTCTACGATTCCAAAGTCTTGATCACATTCGTTGTATGAATGTCCAGCAATGAGGAAGTAGTGATCGTTTCAATTTGGGTGTTCCGAACAATATAACACCAAAACTTTACAATTAGGTGGCTTTTGTTCTGCCCACCACAGTTGTCCCTGAAGGCTGAGATGTGTTTTACATTGGGAGGAAGAGTCTGGATGAACTTCAATAGACAAGATGATATCTCCTGGCAGCCCCTACCTGCCTGCCCTTTGTGCCACATATACATAATATGAGCAGTGCCGCTGGTTAGGTTGTATGTCCACTGTTGTCGCAAATAGTAGGCTTTTGAATTTGTTACATGTTGAACCCTTTAGTATTGCAGTGTTTATATGCAAGAATCTTGATCAAGGGGTCGCGCTCAGTTCATAGTGTGATGTTTACGTTCGCCAAACAACATGCTCTACTGAGGGAAGGGTCATAGGATTAAAACTATAATTAAGAAAGGAAGTGACAAGACGTAAAATAATAACATAATTTAATGACTATTTGTGCAAAAAAATGAAATGAATATAAACAACAACAATAATATTCCTCCCTGAATCTTCCCATGACAGAAATATCTATCAACGTTGAGGAGTCAGACGGATCTCCCCCTCATAAAAATATGTGGATCCAAGTTTCACTAACTTGCATTGGGATTTTATGTACGCGTAATGACTAACTACGAGGACTGAGTACTTGGATGACTGTTCGTTTACATCGGGTAACAGCCACGATGCTTACGAACAATCATCTCGTAAATCAACGTTTACGGAAATGGGACACAACACTAATAAAAACCCTTAAAATCAATGCTGACACACAGTCTAAAATCTAATATTTACAGGAATCTCCCTCGAGACCCTCCTTCAGTGCGACGACGCATCTGACAAATGAGCTGCCAACACGGCCAATTGCTCAATACACAAACAAGGAAAAGACAGCATCGCACGTGACTGCACGGGTCACTGATACTGGAATGAAACCAACAACAACAAAAGCCTCACCGGCTGAGATTACCTTATATGAACAAAAATGCACGTTAAGCTAACGCTTCGGAGATTATAGTGATTCGTAGGCAACTCCCATTTATTTAAATAATTTTTATCATTGATCAGTTATTATTCTGTATTTCAAGTAACTTTACGGAGCCAACAAGCACTCCACTAATGACCTCGATGCAATCTTTTCAGCCAGCCTTGTGAAAACAGCTTCCCCCTACCACAACTCTTGTCATCGTCCAACTCCAGTGAGTAAAAATAACTTGACCAACTGTCCCATTATCTCGTAGAATCAACAGCAACAAATCTCAACCACATAAACATATGGTAAGACATTAATCGATATAGCCACATATGTCCTCGCAAGGTAACCATATGGACTCAGCACCAAGCTGACAGAAATCAGTCTACGCTGAAATTCCCGCTTGTAATGACCAATAAAATACCCACACACACACTGCTGGGAATGACATAACACATTTCACACAGGTCGGTTGAATCGGATGCTCACAATCTATTTAAGAAAATATTAAAACCTACGAGAGAGCTGACTGCTCCTCGCCACAACTCACATTGCTCCAACGGCAATAAACTCACTGAATCTGATCAATAATAATCATTACAAAGATTAATTTACCCTCCAATCTACTGCATGATTATACTAATTCAGTCCTACTTCTGAAACACAATATATCTCCGAGAGACGCTTCTTAACCGCATTACGTAAACATATGCGGACACGGTCGTCCACATAGCCACGTTAATTTAAAAAAACAAAACAAGAAATTACGACTATGAAAAATTGTACGAGCTGTTTCCATGCAAAAGGTGTGTCAGACCAAAACTAAATACACTACGTTAATCAACACAAGCAAGATATTTACAAACAAAATATGTCCCATATACCATAAGTTAACTTGTCAGATAATAAGAATATTATTCAGTACTCATCCTCGGCCAGTCACCGTCAACGAACATCTGCAGCCATCTCCCTACTTAATGCTGCTTAGCTCATCTCAAACATCTCGATGGAGTGTTGACAGTTCCAAACTTCTTCCAGGATATGCGATGTCATCTCTCGTGCTGATGCAAAAAGTTATAGATTATTACACACTCGATATCTGACTACTAAATTCACCGTTTTAGGTACTTATTTCCCCAGAACAGTCTGTTGGCGAATTGTCGATGGTACTGTCCCTACAAAATAGTACTGTGACTATCTATCACACTGAATTTACAACACATTTATATTAATAAAAATCTGTGTCCTCATGACACGCAAAGTACAAGTGCCTACGTCCTCAGACGCGCAAAATGTAATAATAATAACCTGTGTCTCCCGACACACACAATGTAATAGTATACGTCCTCAGACGCCGATCTCCCGCGTTAATGCTAGCTATCGCGTGCCCAAGCTAGACTTGGCGCGTTCGTAAGCATTCATCTCCCATTGGTTCCACTTTTTCAATATGTTCGCGGTTTTTATCAGACCTCGGCCTCGTAGGAGTGTCCAGTAGTACCATCAGCCACTCACGTTACTGCATTATATTTTTTCTAGGCGCGAATAGTACAATGAACATGCCATAAGCGTGTCTCACCACGCGTCCCTTCTATTCTGAGGCAGCCACCACCTGTCCTTCTGAAACATTGCCAGGCTCTTTCTTTTCACAATCCTTAAGTATTTAGCCTTTTGTCAAACTGCTGCAGGTATGTTCCCACTATCTCCAACAAATGCTTGAAGTTTCCTCATCTTCGTCTGGCTATTTCATGACGCTGGTGGAAATATTAATTGATTGTAGAAATAAAACATGGAATCATTTATCCATCAGAGGATAAAGGGTTCACAACTCCTCCACTCACAAAATTTCGAACTTAGGATAAAGTCGATAAGTTTTAAAAGACTTCCGTAGGCCAATTTGTTTTATTTCAGAATCGCCCCTTTTCTATTACTTGGTCTAGCCGCTCCTGTCTTGAATGGCATTTACTCGTTTTATTTCCTGCTTGGACCTCACCCTTTCAGCTGCATGCGTGACGCGCTGATGCCTTAGGCAACACTCTGCCCTTCTCGTTAATGTTTGTCAACACCATCTCCACTTCCTTCTTCACGTGCCGTACTCAACTGCCCCCCGTCCACTTGGTTGATATAGGACGTCCATATATTTAAACTGCATCAGTATTTCGGCGCTCCCATGGTTCGCTTCTTCGATACGTTTTTAAATTGGCTGCATTGTAGACCGACATTGTCCCTGTGCTTAACTCTTTCACTCTGTATGCATTATTTCCTAGGTTTCTTACAATAGAATAGGGTCCTATGAACTTTTCACAGAATTTTCTGAAGATCTTCTTCTCTGGATCCGATGTAGCGGGTCGTTTCACCAAAACGAGCTGGTTGATTTCTAGATCACGTTGAAATCTCTTATTTCTCAATCGCCGTAATCTGCGATCTGCTTGTTTTCTCATGTAGACTCTCGTTCTCTCTATTCGCAGGTCAGGTGCTATCATGGGATCTTGTGGGCAGTTAATGATGTTTTTCCACGTTCTCACTGGATACTCGTTTTTGTGTAAGACCATAGGGATCTGTCCTGTTGACTCGTGCCTGGTAGAATTCATACATGTCTCTACATCCTTAATTTTATCCACCCACTTATGATGTTCTTTGGGAATGAAGATTCTTAAGTATGATGTTACACATTTTATTGCTCGCTCACTTGGATTAGCTTGGGCATGTCGGATACTGCTTAAAACGTGTTTTATACCCATGTCCTCCATACCTTTCTTGAATTCGGCGCTTGTAAAATAGCTGCCATGGTCTGACAATATAAATTCTGATTTTCCAAGGATTGGAATAACTCTATTTCGAATACGACTGAGTACTTGTTTCGATGTAGTTTTCTGAATGGGGCATAATACGACAAACTTAGAAAACACATCAATGCACACTAGCAAGTGACGGCAACCTCGCCTACCTTTCGGGATTGGGCCGAAACAGTCCAGGGCCACTAGCTCGCAGGGTTTCTGAGGTAGCAATGGTCTAGGATACTGCCTCATTAAATAGTTATTTGGCTTTGTCCTCTGACAAGGATCACAAGTCGTAATGACGTCACATATAGTTGTTCTCATACGTGGCCATGTAAATGTCTCTCCTATTGTCGCTTCGCACTTGTCTACTCCGACGTGTCCGTAACTTTCGTGAGTATGCCATGTCAATCCTCGCTGTAAAGATGCCGGTACTAGTATGCGTAACTTGGTGTGGTCATTATCTACCCATTTGTGCAGCAAATTGTTGACATAAACATATCTTCCTTCTTTGGCTTTCGCTTCTCGAAATGCAGGTGTTCCTGTAGGTAGCTGCTTTCTGAAGTATTGAACTAATAGATCCATGGTTCCGCTTCCTGTTCTCGCTGTATCTCACGTAACTCCTCCAAGAATTCCCGGTCCTTCGGTGTTAACTCCAAGTGTTGTACCATCGCTGTTTCTTCAACATCAGGCTCTGGGTTCCTGCTGAGTGCATCCGGGATCACGTTCATCTTCCCTGGGCAATGTTCAATCTCAATGCTAAACTGCTGAATATATATAGACCAACGTGTCACACGTTCGCTTGCCATCGACGTCTTAAACAAGAATGTTAGTGCCTTGTGATCAGTCCTGACAACAATGGGGTATCCATAAATTATTCGTTTCCATTGTTGGAGCGCATGAAGGATGGCCAACAGCTCTAGCTCCGTTACAGTATAATTGCGCTCGTGCTTACGCAATTTTCGGCTGACAAATGCCAAATATGTTTTATGTTGCAGGTTAGCTGGATCTTCTTGGTAGAGCATGGCACCTATACCAATTAGTGAAGCATCCGCTTGGATTATAAATTTGTGCTTGAAATCTGGATATCCTAACTTAATGCAGTTTTCCAGTAGCTGTTTTGTTGCTTGGAACGCCTTCTCACATTCCGCATTCCACAACCATTTATTATTCTTTTTTAGCATTTCCTGCATTGGAGCTACAGTCTCCGTGTAACCTGGACAGTTTTCTTTAAAGAATCCCGTTACGCCTAAGAAAGCCCGAATGTGCTTGACTCTCGTTGGTGTAGGGAAATTCTTTATCGTTTCGATCTTAGCTGGGTTTGGCTTCACTCCCTCCTTGTCAATGATGTGACCCAAATATAAGATCTCGCTCTTGAAGAAATGCGATTTCTTCAGGTTTACTTTGAAATTTGATGCATTAAGGTTGCCTAATACTTTATCTAAATTTTCCATGTGAATTTCAATGTTGTCGGATGCCAGCAGAATGTCATCAATGTAGCGCACCCTCATCTCCTTAACTTCCTCGGTTAGATTCCGATCCAGGGCTCGGATTAAAGCACAGCCCGCTGTTTTGATTCCGAAGGGCATTCGGACGAAGCAAAACGTTTGGTTATCGAATAAGAAGCCAGTTAGAAGTTGTGACTTCTCATCCAATTCAATATGGTGGAAACTGGACGTCAAATCAACTGATGAATAAATGCTCTTGTTCTTAAAGCCTTTTAGTACGTCTCTGATAATTGGCGCCCTGTCATACTCAGGAAAGATGAGTCTCATGTTGAGATTTCTGGCATATAAACAAAGTCTAATAGATCCATTTGGTTTTGTGACTGCCAAAATCGCATTTAGATAAGGTGTAGGTGTCTTCCTTATCACTCCAGCTTGTAACATCTCATCTATAATGACCTTGACTTGACCACGATATTTTTCCGGAATTGGGTACAATCTACTTTTGAAAGGTGACCAATCCTCGACTTGCATTGAATATTTGAAATTTAATATTTTCTCAGGTACTGTATCGAATACTGCTTTGTGCTTCCTTAAAATCTCTTCCAATTGTTTTCTATGTTCACCCCTAAGTTGAATGTCATTGAGCCGCTCCTGTAGTAACTCTTCAAATTGTGCATCACTATCATCTCCTTCTGTTAATAAAGACCATATCTCCTGGGATTCACTCTCCTCATCTAGTTCCACAATAGCTCCTTCTATGATGTTATCTTCTGCCTTTCGTATCTCCTCTTCCGTCTCTTCCGATATTGCTTCCAATGCCCAAGAATTTACATCTCTTCCGGTAGTGATTTCATCCATATGCAATCCCACGTTCTTCAGTTGATCATACTCTCTAAAACTGACTGTATTCTTGTGCAAATCTATCTCTGCTTGATAGTCACAAATGAAATTTGCACCAAGAATTATATTCAAATTCATCTTTGCCATGATAATGAATGTTTGCCCAAAAGTGTGTTCCAATATGTTCAGCTCTAAGTATGCCTGACGTTTACAAGTGACGGTGCGTTCAGGAATAACACCCCTCACTTTGAGTTGTGGTATGGGAATCACAGGAATATTCTGACTCCGTCCCAACTCTCAAACCAAGGCCTCCGATACCAGACTGATCTGCGACCCCGTATCCAATAAACATCTTATATTAATTCCACCAATCCTCGCGTAAATAATGGGTAACTGCCTAATTTCATCGCTCCGTGGTTTCACCGTCTCCTCCAGGCAATCTTCTGGCAAAGCAATCCATTCTTGTATGTTCGCTACTATCCATCCATCTTCAACTTCCGACTGTTGCGTTTGTAGACTGTCTCCTTTATCCAAATTTAGAATTTTTTTTAGCTCCGTTGCGACTCCCATCATCATTTTGTCGCCCACGCCCCTGACATTCCTCTTGTCTCAGTAGACTTCCAGCTTCCTCAGTACGTGTGTCTGGATTCTTCATGTTCCCAATGCCTTTCTCCCATCGTCCTTGCTCTCCACCTTGACTAGCGTGTAATTCCTCTAGGTAATTTTGTGATTGAGCGTGCCTATCATCCCAGTCATTTCGATAATTACGTGCCTCTCCTTGATTTTGATCTCTCCTTCCTTTCCATCTTTGATTCCCATTGTAATTACCGTATCTTCCATAAGGCCTCTCATTTCTTCGATTTTCACGCCATTGTTGATACCCTCTCTGTTGATATCTATTGTTGCCTTGATATGACCTATTGTTATAGTTATTCTCGTTACGATGGTACGGTCTGTTTTCTACCTCTTCCTGATTTCGCCTAGGTGTGGATGTGCTTGTATTTGTACCCTGCGTTTTGGTGTTCGCCTGTTTTGGTTTTATGACCTCTGTCGTATTTACTAATTCCAGCTGTCTTCCTCCTCTATAATGATTATGAGATGTAGTCTCATCTATCTGCCGTAATATCTGTTCTGCATGAAAGGCTGTACTAACGTTCGCTGCGACTAGTACTTTTTGCACGTTGACTGGTAATTGCCGCGCTATAGTCATCACCAGATCCGCTTCATTTAAAGGGTAATCAAGGTCGCGAAATTTTAACATTTGCATGTTAAAGAAATCTGGGTATTTCTTTGCTGGGTAGTTTGGTATTTCCTAGAGTAAAGCTCCATTCTTAAACTCTGTTGCAATGCCGGCGACCAGTACTTGCGCAGAAACGCGATTTTGAAATCTGCCATAGTTCCAAATGTATATTTGAAGCTTAAAAACCATGTAAGGACATTTCCTGATAAAAATCTCTCCATCATCCTTAACCTACGTGCTTCAGGTACCCCAGTGTCATTGTAATGATCTTCAATTTCTTTAATAAAGGCTTTAGGTGTCACCCCTGAATTCTCCGTGTACTTCTGCGGTTTATAATCGTTCGAGCGAATTACTTGGATAAGTTGTGTGGGCTGATGACCGTCCTGTGACGTGAAACTCCTTTCAATATTCTTGCGAAACCCCTCCGTGTTTGTCGTTAATGGGCTCTCTGTCTGAGTTTGACTTCCTGCTGTGCTCGTCCCCTCCGGGCTATTTGAGTCGTCCTGCTTATCTTTCATTGTTCCCGTTTTAAATATCGAGGATTGTTCTATCGACCTCAGTTCAGCTTTAATAATCCTGTCTGTTTGTTCTTTAAGTTTACTCTTAATTTCTTGTTCTAATGCTTGAATACGAGTATGATTTTCGCCTACTGTCTTAATAATGGTTGATCTTTCCTCTTTAGAATCGATATTCATTTTTCGCCAATCTTTTGTTATTTGCTCCTTAATCGTGCTTACTTTCTCCTCAATCTGGCTTTTAGTGTCATCCTGATTGCTTTCTATCTGGCTCAGCCTTTCGTCGATGGTATTCTTTAATTGGTCCTGATCCGCTTCTAGGCTTTTCCATTGCTCCGCTGCTTTTATTTCGAGACGGTCCATATCTTTAATTATGCCGGATATATTTTCATCTACCGCTGATAATTGTTGCTGAATGACCTTGCCGTTTTTTTCCATTTCCTTAAATCGTCCTTCCAACTTATCCTGAGCTATCTTGACCTCGCTCGTATTCATAGTGCATGCTAGTTCAATTTGCTCTAATTTACCTAACACCGTTTCATCCAGAATGCTAAGTTTTTGATCAAATATAATTTCCATTTTCTTAATCTGATCTAATTGTTTTTCATTGTTTTTACTAACATCTAGGGCCAGCAATACCATCTGTTGATTAGTGTGATCCTTCATCTCTGCGGTTAACGCCTCTAACTGCGAATTTATAGTGTCATTGATTTCACTTTTTAATAATCTAGCTTGTTCCGCCTGATATTCATTTTGTTCAATCCTACTGTTGTTTAATTGTGTCCGCAATGATTCGCTTTGTTCAGATAGTTTTGTGTTTAGTGATTCACTTTGTTCGGATAGTTTAGTTTTTAGTGATTCACTCTGCTCAGACAATTTGTTTATAGACTCACTTTGTTCTAACATACTATTGCTTATTTGCTCAGATAATTTCGCGTTTAATGCTTCACTTTGTTCTAACTTACCATTGTTTATTTGTTCATATAATTTCGCGTTGAATGATTCGCTCTGTTCTGATAGTTTAGTGTTTAATGATTCACTCTGTTCAGATAGTTTAGTGTTTAATGATTCACTCTGTTCAGATAGTTTAGTGTTTAATGATTCACTCTGTTCCGCCAATTTGGTGTCCAACAATTCCTGTGTCCTCCTAGCCGCATTTTCAATGATTTCTTGAATCTGTTCTACTGTTGCCATGTTATACACTTTATATGAGACATTAGGGAAATGGCATAAAGCAATGCCCCCTGACACACATACAATCCCTATGCACATTTAATGTCTTTACCCTACTCAGTTCATTTATAATTTACATTTAATCCCACTAGTCAATCGCATCTCTGAGTGGTTCTAATTTTACTCAAATTAATTTAAACCCAAACACATATTCAGTCATTAAATTGTTATCCTGATCTGATATTAACACTGACTAATTAACAAAGTATTAATTGTCATTTAAGGCTACCAGCCTCCTAACATTTTCATGAGTTTGACTTTCTAAACAAATCTAGTTTTAACTTTAATCATTGGGCGCCCGATATCACGTATATTACTTTTTACTTTAATTCAATAGACAAAAACGTGAACCGTATTTTACATTGAAAACTCCTGATTTTAATTTATATTTCACATAGTCGGCGGTATCCTCTTCGCCTCAATTACATTTAATAAAATATCACTTTCCGGTGATTAAAATACTGTCATATCTGCCTCCACTTGTGGCATGTCAGTTTTACTCAAATACGCCAACTAAATGTGTTCCAGCAGCGAACCAGCAACAAAAATACACATTCATTGTTGCGTCAGTTTGTAATCCCAACTATGCTTACATTGACATGTGCAATTTCTTTGCCGCTACACCACAGTGAACCGCCCCACGCTTGGCCGCGCCAGTTTACCTCCTATGAACCCTTTAGTATTGCAGTGTTTATATGCAAGAATCTTGATCAAGGGGTCGCGCTCAGTTCATAGTGTGATGTTTACGTTCGCCAAACAACATGCTCTACTGAGGGAAGGGTCATAGGATTAAAACTATAATTAAGAAAGGAAGTGACAAGACGTAAAATAATAACATAATTTAATGACTATTTGTGCAAAAAATGAAATTAATATAAACAACAACAATAATATTCCTCCCTGAATCTTCCCATGACAGAAATATCTATCAACGTTGAGGAGTCAGACGAATCTCCCCCTCATAAAAATATGTGGATCCAAGTTCCACTAACTTGCATTGGGATTTTATGTACGCGTAATGACTAACTACGAGGACTGAGTACTTGGATGACTGTTCGTTTACATCGGGTAACAGCCACGATGCTTACGAACAATCATCTCGTAAATCAACGTTTACGGAAATGGGACACAACACTAATAAAAACCCTTAAAATCAATGCTGACACACAGTCTAAAATCTAATATTTACAGGAATCTCCCTCGAGACCCTCCTTCAGTGCGACGACGCATCTGACAAATGAGCTGCCAACACGGCCAATTTCTCAATACACAAACAAGGAAAAGACAGCATCGCACGTGACTGCACGGGTCACTGATACTGGAATGAAACCAACAACAACAAAAGCCTCACCGGCTGAGATTACCTTATATGAACAAAAATGCACGTTAAGCTAACGCTTCGGAGATTATAGTGATTCGTAGGCAACTCCCATTTATTTAAACAATTTTTATCATTGATCAGTTATTATTCTGTATTTCAAGTAACTTTACGGAGCCAACAAGCACTCCACTAATGACCTCGATGCAATCTTTTCAGCCAGCCTTGTGAAAACAGCTTCCCCCTACCACAACTCTTGTCATCGTCCAACTCCAGTGTGTAAAAATAACTTGACCAACTGTCCCGTTATCTCGTAGAATCAACAGTAACAAATCTCAACCACATAAACATATGGTAAGACATTAATCGATATAGCCACATATGTCCTCGCAAGGTAACCATATGGACTCAGCACCAAGCTGACAGAAATCAGTCTACGCTGAAATTCCCGCTTGTAATGACCAATAAAATACCCACACACACACTGCTGGGAATGGCATAACACATTTCACACAGGTCGGTTGAATCGGATGCTCACAATCTATTTAAGAAAATATTAAAACCTACGAGAGAGCTGACTGCTCCTCGCCACAACTCACATTGCTCCAACGGCAATAAACTCACTGAATCTGATCAATAATAATCATTACAAAGATTAATTTACCCTCCAATCTACTGCATGATTATACTAATTCAGTCCTACTTCTGAAACACAATATATCTCCGAGAGACGCTTCTTAACCGCATTACGTAAACATATGCGGACACGGTCGTCCACATAGCCACGTTAATTTAAAAAAACAAAACAAGAAATTACGACTATGAAAAATTGTACGAGCTGTTTC
This sequence comes from Meconema thalassinum, assembly GCA_946902985.2. Lineage (NCBI taxonomy): Eukaryota > Metazoa > Arthropoda > Insecta > Orthoptera > Tettigoniidae > Meconema > Meconema thalassinum. Next base: position 1,853,624,157 of record OX336388.2, read on the forward strand.
CATGCAAAAGGTGTGTCAGACCAAAACTAAATACACTACGTTAATCAACACAAGCAAGATATTTACAAACAAAATATGTCCCATATACCATAAGTTAACTTGTCAGATAATAAGAATATTATTCAGTACTCATCCTCGGCCAGTCACCGTCAACGAACATCTGCAGCCATCTCCCTACTTAATGCTGCTTAGCTCATCTCAAACATCTCGATGGAGTGTTGACAGTTCCAAACTTCTTCCAGGATATGCGATGTCATCTCTCGCGCTGATGCAAAAAGTTATCGATTATTACACACTCGATATCTGACTACTAAATTCACCGTTTTAGGTACTTATTTCCCCAGAACAGTCTGTTGGCGAATTGTCGATGGTACTGTCCCTACAAAATAGTACTGTGACTATCTATCACACTGAATTTACAACACATTTATATTAATAAAAATCTGTGTCCTCATGACACGCAAAGTACAAGTGCCTACGTCCTCAGACGCGCAAAATGTAATAATAATAACCTGTGTCTCCCGACACACACAATGTAATAGTATACGTCCTCAGACGCACAAAATGTAATCATATTGTCTTGGCTCTTCACGCCACTTATAAATGAACTGGCCCTAGGTATCGATAGAGGGGGAAATTATATAAAAATTTCTCAAAACAATAGTGGTACAGGAATGAAACAAATATCACTGAACTAGTAAAATTGCGCAGGTCAAGAATATGCCCATTAATTCTAGAATCGATCGTAGAGATGTTGTCTAGCCGATCTCCCGCGTTAATGCTAGCTATCGCGTGCCCAAGCTAGACTTGGCGCGTTCGTAAGCATTCATCTCCCATAGGTTCCACTTTTTCAATATGTTCGCGGTTTTTATCAGACCTCGGCCTCGTAGGAGTGTCCAGTAGTACCATCAGCCACTCACGTTACTGCATTATATTTTTTCTAGGCGCGAATAGTACAATGAACATGCCATAAGCGTGTCTCACCACGCGTCCCTTCTATTCTGAGGCAGCCACCACCTGTCCTTCTGAAACATTGCCAGGCTTTTTCTTTTCACAATCCTTAAGTATTTAGCCTTTTGTAAAACTGCTGCAGGTATGTTCCCACTGTCTCCAACAAATGCTTGAAGTTTCCTCATCTTCGTCTGGCTATTTCATGACATTGGTGGAAATATTAATTGATTGTAGAAATAAAACATCGAATCATTTATCCATCAGAGGATAAAGGGTTCAATGTGGTGTCAGCATCTGATTTTAAAGATCGAAGCCTATAGCAACTTGGTTGTCTTCCTTTAGTTCCTTGCATTTTCTTTTAACTTCTTTTGCTGTCTTTGCCTTACTTAGATGAAGTTCTTTCTCAATTTCAGCTGCATGCTTTTCATCAGATGTACCATGTGTCATTATTATTTGCAGCCTGTCACAAATCACGCAGGTATCGGTATGAGGTTAGATTGAATTCAGTTTTGAATATTTTCTGTAAAAGCTTTCTTTTTCAGGTTTCTCATTTATTTCTGCTTGACAGAATGTTTCATGCATTTTATACATTCTTGACACACTTAAGTCCGGATTTAAGTACTTTCGGTTTGGAGCTTTAGCTCTACTGTAATGACTTGAGTACATAGGGAATTTCCTTATATGCACCCTGATTTTTTCAACTCTGTTTGCTGGGATTTTGTTTGGCGGATCCTTCTTTCCACGTTTGTCACGTGGTGAAATACCAGATGGATTTGCTTTTTTCTTAATGATAATGTTTCTTATCCTTTTGTTAGATATGTCAAGCATTTTTAAAAAGAAGGTTTTGCACACTCTAAAACCTCCCAGCTTATAATTACATGATACGTCTTTGTGAGTGACAGCTGTGGATTTCTTTCTTGTCACAGGCTGTAACTTTAGGACACCGTTTAAGAAAGACGTCTGAAGTTCCCAGCTCCCTAGTTTCCAGTATTCTTTAAATAATACTCCCCTCTGCTCATCGGGAATATTTTCATTTCAATTGAACCTACACTGGTGATTGTATTCACGTAAATTTTTCACCTTATGCAGCTTCATATTACAATCAACATAAGGCTGCCCTGTATTGCTCAATTTCTTTTGCTTATGACATTTCCAGGTTTGCTCTCTCCTTACCCTTTTTTCCTTCGCTGAGGTTCTGGGGGCATGGCATTGGCCGGCAAGTGTTCAATTTCTTCTTCCTCTTCTTCTTCTCCTTCTTCTTCAGTGTTTTCTACAAACATAATAAATACACCTAAATCATTTCTTAATTTAACATAAATAGTTATTTTTTGTAATTATAATGTTAAGAAGAAAGGAAATTCTCAAAAGGTGAGTTAACCAGCTTCAGATTAGTAAAGGATTAATCTATAGCTTACCTGAAGAAGACTCACTGGTTTCATCGTCATCATCAGGAATATAATCCCTGTCTTTATCAGAATCAAGACTATCTCCAAACAGAGGGTCTTCACTGCTACTACTTGTTGTTTGAGTCTCAGTCTTTTGACTGGTTTGATGCAGCTTTCCATGCCTCCCTGTCCTGAGCTAATAGTTTGATCTCTACATAGCTACCACACCCTACATCCGAGGCAATCTGTTTAACATATTTTAAACTTGGTCTACCCCTACAGTTCTTGTCCTCGACCCTTCCTTCCATAACTAAGCTCGCTATTCATGGGTGTCTTAGTATGTGTCCTACTAACCTATCTCTCCTCTTCATTAGCAGTTGCCAGAAACATCTCTCCTCTCCCACTCGTCTTAATACCTCTTCGTTTGTAACCCTATCTACCCATCTGATCATCATTCTCCTGTAACACCACATTTCAAATGCTTCAATTCTCCTCTTTTCTGCTGCACCAATAGTCCAAGTTTCACTTCCATAGAGTGCCACGCTCCAGACAAAGGCTTTCAAAAATGACTTCCTAATACCTAAATCTATATTCGATGTCAACAGGTTCCTTTTCTGTAGAAATGCTTTTCTTGCCTGAGCCAAACCACTTTTTATATCCTCCTTCCTTCGTCCATCACTGGTTATTTTGCTTCCTAAGTAACAGAAGTCGCCTACTTCCTTCAGTTTTTCACCTGCCAATATGATGTCCATAGAGGTTTCTGATTTATTTCGGTTGCATTCCAATATTTGTGTTTTACATTTATTAATTTTCACCATGAATTCTTTCCTCAAGACGGAGTCCACACCATTCAACTCCTCAGGCGTGTCGGCCAAGATGACGATGTCATCCGCAAATCTCAGAGTGGAAATTATTACTCCTTGAATCTTCACTCCCACTTTAAATCTTTCTCTAATTTCCTTCATTGCTTGTTAGTAGTTGATTTTGGAGAGTCTAATTCTTCCTACGGCTTTCCTCCTACCACGTGATTATCTCGCGCACCAATAAGGTTAGAGACTTGTACGAGGTGTCAAATTACTCGGGTGGACACCCCCTTTCCTATGGACAACTTATTTCCACCCCAAAATAAAACCTACCCCTACTAGGGGGTGAAATAGTAATTTTTAGGTAAATGTGGCTTTTCATGTGCAACATGCATGAGGTCCGATACCAGTATGAAATTAAACTTGTTCCACATGAAACGCATTTATACAACTGGATGCCGCTATGATTTAACATTTTAGTTTTTTGTTTTTACGCACGTGCACTTTTTTTTTGTAAGAGGGCAGGCTTTTTGAATAATGATTTATACTCGTAGATAAGTTATTTTTAAAAAATTAACCAAAAATCCAAAACTAATAGGTCATCTGCTTTTAATATCTCATGAACCAATGAGGCTAGGGACTTGTATGAGGGGTCGTTGGACTTGGGGTGACACCCTGTTTTTGAATGTATTATTCATTTTTGTCAAAAGGGCCTAACTTCACTTTTGTTAATATCTCGCTAACTAATAATCAGTGTGGGTCAAGTGAGGTGTCATAGGACTCTCCGTCTGGCTGCGTGGCTCAGGGGTAACGTTCTCGCTTGCTGAGCCCAAGGTTGCAGGTTCGAAACCTGGCGCAATCAGCTGGCATTTGAGGGTGCGCAAATGCGAGGGAGCCGTGTCAGTACATTTACTGGCACGTTAAAGATCCCCTTCGGGGCAAAATTCCGGCACCCCGGCGTCTCTAAAAGCCAGTGTAGTTAAAAGGGACGTAAAACCAATAACAATATTATTATCATAGGACTCTGGATGGCCAACCCTTTTCCATTGCCAACGAATTTACCCAAAACAACAAGGTCATTGACCTAAGATTTTATAAACTAATCATCAGAGAGGATTAAGTGAGGAGTCATAGGACTTAGAATGGTTAACCCTTTCCCAAGACCAATGAATTTACCCCAAAAATCCAAAACAGCAAGGTCATTGACCTGAGATTTTATGAACTAATAATCGGATATCAAAATGTGAGGTGTCATATAGGACTTAGAATTGTCAACCCTTTCCCATGGCCAATGAATTTACCCAAAATACCCTATACATCAAGGTCATCAACCTGAGATTTTATAAACTAATAATCGGATACGAACATGTGAGATGTTTACCATGAGTGATGAAACATAGCTAGGTAGATAAAGAATTATTGTAAGCTACATGTATGGTGACTGACAAGTCTTTCACCATTGGAACTTGTTTTCAGATCAAACTGCAGTACAGAGAGCGTATAGGTTGCAAGTATGGGTTAATAAATGACAAAAGGTGTACACAAAATCTGATTTATCGATTCAAGAATTAAGAGTAGACTATATTTAATTGATTGGTCAAAGAAAATAGCTAAAGCACAAAATGGTGACAACATCGAACTAAACTGATCCAAGCTGAATCAAACCCAACTAAACCGAACTAAACCGAACCAAACCTAATCAAAAAAGTCCCCTCGGCACGCTGGAAGGCGGAGGTAGATTTCATCAGGCAAACTTGGGGATAGGTGAAAATAGGCAGAATATGAAAGTTTTCGTAGAAGGACAAGACCTCATTTATTGCGAGAAAGTATTTTATAATTGGAGATTAATTAACTTTGTTTTTCGTCATTTTATGCTATTTTAAACATTTTATTGTCTTATGGGGACGGTAACCTTCTTGTCATTTGGGGTCCATTTTTATACTTGTGATCACACTGTCCTTATGCAAGGTTTCGACACTGATGTGTAACTATCTAACGGTCTGTTACTTCTTCACGCAAAATTTTATCTCCCGCAGAGACATTGGTTGGTTCCTCAGTTTAGGGGATGCGACAACGTGGTCATGTAACCCCGTGTACTTTGGGTGAGTGTAGAATCTGTCTGATAAACGGTGTGAATTGTGATGGCTGTATTAGTCTGTAATTCAGGTAAGGACTGCAGACGGCAATTTCAAGCAGTAGTTCCTAATGTTGCTACCAAATACTACCGTCAACGACACCTAGCTGTGAACTTGGATACTAGATGCCACCGCAACCAGCAACTCGCAACGAACGTTGGAACTTACCCTCCAAAGGAAAGCATACCGAGGGATTCTTAGCGCTCTTAGAAAATCCGACGACTTCGGCCGACTTTGAACCCGCGACCTTGGGCATAGAAGTTCAGCATGCTACCAGTTACGTCACTGATGCCGCTTCACACTTAGTCAGATAGAAAACTGAATGTGATCTCGTGCAAGTGCGTTGTCATGGCAACGTCTGATGGCTCATCCCTCATCAATTTAGTAGTGTTGTCATGGCAACCTCTGATGGGTCTTGGCATTTTCTTATAATTCCGAAATCATTTTTCTCATCCCTTGGCGTAATGGTGGGTCATATCAAAAATTCTTTCAGACAAAAGTTTTAGGTAATTATTCGGGGAATAAAAGAGGTGTCGATTGGCACCAGGTAGAGGAGGAGGAAATATACCTGAATAGACAAACATGGAGAGCGCCCTTATACCGCACCCGGGAAGCTGGAGATGGTTAATGATAATGATGATGACATATGATGTAAAAAATTCGAAGTGATTGGTGCACAATTTCGGTAGTTATCGTGTCTACAAGAAAGTGGTATATATAGATAGATAGATAGATAGATAGATAGACACATATATACATATTGTGCCCAAATCCAGTTGCCTAGATTTGAGGGTACAGGCCACAATGCTAAGTCCAGAATTGAAAGTTTGAATAGCGCGCGCCAAACCTTCTTAGAAGGATTTGGAAGTTTTCGACTGCCAAGAAGTGGTTAAGTGACGTAGGCCGAGAGCGTCATAGTCAAGCCTAAAATGTCACTAAATATTTCCTGGTGGAGTAGAATCTTGAGACTAATATCAGATTACTGGCACGGACAAGGGAGGAAGAATGTGCTTTATTTCGAGGAAATTGATTGAGCGGAAGCTGAGATATGAGGTGTTTTAGTTTCAGCATTTTTCCCGCAGTGACTTCGAGCAGCCAGCTGAGGAGTATATATGGCACGCCCGCCCGAGCTAAGGATGTTCACTTCTCCATAAGCACTCCGTTGCTATGGACGTGCAGTACTTCGTAAGCGCTCTAGCCGCTAAACACTCTACGTAACTCAGAACACTGTTATAATCTTCGTGCACATGGTTGCAAATTTTTCGTTATTAACAGCACAGTTGCTGGGACTTAGTGTTTCGACAGTACCTGGTTACTGGTATTAGGAAAGTGTTAAACATTTTTAGTGATCTTCGAACTTTTCAAATGTTATCACCGAAGTGATAAAAAATTGTGGCACTGGTAATTATTTACTGCTACAACTGGACATATGGTAGACTTGGTTTACATTTCTTTCTTCTGTCCACAATTATTCAAAGCTGGATTGATTAATCCAGCAGTCAGAGGACAAGCTTTTGTCTTGGTAGTGGACCAGCCAAGATAAATCAGTACTTTTATTACCATTCTTGCACAGTACAATTCTTTAGCCGATATTGGGAATACAGTTTTGCATTGCGCAATCTGAAGAGTGAGAAACTCTGCCCAGCAAACTCGGCAGAATTTGTACTAGTGCTGAACAAGATTATAAGCGTATTAGGAGTACTGAACACATCACAGTTGGGTCATGTTAATAATTTTCATCATGGATCACTTTGATCAGACCCCTGTCAACTTTACTTCAGCTTTTGAAGCTGGTAACATTTTTCTTCAAGATATTAGGGCTTCAAGTATGTCTGTGTAAGACCATTGCGGGTATAAAAATGGAGGCCGATACAAGATTATAAATACGTGTCCTAATGGGGACAAGAAGACTGAATAATCTGGTTCAGACCAGATTACAAGCATCAAGATCTACAAGACTGTAAGCTACAGTTTGCATTATTTGTATGCGTAGTTAGCTGGATTTCACATATTTTTCTACAGTCTTACCAACGCATATTTTCTATTCATCGATATGTTTTTTTTTTTTTTTTTTGCTGTTGCAAATATTTTTCTTTTGCAATAGAAGCTTTGATCTGAGTTGTTTTTACACTCAGAAGTCAATGATTCGTAATTTATGGACGAGCAGAACGAACATTTATTTAATTTTGATATTTTTCTAATCGCGGTCATCAGCCGTCGTAACTGAAGATTTAATAAAAAATTAAGTTGAGGAATGGATATTTATCCATTATTTAGAAGTCGAGGATGATATTCCCCGAACAGTTTAACAACTTTAAATCCTTCTGTTGAGGAAATAATAATAATAATAATAATAATAATAATAATAATAATAATAATAATAATAATAATAATAATGTTGATTTAATAATAATTAATTATTATTTTTCTATTTTCTGAAATAATAATAATAATAATAATATTTGTGATCTCTAATAATCATTTTCATGTAGTGTAATTTATAGGCTACATTTGACATTTTAAACAATATTCTAAGATCGGATACTTGTTGATTCCGAAGGTTAGTGGTTAACGCATGCCCAAAAATAAATAACATATTATTTCAGTAGAATTCTTTCACGCTTGCACTATGCATTTAAATCTTTGAGAATACACGGAAAGTAATGATACGGGAAGCTAAAAGCATGTATAAAACAGGGTTTTTGCTAGAGTTTGTATAAAAATAAAATCATTATTGAGCAACGTCTTTCAAAACGTTTGGCTAAGAATAGACACGGTGTGGAGTTATTCATGTTTTAAAACTGATTGTAAAATTATTATTGTAAACTCATTGGTGGAGTTTATCAATTTATAAATCTTCCAGTTGTCGTAACAAGCAAAGGCGTGATTATTCTGTATAATTTGGGAAGAAATAATTGTTGTGTGTGCAGAGAGTTAAATATGCCATTCTGAGTGCGCAATTATGTCGCAGGAATGAGGTTGAGTGAAATGAAGCACCAATCATATTGTAGATTGGATGTCTTTGAATTTAGTAGAGAAGTCAATTTTAGCCACACTTTCGTCGAAATATAACCAAAGGTTATTTTGTTGAGCCATCATTGTTAATTCACAGTTTACCCACGTGTTCTAGAAGTATTCCTAGTAATTGCTTACCCGAAAATTGTTATTGTTCAAATTGTACCTTTCACTACAAAAAAAACTTTACCGTTGTCTAGATGCTAATTATGATTATGTGATTTTGACGCATTTAAATCGAATGGGCCGATGCTGTTAATTATTTAAAACTGTTACTTCTTAACAACCACTACAAACTGAGAGGATTTTGTGATCCTGTAAAAATATATATACATTTTGCAAATAAGTTTGATGATTAAAATATTTGACATTTTGTCAAATTATTGAAATTTTGATAATAACAAACGAAATTGTTTCATGATGAATTTTCTGAATAATATTTCCAATTTTCTAAATACTATTTCCAAATGATAATTAATTGATTAAATGGTTGAATACATAATGGAATAGAATTTATATTTTGTTGATAATAATATTTTGACAATTATATTTATGATTGAGTCAAAAGCTCTGAATAGACTTTGGATCGAGAACAGATGATTCAATAAATATTTTCTGTTTATCGAAGTTCGTCGAATCCAAATGCTCAAGGTCCATGTAAATGATATTGTATTCTATTTCTTGTTAATAACTTTGTGTTTGAACAAATCCTGAGATAACTGAATCCTGAAGTGTTAGTTAATTTGCTACGATATTTTGAAAAAAGTGAACTGTGATATATTTTCAACGAGTGATATATTTTTTATTTCAATATGTGAATACTCATAATAATATAGGGATCAGTAAAGACAATTAAATTTGCACTGACAAACCCCTACTATTGTAAATAATTCTTTTGAGCGAAGTCAACAGGACTATTAATTTGACCTTCGTCTCAATTGTTAAGTGTTCATGTGTTGGTGAAATTGTATATTTTGTACATAACATATGATTCGTCGTTCATCTTTTATGCCATTTTGGCATACTTTCAGTCAATTTTAAAGTTTTAAATAAAATGAGATAATTTTACCGGATGCATTCATTTCAGAAAATCTCCTTCTATCCTTATTGTTGCATCGAGTCGAAAATCAGTAAAGCATTTTTTGTTGAGTTATTGCAGTCAACTTTAACCCATCTGGCGCCCCGGGATATTTTGATTCTCGTGCTGACTGATTTTTAGTGAAATGCATATGTGGTCGTCCGGACTTCGGTCTGAACGGGCACAATATATACATAAATTATATATAAACTTTTGAACTGGTGGTGGTTTTGGGGTGTAGGGGATGTGAAACTAAAAGATATCTCGACATTTTCCGGAAGTCGAAACATGGTACGGTACCCATTGCAATAGTTAGCTTTCTAATAAAATCTACCTAAAAATTGATTCGAATGAAATAGGCCTATAAAAAAACACTTTTATTATATTTTTTACGTCTTGTAGGGTCGGAAACCAACATGTGTTTTTTTCGTCCCATGCATTTTTGGTTTCAGGTGATAGAATTATTTTCCACTAGGACCCATGGTTATCTATATACCTATGTGTATTGGTTTCTTTCCAGTATGATCTGATTATGTATTGTAATATTTATAGAGGGGTTTTGTGGGGTCGGAAACAATACATGATTTTGAGTCTAATTTTATACTCTTCGTGCCGTCTGTATAAGGTGAGTTATTGTCTTTGTAGGCCTTTTTAAGAAGGTATAATATATAATATTTTCCGCGGTGTGTTTTAATTCTAATGACGGCTTTTATTTTTCGTCAATTGAATATTTCCGTTTGCCAGTACATGACTGCTCTTAGCTCATCCATAAATTTAGAAGCGTTACCATGATAACCTCTGATGGCACTTGGCATTTTCTTCTAATTCCGAAATCATTTTTCTCATCCCTTGGCGTAATGGTGGGTCATATCAAAAATTCTTTCAGACAAAGGTTTTAGGTTATTATTAGGGGAATATTGTCCATTTTGTAGGGTTTTGATATTGTGCCTATTAAGAGAGATATGATTAATGTTTCCCGAACAAACCCACTTTTTCCCACCCCTTTTGTCTACAGTATGGTTGGTGCTATCAAAACACTTTTCAAACATAACATTTTGGGCCTTATCCAACACATAGTATGAACTTTGAATGGATTCGATATTTCAAATATTAACAGATTTATAGCGATATTTCACTTTTTCGAAGAAAAAAAGCCCCCCATATTCACCCCCGTCGACCGATTGTGCCCATTAACGGACTCGTCCGAGATTTTATAGGGATACATATTATGTAAAAATTTCAAAGTGATTGGTGCAAAATTGCGGTCGTTATCATGTCCACAAGAAAGTGATATATATATACATAAATTATATTTAAAATTTTGAACTGACGGTGGTTTTGGAGTGTAGGGGATGTGAAACGCGAAGATATGTCGACATTTTTCGGAAGTCGAAACATGGTACCCATTGCAATAGTTAGCTTTCTAATGAAATCTACCTAATAGCTTTCTAATGAAATCAGCCTAATTACATGAGATTAATACATACATGTCATTTTTGCAGGATTAGGGTATAACCCAACTCTTTTGGGTACATTCGTGTTGGCCGACTGAAAAGCACCAACATTTTGTTTACTAAGGCAACACTGAAGAACGGCTTCAAACCCCTTACCAATTTATTATGTTGGCACTTGCTAATTTACTGCACATAGAATACATTGGGTCAGCAAGCTAACTACTAACTATCTTGAAAGACGATCGCTAACAAGCGCAAAACACGAATTGAACTTATCCGAGCCGATAGAAAGAAGAAAAACGTAGCATAAGAATCAATCAACGAGTCGATCTGGATTTATCCGAGAAGGCGAACAGAAAAACCCACAGCTGTTGTTGGTAATCAGTTGGTTCGCTGGAACAACGAGCCGAGCCGATTAGGGAAGCAGCTGAACAATAGGATGTTGTCAGCAGACGCTTCTCGCCCTTTTACAGAGAGAAATGGAAAGTTGATCTACTATTGCCATGGTTTCGTTTGGCCATTTGTTAATCTGTTTGCCTGAGCGAAGATAGTAATTTGGAAATAGACCTGTCTCGAAAAGGGCTGGTTTTCGGCCCTTAAAATAATGTGATTTCGGGGTCCCTCTGGGACTTTCCAAGTATTGTTCCACGTGCTGAGGTGCGTAAAATGTACTACTGTATGCCCAGTCTTTGTACAACTTCTATTTTGTCTATATTAACCCATGCATGAGTGCCAAATGGCCGAACAGACCCACTTAAAGCTTGAATATTCTATGAACATTTCTTAGTGAGCACCTACAATTTGAGAGTACTTGTATTCAACATGCAAAATTTCAGTTTCATGGCCCTTGTGGTTACAAAGATGCAATGATTAATGAGTCAGTACCTCAATTTGGATTATATATAATACTAGCAGAAGTACCCATTCCTCAGACGGTCTTCGGTATTAATAATCAGACGTTATCAATTGAGCTACTGTTGCAATGGTTGGAGGCTTGGAACCAGTTTGTCGACAACGAAAAATGATTAGTTAAAAGTTGCTCTCTAACTAAAGTTACCTAACGTGTACTTCCTGACGTGAAAATAAAATTTAAAACATTGTAGACGAAACGCAATACACGTCACATAAAAACTGTTCATCACCGTTGTGTTAGGTCCCTATCCACAGGAAGACCCCTTTAATAAAGTAATTATAAAGGCTTGTGGTGCATGAAAATTCGGGTTTTTTAGCCTCCAGTGACCCAAATTCCTAAAAGCCGAAAAAAATACTATTTCAATTCAGGAATTTCTGAAAATAATGTTGCTCTTGGAGATATAATATACCTTCTGTACGACATTCTAGGGTACCCCTTGACCCCCTTAAGCTCATTGATGAATTTTACAGTTTTAGTTTTGTACCGTGATAACCTTATAGACTTTTGCAAACATTCACAGAAATGTAATATATGGAGTGGCATTACTTCTTGCAGAAATAGATGGAAAGTTGGATGTCACCTGTTGAGATACTGTATAATAATAATAATAATAATAATAATAATAATAATAATAATAATAATAATAATAATAATAATAATAACAATAATAATAATAATAATAATATAACCATATAGGGATAGGGATATAATTGACCTTCCGTACTGTACCACGCCCGCACGTATAAATCGCGTGAAAAATTCTGGATTACCCCTTGACCCCCTTAAGCGCATTGTATGTATTGATGAATTTTACAGCGTAATTTGGTTCCGTTATAACCTTATAGTCGTTTGCAAACTTTCACAGTAATGTAATAAATGGAATTGCTTTGCGTCTTAAACAGAAATAAATGGACCTCTGAGATTCCGTTGCCGTGGTTACCGGCTTGCAATCTTTGGTTAGTTTATTAAATGAAATTAGTTTTCTGGGAATATCTCAAAACCTGTTGGTTTTAGGGCCTTAAATGTGGAAGGGCCCCCGAGTTTCGTTTCTCACATTGAGGGGTTGAAAATGAGCTTCGTTTCACCCTTCTACGCCTATTTCAGAATGTATTTTAAGGGGGTAGGTCTCCTTTTATGACAGGTACGGAGAAGAGTTACATCAATGATTGGTGTCGTGCCTCTGATGGATATCTGTACCAAATTTTACGTTGATCCACCCAGCCGTTCTCGAGTTATAAGGGATAACAATAATAATAATAATAATAGTAATGTTATTGGTTTTACGTCCCTTTTAACTACTGCGGCTTTTAGAGACGCCGGGGTGCCGGAATTTTGCTCCGAAAGGGATCTTTAACGTGCCAGTAAATCTACTGACCCGGCTCCCTCACATCTGCCCACCCTCAAATGCCAGCTGACTGCGCCAGGATACGAAACTGCAACCTTGGGCCCAGCAAGCGAGAACGTTGCCGCTGAGCCACGCAGCCAGCCGGTTATAAAGGAACGAAGTTGTCCACAGACAGACAAACAGACAGACAAAACATTTATTTTCGCACGCATCTGTCACAAAACAGTCTGAAACACGTAAATAACGCAAATTTCCGTAGAAATTCAGAAAAAAACAGACAAACTTTCATTTGTAGGGAAGATAAGATTACATTACTTACATTTAAATGAAATATAAATCCATTCGTAGACGATGCACACGAAATAAATAATACTATAAGCACCTAGGCGACCGTTCATATTAAATAAAATACACACGAATGAAATGTACGCGCATTTAAGTTACAATATTCCTTTGTAATATTGCTCGTCTAATATAAAGCGAAAACACACCAGCACCATTGCATAATAGATACGTAGGATGATTTTAACCTTCTGGAGGGTGCAACTGATCTGACAGGCACTAGAGTTGATTATTATCTCATAGACTATTCGTCATTCGCGGGGGCGAAGGTACTTACACCTTTCAGTAGTTACCTCTTTCCACATGACTATCATTCAAGTCAATATCGACCAGTTTGTCAATAACTCTCCTACATATTTGCTGTTGTTGCAAAAGTGATCTGCCAGGCAGATTGCGCCTGATCGTGCAACATTACGTAATACTTAGAGAACGAATGAATATTCATTAATTGTAGCAAAACTGTGTTTCAGCCAATATTGTATTTTTTTTTTAATTCAGATTTCTGAGGTGTGCCAGACAGGCTTAATGCACCCACTGCCACTATATTTAAAGTTGCAACCGACGGAAAGTTAAATATCTGAAGTATTGCTATTTGGCACAAAATTTATTAGAATATTGTAAGCACTTTTGCAATAAACGTTTGTTCACAGTCTGATTTTCATATTGATTTACTTTTTCAGATTTCAGGAGGGGGGGGGGGGGGCATGAATGGGAGCAAATTGAAATAGGAATAGCCTAGCCCGATCACTTCTACTGCAATACCACCGCTGAATATATTTAACCAGGGCCGTCGCGAGAGTGCACGGGGCCTGGTGCGAGAATGTACGCGGGGCCTAGGGATCCTAATAGGCATGAGTTCGCGAGGGGGGGGGGGGGGTAGTAAATGCAAATTTTAGACTGTAAGTGGTTGTGTTGTACGGAGAATGATGTTTTAAAAGAAATTACAATTTTAGGCTAGTTAAAACTCATTTTATTACATTTCTAGTTTCTAAACAAACCTCAACAGATAGGATAAGCATGAAATTGGATACAGGAAGCACCTGATCAGATAAAAGCAACAAGCAATATCAATGGAAACCTGATATAATGAGCTAACACAGGTGATTTGTTGGCATAAATAATATATTTGGAAAACTAAGCATGTGCTTGATGTACTTTCTTACCCAAACGCACATAATTAATAATAATACGCCATCACGTTTACATATTTCAACACTTCTACGGCTATACCGTTGTTCATCGGTTCGTGCCGGCCATTGTGAGGGGGAGCAGGTCCGGAGGTTGCCAGCCGACGGGAACAGAAGGAGCTACTTCGGGATATTTGCTGCGGAGGTAAGACTCTAAGATTACTGCAGGTTAATTGTCAGAGTTTAGGGAATAAATTAATTGAATTTTGGAATCTTGTAGAGACGTATTCTCCGGACATTGTCATTGCTACTGAATCTTGGTTATATGATGATATAAATAGTAATGAAATAATTCAAGGGACCTACGAAATGTACAGAAGGGATCGGGGGAAGCGAGGTGGTGGGCTATTTATTTGTGTGCGCAAAAATATAGCTAGTTTCTTAAAGTGGGCTGATACGGATCATGAAATGTTATGTGTACAAATTTCGGATAAAGGGAATAAATTCCCTCTTCAGGTGATAGGGGCGTATAGAGCACCGAAATATAACTTTTCGCTTCTCGACACATTGTATGATAAAACTTGTACGGGTAATGCTATGAAAAAGAGCATAATAATTGCCGGAGATTTAAACCTCCCCAAAGTAGACTGGTCTGGTGAGTCAACTAGCTGTGGTCAAGCTCAGAGCGCTGCAAACAAATTATTAAGGGAGGGTGGATTTTCCCAAGTAGTTGACTTCCCAACTAGAGGCAATAATACCTTAGATGTTTATCTCGTAAGGCCTGTAGAACTGAATATTAACTGTCTGAAAGTACCAGGAATTAGTGACCATTCTGGGGTTGAATTAAATATTAGATACGGTGACAATACAAAATTAGACTCTGATGTAGCAAATAAGATCATATTCCAGTATCGCAGGGCGGATCAGGGCAAATTTCAGGGGTATTTGAATGAGCTATTTGTAGGATGGGCATCGGAAGGAAATCACATTAATATCCTGTGGACTAACTTTTTGAAAATTTTAAATAGCGCTATTGATAAATTTGTGCCATTTAAATTACTGAAACATAACCCAGATCCTGAGTATTACACACGGGAAATCAGGAAATTATACAATAAAAGACATGATAGTGACAAGTATATGTTGAAATGTAAGTCCTTATCAAGAGAGCTCGTCTTAAAAAAGAGGGCTGCTCATGACAATTATATGCAAGGTTTACTTGGTTCGGGAGGCGATGGGTGGAAAAAAATTACAGTTATGTTTGGAGAAGAAAGGGAAATTCAAATAATGTGTCGATGATAATGTCCGGTGACGGTAAATTAATCACTGAGAAGCAGGCCATTGCTAATGAATTAAATGTCTTTTATGGTAGTGTATTCAATAAATCCAGTAGCTGTGTGTTGGACTTTAACGGTGAATCAGGGGCTCCACTTTTCCAAATAAACCAGTCAGCAATTGTAAAGCTAATACAAAAATTACGTTACAATATATCGAAGGGTCCTGATAATATTGTTAGTGAAGTACTTAAACTAGGAGGTAGGGCCGTGGCACGATACTTAGAGGTGATGTTTAATGTGTCCATAAACAATGCGCAAATCCCAGATGACTGGAAAAGAGCTACGGTAGTCCCAATATTTAAGGGAGGGAGCTGACTTGAACTAGGCAACTACAGGCTGGTTAGTCTTACGTCCATCGTTTGTAAACAGATGGCGCATCTCATTTGCGACTACTTGAGGGAACAGTGGGAAACATTATCATGGTTTAATGATAGGCAACATGGATTTCGGAAAGGTTACTCATGCGAGAGTCAGATGCTATCACTTTTTCAAGATATTAGCGAATCGTTAGACGATGGAGTTTCAGTCGACGCCATAGTTATAGATTTTGCGAAGGCATTTGATGTCGTGCCGCATGACATGCTACTCCATAAATTAGCTTCGACGAAGATTGATAGAAGAGTAATTTTATGGATCCAAGAATTTATGACGGGTCGTTCCCAGAAAGTGAAAGTTGAAGGCCGATTCTCGGATGAAATTACCGTAACGTCGGGTATCCCTCAGGGCAGCGTAATCGGAACTTGGTTATTTTTGGCGTTAATAAATGACTTACCAAATGGGATTCGCAGTGACTGTCGATTGTTTGCGGATGATTGTGTAATATATCGAAAGATACATGACTCACAAGACAATGCAGTACTTCAAGATGACCTGAACCTGGTGGGCGATTGAAAATAAAATGAAAATAAACACAAGAAAATGTAGTCTAATAAAAATAGGGAAAGTGCGAAGGCAAGATTTTCAATATAACATTGGCTCGGAAATACTTGTAGAAGAAGATTCTTGCAAATATTTGGGCGTTCACGTAAGAAATGATATGAAATGGAGTAGTCATATAGGATGTGTAGTTTCTAAAGCTTACAAATCCCTGCACTTTGTAATGAGGGTATTAAAAGGAAGTAGTACCTCTGCAAAAGAATTAGGATATTTGTCACTTGTAAGACCTATTTTGGAATACGCCTCGGCGGTTTGGGATCCATATCAAGTAGGGCTCATAAATGAGTTGGAAATGGTACAAAGAAAGGCCGCTAGATTTGTGCTCAGTGACTTTAATCCCAGGAGCAGTGTGAGCCGTATGTTAAAGAAACGTGGGTGGGAATCACTTGAGACTAGGAGGATGAAATCTAGACTCTGCGCTATGTACAAAACGTATACCAATCAACCAGCATGGGGTGAGCTTAGCAAACGTATGGAAAAGCCTACTTACATGGGTAGGGGCGATCATCCTTTCAAAGTTAAGGGCCGACCACAGCGAACAAATTATGGTAAATATTCTTTCGTAGACCGTGCCATTGATAATTGGAACTCTCTACCTGCCGCTGTCTTAGAGCCTTTTCCCAAACATATAAGTGTGTTTAAGAAAAGACTGACTATTTGTGTAAATACTCCAGTTTAATTGTTAGTGAATTGTTATGTACAATTACTTATTTGTTATGTATATCTAATTTGCCACCGGGGGACACACCCCCAATTGCAAATAAACGAATGAATGAAACTACTAAAAGTGTTATAAGTCTACTTTCATTGATAAATATGAGCTCAACGGCCCCTTTGTTCAAGAAATAACATGGTTCACAAGGCAGCTATATTTTCTTTAAAAAAAACTGTATTTTGTTTAGAATTTAGAGCTTTTTATTTATGTAAAAGGCGTTTTGCGGGCCTCTGCTAGGGCAAAAGTGCTGATTAAATCATTCATTTCCAATTTTTTGGCCGTTTCACATTCGATTGACAGAGTAGCCAAACCGTTTAGACGCTCCTGCGCCATCGTTGATCGCAAATAGTTATTTAGCCTATTTTCATTTATGAAAAAATAGGCCTATGAGATGACCTTTTGTCCGTGTGTCTGTGTGTGCGTGTGGGTGTGTGTGTCCCCCCTCTCCCTAATAAAATCTAAACGGCTGGAGCGATTTCAATAAAACTCGGTAAGTGCATAGCCCTATTCCGGACGACCCCGACCGTGCCCTTCAAATGTTGTTACGTTTTACCAATCCAACATGGCGGCTGTGCGTAATATTTCATCAGCATTCAATATCTCCGAAACTATTACAGATATAACCCTGGAATTTTGTACGGTGATGAAGGGAACTACTAGAAGTTCACCTATGTGACTTTATAAACCTGGTAACTACAAAACCAACATGGCAGCCAAGCGAAGTTGCGACTTTTAAATAGACGTTTCCCGCGATTTAACCAACCAAACGCAATGCAACTTGGTACAGTACCTAATGTTTATACACATTGTAATGCAACGACATCAAACTTCGTTCAAACGTTTACATAACCTCAAGATAGTGGCTGTGCGAAATATTTCACCGGCATTCTATATCTCTGAAACTATTACCGGTATCACCCTGAAATTTTGTACGGAGATAAAGGGCACTACTGGAAGTTCATCTATGAGACTTTCAAAAATCGGTTAACTACAAAACGAACATGGCGAAGTTGACAGTTTTAAATATACTTTTCTCGCGATTTAATGATCCAAACGCAATGAAACTTGTTACAGCAAATGTTTATACACGTTGTAATGCAATACCCTGGTGTTCACGAATCCAACATGGCGGCGACGCGAAGTATAAATATTCACATGGACGTTTCTCGCATTATAAGCATCCGAGTGCAGTGAAATTTGGTACAGTAAATCCTTTTACAAACGTTAATCCACTGGCATCTAATTTATTTCAATTGTTTCCATAACCACAAGATGGCAGCTGTGCGAAATTTTAAAAATCTCGTTTTTACTTCTTGTGTCCTAATCATGCGTTTGAAGTTTGAATACAACACGTACACAATAATATTCATGTAGCAATACATAACTCTAAGACCTACATATATAAAAATCCAACATGGCGACCATCCGAAATATTCAGTCGGTTCTCAATATCTTCGGATCTATTACAGCAATCATACTGAAATTTTGCATGTTAATAATAATAATAATAATAATAATAATAATAATAATAATAATAATATCGTATGGCCTCGGGTGCCGGGTGCAAGCTTTGTTATTTGACACCCAGAGGGTATCTTGCATGTCAAATTTCGTTGTTCCTTGAAGCACTATGAAAGTCAAGGAGGTTAGATATCTAAGCTCCTTGAACACTATAGCGCTTCCTAGTAGAGAAATGAGGAACTTTGTGTTGGCGGAAACTCCCGAGATTAATTTTGGCATTATGGACCCGGCCTACTGAATTCAAATGGGTTCTTTGACATGCCAACATCGTATGACATGGTGTCGTAATTTTTGCCGCCTTTCAAAAATACTTACCACGGCCAGGAGCGAATATGTAAGCTTGGGGTTAGTAGACCGACACGTTGACCACTCACCCACCGTGGCAAGCTATTTTGTATGTTGATAGTGGCAATTAACATAAGTAGGATATATGAAACTAGGATTTAGTTCTTCACGGAACGACTTGGTTTGATTAGTTTCAAAATGGAAAACTCCTTTCCTCCGACGCAACCGTTATAGGAATTGTATGCATAATTCGATATGCCGTCGTTAAATTAGGATAGAACTCCCTTATCGGGGCTAAGTACTCTAATGCACTTTTTATAGATCACGGAACAGCGTACCAAAATAATTGTAGCTCCAGAAAAAGATCTTCTGCATCCAAATCTTCAAGCTCCCCGTCTTTTAGAAAATTCGAGAGTGTTAGACAATGGTCTTTCAATTGCTTTTCCTGCAAATTGGAAAGCTTGGAAGGATCGAAAAAGAAACAAAGTATTCCGAAAAAAAAATATCGTTATTCGTAATTTTATGAATATTTTAAACATTTTATTGTCTTATGAGGACGGTAACCTTCTTGTCATTTGGGGTCCATTTTTATACTTGTGGCCACACTGTCCTTATGCAAGGTTTCGACACTGATGTGTAACTATCTAACGGTCTGTTACTTCTTCACGCAAAATTTTATCTCCCGCAGAGAATTTGGTTGGTTCCTCAGTTTAGGGGCTGCGACAACGCGGTCATTTAACCCCATGTACTGTACTTTGGGTGAGTGTAGAATCTGTCTGATAAACGGTGTGAATTGTGATGGCTGTAATAGTCTGTAATTCAGGTAAGGACTGCAGACGGTCAATTTCAAGCAGTAGTTCCTAATGTTGCTACCAAATACTACCATCAACGACACCTAGCTGTGAACTTGGTTACTAGATGCCACCCCAACCAGCAACTCGCAACGAACGTTGGAACTTCCCCACCAAAGGAAAGCATACTGAGGGACTTTTAGCGCTCTTAGAAAATCCTACGACTTCGGCCGACTTTGAACCCGCGACCTTGGGCATAGAAGTTCAGCATGCTACCAGTTACGTCACCGATGCCGCTTCACACTTAGTCAGATAGAAAACTGAATGTGATCTCGTGCAAGTGCGTTGTCATGGCAACGTCTGATGACTCATCCCTCATCAATTTAGTAGTGTTGTCATGGCAACCTCTGATGGGTCTTGGCATTTTCTTATAATTCCGAAATCATTTTACTCATCCCTTGGCGTAATGGTGGGTCATATCAAAAATTCTTTCAGACAAAAGTTTTAGGTAATTATTAGGGGAATATTGTCCATTTTGTAGGGTTTTGATATTGTGCCTATTAAGAGAGATATGATTAATGTTTCCCGAAAAATCCACTTTTTCCCACCCCTTTGGTCAATGGTTGGTGCTATCAAAAAACTTTTCAAACATAAATTTTTGGACCTTATCCGACACGTAGTATGAACTTTTAATGGACTCGATATTTCAAATATTAAGAGAGTTATAGCGATATTTCACTTTTTCGAAAAAAAAAAGCCCCCCATCTTCACCCCCGTCGACCGATTGTGCCCTTTAACGAACTCGACCGAGATTTTATAGGGATATATATTATGTAAATATTTCAAAGTGATTGGTGCAAAATGCGGTAGTTATCGTGTCCACAAGAAAGTGATATACATATAAACTTTTGAACTGACGGTGGTTTTGGAGTGTAGGGGATGGGAAATGCGAAGATATGTCGGAATTTTCTGGAAGTCGAAACATGGTACCCATTGCAATAGTTAGCTTTCTAATGAAATCTACCTAAAACAAGCCAAGGGTTTAAGTGTAAAACTTGAAGGTGGATGTGGTCATTAGAGATGTCAAAAAGGAAAGGGATAACGCTCTACCTATAGAGGGTAAGGTAAAGCTAGTGCATGGTGCTAATGCACACACCCAAGTACATGAACCACACACAACTAGCCTATGCTGCTTTTATGGGTTGACTGTTAAAACTTGCTCATTGGTTACTGGGACAAGATGGTCGCTACACACATCAAGCTTTAAATACTTGAGGCTAATAATCTACACACACACACACACTCGCTTGTTCTAAACTAAACTGTCTTGCTGGCAGTGCTCACGCAGTAGGCAGATGACATAAATGCTTGGCTAACAGAAATACAATCATTTCCGGTTGTCTAATGTTACCAGATAACCATTTTGTGCTGCAGTGGGGAGCACATGTGCCTCTTGCACTAGAGATTTTAACTAGATTTCCAGCTCCAAGGCCTAGAACGAATCAAACTAAGAAACAAGGGCATGGTGGTGCAGTGGTTAAGCTGTTAGCCTTTTACTAAGGTGGATTAGGGTTTGATTTCAGGTTAATATGCATGTCATAAACATATGAAAAAAAAAAGGCAGAGATAATGTTTAAAACCGATTACACTTGTCTCTTTTCAAATTATTACTTGGATTACAAATACAAAGGTGGACTGGGTGTGATATACAGTTAATGCTGCCTATCGCACACTAAACTGTAAGGAAGCCAGAAAAAAGAAAAAGGCGTAGGTAGAGCAGTCGTAAAATCGCTATATGTAGAGAACTACCTAGCGCTTTTATGAACTGGCAAAGCTATGTCGCATAAGCAGTGCAGGATACAATCCAGCAACCATAATTTGTCTCTTGTGGAACAGAGAAAATGCACTTTAGCCTTGATGGATAACAAATGTGTGCAGACAAATGACCTACGCATTAGCCTACCATGGGGTTATAACCACGAGGAGGAGGTGTGATTTCTATATTTTATTGTTTAAAGACATGGCTTTTTGTAACCAGTAGATTTAGTACATTTAGTATTTTGTAAATATTCATTTTTGTAATTGTAAATAGTTATTTTTTTGTAGATAGTGGAAACCATTTTTTGTGTGTAATGGTAAATGTTAAATGTATAACTAAAAGTTCTTTGGGATGAGTGTGCATGTCAGTGATGTTTTGGGGGATAAATAGAGTGGTTGTGTTTATTCTCAAAGACAGGCATGGTTGAGTGAATGTATGACTACACAGAAAGAGAGAGAGTATAAAACAGCTTTACCTGCAGTAGTAGACCTCTATGTTTTGCAAACACACAGGCTGTACCATCGCCATGGTCAAGCACTCACATTAACACCATTTACAAAATCTTAAAATGAAAAAATCATGTTTCGTAAATATGAACTTTTGACATACACAAAATAAAAATAAAATGTGTAAACAACAAATAGGAAAATCCATTTTTCCATATATCATGAAATTCAAAATCTTCAAACTGACATTTTTAACAAATGCAAATGGAAAATTGACAAATTGCTATGTGTGAAATGTGAAAATGAACAAATGGCTATCATTATTTTGAAAAAAAAAAAAAAAAAATGCTGCTGTATGGTTGAGGTGTGAATCAAACCCCTTCTACTTATTTGGACGACCCGAGACTGAGTAGACTTGTTTTAGTCCTCATACCACTTTTGAAATTTTGTGTTAAAGCTGGGAATTGAACCCAACAGCTTGTAGGGGAGACCAAGGTTAGAATATGTTAAACAGTTAGCCTTGAATGCATGGTGTGGTAGCTCTATAGAGATGAAACGATTAGCTCGGGACAGGGAGGCATTAAGATCTGCATCAAACCAGTCAAAAGACTAAAGGTTCAAAAAACAACATGTAAGCTCACCAAAATAATGTTGTGTAACGGTAAATGTTAGTCAACGAACAGTAATTCATTACTAAAACCCATGACACGATACCTAAGAGCTTTTCTAAAATTATTTTAAAATGCCTTTAACCCTATATTAAACTCCCAGTTCACAAGACTCATAACTGCAATGTTATGGTAAAACAAAACAAAATCTATATTTAAAAACAAGCAAGTGGTTTAGTCAATGTATACTGGAAAAAGTTTTGTAAACACTCAAGTCCACAAGACTAATTAAATTAGTAGCTGTCAGGTTGGCCGAGTAGTTAAGGTATTTGACTGAAGATCAAATTTCCTGTACAAGGAAGCAAGAGTTCGAATCCCTTACCTGACATAACTATTGCCTTAACATGGCTTGGCCACTCTGTATTATTATGATACTCGGTACACAAACCATATATAGTGTATTGCTTAAGGCCACTCTCTTTCTGAACATAGTCAGAGACTGTTGATGGTTAACAATTGCATTAATAGTGGGACATGGGGATAGCAATTAAGAAAAACAGACAATACCCATACAATATTTTTATTCATTTAGTTAATTTTGTTTACAATAGTTACACACTGAATACAACTTTTTATCTCTTTACCATTGTTTGATATAGATTTTAAACACAACGCTTGTTGTAGATCCTTTTATAACTTTCTCCAGGTACTCTTGTTCTAAAAACTGGGGAAGCCGCAATGGTTTTATAGACATAAAACCCTCATCCTCTTCCTTTTCATCATCATCATAATCATCATCATCAGCAGCATTATAAATATTATCATCATACATTATTATAGTCATTGTCACCATCATTATCATCATCATCATCATCTTCAACATCACTAGAACTATCCAATACCTTTTGTTCCTTTTCAACAGGGAACTCTTGAAGAGTCTGTGTTGCTTTTGATAGTGTTAGGGTTTTTTTGAATGTTGATAACTGTCTTAACATGACTTTTTGAGGAGGGTTTTCAACAGACAATGCACTACCTTGAGCAGCAATATCATTTTCTTGAACTCGCTTTTTAGCATTTTCATGATATTTTGTTGACAGCAACAGTGTTTTATCTGGTACATTACATTGATGATTACCCACACTTAAGACCTTACCATGTTTACTTTTTAGATGACATAGACATTTTGTTGTTCTTTGTTTTGAGCACTGCCAAAATATGATTCCATTCACATTTTGCCGCTTATAGTTATATGAGTAGCCATGATACAGTGCACGTGGTTTACCTTTATTGGATATAGTATATTCCATAGTAGTAACTGACTTGTAAAATTGATCTACCTACTACAAAGGTCAGAACAATTCTGGTGAAAGAGTGATTTTGTGTTGACGTTTTATATAGGACTAGTAGGTACCCGCGGCTTCGCTCGCGTCATAGTCGTGTCATATTGTTATTCAATGAAATGCAGGTTAACCCCCGTTAACACCCCTTTAGAACCTGAATATCCAAAAATCCCTACTTAGACGTTTTCGACACACAACAAACATATCCCCAAAATATCATTCTTATAATTTTAATAGTTTTGGTTGGTCGATGAGAGTGAATATACAACAATCCTTTCTTAGTGGGCGTTTTTCATCCTGAATTTCCCCCTCCCCACAGGCCCCTTAAATTGGATTTATGAAAAAAACGGTCGAACACCTATTTATTTAATAATTTATTATTTATTTTTAAGCTGATTGTTTTCCTTTGAGTTTCAAACTTCTCGCCTATGTCGTTTAAGAGATACACGCTCCGTTAGGAATCTTTTAACCCCCACTTTTCATCCCTTTCACCTAATAATATACACCACATCGAAAAACCATTAGACATGTGTCAGCTTATTTTTAATGATTAGCTTATATGCCAAGTATCACATCTCCAATTAAAACCACTCCTTAGATATAGTTATTCAATGAAATGCACGTTTACCCCCTTAACACCCCTTTAGAATCTGAATATCCTAAAATCATTCCTTAGTGGACGTTTTCGACATACAACGAACATATCCCCAAAATTTCATGTTTCTAACTTCAATAATTTTTGCTGGGCGATGATGAGTGAGTGAGCCAGTCAGGACATTTTCTTTCATTTATTTTTGAGAATTTTACCCCTCCCCATGAACCCCTTAAATTTGATTTATGAAAAAAAAAACTGTCGAACACTTATTCACTTACTATTAAGTAAATAATAGTTTGAAGAGTTAGTGAGTCAGTCAATCAATCACGACACTTTCTTTCCAGTTCCCCCCCCCCCTCCAGAATTTCACCCCTCCCCATGGGCCCCTTAAATTGGATGTATGAAATAACAGTCGAACACCTATTTACTTATTTTTAGCTGATTTTTTCCGCTGAGTTTCAAACTCCTCGCCTATGTCGTTTAAGAGATACACGCTCCGTTAGGAATCCTTCAACCCCCACTTTTCACCCCTTCCACCTCATAATAAACACCACATCGAAAAACCCTCAGACACATGTCTTCTTATTTTTAATGATGAGTTTATATGCCGAGTATCACATCCCCCAATGAAACCAATCGGGAGATATTGTCATTCAATGAAATGCAGGTTTCAGCCCCTTAAGACCCCTTTGGAACCTGAATATCCGAAAATCCTCCCTTAGTGGACGGTTTTGACATACAATGAACATATCCCCAAAATGTCATGTTTCTAACTTCAATGATTTTGGCTGGGCGATGATTAGTGAGTGAGTGAGTCAGGACATTTTCTTTCAATTTTCTTTTTTCAGAATTTCACCCCTCCCCATGAAACCTTTAAATAGGATTGATGAAAAAAAACTGTCGAACACCTATTTACTTACTTTTAAGCAGTTTTTCCCCCCTGAGTTTGATGAGTGTGTCAGTCAGTCAATCAGTTAGGACACTTTCTTTCCTGTTTCCCCCCCCCCCCCAGAATTTCACCCCTCCCCATGGGCCCCTTAAATTGGATGAATGAAAAAACGGTCGAACACCTATTTATTTATTTATTTATTTATTTATTTTTAAGCTGATTATTTTCCGCTGAGTTTCAAACTCCTCTCCTATGTCGTTTAAGAGATACACGCTCCGTTAAGAATCCTTCAACCCCCACTGTTTACCCCTTCCACCTCATAATATACACCACATCGAAAACCCCTCAGACACGTGTCTTCTTATTTTTAATGCTGAGTTTATATGCCGAGTATCACATCCCCCAATTAAACCAGTCGGGGGATATTGTTACTCAATGAAATGCAGGTTTAACCCCCTTAAGGCCCCTTTAGAACCTGAATATCCGAAAATCCTCCCTTAGTGGACGGTTTTGACATACAATGAACATATCCCCAAAATGTCATGTTTCCAACTTCAATATTTTTGCCTGGGCGATGATGAGTGAGTGACTCAGGACCTTTTCTTTCAATTTTCTTTATTCAGAATTTCACCCCTCCCCATGAACCCCTTAAATTAGATTGATGAAAAAACTTTCGAACACCTATTTACTTATTTTTAAGCAGTTCTTTCCCCCTGAGTTTGATGAGTGCGTCAGTCAGTCAATCAATCAGTTAGGACACTTTCTTTCCTGTTTTTTTTTTTCAGAATTTCACCCCTCCCCATGGGCCCCTTAAATTGGATGTATGAAAAAACGGTCGAACACCTATTTACTTATTTATTAAGCTGATTTTTTCCGCTGAGTTTCAAACTCCTCGCCTATGTCGCTTAAGAGATACACGCTCCGTTAAGAATCCTTCAAGCCCCACTTTTCACCCCTTTCACCTCATAATATACACCACATCGAAAAACCCTCAGACACATGTCTTCTTATTTTTAATAATGAGTTTATATGCCGAGTATCACATCCCTCAATGAAACCAATCCGGAGATATTTTTATTCAATGAAATACAGGTGTACCCCCTTAACACCCCTTTAGAACCTGAATATCCAAAAATCCTTCCTTAGTGGGCGTTTTCGACTTACAACGAACATATCCCCAAAATTTCATGTTTCTAACTTTAATAGTTTTGGCTGGGCGATGATGAGTCAATGAGTCAGTCAGTCAGTCATTCAGGACACTTGGTTTTGTATAAGAGATTATTTTCATGGCTTATGTTGATGGCTTACATTGGTGACTTATGTTGATGGCTTATGTTGTTGGCTAATGTTGGTGGCTTATGTTGATGGCTTATGTTGGTGGCTTATGTCGATGGCTTATGTTGGTGGCTTATGCTGATGGCTTATATTGGTGGTTTATGTTGTGGCTTATGTTGGTGGTTTATGTTGTTGGCTGATGTTGGTGGCTTATGTTGGTGGCTAATGTTGATGGCTGATGTTGGTGGCTTATGTTGGTGGCTTATGTTGATGGACTATGTTGATGGCTTAGCCTAACCTAACAAGATGGCGGCCGAAGCTTAACTTAACCTAGCCTAACCTAACAAATGGTGGCCTAGAACTGATAAAAAACCACTGGTGGTGGGATTAGTAGGAAATAAAACAGTATTGATTATTATTCAGCATGAGAGTTCTTTAATTCGTTAAAACGTACATACCCTCATAAATTAGATATAGAGAATGTACACCACGATTTACATCCTCGAACACACTTTCTGACATATCATTAAACCGTGCAGGAAGAAATGTCTGAAAATTTTCACTAACACATTGTACACGTTCACCATACATTGTGTCCACTTTTTGAATGTTGATAGCGGAATGGAGTATGCGTTGGTAATTCACTCAACTTTTTTCTCTCTAATCCGCAGGCTTGCCCCATAGCATTGAGAATATTTATTGTAGTAGCCTATAAACAAACAAAACATCATGTCTATTACACTCTAGCTTATAAGTTACCAGAACCACTATAACATTTTATGCTTATAAAGGGCTTTCCATAATGATAAGAAAAAGAGCATACCATAATGATGGATTGTGTAAGTAAACGTATTTTGCTGCTTGATGCCACTATTAAAGTGATACTCATACAACAGACAAGTGAGTTCATGTTTCGCTTACGTTATCGCATGTTCCCACGCACGCACACGCCTTTTTTCGGTATAGGGATGATAACATTCTTCTTGAAATCAGAGGGTACCTCACCTGTCTCATAAATCCTATACACCAAGTGAAATAACCTGACCAGACCATCATCACCTATGCAGCGTAGCAACACAATCGGTATACCATCTATGCCTGGTGCTTTGTTCCTGCTTAGGTCTTCCAATGCTCTGTCAAATTCCGATCTCAATATCAAATCTCCTTTCACCTCCTCTTCAATTTCCTCTTCCCTTTCCATTATATGATTCTTAATCTCCTTTCCCTTATAAAAATAATCTATGTAATCTATCCATCTCTCAACCTTTTCTTCCCTATCTGTTAGAGGCTTTCCATCTGCGTCCTTAATAATACAGCACTTAGTCTTCTTTTCCCCAAAAATATTCTTAATCCTTCAATAAGCTGTATCTACTTTTACTAATTTCAGACAATTTGCTATACCTGCACATTTCTCTTTCAACCATTCTACTTTCGCTTCCTTGCACGTCTTCTTAACCTCATTTCTCAGACGTCTGTATTCTGCTCTCCCCTTTTCATCTCTTACGTTCTTGTGTTTCCGCCTTTCATCCATTAATTCTAGTATATCCTGAGTGATCCACGGTTCTCTACCTATTCTTTCTTTCCTACCAATATTTTCTTTTGCGGATTTTGTTATTTCATTCTTTAAAAGAGCCCATTCATCTGCAATTGAAGTTTGTTTAGGGTTTTTCATTAGTCCTTCCTTTATACTCTTCTTGAAGCTTTCGTTTACATCCTACTCTTTCAGTTAGTCTATTGCCCACCTTTTTGGCTTTTGACTTTTAGTCTCAACCATGTGTATATTCTTATATTGTGGTTATTGAATAAGGTGTTAGCTATGACCAACTCATGCTCGGTGCAGAATTCCATCAGCCTGCTTCCTCGATCATTCCTTTCACCTAATCCTAAATCTCCTACTATCTTCCCTTCTCTTCCTTTGCCTACCACAGCATTCCAATCTCCCATTACTATTAGCCCGGTCAAGTTAGCCCAAAAAATAGGGGTAAGGTTACAAAAATTCGCATAAAGCTGAAAATTTGTACTAATGGTCTAATCACCATTATAAATGAAATGTGAAAAAGTCCTCATCGGTCCGAGAACGGCAAAAAAAAAAATATTCAAGGTCAAAGTTCACAAATATGGGTTTTTTGCGTTTTTCAGCCAAACGGTAAGTTTTATCATAAAAATAGATTAGACTAAAATGGTAGATCATGCCATTATCTATAAGAATTGTCTTTTCACTTTTTATCCTACAAATCACCGTTTTTGAGATATAACGATTCAAAAAGTTGAAAAGTTGTATTCTTCATAATATGCACACGATTCCACGCCACCTCTGAGGTAGTGTACTTGGCGGTTTTTTAACGTGGTTTCTCCGGTAGGCCTATTCCACTATCTATTGTGATCCTATTTAATTCAATAATATTGAATCATATATATTATTTCAGTAGTATAGATCCCTCCTCCGGCGCTCACAAGAGACCGATCGTGACAAATGAACATTCTAATGAAAGAGAATAGACATTATCAGTGACGAATTGCACTCTAATTTCATAAATATCTATACTTTCCTTAAAAAGTGACTTTCAAAAAAAATGTAAGAAGTGTGCGATTTTCATATACTGTTGCAGTAGGAAAATACGCTCCATAATTGCTGTCCACTTCCAATTTTAACCGATGTGACTGCTGTTTCATGTCTTTTTTAACATCTGAGTTCTTTCCTTTATCATTGTTCATGGATTTTAGAAACAGTAAATCAAAGAAATGAATACTCAAATCGTATAATTTCATAAATATCGAATAACCGGTGAGTGTTATGATGATCCAATTTTCAGTGATTGTCTTCTTAAGTTAGGGAACGTAGAACTTGGAATTCTAACTGAAATGTAAATAGTGTTCTATAATCATTTGGTTGAAATAAAATCATAACAACCTTTCTCCTTAAGTCTCTCATTATAAACCTATTGGGGAAAGTATGGTTTATTAAAACGTGCGAGATTTCTCGCACGGGTCCGCTAGTAATAAAAAATGTACTATTGGAAATGATGAAAGCGGTGTGAATTTCAAGAAATTAGGGGAAATAATTCGGAATCAGCTAATATTTCTACTTCCTCGTGTTCTTGTTCTTCTTTTACTTCTTGTTCCTCTTCTTCTTCTTCTTGTTCCTCCTCTTCTTCCTGCTGGATGCAGGTAAATTGTCCTAACAGCGACGAATCAGATGTCTCTTCGCTGATATCGTATGAACACTCTTCTGATGGCAATCAACATTGGAGCATGACTGGCCTTGACAACTCGTACATGCTAATGAACAAAATAATCCAACTTTTTTGCAGCCGCATTTAGCATTACATCCCTTTTTACAATTGCTGATGGCCTGATAATTGAAAGAGCAATAGAACAGTTCAACTTGACAAATACAACTATTGTTGTTGGTGAAGACGTTTACTTACATGGGACCGATAACCTAGATGTTAGGCCCCTTAAAACAACAATTATCATCATTATCATCGTTTACTTACTGATATTACTTACTGCTCGAACTCCAACCGAAGAAATTATTTATTTTTTAAAACCTGGGAAAGCTCAACATCAGTTGGAACAAAAAACAATTGCAATTACCTTGTCTTCCTCCAACCTCTGCTTCTGCTCATCAACATCTATTTCGGGTATATTATCAAGTTCAAGTGTGGCTTGGTAATCAACTAGACCCAGAAGTTAATATTGAAAGTTAATCGACAATA
Organism: Meconema thalassinum; assembly: GCA_946902985.2. Taxonomy (NCBI): domain Eukaryota; kingdom Metazoa; phylum Arthropoda; class Insecta; order Orthoptera; family Tettigoniidae; genus Meconema; species Meconema thalassinum. The sequence goes on from OX336388.2 coordinate 1,853,654,981, forward strand.
CATTGGAACCAATCCAGACTTTACTCCCACCTGCACCGGAGAACTCCTCAACAAAGTGTTTTGCAATTGTTTAAAGGGATGTAATGCTAAATGCGGCTGCAAAAAAGTTGGATTATTTGGTTCATTAGCATGTGCCAGTTGTCAAGGCCAGTCATGCTCCAATGTTGATTGCCATCAGAAGAGTGTTCATAAGATATCAGCGTGGAGACATCTGATTCATCGCTGTTAGGACAATTTACCTGCACCCAGTAGGAAGAAGAAGAAGAGCAAGAAGAGGAGGAACAAGAAAAAGAATAAGAAGAGGAACAAGAAGAAAAGGAAGAACAAGAACATGAGGATGCAGAAATATTAGATGATTCCTACTAATTTCCCCCAATTTCTTAAAATTCACACCGCTTTCATCATTTCTAATAGTACCATTTTTTATTACTAAATATTATTGAATTAAACAGGATCACAATAAGTAGCGGAATAGGCCTACCAGGGAAACCACGTTAAAAAAAACGCGCCAAGTACACTACCTCACAGGTGGCGTGGAAACGTGCGCATATTATGAAGAATACAACGCTTTCAACTTTTTGAATCGTTATATCTCAAAAACGGTGACTCTTAGGGGAAAAGGTGCTGAGACAATTTTTATAGATAATGACATGATCTACAATTTTAGTCTCAGACAATTTTTATAGATAATGACATGATCTACAATTTTAGTCTGATCTATTTTTATGATAAAACTTACCGTTTGGCTGAAAAACGCAAAGAATCCATATTTGCGAACTTTGACCTTGAATATTTTTTTTGGCCGTTGTCGGATCGATGGGGACTTTTCACATTTCATTTATAATGGTGTTTCGACCATTAGTACAAATGTTCAGCTATGCGAATTTTTGTAACCTTGCATGTCTAACTTGACCGGGCTATATAAGATTTTCATCCCCCTGGACATACCTCAGAATTTCATTTATTTCTTCATTGACCTTTTCAACATCTTCATCATCAGCTTGACTGGTAGGCATATAGACTTGTACCACTGTGGTGCACGTAGGTTTTGTATTGATTTTAACTACAATAATCCGTTCACTATATTGCTCATAATATTCCACCCGATGTCCAAGTTTCCTACTTAATATGAGACCTACCCCCGCATAGCCGTTGTTTGATTTAGTGCTAATGAACCTATATTCTCCTGACCAAAAGTCCTGTTCTTCTTGCCAGCGCTTATCACTAATCACAACCAAATCCAACCTCAACCTATCCATTTCCCTTTCTAAGTTTTCTAACCTTCCACTTCCTAGCAGACTTCTAACATTCCATGCTCCGATCCGTAGAATGTCAGATTTTCTCTTTGTCACTTCTGTGATGTTAACCCCCTCTCAAGTAGTCCCCAACCGGAGATCCGAACGGGGGACTAGTTTACCTCCAGATTGGAATTTTACAAGGGAGGAGGCCATCATCACATATAATTATGCATAGAGAGGTGCATATCCTCAGGAATAGCATTACGGCTGTAGTTTCCCGTTGCTTTTAGCCGTGCAGCAGAACATTTGGTGTCTTACAGTAGATACGGACTGAAAAGCATAAATTGCTTCCAGTAAACCAAAAGTGTCGCCTACCACGTCTACTGCCTTTGAAACGTCCACCAAAACTAAATTCAAGCGATGTGCATAACAATGCACGTAAACACACGGGTTATTGACCATTTGTCGCAATAAACTTTGCACACCGTTTATCTTCCCTGACATAACCGCGGCTCCATCATATGCTTGTCCAATGCACTTACATGGATCGAAATCCACTGAAACAAGGTACTCTAAAGCCAGTGGCGGCTGGTGACATTGTTGCAGCGTTGCACAACTCCCAATAATTTTACACCTAATTCGTAGTTTCTTTTCCTTTAATGTTTTAGTTTTATAGACCTAATGCACTCAAAAATGTGTTAAAATCATCTATATTTTGATATTATTTATCCTAATGCTTTACACAGTACCTATAAAAGCTGCCGCCTTCAAATCAAACTCCAGGGGGTTAGCTCTCTTATGGCGACTCCCAAGCAGACAGCGCGGCGTACAGGACGAGGCTGGACGAGGCCAGGCTTGTGCATAGCACGCCGACCAGCATGGGTAGCAGGGAGTTGCAGACGAGCTGCCAGCCCCCTGGCAACACTCAGTTCCAAATGGCCCCGTTAGACTGCACCACTCTTTGGAAATGGCAACACCCTCGATTTCTCTTACCCCGCGAAGGGTAGTTTAGTTAGTTAGTTATTTAGTTAGTTAGTTATTGTTGTTTTAAGGGGCGGAACTACGAGGTCATCTGCCCCTGAAGGGCAGTTTCTTTCCCACACCACTAGGGAATGCTACACCACCCACAACGGTACAAATATCGGAATTTCATAGGGAGACATTAGTTGGTTTAAACCCAATTATTTTTAGATGTTTTCTCATCATAACTTCATTTAATATTTTTGACAATTTTTCTGTGAAGCGAGCCTAAGAACGCCACCATGCTATAAGTACAGTAGATAAGTGGCTGAACTATTTTGCGACGTATTGTTGGTGTACTGTAGCGGTTTATGTTTGCTTTTACCACTCTTGTTCTTGCGGGTTTTGGGTTGCGATTAGTTCTGTATTTAGTTGATTTGAGTATTTAGGGTCCAGGCAGATACTTAACTGTGCATTATTATTATTATTATTATTATTATTGTTATTATTATTATTATTATTATTATTATTATTATTATTATTATTATTATTTGGTTGATTGTGAGTAGACCTATGCATTCACTACGAAATTTCTTGGCTAGCAAAATTCAGTGTTTTGTTAGTTTGCCTTTCGCGCCACTTTCCGATGTAGCACCCAGATTTATCATCGGTGCATCTTGTAAGTTACCGTAGTATTTTATTTTAACGGAATGTTTAGTTTGAAACATTAATTGTATTGTGGAGTGTGAGTGAAAATGAATAGAGTAAGTAATTTACTAGTCAGACAGTTTTTCCATCTCCCTGATGACGATAAACTTACAGTAAAAACACTCGGTACACCATTACCGGATAAGTATTGTCCAAAATATAAGTATACGAGGGCGTTTAAAGGAGATATTTAAGGCAATAATAATTGGTTATGTGAATGCGATATTAAAAACGCTTTATTCTGTTTTACATGTTTGTTGGTGGAGAATTCGCGTGGACCAAAATAGGAGTTACGGAAAATAATCCCTAAAATAAAGAAGCATGAATCTTCATCTGAGCGGCTTCGGTGCCGTAGTTGGTAGCATGCTGAGCCTCTATACCCAAGATCGCGGGTTCAAACCCGGCCGAAGTCATCGGATTTTTTTAACAGCGTTAATAATCCCTCAGTATGCATTCCTTCGGAGGGGAAGTAAAGCCGGCGGTCCCATGTCATAGATTTATGGCATGTTAAAGAACCTTCCACTTATTACACCTGTGTGAAGCTAAATTATAGGTTAAAAATTTGAACAACGCTCTTAGGTTCCAACGTTCGTCGCCAGGAGCCGACTGCGGTGGCGTGTAGTAACCAAGTTCTGAACTAGTTGTCGTTTACGGTGGCCTTTGGCGGCAAAAGTAGGAACTGCTTGAAATTCAATGTCTGCAGTCCTCACTTGAATTAAAAACAGATAACACTCACTAATACAACCATCACAATTAACACCGGTTATCAGACAGTTTTTCCACACACCCAAAGTACAGGGGGCTACATGACTGCGTTGTCGCAGCTCCTAAACTGAGGAACCAACCAATCTTCAGCTGTTTGAAATTGACACTTTTTGGAACTGTTAACGAAGCTGCGTAATTGGACAGTGCCTATAGAAGGTAAATTGCGGAATATAACGAAGATTTAGGCACAATAGGTATGAGTTAAATATTGTAATAAACTCTATTCGTTTCTGTGGCTCTTTCGGACTGGCCTTGCGTGATCATGATGAAAGTGTAACATCAACAAATCCAGGTGGTTTGAGAGAACTAATTAATTTTACCGCTGAGTTGGATGCTGTGTTAAATGTCATTTGGTAAGGGCAACTGTTTTCAAAGGATCGTCCAAAACAATTCAAAATTAATTTTTACAGATTATGTTGGAGGTTTGCCAAGAAGAAGAATCAAAGCAAATAAAGGAATCGGAAATTTTTGCCATTATAGCAGATGAAACTAGTGATATTTCAAACATATTTCAGATGGCTGTTGTGTACCGATACGTAGTAAGAAGCAAACTAAACATGATGCACACACATTAGCAGCGTGTTTACTGGATGAATTAAAGAAGCATAAATTGAACGAAATTCCGCAAAAATGAATTGCGCCGACGTATGACAGAGCGCACTTCATGGCTGGTTCCTCTGATGGGGTTCAAGCTATAGTAACAAAAAAGACTGACAGTCAGTCTGAAAGACTAGACTTTATATCACTTTAAATGCTACAAATGCTGCGTGAACTCCAAGTCCGTTAGCAAGTGCAAACCAAGGTCAAAGGAGGTAGCTGGCTAGATGACGTCACGCTCACCGGAGCGCGCGGGGAAAGGAGGAAGCTCAAGCAGTATTATGACGTCACACACCTCAGTGCATGCTCGGTACATTTCGTCCCGTCACCGTAACGTAACGCCAGACCCCAGCGTAACTACGAAGTCGACAAGATCATTTAAAATGATAAAAATCCTATCCTTATGCAGAATATGTGCCCGTCTTTGTTAGTAATAACATTTTTCATTAACGTACAAACTTTTCGGTTGCCAGGTTTTTATGTTGAGAATGTTTATTATCCCGGAGATTGAGACCCAACCTTAGACAACCTGCTGTGTTTAAAATTCTTCCCATGAACTCAGGCATAGGGCTTAAATACATAAATCTGATTTTTTTATGAATTCCTATAGGAAGAAGCCCAAAAGAGCCATTAAAGTTGTCTATTTGTCGAACGTACAGTTATTTTGGAATACCCATGTATTTCAGTTTTTATAGAACTGTAGTTTATCTAACGTTAATTCATTTTGTTACATGTGTAAAATTCCCATATAAAATTGCGACATCAGAAATTTTGGTGCAACACCCAGCTTTACATACCACCGGCCGCCACTGTCTGAAGCTGAATTAGCTATACTTTCTGCATTCAGCTGAGACAAATGTATAAACCCAATGAAACGCTCCTCTATAGAATTTTGTCCTACATATCTGACACATACGGACATCTGTTCCACTTTACTAACATCTCTAGCTTCATCCAGGATTAAGCAAAAATAAACATTGTTATATTTTTTTGTCTCTCCTCCAATATGTTCAACTATTATATTAGCTGACATATCAAGAAATTCATTTTGAGAATCTTTAGATGAGTAAGTTGCATTCTTTGGTAGACTGTTTATATTCTCCCTTGTTCTTTCACTTTCTACTATACTTACATTTAAAATTTCAACAATCTTCCCTTTATTATTACCGCTATCGTCATCCGAAACTGTTTCGCGATGACCTCTAAGCCCAATGTCTTGCCGAGCACAAAGTAATGCGACTCGGGCCATTGTTGCCACGGCCGAGCGGTTACGCAATATGTCATCTTTGTGTCTCTCGCTTAGCTTCGAAATCACTGTGCCGCTACGTTCACTTTCCAGAAAACTGTTCCACTTTACTATTGAAGATTTATGACATTCACTATCAGCATGCTTTGCAAGTTTTTCTCCTATTCTTCTCCAATTGCAAAATCCAGATTTAGTGAAAACGTGTTCAGCATCGCTTGAATCAGATTGAACGACATGACGACACGGAAAACAGAAAACAGCATCTTTGTTCTCAGAGTATTCAATAAATGTATACCTATCAAACCATTTACTGTTAAAACTTCTGTTCTTATTGTATAGTAACGTTTGTTTATAAACTGATTTACGTGGTTGGCATGGACCATCATATATCGATGCACTGATATCAAATGGTACTGGTTCGTACCAGAAACAGTTGCACTCACATTTTTGTCACATTCCGGTAGTTGAGGAGATATCGATGCACTTGTATCGCATGGAGGTTTGTCTACATTGGAAACTTCTGAACTCTCATTTAAGTCACAATGTTGGGAAAAGAGTTTAATACTCTTCGGTTCATTGGGTTCACATGCTCTTTCATCGCACTCCCGCTTGTCACGGGAAAAGAACCTCAAAATATTACTCTGTTTAGACATACCGTAACTAATACAAGAACACGTCTACGCAAGCATAGCGACTAATCGTCTGCTACTGAAGATTGTTGCGAAACGATAAATATTTTCTGTGATTGTTAGAATAACGAGCAGTCGGCACTGTCGTCTGTCAGACTTTGAATGCAGACAGCTTTGACTGATTGTTGTTGTAAATAAATATCTAAACATGTTGATCTTGGTGTATGCACTACGCATTTTAAAAATATTATATTTATACACGATTTCAATTGTGTATTTCAATTACATATAATAAAATAAATAAATCTTGAAATTGAAAGAAAAATTAACTTAATTAAATGCATTAGTTTGTTTTATATCAGATAAATTATATCTGTAAATTATTAATTTATTTAGTAACCAAGGAATTTTAAAATAATTATTTCACTAAAACTGGGGTGGCCCAGGCCCCTCCCCGGCCCAGGGCTAGAACCGCCTCTGTTAGCACTAAAGGCCCCTAGTAGGGCTGAGAGGCTAAACTCACATGCAACGAAGCCGGCCAAGCCGGCTTCGCTTACATGGGTCAGGCAAGGCAAGACTGGTCCCCGCTCCAGTGACAGACTTTACACCACAATAACACTAGACATAAATGCTTCTCACCATTATCAAACATATGAGGTGGTAGCTGAGGCCTTTATAAAGTAATTCATTGCTACAAAACGATGCCAAACCTACTACAGGTCTTTATTTTTCAACTCTCCTAAGGCACTACTTAACTTCCACCTGCTCAAGGTCTGCTATATTTTCACATTAAATTACGAAGCTGCTGCATAAATTAAAACCATACGCACACTGCAAAATCACACACAGCTAAACCATGGTGAGCGAAGCGAGAATATTAACAACTACAGCATCGGCAGGAGTGTGTACTGGTCAACAATGGCCAATAGTCACATCCTGACCCGACCTTAAGCTGAAACTGACTGCTACCCTCTTTTTCATTTGCACTGCCCCTAAATAATCAATTAATTGCCCCCAGTAATTAATGAATTAAACAAACTATATATTATCGTTGTACAATTTAAAAAAAAACAACGCACTGTAAATACTCTGGCTATAAGTCATTTATTAGACTATAGCCAGAGGCAAAGTACTCAATGCACTATTATTATTATTATTACCCTCCCAATATTTCTCCCTCAAACTAGAGTGAAAGGAGCCCGGTTTACGGGGACCAGACTCTTAATTTCTTCCTGCATTCACCTGTCAAGGTGATATGCTGTCACCGCCTGAGAGTAGTAGCTGGTCCTCATTCCACTGCTGACCAAGGAAAGGAGCGGAACCCTTGAAAATGCAGGACGCAGTTTCCGGTGAAACGTCGGGAGATATCCTGTCTGGACCACGACCTACAAGCCCGAATAACTTGTACTTAAATATGAACGCCGGCCGTGAAAGCCTAAGCTGTCATGGGCATTGTTTCCTCTTGGAGTATCTGTTGAAATAGATTCAGTAACATACAGTATATATTCCCTCTTCCCTCAGACATTTCCATGGCTCTACAGGAATTTCATCGGGACCAGTTGCTTTTCCACATTTTCTTCATGCCCTGGGTCAAACTGAGAAAACCTCAGTCGCTGAGCATTCTCTCTTACCCGGCCATACGGGGACACGGGCATACTCTCCACTACCACACACTACTACGCCAGACTGCAACGGGAAGCTATAGAAATATTCAAACACCCCGACAACTTCAATCGAAATGAAGAAATTGAACGTGTGCGTAATACATGGATCCCGGTCCTTAGGAACACCAAGGCCAAGATATCACGCGCACTTCAACCTGAAGAACCTTCCCGCTACAGCCCGGCATTCGCCTAAGGGAACACCTGACCCTCAAAACTTCGGTCGCCGGACCCCGCGCCGCAGCCCAGTCAAGTCAAGTTCTAGGGCAGTAACATCTCCTAGCACGCGAAGCACGACGAAGCGCCCATGAGATGGTGATAGGGACTGGTGCTCCTTTTACCCTTTTATGCATTGTGAATAGCGTATATTCGTTAGATTAAACTTTATCGCCTCGTCAGATATGAGGGAGATAGAGCTTGTGGTTGTGAGCAGGATGCATAAGTAGGTTGATTTGGGTAAAAGTAATTTTTAAGTATTTTGTATTTTTAAGTAATTTTAGAACTTGAAATGACGCCTTAATTTTCCTGTTGGATTGGGAATGCTGATTTAGGGTCTGCTATTAGACTATGCCCATCAGATTCGCAGCAGCATAGGTGGTAGTTGCTTGTTGTTATTTTCATGGCTGACACTGTATTAAGTAACTGATAAATTTAGAGTATAGATGTTTGCTGAAATATGGTGTGGAAGCTATTGCTGTTGATTGTACCTGATATTGTTGTGCTAAGTTTGCCTTTAGATGGAATTGGCATTTATCACCCATGGTTTCATTAGAGTTGTTTTCGTAATTATTTGGTGCTATGGGGAGGCCCTTATCAGTCGTCGTTCGTGGTTCGTAGTTCGTCAGTCTGGGGTCCCAATCAGTAGTAATCCACACGAGGAGTATCCCCTGATTTCGCTACTGATTGGTGGTTGTTTGAATTTAGTTATTTTAGTTGGGTTTTTGGGGTATTGTGGTTTGATGGTTGCGAGCGGAGCGAGTTTTTAGTTTTGGATGTTGAAGTAGGTTTGATTCTTGGCCGCAACATTTACGCGAGACTAGACGATCTAGCCGGACTGCACAGAGAACGCTCGGCTCACACGGTATAAATGCTGCGAGCAGTGGTCATCAGCTGTTGCGTGTCACTGAATATATAACGCACTGTTATAACCATAACCAGGGCACGTTACCACTATTCCTTGACTATCAACAGGCTTTCGACAGGGTAATCCACACTACATTAATTCACACACTCATTAACTTCAACATTCCAGCCACTTGTATTAAATTAATAAATCAATACCTCACTAACCGTAAATTCTATATAAGTATCAACAATTTTAAATCCGCAACTAAACAAATTCAAGCGGACGTGCCCCAAGGGAGCATCCTAGGCCCGATTCTTTTCTTAATATACATAAATGACATCCCTAAACCTCTCAACACCTTAACTGCCATATTTGCAGATGATCGGCAATAATGGTCAAATCACGTGACCCTGAATTAGCCAGAGAAATCTCCAAAATCATTTAAATCAGCTCGAGCCATGGCTAATCTTCTTCTTCTTTTTCTTAGTCGTTTACCCTCCAGGTTGGTGGAACCCACGGACTCAGCGAGGGAACTCACCACTACCGCCTCTACGGACAGTGTCCTAGAGCTAGGAACATCTAATCGGAGTGGATACAACTGGTGAGGTGTGATTGGCACCTCGCCCAGGCGTCCTCACCTGCAAAGCGAACAAGGGCCTCATGAGGGAAGGTAATGGATGGGCAGGATGGATAGACAAGGAAGAGGGAAGGAGGCGGCCGTGGCCTAGAAGAAGCTACTGTCCCCGTAAATCCGGATAGTAGGCTGTCAGATATCCGCCCCCCTCAATCGGATTGCCAATAATCAAACGCACCGGCACAGCTACATCAATGAAAATGGCACTGACAGATACTACCGAGATTAGAGCACAGCAGTTAACAAGAAATTATTGTGGAACACACCAAAATATACGGGGGTTCATACTTACCTTTACTTACCTCTTCAAATTAATCTCGGGTATGGGTTGCCAACTGGATCACTTAAAGTATGCCCTCACAATAACCTCCACCATGATATTTAAAATGAACCAAGATGGAAACAAGAAACTTTAAACTGTACAATAATTTATTTCACATAAAGGGAATGATTCTAACAAAAATTCAACAAAATACACGTGGCAATCAGAAGCCATTGTCAATATAATCATGTCCTCCTGTAGGACTTGTAGACGTTACATACAAAATTTCAGCTTTCACTAGCTTATAAAGAACGTAATAATAGTAATACACTTGGAATGGATGAGGGAATTGGAACGAGACATGTAGCAATTGTTTTCCTCTTTCATAAACATCACACTTTATTTATAACTGCAAGCCTGTTATGTAATCGACCTTGGCCTCTAACATACAGTTGTCAGGCCAGCTGCGATCCACCCTACATCATGTCGCATGCCTACGTCGTTAAATGGACCCACCTGTCCAGTCAGCCTTAGCATATGCTCGTAACCTCTGAGCCTAGCTCCTTTTCAAACATTTTAAATGTCCTCAACTCAACTCAAATATTATCACGCAAATCTTTTAAATGCTCCAATCACATGTTACTGGATTACTCTAATAATCCCAAAACTTGTTTAATTACATAAACCACTTGTATAATTAGCGTTCTTTAGAGTATATTAACAAAACTCTTAATGTTTATAACAAATGCTCATTAATTGTTTATAACAATTATAAATTGTTTATAATATTGTCAAACGACAATTCAAAAATCTATACACGCCTCTATTAATCCCTTTCGTTACAAATTATTGTTAAAGATATTTACACAATTATTTACAATATTAATATTATTAATATTAGAAATACATTAAACCACACGTTTATCCGGTTGATAATTACTCAAATCAGGTTATTGTGGTGTTTGAAGCCATATTTTCAGTGTTGCCTTAGTAAACAAGAGTTTAGTGCTTTTCAGTCGGTCAACACGAATGTACCCAAAAGAGATGGGTTATGCCCTAATCCTGAAATAAATTACATGAGATTAATAAAACACTAGGATGACCAGTTTCGATCGTCAAGCGATCATCATCAGATCCAATACACTTAGGCTATAAAATCTATGTTTGAAATACAGGTGAAAATATTTACAATATGTACAATTATTTAGTTGCAGTATTGGTACTGCAACTGTCAGTGTATGCTAAATGCAGTATATATGTTAGGTGAAATGCTAAATGGTGATAGCTATCCGGAGATTGCACTTTAGAGAGATTATATGGTTGTAAACTATGGTTAAACTATAAAATTTTAGGCTAACTACTTATCTGATTGTCTTCCGTACTACAGCTACTCGCAGTTTTCGTGCTCACTTGAACTGACTGTGCGGTCGACTGCGGTGGTTATCTTAACGACTGGTTTTTCCCTGCCTTCCCCCCCCCCTGTCCCTACGTGCTGTGGGGAGTGACAGCGATGTGTTTATGTGAGGTGTTGCCAACCTAGATAAGATGTATGTTATTGAATGAGGTGGGTCTACAACTATTAAAGACCGTGGATTAGTCCTCGCCACGCGTGGAGCATAACCCATTCGAACTAAGCGTGTTCAGCCGTGTGCGAACATATGTGTGACGCAGGGCATAGCTTTACCAACATAGAGTCGGACCTTAAAATAATCCATCACGAATCGAAAGGCAGAGCTCTTGACATAAAGGAAGCAATCGAGATACACCTAGCCAAACGAAACAATCCCAACAATCTAAATGAACACACGTTCATGGAGAGCTCACCCCTCTTCACGCTACTAAAAAACACACCCTGTCGGAAACAAAACACAATTTAGCGACACAGCCAAGCTAGATAAAAAAGGGGAGAAATTAGGGTGTTTTTAATAGGTAAATGTTATCTGGATCAGGTGTACGATGTACTTTTCCTCTGCAATAAACCAAGGCCCATATTAGAGGCAGTATTAAAGGTGCCGGGACGTCCTCATAAGACCGTCAACGCTTAGTTCGAATGGGTTATGCTCCACGCGTGGCGAGGACTAATCCACGGTCTTTAATAGTTGTAGACCCACCTCATTCAATAACATACATCTTATCTAGGTTGGCAACACCTCACATAAACACATCGCTGTCACTCCCCACAGCACGTAGGGACAGGGGGGGGGAAGGCAGGGAAAAACCAGTCGTTAAGATAACCACCGCAGTCGACCGCACAGTCAGTTCAAGTGAGCACGAAAACTGCGAGTAGCTGTAGTACGGAAGACAATCAGATAAGTAGTTAGCCTAAAATTTTATAGTTTAACCATAGTTTACAACCATATAATCTCTCTAAAGTACAATCTCCGGATAGCTATCACCATTTAGCATTTCACCTAACATATATACTGCATTTAGCATACACTAAATAATTGTACATATTGTAAATATTTTCACCTGTATTTCAAACATAGATTTTATAGCCTAAGTGTATTGGATCTGATGATGATCGCTTGACGATCGAAACTGGTCATCCTAGTGTTTTATTAATCTCATGTAATTTATTTCAGGATTAGGGCATAACCCATCTCTTTTGGGTACATTCGTGTTGACCGACTGAAAAGCACTAAACTCTTGTCAAATCAGGTTAATATAATCGACCAATGAAGGTTAGTTATATTTATGCTTATATTCAGGTTTAATAAGTTTTAATAATTATTATTATTATTTGTGACGGTAACCTCCATTCAAAATCGTTATCTCAAATTATTTAACACTCTTGTTAATTATAACAGTAATTTCACATGATTAATTTTCAAAGGACCTGGACAATAAACTCAGCGGAAAAATACTTCGCTCAAATGCACAAAATTGCATAAAATAGGCCCAGAATTCATCATATATCTATATATATATGGCATAAAAATCTTCCACAATATATTCAACAAACCTCCACTTACAAATTCTTCAACATCATTAATATTACTGTGGGAATCTCCTTCACTTATTCAAGGGCATTATTCATCAGCGACTTTTACATGTCCACTGAACTAACGATTATACATCCATAGTTCCACTTTAAAAATTCTTATATTCATTAATTGTTTCAAAACTGTTATTTATTTAACCTTCGTGGGTTTCATTCATGAATCGATATGAAGTAAAAATTTGCCAATCACAAATAAATTTAATAGCAAATACGATTATACACGCCTCTCTTGTCTATCAAAATTGAGATTAATATCTCCTAAGTAACGTAGTATAAAAATACTATCTTCAAACAAAGTTCATCAAAACTGCATAAATAGTCGAATAGAATACAATTAGACTTTGGAATGCAAACATTATTGTTCCAATCTAGAATTGAGAAAAATTCCTATCAAATGGTCATTACTATAGTGTATTCAATAAATCGTAATCAAAGTTCATATTTCATAAAATTGTCTATAATGCAATGGTAATTTCAGAACTGACGATAAATGTCTATGTTGCAATCATGTTCCTAAAACGACTAGTATTTCCAAGATCGTCGATACAGAAATAGATTTTAACGCTCTAAAATCTTTTAATTATTCTTCTTTCTTGAGGATGACAGAAAATTGGTCAAAGTAATTTACTGAAGAGAATTACTTTAAGAAAAGACACGCTGTCTGAATTCAAATCTGCCATAGAAAATCGTTAACTTTACAGTCAAATCGTGACTACAAAATATTGCAAATTACTGAAAGAATATAGATTATCAGTCTCAACTGATCCAAAAATATTTAAATCTGCCAATGACATAACAATGTCTTAATAAATCGTAGAAAAAACATAACTCATCGAAGTGTACTGAGTACAGAATATCAAGCAAGAATATGGGGCAAAATATAGGACAGAAATATGGGAAAAATGGTTGCTCATACATCGCTAAATGACTCAAATAAAACAAGAAACGTTCACGACTACCTTATCTGTTGATTGAAGTTCCAGAGGAAAATCTTCCAAAGAAGACTGGTGATGGTTCCATTTCACCAAAAAGATGTGCTCCGACCTCGAACCTGGAACCAGCGCCCTCGGAGAATAGAACTGCTTCCTCCTCCGGAAATTGCACTGCTCCATGTAGACAATAGACATCCTTCTGGCAAAACTCTTCTTTGTGAGCCGGGTCTACCCTGGCCTCTCTTGATAGTTCCCTGAAGTTCTGGTAGAAATTCGCCATGAAGTTTATTGCAGTTATTTCCGCAAAAATATTCATAATCGTGGAGTATGAAAATATTTCCACTGCCATTTGATATAATTCAGCGTTGGACCCCGATGCATGAGTGTAGTTGGATGTTCACTACATGCTCGCTTTTGTAGAAAGACGATTAGCGAAGTTCCATGCTGCTATTTCACTCCATTGATATATGTCCCAATTGCATTAAAGTCCTTAGCCTTCCATCTCCATTTCCGTTATAATAGTTGAAAGAACTGCCATATTATATTGTTCCATGTTAGAATGCAGCGTTATATCATCAAAAGCAATATGTAGTATCACGGTTGCACTACACGTGTCAGCCGTAGCGTAGAATGTGATATTTTAAAAGTGCTTCTCAGGTGGCGAGAAAATCACTTTTGTCAGTCGTCCTAAAATGCCAATATCTTTCAAAGTATAATCTTGAAAATGTTCAACCTTTCTACACCCTTTAATATAGTACTGCACAATAGAAGTAGCTTAAAGGCATTAGTCAACTCTTGATATATTATCTCGTAGACTCGTTAATGTGTGCGTTTCAACTTCGCCTAGTTTCAAACACCGTAAAATGGAACTGCGGCACTCTCGAAGCTCGTTCAATGCGGTGGGCTTTACCACACGCGCTAAAGACAACTTGTTTCACTTATTCACTCGAAAACGACTATATGACATCAGAAATATATGCGGTATGAGATATATATGCGATATGAGACACATGAGCTATGAGATATATATGCGATATGCCAGCTCCTCTCTGCTGTGCAAGACCTTTTATCAACTTCTTAAGGGGCGTATCCATCCCTTCCATAGCTTGTTTCTCCGTCATTGCTAGAATTTCTAACTTTGGCTATACTTGACGGATTTTCAAATTTCAAAAACTCAAAAATAATTTCTTCAAAATTCCAAATCAATGCCATAACTGAAAATAGATTTCCACAATTCTGCATTCCAAAAGTAATTAAATATGATAGTTTCAGTAATCTCCGTCTCCCTCCAAACTATCGTTCATTGGTTCGAGTCTCTCCTCCAATCGCGTAACTTCTTCCTCAGCACAATTCCATGTTTCCCTGCGACTGCGTCGTAAATCTCAGATCTTTCTCGAACAAAATCATGACGTCACCAAGAATCTCAGCTCAAGCAGCCTACTTGCATAAAGTCTGCGTCATCCGTGCTTACGTCATGAATATCCACGTCACAACTATGACAGCCATAACTTTCTTCATATTTGCCAATACAGCCACCGTGGTCTCAATATAATTCAATTTACGGGGGCAGTACCATCCCGGCATTTGCCCGAAGACGAAGTGGGAAACCACGGAAAACCACTTCGAGGATGGCTGAGGTGGGAATCGATCCCCCTCTACTCATTTGGAACACCCGAGGCTGAGTAGACCCCATTCCAGTCCTCATACCACTTTTCAAATTTCGTGGCAGAGCCGGGAAGCGAACCCAGGACCTCCGGGGCGGCAGCTAACCATGCTGACCGCTACGCTACGGAGGCGACTGCCATGGTTAATACGAAACAAAATCAAAGTAAATATTGCCAAAACACAAGCAGTTAATTTCACCTGGAGACACAGACAGTCTCTACTTCCATTGCAACTATTCAATACAGACATAACTTATACAAATAATTATAAATATCTAGGAATTACACTGGATCCTAAATTAACACTATTAAGGCACACAGCTAACACGGTTCATAAGGCTAAAGCCCAAATAAAAACACTCTACCCTTTAATCCACCCTTCATCGCACCTCACCAGCAAAAATATCACTCTAATTTTTATATAAAGCACTAATACGACCTATACTCACGCATGCCTACCCTGCCATTGGCTTTCAGTCCATATCAAACCTAAAGAAACTACAAGTCATACAAAACTGGCTACTAAGATTAGCCACTAAACCCAAAATAGGCGAATTTCGCAAATCCACTCACTACTGTCACAAAAAAAAAACTATTAGACTAACTCACAGAATTAACAAGAAAATTCTACCAGAAGACAGCCACACATCCGAATTACTTCATCAGACAGCTAGAAGCATACCAGGTAGACCCAATGCAAAGATTCAAACGACAACCAAAATACATACTAACCAATCGAAGACAAATGGAACATCCTGATATACAAAACTATCCTCATCTTAACATAACCATCTAAACCGCTTAAGCACTGGTAAAGCGAAAATCCAACACTTAAAAGCAAACCACCGCTCAAAATACCATAACAACCCTCCAAATCTACAGCCCTGATCTCCGAAGGAACTCCATAACTAGTCCAGGATGCGTGATGTTCCTGCTCGGGGGTAGGCCACGGCCGACTCCGCCCGGGATGTTGCCTCACGTGTCCTGTGAATAACATCAACACCAATTCAGAAACTAATATACAGTACTATAGGCTAACAACATCACTACCACGGAAAAAAGCCGTTTTTACACACCCGCCGAGCACCTGTCCACCTACCCTAAGTCTCTCAAATCTTTAATCAAATGAACAAGTATTCCTCCCCTCACCTGGCTCTTGATTTAAACATCCACTGCTCTTCCACATCAAACAAACAAACAGAACTGGAGCCCCGTGGTATAACCTCCCTAGAAGGCAAGGCCATGCCAGCCCATCTGGGGTGAAGAACCGCGGACCCCTGAAACCTAAACACACTATTGCACTGGAGCGTATTTCAAGAATCGAACCCAATACACACTATGAAGCTCAACCTGGCAGGATCAGCCCCAATTGCTGGCCCGAGCTCCACTGGCTTCCACACCCTGCTTAATCCATAAACCAACCAATTACACCACAAACAGACTCAATTAATTATATTTAATCATGTATACCAATATTTTTACCTACTAACACAATTATTAAACTTCATACTAGCAACAGCCAATCAGAGCACATCTCCAACCAATGAGAGCACAGCACTACAAAATTCAAATCCCCCGCTCCAGTGACAGACTTTACACCACAATTACACTATTCACAAATGAAAAATCCACAGCCTGCTTCCAGTCTCCGACCGGGTCAGGAATGGAATGAATGAAGCCCCCACCTAGCGGCGAGGATATGGACTGTGCCGGCTGCCGAGGCCTGACGCACTCCTCTGGGGCAATGATTAAATGAATGACAGATGAAATGAAATGATAGTGGAGAGTGTTGCTGGAATGAAATTTTGACAGGGAAAACCGGAGTACCCGGAGAAAAACCTGTCTGCCTCCGTTTTGTCCAGCACAGATCTCACATGGAGTGACCGGGATTTGAACCACGGACCCAGCGGTGAGAGGCCGGCGCGCTGCCGCCTAAGCCACGGAGGCTTGACACTATTCACAAATACTTAACACAAATATTAAACATTAGAGGTGGAAGCTGAAGCCTTTTCAAAGCATAATAATGTTTCAAAACAATGCCAAACCTACTACAGGTCTTTATTTTTCCATCTCTCCAAAACACTGCTAATTTCAACCTACACAAGGTCTTCTAACTTTTCACCGTAATTAACGAAGCTGCTGCACAACTTAAACCATTAGACACACTGCAAAATCACACACAGCTAAACCATGGCGAGCGTAGCGATAACGATAACACCTACAGCATCGGCAGGTTCGTGACTGGCCAACAATGGCCAATGTTCACTTCCTGACCCGAACAAAAGCTGAGACAATCTGCTACTCTTATTTTTAACTTGCACTGCACCTTAGTAATTAATTAATTATTTGAATAATTAATTAGTTATGCAAATTATCAATTATCCTAAAACTAATTAAAAACCATCGCACTGCATATACTCTGGCTATCAGCTATCTGTTATACTATAGCTAGAGCAAATTTCTCTCAACTCATTATTATCATTATTACCCTCCAAACTTTCTACCATCAAAATAGAGTAAAAGGAGCCCGGTTTACGGGCACCAGACTCTTTCTTTCTTCCTGCATTCACCTTCCAGGAGTTGTTATGCTTGTCACTGCATAGGAGTAGCTGGTCCTCATTCCACTGCTGACCAAGGAAAGGAGTGGAACCCTTGAAAATGCCGGACGCAGTTTTCGATGAAACGTCGGGAGATATCCTGTCCGGACTACGGCCTACAAGCCCGAACAACTTGTAATCCTTCAGATGCATTCGTCTGCACAAGAGGAAAACAATCTGGCTTTCCCGTCCTCCACTGTTGTATGTCAATAGATGTCGCTCGCTTTTCTGGAAGAAGGTGTTGGAATGCTAGATCTCAAAACAAGGCAAAATTTATCACTATCTCACCCTCTTCGTTTCTCATATCAAATCCCCAATCTCCATGTACTCTTCTCAATGCTTCTCCTTCCATCCTGATTCCAACATGTCCGTTTAGATCACCACCCAAGAATACCTTTTCATTTGCTGGTATGCTTGCAAGTTCTTGCTCCAGGTCCCTCCAGAAGTCACCCTTTCCTTCCTCTTCACAGCCAACTTGTGGAGCATAGGCAGTTACAATTGTAAACTCTTACTCAAGACACACAGCTTCACACTCATTATTGGATCACTTCCGTTTACGCTGACCGGGCAGGTGGCAAAGTCGTTTGAAGGGATAATTTCCAACACCATTTCTACCTGCAGTGTTTGCTCCGCTGTACGGCAACTCAAAGCCACTTGCAAGCTCTCTTGCTTTATTACCCTTACACCTGGTTTCCTGAACACACATAATTCCAATCCTTCCCATCATTAGGTCCACAGCCCCTCTACCTATCCCAGTCATAGATCCACCATTCAAAGAACCAATTCTCATTTGAACTGCTCCTTCATCTGAGCCCGCCTATGATCCGATACTCTTCGCACATTTCTCACAAGGGGCCGGCTGGAAACTTACACGCCCTTCCGGAGGACGCCCTAGCAGTTTCCGAGGCTTAGCTTGCAGAACTTGTCACATTTGTATAGTTTTGGCTGGTTTGTTTTACGACTGGATGCCCTTCTTGGCGCCAACCCGTTTCAAACATACTGGGTAACGCAATTCGCTAAGAATAACAATTCTCAGCCCCCCAAACAACTATCAGTTCACCGACCCAGTTTTCCGCTGGGGTTGGTTACCCAACCTTCCACTGGGTTGCTTGGCCTAGCAGGGGACACCACTAGCAGGTTAAATTTTGGAGTTGGACTGGAGAGGCTAGAGAATTCTATGAGAATTTCTCTTCTTCTGAAATTCTTGTGGTACTGATGCTGTTGGTTTTGCATCATCACATCACACTCCCATTTGTCCAGGTCCTTTGTTGGTAGGAGGACCCCTCCAAGTTTCTTCTTGGAGCCCATAGATATAACAGAAGTATATATCACTAGGCGGGCGAGAGCAGCAGCCGTCCGTCTATAGCACCGCTAACTGACTCGCAATGTGATCTTTATAGTGAGACCGGCCAGCCACGCTCGCCAGCCAGTTTAAAGCTCCAGCATGACTCAAGATGGGCACTTGAGAGTCCAGATTTTGATCGCGTTATCCGCTTTATAAGTGAGAGTGGGTTAGGACCAGCAATCTAAATTTTCCAGTATAAATTGACTCAACGACTTGTTCGTTTTTGAATGATAATGTTTTGTTTTTCCGTAATTTTTGTTTATTTTTATAATTTTTTATTTATTATTTAATGTTTTTGTTTTTGTTTTATTAATTTTTGGTCTTTTTAAATTAGGGCGTCCATCTCAAAATTTTAAATTCAATTCCAAATTTGTATTCTTAAATCTGTGTTAAGAGGGGCAGATGACCTCGTAGTTCCGCCCCTTAAAACAACAATAACTAACTAACTAACTAGAGTCCAGATTTTTTAACAAAACGGTGGAATGTGGTGCAGGAACCAATGGCACAATATTTACACAGCACTGAAAACACGTGAGTGCAAAAATGTGGCACTGGTATCAAATGGCGCCAACACGTTCTCGGAAATAAGATGGCATCACCAAAAGTGGACGGAAACACGATGGCGTCACCAGAAGTGGGCGGAAACAACATGACACCAACACGTGTTCGGAAACAACATGGCAGTGATGTGGCGCGAAATGGCCGGAAACAACATAGTGATGAGGAGCGAAATTACCGGAAATAAGATGGTGTTGTGACACTAACAAGTCCCCAGAAACAAGATGACAAAATGACTGGAAACACGTGCCCGGAAACAAGATGGCGATGTGGCGCGAAATGACCGGAAACACGTGCCCAGATGGCGTCACTGGAAAAGACGAGCCGGAAATTGCGTCACAGAAAATGCCGGCGTTGGCTTAGTGCTCCTGCCTAGTAGCATGTGCTCATCAGTTTCCTCCTCTACACCTGATTGCTCATAATTATAACAAGTCTTCTATTACGTCTAAATCATACTTTACCGTCATAGCGAGCAAGAATGCTGTGAAAGGTGTTGCTCCCCCCGTTCCTTCTGTGCCCTACGTAGTGAGTCCCGTTGGCTTTAATCCTTCTCGTCTGCTATTACTCTCTTCTAGCCTCCGTATTCTTTCTTCCCCACGTCTCCTTTTTCCTACTTCTACCTCACGTTGCCTGTTCCTTGGCCGATTGTTTTCCCTTCTCCCTTGACCTTATCCCTTCTTGTTTTCTGGACCATTGTCCTTAGAAATTTGATTTCTGCACTTTGCAGTCTACTGCCATCCTTCTTAAAGATTGTGCAGGTCTCAAGTTCATATTTTGTTATGGGGACAAAATAGCTATTATATACGATCTGTTTAACTTGAGCTGGTATTGTGGTGTCCCAGAGAAGATTTCTTACTCGATGGTAAAATTGTGCACCTTTTTATACTTTGTGTGATATTTCTTTATCACATCTTCCATTTCTAGAAAGTACACAGCTGAGGTACTTGAAGTGGTCCACTTCTTCCAGTTTGCTTCCGTCTAGAAGGATGTTGGCTGGTTTGTTTTGTCTGGTGGGTGGCATGACTACCATTTTTGAGACACGTATTTTTAGGTCAAACTTCTTGACTGGTCATTCCATTCATCTAACCTCTGTTGTACTTCTTCTTCCGAGTTTCTCCATATGACTACATCGTCAGCAAAGGCTGCAGCTTTCAGTTCTTCTTGGTTGAATTCGTACGGTATTTTACTTTTTTCATTATTTCGTCCATCACTATAATCAATAGTAATTGTGACAATGCGCTACCCTGCTGAACATCTTTTGTTGTCTTAAACCAACTCGAGTGGCCATCACCGATCTGGATACAACTCTGACAGTTATCATTAAGCATTTTATTGATTAATGATGTGGATATATTTCTATTTTGATACACTCCCAGATCTTTTGTCTTTCAGCATTATCATAAGCCTTCTCTATGCCAAGGAATACAAGGATCAGATCGTTTCCTTTTTCCCAATGTTTTTCAGTGATCATCCGAGTGGCAAACACCAGTTCGATAGTTTATCTATTGTTTCTGCATCCATGTTGTTCGTTTTCCAGTAAGGGTTCGATGACTGTTCTTAGCCTTCGTTCGATTATTATTTTTTCCATTATTTTTAGCCCATGGGATAGAAATATTTGGTCAAATTGAGCCCTTCTGTTCCTTGAAATTTTCCAAACAGAATCCTATCTCTTCCTCTCCCTTGAATACTATCATCCCAAAACGTAACTATAAATTTATCCCTAAAATATTGTAGGCCACGGATGCCATCCCTGAAAACCTGATACCGTACCATGATCTAGCCTCCTCAACAAATACGGCTGAAATCAGTTACTCCAGCTTATTCCACTCTAAATAGGCTTCATCTAATCCTTTAGCATACTTCTTCACTACCCTTTGATGAACTCCATAGGATTCATGGGGAATATCTTTTATGATCATTTTCCTTATTGATATTGGATTAAACTTAGGTGGCTCATGATCTCTACCCTGCCTATAGTGCCCAAAGAAATGAATCATACCACTATCAGCTGCCTTCAACTTCCTTAACTCATGCTGGACTCTCTCCTCAGATTCTTCAGCTATTTTACTTATCCTGTCTTTGACTTAGCTGAGATCCTTGTCTATCCTCTTTACCCAGCTTCATTTCCAACATAACCTGTTTTTCCCTAACATCTTCCAATTTCCTACCACTGACCACTTTGTGAATGTGCACCTCCTTACTGATGAAGTCAACCTTCTCAACCATTACATCTAAAATCTCCTTCTTCTGCTCATCCAGCCTCCCATATGCCCTGCCAAATTTCTGGCTAGTCTGCTGTACCTGGCTAAAAATTTCCCTCAACAACATCTCTTGTAGTAACTCCAACCTACTTATTTAACATTCTATTCTCTTGGACTGCAATCTGACTGCCTAGCTTAATTCCCAGATTAGCGATTACTTCTCTGACCTCACTAATCGGGCGAGTTACAAGGCTGCCTAGTCACCTGATAGCTCACCTCAGTGATCTGCCTCGTCAATCATTTCACTATGCCCTCAAAGCTGCCCTACTGCTCTGTCAACTTTACTTCTAAACTAGCCATCCGACTGGACATACTCTCTTCCCTACCCTCAAAGCTGGTGCTTTGAAACATAATCTTCTATAACATAGCCATCGTCGACTTCTCAGATACACTCTCTACCTTATCAGAAGTATGGTCAGACTTTACCTCTGATTCCAAACCAACTTCAGAGCTTGTGCCCTGTCTTTCTACACCCTGATTTACACTTATACCACCTGACCCTAGCAAATCTCCGGTGACATCATTCTCCCCCATTCCTGACAATATGTGGTTGTTCCTAGTTACCATCTGAGTATGCTATTCATTCACAATCTCCGCCATTAGAAACAGAACTGCCTGCTGGCCCATTGGTAGCCATATTGCTGTGATATTTTGAGCCATGGGATAATTCTATTGACACCGTACCATCTCTATTGCCGCGATATATTTCTTTGCATCTGCCCTTCGCATACCTATCTACACTTCTGGTCCTCAACCTATTCTCATCAGACATAAATACAATAATAGTACATTATGCAACGAGCCTATAATGGCTATAATTAAGACACGAGTATTTTTATAAAACGAGCGTATGCGAGTTTTATAATTTCCATACGAGTGTCTTAATTACCATTATAGGCGAGTTGCATACGACTGTTTATGTTCGACGATAATTATAACTTTATTACATGTTTTAACATAAATATTCATAAATATCTGTTCAGTCACTAGAATGTTGTGATCGGGTGCTGCGGTGAGTAGTATATCTCTGTTTTCCAAGCTCTCTGGACAACCGACGCATGCGGTCTGTGTGCTTCAGTGCCATATGTTTTCAGATTGTGTATTCAGTAAAACTGTCACCGAAGTCGTTTCAATACAACGCGCTGTGTAGAAATTGTATTGGAGGATATTAAGGTACAGTGCTATTTCTTGTCTCATATTCACAAGTTTATTTACGCGAACATATGGACGGTGCACTTTCGGTAATTTATATAGACATGTTGGATTTTGAGCGCATGCGCGAAGGTATCCTTATCTAATTGGTCACACAACTGTTTCTTGAGCTCTGATTGGTGGGAGAAACTGTTTCATAATGAAAAATAATGTTATAATGAGCCTCATTATGATACAGATTTCTGACGCATAATAGTTAGGGTCGAACATAAAGGTAATTTAAGAAACCTAAGCTACACAATTTCACAAAAACCATCGTACTCACGACTTCCGCCCTCTGTACAACTCTCAATGATTGTATCATTTGTCATCATTATCATCTTCATTTCCCGGTTCCAGTCTCGCCCTGGGTCGGGTTGTGAATTAAAGACTTCCACCGTTGCCTGTCCCTCCACCGGTCCTTTCCTACTTGCATACAACTTCTGGTTTTCCTCCCTTTTTCTCTACGCACTCCTTCACTGAATCCATCCATCTTTTTCGGGGTCTTCCTCGTGGTCTCTCCTGTTAACTTTTCCAAAAATACTTTTGTGGTACTCTCTCCTCACTCATTCTCATCATGTGTCCATACCACTTCAGTTTAGCTGTTTCTATCCTATCCTGGAGTTTCCAGAATTCTGTCCTTTTTCTAATTTCCTCATTCTTTACTCTATCTTTCCTTGTCTTTCCATCTATGCTTCTCAGAAACCTCATCTCTGCTGCCTGTATCTTGCACTCTTCCCTTTTTGTCGTCGTCCATGTCCCAGCTGCATATGTCAGTATGGGTTCATAATAGGTTGTGTATAGAACCCTTTTACACTTCTTTGGGACATCCCAGTTTCACACAATACTTCTCACACTCTGGCAGAAACTGTTTGCTTGTTGTATTCTTTTACCAATTTCTTCGGTTATCCTCCCATCTTCTGTGATCACACTTCCCAAGTACTTGAAACTTTTTACCACTTCTAGAATATTTCCATTTAATTTTATCTTTCCCGTTCCTTCCTTACTTCCCCTTGTCATCACCGTTGTTTTGCTCCTATACGTGCTTATTTTCATCCTAAAATTGTCAATCTCTTGGTTCCAAATATCTACTTGGTTTTGAACTTCCATTTCATCATCATACCATATTACTATGTCATCTGCAAACAGCAAAGCTTTTGTTGCCTCACTTCCCAATTTCCTTTTGATGTTATTATGGATTTCATCCATCACTATAATGAATAATATGGGGGAAAGTACACTACCCTGTCATAGGCCTGTTTCAACTTTAAGCCAATTGGTTTCTCCTATTCTGGTATTTACACTGCTGACACAGTTTTTGTACATAGCTTTTATCATTTGCCCTTCTGCCCTGTTGCCCTGCTTTCTTCTTAGCACATCCCAGACCAACTGTCTGGGCACACTGTCATAGGCCTTCTCAATATCAATAAACGTCATCACCATATATCTTCCAAATTCCCATCTTTTCTCCATTATATTTCTTAAGCTGAAGATCAGATCAAATGTTGATCTGCCTTTCCGAAAACCGTACTGTTCTTCTACCATTTCTCCTTCTATCTTTCTCCTCAGCCTTCCTTCCAACACACTCTAAAAAATCTTAGCCACGTGGGCAATAAGGGTTATCCCTCTATAATAAAAACAAAAGTTTGGTGCTTTTAGTCGGTCAACATGAATGTACCCAAAAGAGCTGGGTTATACCCTAATCCTGAAAAAAATTACATGAGATTAATAAATACACTAGGATGACCAGTTTTGATCGTCAAGCGATCATCATCAGATCCATTACACTTAGGTTGTAAAATCTATGTTTGAAAATACAGGTGAAAATATATACAATATGTACAATTATTTGGTTGCAGTATTGGTAATGCAACTTGTCAGTGTATGCTAGTTGTAGTATATATGATGCTAGGTGGAATACTAAAATGGTGATAGAAACCCAGAATTTGTCCGTTTGGAGTGACTATATGGTTGTAAAAGTCAACTATGGTTATACTGTATACTATTACTTATCTGGCTGGATGTCTTCCGTTCTGTAACTGCGAGTAGTATCAACTTCCCTCTTGGAGCAGTGACGGTCGACTGAATTGGAATGTTGTCTCACTGAGCTGGTTTTCCCCTCCCCCGCTCCGTGTTCCTATGTGTTGTCTGTAGTCAATGCATGAGTAATTGTGTCGTGTTGCCAAATCTAGATAAGATGTATGTTATTGGATTCAGGAAGGTCTTCAACTATTAAAGACCGTGGAACATTCTTCGCCACGCGTAGACAATTAGCCATTCATACTAAGCGCACCCGGTCTATTGGAGACGTCCCGGCACCTTTAATACTGCCGCGAATGCCGGCCTAGGTTTATTGAAGAAAAAAGCACATTGTACTCCTGATCCTGATAACATTTACCTATTAAAACCCCCTATTTCCACCCCCACCCCCCCCCCCCCCCTTGTTTTTATCTAGCTTGGCTGTATCGCTAAGTTGCGTCTTGTTTCCGACAGGGTGGGCTTTTTAGAAGAGTGAAGAGCGGTGAGCTCTCCATAAAAGTGTGTTCATTTAGATTGTTGGGATTGTTTCTTTTGGCTAGCTGTATCTCGATTGCTTCCTTTATGTCAAGAGCTCTGCCTTTCGATTCATGATGAATTATTTTTAGGTCCGTTTCAATGTTAGTGAAGCTGTGCCCCGCGTCACACATGTATTCGCATACGGCTGAATGTGTTCCGTATCTTATCGCATTCCTATGTTCATTGTAACGTGTATCTACTCGTCTTCCACTCTGTCCGATGTAATTAGCTTGAGAACCAGTGTCTTGGCACGTGATAGAATATACCCCCTGACTTTAATTACGGGTCATGTTTATTTAGATTACTGTTTTGCAGGTGCCTACCGGTTGTGTTTTTCGTTGTGAATGCTATTTTTATGCCTTGCTTTTTGACTAGATTAGTGATTTTATATGTGTTCGCATTCACATAGTTGAAGCGCGCAATTTTTTTCTCATTACTGTCCGGTTTGGGAATCGTTTTATCTTTATTTTTATGTTTGGCTATAATTTGGTTTATTTTGCATGGCGGGAAATTGTTTCCTTTGCTATTTGCTTAATGGTTCTTATTTCCTTATTATATTTGTCTTTTGACATGGGTATGTATAAAGCCCTGTGCACCATTGAATTGAACCCCGCTAATTTATGCGTGCTGGGGTGATTAGACTGATTGTCGATTGCATGCGAGGTTTGTGTGGCTTTCCGGAATATGGAATATGAAAGTTCGTAGTCTTTACGTTCAATAGCTATGTCGAGATAATTTATTTTTCGGTCTGATTCGGATTCCTTAGTGAATTTGATTGAGTGGTGTAGGCTATTAATGGATTGTAGAATTGTTTCTTCGCTTGTTAATTCAGTATGTTGTTTTTTAGGAATTCGACTGTTTTTTTTTTCAATGTATTCTGTTTTGTTCAAAATTACTGTGGTGTTCCCATTATCTGCTTTTATTTTTTGTTTCAATGACTTTATTTCTTTGAGTTGTTTGTTGCTTTGAATGTCATTGCTTTCGCCCTCTCGTTTGAGGATTTTTTTTGGCTTCGTTGGTGGCAAGATTTTTGGTTAATTCCCTGTCTTCGGCTGGAAGCTTGTGACTGGTTATCTCAATATCTGTGATTAACTGTTTTATATTGTGGTTCGTGTGTGCGTCTGTGCAGTTGTATTTCAAACCTTTGTCTAACATATTCATTTCATCTTGAGAAAAAGTTACATTCGTTATGTTGTTTAACTTACTCTGCTGAGGAAATTTAATTCATTGCTATTCGTGTGTTGTTCATTAGATTGATTGTTCTGTGCGTCTCCTAGTTTTCTTAGTTTATTTTGTAGCGTTTCGTGCTTCCTCGTAGCTCTGATTTTAATGGTGCCATGTAGGTGCTCGGTGAAATTGTCCCATTGTGTTGCGTGCCAGAAGTTACTTAGTTGCAATTGAATATCGTATAATTGTTGGTTAATTTTTTGCTTTCTTATGTATTCAAATCTTAATTGTTTTTTTTATCCAAAGCGCTTTGGCTTGTTTAGTTGAAATGATCGAAGCTGGTGTATTCGGTACGGTTTTAATTGGTACGTATTTAGGGGTGAGATTTAGTTCTATAGGGGAAGGTGGACCACGGTGAGACTCGGGCCACAGTAAGATAAACTCATTAAATGTAATTTTTGAAAGAGGGATTTTTTTTTAATATTTCTTAGAGATTGGCTCTCCTGGTAGCAGACATTTTGATCCTGTTTACTCTTTGAAAGAAGCATTTTATGTAGGAGATAAAAACATCTTCGTTTTTGAGGTAAGAAAAGTAAAATTTTCTTCCTTTGTTGTTGTTGTTTTTTTTATAGTTATGTGTATCATTGTACATTAATGAATATGATATGGTCGAAATACATACATATTACTAAATAATTATTGGAATTGTCAGCTTCTTCAGTATTGTAGGTTAGATAGTAAACATAATTGTTTTTACATGTCGCAAGTGGGCCACAGTGAGACACAGTAGGGTGGGCTACAATGAGACAGTGAGAAAGATATACGGAGCTACCCCCAAAGCTGAGGAGACGGCAGAGTCAACTTCTAGGAGAGAAAATGGGAGATTTTTCATTCCAACTGACACCCCAGAAAAAACAAACTTTCCCTTAAGTCCACAAATAAAGAATACAAATCAAAAGAGCTGCAAGATGAGTTTGTTCAGCCAAAGGAACTTGAAATCCAAGAAGGCAGCCCTAGTTACAGACATTTCCACGGATGATGATGTTGATGATTCTTCTAATTTAGACAGCTCATCAGATAATGCAGAAATCGAGCTCCTAAAATTTCATCAACTTGCTCGCAAACCTAATGAAGGTGACTTCGTTCTGGTTGAGTTTTCAGGGAAACACTCAAGATTTCACATTGGGAAAATGAAACGAGATTTAGATTAAGGAAATTATGAAGTAAAATTCTTAACAAAAGGTGCAAAAATGATAGGCAGTTTTTTTAACCCAGAGGTAAAAGACTCATTGTAGGGGCAGACCAGTCGCTTCACTGTAAAACATGATGATGATGATGACCCAGAGGTTGTAGATATTGCTTCAGTCCCCGCGAAAGACAACAGATCACTGTTGCCGGTTCCCTGTGCATATGGCAAAACAAAAAGACAAAAATCACATCTCAAATTTTCTGCAAATGTTGGTTATCTGGATGTGCTGTAGTGTTTTCTGGCATTAATTCTTTGTTTTAGTGTTTATCTATGTACTTAACCAGTTAAAATAAATTCATTGTGTCTCAGTGTGGACCATCATCTGTCTCAGTGAGGACCATGGGTGGGCTACAGTGAGACGGCTGCAACATTTTCACAATTTATTATTTTTACAGAAAAGTGTGGTTGCTTTAGAAATTCTAAGGGTATGAAATTGATGAGCAACAATCAACTTATATTTCAGTATATAAAAACATGTTCATATATTGAAAAATAAGACAGTATACTAAAATACATGTATATTTTTTCTGTCTCTCTGTGGCCCACCCTCCCCTACATTTTTTGTTGACCCAAATTGACAAACCCACAACCCTCTATAATAATTGTTGCATTCCTTTCTATCTCCCTTCTTGAATATCGGAATAATGAAGTCTTCACCCCACTCTTCTGGAACCTCCTTTTTTCTTCCAAATTAATCTGAATAATCTATATCGCCACTGTAAGCCTTGTTGGTCCTGCTGCTCTTTATCATTTCTGTAGTCACTTCATCCACACCTGCTTATACTTATTTTAATCGGCGATGGTCCATATGATCTAAGCCTGGTGCTCATACTAAGTATAAACCACACAGCTATCCGAGGTGTTACATTTAGCTTGGTTCACTGAATTGTACCTGACTCTTGCCACACTCTCTGTGAATGGTATTAAACAGGCAGGAAGAGGTATACCTAACCACACAAATGATAATGTGTATGTTTCTCTAACTAGTGTTAACTGGCTGTATCCAAGATATATCCACATGTATACAAAATAATGATCCTTTGAGTGAAAGTTTGTCCAGCACCGTTATTTTCAAAGACTCTTAACATTCTCCTCCTTGGAGCAACACACTCGTTATAACTTGCACGAGGCTTTTTATCTCACTCCACTCTGAACTTGGGAAAACCATATACTTTGTACAAGAATGAAATTTACACGCATCACAGTTGCAAAGAAATAGGCAGTCTCTACAGTGTGGAGCACTGATGACCACCACTAGAAATAAGGTTTGGAACTCCTTAAAATAGTATATACTGTAAGCTGACTGTCAATAGCCACAATGTCTTAGAGACATCAGTGAATCTAGAAAATGCCTTCTGCCGTTACGATGTCAACAAGGGGTGTGAATTTGAAGAACACACAAATAATATGGTTACCAATCAACTTTACAGTTTCGAGTCAGGAACACGTTTTTTGTCCAATTTGATTAGGTGGGGTAACTATATTTATGGCACACTAATACTGTATTAATATTATTCACTGATAAAGGGGGAAAATTAGGAATATGGTACGCATTTCAACCGTTACGTGGTCATCTTCAGATCTTGATCATTATGCTTGGAGTTTAATTTTATATAATATTATTATACTGGTAATGTGTTTTTGTTATACTTAGTATAACGTTTCTAGTTAGTACAGTAGAGTCCCGCTGTCATGAGTGTTTAATCTGCATATCTTCCACCTCTCAAGAAAAATGGTTTAAGGAGGTGTATTGGTTTCTTCGGGGAAACACAAAATCGGTCATTAACCATTAGACATTTTGCTTGTGAAATATTCATACAAAAATTCTCAAACTGAAATTTAACGAATTCTTTCACAGAGAGAGATTAAAGAAAGTAGTCCATATTCCCAGAGGAAAAAAAAAGTCTTCACTCTGTCCATCGATGAGAACAATGTGTGTTCGTGCAGACGTAGTACAGCCTCATTCCGTCTTCAGCACGTTGTGTTTGTGCTTGGAAAAATACATGGATGATCCTCTGTTCGTGGAAGTGTAGGATCACAGAACACAACTGATACAATATGGGTTAATTCATCAATTTCGTGCATAATTTTGTATAACATACAGTATATTTAATTTGATTTGGAAGGTTGAAGACCGATTCCGATCGTTAGTTGTTATGGGTTGGCTGGTTGGCGGGGGGATGCCTTTCAAGGAACGGTGGAGAAATATGTATGTATATTTAAGGGGAGTGAGAGGAGTTCAAGGCCGAATACCTGATATCGAGGGAGAAGATGGAACGTTGCTGGTGGAAGATGGGGAGAAGGCTGAAGCATTTAATAAGGTGTATGGTAAGGTGGTGGGGATTGTTGGGGAGGGAAATGTAGATCAGAAAGTAGGGTATAGAGGACGGGAAGAAATTTAGATACGTAAATAAGGATATCTGTAATGCAATACGGGGATTGGGGTAAAAAAAAAGCAGGTGGGATAGATGGGATAAACGGGGAATTGTTAAAGATTATGGGATTGAACATTGTACCGTATTTAAGGTTTCTGTTTGGTTTTTGTATAAATAATGGGGTAGTGCCTGATGACTGGAAACAGGCTCTGGTAGTTCCGGTATATAAAGGGAGAGGGGAAAGGGGGGATAGTGATAGCTACACACCTGTCAGCCTAACATGTATTATATGCAAAATTTTTGAAGGAATTATGAATGTTTTACATAAGAGAATGCTTAGGGAATAGTAAGTGGTTGGCAAATAAACTACATGGTTTCAGAGAGGGATTTTCTTGTGAATCACAACTATCAGGCTTTCAGCAAGATATCAGTGAGGCCTTTGACTGTATTGCAATTGATCTTTTAAAGGCTTTCGATAGGGTCAATCATGATATGCTCTTAAGGAAAATGGAGGCTGTGGGATTGGACAGGAGAGTAGTACAAGGGTGAGATCTTTTTTGGAGGGGAGAAGTCAAAGGGTAAGGGTTGGAGGGTCAGTGTCAGAACAGTTAAGGGTGGGAAGGGGGGTCCTCAGGGAAGTAAATTGGGACCTTTGCTTTTTCTCATGTATGTAAATGATATAGGAGTTGAAATATCATCCCAGATAAGATTATTTGCTGATGATATAGTAGTATACAGGGGGATAAATCATCTGGACGACTGCGGCATTTTGCAGAGGGACCTGACTGTCATACAAAGCTGGACAGATGAAAGTGATATGATGATAAATTCAAAGAAATGTCAGGCAGTGAGATTTGTTAACAAAAGGAATCATATTGTTTTTGGATATACAGTAGGGGAAAATTAAGTTGTATTTGGGGACGAATGTAGGTATTTAGGTGTAACTCTGGGGGGTGGGAATTTTCACTGGGGTAAGCAGATAGGGGAAATAGTGAAGAAAGCATACAAGTCACTAAATATGGTTATGCGAGTGTTTAAAGGGGATGGCAGGGAGATTAGAGAAAGGGCATACATGTCCCTAGTCCGTCCTCTGCTGGAATATGCTGGCGAAGTGTGGGATCCATACCAAATGTATTTAATAACGGAATTGGAAGGAGTACAAAGGAAGACTGCCAGGTATGTAATGGAGGACCACTGATCGACGAGTAGTGTAAGTAGGATGATTCAGGATTTGGGATGGGAAAGTCTGGCTGGTAGACGTTCAAGAGCAAGACTAGGGGGTATTTTCTTAGCTTACAATGGGGGAATCACTTGGGAAGACATTCATGAGGGATTGGGAAAGGGAGGTACTTATATGGGCAGATACAGTCATTCGTGTAAATTAAAATTAAGTCAGTGGAATAGTAACTGGGGCAAATATTCTTTCATTGGGAGGGGGGAAGTAGAATGGAACAGTTTGCCAGGGGACATTTTCAGCCCTTTGCCTTCTAATGTTGGAAAATTTAAGGAGTTGGTGAGAAAGCACCAGTGACATGACATGGATGAAGAATAGTGTAAATTATTCTTATTCGTATTTTATAATTGTTTCTATTTTATTATTTCTTATACCAATTAATCCTTGTATCTAAAATGTATTTTTTTAGTTGTATGAATGATTTATTTTGCTTAGTGTTTTGTTTTTGTTTTTGTAATTTGCCACCATGGACAGCGTCCACATCTCCAAATACATATATGTATGTATATGTATATATGTATAACCTTTGATTCTAATTTAGAGTTATTTAGTACTTTGTTCGTTGGCTGTGTATCGCATATTTTTAAAAATTTCTGACAATGTCAAAAATTCCAAGTTATGATACCCACGACGATGGGTCTGGTTGGTTCCTTAGTTTAGGAGCTGTGACAACGTGGTCATATAGGCCCGTGTACTTGGGGTGTGTGTAGAATCTGTCTGATTACGTTGTTAATTGTGATGGCTGTATTAATGTGTGTTATCTGTTTTAATTCAAGTAAGGACTGCAGACGATACGTTCAAGTAGTTCCTACTTTTGCTACCAGATGCTTCACACATTTGAAGTTGGTGGAAGGTTCTTTACATGCCATAAATCTATGCCCCCTTTGTAAGTATTACCGCCCTCCACTGTGTATTATTCAATCTGTGTTAAGAGGGGCAGATGACCTCGTAGTTCTGCCCCTTAAAACAACAATAACTAACTAACTAACTAACTAACCCGTCGGCTTTACTTCCCCTCCGAAGGTAGACATACCGTACTGAGGGATTCTTAATGCTCTTAAAGAATCCGACGAATTCGGCCGGGTATGACTCCGCGATCTTGGGCATAGAAGCTCAGCATGCTACCAACTACACCACCAAAGCCGCCAAAACGATGGGCCTGGATTTGTAGGGATACGCTTTTGCCAAGAATGCAACATAGGCTACCCATGTCAAAAGACAACTATAATAAGGAAATAATAACCAGCAAATAGCAAAGGAAAACAATTTCCCGCCTCACAAAATAAACCAAATTATAGCCAAACATACAAATAAAGATAAAACGATTCCCGATCCGGACAGTAATGAGAAAAAAATGCGCGTTTCAACTATGTGAATGCGAATACATATACAATCACTAATCTATTCAAAAAGCAAGGCATAAAAATAGCATTTACAACGAAAAACACAACCGGTAGGCACCTACAAAATAGTAATCTAAATAAACATGACCCGTATTCAAAGTCAGGGGGTATATTCTATCACGTGCCAAGACACTGGTTCTCAAGCTAATTACATCGGACAGAGTGGAAGACGAGTAGATACACGTTACAATGAACATAGGAATGCGATAAGATAAGGAACACATTCAGCCGTATGCGAACATATGAGTGACACGGGGCACAGCTTTACTAACATCGAGACGGACCTAAAAATAATTCATCACGAATCGAAAGGCAGAGCTCTTGACATAAAGGAAGCAACCGAGATACACCTAGCCAAATGAAACAATTCCAACAATCTAAATGAACACACGTTTATGGAGAGCTCACCCCTCTTCACTCTACTAAAAAACACACCCTGTCAGAAACAAGACACAACTTAGCGATACAGCCAAGCTAGATTAAAAAACAAGGGTGGGGGGGCAATTAGGGGGTTTATTAGGTAAATGTTATCTGGATCAGGTGTACGATGTACTTTCCTTCTGCAATAAACCAAGGCCCGCATTCGAGGCAGTATTAAAGGTGCCGGGACGTCCTCAAAATACCGGGCAGAGCTTAGTCTGAATGGCTTATGGTACACGCGTGGTGGGGAATGTTCCACGGTCTTGAATAGTTGTAGACCCACCTAATTCAATAACATACATCTTATTTAGGTTGGCAACACCCCACATAAACACATCGCACTGACTCCGCACAGCACATATGAACAGGGGGGAGAAAGGGATAAACCAGTGTCGTTGAGATAACAGCCCATCTAAGTCGACCACACCTGGAGTAACAGTGAACACGAAACTGCGAGTAGCTCCAGCGAGGAAGACAACCAGATAAGTAGTAGCCTGTAATATTACAGTTTAACCATAGTTGATTTTTTACAACATCACCATTTAGCATTGCACCTAACATCATATATACTGCATTTAGCATACACCGACAGTACCAATACTGCAACGAAATAATTGTACATATTGTAAATATTTTCACCTGTATTTTCAAACATAGATTTTATAGCCGACGTGTAATGGATCTTATGATGATCGCTTGACGATCGAAACTGGTCATATTAGTGTATTTATTAATATCATGTAATTTATTTCAGGATTAGGGCATAACCCAGCTCTTTTGGGTACATTCGTGTTGACCGACTGAAAAGCACTAAACTCTTGTTTACTAAGGCAACACGAAAAAATGGCTTCAAACCCCACAATATGTTGTAACCGAAAGAGGACAAGGAGAACAAAGTTTTACTCTATGTTTTTCGAAACTGTGATTACAAACAATTAGCTGACAATAACACTGCATGTATGAATAGCAATCTAACAAAGTTAAACCCACATGCGAGGTCAGGTATTTATGTAATCTCCTGCCAACCAAAGGATGTAAGGCCAACTATGTACAGCAGAGCAGAAGATGTTTTGAAACGCGTTATATGGAACACAGAAATACAACCAAACACACTCATGTACGACAATATCCATTGCTTCACCACCATAGTAACCTAAAGAGTCTACACCACAAGGGCAGTGCTCTCGACATTAAAGAGTCCATAGAAATATATCTAGCCTAGAAAAATAATTTGGAGAACTTGAATGAACGCACGTTTCTAGAAGGATCCTCACTATTCGTGTTACTAAACAAAGTAAGCCCACAATCTTGACGATTAGAAGAGGCAATGAATGCATATGAGAAGGAATAACTAGGGAAATATATTATTTGCGGAGGGTGCACTCTGTGCCTATTCTCAATAAGCCAAGGCCTCAGACTTGCAGTATTGTAGGGTCCTACCTCACTTTTAAGTAAATTGCAAGCATATATGGATTTGTGTCTGCGCTGTAGCAGTGAGTTACATGGCTTACAATATTAATGAGGAAGTTCCATAATCGATAACAAACACCACTATGCAAAGTCACTCCAGCCTCAGAATATCTTATAGGAGTAAAAAGGCCAACTCCGTACAGGCCATGGAGGCCCTGGGAATAGTGGAAGGTAGAGGTGTTGTGTATTTACTTGGGTTAACATGAACATTCTAGAAAATGTTGTGTAGGCTATTTACTTGAGATAACACGAACATTCTAGTCACTATGCCCAGAACATTCCAATCTGGAACCTTCCAGCTACTATGTATATATGCACCCGCGGACTGTAGACGACAGTTCCGCTCAAGTTAGTCCACCTTGTGTATGGTTGTGTATCAACTAGCTTAGTGTTAAATAAACCGTTGTTTTATATTAACAAGTGTATGTTATTTATCTTGTATCTCCCACGATATAACAGTGGTGTCAGAAGTGAGATAAGATAAGTAACGTTGTGAAACCGAGTGACTTTCTAACCTCAACGCAAGTGTTGCACCGAACGACTTTCATCGCAGTGCGTGTTGGAAATACTAAACCGAGTGAACTTTCTAACCTCAACGCAAGTGTGTGAACCGAAGTAAGTTCATCGCAAGAGCGTGTTAGAAATACTGTTCTCCACTCATCTTCACCATGCCGGACTTAACCTCTGAGCAACTCCAACAATTCTCGGCAATCATCGCCGACGCTATCCGACAGACAACAAGTTCAACAACGTCATCATCACAGCCTCGACCGCCACAATTCACAATGCAACCGTATTGTACAACCGAAGGGACGACTGTAGTCGACTATTTCACTCGCTTTACCTGGGCGTTCAACCTGAGCAAGGTACCCGCGGATCAACACGCACATTTTGCACGGGTTTAC
Source organism: Meconema thalassinum (assembly GCA_946902985.2). Lineage (NCBI taxonomy): Eukaryota > Metazoa > Arthropoda > Insecta > Orthoptera > Tettigoniidae > Meconema > Meconema thalassinum. Next base: position 1,853,691,078 of record OX336388.2, read on the forward strand.
ATGGGATCTGAACTCAATGATGCCCTGAAGATCCTGGTGAGTCCTGGTGATCCGGAAACTCTGTCATACTATGAGATTCAATCTAAGCTGAAAGGCCACTTCGACGCCACACGCAAAAAGTTTGCTGAGAGCATCAAATTTCGGAGTGTAATGCAGAAGCAAGGAGAAACCATCGCTAGCTTCACCTTAAGACTGCGGCAGGCTGCAACGTTTTGTGAGTATAGCACATTCCTTGATCGCATGTTAATTGAACAAATGCTCGCAGGGTTGGAATCACGAGAAATGTGCGACGAGATTATTGCAAACCAACCAGAGAACTTCACCGCAGCATATGAAATCGCGCACGCACTCGAAGCTACTCGCATTACCACCGACGAAGTCAAAACAGCTGCCGCTAAGTCTGAATCAATCAATCGGATTGGATACGAGAAGTCTCTGTCCAGGAAGAACAGCAACCAGCAGCCGCCAGGCAGCAAGTTAGCGCATCGAAGTCAAGGGTCTTACAACCTAACCAGACAGCACCAAGGGCCACATCAGGCAAACCGAAGTGCATCCCTGGACAACCAATCAACATGTGCACGGTGCGGTGAAGCTCACCCTCGCAGTCAGTGCAGGTTCCTGAACGCCGAGTGCCTGAAGTGTGGCAAGAAAGGTCACATCAGAAAAGTTTGCCGATCGAAATCGAGGAAACATCGAACAACAAATCAAGTGACCGAAGAAGAGCTTCCAGCAGAGAACCTCGACGTCGTGGAGTACCTCAGAAAAATCGAGGTCATCGGAATGGTCAACGCAGCACCTAAGCCACTGGTTGATGTCCGCATAGAGGGAACCACCGTCAAAATTGAACTCGACACCGGCGCCCCCTGCTCAACCATGAGCAAATCTAAGCTTAGTACGATCAAATCAGATTTTGCAATGCAGAAAAATGATCGTAACTTCGTTAGTTACACCGGTCATCCGATCAAATGTATTGGAAAAACGTCAATGTGCGCCACCATCGGAACCACAACCAGGAACCTGAATCTCTATGTGGTTGACGATGAAGTCGAATCGCTTTTTGTCCGAGAGTGGATTTCGAAGTTTGTACGGGAGATCGACTTTGGTCACCTCTTCAGAAAATCCGACCCAATCCGCAAGCTCTCAGACAAGCAGACTCTGACCTTGGAACGGCAGAAGCAGCTCGACAGCACTCTATCTCCCTACCAGGATGTGTTCAGCGACACCCCCGGCAAGGTCTCAGGTCCCCCAGCGAAGATGAACCTGAAGGCTGGAGCTACACCTGTTTTCGCCCGAGCTCGAGACGTACCAGTTGCCCTCCGCGATGCCTACGCCAAGGAAATCGACAAGAAAATTGCATCTGGCTTTTACAAAAGAGTGGACTACTCTGAGTGGGCAACGACAACGCACGTCGTCGCCAAGAAGAACGGCAAACTGAAGATCACAGGCAACTTCAAGCCTACCCTCAACCCGCGGATCATCATCGATGAACATCCGATTCCCAAGGTGGAACATCTGTTCAACCAAATGCGCGGCGCCACTATCTTCTGCCACCTGGATATCACCGATGCGTACACTCACCTCGAGGTCGGCGATGAGTTCAGCCATGCTCTCACGCTTAACACGCCAACTCACGGTCTGATCCGCCCAACACGAGCAGTATATGGAGCAGCTAACGTCGCTGCTATCTGGCAGCGCCGAATGGACAGTCCTGCATGGTCTCCCAAACGTCGTAAGTTTTTTCAAAGACAGTATAGTTTTTGCTGATTGGTTTGAAAATCTGATGCAAGGCCTCAGCACCACTCTGGAACGGTTTCGGCAACACAACCTCAAGCTCAACCGAGCCAAATGCGTTTTCGCTCAAACATCCCTGGAAGCCCTTGCCCACAAAATCGATGCGTCAGACTTCCACAAGTCTGATGCACACACCCGAGCTGTACGTGATGCACCGAAGCCGACTACACCAGAAGATCTCCAACTGTTCCTTGGTAAAGCAACCTACTACAGTTCGTTCATCCCCGATTTGTCCACCAGAGACCGACCACTCAGACACATGCGGCTCAAGGACCCTCTCATCTGGACACCAGAAGGCGACAGGGCATACAAAGACATCAAGAACACCCTAACCTCGCCCCAAGTACTCATGCAGTATGACCCAGCGTTACCACTCCTGTTGGCCACGGACGCCAGCAAGACCGGCCTGGGCGCAGTACTGTAACACCGGCTCAGCAACAGGCAAGAACGTCCAATCGCTTACGCCAGTCGAACGATGACAGCAACGGAACAAAGGTACCCTCAGATCGATAAGGAAGCACTGGCCATTGTGTGGGTTGTACAGAAGTTTTTTAATTATCTGTATGCTCGCCACTTTACTCTCATCACCGATCACAAGCCTCTCACACAGATCCTGCACCCCGAGAAGTCTTTACCGGTCCTGTGCATCAGTCGCATGGCCAATTATGCCGACTATCTAGCACACTTCGACTACGACGTCATCTTCAAGACATCCAAAGCCAACGCCAACGCTGACTACTGCTCCCGAGCTCACCTACCAACAACAGTTAACCTCATCAGAAACTTATTTTCTCCACAGGAGGAAGAGACGGACAGTTTTGATGATTTTGACTTTTTTGCAGTCCATCAGATCCAACAGCTACCAGTTAGGGCAGAAGTAATCGCACGCGAGACCAGGAAAGATCAACATCTGGGCAAAATTGTCCAGATCATCGAAGCAGGGCAAGACCTCACCCGCCAGCATTACAAGGCACCAGAAGCGAAGTACACCCTCGCCGCAAACTGTCTGATGTTCGAGCATCGAGTTGTTGTCCCTCCTTCACTGCGAGACGCTATTCTCAACGACCTGCACGTGGCTCACGTGGGGATAGTCAAGATCAAAGGCATGGCACGTTCCATTGTGTTCTGGCCTGGAATCGACAATGCCATTGAGCCTCTCGCCAAGGCTTGCGCCGTGTGTGCAGCTCAAGCGCATGTGCCACCCAAGTTCCGAGATCACCACTGAGAATACCCGAAGGCCCCATGGGAACGGATCCACATTGACTACGCGAGCCCAGTGGCTGACACCATGCTGCTGATTGTTGTCGACGCCTACAATACGTGGCTCGAGGTCAAACCCATAACATCAACAACATCAGCCGCAACAATTTCCATCATGGATGACCTGTTCACGGCCTATGGCGTGCCAGTCACTGTCGTCTCGGGCAACGGTCGAAAATTCGTCTCAGACGAGTTCAAGACCTTCCTAAGAAACATTGGTGTGAAATATCACAAGTTGACAGCGCCATACCATCCCTGAACCAATGGCCAAGCTGGACGTTATGTTCAAACGGTGAAGGACGCCCTCTATGCGATGAAGACAACTAAGGGAACGCTCCGCGCCAACCTGAACGAGTGCCTCCTTCAATTCCGCAAGGCTCCACACTCCACCACTGGCCAATCTCCATCCCAGCTTTTCTTGGGACAAGATTTCCGCACGAGACTCAACTTGACCAGACCTGATGACGTCCACATGAAGGTTACAGAAAAACAAAGAGTTGAAATGAGCTCAACATTCCGCACTCTGGAACCTGGACAGAAAGTCTACTTCCTGTCTGGCAATATCAAGCTGGACAAGTGGCTCCCTGGAATATTTGTGAAACGCACTGGTGACCTTCACTACGAGATCAACTACCCGGGAAAGCGATTCAAACGCCACATTGATCAGATCAGATCGTTTGCTGGCACCAACAAAGGCAAAACCAACTTGGACAACGATCAAGAATCAACCAACGATCGAGAGTCAACCAATGATCAAGAACCAGCCATCGAGCAACCAAGCCTGAGACAAGTTCGCTTCACCGAGACATCAGCATCAGCCCAAGCACCACCAGCTACACCTGTAGACAGGGCACCGCCTATTTCGCAACCCCCTTTTATTCCCCGCAGGAGTACTCGCCAGCGCCGACCACCGTTGAGATTCTCTCCTGAATAAGTTTCCTAAATCATCCATTTAAAAGAGGGAGGAAATGTTGTGTATTTACTTGAGTTAACATGAACATTCTAGAAAATGTTGTGTAGCCTATTTATTTGAGATAACACGAACATTCTAGTCACTATCCCCAGAACATTTCAATCTGGAACATTCGAATCTGGAACCTTCCAGCTACTATGTATATATGCACCCACGGACTGTAGACGACAGTTCCGCTCAAGTTAGTCCTCTTGTGTATCGTTGTGTATCAACTAGTGTTAAATAAACCGTTGTTTTATATTAACAAGTGCATGTTATTTATCTTGTATCTCCCACGATATAACAAGAGGCTTCCACTTTTTGTGACATCGGAACTAGATGGGATGGAGTTGTCAGCTCCACGCCCGGCCATCTTTGCTCCCAGGAATTACCCTGGTACTCATTTCTGGTGTAGGCTGAGTGAACCCCAGGGCTATTTGCGTTTCCGAAAATGGTAGTTTTGTTTCTAAAATCCACTACCTGGGTGGGGATCGAACCCACTCCCATTAAGTAAGAAGCTCAGCACCTCTACCGACTGCGCCACGCAGCCCCCTAAGTTTGACAAAAACCGGTTATCGCGTACTAGTCAGAACAATGTGATGCTCCCATTAGCGTTCATTCAGCTGGGTGCTAGTGACAAGTGAGGTAGTACCCAGTTACAACTGAACACCTACCGACTCCAAATATGCTTAGGAAGACGCTCAATCACCAGCGTACATTTTTATAGGTATTTGCATAGTAATATTGTTCCACGGAATGAATGGTGAAGTTGCTGGAACTACTTGCTGCCCTCGTGATCTGGCGTTGATGATGTGGAAGTCCATTGAAAGTTGACGACCGTAAATGTGCAAAGATAGCCGAGCCAGACCAAGAGATTCTGAATGAGTTTTCTTGTTTACCAAAATCCTAGACTTATATGGACGTGCTGTCAATCGTTTCCTGGTGAGTACAATTCCAGCCTCTCAAATCTACACTCTTGTGTATTGAATAGTACAGCCAGAATAAAGACTGTACACTGATTTAGGACTATGAAAATTGCATAATTCAACCTATTCAAAAACGAAATAGTGACTGTAATTAGGTGACAATAACAATATGCCCAATTATCCTTCTACCCAATAAGCGTAACGACACTCGAAATATCCCCTTAACTGTTGTTGTTTGCGTCTTCAGTCTTTCGACTGGTTTGATGAAGATCTCCATGCTTCCCTGTATGGAGCTACGACATAGCTACCACACCCTATATCCGAGGCAGTTTAACATATTCAAACCTTAGTCTACTCTTACAGTTCTTATCCTCAACCCTTCCTTCTATAACTAAGTTTGCTATTCCTGGGTGTCTTAGGAAGTGTCCTATCAACCTATCTCTTCTCTTCATTAGCAGTCGCCACAAACATCCCTCCTCTCTCATTCGTCTTAATACCTCTTCATTTGTAACCCGATCTACCCATCTGATCTTCACCATTCTCCTGTAATACCACATTTCAAATGCTTCAATTCTCCTCTTTTCTGCTGCACCAACAGTCCAAGTTTCACTTCCATACAGTGCCACGCTCCAGACAAAGGCCTTCAAAAATGACTTCCTTATACCTAAATCTATTTTCGATGTCAACAGATTCCTTTTCTGTAGAAATGCTTTTCTTGCCTGTGCTAACCTACTTTTTATATCCTCTTTGCTTTGTCCATCACTCGTTATTTTGCTTCCTAAGTAACGGAAGTCACCTACTTCCCTTAGCTTTTCAGCTGCCAATTTGGACATCCATAAGGGTTTCTGACTTCTTTTAACTGCATTCCAATATTTTTGTTTTACATTTATTCATTTTCATCATGAATTCTCTCCTCAAGACAGAATCCATACTATTTAATAACTCATTCAAATCCTCTGGTGTGTCGACTAAGATGACGATGTCATCAGCAAATCTCAGAGTTGAAATTATTTCTCTTGGAATATTCACTCCTACTTAGAATTTTTCTCCAATTTTCTTCATAGCATGTTAGTAGGGGGGCAGTGGGGGTTCTAACGCATAGCCTACTTTCCTGGTGACGTCATCCAAAATGGCGGCCATGACGTCATCCAAGATGGCGGCCATGATGTCACCATGACGTCACACGGTCATAACGTTGCCATGACGTCACACGGCCATGACGTCGCCATGACGTCACACAAGATGGCGACCATGAAGTCACGACTATAGCTTAACTAACCTAACCTCACCTACGAGGTGTGATCAAGAAGTTCCAAAATGTTAACCCATAGCCTACTTTCCTGGTGACGTCACCTACGAGGTGTGATCAAAAAGTTAACCAATAGCCTACTTTCCTGGGGACGTCGCAACGAGGGGTGATCAAAAATGTTGACCCATAGCCTACTTTAAACTAACCAAAGTGGTGTCTATACAAAATGGCGGCTGACCAAAATGGCGGCAATGGCTTAACTAGCCTAACCTAACCTCACCTACGAGGTGTGTCCGAAAAGTTCCAAAAATGTTAATCCATAGCTACTTTCCTGGTGACGTCACGACGAGGGGTGATCGAAAAGTTCCAAAATGTTAATCCATAGCCTACTTTCCTGGTGGCTTCGCAACGAGGTATATTCAAAAATTCCAAAATGTTGACCCATAGCCTACTTTCCTGGTGGCGTCACATACTAACCCGCCATACATTCAGGATCAAAGCCGATATCTCCCGAATGCATGATCGGATTTTGACAAATGAGGTGTCGTTGAACTCGAGCTGACGCCCCATTTCCAATGGACAACCTATTCCTATCCCAAAATGTCGCTTTCCAAGTGCGACATGTGGGAGTGTGAAGGCTAATAGGAAATTAAACGCTGTTTCACATAAACGACATGCCAACGAGTCGACACCATAATGAATTAGCATTTTTATGTTTTTACGCATGCGCACTTGGTGATTTTGTAAGAGGGCGGGCTTTTTGAAAAAAAAGAGATTTATAAGAAGGGGTTTTAGTGGTGAGGAGAGAGCTAGAGAGTCGCCTACTTTCCTATGAAGTTTGCTGATATTTCACGAACGCATGGTCGGATTTGGACGTGTGACGTATCAAATCGATTGTCTTGACGCCCTTTTTTGATATTGTTAATACGTTAAAGTTTTGTGAATGATTGAAACAGACTTGAAATGTTTATGATGAGTGGTTGTAGATAGAGATATGTAGAGAAAGGATACCGCTGGGCGTGTGTTTTTAACCACGCTATTACTGGTTATAATGACCGTGCTTAATAGAACAATCGATATTTTGACGGGTCTGTTCAGGACAGGCCGAGGATTCGTTTTACAATATTTCGACGGGTCGATTTATGAGACCGAGGGTTCGTTTTCTGATATTTTACTCTCGAAGGGGATCCTACGATGATGGGTTACATGAAAAATGATAATTCTATGATCAGATGATATTTTGATGGGTCGGTTTAGGACAGGCCGAGGATTCGTTTTCCAATATTTTATGACAGAGCGAGGGTTCGTGTTTTCAGATATTTTACTCTCAAAGGGGATCTTTAACGAATAAACGATGATGGGTTACATGACAAATGATTATTCTATGATCAGATGAAGAGTAAACAGAACTTGGTTCTATGTTGGTTGAAGCGTGTAGAGGAAACAAACTTGCTGGAGAGCAGACTAGCAGAATGTGGATGTTATTTGAGCTTATTGGAATGTGCTGACCTGACTCGACTTGACAACAGGTGCAAGATTGTAAATCACTGAGTCTGTAAAAGGTGTCATGAATGTGTAGGAATGTGCTATTTGATGAATCATGGATTGTAGAGGCTTATGCGGTGGCCATGCTTGAGAATGTATTCATTGATATTTCATGAATCATGAATCGCAGAGGCTTATGCAGAGCTTCGTTTTATGCTTGGTGAATGCTTGACTGTGATCATTGAAAAAAACAATTGTGAGAATGACCGCAGAGTTACAGTAAACAGATAAGCCAATACAAAAGCCGATATATAAGCCAACATAAAAGTCAATACATAAGCCAATACAAAAGCCAATACAAAAGCCAACACAAAAGCCAATACAAAAGCCAATACATAAGCCAACACATGGGGTTAGGTTAGGTTCTGATATGTTACATTAAGTTAGGTGAGCTATGTGTAACGTCATAGCCAGTCTTAATGCAAGTCTAAATTTGTAGAATATGTCACGTGACAAGGTTAAGTTAGGTTATGTTAAATGAGGTGAGGTTAAGCCTTTAAATATTCCCAGTCTTTGAGGTACTTTCCAAAACCAATAAAAATCCACTAAATACATTGGCAAAAATAACTTATCAAATAATCCAATATAAAAGCCGATATATAAGCCAATACAAAAGCCAATACATAAGCCAATATAAAAGCCGATATATAAGCCAATACAATAGCCAATACATAAGCCAATACAAAAGCCAACACAAAAGCCAATACAAAAGCAATACATAAGCCAATGCAAAAGCCAACACATGGGATTAAGTTAGGTTATGATATGTTACCTTAGGTTAGGTGAGCTATGTGTGACGTCATAGCCAGTGTTAAAGCAAGTCTAAACTTGTAGAACATGTCACGTGACAAGGTTTAGTTAGGTTATACCTATCAACATTTTTTTTAAATGAGAAAAACATTATGCTCTGGGAAAACTTGTGTTTATTTTATAGCCAATAGCATTTTACAAGAATAGAATACAAAGAAATATCAACTCCTCATTCTTTTTTCAATGTTTATATCCACGCATCATTAACTTTCCTTTCATAACACACATCTCAATCAAGGCTTCCAACCTCTCTCTCACTGAGGCATCACAGGATGGCAAACATTGTTTAGCTTTTTCAACTACACTTTATCCGCCACATGTCATAAACCAGGATGACTTTGGCGATAAGAAATGTCATGTTCTTTGCATGCATGATCCAAAAGATTAATGGTTACATCGCCACGCTGCAAACATTCTTCAAGGCGAGTCATCACCACGCTGCTAACATTCTTCAAGGCGAGTTGTCACCACGCTGCAAACATTCTTCAAGGCGAGTTCCACTATGTGTGACGTCATAGCCAGTCTTAAAGCAAGTCTAAACGTGTAGAACATGTCACGTGACAAGGTTATGTTAGGTTATGTTAAATGAGTTGAGGTTAAGCCTTTAAATATTCCCAGTCTTTGAGATACTTTCCAAAACCAATAAAAAATCCACTAAATACATTGACAAAAATAACTTGTCAAATAATCCAATATAAAAGCCGATATATAAGCCAATACACAAGCCAATGCATAAGCCAATACAAAGCCGACATATAAGCCAGTACAAAAGCCAATACATAAGCCAATACAAAAGCCAACACAAAAGCCAATACAAAAGCTAATGCATAAGCCAATATATAAGCTTATGATAAGTCACATTATCACTAAAACAGTTGTAACCTTTGTAGTGTGAACATCATTCTAACAGGTTAGTTACTACTATGGAACTTACTACAACCAACAAGGGTAGGCAACGTGCACTCTATTAAGGCTACTCTTATAACTATAATCGTCAGAATGTGAATGGAATAATATTCTGGCGATGCTCAAAAGAGAGGTCAACAAAATGTCGAGGAAATCTAAAAAGTAGAAATGGAAAGGTTTTAAGTGTGAGTGTTCATCAATGTAGTGCTCAAAACAAACCACGGTTGTTGTTTACAGAAAATTATGAAAATGCTAAAAAGTAAGTTCAAGAAACCGATATTGCAGCTCAAGATAGTGCAGTGTTTGCTCAAAAGCACTTATCATATCCTCAAAAAGTCATGTTACGGCAGTTGTCAACGTCTAAGAAAACCTCAACACTATCAAAGTCAATACAGACTATGAAAGGAGTCTCTGTGGAAAAGGAAGAAAAGGAATTCAATAGTTTTAGTGATGTTGAGGATAATGTTGATTACAATGATGATGATTATAATAATAGTGATAAAGATTCTGAGGATGATGATGATAATGATAATGATAATGCTCTGTTTACCCCTAAAATAATTTGTTAAATTTGTTTACTAAAACAATCCCAGTAAGCTAATCCAACAGCTTCAGTACTTGCATGCCTTTCGAGAGGCTGGTCATACTGAATATGAGGAAGAACTACTGGATATAGAAAATGAGCTTCGTCGTGTCAAAATTATTATGTAATGAATCCACGTAACCGCTTAAACATATTCCCAGTCTTTGAGATACTTTCCAAGACCAATAAAAAGTCCACTAAATAAATTGACAAAATAACTTGCCAAATAAGCCAACACAAAAGCCGATATATAAGCAAACACAAAGCCAATACATAAGCCAATACAAAAGCCAATGCAAAAGCTAACGCATATGCCAACACAAAAGCCAATATATAAGCTTATGGTAAGTCACTTTATTATCAAAACAGTTGTAACCTTCGTAGTGTGAACATCATACAGACATGTTAGTTATTACTATGGAACTTACTACAACCAACAAAGGTAGGCAGCGTGCACTCTATCAAGGCTACTCTTATAACTATAAACGACAAAATGTAAAAGGAATAATATTCTGGCGATGTTCAAAACAGAGGTCAACAAAATGTCGAGGTGATTTGAAAAGTAAAAATGGTGAGGTTTTAAGTGTGAGTGATCATCAATGTAGTGCTCCAATTGAAACACCGATAGTGTTAACAAAAAATCATTGGAATGTTAAAAAGCTAGTACAAGAAAAACATGTTGCAACTCAAAATAGTTCATTGTTTATTGAGCAACGTTTAACCCCTGTTGTAAAAGTTATGTTTAATCCATCTTTCACGTTACAAGAGCCATCAACATCACAGACTAAGCAAGAGGTAGTGTTGTTTTTTTAAGTGGCGGAACTACAAGATCATTTATGTCCTTGATATGCAGATAGTTTTATCAGGGAAGAACGTGATGAACCTATGCAAGAACATCAGCGCTGGTCACCAGCCTGTCCCAACTTGTGTGGAATAGAGGTGGGTAATATACCCTGTCATTCAAGCTCGCCCTCACTAGTACCTCTAAGTGATGAAAAACAAGTTGTGATACGTGTGGACCTTATGGCTTCAACAGTGATTCAATGAGCAGCTCACAATCAAAATCATCCAGTTAGAGACATTGAGACATCATTGGTGTTATGAACGCTATAAACACAAAAGACTGTATTGTTGTATGAGTTGGTATCGTCCCTATCCCAAAATGGCGAAAGCATGTCAAACTTGTTATACCAATAAAATGATGTAAAAAAAGGTTGCTGTTGATGTTATTATTTCTCATGTTCCCTGTGATACCAGAGAGATTTGGCAAAAATATAAATATTTTGAAATCGCAGACCATTGGGCGCTGTGATGAGCGTTAGCAAAAGATTAGTCTTTCCACATCCTGAAGGTCCCACAATGATGCAGCGAATGGAAGACGGAAACAGTGAACCGTGACGATGTTCACTTTATGTGGGATGGAGATGGGAAGCCAAGTCCCCCACGGGGAATGACTCTTGCTGCTTAATAATCTTCCTATCAACTAAGGCTTAGAGAGGTAAGCAGGCTGTCCATATACACGGAACCATGTCTCGTCATAGAAACAGTAGACCCCTACTACAGGTTAACGATGGATGTCTTTGGACGTGCGTTAACGGCTAAAGTTAGGTCTGTGCTCATACATGATCCTAAACAAGAAACCGATCCTGCTAATAAACACTATGTGAATAGGTCTGTGGTGCCACGCTCTAAACAGGGAGATTATGACTTTAAGGAAAAGCGATTAACCCATGTGAAACATCCTCAAGTGTCTACGGACGTCGCAACAAAAAAGTATGTGGATAACAAGGGGCACGAGTTATATGACGAAGTACCTCTGCTTACGGTGAATGGGTATACGGCTAATCATCACCGCATTATTCACGTGGAAGACCCACAAGAAGAGGATGATGTCTGTACGAAACGTTACGTGACCTATGAAATGAGAAGGCTTTATAAATTTATCCCATCCATATTTTTAGTATACCTAACAAATGAAAAAACATGTCAATGACATAAACCATTTACCATTAGTCAATAACCACTTAACTTATGTGCTTTCATCGGGTTTAAGAAACTATCGACTGCACTATGATGGAAACATTCACATCAAACAATCCATGCCTGATGAGAATCATTTACATGTAGAGATAAACGGACATAGAATGTTGGTCCATAATCATCAAACGGTCAAAGTAGGTGATGAATTATCCTTTCATCTAGCTCACCTAACCTAAGGTAACATATCATAACCCAAACGAACCCCATGTGTTGGCTTTTGCATTGGCTTATGTATTGGCTTTTGTATTGGCTTTTGTGTTGGCTTTTGTATTGGCTTATGTATTGGCTTTTGTACTGGCTTATATATCGGCTTTGTATTGGCTTATGTATTGGCTTCTGTATTGGCTTATATATCGGCTTTTATATTTGATTATTTGACAAGTTATTTTTGTCAATGTATTTAGTGGATTTTTTATTGGTTTTGGAAAGTATCTCAAAGACTGGGAATATTTAAAGACTTAACCTCAACTCATTTAACATAACCTAACATAACCTTGTCACGTGAATGTTCTACAAGTTTAGACTTGCTTTAAGACTGGCTATGACGTCACACATAGTGGAACTCGCCTTGAAGAATGTTTGCAGCGTGGTGATGACTCGCCCTGAAGAATGTTTGCAGCGTGGTGATGTATCCATTAATCTTTTGGATCATGCATGCAAAGAACATGACATTTCTTATTGCCATAGTCATCCTGGTTTAAGACATGTGGCGGATAAAGTGTAGTTGAAAAAGCTAAACAACGTTTGACATCCTGTGATGCCTCAGTAGGAGAGAGGTTGGCCGCCTTGATTGTGATGTGTGTTATGAAAGGAAAGTTAATGATGCGTGGACATAAACATTGAAGAAAGAATGAGGAGTTGATATTTCTTTGTATTCTATTTTTGTGAAGTGCTATTGGTTATAAAATAAAAACAAGGTTTCCCAGAGCATAATGTTTTTCTCATTTAAAAAAATGTTGATAGGTATAACCAAACTTAACCTTGTCGCGTGACATGTTCTACAAGTTTAGACTTGCTTTAACACTGGATATGACGTCACACATAGCTCACCTAACCTAAGGTAACATATCATAACCTAACCTAACCCCATGTGTTGGCTATTGCATTGGCTTATGTATTGGCTTTTGTATTGGCTTTTGTGTTGGCTTTTGTATTGGCTTATGTATTGGCTATTGTATTGGCTTATATATCGGCTTTTATATTGGCTTATGTATTGGCTTTTGTATTGGCTTATATATCGGCTTTTATATTGGATTATTTGACAAGTTATTTTTGCCAATGTATTTAGTGGATTTTTATTGGTTTTGGAAAGTACCTCAAAGACTGGGAATATTTAAAGACTTAACCTCAACTCATTTAACATAACCTAACTTAACCTTGTCACGTGACATGTTCTACACGTTTAGACTTGCTTTAAGACTGGCTATGACGTTACACATAGCTCATCTAACTTAATGTAACATATCAGAACCTAACCTAACCCCATGTGTTGGCTTTTGTATTGGCTTATGTATTGGCTTTTGTGTTGGCTTATATATCGGCTTTTGTATTGGCTTATCTGTTTACTGTAACTCTGAGGTCATTCTCACAATTGTTTTTTTCAATCATCACAGACAAGATTTCACCAAGCATAAACGAATCACTGCATAAGCCTCTGCGATTCATGATTCATGAAATATCAATGAATACATTCTCAAGCATGGCCACCGCATAAGCCTCTACAACCCATGATTCATCGAATAGCACATTCCTACACATGCATGGCACCTTTTACAGACTCAGTGATTTACAATCTTGCACCTGTTGTCAAGTCGAGTCAGGTCAGCACATTCCAATAAGCTCAAATAACATCCACATCCTGCTAGTCTGCTCTCCAGCAAGTTTGTTTTCTCTACTCGCTTCAACCAACATAGAATCAAGTTCTGTAAACTCTTCATCTGATCATAGAATTATCATTTGTCATGTAACCCATCATCGTTTATACGTTAAAGATCCCCTTTGAGAGTAAAATATCTGAAAACACGAACCCTCGCTCTGTCATAAAATATTGGAAAACGAATCCTCGGCCTGTCCTAAACCGACCCATCAAAATATCATCTGATCATAGAATTATCATTTGTCATGTAACCCATCATCGTAGGATCCCCTTTGAGAGTAAAATATCTGAAAAACGAACTCTTGCTCTGTCATAAACTGACCCGTCAAAATATTGGAAAACGAATCCTCGGCCTGTCCTAAACCGATTCATCAAAATATCATCTGATCATAGAATTATCATTGTTCATGTAACACATCATCGTAGGATCCCCTTCGAGAGTAAAATGTCAGAAAACGAACCCTCGCTCTCATAAACCGACCCGTTGAAATATTGTAAAACGAATCCTCGGCCTGTCCTAAACAGCCCCGTCAAAATATCGATTGTTCTATTAAGCACGGTCATTATAACCAGTAATAGCGTTGTTAAAAACACACGCCCAGCGGTATCCTCTCTCTCTATATCTCTATCTACAACCACTCATCATAAACATTCAAGTCTGTTTCCATCATTCTCAAAACTTTAACGTATTAACAACATCAAAAAAGGGCGTCAAGACAATCGATTTGATACGTCACACGTCCAAATCCGACCATGCGTTTGTGAGATATCAGCAAACTTCATAGGAAAGTAGGCGACTCTCTAGCTCTCTCCTCACCACTAAAACCCCTCCTAATAAATCTTTTTTTTTTTTTCAAAAAGCCCGCCCTCTTACAAAATCACCAAGTGCGCATGCGTAAAAACGAAAACAAAAATGCTAATTCATTATGGTGTCGACTCGTTGGCATGTCGTTTATGTGAAACAACGTTTAATTTCCTATTAGCCTTCAAACTCCCTCATGTCGCACTTGGAAAGCGACATTTTGGGATAGGAATAGGTTGTCCATTGGAAAGGGGGCGTCAGCTCGAGTTCAACGACACCTCATTCGTCAAAATCCAATCGTGCATTCGGGAGATATCGGCTTTGCGCCTGAATGTATGGCGGGTTAGTATATGACGTCACCAGGAAAGTAGGCTATGCGTCAACATTTTGGCATTTTGGGAAGGGGGTGTAAGCCCGAGTTCAACGATACCTCATTCGTCAAAATCCTATCATGCATTCGGTAGATATCGGCTTTGCCAGGTCAGTATGTGACGTCACCAGGAAAGTAGGCTATGCGTCAACATTTTGGAATTTTGGAAAGGGGATGTTAGCCCGAGTTCAACGACACCTCATTCGTCAAAATCCGATCATGCGTTCGGGGGATATCGGCTTTGCCATGTCAGTATGTGACGTCACCAAGAAAGTAGGCTATGCATCAACATTTTGTAATTTTGGAAAGGGTATGTTAGCCCGAGTTCAACGACACCTCATTCGTCAAAATCCGATCATGCGTTCGGGGATATCGGCTTTGCCCCTGAATGTATGGCGGGTTAGTATGTGACGCCACCAGGAAAGTAGGCTATGGGTCAACATTTTGGAATTTTTGATTACATCTCGTTGCGAAGTCACCAGGAAAGTAGGCTATGGATTAACTTTTTGGAACTTTTCGATCACCCCTCGTTGTGACGTCACCTGGAAAGTAGGCTATGGATTAACATTTTTTGGAACTTTTCGAACACACCTCGTAGGTGAGGTTGGGTTAGGCAAGGTTAGTTAAGTCATGGCCGCCATTTGGGTCAGCCGCCAGTTTGGTTAGCCGCCATTTTGTTTAGCCGCCATTTTGGTTAGTGGAAAGTAGGCTATGGGTCAACAATTTTGATCACGCCTCGTTGCCACGTCACCAGGAAAGTAGGCTATGGGTTAACTTTTTGATCATACCTCGTAGGTGACGTCACCAGGAAAGTTGGCTATGGGTTAACATTTTGGAACTTCTTGGTCACACCTCGTAGGTGAGGTTAGGTTAGGCTAGGTTAGTTAAGCTATAGTCGTGACGTCATGGTCGCCATCTTGTGTGACGTCATGGTGACATCATGGCCGCCATCTTGGATGACGTCATGGCCGCCATATTGGATGATGTCACCAGGAATGTAGGCTATGCGTTAGAACCCCCACTGCCCTCCTACTCATGTTCAATGTATAGATTGAAAAGTATGGGTGGTAAGTTGCAGCCTTGCCTTACACCTTTCTGAATACTAGCTTCTCTTCCATGCCTCCCCGTGTGGGTGTGGGTTAGAATACACCCACGGTATGCTCTGCTTGTCATAGGAGGCGACTAATAGGGCCGACAAGACCGACTGACATGACTGACTTTAATTTGGAAGACCCCCTGTGGATAGGGAAGGCAGAATTCATCCACAGTATCCCCTGCCTGTCGTAAAAGCCGACTAATAGGAGGGCCTTATTAAGGTCTTTTTTCGAATTCCGGTCCCATTTTTGGTTTGACCCTTAGAAATAAATGTGCATGCTGCCAACTTGGCCATCTGGCCATAAAGCCTAGACGGTATTCTCCATCCCGTCAGGTGGGTGCGCCATGTACCCTTGCAGTAGTATCTGCCTCACAACGGAGGTCCCTGCATGGCCGAATACTTGCGCCGAATAGATCACTGTGTATGCCAAGGGGTAAGTGCCTGTTCGAGGCACAAGGACCCCGGGCAATACCTACTATCGCCAAGGTAGGTATTGCCTTGGCTGGGTGGCCCCCACAGTGATGGTCCTCGTTCGGAGTAGGTAGTATTCGGGGAAGATGATTCCGGGATGATTCATAAGCGGCCCAAAAATCCATCAGAGTGTGGCCCCCTTACAAAGCCGTCTCTTGAGTGTCGGATCAATGCACGTTTCCCCGTTGACAAGTCACCTCTCTACCTTGTAGCTACCAGGACAGACGGGGGTGATTTCAAATTTGTGAAATCTACTATTTTTTCCTAAGAAATCGAGGGGAAATTTGGTGACCTGAGTGGAATTTCCAAGGTCTAGAACGGGCAGCTTCTGCTGCATACCGTTAGCCGGCAGTAAACCGAAGCGTTGCTGGAATGCACGATTTCGGCAAAATTCCTGTTAAGGTCACAAAGAACGAAACGCTGAATGAGGTCCGCAGAGTCATATTTCACCGCGACCTCATTCTTAACCATCAATTAGTCGCGTGAAAAAATTACGTAATTAGTCGCGCACGGAAGAAACTCCCAGGTTTGAGAAATGGATAGAAATTGTGTATAAAACAAATTTTATTTGTGCAACTGACTATTTTAAACATGTTAAAATTCTATAATTATTATTTCGAAGTTAAAAAAATGTTTTATTTGTTTTCGTAAAGTACCTATGTTTTTTAAAATTAACTAAGTCAAAAACAAACTATAAAAAGTTTTTAAGTTACAAAACTTTAAACATGAAAAATAAAGTGAAGTTCTACAATTATAAACCTACAGGTACTAATATTTACAAAAATTAAACCATGAAGTAAAAAGAACAGATCAAAAACCTGAAATCAGTTTCTACACTTCCTCATCACTGCTGTCTTGGTTGCCATCTTCTGCACAGTTGGTACAGAGGGAAGTTGTATGCCGCTTACAAATGTATCTTGAGCACTTTGAGCATGTCGCAACTGTTTTTCTGTTTTCCCTCCAAGTAAAATATGCACAGCGCCATGTGGTTCCCCAGTTTAGGGGCTGCGACAACGTGGTCATGTAGCCCCGTGTACTTTGGGTGTGTGTAGAATCTGTCTGATAACCGGCGTTAATTGTGATGACTGTATTAGTGTGTGTAACTGTTTTCAATTCAAGTAAGGACTGCAGACATTGAATTTTTTCAAGTAGTTCCTACTTTTGCCGCCAAACACCACCGTCAGTGACTACTAGTTCAGAACCTGGTTACCCGACGCCACTGCAGTCGGCTCCAGGCGACAAACGTCGGAACATAAGAGCATTTGTCAAATGTTTAACCTAACCTAATTTAGCTTCACACAGGTGTAATTAGTCGAAGGTTCTTTAACATGCCATAAATCTATGACATGGGACTGCCGGCTTTACTTCCTCTCCGAAGTAAGGCATACTGAGGGATTTTTAACGCTCTTAAGAAATCCAACGACTTCGGCCGGGTTTGAACCCGCGATCTTGGGCATAGAAACTCAGCAATGCTATCAACTACGCCACCGAAGCCGCTCAGCCACACGTGGTCTTTTCGTATCATCTTCTTCAATACCAGCAGTTTTTCTTGCGTGTCGCTTCACTTGCCGAGGTAGATTTTCCTGTAGAACTCTTTGTCTGATATGATCCATTGACAGTTCTTTTGCGAGTGTTTTTAAAAAGTTTCTGCGGAAAATACTGTATTTGCCTGAGTGTTGGCTAAATATATTATGTTAGCATTCACTGCACCAATGTTCATAAGAGCAAAAAACAGAGCCAAGGGCCATCTGTTTATTTTTCTTCCCACATTGTAGGCTGCCTTCAACTTGTCCAGGGTGTCAACTCCCCTTTTCGTTTTGTTATAATAAGTCAGCATTTCTGGCTTCAGTGCGTCACCACTTTCAACGTCAATGTCATCTAAATCGTGCAATGATGAAAGCAGCAAGAAAACTTTATTTTTCTTTGCTTTGTAAGAAAGTAGAGTTTTGTCATAACCATTAAAAAAAACTACTGTTTACTAGTCGATTAGTATGCTCTTGTACTATTGGTGGTAATTCAACCTTATTTTTACGCAAGGTTCCGACAAGAGAGAGCTGATGGTCACTTGCCAATTCATCACAGAGCGGTATAGAGCAGAAGTAATTGTCTACAGTCACATTCCTACCCGACTGGTAAATAGGCCATGTTAATCTAAGCACAACATCCTTTGCTCTATTGCTTACATTGAATGGTCCTTGTTGTTGCTTCCCACAACCAACTTACATTTTGCTGGCATAAAATGTCTTAGAATCAGTCAGGGCGTATACTTTTATACCATATTTAGTAGGTTTTGTTTTCATGTACTGCCTAAACGGGCACCGGCCTCTTATAGGTTCTAACATTTCGTCTATAGTGACGTTTTCTCCAAGGGTGTAGTTGTTGACGCAGTTTTCATTGAAGACTTCAAATATTTCTCACAGCGGAGCAAGCTTGTCAAGCTGTCGCCTTTCTTGTCTTGTAGTAGCAACGTCGAATCTTAGACTGCTCAATAGAAACCTCCATCTTATCACAATGTAGATCGGAAAAATTCCACACCAGTAAAATCATTTACATATAAGTCATCCAGATTTAGGTGTGACGATTTCAGGGTTCCCGCCATATACAGTAGCCCTAACATAGCTTTCATTTCAATAATGTCTGTATCCTTTGCATCTCTATCTCTTCCGTACTGTTATCGGTTTACTGTAATTCAGTCATTTGTGTAACGGACAATTGTATCTATCATGGGGTCTGTAAAAAACAAACCCCAACAATCCAAGGCTGTATGAGCTTCTCGAGCATCTCTTTGTGGACCAGATAGATGTACTCTCAGAATGTTGTGGGGTCTACTTCTAGCATTCCTAGAAATAGGTGGGCTACATGAATACCATTGAGTTAGTTTGTCTTTACCCAAAATAAAGTTTGTGTTTCTATTCACATCAAAAATAGGGATTGGCTGTTGAACTGGATGTACATCTGGCACTGGATCTGGCTGTTCTTCATCTTCAGATGGTTCCGTGGCCGTGTTGTGGTTCGAAACTTCTAAATTGTCTTCAACCTCATTACCGTCAGAAAAGAAAAGATGTCATCTTTGTCTGACATTGGCTCCAATAACAGAGCATTAATTCTGCATATAACTAAACAATAATATCTAAACAAGCATACATGCACTTAGTCGCACACGAGACATTCTTCAGTTCACTTTGGCAGCACAAATAGTCACGAACGGAAGATCAGACCAGGTCATTTAGCTGATCGTAGTTGACAAGCACGCCTCTGGCCGAACACTGACAACAATAGCAATGAAATATGCGGAAGGGTAGTAAATAGGGGGGAGAACTGTTGGGTCAGCCACCACCTCAAATCGGTACAGTCTGAGCAAATAAATAGGACCCGGGAGAAAATCCTGTGAGGCGACTAATTGAGGGTTTATAGCGATGCGGAATTGTTGCGGGATCTGGGGAAGAGAGGCGTCACCAAGATTAGGCGCATCACCCAAAGGTTTGGAGAGGACAGCGTCGATACTGGCGCTTTTATTCTCTATATTGAGGGTGATGTTGTACCTAAGCAGGTGAAGGTCACATCATACCACTGCGATGTTCGATCGTACATCCCTCCACTTATGCGCTGCTATCAATGCCAGAAATTCGGACATGTTTCTGCCAGGTGCACTACCAAGGCCGTGTGTAGAGAGTGTGGCAAGGGGACACATGAGTGACGCTGGCATTCTCTACACGGATGATTCGAAGGTGGACGAGAAAGTGGGTTGTGCTTACGTTATTGATGGTGTAAATACCAAGATCTCTTTGCCTGAGGCCTGTAGTGTGTTTACTGCGGAGCTCGTTGCCATCTATGAAGCTACAGGATGCACGAATCCACTTTCTCGTGGGTACCGACTATTTGAGTTCATTGCAGTCAATTGCTACATGTTTCCTGCAACACCCCCTAGTGCAGCGAATCCATGACCTACTAGCCGGGCTGTGCCACGCTGACACTCGAATTACCTTTCTGTGGCTTCCAAGCCACATGGGAATTGCAGGAAATGAGTTAGCGGATCAAGCTGCAAAAGAGGCGGTATCACCACCACCTCGACCAATGGGGGTACTCGCTAGAGATATTCGCTCTCAGTTACGCCTACAAGTTCTGGCTTTTTGGGAGAGTCAGTGGCTAGCTGACCCACTGCCCAGTAAACTTAGAGCGATCAAGGGAACTACTCGCGTGTGGCGGAGCTCTTTCCGGTCACGGAGAGAGTCCGTCATTTTGTGTAGGCTAAGGATAGGTCATACAAGATCGACCCACTCGTATCTGATGAGAAGGGAAGACCCCCCACTTTGTACCTGTGGAGCCGTTTTCACCGTGGCCCACATTTTCACCGAGTGTGTGGATCTTGCTGACTTACGAAGAAACCTTGGTTTGCAGATGACACTCAAACTTATATTAGCCGATGACGCGGTGGCTGCTGATCGCGTTGTCCGCTTTATAAGTGAGAGTGGGTTAGGGCCAGCAATCTAAATTCTCCAGTGAACATTGACTCAACGACTTGTTCGTTTTTGAATGATAATGTTTTGTTTTTCCGTAATTTTTGTTTATTTTTATAATTTTTATTTTTTATTTAATTTTTTGTTTTTGTTTTATTAATTTTTGGTCTGTATAAATTAAGGTGTCCACCTCAAAATTTTAAATTCCATTCCAAATTTGTATACTTTAATCTGTGTTAAGAGTGGCAGATGACCTCGTAGTTCCGCCCCTTAAAACAACAATAACTAACTAACTAACTAACTAACTAGGGTGAGAGGTGTACGCCTCTCCCGATTCGTCCTAACTGCCAAGGAAGCCACTCTCCACGATCGAAGCAGTGCCCTGAGTTCTGTAAAGAAGCAAAGATCCAAGAAATCAGAACATTGGATCGGCTTTCATATCACCACGCTCCGTGATACGAATGCCCCCAAATTTCGGGTATCGTTTGTGGATGCAGCGATGCCCTCATTCACCCCTGCTGTCACAGTTCTCAGTGTAGTACTCTCGACGTCCGGTTATTCAGCAGTTTTGAAGTCACCCCTCGCTGTACCAGCGAAGATTGTCAGCCCGAAGGAGGTCCCACAACCTTCTTCGGCCACTGGAAAAAGGCACCGATTAAACCATCGAAACAGGCGTCATTGGAGAAGAAATCCCCCTCTTCTCCGAATCGGTCAGCGAACAAGTCTTCCCCAGCTAAAGGAGGAAAGAAGACTTTACCGACTGGGGCTGGTCCTTCCTCCAGCCCACCTGATACGCAAAAGATAGGGGAGAAGAGGGAGACGGTGCGCCACCGTCTCTCCCGTCCTCCAACTGATGGGATGGCACCTGTATCTGCTGGCTCATCCGCTCCCACGACCATCAAGGGAGCGATGCCGGCAGAAGCCAAGCCTGTCTGTGTAGAGGAACTCCTCTATAGAAAGATCAAAACACCGGCGGAGAAGAGAGAAACGGTGCAGCGCTGTGTCTCTAACTCTCCTGCTAACAAGGCTGCTAACCCATCCATTGGCCATCCCACTCCCACTACCATCAGAGGAGAGGTGCCAGCAGGAACAGCCATGTTTAGTAAGGATATAGTGTCAAGAGGGAAGGGACCACCCACTTCCCCGAATAGACGTCAGCGCCGGTCAAGAAATAAGAACGTTCGGAACGTGTCGGGGACGGATACCCTGTCTTCGGACCGGGAGAAGGTCCCTCGACACCGCTCTCGCTCTTCCCAAAGAGCGAGTAAGTGTAAGTCCGAAGAGGACCGCGCGCCACCCATGAGAGCGCCCCCTTCATTTTCTTCGGACGGAGATGTTGAGACCGAAGTGTGCCCTCCTCCCCCATCATCTGCACTTAGAGATGGGGAAGAGTGGCAAACAGTCAAGCATAAGAAGAAGACCAACTTCTACTTAAGTCCACTCTATGGCACTATTACAATGGAACTGTAATAGCTATTCTGATCATCTCGCTGAGTTACGTCAACTTATATCTTCGTTTTCAGCAACCATTGCCTGTCTTCAGAAATCCCGGCTTCGTCCTGGACATTAGACAACAATGCGTCACTTCAAACTCTTCTCTAAAGACCTGGTGGACGGGGCTGTGGCTGCCGGTGGCTTATGCACTCTTGCCCACTCTAGCCTCTTTAGTGAAGAGGTACCGCTGCATACTCAGCTAGAAGCAGTTGCAGTTCGTATTTCGTTGCCAGTAATGGCAACAGTATGTAACGTGTACATCTCGCCTGATTCTCAACTGGATTACAACCAGCTGGTAGAACTTGTCTCTCAGCTTCCCCCTCCTTTTCTCCTTCTGGAAGATGTAAATGCCCACAACACCATCTGAGGCTCCGCTATCACTAGCGGTAGAGGGAGAGATTTTGAGAAGACTAATCAGGCGGCTGGACCTCTGTTTGTTGAACACAGGGGAACACACGCCCTTCTCTGTTGCACACGGCACTTTAGTAAGTGTCGACATCACCTTGTGCAGTCGTGTGCTGGTTCCTCTGCTACAGTGGGGTGTAAACGACGACCTTTTTAATAGTGACCATTTCCCGATTATCGTTACTCTTCGGAACCTGAGAGCTATCGAGTTACCAAGTCCTTTCAAATGCTATCGGAGGCAAAACACCATGGCCACCCTCATCACCTTCAAAAGGATGCGTGCTAGAGTCCGATATCTGAATCGGGAGAGTAAGAAAACGACGTGGGAAAAGTAACTCCTTCATCTCAAGTGTGGACTAAGCTTCGTCGGATCTCTGGACTCCCGACATCATTAACGATACCCGGAATCTCCATCAACCGAGACATCATCACAGACCATCTCGCCATTGCCAAAAGTATTGGATCGCACTTTTCCAATGTATCCTGCTCTGGGAGTTACGATCCTACATTTCTAACTCTGAAGCGGGAGGCAGAGCCTCACCCCTTGTCCTTTGCCACTGCTGTTTCGGAGTCTACAATGTACCATTCTCTGAATGGGAACTGTGCAGTGCGCTTGCACTGAGGGGGGATACGGCTCCTGGACCAGATAACATACAAAATCAAATGTTAAAACATCTGTGCAAATCCAGTATAAAACAACTATTGGTCCTCTTCAATCGTAAGTTATATGGATTGAAGGGGAGTTTCCATCTCAATGGCGAGAGGAATCGTGATACCGATTCCCAAGGCTGGAAAGATCCCAGGTTTGTCAGCAGCTATAGGCCCATTTGTCTAACAAATGGCTTATGAAGGCTGCTGGAGAAGATGGTAAACCGTTGTCTGGTGTGGTTCTTGGAAGAGAGAGGTCTCCTGCCTGAATACCAGTGTGGATTTCACTCTCATAGGTCCATCGACGACCATCTGGTGCGACTGGAGAGCGCCATACAGGAGGCATTTCTCCGAAAGCAGCACCTAGTCACGGTTTTCTTTGACCTCGAGAAGCCTACGACACCACATGGCGCTACGGTATCCTTTCCACCGTTCACGAGTGGGGACTCCGTGGTAATCTAGCGACTTTAATTGCGAATTTCACGTCCTTCCGAACCTTCAGTGTAGGGACATTATCGAAATATTATACCCAAGAAAATGTAGTTCTTCAGCGTTCTGTGCTGAGTGTCACCTTGTTCGCGATTGCCATAAGCGGCATTGTTGCCGCTGCCGGGCCCACGGTAGTTCCATCGCTGTATGTAGATGATTTAGCTCTGCATTACAGCTCTGGAAGTATGGCAATCATGGAAAGACAATTGCAGCTAGCTATTAACCGGGTCGACAGGTGAGCTCACGACTGAGGTTTTCTTTTTTCAGCAGCGAAAACCTCCGTCGTCCATTTTTGTCGGCTCCGGAGGCTACATTTACACCCTGATCTACTTCTCAGGGATGTTGCGTTGCCGTTGGTTGACACTTATCGCTTTCTGGGGCTCTATTTTCACAGCAAATTAACATGGCAGCACCATATACGGCAGCTAAAAACGGCATGTCTCAGGAAACTGAACACACTCAAGTTTCTTAGTGACACTACGTGGGGGCTGACCGTGCGGTGCTGCTACGGTTCTACCAGGCCCTCGTCCTGTCTCGGCTAGACTATGGTTCTGGGCCGGCAACCTTGAACATGCTGGACAGTATCATCCATAATGCCGTTAGGCTGGCTACCGGTGCCTTCTGGACCAGCCCGATACCCAGCCTACTCGCCGAATCAGGTGTTCCACCACTAAATTATAGACGCCAACATATGCTTTTAGCATATGCTGCCAATGTACGTCAAATGACGCAACATCCGAGCTATCGAGCTCTCTTCAGTACCCAATTCCACCAGAGGTACGCCAACCAGCCTCGCATCACCCGGCCGGTTGGTGTTAGACTCGATAGCTCGTGTACTGAAATAGGAGTGGCTGTAGGTCCCTGTATGATCCGGACACCAAGCGAGGTGCCTCCGTGGCAAGTCTCGCATCCGGAAATTTGGTTAGATCTACACCGAGGTCCTAAGGTGAACAAGGATTCCTCCGTCTATCGAAGGCAGTTCCGCAGCATAGTTCACCGATTTCCGGATGCTGGTATTCTATACACAGATGGTTCAAGGAGGAAGAGAAAGTGGGCTGCGCTTACGTCATTGATGGTGCAAATAACAAGATCTCTCTGCCTGAGGCCTGTAGTGTGTTTACTGTGGAGCTCATTGCCATCTATGAAGTTTCGCAGTTTGCACTACAGGATGAACGAATCCACTTTCTCGTGTGTACCGACTCTTTGAGTTTGTTGCAGTCAATTATAACATGTTTCCCGCAACACCCCTAGTGCAGCGTATCCATGACCTACTAGCCGGGTTGTGCCGCGCTGACACTCGAATTACCTTTCTTTGGCTTCCAAGCCACATGGGAATTGCGGGAAATGAGTTAGCGGATCAAGCTGCAAAAGAGGCAGTATCACTACCACCTCGACCAATAGAGGTACCCGCTAGAGACATTCGCTCTCAGTTACGCCGACAAGTACTGGCATTTTGGGAGAGTCAGTGGCTAGCTGACCCAATACCCAAGGGAATTACTTGCGTGTGGCGGAGCTCTTTCCGGTCACGGAGGTAGTCCATCATTTTGTGTAGGCTAAGGATAGGTCATACAACTTCCACCCACTCGTACCTAAGGAGAAGGGAAGACCCCCACTTTTTACCTGTGGAGCCGTTTTCACCGTGGCCCACATTTTAACCGAGTGTGTGGTTCTTGCTGACTTACGAAGAAACCTTGGTTTGCAGATGACACTCAAACTTATATTAGCCGATGACGCGGTGGCTGCTGATCTCGCCATACGCTTTATAAGTGAGAGTGGGTTAGGGCCAGCAATCTAAATTTTCCAATGTACATTGACTCAACGACTTGTTCGTTTTTGAATGCAGAATTTCTTATATTTCCGTAATTTTTGTTTATATTATAATTATTAGTTTTTTTTTGTTTTATTAATTTTCAGTCTTTTCAAATTTAGGTGTCCACCTCTAAATTTTAAATTCAATTCAAAATTTGTATTTTTTTAAATCTGTGTTATTGGCCTGTTTGCCATCTCTTGATGAATACAGTACATTTGCATTTGTCAGGTGGCACAGGCTAGAGTAAAAGGTGGCTTTTCACCGATGTCTCAGTCTCACTCATGGCTGTGATTATATGGAAGCTACTGAGGTATGGGTGGTGCTTAGTAATGGCATTCAGGGCACAGTCAGTGCCTGTGAATACTGTGAAAGGTTCTACTCATAGGGTTAGGACTACTGTTCTGACTCAGTGAAGAAAGCAATGGCAAACTACCTCACTCCTCTTCTTGCCTAGAACGCCTCAATATAGCGCTGCCTTGGGTTTTATGGGTATCGACTCACATAACGTAACGGCGGTGCTTTTGAGGATCCAACCAGCCTTCGGGCTGACTACCTAACAGACAGACAATCTGTGTTAAGAGGGGCAGATGACCTCGTAGTTCCTCCCCTTAAAACAACATTAACTAACTAACTCTCCCATGTCCTTCCGCTCGAATAACTGCTGTCTAGTTTATGTATAGATTGTAGAGCAACCTCCTATCCCTGTACTATATTCCAATCGTTTTCAAAATGTCAAACAACTTACTCCAATCAATGTTATCAAAAGCCTTTTTCAGTCTACAAATGCCATGAACGTTTCCTTATTCTAGCTTCCAAAATCAGTCTAAGACTTAGTACAGCTTCCCTTCTTCCTATGTTTCTTCTGAAGCCAAACTGGTCTTCCCCCAACTCTCTTTCTATCTTTCTTTCCATCCTCTTGTAAATTATTCTAGTCAGGATCTTTAAAGCATGAGTGATCAAGCTGATTGTACGGTAATCTTCACATCTGTCAGCTCCTGTTTTCTTTGGTATAGAGATGATAACATTCTTCTTGAAATAAGAGGGTACCTTACCTGTCTCTTAAATCCCACACACCAAGTGGAATAACCTGATCAGACCTTCATCACCTATGCAGCGTAGCAACTCAATCGGCAGGCCTATATCATCTATGCCTGGTGCTTTGTTCCTGCTTGAGTCTTCCAATGCTCTGTCAAATTCCTCTGCAATTGTAGCTTGTTCAGGGTTTTTCATTAGTCCATCTTTTATACTCGTCTTGAATCGTTTGTTCACGTCCTTCTCTTTCAGTCTGTCTATTGCCCACCTTTTTGGTTTTGACTTTTGCTCAATTTCTTCAACTTAGGTCTGCATCTCATAACAACCAGATTGTGGTCACAGTTTATGTCAGCACCGGGATATATTTTGCAATCCAAAATCTGGTTTCGAAATCTCTGCTTGACCATAATGAAGTCGATTTGGTAACACCCTGTATCTCCTGGTCTCATCCATGTTGTTTTTTAATAAGGTGTTAGCTATGACTAACTCATGCTCGGTGCAGCATTCCATCAACCTGCTTCCTTGATCATTCCTTTCACCTAATCCGAATTCTCCTATTTTCCCTTCTCTTCCTTTTCCAACCCCTTAACTATAATATAAAATATCCAAAACCGATATGACATTGAATCTACTGGCACGAACCATTCAGAAATTAAACTGCAGGATCCAACATTCTTACTTTCATATTGTTTATTCATCTACCAGTATTTTCAATGCACTCCTTGCAGTATAATTTACTGTTACTAAGTATGTATGTTCTTTCCTTTTTCAGACCTCTTGCGGGCTGCGACGGGCCAGTCGGTACTGGTCGAGGATACATCTGAAGACAAGAAAAGCAACATACAAGAACCAGCCGAGAATGTGATAGAAACTGACGTTGGCGATACCTGTGGAAACATGATGGAAGACATCAATACCATCATCTCAAGTTTCAATGCACTCAGGGTATCTTCCGATGGTTCTTTAGATGAAAGACCAATTCTGGAAAATGACATTAACAAAGTTATCAGTGTTATGAGCTCTGACTTTGAGTGGAAATTCTCCTCAGAAGAAGTACTAGCCACTCGAGAAGGCCAAGGTGATGTTCATAGTACAGATAAAGTGGATGCAGAACTTAAGGCTCATAGAAAAGACAGTAAGGTAAATCAGCATGCCAGCATTGAGGATGAAAACTTGGTTGTTACTGTTGATGTGCTCTATCGCATGCTAGCTGAGATGCAGGAAGATAACTCTGAAAAAGAAAGCACAGGACCAACTGACATGAAAGATAAAACTTCCACAAGTTTCAAATCAGGCAATAAGAATGAATATGAGACACAAAATACTCCTCAAGCTACATCATTGCAGCTAAAACCTTGTATTAGATGCAATGATGATGCTTCAAATGTCTGCAAGCAGTCTACTTCTCCATTAACTGACCCCCTCAAAGCACCAATAGAATTTGAGTCCTCCAACAAAACCTCAGGAAATGAAAGCACTTGTAATACAATGGAAGGCTCCATTGAAACAAGCAAGAATTTCTTAGAACAGGTGAGAGAATTGCCAAATGTAACACTAGTAAATGAATTTTACCATACTTGTGAAAATCATCTAAGAAATCAGTTTAAAGAGAACTTTACGTATGAAAGCAAAGATTCTAAATATGATAAAAGCAAAGAAGATACTGAATTGTACAGTTCCAAACAGTATCCAGATATTGGCTACTCAGTGGCAGGAAATGAGAAAACTTTTATCGACCGTTTAAAAACTCGTGGCATGGTTACTGAAACTTCACCTGATGAAAGTGTCTTAAAATGCTACTTGACCTCCTCTATTACTGATGAAATTGAAGAAAATGAATCGGTATCAGCCATTGCGGAGTGGGAGGATCGCAATGAACGAGAAGTTCAAATCATTGACCCCGATTATGATCACAGTCAGGAAGAAGGTCTGCTTCATCTTCAACCACCACTTCACAGAATGGAGGAGTACTCGTGGTGTTACAAAACTTTAAGTAGTGATGGGCCGCTTGAGAATGGCAGAGGCCCTGAGATAACAAAGATACTTAGAAATGCAGCAAAGTGGTTAAAGCCACTGCAGCAAAATGTGAAAACATGTTGTGATGAATATGGTGTTCAACCCGTTTCAGAATATTGTACTCCCCTGGAAGTAATTTCTCAAAGTAACATCCCAGAAATATTAGAAAATGATAACTATTATAGTTACAAAGAAGACATTCCTTGCCTTCAAAAGTTTGCCAGATCAGCAGATATCACCAAGGTAGAAGCAAAGTGCACATACAACGACTCGGGTGAACTTTGCTATCCGGATAGCCAAGAAGATTTTATCAGTTCTGGGACAGAAGAATACAACTCCATAAGCGATACATATTTACTGTCCTCAGTGATTTCGAATTCCAATGAAAAATCGAAAATATCAACAGGCACGATATTATCACCATGCACAGGTAAACTTAAAGGAGACTCTGAAACTTGCAAATTACAATCCAGGAAGTCAATGGTAAAAGAATTGCTACACCAAAATTCAGAAGTAGGGCTTAGCCATCCAGGGCAAACAGTTTTAAATTATTGTCTTATGCAAAATGTAAATAATGAATGTAATTTTTGTACTAATTCTGAGACAGTCAAAAGCACACCTAGAGGTCCAGTTTCAGATTCTGAAAGAGATGAAGAAGACAACAACATTAATATAGCTCCAAGAATTATTACTCTAACGATAGAACCAGATACTAAACTAATTCCATCTGATCATGTTGAAGCTGGCCATACTGAATGTGAGAGAGAAGTAAAGGGAATAGAAACTGATATGAGACAAACAGAGTCTGTACTTACCCCTAAGGAAAGGTGCAAGCTGGATGATGGTGTTATTTTTGAGCCAGCAGATAGCTTTCAGACTCATGGTGATACTTACAAAGAGTGTGTTTATGTTTCACAACCTACTCCTCTCTCTATTGACTCATATGACCAGTTCTATGAGCAAGTTTTGATGCATGAAGATGTTCTTTTTCTACAGTCTAAAGCACCTTTGATACAAAATGTAACTAATTCCAGTGATCAGATCATTCTTCCCAATTATAATTCTATCTATGAAGGTGATTGTTTGCTGCAAATGAACTCTCACTGTATGACTACTTCTGCTGAGACACATCATGTCTTGAAGACCATGAAATCCAAAGTTCCTGACACTGACATAGGAAATACCGGAGACGGAGTAATCGTTTTTGATGATAATCAAACCCAGTCTGGAGTTAACATATACTGCATGAAAATTGAGACAAGTAACAGAACTATACAGCCAAATACTGTCCAGGAACCCGCAAACGGAACTTCCCCACCTCAGGGAGAAACACATTCCAGTGTACAAACAAATTCCAGTGTACAGAGTAGTACAGGGCAATTCAGAAACTCAAATGCTGGAGATGAACGACCAAATGAGATTCATAATTACTTGAACATTAACTACCAAGTCACTCTTCAGAGAAGCAATCAATATAACAATTCTGGTGAAACTCAGCAAGATATTCAGGAAGAAAGAGGTGACTCAACGGAACAAGAAGAACAACACAGTTCAGAAGAAAACGATGCAGATATAGAAGACAACCCAAGTCCAACAAACTCTAATGTGTCAACGTTACATAATAGTTCTGCGGCAATGTTACTTGACTCTCATAGCCCTGGATTAAATATATCAACAGATAGTAATAGTCAAGTTCGTCTACATGATAGTGTTGGTTCTTTCGAAGTTAATGGCTTTACAACTTCATCCTTAGAGTCATACGACTATAACAGTAATCCAGATCATGAAGATTTAGAGTACTCAGGACATACAGAGGGGGGGCTTAATGCTCGGGAATCTTTTGAAACTGAAAACCAAACATCTGATATTAGTATTCAAGAATCCTCTGAAACATTTCCTGATGAACTTGAAGAAACAGTCAAAACTCAAGAATACGACACTGATGTACTACAAATAAATAAGCAAATATCTACAAAGAATCTAGACACAGAAGGCACCAATTGGGCAGGTTCTTTAATTACTGAATTGGACGAAAACCTCTTAGGCCTACTTGATGAGCAAGGAGCAGAAAATCCAATTGACATAGAAAAATCAAATCGGGCAGGTGTTTCAGTTACTGAATTGGAAGAAGTTTCTAAACTTGATGAGCAAGCGGCAAAACATCCAATTGACATAGAACAAGCCAATCAGGCAGGTGTTTCAATTATCAAGTTAGAAGAAGCCCCTGAATATAGTGAGCAAGCAGCAGAAAATACTATGGACATAGAACAAACCAGTCAGGAAAGTGTTCCAAATACAGAATTGAAAGAAGCCCCTGACCTTTGTGAACAAGCAGCAGATAATTCAATGGACATAGTAAAAACCAACCGGGCAGGTGTTTCAATTACCGAGATGGAAGAAGCCCCTAAACTTTATGAAGGAGCAGTAGAAAATACAATGGACATAGAAAGAACCAATTGGGCAGGTGGTTTAATTACTGAATTGGAAAAAGCCCCTGAACTTAGTAAGCAAGCAGCAGAAAATACAATGGACATAAAAAGAACCAACTGGTCAAGTAATTCATGTACTAAATTAGATAAAGCACCAGAACTTTGTGAACAAGCAGTAGAAAATACAATGGACAGAGAAAGAACCAATTGGGCAGGTGTTTCAAATACTGAATTGGAAGAAGCCCCGGAACTGTGTGAATTAGCTGTAGAAAATACAATGGACATAGGAAGAACCAACCAGGCAGGTGTTTTAATTGCTGAATTGGACGAAAACCCTTTAGATCTACTTGGTGAGCAAGGAGCAGAAAATCCAATTGACATAGAAAAATCAAATCGGGCAGGTGTTTCAGTTACTGAATTGGAAGAAGTTTCCAAACTTGATGAGCAAGTGGCAAAACATCCAATTGACATAGAACAAACCAATCAGACAGGTGTTTCAATTATCAAGTTAGAAGAAACCCTTGAATATGGTGAGGAATCAGCAGAAAATACAACGGACATAGAACAAACCAGGCAGGAAAGTGTTCCAAGTACAGAATTGAAAGAACCCCCTGAACTTTGTGAACAAGCAGCAGATAATTCAATGGACATAGTAAAAACCAACTGGGCAGGTGTTTCAATTACTGAGTTGGAAGAAGTCCCTGAACTTTGTGAAGAAGCAGTAGAAAATACAATGGACATAGAAAGAACCGATTGGCCAGGTGTTTTAATTACTGAATTGGAAGAAGCCCCAGAACTGTGCGAATTAGCAGTAGAAAATACAATGAACATGGAAAGAACCAACCAGACAGGTGTTTTAATTACTGAATTGGAAGAAGCCTCTCACTTTGGAGAGCAAATAGCAGAAAATCCAACAGACAAAGAACAAACCAGTCAGGCAAGTGTTTCAATTACTGGATTAGAAGTCCCTGAACTTACTGAGCAGGCAGCAGAAAATCCAATGAACACAGGAAGTACCAATCGAAAAAGTATTTCAACTGCTGAATTGGTAGATGTCCCTGAATTTGATGGGCAAGCAGCGGAAAATCCAATGGGAATAGAACAAACCAATCAGGCAGGTGTTTCACTTAATGATTTGGAAAAAGCCCCTGAACTTGATGAGCAAGCAGCAGAAAATTCAATGAGCAGTAGAGAACATTTTAAAAAAGATTTTCCTCTCAACATTCCTGATACAATAGGTACTGTTGCAAATGCTCCAGATATGATTCACTATTGTAGTTCTAGAGCGAATCAAGGGGATTTACCTGGCAGGGAACATAGTGCAGTACTGACTGTATCATCAGATGCAGATCTAGCAGGTAGTGAATCAAGTGTGACTGGTATAGATTCTGATAACGAAAGAAGCCTCGAACAAGCAT
Organism: Meconema thalassinum; assembly: GCA_946902985.2. Lineage (NCBI taxonomy): Eukaryota > Metazoa > Arthropoda > Insecta > Orthoptera > Tettigoniidae > Meconema > Meconema thalassinum. The sequence continues at coordinate 1,853,723,953 of OX336388.2, forward strand.
TCTCCAATGTTACAAACTTTGAAATGAATGTAAGTAGGATATCTCAAAACAGTTCTGATGAAGGTGTATTTCCAAAAGCTACACTATGCCTCATTGACTTAAATTCTGGTTTTGTGAATGACTACGAATCCACTGGTTTATATGATTTATATGATGATAAGAGTTACCAGTTATTTGAATTCAGTAATACATCACCAGGTATAGTGGAGACTACAGGTGTATCCATTCCACACATAATACAATCAAATTCATGTGATGTAGAGGAATCTGGACTTGGTGACTTAAACATCATTCTTGCTAACTCTGCAATAGCACATCCTATACAAAGCAGAGAAGCGATTCTCAGTTCACCTAGTGATTTTATGGTAGAGTCAGAATTGATCGAACAGAATCCCACAGAGGAAGATAAGAGTGCTACTAATGTGGAAGAAAGGGATATTTCAGAACAATGCTTATCACAGAAAGAAAACCCAAAAGCTGTAAAAGAAACAATTTTGGCACATGAAGTAAAGGAAAGTATAGAAGAACCTTCCGAGTTCAGGCAGGGATTAAGCTATGAACAAACCTCGATTCAGAACACTGAAAAATTGTCAGGGTCACAGAACAAAGAAGAATTTGCAATGAACTCAGAGGAATACACAGGAGTCAATAATGTTGATTTAGTTTTAGGCCAGGAAGAAAGTTTTTTCCACTCTTCAAAACATAGTCTGGATAAAGAGTCAAGTAATCAAGAATTTTTGATGGACAGTTCATACCAACAACTGTATGAAATTGATTCAAATTATGAAATAGATGCATATAAAACACCTATAAATGATGACAGTGACGTGTCAGGCATAGAATATGAACTCCCAATTCAACACAGCAAACAAGTAACAGATACAGATGATATAAGTATAAACTTTGAACAAGGAGGAACACTCATTTTGGAACAGGATATAAAACAGACCAACAAGTTATTGGCAGGATTAGAAAACATTGGAAAATTAGCAGATGGTTTACAGCAAGACATGAATGAAGTCACTAGTACCGGTATTCAGACAGTGCCAGTCTCAGAAGCAAATGTTGTTCAAACCTTGGAACACCACATCAGTCAAGAACCTGTAAGCCTGACACAGGCAGACATAGAAATGCCATGTGCCTTAATAAAAGATAAAGATAACACCACTCTTGTCGACACACTAGGCCATAGTCAAGAGACACACTGTGAGGTTGAATCACAAAATTATCCTGTAGAAGACATGAATTTGAATTCTGATTCCATGGAAAATCCAAACCATAATGAAAGTTTCGGACAAAATATATTTCATGACGAGCCTCTCCCAAAAACAGATTTTGAACCATACTTGACATGTGCTACAGAATCAAAAGAGCTCAGAGAAGAGATTATCCATGAAGATGGTATGGAACAAAATTCCCCTGAAATTACTGATACATATCCAGAACCTCAACATGTCATGACAGATGTGAATAGAGCTACTGATATTGCAAGAGCATTATGTTTCGAGAAAAGCTTGAGAGATCTTTTGCAACTAGATGCTAAGAAAAGCACTGAAATTATGGTGGCATCAGACAATGTTGAGGGGTGGAGACGGGTAGGACTTGGAGTAGGAATGTTTCCTGAACAAGTTATGACATATCAGTTCAATCAGAAAACTGATGATGTGCCACCATTTGATTTACAAGCCAGCTGCAATGAATACTCAGCCTCGGAACAGCATGCAAATGATATCATTTTAGAGAAACAATACCTAGAAGCAAAACCAGGTGAAACATTTGATAAAAGAGAGGACATAGAGAAGTATAAATCAGATGACATTTCTATGATTCCACAAGAAGGAAGGACTCGACATTTGGATGAAAATGTACAACTAACTTCCGTTATGGAAGAAACAGATATTGAAGAAAGTTTGATAGTTAAATCTGAGAAACAAGAGGAAGTTCTTTCAGAAGGGAAAGAGGCCAACGAGGACATTCTAGATCCTGTGCCACTTGCTGAAAATATCACGACTCTGAAGAGAAGACTGTCAGATGACAAACAAAGAACATACTGGAGTTCAGTGGGCTTAATTGCAGAGCAGCACCACGACGAACTCAGTTTGGAAGCAAAAAATGTGACTCCTGACCTAGACTTGAAACACAGTGAAAGCACAGTGAGTATGGGAGATCAATTATTTCCTGATAGTCCTGCATGTGACCACACTCTCGAGAAGAAGAAACTACTGGTAGTTGAAATGGCGGAGATGTTAGATGGGGGAACAACAGCAATTCATGAAGAGACAGATGATCTTAAAGAAATGGGAGCCACTGCTTTGCCACCAAGTGCTAGCTCTCCGCAGTCTGAAGATACTTTTAATACAACTACTGATGGTGATGATAGCTTGGACATTAATAAGAAGAGTGCGGAAACAAAAGAGAAATCAAAAAAATGGAAGTTTGGAGGCAGAGTGAGGAAGTTCTTCAGCTCAAGGATCAGGCTATCTAAACCAAAAGTGAATGTCTCGAAATAGGAAATTGAAAGTAAAAGATGCTATTCCCTTCATCTACAACAATAACAAATGTGGATGTATATATATTTCAAATGCATGTCAGCAGATTTATGCAACACTTGCCTCATATATATGTAAATAAAAGTGAAGGTGAAACTATTTTTCTGTGATTTTCCTAAAATGTTATTTCTTGTTGATTAGAAATTTAAAATATTATAATGTACATATATATATATATATATATATATATATATATATATATATATATAATGGAAGAAAATGAATAGTTATAAATTAAACTTTTAAGTTATAAATTTATAAATCTGTAGTCATTCTGTTCTATGATACATCATGTGAAAACCCTTCACCACCTTCACCTTCCTTTATAAGAGCCCTAGTCTTGACTCATCATATAAGATCTCCATATACAAGGGATGTTTATATGTAAGGTCCATGTTGCAATAAAAAGTAAACTACCATAGTAAATATTTATTAATTTATTTTTCTCAGATTCTACTTGCATTTATAATTTACATAGCGTGTGATGAACTTTTTCATACACTTTTCGTAGAAATCTAGTGTCTGCAGTGAAGTGAAAGTTAACAGATTTTGTACAGAGCTAACCTTGAAACTTGCAGAAATTGCAAGACAGCATGGAAATTTGTGAATCGTTCCCCTTTAAGGAATATGTTGCTTCTACTGCATACACCAAATCATTACCTACTATATACAGTACTGTATATGCATGTTCTCCTGGCCATTTGTGAACAACCCCACATATTTACACTCTGTTATTACTCGGTGAATTGGAGCCTTACATTTCACAAATCTGGCAATGAATGTTTATTGCCATGTTTCTTGCTGCTAAGAGTACCATAACCCAATTCATCCCAGAGTTGGCAGACCGCTTCGCAGTCTTAAACATTGCGGCTATAGAGTACCAAGTTCACATACTGACGACATAACTATTGATATTGTAAATTTTTCATTTGTTCAACACAATAAAACTATCTATAATGGCCTGGCTGCGTGGCTCAGGGGTAACGTTCTCGCTTGCTGAGCCCAAGGTTGCAGGTTCGAAACCTGGCGCAGTCAGCCGGCATTTGAGGGTGCGCAAATGCGAGGGAGCCGTGTCAGTAGATTTACTGGCACGTTAAAGATCCCCTTCGGGGCAAAATTCCGGCACCCCGGCGTCTCTAAAAAGCCAGTGTAGTTAAAAGGGATGTAAAACCAATAACATTATTAACTATCTATAATGCCTGCTCATGCGCAGGGGATGTCGTAAATCTGTACAAATGAGTGTGATTTTAAAAGGACCTTACTTAAATATCTCCCATATCTACAAAGGAGCTTCAAAAAACAAGGAACAAAAATCCAAACTGAGAACTTCATTTAGCAGGCAGATATGAGGAAACACATTAGTAGGGGACTTATATGCAATGCTTTTCCAACATAGTCATCATCTGGGCTAGGATTTATATGTACTAAAAAGTGTCAAAATGTGTAGATATATGTGAATATATTTTACAAAATGTGGACAATTAAATGAATTTAACCACTAAACACTACATTTTGTTACTTTTAGAGCCTACAAAAATACATTAAAAATACTGGATTCATGAATTAAATATTTTAATTCTTGTTTTCGGTTCAATTACTTTCTATTTGTTATTCATCGATTATTTCTGCTACCTTAACAGCATGCCACAAAATGTTGTTCCAGTTTTATTTTTTTAAACTTAAACTTTCTCCTGTTATCTCGCAAAAGTATTTGCTGAATCTTCGCTGTACCCTACTGTACCCGTAAAAATCAAGGAGGTACTCGCCGGACATCCAAAGCACGGCTGGATTTTAGAATAATGATAGTCCCGGCTAAAGATCTTATCACACTCCCGCCAGCGGGTTCTCCAAGTTTATACACAATAAGTCTTACGGCGTGTTGTGGATAGAACAAACTATCTGTTATGCGGTAGTGACAACTTACCTGCTTTTCTCGGGACTATGTTGGGGATAGAAAGGACATCCTATCTATTTTAGGCTGTTCTACAACACGCCTCCATTAATAGAATAATAAAGGAACAGCGAAACAGGACGTATAAAAATATAAATTTATTAATTAAAACTAGTTAACAATCTCACACAAAATAACACCCTAAAATAAATATACATTTACGCCACTGACGCTCATTAAAACTCCTTGCATTCATACTAACATAAAGGTAAAGAAAATAAGATGATTCTGCCGTCCATATGGGTAGATTATTAGCTGGGGAATAACCTAACCCCCAAGGGAAGATGATAAAGAAAAGGAAGTGGGTTTCGGGCTGGAGAAAAAGGGATGGAAAAATAGGAAGAGAGTCCAAAAAAAAGTTATAAGTTTAACTTTAAATGTACTCAAAGGCAACTGCCGCTGCAAATCCTCTCTCCGACACCTAAAGTGGGTAGGGACCCGGACGAAGCTAACGCGAAGATAAAATGAAAAATTTAAAGATAACTAATGTAATTAAAGTTAGACAATAAATCAAGTACAAGGTGCGTAATTTTAAGAATTTCTAGGTAAATATCTTAGAAAAAGTAACAACTTCGAAAGTAACAACAACAACAACAACAACAACAAAAAGCAGGAAGAATAAAATAGAAGTTTCTATAACTTCTTATATTTATGCTGAATTACTTTTAGGGATTATACAAATAGGGCAGGTCACTTATTGTGAAACCTGAAGAGAAAAATCGAAAGGAAGTTTCTAGAACTCCTATGTTTAAGTAGGGATCACGAGACAAATGGGGCAAGTTTCCCTTTCGTGAAACCTAGAGATAACTCACTTATGAGTTGAAAGAATTGTATTCCCCAATTAGAAGGGAGAAACAATATAAGTTAAAGCGTGTACTAGACACGAAGTTTTACAGACATTAATTTGTGATAAATAAAGCAAAAGAGGGAGGGCACTTATTGAGAGTGACACCTCAATGAAAAAGACCTAAAGTAACAATTTTATTATTTTGGTTGGTTAGTAAAGGCATGACGAATAGAAATAAACAGTGTCATCACTCCGCTACTTAAGCATTGTAGTTCATGGTCCAGCCAGTGTGTGGCGCGGAAGTCGCGCCGAACCATGAGCACGTGTGACAGTAACCCACGAGGTTAGTAGGCCTACTGTAATATCCTGTGCGCGAGAAGTCATATTATTCGAGGGAATTTGTTTCTTTGTAATAGTTTTCTGTTGTTTCGGGAAAATGTCGTAATGTTTTGTTCCTGGAAGTAAGTTAAATCGGGTTACGAAGAAAATCTGATGGTAGACATTTTTTCACACCGCCAAAAGAAACAAATCTGTTTGCGAAATGGGCGAGAGTTATTCCGTGGAAAGATAAGCAATTGTCGATCAAAAATAGAATCTGTGACGAGCGGTTTTCGGAAGATTTAATTATTATAAAGGCTGACTGTTTCGTAGTGAACTATGAGAACGCGGAAATTAAAACCAGGATCAGTACCTCACATTTTTCAAAATTTACCGAAATATCTATCCACTGATGTAAAATCACGAAAGCCGCCCAGTAGGATACGGAATGAAGGCAGCCTTCCATGGTTACTTGTTCTATTTCATGCCATCCTTACCTAAAACGAAAAAAATCCGTCTTAATACTAATAGGCCTAAAATAATAATAGTTGTTGATTCTTTAGGTACTTAACGACATCGTGGTCACGTAGCCCCGTGTGTTTGGGTTTGTTTAGAATTCGTCTGATAACCTGTGTCATTATGATGTCTGTAGTAGTGTGTGTATTTGGAATTGAGGTCGGATTTGGGTAGGAAGCGGCCGTGACCTTCAGTTAGGTACCATCCCGGCATTTGCCTGGAGGAGAAGTGGGAAACCACGGAAATCCACTTCCGGGATAGCTGAGGTAGGAATCGAACGCGCCTCTTAACATTTTTGCCTCACGAGGCTGAGTGAACACCGTTCCAGCCCTCAGACCAGTATTAAATTTATTGGCAGAGCTGGGAATCGAACCCGGACTTCCGTGGTGATAGCCAAGTTGCCAAGAATGAGTCGGACATATAATAATGGCCAACCTGCCAATAAAATAAACGGTCATCCAATTCTTCGCTTCCGTTACCGTCCTCCTGATCTTCGGATCTTGTTTCAACTTTGCCTTCAGTATCAGGGTCACACATTCATTTGAAATTACTGAATCATGAACTAGCTATTCGTTATCTTTCAGCAGAAGGTGACACGCTTTATCTGCATCCTTAGGTTTTCGTAAGGCGCAATCTCCTTACTGATATTAACTAAGGCAACATACTAAGCCAAATAATCGGTATAACAGCACACCTGCCACTCACTGACAGAATGTAACATCATTGGGAGCGCTGGTACTATCAATCTCACGCTGACAAATGTTACACGTGTTAAAGTTATTTTTAGGCAGCCTATTTCACAACTCCAGAAAAATGCTTACTAAGGTTTGGTGTAAGATGTCACGAGACGATAAGATCATAACTTGAACTGTTGGCTTGATATTAAAACTAATATAACGAACCATGGAGCTGTCAGATCAATGCGCGACTAACGGAGGGTTTTAAACGATAGCTCTACATGGGGACAGAGAATATTAATACTAACTTTCTGACAGTATTATTCATAAGTCTAAACACACAATTTGTTGTAATCAGCGTAACCGCAGCCTTCGTAAAGAGGTTTACGTAGACCACGCGTATCCCACTGTTGAACAGCTGACTGTGTAGGTTGGGGATCAGCGCCGCTAGCGCTAGCCGAGCGGGGCGCGGTTGAACTCGGTGAGTGATAACACTATTTATTTCTATTCGTCATGGTAAAGGGTTTGGAAAAGATCAAATGGGATTGAGGATAAGTGTTCATGGCCGTATTTATAGTATTCGGACGAACGCGACGCTGATGAAATGTTGAACAAACACTGTTTTCACTATAGTCTGTTAAATAGATGAAAAGTTCACTGTGGTAGCACAAAAAGTTTATGGCAAAGAAAGTTATTGCAATGATGGAAAATAACTAGTTACACTAGATGTGCGAGAGTCTATTGCTTGAGAAACTTGTAGGTTATAGTTGAATGCACAGAAAAGAAATCCCAATGGAGGAAGAAAATTTAGTTATTGATTAGTAGTTCAGAAGGAAGATTCCTTAGTTTGAAAATGTATTCCCACATGTGAGTGGAAAATACATGACAGTATGATCGGTAGTTAGAGTGCAAGTTCTGGAAGGTTCCAGAGCAATGATGACTTGTTTAAATTGGGTAGAGAATCCCTCGGCGGAAAGCTAGATTATATAGACAGTGGGTATTTTGGAAATATCCCTCGATGTGAGATAGCATCTCAGAAAATCTTTCATGTTGAAAGTTAGGCCTGATAGTTTAAGGAAGATCAAGAAGATCTCTTGAAAGCAGTTATTTTCATCTAGCAACTTTCACTGTCTATAAAATCCAAATAGAAGCATTGAGCCATTAAAAGACGATGAGAATGAGGTTAAAACCTGAAGTCGGTACTTATCTTTGCTTCATGTAGAAGGCGATGATCCTTTTGACGGTTGATACTAAAATTCTAACATGGCGCAGAATTTAAAAGATTGCCTCTTGAGTTGAGGAGGCGAGCTCCAGATAAGCTCTAACTGACTGAGTCGACTTCCGACGTACAAGTGAGACACGCTCAGCGAAGCACGGAGGGACCAGGGAAGGGAAAAGTGTGGGGGTAGGAGACAAAGGAATACATATAAGAATAGACAACATAACAGAAATAAATTTTCTCTTGATGAAATGGTCTTCAAAGAATTGATAGTAGGCGACACTAGCGCAGCCTGGTGGGTGAAAAAGTAGACGAAGTTCTCTTGATCACGGAGATGTTAGCTGGCGATAGCGACGAGATCTGGTGGCTAGATTGATAAGGAAGTCCTCTTGTACAGGGAAGAATCGAGGAACTTCAGAGATTCGCTGCTAGATGACGCTAAGTGGGTCATGGAAGATATATATCTAGAACAGACTCACAGGTAACATAAGAGACATGACCAACAAGGAGAAATCAGAAGATCACTGTTGGTGTTTGAGAAAAAGGAAGAAATGAATTATGGCAAAGAGAAGCAAAAGCTTGCTCTATCTTACCGTGTATTCCAAAGAATAGACCACCATAACATTTTTAACACAAATCGAAACATGCTACCCTTGCTCCATTGAGACTGGCAAAACGTTTAAAATTCCAGACATACTACTGTCGCATGTCAGCCTACAGAGTTGTAACAGGTTATATTATCAATGAACTGGTCGTCAGCTCTCCACACAGCTGTGAGAATAGCGATTCAACTGTTTATGCTCGACCTCGCCATGAAACGGGACCAGCTTATCGGCCACCTGGCCTAGACTAGGCTTCGAGCACACACACAATGCGAGACATTAAACCTCGGAGAGGTGACTCGTCTTTCAAATGAAAACAAATTTACATAAACGGCTCTATTTAAACTAATTCTCTTTTAAACGCATTCATACTTACAATCATTCGCTACCGTTGTTCTAGACCAACGAAGCTTTCATTCGCACAATATTAACAACTAAACACTCATATAGAAAACATTCGCTCTCTCAAACTATAATCCAATCCAAAAACATTAAAAAAGATTATCAATTAGCAAAATTCCAAACCCTCAATGTTAACAAAAGAAAATATTTTTACACTATATACAGTAGTCTATCGCTTTAAAGACTCACTCTTGAGCGATAAGACCGCATTATTATTAACGCTACTTCCTTCCATATAGTTTTCATCTACTATATCATTCTTATTTCAGATGCTAAAACCACTTTCATGACATAGGCTATCAGGTAAAAGTCTGTATCGGTATACAAATGACCAATCATTTAAGATAAGTTCATTATTATGACATATCCATCTTAATAAAATTAATAATGATTTGGAGAACAGGGATCTTATATCCTTTCCCATCGTTGTTCTGCCAATAAACGACTCTCGTGTCGTAGATATGATCACAAATAAAGGAGTCTTTGCTGACTCTACTATAATACAACAATGCTTCTTTTTTTTAACCACAGTACTTCATAGCAACGAATACGGAATCTCCCTCGTATTCCAAGCAACTATATACGACAAAAAAAACTCCGTATATTTCTACTGCAAAACGCACATTATATAAATTCAATTGTTCTCAACAATTGTTACACTGTACTGGCATACCTTCTTACTAGCATTGATCTTAATGTCGTTTACACTTCACAGTTGATAAATGAACAGCAATATCTGTTCTACATTTCTTTGGTCGTTCTCAAACGAATATTGATATTGATAGATTACTAAACGAATTTACTAGGACATAAAACACAATGACTCTAGACATTTAATAAAAATACACAAGTTTCTTTCATACTGATCCTTCCTAAAATATGCACGGTTGCTATACTACGTTGACAAATAACGTAGTGTTACAGTTATGCATTAATAATATCTCGTGTTATTATATCGCTCAATAAGGATCGCTAACAACCAGAAAAGGTTTTGTCTAACTTCCATAAGGTCGGATAAATTATCTTTAAATAGATATGTCTCAAATACTTTACATTTACTGAAGAGCAAAGCCTTCCTTCAAATAAATATTGGTGTGTCATCAACTGAACTTATTTTCATTCTACACAAAGAATGTTCATAAATGTTTGAATGCACGTCGTATTCATAACGAATGTACTTGCTAGATCGACGAATTGTTTATAATATTAAGTGATGTTTCACATTATATCACACGTAGATTTCTTCTCCTAACTATATATTCTTTTTACAGAAAGAATGCCCAAATTAATTTATACAAAATGAATTTACCAAAAATATCAAAGACAAAATGTCTGAAGTCTTGAATAAAATCGAAATCGTCGAATAATAACTTCCTTAAAAATCTTCCCAATGGAAAATAAATTTCTCAAACAGCTGACTTCAGTTCAAAAACTGAATCATGAAGCTTTCCAAGCATAGATGATGAATGACTATCATCCTATACAAACTTGAAGAATAAAACTTACTAAAACATCGAAGTGAAAGTACATGAAATAAATATGGAGAATAGTTGCTCACACATGCCGTTAAACACACTCAAACTATAGGATAATGAAAAACATTTCTACCTTGGTCTCGTGGAAAATTGAAGTTCATTGTCGGGTATTAGAAAATACCCAGCTGGTTCATCATCTAGGTATTATCTGTTGAAATCAAACCCAGTCCACACCATCGAATAAGAGCTACGACCTCGAGAATGGAAAGGTTTCCTTCTCGGCATATTCATCTCCTCTGGGCATCGAACATCGTTCCTCTAACGTGAATTCCATCTTGAACAGTCATCAGGCCTGGTATCTTCTATCTTCCGTCTTCCCGTTGATGAATCTTCAATAGTCGACTTCACTCGAAAGTCTTCCATCATCGTTGAGCAATATATTCTTGATAGCATCATCGTTACAAAGAAATTTGTAGGTTGAATATCTATTCACTATCGTAGATGTTAATGTTCATTTGGTTGGTCAATGAAAGATTATATCTGCTCATAGTTGAGAATAGATGTACATGAAAATACATTAAATGTACTGGATAGAAGTGTACATAATGTATCATGTTGTCTCGGCATTATATCATTCTAGATGTTATAGATATTCTCAATGTTCCTTAACGTTGTTCCATGGTGTTATTCATAACTCTGTCTCAACATATCCCAGTCGCGTAATAGTTTAATCTGTCATCCCACACATATTTAAGATGTCATAAACCAATTCCTTATTATAATTGTATGTAGCCATCATAATGTTCATACACCAAAAAGTCACAATGTTAATAAAAGATCACTCTACTCACTTGTTGCTGAAACGTGGACTTGCCTGTGTTGAGGTCGCACTGCACTAGATGACTTTCTCTGCTCTGAGATAAACACTTTTGCTGGCAACGCAAAATGTCTTATATCTTTTAAAGTTCTCGATAGATTTTCCTAAATCTTTTCGTGGTGAAGCCTTATCACTCGATAAGTATAATGTATACTGTTAAATATTCACGAAGTCAACCACTTGTTCGCTATTAACCTAAATGGCCACCGCTCAACTTCACTTAGTTTGATGCTGGGGTCTCGAAACTATTGGCCGGTATCACCGCCGTCTCTTGTATCGCGTATGACCGCGCTCAGTATCGTGTCTACGGGAATGAACTAACCCCCGTAACACGTCTTGTCACTGCGAGGTCAATCGAAAGAAGAACACTTCTAGAAGTCGCCCCCCCCCCCTTTCAGCTCGTCTGAAATTCCGCGCCATTGTTGGTCCCGCGCACTTGTAATAAATCTTATTACTGTGAAATTCTTCCGTTTTGCGACATTCAAAGTAGTAGTAATATCTTCTTTTAATTTTCTTAATGTTTTCAATGGAATAGAATTGTTACATAGGGCTTAAATGGCTTAGATAATCACATTAACTAGGTAAAAATCCATATCTGCTTCCATAAACCCTCCTCTCATTGGCTGAAAGCATATATCCAATGATATATTTTATAACAATTACCTGGTATTATTTCGCGCAATTTCCTTGTTGTTAGGCACTTTCCAATGATCGAGAATATTCTGGGGCGTCTCTGACCACGTGATGGGTTTCTCCCATGGCCTGCGTTCGCTAACAAAGCTTGTCTTGAACCAACTTCCTGGATTTATATTGCAACTAGCAGAAGTACCCGCTCTTCGAACGGTCTTCGGTATCAATAACCAGACGTTATCAATTGAGATACTGTTCCAATGGTTAGGGGCTTGTCATTCCTTCATAAGTTTATCAGAACGAAGTTAGTTTTCTGGGTATATCGCAGACACTGTTAATTTAAGAGCCGTAAAATGTGGATTTCGGAGACCCTTTATAGACTCCCTAGTTTTGTATCACACATTGAGAAGCGCAACATATGCTTTTGTCGTCCTTCTAGGAGAATTTTTATTTTTCGCCTATTTGAGCATGTACTGTGTTTTGAAAAGTTGTTCCTTATACCCACCCTTCTATGAGAAGTACGTTGAAGAGTTTTCTAAATGATTGGTGTATTGACTCATGGTTACAATACCTAATTTTACAATGCTCAAAGCACCCAAACATGAATTATAGGCGTACAAAAACTTAAATATATATCAACCACACAGTATCAAAGAAAATCATCTTTACGATGAACCCGTTTGTCGACAAAAATATGATTACTTAAAATGTGCTCTCAAACTAAATTCACCTAACGTGTCTTGCTAAAAGGGCACAGTACTTCCTGACGTGAAAATAATATTGAAAACCTCGTAGACGAAACGTAATATATGTCAAATTAAAACTGGCCCTCGCCGTTGTGGAAAGTCCCCATCCCCAGGAAGACCCCTTTAATAAATTATAAAGGCTCGTGGTGCATTAAATTCGGGATTTTTAGCCTCCAATGGCCCAAATTCCCAAAAGCTGCAAAAAACACTATTCCAATTCAGGAATTTTTGAAAATAATGTTGCTGTTTGGAGATATAATAGACCTTCTGTGCAACATATCGCATATCACACGTGTAAAAATTCTAGGGTACCCCTTAACCCCCTTAATCGCATTGTTGAATTTTACAGTCTATGTTTGATTCGACGATAACCTTATAGCCATTTGCAAACTTAAACAGAAATTTAATAAATTGAGTGACATTGCTTCTTACAGAAATAGATGGAAAGTTGGATGTCACCTCTTGTGATACTGTTGTCATGGTTACCGGCTTGCATTACTTCATTAGTTTCTTCTTGTTCTTCTTCTGTCGGATGGGCCAGATAAGGACCACGACGTTCAACTTTTCAGCTTGGCGGGGGACTTGATGTTTGCCCAATATTCGCGCATTCTCCTCTCCTTTTTCCAGATGATGCCGGTTTTCTTACAGGGTGGTCTGTCCTGAAAACTCTTCAGTTTAAGTATCTTTCTGAGATGCGATCGGCTTCTAATATCACTTTTCATTATCTTTAGTTCTTGGATATCCTTGTTAACTACTGTTAGCGAAGGTGTCACACCCTTTCTCTTCCCCCAGTAGTTGAGAAGCCGGATTGTTAGTCTTGTTGGGTTCTTCCGTGAGACATGTCCTTAGAAAGCCAGACGTCTCTTCCTGGCCACATCTGTGATTTTCTCAGTATATCTATATAGCTCCTGATTTGGTCTTCTTCTGTACTCGTCATCTATTTATTTGTTTATAAAATAAAAGAGTGCCATATCCCCTCCAGGGACGTAGGCGACCTGAATAAGAGCCCTTGACTAAGTCAAGGGATTACTAACCAGGCATCCCGAGCCGGAGTTTGCATGTGTTAGGCTGGCCAGTTCCTTTCAACTCCTCCTCCTACCATAGCATCCGGCAAGTTCCCATTTTGCATCACGAGGCTGGGAGACCCCGTACCAAGACTTTTAAATTCTTGGCAAAGCTGGGGAAGGAACCCGGTACCTCGGGCGTGACAGCCAACAATGCTAGCCACTGCGCCACGAGGACTTCTGAGATCGTGTTGCCATGGTTACCGGCCTGCATTCTTTTAATAGCTTAATAAATGAAATTAGTTTTCTGGGTATATCTCAAAAACTATTAGTTTATTAAATGAAATTAGTTTTCTGGGAATATCTCAGAAACGTGGTTCTAGAGCCTTAAAACTTAGTAGCCTCCAACCCACTGAGGGGCTGAAAATGAGTTTTGCTCGTCCTTGTACGCCATAATACAATAATAATAATTATAATTTAATAATATGGGGATAGGGATATAATAGTTCTTTAGTGCCCCTTGACCCCCTTAAGCGCATTATACACGTATTGATGAATTTTACAGCTTAAGTTGGTTCCGTGATAACCGTATAGCCGTTTGCGAACGTTCATAGTAATGTAATAAATGGAATGGCATTGCGTCTTACAGAAATAGATGGACTTCTGAGATCGTGTTGCCATGGTTACCGGCCTGCATTCTTTTAACCTTTATATATCTTCTATTATACACACATCAAAAAAAGTTTTGCATCACCTCAGTTCCAAGAGTTCCGGAACCGTTAAATACAAAGGGAATAGAGATCAACACAAACAACATTCCAGCTCGTTTTATTGCTCATGAGACCCACACATTGCATGTTGTACCATCATACAGCTAGACTTTCAGCATTTGTGGTCCAGATTGCAGTACACACCACTACCTCTAATACCCAGTAGCACGTCCTCTTGCATTGATGCATGCCTGTATTCGCCGTGGCATACTATCCACAAGTTCATCAAGACACTGTTGGTCCAAATTGTCCCACTCCTCAACGACAATTCGGCGTAAATCTCTCAGAGTGGTTGGTGGGTCAAGACGTCCATAAACAGCCCTTTTCAACATATCCCAGGCATGTTCGATAGGGTTCATGTCTGGCGAACATGCTGGCCACTGTAGTCGAGCGATGTCGTTATCTTGAAGGAACGCATTCACAAGATGTGCACGATGAGGTCGAGAATTGTCGTCCATGAAGACAAATGCCTCTCCAATATTCTGCCGATATGGTTGCACTATGGGTCGGAGGATGTCATTCAGGTATCGTAAAGCCGTTTCGGAGCCTTCCATGACCACCAGTGGCGTACGTCGGCCCCACATAATGCCACCCCCAAAACATCAGGGAACCACCACCTTGCTGCACTCGCTGGACAGTGTGTCTAAGACGTTCAGCCTGACCAGGGTGCCTCCAAACACGTCTCCGACGATTGTCTGGTTGAAGGCATATGCGACACTCATCGGTGAAGAGAACGTGATGCCAATTCCGTGGGGTCCATTCAGCATGTTGTTGGGCCCATCCGTACCGCGCTGCATGGTGTCGGGGTTGCAAAGCTGGACCTCGCCATGGACGTCGGGAGTGAAGTTGCGCATCATGCAGCCTATTGCGCACAGTTTGAGTTGAAACACGACGTCCTGTGGCTGAACGAAACGCATTATTCAACATGGTGGCATTGCTGTCAGGGTTCCTCCGAGCGGCAATCCGTAAGTAGCGGTCATCCACTACAGTAGTAGCCCTTGGGCGGCCTGAGCGAGGCCTGTCATCGACAGTTCCTGTATCTCTGTACCTCCTCCATGTCCGAACAACATCTCTTTGGTTCACTCTGAGACGCCTGGAAACTTCCCTTGTTGAGAGCCCTTCTTGACACAAAGTAACAATGCGGACGCGATCGAACTGCGGTATTGACCTTCTAGGCATGGTAGAACTACAGACAACATGAGCAGCGTACCTTCGTCCTGGTGGAATGACTGGAACTGATCGGCTGTCGTACCCCCTCCGTCTAATAGGCCCTGCTCATGCATGGTTGTTTACATCTTTGAGCAGTTTTAGTGACATCTATGAACAGTCAAAGGGACTGTATCTTGGATACAATATACACAGTCAACGTCTATATGCCGGAGATCTGGGAACCGAGGTGATGCAAAACTTTTTTTGATGTGTGTATAAAAATGAATTGCTATTCGTTAGTCTCGCTGAAACTCGAGAACGGCTGGACCGATTTGGCTAATTTTGGTCTTGAATCATTTGTGAAAGTCCAGAGAAGGTTTAAAAGGTGAATAAATATGAAAGTTGTAGCACACGAGTAGATTCAACAAATGAGTGACGGCACGCGAATCGCTTAAATAAGTCCCGTATGCGTTCATATACTATTCGTCTGATAGCGATGAAACGTGGGTGAGATGTTGTGTACACTTCAGGGAAGGATTCTGGCTTAGTAAATCCGCTTAACAATAGGCAGCGCACGAGTAGATTCAACAAATGAGCAACGACGGGCGAAGCGTTTCAACAAAGTCCTGTATGCGTTCACATACCAATTGTCCGATAGCGATGAAACTTGGATGAGAGGTTGTGTACACTACAGGCAAGGTTTCTGGCTTAGTAAATCCATGTTATAATAGGTAGCACACGAGTAGATTCAACAAATGAGCGACGACGCGCGAAGCGTTTCAACAAAGTCCCGTATGCGTTCATATACTATTCGTCGGATAGCGATGAAACTTGGGTGAGATGTTGTGTACACTTCAGGGAAGGTGTCTGGCTTAGTAAATCCACTTAACAATAGGTACCGCACGAGTAGATTCAACAAATGAGCGACGACGGTCGAAGCGTTTCAACAAAGTCCTGTATGCGTTCACATACCATTCGTCAGATAGCGATGAAACGTGGGTGAGAGGTTGTGTACACTACAGGCAAGGTTTCTGGCTTAGTAAATCCATGTTATAATAGGTAGCGCACGAGTAGATTCAACAAATGAGCGACGACATGCGAAGCGTTTCAACAAAGTCCCGTATGCGTTCATATACTATTCGTCTGGTAGCGATGAAACTTGGGTGAGATGTTGGGTACACTTCAGGAAAGGTTTCTGGGTTAGTAAATCCACTTTACAATTGGTATCGCACAAGTAGATTAAGAAAATGAGCGACGACGCGGTGTGTTTCAATATAGTCCCGTATGCGTTCAGATACAATTCGTCTGATAGCGACTAAACTTGGGTGAGTTGTTGTGTACACTCCGGGGAAAGTTTCAGGCTTAGTAAATCTATTTTACAATAGGTAGCGCACAAGTAGATTTAACAAATGAGCGAAGACGTGCGAAGCGTTTCAACAAAGTCCCGTATGCGCTCATATACCATTCGTCCGATAGCGATGAAACTTGGGTGAGATGTTTTGTACATTTCAGGGAAGGTTTCTGGCTTAGTACATCCACTTTACAATAGGTATCGCACAGGTAGATTCAACAAATGAGCGACGGCACGCGAATCGCTTAAACAAAGTCCCGTATGCGTTCATCTACCATTCATCCGATTGCTATGAAACTTTGGTTGAATTGTTGGGCACAATCCAGGAAAAGTTTATGACTTAGTAAATCCTTTTTACAATAGGTAGCGCACGAGTATATTCAACAAATGCGTAACGGCGCGCGTATCGTTTAAAAAAAAACGGATGCGTTCATATACCATTCATGCGATTGCAATGAAATTTGAAGAAATGTTGTGTCCACTCCCGCAAAGATTTCTGATTTAGTAAATCCATTTTACAATTGGTAGCGCACGAGTAGATTCAACTAATGAGCGACAGCGCGTGAATAGTTTCAACCAAGTCCCGTATGCGTTCATATACCATTCATCCGATTATGATAAAACTTTGGAGAGTTGAGTACAGTACTGCGAAGGTGTATTAATTAGTAAATCCGTTTTTCAATTGGTGGCGCACAAGTACATTCAACAAATGAATGACGGCGCGCGAATCGTTTAAACAATAACCCGTATGCGTTCATATGCCATTCATCTGATTGCGATGAAACTTTCATGAGTTTTTGTGTACACGCCTGGGAAGGTTTTCGACTTAGTAAATCCATTTTACCATAGGTAGCATACGAGTATATTCAACAAATGGGTGACGGCGCTCGAATCGTTTCAACAAAGTCCCATATGCATTCATATACCATTCATTTCATTGCGATTAAACTTTGGTGAGTTGTTGAGCACGCTCCCATGATAGTTAAGAGGTGGTTAACGGAAAAAGAAAAAAAATATTGGGAATCCAAAAGTACTTCAACAAACAAAGTTACAACGCCAACCCTTTCTTTAATTGGCATGCCAACGCATGCCGGGCACAGCTAGTAGCTTAATAAATGAAATTAGTTTTCTGGGTATATCTCAAAAACTATTGATTTTAGGACCTTAAAATGTGGTTTTCGGGGCCCGTAGGGCTCCCGAGTTTTGTTTCTCACATTGAGACGCTGAAAATGAGCTTTGTCACGTTTTTCTACGCCCATTTCAGCATGCATTTTAAGGGGTTAGGCCCTCTTTTATGAGAGGTACGGAGAAGAGTTACATCAATGATTACTTTCGTGCCTCTGATGGACTTCTGTATCAAATTTTACTTTGATCCACTCAGCCGTTCTCGAGTGATGCGCGTGCAAATTTGTACACAGACAAACAGACAGACAAAAATTTTGTTTTTGCGCGCAACCGTCATAAACCAGTCTAAAACGCGTTCATAACTCAAAATTCCGTGGATATTCCGGAAAAAAAAACAGACAAACTTTCATTTATATATATATAAGATATACAGTAGATGTTGAACTGTAGCATGGGCTCGGAAAATATCATCATTTTCATCATGAACCATCCAAATTTCGGGCGCATTCCCCTCTCAGCTAAGGTAAAACCAGTTCACAAATTGTTTTAATCACCTAAATTCATGACGTTAGATATGTTACTGAGCTGAAGTTTTGGATGCTAATTTAGCCTACTTTATTGAGATATTTCCTCAAATTTTTGCGTTGTACTTTCCCAGTATAACATTGTTTTCTTCGTCGAATAGTTCACAGCAATTATTACCAAAGGCGTTCTCTATGTGGTAGGGGCCGAAAAAGACTGGACTGAACTTAGGGTATATCTTCCTAGCTACATCAGCTTTGATAGGTCTCCTTAATAAAACTAAGTCTCCAATCTCCAGTGGTGTACTGAATCGCTTTCCATCGACTCCCTTCTATCGCTTTTCTGCTGCCTTCTGAAGTTTCTCTTTGGCTCTGCCTATCCTAGATTGTCTTCCAATATCAGGATCTCTAGGAATGAAGTTGAACACGTTATCCCACGGTCTTTCTGGATTCTGCTCTAGATGTAGCACTAACGGAAGCTCTGCCGTGCTTTCTTGCACTGTCGAGTTTAAGCAGTCATCTATCATAGGCACATACTTAACCCAACTAGGGTGATCGTCTGGACAGTAAATTCTAGAGAATTTACTAAATTCTGCCATATATCGTTCACTAGAGTTAGACTCGGGATATCTCACACTTGAGAATAGGTGTTGAATCCCTAGCCTTTCCATGTCATCTTCAAATTCCGCTGAGGTAAACTGAGTACCATAATCGGACAATAGATACTCCAGTTTCCCCGCGTTAGGAAACACAGCATTCTCTAACCTGCTGACAACGTTCCTCGTGTTCGCTTTTTGCATGGGGTTCAAAGTTACAAATTTAGTGAACACATCCTCAGTCACTAACAAGAACTGATTACCCTGATACCCCTTTGAGCAAGGGCCAAAGATGTCCACAGCCATCAATTCCCTTGGTTTGGACGGTAGAATAGCTCTGTGTCTTCCCTTCAATAATTCAGATGCGAATTTCCCTCATTGGCATCGATCACATGTTCTTATAATACCCGCTATAGATGACCTCATGTTAGTCCAGACAATCCTCTCTTTGAGAACAAAGAGTCTTATCTAGACCTCCATGTCAAATTGAATGATGCGCCAGCCACACTAATTTTGACACAAAATTAGGGGGCACAACAATGCTTCATGTGCTCGGGGTCTGCGTATTTGCATACCAGATCTCCGCTAAGCATATAGAGATGCGAGCGTCTCTGAGTACTTGCATAATCATTATCTGCAACATCCATATTCCTCTTCAAAAATCTATACAACTTTCGTAAGGGCGCGTGTCTCTTCTGCGAAGCTCCAATTCTCTCCAACCTCCTTACGGTGTCAAGATCCTCTTGTTCCAGCTGTACGTGATTAATTTGCTCGTTCGTGACGGGGTTTCTAGATAAAGCATCTGCCAACAGATTATCTTTACCTGGTTGGTGGACTATGGTTGCATTGAATTGCTGCCTAAATAGGGCCCATCTAGTCAACCTATCGCTCGACAAATCTGTCTGCAGCATAAATTGCAATGCTTTGTGGTCTGTGACTATTATAACTTTGTGACCAACTAGGAATTTCCTCCATGCTTGTAAGGCCGTTACAAAGGCTAACGCCTCTAATTCGGTTGTGAAGTACTTTTCCTTATGCCTTTTTAATTTCCTTCCTGTACATGCAATGTAGTGCTTATTTCCCTATTCGTCTTTCTGATATAAGACGCCTTATGCCTACCCGTGAAGCATCGGACTCAATGAAAATCCGGGTATTCCAATTTTACGTTGTTCTTTAACATCTCTTTGGCTTTCTCTAATGCGGCTTCGGTTACGTCTGTCCATTTCCAACGATTGTTCTTCTTCAACAGGTCGTAGATAGGAGCCATAATTTCTGAGTATTTAGGGAAATGACTACTAATGAATTGGCATACACCCACGAACTCACGGACTTGTCGGACCTTAGTAGGCTTTGGAAATTTCACAATTGCCTCCACTTTTTCTAATTTCGGGTGGTAACCGTGCTGGTCTATAGTATGTCCTAAGAAATGGATTTTCTCCTGTAGGAAGTGACAGTTGTCGAAGTTTTCCTCCCTTAAATTCACAAACAATTTGCGTGAGTGTACTAGATGTTCTTGTACATTCTCAGACGAGATAATCTGATAAACAATGTAACAAAGCACGTTCTCTTTAACCTCCTCTGTAAGCTTGCTGTCAAGGGCTCGGATTAGGGCAGATCCACTATTTATTAGGCCGAAGGGCACTCGCTGAAAAAAAAAACAGGAAGACTGGTCAAATAAGAACCCTGTGTACTGTTTACTTCCTTCCTCAAGCTCAATCTGATAAAAGGACGCAGTGAGATCAAGGACAGAAGAACAAGCCTTTCCCTTGAACTTCCTAAGCAAATCACATATCTTCGGTGGTCGGTCTGTTTCAGGTAAAATTAATAGGTTGATTTTCCGTGCATCTAAGCATAGACGTGGCTGACCATTATTCTTTTTCACCACAGTGATCGGATTGAGGTAAGATGACGCCTGTTTCTTAATAATACCATCGGCTTCCATCTTCTTGATAATCCCCCGTACTTCCTCATAGTACTTCTCTGGAATGGGATAAATCCTCTTCTGATATGGGGTATCATCGGTTAATCGGATCCTGTACTTAAAATCCTTAATTAACCCGGGCTTTTCATCGAAAATATCTTTAAATTCCATTATTAACCCTTCAAATTCATCTCTAATTTTTTCAAATCCATCTGCTCTACAATGCATGATCCCCTGTCATTTTCAACTTCCTCAATGATATTGTTGATGAGGTCTTCCTTAACATCAGTATCTGGATTGTTATCAAAATCCGTTTCTTCTAACTCTTCTGTGTTGATAGAACCTTCGCTAAATTTAATAATGCGGTTTTCATGCCAATAACTGCTCCGACTTTGGTAATGAAATTTATACCGAGCACGACGTCAAAATTTATCTTGCTTACTACAATGAAGATGTGCTCATAAGTGCGACCATTAATTTCGAAATTCAACAGTGCCTGGACTTTACATTTTACTGACTTTTCTTGGAATATAACACGCACTTTGACTGATGATGCGGGTAAAACAGTCATTCTGCCACCTTTTAAGAGTCTCTGGTAACTCTCCTCTGACATTATGGATATAACTGCACCAGTGTCCATAAGAGTTGTCCATCAACTTTTATACTTATGATAGGCAGTTCCGTTGGCCTCTCCTTTTTAAGTACTTCTTTCTCAAACAGAAGATCTTTCATCCGTTACTTCATATACCTCGTTAATAGTAATCTGGTTTAGTGGTATAGCATCTCCTAAAATTCCTACTTCTGTTTTAGATTTTTTTTGTTCCTGAGTGTTATTTCCCTGCAGACTTGTTCCTGGCTGGGGTTCGACACTCGGAGTTTTCTCCCCTCCTTTTCCGTTCTGTTCATCCTGTCTTAAATTCCTTAGTTATTCCTTCTCTTCTCTGTGTCTTTCGTCATACTGTTCCTTTGTGAACGAATTCTCTCTGTAGTTCCTATTTCGATTGCACCCTTGGTTATATCGGTTGTTTCGGTTGTAACTGTTGTTGTTATACCGGTAGTTGAAGTTATTGTGATAGTAACCAGTTCTACGAGTATTCTCGTTATTTCTACCCTGTTGTTGTTGGTAGGGTCTTCCTCCACGGAATCTACGGTATCTTGGTTCGGGTCTTCTATCTCTGAAACAAGTATTCCTTTCCGGACCTATACTGTTTTGGTCTCGTTCCTTCGGACTCTTTGTCTGTTGTGTTTGGTCGATGTAGATGGTATTTATGTCCCTCTGGTCTTGTCTGCTATTTCTGGACATTACGTTAGGCATCGGACTGGTATAGTCTAGCTTGCGCAGAAGCTCGTCTAAGCTAGCCAAATCCTTTATCTGAAACGAGATAATCAGTCTCCTTACTTCGACCGGAATATGTCTTGATATAGCTTCTATCAATTCTCCCGTTGACAATGGGGGCTGAAGGAACCTTAGTTGTGCTAATTGCCTCGTGAAGAAGTCTGCGTAGCGCGTCGGCAAAATACTCGAGTACTTCCTCGAGTATACCTCGGCCCTTAAGCTAGTTTGTGCCTCAATAGACCAAAATCTTTTGATTAAGGCCTCTGCAAACACTTCGAAATCGACGAACGTATATCTGAACGCCATGAACTACTCTAACGGGGCTAAGGCTAAGTAGCGTTCCACTATCTTCATCTCCATATCCCTCGGAACCTGAGCTTCGACAAAGTAATCCCTCAGATTCCCGAATAAATTCAATAGGATGAATCCGTCTTGGTTATTAATTTGACGAGGTTTATCTTCGATATTGCGTATAACTGTGATGTTTCTAGGTCGAGTATTCTGACTATTCATTCTGGGATCTCTCGTATCTCTATCAGTCTCCTGAATTCTGAATTCGGGCTTTTCTATCGATCTCAGTACCCTTGCTTCTGATCTGACTTCTCTTTCTTCGTGATCTACGCTGTTTTTTTTTCTGTTATGGCTTTCCCATTCACCTATCTCCTCTTTTTCTTTCTCTTCTAAATCATTAATAATGTCTTTCAACTGTTTCCTACTTCTTTCTTGAGATCTTCTTTATACGTCTCCAAGACTGCGGTATCTCCTAGGTTTAAGCTCTGAAGTTTCCTAATGATATATTCCTCCAGTTCGATAGAATTTCCCTCCTGAATCCTGTTGATTTTATTCACGTCAGTGACAACCTTATTCATTTGCTCTTTCAGTGCCTTAATTTCCTGCGCTAACTGTTCCTGAAGGGCTTTCTTTTCCTGAACTAACTGGTCTTTAATAGCCTTCGCTTCCTGACATGACTGATCTTTATTGTCGACCTGCGTTTGCTGGAGCTGATCCAAACGTTTACTTCAGTCAGTCCGCACGCTTGTTACCTCTTTGCTTAATTCTAGTTGAGGACTAGCGAATTTTCAATATTCTCCTGAATCTCTTTAATATGCTCTTTACTATATTTGTTCCACTCTTCCTTCCATACTACGTCATGAGCTTTTAACATCTCACTTATGTCTAATTCAATGTCATCCTTTGATATTTTATTGTAATCTATTACTTGAGATCGCAAAGAATCTACGTTTTCCTTCAGATCACCTAACTGTGACTGAACTGCACCTATGTTTTCTTTACACTGTGTCTTAGACACTTCTAATTCTTTCCTAATGTCATTTTGAAACTTGACATTTCTAGACTCGATATGGTTAAGTTTGGACTGTATGCCGTTTACATTTGTATTCACTTTATAGACATCTATAAACACACTATTGAACTCTGTCTGGATTTTGTTAACATCGGCTTGCACGCCAATTACATCGGTTTGCACATTATTTATGTCAGTTTGAATGTTATCAACCCTATCTTGTACAGTATTTACCCCAGTTTGAACAGTGTCTACTTTCGTTCTAACATAGTTAACATCGCCTTGAATAGTGTCTACCTTTATTCTAACATTGTTAACATCGCCTTGGACAGTGTCTACCTTAGCTTGAACTGTGTCTACCTTCGTTCTTACCTCACTTACATCGACCTGGATTTGCTTAGAACTGTCCTGTAAACGCGACATGTTATCATTAGATTCAGTGGCACTAGTCTGTAATGCTTCCAAAGATGATTGTACACCCTGTATTTCCATTTTGACACTATCCTTCACACTCTCAGTAACACGACCTGTAATATTTTCTACTGCTTTGACAACAACCATGTCAATGTCATCCTTCCTATCTTTCTTGACCTGATCCAGATCCTGCCTCGTTTCCTGAAATTTACGATTCATAGTCTGAAAATTTACTTTTAAATTCTCAGTCACCTCCAGCTTCAGGTTCTCCCGTAAATTACCTTGTACAGTTTTCAATTGCTCCATCAAATTCTTTTTCAAATTAGTCTGCAAGTTTTCCTGCAAACTCTTCTGCATCTCATTCAGCATCTTCCGCACCTCCTCTTTATCCATCGTTGCCATTGCAAAGATTACAAATATATAAATCGCTGTAGGGACATATTAAAACAGAGTATGATAACAACATTTGGAACAACAATTTCTAGCATGTAGTTGGGCATTCTTAATGTCTATCTAAAAGTCTTAAGATTAACATAGTACATAAACTCTTAAATTAACAAACTCATAGTTTCATTCCGCCTAAACGTGTCCTAAATTATCTATTCTACCATACTATCATTTAAATTTACCAACGTTAAAATAAGTTAACTTTACACTGAACATGGCTATTAAATGTCCATGAGCCGGTCTGAAATGAAATGAATTCAGATCGTAGGTCATTTTCATAGAATTCTGTCATAAGTAATTAGTAAAACGTGTTTACTATACAGTCCTAAACTCCAATTTGATGGGAGCAGAAAACAAACACCGACATCCATTGGTCACAACCGGAAACAGACAGATTATATTCAGAAAAGTACATTTGACTTGTACGGTATACAAAAACAAAAGAACACTGAGATATACAAAAACAAAAGAAATACACTATGAGAATTTGTGAATGCAAACTCACACTTCCCCCCATTCACAAATTGCAAAAAAAAAAAGAAACCAACATAACTAGCCTTACACTAACAACAATCATTTATCAATCCTTGTATGGTAACAATCCCAATTGAGGGTAGATTTTACGTAATTTTATCCCTGGTAACACCTTGGTAAATATATCAGAAAGGTTTGATTCTGTGTTGACATATTCAAATTCTATCTCACCCTCTTACACACACTCTCTTAAGTAGTATAAATCTAACAGAAGTTGTTTAGTTTTCTCTGATACTATTGGGTTTTTAGATAGTGAAATGGCTCCTTGGTTGTCAGCAAAAACAACACAGGGCTTGTCAAAAAAATGACTGCCCTATCTCTTTAAACAAATTCCACGTCCATTTCACCTCATCTACCACATCCGCCATTGATACGTATTCAGCTGCCACAGTTGATCGTACAATGCGTCTTTGGAGTGTGTTTTTCCAACTAATGGCACCCTTGGCCAGCACAAAAACATACCCCTCATATGACCCTCCACTTACATCATTTCCATAAGCAGCATCTACAAACACCTTCAGTTTTTCTCCTGATGTTTCATAACACAATGACAAATCTTGGGTCTCCTTGAGGTAATGAAGGTGTTGAGCTTCCTTCCAATTTTGCACTTAAGGATTTGCATTAGCATGGTCTGACAACTTTCGACCTGTCCACAGTTCAAATGGGATGTTCTTTACAGTTGATGATACACACCTATTCTTTATATAGCAGGCTGTGCTGATGGCTTCTCCCCAAAATTGAACTGGCATGCCTGACTGAATAAGCATGCACCTACTAGTGGTGAGAAGTTGCTGGTTGAGGCGTTCAGCAACGCCATTCTGTTGGGGGAGAGTAAACCATTGTTAACCTACGAATAATACCTTCCTTTTCAAGATAGTTACAAACCTCTGTACTTAAATACTCTCCACCGTTGTCTGAATGGCAAGATTTCAACTTGGTCTCTTGTGCTGTCTCCATTAAGGCCTTAACCTTGAGAAACTCTTTAAATGCATCACTCTTATGCTTAAGAAACCTTACATATGAGAATCTGGTACAATCAACAGTAAATGTAATAAAATATTTGCTACCTCCAATCGATGGGTGCTCTAGCTGGCATACATCAGAGAACACAACATCTAATGGCTTCTGAGATACATGATCTCTTTCATTAAATTTAAGTCTTTTCATATTACCTTCTTTACAAGTATCACAATCAACATTCACTTCTTTTGGTATGAAATCCACGATCTGGAATGTTAAGAGCATGGCCAAAACGCTGATGCCATATTCCGCTAGTTACAGCTTTGTTGCTCTTAGCATACACAACTTCCACCTCGTCATTACAAGCAAATTCTTTCCCTTGTTCTACCGTAAAATAATCACAATTTACCTCATACATATTTCCAACGGCCTCACCCGTAAAGAATACACCCTCATGATCTGACAATACAACTTTGCTATCTTTAACGGTTACGACTGCACCTTTCCTGTCAAATTGACCTACAGATATTAAATTATCTTGAAGACCTGGGACATACAACACTCTTTTCAGTTTCAGAAAAGGACCTCCACACTTGTCAGATAGCTTCATAAGCACACTTCCCATACCACATACACTAACTACGGATCCATCAGCTGTGTTTACACTACCAGAAACCTTTGGGGTGTAATCATACAAATATCCTTATAAGGTGTCAGGTGCTGAGTGGCTCCTGAATCTACATACCACCAGCGTACACAATCAGATGCATCATCCTTGCTTTCAGTTGCCACATAAGCCTTTACCTCAACACTACTAGCATTAACCTGAACACATTCGTTTGCCGCCTCATCGTCCTTTACCGTGGCAATAACCTCACGATTCTTAACCTTAATATTTTCCTTGCGTCCATTACTACAATTCCTGGAAGTATGACCTATCTTGGCACAATTAAAGCACAAAACTGAACCTTTCTTTCTTGCTTCATGAACTAAATCACAGAACTTAGCAATATGTCCCTGTTCTTGGCACTTGTAGAACATAAATCCACCACTACCTGTTGGTTTGTTGAGACTCTTGCTGCTGTTGACCACCCCCTTGGAATTGAAGCGCATGGCTGCCACCATTGCCTTCACGCTTTCATCCTCAGAGTCTTCCTTCTTCAGCCTCGCATAAGATATGACTCATAACATTCCTCCGACAACATCTCAATGAGTTGGCTTGAGTTTGCCGACTCTTCCTCTTGCCACACTGGGCTATTGCCTGGCTGTACGAAATTATTGCAGTGTCCGTTTGTGCCGACTGTCGGTAAAAATGCCGACTGTCAGTCTTAAAAAATCGGACCAAATCGTATATGGCCATGCCCCGTTTTACTTTTTTAAATGCTGTTTTGGGAAATGTTCCGAATTCTTCAGGATTTTCCGACTGCCGACTGAGAAAATACACGAGAGGGGGGTAAGACACCCTCCCCCCAACCCCCCTCCCACTTGTGAAGATATTGGAGCTTTACGGCTAGCTTTGCGCTAGGCCCTAGACTAATTATGTTCCGATTACAGCTATGGAACAACCAGGAAACAGCTCCGGTGGATAATTTTTGGGATCCTTTATTTTTAAATACATACACACACACACACACATATATATATTATTATTATTTCCGATTATTCCCCTTCAGGAGAGCGTGAGAACTTGAGCCAATCACAGCTTCACTTCCTTTTCCTCTCTTCTTTTCTTCCCAAAACCTCTTCATTAGTTCACTGTGCTTTTTCTTCCTTTCCTCTGTCCATTTTTTCCCTGATGTATCTTTCCTTGAAACTTGTACAATTTTCGTGTTTCTGATTTTATTTCTAAATTGTTCTCTGTCCTTAATGTCGTCTTCAGAGATTTTAAGTAATTCCATGTCTTCATGTACTTCTTTAATCCAACTGGTCTTTAATTTACTTGCATTCACGATATTGAAAATCTTCTTAGTGAGCCTGTTCTCATCCATCCTATATATGTGTCCATAGAACTGCAGACGTCTCTTCCTAAATTTATCTACAATGGTGTCTGTATTTTCATAAAGTTCCTTTGTTGGTCTCCTGACCCAAATTCCATTACGGAAAACAGCGCCATGGATTTTCCTAAGAATGTTTCGTTCCTGTTTCTCAATATCATGAATTCTTGTCATTCCTCTAATGACGGTTGTTTCTGCCGCGTACAAGGCTTCAGGCAAGACAACTGTGTTATAATGGCGCAATTTTGCATTGCGAGATACTGCTCTTTTGTTATAATGATTCCATGTCAGCTTGTACGCCTTCTGCAATTTTACTATTCTATCTGCATTAGAAATTGTGTTCAATCCTGTGGGTTGGATGGCTTCTCCTAAATATTTGAAGTGAGTGACCTGCGAGATTTTTCCATATTGCGTTCGCAAGGTGATGTTTCCTGTTGATTTGGTATCCATATACTGTGTTTTTTCATAGGAAATATCAAGTCCCGTTTTACTGGAGATTTCATGTAGTTTCTCTAGCGCTAATATGGCTTCATCCTTGTTGTTTGTTAAGATGGCCAGATCATCTGCAAAGGCCAAGCATTTCACAGTGACTCTTTTCCCTTTCTCCTTTCCAATTTGGATACCTTTCACATGCTTTTCCCATTCTGTGATGATTTTGTCCAGTACGATGTTGAACAAGAGTGGTGATAAACCATCCCCTTGTCGAACTCCAGTATGTATTGCAAAAGAGTTAGAGATTTCTCCCATGAATTTCACCTTTGAGGTAGTTCCCAATAATGTTTCCTGGATGATGGCCCTCGTCTTCCTGTCAACTCCTAATTCTTCTAGTCTGTTAAACAAGGTTTGTCTGTCAACCGAATCGTAAGCCTTTTTGAAATCCACAAATGTGACTGTAGTGTTCCTGCATCGTCGGATGTGCAGTATGGTCTTGAGGTTCCAGATCTGCTCAATACAGGACCTTCCCTTCCTGAAACCTGCCTGATATTCTCCAATATGGTGGTCCACCTGTGGCTCGAGTCGATTCAGCAAAGCTTTAGAGAGAATTTTATAAGTGACTGGAAGAAGCGAAATTCCTCTATAATTATTCGGATCAGTTTTGCTTCCCTTCTTATGGAGTGGGTGTATCAAAGCACTCTTCCATTCTTTTGGGATTTTCTCTGTTTTCCAGACATCTGATATTATTCTGTGAATTTTTGGTGTTATGTGTTCATGATCCAATTTCCAAACTTCTGCAATAAGTCCATCTTCACCAGGGGCTCTATTGTTTTTTAATGACTTGATTATGTCCACTATTTCTTCACGTGATGGTGGAAGTGAATCAAGGTTGGGCACTGGTTTTGCAAATTGAAGTTGTTCAGAAGGCGCTTCGCAATTAAGGAGTGTACTGAAATATTTAGCTAGAATTTCACAATTATTGCTCGTATTTGTTTCCAGAGATCCATCAGGTCGTTGGAAGCATAAACTAGGGGGTTGAAAGCCTGCTATATTTTCTCTAAAGGTCTTGTAAAAATTTCTGGTGTTGTTCTTAGTGAAGTCCTGTTCTATTTCATTTAGCCTATTATTATCATAATTGCGCTTTTCTCGACGAATAATTTTAGAAGTGTTTTTCCGAACCTGCACAAATTCTTGCCATTTTTCTGTTGTTTTATGGCTATTGAAATT
This sequence comes from Meconema thalassinum, assembly GCA_946902985.2. Lineage (NCBI taxonomy): Eukaryota > Metazoa > Arthropoda > Insecta > Orthoptera > Tettigoniidae > Meconema > Meconema thalassinum. Next base: position 1,853,753,789 of record OX336388.2, read on the forward strand.
ATTCCATGCTTTAAACCTATATTCAATAGCATGATCGCATGTGATGTTCCACCACCTATGTTTTCTCTTTCTCGGAGGTTGACCGAATTTTATTGCTTGTTTCATTTTCTCTGCAAGTTCAGACCAGCTCGTGGTATCCATTTGACGGATTTCTTCAATGATGTTCATCTTGTTGAATTCAAGGTATTCTGGATCAGTTCGGAAAAGCTGGGTTCCCCTTATCCTTTGTCTGTTGGGTTGAAATTTTACCTTGATTTGTAGTAAATGATGATCTGAGTCAAAGAATCCTCTCCTGGTTTTCACATTAAGGACTTCTTTAGCGTTCCTTCTAGAGATAGCAACGTGGTCAATCTGGAATTCTCCATGTTGTTAATTTACGCGTAGGCTTCTGGAATTGTTGACATAATTTGGAGATTGAAATTTTGACAGAAGCTTATAAGGTGTTCACCATTTTTATTGGTTCTGCTATGAGCAGTGTATGGTCCTGTAATTCTCCTATATTTCTTTTCCTAACTGACCATTAAAATCCCCCAGTAGAATCTTGACATGATGTTTGGGAATTTTGTTCGCGATTTCCTCCAGAAGTTCCCAGAAGTCTTCTATTACCTGAGGGTCTTTCCTGTTGTAGTCATTCGTTGGTGCATGCACGTTAATCAGTGTGTATACCTTGTTTCCCGATTTTATTGAGAGTGTTGAGAGTCTTTCTGATGGTGAAGTAAAATCAATTACTGAATCTGTGACGGACTTGCTAACCGCAAAACCTGTGCCAAATTGTCTTGGTCCTGTGTTGATCTGCACTGCAGGTTTTCCTTTATAGAGCCTGTAATTCTCAGAATCAAAGTGATTTTCATATGTAAATCGTGTTTCCTGCAATGCCAAAATTTTGATGCTGAATTTATCAAGCGTGTTCGTTAGATGTTTGAGTTTCCCAGGCTTAAGCAAAGTGTTCACATTAAGTGTACCTATGAAACACTTTCGTTTAGGTCGAAGAGGTTTTGAGAAGCTCCGATCCTTCTCTACATGACATGTCTGGTCCCCCAGAATCCTATGACCAGAACAGGGATCCAATCTATTGACTGGGGCCTGGGGTAGTGGAATCTTTTCCTGTCGTTCTGCCACGGTTGCTTCAAGTTGAAGATTGTTTGTGGTGATCTCCGATGGAGATCACAAGATTTTAAGACTTAATTGTTGAGATTAAGCCGTACTTCGAACAGCCGCACCAACTAGGTGAACAGACGCTGCTCACTAGCCGCTGGATGCCAGAACAGACACTAGTGAGTTGGATATATATATATATATATTGAACCTTGCAAAGAAGCTTATGAGACTCAGTTTCGGGGGGTGTAACAGTCCATTTCGTTAAGTTGTTGTTAAAGTGCTTCTATCACATGCAGGGTAACACATAACAAAATAACATGCAGGAAGAAGTGAATACCAGGGTTAAAACAAATGAATTTAATAACAGATCAACTATTTACAATAAAAAATCAACAAACAAAATCTCCCAAATGACTCCCACTTGAATTAATTACTTGCCATAACTAGGCCTAATCTCAGGAGAGATTATAAACTGGACCAAATAACCCAAATGCTTCAATGACATTGTGTACGTGTGATGTTGTTCTAATTGCTTAACAATTAGTACAAATAAATGCGAGACTCGTCACCATCTGGTAAACCTTCAGAGGACGAATCTGCATTGTCTTGAGCTAGACAGACGCGGGGAACCAACTATACACTACTTAAATTAATCCGACACTTCCTACACTAAATACAACAACAAATAATTTCCACATGAAATTGGAATCAAGGAACTGCCGTAGCAAAAACATTAATGCCTAAAAATCAAATCAACACAAGTAAATTAACACGTGACCAACAAAAAGAAATACAGATATGACCGCTTGTCATTTTTACAAGTAAATACAACTACACCACCAGGTGTCACAAACAAACAAACAAACAAACAAACAAACATGAAATGAGTCATAGAAAAATCACTAGGCTCAAAACCAACATTTACATCATTAAAACAATATTCCATTCATACGATATGCGATAATTCGTAACAGACGTGGCGAACTCCCCAATTAATTATGGTCCAATGACCATCACAAAAGAACAGGTTTGCTAATGATAGCTTACAGGGGTCAGTCGGTCAGCTGGACTGCCTAAAAGATGAGTCACCAGAACTAGACGGGCGCTAAGTGGAAATCTGCACATCTGTCAACCCACGTGTCAATAACCTCGACTTGCCGTGGCATGGGTTCGAGTCTCGAAGAAGTGTGCTCCCAAAGCACATAAAATACGTGTGTGTGTCAGAATAAATATCTCAGCATTTCCCCTAGGAAATCCAAGAATCAGCACTGGACAAGGTACAGTAGCCTCCAAGAGCGCTCTGCCTTTCCATCAAAAATACAACAACAACAATATGAGGGCGGTAGCACCACCTACCCCTCATCACGAAGAATCAATACACACACCTGACACAAGAACACACACAGAATCACACGTATGGGTTTGACAGAAACCTGAAATAAATGAGAAAATATTTTCCACCAACTTGCGCTTCCAATCTAGTCCGTGACTAAAGAACCTGAAAAGGACTCAAAAAATCTAAAAAAAATAGAACTAAGGTGTTCTACAGTTACATCTTAATTTGTTGCGCTCGGCAACCCTAGTATGAATAAAAACCTGTTCAACAAACATCTTACAATAATTACCTCCCTTTTCCTATAAAAAAATTAACTTTAATAAAGCACCACTTATCGAATGTAACGAGTTTCGCATTCGCATGGATAAAATCAAATACACACGCCGTGTACACTAAATATGACTTCAAAGAAAAATATACAACAAACAAATTTGGCCACGCGCCAACGTACATTTAAAGATAATAGTGTCGGCACACAAAAAAAATCTAAACACAAGAAAAACAATGAATGAAATATTTACAACGTTCCCGCGCCTTATCTAACTACATATTGAGTAAATCAATGTTTGTACATCACCGTTTCAGCTTGCAGAACCTAACCTCCATCCCGGTGCATTTCCCTACGGGAAATCTAGCCCTCCATCGTCGACGTAGTTGTAGAAGCGATGCACATCATTCCAACACACGACCACACATCAGACATCTTGGCGTAGCTTCTTGGACAGAAATGTTCAATGTTAATAATATGCCTAGCTAGAATCGCCGTGAGCTACTACTTCCACTCACAATAATGTCCTATGCGATTACTGATCGTAGACTTGCCCTATCTTAGCATTTGCTTAACACACGCACAAATATCACTCAAAGAATATAATACAAAAATTTACATAAAATTACACACTTCAAATTCATCGCAACTGGCTTGAAAACAAGTCTTAAACATGTCTATCGTGCAGCTCTTATCTCGCCTAGAGATCTCCACTGATAAACGTGAACTCTGCTCCCTTGAGCTCAAAATGAAATGTTAGTAAAGTACGCTCATTAGAGCTTGAAAAATCGTGACGCAGACTGACGTGAACGTTGCTCACCAGAGCTCAATAAAGTTGTGTCCTAAACAGCTCATCACCGATCAATTTATTGGAAACTGACAGAATGGGGTAGGGTAAGGAGAATTTGTAAAAATAATCTGGAGTTTTCACCTCACAAACTTGGGACTAGTATCAATCTTCTTCATTTTATCCAAACGTCTCAATGCACTTATGCGGAATTAATTCGGATCGGCGGTTCTTTAGATATGCGTTTCCGCGCCTTTTTCCAGGGTACGCAATTCACCGCGTGGCTTTGGCGTCGTCTCTTCTGATTGGCTGATTCAATCCTGGATCGGTTGAAACTTTACTCATGACACTCCCATAATGACTCCAATTTAGGTGCGCGTTTGTACAGAATTTGTCCTTGAACTCGGCTTAACCGGTCGTCTTCAGGAATAACTACCAAGCAAGTGTTTTATTAATCTCATGTAATTTATTTCAGGATTAGGGCATAACCCATCTCTTTTGGGTACATTCGTGTTGACCGACTGAAAAGCACTAAACTCTTGTTAGTTGTTTCATTTATTTCCTCCTGTCTTGTCAAATAATGTCAAATAAGCATACTCCTTATGAGTCTGATTAAAAAACATCTGCTATGATGTTTCTTAAATTTTATTTCTTTGCTTTGAATGCTTGACAATCTAGGGGTTATTGTTCTCTTCATTTCATTATTGGCATATGCTTCTGGGATAACAGATGAGTATTAAAGACTCCATTTTGGGAATTCACATCGTACGGTCACGTTTCAGATATGCTCCGAGTTGATTAATGAATGAATTAATTGATTTTTTGGGGATGAATTAACTTATTAGCTTTCGTCTTACGTTACTGTTGATCATTAGTCGACCTCGGACGACTGTTTAATATGAATTACTGCGTTTGGAGAAAAACTTAACTGGAATTGATATGGGATTTTCCGATGGAAATATACTTCGAATTTATTTTGGGTTTCCTCGTCTCTAACAATCATTTCTTATGATGTCAGTCTGGTAAGGCATTCACGTTTTATGTATCTCTCATTATGTTTAAAATATATTTTAACTATTTGGGTCAAACTGACTTACTTGGATAACAACAGGGATTAGAAATTCATGTCAAAGAAAGAAATGTATCCACAAATTATATAAACAATACCACACAACACCTGAATTCAATTTATACTACAAAAATACACTAGCATATTAAATAAAGTAATAAGACTAGCAAAGAAAATGCATAATGATAATTTTATTTCCCAATCATCTAATAAAAACAGGGCTATGTGGTCTGTGATAAAGAAAGAAACTGGAAAATCTTCTAAAATACAAAGGAACATTACACTGACCAGCAATAGTAAAGTGATTAATAATCCAGAGGAATAGCAAACACTTTTAATGACAATTTTCTGGAAATTCCACAAAAAATATTAAATAAATCACAGATAAATACACTAAATTCTAATAATAAAATAAATATATGCAGTGGTTCTTTATTTATAAATCATGTCACAAGTGAAGAGGTAAGAATAGTTATAAAAGAGCTCAAATAAATTCTGTACTGGCATTGATGGCATCCCTGATGCAATTTTACGAAATGTGCAGAAAATATAATAAATCCACTTACACACTTAATAAACAGTTCAATTCTATCAGGAACTTACCCGGATATTTTGAAGTTATCAAAAGTAATTCCAGCGCACAAAAACGGTTCAAAAGATGAATTAGATAACTATCGTCCTATTACCTTACCAACTGGTATTGCAAAAATTGTGGAAAAAATGATGTATACGAGACTGATACGTATTATAGAAAAAAATGAAATACTATCAAACTCACAACATGGATTCAGAACGGAAATATCTACACAGACAGCAATTTATGAATGTAGTAATAATATACTGAAATTAACTGACAATAAGGAACATGCAACTGGCCTATTCTTGGATTTATCGAAAGCATTTGATGTTGTAGACCATAAAATCCTCCTTACAAAACTAAATCAATATGGTATTAGATGTCTAGCTATTAAATGGATAGAGTCTTACTTAACACGGAGGGTAGATTATTGGCTGAGGAATAACCTACCCACCAAGGGAAGATGATAAAGAAGAGGAGGTGGGTTTCGGACTGGAGAGAAAGGATAGAGAAATAGGATGAGAGTCCCACAAAAGTTATAAATTTAACTTTAAATGCAATTAGAGGCGGTTGCCACTGCAAATCCGCTCTCTGATACCTAAAGTGGGTAAGGACCTGGTCGAAGCTAACGGGAACCGCAGCTAAGACTTGGGCGGTTTGCCAGAGAAAGGCTTTAGTGTATTCCCTCTCAAGCATGCATAAGACTACTATGGGAAAGGGTGATAGTCTGGCAAGACAGATAGTAACAGATTTATTGCGTATTAACGAGGGCATGAGCCTAGGAAGAGTTAGGAAAGCCAGGATCTTGCCTAACTGTTGTATTAGAGAAATGATGAGTCGAAAAGGAAAGTTGGAATTTATTTAACAATGCAAAGAAGTCTAATAAATTTGACAAGTATATAGTTTCAATTTTTAGTAACAATTTGGGGTCGCAGACCTCCTAACATTTAAAGTTTGCTCCCGGCAATTAACAATTTATTAGGTTTCAAACCTTTATAAAATCCTAGCAAGGATTTAAAATAGCAAATATAAAAGTTCAAAATTTAAAGACAATTGAAGTGATTAAAGTTTAACAATAATATAGAGTACAAGGTGTGTACTATAAGAAATTTCTGAGAAAACATTCTAGAGAAAGTAACCACTTCGAAAATAACAATAATAAAAACATGAAGAATAAGATAGAAGTTCCTATAACTTCTTATATTTGTGCAGAATTACTTTTATTACAATTATACGAAAGAGGGCAGGTCACTTACTGTGAAACCTGAAGAGAAAGTCAAAAGGAAGGTTCTAGACTTCCTATGTTTAATTAGGAATCACGAGACAAATGGAGCAGTTTCCCTTTCGTGAGACCTAAAAATAACTCATTCATGAGTTGAAAGAATTGTTTTCCCTGATTATAAGGGAGAAACAATGTAAGCTTGAACCGTGTATAAAACACGTGGTTATGCTGACATTAATTAATGAGATATAAGCAAAGGTGGGAGGGCACGTCTTTAGAGTGACACCTCATTGCAATAAGCCTTAAAGTAATAATTTTATTAACATGGTTTGTTAGTAGAAGGTTTAGGAAAGATCAATTGGGATTTAGGATAAATGTTCATGGCCTTATTTATGGTAATCGGACGATCGCGACGCGGTAGAAATGTTGAACAAGCACTAGTTCTCACTATAGTTTGTTGAATGGATGAAAAGTTCACTGTAGTAACACGAAAGTTTATAGCGAAGAAAGTTATTGCAATGATGAAAAATAACTGGTTGCACTAGGTAGGCGAAAGTCTATTGCTTGAGAAAGTTGTGAATTACAATTAAATGCACCATAGAACATTCCAACGGTGGAAGAAAATTTAGCTATTGCAGTAATTTATAAGGAAGATTCCTCATTTTAAAATGGTATTCCCACAAGTGAGTGAAAAATACATGACGGCAAGACTTGTAGATAGAATACAGAGTCTGGAAGGTTCCAGAACAATCCTAATAGAAGAATGGGGCCAAAGTTAATCCAGCGGTGGAACGAGCTTAATATTTTATGGACAGCGGGTATTAGATAATATCCCACGTTGTGAGAAGATCTCTCATTTGAATAGCTTAAGACAAGCTACTTTCTATTAAGGTTGGCTTAGACAGACAAAAGCCCAACATGGCAAATCCCGCGAAGAATGATTACCGCCCCAAATAAGTAATCTCACGCTGTCTACAAAATGATCAATAAAAGCATGTCGATAATAAAACTGATGAAGATGAGGTTAAAATCTTAAGTCTGTACTTATCTTGGTTGCATATCGAAGGTGAAGTTCCCTTTGACGGATACCTAATGTGCCAACATGGCGTAGAGAGTAGAGAGTGCCTCTTGGTTTGAGGAGACTGGCTCTAGTTGAGCCTTGACTGACCGAGTCAACTGGCGACTTACAAGTGAGACCCACTCAGCGAAGCGCGGAGGGTCCAAGGAAGGGACAAAAGGAATACATATAAGAATAGACAACTTATCAAAAATAAATGTTCTTCTTGATGAATGGTCATCAAAGAGTTGATAGCAGGCGATACTAGCACAGCATGATGAGTGAAAAAGTAGACGAAGTTCTCTTGCTCATGGAGATAATAGCTGGCGATGGTAACGAGATCTGATGGCCAAATGGAAAAGGAAGTCCTCTTGCACCAGGAAGAATTGAGGAGCTTCAGAGATTCGCTGCTAGATGACGCTAGGTGGGTCATGGAAGATGTATATCTAGAACAGACTCACAATGACATAAGAGACATGACCATCAAAGAGAAAGTAGAAGATCACTGTTGGTGTTTGACAAAGAGGAAGGAATGAACATGCAAAGAGCATTACAATTATATTCTCTCGTACCATGTATTCCAAGAATACACCATACTGGGAGGGAAAAACACCAACAGAGAACAAATAAGCAGTTAAACATTTAAAGGTAATGGAGCGATCAAAGACAGTGGTCTTGTGATCGGACCATTAGTGGTCAAGACTCTGACCACCCTGACTCTCCCATCTCTTCCAGGATAACACTCGGTCACTCTACCAGGAGTCCAAACCAGGGGGGGGGAGAGACATCCCTAACCAAGACCAAGTCCCCCACTTTAATGTCGGGACTGGAAAGAAACCACTTCTGTCTCCGTTGCAGGGAAGTTAAATATTCCAAGTTCCATCTCTTCCAAAAGGAATTGCGGAGGGCTTCAAGTTTACGCCAAACGATAGGTAAATTAGAATCCCTGTAAGAATTCGGAAGAGGAGGAGGGGCAGAAAGAGAAGTGCCGATAAGGAAGTGACCAGGTGTGAGTGGAAGCAAGTCATCAGGGTCATTGGAAAGCGGAGTTAATGGACAAGAATTAACAACACCTTCAATCACAAAATAGCTAGAAGCTGCGGGAAATAAAGCACTAGTAAAGATTGCGATAAGACGCAAAAGGAGAATTAACAAGTTTAAACAAAGCGTATAGAAACAAGTACATCTATTAAGGATAATGATATATCAAATAAACAAAGGAACTATGCGAGTAGAAAGCAAGAACGCCATAGGTAACAACAATCTAGTAGCCATAAACAATGACCTTAAGTTATAATAAGTATCAAAGGAGTTATTCAGAAAAATACTTAAGTCAGCGAGAAACTTGACATTACAAGCATAAATACAAAAACACATCGAATGTAACGACGAGAAAAAACAAGTTTGTTCATCAATGAACAATAAGATTGCAAAATATGTAAGCAAGGAGCAATACATGAGCGCGTGAAAAATACGCAACGATGTTATGAAACAAGAATCGAAGCAGTTGTAGGATACGAGCGTGAGTAAGTGGGAGAGGCAGGCAAACACGGCCTTGACCCACATAGTACAGCGAGATAAGGAATATAAATAGCTGAAAGAGTCCTTAACCGGAACAAGTTTATTTTGGTAATGAGGTGAGCAGCTTCTGAACTTACAGAAGCAACTCACAAGACAATGGTTGGCAGTCAGCCAGAGTTGAGATAAGGGAAACTTGCTCTGACCTTTGGCAAGCATACAGGAAATAAACGACAGCTTGGCCTTACCCAAGCTTGTATACACACAAGATTGAAAAACAAGCAGTTCGAAATAAACAAACAACACAAGTGAAATCAGCTGAGACTTAAAGCGGATATTCAGGTTAGAAGGCATGCAGTCATTCGTGGCTTGGACTCGAAAAACCAATTTAGAGACATAAGAAATAAAGTAGGGAATCAATTTCGCATATTTTTGAGGATTACGGAATCCGACAATTTTCAACAGAAAAAAGCTTGATTCTTCCGAAAAAGGAAGAGAAGCTGGGACATTGAGAAGGAGTTTATGAGTAAGAATAGTTATTCGAGATGCTAGAGAATTCAGATTTTCAAGCGGTTTCAAAAGCGGCTTCCAATTATGAGGAAGGGGGAAGGAGCTGGCCGTGGCCATCCTTCCAAATAGCGAAAGAAGTGAAGCGTAGCTTACTGCGAAATGATGGTGACAGATAGCCATGGTTTTACACAAGGGGAAGATAGTTTTCAATAGAGAGTTTAAGCAATTACCTGCTATAAGAAATGACATGAGAAAGTAAACTAAGTAACACAAGGTGAGGCGAACTTGAATTGCCATTTTGTGCGGGAAGAAGGCAAAACCATTTAAACAACTTACAAAGGTGGCGTAGTTGTTCACGATAAGACATCGTTTCGGCAAGTGTTTTTCAAAAGTATCGAGATCGAAAATATAGGTGTTCTCTTTTTCAGAAAGGGGATTTATATCAGCAGTAACAAAATGACATTGCGCTTTGGTTAGAACACTGGGATGTTGGATTTCACCAGTAATAACCCAACCAAAATCGGTGTCTCTGGCGACCACGGTTGAAGATAACTTGCGAACCTGTTTACGAAGGCAATTCCAAAAAACATTGGCACTGAAAAGTACATCAATGGGACCTTGAGCATTAAACTGAGGATCAGCTAACCTTATGTGCGAAGGAATCTTTAAACCGGAAGTATTAATAGAGCTGCTAGGAGTGTCCTTGCCAATACTGGTAAGAGTGAGACAGTTTAAGTTAAGATTGGTGTTTCTTTGGCAAACTTCTCTGATTTTCAATTTTGAAGACTGCAAGGCTTGAGTTTTCAAATTGTCAATGCCGGATACATTGATGGGAGTAGGCGATGACGGAAGACCTAGTTTTTTAATTAACGATTGCGAAACAAAGTTGTGAGTTGAAGCGGAATCGAGAAGACCGCGGGTTCGAACCCAATTTCCAAATTTATCTTGGATTTCGAATTGTACAGTGGACAAAAGGACTTGCGCACTGTGAGAAGTTTCGGCATTAGAGATGCAGGAAGAAGCATTAGTTTGTTCGGAGCTGCTCTGCATGGAGTTTGAAGAAGCGGGTGCTGGTGACCTCGATTTATCATGAACGTGCAATGAAGAATGGTGCGGTTTTTTACAATGGAAACAGAGGTTGGAAGACGTGCAGTTTGAAGAAGAATGCTTAGGTGACAAGCAGTTGAAGCAATGTTTACTGTTGAAGACAAACTTCCTTCGGTCTTCGACAGACAATTCTTTAAAAGATTTGCACAAGTACAAAGTGTGCAACTTTTTGCAGAGCATGCATTTTAAAAATTTGTTGAGCGGCCTGATATGTTCTCTTGGATGGTTGAAAGAAGCAGAACGAGTTTGCTTGTTCTCGACAGATGGGGGCTGATGACCCTTTGAAGAAGCAAGTTTTTTCACAAAAATGTGACACTGATGACTCGTTTCGACATTTTCGCACTGAAATGAGAGTGCTGTAAGGACTTGGCACCGGCTGTTGAGAAACGAGATGAGGTGTTCAAACGAATGTTCCTCGTTGCGAGTGAGTTCGATCTCCCAAGCCTTTAATGTTGAAAAATCGAATCTGGATGTAGCTAAATGAATAAGAATAGTGTCCCACGTTTGGACTGGTTGCTTGAGTTGATATAACGCTCTCCCGTGCAATTGAATCGAGTCTAACAGGTCTCTTAAAGAGGTGACGTCATTAGGTTTGACGACTGGCAGGTTGAACAGACAGCGGATATGGCGAGCCACACACAAACGTAAATTGCCATATCTCTCTTTAAGGAGATTAAAGGCGATGTGGTAGTTATCTGCGCTTAAAGGCAGTGACTGAACCAAGGCCAAGGCCTCGCCTTCCAAGGACGCACGCAGGAAATAGAACTTATGAATGTCGACAACGTCTGAGTTTTCATGAATAAGTGAGCAGTAAAGTTCATAAAAGGAATACCATTCACCTTCCTGGCCTGAGAAGTGAGGTAGGCTTATCTTTGGAAGTAACGGTTTCGGTTTATCCTTGTGAACTGAAGTGGGTGCGAACTGGGCCGGATTGATGACCCTAGTGTCCGGTTCTGAGATACTGCGGATCAGTTGGTGGGCCTTGGCAATCCCTTCAAAGTACAAGGGTTCGACCTCGTCCCGATCCGATTGAAGTTCTGGGCAAGCGGATTCAATCTCGGTTTGAGTTTGATCGTAATAATCATAGGACCGTTCATACAACTTAAGGCGTTGTGTCAAGATGTCTAGATCACACTCGGCGGGATTTAATTTGTTGATGAAATTTCTGAATCTGGTGAGTTGCCCTTTATAGGAAGAACGTTTAGCAATGAGAGTTTCATCTTTTTCAGTAGCAGCCATGACAAAGAAAATAGATTAAAATGTAACTCACGAAACTGTGGAACCTTGGAGATGCTGTCAGGCTGGCGGCAGCAAATAAGTTGAAAGAAAGGGACACACCAAAGGAGACAGGAGCGGCCTCTTTCCCCTTCACAGGCTTTGCACGACGTAGTTATAGCTGAAAGATTCAAAGCAGATATTAATAATTTGTAAGGTACTGTCAAATGACACTTGACAAATAATAGAAATAGCAAATGGACTCTCCCGGGTTTCTGGTACCAAATTTTGGGTAGATTATTGGCTGAGGAATAACCTACCCACCAAGGGAAGATGATAAAGAAGAGGAGGTGGGTTTCGGACTGGAGAGAAAGGATAGAGAAATAGGATGAGAGTCCCACAAAAGTTATAAATTTAACTTTAAATGCACTTAGAGGCGGTTGCCACTGCAAATCCGCTCTCTGATACCTAAAGTGGGTAAGGACCTGGTCGAAGCTAACGGGAACCGCAGCTAAGACTTGGGCGGTTTGCCAGAGAAAGGCTTTAGTGTATTCCCTCTCAAGCATGCATAAGACTACTATGGGGAAGGGTGATAGTCTGGCAAGACAGATAGTAACAGATTTATTGCGTATTAACGAGGGCATGAGCCTAGGAAGAGTTAGGAAAGCCAGGATCTTGCCTAACTGTTGTATTAGAGAAATGATGAGTCGAAAAGGAAAGTTGGAATTTATTTAACAATGCAAAGAAGTCTAATAAATTTGACAAGTATATAGTTTCAATTTTTAGTAACAATTTGGGGTCGCAGACCTCCTAACATTTAAAGTTTGCTCCCGGCAATTAACAATTTATTAGGTTTCAAACCTTTATAAAATCCTAGCAAGGATTTAAAATAGCAAATATAAAAGTTCAAAATTTAAAGACAATTGAAGTGATTAAAGTTTAACAATAATATAGAGTACAAGGTGTGTACTATAAGAAATTTCTGAGAAAACATTCTAGAGAAAGTAACCACTTCGAAAATAACAATAATAAAAACATGAAGAATAAGATAGAAGTTCCTATAACTTCTTATATTTGTGCAGAATTACTTTTATTACAATTATACGAAAGAGGGCAGGTCACTTACTGTGAAACCTGAAGAGAAAGTCAAAAGGAAGGTTCTAGACTTCCTATGTTTAATTAGGAATCACGAGACAAATGGAGCAGTGTCCCTTTCGTGAGACCTAGAAATAACTCATTCATGAGTTGAAAGATTTGTTTTCCCTGATTATAAGGGAGAAACAATGTAAGCTTGAACCGTGTATAAAACACGTGGTTATGCTGACATTAATTAATGAGATATAAGCAAAGGTGGGAGGGCACGTCTTTAGAGTGACACCTCATTGCAATAAGCCTTAAAGTAATAATTTTATTAACATGGTTTGTTAGTAGAAGGTTTAGGGAAGATCAATTGGGATTTAGGATAAATGTTCATGGCCTTATTTATGGTAATCGGACGATCGCGACGCGGTAGAAATGTTGAACAAGCACTAGTTCTCACTATAGTTTGTTGAATGGATGAAAAGTTCACTGTAGTAACACGAAAGTTTATAGCGAAGAAAGTTATTGCAATGATGAAAAATAACTGGTTGTACTAGGTAGGCGAAAGTCTATTGCTTGAGAAAGTTGTGAATTACAATTAAATGCGCCATAGAACATTCCAACGGTGGAAGAAAAATTAGCTATTGCAGTAATTTATAAGGAAGATTCCTCATTTTAAAATGGTATTCCCACAAGTGAGTGAAAAATACATGACGGCAAGACTTGTAGATAGAGTACAGAGTCTGGAAGGTTCCAGAACAATCCTAATAGAAGAATGGGGCCAAAGTTAATCCAGCGGTGGAACGAGCTTAATATTTTATGGACAGCGGGTATTAGATAATATCCCACGTTGTGAGAAGATCTCTCATTTGAATAGCTTAAGAAAAGCTACTTTCTATTAAGGTTGGCTTAGACAGACAAAAGCCCAACATGGCAAATCCCGCGAAGAATGATTACCGCCCCAAATAAGTAATCTCAAGCTGTCTATAAAATGATCAATAAAAGCATGTAGATAATAAAACTGATGAAGATGAGGTTAAAATCTTAAGTCTGTACTTATCTTGGTTGCATATCGAAGGTGAAGTTCCCTTTGACGGATACCTAATGTGTCAACATGGCGTAGAGAGTAGAGAGTGCCTCTTGGTTTGAGGAGACTGGCTCTAGTTGAGCCTTGACTGACCGAGTCAACTGGCGACTTACAAGTGAGACCCACTCAGCGAAGCGCGGAGGATCCAAGGAAGGGACAAAAGGAATACATATAAGAATAGACAACTTATCAAAAATAAATGTTCTTCTTGATGAATGGTCATCAAAGAGTTGATAGCAGGCGATACTAGCACAGCATGGTGAGTGAAAAAGTAGACGAAGTTCTCTTGCTCATGGAGATAATAGCTGGCGATGGTAACGAGATCTGATGGCCAAATGGAAAAGGAAGTCCTCTTGCACCAGGAAGAATTGAGGAGCTTCAGAGATTCGCTGCTAGATGACGCTAGGTGGGTCATGGAAGATATATATCTAGAACAGACTCACAATGACATAAGAGACATGACCATCAAAGAGAAAGTAGAAGATCACTGTTGGTGTTTGACAAAGAGGAAGGAATGAACATGCAAAGAGCATTAAAAATTATATTCTCTCGTACCGTGTATTCCAAGAATACACCACACGGCGTAAACAAATAGTAAGCTTGAGACACAAGGATGATGGAACCAAATTACTTAATGAAACATTGTCCAATGAGGGAATTATTAAATTTGGAGTACCTCAGGGATCGGTTTCGGGCCCACTACTCTTTCTTCTATATATCAATGATATAACACAGAACGTTCGTTCTCATAAGGAAATTTTGTTTGCGGACGATACAACACTTGTAATAAAAGGTGAAACTAAGCAGGTCTTACAGCAGTCTGCTAACTCCGTTACAGAAGAGTTAACCAAATGGTCACAAGATATTCGTCTCATAATTAACTATAAAAAACAGTATCTCTAAATTTCCACACTATACAGAATAGGAATCCTGTGAAGCTCAATATAACATTAAATGGTCATCAAATTGAAAATAAATCAGAAACAAAGATTTTAGGACTATGGATACAACAAGACTTGAAAGGGAATAAACATATACAATATCTAAATACTAAACTGAACTCGATGTGCTTTGCGTTACGTATTTTGAAAACTTGCACAAGCATGCACACATTAAGAAATACTTATTTTGCTTATTTCCATTCATACTTAAGATATGGGGTCATATTTTGGGTATGTCACCAGATGTACTAAGCACGTTTAGCATACAAAAGAGAGCGGTTAGAATTATGGCAAATGTAAATACTAGAGAATCATGCAGGCCTCTGATTAAAGAGTTAAACATTCTCCCACTGCCCTGCATTCATATCTTTGAAAGTATTATGTTTTTAAAAAGAATTTAATGAATAAAGACTAAAAAAAACAATGATGTTCATAGGCATAACACAAGACAAAATCAAAACATTCATATTTCACACACGCACAAGCATATTTCAAAAAGGAACTTTTCACACAGGAGTTAAATTATACAATAAACTACCCCAGTATATAAAATTTGCCCCAAAAATAAAAACTTTTGAAAGAATGTTGATAGCTTATAAACAGTGCCATTGTTTTTACTCTGTAGTTGAATAACTTAGCGTATAGAAACGATGAAATCTATAATTATATTTTACTTTTCTATTTTAATTGTAATACCTAGCTGTAAGTTGTTCTATTTATAGAATTAAGTTCTCATATTGTAATAATAGGGTAAGGTCTAAATAGTTGTCCAATTAGATTGAATCTCTTAAGATCTGTTAGTATAATAAGTTATAAATAGCTATTGTATTAGTAATATATACCTGTAAATTATTTTATTTTATAGAAGTAATTACGGACGTGCACTATATCAAAAATGTATTGTATACATTTAATTGATCAAATGGATTAATAAAAATCTAATCTAATCTAATCTAATTGCCTTCACATTTGGTAGTCCTAGGCCAGATGATATATCCTTTCTCGTCACTTGGACTTCTGGTTCGATATGGGCCACCTTGACACAAGCACGTTTGATGGTATCTTCCACGATATTTTAATTTTAACTATTACTTGTCTTTATTTATTTCGGTGTCAACTGGGGTGTCAACTAGTGGCTATCAGTAGCAAATACTTTATTACATTTACTGATGATTGTACCAGATTCTCATATGTAAGGTTTTTAAGCATAAGAGTGATGCATTTAAAGAGTTTCTCAAGTTTAAGGCCCTAATGGAGACAGCACAAGAGACCAGGTTGAAATCTTGCCATTCAGACAACGGTGGAGAGTATTTAAGTACAGAGGTTTGTAACTATCTTGAAAAGGAAGGTATTATTCGTAGTTAAACAATGGTTTACTCTCCCCAACAGAATGGCGTTGCTGAACGCCTCAACCAGCAACTTCTCACCACTAGTAGGTGCATGCTCATTCAGTCAGGCATGCCAGTTCAATTTTGTTCAACATTGTCACCTTGGTCTCGTGGAAAATTGAAGTTCATTGTCGGGTATTAGAAAATACCCAGCTGGTTCATCATCTAGGTATGATTTGTTGAAATCAAACCCAGTCCACACCATCGGATAAGAGCTGCGACCTCGAGAATGGAAAGGTTTCCTTCTCGGCATATTCATCTCCTCTGGGCATCGAACATCGTTCCTCTAACGTGAATTCCATCTTGAACAGTCATCAGGCCTGGTATCTTCTATCTTCCGTCTTCCCGTTGATGAATCTTCAATAGTCGACATCACTCGAAAGTCTTCCATCATCGTTGAGCAATATATTCTTGATAGCATCATCGTTACAAAGAAATTTGTAGGTTGAATGTCTTTTCACTATCGTAGATGTTAATGTTCATTTGGTTGGTCAATGAAAGATTATATCTGCTACATCATTGCAATAACTTTCTCCGCTATAAACTTTCGTGTTACTATAGTGAACTTTTCATCCATTCAACAAACTATAGTGAGAACTAGTGCTTGTGGCTATCAGTAGACTGAGACACTTGTTGACACCCCAGGTGACACCGAAATAAATAAAGACAAGTAATAGTTAAAATTGAAATATCGTGGAAGATACCATCAAACGTGCTTGTGTCAAGGTGACCCATATCGAACCAGAGGTCCAAGTGACGAGAGAGAATATATCATCTGGCCCAGGACTACCAAATGAGAAGGCAAGTAAGTCAGTTTGACCCAAATAGTACAAATATATTTTAAACATAATGGGAGGTACATAAAGCATGAATGACTTACCAGACTAACAACATAAGACATAATTAGAGACGAGGAAACCCAAAATAAATTCGAAGTATCTTTCCATCGGAAAATCCCATTTCAATTCCAGTTAAGTTTTTTTCCAAACGCAGTAATGCATATTAAACATTCGTCTAAGGTCGACTAATGACCTACGTAAGACGAAAGTTAATAAGTTAATCCTCCACCCCCCCCCCCCCCCCCCAAATGCAATTAATTCATTAATCAACTCTGAGCATATCCGAAACGTGACCGGTAGATGTGAATTCCCAATATGGAGTCTTTTAATATTCATCTGTTATCCCATATGCATATGTCAATAATAACATGAAGAGAACATTAAACCCTAGGTTGTCACGCATCCAAAGCAAAGAAATAAAATAAAATATACATCATAGCAGATGTTTTTTAATCAGACTCATAAGGAGTATGATAATTTGACAAGACAGGAGGAAATAAATGAAACAACTAAAATGAAATGTAGGTTAGTAAAACTGTCTCGCCAATAACTAAGATTGTACACCTAGAACACAAGCAGAGATGCCTGGACTGGCTTATTAAAATAAAACAAACCCTCACAAGAATAAACATAGGCCAAACAAAACTATGACAGATTAAACTGGTTACTCACATGAATCAGAAAGATGACGAACCATTCAAAACAAACATTCAGACATCCATGCTATGCCAAAACATATGTTTTTCAGCCACTAGCCTGAGTAGTCACGGACAGTGCTACCAACTTAGAAAGTTTTAACATGCTAGCCGGAAACATACCAATCAACCACAAATCATCCAATATGCACACCGCAATGAAGAATACCTCTCAGTTGTACCAACAACACAAATTGCTAATGATTTGAGAGAGTATGCCCAACACTGCCACACCAAACCGAACTTTTGGACACACAGTACATTCCATATTTCACTTAAGCGTGCAACACTTTCGACATGACACACACTGCACAAACGACCACGTTCATCAAATTACTATTCAGTGACATAACCAATTCAATTTATCTTACATAACAAACCTACCTTAAATCTGTCGACACTGTTTGTCACACGTAAAATATATATATTTAAACAAATAAAGGATCCCTAAAATTATCCACCGGAACTGTTTCCTGGTTGTTCCATAGCTGTAATCGGAACATAATTAGTCTAGGGCCTAATTCAAAGCTAGCCGTAAAGCTCCAATATCTTCACAAGATGTTACCTACATCTCTCCTTGATCAGATCTCGACGAATAATCATTGTTTTTCCAACAAAGAACCCTTTTTTTTTTGTCGTCAATGGCTACTAAACCACAGATCACAAGGAACAGGGTCTACAAGTATTTGTTCGCCCAAGCTATCTAGCGGCCATATGCTGTAAACAGTAGTTCCGAGTTATCTCCCAAGATGGAGCGGGGGTAACTAAAGTTCTTTCGTTGATAGTAAGATTATACACATAGATGGCGCTAACTCACCTTAAGTCAAATCAGGGTTCTAGATGTCACATTCGCCATGAATGACATACAGATAATCAAAATATAATCGTTACAGTTAGGATGGGAGCTGGCTATTTTCACGGATATCTGTTCACTAGCGTTCTTAGTTAAAACTCAATCTATGTGTAGTTTGCACTCTCTGTTTATAGTCGGCCATGTTTTTCAGTGATGCGACGGTATGCGACGTGCCGTCGTCATGGATACCTGAGTAGGTGTTGTCTTTGCGTGTTTTTGTCATGTGAGTGAAGTGGGCGTTACTTGAGATATGTCCTGCTTGACGTCATAGTGTATGCTTGAAGTAAAATGGCTGCCTGATTGCGTGCTGTATTATGTGAGCTGTGCCGTTCAATGGCGCGTCGCCCTGAGTCGGTATATGTTGTCGTTATATTAATAGGGATGTATAGAACTAGCACCGATAGAGCGCACTGCTGTTGTACTGGGTAAGCGCAAGGCGCTCTTCATTTGTCTCCTATGTTCTTATGCCGCTAATATCCACGAATGTAAGTTGTTTAAATTGTTATTTTCGTAACTATGCCGAGCTATTGCAGTGTTCCTCTTTGCAAAAATCAGTGAAGCCCGTTTTCGTTTCACCAATTTCCACAAAATAAAGAAATGAGGAAGAAATGGTCACATGCTTTTAGAAGTAAACATTTCGGTGAGAGAAATCTGACCGAATATATTAAAGTGACATATGTTTTAGGGCCCTAGGAATCAACCTGGGGAGGTCTATAAATATGTAGACCTGGACAAAGGGAGTGTGATGTGATGATACTAACCAACAAAATCAGTAATACAAGGATTCAGCAGAAGAGAATCCTCATAACCTCTCCACTCCAACTCCCAACACTGACCTGCACGTGGTGTCCCCTGCTAAGCTGAGCAACCCAGTGGAAGGTTGGGTAATCAATCCCAGCGGGAAACTGGGTCAGTGAACAGACTAGTGTTGGGGGGGGGGGGGGGACTGAGAATTCTTTTCTCAGTTCTTTCACCTTTCTGAATAACATTCAGGATTGTAATTCGAGGATTTATCCTCCCCTCAAGGTGTAACCTTAGATAGTCGACCATGAAAAGTCATTTGAAGAATAATTCCGCCGTCTGTAATGATAGATTACAGAAAAGACAGCATTCGGATACGGTGGGCTGTCATGCGGAAGATAATGACGAATCGGAGCGTCTGAAAACTCATCAAGTAGTAAACAAACAAATACTGTGGAAAATCAAACCTAAACAAGTCTCATTCTTTTTTACACATAATGTTAACTCTCTGGTTCAAACTGGAAAATTGAAGATCATCACGGATATCAAGAGAAGTCATAAAATTCTAATTATGGCCCTTCAGGAAATTAGAAATAGTGATCAAGACCATCTGGAATCACAAGGATACAGACTATATAAAGGAATTACAGGGAAACGAGTTATGAAAAATTGTCCACAATTTGGTAACGGATTCTTAATAGATCTCAGAATCATTGACTCTATAACAGAATTTAAATCTCAATCCTCCAGACTTACGACCCTAACTTTGAAATCGGCAAATAAAACATATACAATTATTAATGCACATGCTCCTACTAATCAAAAAAACAACACCATTAAGGACAGAGAAGAAGTACAAAAATTCTGGGATCTTTTGGATCAAACTTTAATAAACATCCCTTCATCAAACATCAAAATTCTCCTTGGTGATTTCAATGCGCAACTCGGACAAGAAAGAAGATATAGAGATATCATTGGAAAATGGACAGCACATAAACGAACCAATAAAAATGGTCAAAGATTAGTCGAAATTTGTAGAAACCACAAATTAATCTCTAAATCAACATGTTTTAAAAGACAGCCCCATAAATTGAAAACTTGGAAACATCCTGACTTCAGAAGGGGTGAATGGCAGTTGGATCATGTCTGCATGGATAAATTTCACCATCGCGAAATTCACAATGTCAAGGTTCTAAGGGGAGTTGACTCAGGATCAGACCACTATGTGGTAAAGATAAAAATAAAATTAACTCCAATGGCCAAGAAAAAAACTAATAATAACAATAGGAGGAAATTTGATCCATCTACCTTAATAAAAAATATAGAGTACTGTGAAAGAACAGGAGAAGAATCTCTCAACACTAAAACATTGGACGAATTAATCACTAAATTAAAATCAATAGCAGAGGAGTTAGCACCAATAAATCCAAGGAAAAAACATGAATGGTGGAATGTAGATTGTGATCAAGCATTAGAGAAAAGACACCAAGCATGGTTAAAACATCAAGCTCTAAAGTCAGAAGAATCAAATTTAGAACTAACTATACAAAGAAAATTAACCCATAAAATCATCAGACAAACGAAACGTAATCATCTTAAGAATACACTGGAAAAGATAGAAGACGATTTCAAGAAAAAACAATCTCGAGATTATTACAAAACATTTGGTAAATATCTTAAAAAATTTGAAGCTCCAACATTAATGTTGAAAAATCAAACGGGAAAGTTAGCACATTCTAACCAAGAAAATACAGAGATCCTTGCAGAAGCATTCGAGAAACTGTTAAATTGTGATGATCCACTGGAAACCCTGCAAGTAAACACTGATACACCTATTTTAACTTCACCTGATTTAATAAATCCTCCAAACATTAATGAAGTAGAACTCGCAATTAAAGAACAAAAAAATTACAAAACTTGTGGCGAAGACTCAGTCTTTGCTGAAATCTGGAAAAATGCTGGTAAACCTGCGATTATAAATCTTCATCAACATCTAGTTAAAATGTGGATTACTGAAGAAATTCCTGCACACTGGACCATAGGAATAATCCATCCATTATTTAAGAAAGGAGACAAAACGAACCCAGATAACTACAGAGGAATTACCCTTCTGGACTGCACATATAAAATTTTCTCTCGCATAATTTACAACAGGATCAAAAACATTCTGGAACCACAACTTGGAGAATATCAAGGAGGATTTCGCCCTTACAGAAGTTGTCCAGACCAAATCCTTAGCCTGAAATTAATAATGGAATATTACAAAAACAGAAATAAGCAACTCTTTATCTCTTTTATAGATTTCAAAAAAGCCTATGATAGTATTCATAGACTGACACTGCTAAAAATCCTCAGATCATATGGTCTCCATCCTAAATTGATAAAAATCATTCAATTAACATTAACAAACACAAATTCGAAAGTTAAATTTAGGGGAGAAATATCAACAGCTTTCTCAGTAAAAACTGGTCTCAGACAAGGTGATGGATTATCCCCTCTGCTTTTCAATGTGGCTCTTGATTATATCATGAAGGTTTGGCAAAAGGAAAACCCTCCTAACATCAAAATTGGAACAAAACCATCAATAAAAATAAACTGCTTAGGATTTGCAGATGATTTGGCTCTTTTAGCACTAGACAAGGAAGAGGTTTGTACTCAGATCACTAGTCTCCAAGAAATTGCTCAAGGGATAGGATTACAGATATCCTTTGAAAAAACTGAGATCATGCCTATGAAACCCTTAGATATAAATGAAGTCTATATAAATGATCATAAAATTAACCTAGTTCCTCAATTTAAGTATCTTGGAGAAATTATAACACATAACTTAAAGGAAAAAGTAACTTGGATAAATAGAACAAATAAAATGAAAAAGGCACAATCTCTAACCTGGTCAACATATAATAAAAAATGCCTATCAATAGCTACTAAGATCCAACATTATAAAACTGTAACTCTCCCAGAAGCCACTTATGCTTGTGAAACACTGTTCCAAATTAAAAATGAACAAAGAACTGATCAGCTCCTCAAAACGGAAAGAAGAATCATTAGAACGTGCATAAATAAAAAGTATCAGGTTGAGGGAGTCTGGAGGATTCTCCCAAATGAAACTGTCTATCGTGAGATTGATCCAATCACCAGCACAATGAAGAAGAAAAGAATTTCATATTTTTTTCACATCTTACGGCTTCCAGAAAACAGAATTGTACGCCAACTGGTGATGAGAAATCTAGGAAAGAAAACTGGAGGAAAATGGATCCAAGAAATCCAACAAGATCTCAAAGCAGTTGGACTTAAGATAACAGATGCCGAGGAGAAAAATAAAATTAACACCATTCTTAAAACTCACAAATTTTCTGCAGAAATGACACATAGAAAGCCTATGGAGATTTCAGATGAGTTGAGAAAATCCCGATCTGAAAGAATGAAAAAGTACTGGAAAGAGCGCAAGAACCAAGCAGTACTACCTTCAAAGAAGAAGTGATTGTGGAACGACTCAAGTGGTCCAATGTGACCAATCAAGATAATAATAATAATAATAATAATAAAGTGTGTTTCCATCATTTACAACCCGATGACTTCACGAAAACTGTGTTCGATAAGTGTGACTTACAATGGAAAATAATTCCTATTTTGTACCTATAAACTGATTAGACATTTCGATAACATCCACTGAATTTATGCGTTTGTAGGCCTATTTGAAGGTGAGAGAGCAAGATAAAAACCGGGCGCTGTTCTACCGCTTTTTCCGTGGACCACGAACACAACAAAAATAATTATTTAGGAAGAGGCCATACACAAGAAAATTGCCGGATTATCACGATAAGCCTACAATATCGGAATCTGCAGAAATCATCTCCATTGAAGTACGGGAAGAAATCGTCAATATACACGAAGAAATGAAAATAACATTTCTGACTCCCATTTTCAAAGACATCAATAGGCTACTCGGTCAAATACTTTAAGAATAAATGTCGCAACATTAACAGTCACAAATGTATTATGGTTGGTTTCTTGAAATCGGAATTAATCGTCAATTTCCATCTGCCTGACGGAGAATGTGGTAGCGACTGACTTCTACATTCTTGAGACATAGTCAGATGAATGGAAACAGTTCGTGGCCCTCAAGCAGGGATTCTCAGACTTAAAAAAAATTGTACACTCAAGTCCTTTCCCAGGGGGTAAGGGAACGATTCTTATCGCGAAATTGCCAAAATTACATAAGAACCAAACGTTGTGATGCATTTTCGAGGTACACATTTAATTACCGGTATCAACATTCTTTGATTATGTTTACCTTAAAACACGACAGTTTCATGTAAGCTATCAACCTAAAAATATACATGAATCGAAGTCTGTAAGCAGGGGGAGCAAGTGAATATTTAAATCTCAATTTATGATTTAAGTCTTTTGGAGATATATTTATCAATATAGGCCTACAATACTCTAGTAATTGTAATCTTTAGGAGAAAGCATGCTGACTCATATTCATTATTTGAATAAAAAGCGTGTTAGAATTTTGTTATTACCGCTGTAGGCTATTAATTCTTCCTTCCTCCCGCTGGTTTTAGTGCCTCCAGTCCGTAGCTCATTTTGCAGCTGTTTAACGCTTAAACGCTGAAAATCGTTTATCATATATTAGGAGATATACCTATAGAATTAATTAATATAGTCTTGGAGTAAAATTAGAGAAGATATAATTTACTTTAGCTTAGAAAACTCGGTCACAATTTACACATTCATCGCAGCTGACTGGGAGAAACATAAGACGATCGCCTTGCGCTTACCCAGTACTACACGAGCGTTATCTGGCGCGAACTTTCTCCCGCTACATCCCTATTGCTGCTAATGTTAGTAATAATGTTACTAATAATAATAAAGACAATTCCAGTAGTTGTAATAATGCTGCCACATACTTTGTTATGGCTTTCCTGCGCTTGGCGCTAGTGAGTTCTATTATTTGCATGCCCTCTTCTTTATCCCTGTCTAACACGGAAAAATTGTATGTCAGTGTACTGGTGTGTGCTTATCGTGTCTAACTGAAACGTATGTGCCAATTTGTCCGCAGGTGTCTCCTAATGTGTGTATTCGTGTTTTCCCCTACCCTTGTAGTGTAGGTGCCTATTATAGTATTCAAAACGCGAGTGTCTTTCCTTCTAAAATAAAATTAGTCAGCCACGCTTTGGCGTAGTTAACTGAACATGTGTGTTTAGTGTGCCCTTATATATAATTTATAGGATCATATGCCTTGTGAATATTTAAATAGAATTTGTCTGATATACCGGTGACATCGTTGTGGCCGATTATTGTATAATTCTCAAGTCGTATTAGATACGGGAGTATAGAACATGCCACAAGTCATGTCAAACAGCAGTCATCTACCTGGCATGGTTACAGACGATTAGAAAAATACTCATGTCGTATTAGATACGGAGTATATAAATAGCCTGTAATTTTTGTCAGTCAGATGTCATGTAATTGGCGTGCTTACAGACGATTAGAAGTATACTCATGTCGTATTAGTTACGGGAGTATATAAACAGCCTGTAAGTTTTGCTGTTTGGCTACGCACTGAGCCTTTGTTAAGTTAATTTAGAAACGCAGTGAATAAGGCTTAAAATGATCCGTTGAAAAGAATTGTAGCCCTATATTACTGGGTCTCACTTACGAGTTGTCCATTGGACTCCATTGAAATGGGGAGCTGCTGAATTCATTGATAGTTGACCGACACGTGACTGTGGTTACGACCTATTAGACTATAAGCCCCTTGGCGTTGGATGATTTATGATGGGCCCCTGCGCGCAGATAATACGTAATGACGCAGCGCAAACGCCGTTGGGCGTAAGGCTCTGCTCGGTGACTAAAATGGATGATTTATTAAATTTGAATGAAGTTTCCTAGGGTGAGTAAGATGGTTTACGCCACAATACCTTTGAAAAGGTACGCCTCACCTGTCGAAGGCTAAATGGGTCAACGCGGGACTAGAAACTAGTTGTACTCGCACAGTCCTATGTCACTGCTGTGGTTGTCAATTTGACTTAATAAAAATAAAATGATCCAGAAAAAAGCTAGGTTTTGAATGGAAGACTCGCTTTCCCCCATTGGTGTATGATGTGGAGTCTCGCGTTTGGACTGGCTGCGCTTATCGCAAACGCGTGTTTGTGGCATCACGTTTCACTTTCTTGTGTTGGAATCCCTGCATGTTGGTCAGTGCGCTGTTCCGCTGTGTTGTAATTATGAATGTGCATGTATTCTTCACTTGCGGTCACCACGGGCCTGTTATTGCTGAGTGATATTTTGGTGTCGGGTGTCGCTTCCGCATGTCGTTGTGGCACGCGCGAGTGAGCCGGGAATTTGCTTGCTTATTGCGTGTCGGCGTTTGGTAATGTCCTACCTAAAATTGTGTAACTGGAATGTCCGTTTGCTCTGTTGGCCAATTATGCCCTTCTTACTTGTCGGCCTGTTTCCTGGGCATAATATATGCCATGCATTGTCCTACAACTGTTTTCTGCAATGTTTTTCCTACTGTGTAAAAATGTAGCCCCATGAACTTAGGTGCGTTTTGAAATATGGTATTCCTTACGATATGCCCATGTGAACTTAGGTGTGTTTTGAAAATTAGTGTTCTTGGTTGTAGTTATCATTATATTGTTTTCCGCTGACTGGGGTATTCAAGAGCACCAATACATACCTAGAAATATGCACTAACATATAGGTTATAAAAATACATTTAGCTACACCATACATAATTAAATCAAGAAACAGCATTTTCCCGTCAATCTCTCTTACTCTGATAAAAGAAGATATTTGTTCATTGCTAGTTCCCAACACAAATATATATGCATGTCATGCTACCAGATTGAGGGGTGTCTCCCATCCATCTGTCCTTGGTTCAATGCCTGGCATATTACCCTACAGTGTGTGGATTTTATAACTTTACCACATATCCATGTTACAATGTCGTACCTTAAAGCTATGCAATATCCTGTCTCCATTTCGATGGGGATGGCGATTGTTAAGCCTCAATTGTACATTTATCGACATGTAGGTATTATCACGTGGGGGGTTTGTACGATTTTTTATTTCATCTTTGACCTTTGTGCTTATTTAGACTGCACGTGGTCTTTGGAAACCATGTTCATGTGTGGACAGCCCTGAATTGTGTTCCTTATTATGTAGTAGGGTCTTATCTCTGTGGTACGCTCTGTGCCTTTAATTTATAGTGCTCCGTATGTGTCCGTTGTTTCTCTTTTTTACTCCAGGCAAATATTTATTCAGGTATTTGAACTAATCTGTCCCTTCGCCTTGCGTTCTTTCTTCTTCAGTGTTTGCAGTGTCATTGTTGGCCTTTTATTATTAAGTGTGGACTTATAGCAGTGTGGTAGTAGCAACTCCATCACTAAGCTATTCATGTCCCTGTACTGTATAAATTTATGTGTTGGTATATTATTGATTTATATATCTATTTTATATCGTGTTGTTTGTAATTGTTGCGTTACACTAAAAATTGGTTGGCCATGCCTTGGTGTAATTAAATAACTACGAGTATTAGTGTGTTCGGCCCTACCGTTCAATTACGTGTGCAGTTTTACGACAGGGTGGTCGTTTACCTATGTATGCAGTTTAACGACATGCTGGTCGTTTGTTGTAAGTCTTTGCTATATGTTTTCGCTCTAAGGCGTGGCTTCCTAATTATTGGCTGTATGTGAAGTTAATCGCGTGTAATCTTAAAGCTAACTATATGTAGCTGCCTGTATGTGTTATTTGATGTTGAATGCGATTTCTGAGGGTTAATCTACTATATACCACCGGTATCCATCTGGATGGTCCTGTATGCCCATTCTGTGGCGTTTGCAGTAGGGTCATTCTTGGTTTTTCCCTAATATATTCCTTTCTGGACCCGTAAAGCGTTTGTGTGTGGATGGCTAATGGTACGCGGCGGGGCGTATAAATCGTGTCTACAGGGGTGGGCAATAATACACTTTGGGGTGCCTGACTTGTGATTGTAGGTGTAGGTAATAATACCCGTTTGGGTGCCTGAATATTTCCTGTTGGAGTAGGCACTGAAACTCGTGTGGGTGCATGAATTGTCTCCGGATGTGTGATTGGGACGGTGGGCCTACGTGTCTGGGCCACTGTGTTCTCCTGCCTTTTTGGGGTATCAACTGTAGTGATCTTCAAGTTTTGGAATCGGTGTGTAATTTCCTCTATCTGTGTATGTAGGTCCGCAGGCTTATTACTTGCCAGTATCAGCTGCATGTTCCTGGCTTGCAACTTCGCATACTGTTTCCACAATTTGGCGTACTCCCGCGTTAGCCGTAAGCCTTCGCCCCCTACTCGTGTACCCCCTGTTTCCAGTTTCATGTGTTCTGTTTTGAGTTGAAAGTACTCTGTGTGTAATTGGCTGTGTTTTTCGTGTAGCCTATAATGTGTCCTATTTAGCTGTGCACTGATCGTATTCTCTTAAGTGCCTGTCCCGTCTATCTGTGCATAGGCCTTCAGAATCCTATTATACTGGTTGTTTAAGAATTCTTGTATCTTGCACAGCTGCGCTTGTTTAGACTGAATCCTCTGGTGCCATGTTATTAATCTTTCGTATGAGTTTATGTTTTAGAGCATGGCCTTGCGGGATAGTGTCGTCATATAGTGTTTGTGTATGATTATTAAGTTTGGGGGTTGTAATTTCCCTTGTCCTAATCAGGTACGTACGGGAAATTTATTTAGGGCTTATTGAACTTTCAAGTGGGTCGTCTCTGAGGTCTGGACAGGGTAGATATGTTGTTTCGTGAGTGTATGTGAATGTGTAAGTTTAGGGGGCTATAAATTCCCTTGCTTTAATCAGGTGCCAGAGGGAAATGTGTTTTTATAACCGATTGAACTTTTCAATAGTTCGATTTCTTGTTAAGTCAAGCCTCTGTATGCTAGAATGCAAATAAGAACGACTGAATGTGCTTTCCCTTGATAGTGTGTAGTTATCCTATTTCTTGTTTTAATGGGGGTTGGGGGTTGGGTGGGAAACTAACTAGTGTGTCTGGCCTAGAACCGAATTTGCTTGGCTGATTCGCTTTCGCGGAATTTACTCTCGAAAATTTTCTCTAACTTGGGGTATTTGGCTGCAAAAAGGTATCTTCGGGTTCTAACTGCAGGATTTGTTGTCTAAACCCCTTAAAATGCAGTTACCCGTGCGTCTCCGCCAATCTTGTTGCAACTTTTGGGGCTGCAACTAAGATGAAAGGGGTGAGGGGGTGTTTTGTGTGAAAGGGGTGCTTCTGATAGCCACGGGGGCTTGAGGGTGCTCCTAGCTGAGAATTGAAACGGGGCGGTTCTCTAAGTATAAACGAGTATGCAAGAGCTACAATATCGCGCACGGTCAGCTGATAACTGCTGACTGGCGACCTTGCTTTAAACTGAACGACGTGCTGGCTACAACGGGAAGCGGGGAATGCAAAGGTTGCTAATAGTCGTGACCCAACAGAGTTGGAATAACACAATAACAATAGACAAGAATTTACTTGTGATGGACTGTGGCAGTTTAATAATTATTTTGAGAAGGGTGCTGACTTCTCCAATTAAGTGTACAGCAGTACAAGTTATACTATTTGATGAAAGCGATTACAATGGTTTAGGGGTTGGTGTGAGATTAGGAATTAGTAATGGGTTATACCCGTAAGTACACTCACGTGATGGTCGCTGGTCAGGGCTTCCGCTGGTACCACGGCGGTGTCGGCAGACTAGAGCCCTAGCCTCTGATGTGGAAGCTATTTTATACTTCATGACCCTGCCCTACTTAGTGTGTCTTCTTCGTGTGTGGCCAGGTGTTGCAAGTGTTGAGCAATAATCGGTACATGTTTGTAGCCGACCTGCTATGAAATGAAATGTGTTATAATTTGTGTAGAGAGTGTGAGATTTTGGGGTGAAGCGTGTGGAGAGTATTGGGACTGATGCAGGGGTAGTATTTGTAGATTGTAGTAGTGGCATTTGGATATTAGATAAATGTACCCTTAGGGTTATACCCCGGGGTACAACAATATTATATTATATATATTACAATGACGCACCAACGTGTGGCTAGATGAAGGAAGTACCAATAACTATCACGACTTTAAATATCATTATATTTATATTACAATGATGCCCAACGTGAAAGCTCGAAGAATTCAATGAATCACACAAAGCCAGGAGTAGGGATGGGGGAAAATAGAAGAATCATTGAAGCTGAGATGATGGCCATGTTGAGGAAGCTCATGCTTCGTAGCGACAAGTCCGTAGGGATGGAGGAGAGAATGACAAGCCAGATGAATAGCATGGAAGTTAGGATGAGCAGCCAGATGAATAGCATGGAAGTTCAGATGTGCAGCCGTATGAATGGTATGGAGGTGAGATTGTCTGAGAAGCTTGACAAGGTCAAATAGCAGGTGGCTAGCCTATGCATCGTAGAAGAGAAAGTTGAGATGGTAGAATCTGTGAGTGTGGTTGTGGAGGAGAAGAAAGAGAAGAAGGAGCAGGAGGAGGTGAAAGGGAAGTAGGAAGTGCAGAGAGTGGAGATCATATGCATCGTAGAAGAGGAAGTTGAGACGGTAGAATCTGTGAGTGTGGCTGTGAATGAGGTTGAAGAGGTGGAGACGTGTGAAGTACGTGATGCTAGGGGGCGTAAGAAAAAATTCAAGAAGTGGAAAAGATAAGGAGAGGTTGTAAAGGTATATATCGGAGAGACCTAGCAGGCGAAGAAGAGAGAGCAGTTGCGGAGGTAGACACAAAGGTCGCCGCCGACGTAACAGAAGAGGTCGTTTTGGTGAGAATGGAGGAGGTGGATATCGAAGGCATGATAATGATGAAAATAGTACTGGGAATACTTACCATTCTAGAAGAAATGATAGAGCTAGGTACAGAAGAGCAGTAGGAGTTTGTTATGTTAGAGCAAGTATGAGATATATGGCCCAATACTATAATGAATTTAATGATGCAGATGCCGATGAAAATGACAATGAGCCTAAAAGTATTGATATTTTTGATAAGTTGATACTAAGAGAAGAATGAAGTTGCAAGTTAAATCTGAGAAGAAGGTTCATAGAGACATTAAATTACGAGAACGAAAGGAAAAGAAACAGGAAAATCATCACAGGGATGAGGGACGTCAGACAGATGAGAGTCAAGGATCAGGAAGAAAAAAAGATAAAAGGGATAAAGGGAAAGAGAAAAGAAAAGATAAGAAGAAAGGAATATTGATGAACGGGATACGAAAGATATGGATGAAAAGGAGGAAATGAGAAATAGGAGGTAAGAGAAGCAAGAAGGGATGGTGAAGAAAAAGAAAGGAAAGGAGAAGAAGGAGAAACAGAACTAAAGACAGAAGCGCCGTGCAGAAGGGTTGAAGAATGAGGAGGAGGATAGTCCCGTTGAGGATGAAGATAAGTTCTCAATCTTGATAACTTCATGATTTTGGATTCTCTTAATGATGATGATGATGATGATGAAGACGAAGATGATTATGATAGCGGTAGAGACAGGTCTGATGACGATTCTGCCGTTCCTTCTGAAGATAGAGCTTGTAGTGACACACCTTATGTCAACAATGCCGTTGATATGTCTGGCAGTGAAGGATTCGTAACCACGTCTGTTGATGACTATGATGTATAATTTGTTTCACTTTGTATTGTGTTCTAGTTAGTGTATGCTTTATGTATTAGCCTACTTTCGATTTTTGCAAAAAATGAAAGTAGACTTATGAGATCAACACAGGACGAAAAAAGTGTGTCTGTCTGTGTGTGTGTGTATGTGTGTGTGTGAGTCTGTGTGTGTGTATGTGTGTGTGTGAGTATGTGTGTATCTGTGTGTGTGTGTGTGTGTGTGAGTGTGTGTGTACTCTGAATGTCTGTCCCCCCCCTATCAATTCGAACACGGTGAATGCGAATTGAACGAAATTTGGTACAAAGGTAGCACTAGCAAAGGACACCTCAGTGTCATGTTTTATATCGCCGCCATCTTTACTAAAACTGAATGGCGGCCACTCAAACGTTCAAAACGTAAAATCAAATAACGACTAACCAAATCATCCGATCTCTACCAAATTTGGTAACAACATACCTTCGTATAGGATGCGTCTTGTGACCAAACTACAAGGTCGTCCGCCATACCATTTCAGGATGGCGGCCGTGCGAATTATGCAAACTTTATAATCCATATCATGGGACCCACCAGTTCCGATTATCGAGCCGAGAATCGTTTTAACTGTTCTAAAGGAAGAGGCACGTTCGAAATTAAAAGTTTATTTTGTAATACTATAGTGCAGATGTGATTTTAAAAAGCTGAGCCGATTCAGTAATAAGACAAGATGGCAGCGGATATCTTGTGCCTGACTTATATTTCACTAATTTGAGTATTGCATGCAATATAGCGTACTGATACAAAATAAATAAACATTGTATGAAATGCTTTATATATAAATAATATACTCCAGTGATGAAATCGTTTAGTATAAATCATTATTTGCTAACAAGTTCTATGTAAGTCATTTTATATAGAACGATATTCGTTGACACAATTAGCTCAGTGGTAGAGCGTTAGCCTATCGCTCAAATGCCTATGGTTCAAACCCGATCAGAGCTATTTTATTTGCTTGAAATGTTATATGTTTATTGTTTTGTAATGACTCAGATGTTTTAAAATTAAGCGTTATATTGTGCATATTATGGTGTAAAATATATATTTAATTAAAACATAATTCGCCAGCAGATTTACTCGAGACATCTAGCTGCCAAAAAGGTAACTGCACGCCGCTACTTATTAACTTCCAGATTTTATTGAAAAGTTTCTTCTTCTGGCCGCTAGAATGCACTCGCTCTGTTAGGATTATATTGTTCGATATTTCACCACTAGATGTCACGACTAGTCTACGTGGGGCTCCATTTATTACTATACCATTGGCATTCTATGCGCATCGAATTTGAAGAATGACAAGATGATACTACGATACATTTTTACTTTTTATTTTAAAGGGTTTGTAACAGCCTATTGTGCGTTATTTGAAAATGTTAATTGAAGTAAAGAACAAAACGATTTCACATAGTATCTGAACTCTACCGTTGGTGCTAGTTCAGGATATTAATTAATACTTTTATTTCAGCCAAATAGCAATCGAAAATATCCACATAGTTGGTATACACACGTCTCTGTAGGGTCATGGAAAGATTTGTTAATTCAATTAGGGTTGTGAAAGTCATACGCAGCCAGACGTGTAAAGACTTGCCTCAACTCAAAGTTGGATGTTGCCCGCGTCAGGCCGATTATGTAATAATAATAATAATAATAATAATGTTATTGGTTTTACGTCCCTTTTAACTACTGTTGCTTTTAGAGACGCCGGGGTGCCAGAATTTTGTCCGGAAGGGGATCTTTAACGTGCCAGTAAATCTACTAACACGGCTCCCTCGCATTTGTGCACCCTCAAATGCCAGCTGACTGCGCCAGGATACGAACCTGAAACATACGGTCCAGCAAGCGAGAACGTTACCGCTGAGCCACGCCGCCAGTCCGGTCGATTATGTCTGCAGATCCATAACATTCTTTAGATACTTCTTATCTTTCTTTCTTTCTTTCTTTCTTTCTTTCTTTCTTTCTTTCTTTCTTTCTTTCTTTCTTCAATGATGGTAGCAGTTTTTATCTAGGTTGTGGCGTTTGGTAGAGGTAAATCGTTTCTAAGGTCTTCAACAAAGAATAGTTCTATTATACTCAAGAGTTTAGTGCTTTTCAGTCGGTCAACACGAATGTACCCAAAAGAGATGGGTTATGCCCTAATCCTGAAATAAATTACATGAGATTAATTAATGTAATTTATTTCAGGATTAGGGCATAACCCATCTCTTTTGGGTACATTCGTGTTGACCGACTGAAAAGCACTAAACTCTTGTTTACTAAGGCAACACTGAAAATATGGCTTCAAACACCACAATGTCTATTATACTCTTTGATAATAACAACGAGTTATAACTATACTCATACATTTAGGAGAAAGTAGGCTATATGTTCTTTACTGAACATCTTGTTTTTTAAATTTATCTACTTGTGTCTAGTGTTGAGAATGAAACTCTAAATTTCAGTTAGAAATTAATTCTCAATGGGGCGTTTCTGTAACCGAACTTGAGGTTACAGAGATCACATTTTGTTTCCTGTTGGTAGTAATCATTTTTGTTTTCAGGTTGCCAGCCATGGCCACCTATTGGTACTAGCGCTTAGAGACAGCCTAGCGGGGCAGTCAGCTGTTCCTCGTTGAGACAGACCAGCGAGACCAGCGCAGCGGGGCAATAAGAACGTACCCGAAATGTAAATACATATCCTTTCCCTTTGCTTCTACATAACTAAAAATTATAAATGCCAATGAATTTGAACCTTAGCTATCATATAATTACATTTTCTTGTTACATAGCGTATCTGATCATAATGACGTTTGTTTTACATATTTTAAATTTCTAATGTAAAATTACATTATTCTGTGTTTTTATTTTACATATTTGATCAAAATGACATTTTAAACATAATTTTACTTTATATATATTTAAAATTACATATTCTGTCTCTTACTGTAAAAACGAGTAGGCCTATTTATTCGCAAGTGAAATATACGGTAATTATAAACAGTCGGTAAATATTTGTTCACTAGAAACTCAGTTAAAGAAACGAATTTTGCAAGCAATTCGTAAGCTGTTGAGAAAGGACAAGGGGATAAATATTTTAGTGGAGATAAGGGGATGGAAATTGACGTAGCACCCTGTCGGAAACTCAGTGGCTGGACTTCAGTTTATTTCAGTTGTCCAGTGAGTGCCTGAGACACTACTTTTCAACCTGTTAAAACCCCCACCCCGGAAACAAAAATTGCTCCATACAATACTTCTTCTTGAGTTCGAACACATTTTCTCAGACATAATGAAATTTATTTATGTTTGCTATAATCTATATATACATAAAAATCCTAGCCCTAATGATCGGTCTAGGTTGTGAAGTTTCGGGTAACTTACGTTGTTATTGCCTCAACGAGGAACAGCTGACTGGGGATGGATGTTCGGTAGCGGTCGTGGGTATTCGGGTCGCTTCGTCAGCCCCACTGGGCTGTCTCTAAGCGCTAGTCTATTGGTGGGGCACCACAGAGAATCTTGTGTGTTGTGGCATAGAGATTCTTTGTGTTGGTCCAGCAGTGGGTGCCAGGTGGCTTTGGATTAGGGCAAGGTAACCATGGTGATAGGATATTGATTGATAGTTGATGCCAGGCAGAATAGAAGTTATCTATGGAAAATGACAAGAGAGAGGATATGAATGTTGAGATAGTTGGGGATAGTGATGTGTTGTTTTAATCATTAAGAGATTATTTTCTGTGGTATGCCAATTTGTTTTGGAGAAGAATTATTATAGAAGTAATGTCTTGAAGAATGCAGGTGCGGAAAGAGACGTTTAAGAAAACTCAAGAAGAAAAGAAAAGAGCAGAAGAATATTAAGCCTTGTAAAGGGTATTTATTTTTCCCTTATGAAACTTGTTGCTGATACTGTACAAGAGATCCAGGTAATGGAAGCTTGCTTATATGTTGACAAACAGGTATTGTTAGTTTTGATTGCCAGAGAACAGCCAGAAATAAGAATTTGCATGTTGGAGAAGAATTGTTATGTGTATAGTGTTAGTTATTAATAAATAAGTGTATTAGTGAAGTCGGTGTACTGTACTTTGTGTGATTCGTTTAACGAGTATATCGACCCTCTACCCTGTGGTGGCTATCTTCGATATAATATATATTACAATGACGCACCAACGTGTGGCTAGATGGAGGAAGTACCAAAAACGATCACGAGTTTAAATATCATTATCATATTTATATTACAAGATACGATAAAAATTGTTATGAACTTCAAAATGTATTAATTACATTAACAAACTTAGAACATTGCCAATGAACATTTATATTATTCTGAAATTAAAAACGTGAAATTACACTTTATTTGTATTTATCTAAGGATGATATTCCTGTCAACAGTTTAGGTCTGTCCAACAGATATTTATAGAAGTCCTGACAAGAGTATTCCTTAACATTGTACTGCACCATTAATAGACTTTTCACAGAATCTATTTCTTTCATCTGTCCATTGAGATGAAATCAATGAGAAAACCCTCTGCACATTAGCATTGTGACCTGGGATACAAAATAAATATTCTGTAATTTTAAGAAGCTCTGAATAGCATTCAATATTTTCACTATCATTGAAATATTTTGCCCATTTCTGACTACAAGTTAATTTAAGATATCCGCTGTTATTTGAAAACTTCTCTGTAAATTTACTCAGATTACAAAACTGATGAAAATATTTTGCATAATCAATGTCAATACCATACACTTGTAAATATATAATACTCTTTTCAACATCAGTGCATTCCATCTTCTTTTAAGTTAAACTCATCCATATGAAACAACTGAAATCATCAAAATGTGTTACACATTTTGTCAAATATTCCAAACATACCTTATATAACATCAATGCTTCATTCATTAATAAATCTGCTTCCTTATCATACCCCTCTATTAGAACTTTTCTACAACGTCTTTCACAATCAATGAACTGAAAGAACCTTCATATCTATTTTGAAGCATAGCCTTGACACTTTCCAACACATTCATGATTCCTAACACAGAACTCTCTTCTTTCTCTATAATCAATGTCTTTGAGTGAAATATTGACATTAGAGAATGCAGGTGCCACAAATAAGCTTCACTCAAGTTATTTCCAAAAAAATTATGAGAAGATTTGAAGGATTTGGCAGTGACAAGAAGTAAGACTTCAAGGGAAGAAACATTTCCAATAATCTCTCAACAGCGGGGAACAGAGATAGCCATCTAATCTTGCCGTGGGAGAGTAATTGTTTTGTAATTGGTATCATCAAATTCACAATATGACTTCAACTGATTAGTTCTTACAGAGTAAATAGAGAAATAATTATAAAACAATAAGACAATCTATGTCCACAGATAAAACATCAGTTCCATGTTGAATTGTATTATTCAATACATGAGCTGGGTAACCTATACCTACCATATTCGTATTGACAACATCCTTTAAGTTAGTAAATACATTCTTGCCTTCTCTACGATTTAAACCACCAAAGTTAGTGTTCATGTTGTCACCAGCAAAGGCCACACATTTCTCTACAATACCTAAACTAGACAAGGTACTGCACCCGAAATTTGATTGTTTTAAGAAAAAATGATGATATTTTTCGAGCCCCATGCTAAAATTTAATGTGAAGCTGGAACGAGACACAAACGAGTTTTGTTAGCGAGCTCAGCCTAGGGGAGAGCGAGATGACGTGATTTGTGACACCCGAGAGATCATAGCAAGGTGAAAACTTGCATAGCAACGATTATTTTAGAGTGGATTAATGATAATAGGCATTGGATATTAGCTGACTGCCAATGAGAAGAGGTTTTATGGAAGAGAATATCACCATTACCTAATTAATATCATTAATTATTCCAGTTAAACCCCAAGAAAGACTTTTTATGGTTTGGAATACTGAAGAAAATTACGAGAGGATATTATCAGTACTTTTAAAGTCGATGGAAGTGAGAAGTACACTGTAATTCTTATTATTCAGGTACGCGCAGTTTATTTAGCGGGTGCTAAAATGGCGCTGGAATAGGTTCGAGTTGGAGAAGGGGAACTCAGAACGAGCGTTCTTAAGTCGTCGAGGACAGACGTGTTACCGGGAGTGTTTAATCCCAGGGAAGTAATGCCGAGAGCGGTGTTAGACCACTCGAGGAGACAACGCCGATTGAGGCATAGCCAATGTACGGCCGCACTCATTGCAAATCGAGTGCAAGTTGAGCCGAGATATAAATGCACGTTTCTGAACTATTCTACAGAGTAATTAATATAAAAGTGAATACAAGTTATACTTTTGAGTATTTATAAACATTTTATGAAATTTCAACGCCGCAGATTCGAAGATTAAGGCAATTTATAGACAGTATATCTCGACTGCAAGAAAAGTTACGCATTCCGATACGAGAAGCATTTTTGTTCGGCAAGTTAGCAGTGAACGATAGTTCATTCCACAAGACAACGTGAGTAACAGTGTGTTGCATGAACATTGAAGCCATTGATTATTTGAACATTATTATGACTGCAAACATGAATACAGAAGAAACATTATTTGACATTATGAAGATGTTAGTGATTACGGAATAGAAATTTTATGCGACTGGGATATGTTAATGCAGAGTTGTGATAAGACAACATGGAGCAACGTTAGTTAACTACAGAACTATGTACAACACCTAGAATGTCTATAAAGTCAAGTAAACATGAAACATTATGTACATCTCTATCTAGTACAATTAATGTATAATCATGTACCGGTACTAGTACTTTCTGACTACGAGCAATTATTATAATTCATTGACCAACTACTTGGACATTACTAACTACGATTGAGATTCGATCTACAACTTACAAATTGTATTTGTAACAATGGAATTAAATCGACATTAATGCTCGAATATAATCTGGCAGTTCGAATGGAGTCGGCGAATAAAGATTCATCATCAGGAAGAGAGAAGATGTCAGGGACAAGGCCCTACAAATGCTTGAAACTTGGAATCCATGTACGAGACGGACGCAGTTCGCTGTCCAGCGGAGATGGGTGTTTTCCGGGGAGGAAATCCTTCCTTATCCGAGGTCGCTGTTCATTCGCTGGTGTGGACAGATTTAGTTCATCATAGTATTCTTGGGAAGATGAAACATCTAGGTATTTTCCTAATACCTGACATGAGCTTCAGGAGTCTTCAGACAAGGTAGAAGTGACCAGCATTATTATGTAGTTAAGAGTATTGTGATTGCATTTGAGCAACATTTTTTCCTATATTTTCATTATGTATTTTCACTTTGATGTTTAATAAGTTTATTCTATAAGATCATGTAGAATGATTATCTTTAGTCATCCATACATGAAAGTTCAACGATTCAGTTTCTGAAATGAAGATTATTTGTTTGGGATTGTATTATCCACTTTTCAAATTTTTATGATATTAGTATTGGACGTTTTTCGATTTTGGAAATAAGACAGTTTCGTCTTGGTTGTCTATTAAATTCATTTTTAGTGAAATGAATTGGGTATCTTATTGTAAGAAGAAGATATTAGTACAGGGGAAGCAAACTACGTGTGATATATTGTGAAATATCACTAATATTAAGAACATTCGACGATCTGGCAAGTAATATTCGTCACGATTAAGATATAAAGTCATGTACTCATGGACATTCTTAGTATGGAATGGAGATACATTCAGGAGTTGACAAACCCATTTATTTGAAGGAAAGCATCGCACTTTCATTAAATGTAATGTTATATGAGTCATATCTTCTTAGAAGATAATTTTATCGTTATGTATACACAAATGTAATGCTACGTTATATTGTGAACGTAATATTGCAACCGTGTAACTTTGAAGTTAAGATCAGTATGGTGAAACACATTTATGTATTTTATTAGAACTGATAACAAAGTAACAGTATAGAGTAAACCTACGTAGATGTTTCATAAGCAACTTCTATGATCGTTTTGAGAACGAATGTTAAGTCATAAGAACAGATATTGCTGTTGACAATGTAAGCAGCTGTATGGAACAACGCTACGTTAAATGCTAGTTGGAATTAATGCAAGTACTAAAGGAGAATTGTTAGAAACAACTGTATTGAGGTTGTAAGAATTGTTTATTGAGTATTCGAGGAGGGTTCATGCCGTATACAGAAGTATAGGAGACTGCGATGATATATTTGATGGAATACGAAGGTGTTTGCCGTATTTGTGCATCGTATTACTGTTTTGTGAAGATTAAAGCATTGTTATATTGAGTAGAGTTAATGAGAACTCCTATGAGTGAGTAGATTCACGATATAGAGGGAAAGATAGAAGCGGAGTAGGTGAAAATATATTTGGGAAACTGAATTAATCTTTGTTTACTCTACTATTATTAAAACTTTATAAAACTTGGATCTGAGTAATAATCATATGAACTTATCTTAGATGATTGGTCATATTGGACCGATGATGACTTTAAACCTAATACAGACTAAATCGGTATAGCTTTTTTTAGAGGAGAGAAGAGGGAACATTTAAAATATAGCTAGTGTTAATAAGTCGAATACACTACGCAAGTAGACTTGATGTGGTAGACAATTATAAATAATGTATATAAACAATTAATAATTATTTAATTAAAGGTATTATTATTTCTAATAATAATGATTTATTTAGCGTGTTTAAAATATTTAGAATGTTTGGGAGTAGATGATTTTGAAATGAGAGTGTGAGTTAATTGAGAGACATGAGTGAATGGAACTTCGTCAGTTGCAAATGACGCTAGTACTGTAAATTATTAGAATGGTATTGTATGAAAGTGTTTGATAAAGAAACAACGGATTTATGAAGGTTTTTGTGATGTGTAAATGAATGAGATTGGGATCTGTTTGTGAACCGGCAATGTTACAGTTTTCGCCGTGTTAAAAATGAAACGGGATGTTGAGAAAAGGTGTAAGACGTGTAAGCAGCTTGTTGTATCCCAGGCTCGATTATATAATGGTGAAGGCAGAGTGCAGGTGTGAATTTTAGCGAGGAGAGATCTGAATGAACCGTGTCACAGAGACGAGACAGTAAACAGATGTTGTTCTCGACTCGCGTAGCTATGTTAACTATTTTTATAGGAATATCAGACTCTCCATAACTTTGTCGCTAATTGTTTTAATGATCTGTAAATAGCAGAGGCCACCCAAAATGTAACTAGCTTATGTAGGAAGTCGTGTGAATTCAATGTTTTGAATGGAAGGAAGAATATGGGTGTTTATTAATTAATTTAATTATTATTATTATTATTATTATAGGGAATTTTTATTTATTTTTATTTTAGGATTTTTTTTATAAACCTATTTCGTTTTCTACGTTCTGTGTCGAGTGACTTATTTTAACTATAAGCAAAGATGGTAAGCAAAGTAGGTAAGGAGCCCTTTCTCTTACACAACCCTGAGATGTTAGGTACCGTAAGTTTTCTCACTCTACCACCAGTGTATTTTTGTTTTATCCATAACACGATCGTAGACTACTGTGTGTAATCCCGAAGAGCGTGTTGGTGGGATTTTGAGGGTTTGTCTAGTCTGAAACTTTCATAATTCTACGATCCAGCTGTGCTTTGGATTCCCAGCAAGTAACTCCTCGATTTTTACGGGTACTGTAGATGAAAATGGCGCCCAATGTGGGGTTTCGAATAGCATGTCAAAGGGTGTTTGTAGAGCCTATTTAAGGGAGAAAATAGCCAGCCCAGTTGAGGTGAAAATTGAGTGCGATGATATAGCTAATGTTGAGTTATTTTTAGTAGTATTGCACTCAAATAAAGGTCAGATCTGACGAAAAACCTGAGATAGGTATTAATAGGTTAGAATTATGTGAAAATAACCTACGATCTGATATTTTTTATTTCAGACCGGCTCATGGCCTTTGTTAGTCATGTTTAATGTAAAGGTAACTTGTTTTAACGTTGGTAAATTTAAATTTCAGTATGGTAGTATAGTTAATTTAAGTCACGAACGAACGATACTATAAGCTTATTAATCCTAATAGAGTATCTGCTAAGTTAATGTTAAGATAGAATATGATTCTAGATATACATCAAAGTGCCCAAATACATGGTCGAAATTGTTGCTCCAAATGTTGTCATCATGCTCCGTTTTTAGCATATCTCTACAGCAGTTTGTGTATTGTATATTATTGCGATGCCAATGATGGCGAAGGAGGATGTCCAGAAGCTGTTGGAGGAGATTAAGCAGGAGATGAAGCAGAATATGAAGGAGGAATTGAAGGGTGTACAACGTAGTGTGCAGGAGAATTTGAAGCAGGAGATGAATGCGAATTTGAAGGGTATACAATGTAAATTTCAGGAGGCAAAGCAGGATCTGGAGCAGATTAAAAGGGATAGGAAAGAAGACATAGACACTGTTGTTGTCAAAGTTGTTGGAAATGTAGTTTAAAATATTACAGGAAGAGTAACTGAAAGTGTTAAAGAAAGTTTTGAGCAGGAAATACAAGGAGTACAGTCTTCCTAAAGATGGATTGCAGCTAGTGATACTGCAGGCAATGTAAATGTGTCGCGTTTACAGGCCAGCTCCAAAGAGGTAAAAACCAAAGTAGGGGAGATCCAGGCAGATGTACGTAACGTCGGGACTAAAATTGGTACTGTCCAGACTGATGTATGTTATGTCCAGACGAAAGTTGATACTGTTCAAACGAACGTTGATACTGTCCAAACAGAAGTCGGTAATGTCCGAATTGATGTTAGTAACATACAAGTAGATGTGAACAATGTACAAACCTATGTTAATAGCATACAGACAGACTTAAATGAAATGCAATCGGAGGTTAATAACGTGTTTATCGATGTCAATAATGTTCGTGGGGACTTTGATAAGGTAAACTTTAATGTTAATGGTTGTTGTTTGAGTCTTCAGTGTTTTGACTGGTTTGATGCAGCTCTCAATGGCTCCATGTCCTGAGCTAATCGTTTCATCACTACATAGCTATCAAACCCTACATCCAAGGCAATCTGTTTAACATATTCTAACCTTCGTCTCCCCCTACAGTTCTTATCCGCGACCCTTCCTTCCATAACTAAGCTTGCTATTCCTGGGTGTCTTGGTAAGTGTCCTACCAACCTATCTCTTCTCTTCATTAGCAATCCCCAGAAACATCTCTCCTCTCCCACTAGTCTTCTTACCTCTTCGTTTGTAACCCTATCTACCATCTGATCTTCATCAGTCTCCTGTAACACCACATTTCAAACGATTCAATTCTCCTCTTTCCTGCTGCACCAATAGTCCAAGTTTCACTTCCATAGAGTGCCACGCTCCAGACAAAGGCTTTCAAAAATGACTTCCTAACACCTAAATCTATATTCGAAGTCAACAGATTCCTTTTTTGTAGAAATGCTTTCTTTGCCTGAGCCAACCTACATTTTACGTCCTCTTTGCTTCGTCCGTCACTGATTATTTTGCTTCCAAACTAACAGGAGTCTCCTTCAGCTTTTCACGTGCCAATTTGATGTCTATAGAGGTTTCTGATTTATTTCGACTGCATTCCAATATCTTTGTTTTACATTTATTAATTTTCATCGTGAATTCGTTCCTCAAGACAGAGTCCATACCATTCAAAAACTCATTCAAATCCTCAGGCGTGTCGGCCAAGATGACGAAGTCATCAGCAAATCTCAGAGTTGAAATGATTTCTCCTTGAATCTTCACTCCCACTTTAAATTTTTCTCCAATTTCCTTCATTGCTTGTTCAATGTAAAGATTGAAAAGTATGGGTGATAAGTTGCAGCCTTGCCTTACACCTTTCTGAATACCAGCTTCTCTCTCATGTTCCTCAGCTCGAATGACTGCTGTTTGGTTTCTGTATAGATTGTAGATCACCCTCCTATCCCCGTACTTTATTCCAATTGTTATCAAAATGTCAAACAATTTAGCCCAATCAACGTTATCAAAAGCCTTTTCTAAGTCTACAAATGCCATGAATGTTCTCTTATCTTTCCTTATTCTACCTTCCAAAATCAGCCTAAGACTTAGTACAGCTTCCCTTGTACCTACATTAGCACAAATATTGAAAAGATGAAGACAGAAGCATCTAGTTTGAAAGAGAGAGTAATTAAAATACAGAACAGTTCTGTAGACTTGCAAACTAAACTCAACAATATTGAACTTATTAATGAAACTTTTCAGAATGATGTTAGAAAGGAGTTAGAAATGCCTAAAACCCAGTGTAAAGAGATTATAGGTGCTTTTCAGTCTCAATTTACTAACGATAATCTGAAAACGAATAATGCTTTAGATCAGCGTTTCCCAAACTGAGGTACGCGCACCACTGGTGGTAAGCTCGTACTGCTGCAGTGGTACGCGGTGATATTACGAAAAATGTAAAGAAAATATTAGTTACGTTACGAAAAATATATAAATATAACAACATTGATATGTTGCCGGAGGACTTTAAGGCCAAAGATAACGAGCAGTTTTATGAATTGAATTGTGATTCAGAACTAAGGCAAACTTTTTCAAAAATGGCTCTTGTGTACTTTTGGTTTGAGAGGCGTGCAGACTATGCCCACATAGATGTCAAAGCAGTTAGATTTTTACTGCCTTTCACAACTTCGTGCTTGTGTGAGACTGCATTTTCTTCACTTGTTTATCTCAAGAATAAATACCGGAATAGGCTCTTTACAGTGGCAAACAATCTTCGTTTGAGACTCAGTAATCTTAAACCAGACCTTTCTAATTTGGCTTCTAATCCTCAAGCTCAC
Organism: Meconema thalassinum; assembly: GCA_946902985.2. Classification (NCBI taxonomy): domain Eukaryota; kingdom Metazoa; phylum Arthropoda; class Insecta; order Orthoptera; family Tettigoniidae; genus Meconema; species Meconema thalassinum. The sequence continues at coordinate 1,853,797,548 of OX336388.2, forward strand.
CCTTCACATTGAAGTTGTTAGTTGAACTTTTTTTAAAAATGTTTAATTATTAAGAGTTCTTTTATTAATATTATTTTCACAGTGTCATTTTTGAATGTTTGAATTGAATACTTATTGTTAAAAATAATAAAACAACTGGACACACTTTTTTATTATGTGAACTTTAACACACACAATTTACAATCCATCTTTTGGTCTGCTACGTAGTGGTGGTGGTGGGGAGGTTATAGTTGCTATATCTCCCAACCATTAAGTGGTACGCGAGAGATTCTAATCTCTTAAAGTGGTACACACACAAAAATGTTTGGGAAACACTGCTTTAGATGAACTTAAATAGAATGTAGATTCTTTACGCACCCAAGTCCTTGATCACAACCAAATTCTTAAGTTGGACATAGAATTAGATATTGAAGAAATTTTAAAAGCTAATGTTGTTGTATGGAGGGATGAATGGAATAGGTCTAGTAAGGAACATATAAAATAAATTCAGGGTAACATAGAAAGGAAATTAGCTAGTACACAATTAGATATTAATAAGGAAGTGACTTGTGTAAGAACGAACTTATGTAAACGTATTGATCAGCTTCAAAAGACACAAGTGGACGATAAAAACCAATTAAGTCAGGAAAATAAAATGTTAAAAGATCAGTTAAATAAGGTTGTCACTGACGTGAATGCGATCAACGAAGGAAAGTCTACCGAGATAAAGGAGTACATAACTAGGAAACTACAAAGTTTAAATCTTGGAGATGTAGCCAGTATGGAGACGTTCAAGGAAGATTTGAAGAAAGAAGTGGGAACGCAGTTGAAGGATATCATCAGCGATCTAGAAGAGAGAGAAAGGGAAGATAGATGATTGGGGAAGTCATACTAGGACGAATAGTATAGAAAATGAGGAAAGTGTGGCCAGAACAGAATTAAGGGTACTCAGACCTACAGAAAGACCCGAATATAGAAGTCAAGAGTCCGAAAGAGGAACTAGAGATGATAGAACGAGTCTTTCGAATACTCAACCTAGAAATGTGACTGTGATCCGTAACTTTGAGGATAAACCTCGTAAATTTACTAACCAGGACGGTTTTACACCCATAGAATTTATAACAAATCTCCGGGATTACTTTACTGAAGCTCAGATTCCGAGAGAACGGGAAACGAAGATAGTGGAGCTCTATCTATCCTCGGGACCGCTAGAATGGATTTTCGCTTTTAGAAACACCTTTATTGACGTTGAGGATTTTGCAGAGTCACTGATAAAGAGATTTTGGTCAATAGAAGCCCAGAACAGCTTACGCGCAGAAGTATACTCGCGAAAGTATGCGAGTACTTTGCCAACGCGCTACGCGGATTTCTTTACAAGTCAGTTGGCCCAATTAAGATTTTTGCAGCCACCTTTGTCAACGGGGGAATTGATAGAGGCATTATCAAGACAGCATCCAGTTGAAGTTAGACGGTTGATTATCTAGACACAGATAAAAGATTTGGCTAATCTAGATGAGCTTTTGAGAAAATTAGACTATCAGTCCTATGCCGAATGTTATGTCCAGAAGTCAGAGACAAGAACACAGGGACATTAACACAGTCTACATAGGCCAGACACAGCGGACAGGAAGTCCTAAGGAGCAGGACCAGGGGAAAATAGGTTCAGAGAGAAATAATTACTTTAGGGACAGAAGACCTGAACCTAGGTTCAGAAGGTTCCGTGGAGGAAGAGCCTACCATCAACAAGGCAGAAATAATGAGAACAATCGAAGGAACGGTTATTATCACAACAACTACGATTATCGGTATAATAACAACAATAATTATAACCGATACAATAGGAATAACCATGGTTAATAAGAACTACCGAGATGACGTATTCAGGAAGGAACAGTACGAGGAACGTCACAAAGAAGGAAAGGAATACCTAAATAATATTAGGCAGGAAAAGGAAAGTGGAAATGGGAGTGAGAAGAACCAGAGTGTTGATCCCAAGCCGAGTACAAGTCAGCAGGGAAACAATGAAAATGACACCCAGGGACAAAAAAAACTCCATTTTCGAAACAATAGTAGGAGAACCAAATTACGATTAATGAGATTTACGAAGTAACAAACGAGGATTTACTGTTTGAGAGGGAAGTAATTAAAGAAGAGAGACCATATGAGCTGCCTATGATACATATTAATGTCAATGGACATACGTGTAAGTCTTTGATGGATACTAGCGCGGTTATATCTATCCTGTCAGATGAGTGTTACCATAGGCTGTTAAAAGGAGACAGAATTACTATTTTGCCCGCATCTTCAGTCAAAGTGTGCGGTATTTTTCAAGATAAGTCAGTAAAATGCAAGATCCAAGCTTCGAAATAAATGGTCGCACTTATGAGCATATCTTCATTGTTGTGAGCAAGATTAACTTTGACATCGTGCTAGGAATTGACTTCATTACCAAAGTTGGAGCAGTAATTGGCATGAAGAACAGAATTATAAAATTTAGCGAAAGTTCTATTAACACAGAAGAGTTAGAAGCAAAGGACATTGAGAACAATCTAGAGATGGATTATAGGGAAGAAATTATGAACAATGTCATTGAAGAGGCAGAGAAAGAAAGGGGATCGTATATTTGCAAAGCAGAGGGATTTGAAGAAATTAGAGACGAATTCGAAGATTTAATAATTAAGTTTAGAGACATTTTTGATGATTAACCTGGTTTAATTAATGACTACAAGTACATGATTTGATTAACCGATGATACCCCTTACCAAAAGAGAATTTATCCCATCCCAGAGAAGTACTATGAAGAAGTACGAGGGATAATTCAGAAGATGGAAGCCGATGGCATCATAAAGAGGCAGGCATCATCTTACCTAAATCCAATTACTGTGGTAAAGAAGAACAATGGTCAATTACGTCTATGTCTCGATGCACGGGCAATTAATATTTTAATATTGCCCGAAATGGACCGACCACCGAAGATCCGTGACCTGTTAAGAAAATTCAAGGGAAAGGCTCGTTTCTCAGTCTTGAACCTCACAGCTTCGTTTTACCAAATAGAGCTTGAGGAAGCAAGCAGTATACAGGATTTTTATTTGACCAGACGTCCTGGATATTTCAGCGTGTTCCATTTGGGATAATAAATAGTGGAGGAGCCCTAGTTCGAGCCCTTGACAGCAAGCTTACTGATGAGGTGAAGAAGAACGTGCTTTGTTACATCGATGATTTAATTATCTCTTCAGAGAATGTAGATTACATTTGGTGCACTTGCGTAAACTTTTTGTGAATTTAGGAGATGCTAATATAAAGATAAACTTCGATAAGTGCCACTTCTTGCAAGAGAAAATTCATTTTCTTGGACATACTATAGACCAGCATGGTTATCACCCGAACTTAGAGAAAGTAGTGGCTATTATGAGATTCCGAAAGCCCAATAAGGTCAGGCAAGTAAGAGAGCTCGTGGATGCCTGTTAGTTTATAAGTAGTCATTGTCCAAAATATTCGGAAATTATGGCTCCTCTTTACGACTTATTGAAAAAGAATAACCGTTGGAAATGGACGAGTGTCACAGATGACGCATTTGAGAAAGCCAAAAAAATGTTAAGGAACAATGTAAAGTTAGAATATCCGGGTTTTTACCGTATATTTTATATTGAGTCAGACGCTTCACGTGTAGGTATAAGTGCTGTCTTATATCAGAAAGACGAAGAGGGAAACAAGCACGACATCGCTTTTACTGGAAGGAAATTGAAAAGGCACGAAGAGAACTATTACACGACGGAGTTAGAATTGTTAGCTTTCGTGACGGCTCTACAAGCCTGGAAAAAGATTTTAATCGGTCACCAGATCATTATAGTTACCGACCATAAAGCATTACAATTCATGCTACAGACGGATTTGTCTAGCGATAGGTTGAAAGGATGGGCCCTATTTACACAGCAATTAAATGCAACTATAATTCACCAGCCAGGTAAAGATAATTTGTTGGCTGACGCATTATCTAGAAACCCTGTTAGGAATTTGCAGATTAACGTGTGCAATTGGAGCAAGAAGATCTAGAAAACGTGAGGAGATTGGAACCTGTCGGAGTGTCACAGAAGAGGCACGCTCCAATAAGGAAAATGTACAGGTTTTTGAAAGGAAATATGGACGTTGCATATCAAGATAATGCAATTACCCAGAGACGATCGCATCGTTACATACTTAGCGGAGATTTGGTATGCAAATACGCAGACGCCGAGCGAACTAAAATCCGCATAGTTGTGCCCCCTAATTTTGTCACAAAATTAGTATGGTTAGCACACCACTCAAAAGGACATGGAGGTCTAGATAAAACTCTTAACACACTTAAGGAAAGATTTGTCTGGACTAATATGAGATCATCTATAGCGGAAATTATAAGATCATGTGATCGATGCCAGGGAGGGAAATTCGCATATGAGTTACTGAAGGGAAGACCCAGAGTGTAGTGTGTTTGTAACAGTTCAGGACCCTCCACCTCCTCACCCACCTCACAAGATGGCGGCGGCACGATATCTCTCGAACGCATGGTCGGATTTTGACGAATGAGGTGTCATTGAACTCGGGCTGATACCCCCTTTCCAATGGACAACATACTTCCACCCCAAAGTAAACCCTACCCCTACTAGAGGTGAAAATCGTAATTTTTTAGAAAATCTCGCTTTCCAAGTGCAACATGTGAGAGTTTGAATGCCATTATGGAATTAAACGCTGTTCTACACAAGAGATATGTATACGGTGGATAGCCAATATGAATTAACATGCTTTTGTAAGAGGGCGGGCTATTTAAAAGATGGCGGCTGTAGTGTAACCTAACCTAACCCAACCTAACGGTTCATTGATGACAGGTCATTGTTGACGAGTCCTTGTTGACAGGTACTTGTGGACGAGTCCTTGTTTACAGGTCCTTGCGGACGAGTCCTTGTGGATGAGTCCCTTTGGACTGATCCCTTTGGACCGGTCCCTTTGGTCTGGTTCCTACGGACTAGCCCATGAATTTATTTAAATTATGTCAAAGGGCATAACTACATTTTGCGTGTAAAGCAGTGTGTTGAACTGACGTTGTTCACCAGTCCCCCACTACTATAATGTGATAACGATATGAAAGGAAAGTGACGAAATACATGTGAACACGTGTGAGATGACGTTATTACCGTCCTCCTTGTGAAACAAGTCACATCCTGTTTTGGTTCATACGTGTGAAAATGCAAGTTCATGTGTAATATGACCTAACACACAGGTGTTCACCTGCGCACGTGCACGATAAGAGCTAACAAGTTACATTCTGTTTAGTTCATACGTAACGTTAGGGCTAATGCACACACCCTAGTACACGAGGCACATGCCATTTGAGGGAAGGTTAAGGGATCTAACTTGGTGGATGGATGTGTCATCTGTAGTTGAAAGAGAATAATACATGTTCTTAAGATGTTAAAACTGTGGAGATGGTACGTGCAGTAAGACGTCTTGTTATTTCCTGTGTCATATTACAGACATGACAGAGAGCGCACAGATCTGTTGCTATTACTAACGCTGCAGTAATTTGAAACCCCAGGTGTTCATCAAGACAATGGGTGATGATCATGCAAAGTTAGCAGTCATTGGATATTACACAGGTGTTCCTTCCGGTGTCATGTTGCTGACATGGCAAAGAGCGCACAGTTCTATTGCTATGACTAATGCTGCAGTCATTTGAAACCCCAGGTGTTGATCAAGACAATGGGTGATGATCATGCATAGTCAGCAGTAATTGGATACCACACAGGTGTTCCTAGTGTACTTTGGACTCTCAGCTGTATTGTGAAAGGAATTGCAATGATCTGCAAAAAAACTGCTGACACAAGCGATGATAGTTTATATAAGAGAGGTGTCGTATATTTCCCTACTGTCAGTCTTTATTACTCGCTTTGAGTGAACAGTGTTCTATTACTGCTCAAGAGTCGTAAAAAAGCCTTTTTGGTGGAAAATCATTAAATTATTTTGTAAGGTAAGTACTTATTATTAATGGATTGTAGTCTTTTATTACTAATTGATGTTGAAGTTATTGATTGGAATGTATTTATTGATTGATTGATTGATTGATTTATTTGTTTACAGATAATTGGGTACCTCTAAGGTTAGCAGATTCCTAAACCTAGTTCATTCAGTGACAGCAGTTGATAAATTATTAAAGGTAAGTACTCCTCTAATAACTTTTAAACAGCTAGAGCGATATTTTCCAATGTTCACTACTAGATGTCAGTGACAATGGTATATTTGGTAGTTAAAGTTGGAACTACTTAACCATGTTGTGTAAAGCTAAATTTGTAGGTTAGATTTTGATTACCGCTCTATTAAGTCCGAATGTTCGTTGCTAGGTGTCAGTGACATAGGGAATATTTAAAAGACTTAACCTCAGTTCACCTAACATAACCTAACTTTACCTTGTCACTTGACATGTTTTACAAGTTTAGACTTGCTTTAAGACTGGCTATGACGTCACACTTAGCTCACTTAACTGGCGATCGCTGGTTTCTATCACGTGACATGTTCTACAAGTTTAGACTTGCTTCAAGACTGGCTATGACGTCACACCTAGCTCACTTAACTGGCGACCGCTGGTTTCTACCACTCTATCAAGTTCCAATGTTCACCGCTAGGTGTCAGTGACAGTGGTATATAGTAACCCCCCAGTTATAACTACATGAAGTTAGACTTGCTAGGAGTTCACAGATGATCGATTTAAATACCCTGCTATAACCATTGACTGGAATATAATTAAACTATTTATATTGTACTTTGTTTTATCATTTATTAACATTTATGATTTCTTTCTTTTATATGTAATTTCGAAAGTGATCATCATGTTCAAGTGTGGTGAATGTAAGAAACAGTTCTGAAGACCTGACAACCTTCAACGACACGCAAATGCTAAACATGACATTAAAATGTTTGTGTGCAGTCATTGTGCTATCACATTTAACAGACAAGATAATCTTGCACGTCATGTAAATTTAATACATGTTAGTTCAGCACCATTTTCGTGTTCAGTTTGGGAACTTGGTTTTTCTGCTGTAAAGCGATATCAATCCCTCATGGTTGAAGTGCATGGAGAACAACAGGAATTGAAATCTGTAAAACCATCAACTAGCACGGAGCCTTTAAACGAATGTGATACTCTAAAGCGTAAACGTTCTCAAGATTGTGAAAATAGTTGTGCAACAAAAAGAAAGAAGAATGGTGAACCTTCGATAACACACTGTAATGTATGTAATATTGATATACCTTCTTCAATCAATTTACGCAGTATTCATCATAAAAATAACGCTTACCATGAAAGAAATTCTGGAAATATTCAACAAATTGGTAGTGCATTTAAAAGTCGAATTGCTAGTTACAGACTTTATAGCAAAGAAAAAACTCAAAGTATTGAAACAGTTTTACAGAATGTTAAACCTAGTGTGTTTGGATTGGTAGATAATGTTTTAGTAGAGCATACAACATTTAAAATGAATTTTGAACTTTTTGGACTCTATGTAAAAACTGGAAGCGAAGGTGAAATTACAGATATCAAATCTTTTAATACAAAAACATAATTGTTAGCGAATCAACTAATATTAGTGATATATACCAAAATATTTCAAGTGCTATCATTGTGAAGAGTGAAGAGTTCCAGGAAAGGGAGTCAGGCTGGGCGTTGGTTGAAGTACTTTATTTAGAAACCAACATGAATAAATACAACCCCCTTAGAGCACCATCATACATTGATTTGCCAGGATGGATCAAACGTAAGCATGCTTGTGTAAACGTTATGAATAATGATGACGCATGCTTTGCATGGGCTGTAACCTCAGCTCTCCATCCAGCAGTGGGACATGTGGAGAGAACATCATCATATCCTCACTATTCCACAGTATTGAATTTAAAAGAAATGGAATTTCCTATGGAAATAAAAGACATTCAACGTTTTGAAGAGCTGAACAATGTAAGTATTAATGTTTATGAAATTGAAAATAAGAGATTAGTAGGTCCTCTATATTATACTCACGAAAAAAGGATGCTCATGTAAATTTACTATACATAACCGAAAGTGAAAATGCTTACTATTGCTGGATAAAACATTTCAGTAGACTTGTTGGTAGTCAGCTATCAAAATGCGATGGTAAAAAGTGGTTGTGTGATGGCTGTTTGCTATATTTCAGAAAAGAGGACCAACTAACTCAACATCAAAAATGGGGATGTAATCATGTGTGTACGGTATTACCGACTCCTAAAAATAACATTCTAAAATTTAAGGATTATGAGAAACAGCTTCGAGTACCATTTGTTATATATGCTGACTTTGAGGCTTTGCTAAAACCATTTAATACATGTTCATCGAATCCAGCCCAAACTTTCACCAACACTACTCACATTCATGAACCTTTTAGCTTTTCATATTATATTAAATGTAGTTACGATGACTCTTTAAATAAGTTTGAGCTGTATAGAGGACCTGATGCACCTAAAGTTTTTATGGAAAGGCTTGAGAGAGATGCCATCCGTATATCCTCTATTTTAAATGCGATCATTCCAATGGAGCCACTAACTTCATCAGAGCAAATGAATTTTGAAACTGAAACTAATTGTTTTATATGTGGTGATGTTTATATACAGACAGGGTTCGCGATCATGACCATTTAACAGGAAAATATCGTGGTGCCGCTCACCAAGAATGTAATTTAAATTATAGAGTAAGTAAATTCATTCCAATCATTCTCACTAACGGTAGCAAATACGATAACCACTTTATCGTTAAAGAATTTGGAGCTTCAGATGTGAAAATTGATGTGATTGCAAATAATAAGGAACAATACATATCGTTCACAAAATACATCAAAACTGATAATAAGAAAACGATAAAACTGCGATTTTTAGATTCATTCCGCTTTATGCCGAGTAGTCTTGATAAGCTTGATAGTAATTTAAAATCAGATCAGTTTTGTGAAATTCAACGTGTCTTTCCTAAAGAAGATGATTTTAATTTGATTCGTCAAAAGGGTATATTCCCTTACGAATATATTAACTGTGTGGAACGTCTTGAGGAGTGTTCTTTACCACCAAAAGATGAATTTTACAGTTCCTTAAACACAAGTTATATCAGTGATCAGGAATATTTACATGCACAACGTGTATGGGCACAGTTAGACATTCAAACTTTAGGGGAATTTTCAGACATATATGTAAAGACAGATGTGTTATTATTATCAGATGTTTTTGAAAATTTTCGGAATGTTTGTATGAAAACTTATGACCTTGATCCTTGTCAGTATTTCACTGCTCCTGGGTTAAGTTTCAGTTCAATGTTGAAAAAAAACGAAAGTAAATTTAGAATTAATGACTGATATAGACATGATCAATTTTATAAAATCATCAATTCGAGGTGGATTAAGCCAATGTAGTGGACGGTACTCTAAAGCGAATAATAAATACATGCCTAGCTACAACCCTTGTGAAGAGTCAAAGTATATTGCCTACCTCGATGCAAATAACCAATATGGTTGGGCTATGAGTCAATATCTACCACTGAAAGATTTTCGCTGGCTGACACAACCTGAAATTGAGGTCGTACATGTTAACACTCTTAATGATAACGATGATAAAGGATATATTTTAGAGGTAAATCTTGAGTACCCTAAAGAGTTACATGATGATCATAATGATTTACCATTTTGTCCTGAGAATATGAAATCTCCATACATCACATCACGAACAAAAATGTTAATTGCTAATGTAAATGATAAATGTAAATATGTAATACATTATCAAAACTTGAAACAGTGTCTTCAGCATGGATTGAAATTAACTAAAATTCATCGCGTATTGCAATTTCATCAGTCAGCATGGCTCAAACCGTATATTGATCTAAACAATATTTTAAGAACACAGTCAACAAACGCGTTTGAAAAAGATTGTTTTAAACTCATGAATAATAGTGTTTTTGGAAAGACTATGGAGAATGTTGATAAACGAGTTGATGTAAAGCTGATAACAAAGTGGGAGAATGATGGTAAAAGGTATGGTGCGAGCAACTTAATAAGCAAGCCTAACTTTCATAGCTGTTCAATTATTCATGAGGATTTAGTTGTAATACAAATGAATCGTCTTAAAGTAACTTACAACAAACCCATATATGTGGGTTACACCATTCTGGATTTGTCAAAAACACTTATGTATGAATTTCACTATGATTTTGTAGAGAAGAACTATCATGATAATGCTAAATTACTCTAGACAGACACTGATGATTTTTATGAGGATATCAAAACTGAGCTAAATAGGTTTGATACAAGTGACTATCCCGAGGATAATATTTACCATTTACCTCTAGTAAACAAAAAGGTTCTTGGGAAATTTAAGGATGAATGTGCTGTGTTATTATGGACACCTTTGTAGGCACAAAATCTAAACCATACAGCTATATGACAATTGATGATGTAGTAGTAAAAAAATTAAAAGGAGTGAAAAAGAATGTGGTTAGTAAAGAGTTAGATATAAGTGATTATAAAAACTGTATAGTTAGTAACCCACCTGTATTATATCAGAAAATGTGTGTATTTAGAAGTAAAAATCATCAGCTACATACCAATTTGCTGAACGAAGTTGCTTTAAGTAATGAAGACAACAAACGATTCATTATACCCAACACATTTGATACTTTTGCTTGGGGAAACAGTCAAATTGACGACTATTACTTTACTTAAGTCTAATGATCACTATATTGTAATATTTGTAGTGTGTTTTATATTGTAATATTTTTTTTGTAAAAAACTGTGAGTAGAATGTATAATGTTAGGCTACTGTAGTTTAGTAAAAATAAGATAAGTAATACATTTTAGTGTAAAATGTTTGCTTTTGTATATTACGAAAAAGATTTTTAAAAATGTACAGAATGTGTGAACTAAACAAGGGAAATGTAAAAAATGTAAAGTGGAAATTGTAAATATCCATGTGTGAAAAAGTGAAATGGCTATCACCATTTTAAAATTAAAAGACATTGTGATCTGGTAAACCTTGTTTTTTATTTCACAACAACAAAAATGTACAGAATGTGTAAACTGAACAAAGAGAATGTAAAAAATGAAAAAGTGGAAATTGTAAATATCCATGTGTGAAAAAATGAAATGACTATCACCATTTTTTAAAAATTAAAAGACATAGTGATCTGGCGAACCTTATTTTTATTTCACAACAAAAATGTACAGAATGAGTGAACTAAACAAGGGGAATGTAAAAAGGGGGAGTGGAAATTGTAAATATTCATGTGATAAAAAATGAAAATGAAGAAATGGCTATCACCATTTTTAAAATTAAAAGACATTGTGATCTTGTAAACCTTGTTTTTATTTCACAACAAATAGGGCTTAACAAAAATAGAATACAAATATAATACCAATTCCTCAATCCTTTTCAATGTTCATGTCCACTTATCATTAACTTTCCTTTTATAACACTAATCACAATGAGGGCTGCCAACCTCTCTCCCACTGAGACATCACAGGAAGTCAAACGTTGTTTAGCTTTCAAACGATACTTTATCCGCCTCACGTCTTAATGCAGAATGCCTATGGCGATAAGAAAGGTGCATGCTCGATCCAAAAGGATTAATAGGTATATCACCACGCTGCAAAGGTTCTTCAAGACAAGTTCCAGGACCACAAAAACGATAACCAGGAAGATGGATTTCAAAAGATAAGTATTGAATGACTTTGTCAATGACGCCATGGCCAGTACAAGTCTGGCATATCCTTTTCCATAGGTGGATAAAAGGTTTGATTTTTCTCTTCCTCCTCTGTAGATGATGCTGATGTTGTTGCTTTTTTTTTCTCGCCATCACACCCGTAGAATGAAGAAACAAAGTCTTTACACTGACTTTTATGACCGTGATAGAGTTTGACCAGCTGACAAGTAGCACACTGTCGCATATAGGGTATTTTTGCCATGGCCACTTGCTTATGGTGATCATAATCTGTACATGGTTGCAATTCACTTAACACAAGGTCTTGAGTCCATGATTTTGGTACATGTTGCCAGATTTCTTTCACTGCATTTGCTGCCACATAATAAATGAACGATTTTGGAGGAGTCAATATTTCTCCTTTGGTAAAACTGTCTAGTTTCTTTTTACACACAAAGAATTTGCCAATGGCTTTATCGGTAGCATCCCCTTTCTCCATGGTATAATGTAGATGTTTACACGTCGCTTGTAGAAATCTCACTGGTGTCATTCACAGGTAAACCTAGAGTTTTAATTTTATTTAACAACTCACAGCAGGCATTGGTGGTCAGCCAATGAAACAATTGCCACACCTGTGCCAAGGCTTTATGGGTAATGTTGTCACAGGTGCAGCGGTCCATGAGTGTTTGCAGCGAGGGACAGCCCATGTCCATTAAATCGATACATTGACAGTAAGACGCCAAGAATGGTTGTAGCCATTGACGTTTTTCACTACCTTTCACAAATACCACATGGGCAGAGGACAAGTGGGCTTTCATGACCATGTCCAGGTGCTTATATGAAATGGTTCCTTGCTTCCAGTCTAACTGCATATGAGTTTCAATCCACTGGATTTGTTTACGGTCTTTATCACACAATAAATCAAACGCAGAGGGTGGTTTAAACACCAAATGGGTAGCTTGCGATATCCAAAAAGTGGAACAATCGATGATGGCCACTTCTTTAAATATAAATTTGTTATCTCCAATTTTAAACCCTTGATAATCCACAATCAGTGTGCGCAACATGTTCACTCTTGTCTGGACCAAGTCCAACTGACCACAGACTGACGATCGTCCAGTAAGGTGTACCCATGACAATTACTTACATTCCATTCCATCACTGACTAGTCACTATTGAGGTTAGGGTATGACAGGGGGGCATAAGAAATAATAATATAACAACAACAACCAATTTTTTATTACATTATTTTATTAGCATAACACGTCTTACAAGCTTTAGTCATTTTGGGGTAGGGGCGGTACCAACTCATACAACAACAAAAAGTCTTTTGTGTTTGTAACGTCCATAGCACCGATGTTGCCCCAATGTCTCTAAACTAGACGTTTTTGACGGTGAGCTGCTCACCGAAGCACCATTGACACCATACAGACCACACATATCGTAACTTGTTTTTACATTACTCAGAGGCATGAGTGAGGGATAGCTTGAATGACAAGGTATATTTTCCACCTCCATTCTGCATAGGTAGGGGCAGGCGGGTGACCAGCGCTGATGTGCTTGCATAAGTTCACCGCACTCTTGCCATGGGTCTATGGTTAGGTGAGCTAAGTGTGACGTCATAGCCAGTCTTAAGCAAGTCTAAACTTGTAGAACATGTCACGTGACAAGGTTAAGTTAGGCAAAGTTCGGTTATGTTAGGTGTGCTGAGGTTAAGTCTTTAAATATTTCCTTTCTTTGAGATACTTTCCAAAACTAAGAAAAAAAATCCACTAAATACATTGACAAAAATAACTTGTCAAATAAGCCAACACACAAAAAGCCGATATAAGTCAACACAAAAGCCAATACATAAGCCAATACAAAAGCCACTAAATTAATAACAGAAAGAATCACAGAAGAAATAGATGTACAACTACCAGAAACACAATTTGGATTCAGGAAAGGAAGGTCAACTCTTACTGCAATAAAACTATTATTAAATAACATTTGGCAAGTCATGGAAAGAAAAGAAAAATTTTACGCAGTATTTATAGACTTCACAAAAGCATTTGATCGCATAAACCGTGATCTTGTGAAACTGAAGCTGGAAAAAGCTCTAGATATGTATGGACAAGAATTATACATACGGTACTGCATTGGAACAACATAAGAATCTCGGATAATATATCACTCTCTGATCCGATAATTCAAACGAATGGAGTACTACAGGGTGACCCAATCAGCCCTTTGCTCTTCATCCTAGCAGCGGAAGACATAATGAGAATAACTCAAAAGACAGATATTGTATCATATGCGTACGCTGATGACATTGTGATCAGATCACATAACATCATAAAACTACAAAACATTCTAAAAGACATGGAGGAATGGTGCACTGAATATAATTTTGACATCAACACATCTAAGACACAAATGATGGTGTTTCGACAAGGAGGAAAGGTACCGACCGGAACAGAAATTTTCATACAGGAAAAAAGAATAAATATAGTAAAAGAATTCAAATACCTAGGCATCACTCTACAAACAAGTGCAAAATGCTTTACAAAACATGTGACAGAAAAAATTACACAAGCGGTTCGGGCGATGCACGATATAAGATATATAAGAACATTCAACCTCGAGACAGCAATGGCATTATTTAAAAATAAAATAATGCCAATATTGACATACGGAATAGAAATCATATGGCCTTTCCTCACTGAAAAGAATCTATCATCACTTGAAAGTGTTAAAGCATTATACATTAAAAAAGCTATTGGAGTTTCCAAGACGACCAAATCTCGGCTAGTCTACATCCTCGCGCGAGAAACATTCCTAATTGAAGACTTTAGAACGCTTCTAGTATTACCTAGCACAATAGGTGCGGAAAACCTATTAACGACTCTCAGAAGGAAGAGAGAAGAAATCCCACTGGAATTTTGTGGAACGGGGGCCATGGTTGACCGGGCGTGGACATATGCTAGCTTTGAGATGAGGCACATGTTCACACGCCTGGCAGTTCATGGTTTTCACCATTTGATTTGTACAAACAAAGCACATGTGTATGTCAACTATGCGGACACACATGTGAACGCTACCATATTGAAAAATGCAGCAAAAGAATAAAGTCCATAAAAGACTATGCTACCCAAGGCGCAGGTGCGCAAACATAGTGTATTTAAATGTATTTAATGGCTGTTTAGCTGCAATAAAAGTATTATTAATACAAAAGCCAACGCAAAAGCAAACACAAAAGCCAATACATAAGCCAACATAAAAGCCAACACACACAAGTCATTGTTTATTTTTGCATGTCATAATCTCCTTTGGTACGTCGTAAGCTGTATATATCAACATACTGTTTAGTACATGCATCTGTAGAAAAATAACTTATCAAATAAGCCAACAGAAAAGCCGATATGTAAGCCAACACAAAAGCCAATACGCAAGCCAATACAAAAGCCGACACAAAAGCCAATACATAAGCCAACATAAAAGCCAAAACATAAGCCAAATTATAAGCTTATGGTAAGTCACTCTATCACCAGAACAGTTGTAACCTATGTAGTGTGAACATCATACTGACAGGTCAGTTACTACTATGGAACTTACTACAACCAACAAAGGTAGGCAACGTGCACTCTACCAAGGCTACTCTTATAACTATAATCGTCAGAATGTGAATGGAATTATATTCTGGCGATGCTCGAATGAGAGGTCAACAAAATGTCGAGGCAATCTAAAAAGTAAAAATGGAAAGGTTTTAAGTGTGAGTGTTCATCAATGTAGTGCTCCAAACAAACCACGGTTGCTGTTTACAAAAAATCAAGAAAATGCTAAAAAGCAAGTTCAAGAAAACGATATTGCTGCTCAAGATAGTGTAGTGTGTGTTCAAAAGTACTTATCATGTCCTCAAAAAGTCATGTTAGGACAGTTGTCAACGTCTAAGAAACCCTCAACACTATCAACGTCAACACAGACTATGGGAGAGGTCTCTGTGGAAAAGAAACAAAAGGAATTGAATAGTTTTAGTGATGTTGAGGATAAAGTTGATCGCAATGATGGTGATTATAATAATAGTGATAGAGATGCTGAGGATGATGATGATGATGATGATAAAGATAATGGCAATGCTCTGTTTACCCCTAAAAAGTCATTTGTTAAATTTGTTTACTGGAACAATCCCAGTAAGCTAATCTGGTGGCTTCAGCACTTGCATGCCTGCAAACAGACTGGTCATACTAAATATGAGAAAGAACTATTGGATATAGAAAATGAGCTTCGTCATGCTAAAATTATTGTGTAATGAATCCATGTAACCGCTTAAACTATTTTCTTTACCAAACATGAAATATTTTCTACCACTTTGCTACCACTTTTCTAGTTTGCTACCACTTTTCTACCACTTTGCTACCACTTTTCTACTACTTTTCTGCCACTTTTCTACCACTTTGCTACCACTTTGTTACCAATTGTCTACCACTTTGCTACCACATTTCTATTACTCTTCTATCACTTTAAACTGTACATATTAAATATAAAAGCCAACGCTAAATAATTATATTACCAGAACATATATAACCTTTGTAGTGTGCAAATCATACTAACAGGTTAGTTGCTACTTTGGAACTTACTACAACTAACCGTGGTAAACAACGTGTACTCTATAAAAGCTACTCCTATAACTATAGACGACAAAATGTAAAAGGAATAATATTCTGGCGATGCACAAAACAGAGGTCAACAAGATATCGAGGCAATATTAAAAGTAGAAATGGTGTGGTTTTAAGTGTGAGTGATCATCAATGTAGTGCTCCAGACAAAACACTAATGGTGTTGACAAAAAATCATCAGAATGCTAAAAAGTTAGTACAAGAGAAAGATGTTGCTACTCAAAATAGTGCATTGTTTATTGAGCAACATTTAACCCCTGTTGTAAAAGTTATGTTTAATCCATCTTCCACGTCTTAAGTCATCAACATCACAGACTATGCAAGAGGTAGTGTTGTTGTTGTTGTTTTAAGGGGCTGAACTACAAAGTCATCTGCCCTTGATATGCAAGTGGATCAAAAAGGACTAGATAGTAATAGACAAAAAGAAAGTTGTATTTTATATATAACTATTGTACAAGAACTTACATTAAATAAATAAGAATAGTGTATGAGTATTGTCTGTTTTTCTTAATTGCTATCCCCATGTCCCACTATTAATGCAATTGTTAACCATCAACAGTCTCTGACTATGTTCGGGAAGAGAGTGGTCTTAAGCAATGCACTCCATCTATGGTTTGTGAACCGAGTATCATAATGATATAGTGTGGCCAAGTCATGTTAAGGCAATAGTTATGTCAGATAAGGGATTCGAACCCTTGCTTCCTTGTACAGGAAATTTGATCTTAAGTCAAACACCTTAACCACTCGGCCAACCTAGCAGTTACTAATTTAATTAGTCTTGTGGACTTGAGTGTTTACAAAACTTTTTCCTGTATACATTGACTAGAACCACTTTCTTTAAAATAATGATAGCCATTTGTTCATTTTTACATTTCACACATTGCAAATTGTCAATTTTTCCTTTGCATTTTTTTAAAATGTCAGTTTGAAGTTTTTTGAATTTCATGATATGGAAGCATGGAGTTTGCAATTTGTTGTTTACACAATTTTGTAAACGGTATATCAAAAGTTCATACTTGCGAAACATGATTTTTTCATTTTAAGTTTTTGTAAATGGTGTTAAAGCACGCAAACATTTTAAGGTTATGTTTATACTTGCGTGCCGTTAAAGGTTGTCAGTTCTTGAAAACTGTTTATTACATTCACCATACATGAACATACTGGTCACTTTTCAAATTACCTATAAAAGAAAGAAATCATCAATGTTAACAAAATATAAAACAAAGTAAAATATAAATAGTTTAATTATAATATGAAAATTAGAGTCAATGGTTATAGCAGGGTATTTAATTTAATCGTTTGTGAACTCATACTAAGTCTAATTTTAAGTTGTTCCAACTTTTGACTACCAACATAAATCACTGTCATTGACACCTTGCAGTGAACAATGGAACTTGATAAAGCGTTAATCAAATCTAACCTACAAATTTAGCTTCACACCATTGTCAAGTAGTGCCAACTATAGTTAGTAGATACCATTGTCACCGACACCTAGCAGCAAGCGCTTGGACTTAATAAACTGGTAAGCAAACCTAACCTACAAATGTAGCTTCACACACCATTGTCAAGTAGTTCCAACTTTGGTTATCAAATTTACCATTGTCACAGATCAAGCGGCGAACGTTCAAATTAATAGAGAGTTAAACAAACATTTTACTTGATCTCTTGTTTTTAAATATTAGAAACCAGCGGTCTCCTGTTAAGTGAGTTAAGTGTGACGCCATAGCCAATCTTAAAGCAAGTCTAAACTTGTAGAGCATGTCACGTAATAGAAACCAGCGACCGCCAGTTATGTGAGCTACGTGTGACGTCATAGCTAGTCTTAAAGCAAGTCTAAACTTGTAGAACATGTCACGTGATAGAAACCAACGCCCGCCAGTTAACTGGGTTAAGTGTGACGTCATAGCCAGTCTTAAAGCAAGTCTAAACTTGTAAAACATGTCACGTGACAAGGTAAAGTTAGGTTATGTTAGGTGAACTGAGGTTAGGTCTTTTAAATATTCCCTATGTCACTGACACCTAGCAACGAACATTCGGACTTAATAGAGCGGTAATCAAAATCTAACCTACAAATTTAGCTTCACACAACATGGTTAAGTAGTTCCAACTTTGACTACCAAATATACCATTGTCACTGACAACTAGTAATGAACATTGGAAAATATCGCTCTAGCTGTTTAAAAGTTATTAGAGGAGTACTTACCTTTAATAATTTATCAACTGCTGCCACTGAATGAACTAGGTATGGGAATCTGCTAACCTTAGAGGTACCCAATTATCTGTAAACAAACAAATAAATAAATCAATAAATAAATCAATCAATAAATACATTCCAATCAATAACTTCAACATCAATTAGTAATAAAAGTCTACAATCCATTAATAATAAGTACTTACCTTGCAAAATAATTCAATGATTTTCCACCAAAAAGTATTTTTTTGCAACTCGAGAGCAATAACTGTTCACTCGTAGCGAGTAATAAAGACTGACAGTAGGGAAATATAAGACACCTCTCGTATATAAACACTTATCGCTCGTGGCAGCATTTTTTTGCAGATCATTGCAATTCCTTTTCCCAATATGGCTGAGAGTCCAAAGTACACTAGGAACACCTGTGTGGTATCCAATTACTGCTGACTTTACATGATCATCACCCATTGTCTTGATCAACACCAGGGGTTTCAAATTACTGCAGCGTTAGTCATAGCAATAGAACTGTACGCTCTCTGACATGTCAGCAACATGACACCGGAAGGAACACCTGTGTAATATCCAATGACCGCTAACTTTGCATGATCATCACCCATTGTCTTCATGAACACTTGCGGTTTCAAATTACTGCAGCGTTAGTCATAGCAACAGATCTGTGCGCTCTCTGCCATGTCTGTAATATGACACAGGAAATAACAAGACGTCTTACTGCACGTACCATCTCCACAGTTTTAACATCTTAAGAACATGTATTATTCTCTTTCAACTACAAATGACTCGTTAGAACACATCCATCCACCAAGTTAGATCCCTTGTATGTTCACATGTATTTCGTCACTTTCCTTTCATATCGTTATCACATTATAGTAGTGGGGGACTGGTGAACAACGTCAGTTCAACACACTGCTTTACACGCAAAATGTAGTTATGCCCTTTGACATAATTTAAATAAATTCATGGGCTAGTCCGTAGGAACCAGTCCAAAGGGACCGGTCCAAAGGGATCAGTCCAAAGGGACTCATCCACAAGGACTCGTCCACAAGGACTCGTCCCCAAGGACTCGTCGACAAGGACTCGTCAAAAAGGACTCGTCCACAAGGACCTGTCAACAAGGACTCGTCCACAAGGACCTGTCAACAAGGACTCGTCAACAATGACCTGTCAACAATGACCCGTTAGGTTGGGTTAGGTTACACTACAGCCGCCATCTTTTAAAAAGCCCGCCCTCTTACAAAAGCTATGAGAGGGCATGCATAAAAACAAAAAACAAGCATGTTAATTCATATTGGCTATCCACCGTATACATGTCTCTTGTGTAGAAAAACGTTTAAATCCATATTGGCATTCAAACTCTCACATGTTGCACTTGGAAAGCGAGATTTTTCTAAAAATTACAATTTTCACCCCTAGTAGGGGTAGGGTTTATTTTGGGGTGGAAATATGTTGTCAATTAGAAAGGGGGTATCAGCCCGAGTTCAAGGACACCTCATTCGTCAAAATCCGACCATGCATTCGAGAGATATCGTGCCGCCGCCATCTTGTGAGGAGGGTGAGGAGGAGGAGGAGGGTCCTGAACTGTTACAAACACGCTACTCCAGAGCTATAATACCTTCAAAACCACGCGAACCGATGGCGTGCCACATTGTCGGTCCTCGGACGAAGGGTTATCATGGAAACCAGTTCTTATTAGTGACAGTAGATGTGTTCACTAAATTCGCCACTATGAATCCTATGCAGAAAGATATTGTTTCGACCGGTGCCTCTACCATTGTTTCGACCCGACCTTCTGAAAGCAGCCTGGTGTCACGGACTTGAGCCGTCGACCACCTAGGCGCTCTTTAACTTCGCTTAACTGGATCGTTATAGTTGGGAGTTCTTCATGCTCAGGTAACGGGGTCGTTACCGTGTCCTTTTCGATTGTCTTACCCACGATTAACAGCACAACCCTTAAGCTAAAAGAGGGGGAACTGAGGGCGATGTGGGAACACGGGGTTCCCCAATAAAAGAGATATCTGGTGTACTGCCGATTTATTCCTTCTAGGTATCCGAAGGAATCCACCGTGCAGATACAAGGCTCGTCTCATCAGAATTCGTCACACTGAATAATAATTGACACTGTTTGATCTCACCTGATCCTTCGCTCAGCTTCTGCTCAATTGCTGCTCGACCTCGGTCCCCTAGGTCGCCGGGTGCTCGGTCACAGTTCCATGATCCCTGATCGTCAAACTCCCCTTCCTCTCATTTACGGTGTCCTCACGGACAGTCCTCCTCCGCTCGCAGTCTGTCGTCACTCTCTCTTCTCCACACTCCCTGACTTCACTTGACTGACCCCCACCGCATCTGAGGTCGCAGCTTATAAGCCTCTCAAAACGCAACGCATGCGTGCTTACGTAGTACCTCCTTGCAAATTCTCAAGATCTGGATTGAACCGGGGTTGCACGTCCGGTATGGTTCAAGGCTAAACCAAGACCGGGCCATGACAATACCTCCCCCAGTTCAACTGGACAGTGACCCCACTGTCTGGGCGTAGCTAGCCACCTAGCCACCCCGAATCTCTCCATTTACACTCAACTGGAGCTAAGCTCCTTTATTGACCTTCCCCGTGACCATAGTGAGACCGGCGTGAAGCAAACGATAATGAGCGAGACATAGCTGAGATCAGTGGTGAGTGTGAAAGAGAAAAAAAAACGGAGTTCTCGGCATAAACCGAGTACGCGTGAATAACCGTCAATAATAATATTTACAATAACACTGCGGTATAGCCTTGTATCTGCATGCCTTCCTCTGATAGACAGTACATAGCACATGCATAAGGGTTATTATCTACCCATATAATGTCGTAACGTGGGCTGTTATGATGACGCCCTACGGGATAGTGGGTTATGAAACATAATGAGTATAAACCCACAATTAATTGCACAATGAACCATTTGCAGATATGCGATGACCGTGATGCAAGTACCTCCTATCGATATTCTTATAAAGATATTTCTCTTAATCTAGTAACAAGTAATTTGTTATGAAGATCTGACTTTTAAGATCGTAAGCCTAAGATGTGACAAGAGTGTGTCTTAGTAATAGTAAGATGTTTACGCTAATAAGCTTTACTATCTATGATGGCCATCTTATGACTAACCTACTTACAATAGATCATCTTATGAACTATAATTACAACGGGGCTGAAAATGCCAGTTACAATATGGCAAAGAATTGTTATCAAATGTACAATTATTGCAATTGACTATATAAACAGAAGAATAAAACGCTCTGATGTTCCCAGAGGGCTTCGTTCTTGGTCTTCCTTGTCCTTGTGAACATGCTGCTACCATCCCTGGTGCAGGGCATCTGCTTTGGGTTACGTCTGAAATCATAGAAGATCGAATGACCCGTCTAGTATGTAACAGATGGTACGCCTGTGGACGAAGAGAAGGTAAAGAAAATGCTTGACCAGCATGTGTGAATTGCTGAGTCGCTATATCGTGGCTTGCGAGGGCGCCTAAAGCCTTTTAAGCCAGCGACAATGTGCAGTTACAAAAGGAATGCAATGGTTCAAAATTAAGTTTCTTGCGTAATGAATCTCTGACTTGCTGAAAGGACATCAACGTATAATATCAGTTGGAATAGCCTGGTATGTGATAGTACGTACTGCACCCGAATCCCGCATAGTCATAGCCTATATCCGCAAAGATAGAAAAGGATTGTAGGGAGGTCGATACCCAGCCAGGTTAACCAACACTACTCTACTAGGATAATGACTAGGGAACCCTCGATGCATACCGGCCATGCAACAACACTACCGATTAGTTACACATTTACAAAGAATATAAACTATCCTAAACACTAAATGGTAGGACGAGAATCTCGGATCTCGGGTGTGAACGGTGAAAGTTGAGACTAACATGAATTCTAGTAACTAATTCGCAGTATTATCGCATGTCGATTGCAAGATTTATAAAAAACGAACAGGCAAACAAAACTAGTGCCTGGGATTTATTTCCAAATAAATACAAATAATAAAAATAATAATCCCTATCACCATTAAATAAACACACAAGTTAAAATTAACTGTTACACACGTCAGATAGTTCTACTATCTGTAGAATAAATGTTTCTGAACATTCTCGTTACAACAATGTAGTTATCTTAAGTTTCACAAAATATTTACGCAATTGACAGTCACCCTGTGGCTATGTCACTGAAATAATCTGATTAAAATCAGCTGTTCACTCATGAAAATGAAGTTAACATTACAAAAACCCTACATTATACACGGGTGTACGTAAAATGTAACTATCTACTCTAATAATACTGTTATAAATTATATAAGGTTTAAATATTTACATTATTTACAGTTCTCGTGCTTCACACGGTTTAAAATATACTATTAACGCTATCAGTCGCGATCTGACAGCTTCATAGTGTCTCTGTTACATAAACAGTTCTTTGAACAATGTTTCTACCAACGATAAAATTATCAGGTACTTCTGGTGGTATGTCATAATAAATAAGCCTGAGTATCAAACACTGAAGTTAAATACAGCTTAGAATGTCGTATCAATCAATAAAACAATTGGATAAAGAGCGATGCGAACCTACTTAAAGACTCTGAACATTAAGTGGATCATATACAAATATTCTCAGACATAAACAATTCAAACATTTAACCTTTGGGTTAGCGCTTTTTACTCATCCTGTAACAATTCGTTGCTCCACATAGCAATATATTCCTTCCTTCCGCAATACAGTGAACAATACTTATCAATGGCGTCTTAATACGCTCCAAACATGCCATACTTCCTCCCTTTCTTCTCTACAAACAATCTTCACAACTCCGCGCGGCATTACTTCCATAAAAAAACATCTTGCTACACACTTGTAGAAGAATTAGTGATTTTACTAGGTAACTACGCTAGAGTATATTACCGTTCAGAATGCACTCCTAACTCCCAACTCCTGTCTAAATTATTAAACCTCGTGCATCAAATTACAACAATTACATGTTCGTTCACATTAATACAATTCACAAAGTACTTCTTATTCCATTCATTAGCGCTATTCGTTCTCTTTGATCCATAACAAACTTGTTCTTCCACGTTACCAAACGTTAACAATGTTAATTTGTAGTTCGCTCGTCTTTTAGTTGTTAATAAAAATAAATACACATCCTCACGCTTCTGGTGTACATTTAAATATATGAACAATTCATATTTAAGTGGTTTTTAACATACAAGACCGCAGGTAGACTAACATATATCCTGGTCAATTCATCTCAGTTAAACAATATTTCTATTTTAATTGTTGATAAATATAGGCATCATTTGACCTCAATTGTCACTACCATGATCCTATTTTATAGTGTATATTCGTAATATAAATAGTCCAAGACTATTTAGTTGTCTAATAAGTTATATTCCGCTATAGGAATTTTATAACATTCAAATTGTTATAAATAAATATATCAGATGTATATTAACATCAAAATGTTTGTTACATAGAATTATAGCATCTCACAATAATGCTTTACTTGATAACTATGCATTATAGACATATAAGTGTATACTTTCGCTGTTACGCATAGAAATTGTTAATAACAATTATAATGTTTAAATGTTCTTACAATTTGTCATTATTGACGCTCTCCTCTCCAAAATACAATGTAATCGAAGCCTTCTCTCCGAGATACAATATTATCGAATAATCGAATAATCAAATAATCGACTCATCGATGCATTCCTTTTATAAAACGAGTATCGCTCGAAAGTGAGTAACTTACAACGTTTCCTTCAAAAATTCAAATACGAGAAACGCAAATCTAAAATAAATATACATGAAATAACGTATCAAACGACACACGAAGACGTATCAAAAATTCCAATAAAACTCTAAAATGTTAGCTATTAAAAACAAAGAATAAAGATAAGAATTTCTACAAATGAAGTTGGTCACTCCAAAAATGGATTTCTACTATTACAACAAAACTACAGATATTAGATCAAACGGTTGTTCTACCGTGAGACGTCTTCTACAGCCAAGGAATACCTCTATCAGCTGTTCTTGATGTTCCGTCGAAGCTGCCATCGCTCGCCTCTTAGAGAAACCAGTTACAGCCAAGCACGTGCAAATCAGCTGCGAGCGACCCCATCTCGCTCGGGCTGCAATCACCTGCGCTGCGTCTCGGCTTGAGCTGCTAACGGTGGATTTGCCATCTTCACGGCCAGCGGCCTGGGAACTGCGTTTCTTGGTTCGATTGGCTGCAAACGGTCTTCTGCTTCTTATCTCTGTCCTGCAGAGTGGTCTCGCCATCGTAGATCTGCAAGTCCTGAGTTGACATCTCGTCCTGGTGTTGTTGGACATCTTGCTTGTAGTGTAGAAACTCATATTGGAATACTGCAAGTTGTTGTGCAGTTGTAGCTGTGTCGATCCTTGAATTTCCAAGTCACGTTGACTTCCCAATCCATGGTATAGATTAACCTCCTTTCATTTTATTTAGTTCTCCATAATATTCTCTTCAGTATACGTAGAATAAGCTTTTCCTCCCCGACTTAAATTCGCTGTCATCATGTAGACTGTAATGTAGATTGTGATGAAATAATGTTGAATTATATAGTTGAATTCGTCGTAGCAATATTGTAGCTTGCAATAGATAATGCTGTTAGTTATTGCTTCTTTGTGAAGAGCTGGTTTATAAGCGAAGACTTGTTCTGATGATGTTATACTTTTATAAACGCTGGTCTCTCCAATACTAATGTAATTTCATTTCGCCGGCTCCTCTTCTGAACTTCCTCGGCGATCCCTTGGTCGTTCGACAGTACAACGGTGCTTGTCGACCGGGCTTACGTTGCGTGCAATAAATGCTTCTCTGCTGTGCGCGTGCGTCAACGCGTCCACTCGTGTCCAGTCGCTGTGAGCGAGTCATGCCACGCTTCTCCTCTCCGCGGCGCGTGTCACTGCTAGCCTAGCTCAGCTAGCCTCACACACATGTATATTAATAGAAATATACTCATATTTGCTCTATTATTTAATAATTTATATTTCTTTTCAACCAAATAAATTTCATATTGCATTCTACACCTGTAGATGTGCTTATTTCTCTTTATATCTGCAAAATTTATATAAAAGCGATTCCCACAAAAATTATGTGCTTTTATTTGATTGGCTGTTGAAATATTCTGAAAAAGGCCCCTGGATCTAGCCTCTTATCCACGGGTCGTGTGCATCGCTTTGCTATGATCGCCTTGCTAACCAAAACTGGTTTTCTAGTGCCAAACATGTACAATTTCCAACTTCGAATGATCGAACTCTTCCTTAGTTAAAATCTCATTCACCAGAATATTTCCAAATAATAAATTCCTCAAAATGCTTCAAAAGTCTCCAAAATACTTTCATCATCCATCATTTGCATCCCATAATACATATATAATTATTAAATTATTTTAATTCCATATTTCCAATTTTTCCTTCCAATGGTGCACAAGTCGTTCGAACCTCGGCTTGGTCAAAGGTCCTAAGCTGGGCTGAATTAGAGTTCAGTACCTTATTCCGTCATGAATTCTACCTGTGACCCGCACTTGTGAATGTGTTCTCGTGTGTTCCCACTGAAGTATGGTGGCTGCATACAGGTAATTTGATACTCACTACTATCTGCAACATATAATTAATGTATTACTTTCTTGCATACTCGCAGTGCAAGAAATGTAGTCTCACGACTTGGAATCAGTTAGCTTACTGACGCCATGATTATGACAACAGAGTATTGGATGTATTTGCCGTATAGGCATGGGGCTGTCCCATAGATTGCGAGCATCGAATGCGATGTCTTCCGACAAACACCGTATAATGCATGATCAGGACGCATTCCACGCCTGTGAAGGTGCTTAACCTAGGTGCAGTTACCGTATATCTGCAACTGAGTGCGGTAATCCAGCGGTAATCCCCCCCTCCTGGGGGTATTTTTCGGTTATACCTTTATGCTGTATAGCGGTGGCCTTCCTGTCATGCTCTGTCGTCCGCTGCGTTGAAGACCTGTAATTATTTTCATCAAACAATACACCTCTCCTGCGTTGATGTTTCCCAGATCCTGTGGTGAGGGGTGAATTATGACGAGTGGCTGTCTCCATCCCTCGGGTATGGAACCTGTTCCAACCTAGTCTGAAATGCGCATGTTCGCTCTTTCTCCCACCTACCGTGCGAACACATGGAGATGACTGGTTCGTGTGACGAGGCGTGAATATATTGCCCTCAATGACGTCTGACGAGGGGGTGATGCTTCCCTCGCATCCGAGAATCCTTGTCCGTACTATCCGGACTCGGTCTCAATCGCCAGGAAATTGCACTAACAACTGCCGTGTTAGGTGTATGCTTTCCTGCTTCACTTTTAAGGGGTGACCTAGGAGGTAACATTTGTTTACGTTTCCGGTTGCCTGCCCATAGGAAACCGATAGTGGCATTCCTAGATAAAGTGACGGAACGATCACTTTTGTTAATGACAGTAATGTACTCCGCCCGTCTATGTACCTTGGTAGCGGGTACAAACAGGAAAGGATTTCTGTCACTGAGCGTCCTATTCCTGAAGCTCAACAACCCTGTTTTGAGTGGGGTGCCTACAAAGAAAATCTGGACCGGCGTGATTGCGTGAGGAGCCAGTGTTACTTTGTATGTAGTGGCGAGTCTGATAACCCTCTTGTCAGCTGGTTTGTTCGTCCGTACACATCCTGGTGCACAGCCGAGTTGCTGTTGCAGCGGAGAGCTCAGATTACGAGACTTCCCTGAGTCGCTGGCCACGCGTCGAACTCGGAAATCTGCTGTGCTATCTTTGTCAGGCTGTCTATCTGCTGAGCGCGCGTTCTGCTGACACCGGATGCCCTTGGTCGTGCGCGGCCTAGCGCTGCCAGTGACCACGTGTCAGAAATGCTTACTAGCATCGAATGTGCCAACTGTGTTCCTGGCCGGTTTCAAGTTACCTTTCTGCACTTTCGCTTGAAATTTCCGCCGCCAGTAAACTAGGTTTCGTTTCTGGACTAGAACGCAGTCTTTTAATTTATGGCCCCGTTTCATGCAGAAGAAACATGTGATGTCGCTACCTTTGGCGACTTCACTTTTTGCCATGACTGCCTTGTTACTATATCTTTGAGTCTCAGATTCCAGCTGTGTTTGAACACTGAATATCTGCAGCCTACTCGTGTCAACTTGCGTGCTCTCTGGCGTGGACTCACCAGTAACCTGCGCAATTTCCACTTCGGTTTGCGTGCCAATAGAGACCGTGTTCTTTGTGAACTCCACCTGCGTAGATTTCTCTACTGAACATTGCGTCACCTGAGTAACTTTTTCTGCTGAGCAGTTTGTGACCTGGGTAGACTGGTGTACTAAAGAGCGTTCCCGGTCAGCTAAATTCTGCCCTGTGCGCCCTAAAGGTTCGCTTTCTTCGTCATCACTTTCGAAGCCTTCGCTATCATATTGATGCAAAGCGTTGTGTGACCCTTCACGTGGACGTACAGTTTCTGTATTGCCTAGGCCGAACAGTACTAACCCATTAAATCTGTGGAGCCGTTCCAATGACCTTATGTATGATCGTAATTCATCTACTGTGTTTACCTATTATATGGCCTACTTTCTCTTTTTCAGTTATGTGTGGCCGACCATTGTCATGAATCTCTGACATTATGTCTATAAGAGCTCTGATGTGTTCGCCATCTTCAAATGCCCTGATGAAATCCGTCTGGAGTTCATCCCACGTGCAATCCTTATGGAGTATCTTGTACGCCATGAACCAGCGCAATGCTCCGTCAGTTAAAAATTGTTTAAAGTGGTATATAATAGTACGGTCCTTCCAAGCATTGAACCCGGCTATTCTGTTTATTGAATCAACTAATTCTCGGGGATTTTCGAAACCTATATTGTTGCCCGAGAATAATTGTGGTTCTATTTTCGTGTTCACATCTTCCATGCTGTCAGACATGGTGCCGCTACACATGTGCCTGAACTCGGCCGTGTCTCGCCGTTCCCTGTCAGCAATATTAACGTTGGCCTTCGACTGTGCCAAGGGGTGTGCAGGCTTTCCGCGCCGTGAAGCTTGCTTATTCTTGCCCATACTGTTAGTTTGTGTACCAGCCAACTCAATGTGCAAATGCCATACAGTGTAGTCACACTGCCTACTATCTTACAGTTATCACTTCTTATCTCTAGCCTTAAGCAATACGTACACAACCACCGATGCTCTTAATCCTATAGCTAAGCACTATTTACTGCTAGTCTTATGGCTATGCAAAATCGTATTGCTACCCTGAACCAGTGCTAAGAGCTAGGTGAGTAGACCCATGCATGCACATGCACGTTAGTTATAGGGTGGGCGGTGTGGGTTATAATGCCGTGAATGTGCTGTAAATCGTAGATAAACATCGGCGGATGAATCACGGTAACCGTAGCGCTCCACCATTGTTTCGACCGGTGCCTCTACCATAGTTTCGACCCAACCTAATGAAAGCAGCCTGGCGTCACGGACTTGAGCCGTCGACCACTCAGGAGTTCTTTAACTTCACTTACCTGGATCGTTATAGTTGGGGGTTCTTCATGCTCAGGTAACGGGGTCGTTACCGTGTCCTTTTCGATTGTATTACCCACGATTAACAGCACAACCCTTAAGCTAAAAGAGGGGGAACTGAGGGCGACGTGGGAACACGGGGTTCCCCAATAAAAGGGATATCTGGTGTACTGCCGATTTATTCCTTCTAGGTATCCGAAGGAATCCACCGTGCAGATACAAGGCTCGTCTCATCAGAATTCGTCACACTGAATAATAATTGACACTGTTTGATCTCACCTGATCCTTCGCTCAGCTTCTGCTCAATTGCTGCTCGACCTCGGTCCCCTAGGTCACCGGGTGCTCGGTCACAGTTCCATGATCCCTGATCGTCAAACTCCCCTTCCTCTCATTTACGGTGTCCTCACGGACAGTCCTCCTCCGCTCGCAGTCTGTCGTCACTCTCTCTTCTCCACACTCTCTGACTTCACTTGACTGACCCCACCGCATCTGAGGTCGCAGCTTATAAGCCTCTCAAAACGCAACACATGCGTGCTTACGTAGCATCTCCTTGCAGATTCTCAAGATCTGGATTGAACCGGGGTTGCACGTCCGGTATGGTTCAAGGCTAAACCAAAACCGGGCCATGACAATATTACAAGAAATGTTGTCAGTAGGTTGGAGAATGCTGTTTTTCCTAAGGCAGGGAAACCGGAGTATCTATTGTCAGATCATGGTACTCAGTTTACCTCAGCTGAATTTGAAGCTGATATGGAAAGATTAGGGGTAAGACACATATTTTTAAGCGTGCGATACCCTGAATCGAATTCAAGCGAGATTTATATGGCTGAATTTTCGAAGTTCTGTCGTATATTCAGCCCAGACGATCATCCAAGTTGGGTTAAGTATGAGCCATTCACAGAGGACTGCTTGAACTCTACCGTACATGAGAGCACGGCAGAAGTACCGATGTTGCTACACTTAGAGCATAATCCAGAAAGACCGTGGGATAATGTGTTTAATTTCATTCCAACAGATCCAGACGTAGGAAAGCAAGCTAGGATCGAAAGAGCTAAAGAGAAGCTTCAGAAAGCAGCTGAAAAGCGCTTAAAAAGAGTCGAACGAAAACGATTCAGCACACTATTGGAAATTGGGGACATGATTTTATTACGTAGACCTATTAAAGCAAATGTGGCCAAGAAAATATACCCAAAATTTAGCCCCATATTTTAGGGCCCATTTCGCATTGAAAACGCAATTGGAAACAACTGTCATGAACTATTTGATGAAGGAAACAACGTCATACTAGGAAAGTTCAACGCAAAGAATTTAAGGAAATATTTTATGAAAGTAGGCTGAAAAATCATTCAAAATTCGAGTTCAGTGACATATCAAAGGTCCTGATTCGAAGTGATTAAAAACAATTTGAGAACTGTTTTTAACCTGAAGTGAGGAGAGAATGCACCCGAAATTTGAATGTTTTAAGACAAAAGTGATGATATTATTCGAGCTCCATGCTAAAATTTAACGTGTAAAGATTGAAGCTGGAACGAGACGCAAACGAGTTTTTTTTTAGCGAGCTCAGCCTAGGGGAGAGCGAGATCACGTGATTTGTGACGCCCGAGAGATCATAGCAAGGTGAAAACTTGCATAGCAACGATTATTTTACAGCGGATTAATGATAATAGGCATTGGATATTAGCTGACAGCCAATGAGAAGAGGTTTCATGGAAGAGAACATCACCATTACCTAATTAACATCATTAATTATTCCAGTTGAGCCCCAAGAAAGACTTTATGGTTTGGAATACTGAAGAAAATTACGAGAGAATATTATCATTACTTTGAAAGTCGATGGAAGTGAGAAGTACACTGTAATTCAGGTACGCGCTTTTTATTTAGCGGGAGCTAAAATGGCGCTGGAATAAGTTCGAGTTGGAGAAGGGGAACTCAGAACGAGCGTTCTTAAGCCTAGAGAAGTCGTCGAAGACAGACGTGTTACCGGGAGTGTATAATCCCAGTAAGTAGATTCATGATATAGAGGGAAAGATAGAAGCGGAGTAGGCGGAAATATATTTGGGAAACGGAATTAATATTTGTTCACTGAACTATTATTAAAACTTTATTAAACGTGGATCTGAGTAATAATCACATGAACTTATCTTACAAGGGAACTGTCCATACGATCATATCGAAACCGACAATGAAATTTCGTAGAGATGATGAGGAAACCATAAATTAGCGATGTACAAAAAAATTAGCTGCCATTTCGAACTGGAAGGTCCTGAAATCGGCACGGAAATTTCTAATAGGATTGCACGCCCTAGCATATAGTTCGACGTGGACAGCCCCAGTGACCAGCTGAAGCGTGCGCGTATCCTTGAGCGCTCTGTGCTAGGCAGTTAACATACTGTACGCTCCTTTGAGAGAGCAGTCATGAATCCGGCCAATGTTCTAGAGTATGCATTACGTTATTTCCGTGGAAAAGATGCTTGATGAATTTTAATTCCCTTTACAGATACAATTAAAATTGAAACGTAAAAAAATTAAATATGATGAAAAAAAATAAAATTGAAAGTAAAGATGCTTGCAAAAATTAAAATTACAATAAAAATTAAGTAAGCTTTTACAATTTAAAATTAAACAAGTAGTTCCGTGAAGAACTATACAGCCTATTTTCATATATCCTACTTATGTTAATTGACTCAATCTACATACAAAATTTCAGTTTGATTGCTGTAATAGATTCGTATAACTTATATTGAGAACCGACTATATATTTCGGATGGTCGCCATGTTGGAATTTATATATGTAGGTCCTAGAGTTATGTACTGTTACATGAAGATTATTGTGTACGTGTAGCATTTAAACTTCAATCGCATGATTAGGACACAAGAAGTAAAAACGAGATTTTAAAATTTCGCACAGCTGCCATCTTGTGGTTATGGAAACAATTGAAATAAATTAGATACCAGTGGATTAACATTCGTATAAGGATTTGCTGTACCAAGATTCACTGCACTCGGATGGTTAAATTGCGAGAAACGTCCATATGAAGATTTATACTTCGCATCTTTGCCATGTTGGATTTGTGATCACCAGGTTATTTAAAGTCCTATAGGTGAACTTAAGTTCATAGCCCCTATGAACATAAAACATTCAGTTTGATTGCTATAATAGATTCGTAGATATTCAGAGCCGTCTAAATATTTCGGATGGTCGCCATGTTGGATTGTTAAATGTATAGGCCATAGAGTCATGTACCATTAAAGGAAAATTATTGCGTAGGTTCTTTATTCAAACTTTCACATCGCTCGCATGATTACGACACAAGAAATAAAAACTTAATTTTAAAATTCGCAGAGCCGCCATCTTGAAGTTATGTAAACAATTGATCTACATTAGACACCAGTGTATTACAATGTGTATAAACATTTCCAGTACCAGATTTCATTGCGGTTGGAACATTAAATCACGAGAAAGGTTTAATTAACATTTTCAAATTCGCTTGGCCGCCATGTTCGTTTTGTAGTTAACCGGTTTTTGGAAGTCTTATAGATGGATTTCCAGTAGTGCCCTTTATTTCCGTACAAAATTTCAGGGTGATACCGCTAATAGTTTCAGAGATATAGAATGCCAGTTAAATATTTCGCATATCCGCCATCTTTCGGTTATGTAAACAATTGAACCAAGTTAGATGTCGGTGCATTACAATGTGTATAAACATATACTGTACCAAGTTTTATTGCGCTTGGTTGGTTAAATCGCGAGAAACGTCTATTTAAAATCGCAAATTCGCGTGGCCGCCATGTTGGTTTTGTAGTTACCAGTTTTTCAAAAGTCACATAGATGAACTTCTAGTAGTTCCCTTTATCATCGTAAAAAAATCCAGGGTGATATCGGGAATAGTTTCGGAGATATTGAATGCTGGTGTAATATTTCGCACAGCCGCCATGTTGGATTGGTGAGACGTAACAAAATTTGAAGGGCACGGTCGGCGTCGTCCGAAATAGTGCTATGAACTTACCGAGTTTCATTGAAATCGCTCCAGCCGTTTAAAAGTTATTAGGGACACACACACACACACACACACACACTACTCACACACACACACACACGAACAAAAGGTGATCTCATAAGCCTATTTTTTCAAAATTGAAAATAGGCTAAAAATAAGCTTACAAAATTAGAATTATAATAATAGATCATAAAAAGTATACAAAAATACAATTATAAAAATATATAAACATAAAAATTAAAAAGATAACACAAATAAAATGTATAAATTAAAATTAGGATAAAATAATTAAATAAATACAAATAAAATATATTAATAATAGCTCTGCCCTATAAAGCTCAATGGTAGTCATGTGATAGTGTATGGTGGCAATGGAACAGGGGAGGGAGAAACTCTGTTGTTGTTGTTGCTTATTTTATGTGCTGCGACATCGTATATATATATATATATATATATATATATATATATATATATATATATATATATATATATATATCACGTACGTATCTGCAAGAAGAAGGCGAAAAAGTTCGAGTCGCAAATAAATTTGTAGATGCAGCTACAGAGCGATTTTTAGACTACACCCCTTCTTCAATATACAATACGGATCAGAATGGTTCGTGCGCGAAATGAAAGCGATAAGGACTCTATCGTTTGTTAGTTTTTTTTGTCGTGTAGCCTCCTGAGAGGCCGAGTGCAGGTCTTTCTAGTCGACGCCCGTGGGCGACCTGCGCGTCGGGATGAGAGATGGAATGGATGAAGATGAATGAAACTGGGCAAGGATGTGGAAGGAAGTGGCCGTGGCCTGTCAGAAGGTACTGTCCCAGCATTTGCCTGGTGTTGAAAATGGGAAACCACGGAAAACCATTTCAAGGACAGCCAACTGTGGGGCTCGAACCCACGCGTCTACCGAGTCAGCAGAGAGCTTGGCCCCTTGACCTAACGCTGCCCTTTAGCCTGCGTAGCCACTACTGTCGGTATCGTTTGTTAGTGAGAAACATACAGAAACAGTTGCTCAATCAGTTCATGCACTCACCCATTTGTACACAATTATGCTTACAATTACTATGGCCGGTACACTTTTCCCGAAATTATTCATTGTACTACAGGAGGCAACTGGAACATTCGGCCCGAGAGTTTCCAAAGAATGTTTGATGCCGGTAACAGCCACAAAATCAGGAAAAATGGGGAAAAAGGAATTAAAATATTGGTTTCAAGAATTATTTTTCCCATTTGTGGAAGAGAACTGTTTGCTACTATTAGATTCCTGGACTACTTATAGTGATAAAAGCTGTCTTGAAGACATTCCCTCAGGCAACGGTATAGAAATTCTCCAGATTCCCTCCGGCACTACAGGGAAAATACAGCCCATGGATAAGTGTTTCTTCCGGCAATGGAAAGCTTTGTATCGTCGTTTAACTGACATTGTGTCGGATAGTGCAGACGCTCAGTTTGATGTATATCAGAGAAACAGCTTACTGGAAATGCAATACTTCATTCATTTTCAATTTTCTTCTCCACGGTTCACGGACATGGTTAAATATTTGTGGTTCGCAACCAATTACACAACGGAGAGACCTCCCGAGTTCGAAGTACCTGCGAAATATTGCCTTCAAATAGATAAGGAAAACAGTGAAGAACAATGTGGTCTCAAAGTGCATATTCGTTGTGCATGGTGCCAAAAATATTTCTGTTCTTATCATGCGATTAACGAACCTCATTTATGTTTCACATTCGTTCCCTAACAATGAAGTGTCCTTGGCGCGTGATAGCATGCCAGTTCGTTCTCTCTCTCTTTCTCTCTCTCCAGCACAACTGAAACTCCACTCCGCTATGCGCCGCACGAGCCAGCAAGATGCAAGGGTTGTCCAGTAGTTATGTTGTCACACGGATTTTGTATCAAGATTTCGATACCTTAGAGTTCGAAATGGCGGCTAATTTTTTGTACATCGCCAGTTTATGGTTTCCTCATCATCTCTGCGAAATTTCATTGTCGGTTTCGATATGACCATATGGACAGTTCCCTTGTTAGGTGATTGGTCATATTGGACCGATGATGACTTTAAACCTAATACAGACTAAATCGGTATAGCTCTTTTAGAGGAGAGAGGAGGGAACATTTAAAATATAGCTAGTGTTAATAATAATAATAAGTCTAATACACTACCGTACACAAGTAGACTTGATGTGATAGATAATTATATATAATGTATTTAAACAATTAATAATTCTTTAATTAAAGGTATTATTTCTAATAATGATTTATTTAGCGTGTTAAAAATATTTAGAATGTTTGGGAGTAGATGATTTTGAGATGAGAGTGTGAGTTAATTGAGAGACATGAGTGAATGAAACTTCGTCAGTTGCAAATGACGCTAGTACTGTAAATTATTAGAATGGTACTGTATGAAAGTGTTTGATAAAGAAACAACGGATTTATGAAGGTTTTTGTGATGTGTAAATAAATGAGATTGGGATCTGTTTGTGAACCGGCAATGTTACAGTTTTCGCCGTGTTAAAAATGAAACGGGAAGTTGAGAACAGGTGTAAGACGTGTAAGCAGCTTGTTGTGTCCCAGGCTCGATTATATAATGGTGAAGGCAGAGTGCAGGTGTGCATTTTAGCGAGGAGAGATCTGAATGAACCGTGTCACGGAGACGAGACAGTTAACAGGTGTTGTTCTCGACTCGCGTAGCTATGTTAACTATTTTTATAGGAATGTCAGACTCTCCATAACTCTGTCGCTAATTGTTTTAATGATCTGTAAATGGCAGAGGCCTCCCAAAATGTAACTAGCTTATGTAGGAAGTCGTGTGAATTCAGTGTTTTGAGTGGAAGGACGAATATGTGTATTTATTAATTAATTTTATTATTATTATTTATGGGGATTTTTAATTTATTTTTAATTTAGGATTTTTTGTTAATAGACCTATTTTGTTTTCTAAGTTCTGTGTCGAGTGACTTATTTTAACTATAAGCAAAGATCGTGTTATGGAGCATCCAAAAGCAGGCAAAGAGCCCTTTTTCCTACACAACCCCGAGATGTTAGGTATCGTAAGTTTTCTCACTCTACCACCAGTGTATTTTTGTTTTATCCATAACACGATCGTAGACTACTGTGTATAATCCCGAAGAGCTTGTTGTCGGGATATTGAGGGTTTGTCTAGCCTGAAACTTTCATAATTCTACGATCCAGCTTTGCTTTGGATTCCCAGCAAGTAACTTCTCGATTTTTACGGGTACAGTACGGAATCCTTAATATACTCTGCAATATAGCCTAATCAGCCTTCTCATTAGGAGTTGTCTTTAGTTCTACAACCTTTGTTTGAATACCACCTAGTTGATAATCGAAATACTGAATGAGAATAGGAAACATTTTCAGACTTCCATGATTACTTCTTCCTGGTCAATCAATGCATGTGAGATTTTCGAAGTGAAATGCCATGTCCTGTGGTTCGGAGTCCACGTAAAAAGGAGGTCCCGCGGCTCATGATCTCTAGATTAACGGTCACGTTAAACTACAAGCTTCCTTTTTCCATGATTACTTCCATCCGTACACACTCCATAACAAGATATACCTTTCATACATTCTACTGTAACATCAACAGCATGTGGGCCTATTACTCTGTTTATTATACTTTCAGTTTTGGTTCTAGCTGAAGAAATTCTTTTGGCCATTTCCGAATCATAATAAATTGTCTGGTTCAATTTGGGTGTGCAGTCCATTGATCTGTAGGAGGAATTATGGCGAACGGTATGGAATGCTAATGCTCCTTCCGCAGCTAAAACGCGATTCGTTAATGCTGTAGTTGATGTGGAAAAAAGCTTGTCTATAGTTTGCGAACTGCCGCAGCCTTGTACACTTCTTTTGTGTTTATTTGAAGAAATGTGGCTATCCAAATCTTGAGAACCTACGAAATTAAATGAAAATGTTATATAAATAACGCTGTTTTAATATTTGTAATTTATTAACTAAAACAATAAATTATAGAACTTACAATGATTTTCTACCGAGACGAAAGTTGCAGTTGGACACATTTTACATTCTGCCTCAAAATCATTACGTCCAAGCTTGAAAGCAGGATATTTGGTTTTCAAAGCGTCTGTAAACTTGCACTTTCTTTTAGGCATCTTGAATGCGAGCAAATTTTAAACTGGCAAACACACAACCATGCCGCAAGACTGCCATTCAACGGTGCACAAACACAGAAACACATTCCCAAACCCAGCGTGGACTGGAAACAAAAATAGTAGCGCTGCACATCGGTAAAAAATTAAACTATTGCCATGGCGCCAAAATAAACTGCGAAACACTAAAACATACATACATACAATATAGTAAATTAATAAAAAGGAGGACATTTAGACAATTTTAAAAATTGTACGCGGACAGAGGAAATAGACGTAAATTGGAGGACAAGTCCGCGCCAAAGAGGACGTCTGGTCACCCTACACTATTGTCTTCCCTGGCTCTTTCTCAACAGCTTATTAATTGCTTGGAAAATCAGTTTCATGTACCTGAGTTTCTAGTGAACAAATACTGTATATTTCACTTGCGATTTTTTTACAGTAATAGACAGAATATGTAATTCTAAATAAACCAAGTAAAGTTATGTTTAAAATAATGCCATTTTGATCAAATATGTAAAATAAAAACACAGAATATTAATTTTAAAGTAAATATATCTAAAACAATTGTCATTATGATCAAATATGTAAAAATAAAATGTAATTAGATGATAGCTAAGATTCTAATTCATGGACATGTATAATTTTTAGTTACATATAAGCAGTGATTTAGTTGGAAAAAAATATTTACAGGAACTCACCTTATTAATTCAGCAATTTCCAAATGGACTCGTATTGGGTGTCAAAATCAGCGGCCTCATGTTTCCGACAAGTTGTTTCATCAGCTGAACGTCTCCCCTTTCGTAGCCATGACTTGACATATGGTTGTGGGTTAAATAAATGCACAGGAGGTCCTACGCTGCTTATGAAAATAAGTCCGCTTGATCTTTCAACCAGCAGCCTATTTCTCTTTTCGGTGTGGATCTCATTCATGGTACTGAAAGCTCTTTCAGCTTCTGCTGAAGAGATGGGAATGGTCTGTACAGTCTTGATTAAAGGCATCAGCTCCACTGGAATTTCCTTGGTCTCGACATACTTTCTAAAAGCATTAATGTACCTCCTCTTGTCTGACATGTGGAAAAGGTCACAAAGGTTGCCGACACTCTCATCACCATAGCAGATATCCAGAGTAGAAGTGGAGGGCCATTATTTTTGTATAGTACCTTTGAATCACTGATAACTTTTGTCATTCTCTCATGTCTCTGCTGACTAAAGCTGGAACCAAGATGAGATGATGTGGACACATTTTCCATAAGCCTGTTATTTAAATTGTTCACAAGACTTCTGAAAAACTGCTTTCTGTCAATTTTTACAACTTTTTTAGAATCATGTAATGCTATGTTTCTAAACTTTTTGTTTTCTGCTGCTTTAAGAACTGTTCTGTAGTATTCTCCAGAAGCTGAGTTACACATAGATTCAAACAAGAGTTTAGTGCTTTTCAGTCGGTCAACACGAATGTACCCAAAAGAGATGGGTTATGCCCTAATCCTGAAATAAATTACATGAGATTAATAAACATGAGATTAATAAAATCCTAGTGTTTTATTAATCCCATGTAATTTATTTCAGGATTAGGGCATAACCCACCTCTTTTGGGTACATTCGTGTTGACCGACTGAAAAGCACTAAACTCTTGTTTACTAAGGCAACACTGAAAATATGGCTTCAAACACCACAATAGATTCAAACACTTTTATAGTGCGCTTGATTGCATTTTGAGCCTCTGTCAGACTTGTCTCTCTTTTCTGCAACTCTAATGACAAATCAGCTAACTCAACAAGAGCATCATACATAATTGCAATATTTTCTAGAAATTCTACACAAGTTAACATATTTTCTAGACCTTGGAATTTTGCCCTTTCTTTGGAGTCTCTCTGGTGGTCATTTTTGGCCTCACTAAAATGTTTTACTAGAGCACTGTAGTTTTCCCAGACAGCTTTTACAGTTCTCTGGCTTGAAACTACCCATCTTATTGTAAATATTTTCCCAATTTTCTTAACTCTTTGTTCCAGTGAAGCAGCACAAATGTTGAGTTCCCTTTGATTTTTTGGAGACATGCTGTATAACGATACAATTTGTCAAAGAAAGAATGGAAATGGTTAACACCTGTAACTTCATTCCTTGTATCAGAAACGGCCAATTCCAAGCGATGGTTTAAACAGTGCCAGATTACCATATCTGGAAATAAC
Organism: Meconema thalassinum; assembly: GCA_946902985.2. NCBI lineage: Eukaryota > Metazoa > Arthropoda > Insecta > Orthoptera > Tettigoniidae > Meconema > Meconema thalassinum. The sequence goes on from OX336388.2 coordinate 1,853,836,956, forward strand.
TTTAAAAACTGTGCTCCAACTCCATTTTTTCTACCTAACATTACAGAGGCCCCATCACATGCTAGACCAACTAAATGTTCTGCCAGAAAGTTTTCATTCATCCCATATGAAGAAATATTCTTCAATATCTCTCGAGTAATAACATCTGCTGTAGTTGATTCAAGTTCTATCAAGTCCCAGAGAAAGGAAACAACTTCAGAGTTATCTGAAAGAGCACATCTCAAACATAATACTAACACAGATTTTACAATAACTGTTGTTGATTCGTCAATCATAATACTGATTTTCCTCTGATTTTCTGTTATAGATTTTGCTATTTTATTTCTCATTTCCTGTGAAATGTGTTCAATAATATTAGCACAACTAAAATGTGTATGAAGAACTCGTCCCACATCTAAACCATTTAATTGTTGAAGTTCAACATAAGCCTGTAGGTCTACGAAGGGTCTATTTCTTTTCGCAATTGAGTATGCTGTTTGAAATACTCGAACGGTGGTTTCTAGGTGATTGACATTCATAGTGTCCAAGCAACTTTCAAATATCTTTTTATTGGATTCTGATTTTTGTAACATAGCTTTTTTTTGTGAGATTCTGAATTTTTGTGCTCAAATATTTTTTTCCTAAGGCTTGTTTGTTGTTGTTGATTAATATTATTTCCGTTGGGAAGAAACTTGCATTCTACCCATACTTTCATTAGCTTAAGTCCTGCCCCTTTAGAAACTCCTAATCCTAATTTACTTTCCTCTTTGCATATATTGCAGCCTACATTTTTATTTCCTGCAAATAACCACTCGTTCTCTGACAAAAAATAACGGTACTGAGACTCGTTCCAACAGTCGGTAGGTGGGTCCTTGAATTTCACAGTCGATGGTAGAAGGTGTAGAACCATAACCTAGATTCTCCCTTGAATCTGCATCACACGTTTCAGCAACTTTTAACCCAGGGTCTATCTCTATACTCACGTCTTTAATGAAACTAATGTTCTCGGAACTCCATTCAGTTTCGTTTTTACTTGAGCCATCACACACCTTTTTAGTATTCTTTGATTCTTCATCTTCATCCCCAGCACGTTTTTTTAAACCAGCCACTTAAGTAAACTCATTGTCACAAGTTGTGACTCACAACTCACTTTCACAGTCACTGGAAAACTTGATAGGTACTACGGGGCTACTGATGTTTATTAACTGCAGAGAGATTCCGTAATATCTGCTTCACAGCAACAAATCGAGCAAAACATAAAATAAAACTTGGATTCACACAAACATAACGAGCGGAAGAAAGTTGTTGTGCTCACTTCCCGCTCTCCGTATCCAATAGCATTTTAGCCAACCTTAGAGAACCAGAAAAACGCCCAGGAGTGTAAAAGCGACCGTATTTTATGAACATAAAACCGTAAGGTTCGATATTAGTCCGCTAGAGTACACCCGTGACGTTTCAGCGCTATGTGAAATGAAAATCCACAGCCTGCTTCCAGTCTTCGACCGGGTCAGGAATGGAATGAATGAAGCCCCCATCTTGCGGCGAGGATATGAACTGTGCCGGCTGCCGAGGCCTGACGCACTCCCCTGGGGCAATGATTAAATGAATGACAGATGAAATGAAATGATAGTGGAGAGTGTTGCTGGAATTAAATGTTGACAGGGAAAACCGGAGTACCCGGAGAAAAACCTGTCTGCCTCCGTTTTGTCCAGCACAAATCGCACATGGAGTGACCGGGATTTGAACCACGGACCCAGCGGTGAGAGGCCGTCGTGCTGCCACCTAAGCCACGGAGGCTTCTTCAGCGCTATGTATAGATTATAAACGATTTTCTTACTGAATGTAAAATTGTTACGTCATTCTAAAGCGGGAAAATATTTTCCGGAACGGCGTTCCGGTCCAACTAAACCACTGCATATAAGCAAAGGGAAGGAATATGTATTTATATAAAAATCCTAACCCTAATGATCGGTCTAGGTTGTGAAGTTTCGGATACGTTCGGTTTGCCCCGCTGCGCTGTTCTGTCTCGGTGCGTGTCAAAAGATTGTGAAGAGGAATGGATGATCGGTTGCGGTCGTGAGTATTCGGGTCGCTTCGCTAGCCCCGCTGGGCTGTCTCTAAGCGCGTCTGATGTGGGGGGGAGTGCAGCCAACTTGAACAACGAATGTATAGTCTGCTTTGCAATAGCCTACAAGTAACACTGGTAGCGAAAACAATCTAGATCTTCAGTGATCTTGGCTCCAAACATCGCAGGAAGGAAATGCTTTCCAACGTCAGCCACTGCACTGGGGTCAGCTTTGGGGTCGTTTAAGACTAGAAGTTTCATACGAAGAGCTATGTTGGCTTGCATTTTCCTATAGCCTATGGTGTAATTTTCCCCTTCTTGTAGATAGCTGATACAGTGTCACATCCTGTGAAGGTGTATGTTGCTAAGAGTACACCTTTCATATCCCCAATGCCTCACTGGATGTCAGAAATAGTGTCCACTTTTTTCTGCTAATTGCCTTTCTTTGGTACCACCATTTTCAATTTGTTCTCTGAGGGTGCGTGGATAGTCAACAAGACTGGTAAGTCCATGTCATCACCAATTACACAAGCTTAAACTCCTTTCTTAGGTTCATCAATCGCTGTTAAAACTATTAATAAGTCAGCATCACCCGATACTTGATGAACTGTGCAACAACAACTTTGCAAGTGCACTGTAAGGAGAGAAATAAGGCCCATTTTGTTTTGAGCGTTAGCTAGAAATTCACTTTGATATTTACATGGATTGAGTCTTCTACCTTCACTTCAATCTGCGTAAGTGTTCTTCATATTTTGTGTTTCCTTGCTCGTATCCATCAAAAATACCAGTAGCTGGCCCATAAAGAGTACCGGTACCGGTAATTATGTAATCTGTGTATTGCTCACAAATCTGTCTGAAGGTAGCTGGGCATCGCTAGACAACATCAATGATGTAGGACACTTTCTCTAAATCTGGGGTGATTGATGATTCATTTGAATCTGGAACCAAAACAGTCACCATTGAAGATTTGCTTCCCTTCCTCATCAAGCCAGATAAGTCGAAGAGGGATTGAGGATAAGCACTTAATTCCAACTGAAATAGTTCTTCAAGTCTCTCATCACTCCTAACTGTGCACACCATCCGATGTAAGAGAGTGTTAGGGTTCACAGTCATACAGTGTTGTTAATTGTCATAGACTTGGTTATAGAGGCCAGAGACTTAACAGCTACCGGTAACTTTCTTTTCAATCGTATCTCATTGAATGTTTTGTTCCCAATCTCTTTCAAGGCCAGTGTTCCAACTTCAAACGCTTTATCACAGTTCACGTTTTCATCTGCTACAACCCCTGTTGATAAGGAAGAGAGTTCAGGTGTCTAGAAAACGGATTATGTTCCTCAAGCTAAGAAATAAAAGTTTGTAAGTCCTTGCAATTTATTTTCTGCCTTGCCTCTCGTAGCTCCACGTGCAGCTCTGATGAGACGCTGCCAACATCTGTAAATTCTTCAATTGCTTCGCACACTCGAGAACAAGCTGGCATGGAGTTGATCCAAGTTGCAATAGTTGTCGCTGCAAGTCCTCTGTCTCCGGTCAGTCCACCAATGCTACTCAAGGATATCATCAAAACCTGTTCAATGGTCATGTCACTCCAGACCAAAACTTTTCAGTACGGTACGTCGGATGGTGAAATAACCACAATTAACGAACAAATCATTTTCTGGGATCATTGAGTTGAGAAGTTCCAGCACGTCTTGTCGGTAAACATGTGCAGATTTAGCGTAGTTTAAGTGACGCATGGAAAATGCAGAGCATTGACAAACCCATCCATAACCCTACTAAGAAAAGGAGACGTCCCCTGTACTTGTCATGGGTGACTCAATTCTGCGAAATGTAGGCCCAGTAGTTGATGATGCCGCAGTCTATTGCTATCCAGGAATAAGAACTGAGCAATTAACTAGAAAGGTATGGGCAAACGAGGTTCGTGAAGACCCTGAGGTGGTACGGTAATGATGCATGTAGGGACCAATTGCTTGAACAGTTCTCCAACACCAACTCATATTATGAATGACATGGACAAGCTCGTGGACGAAGTGAAAAGTGCCTTTCCGAGTTCAAAAGTGTGTATTAGTGGTGTATTGCAAAGACGTGACATAGACCTACGATACATTAATGCCGTGAATTCAACACTGGATTGGTTGTGTGGTGAAAAAAAACATTATTTTTTTAGAAGGGAACTCTTGGTTACAAGACAGGGACCTTGCTTATGATGGTCTCCACCTCAATAGAAGAGGAACAATGAAATTTGGAAACTTTTAAACAGAGTTGCCAAGTTTTTACTCTCGGAAAACTAATTGCTAGAACAAGTGATGATATTTTATTGTTTAGAGAGAAGAAAGCGCTGACTACAAGTGGACACCTAGGTGAAGTACAGTGCAGTGAACATAAGTACAACTGTTTGGATGATTTCATGCAACAGGACTCTAATATAAGTGCATGCATAAACTCATTAGAATTAGGTGGAGAGGTTAGGTGTTTGTACATTAATAGCAGAAGTATTTGGAATAAGCTTGATGACATTGAAATTCTCGTGCAGATGATAGGTCAGATAGATGTATTGGTAGTTACAGAAACCTGGGTGAAAAGTAATGAGGCAGATTTTTATAACTTCAACAATTTCACAAGCGTGTTTGCTCATAGAGATGACAAAGTTGATGGGGGTCTGGGTATTTATGTATCACACAAATGGAAATTGAATGTTAAAAGAAAGTGTGAAATGAATTATAGTTTGATGTGGATTGAGGTATTCAGAGGTGATAAAAGTAATAGGCTAACATATAAAAGCATTGATATTATTGCAGTATATAACCCCAATAGAAGCAATGCCATACCCTTCTTAAATTCATTTGAAAGTTTTCTTAGCCAGATAAACAATAAATTATGCATCTTCTTTGGAGATACCAACATTGATATCCTAGCTGATGATCAATTAAGAAGGAAATATCTAAATCTAATAGCATGCTATGGTTTTAAACAGTGCAACACTAAATATGCTACACGACTTTGTGACACTGCAGCTACCTTAATAGATCACGTGTCACTAAACAATTCAGAATTAAGTTATAAAATATCAAATATCAACAATGATATTAGTGATCACAGCATATTAATTCTTGATATTTCCAAGACCAATTATAGCACGTACACTCTGTCACATAAGTCGACATAATCAAAAACACACGAGGACTCTTGGGACAGGCAACACACTCCTGAAACTAATATATCTATAAACGCAGATTCCCATAACGATGCAGACAGTACTGTTGACTCTCTATATAACTCATTCATCAAACAATTGAATCTAAGGAACAGGCATAGCCAAAGAAAAATAACAAACAATACTAACAATAAAAGACAGACTACTAACTTACCATGGGCCACAGCTGAACTCCTTACACTTATAAAACAACGAGACACTATGCATGCAAAGCTCAAAAATCCCCTTCACAGAAATAATAATGATATGAACCAAGAATACTGTAGATGCCGGAATAATGTAACAAACTTAAAAAGAAGACTAAAGTCAAATTACTACTCAGATAAATTCAGAACATATGGAAACAATTCTAATAAAACTTGGGAGACTATCAAAGAAATCATACACAACAAAAAACCAACAGTTGAGACATGCACTTCACTTGAAATAGACAACAAAATTATCACAGACAATCAAGAACTATGTGAATCATTTAACTTGATCTTCACAAACATTGCTGGAAGTCTAGCAAAAGCTATTCCTGAACAGAAGGAAATCCTCAGTAAGGACCACAATCAGTCAAATTCCCTCTACTTATATCCAACAGATGAAGCAGAGGTCAAGTCCATCATCACAAATTTAAAGAATAAAAAGAGCTGTGGTTTATATAGGATCAAGACAAATTTCATTAAAAACAATAAGTTATGCAATCATTTATTAAAATCTTGGTTGAAATGATTAATGAGTCCTTAGTTACTGGCATGATACCAGATGTCTTAAAAGTGGCCAAAGTAGTTCCTATATTTAAGGGTGGTGACAAAAGAAATCCAAATAATTATAGACCTGTTTCCATTTTATCGGTAGTTTCAAAAATTCTGGAAGAAGTGGTAAAAGCAAGATTGCTTTCATTCCTGAACAAGAATACATTCTTTCATAATATGCAATATGGATTCAGGGAAAATGCTAGTACTGAGGCAGCAACTATTGACCTAATAACAATGCTACAAGAAACTATTGACAAAAATAATATGGCAGATGGGTTATTTATTGATCTCACAAAAGCCTTTGATACAGTAGATCATAAAATACTGTTATCAAAATTAGAAAATGCTGGTGTCCGAGGTATAGCTCTAAAATGGTTCCAAAGCTACCTTATTGGAAGAAAGCAGCATGTAGCTTTGAATAAATGCATAAGTTCAGGAAAATGTATAACTCATGGAGTTCCACAAGGATCTATACTTGGACCTACATTATTCTTAATTTATATAAATGATATTGTGGAATGTAATTTGAGAGGGCATATCAAACTGTATGCAGATGATACAAATATCTTCTACACTGGGAAAGACATTATTGAAATCATACAAAATGTGCAACAAGATATAAATACTCTCTCACAATGGCTACAGGCCAATACATTAACAATGAACCTACAGAAGACCAATTACATGGTAATTTCAAAACAAAGCATGAAAGAAATCACACATGACAAAATATACACACATCAAAAAAAGTTTTGCATCACCTCGGTTCCAAGAGTTCCGGAACCTTTAAATACAAAGGGAATAGAGATCAACACAAACAACATTTCAGCTCGTTTTATTGCTCATGAGACCCACACATTGCATGTTGTACCATCATACAGCTAGACTTTCAGCATTTGTGGTCCAGATTGCAGTACACACCACTACCTCTAATACCCAGTAGCACGTCCTCTTGCATTGATGCATGCCTGTATTCGTCGTGGCATACTATCCACAAGTTCATCAAGACACTGTTGGTCCAAATTGTCCCACTCCTCAACGACAATTCGGCGTAAATCTCTCAGAGTGGTTGGTGGGTCAAGACGTCCATAAACAGCCCTTTTCAACATATCCCAGGCATGTTCGATAGGGTTCATGTCTGGCGAACATGCTGGCCACTGTAGTCGAGCGATGTCGTTATCTTGAAGGAACGCATTCACAAGATGTGCACGATGAGGTCGAGAATTGTCGTCCATGAAGACAAATGCCTCTCCAATATTCTGCCGATATGGTTGCACTATGGGTCGGAGGATGTCATTCAGGTATCGTAAAGCCGTTTCGGAGCCTTCCATGACCACCAGTGGCATACGTCGGCCCCACATAATGCCACCCCAAAACATCAGGGAACCACCACCTTGCTGCACTCGCTGGACAGTGTGTCTAAGACGTTCAGCCTGACCAGGGTGCCTCCAAACACGTCTCCGACGATTGTCTGGTTGAAGGCATATGCGACACTCATCGGTGAAGAGAACGTGATGCCAATTCCGTGGGGTCCATTCAGCATGTTGTTGGGCCCATCTGTACCGCGCTGCATGGTGTCGGGGTTGCAAAGCTGGACCTCGCCATGGACGTCGGGAGTGAAGTTGCGCATCATGCAGCCTATTGCGCACAGTTTGAGTTGAAACACGACGTCCTGTGGCTGAACGAAACGCATTATTCAACATGGGGGCATTGCTGTCAGGGTTCCTCCGAGCGGCAATCCGTAAGTAGCGGTCATCCACTACAGTAGTAGCCCTTGGGCGGCCTGAGCGAGGCCTGTCATCGACAGTTCCTGTATCTCTGTACCTCCTCCATGTCCGAACAACATCGCTTTGGTTCACTCTGAGACGCCTGGAAACTTCCCTTGTTGAGAGCCCTTCTTGACACAAAGTAACAATGCGGACGCGATCGAACTGCGGTATTGACCTTCTAGGCATGGTAGAACTACAGACAACATGAGCAGCGTACCTTCGTCCTGGTGGAATGACTGGAACTGATCGGCTGTCGTACCCCCTCCGTCTAATAGGCCCTGCTCATGCATGGTTGTTTACATCTTTGAGCAGTTTTAGTGACATCTATGAACAGTCAAAGGGACTGTATCTTGGATACAATATACACAGTCAACGTCTATATGCCGGAGATCTGGGAACCGAGGTGATGCAAAACTTTTTTTGATGTGTGTATATAAATAATATTGAAATAAAAGAGGTTAATCAGGCAAAGTATTTAGGTCTAATCATCGACAAGCACCTGACCTGGATTAAACACATTGAACGAATTGCTAAGAAACTCTCACCTATAGTAGGGATCCTAAGGAAACTTCGGTATCTTATTCCCCTAAACCTTGTAAAACAAATCTACTATTCACTTGTACATAGCAAGCTCCAATATTTAAATGTTATTTGGGCTCACTGCAGGAAATCCACACTGAATGATTTAATGACTATTCAGAATAGGGCTATTAGAAACATATTTAACCTTTCTTACTGCACTCCAGTAAAAGATCTGTACATCAGAAGTAAAATTCTACCCCTCAGCATAAGTGCAGATCTCCGAGCAGCTATGCTAATATACAAGATTAAACACAACACAATACTCTATAGCTCTCCCTACATCTTGAACTCAGACAATCATTCTTATGGAACTAGGCATGCGAAGGACGTAGCCTTATATATCATTCACTCTTCTAAATACGGTAGAAATAATTTCAAGTTCTCTGCATCACAGTCATATAATAAACTTCCTGGTGAAGTAAAAAGTGCTCCAATTTTGTCAGTATTTAAGAGGAAAGCTATGAAAGTATTGTGGGAAAAATTTGATGCATCTTAATACATCAAATAAGTTATATATAAACTTAAAAATCCTAAGTGCTTATCATTTTAAGAGACCTTGGTCTAAACAATCTTAGATATAGTATCAACTTTACTAATAGGCCTATGCCCTTATTCATCAATTTGTGTTACCTTCAGAATTTTCTTCCTTGGTGTGTAAACACACATATTACTGTACAATTCCTCTGTACGAGCCTATCGCTCTTTGGAATTAATTGAATAAAATATCTATCTATATGGCATAAGAACATGTTCTGCTTATGGTCATGTGTGCTTGTGTTTATTAGCCTTTTTTTATGGACACAGTGAAGGTGAAGGAGCAAGTCCCCACTCTTCTCAGCTCTAGTAAACATTCGAACAAGCTGAACCATTTCTATGAACTGAATTCACAGTTTTTGTGTTCGTCCTGATTCTTTTGAACGTTGAAGTTGGTTTTCCAAAATTTCTACAAAGCTCTTCACTGCAGCTGACTGCGTAATCTCTTCAGAAGATGCATTACCACTTGAAAGTTGAATAACTTAGACAAACTTAAGTTCATCTTTATCCACACTAATGAAAACTGCACAAGTTTTCAAGAATACAGTAATGACCCTGGAGTAAGCTTTCCCGTTCATCATTTGTTGGACACTGTTTCTGGCACGGCTTTGTACTGGCGGCAGCGCTTGTACTAAAGCAGTTCTTGTTCCCCGTATTTTTACGCTTCTAACCTCCTTTGGTGCCTCAGCCTCTTTTGGACTACAATATGATTGTACAACATTACTTTTTAATACAATTGTTTAGTTATTTCTGATTACATAGTAGTTATGATTGCATTTTTCCAAACAATCTAAAAAAAAAACACAAAAAATTGCTACTTTCACACCCTCCGTAACTCTGGAACCATTCACTTGAGGAAGATTATGCACAGGACCATTTTTGTTCAAATTTTAATGTAGATTATATTTGTATAATTATGACCCTTTTTTGGCTAAACTGCATAGTTTTCTAAATATTTAAGAGAAACTGATAAAAACTACTAATTTACCAACTCCCCATCCAAAACCTGATGCTCAAAATGGTGTAACTCTTTAGTACCAAACAATATGTGGACTGTATAGAACAATTTGGAGACTGAGGGAAACTTTTACTTTGGATGTTGAGGTTAGGCCCTTTTTTTCGACTAATTGCACCGTACTATTAGGAGAACTGGTACGGGGTGTTTGAACTAGCCCCAAGAACACGTCCGAAGGAAAAACAAATCTAGAAATCACAAGGTCCCAGCCTTAAGTAAAAATTCTTTGCATTTATTCAGAAATCAGATCCCTAGCCTAATTCGTTGAAGGGTTCCGGTGGCTATTCCACCCTACTTTAACCTAATCTAAATCCATGATGACGCATTGGCTAACTATTCCCTACAAACTCCTTCAAGAAATCCTACTTAAAGAAGAAATCAAAATTCAAACTAGGAATCGTGACACAAAAAAAATATTTCATATTCAAAATACATTCCCATTGACTAATAATAACAATAGTTACACCTGGTCCTACTGCAAATAAAATTTGTCACTTCTACAATAAATCAAGTTACATTTAATCATAGCATGGATAAGTATACGAATATAGGGCGGTGTCACGCCCAACATTTACAATTTACGATATGTGCATCTAAGCTAAGTCCTAACATGAAGTTAAGTCGTACGTTAAGTTGATGATAAGCGTCGAGCAAGAAAAGAAAATTCTAAACTAATGGTTTGCACAGTCTACGCTATGCACGAGTCAAACTTGACCAATGAAATGAAAATCCACAGCCTGTTTCCAGTCTCCGACCGGGTCAGGAATGGAATGAATGAAGCCCCCATCTAGCGGCGAGGATATGAACTGTGCTGGCTGCCGAAGCCTGTCGCACTCCCCTGCAGCAATGATTAAATGAACGACAGATGAAATGAAATGATAGTGGAGAGTGTTGCTGGAATGAAATTTTGACAGGGAAACCGGAGTACCCGGAGAAAATCCTGTCTGCTTCCGTTTTGTCCAGCACAGATCTCACATGGAGTGATCGGGATTTGAACCACGGACCCAGCGGTGAGAGGTTGGCGTGCTGCCGCCTAAGCCACGGAGGCTTACCCTCAAACTTGACCAATAAAAAAATAAAAAAATAAAAATAAAAAAAAAACTACACAAGTATGCACAACAAGAATTCCCTCCTACGTTTGCTCCACTCGAGCCCTGCATACTCAGGCATATCACTGTTTGTGATACACTGTCATCTGGAGGAAAAGTTAGGTCGGTGAAAGCATGAAGTTACCTTCCATGTCTGATATCACATTATTCCACACATCCGTGGTTCTACACAAATCTCACGTTGTGGTAAATGTCGTCTAAAAATGGTGAAAATCCTAGTCTAGATTAGCATAGAAATGCAAGGAATCCACATCCATCCCCCTCGTGACGCTTTTCTCTCAAAAGAAAGGAACTCATTTAATTATCCAACGTTCTAGTTAAGTCACGTGATTATTAAGTTTCCATTTAATGCAAAATTCTATTTCAATCATTATTATTAAATCGCTTTATTATTTGCTCTTATTTATTCCTAGTTTCATGATTGTTAGATCGTAGAGATGGTAGAACCTAGTAGTAAGTATCACCTAATACAACCATAAATAGACGTGTAGCCCTCGCTCACACATTAAAATTCTCACTCTCCAAATAGAGTATAATCATATGCTTCAATCACGTGTAGTCCCTGCTTACGCGGATACAATAACATCATCACCCAATAAAGGTGGAATAAACCTCAAAACGCTCCTAAAACAGCTCAATCATTATCTGGCACCTTCATTGTGCTCTAAAAATATGTCACTAAACAGACATCATCTCCATGTAGCCCTTCTTTTACACAAAATTCATCATAAATAAGATCTAAGAATTTATCTAATCGTATGTGAAACAGAAACAGTCATCTTGCTTGAATGAATTATAATCACACTTATTAACCACCACTGAATGCATTAAACTTTCCTACTAACATCATCTTATAACTTGCATTATGAGAATTATGAACTCCGGTCTCCCACAAACTAACCCAATCTGCATGAAATGTCAAGCAGTCGTCAGTCATCATAAATTATACATTTCCTTTCCTTCCATAAAAACAGCTGTGTACAATCGTGTTTAATTAAGCCTGCCTACAGAAATCCTTGCCTCATTGCCTTTTAAATGTACAAAATCATAGCTTCCTCACGTTATAAAATGTGGTAGGCTACAGTTTTAAATGTCGCATTCTCTGCAGCAAAGAAATAAATGAAACGAGTTCTAGTTTCAACTAGTGCATTCTGAAACTCCTGTTTAGACTTGGCCTCGCACAAACTAAGCTGATTTGTGTGCTCATATCGTGCATGATTCAACTCAAGCAACTAAACAAAACAATTCAATCATACAGCACAGAAATACATTTTAGAAAATAAGGATTAATCGCTAGAAGAAAAAATCATAATAGTTATTATCATAATAATAGAAATAAACATAAAATAATAATAATAATAATTTACACTTTCCTTCATCCAACAAGTCATGTACCGCACATCACTGATCTGGTGCTTTCTTACCAACTACTTGAATTTTCCAACATCAGAAGGCAAAGGGTTGAATATGCCCCATGGCAAACTGTTCTATTCTACTTCCCCCCTCCTAATGAAAGAATATTTGCCCCAGTTACTATTCCACTGAATTAATATTAATTTACAAGAATGACTATATCTGCCCATATATGACCCTTCCTTTCCCAATCTCACATGAATGTCTTCCCATGCAATTTCCCCTTTATAAGCTAAGAACATACCCCCTAGTCTTGCTCTTGAACGTCTACCAGCCGGAGATTCCCATCCCAAATCCTGAATCATTCCACTAACACTAATCGCCAACCTGGCCTCCATTACATACTGACGTCCTTTGTACTCCTTCCAATTCCTTTATTACAGTACGTACATTTGGTATGGATCCCACACTCCCCCAGCATATTCCAGCAGCGGATGGACTGGGGACATGTATGCTCTTTCCCTAATCTCTCTGCCAGCCCCTTTAAACACTTGCGTAACCATATATAGAGACTTGTATGCTTTCTTCACTATGTCTTCCCCATTGAACCCCCCCCCCCCCCCGCTGTTACTCCTAAATACCTACATTCATCCTCAAATATAACTCTATTTTCACCTCTTCCAATCTGTTTTATCCATCCATAGCTTGTCTTTGGATATAGTATGCCTGTTTACACCTCTCTTCTCTACATCCTTTGAAACTTGTTTCACCCATAAGTCTCGAGGACGTCCTCGGGGTATTTGCTCTTTAAAAATAAGCTCTAGGAGTTCTTTCTGGAACCATCCTTTTCACATGACCATACCATCATAGTCTGCAGAGTTCCATTAATTCCAAAAGGCTTCTTTCCAATCCAAGCTCTTCTCGGATATTAACATTCCTTATTTTATCCTTCCTTGTCATTTGTAAGCAGGAACGGAGGAACTTCATTTCAGCAGCCTGTAGACGGCTTTTTGCTGGTCCTGGCAGTGTTGCTGCTTCAAGTCCGTATGTTAGAATTGGTACAAAGTAGGTGACTTTGTGGGAAATTGGGAACTTGGTGAATCCAATGATCGTGGAGAAAGGTTGTATCAGTTTTGTCAAGAAAATGAAATGGTTATCACCAGGCTTCGGATAATTATGCATTTTGCATATTGCATATGCAATTGCATATTAGGGACAGTTTTAACTTAACAGTGCATATATAGGGTTTTCCTCCTGTTAGTTCATATTTCAAAAACATTCTTAATCTTGAGCGTAGACATCAGCTTCTGCAGGACACTTTTGGAATATTTGACATATATTTCAGGTAACAGGAATGTTGAGCAGTGGTGGGTTTGTATTGTGTTTAAATTTAGCAACACTAGCCCTACATCCGGCCATAGCTTTGTCTACCTGCAATGCAATTAGGTGGGGACTGATTCTTGGTATTTCCCGTAAAGCAGGTTATCTTTTCCTAATTCCGTAAATAGTTACCTTTCATGCACAATTAGTTCTTGTCAGTCTTACTTTCGTTGAGTTGGAGTATGCTCCAATTGTGGCATGTGATGTGGAGAGAGTGTTTTCTGAGTACAAAGTCATTTTCAGTGAAAATAGGCGCAAGTTTGAGTTTGAAAACTTACATCATGCAGTGATTAAGTGTAATCAAGACTTGTAAATTTTATTGACAAACTGGAGCAATCTATTGTAGTATTGTAAGTAATTTTCTTTATTTTGACAATATCTAATATGTAACATTAATTTCTTGTCATATAAACCACTAATTGATATCAGATATAAGTTTATTTTTAATGCATATTTTAGTGCTTATTTAGACACTTTTTAGTGCATATTTGCATGCATATTTTGGCATTTTTAAGTGCATAATTATCCGAAGCCTGGTTATCACTATAACACATAGTACCAACTTCCAAAGCGCAGGTTAGACACTTGGATCTCACCAGCTGATAATGTGAATAACACTCCGCAAAGAAATCAGATTGATTATATCCTCATCAATAAGAGATTCATAAACTTTATTAAAAAGGTTAGTACATATCCAGGGGCAGATGTAGGCTCTGATCATAACCCTTTAGTCGCTAATGCTCAAATGAAATTAAAAATTTTGCATAAATCCGTAAAAAACATCTGCAGCCAGACACTATGACAAAGAAGAAGAAATGGATGACAGAGCACATCCTGGATTTGATGGAAGAACGAAGGAAACTTAAATGCAATAGGGATCAATATATACATATTCGTTTTCAAATTCGAAGAGAAATTAGAAAAGCTAAACAGGATTGGATGAGTGAAAATTGTAAGATAATAGAGAGTCTTGAAGGAAAACATGATACTTTTAATATGCATAAAGTCATCAAGGAAGTAACTGGGAACTTCAGACGAAAGATGCCTCTCATTTTAGAAGATAACTTAGGTAAACTTATTATAAATCATCTTGACAAAGTCAAAGCATGGGAAAAATATGTTGCAGACCACTTTTCTGATCACCGACCACCAGTCAATGTCAATAATGTTTACACAGATGGGCCCACAATTTTGAAATCGGAAGTAACTCGTGCAATAAATCAATTAAAAGTTGAAAAAGCTTTGGGCCCTGATGAAATTTCAGCTGACGTTATCAAACTTATAAACGAAAAACAAATTGATATGATAGTAGACCTCTTTAGTAACATATATAACTCTAGTGTGTAATGCAATAGGTATTATGTGTGTATATATGATATGTGTAAAATGTAAATGTTGATAATACATCTTATGTTATGTTGGCACGTCTTAGAAATAAATCAGTTGAGTTACAAATGGACTAGAATGAAGGAGTCATTACACTGGCGACGAGTGGAAAACGGATTTAGTAAAAAGAACCTTCAGAGTGCAGTGGTTAAAAACGTAAGTTAAGTGGAAAGGACAAGTAAATAGTGATTATGTGGAGAGTACAGTTAAACGGAGTAAATTAAATACGATGGACCTTGATTTCGAAGGATTTGAAACGGACGAGTGCATTGTTGAAAGCCGCGACCAGCTCACGGGAGCACCAGCACTTCAAAATATAATAAAGGAACTTGAGGAGGACATTCAAAATATGGCCCAACCACCACGCCTTATTGGAAACTTGGACGTTTTCATTCCAAAGGATGAGAAAATTGAATACTTTTACAGCAGATTCGAGGACTACTGTCTAAATGAATAACCATGCGTTGGGTCCGGACGCACCGGCAACTGAACGAAACGATTCTCCGGCGGATGGATCAAACGCCGTGAGTGTTTTTTCTTAATCATTTAAATCGCGATGTACGGGCAACTCTAAATCGTTTGTGCAGACCTGTGGAACCCAGAAATCTTACCCTTGTGGACCTTCTGAAAAGATTAAAGGAACATTTTAATCCTGCCGGTTTGGCGCTCCCTGAGACAGTGCGGTTTCAACGTATGACACAACTGCCATCTCAGACAGTTGCGGAATTGGTGCTTAAACTTAATGACGCAGCTCAGATGTGTGATTTAGGGAACAATTTGGACTCTCGTCTACGAGATCAGTTCATGTTTGGTCTCACATCAGACAAAACTAGAGATCGATTATACAAAGAGCCAAATCTTACTTATGATAGAGCGGTGGAAGTGGCTAAACAAATGGAGAAGTGGCAAATACAGTCACAACAGATGGCCACAGAACGGGAAAGATATCATGTCAATAAAATTCAGCATGGGCCTGTATACAGTCAAAATCGCGAAGGTAGCCGTGTCACCAATAATAGCGGGGATCGAGGACGGGCTTGGGGACGAGGCACTATCCCAGAACGCGGAGCTTATGGTCAACAGTTTCAATCGCCGGCGCCAAACAGAGGAAAGGAAATTCCGAACGAGTACACACAGTGCCTAGAGGTCAACACTTAGGGTGGAGACAACCTAACAAGGCATCACAAGGATGCTGGAGCTGTGGATCGTCAAAGTATCACCCAGATAATTGCTGGTCCAAAAGTGTAAATTGTTTTGCGTGTGGAAAAATAGGTCATACGGCTCGTTATCATAGAGAGCAAATTAAATCAGTTGTCAGTGACGAAGGGCAACAAGAGGAGTGTAGTGAACAATGGCGGTATGCTCCATATTGTAGGGAATCAGTTGAAGCTATTGTTAGCGGCGACGGACAACGACCGGAACATACGTGTGATAGGCCTAAACAGGAGCAATGAGAGGAAAGTATTCTGGATTATGACGTGAGTAGTGATTATGATCAATTAGTCATAAACAGAGTAAATAATGGGGATGTACCGGTAATAGAAGAGTCATGTGAGTGGGAACTATCATTTAATGAGGAGAAAGAAGCAAGAGAAATGTGTAGGCTAGTTGATGTGGACATGTGTGTAGTAGAAGAAGGAATAGGATTTAAACAAAACAACACTGAGGATAGTAATAAAAACAGAAATAATGAGGTAATTCGAGATACTGGGAACTATGTGAATGGAGTGGAGGTAAACCTTGTTACACATAATAATGAACCATTGTTAGTGAAAGCCAATATTGATGGTGTAAAGGTATTAATGGAAATTGATACAGGCTCAGGATGCAGTTTAATTCATGTAAAGCAGTTGCAAGAATTGTTTCCACATTTAAGAATTAGCAGATGTGATGCTAAACTTAAAATAGTAGATAGTAGCCCGATTAAAGTGGAAGGAACAGTAGCAGTTAAGGTTAGTGACAATGTAGGAGGTAAACATGAGCTGACGTTGGTAGTATGTGACACACCTCAGTTGTTTTTGCCTTTGATTGGTAGGGATTGGTTGGAAGAAATAGTAGTAAATTGGAGGGATGTAGGAGAAAGACTGGGAGAAGTCAAAAAGAAAATAAATGGGAGAGTTGTCAAGTGGTCTTGGTCAGATGAGTGTAATACTAGTTTTCAAAATAGTAAACAGCTGCTGATAGGGAGTAATGCACTCATGCATTTTGATCCTTGTAAACAATTGGCACTCTATTATGATGCGTCACAATTTGGACTAGGCTGTGTCCTAACTCATAGAGTAGATGGAGTTGAGCATCCTATTTATTTTGCTTCGTCAAGACTCTCCGAAACACAAAAACAATATTCACAAATTGAAAAAGAAGCATTGGCTATAATGTATGGGTTAACTAAATTCTATAAGTATTTAGCAGGGAGAGAGTTTATATTAGTTACAGATAACTTGCCCTTAAAATCCATATTGTCACCTGAAAGACCCATGCCAGTAGTAGCAGCTGCCAAATTACAACGTTGTGCTACTAGTTTAGCAGCATTCAAATACAAAGCAAAGTATAGAAAAAGTGAAAATATGGAACCCGCAGACATGTTGTTTAGACTTCCCAGTCAAGATGAAATTGTAGTAAGAGTAAAAAGTGTAATAACTGAACTGTCAGGGTTACCCATAAATGCTGAAATTGTAGCAGATGTTACTCTTAAGGATCCTGTATTGACAAAGGCTATCGAGTTAACACAGTCGGGTTGGCCACAACAAGTGACAATGCCAGCACTCGAACCGTATTTTGAAATACGCTATAGCCTGTCAGTGGTAGAAGGGTGTCTTCTTTTTTGAGATCGTGTGGTAATCCCTTTTGAATTAAGAAGTAACGTACTGGATACCCTTCATGGTGGACATCCGGTTAGTGTAAGGATGAAAATGAGAGCAAGGAATGTGGTTTACTGGCCAAATTTTGCCAAAGATATTGACGAGTATATTAAACTGTGTGAACCATGTGCTAGAGTAAATTTTCAGGCGATTTCACGAATACAACATGTTTGGCCTTCAACGAACAGTAATTGGACTCGCCTGCACTTAGATTTATTTTATTTTAATACTGAAGTGTATCTGATATTGCTTGACAGTCATAGTAAATGGCTGGAAATATGGGATGTTGGGGGTACCTCCTCCACAGCTGTAATCGACAGATTGAAAGCATGCTTTGCCACGTTCGGACTTCCTGCTCAAATAGTGACCGACAATGGTCCCCCCTTTGATTCCTTCAATTTCTTGTCATTTTGTACAGATAATGACATAATAGCTAAAAGCCCACCTTATCATCCTCAGGCGAATGGCCTTGCAGAAAGGGGAGTGCGAACAGCAAAGACTGGTCTTAAGAAAATGCTAATGTCAGAGTCAAAATTGTCAATTAAGCATAAAGTTTATAATTTCCTTTTCCAGTGCCGAAATACGCCAAGCACAGTAACTAATATCACTCCAGCAGAAATGATCTTTACCTTTCTGGTACGAACACCTCTCAGCAAGCTGAAACCAGCTGCTAAACAGTCTTATGTGCCAAATGTATTTACATTTCAGATAGGGGAGCAAGTTCGTGTACGTAGGAGAAAGGAAGATATCCCTGAAGTGGGTACAGTGTTAAAAGCCCTTGGGCGAGGTACATACTTGGTACATGGTGGCCACTACTCCTGGAAAACCTGGAAATCCTGGAAAACTCCTGGATTCTTATTAGGTCTGGAAAACTCCTGGAAAATGACGAAAAAATTGAAAACTCCTGGAAAATAGCCACTGTTAATTAATTATAGGAATCTTTCCATCTTAAATCATACTCCCGCTGCGGTTTTGGGTGAGCACTCTATCCTTAACGAAAGAAATTTCCTCAGGCTACCTGTTTCTGTGTGGGAGAACACGCGATACTATTTTTGTAAAACATATTGAATATAGAAAACTTCACCGCAATAAAATTGCAGGCAGCATTCTTTTCCCTTTTTTTTAAAGCGGATATTTCAGTCACAAAGGCTTTTTTTAAAACAACAATTAATTCATTTGTGTGTAGGCTTGCGTATCAATAACGCAATCACCACTAATTTTTGTCAACATCTGTATAAGTAAACCAAAAACAACTGCTTTATTTTGGTCTTGAAGTAGGCAACCGATAAAGCACCCCCTGGGACTCGCGCTTATCTTTAAGTCTGGAAAAATGAGAATTACTCCTGGAAAATTCCTGGAAAACTCCTGGAAAATCGTTTACCGATTTGAGTGGCCACCGTGTTGGTAGATTTAAAAGGTAAGCAATCCTTATGGCATATAAATCAAATGAATATGTATTATTCTAAGCCAAATACCCAAGTTGGGGAACAAAGGTCTAATCAAGATGCTTCAAACACAGACAAACTACTTGTGCCCCATAACCAGATAACCATGTTAGTGAAACAAGCAACTCCGCTAGCAATAAACCTAGAAGCTGAAACTATATGTCAACCTAACCCTGAGTTAGCACCTGTATCAGAATCATCCTGTCAGGACATGAAATCAACAATTATCGTTCCCCCTGCTGGAACTCAAGTGCGCAGATCTGAGTGCATCAGTCGACCCCCTGTTAGACTGAATTTATAGATTTCTGATGAGTAGATATTGTCATTGAAGGGAGGAAAGAGTGTAATGCAATAGGTATTATTATTAAAAGAAAAGCATACAATGTGCAAATACGTATTTGCACATATGATCAATTATGCTAATGCCAGTCTTATTATAGAGGTTGTCCTCATTTTGCAGTTTTGTGCGTGGTACCTTTCACAATGATAATTGCACAGGTCACATATACAGTCTTCATTCGGTTGGTGAAAATTCTTGGTTTTGCAGAATCTATGGTGAAATCCATGGGTGGCGTAATGTATTATTACGTGTCGTAGTTCGTAATTAGCTTGTTTCCACTCTTCCGTCATTATGGCATCTGTGGAGTAAAAGTCGGACCAAATGGCATTTCGTTTCTCATTTAAGGTTCGGCGTGCATTATCATAGGCTTTGGTGTTTGGAAGGTAAAACAGTATTTTGATGTCGTCGATGAAGTAGTCCTCTTTAGTTAATACATATGTCAACCTTGAAGGGGCAGACTTTCCTATGCCTAAAATCCTTATCGGGCCTTGACTTTTTCTATTATCATCAGGTCGCTGAGTGTGAGTTTTTCCCAGGTAATGCTAATCCCATAGGTTGCTATTGGTGATATGGCTGTTCTGAACAGTAGCATTGCTGTACTCAATGATATTTGTTGAGGATGTTCGATGTGGTAGATGGCTTTTATTGCAGAGGCCGCTCTTTCTTTAACGTGGATATTGTAGGATGTTAGAGTAGTTTGGAGGGTGACTCCGAGGTATTTGAATTTCAGCACTACTTCTAGTGGTTTGTTGTGCAGAGTCATTGTGTTTTTAAGTGCATGCCTTCCTCCTTTCCTGAAGGTCATCTGTTTGGTTTTGCTGTGGTTAATTTGTAGGTCATTCCTTTCTGTCCATGATGTGAGCCTGTTGAGGACCTCTTGGAGCTCTTCTATGTTTTCTGAACCTATTGCCATGTCGTCCGCATCAAGTAAAAGCGATGCTGATTTATCTATGATTATTTCTGTGATGTCTGCTGTCATGATGTTGAATAATATTGGGCTGATTGGATCTCCTTGTAGGATTCCGTTTGTTTGGGTTATGTTTTTGGATAGGGCTATGCTATCTGATATTTGGACATAGTTATATCAGATGATATTCGAGATTATGATTACTAACGGATGTGTAGCCCCTAGTAGGTGATTGAGTTTCCGGACGAGCGTCGCTCTGTCAATGAAGTCAAAGGCCTTACGGTAGTCTACGAAGACCACAAAGTATTTCTTTCCTGGGTGCCTCATTGTATCCTGGGCTTGTTCAATTAGATATTTCACGGCATGTAATGTGCTTCTTCCCTTTCGGAAGCCGAATTGACTCTCCGGTATCTGGAAATCTATTTCTTCTGTAAGCCTGTTTGTTAAGATTTTCATGAATACTTTGAAGGATGTATTTTCGAGAGCTATACCTCGGTATGAATCAGGATCATCAGTTTCTCCTTTCTTGAACATCACTTTGATTGTTGACGACCTCCATTGCTCTGGGATTTCCCCAGTGAGTATGCATGTGTTGAATAGTTCTACCCAGCAGTCTAGCATGACAGGCAGAGATTTTTAGGTGTTCATTGCAGATGCTGTCAGGACCGGGGGCTTTTCCATATATTGCTGTTGTTATTGTATCAATAATTTCCTGTCTTGTTATGGGGGTGTAATTAACTGTCATTGTTACTGGAGTTAATTCAAACGCTGTTGACTGGTATTGACGATTGAGAATGCTTCTGAAATGGTTTTCCCATGTTTCCATAGAGATATTGCTCGTTACTGGTGATTTTGGTTTCCTAAGCATTAGGAATGGGTCATCTTGAGCGTTTGCAGCGCGTCTCCTGGCATCTTCTTCAATATAATCCGTTCGTCTTTTTGATCACAAATCATTCCCTCTCCCCTTTTCCTCCAATTAAAATGTAATTAACTTCTTATCGTTTTGTCCCATAGTCGAAGATTACCTAGTTGTGATGGCGGCCAGCTGTTGATGTGTATATATGATATGTGTAAAATGTAAATGTTGGTACTACATCTTATGTTATGTTGGCACGTCTTAGAAATAAATCAGCTGAGTTAAAAATGGATAAGAATGAAGGAGTCATTACATAGTGAAATACCACAAGACTGGCTATTATCTACATTCATTCCTCTACCAAAACAATCATCTTCAAAAAGTTGCAATGAATATCATCTCATAAGCCTCCCGAGTCACTTGCTGAAAGCCGTCTTGAGAATTATACATGGTCGAATAAGAAAGAAATGTGACGAGCAGATAGGAGATACCCAGTTTGGATTTCGAAATGGTTATGGAACTCGTGAGGCTCTTTTTGGACCAACACCAAGAATGCTGGGACCAACAGAAAGATGTAGTATATGCCTGTTTCATAGATTATGAAAAAACATTTGATAGAGTTAAACATGCTGAGCTCAACGAATTGGAATCGATGGTAAAGATATAAGAATCATCGAAAACCTATATTGGCATCAAAAAGCTGTGGTTAAGATTGATGATGATACATCACATTCTCAAGACATCAGACGAGGTGTACGACAAGGCTGTATTTTATCCCCATTATTATTCAACATCTATTCGGAAGCTGTTTTTCGGGCAGAAGAAGATACAGAAGTGGGAATCAAGGTCAATGGGGAATTAATACGCACAGATATTCTGATGACACAGTACTTCTTGCCAGTAGTATTGAAAGTCAACAACTGTACATTGACAAGCTTAATATATCGGTAGTTGGAGAATAAATGGGTCTGACGATCAACACCAAGAAAACAAAACTTATGGTTTTCAGTTGAAGAAGACATAAAGTAATTCTAACACTGAAAGGACAACAAGTTGATAAATTTAAGTACCTTGGTTGTTGGTTGTCAGAGGATTTGAATCCAGACCTTGAAATTAAGACCCTATAGAAATGGCAAGATCAACTCTTAAGAAAATGAGACCTTTATTGTGCGATGATGCCTTAAATTTAGAACTAAGACAGCGTATTGTAAAATGTTTTGTTTGGTCCATTTTGTTTTATGGAGTGGAAGCCTGGACTATGAAAGCATCCATCATTAAGAGGCTCGAAGCTCTGGAAATGTGGTTTCATAGAAGGATACTGAAAGTCTCTTGGATAGATCATGTCTCTAATGACCAGGTACTGCAGAGGGCAAATTCTAAACGAGAGCTACTGACCACGATCAAATGCAGGAAAATTGCATACCTGGGTCATATGTTTCGTGGTGAAAAATATACAATATTACATCTCATTTCAAAAGGCAAAATTGATGGTCAACGAAGAGCGGGAAGGAGAAGGACGTCTTGTCTTCGGAACCTTCAAGATTGGACTGGAACAAGATCTATTGAACAGCTCTACCACTCTGCTGAAGATAGACAAACACTATCCACATTGATCGCCAACGTCCGGGAGACTGGGCAGGGCACATAGAAGAAGAAGAAGGTTTTCTATATGGTAATCTTAGAAGCTAGTGGGAATTTTGGATCCCAAAGTAGTGAACGCACAGAGTGATAAAATTTTGATACTTCTTGTATTTTGTTGTTAATTTCTCGCTTCATGGTGTTGTCAGAAGAAACAAAACTGCTGAGATATTTAAAGTTGTCAACAATATCCACTTCTTTATTTTTAATTTTAAGATTGACTCTTCCAGTATTTCTACCGATTACCAAGCCAACTGACTTGGATTTTCTAATCATTAGCCCCATTTTTTCCAGTTCTTCCTGCCACAGATCTAATTTGGCCTGCACTTCCGTTTCTGTCTCTCCCCATACCATAATATCATCAGCAAAGACTAAAGCATTATTGTTTGAGCCCGTCTTTTAACAGCTTTTATTACCTTCATCCATTACAACAATGAAGAGAAGCGGTGACAGGCAACTTCCTTGTTGGACTCCACTCTTCGTGGCAAAACAACGCGATCTTTCTCCCTGGACTTGGACACAGCTCATCGTTTCTCGGTACAGTTCTTTTACACGGGATATAATCTCTTCTGGTACTCCCTTTCGCCATAGACATTCCCAGATATGTTTGCGTGGTATATGGTCATATGCCTTTTCAATGTCCAGGAACACAGTTGTAACTGTCTTATTTTTCTCCCAGCAGATACGTTGGGCGAGTCCAACTAGGCAGAACCGTGATGAAAAATATTTCGGAAATTAACTCCTACCCACCGCAGCCGGCAGTAAATACAACAATTTTTAACTGTGCGCGCTGGTCAAGAGGGAGTGTGCTTCAGGCTTGATTGGTGGCTCAAATGATCACATTCGAAACGACTGCCCTCCCGTACTCGCACTCACAAGCTGAGACATTAATGCTGCATCTTTACAATATATAAGTGTCCACGTTCATCGTACTGTTTTCTATACAACCAATTATGATACCTGTAAATATCAATAAGCACAACAAATAAACACATTTGTTACAAGAGACGAACGCCAGAAAACCAGATAGGCACAAAACCATCAACATACCATCCAAACTGTCCAATAGGTCCTGTTCTTGAATGCTGAGAGACCTTTCCATACTTTTCCTCCTGTCAACATAACTTGTCCAATGTTACCATTCATCATGCAATGCATGGGACACTCACCGTCTGTTGCCTCTCTTTCGGTGATTGTACGCCGAAGGCCGTAAACCATAGTACGGTTGGAAAGCAACCTCTGACACAGCCAATGAAGCTCACGCAGCTGGCGCCCCAATTTAAATCTGTAAATCTTATTTTTTCATCTAGTACAAGGGGAAGTTTATTTCTGAAAGTTTTTTCTTCACGGTTCTGCCTAGTTGGGCTCACACAACGTATCTGAAAAGTTCCAGCAGGATCCGTGATTCCCCGTTTCAGAGACTTTCCTTGTCAGTACTTTTCAAGGAGGGTCCTGGTAGCAAAAATGAGATCTATGGTTGATCTATTGGGCCTAAATCCATGTTGTTCATCTTCGAGGGTAGGTTCCACTAGTTTCCTTAATCTTTTCTCAAGAATAGACTCATACAGTTTTAACCCATGAGATAGAAGGGTTTTGAATATTTAAAAACAATTTGATTTATTTTATTGACCTATCTCACAGCCTGACATTTCTTCGAATTTATCATATCACTTTTATCCGCCCAGCTTTCTATGACCGTCAATTCCCTCTGAAATATGCCGCAGTCATCTAGGTGATTTATCCTCCTGTATACTACTTTATTATCAGCAAATAATCTTATCTTCTTCTTCTTCCTAGCATTTTCCTGCTGGTGCAGGTTCCACTCTAAATGAGAAATAGTGAAGGTCCCAATTTACTTCCCTGAGGTACCCCCCTTCCCACCCTATACTGTTCTGACACTGACCAACCCTTACCCTCTGACTTCTTCCCTCCAAAAGAGATCTCACCCATTGTACTACTCTCCTGTCCAATCCTACAGCCTCCATTTTCCTTAATAGAATACCATGATTGACCCTATCGAAAGCCTTTGATAGGTCACCTACAATGCAGTCAACTTGACCTCTATTATCTAAGGCCTCACTGATATTCTGCTGAAAGCCAGATAGCTCCGATTCACAGGAAAATCCCTCTCTGAAACCATGCTGTTTATTCGCCAATCACCTACTATTCCCTTATGTAAACATTTATAATTCCCTCACAAATTTGGCATATAACACATGTTAGGCTGACAGATCTGTAGCTAACACTATTCCCTCTTTTCTCTCTCTCTTTATATGCCGGAACTACCAGCGCCTGTTTTCAGTCCTCAGGTGCTACCCCATTAATCAGACAAAAATCAAACAGAAACCTTAGAGTGTTCCATCCCATAATCTTTAACAATTCCCCATTTATCCCATCGACTCCAGCTGCTTTTCTTGACCTTAATTCCCGTATTGCATTATAGATATTCTTATTTACATAACTTAATTTCTTACTCTCCTCAATACACTGCTCTATATATCCCTCCCCTGCAATTCCTACCACCGTACCATACACCTTATTAAATGCCTCAGCCTTCTCCCCATCTTCCACTAGTGGCATTCCATCTTCTCCCTGGATACCAGGTATGCGGCCAGGAACTACTCTTACTCCCCTTAAATAGACATACATATTTCTCCACCGTTCCTTGAAAGTTCCCCCGCCAACCTGCCTACCAATGAAATGTTTCTTAGCTACTATTTTAGCCCTGTCCAGTTCCCTCCTTAACCGATTTAATTCTATTCGGTGGCCTATCCCCTTCCTAATCTTATTGCTTTCCAATCTACATTTATTCTTTAATCTTCTTGTAATAAGGTGGATCAGTAGTCGCCCCTACATTTTTAAATGGCACATGTAATTTTTCACAATCCAGATTATTGTTTTCAAACCAGCCCACAGTCTGTCTACATTTAGTCCCCTCTCTATCCACTGATTGAAATTTAAAGCTAAGTAACTACCAATCTTCTCTTTATTAGCTTTGTAGTAGAGTAGTACTGATTTACCAATCTTGTCTCCCTCTTGACCTGCCTCTCAATGCTCAACTTTACCTCTACTACAACAGCCTTGTGGTCACATATCCCGTCAATAATCTCTGATTTGACCCAAATATCCACAGGCTTTATCAAAAACACATCTAATAAGCTGTTCCCCCCACTGCAGCCCTTGATAACTTGAACAAAGCCCTCCACCCTCCCATATGATTTTGTTGGCCAGCAATTGATAATGTTCTTGGAATCTGCCCTACCTTCCCAGTCCACCCCTGGCATATTAAAATCACCCCCTACAATTATATTTCTTCCTGCCCTGTCAGCCTCCATATCATAATTTACTAAAGTGATAAAATTTTGATACTTCTTGGAATAAAGTACAGGGATAGGAGGGTGATATACAATCTATACAGAAACCAGACAGCAGTCATTCGAGCTGAAGGACATGAGAGAGAAGCTGGTATTCAGAAAGGTGTAAGGCAAGGCTGCAACTTATCACCCATACTTTTCAATCTTTACATTGAACAAGCAATGAAGGAAATTGGAGAAAAATTTAAAGTGGGAGTGAAGATTCAAGGAGAAATAATTTCAACTCTGAGATTTGCTGATGACATCGTCATCTTGGCCGACACGCCTGAGGATTTGAATCAGTTTTTGAATGGTATGGACTCCGTCTTACAGAATGAATACATGATGAAAATTAATAAATGTAAAACAAAAATACTGGAATGCAGCCGAAATAAATCAGAAACTTCTATGGAGATCAAATTGGCAGGTGAAAAGCTGAAGGAAGTTGGAGACTTTTGTTACTTAGGAAGCAGAATAACCAGTGATGGACGAAGCAAAGAGGATATAAAAAGTAGGTTGGCTCAGGCAAGGAAAGCCTTCCTACAAAAAAGGAATCTGTTGACATCGAATATAGATTTAGGTATTAGGAAGTCATTTTTGAAAGCCTTTGTCTGGAGCGTGGCGCTCTATGGAAGTGAAACTTGGACTATTGGTGCAGCAGAAAAGAGGAGAATTGAAGCATTTGAAATGTGGTGTTACAGGAGAATGATGAAGATCAGATGGGTAGATAGGGTTACAAACGAAGAGGTATTAAGGCGAGTGGGAGAGGAGAGATGTTTCTGGCGACTGCTAATGAAGAGAAGAGATAGGTTGGTAGGACACATACTAAGACACCCAGGAATAGCAAGCTTAGTTTTGGAAGGAAGGGTCGAGGACAAGAACTGTAGGGGTAGACCAAGGTTAGAATATGTTAAACAGATTGCCTCGGATGTAGGGTGTGGTAGCTATGTAGAGATGAAACGATTAGCTCAGGACAGGGAGGCATGGAGATCTGCATCAAACCAGTCAAAAGACTGAAGACTCAAACAACAAATTTACATCCCTTTCCCCCCTTCCTGTTCTATATACACCCAAAATGTCTACCATATCTTTAAACCCAAACCCAACCCCTAGAATCTCATTTTCATCATCTGAAAAAACTAGACGACTCATAAATATTTAACTAATATAACTCCACCTCCTGTGCATCCCCTGTCCCTCCTGTATACCCTGTAACCCATAGGAAATCCCTCTCCTTCCACAACATTATCAACTAGCCATGATTCAACCCCGATAACATCTGGATCATATATTTCTACCATGGATCCAAATGTTATGCCCTTTCTAATTACACTACTACAGTTTACCAGAAGGCATCTCAATCCCTCCTCATACTCTTCACAAAATTGAGAATGCTTACCCCTCACATACAGTAACTTCTCTGTGTTTTGGCAAGCTCGTTACTATTCTTTCAAAGAGTTGCCCTAATTTCACAGAGCCCTTCTATTTTAGTGAGCTGAAGAAGGCTCTGAGAGGCATACGATTCACCTGGGACGACTAAGTCAAGCAATACGTTCGGAAATGGTTCACAACACAGCCCCAGCAATTTTACGAGACGGTCATTCACCGCTTTGTGTCGCAGTGGGATAGGTGCCTCAATAGTACTGTGCAACAAGTTTGAAAGAACGGTACAGGTTTTCATTTTATAACCTCCGGCTGGTTTCTTTTTGAATGGCCCTCATATATTTATCACATGTAATTTATATATATTAATCACGAGTAATTTATTTTAGGTTATTTCTTCACATTTGAAATTATTTTGTGATGACTGACTGAAAGTTACAATATCAATTGTTAATAAGGCAACACTGAAAAATAGCTTCAAAGCTATATTTACCTTTTATTTATATCAAACCCGAGCACTGGGTTGCCTGTTCCGAGAGCGCCGTTTTCATGGTGTTGGTTTCGCTATAAAGACCACACTGGTGAATGAACACCAGCTAACTCCAGCTGCTGTCAGTGAAAGAATTATGACTCTTCAAATCACACTCTCCGGGGGTCACTTTATGACTCTTCTGCATATGCTCCCACCTTGGATGCTGATATAGAAGTTAAAGATCAATTCTACAACCAGCTGAGCACAATCATCACCAAAGTACCATCTAGAGACAAACTCTTAATGCTTGACGATTTCAACGCCAGAGTTGGTAAAGATCATCAATTATGGAACAATGTGATGGGAAAACAAGGACTTGGCAACTGCAATGCCAATGGCCTATTACTCCTTGGTCTATGTGCTGAACATGAACTCTTTATTACCAACACTCAGTTCCGCCTGCCGAATTGCTACAAAACCACTTGGATGCATCTTCGCTCGAAGCACTGGCACATCCTTGACTATATCATCACCAGGCAATGTGATAAAAAGGACATCCTTGTCACCAGGACCGCAAGAAGTGTCGATGACTGTTGGACAGATCATAAGCTCCTTTTTTGCCGGTTGAGGATCTCAATCTGCCGCAAACCGAAACGATCCATCCACAACCTGTCGAGACGGAAATTTGACACTTCTAACCTCCAAGTAAAATCAATTGCTACAGATTACAGAAATGAAATTGCAAATAAGCTGGCTAGTCACCCTGTTAGCACAAATAGTGTTGTACAGGAATGGACAACGCTTCAGAAGGTCATTACTGAGTCAGCTGAGGAAACAATTGGTTTTGTGAAGTACAAAAGACAAGACTGGTTTGATGAAAATAATGATGAAATTATGTGTCTCATCAATGCCAAACGGGAAGCCCATCTATCCTTTTTTCAAGATCTGTCTTCCAGTGTGAAAAAATCACAATTCGTGCAACTTAAGGGGAAATGTCAGGCACAAATCAGGGAAATAAAGAACAACTGGTGGCAGCGAAAAGCTGAAGAACTGCAAAGACTATCTGATGCCCGTGACCTGCGAAACTTCTATGCAGGCATAAAGGAGGTATACGGCCCAATCCGATCATCATCAGGTACATTGAAAACTGCTGACAATTCCGCCATTTTAACTGAACAAGGACAAATTTTGGAGCGTTGGAAGGAACATTTCTCTGCACTTCTAAATCGTGCCTCCAATGTTGCCGAGGACTTTCTTCGAAACATCCCTCAGCAGCCCCAACAACCATGGATGGCGGTTCCGCCGACATCCGAGATTTCACCAAATCGCTCAATCAACTAAAGCCGAGAAAGGCTCCTGGTCCTGATAACATCCTTCTGGAGTTGTTACAAAGTGGAGGTATGGCCTTGAAGACTCGACTTTTTACACTTATCCTGTTAATTTGGGAAACTCGAGAAGTACCTGACGACTTGAAGAATGCTGACATCATAACTATCTTCAAGAAAGGCGATCGTAGCGTGTGTGGAAACTACCGTGGTATATCGCTATTATCCATTGCAGGTAAAGTTCTTGCAAGAATTCTCCTAAACCGGCTCCAAAGTATCTCGGAGAGGATTTTGCCAGAGTCTCAATGTGGTTTCCGAACCTCCAGGTGCACAACAGACATGATATTCTGTGCCAGACAACTCCAGGAAAAGTGCAGAGAGCAACAGGAGCCCCTGTATTTAGTTTTCTATGACCTGGAAAAAGCCTTTGATTCAGTACCAAGACCTACTATGTGGAAAGTATTAACGCACTTTGGATGTCCAGATCAGGGCTGGCATGCGAAATTAAATTAATGGCTGTGGAGGCGAAAATAATTTAATTTTGTCGTGAGCGCGATATTCGGGAGCGAAATTATAATGATTGTCGGCGTGTAATTAAATCAAATCGAAATTTAATTCGAAGCGAAATTAATTTCGTTGCAGACTTTTAATTTTGCTCCCGGCGCGAAATTAATTTCGTTCCAGACTTTTAATTTCCTCCCGGTGCGAAATTAATTTCGTTCCTGACTTTTAATTTCGCTCCCGGCACGAAATTAATTTTGTTCCTGACTTTTAATTTTGCTCACGGCGCGAAATAAAAATCGTTACAGGCATTTAATTTCGTTCCCGAGGCAAAATGAAATTTCCAAACGGTATTTAGTTTCTACCCCCGGCGTGAATTTGAAATGCACGAAACATTTCATTTCGTTGTTGAAATTAAAATATATTCCTTTCGAGAATTAAATTATGTTCGGTACGATGTTCAAAGTCCCGACGTTGGCAACGGTATTATTGGCGTAGACTACCTGCACAAAATGCTAGGCCGCAACAGCAACGTGAGTCATTCAATGGTCATCACTCCAGTGTAGGAGAAAATCAGTGCTGTGGCATCAACATCACCATCGCCGTTGACTGAACCTCCGACTCGGGGCCAGCCCTCCCTGACGTTCATAACGCAGTACTTTGTTGTACAATGGGGCAACAAGTACCTCTACCTTTTCCATAGCGGACTAGAAAACTACCTTTTCCATAGCGGACAAGAAAACTAATGTGCCATGCGGACAGACATTGTAGGCTAGTGAACAATTCCCATTTGGCTGCGTCGTTTGGGGGTGCCGTCCCATTATACAGGTGATTCATAATTCCTATTACAAACTTCTGGGTGTTGTAGAGGGGACTAGGTAGATCACATTTTGATTAGGAACCCATGTCCGGACATGTATCGTTTCGATACCAAATCAGTCTGTCTCGATTGCACACATCCCAATTCACTACAGACACGTATGCACTACAAGAGTTGTTCCACGTGGCAACTCTGCTGTTCATTACACAACGTGTACCTGCGCAGCATGTTGTCATACACACTTCCCACGAGACCTGGTGTGTGTTCAATAATGTGCGCTGCCGGAAGAACGCGTGCATCAAGATCTTCCTCCGACTCGAAAGGAGTCTCATAAACAAGGTTCTTAATGTGGCCCCACAGGAAAATGTCGAGGGGAGTTAAATCTGGCAATCGTGGTGGCCACGAAATTGGACCACCTTGAACTATCTATCTTTCCCCAAATGTTTGGTCGAGATGTTCTCGGACTGCACGTGCAAAGTGCGCTGGTGTGCCATCATGTTGGTACCACATTTGCTGACGCAGTGCCAATGGTAAATCTTCACAGAAATTAACCAGTACATCTTGCAGGAAGAGGACCCGGTAGGCGGTACGGAAGAAGGTACGACCCAATCAGATGGCCAGCCCATACATTGATGCCGAACCGTTGCTGAAATCCACGTGGCTGTGGGCATGCAGATTTTCTTCAGCCCAAATGTGGCAGTTTCGACAGTTAAAAACAGCTTAATCGGTGAAAAGAACGTGACGCGGAAAGTGGGATGTGTTAACATAATGGTGTAGAAACCAAGCACAGAAGTTGGCACGTGACACGAAATCTGCCGGGCCCATTGCTTGAACTTTCTGTGGGTGGTCGCGCAAAACACGCCAGATGCTCGATTGGGACCCATTCACGGCATCGGCAATGTTTTGCGTACTCGCCGACGGGTCCTCTTCTATGAGATAAAGGGCGTCCTCTTCAATGTCGGCAGTGCGACGCGTCTGTGGAGCACCACAATTCGCCATTCCTCGGTTCGAATGTACAGGTTTCTCGCAGCCTTTATTGTAGTTTCACAAAAATGTATGTGATGGGGTGGGGCGATACGGAAAACGTTCATGATACATGTATTGTGCAGCTCGACCATTACGTCCAGCTTCACCGTACATTAGTAACATCACGGTGTACTCATCAAAAGTGTATGTCGCCATCCTGTACCGCTGAATGAATGGATCACAACTGCTGTCAAAGCGGACTCACTGTCACTACCGTTTGTAAACGAACAGCCGACACGATATCATTGGACAGCGGTCTCGTCCTGTACTGCGCCCAGACTGGACCACAACTGCTGTCAAATCGGACTCACTGTCACTACGGTTTGTTAACAGAAGACATACGTAGCCTACTGTATGACATAAAGGGACTGCAGAGGTCGCCCTCAGCCAATGTTATTTGCGTTCCGTGAAGCGGGGGATGTAAAATGAAAGTGATCTTCAAACCGATTTGGTATCGAAACGATAAATGTCCGGACAAGGGTTCCTATTCAAACTGTGATCTACTTAGTCCCCTCTACAACCCCCAGAAGTTTGTAATAAGAATTATGTATCGCCCTGTAGGTAGAATGGGGTAGTGTGGTGTGGAGGTCTTGCCGGTTAACCGGTTTATGTGTCGCCAGTAGGTAGAGACAGAAGAAAACACTTGGTTTAGTCGGGAGCAGATGGTGTGCCACGAAAGGCGCTTGTGGGCTGGGAGACTTATTTTAGTGCAGTTTCTATGTGTGCAGTATATGCATCGACCGTCGTCTGGTCATCCAGTGGGAGATGGTCCGTACGGCGGTGATCGTTGATGTGGGAGCGGTATTCCCGCCAGTTTGCTGTGCAGAAATTCTGGACCATCCTGGGAGGTGATAGTGCAGTATTGCGAGGGGGAAGAGGGAAAGTGAGTAAAACGGCAGCGTGATCACCTCCTAAGAGGGACAGGACAGACACGTCAAACAGATGGAGGAGGGAGTTATGACCAATGACTGCATTGGGGGTGGCATTGGAGGAAGGACGGGTAGGTTTTGGGAGAGGGACGAGGGTGGCGTCTAAGTGACATAGGCAGATATTTAGGCTACGAAGTTCTAGGGCCAAACGGGAATGAAGGTTGAGGTGGCCCATTAGAATGAAATGGAGGAAGACTTCAACCACGTGGGCAAGGAAGTCTTTGGAGATGGGGTAGTAGGGACGGATGTAGATGGTGGCTAGGTGTAGTACGCGTCAGGAGAAATAGACGAAGCAAATAAGGTTTTCGGGGAAGAAAAGAGACAGATTTCATTTCAGACACGAAATGAAATGCTCCATGCATTTTAATTTCAGGTCGGGGAGGGACTAAATGCCGGGAAAGAAATTGATAGTCGTTAACAAATTTTATTTCGCGCCAGGAGCGAAATTAAAAGTGAGTAACGAATTTTATTTCGCGCCAGGAGCGAAATTAAAAGTCAGTAACGAATTTTATTTCGCGCCAGGAGCAAAATTAAAAGACTAATGAATTACATTTCGCGTCGGGAGCTAAATTAAAAGTCAGTAATGAATTTAATTTCACGCCAGGAGCAAAATTAAAAGTCTGTAATGTGCCCAACTGGTCACGGCAGTCTGGTATCAAACTCAGGCCTTATCAGAGAAGACCAGGCAAATGGTTATGCCTAAGGTCGAACCAGTGGTCTCTAAGGGGGGAGCCATTATATGGAACCCACAGAGCAATGAGAGGTCTACTGACACATAAATAGTCTAGCGTGATTTCACGATTATTTAGGTGCAAATCATAGCAATTTAAAGGAGAAATTGTAAGCAAAATGCAAGGGAATGTACGTTTTCAGTGCATACGAAGTCGAGAGAGGCTAGTATTGAAGTCTGACAAATGACTTTAAAAAGTAGGCGGAGTAGCCCTGGCGCCTACGGAACTATTTCCGTCTAGGGCGGTCAGACAGCTCAAAATTAATGACCCGGGAATCCACCGGTCGACAACGAGCAAAGCTTTGGCGGGACCAAGCCCACAAGAAATTAATTAATTGCAGAGAAATGGAGCATTGTAATGCAATGAAACATACACACAGATGAATGTATTCACGGAGGAGTAATTTAGGAGTGGTTTTTCACCTAAAATTACGCCTATTTCTCAAAATGACCGCATTACAACCTAACTCACGCTCGAGAGCATGAATACTTTAACCAACCAGCGGGAAATCCCCACCGTAGCATCCCACGCGCTGAACTAAGGCAATTAATTGTAATTAATTGGCCGAAGCGATCGCCGGCACGCGAGTGTTTTTAAAACCTCCACGCCTAGATAAACAAGATGCAGTTGTTATTTCGGCTGAAGACGGAGTATTTCAAGAAGGGAGTCGCTCTCACGTGTCCCGTGAACTATTTTGTGCAAGAAACCAATATAAGGGAAGAGCACCCTACGCCAAGGGTCACTTGTTGGTCAGTTATACGTCAGTTATGGTTCAGTTGGAAAGCAGTTGAAGACGTCAGACGGTCGCTCGAGTTGGAAGTTAGTCCTTTGTCTACAAGCGCTCTGCAGTAAGCACGCCAATTATTAAAATATCAGCGTACCGCCGTTGAAGACAATGGAGGCAAATTGTAAGCTTCATCAGTGATAATGAAGTGCATAAAAGTAACAAAGTGCAGATATTGCTTTATTATCTGACACAGATATAAATTCGCTACTGCGAATAGGAACTGATAATGTTTGGAACAGTTCGTATACCGGAAGATATTGTCAATTATATGACATCAGCATTAGGAGCACTCCAGTGATGGGAGAGTGGAAGTTATCGCCACATATCCAGGACAGTGAGGTGAACGGGAGTGCAGGGAACTAGGATCGAACATCTATAAAAACGCTACTAGATTTCACGGAGACCAGCGGTTATCATAAGTCATCGCATCTCTGAGGTCAAGCGTAGGTGAAATCCAGATTAAAGATCAACATGTGAAATGATAGATGAAGTGTATAAATTGTGAAATAATAATTTAAAGTGTTAATGTGTTTAATGTTTAGTATTCAGTGTTTATCAGTGGTAAAGGCCACTTGTGGTAATATGTGTATCATGTGTAAAAAGTGTGAATCTCAGTGTTGTGTATTGGATATCATGATGGATTAAGTCAAATCATCATGGTAGAGCTCAGGCGGAGATACTGGTACTTTCCAGCCAGAAGGAAACGTGAGTAAACATGCAAATAATAACATTATAATGGCATAGTTCACCATGTAACGATTAATCACTTTGAAATTAAAGAAGTAATAGTCACTTACTGAACGAGTTTTCACCACTCGTCTTGAATAAAGTATGACTTGGAAGGTGATTTGCTTAGGACCATGTAGGTCAAAAATAGTGATGGATCTAAAACGTTAAAATAATAATAATAATAATAACTGGGGTCGGCAACCATAAAGTAAGGGCAAAATTGGCCTAAGTAATGTTCAAATAGTGTCATGTCTAATTTAAGATACTGTCATTTGGTAAACAGTAAAGAATGTAGTGTGGAATATCGCGAATACGAGAGTTTTTCTCAGTGTCAGTGAAATTTTGAATGAATATGTGAAATTAAAGTAAGCCAGTATATTTATACATTTGTGTTAGGAGCTATGTAAAGCTTTGGCTTAAATAGTATAACAGGAAGAACGCAGGTACCTTGATAATGGAGTCATATATGTGAAATATTGTTTAGCCGCATATAGCGTGCAGATTAACGTAGAATCCAGTGATTTACGTAAGATAAGCACGGGAAAGACTAGTATAGCTTGCGCGTGAGGTGAAAATTGGCTTAATCTTCGAGAAGTATCGCCCTTGTGCATACTGTATGTGTTACGCAGCGATTTGGATAGATTCTCTCTATTGCCAACGCTTGCATTGAATTATAGCCACTATGGACGCCCAGCGAGGCGCGGTGAGCATTTTTACTTATGGTCTGCCCGAGAGGTAGAATCATATTCGTCGACGAGGAACATGGTTTCCCAAATATATGTAAATGACAGCTGCTGATGATAACCATGGGGTTTCATTATGATGCGCGTCTTATAAGCCACAAAGTAATCACCTTAGAACGGCAATGCTATCATTAGAATTCCACCCCTGCCATGAATGTTTAATAGGAGCCATTTGAGCCCAAATACACTGTAAAGTTAGGTGTTAATTAATTAAATGACTCAATTACTTAGGACTATGCCTAGCGGATCTTTATTGTTATATAATTGTAAACAACTGTGGCCGTGACGGTAGAGAGAGACAGGAAATGTAGACCATTTCCGTGGCAGCCATCTTGGAGAGCTGCCTGGAACTAATTTTATGACCTGCTGAGGGGAGGGAGGTCGCTCGACCGATCCCTTGTCAATTACAGTCACAATAGGACACTGAGAGGTCTCGGTATTCAATAATGCAATTAAAATATGAGTATTTTAGTGATGCAAATGGAATTAATTGGTGTATGGCAACTCACATATGTGGTTGAACCATAGAAATCAGATGATATTTGGCGAAGTTATCCTCTGAGGGGGAAAGCTGAACCAAAATAATGTAGGCATCTTCTTTAAAGTGCATTTTGCCAGTTTATGCTAATTTAGGAAAAACGGGTATGTGTTTTTCCTAGAACATGACACAGTTGTATCTATAATAAGTCCGACAAGACCCAGATAATCGTTATATGGTGAAACTATAAATATTCTATCCATGTTTATGTTTATTTTATGATTAAGAAGCATGACTCATTTTCCTAGAGCGTTCATAGGGATGGAAAGAAGGAAGATGATTCGCACGACACAACAAAATATTTGCTAATAAATGTAGGAAACATTGAAGTAATGATAATTAAAGTAAATGTCTTAGGAGACGGAATAATGTCTTAGAAATTCATGTTTATGTGACATGTGGTTTTTGTGTCAAGATATTTCCATTAAATAAAATTGTGTCACATGACGAACACTATGAAAACCTTGTAATCTGAACTATTATTGACAGGATATTAGAAGTAGGTTTGAGTGCATTGTAGCGCTATTTTTTAAGGGGAAGGCTCACAGAATAACCCTATTTATTTGTGGGAATTAATTGTAATTTGTCCTTTGTTTTGTATTTGTTGTACAGCCATGATTTTAGACCAGTAAATATTTTATTCATAGGAATGTTGTGTATTTCCTGTAGAGTAGTTACCTGGTAGACTCAAATCCTGAACATGTGATCGTATTGTGGGCAGGAACGTCCCATACCTCGAAAGACCGTGAGCTAGTTGGGATACGAACACATGGTCCACATGGTGACAATCGGGTACATGGGGGAGTTGTCTCTGTACTTGGATTGAGTCACAGGTAATTACTTAAGTCGGTCAAGGTATTAATGGTAGAAGCAAATATAGCATAGAATTTAGGACAGAATAGGAAGACCGCATCCCATTTGTTAATAAGCCACCACATTAAAAATAATTGTTAATCCTCCATAAGACATGCTTATATAATTGTAACTTTCATAAACCATAGCCATAGATAACCCATATAAAATCACATGACGCTGATATGTGGGGCCAGTTTAAAATACAGGTAACCTCCACTTAAGCATCATGAGCATGGCATAAATAAGCATGTTGACTACCCTAATTTAACATGTCACCCACCTGTGGGCCATGACAGATTAGATTAACATGGCACCCACGTGTGATATGAGCTATAAGATTAACATGGCGCCCAACGTGGGGCATTCGGCAGTAAAAACCACTCCTTGGACAGTTTTAACAAATAAATTAGAATATGGCCGATGTCTCTACGATGGCCACCATGAGTAAATTAACATGGCGCCCAACGTGTGATATGACCCCTTAAGATTAACATGGCGCCCGTACGTGGTTGGCTTATGGGATTCAGAAAAACCCCATAATAATAGCATGGTTTTCATGGGGAAAACCATAGAAATAATTTTTTTTTCCTCAAACTTGGTTTGAGCGATTGTGAGTCTTTCTAGATGATGTTCAGACGTCAGACAAATGTTGTCAGACGGGTACGAGGGTCTATACCCATTCCATAGTTAGTTCTGACATTTTATAATATGTTGTTGTTGTTGTCGCAGGATCGGAATCTTTTCTTTCCAATAGAACGCGCCAGTGTCTTCAGCTAGGGCCTACCTGAATCTCAAATTAAGTAGTACAGGATGGCCGGAACGGAAGAAGTACTTAGGTGTATCGCCGAGTTAAGGGAACATTTCGATGTTATAAATGCTAAAAGTAAGGAAGAATCCAAAACATTTAAAGATGAAATAGCGGATAGGCTAGAGGCCAGTCAAACTGAGGTAAGCCAGATGTTGGCTACAGTCAATACTAGACTAGAGGCTAATCAAGCCGAAATAAATACTAGACTAGAGGCTAATCAAGCCGAAGTAAATACTAGACTAGAGGCTAATCAAGCCGAAATAAATACTAGACTAGAGGCTAGTCAAACTAATGTAAACACGCAGTTAGAATTAAACCTAGGAGAGGTTAATAAGAAAATGGACGACGTTAAAGAGTCTGTCCAGAGACAGGTAACTAAGAATATTGTTAGCGTGATCTCAGAAATGCAAAATGATAACGAAAAACGCTTTGAGTCTATTGAATTAAAATTAGAAAGCAATTTGCAAATGTGCAGAGAGTCACAGCGTGAAATTAACGATAATTTAAACAGTATGTCCCGGGAGCTTAAAGACATTCAAAGTCAGAATGAAGCTAACACGAAACGTCAGTTAGAACAATTTAACACGTTTACTCAGACCGTGGATCATAGGTTCGAGGATAATGAACTAAAATGGAATACGCGAATGGCAGGTTATGCCAAGGCTGTGGACGAAGCTTTAAAAAAGCAGGACCAGAATATCCTTGACCAATGCAAGGAAATGCAGGAAATAAAGACGTCTGATCGAGATAATAAGGAAATAATGTCCAATATGAAGATACAAGTTGGAAAAGTGCAGAAAGAGTTGGAAAACACTCAGAATGACTTAGCAGTTCTCCATAAAAGACAGGACGAAGACCAAGGAGAAATCACAAAAATAAGGACTGAAATATCTCATATACAAGGTCACATTCAACGGGAAGTTACAGGCTTACGCGAAGAGTTAGAGCTTCGAGAAGGCTTAAAGACTGAAGCCAGTGATAAGACTCTTGCCGAAGTAAGAGAAAGTCTAGCAGGGGAAATTGTCCACCTGAAGGAAAAACTTAAGGATAATAAAGAAAAGGTATTTTCTATGGCAGAAAGAAACCGAGATCGCCTCGAGAAAATAGAACGAGAGGTATTAGCTCGTTTGGAAAGGACTGAAAACAGGCACAGCCAATTAGAAACGAGAATGATAGCGCAGGAAGAATCCATGTTGCGGAATCCTAGGTCTAGCGAAGGAAGTATAGACGAGAATAGGAGGAATAAATGGGCAGAGATAGAAATACAGCCCACTCCGAAGAATGCAGCAATGCCAAGTGACAGCCCGTATGCCACACCTGGTATGCCAATGGCTATGTCAACACCGCAGGAAAATGCTGTACAGAACCAAATAGTCACAGTTATAAGGGCTAGTGATGAAAAACCAAAGAAATACTCTGGGAGTAATTCTAATATGACACCCAAGTACTGGCTTAAAGAAGTTTCCGAGTACTTGAATGATGCGAAAGTACCGCCAGAGCGCAGGTTGAGAGCGATTGAAAAACTCACCGAAGGAGAGTGTGCTCTATGGTTTAGAAGTTTTAGGTACACGTTCGATACCGTTGAGGAATTTCGCCAAGCATTTTTAAGCAGGTATTGGAACGCGAGTGTACAACAAAACCTCAGACTGGACTTGTATTCCAGGCGTTACAGTACTAGTAACCCGACCAAGTACGGAGAGTTTTTTGTGAACCAATTATGCCGTTTTCGCGAGCTCGACGAAGGACTCAGAGAGTCAGACTTATGCATAGCAATAGCTAAGCAGCTGCCGTATGAAGTGCAGCGCCTGCTAATCTCAGCAAACGCCAAAACTGCAATCGATATGGAGGAGGTGCTGAGACAACTTGATTTAACCACAGTGCAGCACGCAAGACAAAGCCGACATGTGGAACAAGTTAATATGACGAATACGCCGATCGAGCCAACGCAGGTGCAGACGAAATGCAAGTCTACAAGCACCGAAACAGAAAAATCCGACTGGCAGCGCGAAGGACGCGAAAACCAAAATTGGAGGCCAGCGTATCGAGGAGGTTCGAACCGTGGTAACCGAGGAAGGAAAAACTGGAATCAGCGTGGTACCAGAGACCAGCAGCTGGACAACAGAAGAAATTACGGCCGAAATGGGAATAACCAAGGATGGAGATCCCAAGAGCAGAGTCGTGGGTTCGATGAAGAGGCGGAAGAACGCTATCATGCATCTTTAAGATACATGGAAGAGCGCGGAGATGATCCAAGACAATCGCGAGTTCACTGGGATGAAGCGATTCGAAAGAGAAGGTCACCCGACATATATCAAAATGATGATGGTGCCAAAAGTCTGGAACTTCAACAGCATGAGACAGGCAGAAGAACTCCACAAAGAATGGAGCAATTGAAAAAAAAAAACACCAATTTTAAATGACCAGAGAGAGATAGGTTCAGGATGGAATACAGTAAATGTTATTAACTGGATTGCCAAACCTGAGGAGCTTATCGAAGACCTCGATGAAAGAACGGTCAATGTAAGAAGGGAACTACCTATTATTATTGTAAACATTGCGGGAACGAAAGTAAGAAGTCTCATCGATACAGGATCAACAGTGAGTTTGATAACCCAGGCATTATACAATGAAATCCAGAATAAAATCCACGTATTGAAAATACCCATTTCAAGCGTGAAGATAAAAGGTGTCATACCAGACAAGGTTATGATATGCAGATACCAAGTATTTTTAGATCTGCAGATAGGGAACTCTACATTCTCACAGAGCTTCCTACTTGTAAATAAGCTGCCATATAACCTTATTGTTGGGATGGATTTCATAAGAGAGTATAAAGTTATTATAGATCTCTCGCAAGACATTGTAATGTTTCGCGCAAGTGAGGGAAAGGAAGACTTAGAACTCTCATTAAGGCATAATGAAGCGAGACAAGAAGAATACGTATGGCATATATACGGAGATATGACTGGGGAGGCAGTGTCGACAATAGAAGATATTGAGGAAAAGTTGGCAACACTGGCCGCAGACATTGAAAAAGATCTCGAACCAAAATTTGAAGAATGCCTGGAAGAGAAGATTGAGGAAGCTAAATTTGGTCCAGAATATAAGAAAATGCTAAGGGAACTACTATTCGAGTATAAAGGAGTCTTCGATTCGAGACCTGGCCGGATCAAGAATTTCCAGTATGCATTTCAAGTCAGCGATTGGACGCCATTCAAACAGAAGCCGTATCCTGTAGCTGAGAAACATTATTTAAAGGTCAAAGAAGCGATACAGGAAATGCTAGAAGCAGGCGTCATTGTAAAGACAGCCACACCTTATGTCAGCCCACTGGTAGTTGTACCGAAACAGGATGGAAGTGTGAGGATATGCCTGGACCTACGAAATTTGAATTCCAAGGTTATACCGGAATTTGATACAGTTCCACCCATTAAGGAGGTACTCAGAAGGTTCAAAGGAAAGACTGTATTCTCAAATCTTGATCTAACGGCAAGTTTTCACCATCTTGCTCTGGAAGAGAAAACAAGTCTGTTAACCGGATTTTTATTTGACCAGCACACGTACTCCTACGTCCGTCTTCCATTTGGATTAAAAACAGCAGGTTCAGCGTTGATACGAGCGCTAGATAGGAACCTATCCGAAGAAGTAAAAGCTACAACCATATGCTACGTAGATGATATACTACTGACCTCTGAAACAGTTGAAGAACATGTCAGAGATCTACGCAAGTTGTTATATGACCTAAGTCAGGCTAACTTCAAGGTCAATATAAAGAAGTCTAACTTTGCTCAGAGAGAAGTTAAATTTCTAGGTCATGTAATCGATGCACAAGGAGTCA
Source organism: Meconema thalassinum (assembly GCA_946902985.2). Lineage (NCBI taxonomy): Eukaryota > Metazoa > Arthropoda > Insecta > Orthoptera > Tettigoniidae > Meconema > Meconema thalassinum. The sequence continues at coordinate 1,853,878,967 of OX336388.2, forward strand.
GGCCTAATCCGGGAAAACTGGAAGTCATAAAACGTTTCCCGAGACCAACGAAGGTGAAGAACGTCAGGCAATATCTCGGCGTTATTGGATTCTTTTCGAACCATTGTCCGAAGTACACCGAGACTGTAGCACCACTCCAAGACTTACTTAAGAAGGGAGGAAGATGGCGATGGACGGAGCAATGCGAGGAAGCCTTCGTGAAATCTAAACAGATGCTGTTAGATTATGTGAAATTGGGATATCCGGACTACACTCAGAAATTTATCATCCAGACTGACGCATCCTTCGTAGGCATTGGAGCTATGTTGTATCAGGAAAATAAGGACAGGCCAGAGGAGAGAACTTATATCGCATTCATCAGTAGAAGGTTGAGGCCTAATGAAAAGAATTATACGGTCACGGAGATCGAATTACTTGCGATACTGTATGCATTACAGTATTGGCACAAGCTGATTTATGGTTTTAGAATTATTTTGAGAACAGACCATAAAGCCCTAACGTTCCTGCTAAAAACTGACTTGTCGAGTCAAAGACTGACAAGGTGGTCCCTGTACATACAACAATTTCAAGTGGAAATAGAATATTGCCCGGGGAAGGACAATATCATACCTGATTTGCTAAGCAGATACCCTACAGCAGAGGAAGAAGAAACTCTAGCTATTGAAATAGAAGGTAGAGATCAGAAGACCTTAGATGATCTGAGGAACATCACCGTTTTTCAACGTGAAGATCCCTGGATACGGTTGATGATAAATTACTTCGAGGGAAAGCTGAATAGAGGAACCCCGATGTATATGGAAGCTGAAGCACTTTCAACGGAATATCTATGGTTTAACCAGATGCTACATAAATGGAGCGACTCTGACCACACAAAACCTAGGATTGTTGTACCACCAGCATTGCAGAGAAGGCTAGTTTGGCTAGCACACCGAGCTTTTGGACATTCAGGTGTAGATAAGACTGTTGCCCTGCTTAAAGAGGCGTTTATTTGGCCTAAACTTAGAGAAACAGTCAGAAATACTATCAGGACATGTGATATGTGCCAACGAGTAAAGCCTAACTCGTACTTAATGAGGCAGAAACCTATACCACTCTTACCAGAGAAGCCATGTCAGCTCCTGGCGCTGGACAACTTTGGGCCCCTGCCTAGAGCTAGAAGAGGAAATAAACACATCCTAGTTGCACTAGACGTGTTTTCCAAAATGGTAGTCCTGTGTCCAATTCAGAAAACCAGTACAAAACAAGTACTTAAGAGGCTGAAGGAAAGAATCATTCCTATATTAGGACAGCCAGAAAACATCTTATCGGATCACGGAAGCTGTTTTACCAGCGTAGAATTTCGCAGGGAATTGGAAAATCTGGGCATAAGACAGATTTTGTCCACGGTTAGGCACCCGGAGTCGAACTCAGCTGAGAGAGTTATGAGGGAGGTGCAAAAATACATGAAGATATACTGCTCTACTGAGAATTGGAAATGGATTGACGTGCTTGAGATTATTGAATATTGTATCAACAATACTGTGCACGAAGCTACAGGAGAGGTGCCAGTGAGCCTACATCTCGACAGAAGACCCGAGAGGCCATGGAATAATGTCATCCAGACACCCGTCGATGCACAACTTGGACGTGAGTTGAGAATCCAGAGGACGTTCGAGTATCTCAAGAAACAAGCAGATAAACGACAGCGGAGAAACAGGAGGAAACGCTATCATAGACCGCTACTCGTGGGAGAATACGTCTTATTGAAAAAACCCGCCAGTTCAGATCCAGAGAGCAGGAAATATAAAAAATTCCAGCACGCTTATCTCGGACCCTACCTGATTATAAGGGATCTGCAGAATAACGCATATCGGATTAAAGATGAGGCAACAGGTAAAGAAGTTGTGGTAAATGCCGCTAATCTGAAGTTATATAGTCCACCAGAAGACTATGAAGCGAGAGAAGAGCAAGCTACACACATCCAAGTGAACGAGGAATCATTACGTATGCACGGAAAGGTTCTGGAGAAAAGCTTGCAGGCTCGAGAAGGGTCGAAGAAAAGAAAACAGCTCGCCAGCCCAGCGGACACGAGGGGAGAGTGCAGCTGTCGACTGCAGGAGTTTTACGACCAGTTGAAGGGAGCCGCTGTGGAGTTAGAGGAGATGAATGAACAATTGAGACAGGAAAACGAAAGTCTACGAGACAGCAGACAAGAGTGGAGTGGGAAACGTGAAAGCCCATTGCCGAGAGCAATGACCGCTTAAAGTAAATACTGCAAGGAGTTGATACCAGCTGATAGGCCCGAAAAATTCACTTATGAAATGAATTTTTCGAACTTAGCAGGAGAAAGATGTGCCCAACTGGTCACGGCAGTCTGGTATCAAACTCAGGCCTTATCAGAGAAGACCAGGCAAATGGTTATGCCTAAGGTCGAACCAGTGGTCTCTAAGGGGGGAGCCATTATATGGAACCCACAGAGCAATGAGAGGTCTACTGACACATAAATAGTCTAGCGTGATTTCACGATTATTTAGGTGCAAATCATAGCAATTTAAAGGAGAAATTGTAAGCAAAATGCAAGGGAATGTACGTTTTCAGTGCATACGAAGTCGAGAGAGGCTAGTATTGAAGTCTGACAAATGACTTTAAAAAGTAGGCGGAGTAGCCCTGGCGCCTACGGAACTATTTCCGTCTAGGGCGGTCAGACAGCTCAAAATTAATGACCCGGGAATCCACCGGTCGACAACGAGCAAAGCTTTGGCGGGACCAAGCCCACAAGAAATTAATTAATTACAGAGAAATGGAGCATTGTAATGCAATGAAACATACACACAGATGAATGTATTCACGGAGGAGTAATTTAGGAGTGGTTTTTCACCTAAAATTACGCCTATTTCTCAAAATGACCGCATTACAACCTAACTCACGCTCGAGAGCATGAATACTTTAACCAACCAGCGGGAAATCCCCACCGTAGCATCCCACGCGCTGAACTAAGGCAATTAATTGTAATTAATTGGCCGAAGCGATCGCCGGCACGCGAGTGTTTTTAAAACCTCCACGCCTAGATAAACAAGATGCAGTTGTTATTTCGGCTGAAGACGGAGTATTTCAAGAAGGGAGTCGCTCTCACGTGTCCCGTGAACTATTTTGTGCAAGAAACCAATATAAGGGAAGAGCACCCTACGCCAAGGGTCACTTGTTGGTCAGTTATACGTCAGTTATGGTTCAGTTGGAAAGCAGTTGAAGACGTCAGACGGTCGCTCGAGTTGGAAGTTAGTCCTTTGTCTACAAGCGCTCTGCAGTAAGCACGCCAATTATTAAAATATCAGCGTACCGCCGTTGAAGACAATGGAGGCAAATTGTAAGCTTCATCAGTGATAATGAAGTGCATAAAAGTAACAAAGTGCAGATATTGCTTTATTATCTGACACAGATATAAATTCGCTACTGCGAATAGGAACTGATAATGTTTGGAACAGTTCGTATACCGGAAGATATTGTCAATTATATGACATCAGCATTAGGAGCACTCCAGTGATGGGAGAGTGGAAGTTATCGCCACATATCCAGGACAGTGAGGTGAACGGGAGTGCAGGGAACTAGGATCGAACATCTATAAAAACGCTACTAGATTTCACGGAGACCAGCGGTTATCATAAGTCATCGCATCTCTGAGGTCAAGCGTAGGTGAAATCCAGATTAAAGATCAACATGTGAAATGATAGATGAAGTGTATAAATTGTGAAATAATAATTTAAAGTGTTAATGTGTTTAATGTTTAGTATTCAGTGTTTATCAGTGGTAAAGGCCACTTGTGGTAATATGTGTATCATGTGTAAAAAGTGTGAATCTCAGTGTTGTGTATTGGATATCATGATGGATTAAGTCAAATCATCATGGTAGAGCTCAGGCGGAGATACTGGTACTTTCCAGCCAGAAGGAAACGTGAGTAAACATGCAAATAATAACATTATAATGGCATAGTTCACCATGTAACGATTAATCACTTTGAAATTAAAGAAGTAATAGTCACTTACTGAACGAGTTTTCACCACTCGTCTTGAATAAAGTATGACTTGGAAGGTGATTTGCTTAGGACCATGTAGGTCAAAAATAGTGATGGATCTAAAACGTTAAAATAATAATAATAATAATAATAACTGGGGTCGGCAACCATAAAGTAAGGGCAAAATTGGCCTAAGTAATGTTCAAATAGTGTCATGTCTAATTTAAGATACTGTCATTTGGTAAACAGTAAAGAATGTAGTGTGGAATATCGCGAATACGAGAGTTTTTCTCAGTGTCAGTGAAATTTTGAATGAATATGTGAAATTAAAGTAAGCCAGTATATTTATACATTTGTGTTAGGAGCTATGTAAAGCTTTGGCTTAAATAGTATAACAGGAAGAACGCAGGTACCTTGATAATGGAGTCATATATGTGAAATATTGTTTAGCCGCATATAGCGTGCAGATTAACGTAGAATCCAGTGATTTACGTAAGATAAGCACGGGAAAGACTAGTATAGCTTGCGCGTGAGGTGAAAATTGGCTTAATCTTCGAGAAGTATCGCCCTTGTGCATACTGTATGTGTTACGCAGCGATTTGGATAGATTCTCTCTATTGCCAACGCTTGCATTGAATTATAGCCACTATGGACGCCCAGCGAGGCGCGGTGAGCATTTTTACTTATGGTCTGCCCGAGAGGTAGAATCATATTCGTCGACGAGGAACATGGTTTCCCAAATATATGTAAATGACAGCTGCTGATGATAACCATGGGGTTTCATTATGATGCGCGTCTTATAAGCCACAAAGTAATCACCTTAGAACGGCAATGCTATCATTAGAATTCCACCCCTGCCATGAATGTTTAATAGGAGCCATTTGAGCCCAAATACACTGTAAAGTTAGGTGTTAATTAATTAAATGACTCAATTACTTAGGACTATGCCTAGCGGATCTTTATTGTTATATAATTGTAAACAACTGTGGCCGTGACGGTAGAGAGAGACAGGAAATGTAGACCATTTCCGTGGCAGCCATCTTGGAGAGCTGCCTGGAACTAATTTTATGACCTGCTGAGGGGAGGGAGGTCGCTCGACCGATCCCTTGTCAATTACAGTCACAATAGGACACTGAGAGGTCTCGGTATTCAATAATGCAATTAAAATATGAGTATTTTAGTGATGCAAATGGAATTAATTGGTGTATGGCAACTCACATATGTGGTTGAACCATAGAAATCAGATGATATTTGGCGAAGTTATCCTCTGAGGGGGAAAGCTGAACCAAAATAATGTAGGCATCTTCTTTAAAGTGCATTTTGCCAGTTTATGCTAATTTAGGAAAAACGGGTATGTGTTTTTCCTAGAACATGACACAGTTGTATCTATAATAAGTCCGACAAGACCCAGATAATCGTTATATGGTGAAACTATAAATATTCTATCCATGTTTATGTTTATTTTATGATTAAGAAGCATGACTCATTTTCCTAGAGCGTTCATAGGGATGGAAAGAAGGAAGATGATTCGCACGACACAACAAAATATTTGCTAATAAATGTAGGAAACATTGAAGTAATGATAATTAAAGTAAATGTCTTAGGAGACGGAATAATGTCTTAGAAATTCATGTTTATGTGACATGTGGTTTTTGTGTCAAGATATTTCCATTAAATAAAATTGTGTCACATGACGAACACTATGAAAACCTTGTAATCTGAACTATTATTGACAGGATATTAGAAGTAGGTTTGAGTGCATTGTAGCGCTATTTTTTAAGGGGAAGGCTCACAGAATAACCCTATTTATTTGTGGGAATTAATTGTAATTTGTCCTTTGTTTTGTATTTGTTGTACAGCCATGATTTTAGACCAGTAAATATTTTATTCATAGGAATGTTGTGTATTTCCTGTAGAGTAGTTACCTGGTAGACTCAAATCCTGAACATGTGATCGTATTGTGGGCAGGAACGTCCCATACCTCGAAAGACCGTGAGCTAGTTGGGATACGAACACATGGTCCACATGGTGACAATCGGGTACAGTAAGGAATTTTATTTTGCGCCAGGAGCGAAATGTTATTCCATTGAACAATTTAATTTCGCGACGCTAAATTAAATTGATAATACATTTCATTTCGCATGCCAGCCCTGATCCAGATCGCTATGTGGAATTAGTTAAAGCTCTTCATGATGGAATGTCTGGGAAAATTCTTCACGGTAACTCTGTATTCGATCCATTTCCAATCACTCACGGTTTGAAACAAGGCTGTGTGCTTGCTCCAACACTCTTTGCATTGTACATGGCTGCCATGATGTATGAATCATCTTCCAATAACCCAGGCATTGAGATTAAGTTTCGCTTCGATGGAGGTCTTTTCAATCTGGCAAGACTTCGCTCACAGAGACATACCCAAGTTACCCGGGTGACAGAACTGCAGTATGCCGATGACACCGCATCTCCTGCTCCGACAGCTGCAGAGCTTCAACAATCGGTCAATCGCTTTAGCATTGCGTGTGATCTCTGTGATCAATGCAAAGAAAACAAAGGTGCTTGCACAACCTGCCCCAGGATTACCTCTTCCCGAGTTCAATATCTCCATCTTAGACTCAACACTGGAGCAGGTTGATCATTTTTCGTATCTTGGTAGCATCTTGTCTAAACGGTGCACTTGCGAACAGGATGTTGACGAAAGAATTGGGGCTGCCCATGCAGCATTTGGCCATTTAATGCACAGAGTCTTCATGAATAAAGACCTAAAGATGCATACCAAACTCATGGTGTACAAAGTTGTCGTCATCTCAACGCTACTGTATGGCTGTGACACTCTATCGCCGTGATATCAAGAAACTTGAGCGTTTCCACCAACAAAAGATGAGATACATCTTGAACATCAAGTGGGAGGACTACGTGACCAACACTGCAGTTCTCGAGAGAGCGCATCTCGATAGCATTGAGACAACTATCATCGCTCATCAACTGAGATGGTTAGGCCATGTTCACCGTATGAGTGATATCAGGCTTCCACGTCAATTCCTTTATAGTGAACTTTGCTCCGGCACTAGACCTCATGGGGCCCCTTTGAAGCGTTTTAAAGACCAGTTAAAACACATCATGACGACGACTGGTATAGACATCCACTCATGGGAAACATCTGCTGCGGACCGTTTACTGTGGCGGAACACTACATCGACGGCTGTCAACTTCTTTGAGGAAGAACGTCGCAGACATGAAGAGGCCAAGCGACAGGCAAGAAAGCTTCGTCAGTTGCAACCCCGCCCTCCCCCGACCATTGAGTGCAATTTATGTGGGCGCATGTTTTATGCCAGGATTGGCCTGTTTAGTCATCAGAAGCACATCCACAAGCTGGTCTGAAAAGCTCTATGCAGGAAGAAGTATGTTTACTCGGAATCGAGTTACAGCCGCCGCCGCCGACTGTACCAAAGGACTCCTCCATTGCACGTGCCATTGAAGTCTTCACTCAAACTAGAGCTTGGCCCTCCATATGACCCCCGAAGAGAGGGTGTCCCACAGGGCCCTGCGTAGCTAGTGCCTATAGTATGTTCTATCCCGCTGCACCCTTACGGACAGTCTAAGAAGTAAGCCACAAGCGAGTGACGTCATGTCCTTGGCTCTCCCCACCTGCCGCTATCTGCACGTGCTAGCGAGCTGTGTGATACCCTGCGAGCCAGGCTAGTGCTTTTAGTACCTCACGATCCAGCCTTATCCTGTTACACCATCTATGCTGGAACCCGTCAGTTCAGGTGCGCGCGGCCAGCCTGTCCCGGCTGGATTTTTCAAAGCCGTTCTTCTCTTCTCCTCATATTATTATTATTATGATTAGACTATTATTATCATCTATGTATATAAAAATCAATGTTATGTGATAGTTTGTATGTATGTCCCCTATAGGTTCGTATACCATTCATCTGATTGCGATGAAATTTGGGCGAGTTGTTGTGTGCAATCCAGGGAAGGTTTCTGGCTACAAATTATTTATGTAATACAAAAGGGTGAGGGACTTAACAGGAACCCTTAAATCCCACAGTAACCCAATAGCACAATCTGTATACTTATGACACTGCAATGCAAGGTGTGAAAATAGCTTGCCGATTCATCGCGAGGTGACACGAGGGGACTTCCAGCAGCCCGCCGTGTTATCTGGTATAGCTGTCTATTCCAATACAGTTTACGCCACGGTGTTTGATCGGGGGTTCTTAAAACTGTACTCACGCTTGGCTGCCGGTTTGAATACGGTCTAGGCACGCAGATCATTTCAAGTCCCTTATGCGTTCATATACCATTCATCTGATTGCAATTAAACTTTAGTGAATTGTTGTGCACACTCCAGGAAAGGTTTTTACAATATGTACAGATTCAACAAATGAGTGACGGCACATGAATCGTTTCAAGAAGGTCCCGTATGCATTCATATACCATTCATCCAATTGCGATGAATCTTGGGTGAGTTGTTGTGTACACTCCAAGGAAAGTTTCTGGCTTAGTAAATCCATTTCACAATAGGTAGCACACGAGTAGATTCAACAAATGAGTGACGGCGTGCAAATCGTTTCAACAAAGTCCTGTATGCATTCATATGCTATTCATCCGATTGCGATGATATTTAGGCGAGTTGTAGTGCACACTGCTGCAAAGATTTCTGAATTAGAAAAACCATTTGATAGTAGGCAGCATACGGGTAGTTTCAACAAATGAGTGTTGGTCAGCGAATTGTTTCAGGAGAGTCCCACAAGCGTGCATATACAATTCCGCCAATCGTAATGAAACTTGAGCGAGTTGTTGTGCACACTCCCACCATTCTTTCTGAATAAGTAAATCAATTTTACATTAGATGGCGCACGAGTAGTTTCAACAAATGCTCACATGGTCAGCTGTATGTGGCGTGCTCACGCGTCAGAAAGCCTTTGGATTTATTTATATACGGTTGGTTCCTCAATTTAGGGTCTGCGACAATGTGGTCATGTAGCCCCGATTTATATACGCACCAGGCAGAAAAACAAAGAATATTGTTTATCCAAGGGCACTTCAGTACACGAAATTAGAATTGTTGTGCACACTCCAGGAAAGGTATTTACAATAGGTGCCGCATGAGTATAAGTTTCCCGAATTAGAAAACCATTTTACAATAAATGGCGTGCGAGCTGTACAGTATGAAGAAATGATTTTCGGTGAACATTTGTGCACGCCTTAATGTATTTTGTCTGTTACTATGCAAGGACCGGGAACCCCACAAGTCTGTCATCATAGGCTACATCATCATCCAAGCGACCCACATTCCTCTCAGATTCACGGAACTGGGACCCGAGCAGTACGCCAACAGCTCATTGCAACTAGTATCGGCCTAAGCCAATAAAGTTGAGCCTAGGAAGATATGAAAGATAGAAATCTGAATTACCTACATCAGCAAATTATCTAAATGTTACGAAATTACAATTCAAACACTTCATTTTATTCGTTCTTTGGCTGGCTGCCTGGCTTAGCGTTAACGTTCTCACCTGCTGCGGTCAAGGTTGCAGGATCGAATCCTGGTGCAGAAAGTTGGCATTTGAGGGCACGCAAATGCGAGGGGGCCGTGTCAGTAGAATTACTGGCATGATAAAGATCCCCTTCGGGCGAAAATTCCGTAACCCCGGCGTCTTGAAATTGTGGACAGCTTCAAATGTCTAGGAAGCGAACTAATGCAGAATACAAGGATGGATGCAAGGCTTAGCAAAACGGTGCAACAGAGTAATGCATTGTTGGGTTTGAAGCCATGTTTTCAGTGTTACCTTAGTAAACAAGAGTTTAGTGCTTTTCAGTCGGTCAACACGAATGTACCCAAAAGAGCTGGGTTATGTCCTAATCCTAGAATAAATTACATGAGATTAATAAATACACTAGGATGACCAGTTTCGATCATCATCAGATCCATTACACTTAGGCTATAAAATCTATGTTTGAAAATACAGGTGAAAATATTTACAATATGTACAATTATTTAGTTGCAGTGTTGGTACTGCAACTGTTGGTGTATGCTAAATGCAGTATATATGACGTTAGGGGAAATGCTAAATGGTGATAGATATCTGGAGTTTGTATATTTGGAGTGATACTATGGTTGTAAAAAATCAACTATGGTTAAACTGTAATATTACAGGCTACTACTTATCGGGTTGTCTTCCTTGCTGGAGCTACGCGCAGTTTCATGTTCAATGTTACTCCAGGTGTGGTCGACTGAGATGGGCTGTTATCTCAACGACACTGGATTATTGGATTTTCCCTTTCTCCCCCCTGCGCGTTTCAACTATGTGAATGCGAATACATATAAAATCACTAATCTATTCAAAAAGCAAGCCATAAAAATAGCATTCACAATGAAAAACACAACCGGTAGGCACCTACAAAATAATAATCTAAATAAACATGACCCGTATTCAAAGTCAGGGGTATATTGTATAACGTGCCAAGACACTGGTTGTCAATCCAATTACATCGGACAGAATGGAAGATGAGTGGACACGCGTTATAATGAACATAGGAATGCGATAAGATATGGAACACATTCAGCCGTATGCGAACATATGTGTGATGCGGGGCACAGCTTTACTAACATTGAGACGGACCTAAAAATAATTAATCACGAATCGAAAGGCAGAGCTCTTGACATAAAGGAAGCAATCGAGATATACCTAGCCAAAAGAAACAATCCCAAAAATCTAAATGAACACACGTTTATGGAGAGCTCACCCCTCTTCACTCTACTAAAAAACACACCCTGTCGGAAACAAGACACAACTTAGCGATACAGCCAAGCTAGAAAAGGGAATTAGGGGGTTTATAATAGGTCGCGTGGCGGGGAATGATCCACGGTCTTTAATAGTTGTAGACCCACCTCATTCAATAACATACATCTATCTAGTTTTGGCAACACCCCACATAAACACATCGCACTGACTCCGCACAGCACATATGAACAGGGGGGAGAAAGGGAAAAAACAGTGTCGTTGAGATAACAGCCCATCTCAGTCGACCACACCTGAAGTAACAGTGAACACGAAACTGCGCGTAGCTCCAGCAAGGAAGACAACCAGATAAGTAGTAGCCTGTAATATTACAGTTTAACCATAGTTGATTTTTTACAACCATATAATCACTCCAAATATACAAACTCCAGATATCTATCACCATTTAGCATTGCACCTAACATCATATATACTGCATTTAGCATACACCGACAGTACCAATACTGCAACTAAATAATTGTACATATTGTAAATATTTTCACCTGTATTTTCAAACATAGATTTTATAGCCTAAGTGTAATGGATCTGATGATGATCGCTTGACGATCGAAACTGGTCATCCTAGTGTATTTATTAATCTCACTTAATTTATTCCAGGATTAGGACATAACCCAGCTCTTTTGGGTACATTCGTGTTGACCGACTGAAAAGCACTAAACTCTAGAGTAATGCATTGTAAAACAATTCTGCTTTGAAAATTACAAAATATGTCGTCTGTCTTTCTACCAGTTTGTCGGTATTTCTTTTGGTGGAGTGCCTAAAACTGTTTGTTGGTTTTTGGAACTATTCGACTCTAGAGTTATGGTATGCAAACCATTTCCCTAACTTACCAGGGGCTATGTAATGCCAAAAATACGAAGAAATGTGTACTATTATAGTTCGTGCAGTGTAGAAATTACATGGTATTGTGCAATCGATTGTGCTGACAATGAAAGAGAAAACCTTGTGGTGTAGCGGCTAACATTCTTGGCTGTTGTCTCAGTGGTCTGGGTTTGATTTTCTGCCTTACCAAGAAATTTAATTTTGGTTTGAGGTACTGAAATGGTATCGATGATACGTAAGTCATCCAAGTGGTGTTCAATTCTTGCCATCAATGGTAACATGTCCTCTTGTTATAACCATTCTTCTCCACACTGAACGCCATTCCATAATTCTCAATTGTTTTTGACAATACGTCTAATTGTTCTACACTGTTTGTTCCCCTCATCACAATATCATCTGAAAAAAGCATAATTTTCATCTCCTACCTTACATAGGATTCTTTTGTCTCTTTCAAGATTTCATCTAGGATTAATCTAAGTCATTTTTTCCAGGTAATAGGTGCGAGTTTATGATCAATTTAATTGGGCACATTAGCATGTTGACTGTAGTTTAAACAGGCAACACTGAAAAAATGGCTTCAAAACTTCACATACCTATCATTACTGAAAGAAAATGTCCCGTTAGCAGCAATATTATAGAATTCAGTTCAAAATAGTTTGTTATTCATTGTCTTTTATACTTGTTCAGTAACCAGTCTCCAGTTTACATACACTTTGGGAGTTAAGAGAAGGGCCGAAATATTGTTGACCAATATTAAATATACACTGTTCAACAAACGTTTGGACTACCGTCATCAATTGTATGCTGACGCTACCCAAGAGGAGTGGGACCTCTTACCCCAAGGTAAACTTGATGGTCTCATTCAGAGCATGCCTCCTCCGTGTGCGGGGAGGACTACGCAAGACTGATACTGATCATCATGAGATACAGACTTTCAATGTTTTTGTTTTCAAAAGGGACACTTTGTAGCAAGTTTGCTTTGTTTTTGTACTGTTTCATTGTTATCTAACCACGATTGTTATTGTTTTCAGAAGGACTGATGTTTAGTTAGTTAATAATTTATTGTATAAACCTCAATGGGTGTACTATAAGAAGTCATTGTACAGTAGTAAAATCTATGATATTCCAAACTTTTGTTGAACAGTGTACATGAGGATGGCGGATGCATAGGTCTCTCTTCTAGCAACAAACAGACATTGGAATGATGGGCAATTTCAGGTTAATGAACTGAGTAATATTGCTTATGGGAAAAATGTCACTAACAAAAATAAGACTGGCCTCATAGCATAAAATATGTGAAAGAGGAGAAGTTCGATAAGTGGGTTACCACAACTGATTAAAAAAAAATATCCTTTTGGAAATGAATACCTGCGGAAGCGAGGAATGCACTTGGAAAACAGCAATTGTCCTTTTGTAACATAAATGCAGCTATTGTCTGTTGTTATTTGCAGGTTTAGAATGCTATTTCTGGTTATAGCAGTGAATGTAACTGTAACCATTAGGGTGAGGGAAGGAGTAGGTACCATCCCGGCATTTGCCTGGAGGGAGGAAAACCCTGGAAAAAAACAAAACTCGGGGTACCTGGATTTGAACCACCAAAATCCAGACTTGTTGCAGCTTCCCATCAAGATTGTGGTGCCTTCGTTGATTAGTTTAGAGGGGGGAGGATGACTGTTGATGAGTGGATTGTATTTTTTTACTCTATCAGCCTCGTTGATAATTAATAAAAAAAAAAATTGTTCTAAGGGGTCTTGGTGCTTTGGATTTTTAATAGCTCTATTGGCAGTATTTTTTGGGAATCTGTCATATATTGTACATATCTTCACCCACAGAATCATAGACATAGGCCTACATTTAAAGCCTGAGTGATGATCGAAGCTAGTAATCCAAGTAAATTTATTAATCTCATGTCATTTCTTTCAGGTTTAGGGAACAACACCCGTTACAAGTGGATACAATTGTGTTGACCGACTGAAAAGCAGTTAAAATTTTGTGCAGAACTATGCTGCATTTACAGAAATAAAATCACAGGCCCCTGATGCTTTGCTCATGGGGAGACTTCAAGCAGTGTGTGTGCTATGTCACTGAATTAGTGGTTTCCTTGTCTGGTTTGTGTTTCCATCCCTTTGTGTGTATGACTTATCCACAGTATGGTATATGTATTGTGTAGGTTTCAGAGGATATTCAGACAATATTTAATGGACTAAACAGAAACTTTAATTACATTTTAGTATCATGTGAAGAGAGACGAGACTCGATCCAAGCAGGCTTTGTTTGGCAGATGAAGCATCCCAAGAACTGATAGTCTACTGCATGACTTAAGTGTAAGAAATGTATTATTACTCTTGTTTTAGATTTCACTTCAGCAAAGAAATAACAAAGCAGTGATTAATTACCCCTCAAGTATACTAGTAGCTGGTAATAGTCTTCCTTTGTCATGATTATTTATAGCACTATGGGAGTGCAAGTCCAGATATGTGATTGACCATGTTTCATCTGGTATTTAAGAGGAAGTGACACACAACCATGAACCAATGTTGTTTTATCACAACAAGCAAAGAAACCTTAAGTTAATGGTCAGAATCATACATTAAGAGTAACTGTTGGAGCTAATTTTTGAAAATGTTTAAACAAACATACAGGTTTCCACATGGTTTCTAGTGAAGTTGAATATACTTGGCATGCTGGTATCCCTTTGTCTGACCAATTTGTTTTTCCCAACAGCTGTGAGTCCTAACATTGGCCATGGACTCACCCATCACTACATTGGCTGAAGTCCAGAAAGCATCTCATCTATTCTTAGAGCAGCTGATGTTTGTGGGAGCACATCTTAGAATAGAACAACCCAGACAGGGCTGGTATAGTGTGTTTCTTCATACATTGCTACACCACATTATAATATTCAACATAATGAGCCAGAATAAATGGTTATGTAACACTGAAACATTTACACTAAATTAGGGTATTTTTTTTGGGAATTATTTCTTAGCGAGAGCAGGCTTATAACTTACCTGCACATTTTTTTGTGACACATACCATTGAAATAGAAGCAGAGTATACCTGTAGTAGGAGCCAGCAGCCTGCCAGTCAACTTTTGAAGAGTAGCGAACGAGGTGCTCATACGACACAGGTCTAAATGTAAGTTTGAAATAAGCATGCTGCATGTTCAGCACAATATAATAAATCACTAGCACTACTATTCAATACTTTATTATTCCACCTGAACAATGGAGTTGTTGAAATATCAGAGGTGGAACATGTCTGACCTGAGCACATTCTTAATTATAAACAGAGATCCAGTAAATCTGTGTGAAATGAAATGTCCTTATAAATCTCCTTTCTCACATGTGCATAGATGTGAATTATATGTTACACTGTCCAGATCGTCAGAAGTGTGATGCAAAATTATACACAATGGGTTGCTCATGTACATACTTACATTGGGTATAAATGATAGAATATTGAATCTCAACCAACCTGTTATCATTTGTTTCTTAAGGTCAGAATAGTAACATTAGTTTCATTGCTTGGTGAGGATTTATGCAAGTTTAGGTATTTAACTTTCCTTTGTGTAGCCTACTGTATTTTGTTTGGACCTTATATTAATGATAGAAACACTTTTCAAGAAATTGTTCAAACATTTTAAAATAACAATCCCCATGGTCATCTCAAAGATGTCCAGGAAGTTGCTCCTAGTGCCCTCTTCAACCAAGATTTGGAAATTAGTCCTGGTCATGGAGGGGTTTTCGTGGTGTAAACATCGAAACATGTATGCAGGAGATTTGGGTTTGAATCCCAGCTGCGATCTCAAGTTCTGATCTTACTTGACAGCCATTTTAAAAAGTGTTTCATTAAATGACAAATTCTGTTTGACATATTTGTTTTCATTTTGCAAATAATGCAAAATTTAAGGCAATATTTTTCATGATTTGTTTTTTTCATTAAATGGATGGAACAAAGCATGGGGTTAGGCATTTTATGCAGAAGTACATACAAGAACTTCTAAAGTAGGCCTTAAATTACATATAAAGGAAGCTTGTAGTTTAACGTGACCGTTAATCTAGAGATCATGAGCCACGGGACCTCCTTTTTACGTGGAATCCGAACCACAGGACATGGCATTTCACTTCGAAAATCTCACATGCATTGACCGGGAATCGAACCCGGACCGCCTTGGTGAGAGGCATACAGCTAGACCGCTGAGCCACCACGCCCCCCTTAAATTACATATAGTTAATGTTTATTGTTGTTAATTCATTTTAGAGGTTATAGTTATTGTTGTTTTAAGGGGCAGAACTACGAGGTCATCTGCCCTGTCATTTTAGAGGCTTGGGACATCATGGTCATCAGTCCCGTGCCATGGGGTGCATGTTGAACTTATCTGATAATAAGTGATGGCTGTAGTAGTGTGGGACAGGGATGAGGTAGGTGCCCGGTGACTTGAAAATCCCGGCATTTGCCTGGAGGGCGTGTGGAGAAACCATACTAAGGATAGCCACTGTCAGCCCCAGGATATAAACCTGCAATCTACAGACTTGCTACAGCTGCCCTCGCGGCTGTGGTGTGTGATTTAATGAGCTACACCACAGGACACACACAGTTAAAATTCAATATTTGTAACCAAGCTTAAGGGTTATCTGTGGAAGGGTTCTTCTGGCGCTCAAAGACATAATTTAATTATCCTATATATACTGTAAAATCAAAGATTTTGTTTTACAAGTTTCAGGCTGTCTCACAATGAATGCACCCAAAAACTTTTTTAAAATCTGTCTGTTTGTATGCTTAAAACTTGAGAATAGAGCTGGGTGGATCCATATAAAGTTTTTTATCAGTCATGGTTCCAATTATTATTATAATTTTTCACTATACCTATCATAAAAAGGGGAGGCTGTAGGTAAACCCCGTCAAAATTAAATGTTTTCTTCATCATAGTAAGACTGGATAAAGGTGAATTAAGCTGCCTGACATGAGAGAAAGAAAAAATCCTCAACATCTGAAAGATCTTGAAAACTACTATAGGTTTTAAGCCTGGAGATTATTGAACCACATTGCCCTCACATTGGAAAACATCACATTCTTGAGACACACAGTGAGACAAAGTCACTGACAGATGCACTTCCAATTTCTTTTGCTATGATATCAAGCAAGCCTACTAATACATTGCTAATTAGACTACTATATCTCACCCAGATCCGTTAAGTACAACTAAAACCTAACAATAATTTTAGGAGCAGATGAACTCTCTATATTCTGTCCCTTAAAACAACAACAATCAACAATAGTATGTTTTACTTTACACTGCAGTGAAATCATACAAAATGCTAATGAAATAATTTGTCAACAGACGATAGTAATGGGTGGAGCGGAGAGTATCCCCCAACGTCAAGAGTCGGATCCCTGGTGGCCAAATCAACAACAGCAGCAGCAGCAAGAGTGCAATCATCAAAATGTGAGCTATTGCCCCTATTCTTAATATTGAACAAAAGGTTATGGATAATTCTTTTAAAATGTATAGTAATGCTTGGAAAAGCAATAATGATAGATGGGGATCAACAGGAGGGGGGGGGGGGGGGGGGGTTAAACCATAGTTAATTAACATGGGATCAATGAGATTTACTGTATGTCTATTTGAATGAGAAGCATGTAGTGTGTAAAATATGGGATCAAAGGATCACTGTCAAGCGCTCTACAAACAGATGCAAGGTATATTCCACATGTCTTGAATAAGGTATATAGGTAATTTATTAACTGCTTTCCACTTGGTCAACTGGACCAAAATTTTGTTAATAGATTACAAAGGCAACACTGAGAAATGCCTTCTAACATTTCGATATACTGGCAATTCGAATGCTATTCCATAAATTTATTCCACAGTGGTCTTTTCAAAATCTTATCTTTATTTTCCTCCTTACTGCAATGTCAATCTAAAGGTACGATTGTGGTGTTTTCATTCCTTGCTGCCTGGGCAGCGCGGCAGAGGTTCAGTAGGCTGTTCACATTGAGGTTGTCACTACCAAAGCGAGAACAAAAAGCGAGGATGGAGATGATAACTTGATCCTAGCTTTGTTGGTGGGAAAAAGAAATAGGAAAGCCACAAAATTTATCTACAGGAACAGAAAGAAAAAAGGTTTCTAATTATTTATTGATAAGACATCTGAAATGATACGAAGATATGTTTAGACAGTACAAGGGACTGAATTGACCCATTCCAGATAGTTTTGAGATTAGTTGCTGACAATTTAAAGTCAATTATAACATGGAAATGAATCAGCGCCCATCAGAAAAGTTTCTTATGTCAATTCACATTTTCAGGGTCTGCTTTACTACGTCTTTAATAACTGCCACTTTTGCATCATATAAAACTAGATACTTTGATAAAATACCACGTTTTTCGTCATCTGTCAGCGGATAAGACATAACTGCCTAGGTGGAGGCGGCGCAGTTCGAAATGTATCCTGTCTAAATACACATGGAAAGCTAGGGAGCTTCCACCATCATTGCAGCACACCACTGCCATGGTAGTGAGGTTCCAAATCGTACCTTAACAAGGAAAGCCACTGAAGTACCACACTTATATTCTGCTGAAACTCATGAGAAAGGTAGCTGAAATAATGTACAGGCAACCTTATAAAATGATTGGCTGAGTTGAGAGCAACAGTTGAAGTCCTGTACAGCACTGGCAAATTCTTTGCGGCAACATGTTATTTTCATATAGGGTAAAAATACTTTTTGTGGTTATCACAAAGGGTGTCTATTGCAATTACAAATGGGGTACATTTTATGCGACAAATAATTTATGCCAGTGCTGTACACGACTTCAACATCAGCTCTCAATTCAGACTATCATTTTGTAAGCATACAATTGCACATTACTGGCTTGAAAACTTCATCAGACAAAATTAATATTAATCCCTGGTTACATGCCAGATGGGCACCATACTCACTTCTATAGTATTGCCGTGTCAGTAAATTTACTGGCAAGTTAAAAATTCCCTTCAGGGCAAATTTCCGTCAACCAGGCGTCTCTAAAAGCCATGGTAGTTAAAAGGGACGTAAAACCAATAACATTATTATTCTATAGCATTGTTCTTATTGTTGCAATGTCATTATGACCCCTACTCTTAAAAATTCCTATACCTTTTAAACAGACTGTTAGGACGGTGTCAGTCATTACCGTTATGTTTGTAAACAAAGACTCGTGGTCTATTATTAGATGAAACACTGGCTCCCTTCGGTGAACGGAGTGCTCAGTGTTACTCACATTCCGTGCATGAAACAACCCTTAAATCTGGAATGGGAACATTAGGCAGACACACAAGTGTAGTAGTTCTCATAGTTTAACATTCCATCTAACAAACAAAAAAGAAGAAGAACTGTATTAAATAACATTTTCTCTGTTCTACAACCTAAATTATTTTATCTACAAACAGTTAGTAGAAGAGTACAAACTTGCAGGTTTAACGTCTTAAAATCTTGCAGGTGATTGCTAAAAGCAGCCACATTGCATATAAAATATCTAATTGAGGACAAAAATATGGATTATTATGGTCATATGCTCTCCATTTAATCATGATCATAAGGGATCCCTGCAAAATATTTTCATTATTGAGGATGTCCTTGAACTGAAAAGTTTGTTACAACGCGATGATGCTGATGTTAGGGTAGCAGACCTGCTTTTCACCCAGAGGTCCCGAATTTGATACCTGGCTCTGCTGGGGATTTTAGAAACTGATGTGAGGGCTGGAACGAGGCGCACTTATCCTTGTGAGGACAATTGAGTAGCTCTCTGACAGTGAGGCAGTGCCCTGGTCAGGGAAAACAACATTAAGGGGACCCAACGTGCTGACCACGCATCACCGTACAATCTGCAGGCCAAATGGCTCGGCAGCAGTTGTTTGATAGACCAAGACATTTATGTGCTATGGTGCCACAGGGTTTTATGGGATGATATTATTTGGAGTATGCAAATGAGGTGAAAATGATCACCAACGTTAAAGTGGTCAGAAGTATAGTAACTGGGAGAAGCATTTTCTTGCCACAAGGGGAGGAACAGAAAGGAATGAAATACTAGAGGTGGTGGTGATGGTGCTGGTGGTGACAGTATTTTAAGAGGAGGAACATCGTGGTCATCTGCCCCCTTGTAACACATTCTCTTACAACTTTGAATAATCAGCTGTGTTGCTCAGTTGTTGGTACCAAGTTCTGCTCAATAGTTACAAGAGATGCTATACTGAAAATCTTGGCGAGATTAGGGAGGTGGTGAGGAAAGAAGATACTGTATATGTGTGGGAGTATGTATGTATACATATATATATATATGTAGAAAGAGAGAGAGAGAGAAAATATGAATTTGTCTGATAACCTATGTTATTGTGGTATGTGTGGTAGTGTGTATATTTGTAATTCGGGATTGGACTGTGAAAGAGGCGGCCCTGGCCTAAGTTATGAACCATTCTGGCATTTGCCTGGAGTAGAAGTGGGAAAACCACAGAAAACAACTTCCAGGATTGCTGAGGAAGGAATCGAGCCCACCTTTTCTCAGTTCTTAGTTCCACCCCGTAAAACAACAATAACTAACTTCTCAGTTCTGCCCCACGAGGCTGATTGTACCCTGTTCCAGCCCTCAGACCAGAATTAAATTTCTTTGCATAGCCGGGAATAGAACTCAGGAGTGACAGCCGATTCATGGGTTACATACCAATAAAGAGAAGAATGCTAAGGAATGAGAAGACATGGATTTTTAATTTGCATATACAGTATTATTGAAAGCCTACTTTAAGGAGAGGAGGTGTTGGGATATGTAAGGGGAGTAAGTTAGGTGTTTAGATTGATGAAATTTTATCTATTCCTTTATAACTTAATAAATTGTGATATAATTTATGCATCTAGGTTACAATATTGTGCCAATGGAATTTGAAAAAAAAAATGTAGATACAGTAAAATTTACTCAAAATGGAATCGCAAAGGACCAAGTATTTTTCCGAATTAGACAAGTTTCCGGATTGAACAAAATTGTGCAAAACGATACATGCATTACTTACCCCTGATCCATTAGTCTAGTTTTGGTGATACCTATCTCAGTAACATAATATCTTGATGCATTTTTCTTTATTACTCATGCATAGGCCCGCACTATAACACACTGAACATAGTATGCATCACTCAATGTACTTTTAAAAACTGAGAACCGGACAATTTCATGCACAGACTTTTCCTTTTCACTTGCTTCAATAACCTTCACCTTCTCGTTCAGTGTCAATGACGTATATTTCTTAGCCATCATGCTGTCTTCACAATTGACACAAATTTACTGACAGGACAGAAAGTTACAAAGCTATTTTCATTAGAATTGGGCTCAAGGTGTACATCGAGATAAGGATCTCTACGAATCATGGCAAGAGTCAGGCAATTAGTGGAAATTTAAATCCCATTCTTCGAGGAATTTGGGACACCCAGATCTCATTAGGCTCTTCCCTGGTGAAATATCTATTAGTAATTTTACTGCAGTATCGGATATGCCTGGATAAATAAAACACCTAAAGCGTAAGTTCCGCATTATACAGTAAGGTTTGAACATTTATTTTCATATTCTTTCCGTCTCTTCTTTATACAACATAAATAACATGCTAAGCCATACTCAGTGCGCTGAGACCATAACTTTCGTTCACATTGGACAAGTTTCTGCTTTGAGCAAGTTTTACTGAATATATGTATCAGTGGCATGCGGTGACCCTCCAGACTAGTGAAGCACTGTATTAGAGTGAAGAGTATCTAATTGAATACCCACTAGTAACAACAACAACAATAATAATAATAATAATAATAATGATAATATCATTACAAATTAAATATTTTGAAGTCATCTTCATGCGGTACAATTCAGTATTGCACATACTGTAGTCTAAAATAATTATAACAACAATTGTCATATATTAATATAATAAAATTGTATTTTTTGAAGACACGTCCATGCCACAGTTTTAGGATGTACATGTTTAAAAAGGTGATGAAAGAATAAGTTTAGATCGCGGGTTCAAACCCGGCCGAAGTCGTCGGATTTTTAAGAATTGTAAAAATCCCTCAGAATGCCTTCCTTTGGAGGGGAAGTAAAGCTGTGTCATAGAGTTATGGCATGTTAAAGAACCTTCCACTAATTACATCTGTGTGAAGCTAAATTATATATATAGGTTAAACATTTGACTAACGTTCTTAGGTTCCTACGTTCGTCGTCAAGAGCCGACTGCAGTGGCATCTGGTAACTAAGTTCTGAACTAGTTGATCGTTGACGGTGGCGTTTGGCAGCAAAAGTAGGAACTACTTGAAAAAATTCAATGTCTGCAGTCCTTACTTGAATTAAAACAGATACACACACTAATGCAGTCATCACAATTAACACTGGTTATCAGATAGATTCTACACACATCCAAAGTACACGGGGCAACATAACCGCGTTGTCGCAGCCCCCAAACTGAGGAACCAACCAACCAAAGAATAAGTTAAAACATAATCTACCTACTACAAAATATGGGAGAAAATTCATGTGAATTTATATTTAACAGCTTATGCATACAATCATCGAACAGAAGGTTACTGTGGGCGTGGAATACGCTATCTCCTGTCGATATCCAATATATAGATGACATTTCATCATATGTTCACCTCTATGCTGTCTGGAGCGGCTTATCTGCGGGGTTCGAAGTGAAAGTTTCCTCACTCAATTCAGTGTTGTTCTCGTGCTCAGACTATGCTTGCTGCTATTTGTTAGAGATGAAAGGAACTAGGTCTTGGGAATGAGATGATGCTTCAGTTCGACCTGCTGGTATAGAAGGCATACTTGCGGGTGTAGGGCTTGTAGGAGTACACGCTATACCTTCTCTGTGTAACCTCTAGCACAAGGGAGGTAGGTTCCTTAGTTTAGGGGCTGCGACAACGTGGTCATGTAGCCCTGTGTTCTTTGGGTGTGTGTAGAATCTGTCAGATAACTGGTGTAAATTGTGATAGCTGTATTAGTGTGTGCTATCTGTTCTAATTCAAGTGAGGACTGCAGACAATAATTTCAAGTAGTTCCTACTTTTGCTACCAAATGCTACCATCCACGACACCTAGCTTGCGAACTTGACTACTAGATGGCATTGCAGTCAGCACCTGGCGGTGAGCATTCGAACTAATAGAGCGTTATCAATTCTGACCTACAAATTTTGGCTTCACACAAGTGTAGTTAGTGGAAGAATATTTTTCATGCCATAAATCTATGACATGGGACCGCCGGCTTTACTTCCCCTCCGAATGAAAGAGCAAGTGAAGCAGAGCTTCTCCTCGTGGACGAGAGGAAAACCGAGCGCTGAAACAAGAGGAAATATGGTAATAACTAGGGATTGGAATTTTTCGGTGATTTCAGAGTGAAGAAAGCGGTATTTTAAAGTGGCAAATTCGGTGGTTTCAAGTGCACTTTTCGGTACTTTCAAAATCATAAATTTTAGGCAGGATTTTTTAAATATGATGGATAACATGCATAACATAACACATTTCAGTCATCCTTCAAAGTATACTTCAGTGATAAGATCCAAATTCTCTTGTGACAAACGGTGACGCATGTCACTTAACATGCTAGTGTAAGCTGAAAAACAAAAGTTCACAGCGTTTGAACAGGGGATCCAAATGGTTTTCAACACAGATTCTGAGAACTTTGGAAATACAAATGTCATTCCTTGCAAAACTCCAACAATGTCTGTCTTGGTCCTGTCATGCATCTGCTTCTTGATTAAAGTTTGCAGTTCTTTGTATCCTTTTAACACCTCACTTTCTTCCAGTGTTCCACAGAATGGCAACTTCTTAATTTTCTTTGCAAGGTCCTCATTGATTTTCACTGGCACTATTTCTGCTGGATCAAACGCGCATATTTGTAAATCCTGTTCCCAGGGTCAACGGATCTCAAGCTGATTAATTTTCCAAGAGCATGGGACCCAGGATTTACTAAAACTGAATGTATTTTCCCTCTTTTTAACACATTTCCACAACCCTCCAACTGCTCAATGTAGGTACCGTACTTTCCAGAAACAGCAAGATTAAGGGCTTGCTGAATTCTCCGTAGATGTCCATCTAGAAGATGAACAGTTGGATAAGACTGGCATTCTAATAAAGGGATGAGTTCAGTGATGTCTGCGCCAAATTCTTTGAATCTCAAGTATTTCGTCATGTGAATCATTGTTGAGAAAATCAACACCAGAGTTATCAGTCCCTACTACTTCACTCATAAATTGCAAAATATCTTTCAAGTACTCTGACAGGCACACTACAGAATGAAACCAAGAAGACCACCTGGTTAATACTGGTTCAGGAAACAGTGGCACATTTTGATCTCGATACTTGCCATCTAGATATTCATGTCTGAAAGGCGGACTATATGACGCCACGCGTCGAGTAGGTACTAGGATGAAGGGGCAGATGACCTTGCTGTTCCGGTCCTTAAAACCTCAATAACTAAGTACTGTAACTTATTAGGATGACTTCCCAGAGTGTTAGAGGTCGCTGTATGCAGAAAGTGAGGCCCGCTATCTACCGTTAAGTTTCCAATCTTTCCGTGTTTGTTGGATGCTCTCCATGCAGTCAAGTCATGGGAGAAGATTACCGCTAATACATCTCACAAAAACAAGCGTTTGTCGGCTTCTGTGACGACTATATTTTAAACGGGCAAGGTGGTCTCACTACGATGACATTAGGGCAAAACCTGGATGAATGTCAAGTTGCAGAAGAAAGTGACATCCAGTAGTTAGACTTCGATAAAGACAATCATGGTTTCAGACATGAGGATAATGTATGGAATTTGACTGTCGGTGAGGTAAACTGAGATCCAGTACATATAGAGTGCAGGAGTGATGCAACGGAAATCCCGAAAGTTCCCACAGTCAAGCTAGTGTGTCTATAGTCACACTTATCTCTTATATAGAAAATCAAGATGAATTTTCGTTATCATATATTGTTTTCTTCAGAATTGTACAATCTAAAATTAGAAAAAATAAACCATCTAAGAAACAAAAAGTGATGACAGTCATTTTTCTTAGTTTTTAATATTGGTAAAATCCACATAGTGTGTCTTACAATACCATGTTATAAAGTATTATATTTATGTTTTTGCATGTTCATAAAATACATTTCAATATTTTTAACCAATAGTTTTCTCGTTGTTAGGCTTAAAAACATTACTGTGGATAATTCGCGGAAATTCGTGTATTAATTGCCGCGAATTATCGGAAGTGCACTGTAAAGAAAAAAAACGGATAAAGCTAAAATTCGCGTTTTCATGCGAAATCCATGCATAATTCGCGAAATTCGCGACTTCAAAAACATTTTTTCCCGCCATTTTTAGGGTTATTAAAACACATTACCGTCTGTGTATTACTTCACTTAATAATTCGCGATCGCGAATTTTTCCTATCCCTAGTAATAACTAATAAAAATATACGAATTAAAGGGGAATTTCAGGCACTGAAGCTGTGCTTCCCTTGCACGCCACTGACTGTATGTGAAGTACACAGTTTTTGAAAGTTGTAAGATACAAAGTATTAATAATAATACTGGTACTTTTACTTCTATGTTTTACAGCATGGGGTTAATTATATACTGAGAATAGTACTGTGTGATTTTCCTAAACCGATTTGTTCTTATTGTTAAATTAAAGCTGTAACTTATGACTAACTAGAATTTTATTCCATTGTGGCAGGTAGCGACACAAGGTGCAGCTACAGGGATCACACAACAAGACGACGAGTCATGGTTGAAACTCCAGGAACTTAGCAGAACAGTCCAGCGTCTTGCAGATGAGCACATAAGTCTAACTAGTGCCAACAGAGCAGCAGACAGGCAGCAGAGAGAAGACTTTCATGATCTAAGGACACAACATTTACAACATCAGCTGATGATAAAGAAACTAGAAGAAGATGCAATAGATCACCAAAAGCTGATGGCTTGTGCTCAAGAGAAACTAAAGATAAGTGAACAGGAAAGGGACGAGGCAACTGACAATAACAAGCAGCTAAATTTAGTAATTAAAGAAGTTCAGCATAGACATGAAACAATTCAACAAGAAAATAAAAGACTTCAAGACCAACTTCTTATTGAGCAGAAAGAACAACAACAGCTATTAATAGAAAATAAGAAATTGGCAGCATCATTGGAGAACAAAACAAGAGAAACAGAGGATGGGGCAGGGAGAGACGAAGATCAATCACGTCCTGAGCCTGAAGCCGGCAGTGTTAGTGGCCCAAAAAGACCACCTCCTGTGCCGAGTCCAAAAGCAACAGAAGAATTGGAAAAGTTCCGAGAACAAATGAAAAGTAAACGTGAGGCTCGTCATCAAGCACTACAAGCAATCTCAAACGAGATGGAAAGACTGCGAGGGGAACTAAATATGGAACGAGCTGCCAAATGTGAGGCTCTTCAGCAGCTTGAAGAAATTAAAGAAACAAGAGCTCAAAACCACACAAGTCCTCAGCTGGAAGAAAGTTTAGCTCAGCTGAATGACAAGACAGAAGAGTGTCAGCAGTTAGAATCTGCTAAGGAAAAATATCTAACACAAATAGCAGCACTGAATGAAGTTGTAGCTTTAAGCAAGCAAATGTTACAAGTGAGGGAAAATCAGATTGGCCAGTTAAAACAATCCCTGAGAGAAATAGAATTGACAGTAATAGGGAACAGTGGACCTATTACTGTAGCACTGAAGGCGGAATATGAATCACAAATGCAAAATATAAAAGATTTAAAGGCTCTTTATCAAGAACGAATGAAAGTTATGGGTGTAGAGAAGGAAACACTATTAAGGGAACAACAAAGAATGACAGAAGAACTGGAATCTGAAACAAAAAGATCTGCAGAGTTTGAAGCACATGTAAGTGAATTAGAAAGAGCAATTTCTGAGCGCAATAATACTGTTTCAGATTTGCAAGATCAGCTGTCTGATTCACTTGATCAAAGCAGAAATCTGTCCAATGAATTAGCATTAATAAATAATATATTCACTCAGATGTTAGTAGGAAATGCTACAGACTTGGACAAACTAATCAAAGTTCTCCAAGAGAATCACAACCTCATGACAGATATAACAACAAGTGAGGAATGTGATGAAACTGCAGCTAGTCTACCCAAGTTACTGATCAATCTCATCAGTCAAGTGAACACCTCAAGAAATGGTGACACAGATTCTAATACTGAAAGTGAGGCTGATGCTGAAGCATCCTGTGCTACAACTTCAGAAGAAACTACAACACAAACTGAAGTGGACAATGCACATGAAGAGACTGGGTTGAACTTGGATGCCAATGACATTGCTTCCAAACTTCCTAAAGTGTGGAAAGTGCTGATTGAGCTTATCAGCCAACAAGTGGTGCCATCAACATCAACAGAGAGCAAAGATATTTGCTATAAGACCATTGACACTCCTAATGGGCCTAGGCTCACAATAAGTGTAAGTAAAACATTCTTGAGGCTCAAAGATTTAATTCTAGAAAAGAGATCTTTACAAAAAGAATTAACAAACTTAAAACAACTAAACGGGCACTTAGAAAGTAAATTGATGCAACAAGAGCGACGCCTGTCACATGTATCCTCTGAACTACGCAAAACGTGGAGTGTCGTGGGGCGTATGCGTAATCAATACCAACACCTACACACTCACGAGAAGGTACTTCGTTATGAGCTGCAACAGAAAAGAAAGTTACTTAATGAACTCAAGGAGGAACTAGAATATTGCAGGGAAAAATGGGTGGAAGCTCGTAAAAAAAATTCTGAATCAGAAGTAGAATGGCGAAAACTCAGGAAAGAGTTTTCATCACGTAAAAAGGAGGTTCAAGATTCGTTTAATAATTCTGGAGAGAGTGGATATTCTGATGAAAGAGGAGATGACAGTGGAGATGATGACACTGGGCAAAGACAATCACCAATACAAGACATTCAGCCAGCTGTCAATGAGATAGATATTGAAGATGTAACAGTAAGTTCTAGTGAAACTGAAAATACAGAAGACTCTAGCAATTCCAGTCATAATTCATCCCTACCCGATTTAGTGTCTATATCTGCCGAAACTACTATGCCCCCACTGTTAATACCCAATGATTCATTTACAGAACACAATTCTCCAATACAAAGCGAACAAGCCATCGAAGAATGCCCAACCATCTCCCTTATTACTTCACTAAAGCAGCAACTAGCACAGTTTTCACACAATCTAGAAAGGATTTCCTCAAATATTGATGTTCCAGAAAATTTAAGAGCAGTAAAATCAATATTCACATTGCCAGCTATTCAAATTCCAGAACACCTCATACAAGAATTGAATTCTAAACAACCAGTTCCAGCAAGTATTAAATCCAAGAGTTCAGGAACACTGAAAAAGGAACACAAGAGTCCAGAAACAGCACGAAACAAATACAAGAACCCAGAACCAGCAAGAAATGAACACAGGAGTCCAGAAGAAATTCTGGATGCTCGTGCAGCAAGACTGAAGAGGCTGGAGGAGCAGTCTCAACAGCTGTTCAACAAGATAACAAGGACTTCCCACAGGAGTACAGCTCTATCAAACAGACTTGAAGAGCTGCATGAGCAGTATGGTGCAGCCAGATCTTCCACAGACATTCCTGAACCTCCACCACATCCACGTGTCCAGCCACCACAGCAGCTACCCAGTCGAAGTTCCGAGGAGACTCAACAGGCATGTGCCCAACCATTCCATCAGAGTTCTGAGAAGATTCAACAGGCAAGTGTGCAGCTATCACAGCAGCTACCCAGTAGAAGTTCCGATGAGATTCAACAGGCATGTACCCGAGCACATGATAGGAGTCCTGAGGATATTCAACAGATACATACTCAACCACCCAGTCGGAGTCCTGAGGAGATTCACCAGTCATGTATCGATCCATCACAGCAGCTACCCAGTCAAAGTTCCACGGAGATTCAACAGACAAGTGTCCAATCGCCTCAGCAGCCACCAAATCGAAGTCCCGAAGAGATTCTACAGGCACGTGGTGCTAGGTTAAAGAGATTAGAAGAGCAATGTCAGCAGCTGTTCAATAAAGTAACAAGAACAACAGAGAGGAGCACGACTCTGTCCAACCAGCTTGATGAACTGCATCAACATTATGGAGCTCAAGATACTGCTTCCTCCTCCTCCTCCAACATTCCTGTTCCTCCCCCTCTTCCAAACACACTTCCACCCAGGAGACTTCCCATATCTCTTGTTAACTCTCCACAAGTACCACAAGAATCTCAAGAAGAAGAAGGAGAAGAAAACACATGAGATCAACTTGGATTTGCTTCATGTCAATTGACTGAAAGACTGAAATATCACAATATTTCAACCAATGAAACATGGCAAAAGAATGTGTAAATGTTAAAAAGGAAATGAAGCTGACCTGAGATTTTTCAAAGAGAGACAACAAGTTTAATGTATTTGTAGCTTGAGTGTCAGTCTTAACAAATGACAACTCTTCATACAGAGATACTGTATGCAAGTGACACATTTATGTAACTGCAAGAAATATACACAATAAATTGAATCCTTATTTTTGAAAATTTAAGCAGATAGTAATGAGCAAATCATGAAACAGTAAGAATAATGATTTATTCTCAGGAAAGACATCAATGTAAATTATAACGAACAAAAATAGAAAATAGGGAATGCAATTACAGGAAATATAAGAGTTACAGGAGTATATCCAGAAAGAAAAAAAAGTGTTTGATATTCCACATAATTTCTTCCTTCATGGAAAGTATTATTTCAACATTTTATTACTTATAATATGTATCACAAACACTACAAAAACAACGAATAGTTCCGCAAGTAAAGAGGTTTAAAAAAATTTAGAAGGAAATACTGTAAAATCTTCTTCCAATGAAAAATCTAACAATAAACTTTACAACCTTGATCTAAATGTTTACTGTACATTTCATAACCAACAAATCATGTACTGTACTACCTAACCAAGCCATTACATGCATTTAATTTCATGGAAGGATTAAATACCATACTTGATCACTAAACAACAGGTAATAATATTCCTCGTTGACTTTAAAATGCAGGAAAAGTTGTGTTATCAAATTTTAACCTCAACTGTGGTCTGTCATTGTTTATGCCAAAGGAGGAAAGGGAGAGATTTAAATAATAATTGGTAAAAGACTTGATATTTGTACTTTTTTATATACATATATTCAGAATTTGTTAACAATATTTGTCTTGCAGCAGCAATATGCTGATTGCAATGGACTTAATGTGATTACTGAGACTTTGAAATATATTTTATTACAAATTTCTCCTATTTGTACCAAATCAGAAAATATTTTTTTCTCCTCATGGATCTCAATGTGAACCTAGAACAGTAAAATGTCCTTTACTCTTCATTCCTTTCACGACCAAACTGCCCCCCTTGTCCTAGAATAGAGGCGATAATAAGAAAAATACAACTTGTCTTCAATATGACCGTCACAATAGACCCAACCGGAAATTAGAGAAACTATTACACAGCACTGAGTATCAGTTGTCAGCATGCACATTATTGTTTGGATTGTAACACTTATTGTAGTCCTTGAACTATGAGCTCCAACCACTGAAAATATTTAACAATCACCAATTACTTAATTTTGTATTTGAAACAAGGTCTGCTTAGTTCGTAACTTTATCCATAAGTCAGAATGGAAATTTTAAATACAACATGTAACGAACTTTTAAAGCCTGTATTCCTACTCCCTACTATTCCCAATTTTAAGAAGTTCGGGAAAAGATGAGTCTCTACGGGGTGAATGGTTTTGACAACCTGATGCCCAGTAACGAAAGTCAAAATTAATAGCTGAGAGAATACATCACTGACCATGTGTCACCCTGCAATGCGCAGGTCATATCGCTTGGTAGGCCAAGGCTCTCAAAGGGTTGTTGAGCCAAGGAATCCCTTCCTGATGCCAAACTTATATGAGGAGTTAATGAAAGATAAAATGAAAGAAGATGAATGAAATCGGACAAGGCATTGGAGATGAGCGGTCATAGCCTATCAGAAGGTACCATCCCAAGATTTTCCTGGATAAGGAAATGGGAAACCACTTCAAGGATGGTGAGCAAAAAATGGCCATGCCAGCACATGTGTCTCCAGTGGATTCCGCGTTGAATTGTGCGAATAAAGGCCGAAACATCGTATTAACTATGAAAACTGGAAATACTAGAAATCGGTTGAACAGTGGGAGTGATTATTAATCAACGGGCGGAAAGCAGGTTGGTGCTAAGAAGTCTCCTAATATGGTAAGTATTAAAACGATGCACATCCCATTTGTTTGTTAAATTTACAGTGGCGAATTGCTATACCTCAAAATTAACTTGCATGTATTTATGACCATTTAAAATGTATCAACGTCGAAGGTGTATTATTGAAAACAAGAAGTTCCGATAACTAACTCTCTAAGTAAATACATTCCTGTTAATCCTCTTACTGCATGTAACTGGTAAACCGTAGTCAGGTGATTAGGATCGAGAAGAAAAAAAGGAAGCAGGAACTCGAGGCAAAAACGTCAAGTGTGCTAGATTTGTGAACTCTTGGTGATAGATTCATCCCGGCTTAGTCAGACAGTATTTAAAGGTGCTCATGTGTCAGTAGATTTACTGTCACGTAAAACACTCTTGCATAGTTATGTAAGGCAGTACATGATAGACTCACAACTAAGTGTAGCAGTCTCGAGGCCCTCACGTTGAGCGACACTTGTAACGTTTTGCTAGCGACAATTGTAGCAGTTTTGCTTAGGCTGGGATGACAATGAAACGGTATTTACTTTGCTCCACGTTGAGCGTACAAATGTAGCAGTTTTGCTAGCCCTATGTTGGTAGCGACAAATGTAGCAGTTTGACTGGCCCTAACTGTTGGGAGAAAAATGTAACTGTTTACCTTTGCCTAAGCTACACACATCAAAAAAAGTTTTGCATCACCTCGGTTCCCAGATCTCCAGCATATAGACGTTGACTGTGTATATTGTATCCAAGATACAGTCCCTTTGACTGTTCATAGATGTCACTAAAACTGCTCAAAGATGTAAACAACCATGCATGAGCAGGGCCTATTAGACGGAGGGGGTACGACAGCCGATCAGTTCCAGTCATTCCACCAGGACGAAGGTACGCTGCTCATGTTGTCTGTAGTTCTACCATGCCTAGAAGGTCAATACCGCAGTTCGATCGCGTCCGCATTGTTACTTTGTGTCAAGAAGGGCTCTCAACAAGGGAAGTTTCCAGGCGTCTCAGAGTGAACCAAAGCGATGTTGTTCGGACATGGAGGAGGTACAGAGATACAGGAACTGTCGATGACAGGCCTCACTCAGGCCGCCCAAGGGCTACTACTGTAGTGGATGACCGCTACTTACGGATTGTCGCTCGGAGGAACCCTGACAGCAATGCCACCATGTTGAATAATGCGTTTCGTTCAGCCACAGGACGTCGTGTTTCAACTCAAACTGTGCGCAATAGGCTGCATGATGCGCAACTTCACTCCCGACGTCCATGGCGAGGTCCAGCTTTGCAACCCCGACACCATGCAGCGCGGTACAGATGGGCCCAAAAACATGCTGAATGGACCCCACGGAATTGGCATCACGTTCTCTTCACCGATGAGTGTCGCATATGCCTTCAACCAGACAATCGTCGGAGACGTGTTTGGAGGCACCCTGGTCAGGCTGAACGTCTTAGACACACTGTCCAGCGAGTGCAGCAAGGTGGTGGTTCCCTGATGTTTTGGGGTGGCATTATGTGGGGCCGACGTACGCCACTGGTGGTCATGGAAGGCTCCGAAACGGCTTTACGATACCTGAATGACATCCTCCGACCCATAGTGCAACCATATCGGCAGAATATTGGAGAGGCATTTGTCTTCATGGACGACAATTCTCGACCTCATCGTGCACATCTTGTGAATGCGTTCCTTCAAGATAACGACATCGCTCGACTACAGTGGCCAGCATGTTCGCCAGACATGAACCCTATCGAACATGCCTGGGATATGTTGAAAAGGGCTGTTGATGGACGTCTTGACCCACCAACCACTCTGAGAGATTTACGCCGAATTGTCGTTGAGGAGTGGGACAATTTGGACCAACAGTGTCTTGATGAACTTGTGGATAGTATGCCACGGCGAATACAGGCATGCATCAATGCAAGAGGACGTGCTACTGGGTATTAGAGGTAGTGGTGTGTACTGCAATCTGGACCACAAATGCTGAAAGTCTAGCTGTATAATGGTACAACATGCAATGTGTGGGTCTCATGAGCAATAAAACGAGCTGGAATGTTGTTTGTGTTGATCTCTATTCCCTTTGTATTTAACGGTTCCGGAACTCTTGGAACCGAGGTGATGCAAAACTTTTTTTGATGTGTGTATGTTGTTTTAATGGGCGCCAAGACCTCAACGCAATGTTGAAATCTAAATTTGTATTTAACAACGTCTAGCTCTGGCAGAACACATTCAAGACTCTATTCACTCAGATCGTGGTATGATTTGATCATTAACCCAACAAACAATTGTATCAGGAGAAGGAATTGGTCTATATCTAATGCTACCTACTGAAAGCAAAGATTGCATTGTAAAAGAAATGAATTTATTATATAAAACAAGTATAGCAAAATTAATAATAATAATAAGTATAAAATTTAAATTGGAGCGTTGTGATTTGAATATTACCGATAGAAAATTACGTGAAAACGGAGTCTGATAAATTATTGATTTTACTCTTATTCCCAAGCTATGAAGTTACTGAAATATGAAATATAAAACCAAGAGAAATGAGAGATTGCGTATTTCTGCG
Organism: Meconema thalassinum; assembly: GCA_946902985.2. Taxonomy (NCBI): domain Eukaryota; kingdom Metazoa; phylum Arthropoda; class Insecta; order Orthoptera; family Tettigoniidae; genus Meconema; species Meconema thalassinum. Next base: position 1,853,912,399 of record OX336388.2, read on the forward strand.
TCATTCGCGCTTACCACTGGAAATAGCCGAAGCCTTTCCCTCGTACTGGATGATGCTGTGAGCTTCCCACAGTCTCCTGGACGTCGACATCTTCGTCGATATTTGATGAGATTCTGGTAGATTAGATAATTCTATGGTCCGTACCTCGGACCCAAACACTCGTACAACCGCACTGGTTAAGTTTTACAAAAGTTAGTCCTCCAATCCACGGAACATCGGAGCGATTCCCGCGTACAACCATACTCGTTAAATTCTATCCAGATCGTCGCTAACTCCACCGAACATCGGAGCCACTCGCACGCGCACCCCTACTCGTCAAGTATTTCACAGATTGTCCTCGTTCCACGGCGCGTCGAACGATACATGCACCTGTCGGCTCCCCCACTCTTCAGCCGACTTCAGCTTACGTGGTCTCCACTGATTGGCTGCACCCCGCTACTTCCCCTCCTCTAGTTCATTACACTCGGCGCGCGAATGATGAAGACGATTTCCGTTCCAACCATTCGCCTTTCCTGGACGCTGCGACCCAGGATTGCGTCATGCTTTCCGACAAGATTAAGCGTGTACTTGAATTCCCAGTGAGTCACGTCTCTCGATATACCCCAACTGACGAAAACTCCGTAAAATTCCGCAATCACATAATTTTCTATGATATTGTCGTTCGTAATAATTTGCTTGATAGCGATTTCTAAGACATAGAAAACCTATCTGAATGCTAATAATTTTTATAAAATGCTCCGAAAATACCTTAATAATAATTATAATAAATTAATAATAATAATAAATTAACATGAAAAATTCTCTTGGCTGAACAATTTGCCGCGTAAATAAATATAGAATGGCTTCCTACTGACTTATGCCAGTTGCATAAAAAACCCTCGAAAAACACGTTACATATTCGTCTCGGAACATCGGATGATTTACCGTGACGACGGTCCATTATCCGATTATCCCAGACACGTTAATAATCCCCATCCAAAATACATATTACATAAATGGAATCACCCTAAATTACAGATATATACACTCATAATTTTTCTTCACGCACTTTGCGTCAAAGTTTGTTGTCACAATGGATTGCACTTTGCAACCAGTCCAATGTTTTACATATAGAATAGTGTTCCACGGATATTTCCGCCTCTCAAATTTCTCTAAGTTGGAGAAATAGACATAATTAATGTGTGAACACTATGTATTTATGATGTCATATCACACGCATTGAAGGTGTTCTGATATATTTATATCTCCATAGAACTTCCTAATTTCACTGGAGGTCCCTTCCTTATGGTGAAATTTAATCTCACTTATCACTGAGCACACGATCACACTATTGTGGCAGCGCCTCGTGACCATAATACTTAATCTCTCTTTAAAGTAGATTAAATTAATATTGACTTCTGAAAAAAAAACAGTAAATGCGCATTACATATAACCCCAAATATTTCTGTGCCGTAATCGCCCTGTCTTGTTAAGTTCCCGTAGACCATATTCTACTTAATACTAGTTCTCAACACAGACCAGTTCTCCTGACACAAATAATACCTTTGTACAAATTGCCTTAAATTACACACTTACAAATCTTACATGGCGAGGCCGTAAACAGAAATCACGTGTGCTGATATGTATGAGTTTCATGAAGGACTGTCTCGCCTTCTGATGGCCCATCTTTTGCCTCGTGGACGCCTTAAGCAAAAATACCCTGTTCAAGCGCTCACCCATCTCTTGGAGGCAAATGGGAATTCACCAGCGCTACCAAATTCTGGCCTTGGTGTATCGAGACATTTTAGTGCTCAAGAGCATCCGACAATCCCGTCATATTTCCCTGTACCTTAAAAACTCTCATTTACTTACATACTACCCCCCTGTGTGACTTCTGATACGCCTGCCTGGAAGACCATCTCCTCCCGTCCCGTATAATCTGTTTCCCTTACTATCCTCCAGCACATATGCTGTTTTTCCAGTACGTTTGGAAACTATAAATGGGCCCTCGTAGAGATAAAAGAACTTGAACATGACTTTCTCTAGCTTATTTGACTGTTTCGGCACTCTAAGTAAGACTCTGTCTCCCGGCTCGAATAGGTCAAATTTAGTTTCTTTTTGTTGGCGAATTCTCTTTTGTGCTGACTTAGATAAATTCTGTTTCGCCAACTGGACAATGTAATCCATCCCCGGTTGCTTACCCTCATTTAATCCCAACACCCTCGCTAGTTAATTTTGTGGTCTTTTTCCGAAGTGAACTTCGTATGGCGTCAATTTCGTGCTCTCATGCTGGACAGAATTCAGCCAAGTCTCGACCTTGGGAAGATGTCCAACCCAGGCCGCATGCTTGTCATGCACTAGAGTCCGAAAAAGACGAGCCACTTCCCTTAATGGACGCTCTGAAGAATTACCCTGAGGGTACCTTACAGAGGAATGAAAGTGTGTTATACCAGCTTCCTGCATACTGGTTCTCCATTTCTTTGCAGTAAACTGTGGTCCACTGTCAGATAGTATCCTGAGAGGAATGCCAAACTCAGGTACATACTTATTAATGATCAGACGGCTACACGCTAGTCCCGTGGCTTTCCTTAGCGGATATAGCTTGACATACTTACTAAAAGCGTCAATAACTATAAAAATTTACTCGTAGCCGTACTGTCCTTTAACGATCGGGCCAAATAAATCCACACACAGTAGTTCGCCGGGACTACTGGTGAGAACTGCAGATCTCTCCCCCACTAAATATTTAACAGGATATTTACTCCTTTGACAGGTGTCACACTTAGCTAAAATCCTCCTAACATCCCTTCCCATTTTACTCCAAATGAAGTCACGACCAATTTCATAGAAGACCTTGGCAGCACCAAAGTGTCCTAATTCCCTATGAATGAACCAAATTAGCTCCTCCCGCAAAGTGGCAGGAACACATATTGCCCACCGATTATTCCTACATTTCCTTGCAAGAAGCCCATCCTGCATCTTGTACGTGAACCGTCCTACTTTCACATACTCTTCTTCACCTATTTCCAACCTAGCCAGTGGCTCCCTTAACTTAACGTCCTCACGTTGCTCCACTAGCATATTTCTCAGTGTCTGTAACGATGCCCTGTTGCTACTGTCCACACATGCACATATTAAAATACCGTCCTCTGCTTTAACCACAGGATAATCCCTACATAAATTAGTGTCCCTCGATAGCATGTCTGCAAGAATGTTATCTTTACCTTTAATATATTTTACTGTGAATTCGTATTCCTGCAGAGCAAGAATCCACCTACTAACTCCGTTAGAACTGAGTTTACAAGTTCTCATATACAGTAATGCATGGTGATCTGTGTGGATCTCAAATTTCCCTCCTACTAAATACATTCTAAATTTCCCTAAAGTGAAAACAATACCTAAAAGCTCTAACTCAGTAATCGTATATCTTTTCTCTGCTGCTGTCAGTCCTCGCGAGGCTAAAGATACAATGCACAGATTACCCTCATCATCTTTCTGACATAATACTCCAGCAATGCCTATATGTGAAGCATCTGTCATAACCACATATTCCTTATCTTTTAACGGATATTTCAGCACTACAGCTTTCTCAAAACCTTCCTTCAGCGCTCTAAAAGCCTGATCATGCTTGGACTCCCATCTCCATCGAGTCCCACTTTTAAGCAATTCCCTGAATGGTTCTACCAACCCAGAGCATTTAAGAATGAACCTCCTGAAAAAGTTGCAAATTCCCAGGTAAGTTTTTAACTGTTTAACATTCTGTGGCACCTCTGCGTTAAGTATCTTATTAACCCTACTTTCTTCTGGAGTTACACCTCTACTCGACACTCTATGACCTAAAAATGTCACTTCTGACTGACAGAATGACGACTTAGACAGCTTCAAAGTGAACCCTGCCTGATCTAACTTCTGAAAAACTATATCTAAATGACGTAGATGCTCCTCAAAACTGCGTGAACTAATTACCATATCATCAATGTAAATGGTTACAAACTCTCCTGTGTCATCCCCTAATGCGATGTTTAAAGCCCTAATTAAAGCTGCTGAACTACTCTTTAACCCATAAGGTGTTCTACAAAATTGATAAAGGTTATATTTATGACTAAAAGCTGTAAATGGTCTATCTTCGTACATAAGTGGCACTTGCCAAAAACTGGAACTCAAATCTACACAAGTGAAATACTTCTTCCCCTCAAATGTTTGCATTAATTCTTCTATTGACATAGATTTCAGCTGATCTGAACTAATTCTACTGTTAACCAAACGAGCGTCTAAACAAATACGAACCGTGCCGTCGGTCTTGGGTACCGTGATCAAAGAATTAACATATGGACTGTTAGAGTGCTCAATAATCCCATCTTCAAGCATCTGGTTAATTTGTGCCTCAACTGCACTCTGATAAGCGAAAGGTACGGGATATCTATGTCCTGTGAATACTGACCTATCAATAACGTTCAATGAATGTGTATAGCAATTGGCCATACCAATGCGATCCTCAAAAACTCTCCTATTACACAAGAACACATCATAGAGCCGAACACATTGTTCCACCTCTATATTACCCTGAAATGCAGCTTCACGTAACGAGTCCTCTAGACTACCGTTCGTAATCACACTGCCCACAAAACATGGAGAACCCCGCTCTACGGCTGGCGATATCTCATTTAAAGTACAAATCACACCTACAATACTATTCCTCTGAATATGGTCATTGAACGCTACTTCTACTTCAGAATCTCCCCATTTAAATTTCAAACTCCCTACATCATAACATAAGTTACCAGACACTCTACTTAGCCACTCTGAACCCAAGATAACACTGAATACTACATTTGGAATTACAAGGCAAATCTGCTTCTCTACATGATTATTAATTTTAATGTCTACTAAAACTTGCTTAGAAATTACTTTAGACCTCTTCCCAACAGCTGTGATAACAAAAGTGCTTTTAATTGGCATCTCCTCAAAATTTACTCCAGTTCCTATCATTTTATCATAAAATGCACTACTTATGCAACTCTTCATACAACCACTATCAATTAAAACATCTGTGTACGCCTCGGACACATTAAATTTAACTATGGGGCTCTTACTAACCACTTCCTGAATAATACCTTCATCATTTAGTTCATGTAATAATTCATTTCTTACATTTAGGTCATAGGGTTCCTGTATAATTGTATGGACAGGGCATGCTACAGACTGAGATTCTGACCTTACTTCGCAGCCTGGTTCGCGTTTAAAGAACCGTTACAGCTGGCCGTAGTACTACTAACTACTAAACTGGTCTGGTTGTTCTGGGCTGTGTTGTCATTGTTTGGCTGTATATTACTACCACTAGGCTGTCCTCTTCCTTGACCCCTATTCTGGTTGTAATTACAGTATTGTCATTATAATTTCTCCCTTGATTTCCCCTGAAATCATTGTTTCTCCCTTGATTTCCCCTGTAATCATTGTTCCTCCCTTGATTTCCCCTGAAATCATTGTTCCTCCCTTGATACTGATTACCATAGCCATTTCCTCTGTTCTGATTTAGCTGATTATTATTATTATTTCTATTTTGAGCGTTGGCCCCTTCACCACCGTTCCCTTGAACTTCTTGATGCCTGGCTTCATTAGGTCTGTTATTATTATTACCCTGGTTCCTATTGAAATTGTCCTCATAACCCCCTCTCCCTAGTGCATCAAATGTGCTTAACAAATTTTCTACTTGTGATATAGTCTTTACATTCTGGATACAAGCAGCCTCCTTGATCCTATAGGGAAAGTGCCTAAGTAGCAACCTCACCACATCACTTTCCTCCTTCAACCCATCTAGATATTTACACACTAATACCTGCCCTAAAAAGTATTCGGTCATGGTGGAGCTTCCTTTAGGGTTATATTTACCACACACTACTCCCTCACGATGCTGCGACTGAATAACCTCATTCCAGAACTTTTCACAGAATTTCATTTTAAAATCATTCATATCAGTAAACTTGTCTCTGTAGACAGCAAACCAATTCCTCGTTTCCCCCACAAACACTTGTTCTAAAATTTCAACTACCTGGCACCACTCAATACTACCATTTTCCAACCTCTCCCCGAATTTATTTTCTATAGTATTCATGAACTCCATTGGGCACCCCTGTCGATTGCTGAACTTACCCAGTTCTACCTCCGTGTGTGCTATTCACAAAAACTGGCCTATTCTGACTATTTTCTTGCCTGATCCTAGCTTTTAATTTTAACTCTAATTCTGCGATTTTCTCCTCAGCCTTCCTCTCAATACTGTTAATTTAATGTTTCCTTCTGATTCTTCTACTTTATCATATAGCTTTGCTTGTTTCTCCTCAATCTTGCTAATGCTCTCTCTATTACTCTCTCTTAAATCATTTACTTCTGCAACTATTTGTGAGTGGACTTTCTCAATTCTACCCCCCAGCTGTTCCTTAATCTCTTTAGTAGCTACCTGAATTTTGTCAATTTCTCCCCCAATTGCTTTTTGACCTGCTGTGTTTCCAGTTGCACTAGTTCTTTTAAATTTTCAGCCTGTGTACTGATTCTAATTTCCAACTCCTCCTGTACTTTTCCTAATTTCTTGTCTACATCTGCAATGATCTCTTTAACCTTCTCTTCCATTACTCCTCTGATTTCTCCTCTAATCTGCTCCATTTTCACACTAATTTCCTGTTGTTCTTATCTAATTTTGCATTATTCTGTTCTAATTTTTTATTTAAAGCTTCTGTACTTTCTTTATTTTCCCTACTTGTCTGTTCTAATTTTGCATTATTCTGTTCTAATTTTGCATTATTCTGTTCTAATTTTGCATTTAAAGCTTCTGTACTTTCTTTATTTTCCCTACTGTTTTGTTCTAATTTTGCATTATTCTGTTCTAATTTTGCATTATTCTGTTCTAATTTTGCATTTAAAGCTTCTGTACTTTCTTTATTTTCCCTACTGTTTTGTTCTAATTTTGCATTATTCTGTTCTAATTTTTCATTTAAGGCATCACTACTAACTTTGTTCTGATACATGAACTCGAGAAGTAAAGTTTTTAATTCTGGTTGGCCGCCTACACTCCCTGTTTCAGTATCGGGATTTACCTCCGCTACCCCGGTACTACCATCACTCGACATACTGCTCGTATCATCACTCTCCAGTTGATGACCACTACGTAACCTCATCTGTCTTTCTTTCTCATCCCCCATAATGATAAACACTGATAAAGACAAATAACCCCCAAAATACAGGCACAGAAATATATACCCTTCTCCTTCCACAAATGTTATTAGGTTTTCATCCCCACGTTGGGCGCCAATTGTAGCAGTCTCGAGGCCCTCACGTTGAGCGACACTTGTAACGTTTTGCTAGCCCTATGTTGGTAGCGACAATTGTAGCAGTTTTGCTTAGGCTGGGATGACAAGTGTAACGGTATTTACTATGCTCCACGTTGAGCGTACAAATGTAGCAGTTTTGCTAGCCCTATGTTGGTAGCGACAAATGTAGCAGTTTGACTGGCCCTAACTGTTGGGAGAAAAATGTAACTGTTTACCTTTGCCTAAGCTATGTTGTTTTAATGGGCGCCAAGACCTCAACGCAATGTTGAAATCTAAATTTGTATTTAACAACGTCTAGCTCTGGCAGAACACATTCAAGACTCTATTCACTCAGATCGTGGTATGATTTGATCATTAACCCAACAAACAATTGTATCAGGAGAAGGAATTGGTCTATATCTAATGCTACCTACTGAAAGCAAAGATTGCATTGTAAAAGAAATGAATTTATTATATAAAACAAGTATAGCAAAATTAATAATAATAATAAGTATAAAATTTAAATTGGAGCGTTGTGATTTGAATATTACCGATAGAAAATTACGTGAAAACGGAGTCTGATAAATTATTGATTTTACTCTTATTCCCAAGCTATGAAGTTACTGAAATATGAAATATAAAACCAAGAGAAATGAGAGATTGCGTATTTCTGCGTCATTCGCGCTTACCACTGGAAATAGCCGAAGCCTTTCCCTCGTACTGGATGATGCTGTGAGCTTCCCACAGTCTCCTGGACGTCGACATCTTCGTCGATATTTGATGAGATTCTGGTAGATTAGATAATTCTATGGCCCGTACCTCGGACCCAAACACTCGTAAAACCGCACTGGTTAAGTTTTACAAAAGTTAGTCCTCCAATCCACGGAACATCGGAGCGATTCCCGCGTACAACCGTACTCGTTAAATTCTATCCAGATCGTCGCTAACTCCACCGAACATCGGAGCCACTCGCACGCGCACCCATACTCGTCAAGTATTTCACAGATTGTCCTCGTTCCACGGCGCGTCGAACGATATATGCACCTGTCAGCTCCCCCACTCTTCAGCCGACTTCAGCTTACGTGGTCTCCACTGATTGGCTGCACCCCGCTACTTCCCCTCCTCTAGTTCATTACACTCGGCGCGCGAAAGATGAAGACGATTTCCGTTCCAACCATACGCCTTTCCTGGACGCTGCGACCCAGAATTGCGTCATGCTTTCCGACAAGATTAAGCGTGTACTTGAATTCCCAGTGAGTCACGTCTCTCGATATACCCTAACTGACGAAAACTCCGTAAAATTCCGGAATCACATAATTTTCTATGATATTGTCGTTCGTAATAATTTGCTTGATAGCGTTTTCTAAGACATAGAAAACCTATCTGAATGCTAATAATTTTTATAAAATGCTCCAAAAATACCTTAATAATAATTATAATAAATTAATAATAATAATAAATTAACATGAAAAATTCTCTTGGCTGAACAAATTGCCGCGTAAATAAATATAGAATGGCTTCCTACTGACTTATGCCAGTTGCATAAAAACCCCTCGAAAAACACGTTACATAAGTACTAAAATAAGAGCAGTGGAGTACAATATTATAACGTTGCATGCACTGCTCATGCAATGTTCTTACTCGGAAAGAAAAATGATTTGCAAATTACTTGATAGATAATAAGTTTCTAATATTGAAATTGAAGGGGGAGTAGTTAAAAACCCCAATTTAGGTATTACCTAAAGAAGTAATATTAATACATTTGAGAAATAAAAAGGATCTTTTCAGCTCCTGTAAAATTTGATTTATGGCGTTTGCATCGTTCTTGTGGGGACCCATTCAATTAATAGCAATTTACATAAAAAATTAAGATTGATATGAACCGCTAAATATCTTAATTGCCCCAGTACATCAAAAACATGTAGGCCTACTATTGGGAAAGTAATTGAGAGACTAGGGCCTCAAAGAATTGTGTATTTATATATATACATTTATGTGGCCAAAAGTCTCTGGACACCCATTGCTGTTTGTTTCAAAGATGCTAGCTAAATAATTAATAGCATGTAGGACCATCTTTTTCCACTTCTTTCTTTCATTCTTTGTTTTGTAACGTGTTTTTCGAGGGGTTTTATGCAACTGGCATAAGTCAGTAGGAAGCCATTCTATATTTATTTACGCGGCAAATTGTTCAGCCAAGAGAATTTTTCATGGTAATTTATTATTATTATTAATTTATTATAATTATTATTAAGGTATTTTCGGAGCATTTTATAAAAATTATTAGCATTCAGATAGGTTTTCTATGTCTTAGAAAACGCTATCAAGCAAATTATTACGAACGACAATATTATAGAAAATTATGTGATTACGGAATTTTACGGAGTTTTGTCAGTTAGGGTATTTGAGAGACGTGACTCACTGGGAATTCGAATACAAGCTGATTCCTGTCGAGAAGTATTACGCAAGGCTGGGTCGCAAGGTCTAGAAAAGGCGAATTGTTGGAACGGAAAACGACTTCTCCCTCTCGCGCGCCGAGTGTAATGAGGCAGAGGAGGGGAACTGGCGGCGTGCTCAGCCAATCAGGGGAGACAACGTAAGCTGGAAGACGGTACCGTGGTGGGGGAGCCAACAGGTGCATATATTGTTCGACGCGCCGTGAAACGAGGACTATCTGTGTAGAACTTGCGGAGTACGGTTGGAAGTGCGTGTCGCTCCGATGTTCAGTGGAGTTGAAGACTAACTTTTGCAAAACTTAACCAGTGCGGTTGTACGAGTGTTTGGGTCCGAGGTACGGACCATAGAATTCTCTAATCTACCAGAATATCATCAAATTCCGACGGAGATGACGACGTCCAGGAGACTGTGGGAAGCTCACGGCATCATCAAGTACGAGGGAAATGCTTTGGCAATTTCCAGTGGTAAGCGCAGATGACGCAGAAATACGCAATCTCTCATTTTTCTTTGTTTTACATTTCATATTTCAGTAACTTCATAGCTTGGAAATAAGAGTAAAATCAATTTATCAGACTCCGTTTTCACGTAATTTTCTATCGGTAATATTCAAATCACAACGCTCCAATTTAAATTTTGTACTTATTATTATTATTAATTTTGCTATACTTGTTTTATATAATAAATTCATTTCTTTTACAATGCAATCTTTGCTTTCAGTAGGTAGCATTAGATATAGACCAATTCCTTCTCCTGATACAATTGTTTGTTGGGTTAATGATCAAATCATACCACGATCTGAGTGAATAGAGTCTTGAATGTGTTCTGCCAGAGCTAGACGTTGTTAAATACAAATTTAGATTTCAACATTGCATTGAGGTCTTGGCGCCCATTAAAACAACATAGCTTAGGCAAAGGTAAACAGTTACATTTATCACCCAACAGTGTGGGCTAGCAAAACTGCTACAGTTTGAGGAGGGAACTTAAAGGAAATGGGTAGTCTGGAGTGTCAACCTTCTTTGCAGAAGGCTTTCCATTAAGTTCTGATGCACAGAAAGGGAAATTTGTTTTCAATTTTCCTGAAACATGGTGAATAGTTGCTGTGAAGTTGTTGGGTGAATTCAGTTGGCATACATCTGACGCTCTAATTCATCCTGAAGATGTTCGATGAAATTCAGGTTGGGCTTTTGAGCAGGCCAGTCCATCAAGAACATTATCATGTTGATACAGAAAAGATTCCAAACTGTTACCACAGTGGGGGAAGCATGTAATTGTCTAAAATGTTTTCATGTGTCCATTTTGCCATCGACCAAAACTAATGATCCAATCCTATACCAACACACCACTTCCACAGAATTTCATAGTTGGCACAACACACTAAGGTAAATACTTTTCACCAAGCATCTGTCAGGTCCACACATGCCTGAGTGCCTCATCATATACCGTGAATCATCACTCCATAAAACCTACTATTCCACAGACCAATGAAAGCGTTGTTTACACCACCCTAAGTGATGTTGCACATTTATTCTTGTGATCTGTGGCTTATGGGAAGCAGCATAACAATAAAAATCAAGTACTATACCTTATCAATGGATCGTTCTGTCACTGGCCCGCCACACCAATCACTTGTAACTGTAGACAAGGACGCCTGAAGACTGGCTCACATCCAAATCCTATAAAATAAATTCTTACGCCTATCAGAGTGATGATTACGTTCAGTGCCTACCAGACGTTTCCACTTTACATTAACATCACTAACAGTGAATCTGGCCACTTGTAACTCCACTTAAATAGCATTAGAGGCAAGGAGAACTATGTATCTGTCTATACCATTAAGGATACCACCCAGGCAACACCGGGCACAATAGCCAGTAATTCATAACAATAATATTAATAATACAGACCATGTAAGAAACAAATACATCCAGAACACCCACAGAGTTGGACCAATGCCAGGAAAAGAAGGAAAGTGAGGCTATGGTAGTATGGGCCCCTGGCTTTAGGAAAGAGTCAGTTGCTGGAAGAGCACCTGATAGATGGCGACCCTAAGGACCACCTTGAAAGTGATAGATGGACTGCCTGAGGGAGGGCATCTACTCATCTTATCAGCTGGACTGGAGGGCAAAATGGTAGATTACTTGGAGGAGTTGGGGGGATTATTAGAAGCATTTATTTAAAATAACAAAAATGTATAGAACATTTTACCAGAAAGGTTTATGATAAATAAATCATTCTGTTCATGGATACTTGCAGAGTTATAGTCATGCTTGTGCTTATTTTTTGTACAGTCTTGGAAACTAAACTAAATCCAATGGCATCTAACAATACCTTGACCTCAGCCCCTCATACACTCGTTGTTTCAACATGAAATAGCTAGTCATCATCATCATCATCTTGCACAGTTTCCAGCCACTGGCCGGGTCTGTTTGGAACACAAGCCTCTCCAACGTCTTCTGTCTTCCCACCATCTCTCAGCCTCCACCCTTGTCCAGTCTTCTCCTCTCTTCTTCAAGCTTTCTTCCACCCCCTTCAGCCACCTGTCTCTTGGTCTTCCTCTCGGTCTCTTTCCTTCCCACTTCGTCTCGTGTACTCTCCTGGGTATCCTCTTCTCCTCCATTCGTTTTACATGTCCATACCATCTAAGTCTAGATTTCTCTATACCATCCTGTAATGGTTCCTCCTTCATTAATTCTCTGGTCCTCTCATTTCTTATTCTGTCCATCTTTGTAGCTCCAATACTGCTTCTCAAGAACCTCATCTCACTGGCCTGTATTTTTGCTCTTCTCCCTTCCTTTCATAACCCAGGCCTCCGAGGCATACGTCAGGATAGGGACATAGTACGTCCGATATATGATCTTTTTGCTGTTCTGAGGGACATCCTGGCTCCATAACATGCTTCTCACACTCCTCCGAAATGCTTCTGCCTGCCTCCCCCGCTCATTTATTTCTCTATCGTTTCTTCCATTATCTTGTATCAGGCTTCCCAGATACTTGAAACTCTCCACTTTCTTCAGCTGTTCTCCACCAATTGATATTCCCATTGTGGTTCTTTCCTTCTTCCTTGTTGTGATCACCATCTCACTCTCATTTATGCTAAATTTCATCCCATATCCTTGTATTATTCCTTCCCACACGTCCAACTGTTCCTGTACCTCCTCCTCCTTGTTTCCCCAAATCATCAAATCATCTGCAAACACCATTGCTTTCATCTTTCCTTCCCCAATTACTTGTGCCACTCGCGTCATTATGTCATCCATCACCACAATGAAAAGTAAGGGTGACAGTGCACTTCCTTGTTTCAGGCCATTTCTCTGTTCCAACCAGTCTGATCTCTCTCCTCCCACTTTCACACAGCTCACGCTTCCCTTGTACATCTCCTTTATCCTCTTTATAGTCCATTTCTCTACTCCTCTATCCTCCAGGGACTTCCATACTTTGTTTCTGCATACACTGTCATATGCTTTCTCAATGTCCAGGAAGGCCATCAGTAGATCTGTTCCATACTCATAGTGCTGTTCTTGTAACTGCCTTACAGCAAAAATCAAATCCACTGTGGACCTTCCTGCTCTGAAGCCATGTTGTTCTTCCCTCATCCCTCCTTCTATCCTTGTCCTAATTCTCTTTTCCAAGACTTTCTCGAAGATCTTTGCACAATGACTCATCAGTGTTATTCCCCGATAGTTTCTGCAATCTGTTCTACTACCTTTCTTGAAGATCGGGACAATTATTCCTTTTTTCCAGTCCTCTGGGGTCTTCCTTTCCTTCCATGCTGTCCTCATCACTTTCTTTAATTTTGGTATATCTTGTATGTTTTCAATTGCCTGCCCATTCTGCTTCTCTAGAGGTGAGGTGAATCTAAGATGGTGCAAAAGCATCGACACAGATTACATCCCATACCACAGGGCTGTCACCACTATAAATTTCAAATCTTGGCCAAGTAGCCTACCTGAAAAAAAAAAAAAAAAAAAAAACATGAAAATCCGCAAAATGACAAATTAACACAGAAAATCCACACTAACACGAATATTCACGAAAGATCAAAAATTTGTGTTTGTTATAAAAATGTTGAATTTCTAAACATATTGTTTCTTTAAACAAAACATTAACCTCTTATTTTCATTGTTCACAAAGTTAATAAAATAAGGTGAATTTTCATAAGAGAAATATAAAATCACAAATTTATTTTTATTCATTACCATTTATATTGGTGCAGCAGAAAAGAGGAGAATTGAAGCATTTGAAATGTGGTGTTACAGGAGAATGATGAAGATCAGATGGGTAGATAGGGTTACAAACAAAGAGTTATTAAGACGAGTGGGAGAGGAGAGATGTTTCTGGCGACTGTTAATGAAGAGAAGAGATAGGTTGGTAGGACACATACTAAGACACCCAGGAATAGCAAGCTTAGTTATGGAAGGAAGGGTCGAGGACAAAAACTGTAGGGGTACACCAAGGTTAGAATATGTTAAACAGATTGCCTTGGATGTAGGGTGTCGGAGCTATGTAGAGATGAAACGATTAGCTCAGGACAGGGAGGCATGGAGAGCTGCATCAAACCAGTCAAAAGACTGAAGACTCAAACAACAACAACCATTTATATCAATCAGTTCACTCTTTAAACAAAACACTAATTCTTATTTGTTTTGTTTAACTTTTATGAAATTTTGGAAAATGGTTAATTTCTACATGAGGATAATGCAGTGTGAGGAATAGTCTTTCCATGGTAAAACCTGAGGAATTCAAAAACCTATAATTGAAAATTCTGAGATGTTTCTAATTTTAATTCCAAGTTTGGTCCCTTTGGATATATGTTGCATATAAAACAACCTGGGTATTTCTAAAACCTGTATACAGAACCAGTATTTCATCATTCAAAAGATAAGTTTGCCCTTATGTGATAATGTTCATTCAATTCTCCCCCTTGCGTGTCCGCTTCTAATGTCTATCGGATGAAATGGCAATTTAAAAACGACTGGTGGTCCGCTCAACGTGCCTTCAATTCGTCACTGCAGTATTAAGTCAACAGGAATTTTGTCCAATGGGCCTAGTGCAGCGCCGATTGTGAAATCAATTTGTGACTTTTTCTCGTTAGCGATCAGGAACATTTGACTGCCACTCCATTAGGACAGCAGAAATATTGTCATTCGGCCGCTTACCTATAATTTGGCAGCATTTTCTTCTTGCGACAAGTAAACACTGTTCGCGGCGAGTACTACGTTTCATCTCACATATTCTACACAAAGATATCCATGGAATAACTAATAAAATAAACAAATAGATAATTAAATCTTAAAAATCTGCAAATTTTCAAAGAAAATCCGTTTCAACAACAAAAAAGCGCAAAAGGGGACAAAATCGGCTAAAATGGCAGCCCTGCCATACCAGGTTCTGTCCTCTCAGCCATGGAATAATTGTGAAACCATTGGGATCTTATTATTCTACAGGGTCTTTCACTCGAAGTGCGGCCGGAAGCGCGGCGCGGCGCGTAGAGGCAGCTCACTGAGCTTAGGGTTGAGAGTCAGAAGCATCAATCCAACAGCTCTTCCTTCCTTATCATAATTATGATATATGCTGGGACAGCAGCGCGCTGCGATATGCTCGTCTGACCTTTATAGCTGCACGTTCTACCTAGAGTGCTGGGCTGGCCGCATTTTCAGTGAAAGAACCTGTATTATGAAGAAGTGATTAAGAGATTATTTTTATGCACCAGTTTGGACAGATGGGTACAATCGTGTTGCCCAACTGAAAAGCATAAATTTGGTTTAGTAAGGCAACACTATAGAGGGACTTCCAACACGATAATAAGATATAGATATTCCAGACCCATTCATCCTCCGATTCTAATAAAAGAGGGTGTTCGCTTTTGCGAATAGTGTTAGTAAATTTTCTTTGTTCCCGATTGGTTTGAATTACGTGTTTATTTTTCTGCCCCATTTTCTTCTTTTTTCTCTCTAATTGCAGTAAGAACGCGGTGTTGTGTTTATTTATTGCTTAGTTAACTTTTGTTTCAATTGAATTGATGTTCTTTATTATTCATGTCTTTACTCACCTTTTTTATGAAGTGTGTTTATCTAGACGCACTGCCCTGCCACACTTTCTCGAAAGTACTGTGCCAGCCTCAGCTGTCACCCCCGCATTGTGTCCGGAACTATGTGCTGACTGGCTGTTGACTTCCCCCTTCTATCTGGAATGTTCGGCTCACTATGACATCATTCCATCTATATATTGCCATCATCTCCACTCTACTGCGACTGTCTAAGTCTGTCTGCCTGACCACTTCACTGCTGCTGCTGGGTCAGCACACTGTTTACAAACATAGTTGGGCCGGGGGCTCTCTACGTGGCATGCCTCACGGTTTGGACTTTGCTGGGCTGGGCAGTCCTGAGTCCTTCATCTAAGCGACAGCTTCGACACACAAGCTCTCTACAACTCTGAAAAATGAATCGTAATTGTTCGTAACCTGCCAGCCAGGTCATTAACAAAAGGCCTGTTACTGCTGGTTACATTTCGCCGAAGGAATTACTATCCATTTCCTTTGGAAGCCACGCCGAGACTTCTTGGAGGATACCTTTCCTGGACTTCATGACCCGCTCCACGTGGGCTAGCCAACTCATGGTTTACACTTGGACCTTGGAATCACGTTGAACTAACATTTCGATTCTGCCCTGTCCGGGCAACCAACATCACTTCCTGCTATTGTCAGCGGGTTTCCCGCAGGATTATTTTATGGGAGGATACTCTGTGTCAAGTATCCAACCATTGGTAACAAATCAAAATTATTTAACATAATACAAGGCTAAGCCTTTTAAATTTGCAACTTTATAGTCTTGGATTTTTTCTATGAAAATATTTATGGAGTTGCCTGCTATTAGGCTTCCTTTATGCAATCAGTTTAGCAATTCATTTTCTCCTAGTCAATGTTACTTACAAGTTGATTTTGAGTTTCCTGGAGAAACAGGCATTTTGAATTGCCTCCTTTAAATTATCATTTTAATGAAAATATTTGTTGCCATTTATCTAAATGTTCATAATCAAATAAATGTATTAACACTAGTCATTAACATTTGGTCTCTTCCTTATCGTCCTATTTATATTCCACTGTGTGCCCGAAACCTAATCCTTGCTAATTCCCAATCGGGGTGCAAATCTAAACACACCCCACTCCAGAAGGCAACACTGGTCACAGATGAGGTATGGTATGTGGCGGCACCCATTGATCATTTGTCCATACACCCAATGAAAAATGGAGTCCGTTGTGCGATATCTACAGTGAGAATAGTGGGTTCAATATTTTGTCTGGACAATGAACTCCACTAAAGGAGTTCAACAGGGCAGTGCCCTCTCGCCATTACTTTTTATCACTGTAATGGACGAAGTTATGAAAGGAATAAAGCATAACAACAACACAGAAATCAGCGCATTTGCATTTGCAGATGATGTAGTAATTTGGGGTAATACAGAGAAAGAAGTACAGGAGAGGTTGGCCACCTGGAATAACTGTCTAAAAGCACACGGATTAACAATAAACAAATCAAAAACGGTAGCGATGTCAGTCAACAGACAGAACAAGAAAGGAGAAATAAGGCTTGAAGGCACACAGCTTGAAACAGTAGACCAGTTTAACTATCTTGGGTGCATTATTTCAAGCAATAACAGGATACATCATGAGATCAATAGTGGAACCCAAAAAGCAACCCAGTTCTACCATCAAGTTCGGAACCTACTCTGGAACGAACAAGTCCCCTTGAGATCAAAACAGACGCTCTTTCAATCATACTTTACCCCCATAATAATATATGGCCTAGAAACCTGCACAACAACCAGACAGATAGACAGCTAACTACAAGCTGCAGAAATGAAGTTTCTACAAACAATGGTCCAAAAAACTAGGAGGGATAGGGTAAGAAATGAAATAATTAGGGAAGAAGCTGGAGTGTACCCAACTTTGAAAGAAAAAGTGACAAGGGCCGGTTTGAGATGGTTTGGCCATGTCAAGCGGATGGACGAGGGAAGGATAGCAAAACAAAGACTACACACAGATGTGGTTGGTAGAAGGCCGGTAGGAAGACCAAGGAAGAGATGGCTAGACCAGGTGAAGGAGGACATAGGAACAAGGGGAGTTAGCTGGGATAGAATCCTGAAAGAAGAATGGTACATGGACAGACGTAAGTGGAGGGCGCTCGTAAACTACACCCGGGCAACTGGAGTAGAAGACAGATGATGATGATGATGATGATGATGAATGAACACGACACATACCTTCAATAGGATGGCATCACTTAACATATGACACAATTGTTCATGATACCGATTGGAAATTTGAAACAGACTTAATGACTCCTTTCAGTGGAGTTATCCGATAACTTACAAGCCCTTAGACAATTAGTTCAGCTGTGCTTTTAGGAAGAGGGAGAACATTGTCAGCATTAATATAAAGGTAAAGCCTCCGTGGCTTAGGCGGCAGCACGTCGGCCTCTCACCGCTGGGTCCGTGGTTCAAATCCCGGTCACTCCATGTGAGATCTATGCTGGACAAAACGGAGGCAGACAGGTTTTTCTCCTGGTACTCCGGTTTTCCCTGTCAAAATTTCATTCCAGCAACACTCTCCACTATCATTTCATTTCATCTGTCATTCATTTAATCATTGCCCCAGAGGAGTGCGTCAGGCCTCGGCAGCCGGCACAGTTAATATCCTCGCCGCTAGATGGGGGCTTCATTCATTCCATTCCTGACCCGGTCGGAGACTGGAAGCAGGCTGTGGATTTTCATTTTTTCAATACAAAGGTAACGAATTTAAAAAAAACTCAGCATAATCCAAACAGTAGTAATGTCAACAACTTCAGTCCACAGAAATCCATACTGGTAAGATCTTTCTTAGAATTTAGGTACCATAGGCTATAGAAAAGATATTTTTATGAACTAAACATAGGTATTATCATGGCACCATGTCTTCACTTATGCAGGATATGTATGATAAGTAACATCAGTAAGATATGTGCACATAGAAAGCAGTAACTTACCACGCATGAGTATGTCCCAGTGTCTGGCAGTATACAACACTTACAAATGTTATTTCATGAACCCACTTCCATCGGTCATATTAGTCTACCTGCTGATTTGGGAACCACCAAGACACTGTGTATGGTCTAGTACCATAATCTTCCCCTTCCACTTACCTACTTGAAGCTCTTTGTCAAGTTTGCAGAATAGAACTTAAAAAGAGTCCGTCATCTATGCACCAGTTAATTCTTAAGATGCTATCGACTTCTTTTCCAGAGGGGAATGCTGTTGCTAAATAAATGGACCATTCATGCCGAGATGTAATCCAATCCATGGGAAGGTAGGCTATTCCATTTTTGAACCAGAAGTTTCTCATTAAGGAAGTAAAGAAAGAAAGAAAGAAAGAAAGCCAACAAAGATGAGAAGTAATAGCAATTTCCATCTCATCACATACAGGAAATCTTACACCACATCTGGCACATGAAATGTTTGGTTGTACCTTTTGATTTCGTTGAATCGCTTCATGTTTCCACATCAGAAATTAGGAAAACTGTACATAGAATTTTCGTAAGTGTTAGAACACCCAACAACATGGAGATTGGTTCTTATTTTTATCTTTCTCTAATCCCCCAAGTTTAGAGATTGTTTCACCTACGTTAAAGTACTGCTGTATGCCATATTCCTGTCTCATGACACTGCATATCACTAAAGTAGCATGCACGCTACCTAAAACAGGGTTGCAAGACATTGGCTGGGTATTCTGCAGAATTGAAACTTGCATTTGTCACGATGTGTTGGTGGTGGAGACCAGAAGGTTCCCAAAGCAAATGTTATCTACTAGTGCCATCCCTAAGACTAAGGAATGCCTGGACAGAAGGATCAGAATGGCGACTGCCAATGCAATCGGAGCTATTGTGGTATTTTTACCCTCAACTCCTGCTAATAGACACCAGGTTCATACATTGAGGATCCGAGCTGACTTTGATGACTAAATATACAAAATCTTCCACCTGTCAAGCACTAAAATATTTATAGTTAAATTCAGTACATGTTTTAGACAAGAACTGTTTTCCTTCTTCAGCAGTAACAGGTTACCAAAATATAAAAACTACTAGAAAAGATTAACTCTCACATTGAAAACAGTTGCTAAAAAATTATCTTAAAAATTATAGTCAGCAATTCTAATTTAGTTGAGCAAGACTTGAAAATGTGACCACAGAGATCTTTGAAGCCATTTTTCACTGTTGCCTTATGGACGATTGTCGATTGATATTGCTATTTTCCAGTCGGTCAACACAATATTATTTTCAGGTTGTTTCTTCACATGTCCCAGTAATTGGGATTAATTTGTGTTGACCGACTGAAAAGTTGGCAATATCAAAAGTGACCAGTCGGAATTTGAACACAAATCTCCTCCCGTCCTCGTAGATGCATTTAGCCCCATGCTCCAACCATGGCAAATTTTCAATTCTTAGATGGAAAAGCAGTTGCAGAAAGTGGAATGCTTCAAGTACTTGGGAAGCATAATTGAAAAAAAGGGAGGCAATAGGATGGAAATAAATGAAAGGGGAAGGTGCGCAGATGGATTTTTCAAGAGTGTTAGGGGGATGATACGGAATAAAGATGTACCACAAAAATGTAAAGGAATCATCTACAAGACCTACTTTGTGCCAATTTTGACATATGGTTCAGAAACATGGGTGATGAAGGAAAGGGACAAGAATAAAATACGAGCAGTGGAGATCAAGTTCCAGAGGAGTAGGGTAGGAGTAACAAGAATGGACAGAGTAAGGAATGAGAGAGTCAGAGAGATGGTAAGAGAGGAACCATTGTAAAATAGAACAGAGCGATCTAGGCTACAATGGTAGATAGATAGATAGATTTTTATTAATTCCATTTGATCAAATACATGCATTCAATACATTTTGATATAGGACACGTCAGAATTTACATGCATAAAATAAAAGAACTAACAGGTATATATTACTAAGATTATAACTATTTATAACTTATTATAATAGCAAATCTTAATAGATACAATCTTATTGCACAACTATTTACACCTCACTCTATTATCATAATATGAAAACTTAATTCTATAAATACAACAACATACAGCTAGGTATTAAAATTAAATTAAAAAAGTAAAATATAGTTATAGATTCCATCACTCCTATACGCTAAAATATTCAACTACTGAGTAAAAACAATGGCACTGCAGATAAGCTTTCAACATTCTATCAAAGGTTTTTATTTTTGGGGCCAGTTTTATATACTGGGGTAGTTTATTGTATAATTTAACTCCAGTGTGAAAAGTTCCTTTTTGATATATGCTTGTGTGTGTGTGTGAAATATGAATGTTTTGATTTTGTCTTGTGTTATGCCTATGAACATCATTGTTTGTTTTAAGAAAAACATCTTTATTCATTAAATTCTTTTTAAAAAACATAATACTTTCAAAGATATATATGCAGGGCAGTGGGAGAATGTTTAAATCTTTAAACAGAGGTCTACATGATTCTCTCGAGTTTACATTTGCCATAATTCTAATCGCTCTCTTTTGTATCCTAAACGTGCTTGGTACATCTGGCGACATACCCCAAAATATGATCCCATATCTTAAGTATGAATGGAAATAAGCAAAATAAGTATTTCTTAATGTGTGCATGCTAGTGCAGGTTTTCAAAATACGTAACGCAAAGCACATCGAGTTCAGTTTAGTATTCAGATATTGTATATGTTTATTCCATTTCAAGTCTTGTTGTATCCATAGTCCTAAAAACTTTGTTTCTGATTTATTTTCTATTTGATGACCATTTAATGTTATATTGGGCATCGCAGGATTCCTATTCTGTATAGTGTGGAAATTTAGACATACTGTCTTTTTATAGTTTATTATGAGGCGATTATCTTGTGACCATTTGGTTAACTCTCCTGTAACGGAGTCAGCAGACTGCTGTATGACCTGTTTAGTTTCACCTTTTATTACGAGTGTTGTATCGTCCGCAAACAAAATTTCCTTATGTGAATGAACGTTCTGTGTTATATCATTGATATATAGAAGAAAGAGTAGTGGGCCCAAAACCGATCCCTGGGGTACTCCAAATTCAATAATTCCCTCATTGGACAATGTTTCATTAAGTAATTTGGTTCCATCATCCTTGTGTCTCAAGCTTACTATTTGTTTACGCCTTGTTAAGTAAGACTCTATCCATTTATTAGCTAGACCTCTAACACCATATTGATTTAGTTTGGTAAGGAGGATTTTATGGTCAACTACATCAAATGCTTTCGATAAATCCAAGAATAGGCCAGTTACATGTTCCTTATTGTCAATTAATTTCAGTATACTATTACTACATTCGTAAATTGCTGTCTGTGTAGATTTTTCCGTTCTAAATCCATGTTGTGAGTTTGATAATATTTTATTTTTTTCTATGAAACTTATCAGTCTCTTATACATAATTTTTTCCACAATTTTTGCAATACCAGTTGGTAAGGTAATAGGACGATAGTTATCTAATTCATCTTTTGAACCGTTTTTGTGCACTGGAATTACTTTTGATAACTTCAAAATATCCGGGTAAGTTCCTGAGAGAATTGAACTGTTTATTAAGTGCGTAAGTGGATTTATTATATTTTCGGCACATTTCTTTAAAATTGCATCAGGGATGCCATCAATGCCAGCACAGAATTTATTTTTTAGCTCTTTTATAACTATTCTTACCTCTTCACTTGTGACATGATTTATAAATAAAGAATCACTGCATATATTTATTTTATTATTAGAATTTAGTGTATTTACCTGTGATTTATTTAATAATTTTTGCGGAATTTCCAGAAAATAGTCATTAAAAGTGTTTGCTATTTCCTCTGGATTATTAATCACTTTATTATTTCTGGTCAGTGTAATGTTCCTTTGTATTTTAGCATATTTTCCAGTTTCTTTCTTTATTACGGACCACATAGCCCTGTTTTTATTAGATGATTGGGAAATAAAATTATCATTATGCATTTTCTTTGCTAGTCTTATTACCTTATTTAATATGCTAGTGTATTTTTTGTAGTATAAATTGAATTCAGGTGTTGTGTGGTATTGTTTATATAATTTGTGTAGAAATTTCTTTCTTTGACATGAATTTATAATCCCTGTTGTTATCCAATTGCTAGTTTTGTTATTTTGAACAGTTCTTCGTTTAAAGGGGAATGCTATTTCAAAATAGTGTTTTAGGGTACTGTTAAATGCATTAAATTTATCATTTACATTTTCTAGTTCATAAATTTCTGACCATGTTTCCTTATTTAATAAGTCATTGAAATATGTAACATTTGCTTCAGTGAATGACCTGCACTTTGATTTTACTCCATTATCATTATTATTGATTACTTCGGATACTTCAAAACTCAGTATTTGTCCATGGTGGTCACTAAAACCCGGACAATAGACTTCTATTGAATGGTGATATTTATCTGTATTTATAAAAATTTGATCAGGAGTGGTTTTACTAAATTTTGTTATTCTTGTTGGTGTATTTACTGTAGGTTTCAGTCCATAGGAAATTAGTAACTGGTTTAATAATTCACAATTTCTATCAAGTTTTAAGAAATCCACATTTACATCCCCACAAATTATTATATCGAAATTTACTTTGCTCATGTTATTGAGTAACAATTCTAGTTTATCTATAAATAGAGGAAACTTTCCTGACGGAGAACGGTATACGCATACAATTATTAACTTAAACTGCTGAATTTTTACGGCAGAGAATTCAAAATCCTGTTCCATAATTAGATAATCATAAGCTGTTATCTGTTCATGATCTAAATTATTTCTTAAGAAGATGCAAGTACCACCATGGCTAATATTAGATCTAGAGTATTTACTAGCTTGTATAAACCCTGGGAATTGAATTAATTCAAGTTGTTCCTCTTTCAGCCAATGTTCTGAAATACATAGTGCTGAGATGTCTTTAAGTTCATTTTTAAGCATTAGATTTATGTAATCAATTTTATTATAAAGAGACTGGACATTCTGGTGGTAAATTTTAAATTTGTTACTTTTGCAAGCTTGTGTTGGTGATTTATTTACATTATTATTATCATAATTGTTATTATTATTGTTGCTAGACAAATCCGAAATACCATTGTTGCACTCCGTTAAATTTGACTTCAAAAGATGTGAATGCCAAACCTCACGTTTGGCTTCTTCTACCAGTTTCCCTGCTTCCACTCTAATGATATTACTGTCGAATTATTCTTACCATTTGAATTTACAATTTTGCAGATTTCATCACTAAGATACTCTTTTCCTAATCTATTTAAGTGTAGGCCATGCCGAGTGTGGAACTTCCTGTCTAATTTACTTACATCTACAATTTGGACATTTGGAAAACTCTTACAAATTTTATGAATTTTTCCATTTGTAGCCTCTATTTCTATATTTACACATGACTTGGGAATTAAATCGTGTCTCTGCGGAATGTTTACAATAATGACATTTGTTTTTTGCATGGATGGCAATGTACCCTTTAAATCTTTGATTACCTTTTTACTCTCATTTCTATAGACGTCGTTTGCTCCAGCGATGATCACTGCGTAGTCCTTTGCAGTAAGGGACGCACACTCTCCTATCATCCCGTTCGTGACTTCTGCAATCTGAGCTCCTGGCTTCACTGTCGAAGTGACCTCCATTTCTCGGCTTCTCTCCAAAACGCTTGCTGCTACATCTCGCCCGTGGCTATCCGCAAATATCCGCATCTTCCTGGATTTTCTCTTTATCACTTTCTTCTTTTCTTCTTGAGGAAAGTCATCATTTTCTTCGACAAGCACTCCAAATGAATTTGAGACGGGAATTTCAGTTACATGTACTCCATTTATAGGCCTAGGCTTATTCAATCTTACCTTACCAGCAATCACTGTCGACCAAGTTTCCTTGCTTTCCCCTCTGTTTCCTTTTAATTTATTCAACTCTTCCATTAACTTAGCAATATCTTCCTTTAGCAGCTTTATAATTTCGTCTTTTGAGGACAGTTCGTTTCTCAGGTTATGACATTCGCATGACGGTAGCGGTAGGCCTACATTACGACAATCGGTTTCACTTTTCTCCTCATTCAATTTTACCTGAGATCTTGTGATGATTTTATTTGCATTTTTTACTTTTATTTTGCACGACGAGCATAAATCCGTTACGGTTACACATGGACATGTGAGGAGGATGCGAGAGGAGAGGATACCGAAGAAGATGTTTGGAATGGAAATGAAGGGAAGGAGGCCAAGGGTAAGACCAAGGGACAGATGGACAAAAGGAGTTAAGAAGAGAGTGGAGGAAAGAGGAGTGTGCTGGGACACAGTGAAAGACGAGAGATGGTGGATGGACAGGAAACGATGGAGAGGCTTATGTTCCAAGCAGACCCGACCAGCGGTCGGAAACTGCTCAAGATGATGATGATGAGATGGAAAAGCGCTTCTGGTGGCTTCTGGAATAATGAAAAAATATTATCTTTGAACTCCTAGACGACACACACAGAGCTTGAACCTCATTTAGATTTTTGAAACATACTCACAGAAATGGCTTTAGGAAATAGCTCACCTTGGAGTGGTATTATCTCTTTAGTAAGACTTGTAAATGAAACATTGTCTTTATGTACAATCTATAAGAGTACATCTTTCATTTCAGGTATTCAAAGCTTAACGTATGTGCAAGGAACAACATTCTCCAAAAGATATCAGGTTCTGCATAGGAAGCACATCCACATAGAAAGAGGACCGCAACACTAGGTTTCGTGTTATTCTGCAGCGGAGTACGCTAGTCTAGTCTAGTATAAATCTGTCCATACAAAGGAAGTGGGCAAAACCCTTAAACTTATTATCTTGTATGTCGGAAATGTTCCAACATTTCAATTTCTTGCTCTGTTCATATGTCTGAAGTCTTCTGATATGAATCAGAATAATATTATCCATTTTCAGGTCCGTATTGAATATGTTTACTAATAAAACTAACAATTCTCCGTCTTTTCAATACAATATTAATAGTCTATTTATTCAATTGGGTACATGTTTCGCACAAACGTTAGTGCTTCCTCAGCCCAAATATGCATTAAGACATAAACAAATATTACGCACTTATCAAATACATACAATGAAAACATTCCATAGATAAAACAATGCAATAGTCTGTGACATCCAAAGAAGAAATAAAATCATTTTCTAAATATTCCATAGATGTAACAGTACAATAGTTTGTGACATCCAAATAAGAAACAAAATCACGTTCTAAATATTCCGTAGATGAAACAGTACGATTGTTTGCGACATCCAAAGAATAAATAATATAATGTTGTAAAATTACACCAAAGCCCATATGAGTGTAAAAATGCTTGTAGTTCTATGCCTGATTATATTAATTTTGAAAATGTTGTGTGTTATCTCCTAATATGATGTTAACCCGAATAAACAGCGAAACAAATCTGAGAGAATCTGAGAAACTACAAAGAAATTTGAAATGACTGTCCTAAATGTTTAAGTGGAAAACATGAAAACTTCTATAGCTGCTAACTCACACTAACCTACTGACTCGAGTCATGCGAAGTCATAGCTACATATGAACCGGCGCAACCTCGTGATAAATATTGTTAACAGCTATTGTTAAACTCAATATAATTATGAGTCTCAGGATAGATGCTCAGCCAATTTGGCTTAATTTCTTTTGTTTGTAATGGTCTCAATCAAAGTGTCGTACAAGACGTTTGCTTCGAAATTAATCTCGTTTAAATTATGGGACGGATTGATCATAAGATCTAATCATCCGGAGAGCCATAAAAGGGCAGCTTTCATCAGCTTCGTGAATAGGGCAATCAACCTACCTTTAACAGAAGAAGCTTATAATCAAGAAATAGCTATAATGTATCAAATAGCAGAAGCAAATGGTTATGATAGATCTTTTGTAAAGAACATTATCAACAAAATCAACAACAAGCCTAAATCTAAGTTAACAAGGGAGAACAAGAAGAAGGAGATATATGTTGTTTTCACCTACACCAACAGGTTAACGCACAACATAACCAGCTCTTTAAAGAAATACAATATTAAGATCGCATTTAAAACGGATAATTATAATCATAAAAAGTTTTTCAATTCTAAACAGGTCAATAGTTATAACATACACAGTAGATCAGGTATATACAGATTACATTGTAACAATTGCCAAGCAGACTATATAGGTCAAACAGGACGTTATGCTGAGCATTTAAACGCGATTAAACATAGGAAGTTTTCGGCAATGGGAACACATATGTTAGAAACTGGCCATAAATTCACCAACATTGAAAAAGATCTGGAAATTTTGCACTACGAGAATAAAGGATCTGTCATGAACATCCTGGAACAAATTGAGATAAACACGGCTCAAAGAGTCAATCCGTCCCATAATTTAAAGGAGATTAATTTCGAAGCAAACGTCTTGTACGACACTTTGATTGAGACCATTACAAACAAAAGAAATTAAGCCAAATCGGCTGAGCATCTATCCTGAGACTCATAATTATATTGTTTGAGTTTAACAATAGCTGTTAACAATATTTATAACTTATTTCTGAGTCTGTTCTTCATGAAGTCGCTTTAGCACGAGGTTGCGCCGGTTCATATGTAGCTACGACTTCGCATGACTCGAGTCAGTAGGTTAGTGTGAGTTAGCAGCTTATAGAAGTTTTCATGTTTTCCACTAAAAACATTTAGGACAGTCATTTCAAATTTCTTTGTAGTTTCTCAGATTCTCTCAGATTTGTTTCGCTGTTTATTCGGGTTAACATCATATTAGGAGATAACACACAACATTTTCAAAATTAATATAATCAGGCATAGAACTAAAAGCATTTTTACACTCATATGGGCTTTGGTGTAATTTTACAACATTATATTATTTATTCTTTGGATGTCGCAAACAATCGTACTGTTTCATCTATGGAATATTTAGAACGTGATTTTGTTTTTTCTTTGGATGTCACAAACTATTGTACTATTACATCTATGGAATATTTAGAACATGATTTTATTTCTTCTTTGGATGTCACAGACTATTGCATTGTTTTATCTATGGAATGTTTTCATTGTATGTATTTGATAAGTGCGTAATATTTCTTTATGTCTTAATGCATATTTGGGCTGAGGAAGCACTAACGTTTGTGCGAAACATGTACCCAATTGTATAAATAGACTATTAATATTGTATTGAAAAGACTGAGAATTGTTAGTTTTATTAGTCTTCTGATATTACGACATGTTTACGGAAGCTAGACATTCTCGGACAATATCTAAATAAACTTTAGAGAATCCATGCCCTTCTGAACATAATTCTTAGGGTGTTTTGGGCAGGAAATCCGCAGATCATATGTAGAGTGCTGTGTTTATAGTCGGAAGACACAAGCATGGCCTCACGCAAAGGAAGTAGGACAGTAGTTCAGCATCAGCACAAATGTGAATGATTAGTACTCAAGTGAATATGATAAGGTTGATCCTCCCCTTGGTCATCAGAAGATGGCATATCTGACTGGGTATTTATTTCCAGAAAAATGTGAGTAGAGGTATGTGACCAGCTAAACAAATGAGTGCCAAGTGTTAATGAGATATGTAGGATAATCACAGGGTACTTGAAACCCACACCCATTGTTATATCTTGACAGGCATGGCCCCCCATGGTATTGGAAGGGAAGGAGCAGCAAACGTTGAGAGATACAAGTTTGGTCATCAAGCTGTCAAAGAAAGGAGGAAGACTTTCCTTACAAAGCCTACCATCTTAGATATTCCCCCACAGAACACCAGAATCCATTTAGATATTCCCCCACAGAATACCAAAATACATTTATAGAAGTCCAGAGTTCTCAGCCTACCAAACTTGATTGAACCTTCTGAAAAGCTACCATCCCAGTACATGAAGAGAAGGAGGCATTACCAATTGAAATTACTGTCCATTATCATTAGTGCAGTGGAAATATGTGCTAAATTACCCAAATATGTGTTTTTGTTTCTAGCTCATTCAACGACGGCAACCATGTTAGTCAGGCGCATGAGGTCTCTTCAACTGTTACCAAGGGGGCACACATTACTGTTGCCAACATTTGGGATAACAAAATAATTGGTGTAGATAAAAATTATTGATGCGTGACAAAACCCACGTACATCATTTCTAGATTTAATTTGCATCAACACAGAAGGAATTTTGGCTAATGTCAGTAGTTTAGTAAATTTTATCGTAGGTTCCGTTCATGCAGTGTTACCATTTTTTATAAAGTCATGAAGTGGGTTTAATTGCCTCAAAAATCATATCGCTACCTATTGTTAAACATGAACAGCTTGAAACAGAAGGTACAGTATTAAACTTGCACTGAACTAATTTATGAACATGGTATGGCATCAACCAAAGCTCATTTTATGATTTAAATAAATCCTTAATTTAACCGAAGAAAAAGTTAACACAGTTAATTTATCATTCATTGCACATTAAAATATGTGGTAAGGGCCAATAATCAACTAACTCTATGCTTAAAGGACACGTTTTTTTTAGAATCGCTTTAATAAAAATTATATTACATATTCTATTTAAAACAAGGAGACTAAACACTGATAATACAGACAGCTACTTGGATTTCCTGGCAGTGGGGCTGTCAGGTGGTGTGAGGGACTCAGCTTTGACCGTCAGGGACTTGCGAGCGGTGTTTTTAAAGGAGAGTTTCTTTAGTGGCCGAGGAGAAATCCCGTGCAGACCACCATCTGCCGAAGTGGGTTCATTCCCCGCAAACCAAACTCTGATTCCATCCGGACCTGTTGATAAATACAGTCTTATCAATGCAATTAAGAACAAACTATATGTGAGGATTGATTCTTAAGTAGGAGTGACAATTAATGGCGAGTAAAAAAAAAGGTATAAAAGCTCTGTATTTGAATTGAAATTTAATTGAAAAAATATATAAATAAATAAAAAAAAAACATTAACTTTGTGTTATGTTGCATTAAAACTAATAAGTTTTAAGGATCATGTGGAACAAAGTAGTTTACTATATACAGTAATGTCTACACAAATAACAGGAGATTTTTAAGGCTGCTATTTCATACAGTTTGATGATAACAGTTGTGTCATTAGCTGTTGTCATAAATGGGATTCTTGAAGCTAGGTCTTCATCTCACGCAACGCTATAATTTTACAATATCAAGAATTTTCAAAAAGATGACTGCAATCTCGTACAGAAGACAACAGATTTGCTCGAGGTTGAGCATAACCTACCATGAAGACAGCACTGGTGAGCGTAAATGACATTATGACATATCTTTCTGTTTTTCTTTTCAAATTAATCAATCTTTCTTTGGGCAAAGTAACTGTAAATTTAATTAAAATTCTGCAATAAGTTAAAGTAATATCATGTCTCCACTTCGTCTTGGTTTAGCCGCCACTTTAAGAGTAAATTCTACATCTTCCATTAGTATGTGTTTTATAGTTCATCTTTTTAGTATAATTAAATTCAATTCATTAAATTCAGTTTCAGTGTTCCATTCTTGTAGATAGAATTAGCTATAATACCGAACCTGTCCTCTCTTGGTAAATATCATTCTGGTTGGAAGCTTAAAGTTTCCCCACGGGCTGAGTTACAAGAGTCTGAATAGCCGAGGTACATAATGGTAAGTCTGTTCATATGTCTATTTCGATGTCCTAATGGTAATTGGACACGATGGCGCCCATCCGGTATAACGGTTTATAGTGGTTTCACCACGGTACTTCAGGTGAATGACCATTACTTGTATATGTCCAACTGACCGAATGAACAAACTGACATAATTTTGGTATATTGGCTTTCATGGCCAGTGGGTCCGGGTGTGGACGCCAAGAGCCCACTTGGTGTCCTAGGCGAAACTCCACACAAAACACCTCATAAACCTAGAAAAATTGCCGAGTTTTACATAATTTTGTTTACATCAAAATATGCCTATCTATAAAATATATATTTGAATTACAGGTTTATAACTGAGTCACTAAGTGACACTAAGTATGCTTTATCTAACAGTTTGTTGATCTTAACCAATGCTGGAGAGAACATCGGTAACACAAAATAAAATTTGCCTAGCATTCAGCTTCAGGCCGCTAATTTGACTAAGAGGAAAACACTCTCACCTCTTAGGCGTGTATCTGAACCAGCAGAATTATGCCGCGGATGATGAGAATCCAATAAGGCTGCAGCAAGAGTTGAACTAGGAGCAGGAGGACAACTAGGCTCTGGACTGCGTGAACTCAGAGATGTCCCTGCAACACATATCAATATACAAATCAAAACACAATTGCCATTTCCTGGTACAGTTGCTGGTAACTGTATGGGAGATAATCTACCTGACAGCATAAATATCCTGGAAACTTAGGTTGTATACTATCACATCCGTTTGAGCTCTAGGCAGCTACAACAAAATGCAGAAGTTGCCTAATCACATAACCAAAGCATAGCATCTACTGTATGTTCATGCATAATAAGCCATTAAACTCCATCAATGCATTTGTCAAATACATGTGAGATGAAATTTGATCAACAGATAGCACCATCCTGTCTTCGTTTCAAAATGAAACATGGTCTACTTTTGTTATAACAAACTCTTTGTTATACCCCAATGTGGTGGATGCATCGTGTCTTCCTAGCATTTCAGATTACTTGTGGTGTTCAATTTAAACAGCCAGAAAAAACAATAAACCTTCCAAAACCTAATGCTGACGTCTACTTGAAAATTACTAAAATCACACACACAATCCGTATGAGAAGGATCCAATTCATGGGACATTTGGACAGAATGGACCCAACTAGGTTAACACACAAAATCTACATGATGTTGCAGAAAAAGGCAACAAGGTCTCATTGGCACAAACAGGCGGAAAAGGTCTTGGCTGAATTAGGTTTTCCCAATCTCAAGGATCGAGAGGAAATTAGGAAAATTACTCATACACGTGGTTTTGAGGGAGAAGAGAGAAGACCTACCAGAAACGTCTGGTCGCAGCAACGAAGACTCGCTCAATCGTTGCGCATGAAGAGTTATTGGGCAAAAAAATCAAGGCCAATAAGTGTTGATTCCCCATGGTCCTAGGAGACCCATTCGTGCAGAAGAAGAAGAAGGACAATATTTGATATTACACTGACTGGCAAAAAAAGTGGAACACTTCAATTTTTTATGTAATTTCATAATTTATTCCACTAAAATGTATCGGTTTTCTAATATTTGCATTATTCATGTAAATTTTAGATGGTTGGCTACAGAAAATACTGAAACATGTTTTACAACACGCTTTAACTCACAAATTTAGTTACATCTTTCAATTTTCTATTTTTTAGTAATGTTCTTTTGGGCTGGATTTTATCAAACGTATTGCCAAACAAAACAGTGTTAATGTTTGCACTGCACTGCACGGGAACACTGGTCACTAACAACGAGTGTTTCCACCCTTAGCGTCTATGACAGCGTGTAAACGGTCAGTCAAACTGTTCACAACTCGTCAAATGGCATCTGCCGGGATGCGATTCCATTGCTCCAGCAGCGATGTTCTCAGTTGTGCCAAGGTGGTGTGGTCATGCTGTCTGACATTCCTTCCAAGCATATCCCATACATGTTAGATGGGGTTAAAGTCAGGACTACGAGCTGGCCAGTCCAGGGTTTGAATCCCCACTTCCTGCAGATATTGTACAACACAGCGAGCAGTATGAGGGCAGGCATTATCCTGCATCAGCATGAAATTCTGACCAATGAAAGGCGCAAAGGGCATCACATGGTTCATCAGGATCTCTTCGATGTACATTTGGGAATTGAGCGACCCGTGATCGATGCACACCAACTCAGTGCGAGCCATAACGTTGATGCCACCCCACACCATAACCGAGCCACCTCCAAATGGAGTCCTGGAGGAGAAAGCAACAGGGCTGTACCTGTCCCCGCACCTTCTCCACACGCTTTCTCTTCCATCAGGAGATCTACGACTCTCGTCAGTGAAGAGAACCGAGGCCCATTTCTCGTGGGTCCATCCCAGATGCTGCCTTGCGAAGCGAAGACGCGCCTCTCTGTGATTTCGTTCGAGTGCGGGTCCATGTGCAGGTCTCCTGTACGAAAGATGAGCTTCTTCAAACCTTCTTCTTACTGTTCACTCACTCTCAGATTTCTGACATTTTCCAGTTGATTTCGTGCATGGACTGCTGTGGTATGGTGATCATGCAGAACTTGCAGGGTGAGAAATCTGTCATCCCTGGCACTTGTGCTTCTTCTACGGCCTGACCCTCGTCTCCTGTCATATGTTTGGAGTTCTCTGTACCATTGCACTGCACGGTGAATGCTACTGAGAGATGATCCAATAACCTCAGCAACATAACGGAAGCTGCGGCCATCCTCCACCAATGCAATTGCCTGTGCAGCTCCTTCACGGCTAAGAGGCATGTTTTAGTGTGAACTGCACATGGATAACTCACTAAAATGTATGACAATGGTTCACAGGTGTTCAACAAATGCCAGGTGTTATCCCTAGAACAACAATAAGCGAGCGGCAACACTCATAAACCTTACACGTTTACAGTGCGCTTCCCGCCATAAAACGATTAAGATAGGCTCATCGAAGATTGGGGGCAATTGGTGGTAATAAACCACCCTAAGAAACCCGCCAACCTGGGCCCAACCTTTGGGAAGCCAGGCTCTGCCTGTCACAAGCCAGGACTAAGGGTGAGTGATAGATGAGTAACACCTCTTTAAAAAACCTTGGTCCAGCTGGCCCGGCTGGTAGTACCTTGTATGGGTCCCTGCCGGGGTTACAGGTGAAGGTTTAGAAGGCGGAAGAGGACCTCGCGTCCCAACGGCGGATAAAGCGGAGGAACTATCTTCAAGCTCTGGGGCTTACAACCTTGGTTCTACTAACGGGAAGGAGCAATCCGACCCACATATTTCTTAACAATCATGGAAAGTCGTCAAAAGGAAGACACTACCCCAGGTGGTAACTGTTTAAGGGAATCCACCGCTCCTAGGAGTGCACGCAAGCCTTTGGATTCTGGGGAGCTTGCAAGTAGATGCTTAAAGAATACTAAATTGAAGACGAAACAGAAATATTATTTTGGAACGTTAAATGTCAACTCATTACTCAAAGTTGGTAAACACAAGGAATTGACAAATATGATGGACGAACATAACATCTCAATCCTGGCCTTGCAGGAAACACGGTATCAGGACGAAGATGTCATGGACATTGAGGACTATAGGGTCTATAAAGGACAGAGAGCAGTGAAGATAGGCAAGAATATGCCAATGTTTGGAACAGCTTTTGCTGTAAATAAGAAGGTAATCAGTGCAGTTGTGGACTTCTCTAGCCCATCAGAAAGACTATCACTCCTAACTCTACGCTGTGGTAACAAAGGCTATACCCTGATCAATGCACATGCGCCAATTAATGGAGACAACAGGCGTAATCCCGAGAAAGTTGAACAATTCTGGGACCTTATAGAGTAGGAGATGGAGAAAATACCTATAAAGAACATCAAGGTTTTATTGGGCGACTTCAACGCTCAACTGGGAATAGAAGCAAGATATAGATCGACAGTAGGAAAATATCCTGCTCACAGAATGACCAACAAAATTGGAACAAGGTTTGTCAAACTATGTAGAGCGTTTGATCTTCAGATAATGTCAACTTTCTATAAACACAAACCAAGTAAACAGAAGACATGGCGTTCACCTGGCAATTTGAACGTAGAGAAACAAATTGATCACGTGTCAATATCCAGGACAGCAATGAAGGAGATTATGAATGTTAAAGTACAGAGAGGGGCCAAATTTGATTCAGATCATTATCTCTCCAAGATTAAAATGAATTTCATTCCTTTTAGAAAGGCTCCGAAAGCTGGAAATAAACTTCACAGATATGATGTGACAAAACGTAAGGTTGTTCAAGAAGTATTGGAGCAATACCACCAGCAATTAACATTTAAATCTAAGAATTGGACTGACATTGCCTCCAAAATCCAACAAGCAGCCAATGTTTCAATCTTGACAGCACAGAAGCGTAAACACAGATGGTGGAACGAGACCTGTGATAGTGCATGTGTACAAAGAACAGATGCCTGGAAGAAATGGAACTCAACGAAGAGACAAGAAGATTATAACACGTTTTGTGACAGTCGGAAAGATGCAGCCCGGGTTTTCCGAATTGCAAGGCGATCATTTGAAAAACAACAGATGGAACAGATTGATCAGGATTTCAGGAAGAATAATGTCAGGGACTTCTATCAAACTTTCAAATGTAATCTGAAAGGGTATCAAGCACCGAGCTTGTGCTTCAGAGATGAAAATGGAAAGTTAGGTCTGAACAACAAGGAGAACTGTCGTATCTTGGCTGAGTACTTTAAGAAATTACTCAATTGTGATGAACCAAAACATAGGCTACTCATAGGCCATCCTACTCAAGTAATGGCCAACTCGCATCCACCTTCTAAGACAGAAATTAAAATTATTATCGATGGTCTAAAGAATAATAAAGCAGCGGGAGAGGATTCCATTGTGGCAGAACTTCTAAAACTGGCAAATGAAGATACTCTGAATATATTAGCTGAGCTCTTTGCGGAGATATGGAGAACTGGTAGGATACCCACAGAGTGGCAGTCTGCATTAATTCACCCTCTCCACAAAAAGGGGGATAAGAAGGACGTTAATAATTACAGGGGCATATCAATTGTATCTGTTCCCTACAAGATCCTATCCAAAGCACTCCTGAACAGAATTGAAGAAAATCTTGATAATCAGATTGGTGAGTACCAGGCCGGTTTCAGAAAGGGACGTTCTTGTCCAGAACAGATTTTTAACCTGAAAAACATCATTAGGTATAAGACGATAGGCAGGTATGACTATGTGGTCGTATTCATTGATTTTAAGAAAGCGTATGACTCAATTGACCGCGAGTCGCTACTGAATATTCTGGAAGAATTTGGAGTGGATGACACGTCTCGAAATCTGATTAAACAGACTTTGACCAACACAGTGTCAAAAGTAAAATTCATTGGCGAGATCTCAGATCCCTTTGTAATCAAAACTGGTGTCAGACAAGGTGATGGATTATCTCCAATCCTTTTCAACTGTGTATTAGAAAAGTTCATTCGTGAAAGGAGGAAGACACTGGGTCGGGAAGAAGGGAATGAAGAACGATTCAGGCTAGGGCCCAAACTGAAAGAGGTGCAAGTTGATTGTTTGGCTTTTGCAGATGACCTAGCTATTTTTGCCAACAATATTAAATCAGCCATTGTAAAGATTAATTGGTTGTCAGAGATGGCTGAGAAAGTAGGTTTACAGATATCCTTTGAGAAGACAAAGTACATGACAAACATCAGTGATGGACCAGAACGGATGAAAACAAACGAAGGAAAGATTAAACGTGTAAAGAAATTTAAATACCTGGGTGAGGTAATCCAGCAAAATGGCCTAGAACAGGAAGCAATTAATCTTAAAATCTGGAAATTAGACCGAGCCTATCACCTGACGAAAAATCTCTATAATAAGAAGTCGCTGAGCATTGGAGCCAAATTAAGACACTTCAGCACGGTTGTCAAACCTGAAGCATTATATGCTTCGGAGACTTTGACTATGAACAGGCAGGGACTAGTCGACCAGTTGGTCAAAAGAGAACACAGGGTATTGAGAAAAATTTTAGGCAACAGATGGGTTGACGGGCACATACGTTTGAAGTCGAACGAAGAGTTATATAGAAAGATAGAACCAGTCACGTCAACAATAAAAAGGAAAAGGTTGTTGTTCTATGGACACATTTTCAGAATGTCCAACGATCGTCTAACAAAGAAAATTTTGAATTTCGTGAAACCAAAGAAGAAAAAATTGGCATGGTTTGAAGAATGTAACAAAGACCTTCTAGAAATTGGTGTTCCGGACTGCAAAATTATGAACAGGTGTGAATTCAGACACCTAATCAAAAACCCAAAAGATCTTTCAGAAGATCGGAAGAAGGCGCTGAGTGATGGGCTCAAGAGATACTGGCAGGACATCAAAGCTGGCAGACGATCTAGAACGAAACATTGATTTTGATTGTTACTCCGCAGTCCATAGTGGCTCAATTCGAATGAAAGAAAAACACCCTAAGAAATGTTCTATTATCAATTTCTATTCACGGATGTTCCAGATGTGTATTCTAATGCGTGAAAAGCTTTTAAAATGTGATTACATCTTTTTCATGGCTAATTTTATACTATTTACATTACTTTTTTAACTGTTCCACTTCTTTTGCCAGTCAGTGTATAAGGTGCGTTCAAAAAGGAACGAGCCGGAGGCTGGAATGCGCAAACGGGTGACTACATCGGCTAATCGTGGCGTGTGTAACGAGGTGTGGTTCCTACCAGAGCGAGGAAAGTCACAGCCCGTCGCTAGAGGGCAATCGTGCACGTCACGTGACGATACAAAGCGAGCAGCAGCATGCATCAATCGTCCAACACTGCCAGTCGCATTGCAAACAGTGACCTGGAGGCGTCAAATGAAGAGCAAAGAGGTGTTGTTCGGTTTCTGACAGGGGAAGGACAGGGAACGGACATTCATCGCCGAATGTCACAAGTTTACGGCGAACACTGCATGTCCCTTGCAAAGGTCAAGACGTGGCACAAACGCTTCAGGGAAGGACGGGTGTCGTTAGCCGATGATGCCCGGTCTGGGGCCCCCTGCATTACCGATGACAACGTCCAGCTGGTTGATGCACTCATTAGCCAGGACCGCCGAGTGACAGTGAACGCCATAGCCGCCGTGGTCGGATTGAGCGTCGGAAGTGTGCACACCATCATGAAGGAACGACTGCACTTGCGGAAAGTGTGTGCCCAATGGGTGCCCCACAGTCTTCAACCACACCAGGAAGCATGTCGAATGGCCTACCTTCTTGGTCTTGGTTGGACGATTCATGCATGCTGCTGCTCGCTTTGTATCTTCACGTGACGTTCACGCGTGCCCTCTAGCGATGGGCTGTGACCTTCCACGCTCTGGTCGGAACCACACCTCGTTACACACGCCACGATTAGCCGATGTAGTCTCTGGTTTGCGCATTCCAGCCTCCGGCTCGTTACTTTTTGAACGCACCTTATAGATTAACATAGTAATATTTCAAGCAGGGTTGGGTATGTTACCTTTTAAAAGTAATTAAGTTACAGTTGTGTGTGTTTGAGTCTTCAGTCTGACTGGTTTGATGAAGCATTCCATGGCTCCCTGCCCTTAGCTAATCATTTCATCTCTACATAGCTACCACACCCTATAGGCAATATGCTTAACATATTCTAACCATGGTCTACTCCTACAGTTCTTGTCCTTCCATAACTACTGTAACTTTGCTATTACTGGGTGTCTTAGTAAGGGTCCTACCGACCTATCTTTCTCTTCATTAGCAGTCGCCAGAAACATCTCTCCACTCTCATTCGTCTTAATACCTCTTCATTTGTAACCCTATTTACCCATCTGATCATCATTCTCCTGTAACACCACATTTCAAATGCTTCAATTCTCCTCTTTTCTGTTGCCCAACAATCCAAGATTCACTTCCATAGAGTGCCACGCTCCAGGCAAAGACTTCCAAAAATGACTTCCTAATACCTAATCTATATTTGATGTCCACAGATTCCTTTTCTATAGAAATGATTTCCTTGCCTGAGCCAACCTACATTTTATATCCTCCTTCCTTCGTCCATCACTGGTTGTTTTGCTTCCTAAGTAACAGAAGTCTCTACTTCCTTTAGCTTTTCACCCGCCAATTCGACGTCCATAGGGGTTTCTGATTTCTTTCGGCTGCATTCCAATATTTTTGTTTTACATTTATTAATTTTCATCATGCATTCTTTCCTCACGTCAGAGTCCATACCGTGGCAGATGACCTCGTAGTTCGGCCCGTTGTTGTTTGAATCTTCAGTCTTTTGACTGGTTTGATGCAGCTCTCCATGCCTCTAATCGTTTCATCTCTACATAACTACCACACCCTACATCCGAGGCAATCTGTTTAACATATTATAACCTTGGTCTACCCCTACAGTTCTTGTCCTTGACCCTTCCTTCCATAACTAAGCTTGCTATTCCTGGGTATCTTGGTATGTGTCCTACCAACCTATCTCTTCTCTTCATTAGCGGTCGCCAGAAACATCTCTCCTCTCCCACTCGTTTTAATACCTCTTCGTTTGTAACCCTATCTATCCATCTCACCTTCATCATTCTCCTGCAACACCACATTTCAAACGCTTCAATTCTCCTCTTTTCTGCTGCACCAATAGACCAAGTTTCACTTCCATAGAGTGCCACGCTCCAGACAAAGGCTTTCAAATATGACTTCCTAATTATACCTACAGTAAGTCTATATTCGATGTCAACAGATTCCTTCTCTGTAGAAATGCTTTCCTTGCCTGAGCCAACCTACTTTTTATATCCTCTTTGCTTCGTCCATCACTGGTTATTTTGCTTCCTAAGTAACAGAAGTCTCCTACTTCCTTTAGCTTTTCACCTGCCAATTTTATGTCCATAGAGGTTTCTGATTTATTTCGGCTGCATTCCAATATTTTTGTTTTACATTTATTAATTTTCATCATGAATTCTTTTCTCAATACGGAGTCGATACCATTCAAAAACTCATTCAAGTTGACGATGTCATCAGCAAATCTCGGAGTTGTAATTATTTCTCCTTGAATCTTCACTCCCACTTCAAAGTTTTCTCCAATTTTCTTCATTGCTTGTTCAATGTAAAGATTGAAAAGTATGGGTGATAAGTTGCAGCCTTGCCTTACACCTTCCGGAATACCAGCTTCTCTCTCATGTCCTTCAGCTCAAATGACTGCTGTCTGGTTTCTGTATGGATTGTAGATCACCCTCCTATCCCTGTACTTTATTCCAATTGTTTTCAAAATGTCAAACAATTTAGCCCAATTAACGTTATCAAAAGCCTTTTCTAAGTCTACAGATGCCATGAATGTTCTCTTATCTTCATTATTCTACCTTCCAAAATCAGCCTAAGACTTAGTACAGCTTCCCTTGTTCCTACATTTCTCCTGAAACCAAACTGGTCTTCACCCAACTCCGTTTCTGTCTGGCTTTCCATGCTCTTGTAAATTATTCTAGACAGGATCTTTGAAGCATGAGTAATCAAGCTGATTGTACAGTAATCTTCACATCTGTAAGTTACTTTCTTTGGTATAGGGATGATAACATTCTTCTGGAAATCAGAGGATACAGGCCGGACGTTTGTTTTAGACGATTGCCCTTAACCTTGAAGCTAGCGGGTGAGCCTGTACACAGTCAGTCTCTAGCCCTATTGCTTCACATTTGTCATCACGGGTCTGATGTAATGGAATTCAAGACTTGAGCTCGTGACGACACCACTGTGGAGACAGTACAGTCGACGTCTAAGTATTGTGTGACGCGGAAGTACACGTTACATAGTTACGAACAGAACTCCATTATATTTGCCAATGACTGTACGTCAGCAGCAGTGTGAGCTAGCTTTGTAAATCATCTTGACCGCATGGGGCAGGTGACAACAAAGCAGGTACTGTAGAAACTCGCCTCCAGGCTTCCATTAAGTTTTTTCACTCGTCTAAAACGAACGTCCAGCCTGCATCTCACCTGTCTCATAAATCCTACACACCAAGTGAAATAACCTGATCAGACCATCATCACCTATGCAGCGTAGCAACTCAATCGGTATATCATCTATGCCGGGTGCTTTGTTCCTGCTTTAGTCTCCCAATGCTCTGTCAAATTCCATCCCTTACAACAACAATAACTAACTAACAAGAGCCCATACCATTTAAAAACTCATTCAAATCCTCTGGTGTTTCGGCTAAGACGACGATGTCATCAGCATCAGAGTTGAAATTATTTTTTCTTGAATCTTGTTACAGTTACTTTGTGAATAGAGTAACAGTTACAGTGGTCATTAGCCTACTTTTAAAAATATATTTCCTAATTTTTTAAAAATGTTACTATCTGACAATTTGTGTTTGCCAAAGGAACACAGAATAGCTCAGTGTAACTCTCGTTCTGCCCTTCGCTCGTAGCAATGTCTACCTGACAGGTTTCTACGGCCGCTCTGCACTGTTATGGAACACGCTGCCACGGGATGCCAAAATCTTGCCTCTTCGTAAATTAAGGTCGTTCATAAAAAAGTGCATTATATAAATAATCTTCTGCATAAGTGATTGTCTCTTTGAATGAATGAGTCATCATCATCATCATCATCATCATTTCCCCTTATCCAGCTCCTGCCGGGTCGGGGTATTTATGGCACTTCTCCACTTTCCTTCCACAATTCTTCTTCCACGATCTTGTCCCAGTCCAGATTTCTTTTTCTCACGCTGTTCTTCACTGAATCGATCCACCTTGTTCTAGGTCTTCCCCATGCACTTGGCCTCCAGCATCTGTCTTGGTATTCTATTTTCCTCCATCCTCTTTAAGTGTCCAAACCACCTTAGTTTATTCTTCTCAATTCTCTCATTTAGTTTTCCCATCCCAACTTCCTTCCTAACATCTTCATTCCTCACTCTGTCTTTCCTTGTCTTACCTATCATACTTCTTAGGAATTTCATTTCACTGGCTTGGATTCTACTCTCTTGCCTGCTCGTCAGGGTCCAAGTCTCAGCTGCATAAGTTAATATGGGTACATAGTACATTTTATACATTACCTCCTTGCTTTTCCTGGTACTTCCTTATCCCAAACAAGTTTTCTTACACTTTGATAGAATGCATTGCTCTGCTGTACCCTCCTGCCAATCTCCATGTCCAACCTACCAGTTTGCATCAATTCACTTCCTAGGTATTTGAACGTGTCTACAATTTCCAAACTCTGACTTCCAATTTTCACAGTGCCCTTTCCTTGTCTTTCCCCTCTTGTCATCACCATGGTCTTGCTTTTCTCTATACTGATTTTCAGGCCATACTTCTGAATATTTTCGTTCAGTGCATCTAGTTGTTTTTGCACTTCTTCGGTGTTCCTTCCCCAGACCACAATATTGTCTGCAAATAATAGTAACTTCATTTCTTTATGTCCATATGCTTCCTTTGTTTCCTTTACAATTTCATCCATTACCATTATGAATAAAAGAGGTGACAGCACACTCCCCTGTCTTAGTCCAGTCTTGTTCCTAAACCAATCTGTCTTTCTAACTGGGGTCAGTACCCTGCTAACACAGTTGTTGTACATTGCTTGCACCATTTCCAACATTTCTCTTCCCAGTCTCTTCTTAACCATGGTTTCCCATACCTTCTCTCTGGGGACACTATCATATGCCTTTTCTAGATCTATGAAAGTCATGATCAAATCCTCTCCATATTCCCAGTACTTTTCCATCACCTGCCTCAAGCTAAAGATTGGGTCCACTGTGGATCTTCCACTCCTGAAGCCATACTGTTCCTCTTGCAACTCTCCTTCCACCTTTCTTCTCATTCTTCTTTCTAATATCCTTTCCAGTAGTTTTACTATCTGTGATATGAGGGTGATCCCTCTATAGTTATCACACACTTTCTTGTCCCCTTTCTTAAACACTGGTATTAATAGCCCTTTCTCCCAGTCTTCTGGTACACATTTCCATTTCCACACACACTTTAGCAGTCGATACAGCCACTGCATACCAACAGGTCCAGCAGCCTTTATCATTTCTACACTGATTTCATCCACCCCTGTTGCTTTTCCCATCTTCATTTTCTGTACTGCTAATTCCACCTCCAGCATTGTTATATCATCTTCTGTTATAGAGTCGTCAGGCTGTGTCACTTCGATCTCACCAGTACAATTGCTCACATTCAATAGCTTATCGAAATACTCCTTCCATCGTCCCTTTATCTCTTCTGGGTGTGGGGGCGTGGTGGCTCAGCGGTCTAGCTGTATGCCTCTCACCAAGGCGGTCCGGGTTCGATTCCCGGTCAATGCATGTGAGATTTTCGAAGTGAAATGCCATGTCCTGTGGTTTGGATTCCACGTAAAAAGGAGGTCCCGTGGCTCATGATCTCGAGATTAACGGTCACGCTAAACTATAAGCTTGCTTGCTTCTTCTGGGTGTGTTAACAACTCTCCATCTTCCTTTTTCACCAGCTTTGTGGTAACTCTTTCTTTCCTCTTACTTCTTAGAAGCCCATACAGCATCCTTTTACTGCCACTTACATCTGTTTCCATTCTTCGTGTAAATTCTCCCCAACTTTTCTTCTCCTACCACTTTCTTACACCTCCGTTTGCTGTCGTGATACTTCCTTTTGCTTTCTTCTGTTTGATCTCGGTTCCATTCTTTCCATGCAGACTTCTTTTCTTTCACTGCTTTCCTCACTTCCTCATTCCACCACGGTGTCTCCTTCTCTTTCACTCTTGTTGACGTCCTACCACAAGCACTCTCTGCTGCACCAGCAAATGCCTTTTTAAAGTGGGACCATTCCTCTTCTACATTTTCCACTTCAGTAACTGGGATTTGTTGCTTCAATCTCTCCTGAAAATCATCCTGTACAGCTTTGTCTTTCAATTTCCATACTTTTATTTTACTTTCTCTGATCTCCTTTAGGTTTTCCAATTTTCCCCATCTAAATTTTGCCACCACAGCTCTATGGTCCCCATCAAATGCTTCTCCTGGTAAAGCTGTCACATCCATCAGCTTTCTGCGATTTGTCCTTTCCACCAGGAAGTAGTCAATTACTGATTTTGTTCTTCTATCACCCCACCCATATCTCGTAATTTTCCTGCTGTTTTTCTTCCGAAACCATGAATTACCCAC
This sequence comes from Meconema thalassinum, assembly GCA_946902985.2. Lineage (NCBI taxonomy): Eukaryota > Metazoa > Arthropoda > Insecta > Orthoptera > Tettigoniidae > Meconema > Meconema thalassinum. The sequence continues at coordinate 1,853,955,894 of OX336388.2, forward strand.
TATCAGTCCATTCCTTTCACAAAAGTTTACAAGTTCCTCTCCTTCCCGGTTCTTTTTCCCATATCCATATGGTCCAACGACTTCTTCCTTTCCTCGTCTCTCATTTCCGACTTGTGCATTCATATCTCCCATGATCACCACTTCTACATCTGAGATTACTCTTTCTACATCCGCCAGGAATACTTCAATATCTTCTTCTCTGTTTCCAGTCTGTGGTGCATACACTTGTATGAAGTCCATCACGTCATTCTTAATCTTCATTCTAATTTTCATTATTCTGTCACTCACACACTCTACCACTTCAACATACTCCTCCAGTTGTTTCGAGGTTATCAGTCCCATGCCATTTTTTGCCTCTTGGCCACCACTCCAGTATAATGTATATCCTTTCCTCAATTTCTTCCTTCCTTTACCTTTCCATTTCACTTCACTCAGCCCCATCATTCCAACCTTCTCCCTCTCCATGAAGTCTACCACCTCCTCCACCTTGCCTGTCAGGGTCATGACAGTCATGATTCCCACTTTCATTTCGGTTACTGGTCGCCCATTTCTCACAGTTCCCCCAGTACCAAAGAGTGCGTCGCCTGCAGGGTACGCCCTAACCTTTTCCGAATCATTGGAAGTGCCATTTCCATTTTAGGCTATTATTACGATGGGGTCGCCACTCCCAAAGGCATTTTATGAAGCTACTGCCAGCTATTATTCAGGCCGCCCCTAACATGGAGAACAGACGCCCTTGCAGCTGCCCCTAACCTGGGAAACAGACGCTGCCAATTGATGCTGTACTCATACTATTCCCTGAGTACTGGGTTGCCTCTTCCGCAATCTCCACCGTTCTGAAGTCCATCTTCTCCGCTGCAGATTCCGTTGAGAATGAATGAGTATCCGAATGAAATGAATGAATGTATGGAGTGATTGAGGTAATGAAAGTGTGTGCATGAGAGAGTGAGTGAACTAAGTTAATATTTGAAATCTGTACATAGTATAAAACAGGACTGCCCATACTACGGCCCGACGCTCTGCGCCCGCGCCGTGTCGCCAAAACTTTGAAACAACTAAATAAATAATAATATTATTATTGGTTTTACGTCACGACGGCATTAGAGCCCCACTGCAAGCGCCTTATGATGGTCCTTATCATGTACTTAAATGGCAAGAAAAAAGTTATGTCCTCAAAATTAAAGGAAATCCAACAACAATAAGCATTGATCGGCTTAAGCCTGCCTATTTACTAGTTAATGAAAATGGAAACAACTCATCGCAGGCACAGTCACAAACAACAAGATCTGGCCGGCGAGTACATTTTCCAAAGAAGTATTTGGAAACGTTACTACTGGAAGGGGAGTACTGTGGCAGCACTTCCAATGAAGTAAGAATACGCACGTCAAAGAACATAGAAGACCAGAGATAGACAGAGTGGAATTGTTTTATCATCTCATTGTATCTGTTTATATGTTTCATTGTTTTCTCTATTATTACAAAATAGTTCATAAACATCTTTACTGACAATCAAAACTAAACAGTTTTTAAAATCATATTCTTTGTTTTTAAAATACAATGTCTTGCTCCACAAAGAGGAAGATTGACAGTGAGTGTCGAGTTTTTCAAGAAAAGTGGGGTGAAAAGTACTTTTTGGTAAAAAACAGCAACAAAACATTGTGTCTCATTGTCCTAAAAGAGTACAATGTCCGAAGACACTTTGAAACCAAACATGGTCAAAGCAAATATGCTCAGCTCTCAGGTAAACTTAGAATAGGAACATTAGCCGCTATAAAGGCATCCTTGACCTTACAAAGAAAGATATTTACTAAACGTACTGATGAAAATGAGTCTGTAGTATGCGCAAGCTACAAAATTGCTCATATTTTAGCTAGGGTAGGCAAACTTTTCACTGATGGGGAAATAGTAAAAAATTGCATTTCAAAAGCTGTTGAGGAGATTTGCCTTGACAAAGTTCCGTTGGTAAATTCTATCAGTCTGTCTCGTAACACAATGACTCGTCAAACCGAAGATCTTGTCAAAGACGTCAATCGTCAATTAATGTTAGCTTGTGAAAAATTTGAGTGTTTTTCTATTGCTTTGGATGAGTCCACTGATAACTCTGATTCAGCTCAGGTTCTATTGTTTCTTCTTCTGCGCGAATGGGTCTCCTAGGACCACGCGGAATCAACACTTCTTGGCCTTGATGTTTGCCCAATAACTCTTCATGCGCAACGATTGAGCTAGTCTTCGTTGCTGCGACCAGACGTGTCTGGTAGGTCTTCTCTCTTCTGCCTCAAAACCCCGTGTTTGAGTAATTTTCATAATTTCCTCTCAAATTACCGAATAACTGGCTGGAGTTCACTCAATGGAAACTACAGTAACTGGTGAAGAAATATTTTTTATGGTTAAGGAAACTATTTTTGCACTTGGACTTGACTTAAAGAACTTAGTTGGAGTGACTACAGACGGAGGTCAGAACATGTGTGGTGAAAAAACTGGTTTTGTTGGAAATGTATCAAAGCAGTGAAAGACACCGGTGGAGAAAAGCCAATCATACTGCATTGTATCATACATCAGCAGGCTTTGTGCAGCACCAGTTTGAAAATATCTGAAGTTATGACTGTTGTTAATACAGTAAATTACCATACGCTCACACTCCCTAAAACACCGCGAGTTTAAGTTATTTTTGGCCAAAATGGACAGTGTTTATCCGGACCTGCCCTATCATTGAGAGGTCCGATGGCTCAGTAGAGGTAAAGAGTTACAAAGGTTTTTTGAACTTCGTGCAGCAGTAGATGTGTTAAGTTTGAACAAGACATTACAATGCACAAAAAACTTTTTAAACTTGAAACTACAGGGAGTTAATTCACTTGTTTTTGATACCTATCATCATGTTAAGGCTTTTAGGAAAAAACTTGCACTGTTTGAGAAGCAGCTTACCAAGAACGATTTGGGTCACTTTGAGACATGTAAAGATTCTTTATCTGAAGCTAGTGCGCCCTTCCCTTCTGACTTTGCTGCTGATGTCGTCAAGCAATTGAGCACGCAGTTTAATGACAGATTTGAAGAATTTGACCAAGAATGTGACAAAATCAACCTATTTCACAATCCTTGCAAATGTGAAATTGATTCTGTGCCAACAAGCCTCCAACTTGAAATCATTGACTTAACAACGAATTAAATACACAAGGAACATTTTCAGGAATGCTACAAAAATGGTGACCTGTTGCCGTTCTACAGCTCCTTAAACAATGAAGATATCGAAAACTTGAAAACGTTTGCTCGTACTGCCCCCGTAAATTGAATTATACTGAGACCACGGTGGCTGTATTGGCATATGTGAATAAAGTTATGGCCGTCATAGTTGTGACGTGTATATTCACGACGTAGGCGTGGATGACGCAACGCTCGAGCAAGTAGGCTGGCTGAGCTTAGATTCTTGCTGACGTCACGATTTTGTTCTAGAAGGATCTTAGATTTACGACGCAGTCGCAGGGAAGCAAGTAAACGTGCTGAGGAAGAAGTTACGCTATTGGAGGAGAGGCTCGAACCAATGAATGATAGCTTGAAGGGAGACGGAGATTACTGAAACTACCATATTTAATAACTTTTGGCATGCAGAATTGTGAAAAACTATTTTCAGTTATAACATTGATTTGGAATTTTGAAGAAATTAATTATATGTTTTTGAAATCTGAAAATCCGTCAAGAATAGCCAAAGTTGGAACTTCGAGTAATGATGGAAGAAGAAGCTATGGTAGGGATGGATACGCCCCTTCAAAGTTGGTAAAAGGCCTTGCACAGCAGAGAGGAGCTTCTCACTTCGTGGTTTTATTCTGACTTGATAGTCTGACTTCGTGTTCTGATAGAACAAGCATATCGTCATAAGCAAGCGTGGCAGAGCCCACCGCATCGAACAGTATTGGGTATCCAGCAGTGCAATTTTACTGTTACTAAAACTAGGCGAAGTTGGAGCGCACACATAAACAATTCTACAAGTTTATCTATCAAGAATTAGCTACTGCATTTATACTAATTCAATAGTGCATTACAATATTGAGGCGTGTGCGAAAGTTGAACATTTTCATTATAATACTTCAGAAGATATTCGCATTTAAAGACTGCAGAGAAAAGTGTTTTTCTCGAATCCTGAGAAGCACTTTTACTACCACATTCTACGCTACGGCAGACACGTGTATTGCAACCGTGATACTGAAGATTACATTTGGTGATACAACGCTACATTCTACAATGGAACTATACAATCTGGCAGTACTTTCGACTAACATTATAATGGAAGTGGAGATGGAAGACTAAAACTTTAATGCAATTGGGACATACATCAGTAGTGTGAAGTAGCAACATGGAGCTTCGATAATCGTCATTCTACAAAGACGAGCATGTAGTGAACATTCAGCTACACTCATGCATCGTAATCCATCGCTGAATTACATCAAATGGCAGTGGAAATAAATTCATACTCCACAATTATTAACATTTCTGCGGAAATATTTGCAATGAACTTCATGGCTGATTTCTACAAGAACTTCAGGGAACTTTCAAGAGGGGCAAGGGTTTTACCCAGCACACAAAGAAGAGTTTTGCCAGAAGGATGTCTATCGTCTACACGGAGCAGTGCGATTTCCGGAGGAGGAAGCTGTTCTATTCTCCGAGGGCGCAGGTTCCAGGTTCGAGGTCGGTGCACATCTATCCTGTGGTGAAATGCAACCAGCAGCAAGCAGTCTTCTGTGAAATTTTCTTCTAGAACTTCAATCCAACAGATAAGGTAGCCGTGAACGTTTCTTGATTTATTTGAGCCATTTTAGTGAGATCTGAGCAACTATCTTTCCCATATTTTCTGTCATATATTTGATTGCCCCATATTCTTTTGCTAGATGTTTCTGTACTCTGTACACTTTGCAGCTTTATGCCATTTTCTTCGATTTATTGAGACATTATTATGTCATTTGCATATTTAATCATTTTGGATCAGTTTATACTGAAGTTAAATATTATTTCGAGAATTTGAATTTTTCTTGTAGTCACGATTTGACTGTAAAGTTAACGATTTTCTATGGCAAGTTTGAATTCAGACAGCGTGTCGTTTTATTAAAGTAATTCTTTCCAGTAAATTACTTTGACCAATTTTCTGTCATCCTCAAGAAAGAAGAATGATTAAAAGATTTTAGAGCGTTAAAATCTACTACTTTATCGACGATCTTGGAAATACTAGTCGTTTTTATGAACATGATTGAAACACAGACATTTTTAGTCAATTCTGAAATACCATTGCATTATAGACAATTTTATGAAATATGAACTTTGAATACGATTTATTCAGTACACTATAGTAATGAACATTTGATAGGAGATTTTCTCAATTCTAGATTGAAACAATAATGTTTGCATTTTCTAGTCTATTTGCATTCTATTCGACTATTTCTGCAGTTAAATGAATTTTGCTTGAATATAGTATTTTTATACTGCGATAATTATGATGAGATTAATTCATTTTGATAGACCAGGGAGGCGTGTCTAATCGTATTTGTTATTAAATTTATTTGTGACTGGCAAATTTTTACTTCATATCGCTTCATGAATGAAACCCACGAAGGTTAAATATAATAACAGTTTTTGATACAATTGATGAATATAAGAATTTTTAAAGAGGAACTATGGATGTATAATCGTTAGTTCAGTGGACGTGTAAAAGTCGCTGATGAATAATGCCCTTTAATAAGTGAAGGAGGTTCCCACAATAATATTGATGATGATGATGAATTTATAAGTGGAGGTTTTTTGTGTGTATTGTGGAAGATTTTGATGCCATATATAATGAGATATATGATGAATTATGGGCCAATTTTGTGCGTTTGTGCGAGGTATGTTTCCGCTGAGTTGTATTGTTCAGGTCCATTGAAAATTATTCATGTGAAGTTACTGTTAAAATTAACAAGAGCGATAAATTGATTGAATTATAGATTTTGAATGGAGGTTACCGTCACAAATAATAATTATTAAATCTTATTAAACCTGAATCTAAAATTTAAATATAAGTAACCTTCATCGGTCGATTATATTACCACGATTTAAGAAAATATCATCCGGATAAACGTGTGGTTAATGTATTTCAAATATAAATAAAATATACATAATGTAAATAACTATGTAAATATCTATAATAATAATTTGAAACAAACGGGATTAATAGAGGCGTGTAAAAATTTTTCAATTGTCGTTTGACTAAGTTATGAACAATCTATATGTTATAAATAATTATTGAACACTATGATATAACATTATGCGTTTTGCTATTAACATTTAAACAACGCTAGTTCAATAATTGGAATAAACATTTAAATAAGATTTGAGATTAACAGAGTAATCCATTGCAATGTGAACGGAACTTGTATAAATTTTGCGTGATAATATTTGAGTTGAGATGTGAGCATTTAAATTGTTTTGAATGAGAGTTAGACTCTGCGTTGGCCAGCATATGGTGACACTGGTTAGGCAGCTGCGTCCATTTGACGAAGCAAGCATGCAACACTGCTTAGGGTGTATTGCAGGTGGCCAGATAACTGAATGGTGGAGGTCAAGGTCAACTACTTAGCGGCCTTGCGGTTATTAATAAATGTGTGTCAATGAACTAAATTATGAAGTTCATGAACAAGGAAACAAATGCTATATGTCTCGTCCCAGCTCCCTTATCCATTCCAATGTGCATTGTTGTTATTATTATGTTCTTTTGAGCTAGAGAAAGCTGAATTTTTGTATGTGAAGTCTACAGTCCTACAGGAGGACATGGTTGCATTGACAATGGCTTCAGACAGCCATAACTATTTTGTTGTTAAATTTTGTAAAATTGTTTTTTTTTCTTTATGTGAAATAAATTATTGTGCAGTTTAAATTTTCTGGTCTCCGACTTGGTTCATTTTAAATATCGTGGTGGAGGTTATTGTGAGGGCATACTATTAAGTGATCCAGTTGAAAACCCAGACCCGAGATTAAATTGAATAGGTAAGTAAAAGGTAAGTATGAACTCCCGTATATTTTGGTGTGTTCCACAATAATTTCATGTTAACTACTGTGCTCTAATCTCGGTAGTATCTGTCAGTGCCATTTTCATTGATGTAGCTGTGCCGGTGCAATCGATTATTGGCAATCCGATTGAGGGGGCGGATTTCTGACAGCCTACTATCCGGATTATCGGGGACAGTACCATGTTTTCAGTGTTTGGCTCAACTTTCGTTTGTGAACAAGCATTTTCCAAAATTAACTACATAAAATCAAAATTTCGAGCTTCTCTCACTGATGAACACTTAACATCCTTATTAATGATTGGTACAACTTAATTCGAGCCAAAATGGGGAGAAATTTTAAGGACCCGTACAAAGCAGTTCCATTCATCGCACTAAACTAAATTTTTATGAACTTTATTTCATAATTTGATTAATAATTGTGTCAAATGAACATAAATACTCACTCTTTGCCATTCATGCTGTATGAGTGTATTAAAAATCATCGTACATCTATTTTGAAGGGATTTATTAAAAATATTTAAATTAATTTTTAGTGTTTTATTTTTATATCCACTAAATATATAAAACTGCAACAATACTAGGAAAACTAAGCTCAGACTGCAACAAAACTCACCATATTGCACTTATATATTTTTTTAAATTCCATACCCTCCAAATCCCCTGGAGTGTTATTGGCCAGCAAGGCCCCCCCCCAACTATTTACAATGTGGCCCTTAGTTTAAGAAGTTTGGGCACCCCTGGTATAAAACCAAGTCCCTGATGTTCCGGGTAATCTCAAGAACCACTGGATAGATTTTGATGTGGTTTTCACCATTCTGTAAAGGATATCTCGAGGAAGGTTTCTGTAGAAAATAATTTATTTATGACCAAAGGAAGCCGAGCAGAAACTATATCAGTGAAAAAGTAGAAAAAAACAACAACTGGCATCCGTGCACTTTTTAAGCTTACGCTGGGCTAACTGTTAAAAATATCTATATACTATGAGTGTAACAATTGTTCAGCAGGAAAAGTTCTACAAAAAAGTCCGCAACAGCATATCTTTATCTTTAATACGTACATCGCCCACTATAAGTGTTTTTACGTTTTCATTTCTTCCAACAATCTCCATTCAATTACTAGCTTCGAGACAGTTTACGACCTAGCTGGCTGGCTGGCGAGCGAGCCTATCACCCTAGACACTTAATAAGGTTTTGAATATTCCCGAAGGGAATATGATGTAGTTTCCATTTGAGCGGATGAATTATCAATAAATGATAACCCTAGACACTGTCGAGTCGTGACTTCAGAGAAGAGTGGATGTTGTTGGAGTTTCCCTGGAAGTGCAACTCTGCTTATCGTTACTTTGCCTTGTGAACTTTTCGTTCCGCAGAATACACAGTCAAGTTTAGATTGGATGGAAGGGGGATTTGTGTTTCATGTACCTTGCCATTCTTAAATTATGTCTTGACAAGAATTCATTGCACATGCTAACTCCATGATAATATTAATAGTCCATACAGTGATTTTAACCCATCATTCCTAGACGGAAATATAGGTACTTCAATGAAATAAGAAAAGAAAAAAAAAAACTGATCACGTAACAATGAAACTGAGCAACAAATAATTTCTCGATTGTCACAAAAGAGAGAAGAAAGAAAGAATTCACAAAGACAAAGGGAGTCATCCCGAAAGTTCCTTTGACACAGGGAAAAAAAATTCGGGCAAAGCCGGGCCGGGTTGCTATTATGTAAATAATGCAAATATCTTGTAAAACATGTAAATATTGCAAAAACAAATGTAGATGTAAATTGTGCCTTTTTCACTAGCTCCATACTTATTTTATTCAATTAATTCCAAAGAGCCATAGGCTCGTACAGAGGAATTGTACAGTAATATGTGTGTTTACACACCAGGAAGAAAATTCTGAAGGTAACACAAATTGATGAATAAGGGCATAGGCCTATTAGTAAAGTTGATACTATATCTAAGATTGTTTAGACCAAGGTCTCTTAAAATGATAAGCACAGGATTTTTAAGCTTATTTGATGTATTACGATGCATCGAATTTTTCCCACAATACTTTCGTAGTTTTCCTCTTAAATACTGACAAAGTTGGTGCACTTTTTACTTCATCGGGAAGTTTATTATATGACTGTGATGCAGAGAACTTGAAACTATTTCTACCGTATTTAGAAGAGTGAATGATATATAAGGCTACGTCCTTCGCATGCCTAGTTCCATAAGAATGATTGTCCGAGTTCAAGATGTAGGGAGAGCTATAGAGTATTGTGTTGTGTTTAATTTTGTATATTAGCATAGCTGCTCGGAGATCTGCACTTATGCTGAGGGGTAGAATTTTACTTCTGATGTACAGATCTTTTACTGGAGTGCAGTAAGGAAGGTTAAATATGTTTCTAATAGCCCTATTCTGAATAGTCATTAAATCATTCAGTGTGGATTTCCTGCAGTGAGCCCAAATAACATTTAAATATTGGAGCTTGCTATGTACAAGTGAATAGTAGATTTGTTTTACAAGGTTTAGGGGAATAAGATACCGAAGTTTCCTTAGGATCCCTACTATAGGTGAGAGTTTCTTAGCAATTCGTTCAACGTGTTCAATCCAGGTCAGGTGTTTGTCGATGATTAGACCTAAATACTTTGCCTGATTAACCTCTTTTATTTCAATATTATTTATATATATTTTGTCATGTGTGATTTCTTTCATGCTTTGCTTTGAAATTACCATGTAATTGGTCTTCTGTAGGTTCATTGTTAATTTATTGGCCTGGAACCATTGTGAGAGAGTATTTATATCTTGTTGCACATTTTGTATGATTTCAATTATGTCTTTCCCAGTGTAGAAGATATTTGTATCATCTGCATACAATTTGATATGCCCTCTCAAATTACATTCCACAATATCATTTATATAAATTAAGAATAATGTAGGTCCAAGTATAGATCCTTGTGGAACTCCATGAGTTATATATTTTCCTGAACTTATGCATTTATTCAAAGCTACATGCTGCTTTCTTCCAATAAGGTAGCTTTGGAACCATTTTAGTGCTATACCTCAGACACCAGCATTTTCTAATTTTGATAACAGTATTTTATGATCTACTGTATCAAAGGCTTTTGTGAGATCAATAAATAACCCAACTGCCATATTATTTTTGTCAATAGTTTCTTGTAGCATTGTTATTAGGTCAATAGTTGCTGCCTCAGTACTAGAATTTTCCCTGAATCCATATTGCATATTATGAAAGAATGTATTCTTGTTCAGAAATGAAAGCAATCTTGTTTTTACCACTTCTTCCAGAATTTTTGAAACTACCGATAAAATAGAAACAGGTCTATAATTATTTGGATTTCTTTTGTCACCACCCTTAAATATAGGAACTACTTTGGCCACTTTTAAGTCATCTGGTATCATGCCAGTAACTAAGGACTCATTAATCATTTCAACCAAGATTTTAATAAATGATTGTATATTGTTTTTAATGAAATTTGTCTTGATCCTATCTAATCCACAGCTCTTTTTATTCTTTAAATTTGTGATGATGGACTTGACCTCTGCTTCATCTGTCGGATATAAGTAGAGAGAATTTGACTGATTGTGGTCCTTACTGAGGATTTCCTTCTGTTCAGGAATAGCTTTTGCTAGACTTCCAGCAATGTTTGTGAAGAACAAGTTAAATGATTCACATAGTTCTTGATTGTTTGTGATAATTTTGTTGTCTATTTCAAGTGAAGTGCATGTCTCAACTGTTGGTTTTTTGTTGTGTATGATTTCTTTGATAGTCTCCCAAGTTTTATTAGAATTGTTTCCATATGTTCTGAATTTATCTGAGTAGTAATTTGACTTTAGTCTTCTTTTTAAGTTTGTTACATTATTCCGGCATCTACAGTATTCTTGGTTCATATCATTATTATTTCTGTGAAGGGGATTTTTGAGCTTTGCATGCAGAGTGTCTCGTTGTTTTATAAGTGTAAGGAGTTCAGCTGTGACCCATGGTAAGTTAGTAGTCTGTCTGTTATTGTTAGTATTGTTTGTTATTTTTCTTTGGCTATGCCTGTTCCTTAGATTCAATTGTTTGATGAAAGAGTTATATAGAGAGTTAACAGTACTATCTGCATCATTATGGGAATCTGCATTTATAGATATATTAGTTTCAGGAGTGTGTTGCCTATCCCAAGAGTCCTCGTGTGTTGTTGATTTTGTCGGCTTATGTGACTGAGTGTACGTGCTATAATTGGTCTTGGAAATATCAAGAATTAATATACTGTGATCACTAATATCATTGCTGACATTTGATATTTTATAACTTAATTCTGAATTGTTTAGTGACACGTGGTCTATTAAGGTAGCTGCAGTGTCACAAAGTCGTGTAGCATATTTAGTGTTGCATTGTTTAAAACCATAGCATGCTATTAAATTTAGATATTTCCTTCTTAATTGATCATCAGCTAGGATATCAATGTTGGTATCTCCGAGGAAGATGCATAATTTATTGTTTATCTGGCTAAGAAAACTTTCAAATGAATTTAAGAAGGGTATGGCATTGCTTCTATTGGGGTTATATGCTGCAATAATGTCAATGCTTTTGTATGTTGGCCTATTACTTTTAACATCATCTCTGAATACCTCAATCCACATCAAACTATGATTCATTTCACACTTTCTTTTAACGTTCACTTTCCATTTGTGTGATACATAAATACCCAGACCCCCACCAACTTTGTCATCTCTATGAGCAAACACGCTTGTGAAATTGTTGAAGTTATAAAAATCTGCCTCATTACTTTTCACCCAGGTTTCTGTAACTACCAATACATCTATCTGACCTATCATCTGCACGAGAATTGCAATGTCATCAAGCTTATTCCGAATACTTCTGCTATTAATGTACAAACACCTAACCTCTCCACCTAATTCTAATGAGTTTATGCATGCACTTATATTAGAGTCCTGTTGCATGAAATCATCCAAACAGTTGTACTTATGTTCACTGCACTGTACTTCACCTAGGTGTCCACTTGTAGTCAGCGCTTTCTTCTCTCTAAACAATAAAATGTCATCACTCGTTCCAGCAATTAGTTTTCCGAGAGTAAAAACTTGGCAACTCTGTTTAAAAGTTTTCCAAATTTCATTGTTCCTCTTCTATTGAGGTGGAGACCATCATAAGCAAGGTCCCTGTCTTGTAACCAAGAGTTCCCTTCTAAAAACATAATGTTTTTTTCACCACACAACCAATCCAGTGTTGAATTCACTGCATTAATGTATCGTGGGTCTATGTCACGTCTTTGCAATACACCACTAATACACACTTTTGCACTCGGAAAGGCACTTTTCACTTCGTCCACGAGCTTGTCCACGTCATTCATAATGTGAGTTGGTGTTGGAGAACTGTTCAAGCAATTGGTCCCTACATGAATCATTACCACCTCAGGGTCTTCACGAACCTCGTTTGCACATACCTTTCTAGTTAATTGCTCAGTTCTTATTCCTGGATAGCAATAGACTGCGGCATCATCAACTACTGGGCCTACATTTCGCAGAATTGAGTCACCCATGACAAGTACACGAGGACGTCTCCTTTTCTTATTAGTAGGGTTATGGAGAGGTTTGTCGTATCTGGATGTCCCGTTTTCAATACCGGTATCTTGTCTTTCTTCTAATTGGGAATCGGAACGGCTGAGGATTTCAAATGGATTCTGGGAGATAAAGTTGTTAGGAATATTCCCAGATTTCACCAAGGTAATAATAATAAATTAATTTGAATAATATTTTTCTAAAAAGAATATTACAGTTTTTCTTGATTTGAATGGAATAGTAGATTCCAGTAATATGGAAAAACAGAATGAATTGGCATGGAGGGAGTCACTGGGAAAAATCACACTGAGAATGGCTGATTCATTCACTGCTCTCAGTAAACTGTGAGCCTCATGCTTCCACTAAAATAAAGATGATGCACATTGTGCTGGTTATGTTGTCCCAGTATTCCTCAAGTGTGGTTATTGAAAATGTAAAAGTAATTGTTACAGAGTTTCAGGAGCATGATTTGTACTTGCTGACCACACAGAAAATCTGCTAGAATGGAAAATGTCCGATTTCTGCTATTCTGTTCCGATGTTCCCGCATTATAGGTGTACTGCTGATGCGATTTATTTTATTATACTTGGTTGATAAGTATGTCTGGTAGAGAATAAGAGATTCTCCAGCCTAATGTACAGCCCTATGTTTTTCCCCATTTTCTACATGTCAATAGCTTTATCATGTAACTATCGATAACTTTGTCTTGCCCTAGTCACGGCTCCTTCCTTAGTGTTGTTTCGGTGTTGGTCCATTGTCATTTTCAGCTGGGCCACTAAGCATCATGGTGCTGTGTTGAGCGCTAGGCATGCCATAAGATGAATTTAATGGTTTAAATCCTATGAACGAAAAGTAGGTTGAGAGTAAAATACTTAAGACAAGAAATATTCTTAGATTGGACTGTTATCAATAGTTCAATATAGAAAAGACTACACGAAAGTAATGGTATGGACTGTACACCAGACTTATCAAGAGTTTACAGGAACATTTTTGACAACATCAATGCCTTAACCTAAAGCTCCTTATAAAGTCAATGACAAAATATGGGATAATTTCTCTGATTCTGATAAGAAATCCAATGCTGCTAATGATCAAATGGAATAAATCATCCTCTTTTCTTTGTTTCATCTCCCGAGTGACCTTCATATAAGATGTTTAAAATACTGCACATTCAAATAAGATGCAGACACATTTCCATTTATCACATACAAGGAGAAGCAGGCCAGCCATTTGAAGCAAGTTCGAGCACGAGTTCCATATTATCGGCTCTGTGGTAGTATCCCTAAAACATGAACGATTTGCAGCTGTATACCTTAATAGCTTCGTTTCACATAAGTTGCAATACATGTTTAAATTAAATACAATAGGGCCACATGATAAGTTCCTACTTACCTTACTTTATTCAATTAAGCCCAGTAGCCCACATGCTGTCTAGAGAGGATGTTCTCAATGTGCTCTTTGCCCTTCATCCAGCAGACACACTTGTCATAGATCTTCTAATATACAGTTCTTCCAACAGGTTTTGGACCTTCATACCAGAATAATACCCGACGTTTTCACACTGTTTTTGCTCAGTGATGGTATGATTGTATGAATAATGTCCAGTCCATGGCCATCCACATATTTTTGTTTTACCTTTGATGTTAGGCTTTTTGTATTACTAGCTCTTATGCCCGGCGTTGCTCGGGATCACAATAGGATATTAAGAGATCATACCTTTGCTCGCTGTGTCGTATTGAGTGTAACCCGGAGGAAGGTCGTTGTAATAATTAGAGCCCTGCGCGGATAAACAAAACGTTATCTGCATCCCCCCGCACCACTGTTATCCGCATCCGCCCCGCATCCGCATGACTTTCATCCAAACCCGCTGATATTTCAATATAATGTTTAATTTATTAGATTTTTTTTTTTTTTTTTAAATAAAGCACACAGTGTTAAACCAACAAATTTAAACATTTGAGGAGAAAGTCGTTCCTGACAATTTGCTTCATTGCAAGGGACTTCAAGTTGGATGACACTTCTGGTTCCTTCACCTCCGCAAAAAAACTGGCTATACTTTTTAGGCTACTTTCGCACTTGTGCCTCAGTAAGTTTGATGTGCCTGATTTGTGTCCTGAGTATGAATACACTTGTTTACAGGTAAAACATCCTACTATATCATTCACCTATTCGTTGACTTGAGCTTTGTTTCACGCCCTATTGAATATTCACCTAGTTTAATTTTAATAGATAGTTTATCCATGTTGGTGAAATGATGTTCATACTCGCGGTAACATTCACTAATAAACTTCTCTTTACGCTTGGAGAAAGGGATTGACATTTGGCCGGAAATTCCAAGTCAGTCATCATCCTTCTGCTTCTTGACCCATCCATGTTCGCATAGTTGATGTCATGACTCTCTCTGTTGCAATATCACAGACAACGTGCTTCAGTGCCAAATTGGAAATAAATCTACAGATAAACCTGGAACCAGATCTTCCAGGATAGCTTAGACGGCGAAGTAGCTGACTTGAGGAATGTTAATTATGTCACCACGATGAACTAACAAGCTTATTGACAGCATTATATCTCGTACGTATAGTAATAATGGCAGTGAGAATTAATGATGATGATATGCCAAGACCATCTACTACAAACATACGGTACTTAATAAAATGTAGTTGAAAGCTTATGAGTAAAATAATCTTCTCGTGTATAAGTGCAATACGTGCCTGAATATTTCGTACGCATTAGGCTATAGGAGTATTCCTCTTTTAAGCATGAAGCTGTAGATTGGTATATCAAATATGTAATATTATCGCAAGTTTGTATTCTAAAAACTATCCGCAAATTTACTTGAAACATTATCCGCAGCATATCCGCACAGCCAAGCAAACTAGGTAAATGTACCAATAGATGACACCCTTGCCTGGCAATACCAATAGGTGACACTCAGTCAGAATTTTGCAATACTAAGGAATTTCCACATTCCCAGGGGGTTGTGCAAGAACTGGCAACATTGGTGACCCTTACTTGACTACCTGAGCTCATGCCTAGGGTCAGTGGTGTCTTTGTATTCATGTGAAACAGATCTTTGTAAGACTTGTGAATGTATGAAGCAATATTTCCCTTCTTCTAGACACATTCCTTAAGAGGTAAGATGAAAGTTTATTGTCTTCTATAACTCGTTTTATGTAGGAAGGTGATGTTTATTACTATATCAAGGGTTGCAGGGTTCTAGGCTTTGTTTATTTGCTTTGGTTGAAAAGATTAATCTTAAATTGTATTTGTAATTATGTGTGTCATCTATTGGTCTTACCGAACGCTATTGGCCCAATGGCTGACAGGGGTGTCAGGCATTGGAGTTTGTTCTACAATAGAGTTGGCAATGTTAAAAGTGTTGTTTTTAAAATAGATGGTAAACTATGTTAATTTCATAATGATTTGACTTCGGGAACCATTAGTTGACAGGGGGTGTCAGCCATTGGTGTCCAATGTGTCAGTCATTGGCTCATTGATTCTTTCTACAATTTCTTTTCTCTTTTTTTTATCCCTAGATTCAAAATGTCAAAAAAGATTTTAAATTATTCACAAGAGACCATGGCTGCTGCCATAGATGAAGTGAGAAATGGGAGTTCTGTAATGGCAACTGCCAAGACATTTGGAGTTCCTAGGGTGACATTATTGTATAAAGTCAATGGGAAACTGCCTGTGGGGAAGAAAATGTGCCCAGCTACTCTTTTCACTGGTGAACAGGAAAAAATCTTGACTGAGTGGGTGATAACCATGGCAAAAGCTGGTTCTCCTGTTACAAAGGATATGTTCATGATTAGTGTTGCTAAGCTGTCAAAGGAGTTGGACTTGGAGAAACCTCCTGGAGAAAAATGGTACAAACTTTTTAGATGCAGGAATATTGTCATTAGTGACAATTTATCAAACCCTTACACGGTCTAGGGCTAACGTCACTAAGGAGAAGCTCATAAAATGGTTTGAAGAGATTGGACTGTATATGCAAGAGAAGGGTCTGATGGATGTACTGAAAGATGCATCACGAGTTTTTAATGCTGATGAGTCTGCATTTTACTTGAATCCGAGAGGGGGCTAAGTACTTGCTGAAAGAGGGAGCAGGACAGTGTACCTATCTGGGGCAAATGATGAAAAGGAGAATGTCACAGTGCTCATGACAGCAAATGCAGCTGGCCAGATAGCACCACCTATGGTTGTTTATAGGTACAAAAGGATACCAATGCACATTGCAGAGGCATTCCCAGAAGAATGGGCTATAGGTAGATCAGAAAATGGATGGATGACTCATGAACTCTTCTATGAGTATATAGTAAATATCTTCTACCCATGGCTGAAGAAACAGAATATTGCATTGCCTGTGGTGTTCTTCCTTGATGGTCACTCCTCACATATATCTCTTCATCTGTCCCAGTTCTGTGTTGAGTATGGCATCGAGCTAGTTGCTCTATATCCTAATGCAACACACATTCTGCAGCCCATGGATGTGGCAGTTTTCCACACTTTAAAAGCAGAATGGAGAAAACAAGGGCAGCAGTGGAGGATGTCGAACTTGGGTGAAGAAATGAAGAAAAAGAACTTTCCTCCACTATTGCAAGAAGTTATTGGCAAAATTTCACCATCCATCTTTGAAAATGGATTCAGAAAGTGTGGATTAATGCCCTGGAATCCTCAAGCTGTATGTTTAGAACCTGACCAGCCAATGCCTCCAACGCCCAGAACTAACCCCGCGAGAGTCAAGGATTTTTTTTATCTTATCTAGAGCATGAGATTGGGCAGCAGAAACTCTTGATATTCAGGAATAATAAAGGAGAATGGAGTGGAAACAAAGACGATTTGTCCTTGTACAACATATGGAAGAGTAACAAAGACAAGTTGGAAGAGCAGCAGGTAAACTATGCATTTCAATTGAAGTTCTTTAAAAGTTGGAATGATGATAAAGTATATTAACTTATTGTGATAAGAATTTTACTTTAAATTTTCAGATAGAGGTACAGAGAGGGCTGCATACTAGACCACCAATCCCAAGTCGACAACCATCAATGGAACTAGTACCTTCAACATCAGATGCTAATGAACCAGAAGAGATGCTGCATGTAGAGCCAAGACCTTCAACATCTCTTGATGAGCAAGAGCCAAGACCTTCAACATCTGTTGATACGCCAGAGGAGATGGTGTCAGCAGAGCCAGATCCGTCATTAAATGTTCCTGAATGGCTAGTTTTGAGTCTAGAGTTATCAACCCCTTAAAAAGCCATGGAAATAGAAGTAACTTCTGGTACAAGTAAATGCCATATCCCTTCACAATTCAAGAAAACTTTATTTTGGCCAGGTGAATCTGCAGTGACACCTAAACGAATGAAAAAGGAAAAAATCCCTGCTGTCCTCACTTCACCCCAAATGATGGCTTACTATAAAAAGAAAGAAGAAGGAAAACAGAAGAAATACGACCAGCAAGACGAGAAAAAGAAAAAAGAGGGAAGAAACTAAGGAGGCTTTAGAGGAAAAGAAAAGAGCCAGGGCAGACAAAAAGAAAGCCAAGGACCAAGAGAAACAGAAGAAACAACAGAAAGAAAATGAAGAGACTGATTCCACATCGAATTGTAGTTCAGTTAGTTTCAGAGAGACGGATGATTCAGACTGGCATGAGGATAGTGACGATTTGTCTTGCCAGCCAGTGACACTAGAGGGACTCAAAGAAGGAGACTTTATGTTGTGTGAGTTCAAAGGAGGCAGGAGAAATCAAACAAAATTTGTGTACCTTTGTATTGTGCAAGAGAAAGATGAGGCAGAGATCCAGGTTATGGGTCTAAAATCTCAGGACGAAAGAAAGATGGAATTCACAGTGAATGAAAATGACATTTCATCGATTTCAATCAAACAGGTCTTTGGAAGACTAGATCTGCCTAAAATATCTAGCAAGGGAGAACGAATTAGATACATTTTTGAAAAGTCTGTTCCAGTGAGAGAAATGTGATTTCATTGTTCGTGTGGATAGAATTTTTAAAACTATGAAGACTAATTTAATCACCTTTTTAACTTTAGTCTAATTTCTTTCTTTCTTTTTTTTTTTCTTCAGTACCAACAACTTGTTTTCCTTGACTAACATAATTAGAAATGTTCTTCCTTGTAGAATTGATCTAGATTAAATGTTTTTGTGTGTTTTAAAATATGTCATCTATTGGGCTAAGAAGTATGTCATCTATTGGAACTCATGACTTAAGGGGTGTCACCTATAGGGACTAATGCTGAACATGAGGATACATTTAATTATCAATAGTCGAATGAAGAAAATGGGAAACTGAACCCATATTCCTGCAGGGGATAGTCCAGAGCAATTAAGGAAGTTTCTTGTTCAATAAAATAGCATTACGAGTAAACACAGTTCTCATTTTGCCATTATTTTCTCTTAACGGTGTCATCTATAAGTACCTTTACCTTATCTGCGTGGCGAAAATATTTGCGGATATCCGCATCCACGAGTTTATCCGCATACGCGCAGGGCTTTAGTTATAATGAGCAATATTGCTGCAACTCCAAGTCCTTGAGCGTGCATTTTACCTGATCAAAAATTGTGTTGAAGTTGTTAAGTGGGTAGGTATGGCATCTCTATACTGCTTGTAGGTTATAATAGATTAATCCTGAAATTTCGCAAATATAACTGAATATTTAAGGACCCATTTTAATCATTGTGTGCATTATTAACCTAACTATTACATTTAAGGGCCAATGAATTTATTTTTCTTAATTGTATTACCCTTGCGTGTTTTGTCGAGCAGCAACATTTCAAGAGGATAATGGTAGTCCGCAGATAAACTCCTAGAATCCCAGCTTCATAATAATATATGCATTTGATTCAAGGTCTAATGAATACCAAAATGAAAAAATCCACAGCCTGTTTTCAGTCGACCGACCGGGTCAGGGAATGGAATGAATGAGGTGAGGATATGAACTGTGCAGGCTGCCGAAGCCGGCCACAATCCCCTGGGGCAATGATTAAATGAATGACAGATGATATGAAATGATAGTGGAGAGTGTTGCTGGACTCAAATTTGTGATAGGAAAAACTGAAGTATCCGGAGAAAAACCTGTCTGCCTCCCCTTTGTCCAGCACAAATCTCACATGGAGTGACCGGGATTTGAACCACGGACCCTGCGGTGAGAGACCGGCGTGCTACTGCCTAAGCCAAGGAGGTTCTGACGAATACCAAAAGAAAATACATAATAACTATCATCTAAGAATCAATATGTCCACCCACACATAAAGAAGAACCACTCATTGGAGCGCAGAGACACCTTGCGGCCACGAAACAAGCTAACCCTATTCAGAACACCATAATATCACCCAGATGACCAAATCTGCCCCAGGTTCTATATGATGACGAACTTTGAAGACGAAAAGTAGAAGATTAGTAACAATTCAACTCTGACGCATATTTACCAAAAATCCCCTTCCTCTGATAAAATCAATATTGAAACACTCGTAGACTAAAAGCAACACACGTAGTATAAAAAAAAGAAGACCCAGAAACCCAAACAAAAACAAAAAAGAACCAAAGTATGCATAAAGGAAAGTAAATAATATTTTTCCGCTCATACTGTAAAATAACGAATCCTCACCAATGCTGTAAGTCCCCATCCCTCAGATGACACCCTTAAATAAAATTATGAAGCATGTGGGGCATGGAAATTCAGTAATTAGGCCAAGGGGCCTAAATGAAGGGAATGGAGAGGTCTGTCCGAATTTTCAAGTAGATCGTGTTACTCGTCTTGTTCCAAATGGTAAGTATGTAAAATTCGGTTCAGGTCGGTGAAACGGTGTAGATTTGAGCCCAGTAAAACAGTGTAGATTTATTCCAAAGGGCTTAAATGAAAGGAATGGAGAGGGGTATCTAAAATTATTGTTGCCAAAAACCTTCCTTGGGGTGCGCACTACAACCCTACAAAATTTCAATGCAATCGGTTAAACGGTGTCGGAGTCCATTAACGTCGGACAGATATACATAACCATTTTTATATATAAGATTACACAGTTCTACTTAATAATCCTCTATTTTCCAATTTCTCAATTTCCTTATGTTTAATTTTTATTTCCATGTCATATTCATCCTTCTCTTTAGCCTTTGGGCCAATATACTCAGGGTGCATGTTAAATAGTAGTTGTTGATTCATTTAGGGGCTTTGCAACATCATGGTACTGTACCCCTATGTACTTGGGTGTGTATGAAATCTGTCTGATAACTTGTGTCATTGTGATGGCTGTAATGTGTGTGATTTTATAATTGAGGCTAGAATTTGGAAGGAGACAACCATGGCCTTAAGTTAGGAACCATCCTGGGATTCTCCTGGAGTAGAAGTGAAAAGCCACGGAAAACCGCTTCTAGGATGGCTGAGGTGGGAATCGAACCACCCTATTCTCAGTTCTACCTCACGAGGCTAAGTGTACCTTGTTCCAGCGCTCAGACCAAAATTAAATTTCTTGGCAGAGCCGGGAATCGAACCCGGGCCTCCATGGTGACAGCCGAGAATGCTAGTCACTACACCACGAGGATGACAGAGTTTTTAAAATGGCTGAGCAATTCAAGCTCACATATATATACACTTAAGATCATTCTACCGAGTGCATTTTCAACACTAATAATGAACTTGGCAAAATTGCACAGCACAGTGTTGTAAACAGTCCAGGGTAAGTACATTATATAAAGTAGTGTGCGAATCATTTGCTGGCTTCCACTGAATACAGGCATGTTGATTGAAACAGTATCGAATTAAGACTATCTAAGACAAGATGGTATATTGGCTTACATGGCCACTGAATTAAAACTCAGCAATTCTTTTAGGTTTTTGGCTACCCTGAGTGTGTATTTCCACACTCCCTCCAGGCCAATGTTGGGATAGATGTCACAGTTGGATCTATCATGTATCCTACTGAGGAGCATTCCTTAGTGGCGAGGATGCCAACCCTCCTACTGCTGCTGTCAGTTGCGAAAACATGCACTTCTTCGTAGGTCCTGTGGACTATCTGTCCAATTTTGGTTTAGATACACTCCAAGGTATTTATGCTGAACACGTTCAATTTCTACATTCTCCAGTTTGAGCTTGGTTTGAATATTCTTTTGCTTGCAAATGATCATACACTTGGTGTTCTTTATGTTCATTCAGAGACCCTAATTACCACAAGCAGTGTTAACTCTATATAGAGGAACTTGCAGATCATCTGTACTTTCAGCCAACAGCACTGTATCATCCACATTGAATATTATTAATTATTAATATACTGTCCATTAATTGATATGCCTACTGCTTCAGGTGTGTCTAGTTCTTCATTCAATGAAGCCTCTGAGTAAATGTTGAAAAATAGAGAGGGGAGTACACACCCTTCTTGAACATCATGTCTAATCTGGACTTCATTGGACAGCCTGCCATCAAACAGGTGTCACCAGTAATTTCATTACCTGAGTTAATACATATATATAGCACATTATCCAATATGGCTAATGTTTTTGCCTGTCATGATCCCTAACCATGGCTTTCTGGCTCAAATAAAGGTTGGCAACAGAACGAATGTCCTTCATGTCTAGGCCAATTTTTCTCTAGACATCCAACAATTTCACGTGTTGCCCTCTATCAAAGACTTTTTCACAGTCGATGAAAAACATGTGAACTTCCTTATTCATGTCCAAACATTGTTGGACCAATTTCTGCATGCAGAATAAGGTATCCCATATCCCAAA
The DNA here is from genome assembly GCA_946902985.2 of Meconema thalassinum. Lineage (NCBI taxonomy): Eukaryota > Metazoa > Arthropoda > Insecta > Orthoptera > Tettigoniidae > Meconema > Meconema thalassinum. Next base: position 1,853,978,227 of record OX336388.2, read on the forward strand.
CCCCTTCCTGAAACCAAACTGTGTTTCAGCAATAGTTTTCTCACTTGAGCATAGATTCTCCACACACAACTAGTCATTACATAAATACAGGTTCTCAGAAAAGTTCAACACACATCCAACTATATGGGGTTGATGACCCAGACGTCCCAAGCCCCTTGAATTAATTAACACCAACTTGCTTAAAGGCTTAGAAGCCTTTTCCTCAACTATTGTTAACTGGATCTGATGGTGTCTGGTGCTCCACAGAACCTCTCCATGTGGGCAGGCTCCTGGGAATTCTGTTAGTTATTGTTGTTTTAAGGGATGGAACAGCAAGGGTATCTGCCCCTAGAATTCTGTTGAAAGACACAATGTAAATAAACACAATAATGTCTCCTGACATGTTAGGGAGAGCTGTACCTGGTATCCTTGCAACGTATTCTGAACATATCCCTAAACAAAAGATAGTCAAGGTACTTGGAGCCACAATTTGCGAAAGCACGTGCCAAGCCACTTCTGTGACATGCAGCTGTCACAAATGCTGTGAACTCCTCACTTTTACTATAAATTAAACAGGCAAAATCTTCGAAACTTTGATACATAGTACTTAAGCATTCCGAATTCTGAGAAGTTTCATGCTGCTTTAGCTTGTCCCTATTATATTCAGGGTTGTGCACAATGAATAGCCTGATTTGATTCATGTTGTATGATTGCACTTTTTGCGCCTCAAGAAACTTTTGTGGGCTGAATCCAGAAAGGACCCCCATTAATAGTTCCAACAATGTGGTTGGCAGAACACACCAACTGTGAAATCTTCCATGCCTCAAGGGTTTTTTCTGTTATTCCATCAGATCCTAGAGACTTCTTGTATTTCAAGTATCTCATTGCTCTCTCTGCCTCTGATCTGAGGATGTCTGTATGCCTCTCTCTCTTGTTGATCTGGAGCTGCAGAATTCTTTTATTGGAACACGTTCTCACTGTAGCTCCTGCATACTTCAGTGATACTCCCAAGATCATTTCTCTTCTCCCAAGCTTCATCGCACAGGGTTTGATATTTCACCTTAAACTCGCTAATAAGGTATTTCATTTTTTTATAGAGCTCTCGGGATCCATGTTCATCGATGAGTTATTCCAGCCTGATACCTTTCTTTCTGATAAAGAGTTCCTAAGCCTTTCAGAGCTGCTTTTATCTTCCTGTTTAACTCTCTCAGCCTTTCCTCACTGTCCTCTTGTCCAGTCCATTCAGGCTTTAGTCTTCTCTCTTCTCGACCACTGCTAGCGTGTTGTCAGTCATCTAATGCTTCCTTTTCGAGACTGGGTTGTCTGTGCTTTTCTTCATAAAATTCTCAATCCAATACTTTACCTTACAAGGGAAGTCTCTGAACCGGGGAATCGCGGATCCTGCTGGAACTTAGCAGATGCGTTGCGTGAGCCCAACTAGGCAGAACCGTGATGAAAAATCTTTCGAAAATTTAACCCTACCCACCGTAGACGGCAGTAAGAACAACAATTTTGAACTGTACGCGCTGGTCAAGCGGGAGTGTGCCTCAAGCCTGATTGGTGGCTCAAAAGATCACGTTCCAAACGACTGCCCTCCCGTACTCGCGCTCGTAAGCTTCGCTGCGGCAAGGGACATTTAATGTTGCATCTTTACAAAATATTGCACGTCGTGCTTTATTATTAATCATGCAATGTAAAGTATAACAAATAGATATAATTACAACATAACACAGAGTAAACTGAACCAATGGTCACACGAGTAAGAGACCAAGCTATTTCACATAGTTCTGACAACAGTGATGTTCATGGTAATAATGTTGGAAACACATACTGCTTTTACACCATCCTCACCGTATAAGACACGGGCGAGTGCAAGTACTACATTGTATTGCACTGATATCGAAACAATATGGCACAGGTGTTAAAACCGTTCGGGATTGTCGGACGGATACTGGTTTCGGTACCATGCGTATTGTCACATTGAAGTAAAACGAGAGGACGACAATTGGTGGTCAGAGACTGCATTTTCAAGATTGTATTTCTCTGGGCCAAATTGATGTCAAAATTCAATAACCGAACGGTGTTCGAAAATCTACGGACAAAGCTTTTCCAGATCCTAAAGCCGTATACATCCAATGGTTGACAATAGGATGTGGACCCAGGAGGGATAATCATCAGTCGTATGCGCTCTTCACTTTCTAACGATTATGTCCAGAAAAGGAATCCAGAAGGAGTGCCACATTGCCCTCACCCTTTTACCAAAGACACCTTTTGGTACTTTCAAAGTAATGAAGAGCGGTCCAAGCAGCTTGCCCGCTGCTGTTACTGTTGGCATTATTGTGTAACTGTGCGTTGTGGCCCGCACTGATTGCACTTTGGAGAAAACCGTTTTCGACCCTTTTATAGCCAGTGTCCTACCCAAAAACATCTCCAAATTGAACCCACTTTTATCACTATTACAGTACGTACTGTACGTTTCCAGGGCCGAGAGAATCTAGAACCGATGTAACCTCTTCTACGAATATTTCTGCTGCTGACATAATATCCATTTTTCGATGGACATTCTTTGATATCACCACAGTTGCTATTTTTCGCGAAATGATATTATAGCGATCCTTAAAGTGCTGCACCCAGGAATGGCTGGCGTTAAATCCCGTATATTTTACGTCCTGCGCAGCTAGAATAGCCCATTGCTGAATTGTCACGTCATATATTACGTCATTATTCTGATGGGCAATGTCAAATTGGGCTTTTAAGGCACATGCTATTCTCCTCAATATGTCGCGGTGGGTGCCGCCCCTTTTCACTTGCTCTGCCCACAAATATAAATCTATCTTACTTCTTAAACGGTAAAACTTACATTTTACCGACGAAAAGGAAAGCGGACGCCTCTTACCGCTTTTCCAATACTCAACAGCATTTTGTTTGTATTTCATACCTAACACACTTGTTACAAGAGACGAACGCCAGAAAGCCAGATAGGCACAACACCATCCAAACTGTCCAACAGGTCCTGTTCTTGAATGCTGAGAAGCCTTTCCATACATTTTCCATATTTTTCCTCCAGACAACAGATAACTTTTCCAATGTTAACATTCACTATGCAACGCATGGGACACTCTCCGTATACGGATATAAGCGTATGCCGGGTCTGTCGCCTCTCATTCCGTGACTGTACACCGTAGGCCGGGAAGCAACCTCTGACGCAGCCAATGAAGCTCACTCCACTGGCACGCCAATTTAAACGTGTAAATCTTAATTTTTCATCTAGTAGAAGGGGAAGTTAATTTCCGAAATATTTTTCTTCGCGGTTCTGCCTAGTTGGGCTCACGCAACGTATCTGCAAAGTTCCAGCAAGATCTGAGATTCCCCGGTTCAGAGACTTCCCTTGTTAGACCACAACTCCTTGATATCTTCAGTTACCTGTGGTCTTGTCTCTGAAAGTTGTGTTGGAGCTCTTCTGAATTAGTGATACATATTCCTTTACACTGCCCAGTCTTCCTTATTTATATGTCGATAAAACCTCTTACTGAATTTATGGCTGTGTTCTATAAATTTAGATTCATATATATTAGAAAGGCCTAAATTTCTTTCTTTTAAAAAATTATATTGGTGTACCATTAATCAGTCATGGAACACTTTCAAAACTAATACTGCTGATGATCATCATTGGAAAAACATCGGTAGAACATTCAGAACGTTATTTACACAGACTGGATACCTATGTAGATAGTGTGGTGAATCTGTGTTACTTTGCACTGTAATGTGCCTCCTTAGAAACATAAATCAACTTCCCATAATAATGTGTAACTTATTTTTTAAGTATACCTTATATATTTTATAGTATTATGCTGGAAAATCGAATGTAGAAAGAGCAATTTACCAAAGCAGCACATATGACACACACACACACATTGTAGAGTAGGACAATGCCATAATGTCACCTTTGATGAGTGATTCCTTCCTCTATGGGGGTGTGATGGTGCAATGGTCAAGCTCCTTGCCTCTCACCGAGGTGCACCGGGTTCGATTCCCGGTCAATGCATGCGAGATTCTCAAAGTGAAATATCATGTCCTGTGGTTGGGATTCCATGTAAAAATGGAGGTCCCGTGGCTCATGATGGTGACATTAACGGTCATGTAAAACCACAAGCTTCTTTCTTTTTCCTCAAGAAACATTGAGATTGTGTATCCATTACCTCTGGACTCAACATCTGTCTATCTCCTTCCCCAATGGAGTATATTCAAGGTGCAGCTTCTCTGTTTGTCATTTCCTATTCTTGCACGGATAATGACTTAATCAAAATATTGTTTCTTTACCACACCCTACAACGTGTTAACTTACTAAATCCCTACCTTAGTCCAGAGCTTTCCAAACTTTTTCTCATGGCAACACCCTATTAGCACACATGATTCTACATGACACCCATTTAATTATTTAAATTATTAACTTAGACTATTTTAACAAAGGAGATTAATTTTAAAGAAATTTAAATTTAAATTTTTCATAGTATATATATGATTTTCCAAGTACAGTATAATATGCTACAGGGCCTTTATTTTTGCTTGGTAAGAAGATTCCGCTCGACCTTGGCCGCCGGTCCCTGGCCAATAGCCGGCTGTTACAGATTGATGCGCATGGTCTCCGGTCGTATTCCCAAGTTCTTCCTGCGGTAGACATGTGAGCTCCGAGCTAATTGGGAGTTTAATAAAGCTACTGTGTACTGTATATCGTATTGAAAAATGTGAATGTGTATAGTGCTGTAATGCCTTTTGTGAAATATTCGTTATGTGAACGTGTATATTTTGCACAATATGTATATAAAGTGCAGGAAATCGTGCGCTAGAACAAGACAAAAGTTTCGATAGAAATTACCAGGGAGACCCATTCCTATAAATCGGACAAAAACAACTGGCTAAGAGATTCAAACGTACAGGTTCAGTCAACATTAAAAATAGACGTAAAGGTTGTTATTTCCTTACTGAAGCTAAATTAACCGGAGTAATCGGAAACTACATAAGGAGATGCCGATTATGTTTGGTAGCGGATGGGGGACATTTTCAGCATCTACTGTAAACGAGGTGAGTAAAAATGCATGGTACTGGTTTTAAGCACCGTATTCTGACGTACATTCGCAAGCGGTAGCCGGCAACTGAACCTTCACTGGTGGAGCGCGTAAGCGAGAATGTCTTTGCCAAGCAAATATGAAGACCATGTATAATAAACTCCTTTCTCATAGATACAAAACATGCACCTTGATGTTCCAATTCAATGACTGCTAGAGGCTTGGCGACCAATAAAAATTTACTTTGTAACGGGTCGGATGCAGGACAAATTCACGCGCATTTCCTCATCTAACATTCTCAAACATCCACGTTTAACCGTTTTTGTATTATCCATAACAGAAAACCCACTTTCAAAAGAATATGTCGTAAAAAACTGCAACAGAACTATAAGGGCTCTTTTACACAGGAGAGGAAAATCTTGTTAAATAGAAACCCAGAAGCTGTCTAATTCTGACTCTTGGTACTTAAGTTTTAAAGTCTTCCATAAGTTCACAAGAGCTGGAGGGTGCAAAAGGATCTCTTATCCAGTCAAATTGATTTATATTCAGTCTTGGAAAATATCTCACGATATTGATGGTAGCACGTGACACCCCAGGAGTGTCGGGACACCCTGTTTGGAAAGCACTGCCTTTGTCATTTACTCTTCCTCTCTATTTCTACAGCATCAACTTCCGCAATTTAGTACAGTGAGGCTTTGGTAATTCCAAGTGGAGAATCCACCAAAAAATTCAAATTAGAGAAATTACATCTTTTTGGTTTGGTTTAAGGTTCAATAGCAGTTCGCCGTGACGCCAGATTACTGCTGTAAAGACATTGCAGAACTGTTCTCTTGCTTACATTCACGCCTCACATGTGTTGCAGTCGGTTCCTGGCTTCAACTGCTTAGTTCTGCGATGTCTTGAGATGACACTGACTTCAAATCTGTCATCTTTGGGTGAAGTCTTCTTTTTCCTGCCGATCCAGATAGTTTTATACAACTTCGAGTTTATCTGAATCTTTTAACAGCCACTTGGCCTGTGGTATGTGAAGCATTTATTGCTGCTGCTGCATAACGGAGGCTGTGACCATCATCGATCAGAGTCACTGCCATGACAACATCCTCAGGCCTCATACGCACAAATATTGCTGAAATGCACATAGACAACTGAGGGTATGGCTAATATGCCAACAAGTGACACAAGAAAAAGAATAAAACATTGCATTGCTGACGATAATGTGGCAAGCATATCATTCCACAGGAAACAGCATCATTTCAAAGAATAGCTATTGTAAAATGAAATAATGACATGAAGGATGGTAATCCATCCAGGAATAAAATTAACCCCTCAAGCCGGTTCGCCGTACACTGTACGTCCGCTGGACTCTACTCGTTCAGCCGGTTGGACGTACCACGAACGGCCGGTGGAGGCAAAAGTTAGAATGCCTATTACACATGAACCAGTGCTGCTTTGCGGGAACTTTTTTCACGTTATGAACCGAGAAATATGTACTTTTATGCCATCTCTGTTTCATAATTAGAACTAATACGAAGTTGGTCGATATCCGCGATTTTTACGACTCATATCGATCAGGGAAATAACATGAAAAGTGCTCTATTGAGTTTCAAGTTAGTTGCTTTAGAAGGTACCACAGTCTCTCCTGCCATCTCGAGAATGTTTTGTGAACTATGTCTAACATGATAATTTTTGCCACTTATGAAGGGGAAGCAATGCTTCGTAGGCTAGAGGCTACTCAGTCGCAGATAAATAATTGCCGGGCTGTCTCATTATCTTACGGGTGCAGAGATTATTCGTTTGATAGATGACAGTAGTGGAAGTGATATAGAGGGAGGCGATATTTTCGGTAGTGATACGGACTATGCACACACAGCATGATGTTATGGGTGAAGTGGCAGACAGCGCTGATGAAGAAGAAATAGCTTCAGCTGTAATAACAACGCCCGCTGTTCAGTGTTTGTGGCGAGAGGTTCATGGGTATGCCGCGAACAGGAAAGCATTTCACGTCTGTTTTAGATTCTTATATCTGTTTTTTGACGACAAAGTGATTGAACTAATTGTTTGATAAAAAAATATGTACGCGTCATAATGTATAGTTGGCGCACCCTTGAAACCAAGGTCGCACGCCAGGAAGTGGGAGTCAGTGACAGGGGGCAACATTTATGTGTTCTTGGGACGTGTAATGTTGATGGGGATAATGCAGAAACCTACCCTAAAGAGCTAATTCACCAGGGATGAATTTTTAGAGACCCCTATATTCCCTCAAACAATGCCAAGGGACAGGTTTGAACTAATATGCGATATTTACATTTTGTTCGCAATTATACACGGGATACATATACGGGGCCTAAAATACTTTTCAAAATTCAGCTTTTCCTGGAAATTTTACCCGAATATTATGTATATTATGTAAATTGAGCATTATCATGTAAATATCTTGCTTTCATTGAAAACATACCTGAAACAAATACCAAAAGTGGAACTTGTTAAATTATTATATTATTGTAAATATTGCGTGTGATCATGGACAACCCTGAAAAGCAGTCGTCACATATATTACTGAGAAACATTGGACATGATCTAGGTAAGTATTCCTAAAATTTTCATTACGTTATATTTCGTAGATTTAACATTATTAATTTTTTACCTTGTTGGTGTCTAAACCTCTGCTGAGCTTCAATTTAAATACCACCGGAGAAGTGAACACCTCCGGATTAAATAGCCAGCCTGAGGGGTTCATCATCATCATCATCATCATCATCGGCTTTAACTCGAATCCGAGTATAAATCTTCTTCCTTCAGTCCAGTTTGTGGATGTGTTTACGGTGACTAAAGAGTCCAATCCTGGCATGGAACAAGCGTCCACACAAGTCACATAGTATTGCTGGAGGAGGACGTGGTTGGGCTGCTCGAAGATTCCTAGCTAGACGCTTGGCCTCTTCATGTGTGCGTCGATCCCTTTCCAACGTCTTTACAGTATCCGAGATGGTACGGCGCCAAATTGAGCGGTCTTCAGCCAGCATGTCCCAGGTTTGTGAATCAAGACCTGTCAATTTCAGGGTCTGCTTAAATTGGTCCTTGTAGCGCCTCTTAGGACCACCATGAGGTCTGGTGGCACAGCATAACTCACCATATAGCATTTGACGAGGTAATCTCACATCATCCATCCGATGGACATGACCAATCCATCTAAATTGGTGACCTATTATGGATGATTCTATGCTGTTGATTTGAGCCTTTTCCAGAACAGCAATATTGGTAATGCGGTCTTCCCATTTAATCCTCAGGATTGATCGAAGTTTTCGCAGGTGGAAAAGCTCAAGCTTCCTAAGATCATGTCGGTAAAGGGTCCACGTTTCACAGCCATATAACAATGTAGAAATGACTACTGCTTTGTACACCATAAGCTTTGTACTCATGGACAGATCTTTATTCATGAAGACCCGGTGCGCTAATCCTCCATATGCTGCATGGGCTGCGCCAATTCTCTTATCCACATCTTGCTCACAGGTACAGCTCACAGAAATGGTACTGCCCAGGTACGAGAAGTGGTCTACCTGTTCTAATGGCAAATCTGAGATGGAGATACTGAACTGAGGAAGAGGTGTGCCTGGTGAAGGTTGTGCCAAGACTTTAGTCTTATTGACATTTATGGTAAGACCAAAGTGATCATATGCACTTTTGTAACAATTAACTGACTCTTGCAGCTCTTCTGGTGTGAGAGTTGGCGACGCAGCATCATCTGCATACATGTTAGTAACCTAAGTAACCTGAATTTTCCTCAAGGAGCCGAGATGAGTTAGGTTGAAAAGCCCTTCATCAAAACGATACTTGACCTCCACACCTGGGATATTTGTGGGTGAATCATAAAGCATTGCAGCCAAGTACAGCGTGAAAAGCGTTGGAGCTAGTACACATCCTTGTTTCAGTCCATGGGTAATAGGAAATTCATCTGACATCTTATTCTGATGGCAAACCTGACCTGTCATGCCATCATGGAGAGCCTTGATTAGATCTACAAAACGTTGAGGGCAACCAAACCGCTTCAGCACCGCCCACATGGCTGGTCTTGGAACCGAATTAAATGCCTTTTCCAAGTCATAAAAGACTAAGAAGAGTGGATTCTGTTGTTCTCTACATTTTTCTTGTAGCTGTCTCACACAGAAAATCAAGTCAATTGTGCTTCTGGAAGCTCTAAATCCGCATTGTGACTCTGGGAGGATCTTCTCAGAGATAACCTTGAGGCGGTTAAGTAGAATTCTTGCAAGAATCTTCCCCGCAATTGATAGCAGTGATATACCACGGTAGTTGCCACAAACACTGCGATCACCCTTTTTAAAGATAGTGACGATAGTGGCATTCTTTAGGTCTCCAGGTACCATTCTTGATTCCCATATTTTGAGGATAAGGATGAAAATCCTTGTTTTGAGGGAATGACCTGCGGCTTGAATTAGTTCCAGAGGGATGTTATCTGGGCCATTTGCTTTTCTGGGTTTCAATTGGGTGAGAGCTGTACTAAATTCATGATAAGTAGGAGGTACTACCAACCACAGTTGTTCAGGTTGTTGCGGCACATCACAAAGGAAGTCTCCAGCAGCTGCTGATGGACGATTTAGGAGATTGGAGAAGTGCTCCTTCCAGCGTTACAAGATTTCTTGACTATCAGTAAAGGTAATAGAATTATCAGTGCTTTTCAGTGTACCTGATGAAGAGCGAGATGGTCCATATATTTTCTTGAGTACTGCATAGAAGTTCCTCAAGTCTCGAGCATCCGATAGTCTCTGCAGTTCTTGAGCCTTCTGTTGCCACCAAGTATTTTTAATCTGCCTTATCTGCGTCTGGTATTTACCCTCGAGTTCCAGTAGTTTATCTCTCTTTGTGTTGGAAGTTGGGTCTTGAAGATGGGCAAGATAGGCATTCCTTTTGGCATTGATGAGAGACAGAATTTCTTCATTGTTGTCATCAAACCAGTCTTGTCTTTTCCGCACTATAAAACCAATTGTTTCCTCAGCTGACTGTGTGATAATCTTCTGTAGTGTGGCCCATTCTTGCTGAATGTCATTTGTTACTGCTTAGAAATCTGAATGTTTCCCAAGGGCTCCTAAATGCAACCATATTGCTCGGATTTGGAAATAGTAAGTGCAGTTAAAATTAGGCAGAGGTGTCTAATCCTTCGACTTGATTTAACACCATCCGATAAAACACTATCATTATCTTTTAAGAGACAACATTTTCCAATTCGCTTGGCATACTTAACACAATCAATAAAGCTCAAGGGCAAACTCTGGAACATATAGGTCTCAATTGGCCTCATCAAGTTTTCAGTCATGGCCAGCAGTATTTTGCAATGTCGAGAGTGCAATCTTTTGACGCCCTTAAAGTTTCAATAGAGCCAAAAAATAATCGTACAAAGAATGTATATAAGGAAAATCTTCAGTAAATATTTTCCCATTGACTCGTCATGTTTTGACGGGTTTCAACTAGTAGTCTCCTAACAATAATAAAGGTACCCTTCCTGCAAGCACAGCGATTTTTGCCAGTTATACTACTCCTCGAGATGGAATTTCTTCTACAGGTTCAAAACTAAACAATGCACAGTGCTTATCACACCATATAGCAACTCATAAACCTCGACCGATATTAGTTCGTATTTTTCTTTTCAGCAGTTTGATGCACTGTAGATGATTAGATCTTTTGTCTCATGGGGTTATTGTTCACTGATTTTCAGATAGGAACAACAGGAGACCTAGAGTGTGCTCCTTATTGAGAGTTTCACACTCACAGATGTAATTAGGATCCAATACAATTGACTAGATTCCATTCGAAGTTTCTTCAAATGCAAAATTCATGATACTTTCAACTATGGTTTCCATTCTGATTCTGAATCCATAATTACTGGACACAGTCATCCAAAGCAAAAAAGAAAAAAGAAAAGCATTACAATATAAGATGCCGGCCCCGTAATGTTGATATAGCGTGACTGCCTATCACCAGGAGGCCCTGAGTTCGGTTCCTGGCTCAGTCAGGGATTTTAGGAACTGACGTGAGGGCTGGAAAATGGTGCACTGAGCCTCATGGGGACATTCGATTAGCTGTGTGACAGTGAGGCAGTGCCTCGGTCAGGAAAACCAAGATTAATGGCTGAGAGGACCCGATGCACTGACCATGCGTCACCCTACAATCTGCAGGCCAAATGACTGTGCAGTGGTTGCTTGGTAGGCCAAGGCCCCTCAAGGGCCATGGGGTTTGTTATAATATAAGAAAGCTTCGGTGGCGTAGTCGGTAGCATGCTGAACTGCTATGCCCAAGATAGCGGGTTCAAACCCGGCCGAAGTCGTCGGATTTTTTAAGAGCGTTAAATATCCTTCAGTATGCCTTCCTTCGGAGGGGAAGTAAAGCCGGCGGTCCCACGTCATAGATTTATGGCATGTAAAAGATCCTTTCACAGACTAAACTTGTGTAAAGCAAAATTTGTTAGGTTAGATTTCGTCAGAACGCTCTATCAAAGTTCCAACGTTCACCACTAGGTATCATTGATATCTGGTGGCGAAAGTTGGAACTACTTGAAATTGAACGGAACTTGTAGCTCGCCCTTTAGGGTATCCGCTGGAAGCAGCTACAGACTCAGGCGAGCCGAACATGTCCTCGGACACTCCCGGCACTAAAAGCCATACGATAAATAAAGAATAAATCTTTGCTTATACACTTTTGATTTAGTGTACAATGTGCTAATTCATTTCAAATCATAACTTTTTTATTTTTTATAAAAAAATTATTATAATTTTGTGCACAGTATTCCATGAAATATTTTTTGTCAAATGTAAGTCACATGTTTATAGTCCTTGGAGTATATCAAGCGAAGATAATTAATATTAACTGATATTTAGGATCATATATACCAATTTATACTTTTATAGTAGGCCTACTTTGCAATTTATAAATTAATTTCCAAAAACATGGAACATGTGGAGTGAAACACACCAACAGTGTAACTGTCAACGACTGGATATTTTATCAAATTAGGAGAGGAATAGTGATCATTTGAGGGAACTGTGCCTAGTAGCAGTATTTTTACTGCAAAACAATTCTGAAATTGAGAAGAACATACAAAATCAATATCAATAATAATTCTTCTTCTTCTTCTTCTTTCGATTCGGCCATCTAAGGACCACATCATTTCAACTGTTTCTTGTTGCATCGAGCTTTAACGTCCTCCCAGTACTTTCGCATTAGTTCTCGATGCTGTGGTTTCCTTTCTGCAGTCCACTTCTTGCCAGTTGGAAGCTTTGGCTTTTCTTGAAAACATCGGTGTGCTGTTAGTTTTTGTTTAAGTGTGGCATGTTCCCAAATATCGTTGCCTGTTATTCCCACTTCTTGTAAATCTTTGTCCACCTCAATGAATCAAGCTCCCTTGGTTTTCTTTTTGAGGAAGTAGGTGAAAATTCTATTTGTCAATCGTGCTGGGTTCATTCTTGTTATATGACAGTAAAAGGTAATTCTCCGTTTCCTCATGGCATCAGTTATTTTTTCCACGTGGGTGTAAAGTTCGTGGTTGTGCCTTCTCCTATATTCCACATTTTCTTTTACCGGACCCAAGATTTTTCTTAGAATTTTTCTTTCTTTCACTTCCAGCTTCTCTGTTAGTCCCTTGCGATGCATTGCAAGGCACTCTGCAGCATACAAAGCCTCTGGACGGATGACTGTTTGGTAGTGTCTTAACTTGGCATTTGTTGATATGGATTTCTTGTTGTAAATGGCCTTTGTTAGATTGTATGCCATTTCCATTTTCCTGATTCGTGACTCGAAAGCTGCCTTCTCGGAGAGATTGGGGTCTATCCACTCATCCAAATATTTGAACACTTTCGTTTGCTTGATTTTCCCCTGTCCTACATCCAGCTCTTTTGGCGCTAGCTTGATATTAGTGAAGAATTCTGTTTTTTCAAAGGAGATCTTAAGGCCCGCTTTTGCTGCTTGAATCTGGAGTTCATTAATTTGCGCTGCGGCTGCATCGAGGGAATCTGAAAAAATTGCGAGGTCATCTGCGAATGCTAGGCAGTCAACTATCAGGTTCAGTTTTTTGTAGCCCAATCTGACTCCATTTTCAGACTTGTTAATGTTCATTACTTTTCGCCACTGCCGGATGACTTTTTCGAGCACACAGTTGAAGAGCAAAGGAGATAGTCCATCTCCTTGTCTTACACCAGTCTTGATTTCGAAGGGCTCTGAAATTTCTCCCCTGAATTTCACTTTGGACGCAGTGTTGGTTAAGGTTTTCTGAATGATTGCTCTTGTTTTGTTGTCCAGTCCCAGTTCTTTCAGTATTTCAAATAGGGTGGGTCGATCGATAGAGTCATAAGCCTTTTTGAAGTCAATGAAGGTCACTACAAACTGTTTGTTTCTAAGCTTCAGATATGAAAGGATAGATTTAAGGTTCAAAATCTGTTCGGCACACGATCGTCCCTTCCGAAATCCCCCTTGATATTCCCCTAATTGTGAATCCAACTGTTCCTCTGCTCGAGTTTGAAGGGCTTTTGAAAGGATTTTGTATGTTATTGCAAGGAGGGAGATGCCACGGTAATTGTTCACATTCGTTCTATCACCTTTTTTGTGAAGAGGGTGAAGCAGAGCTGATGTCCAATCAGTAGGGAGTTCCTCCTTTTTCCATATCCCACTAATTATTTCTGTTAGTTTATCGATAGCTACGTCGCCAGCATGCTTCCATAATTCGGCGATTATTGAATCCTCGCCTGGTGCCTTATTGTTTTTAAGTGACTGAATGATCTGCATAATTTCTTCTTTGGTTGGTGGTGTAGAGTCCGGGTTTGTATTTGGATTGTCTTCAAATGAGAATGAGGATCCTGGGCTTCCACAGTTAAGGAGAGACTCAAAATAATTTTCCAGGATAGTGCAGTTGTCCTTGTCATTATAGGCAGTTTTTCCCTCAGGATCTTCGAAATGTAGGCTAGGTGGAGTGTATTTAGTGAGATTCTGTCTGAAGGTTCTGTAAAAATCTCGAGTGTTGTTCTTCTTGAAGTCTTGTTGAATCTTTTCCAATTGACTTTTGTCGTATGCACGTTTTACCCCACGTATGGTTTTTGCAGCATGTTTCCTCACTAACAGAAAAACTCTCCCAGTTATCTGAATTCTTCTTAGAGTTCCATCTCTGCCATGCTAGTTGTCTCTGCCTTATTGCTGCTTCACATTCACTGGTCCACCAGAGATGTTTCCTTCTTTTTGTTAGCGGGACTATCTCTTTAGCTGTTCTCACCATGCCATCTCGTAGTTGTTCCCAATTCTGTGGATCCAAAGTTTCAAGCTTCTCAGTAAACTCGTGATTCAGGTGTAGCTTCTCTGTGTCAAACCTGTTGATCTCTCTTCGGCAGACCCTCCTGGTATTTCTTGGAAGAAGTTTAACCTTGATTTTGGAAAGGTAATGATCAGAATCAAGATTTACACTTCTCAAGACTTTTACATTCTGGATCTCTCGGTGTGCCTTGCGTGAAATAGCGACATGATCGATTTGGAATTCACCAAGTTTTGGATTTGGAGAAGTCCACGTTTTCTGCTTTCTTGGCAGGTGTTTGAAAGCAGTAGATTTCATAACAAGGTTGAACGCCTTACAGAGCTCCAAAAGTCTCTCTCCATTGCGGTTGGTTCTGTAATGAGCTGGGTAACTTCCTACAATGTTTCGGAATTTTCTTTCACGGCCAAGTTGAGCATTGAAATCACCAAGCAAGATAATCATATGTTTGTCCGGAATTTTAGCCATTATATCCTCCAGTTCTTCCCAAAATTCAGCTGTTCCTTCTCTGTCTTTTTTGTTTGCCTCATTAATTGGCGCATGCACATTAACCATAGTATACATTTTGTTCGTGCATCGGAAAGTGAGGATTGCTACTCGGTTGTTAGGAGAACTGAAATCTACAATAATAATAATAATAATAATAATAATAATAATAATAATAAAATGTACAATATATGAAATACCCTAATTTATTAAAAAATCTTCCAACAGAACTTCATGATAAATTTCATTTGATCATGTTGCACTTATGTTTTGGTACACAATCTAAATGCAGGCCTTTGCTACATTTACAACACGCTGTTCTTGCTTTCACCGCCTTGTGCTTTTACGTTAAACAAAATAGCAGAGATATGAGGAATACAGTGGAAGTAAAAACAACAAAAACTAAACAGGATTACGTAGGGAACGAGGAAGGAATACTTCTTTCGATGCGTGCTGGGCCCAAGATTCCGAATCGAAAGAAAGATGACTTCCACAGAAAGTAAGCCAGAACAAAGGTTTAAAGTAAAATCAAAAGGAAAAATTAAACTTAAGTAATAGAGCAAGGGTCCCAGAGACCGTGTTAGTCGTAACTCCGCTACAGTGCGAAGCCAAGACTAAGTCGAATCGAAAGACAAACGAGGAACTCAAATATGAGAAATCATAAGACAGAAGCAAATATTGTACTTACTGAATAAAATATATTAATAATAAAATAAACACATGTGTACTGATTACAAATTAGAAATGAAAATAAAACACTAGCAACTTAAATGTAAAATAAAAGGAATCTAGAAATAAATTAAAATCATAATTGCAACTAATTGGAAACGCGATTCAATAATAAAACTTAAAAAAAGATGAAGCAAAATTAAAGAAATTAAAGAAATTTGTGGGGATAGATTACAAGAACGACTACTTACAGAGATGACATGATCTGGACTAGAACGTCCAGCGCCAAAAACAGAACTAAGACGCTCATGATGTTGTGAAATCATGGGGTAGGAGGTGAAAGGGTGGGGGGTGGAGGAGTGCGTATGTAGGGAGACGGGGGGTGGGGGATGACACAGAGTTACGTAATATAACGAAGTCGGAGGAAGTAACACAAAATTAACACATAAAAATAAACGAAATGAAAATTACATTAAATTACTTGACATTACCGGGACAGGAAATTAAAAGAAAAAAATCAATCAGCTAAGAAATATGCTTCGTAGGAAGATGTAGGCTTACACAGAGGTAGAAATGCTGAATCACAACGACATACGATGAAACAAAGAAAGTAATATGGCGCATGGACAGTGATTAGCACAATGACCATCGCTCACATACATTTCAATAAAACAGAGGGAGGATCTGGCTGAAGACGTGAGACTCAGCTCCGTAACTTCGCCGATTCCATCCACAAAAACAAGGCTCTGATGCGACAATCCACCGGAGGTCATCATAAAAGAACGCCGAACCAGGTGGTGACGCAATACAGAGCATAATTAAGCCTCGTAGAAAAATAGCAGATATTTCAGACCTGAGAGATTTACGTAAAAATAAAACCGATTACATGAAAGGGAGGGATGACAAATAAACACAGAGGCTTCGCTAAACTAACGTAAACAAAGGCGAAGGGACTTGGGTTCATGGATCGAATTCACATCATCATAAGAAAAGGAAATTATAAGTGAATCAAAGAGGACACAAAATGAAAAAAATATGGAGAAATAGAAATTTAGAATGGCCTCAAGTTAGATAAATTCAATGACTGAATCGTACTTACATTTAGTTGCTTTCTGGGTGCGGGCAAAAGCCCGACACGTGCACACACGTCCGTCTATACGACGGCCCAAAATTGGAAGGAAGCAACCTTCTCTTAAGGAACGCAGAAACACGCTCGAGAAAAATAAGTCGTAGAACACCCCCTCTCCAGAACACGGAGGGGGCCAATGGGAGAAGCAAAGCTTAGCAACAAGTTATGCTTCAACCAATGGTAAAACTGTGTCAATAGGGGTGAAAAGTTTCACCATCTGGTGAAACGTTTACGCAGAATTACTAAGTTTGAACACAGTAGGAGTGACAGAGAAACGTATGTCACAATAATGCGACATGAAGGAAATGATAATAATAATATGACAAAAAAAATAATGAACCTGATAAAAATGGTTCAAAAAGTTGCTTTCTGGGTGCGGGCAAAAGCCCGACACGTGCACACACGTCCGTCTATATGACGGCCCAAAATTGGAAGGAAGCAACCTTCTCTTAAGGAACGCAGTAACGCGCTCGAGAAAAATAAGTCGTAGAACACCCCTTCTCCAGAACACGGAGGGGGCCAATGGGAGAAGCAAAGCTTAGCAACAAGTTATGCTTCAACCAATGGTAAAACTGTGTCAGTAGGGGTGAAAAGTTTCACCATCTGGTGAAACGTTTACGCAGAATTACTAAGTTTGAATGCAGTAGGAGTGACAGAGAAACGTATGTCACAATAATGCGACATGAAGGAAATGATAATAATAATAATAATAATAATATGACAAAAAAAATAATGAACCTGATAAAAACGGTTCATGCTCTACGCCTTTGTGATTTTGTACTACACACGCAACAGGTAGACTCCTTTTTTTCAGGAAGTTTTCGCACTTTAGTGGAAGTACTTCCACTTACATCACTCACACTGTCAGATGAAACCACACCAGTCTGCTTATGTTCAAGCCACTCACTTCCTAATGTCTCAATGATTGACACTGTATAAGCCAGTCTTGACATGGGGTGTCGAGCTCCTCCAAAATTTTCCTTATAAAGGATGTAACTATTTAACAACATCATTGTAATGATGTTGAAAGTTACCTTTTTCCAATATTTCACAGTTATTCTCTCATCCAGGTAGGTGTACAACATCATATCACTTGTATCAATCCCTCCCATGAAAATGAAAATCCACAGCCTGCTTCCAGTCTCCGACCGGGTCAGGAATGGAATGAATGAAGCCCCCATCCAGCGGCAAGGATATGGACTGTGCCGGCTGCCGAGGCCTGACGCACTCCTCTGGGGCAATGATTAAATGAATGATAGATGAAATGATAATGGAGAGTGTTGCTGGAATGAAATTTTGACAGGGAAAACCGGAGTACCCGGAGAAAAACCTGTCTGCCTCCGTTTTGTCCAGCACAGATCTCACATGGAGTGACCGGGATTTGAACCACGGACCCAGCGGTGAGAGGCCGGCGTGCTGCCGCCTAAGCTACGGAGGCTTGCAATCCCTCCCATATATTTATTATAATTACACACCACTTCTGGCTTTGTAATTTCTTTTTCCTGACCATGGCGTTTAGTTGCGAACGTTTTGTCAGCAGCCCTACCTTCACTAGTCAGTAGAAGAACAGGATTCCTCTGACTCTTCTTTTCCTTATACCCCATAGCTAACACAGGCCCTGACCTGAAGTATTTTCTTTCTCGAACACCAAACTTTTGTTTCAAATACTAAGGCAGTCCTTTTCTGTTTCGTCGTACAGTTCCTGTGATGTATGTCCCCATTTTATGCAAATCTTTCACTAATGGCACTGACATAAAGAAATTGTCAACAAACACATGGTATGCTTTCTGTAAATAATTACCTATAGTGAGCAGGTGCAATACCACACAGTACCCTAAACCTTGCTTTGCAATATTGTCTTTCTCTTTTTGAGATTTTCCACCTCTGTACACATCAAATCCAAAGCAGTAATTCACCACTGAATCACATATCATCCACAGTTTTATGCCCCACCTGTGGTGATGTTTAATTGGCAGGTATTGCATCAGTGTTGTGTGATTCTTGGTTCCCACTAAACTTTCATCAACAGATAGTTGCTGATGTGGAGTGAAATGGTATCTTGAAACTCTATTGGCATAGTCAACAACAGGCTGAAACTTTCCACAGGGGTCATAATTTGCTTCATTATGGGCAGCAAGGCCTCTATTATCCACCACATGAAAGAATTGGAATAGAAGCTGAAATCTGTTTCTAGCAAACATGTGCCTAAACCAAGGTGAACTTTGGGAGAATGAAGCTGACCAGTAACTAGCTATTGTAGGTTTCTTGTTCAGTCCCATGTTTAGAATGCAAGCTATGAAAGCTTTCATTTCTTGAACTGTAGTGTTGTGCCAGCTTGATGCAGGTGAAAGTTGATTGATTCTGAAATTTCTTTATAGTTTGTGAAGCATATCTGTTTGTCTCTGTTACTAATAGTGTCAGGAATGAAAGTGTAAAGAAAAGATTGAAGTATTCAATGGGAGGAGCATCAGGTAGAGGTACATGTTTTGGACCTGGGATTTCATAAAAATGGTGGCGATGGACAACATTATTTTCTGGGAATATGCATTCAGTCCAAGCATCATCTAATTCACTGTCACTGTCATTTTCATTAGCACTGTCACTGGAATTGTCACTGACATTGTAGGAACTGTTATGGGCCCATTAGCCAATGGCACAGCTTCATCATTCTCTGGTGCACTATCTGAAGATCCAGAAACATCATATTCATCACTTTCACTAAAATTAGAGTCGCTTATATCTTCAAAGCGATCTAAAAGTTCCTCAATTTGTTCACCCGAAATAGGCCTACGTGATGGCATGCCTTCTTGCGACAAATACACTATTTACAACTTTACTAAGTCCTAGATAAATTGCTACTGAACTATTACTACAATAGAAATAATGAAAATGAAAATCCACAGCCTGCTTCCAGTCTCCGACCGGGTCAGGAATGGAATGAATGAAGCCCCTATCTAGCGGCGAGGATATGAACTGTGCCGGCTGCCGAGGCCTGACGCACTCCTCTGGGGCAATGATTAAATGAATGATAGATGAAATGAAATGATAGTGGAGAGTGTTGCTGGAATGAAATTTTGACAGGGAAAACCGGAGTACCCGGAGAAAAACCTGTCTGCCTCCGTTCTGTCCAGCACAGATCTCACATGGAGTGACCGGGATTTGAACCACGGACTCAGCGGTGAGAGGCCGGCGTGCTGCCGCCTAAGCCACGGAGGCTCCAAATAGAAATAATAATAGACTTAATTTATCACGATAAATAACTCATATGTGTCAGAGCGTAGAATGATCAAAAATAAATCACAACACGCGGACATAAACAAACAAGGTGGCTGCCATATTGGATTATAGACGTCAAGCGCGCACAGACTATACACTCATAATGTGCGAGTAAACAAGCAAAAAATAAGCTATGTCAGCGCCATCTGATGACATACGAAGGAATTACAAACATTCTACCTCCTTACTACGTGATTTGTAGAGCAATCTAGCACCACACCGCATAACTACAACACATATAAGAGCGTGCCGACCGAATCGGCATCTTGGCATTTTTCGTACGGAACTTAAGTGCCCATGTATCGGCACCTTGGCACTGTAAGGGTTAATGCAACACTATAATATTAACTGATAAATATAGTTTCAAAGGGTTCTTTAAAATGTATGTCTACCCCTTATTATTCCCGTTTTTCAACGGGGTCGGGGATGAGATGCGATGGAAGTCTTTGTGGCGATGGTTTTTACGGCCGGATGCCCTTCCTGACGCCAACCTCATGAGAGGAGTTAATGAGAGATGAAATGAATGATGGTGAATGAAACTGGGCAAGGATATGGAAGGAAGCGGCCGTGGCCTTTCAGAAGGTACCGTCCCAGCATTTGCCTGGTGTTGAAAATGAGAAACCACGGTAAACCATTTCAAGGACGGCCGACGGTGGGGCTCGAACCCACGCGTCTACCGAGTCAGCAGAGAGCTTGGCCCCATGACCTAATGCTGCGCTTTAGCCAGCGTAGCCACTACTGTCGGTGGTTCTTTAAAATAACTTCATAAAACAGATTGTTACAAAACAATTTTAATGAAATATCCATCTTGGATTATACTCAACATATCCTTTTTGTGAAACAACTTACAGGAAGTTTCTATTGTAAAATATAAATATATTTGAAAAATATACTATGAGCTGTACAAATCATCTATGTTCATCTTGTTCTGGAGATTCATTTTTACTTTGGTATTACAAGTTTGAAGTAGTACAAACAAAATCCTATTAGAAATTACTTTCAAAAAATATGTCCACTTGATATAATTAGCCATAGTTTACAATAACTACTTAAAACACAGTTAAAAATCAATTCCAACATCTACCAGTACAGAGTTATTTTCAGCTTTTGGTGATATGTTAAGTGATATTTAAGGGTGTATGTCACTGGATAATTATAAACAAATAATAGTAATGCTGCTCGATGAAGAAGCACACAATAAATTAGTTAACAATGCTTACTGCACATATTTCCTGCTTAAGTTTTCAGTCATAATCTAGATCCATTCTTAATATAAAACTATGTTGGACTGAACAATCCCTTGCAAGTTCGATCTGATTTGTGGCAGGTGGAGTTTTGAAGTCATAATATTTAAGTGCTACCAATTCAAGGCAGTGCACAAGGCAAAGAGCCAATTTGCACTATCCACTGACTAATGTTCAAACAGTGAAAGACTTCCCTCTTTCATACATAATGTCAAAAAATATGAGGAAAATTGTATTTCAATACTACAGCATTATCACAGGTTGTATTCCAGTTGCAGGTCTACAGCACCCTTACTACACATTCCTGATATTTTTCTATGTGTAGGCCTACATGGAGAGCTAAACACCGTAATGATTCTCCAGCAGCAAGATACCTGGAAATGAATGAAAATAATTTTGTTTCACAGAAATGTACTGAGAATAAATGGGAAGACCTTAAATATCAACCTAACTGAAATGCGAACACTTAATTTCTCTAATCCTTTACCCGAATGATTTAAGGAAAGATAATTAATTATTAGTTTCAGTTGTTTTAAGGGGCATCTGCCCCACAAGAGAATTAGATCTCAATAATAAGAAATATGGGAAAGAAATGATAAAGTGTATAATTGCAATTACCTTTCAATCAGTAAACGGTTACAGATTAGAGACTGAAATACGGAACCCGCAAATATTAGAAAAATCAATTCATTGTTGTAATTCAAAGTTGTATGTCCATTTTTAGCCTACTTTCTATATTTGCAAAAAATGAAAGTAGACTTATGAGATCTACACAGTGCCAAATGTTGTCAGTCTGTGTGTGAGTTTGTGTGTACTCTGTATGTCTGTCCCCCCCTCCCTATCAATTCAAACATGAAGAAACCAAATTGAATAAAATTTGGTACAGAGGTAGCACTGGCAAAGAGCACCTCAGTGTAATGTTTTATATCGCCACCATCTTTACCAAAACTTAATGGCAGCCACTCAAATGGTCAAAACTTAAAATTAAATTACAACCAAACTAATCATCGGATCCTTATCAAATTTCCTAAGAACATACCTTTATATGGGATGCATCTTGCACTCAAACTACAAGATCATCAGTCATACCATTTCAAGATGGTGGCCGTGTGAATATGCAAGCTTTATAATCCAAGACTTGGGACCCACCAGTTCTGATTGTCGAACCGCGAATGGTTTAAACTGTTCTAACGGAACTTTTTGAAATTAAAAGTTTATATTATAATATTATACTGCAGAAGTGACTTATAAAGCTGAGCCGTCTCGGATATAAAACAAGATGGCAGCTGATCTCTCGTTCGGACCAATATTTCACTAATTTGAGTATGTTGTATGCATTATAGCGTACAGATAGAAATAATATAAACTTTGTATGACATGGATTATAATGAATATATACTCCAGTGAAGAAATTGTTTAGTCTAGCACATTATTTGCTAAGACGTATGTAAATCGAATGATAATGTTTGACTTTGGTGGACACGTTTGGCTCTGTGGTCAGAGCTTTGGTCTTTTACCTGGTCGGTCGGGATTCAAAACCTGTAAGAGTTGTACTTTTTTGCTTGATTTTTTCAATATTTATTGTTTGTTAAGTACTGAGACGTTATAAAATTGAGTGTTATGTTGTGCATTTTGCAATGGAAAATATAATATTTAATTAAAATATAGTTTACCACCGGATCTGCACAAGTGACATCTACCAGTTGAACTATGCGTGTGCTAACCACGGCCTACTAGATGCGAGCTGCGTTCTATACCGGCCTTGACATTCCCAGTTAGTGAACGCATGCATACGGTGTAATTGAAAAATTTCCTCTTGTTGCCGATAGAGCGAACTCGCCCCCAAGGATAGGCGCGATTAATTATTAGCTGTGCAGTAGGTTTATTAAATGTGTTTCCCCAGTGATACGTTTATACCAACGAAGTTCATTTATTCATTTACTGTATTGTAAGTAGTCTGTGTTAATATACTGAATTCCTATGTTGTATTTTGTTAGGAGTGTTTGCTGACAAAATTGTAAAATGCTGGGGTAAATTATTAATTATTGTTTGAAAGCCGCTGCTCATACTGTTGTGTGTCATTTTGCACTTCGAATAGGAAGAAAATAGGAGGTGATAAGGACAAAGAGTTGTAACTATGCCCATACATTCAGGAGAAAGTAGGCTGTATGTTCTTTCCTGAACATCTTGTTATTTTTATTTAAAAAAATTGTAATGGAATCATTGGCTATGGGGATGTTATCGGGAGTCATATTTTCCAAAAGCCAACATTTTACCTTCTTCTGTGATATAATTTATAAATATGAAGCTAATAAGAGCTGAACATTAGAACTAATTCACAGGTTTGACACTTGTCTCAAGATATATTTAGACATATGGAAATGTATCTGAAGCTCTCGGCCTGGCTCGGCTATGTTCAGCAACGATCGGATAGTTACAGTTGTTAACTGCCTAAGTATTTACTTCGTCGCTGCCAGGAACGCTTGTGTAGCAAGTATTCCGACTTAATCGCCGAGCGCTCCGTGGAAGAATATCACTACGCGGCTAAGTAGAAAATGGCTCCATATCAGTATGAATTTGTCCTTAAGCATTGGATGCCAGGGTTGCTCCACAATTAAGCTTGGATCGTAATTGGTGCCTTTGAGCGTTGGCTATTGACTACCACATATTTACGGAGTGTTCCTTCGTCCAATACACAACCTGATGTCATAGAACTCAACAAAGGGCTGATTCTTGACTATCTGATGTCTTTGAGTTACCATGCTACTAACTTTCAGAACGATAAACTGTATTGAAGAGTTTGTGTTGATCGTCAGTATTCCACGCTGTGGGTACTGCCTGTTTATTGCAGCTGTTGTGTGTGACAAGTGATTTTTGGACCAAGTGTACGGCGTTCAAACTCGTTATGAAAGTGAGGTTAAGCCTCAAAGAAATGCAAAAAAAGAAGCGTGTGAATTACTCCACAGAGTGTGTTCGAATTAGGTACAAAAGTTACTGTAAAATATAAAATAAAAAAACTTTCACCATTCTGTTCCACTTTTGTGTGTATACTTACTGAGGTATTGTACATACCGCAGGCCCGTGCTGGACCGCCGGGACACCGGGACGTATCCCGGTGCGCCCTCCTGTTCTGAAACTGGCAAGTTTTATGACAAGGCTTATCGTCGATATGCCGAGCGGCCGTGTTGAGTGTTGCAACTGTAGGCTACAACTGAATGGACTATGATTCTTCCAGAACCTGTGCGGCGCGCCCTCGGCAAGTGGAGCCAGAGGGCGTGGAAGGGAGGAAAGAGACGTCTGCCAAGGCTGTCTCAATTTTGTCTGCCTGTTGATACTTGTCTGTCACTCACTAGTCAGTAAACTTACGCAGACGTTTGTGACTTGTGTAGTATTTTATTTTAAGTTATTCTGTGCTGTTACTGTTCTTCCCAAGCAAGTTTCAAATTATTCATGATAAAGGTAAGTGTCGTTATTGTTAATATTAATCTTTGGAAACATAATAATGTAAGTGCACCTATATTCCACATGGCACCTAATTTCAACACGTTCCGAGAATTGTACACATAGCGTAACTATCCGTAATTATTTTTTGTTAGAAAGCCTTATCACTTATCATGCAATCTAAACATTTTAAAAACATGACAAATATGACAGTGAAAATCATTGTTCCTTGTATTAATAAAGAAATATCAAACATAAAATCGATTATTCCTGAAAATGATTTTGAGAAAACTAAATATTTTAGGGCGAGTAGGCTTTTTCTGGATTTTTATTTTACATCGCTTCAATTTTATCTTGCTTTACATTAAATAAACAGACTCGCATTTAGTTTTAATTTTGTTGTTGTCGACACTGCTACGTAGTGGGGGACTGACTGTGCCCTGTGTGCTGGCCTCTAACAACCTCAACTTACCTCCGGTGCTTTGTATTTTACGCCTCTCCGTTTCACTAAATTATTGTCACGTTTATTTTTTTCATTCAAACATTCATTGTTTCTATTGAAATGTCACATCTATTGTAAATAATAATACTGAAATAATTTTATGTAGTGTAAATTCGATTCAAAAATATAATGAATCGGATAAATTATAAACGTTCAAAATCATTAGAGAAATAATTAACTTTTATCAATTTAATTAATTGTGTTATTTACCTAAATAAGTGAATTGTTTAATAATCTAAATAAATTTATAAATTGGTTTTATGCAAGTTCATAAATTAATTAGTCATATTTGTTTTAGCGGGCTGTAAATAATGGACAAGAAAATTAAAAGAAAATAAGTGGTCATGAATTTCGTCAAGAAAAGAAAAACAAACTTCTACCTGAGTCTGCAAAATCATATTCAAAAACAACAACTTTGTTTAAAAAATCTGACGGCCCATCCGAAGATGAAACTCTTGAATCACATACACAAAACAAGACGTTTGAGGAAGTAGAATTTGTTAGCTTGTCTTCACTATCAAACTCATCAAATCTTGATTGTTCCAGAACGATAGAGAATCAACAGACGGCCTTGTCTGATAAATTTCAAGGATTCACAGTAGTGGAATATTCACAAATTCAAGAGGAAGATCCGATTAAGCTTAGCCCTCGTACTCTAGAAGAACCTTCATTCGACACAGGAAATTCTGCTCCGGGATGTAATTCTACAGTAGAAGAATCTCAAGAATCTACAATGAATTACTTCAAAAAACCAAGCGAAAGAGATTTATCGTCATATTTTGATTATCATCCAATCCAACCTGATGAAAGAGAGTTGCCTTTCAATGACAAGAAACCTTTATACATTGTAAAACAAAACGATGGAGAAACCCTTCAGACACATTAGATTTAATATGAAGAAAATTCAAAGAAAATGTTCTGTTTTATTTGCATCGTTTACAGCAGCAACTCCAATTCAGCTTTTTGTACAGGGTTTGAAGACTGGAAACATGTCCACCAAAGAGTTAATGAACATGAAATGTCCAAAGGTCATTTTAAATCTGTCGAGGCTTTTATGTTAATCAAATGTAAGAAAAGTACTCGTGACCTTTTTTGTGATCAACTAGAGAAGAGGAAACAAGAAGTTTTAGAAAGGAAACGTGGTGACAATTGTAATAGATGTCTTGATGCTTATAGAAAAGCAAGGATTGACTTTTCGTGCATCAAAGGAAGCTGCCTACTATCCTAAAGATGACACAATCAACCATCGCAACTTCTTAGAAATTATTCTATTTTTGTCCAATACTTTAACACTTGAAAAAGGTTATCAAAGAAAGTGATACATGTCTAAAAGGTCAGGGAAGAAACTGACGTGGAACATGTAGGAAAAAGCAAAAAAAAAAAGGTGGGCAGAGGAAGTACCGTGACATTTCTATGTAACTACACAGTAGCAAAAATAATGACCTGCATGAGAAAAGAAATATAATCTGTCGCAGCAAATGAAATCAAATCAGCCGGCAAATACTCTGTTTTGATGGACTGGACAATAGACACATGTAGCAACGATCAAAGTGCAATAGTAGCCAGGTATGTTAAAGGACATGAAGTGTGCGCGAGACTACTGGCTTTAAAAAGTGTGGTTTCTACTACAGGAGAGGCATTATTTGACACTCTCTCTGGAGCATTGACAGACTTTGAAATACCTTCAAGCGATTGCGTCGCAAATACGTTTGATGGCGCGTCTAACTTGAGCGGCCAGTATAATGGTTTGACTGCAAACATGGCCAGCAAAATCCCAAATCACATCCACACGTGCTGCTACGTGCACATTTTAAATCTTGTAATATCTGATACAGCTCAGTGCCTCACTATATCAATCTCATTTTTCAGCATAATGCAAGAGACCCAGGTTTTTTAAAGGATTCAATTAAAAGACTGGACAAGTTCAGGGAGAAAATTCCTGAGTACAAGTTGGAAGCCATTGGGGCTACTAGATGGCGAAGCCGCAGCAACGCAGCAAAGAAAATATTCGGCAGAATAGATGAGTGGACCTCTTCTGAAGAGCAGTCTTCAAACACAGCTAAACCTAAACACATTTATCTGGAGTTTGTGTTGGCTCTGTTCAAAATTTCACATTCAACTGATTTCAACGCCAGAGTGAGACATGAAGCAACTGCTTTACTTAACAAGTATCTGGCAACAATAGTTGTTGGCATGGTATTCTTGCATGTGTTCAAAATCCAAACAAAGAATCTAGATATAACAGCTTAGGTTTTCACGGCCGGCATTCATAATTAAGTACAAGTTTTCTGGGCTTGCAGGCCGTGGTCCAGACATTCTAGACTACTCCCAAGCGTGGAGGAATATCGAGTCTTATCTTAGTAGACTAAAACGCCTCCGAGACAAGTTTTCTGAAACTTTGAAATCAGCACAACGCTTCGTTCTGAAAATGATGCAGAAACTTGAAGAGCAAAGACCGATGAGACTCTTAATGACATCGTTATTGGCAAAGCAATAACATGGTGTCCACAGAATTTTCAACGTCAATTTTCCTGACTTTTCCTGACCATTTTTCAACAAAATTCCTGACTCGTGAAGTCATCGTAACATCGGAGAAAAGGTTTATTGAGCAAACAATATATATTATATACATGGGTTGGTTTTCTAGTTTTGGTACCTTAGTTATAACTGGATTAATAACTCACTTAGATGGTTCCAAGTTTCACAGGCCCTCGATGTAGTCCCCACCGTTGCGTACAACGTGTTCCCAGCGATGCGGAAGTCGTTGGATCCCGTTGGCACTGCCCAATCTATTGATGGTACGAAGAGAGCGCTCGGCAGCCTGCTTAACGTCTTCAATGGTACAGAAGCGCTCCCCGCGCATTGTCATCTCCATCTTCGGGATAAGATCCTAGTCGCAGGGACTGATGTCGGGAGAATATAGGGGGTGATAGAGGACCTCCCAGCCCCAGCGATCCAACAATGCCGACACAACGCCTGCTGTGTGTGCCCTAGCATTGTCATGCAGAACGATGGGCGGTGTAACCATGTGGTGGCGCCGTTTCCTTCTCAGAGCTCCTCGGAGATGGTCTTGCAGAAACGAACAGTACGCCGCAATTAACGTTCGATTGCCGTTTTAACTGTGGCTCATAAGATCTGGCCCACGTCTCGTCAATGGTTATGATACGCCGAAAGAAGACCTCTCCTTCGCGATCATAACGCTGCAAGTGCATACGACAAGCATCATATCGCAGCCATTTGTGCATGTCGGTTAAGTCATGCGGAACCCATTTGGATGCAATCTTCCTCATTTTCAGTAAGTCCTTCAGGATGTGGAGGACAGTTGAATGCACCAGTCCGGTATCTTGCTCTAATTGACGA
Organism: Meconema thalassinum; assembly: GCA_946902985.2. Taxonomy (NCBI): domain Eukaryota; kingdom Metazoa; phylum Arthropoda; class Insecta; order Orthoptera; family Tettigoniidae; genus Meconema; species Meconema thalassinum. Next base: position 1,854,006,677 of record OX336388.2, read on the forward strand.
ATCGTTACGTTCCGATCCATCTCTACTAACGCGGACACCATCTGTACATTGTCATCACTTACTGGTGGGTGACCAGATCGAGGCATGTGCTCCACACGTTTGCGACCATCTCGAAAGGCTGCAACCCATCTTGCTACCGTTCTGAACGGTAACGCAGCTGCACCGCACGCTTCCTGCAATCCTCGGTGACACTGTTTAGCACTGTGAGCCCTAGCACACTGAATTTTTATCCACGTTCTCTGCTCCAGCTTGGAAAACATTACGACTGTCTTTCGCGAGCGCTGGTCTCACACTACTCATCTAACAGGCGCGACTGAGCACGAGCGGTGGTGAGGACGGGCGAGGTCATGTGCTCTGAGGGAGGGGATGCAGGGCAGCAACCGTCGGTAAAAGTGGCAGCGCCCAACATTGTTGCAACTTGGCACTGAAGCATTGATGCCAAAACTAAAAAACCAACCCATGTATATACGGTATATTATTTTTATTTCTTTAAATTTGCAGCCTCCACCATCCCTGGTTGGTTGGTTCCTAAGTTTAGGGGTCTCGTCTTTATTTTCTATGTGTGTTAATTTACCAAAATTACACTAATTATGTTTCAACTACTTCTTTGTCTTTTATTTTGCCCTAAGACATTGCAAATATTTGAAATGGATCAAATGAACATTAGAATTTAGCAAACAATACAGTGTCATTTTGTTTGACAAATACCGGTACGATATGTATAAGTGTATTGATCCGTTCGTACCGTGACCAGCTGCCGGAAATGCATATTGGACCTAGCGGCATGTGCGATTAACGCTTTAGTTATTATATTCCATACCCCCCAGTAGTCCTCCCCCTGCATAGTGCTGGCACCCTCTGGCCATGGCCGTCCACCTCCTTATGAAAGGGTCCAGCACGGGCCTAATATACCGTATGAAACCCGTTGTTTCATCCTATGTTTAATGCTCAAAACTTGAGGAGGGTTTATATGCACAGTGTATCTAAAAATGAATAGTATATCAAGTTATTCATTAAATAACTATACATGCCGACATCTTAGAATTTCAAAACAGAAAATTTACCGTATTATTCAGGTTTAAAATATACAATAATGGACCATTATACAATATTAGTCTGATATTAATCTCCTGTAATTGCAGCAAGTGTGGTAGGGTGGGCCTAATTTCGCATTCGTAGCGTCTGAAATAAACTGAAATTACCTTTAATATGATTTAATATTTTAATATTAAAAGTAAAATTAAAAGTAGATCCATTACACTGGTCAACAGTGATTTTGGTGCCGGGGCTTTTTAAGCTGATTTTATATGAATTTGATGCCCTGAATTCAAATATGCCATTAGTTTTTGCCTAGCAGCTCTAGTTTCTGAGATATTATATTTTTGTTAAATATACATTACACTATCGTATGGTAATAAAAAAACTAAACACGGAATTTTCATTCTTCTTCTTCTTCTTTTGAGACCACAAAGGATCACTTTACCCAACCATTAGTTAAAATTAAAACTTACAATTTCCGCCTAGTCAATACTATACTTTTTTTATAAAATATTTCAAGGGTACATGTTTCAGGTACCAATCTTTCTGGACCCTTCTTCAGCCCATAAAATCACACATGGAGCCCATCAAATCACAAAAACATCGATAAACACAAACTGCACACACACAATAAATAGATAAAACACTGTAAAAACATCTAAGAGTCTAAAATCTAAAAATAACATGCATGTTTTACTGTCTTCAGGAACATGTTTTCACTTGTTCTTCATCTAAATAAATGTCATTTGACGCTGTGAAACACTGGGCACATATTTTGAAGTCTATGAGTGGCGTGCTGTAAGAACTTGCTGTATATCTTGTACTGTTTTTGTGGCTGAAGATGGGTTGGACGTCAAAAGCTACATGTTACAAATTCTTGTTTTAAAATTTTATGCATTTGGCAACTAGTCTTAAGATAGTCTTCTGCCATACGGTATGGAAAAGTCAGAGAAGATTGGTTGGCGTGTAGCTACATTTGAATCCGAAGTCAGACGAAAACAGCCCCGCGGCGACACGTCAGGCACACGCACTCAGTATTAGTAAGTTGCTCTAGCCGAGCGGAGCTTGACCTCCACTTGTCGCCGCGGGGCTGTTTTCGTCCGACTTCGGATTCAAATGTAGCTACACGCCAACCAATCTTCTCTGACTTTTCCATACCGTATGGCAGAAGACTATCTTAAGACAAGTTGCCAAATGCATAAAATTTTAAAACAAGAATTTGTAACATGTAGCTTTTGACGTCCAACCCATCTTCAGCCACAAAAACAGTACAAGATATACAGCAAGTTCTTACAGCATGCCACTCATAGACTTCAAAATATGTGCCCAGTGTTTCACAGCGTCAAATGACATTTATTTAGATGAAGAACAAGTGAAAACATGTTCCTGAAGACAGTAAAACATGCATGTTATTTTTAGATTTTAGACTCTTAGATGTTTTTACAGTGTTTTATCTATTTATTGTGTGTGTGCAGTTTGTGTTTATCGATGTTTTTGTGATTTGATGGGCTCCATGTGTGATTTTATGGGCTGAAGAAGGGTCCAGAAAGATTGGGACCTGAAACATGTACCCTTGAAATATTTTATAAAAAAAGTATAGTATTGACTAGGCGGAAATTGTAAGGTTTAATTTTAATGATTACTGTCAATACGGAACCTGAAATGTATAATATCTCTAACAACCATTAGTTCGTCGACTTGTAGGAACTGTACGAGCCTTGCGGTCCTCCCAGTACTTCTTCATGCGTATTGATCGTCTTGCCCGTTCTTCGGCAGAAAATATTCTTGTAGGAATTTTCTTCTTTGTGAGTGGAAAATGAAACGTCATATTTTTAAGTGCAGTAGTTAAACTTTTCTTATTTGCAGCATCTTCTGTTGTTAGGCCAATTTCTTTTAAGTCCTCTCTGATTTCTTTTAACCATCGGCATCCAGTTGTTGTGTTTTTTGAAGCAAGATTGTACTGCACTAGTTGTTTTAGAAGACGTGAATCTGGCATTCTCATGATGTGCCCAAAGAATCCTAGTCTTTTCTTTCGCATGGTATCAGTAATGGGTTCTAGGTTGTTATAGACCATATTGTTAGGTATTATTCGCCATTGCCCATCCTTTTTATATCCTTTATTGATACAAGTTCTTCCAATTCGCCTTTCGATCTTCTGTAATCTGTCGGTTTTAGAATGTTCATTTAGATGGAATAATGTTTCTGCTGCATATGTGGCTTCCGGTTTTATGACTGTATTGTAATGTTTAATTTTTGCATTAATTGATAAGCATTTCTTTTTGTAAGTTTCCCATGTTAATTTTTGTGCCCTAGATAACTTGTTGGTTCTTATTTGAATTGACGCTTTCTCATTTAAATTGTTTGTTATTAGCTCTCCTAGATATTTGAATCGTGTTACAATTTTAATTTTTGTATCATTAATTTGTATTTCCTTTAATGGTGTTGGTTTTTGTGGCATGATTTCTGTTTTTTCGAATGATATCTTAAGGCCAATCTTATTTGCAATTGTCTGAAGCTCTGATATCTGTGTTTTGGCTTCCTCTAAATCTTTCGCCAATAATGCCATGTCGTCTGCAAAACCAAGACAGTTTGTTTGAATTTTTCTCCCTATTTTTATATTTGGAGGGCATTTCTTAGACCATTCTCGCATTACCATTTCCAATGCACAATTAAATAGTAATGGTGATAAGCCATCACCCTGTCGTAAACCGGTTGTGACCTCAAATGGGTCAGAGAATTCACCTCTGAATTTAACTTTTGATTTGGTGCCTGTAAGAGTTAGTTTAATGAGATTTGTCAATTTGGGGTGTAATCCCATGTGTCTTAGAATTTTTAATAAAGATTCTCTATGAATACAATCATATGCTTTTTTAAAGTCGATAAATGTTATCACCATATCTCTATTCCTTTTTCTATTATAATCCATTATCAATTTTAGGCTCATAATTTGATCTGGGCAACTTCTCCAGGGCCTGAAACCTCCTTGATATTCTCCTAATTCATTTTCAAGTTGTACTTTAATTCTATTGAGAAGAATTCGAGAAATGTTTTTATAGGTAACATCCAGGAGTGAAATCCCTCGGTAATTGTTAGAGTCTGTCTTATCCCCTTTTTTATGTAGTGGATGGATGATAGCTGATCTCCAATGTTCAGGGAATTTTCCTGTAATCCAGATGTTGACTAGTTGTTGGTGAAGAGCGATTTTTGCCGAATTTCCAGCATACTTCCAAATCTCTGCAAAAGTCATTATTATATTATACAAATATTATTATATACAAACATAGAGGAAGAAGTGATTAATGAAACCAACCAGTCACTGAACACTTCGGAAGCTTCTTTCGTGACGTTCCTGAATGTATTTTGGAGCAGTCTCTCTTTAACTCCAGCTCAGTAATCTGCCATCATGTGCATGTCCCATCTTCCTTGGTGGCGATCCTCCACAGTTTTAATATCCTGGTGAAATCGTTCACCTTGTTCCTCACTGGTGTCTGCTAAATTTCCAGGAAAACGTTCTAAGTGGCTGTGTAAATAATGCACCTTAGTACTCATTTTGTACCCAAGGGATTTGAAACTGTTAAGCATCTAGTTTACCAGTTGAACATAGTTTTCAGCTTAGCGTTTGCCTAGAAAATGTTTTACAACTGACACAAATGAAGTCCAGGCTTTTAGCTCAGATTCATTCATCGAATTTAAGAAGTCAGGATCCTTAATGAGTTGTCTTATTTGTGAGCCATCAAATATCCCTGCTTTAAGTTTTTCCATACTCAAGTGAGGCATTTTATTTCCTATAAATGCAAAGCATGATCCGTTCTTATCAAGAGCCTTCACAAACTGCTTCATATGGCTCAGCTTGATCTGTAGTGGAGGAAAGATGATCTCTCGTTCAACTAAGGGGTCGTTAATAACATTTTTTCCCCAACATCCATGTTGTATATTCTTCTTCCTCTTCTGCGAGAATGGGTCTCCTAGGACCACGGGAAATCAACACTTATTGGCCTTGATGTATATTATGATTTAGAATTGCACAAAATGGACTTAGAACTGCACATTTCGTGTAAAATTACACATAAAAACAATCAGATCTAAAAAAAATAGAAGTATAGAGGAAAACTGATATCTAAAAAAATAGAGCTGTTAGAGGAATATTGATTTCATATTTAGATTCAGCGACCCAAGTATACCTAAAATCAGTTACAAAATCCCCGGCACCAAAATTTTTTTCTTTTTTGTAGGCCTGTGTTATTATTAGGTGAGAAATTTTCAAAAAACCTATTGTTACATTTCATTTAATCACTGTCGTGAACGTCTCCACGATTGCTGCCATCACCACAGTCTCCACAGTGGCTGTCTGAACTGCCTTCTGAATTCCAGGTAACATTTGCAGGATCGTTCGTTTCCCATATATCTTCCAAACCATCCAAGATGCATGAAATTCAATTTTTTTTAAAACTTCGCTCAACGATTTTTGGCGTGATGAGTACTCACACATACTCATACTATCCACTCACACACTGTTTCAATGGACGTTTGTTTTTATTTTCCTACCTTTTGTTAGTGAGTGGTTTCAGCTGCCATCCAATCGGCATAAAAATGCCTCATGTGGTCTTCAAAGGGCTTGTTCACAGAGACATCAAGTGGCTGAAGGATAGAGGTTAATCCACCAGGAATTATTGCAGCGTGGGTGTTCGTCTGCAGCATCTTGTTCAACAAGGTGACCTCGAAAACTATCCAGAACAAGTAGTGCCTTCCTCTGCAGCAAGGCTCCCGGGCGGCGAAACCACACGGTGTGCGACCAGTCAATCATCAGATCTGCCACCATCCACCCCTTTTCCTGAATGCGGATAACAATTCCTTTGGGAAAGTTGCTCTTGGGTAAGGTTTTCCTTTTGAAGATGACATATCGTTAGTCTACAAGTGGTACCTCGTAAGTCAAGTTTTGGCCATGTTGAAAATTGCTTATTAAAATTTGTGGCAAAAATACTTTACCTTCCTAGAGTAACCTTGTAAGTCACAAAAATAAATATCTGAGGGAAATTTATTGTTGAAGACTCACGAGGTTACTCTAGGAAGGCCTCTCGCCTTTGGTATTGTGAAAATTATGAATAGTACGGCCGACCATGCATTTATCAAAATCGTCTAATTCACACTTCTCGACAGATTTTGGTCTTCTCTTTCCAGGCGTTGAAAATGAATCCACCTCACCACTTTCAATTCTTTTGGCGCCATGTATTATATTCCGCACCGACCTTTCCGACACACCTGTTGCTTTCAGCCTCTTTCTTTTGAATTGAGCATATGTTCCCAGCGGGATGAGTTTCGTTTTTCATGAATTTACACACATTATAAATAACTTCACTAGTTTGACTGTGTAAAGTTTTGCCACTCCCTAATTACGAGCGAAACGGTAGCATTGCTAAGTAAACTGAATATTATACACAATTTTCAAGGCTTTAGGTATACAACAAATACACTTTCAGCCACATAATATACATAAAATTGTAATAATACACAAACGTTTGCTGCTTCCTGCACTCTACACTTGGTTTACAGCTGTAGGCCGCGTCTCGGAGCGAGCTGCATGGTTGAAAATGGAGTCAGCAGTGAGCCTGGTAATCAGCATTCAGTGAACACAGAGGAGCCCCGCAATGAGCATTAAAATACGCCGATTGATCTCTGCGCATCGTTGAGTTACGGCAAGCTCTTCTTGCGGGTACTCTACCCGTATTTTGTTAATAATGGGTCCAATATGCGAGGATTTTTTTTTTCCCTAATTTAAAATAAGAGGGGAGGCTCTTCTATGCAAGTATATACGGTATACCATCATCATCATCATCCTTTTCTGTCTCCAGTTTCCCGGGTGCGGTAGACAAGCGCTCGCCACTGCTTTCTGTCATTGTACAACTTTCGTTCTACAACTTCTTCCCATTTCAGCCCTTTTTTCACCACTTCTGATTTCACGGTCTCAATCCATCGTTTTCTGGGTCTTCCCCTCAGTCTTTTACCTTTCAGTTCTCTATTGAAGTAGTCCCTTGCTGTTTTAGTGTTATTCATTCGCATCATAAGTCCATACCACTGGAGTCTATGCTTCCCTATAACATTTGCAACAGTTTCCTGTATCCCAGCTTCTTTCCTATTTTGTTTCGTTTCTGATCTTGTCTTTTCTGGTCATTTGATTCATGGTTCAAATGAATTTCATTTCTGTTGCTTGGATTTTGTTAAGGTCTTTATCCAGTAAAGTATAGTCTCCAGTCCAAACACCAGAATTGGTTCAAAGTAAGTATTGAACATGGTTAATTTTGCTTTCAGGGGTATGTTGCTGTCCCATAGTAGGTTTCTTACTAGACTGTAAAAATGTGACGCTTTCTGTGTCCTGTTGAGTACTTCTTGCGAACAGTGTTATCCTCTGAGATGGTGCTTCTGAGATATTTGAAGTTGTAGACAGAGTCTAATTAGTTCCTTCCAAAAAGATGTTAGAATTGGTACTACCGTCTCTGTTGATAGTCATTTCTACAGTCTTGGTTTTGCTGATGTTTAGCTGGAATCCCTTAAACTTGTTGTTCCAGGAATTTAGCTTCTTTTGTACTTCAGATTCAGTTTCTTCCCATACCAGAAAGTCATCTGCAAATACAAGGGTGTTTGGTTCACTATCAGCTTCCTCAACAGATTTAAAGATCCGATCCATTAATATGATGAATAAAAGTGGTGATATGGCACTTCCTTGTTGGACTCCTCTCTGTGTTTCAAACCACTCTGATCTTCCATTTTCTATCTGAACACAACTATAGCACTTCTGATATAGCATCTTCACTTTGTCAATCAAGTTATTTGGCACATGCACATCTTCCAGACATTCCCAGATCTTTTTCTTGGGACACTATCATAAGCCTTTTCAATGTCCAGAAATACTATCACCAGGTTTTTTCCACGCTCCCAATACTTCTCTGCTAACATTCTCACAGCGAAGACGAGGTCTGTTGTACTTCGATGCTTCCTGAATCCATGTTGTTGTTCTTTTAGAAGTGGCTCTACTATCTTTCTTATTCTCTTTTCTGTTATTTTTTCAAGGCTCTTCAGTGAATGTGATAGAAGGGTGATGCCTTTGCAATTTCCACATTTTCTGTATATCTGTATATAACTGAGTGTAATCAGATAAAATAGGCTAAGGTTACATCTATTTTATCATTTGAGTAGTTGGGTGTACGTATTCCTGCCTGTTCTACCATTACAGAGTATGGTAAGACTCTGGTATATAATCAGCTAAGCATGCTTAATGTTCACGCCTTGGGGTAGGAGATCTCGTTGCTGGGCTTACATATTTAACTATTATGGGGATTTGTATGTACTTGTCGACTGTAAGTGAAGTGGTAATTCAATAGGTTGCAACTGGCGAAACCTTTCAGGTGGAGTTGCTTTATTATTACAATTGGCACCCAACATGGTGTGAATTGTTAAGATTACAATATTATTTGAATAAAACTACATTTATGAGGGATCCCTGTTTCAGGGTGTTCATATTTCATTTTCCACCAGTGTATAGTATTAACCATGTTGTTTAATTTTAGGAAATACAAACTAAATGTACTTAAAGCAAAGAGTTAATACCTTCCAGTGCGTGAATCTTGGCCTTATGTTTCCTTACACAGATGCGTAGTCAAGTTCCAATTCGAGTGTTGTGACGTTATGAAGAGAGCCACACAGTGCAAAAATGGTATGTTAAGCCCCATCTATGTATTGTGAAGAGTTACTGTTTCAATCATTCATATTTTAAATTTCTCTTCCATTAATCACAAGTTTATTGGATATTGTTATATTTTGAGTTTAATATGCCTTTAAGAATATTCTTTCAACTCGCACACCAAGGTCAAACACATAATTCCGAGATATTTTTCTCACTAACCTCTTCAAAAAGTTTCAATACACAATAACGTTGCTTGAAATATATATTTTATATTTATGTTCTACACTTTTCTCCCCTGAAATTCTTCCTGAAATAAAACATGTTGCATGCCATGAAACTGTAGTACGGCAACGTATTGCTCTGAGCTGCCATAGTCACAGTATATTCTCCATTGGATTTTAATATTCAATAAACCACCTCCTGATGATTCTCGGTATTTATCTCACTCAGGGTTAGGAATCATTCTGTCAAAACACATTTCTTATTAAATGTTCGAAAATAAAATGACGATAACTTTGATACCATATTTATATAACTGACTGCTTGTAAGATTGACTGACTGAATGGCTCAGCGGTAACGTTCTTGCTTGCTGGGCCCAAGATTGCAGGTTCGTATCCTGGCGCAGTCAGCTGGCATTTGAGGGTGCGCAAATGCGAGGGAGCCGTGTCAGTAGATTTACTGGCATGTTAAAGATCCCTTTCGAGGCAAAATTCTGGCACCCCGGAGTCTCTAAAAGCCAGAGTAGTTAAAAGGGATGTAAAACCAATAATATTATTATTAGCCTTTAAGATTAGAACGAAAAGCTATGTAAGGACCCTTACCCCACAGTATTATAGAGAACACAGAGTACTGTAGCTCAATTTGGTAGAATTGTATTTTCTTATTGAGAACATGATCGATGCAGAAAAACTCCTTTATTTATTCTCATCAAAATACTGATAAAATCTTTTAATATATATTTCGCCTTTAATAACATTGTTTCATTCTTTATTGCAAAGGGTTAAAATCTACGATCAGCTATGTCAACTTTTTAACTATCTGCAGAACTTACAAACACGTTAATTTCATGACCAACATGTTTTATTTTTTTATTAAAAATAAATTATCACCAGATTATAAAAGAAGAGTATCAAGGATAATTTAGCAAGTAAAAACTAGGTGTTAACATCAATATTTATATTTCCCAAAAGGTATCGTATTGGAAAAATATCTAAGGTAAAAATCATCTCCATAAAACAAACACAACTATATTTGAGCAACATTTCAAAGACGTCATGGTAATAGTAGCATATTTTTATAAATAAATGCTTAGGATAAACATCACCATAGTTGCCTAGCTTCTTATTATTCAGAATAGTTTTCCCACACTAATCAACATCATCGAAGAGAAGAAATCCATGAACATTTCCATGGTAATCCAAACCCTAGTTATACTAGAAATATGAGAAATGGGTCAACAGCTTATAGTCAGGCATGGAACTCTTAAGTTTTCTGTGCTGCTCGAGTTTATCAAGAGTGAGGATTTTTGCTGGGTTAAATGATAACTGCGCCTGGATTCAATCCTGCAACATTGGGCACAGGAAGCAAGAAATGCACTTAAACAGTAACTACTCTGTAACCAGATAGAAGACCTACCTGAGGAGCGATTAGGTCCAGCACAGAAGGGTGATACTGTTTGGACAGGAGAATACACTTGTGCTGCAAACTCTTCAAACGTTGTTGGATCTTTATGGTTTCGAACAATGGTTTCCAGAGATTTTGCACGCTCCTCATAGCTGGAAGCATATCACACATTAGAACAATGCTACTGTACATAGAATTTAAAAAAAAAAAAATGTGTCAAATGTAATTGCCACAGGACGAACATTATGGATAAATACAGCGACATCAGCATGCACCAATATTAAGGTAACTTCTTGTGGATTTAAAGCAACAAATGCAATACATAGACATCCATAGCACAAAACAAGGGAAGGATGACTTATTTACCCTGATAGTAAAGCTGGTGAGGCCAAGAGTGATTTACCATAGCTGACTAAATGTGTTGCTTTACTGCTTCCTATAGCCTAAACCTTGAAAATCTTATCTGTGGAGTGAAATTGGTCAATTTTGTCATTTTAACACTAAGCTATTAACATGGATTAATTGCAGTTTCAATATTTGTCTACCAAGTGATTGTCAAGGAAGTTGGCGGAGGAACAAAGTCTCACAAAGAGTTGGCTGGTTGTGTTTTTACGCTTCAATTGCTATCACAGAAATAACACCAATTTGATACTTTGTTGGAGAGGAAACACTTAACAAAATGAATGAAAACCTGTTTGAACTAATAGAATGGGCATCAACAACATCAAAGAGAAGAAATCCATGAGCATTCCCATGGTAACCCAAATCAGCCATTTTTGAAATAGAACACATCTAATCGATCGTTCCGCGGACCATACAATCATTCTATAACTAACAAATATTGCTTATTCGTTAGTACAACATCGATACTTTTATGGCTTGAGAGCTGCACATCTCAAAGCATGGGCCGATGAATTTTGTAAGAAGAATCGCATTGTTTTATAAAGAAATTTAAAAAATATTTAGAATTGAAAGTTCTAATTTCATACGTGAGATCGGCATCATCCTTCAAATTACAATTTATCCGTATTTCGAATCAAACAGATTAAATAACATGACAACATGTACCTTGAGTTTCGGGGACCAAACAATTCTTCGAATTAGACATATTTTGAATAAACCGGTTTCGAATTATCGATGTTATACTGTAGTTGTACAAGAAGTGTGATTTCTCAGCTGGCTTGCCATGCAATTATACCGTATTTACTCGGCTATAGGACCCCCTCGCCTATTGTACCCACCTTAATTTTCGAGAGCCAAAATACAAAATTCTTGGAAATTGCTTATAGTACCCCTCCTTAATTATTGAGAATTGAAATACAACATTCTTGGAAATTGACGAATTCTTAAAAATTTTAAAAATTATAACTGGAATTCATCCTCTTTTATGACAAAAATATTTTTCTTGTCACATTACTTAATTATTCCTACGATATGACCGCCTTTAGCATACATATACCACATACACGATTGGGCAGGATATCGAATTGTTTAGGCAATAGGCTTCACCCAATATCCAATAGAAGATGCCACACTATTGGCCGAGTAGAAGCGCCACGTTTAAAATCCGGCAAATGAAAGTTATGGTTTCATATCTTGCCTGTACTCTTTAGTTTTGTATACAAAGATGTAGTGCCCTTGGAAATGGTGTTCGCAGCAGCCTTCTTCTTAGTTTTATTTTAAACACATTTCATTTGTTGCAAGAACTGTCGGCATTTGTGTGACACTTGATTGGTATATTAATGTGAAACATTGAATAATACTTACTCGGCTGTGTTTACAAATGTTAGCGAGATGTGATCGTTCAGCATCATCACTCATTCTCTAATTAGTAATTGATGCATTCTCCCTCCCTATGTTCAAATAAAAATGAAGTTTGCATTTCCATGTCTGATACTTTGTTCATTCTATTTCTTTGATACTAAGATTTTTGCTTAGCAAGGGATAGTAGTGAAAGTCATTATGGGATAGCCGGGAATATAGTGAGGTTATGGCAGTATCATAATGGACTGATTAAAGATGTAAACTTTGTTTATTTTGATTAAATATATCCTACTATGTAGCATCAAAATAAAATAGCTTATTTTCACTGTCTCTCTTTCCCAAAATATTGCGAAGTTCGCGTCTATAGTACACCCCTCAATTTCGGAACTAAAAATTTAGAAAAAAAAGGGTGTCCTATAGCCGAGTAAATACAGTAATAGCAAACAAGTGGCACCAAGAAAATATGAATCGGGAAACAATCGTGGCACCGCATTTGACTGTAAACAGTGGTTGGAAAAGTTTCCCACTCAATTTGAACAAGTTTGTCTTCTGCACTCAAACGTGCAAATGTACTCATATTATAAATTACTTTTGTATGTCCACCTAGTTGCTCTTCCTATGAAGATTTTGAAGCTGATTAATTATGGATGAAACGTTTAGGAAAACATAGACAGGCGGAGCTCTGCGAGACCAGGTGTATTTAGTCAAGAGATCACACTTTTCCTTCTATTTGTTATGTTACCAAGTAGGGTCACAGATCTTCAGAACACTTCATAACCATTCAACATTGACGAGTTGAAACTGTGTTTACCTTAGGCTTGGATCATGTAAACACTTGTTTGGACTGCAAGACATTTAGGTTTGAGTGTCCAAGGTGGTCATTCCTACTCAAAATATTGGAAATAAGGTATTGGAATATTCCAAAGGAAACTAGAAATATTTCACCCCAATTGAGAGTATTAATTCAATGGATTAATGTTTATCAGACATATCAATCTAGTTTTCCAGCATATTGATCCAGTGTAATTGGACTCTCTGTTGGTATAGGAGAACTTTCTCTCCCCATGGTACATTGGCACTGCTTGGGGTTTATAAATGTTTTCATTGCTTCTCAGTACATGCTAGCCAGCTTCTTGTTGAGGGGTACCATACCAACTGGAGCAAAATGTTGACAACTAGGTTCAGATGTGTGAAAAACATTAATTCTTTGAATTAAGAAGGACTTCTATTGTAAGATAACAATATTGCTAGTGTAGTGTCTGTATGCTTTTAATGCTCTAAAATAAAGTGATCTACTTACTAGTTCTGGTAGAGGGGCAGCATGCTGCGTTTAGCTCGTGAGGCACTGATGGCTGATGCTCGAACCAAGCCTGGTAGCACATTATGATCCACAATTGCTTCATTGAACAGAGGACCAAAATATGGTACCTAGACACACCACCCGACATGAATATTTAATGACAGCTGCAGTTAAAACAAAAAAATATGTTATGCAAAAGCTCAAATGACAACGGAGTAATTGTTTACAAAATTAAATTCAGGATTGTACTGTAAAGTAAGATAATGGATTCTTAATAGATCTCAGAATCATTGACTCGATAACAGAATTTAAATCTCAATCCTCCAGACTTACGACCCTAACTTTGAAATCGGCAAATAAAACATATACAATTATTAATGCACATGCTCCTACAACACCATTAAGGACAGAGAAGAAGTACAAAAATTCTGGGATCTTTTGGATCAAACTTTAATAAACATCCCTTCATCAAACATCAAAATTCTCCTTGGTGATTTCAATGCGCAACTTGGACAAGAAAGAAGATATAGAGATATCATTGGAAAATGGACAGCACATAAACGAACCAATAAAAATGGTCAAAGATTAGTCGAAATTTGTAGAAACCACAAATTAATCTCTAAATCAACATGTTTTAAAAGACAGCCCCATAAATTGAAAACTTGGAAACATCCTGACTTCAGAAGGGGTGAATGGCAGTTGGATCATGTCTGCATGGATAAATTTCACCATCGCGAAATTCACAATGTCAAGGTTCTAAGGGGAGTTGACTCAGGATCAGACCACTATGTGGTAAAGATAAAAATAAAATTAACTCCAATGGCCAAGAAAAAACCTAATAATAACAATAGGAGGAAATTTGATCCATCTACCTTAATAAAAAATATAGAGTACTGTGAAAGAACAGGAGAAGAATCTCTCAACACTAAAACATTGGACGAATTAATCACTAAATTAAAATCAATAGCAGAGGAGTTAGCACCAATAAATCCAAGGAAAAAACATGAATGGTGGAATGTAGATTGTGATCAAGCAATAGAGAAAAGACACCAAGCATGGATAAAACATCAAGCTCTAAAGTCAGAAGAATCAAATTTAGAACTAACTATACAAAGAAAATTAACCCATAAAATCATCAGACAAACGAAACGTAATCATCTTAAAAATACACTGGAAAAGATAGAAGATGATTTCAAGAAAAAGCAATCTCGAGATTATTACAAAACATTTGGTAAATATCTAAAAAAATTTGAAGCTCCAACATTAATGTTGAAAAATCAAACAGGAAAGTTAGCACATTCTAACCAAGAAAATACAGAGATCCTTGCAGAAGCATTCGAGAAACTGTTAAATTGTGATGATCCACTGGAAACCCTGCAAGTTAACACTGATACACCTATTTTAACTTCACCTGATTTAATAAATCCTCCAAACATTAATGAAGTAGAACTCGCAATTAAAGAACAAAAAAATTACAAAACTTGTGGCGAAGACTTAGTCTTTGCTGAATCTGGAAAAATGCTGGTAAACCTGCGATTATAAATCTTCATCAACATCTAGTTAAAATGTGGATTACTGAAGAAATTCCTGCACACTGGACCATAGGAATAATCCATCCATTATTTAAGAAAGGAGACAAAACGAACCCAGATAACTACAGAGGAATTACCCTTCTGGACTGCACATATAAAATTTTCTCTCGCATAATTTACAACAGGATCAAAAACATTCTGGAACCACAACTTGGAGAATATCAAGGAGGATTTCGCCCTTACAGAAGTTGTCCAGACCAAATCCTTAGCCTGAAATTAATAATGGAATATCACAAAAACAGAAATAAGCAACTCTTTATCTCTTTTATAGATTTCAAGAAAGCCTATGATAGTATTCATAGACTGACACTGCTAAAAATCCTCCGATCATACGGTCTCCATCCTAAATTGATAAAAATCATTCAATTAACATTAACAAACACAAATTCGAAAGTTAAATTTAGGGGAGAAATATCAACAGCTTTCACAGTAAAAACTGGTCTCAGACAAGGTGATGGATTATCCCCTCTGCTTTTCAATGTGGCTCTTGATTATATCATGAAGGTTTGGCAAATGGAAAACCCTCCTAAGATCAAAATTGGAACAAAACCATCAATAAAAATAAACTGCTTAGGATTTGCAGATGACTTGGCTCTTTTAGCACTAGACAAGGAAGAGGTTTGTACTCAGATCACTAGTCTCCAAGAAATTGCTCAAGGGATAGGATTACAGATATCCTTTGAAAAAACTGAGATCATGCCTATGAAACCCTTAGATATAAATGAAGTCTATATAAATGATCATAAAATTAACCTAGTTCCTCAATTTAAGTATCTTGGAGAAATTATAACACATAACTTAAACGAAAAAGTAACTTGGATAAATAGAACAAATAAAATGAAAAAGGCACAATCTCTAACCTGGTCAACATATAATAAAAAATGCCTATCAATAGCTACTAAGATCCAACATTATAAAACTGTAACTCTCCCAGAAGCCACTTATGCTTGTGAAACACTGTTCCAAATTAAAAATGAACAAAGAACTGATCAGCTCCTCAAAACGGAAAGAAGAATCATTAGAACGTGCATAAATAAAAAGTATCAGGTTGAGGGAGTCTGGAGGATTCTCTCAAATGAAACTGTCTATCGTGAGATTGATCCAATCACCAGCACAATGAAGAAGAAAAGAATTTCATATTTTTTTCACATCTTACGGCTTCCAGAAAACAGAATTGTACGCCAACTGGTGATGAGAAATCTAGGAAAGAAAACTGGAGGAAAATGGATCCAAGAAATCCAACAAGATCTCAAAACAGTTGGACTCAAGATAACAGATGCCGAGGAGAAAAATAAAATTAACACCATTCTTAAAACTCACAAATTTTCTGCAGAAATGACACATAGAAAGCCTATGGAGATTTCAGATGAGTTGAGAAAATCCCGATCTGAAAGAATGAAAAAGTACTGGAAAGAGCGCAAGAACCAAGCAGTACTACCTTCAAAGAAGAAGTGATTGTGGAACGACTCAAGTGGTCCAATGTGACCAATCAAGATTAATAATAATAAAGTAAGATAAATGTAAAATCATCTAAGTACCTGGGAAAAGTAAAATACTAATAAGTATACTGTATATTAGATGGGTTCCAAACTTTCGAACTCTATTGTAGGCCAATCCTCCTACCTATCACAGCTTACAGTTTTGAGGCCCCCCTCAGTACAACCAATGTTATTAATTAATCGCATGCAATTCTTTTCACATAGGGATTTATGTTTACTGTCTAATCTACTTGGGCATAAAAACATGTGAAACAATACATTTCTATAAACGATACCTGGTAATTAAGAAATCCATTCTATTCTAAGACAAAGGAGAGTAATGAATTTTTATTACAGTATTTAAAACATTTAAGAAACAAGTCGTCGTTGTTGATCAATTTAGGGACTTTGCGACATTAAGGTAATGTAGCCCCATGTATTTGGGTGTGTGTCTGTGTCTCTCTTTCTCTCTGTCTCTCTCTCTCTCTCTCTCTCGAATTTGTCTGATAACCTGTGTTATTGTGATGGCTGTATTAGTGTGTATTTGTAACTGGGGCAGGGGACTGGGTAGGAGGCAGCCGTGGCCTTAAGGTAGGTTCCAACCTGGCATTTGCCTGGAGCAGA
Source organism: Meconema thalassinum (assembly GCA_946902985.2). Taxonomy (NCBI): domain Eukaryota; kingdom Metazoa; phylum Arthropoda; class Insecta; order Orthoptera; family Tettigoniidae; genus Meconema; species Meconema thalassinum. The sequence goes on from OX336388.2 coordinate 1,854,023,775, forward strand.
AGTAGGAATCCACGGAAAACCGCTTCCAGGATGAGGTGGGAATCGACCCATCACTTTCCAGTTCTGCCTTACGAGGCTGAGTCCTCAGACTAGAAATAAAGTTCTTGGCAGAGCCAGGAATTGAGTCCAGACCTAAGGGGTGACAGCCAATAATGGCCCTTGTGCCATGATGTGTTCTTTTAAGGAATAAGAGGAACCTCATGATAATGAGTTAAACTACATACCTCAGGTTTTCGGTTCACTTGAATGCGGTACAGCTTGTTGGGCAATGGGTAGATAACAATAAGAACATCACAGAATTCTGTGGGAATGATCCCACGGCGGTAGTCTCTCGAATGCTCAGACCAGACTATGTGCACTTCATCATTTCCCAGGTGTCTAGTCTGGTGGAAGAGAACAAAGAAACAAAATATCAGTAAACATGACAGTATTATTACTATCATTGGACAGGAAACAGATAAATGACAGGCAGGTACAGTAGAACCTCGATGCATCGTTTTTCAAGGGGGAGGGGGGAAAATGACGATGGATGCGGGAAACTATAAATGTGGGTAACATAAAAAATTTGAGTAAAAAAGAAGTATGGATACTGTATTTGGACATATTTCTTCACGTAAACTTCATAGAGAGGCATCAAAATATTGCAACCACGATGTATGCGATATGATTTCATGTGTGTCATTTTATCACTTGCTCTTTTTAGTAAAAAAAGTCATTAATTGTTTTTTGTTTCGTCGAAGCTTTGCCTTTCAGACGAAACAAAGCCTTCTCTACTTGCATAATGTTCTCTTCTTCACGATCACTGATATCATGCGAGTACATGAAGGATTTCACTTTCGCTAAGGCGGCATGCGCTTCGGTGAAACTCGGAACGACTTGGGGCTCACGATCATCTTCTTCCTCTTCATCACTCCTCTCCCCGCACCTTCATCACACAGCTCTTCAATCGTTTCCACTCCACATGTGGCTACATTAGAATCGATCAGCACATAGTCTTCAAAATCAACGGGGACAGAGTCACTTTCACCCCTTAATTGTTCCCAGTTGTCATTAAAGGCATCATCATCATCCTCATCATCACTATCTTCACCATTAGCACAGGGATTTTCAGGGAAGTCTATTTCCGCCGCGCGTAGCTGACAGTTGAAACCACCTTTCTGGAAACAGTTCACGACAGTTGGCTGGGACACCTGCTGCCAAGCTGCTATTGTGAAATGAACCGCTTTCAGTAGATCGATCTTCTTACTCGTTTCCTTCCCGCATCCAACAAGCACACAGCAGTTTGCACTAGGCGGTTACGGTACAGCTGCTTGAAGCATTTTATCACCCCAAGATCAAGAGGCTGCAAAACACTGGTACAATTTGGGGGGAAATGCACAACTTTCACATTGCGAAGAAATGATGTGTCCTGAGGATGAGCGGCACAATTATCCACAAAGAACACGACTTTTCTTCCTTGTGCACCGATAAAGACATCAAATGACCTTAAAAATTGTACAACTATTTCAGTGGTCATCCAAGCTTTATTGTTTGCATGATACATCACAGGTATTTTTTTCGTGTTCTTAAAACAACGTGGTTTTAATGATTTTCCCACTACGACTGGCACTCTCTTATCACTGCCATCACTGTGGTCACACACACAGCAGAACGGTTAGTCGTTCTTTTGAACTTTTCCCCCCATGGCAAGATTCACCCTTCAGCGCCAGTGTTCTGTCCAGAAGGACACTGTAAAAAAGTGCGGTCTCGTCCGCGTTGTATACGTCTCGCGACTCGTAACCTTCCAGTAGCGATGGCAGTCTCTCGCACCACAGCTCCTTAACTTCCGTGTCCACAGAAGCACTTTCTCCGCAAACCACCTTGAAGACTAGCCCATGTCACACTTTAAATCGAGCAATCGATCCATTCGATGCAGCAAAATTATCAATCTTCAATCTTGCAGCTATCTTCTTGGCTTTCTCCCGTAAAATTGTTCCATCTATAGGGATATTGGAAGCCCTTGCTTGCTGGTACCAAGTGAAAAGGACATTCTCGAGCTCCGCGAATGTAGAATCTCTTCCAGTTTTCCTTTGTTTGCTGGAACTGCCACATTTATCAATTTGCTCTCTTATCTTATTCTTCTTGGCAAATATGGAATTTAAGTTGAAGGTGCTAACCCAAGACATTTAGCGGTATCAACTCTTTTTTCGAAAGGATTTGATTCAATTTCTTCTATAATTTTCAAGCGTTCTTCGAGAATTCTTACCTTTTTCATGGGACGTGACATGTCCTGAATAACAATACTACACGGGAACTAAAATGAGAAAAACAACGTAATTACTAACTACAGATAAAATTGTAATCGCTGCACACAACCAAGATACTACACAGAACCACTCAGAATGAAATGAAACAGCACAATGACGGCTTGGCGCTTCGAGCAGAATCGTTGGCGTCTGAAGGCTCGTAGGCATGGTTATATAGTGTGGTTACGCGTAAACAATTTGCGCACTGCAGTCCAGCCTACTTGAACCTTGCTTCAGCCGAGAAACTTGCCCAAGCCTAGGAACTCCTAATCGTACCTCGTACATTCTCACGTAACAGGTTGCCGCTATTCTATGCCGCTTCAAATTCAAAAGAACGTTTGCATATATTTTTCTCATAAACGATCAATGCGGGAAAATTGTGGCCAAGGAATACTGATTTTTTAACGATCCATGCGAAAAAACGATAGTTCAAGGAACGACAGATGGGGGGAAATTTAACATTAGTTTATATGGAAAATTTTCAGGACTAAATAAATTGAACGATGCATACGGGAAAACGACAGTTCCGGGAACGATGCATCGAGGTTCTACTGTATAGATAGAGGGCATTATCTAAAGCTGGCCGAGTATATCCTGTCTTTTTATGTTTTATTTTTAAACATGGATGTATTTTTGGGCTAAGAGTCCAGCCAAAATTTGCGTGATACACATTGAAAGTGTGACTGTGTAACGCGCACCATGCCCCTAAGAGGGTGCATGCAAATACTACCAGCATCTCATTACTAAGAAGAAAACATAGCCATGATTCGACGTTCCTCAGTATAACGAAAGAACTACTTTCTTTTCCTTTTATTTCTCCCTCTGCCTGCACCTGCCTGCCATTGTGTTTGTCATATATCTTTTTCTATCCTCCTTTCCCTGTCCAATGATTGTTGTATGTCCACCTTGTATTTTCCTATATAGATTTACAGAATTATTTATTATTATTAATCTTGATTGGTCACATTGGACCACTTGAGTCGTTCCACAATCACTTCTTCTTTGAAGGTAGTACTGCTTGGTTCTTGCACTCTTTCCAGTACTTTTTCATTCTTTCAGATCGGGATTTTCTCAACTCATCTGAAATCACCATAGGCTTTCTATGTGTCATTTCGGCAGAACATTTGTGAGTTTTACAGTATTATTTATTGTAAGACTTTTACACAAAAATTTATAATAAGATCGGCACATCTCTCTTGAATGGTCCTCACTCTATTCAGAGTCGTTCAGGTCTTTGAGGAAGTTCCAACCCAGGAGGCTGTTTCTTGTCACATGAGTGGCAATAGTGAATAAAACTCTGTTTAAATCTAACAACAAACAATTATACTGCAAATCACCTTGTTTGTAGTGACTGGGGACAAAACTAACATGGCGGCCAAGCGAAGTTGAAACATTTAAATAAACTTTTTTTGCGATTTAACCATCCAAACGCAGTGAAACTTGGTACAGCAAATGTTTATACACATTGAAATGCACTGACATCTAATTTAGTTCAATTGCTTACATAACCTCACGATGGCAACTGTGAAAAAATTTTAAAAAAAGTTCTTATTACTAGTGTCCTAATCATGCGATCGAAGTCAACGTCTGAAAAAAGAACGTACGCAATAATCATCATCTAATAGTACATTACTCTATGACCAACTTATATAAAAAAAACAACATGGCAACCATCCGAAATATTAAGAGGGTTCTCGTCGTCGTTTCGTTTCGTTTTACCCTCCAGGGTTGGCTTTTCCCACGGACTAAGCGAGGGATCCCACCTCTACCGCCACCGAGGGCAGTGTCCTGGAGCTTGAGACTCTGAGTCGGGGATACAACTGGGGTGTGTGACCAGCACTATGCCCAGGCGGCCTCACCTGCAAAGCGAACAGGGGGCCTGATGAAGGGATGGGAAGAATGGGACGGGTAGGCAAGGAAGTGGGAAGGAGGCGGCCGTGGCCTTACAGTAGGAACCTTCCCGGCATTTGCCCGAAGACGAAGTGGGAAACCACGGAAAACCACTTCGAGGATGGCTGAGGTGGGAATCGAACCCCCTCTACTCATTTGGGCCACCCGAGGCTGAGTAGACCCCGTTCCAGTCCTCATGCCACTTTTCAAATTTCGTGGCAGAGCCGGGAATCGAACCCAGGACCTCCGGGGCGGCAGCTAACCATGCTGACCGCTACGGAGGCGACCTAAGAGGGTTCTGATTATCTTTTAATCTATAACAGCAATCAAACTGAAATTTTGTATGTTGATGGAGGCTATAAACACAAGTTCACCTATGGGACTTTCAATAACCTGGCGAGCACAAATTCAACATGGTGGCGACGCGAAAAGTAAATATTTAAATGGTCGTTTCTCGCAATTTAACCATCCGAGCGCAGTGAAACTTGGTACTGTTTATGCTTATACAAATTTTAATCCACTGGCATCTAATTTATTTCATTCTTTTTCATAACCACAAGATGGCGGCTATGTGAAATTTTAAAATTTCGTTTTTATTTCTTGCGTCCTAATTATGTGATTGAAGTTTGAATAATACACCTACACAATAATCTTCATTATCTTCATGTAATAGTTGATAACATGTATACAAATCCAACATGGCGACCTAAAAATTAAGACGGTTCTCAATATCTATGAATCTATTACAGCAATCAAACTGAATATTTTTATATTGACAGAGGCAATTAACATAATTAGGATATATGAAAATAGGCTAAATAGTTCTTCATGGAACTACTTGCTTTATTTTCACATTCTACTCTGATCTTTTCTAGCATTTCTTCGTAACATGCAGGGACATATAATTTCCTTAATTTTGATTCAGTAGGCGTTTTAAAATGTGTGTTCTTAGTAAGAACATTTCTAAGCTGGATACTCGTTAATTTATATAAAGTAATCTTATTCTTCTTCTACTTAGCGTTTTCCCGCAGACACAGGGTCCGCTGTCCGGATCTTGGCTCGCCACTTGTTACAATCGCGAGCATCATAAGGTGTTAGGCTGAGCACCTTCATATCGGCATTTATCGTATCATGCCAGCGCTGTTTTGGTCTCCCATGTGGTCGTTGCCCATCGATTTCCAAGCACAGGGTAGAATTGGCTACTGTTCCTGGTGCAGCACGTAGGACGTGACCGTACCATAGGAGACGTTTTTGCCTTCTCAGTGATGGGTGAAATGCCCATTTGCTGGCGAATTATGTCGTTTCTTACATGGTCCAGGAGTGTGATGCACATTGACCAACGGAGCATACGCATTTCCATGCTGTGTAGTTGGCACTCTATAGCTCTGTCAGTTGGTCGACATTCAGCGCCATACAAAGCAACAGGACGTACTATCATGCAATATTTTTGGATTTCAGATGTAGTGGCATCCTTCTGTCGCAGAGTACACCTGTAACTTCCCTCCATCTCATCCAAGTTGTGTTTATCCCGCTTCGCACTTAATTACCTATCTGACCATCAGATTGTAAGCAAGATCCTAGATACCTGAAGCTTACGGTCTTAGCTAATGTCTCTCCGTCAACTTGAATGGAGCCGTTGCTTGGGATGGTTTCAAGGTATTCGGTCTTCTTCTTATTCAGTCTGAGACCGTATTACGAAAGACGGCTGTTCCAAACTTCAACTTGATGCTGCAGTCCTCCTTTGGTGGTATTAGCAAGTGCAACATCATCTGCGTATAAGAGAGTCCAAGGAAAACTCCTTTGCAGGTCTCAAGTGATTGTGTCCATGACTAGGATAAAGAGCAATGGGGACAATGAGGATCCCTGGTGTAATATCACAAGAAAGAAATGTTTTACATAAATCTGCATAATAATTTGAACTGTTTCATACTGGGGTATGTGAGAGGAAGCTGCTTTACCTAAAAGAACATTTCTCGAGGTAGTACGTGAAGTACGTGTTTATTCCTGCTAAATGCTGCAAGACTTGCGATCACTGTTCCTCACTTACAGGTTTCCTACATTTTTGGCAAGGGGGCGTGGTGGCGCAGCGGTCAAGCTGTATGCCTCTCATCAAGGCGGACCGGGTTCGATTCCCGGTCACTGCATGTGAGATTTTCGATGTGAAATGCCATGTCCTGTGGTTCGGATTCCACGTAAAACGGAGGTCCCGTGGCTTATGATCGCGAGATTAACGGTCACGTTAAACTACAAGCTTCCTACATTTTTGGCAGAATAGAATTTTGCTGTTACTTGTAAAAAAATCCACTAAATTCAGCAACATATTGCTGCAAAGAATTTTTCTTTTGCCTTTATATCATCAATCACAATCACTCTCACTTAATATGCAGGTACAGGTACGGTGTGGTTCAAACTTGCCAAGGGCAGTGACTGACTGAATTGAAGAATACTGCGTCGAATTGTGCGCATCACATTGCATCAGACCTCATGACCCTTTGACAAAGGAAGTCAGCATGTGCGGTCCAGGTTAGTCACTCACTAAGCAACAAGTTTACGAAATTCGTCACCTTGCATTTTCTTCAATAAAAAGTGTAAGAAATATTTTTAATTTAAAAATTAGAGCATAGAAAAAAATGAATAAATTAAGTGTTAGAACAAAGAAAAAATAACAATTTGTGTATTTGTATTCAAAATAAAATTTCATATACATATTAAAGTGTTACAAGTTCGGAATTTCTATCGTAGTTACAGTCTTTTATCTATAACAAAACAAAAAAACAACTATTTACATAAAAATACGTCTGAATCAATCAAAATTCTGCCTGGTTCGAAGAATTCCTAATTTCCCAAAACTCGAAGTCCTTTCACGTTATTTACTGTCTACTATGATAAAAAGATTTTAAATTTCAAAAATCCCTCTCGGAACACTAGAAGACGGAGGTAGATTTTACCAGGCCAAGAAAAATATTTCGAATTCACTTTTGAATACTGATCATTAATAAACCTCCACACATCACAAATAATAACAGTGGAGAATAACAATGGCTGGCACGGACTGATGCAATTAATATTGATGAGTTATATTCCTATAACTTGCATATGTACACTAAGCATAAAAGCCAATTAATTAATCTGGATCTGACGATGTTTGCATGATAAATGTCCCAACCTTCGGACATGTCGAGACTAGCTCGTTGATGGACGGTGGCCCTATACTTGAGAAAAGGAAATAGGTTACCTAAAGGGTTTTGTATAATTGAGAGAATATTAAATTTTAACATAGTATAATCTTTAAAAACAGTACAAGGAGTCTTAATCTAAGTCCCACCTAATTACATTCAAGACCAAGTTGTTTTTAGAGGTAGTGTCACGAACAACATATGACAGTTAATTTGCAAAAGGATTGAGCAAGGCGCCCAAGTATAATTAACTTAATATAACCACATAAACAAGCACAAATAAATCTCCCGTTGCAACATACTAATCTATCATTAAAGAAACAAAGCTGCCTGCAGGCGACAATTAACCCCCAAAATAAGGAACATTTAGTTACAAGCTCCACCACGAGGTGAAATGATCACAGGTGAATGAAACAGAACTACGCAGATGAAGAATGGTTTGTTTGGTTGGTTCTTAAGTTTAGGGGCTGCGACAACACTGTCATGTAGCCCCGTGTACTTTGGGTGTGTGTAGAATCTGTCTGATAACCGGTGTTAATTGTGATGACTGTATTAGAGTGTGTTATCTGTTATTTAATTCATGTAAGGACAGCAGACTTTTGAATTTTTCATATAGTTCCTACTTTTGCTGTCCAACGCCACCGTCAACGACTACTAGTTTAGAACTTAGCTACAAGACGCCAACACAGTCGGCTCTTGGCAACGAACGTAGGAACCTAAGAGCGTTGTTTACATTCTTAACCTCTACAATTTTGCTTCACACAGGTGTAATTAGTGGAAGGTTCTTTAACATGCCATAAATCTGTGACATGGGACCGCCGGCTTTACTTCCCCTCCGAAGGAAGGCATACTGAGGGATTTTTACGCTCTCAAAAAATCCGACGACTTCGGCCGGATTTGAACTCGCGATCTTGGCCATAGAAGCTCAGCATGCTACCAACTACGCCACCGAAGCCGCCCAGATGAAGAATACAGAAGGTAGATGGCCCCTTTAATAGGACACCATGTAAAACAAATCCCCAACCGAAATAAGGTCAAGCAATTACACGAAAGGCCCTGGCCACCCTACCGCACGTAAACTCCGGCTGAGGATAGCCTCTTCAGGGGCTTGGACCTGCCTTCGGGCAGAATACCAATTACATAATTACATGAAACTAACGCAGACCTAGGAATGGTAAAATCAAAGGTAGGTGGCGTCCTTAATGGAAAACCACAAGAAACGCTCCCTACCTAAATTAAATAGTTACATCCCCAAGTAGGGATAAATACCTACGATGACACAAGGTAGTACAATAAAACAAATTAAAGAAATTAAATTGAATACGAGTTGTTCCCCAACATAACCCTTAGCGAGGTTAAATGGATAAAATGAATAAAATAAAGGAACGACCCATAGGTCCAAATGAAAATGACAGGGGCGATAACTAACTACATCCCAACACGACGGAGCTCAGTTGCTGACCACTCCCACGAGGGTGGCACCCCTCACCAAGAAGCGCCCCCACCCCCATATTCCTCCATGAGAGAACCATTCAAAATTTGCAAGGAACAAGGTTACATTACGAATGATAAAAAAAAAACCATGAAAATAATAATAAACGCAACACAGACAATGGTGACTTCCGGAGCTACGCACGTGATGCATTTTTGAAATTCAAACCAAGAGCCGCCATGTTTGCGCTCTACAGAACCACGCGGTTCAAATGACGAACATTTTACATTAAATTTAAAAAGCAACACAGCCCTAAAAACACACTGCATTTGAACGACATTACTGTCTTGTCAGAACAAAACAAAGAGCAAAATACTCCACTGACATTACAACAGGAGAACGACAAAAGAAATACACTTGACCCTCTGGACATTACACAAGCTTCCTCGACAGCAGACTCACAAAAGGTGACAGGAACTTCCTACTTATGTGATTTCACACAAAACACATTGCTTAACACAGGTTAATTAATAAAGGACGAATTAAAACTCCCAAGAGCCGAAACACAAAGCGTCATCACGTGCGCAGCTAATAGGCTATCTAACCAACACTCCTAACCCCAAAAAAACAGTGTATTATTTCTATATTTTGGTCCTATTGATAATGTTGCCACTTTATTTTCAAGTGAAACTACTTTCTCTTTGTAACTAGACAGGGGAAGGAACGACGCCTTCCCCCTGATGAGCGGAGCACTTTCACACACGACTGTCCCTCTTGATGAAGATATTCTGAATGCCTGAGCGTCTGATGCCATCAGTCCCAGGCCTACTCCAGCTCGGGTTGTATGATACTCCAGTTTTACCACCCTAAACCAAGCGGGAAATTTAAATGTGGAGGTTCTGGCAATCATGTTCCTTGACGCGTGGTTGCTTCCTCCTGGCCAATTTTCCCAAGGGGCGTATCTTCCTGGTGTTGCATTGAAAACGTGGAGTACATTTTCTTGTCGAAATACAAGGGTAGTCTTTGCATTCGCGAACCCGAAGTGAAGCCATGCGCTCATATTGCAAGCTGATTGGATTACAGGGAGAAAAGGTGAAATGTGCCTGAACGGAAAGGGGAGGGTCTAAACGCTGTAAGATTCTGGGAAATCTTGGAGAAAGGAATGTGCATGGGAAGCATTATGGCACCACTTGATGCACTTCACGAAGGCGACAGTTTGTCAGGGTGTCAAATGGAGTGGTTCGACAGCGTTATAGTACATGTGTGTTCACTTTACCCAGGCGACAGTACAATGGCGTGTTAATTGAGGTGGGAACGACTAGGGTGGTCTAGATCTGCCAACTGTCCCACACCCTAATTCTCAAGCCAGGAGTGCTCGGCAAAATATGCATTACCGAGGGTACCCCCCCATTTGCTTCAGAAAGTACAGATTGTCAAATTAGGGACCCAAATGATGTCCCACCAGTAATTTCACTTGTGTACGTCGTAGGTTCTGGGGTCATAGGGTTCGATGTTATGGCAAGTTCACATCTACTCCAAAAGCAATGTTTCGATGCCAGGGGACGGGGTGTTAGGTGTGGAGCAATGTGCCGATCGGCACAATAAACAAAACATCTTATATTCATAATTATGTTCAACTAGCTGCACCCAGCATATGTTGCAATGTCAATGCAAAGAAAGTGTTTGTGCTGTAATTTTGTTTATTGAAGTGCTTTCGGATACACAATATCTTTTGTTTTTCCATGTGGTGCTTACATGAATAAATCAGAAGGTTTTCCGATGTGTGAGCAGGCCACATTTGTTGAAACGATTCACGTGCCACCTACTGTAAAAAAGATTAACTAATTCAGAAAACTTCACGGGAGTGTGTACAACAACTCACCAAAGTTTCATTGCAATCGGTTGAATGGTATATGACTTTAATGAAAAGATTCGCGTGCCATCACTCATTTGTTGAAACTACTCGTGCAACACTTATTGTAAAATGGATCTAATAATTCAGAAATCTTCATGGGAGTGTGCACAACAACACACCAAAGTTTCATTGCAATCTGAAGAATGGTATATGAATGCATATAGGACAAACAGACAGAGAAACAAACAAACTATCAATAAACATTAATTTTTATATATAGAGGAGATGTAATGAAGAGTATAATTTGTGTATTTATTTCTGATATCATGAGTATGTTATATTGATTAACCACCCAAGTTAGTTGGGCTCTATTCTATGTCTTTACTGACTGGAAAACAATCTTTAAACTGAATCTAACAAGAGACACTGTATAAATGGCTTCTAAGCTTTTTACAAAGTAAATTAACTGGCCACGAAATATCGAGAGTGCATTGTAGTTAGACAATGTGCTAATTAACATAAACATAAATTAACATAAACCTACAACTATACTATAACTAGTAAACACAATACATGTTCTAAAACCAAATAAACTGATTAAGTCACTAATTCCAAATTTTCAAAGTAAAGATCACTTCTACACATCAACTACCTTTTGCAACAAAGACTCCTGGCTGGCTGATGGCATGCGGGTGGCTACATGGAAGATCACCTCTACAAATGAGGTAGCAAAATAAGGTGCAGTTTCACCGGTGCTCTTGTTACGCTGAAGACCACCGAGGAAACCAGTATGTGACTCAAGTTCCACCTACACACACAACACCAAAATTAGTTACTACTGTAAAAATCAAAATACTAAAACAATTACCACAAGGACACTTTGAAAAGAAGAAAAGGAACAATATCTACTTTCATACACAAAAACACAGAACATGAGGGTTGACCAGGTACTATGGATGTGGTCTAATCTACTCCTTAAAACATATACTGGTATACAGTAAAAAGGCAGAACATGGTAACATTACCAAGGTGGGAAAGAAAAGTAAAGAATTTCAAGAAATGGATTACCATAACCGCACTCATTACACATGGATACTTTCAGCTATTGGATCGTGCTATTAACCCTTTGACCACCTTTGCAACAGCTTGTACCATGGACCTGTGGTTTCTATTATACAGGGTGTATCAAAATGAATATTGGGATTTTAAGGCCTTCTCAGTATTTATTACAGCTAACTTACGATTATAAATAATACTCAAACAGTTTGTCCTAGAAGTATTCGTACCTGTGCGCATGCGCATGCACATGCACTGGTTCCTCCATCTTCCGATGGAAGCGCTAGTAGACAAGATGGCAGAAACCTTTTTGTGTTTTACAGTTTGCAAAGGCTGAATCTGTAGTTACAAAGCAACGTGTGGAAAGTTCATGGAGCTTTCTTTTACGCTGGAGGAACTGTAACTGGTGTTTCTCATCTTGATGCGCTACAACTATGGCTCTTTTCCTCAATCACAAGAAGCTGAACCAGAGAACTTTATTTGGCAACAACTTGCCTTATTGGCATGCCTTAGTATGCGATTGGTTAAAAGACGTTGTACTCGACCGCTGGATTGGCCGTAAGGGGACGGATGGCAGAACTTGTTTCGCATAGCCTCCACGTTCACCCGACCTGACGCCATATGATTTTTACCTTTGGGGGTTCATAAAGAATCGTGTTTATGTGCTTCCGCTGCTGGCTGACCTACCTGACTTAGGAAATAGGATTGAAGCATTTGTTGCAACTATTACTCCAGAGACACTGAGCAAGGTTTGGGACGAACTCTGCTATCGACTCGATGTGAGCCGTGTGACGAATGGTGTAGGACAAACTGTTTGAGTTGTTCTTTCATTTGGTGTATTATTTATAATTGTATGTTAACTGTAATAAATACTACAAAGCCTTAAAACCCCGATATTCATTTTGATACACCCTGTGTATACTGACTGTTGTCTTTGACTTACGGCTGCCCTCACTTTATTCTTGTGCCACTCTGTGATTTGTGAAGGAGGAAAGCATTACCCAAATGATATCACGGATGTACAGTGTCTGTTGACAAAGCGTTGTAAGGGGGAAGAGCATTCACACACAAGTGAAAGTAACACCACATTGCCCTGGAGAATGAATTCTGCATAGCAAACAGTTGTTATTTGTCTTTTGTGGTCTTTCCTTAAGGAAAAATATCACTTGCTAATCCAAGAAGAATTAATCTGTGAGGATCAAAATCTGGAAGCAAACAAATGTCCCATACACAGTGTTGTTTCTTTAAAGAAGACATACAGAACGAGCCATTTACCTCTCGACAAGGGAATATTCCTGGAATATGGAGAGTAATTGTTGGTATATAGTACTGTATTTCCTTGCATCATCATGTATTTGTTTCTAGGGTGGTCTAGGGGTTTCTAGGCTGTTTTGTCCTGTATTTTGATTTCACTTTTTTTATTCAAAATCATTTTTCTTATTCTACGATGTACTAAAGAAAATAATTGAAAATTACATTTCAAAATTCTTTGCCGATGGTACTCAACATCTTCCTCATTGTTGGCAAAGGTGTGTGGAAGCTTAGGGGGATTATTTTGAAGGATGTTGGCTGTGAGCAATATACTTTGTTTCCTTTTGAGCATAATAGAAAAATGATTTCTATTTATGCATCTTTCAATTTCCTTCACCCATTGGTTCCTGAACCAGACCCAATTTGGTACTACATACCTGCCAATTTTCCAATTGGCCAGTCCGTAATAACCCCAAATGACAGAATACACATGAAACCATAAACCGCAAAATGCAGTAAAACACGACAAAATGCCTGTTATTTTCTTTGTTTCAGATAAGAAGAGTTCTTCAGCATTATTATAAAATACTACATATAACTGATGAGGATGACATTCTAAGGGACAAAATTTTCACCCGAATTAAACTACCTCGGATTTTATCAATCTATTTACACAACGTAATTCACACATGTACAGGATCTCAGCTTCACAACTCGTGGTGAAGAACGGAATAACAGAAAGGACTATGGAATGAACCATCTCTCATCCATATTTTTTTAAATCTATTTCAAGCGGCCTGGATTTAGAAGCAATTAAAAGAGAGCACTGTATATACGATCAAGGACCCTTCAGCAAAATACAAATCAGAGCAACGTATCGGTCACACACCATCTATTGGCGGTCTGCTGAAGTTGTCTTCGTGCCAATTAGAAGATCTTGATACGGTACGTAAAATATTATTGTACAAACCGTGTAAGTTGGCAGGCATGGTACTATCATTGCGAAGTACATTCCAGTGATCTTAAATCTTATATAGTGAATCTCTCTTCCAGCTACTTTATTGACTGATAACATAAATTATGAAATGACATCTGTATAACCCCCACCATATTTAATGGTATAAAGAATAAACAAACTATGCCAAAATCTCATCCAGCTACACCAGTTGGCAGTCAAAGTGAAAGGTCGTGTTTTTCCCGAGCTCTCAGGTGTGCTGAAATGGGTTGTTCTCTGGAGTGTTATCGGGCAAGGATCGGACTGTGGTATGCGAAGGGTAGTCGGGATTTCCGGTGTTTGTGTGTGCGTATGGGACCTAGCAATTTGTGGTTCATAGCCCTAGTGATAGCTGCATTGCTAGTTATTGGTGGAGTGGAAGTCAATCCAGGGCCTGTTACTCCAAATGTGAATCAGGCAAATGATTCAGTGGCAGCTTTAAAGTGTTCGACGTGCAGTAAAACATTGAATAATGGTGTTGAGTGTGGACTATGTGAGAAATGGTTTCACTTCGGCTGTATTAAGGTCAAGAAGGAGGATTGTGATGTCGGAAATTGGTTTTGTAAAGTATGTGATACGCCGGATTGTTTGAGGGTGCAAATCAAAGCAAGGGATCAAATAATACAGGAACTTAGAGCAAAGCTTCGTGAATCAGAAGAAACGGTGAAGGATGTGACTGAACGGCTTTCTACTGGGATCAGTGTGGAAGAGGGCGTGCAGGAGCAAACTGAGGATGACGTTATCATAATGGGTGATTCAATGATACGATGGAGTGCGAATATCTCAAGGAAATCAGGTGCGAAAGTGCGGTGTTATCCGGGGATTAAAATTGACCAGCTTGCCCAACAAGTGGAAGAATCAAATGTAGAGGACTGTGACAAAGTTAAAGTGTTGTTGCTACATGTTGGGACGAACGATTTGAAGAAGAGGGCTACAGCTGATTTCATCATGGGGGAGCTCTACGAACTAGGCAGAAAAGCTAAAAGCAAGTTTAGAAATGCAAAAATTATAATGAGTGGCATTGTTCGGCGGGGAGATGTTCCGTTAAGGCGAGTTAAGACTGTAAATGACCGCATGGACTGGGTATGTGCACAACTGGGATTAGTGTACGTAGAAGCTGACTACTGGATTGGTGGCCGTGACTTCGCCCGAGACGAGCTGCATCTAAATCGACGGGGCGCTTTTAACCTAGGGAGCCTACATGACAGGGTCATCGGTTCTTGCCGGCTTTTGTGAGGAGGAGCATGTCCAGAGGTTGCCAGTCGATGGGAACAGAAGGAGCTATTTCGAGATATTTACTGCGGAGGTAAGACTCTAAGATTACTGCAGGTTAATTGTCAGAGTTTAGGAAATAAATTAATTGAATTTTGGAATCTTGTAGAGACGTATTCTCCGGACATTGTCATTGCAACTGAATCTTGGTTATATGAGGACATAAATAGTAGCAAAATAATTCAAGGGACCTACGAAATGTACAGAAGGGATCGGGGGACGCGAGGTGGTGGGCTATTTATTTGTGTGCGCAAAAATATGGCTAGTTTCTTAAAGTGGGCTGATATGGATCATGAAATGTTATGTGTAAAAATTTCGGATAAAGGAAATAAATTCCCTCTTTCAGGTGATAGGGTCGTATAGAGCACCGAAAGATAACTTTTCTCTCCTCGAAACACTGTATGATAAAACTTGTACGGGTAATGCTATGAAAAATAGCATAATAATTGCTGGAGATTTAAACCTCCCCAAAGTAGACTGGTCTGGTGAGTCAACTAGCTGTGGTCAAGCTCAGAGCGCTGCAAATAAATTCTTAAGGGAGGGGGGATTTTCCCAAGTAGTTGACTTCCCAACTAGAGACAATAATACCTTAGATGTTTATCTCGTAAGGCCTGTAGAGCTGTATATTAACTGTCTGAAAGTACCAGGAATTAGTGACCATTCTGGGGTTGAATTAAATATTAGATATGGTGACATTACAAAATTAGACTCTGATGTAGCAAAAAAGATCATATTCCAGTATCGCAGGGCGGATCAGGGCAAGTTTCAGGGGTATTTGAATGAGCTATTTGTAGGATGGGCATCAGAAGGAAATCACATTAATATCCTGTGGACTAACTTTTTGAAAATTTTAAATAGCGCTGTTGATAAATTTGTCCCATTTAAATTGCTGAAACAAAACCCAGATCCTGAGTATTACATACGAGAAATTAGGAGTCTGAAACGGAAAATTAGGAAATTATACAATAAAAGACATGATAGTGACAAGTATATGTTGAAATTTAAGTCCTTATCAAGAGAGCTCATCTTTAAAAAGAGGGCTGCTCATGACAGTTATATGCAAGGTTTAGTTGGTTCGGGAGGTGATGGGTGGAAAAAAATTTACAGTTATGTTAGGAGAAGAAAGGGAAATTCAAATAATTAGTCGATGATAATGTCCGGTGATGGTAAATTAATTACTGAGAAACAGGCCATTGCTAATGAATTAAATGTCTTTTACGGTAGTGTGTTCAATAAATCCAATAGCTGTGTGTTGGACCTTAACAACGAATCAGGGGCTCCCCTGTTCCAAATAAACCAGTCAGCAATTGTAAAGCTAATACAAAAACTACGTTTCAATGTATCAAAGGGTCCTGATAATATTGTTAGTGAAGTACTTAAACTAGGAGGTAGGGCCGTGGCACGATACTTGGAGGTGATGTTTAATGTGTCCATTAACAATGCGCAAATCCCAGATGACTGGAAAAGAGCTACGGTAGTCCCAATATTTAAGGGAGGGAGCAGACTTGAATTGGGCAACTACAGGCCGGTTAGCCTTACGTCCATCGTTTGTAAACAGATGGCGCATCTCATTTGCGACTACTTGAGGGAACAGTGGGAAACATTATCATGGTTTAATGATAGGCAACATGGATTTCGGAAAGGTTACTCATGCGAGAGTCAGATGCTATCACTTTTTCAAGACATTAGCGAATCGTTAGACCATGGAGTTTCAGTCGACGCCGTGGTTATAGATTTTGCGAAGGCACTTGATGTCGTGCCGCATGACATGCTACTCCATAAATTAGCTTCGACGAAGATTGATAGAAGAGTAATTTTATGGATCCAAGAATTTTTGATGGGTCGTTCACAGAAAGTGAAAGTCGAAGGCATATTCTCGGATGAAATTACCGTAACGTCGGGTATCCCTCAGGGCAGCGTAATAGGAACTTTGTTATTTTTGGCGTTTATAAATGACTTACCAAATGGGATTCGCAGTGACTGTCGATTGTTTGCGGATGATTGTGTAATATATCGAAAGATACAGGACTCACAAGACAATGCAGTGCTTCAAGAGGACCTGAACCTGGTCTATAAGTGGGCGATTGAAAATAAAATGAAAATAAACACAAGAAAATGTAGTCTCTTAAAAATACGGAAAGTACGAAGGCAGGATTTTCAATATAAAATTGGCTCGGAAATACTTGTAGAAGAAGATTCTTGCAAATATTTGGGCGTTCACGTAAGGAATGATATGAAATGGAGTAGTTGTGTAGGATGTGTAGTTTCAAAAGCTTACAAATCCCTGCACTTTATAATGAGGGTATTAAAAGGAAGTAGTACCTCTGCTAAAGAATTAGGCTATTTGTCACTTGTAAGACCTATTCTGGAATATGCCTCGGCGGTTTGGGATCCATATCAAGTAGGGCTCATCAATGAGTTGGAAATGGTACAAAGAAAGGCCGCTAGATTTGTGCTCAGTGACTTTAATCCCAGGAGCAGTGTGAGCCGTATGTTCAAGAAACTTGGGTGGGAATCACTGGAGGCAAGGAGGATGAAATCTAGACTCTGCGCTATGTACAACACGTATACAAATCAACCAGCATGGGGTGAGCTTAGCAAACGATTGGGAAAGCCCACTTACATGGGTAGGAGCGATCATCCTTTCAAAGTTATGGGCCGACCACAGCGAACAAATTATGGTAAATATTCTTTTGTAAACCGTGCCATTGATAACTGGAACTCTCTACCTGCTGCAGTCTTAGAGCCTTTTCACAAACATATAGGTGTGTTTAAGAAAAGACTGACTATTTGTGTAAATACTCCAGTGTAATTGTTGTATAATTGTTATTGAATTGTTATGTATATCCAATTTGCCACCGGGGAACACACCCTCCATTGCAAATAAATGAATGAATGAATGAATGAACTAAGCTCTCAAATTCTTACCTCCCATGCGAGCCCAGCAATAAACTCCTCGTATGCCTGACTCCCACATGTATTGGAAAGGATGGAATTCTTGTCTTCCTGACCCTCAGCAACATACACAACAGCAATCTTGTGCGTTTCCCGACATCGCTAAGAACAAAAATAATTTTAAAAAATTATGACATGAAATGTAAATGTAATTTTTTCAAACACAATACACTATAAAACTATTTTTTTCTAAATATCTGAATGGCTTAAAATAAGATTTCAGTTGTTTAACTGAGGCACACCAGCGAATATAAAATATATACCTTGTAGTGAGATTTCAAACAATAGTAATGCCAATAATGATCACTGAAATAGAATCGGTCAAAAAATTATTAAATATATCAATGAGAACAAGGATTGTTGAGTTGAATATTGAAAGTAAAATTCGCTGCAAATATTTTTTTCAGCTCTGAATTGTTTCAACATGAAAATTGATTCTGTGTTCTATGAATTTGTGATAATACTATTCTCTGTTGAGCACTGGACACCAACAGAGCCAAACTTTCAGTTTCGACCACAATGTGGTCATCATCAGCGTACTTTACAAGCTGTTGGAAGAAACTATTAAAAAATAAAGGTGCGAGTAATTGAAACTATGTTGTATTTTTGAGATTTTTACGAACAGGAAATAAAATTGTTTGTAAATAAAAGAAATACGGTATCAAATAAAATATATATGGTTTCTAGTAAATTATCTTCTAAAACCTTATAAAAGTACTGTGTTGCTCTGAAGAATTAAAATCAAATAGAATCTGTAATTTTTATACATAATCATCATTATCAATTTCCGTTTTTGAGCTTGGGCCGGGTTGGAGCAAATATGACACCCCTCCAGTTCACTCTGTCTGTCCACCATCCTTCCTCAACCACTGAACTCAACTCCAGGTTTCGTTTTCTGTCGTTCACCAAATCCATCCACCATACTCTAGGTCTTCCTCGTTCTCTCTTTCCACTCATTAGTCACTTGTTTCGTCATTCTTTCATCATTCATTCTTTTCGCATGCCCATACCATCTGTTTTACTCCAGCTATCATTCAGCTTCTGAACATTCACTTCCTATCGAATATCTTCATTTCTCACTCTTATCTCTCCTAGTCTTCTGTACCTTACTCTTCAGGAATTTCATTTCGGCTGCCTGTATTCTACTTTTATCTCTCCTTGTCATCGGCCAAGTTTCTGCTCCATACGTAGGGATAGGAATTTTTCAGTGATTTCAGAGTGAAGAAAACGGTATTTTAAAATGGCAAATTCAGTGGTTTCAAGTGCACTTTTCGGTACTTTCAAAATGATAAATTTTAGTCGGGATTTTTTAAATATCATGGATAACATGCATAACATAACACATTTCAGACATCCTTAACTTCAACGAAGAGATTCCAATTCTCTTGTGACAAACGGTGACGCATATCACTTAACGTGCTAGTGTAAGCTGAAAAAACAGAAGTTTACAGTTAGCGTTTGAACAGGGTATCCAAATGGTTTTCAATACAGATTCTGAGAACTTAGGAAATACAAATGTCATTCCTTGCAAAACTCAAACAATGTCCGTCGTGGTCCTGTCGTGCATCTGCTTCTTGATTCAAGTTTGCAGTTCGTTGTATCCTCTTATGACCTCACTTTCTTCCAGTGTTCCACAGAATGGCAACTTCTTAATTTTCTTTGCAAGGTCCTCATTGATTTTCATTGGCACTATTTCTGCTGGATCAAATGCACAAATTTGTAAATATTGTTCCCAGGGTCAACGGATCTCAAGCCGATTAATTTTCTAAGTGCATGGGACCCAGCGTTTACTAAAACTGAATGTATTTTCCCTCTTTTTAACACATTTCCACAACCCTCCAACGGCTCCTTAATGTTGGTACTGTAATTTCCCGAAACAGCAAGTTTAAGGGCTTGCCTAATTCTCCATAGATGTCCATCTAGAAGGTGAACAGTTGGATAAGACTGGCCTTCTAATAAAGGGATGAGTTCAGTGATGTCAGAGCCTAATTCTTTGAATCTCTAGTATTTCGTTATGTGAAACATTGTTCAGAAAATCAATACCAGAGTTATCAGTCCCTACTACCTCATTCATAAATTGCACAATATCATTCAAGTACTCTGACAGGTGCACTACAGAATTAAACCAAGAAGACCACCTGGTTAAGACCGGTTCAGGAAACAGTGGCATATTTTGATATGGATACTTGCCATCTAAATATTCATGTCTGAAAGGCGCACTATACGATGCCATACGGCGGGTAGTTACTAGAATGAAGGGGCAGATGACCTCGCTGTTCTGGCCCTTAAAACCTCAATAACTAAGTAGCTTACCAGGATGACCGGCCAGATCGATAAAGATCGCTGTATGCAGAAAGCGAGGCCCGCGATCTACCGTTAAGTTTCCGATCTTTCCGTGTTTGTTGGATGCTCTCCATACAGTCAAGTCATGGAAGAATATTACCGCTACTACACTTGCACAAAAACAAGCGTTTGTGGCTTCTGTGACAACGATATTTCAAATGGGCAAGGTGGTCTCACTACGATGACATTAGGGTAAAACCTGGATGAATATCAAGATGCAGTAGTTAGACTTCGATAAAGACAATCCTGGTTTCAGAAATGAAAGCGATGAGGATATTGTATGGAATTTGACTGTCGGTGAGGTATCCAGTACATATCGAGTGAAGGAGTGATGCAACGGAAATCCCAAAAGTTCCCACAGTCAAGCTAGTGTGTCTATAGTCACACTTATCTCTTATACAGAAAATCGAGATGAATTTTCGTTCTCATATATTGTTTTCTTCAGAATTGTACAATATAAAATTAGAAAAATTAAACCATCTAAGAAGCAAAAAGTGATGACCATAATTTTACTTAGTTTTCAATATTGGTATAATCCACATAGTGTCTCTTACAATAGGTATGTTATAAAGTATTATATTTTTTTTTTGCTTGTTTAAAAAATACATTTCAATATTTTAACCAATAGTTTTCTTTTTGCTAGGCTTAAAAACATTACTGCAAATAATTCGCGGAAATTTGTGCATTAATTGCCGCGAATTATCGGAAGTGCACTGTTAAAAAATGAAATAAAGCTAAAATTCGCTTTTTCATGCAAAATTCGAGTTTTCATGTGAAATTCGCAAAATTTCGCGAGTTCAAAAAACTTTTTTTTGACATTTTTTGGGATATTAAAACACATTACCACCTGTGTACTACTTCATTTAAAAATTCGCAAAATTCGCGATCACGAATTTTTCCTAACCCTATCCATACGTCATTATTGGTAAGTAATAGGTCTTGTACATCACTTATTTAGCCTTTATTGGTATGTCTTTATCCCAAATTAAACTCCGAACCTGATGATAGAAAGCACTCTCACATTGTATTCTCTTGTTATCTCCATATCCAATCTTGCATTTTCCATCAATACACTTCCTAAATATTTGAAGTGCTCTACTACTTCCAGATCTACATCTCCAATTTTAACAATCCCTTTTCCTTCTTTCTTTCTCTTCGTCATTACCATTGTCTTACTTTTCTCTACACTGATTTTAATTTCCCATTTCTTAATATTTTCCTTAGAGGAATATGAAGTCGACGTTGTTGTATTGCAAGAAACTCATACCGAAAGCTACGAACAGCTGTTAGCTCGAGGTAGAATTCCTGGATATAAAATACTGACAACTCATCACCATGCTCAGTATGGAATTGCCACATATATTAAGAATGATTTATGCCAGTGCAGTGTAATTCCATCCACAGAATATGAGTCTTTCTTTTCTACATCTGTAAAAGTAGACAATACTGTGATTACAAATATCTACAAACCTCCTTCCTCATCTTGGCTTGATCATATAGATGTTGTAACTACCAATGAAAATATTATAATGGGAGATTTCAATAGTCATCATACTTCAAGGGGCTGTCAGAATGATGCTAATGGGATTACGCTGGTAGAAGGAGTATGATGAAAACAGTAGCAAAGACAAAGCTACTGAACTGTTGCAATCACAAAGCTAAAAGAGAAAGGTGGATAGATACCGTTGAAAGGGTTAAATTTCAACCATTCCAGTAGGAAGGCATAGTCACTGATATGGGAACTAGATTCTGCTTCCACACCATCGAAGAAGCCCACACCTGTTAATGTTGATGCAAAAGCCAACCATCTTGTTACTACCTCTAGGATGCCCAAGGACAAGAAGTTTACCAAACTGTTAAAATCCCAACTCAGGCAAGCCATACAGACAGCGCAACCTCTTGATACATATTCAAGACCTTTCTCCGTACAAGAAGTTGAACAAGGTTTACTTTCACTTCAGAATGGAAAGGCAGCAGGTTTAGATGGTATTCACCCAGAACAATTAAAGAAGTGTGGCCCAGCTACGAAACAATGGTTAGCACTGTTTTTCAGCAGAATAATGGAAACAGGAAAGTTACCCTCAATATTTAAGAAGACTAAAATCATTGCACTCTTAAAGCCAGGAAAAGATTCCAAATTACCTCAAAGTTATCGGCCAATAGCCTTGCACTCTGTTACATACAAACTTCTAGAAAGATTGATCCTGAATAGAATAGTTCCAACAATAGAAGCTATACTTCCTGTTGAACAAGCAGGATTCCGTCCTGGCCGTGATTGCAGTGACCAAGTCCTTTCCCTTACCACCTTTGTGGAAGTTGTTTCGAGAAGAGGTTGGAAGAGCGTCTCTTTGTTTCTAGATCTCACTGCAGCATACGACACTGTGTGGAAGGAAGGTCTTTTACTAAAACTGATCAAGGCTGTTCCTTGTCTGAAGATAATAAAGTTGATAGATCATCATCATCATCATCATCGGCTTTAACTCGAATCCGAGTATAAATCATCTTCCTTCAGTCCAGTTTGTGGATGTGTTTACGGTGACTAAGGAGTCCAATCCTGGCATAGAACAAGCGTCCACACAAGTCACATAGTATTGCTCGAGGAGGACGTGGTTGGGCTGCTCAAAGTTTCCTAGCTTGACGCTTGGCCTCTTCATGTGTGCATCGATCCCTTTCAAAGGTTTTTACGGTATCCGAGATGGTACAGCGCCAAGTTGAGCGGTCTTCAGCCAGCATGTCCCAGGTTTGTGAATCAAGACCTGTCAATTTCAGGGTCTGCTTAAATTGGTCCTTGTAGCGCCTCTTAGGACCACAATGAGGTCTGGTGCAATAGCATAACTCACCATATAGCATTTGAACGAGGTAATCTCACATCATCCATCCGATGCACATGACCAATCCATCTAAATTGGTGACCTATTATGGATGATTCTATGCTGTTGATTTGAGCCTTTTCAAGAACAGCAATATTGGTAATGCGGTCTTCCCTTAATTCCTCAAGATTGATCGAAGTTTTTGTAGGTGGGAGCGCTAAAGCTTCCTAAAGTCACGTCGGTAAAGGGTCCACGTTTCACAGCCATACAACAATGTAGAAATGACTACTGCTTTTTACACCATAAGCTTTGTACTCACGGACAGATCTTTATTCATGAAGACCCAGTGCGCTAATCGTCAATAAGCTGCATGGGCTGCGCCAATTCTCTTATCCACATCCTGCTCACAGGTACAGCTCACAGAAATGGTACTGCCCAGGTACGAGAAGTGGTCTACCTGCTCTAATGGCAAATTTGAGATGGAGATATTGAACTGAAGAAAAGGTGGGCCTGGTGAAGGTTGTGCCAAGACTTTAGTCTTATTGACATTTATGGTAAGATCAAAGCGATCACATGCACTTTTGTAACAATTAACTGACTCTTGCAGCTCTTCTGGTGTGAGAGTTGGTGCCACAGCATCATCTGCATACAACATATTAGTAACATTAGTAACCTGAGTTTTCCTCAAGGAGCAGAGACGAGTTAGGTTGAAAAGCCCTCCATCAAAACGATACTTGACCTCCACACCAGGGATGTTTGTGGGTGAATAATAAAGCATTGCAGCCAAGTACAGCGCGAAAACCGTTGGAGCCAGTACACATCCTTGTTTCAGTCCATGGGTAATAGGTAGGGACCTGAAAAAATCGCATTTGCGATAAATGCGAAATTTTAAATTGCGTACAGAATCCAAGCCTATGTTAATTTTAATGTGAAAATAAAACATTTTTACGCTTAAATCAATGTGCGACAAAATGCGAATTGTGACCCAAAATGCGAAAATACCAAATAAGTGCGATTTTATAGCGAAATTACTTTAAATCTGCTAATTTATTTGCGAATTTGTTTATTAAACAAAAGAAAATGTTTAGTAGGTGGCCTATTCGCTCGCTAGCAATACCTCATCTCTGACTCGCAGTGTGTTACACATATTGGTCGATATAACAATCGATTTCTGTATCGATACGAACTTTCGTCTATCTATAACTTATTCAGACAGCTGACGGACGAAACTCGTTTGTGTACACTTGGCGCATCGTGACGACTGGTGGTTTGTCGAACAGGTGGACTTCGCTAAACGGAAAATTTTGTGGCTTGTCGCTTGAATAGTAACCTTATTCTTTTTGTAACCTTCAAGCACTTCAAGGTTCAAAGTTTTTTTTTTCTAGAAATGGGACGTACTGCTGTAGATTTTTATGGACACCAACAAACAATGTGGACAGTGACCGTGTTTTGTCGCACTACAATACAGTTGTTACAGACAGAAGGTGTAACTTGAAAGAGTGCAACGCAGAGTTATTTACAATGCTTTCATTTGAACATTAAATTGTATCTCAAGTGTCGCCAATAAAGTCATATAGTCCGTAAGAATCCGGAAAAAAATAGATGCTAATTTTCCAAAAATAGATGCTAAATAGGAAAAAATAAATGCTAATTTAAAGGAAAATAGATGCTAAATTTTCAGGTCCCTAGTAATAGGAAATTCATCGGACATCTTTTTCTGATGGCAAACCTGACCTGTCATGCCATCATGGAGAGCCTTGATTAGATCTACAAAACGCTAAGGGCAACCAAACCCCTTCAGCACTGGTGTATTCTTTGGAATACACGGTAAGACAGAGAAAGCTTTTGCTTCTCTTTGCTTTAGTTCATCCCTTCCTTTTTTCGCAAACACCAACAGTGATCTCCTGATTTCTCCTTGTTGGTATATGTTTCTTACACTACCTGTAAGTCTGTTCTAGATATATATCTTCCATGACCCACCTAGCGTCATCTAGCAGCGAATCTCCTATCAACTCTTTGAAGACCATTTCATCAAGAGAAATTATTATTTCAAAGTTGGCTATTCTTATATGTATTCCTTTCGTCTCCTACCCCCACCTTTTTCCCTTCCCTGGTCTCTCCGCGCTCCGTAGAGCTGGCCTCACTTGCGCGTCTGAAGTCAAACCAGTCAGTTGGAGCTTAACTAAAGCTCGCCTCCTCTACTCTAGAGGCAAACTTTTAAATTCGACGCCATGTTCGAGTTTTAGAATCAACCGTCAACAGCAACATCGCCTTCTTCATGAAGCAAAGATAAGTACCGACTTCATGTTTTAACCACATTCTCATCGCTTTTAAAAGGCTCAATGCTTTTATTTGGATTTTATAGACAGTGAAAATTGCTATATGTGATAAAATAACTGCTTTCAAGAGATCTTCTTGATCAAACTATTAAGTCTAACTTTCAAAATGAAAGATTTTCTGAGATGCTATCTCACATCGAGGGATATTTCTAAAATACCCACTGTCTATATAATCTAGTTTTCCGCCAAGGGATTCTCTATCCAATTTAAACAAGTCATCATTGCTCTGGAACCTTCCAGAACCTACACTCTATCTACGAGTTATACTGTCATGTATTTTCCACTTGATATGGGAATACTTTCTTCGCTGAGAAACTTATGTGGGATAAACTTCTAATCCACATAAACTGTCTTCCTACGTGGGAAATTTTCTGCCGTATTTAACTGCCGCCCATAGAAACTACAACTCATAATTCTCTCAAGCCAAAACTCAACTTTTACATAACTGCAATAACTTTTCTTTCTATAAACTTTTTGTGCTGCTACAGTGAACTTTCAACTAAATCAACAGACTATAGTGATAACAGTGCCTGTTCAACTTTTTCATCCGCGTCGCGCTCGTCCGAGTACAATAAATACGGCCATGAACACTCTTCCACAATCCCATTTGATCTTTCCCAAACCCTTTACTAACAAACTAAAATAATAAAATTGTTACTTTAGGTCTTTTTTCAATGAGGTGTCACTCTCAATAAGTGCCCTCCCTTACTTGCTTCACGTACAACGAATTAAGGTCTGTAAAACTTCGTGTCTAGTACACGCCTTAAAGTATACTGTTTCTCCCTTCTAATTAGGGAATCCAATTCTTTCTACTCAAAAGTGAGTTATCTCTAGGTTTCACGAAAGGGAAATTTGCCCTATTTTTCTCGTGATCCCTACTTAAGCATAGGAGTTCTAGAAACTTCCTTTCATTTTTTCTCTTCAGGTTTCACAATAAGTGACCTGCCCTATTTGTATAATCTATAAAAGTAGTTCTGTATTAATACAAGAAGTTATAGAAATTTCTATTTCATTTCTTCCTGTTTTTTGTTGTTGTTACTTTCGAAGTTGTTATTTGTTCATATTTCTAAGATACCTATCTAGAAATACTTAAAGTACACATCTTTTACTTGATTTATTGTTTAACCCTAATTACGTTAATTATCTTAAAATTTTATATTTATTAATCTTAGCTATTTCAAAATCTTACGAAGATTTTAAAGCATATAAAAGGTTTAAAACCAAAAGAATTGTCAATTGCCTGGTGCAAGCTTTAAATGATTTAGGAGGTCAGCGACCCCAATTGTTTACAAAATCAAAATTATATATTTGTTACATAAACTACTTCTTTTTACATTGTTAAATAAATTAAGATTTGTTCTTTTGATTTATCATTTCTCAAACATAACGGTTAGGCAAGATCCTGTCTTCCCTGACTCTTCCTAGGTTTATGCCCTCTTTAATAAAAATAAATCCATTGATAAGGTTTTCACTACTTGTTGCATTTGAGCAAGAACTCTTAGTTATTAACTTATTAAAGTCTCTCTTACCTTTGATAGCTAATTCTAACTGGCCAGTAAGGCAATCATAGCTCGCTACGCCAGCTTCCTGCTTGTGGAGATTCTCTCTACCACTTATGGTTGGTTTTTCAAAATTTAAGTGTTTCTCATTGTCTAAACTTTTAGTCGGCGCCTTGCTGGGTAAAAGCTTAGTCATTTCTAAATGCAACTATTGGTACTCTTACCAAAATTATTCTCAAGGGTATAATTGCTTTATCCCTATCCTTCTTGGAAGCATCCGGTCGCTCTTTAGAAATTCTACAATTTCAAGAACTAAAATATCACGGCTGATTCAAATTATTTGTATTCTTCAAAATACTTGTTTAGAAAAAAACTCCTTTGAACAGATACACAATAAATCTGTTACTCTTTGTCTTGCCAGACCACCACCCTTCCCCATAGTAGGTATATTTATGCTTGAGAGGGAATACGCTATAGCAGCTTTCTTGCGAATAGCCCAAGTTCCAGCTGCGTTTCCTGTTAGCTTCGCCCACTACTTGTTGCATTTGAGCAAGAACTCTTAGTTATTAACTTATTAAAGTCTCTCTTACCTTTGATAGCTAATTCTAACTGGCCAGTAAGGCAATCATAGCTCGCTACGCCAGCTTCCTGCTTGTGGAGATTCTCTCTACCACTTATGGTTGGTTTTTCAAAATTTAAGTGTTTCTCATTGTCTAAACTTTTAGTCGGCGCCTTGCTGGGTAAAAGCTTAGTCATTTCTAAATGCAACTATTGGTACTCTTACCAAAATTATTCTCAAGGGTATAATTGCTTTATCCCTATCCTTCTTGGAAGCATCCGGTCGCTCTTTAGAAATTCTACAATTTCAAGAACTAAAATATCACGGCTGATTCAAATTATTTGTATTCTTCAAAATACTTGTTTAGAAAAAAACTCCTTTGAACAGATACACAATAAATCTGTTACTCTTTGTCTTGCCAGACCACCACCCTTCCCCATAGTAGGTATATTTATGCTTGAGAGGGAATACGCTATAGCAGCTTTCTTGCGAATAGCCCAAGTTCCAGCTGCGTTTCCTGTTAGCTTCGCCCAGGTCCCAAACCACTTCAGGTATCGGAAAGCGGATTTGCAGTGGCAGCTGCCTTTGAGTATACTTAAAGTTAAAATTATAACTTCTGTTGGACTCTCGTCCTATTTCTCCATCCTTTTTCTCCAGTCTGAAACCCACTTCTTTATCTTCATCATCTTCCCTTGGGGGTTAGGTTATTCCCAAGCTAATAATCAACCCAAGCATCACCCACATGGCTGGTCTTGGAACCGAATCAAATGCCTTTTCCAAGTCATAAAAGACTAAGAAAGAGTGGATTCTGTTTTTCTCTACATTTTTCTTGTAGCTGTCTCACACAGAAAATCAAGTCAATTGTGCTTCTGGAAGCTCTAAATCTGCATTGCGACTCAGGGAGGATCTTCTCAGAGATAACCTTGAGGCGGTTAAGTAGAATTCTTGCAAGAATCTTCCCCACAATTGATAGCAGTCGTACGTAGTGTGTAGGCAGTAATAGACGGTTCCAAGTTTACTCTGAGAACAACAGAAATCGTTTCCGCAAACTGAACAATGGTTTGCCACAAGGTTCGGTTCTCTCTCCAGTTCTGTTTAATTTGTACACTCATGATCTGCTTAAAACAGTGTCCCGCAAATTCATATATGCAGATGATATCAACCTCACAGTTCAGCGCACCAATTTTGCAGATCATGAGAAAATTCTAACTCAAGATCTTCTAGTTCTGGATGACTACTTTAGGAAATGGCGCTAACAACCCAATCCTTGCAAAAGTGAAGTAACTGCTTTTCACCTGTCATACGATGTTGGCATGTCAAAGAACCCATTTGAATTCAGTAGGCCGTGTTCATGATGGCAAAATTAATCTCGGGAGTTTCCGCCAACACAAAGTTCCTCATTTCTCTACTAGAAAGCGCTATAGTGTTCAAGGAGCTTAGATACCTAACCTCCTTGAATTTCATAGTGATTCAAGGAACAGTGAAATTCGACATGCAAGCTACCCTCTGGGTGTCAAATTACAAAGCTTGCACCCGGCACCCGAGGCCGTACGATATTATTATTATTATTATATTACCTGGACAATAGATACGCAAACTATCAGCCCAGAATCTATTTTAGAGGCAAAGCACTACCGTACAATGATACCCCTACATATTTGGGAATGACTGTAGTTAGAACCCTATCATACACAGCCCACTTACGTAAATCTGCTGCAAAACTGAAGAGCCACAATAACCTTCTTCAGCACCTAGCTGGAACATCATGGGGGGGCTGATGCCTACACACTACGTACGACAGCTTTAGTACTTGTCTATTCTTCAGCAGAGTACTGCTCTTCGGTATGGATAAACAGCCACCTCACTCATCTGGTGGATGTTCAGCTCTGTCACAGTATGCGTATAGTTACTAGAACATTGCTTTCCACTCCAGTTCGGTGGCTCCCAGTGTTGAGCAACATACCACCTCCTCACATCAAAAGACAAAAACATCTTGTTCATCTGTGGTCAAGAATGCTCAAGAACACAGCACTCCCAATTCATGAGGATGTGAGTCAACTAGGATCATCCAGGCTGAAGTCCCGCAAAGCTGCATGTAAAACTGCCTTGGAACTGGTAACCAAGCAATTCAATCTTAAAGACACCTGGCGGAATGAGTGGACTTCTTCCCCACCACATGGCATTATAAAAATCGCAAATCCAACTGTGTAGACTTAACCGCAACAGGTGTGGCTTGGGAAGAACCACTTCGGTTCTTTATAAATGGGGTTGGATAGATTCTCCACACTGTGAGAGAATCAATGAAACACTTAGTGGTGGATTGTCCTCTCTGTGCCTTCCCTGGTAGTTTGGAGGACCTGCACTCAGCTACTCCACAGGCGGAGTGTTGGCCCAACGGATTAGATGTAAAAGTATAACTTTCAGTGTGAGCATACTGTGTCTGTTGTTGTTGGTACTGTACTCTGGTTGTTTTTTTTTTCCCCCGTGTTGTGTAACATCATACGCCAAATAAATAAATAACTATTTTCCTTCAGTACATCCAGCTGTTTTTGGACCATACAGTAAAACACTGTTAAGAAGTTTTTCAAGGGACCATTAAAAAAAACTTCCTAACAGGGAAACTTCTTAAAAGGGTAGTGGCCTGAAATGCATGTGAAACGCACACATTTTTGTTGTTTGTGAAGGATCCTACAATATACTGTACATAGGCCTATATAAAAGCCAGAAAAAGAGAAGCCCCAATATTAGAATCTGACTATCACACCAGAGATAAAGAGAAATTAATTGGCATAACCCTTACAATTCACATTAATAGAATTAATTTCAATAACTGTTTGAGCACACACCATATATTCCAGCAGTGCAGTGCAGTGCAGTGGTCCATAAACACCACAATCTTCCTCTTTTGGTTCCCCATTTT
Source organism: Meconema thalassinum (assembly GCA_946902985.2). Taxonomy (NCBI): domain Eukaryota; kingdom Metazoa; phylum Arthropoda; class Insecta; order Orthoptera; family Tettigoniidae; genus Meconema; species Meconema thalassinum. Next base: position 1,854,054,411 of record OX336388.2, read on the forward strand.
GGCATCTAGTGCTTGAATGTACTCTTCAGATAGGGAGCTTGTCATCCATGCTGATTTATTGCTTCTGTAAGTACATGGCAAAGTTCTGACGTTTTTGAAACACCGGGGCTTTCTCGATTTTCCTATGATCAATTAAGTATAACAAATGTAAAGTTTCCGCCTAATCAACACTCATTTATTATTTAGTTAGCTTATGGGTACATGTTTCGGAATTAGTACAATTCCTTCTTCAGCCCTTCATAATTCATATTCGGAAACATCATAGACTAAAAAGACTAAAAAGGCCACGTCCATGTGAGAAACATAACACACTGATATTAAAATACTATAAAAAACTAATTAAACACTTTAAAACATGACAACCTTATGGACATTACATACAATAAAGCAATAAAAACATTCCTGCTGTTAACAACCAAATTGATTAATAATCACTATTATGCACATTCTTGAAAGGTATGCGAAGGTCAAATTGTGCAGTCGTTAATTTCTTTTTGTAAATAAAAACAAAGAGCACATTGCATTAGTGTTCAGGACACAAATAACTTGCTGTACTGATAAATGTTGACATAGGTGGAAACTTTGTTCGGCACTTTATTGAAAGTGCGCTGACATGTGCTTAGTAGATGCAAAACGGAGAAAACCTTCCGATTATTAAACTTGTGTTTTGCACATAAACTGGGTGTGTTTATCTTGAGCCGAAAGCTCCACGGACCTGAAATGAAACCATTCAGTGGTTGGAATATGTTGAAGCCAAGGATTTAAAAAAAAAAATTAAAAAACTTTTCCGCCCTAACAAAAATTTTGGACTTACGTGCAACGTTTAAGAGCAAAACGCCAAGGTCAATGAATATGGTTATGGGTGGTAGTCTCCTACATCTGAAGCGAAAATTGGTAACAAAATAAAGGAAATGACTTTGAATAAAGAAAAATTGCGTGGAGTGCATTGTGTTAGATTAACTTACCGGTGTGACTGCTAATGCGAAGCGATGTAGGTAAGGTCAAGTGCCTGGCTGTTTGCGGTCCGATGTGTATACAGGCTAATCCACTAGTGCTGTGAGTGGAGTCAAGCTGCTGCCTGATACGGTTGAGGGGCGCACATGAGCAGAGGGGAAGTGGAGGGGTGGAACTGCTCGGGGTGGAAAATGAACGGCGCGGCCCTGGGTGGAACGGGAACACCGATGTCAACGAACTTGCTACTGTCTATGGAGGTTTTAATTTTTTGGAGATGAGGTGGTCTGCTAACGTATCAAATAATATATTGGTATCAAAATTGATTTCATTCAAGTTCTTGTGTACATTGGACCTTTGGAATACGTTGATGTGTATGTTTTCCAAAATATTCATCAGACTGCCTTTGGATACGTAATGCAATATATTAACATTGTTTTCTAAGCTGGTGAAACTGTGTTTACTTTCTTCCATATGGGATGCCATAGCCGAAAATTTTTTATGTTTTATTGCTGAAAAATGCTCATTATAACGAGTGCGAAAGCTCCTACCGGTTTGGCCTACGTAATTGGCTGGACACGAATCACATTTGATTTCATATACACCCGATTTGGAATATTTGTTGGTGTGATTGATTTTGCTTGAATTGAAGAATTTTTTGAAGTTAGAATTGTTGGTTTTGAAGGCAATGTTTAAGTTGTGTTTTTCAAAACCAACAATTCCAACTTCAAAAAATTCTTCAATTCAAGCAAAATCAATCACACCAACAAATATTCCAAATCGGGTGTATATGAAATCAAATGTGATTCGTGTCCAGCCAATTCCGTAGGCCAAACCGGTAGGAGCTTTCGCACTCGTTATAATGAGCATTTTTCAGCAATAAAACATAAAAAAAATTCGGCTATGGCATCCCATATAGAAGAAAGTAAACACAGTTTCACCAGCTTAGAAAACGATGTTAATATATTGCATTACGTATCCAAAGGCAGTCTGATGAATATTTTGGAAAACATACACATCAACGTATTCCAAAGGTCCAATGCACACAAGAACTTGAATGAAATCAATTTTGATACCAATATATTATTTGATACGTTAGCAGACCACCTCATCTCCAAAAAATTAAAACCTCCATAGACAGCAGCAAGTTCGTTGACATCGGTGTTCCCGTCCCACCCAGGGCCGCGCCGTTCATTTTCCACCCCGAGCAGTTCCACCCCTCCACTTCCCCTCTGCTCATGTGCGCCCCTCAACCGTATCAGGCAGCAGCTTGATTCCACTCACAGCACTAGTGGATTAGCCTGTATACTCATCGGACCGCAAACAGCCAGGCACTTGACCTTACCTACATCGCTTCGCATTAGCAGTCACACCGGTAAGTTAATCTAACACAATGCACTCCACGCAATTTTTCTTTATTCAAAGTCATTTCCTTTATTTTGGTACCAATTTTCGCTTCAGATGTAGGAGCCTACCACCCATAACCATATTCATTGACCTTGGCGTTTTGCTCTTAAACGTTGCACGTAAGTCCAAAATTTTTGTTAGGGCAGAAAAGTTTTTTAATTTTTTTTTTTTAATCCTTGGCTTCAACATATTCCAACCACTGAATGGTTTCATTTCAGGTCCGTGGAGCTTTCGGCTCAAGATAAACACACCCAGTTTATGTGCAAAACACAAGTTTAATAATCGGAAGGTTTTCTCCATTTTGCATCTACTAAGCACATGTCAGCGCACTTTCAATAAAGTGCCGAACAAAGTTTCCACCTATGTCAACATTTATCAGTACAGCAAGTTATTTGTGTCCTGAACACTAATGCAATGTGCTCTTTGTTTTTATTTACAAAAAGAAATTAACGACTGCACAATTTGACCTTCGCATACCTTTCAAGAATGTGCATAATAGTGATTATTAATCAATTTGATTGTTAACAGCAGGAATGTTTTTATTGCTTTATTGTATGTAATGTCCATAAGGTTGTCATGTTTTAAAGTGTTTAATTAGTTTTTTATAGTATTTTAATATCAGTGTGTTATGTTTCTCACATGGACGTGGTCTTTTTAGTCTTTTTAGTCTATGATGTTTCCGAATATGAATTATGAAGGGCTGAAGAAGGAATTGTACTAATTCCGAAACATGTACCCATAAGCTAACTAAATAATAAATGAGTGTTGATTAGGCGGAAACTTTAAATTTGTTATACTTAATTACAATACGTCAACACGGAACCTGCAATGGACTCTTTTTCCTATGATCAGTAGTGGCAGCGTTTCCGTCCCATCCATATTCGCACCAACTAGCACCGTCGCTCGCACTTTACTTAATTTGCCTCCTAGGCAAGATTCTCCCTTCAAAATCAAAGATTTATCCGGAACAACCTGATAAAAAAGTCCGAATTCGTCAACATTAAAAACTTCACAATGTTTGTAATTACTGATTTTTGCCGGCAGCAGTGTTTCCTTCCACGTTTCCGTTTCCTCTGTACTTACACTCGCAGCTTCGCCACTAATAGTCTTGGGAGAAATAGCCATCTTTCAAGGTACGTATTGACAATTTCACTAATTTATTGATTATTCAATGGTCCGCCAATCAATACCTTTACAATGAGGTGTGCCAGTGGGCACTGAAAACGGGACTAATAGTCTTGTAAACTATGCCAGCCCGATTTTTAAAGCGATCCAGCCACCCATTCACGCAGTAAAAGGCACTTGTAATCGACACGCGATTTCTTCGGCTTTCTCCTTCGCAATAATCCCGCTCAAAGGAATGTTTAAACTTTGCTGCTGTTTAAACCACACGAGCAGAGCTTGTTCTAAGTCTTCGTATTTCCCGCTTTTAATCTTCTTGCAGCTTGCCGAAGTATTCCCGGCAGAAGCCAAGATCCCTTATTTCTTTGCTATGATGCCGTTCAAAGTAGACGGCGGCATTCCGACCTCCTTCGCAAGTGCAACAAGTGAAAGAGTAGACGACTCTACTTTTCTTATAATGTCCACTTTATCTTTAATAGAAAGTGCCTTTATTTTGATGCCTTTCATCTGAGAACCACTCATTTTCACAATGATTTGAAAACTTTACTTCACTGACGACGCAATTCTCGTAATCTCAATAATGTTATGCTACGTCTGGCAATGCTTGGCTAACAAGTTAGATCACACAGAACAGCGATAAAAGCCACGAACAAAGAATATAGGAGGCCACAAATGAAAGCATGATGCTGTATATTGTAGTCGGTCTTGAGCGGGTGTCGTCATAGCGTGACGTCATTCAGCCTTGAAATGCTCGCCTGGTCAGTGACCCGCGAACACTCGGAACAGCCGTATTCTTTCATTCGGAACACCGGGCCCGGTCAGAGACCAGCGAACACTCGGAACTCTTGTATTCTTTCGTTCGGAACACCGTATGTATCTTCCGCGGAGATTGGCAAGTTTTGATTCTAAGTCAGTTGTCTCTCAGTGAAAGTCTTATACTCTAAGGGAATACAAAATCTGAACTATTTAACCGGGAAAACCTCTTAAGCACGAACACTTTATACGGGAAAAATATGCATGTATCTTATGGGACGAATCACAGGACCGAGAATATCGGATGTCTTATGTGGAAAAACGTTTTATGCGGGAACTTCTTAGCCAAGTTTTACTGTATTTTCTCTCCAAATCAGAACATCAGCAGCAAATACATAAAAGGAATATTAATTATATGTTAAAACCAAATAAACATGTTGATCTAATATTTATGTAATGATTAATAGTGTTGGGTGTGCTCTACAAGGAACAAATAATGTTGAGAGGTAATTATTGAGAATTATTCTACAAAGAGAATCAAAATACCTCAAATTGATTGAAAAAACTCTTGTGTTTTAATATTGTTTGCTTAATCCGCATTTTATATACAGCACACTTTAAAAACTTATTTCGGTAGTACTGGAATATTTTAAGAGCTTCTGTTCACTTTTCAGTGAAATTTACAAAGTTCACTTATTTTTATTATAACATAACCTCTCACCTGTCATGTCATTCCATTTTACTTCAATCTGTTCTTGCTGGCACGTGTTCCATGACACTGTAATGATTTCCGGAACTAATGTTGGTCACGAGGTTCATTTTCAGTTGGCCCCTTGCTCTGATTGGCCTCAGCAGTTTTCGAGTATTTTCCATGCTCTCGGATTGGCCGACGCCACCTGTCCGCATCACGCATTCCGCGTGATCTCCGGTATATAGCCTGCCCTGGCCTACATCAACTGCCTGTCTCCAGCAAGTCACAATGCCAGTCACTCATCTTCAGCCGTCTTCACGCTGTTTGCACAACGCTTGAATGTGTCTCAACGCTGTGTGCTAATACATCGCAAAATGCTTCTAGTCAAACCAGCAGTGCATTCTAAAATCTACGAAATCTATATAAGTTAACATCGATACTTGGCCTACGTCAGTTTGTCGTGAGCAAAAACGATAAACAAATTTTCTCCTGTGCTGGGCACGAAGTCTTCAACATTTCCAAGACGGAAAAAAGTGATCAAAACCGAGTTCTACGAAGTCTATATAAGTTTACATCGATGATTGGCCTACGTCAGTTTTGTGCTGGACACGAAGTCTTCAACATTTCTAAGACGGAAAAAAGTGATCAACACGTTCTTCCTCCATTTCTATTATGTGGAAATTCCTCTACACCAACGCCAACAAGATAAGCGTTTATTATAACCTAAAACATTTCTAAACTTAAAAATATATCTTCCCTTTTTTTTAGGGTTATGTCACATGGCTTAAATAACTTGTCAAACCATGCCAAACTAAACTTATTTCCTTCTATTAAGTGGTTTAAGCATGTATTATGCCTTTAAATTGTGGGCTATGAGAACTGTTCTCTCTCTTTCACATGTTAACTATCCTTCAAAACAAATCACCCCTTTCTCTATTTTTGTATAAACTATTGGGCTTAACACCAGTTCACCTCTCTGACGAAGTGAATGGCTTGTTCTCTACTTAATCTATCAAGGTGTTTTTGGGAATGCTCCCATTTCAATTGTAAACAACCTCGCCTTGTAACTATCAGGCGACTAGAGGGATGTTATCCCTACTGGCATGTAAATATTGATTTTTCTGTAAATAAACTAGCCTACTCTCGGTGTGCAGTCCTAGGCTAGATTTTAAGCTATTATTGAGTACTATAGTTACTCGCTAATTTACCCTGCATAGTTCTACTTTAGACTACTGGCCACAAAGTGGTTACTTATTTTCAGGGTTGTTGGCATTAAAGCTTATGAAATCTTGCTCGCTTGTTGTCGGCCTGTCAAAGGTCACATTTCCATTACATATTTATATATTTATTGTTAATCTTTTGAAAGCTTATGAAATCTTGTTCGCTTGTTGTCGGCCTGTCAAAGGGCACATTTCCATTACATATTTATATATTTATTTATTGTTAATCTTTTGAAAGTTGGTTTTTGAATAAAATACCACTGTTATTGGCAAACTGTTTCCATTGCTATTTACTCATCAATGTTCAATCTGTTCCTACTTAGTCAAGTTCATTTGCTTATTAGACTAGAAGCTTCACTTCTAGTCCTTCCCGAAAAAGGAGGTCTCGCATTGACAGATCCTATCCAAGTTGGTGCCGAAACCCGGGACCTTTAAATAACCTTCATAATTGTTTATTGTATGAAACAGGTTGCCAAGCCATTCGATAAGCTATTGCAGCTTTTCACTTCTGTTACTAATGCTAATTGTATTTTTCAGCTATCGCTATGAAAGCTATGTTTGGGTGAGCGGAGATGTCCCTTGTTACCACCTCTACCAGTACCAATACTACTACTACCACTTCAGACGCTCGGCAGTCTAGCAGATCGGTGAGTGAAAGTACTCAAAGTTCCGCCATGTCTCTTCCTAAGGAGCTTGTAGCCAAAAGAACTGCTTGTAAAAATAAACTTACTCGTTTTCAGCAGTTTTTAGGTTCCAAATCTTTTGATGATCACAATTATGACGTTCTAGTTCAACGTTTTAACGTTTATCAGCAACATTTTCAAGAGTATGATGTGTTGCAAACCGAAATTGAAACAATCGAACCTGATCAAGAACAGGATCGCAGTTCTGTTGAAGAACTGTATTACAATATGTATGGCGAAGCTAAGGATTTAATTAAGCAATTAGCAACCCATCAAAACACCGAAGTTAGCAAACCGTTTCTTCCTAAAATCCAACTTCCTACCTTTTCAGGGGAAGAAAAACAGTGGGATTCCTTTTTTGAACTTTTTTCTTCGCTAATACATGATAATAGATCATTCCCTGAGATTCAAAAATTTTATTATTTTAAAGTCTGTTCTTCAAGGTCCTCCTTTAAAGTTAATTGAAGCTTTGCCTCTCACAACCGAAAATTACTCAGTAGCTATTGACCTCATCCAACAGCGATATGGCAATGCCAAACTTAGGATTCAACGCCATATGAACGCCTTGTTTAATTTACCAGCTTCACGCCCTGATAATTTATCATCCCTTAGAAGTCTGGGAGACACCGTTGAACTTCATGTAAGAGCCCTAGAACATCTTAAACAACCTGTTGAACATTGGGATCTTTTTCTTATACATCTCACTACCTCCAAATTTGACCTTAATACTCATAAAGCATGGGAATCCGATTTAGTGGACAAACCTGAACCCACATTTAAAGTTTTGATCTCTTTCATAAAGAAACGTTGTCAAATTCTTTCTGCTTTAATCAATAAAGCTGAAGGTTCCACCGATGTCAGCAAAAGTAAACCCATCAAGCATTTCTCGGAAAAAGCTTCACATTCTCATGTTTTCTCCATACAAGGTAACAAAACCTCATGCATTCTTTGCAATAATTTGCACCCTTTATATTTCTGCAATACCTTCAAAGGCCTTTCAGTTGACGATCGTAGAAAAGCTGTGTCGCAAAACAAATGTTGTTTTAACTGCCTTTCTTCAAGGCATATCTTAGTGGACTGCGCTTCGAAAGGAGTTTGCATGCATTGCAAGCTAAGACATCATTCTACCTTGCACCGCTTCGAAAAACCACGGTCTATTCCTGGAACAGTTTCAAATCCTAGTGCCCAACCTGCGCTGAGCCTCACTAGTGATGCTTCTCCACCTAGCTCTTCTGTTTCTACTGTAAATACAGTTGCCCAATCCTACAATCAAACAACCCCCTCATGGCGTAGTGCTCAAGTTTTGTTATCTACGATCCAGGTCCAAGTTAAAGATTCTTCCGGCAATTGGCACTTAGTACGAGCCTTGCTCGACAATGCGGCAACTCATGACTTCATAACCTCATCATTAGTTTAAAGGTTAGGTCTCAAACCACTCTCCTCCAATATTGAAATATCTGGTATCAACAACTGCAAGTCTACTTCCTTAAATTATGTCAAGCTGCAGGTGAAAGATTCAGTCCAATATGGCACTAACTTTCATCTAAACTGTCTGTCCAATCCGAGTATTGGCAGTCCTACTCCCAGTCGCTCTTTTTCCGTTGACGAATGGAAATTTCCCTCTGATCTAAAACTGGCTGACCCTCAATTCTATAAAAGCTCTCACGTTGACATTCTTTTTGGCGCTAACACATTTTGGCAAAATCTTCTTCCGTCAAGGGTTAATATTTCATCTGGTATCTACGCCCACCATACTAAATTTGGCTGGCTTATCACAGGTTATATTCCTCTTCAAACTGTTCAAGGTTCCTCTCAATGCCATTTCACTAATGCAGATCTTCATCAGCGTCTGGAAAAATTTTGGCAAATCGAGTCCATTGAATCTGCTCCTTCTCTTTCAACAGAAGATGAATTTTGTGAACAACATTTTTTAGAAACCACTGTTCGTAACCCAGATGGCAGATTCATTGTCACAATGCCACGCATTTCTTCTCCTCCTCCTTTATGTGATTCCTATCCGAAAGCTCTTAAAGCTTTATTTGCAGTTGAGAATCAACTCAAGCAAGATCCTTCCACTCGCAGACAATACCTTGAATTCATGGAGGATTATGAAGCTTCAAACCATATGGAGACTGTTCAAGATTTCGACCCTTCTTTAGATTCAGTGTATTTAAATCACCATCCTGTTTGGAAGAATCCCTCCACCAAAGAAAAGATAAGAGTTGTTTTTAATGGTTCTGCCCCTGATGCCAATGGCATTTCCTTAAATGACACTCTCCTATCTGGACCTGCCATTCAGTCTGATCTCCCGTCCATTCTTTTAAATTTCCGTCTATTTCCAATTGGAATCATAGCCGACATACAACAAATGTATAGACAAATTCTGATTAATTCCGAACAACAAAATCTTCAACGAATTCTCTGGCGTGATGCTCCTACCAAAACCATCAAGATCTTTAAATTAAAAACCGTAACGTATGGGCTCAAACCATCGGCTTTTCTTGCCATTCGTACTTTGAAACATCTTGCCGACCAAGATGGTCACTTGTTTACTTCTGAAACTCCTATTTTGTTGAAAAATTCCTTCTACGTTGATGACTTTCTTTTTTCTTTCAAGAATGTATCTGAGGCTATCGAACTCCCTCAAAGTTTAAAAACTTTACTTAGCAGAGGAGGATTCTTACTTCATCGTTGGAACTCAAATTCTGAGGAACTTCTATCCAATCTCTTGCCACATTGTCCTGTTGATACTCCAGTAGAGCTTTGTAAATTGGAGGATGCTACTAAAGTTTTGGGAATACACTGGTATCCTAAAGCTAACTCATTCTTTTACGAAGTAAATTTGTCTTCCTCACCTCCACAAACCAAAAGACAAGTGCTATCAGAAATAGCTAAGATATATGACCCGCTTCAGTTCATTGCACCCGTAATTGTTCTAGCTAAAATCTTTATGCAAGAGCTATGGTCATCGAACTCGGAATGGGATGATCCCATTCCTCCTTCGCTTTTACAAAAGTGGCTTACCTTTCGGCACAGTCTTTGTGATCTCTCATTAATAGACATTCCTAGAGTGCTAGTTCCGTTCTCTTGCTCTCTTGTCCTGGATTTGCACCTTTTTGCTGACAGTTCGACCAAAGCATACGGATGTTGTGCTTACATTGTAAGCCGCTCCCCTTTTTTCTCCAATTTGATATGCGCTAAATCTAAGGTTGCGCCTTTGAAACCCGTTTCATTACCTCGTCTTGAACTCTGTGCCGCACTACTTGCTGCCGAATTAGCTAACAAACTCAAACAAACACTCAACTGTAAGTTCTCGCACACATATTTTTGGACAGATTCCTCTATTGCTTTGGCATGGATTTCTAAACCTCCTTCTAATTGGCATACTTTTGTAGCTAACAGAGTTGAGAAAATTCAAACTGTTTCTAAACCAGAACAATGGAACCATGTTTCTAGCAAAGACAACCCCGCCGACCTCATTTCTCGTGGTTGTTCACCTAAGTCACTATCTCAATCCTGTTTGTACTGGCACGGCCCTTCATGGCTTTCTGAAATAATTCGAAACCGACCTTCCAACTCTAATTTCCCGTTAGAGGATATTCCTGAAATCAGCAAAAAAGCCTCTGCCTTTGTAACTGCCAACACTCCTTCCTTGTTGGAACGTTACTCTTCTTTTCAAAAACTAGTGCGCGTCACTGCTTATGTGCTCAGATGGAAATTTTTAGTACTAGATCAACCTCTATTCCCTCAGCCTTTTCTTTCGGCTGTTGAACTGCAAATTGCCACCATCAAAGTTCTTTGGCTCACCCAGAGAGAGGCATTCTCAGTCGAAATAAACATATTGGCTAAAGGTAAAACTCTCAAGAAACACAGCAGGCTTTTTGCCTTATGCCCTTTTCTAGATGACGATGGTTTGTTAAGAGTGGGCGGCAGACTTTCTCTTTCTGACTTCTCCGATGAAAAAAAGCACCCTATTATCCTTCCGTCTAAACATCATGTTACTCGGATAATCATTCGTCAGTTTCATTATCAAAACTTGCATGTTGGTTCTAGAACCCTTCTATGCTTGATACGGGAAAAATACTGGCCTATTAATGGTTTACACGAAGTCACTTCTGTTATACATAAATGTATTACTTGTTTCAAAGCTAAGCCTAAACCTAATCAGCAACTCATGGCTGACCTTCCCCCATTTCGTTCAGCTCCTTGCAGGCCTTTTTCCTTCACCGGCATTGATTACGCCGGTCCGTTTATGTATCAACAAAATCACCCCCGTGCTAAAAGGAAAATCCTTGGAAAACTATACGTTTCTCTATTTGTCTGTATGGTCACTGGCTCTATTCATCTTGAGCTCGTAACTAGTGCCTCCACCTCGTACTTTCTTTCCGCTTTCTCTAGATTCATTTCACGAAGAGGCATTCCTTCAGAAGTCTTCTCTGATAATGCCAAAACCTTTGTTGGAGCTTCGCAGCAATGGTATAAAGCCCTTTGTTCCCCTCGTGCGAAAGAACAAATCTCCAATTACTCGCACTTAAACCAATTCAAATGGCATTTCATCCCTCCTTATGCTCCCCATCATGGCGGAAGATGGGAATCTTGTGTGAAACTCATAAAAAATCATTTAAAGAAAACTCTAGGCTCTAGTATTGTAACTTACGAAGAATTCAATTCTTTAATTATACTCATTGAGGGAATTGTCAACTCACGACCTCTTTCTCCTCTTTCCAACGATCCTTGTGATTTCCTTCCTTTGACTCCAGGTCATTTTCTGGTGGGCAGTTCCTTAGCTGCGTCTCCTCCGTTGCTTGATCGTAAACTTGATCTGTCTTTGCCTATCTTGTGGAGAAAGATAGAATCCCTTTAGGCTCAATTTTGGAAGAGATGGAGACTTGAGTATTTTCACTCGCTCCAAAGGAGGAACAAGTGGCAGCTCTCTCAGCCTAACCTTCAGGAGGGTGATTTGGTTCTTCTCAAAGACCCAAGTCCTCCTCTTGTATGGAAAACTGGTCGTGTTATAAAATGCTATTATGGCAGAGATGCTAGAGTTCGAGTGGTCAAACTTAAAACTTCATCAGGACACTGTGTTCGTCCTATTTCAGTCATTTGCCCTCTGCCACTCGAGCTCTTCTCTCTCATGTTATTTTTGTTTTGATTTTTTTTCTCTGATGCCCCTCTGGCAGTATGTTCACTTTTCAGTGAAATTTACAAAGTTCACTTATTTTTATTATAACATAACCTCTCACCTGTCATGTCATTCAATTTTTCTTCAATCTGTTCTTGCTAGCACGTGTTCCATGACACTGTAATGATTTCCGGAACTAATGTTGGTCACGAGGTTCATTTTCAGTTGGCCCCTTGCTCTGATTGGCCTCAGCAGTTTTCGAGAATTTTCCATGCTCTCGGATTGGCCGACGCCACCTGTCCGCATCACGCATTCCGCGTGATCTCCGGTATATAGCCTGCCCTGGCCTACATCAACTGCCTGTCTCCAGCAAGTCACAATGCCAGTCACTCATCTTCAGCCATCTTCACGCTGTTTGCACAACGCTTGAATGTGTCTCAACGCTGTGTGCTAATACATCGCAAAATGCTTCTAGTCAAACCAGCAGTGCATTCTAAAATCTACGAAATCTATATAAGTTAACATCGATACTTGGCCTACGTCAGTTTGTCGTGAGCAAAAACGATAAACAAATTTTCTCCTGTGCTGGGCACGAAGTCTTCAACATTTCCAAGACGGAAAAAAGTGATCAAAACCGAGTTCTACGAAGTCTATATAAGTTTACATCGATGATTGGCCTACGTCAGTTTTGTGCTGGGCACGAAGTCTTCAACATTTCTAAGACGGAAAAAAGTGATCAACACGTTCTTCCTCCATTTCTATTATGTGGAAATTCCTCTACACCAACGCCAACAAGATAAGTGTTTATTATAACCTAAAACATTTCTAAACTTAAAAATGTATCTTCCCTTTTTTTTTTATGGCTTAAATAACTTGTCAAACCATGCCAAACTAAACTTATTTCCTTCTATTAAGTGGTTTAAGCATGTATTATGCCTTTAAATTGTGGGCTATGAGAACTGTTCTCTCTCTTTCACATGTTAACTATCCTTCAAAACAAATCATCCCTTTCTCTATTTTTGTATAAACTATTGGGCTTAACACCAGTTCACCTCTCTGACGAAGTGAATGGCTTGTTCTCTACTTAATCTATCAAGGTGTTTTTGGGAATGCTCCCATTTCAATTGTAAACAACCTCGCCTTGTAACTATCAGGCGACTAGTGGGATGTTATCCCTACTGGCATGTAAATATTGATTTTTCTGTAAATAAACTAGCCTACTCTCGGTGTGCAGTCCTAGGCTAGATTTTAAGCTATTATTGAGTACTATAGTTACTCGCTAATTTATCCTGCATTGTTCTACTTTAGACTACTGGCCACAAAGTGGTTACTTATTTTCAGGGTTGTTGGCATTAAAGCTTATGAAATCTTGCTCGCTTGTTGTCGGCCTGTCAAAGGTCACATTTCCATTACATATTTATATATTTATTGTTAATCTTTTGAAAGCTTATGAAATCTTGTTCGCTTGTTGTCGGCCTGTCAAAGGGCACATTTCCATTACATATTTATATATTTATTTATTGTTAATCTTTTGAAAGTTGGTTTTTGAATAAAATACCACTGTTATTGGCAAACTGTTTCCATTGCTATTTACTCATCAATGTTCAATCTGTTCCTACTTAGTAAAGTTCATTTGCTTATTAGACTAGAAGCTTCACTTCTAGTCCTTCCCGAAAAAGGAGGTCTCGCATTGACAGATCCTATCCAGCTTCTCAAAAATACAACATACCGTATTTGCTCGCGTATGTATCGCCCCCGCGTATATCTCGCACCCCATTTTTTTATTTGAAATTTCAGGAAAATAAAAAGTACTTGCATATATCTCGCATTCATTACTGACGCCATCATATAAATGACCGTAATAACCTTGAGGTAGAAACACGTTCGATTTAGTGCGCCGCAACAGTCGTCATCGTCCAGGAACTTACGCGAAGCGTTACTAACAGGGAGAGCGAGCAACAACGAGTTGATCCGAACTTCGATACGAGCCGATTAGGGATCGAGGCGCCGCGTGCAAGCATACGGTGCAGCGTGAGTGTTAGCACGTTGTACATCGTTAGTCTTCGGCGCGGTTGGCTAAATTCGCCGCCTTGAGACCCGTTCGAATTAGCGATTAGCGCGCCACGTCAGTTGCGGAAGTAGGCCTATTGTAACATCGCAGAGAAACGCAGTTCAGTCTCCTCGAATCTCAATGATTTCGTCTTTACGCATTGCGTCATATCAGAGCTCGGCCGCGTGCAAGCATACGGCGCAGCGTGAGTGTTCGCATGCTGTACATCGTTCGCCACGTCTTCGGCCGCGGCTGGCTAAATTCACTGCCTTGAGACACGTTCGAATTTGCGATTAGCGCGCCACGTCAGTTGCGGAAGTAGGCCTACTGTTACATCGCAGAGAAACGCAGTTCAGTCTCCTCGAATCTCAATGATTTCGTCTTTACGCATTGCGTCGTATCAGAGCTCGGCCGCGTGCAAGCATACGGCGCAGCGTGAGTGTTCGCAAGCTGTACATCGTTCGCCACGTCTTCGGCCGCGGCTGGCTAAATTCACTGCCTTGAGACACGTTCGAATTAGCGATTAGCGCGCCACAACAGTTGCGCAAGTAGGCCTACTGTTACATCGCAGAGAAACGCAGTTCAGTCTTCTCGAATCTCAATGATTTCGTCTTTACGCATTGCGTCGCATCTGAGCTCGGCCGCGTGCAAGCATACGGCGCAGCGTGAGTGTTAGCACGCTGTACATCGTTCGCAGCGTCTTCGGCCGCGGTTGGCTAAATTCACCGCCTTGAGACACGTTCGAATTAGTGATTAACGCGCCGCGTCAGTTGCGGAAGTAGGCCTACTGTTACATCGCAAATTTTGTGTTTTTTCGGGAATACGGTCATTCCCCGGGTATATCTCGCACAGAAAATTTTCGATAAAAAAAGTGCGAGATATACGCGAGCAAATACGGTAGTTGCAATTACTTGCAACTCTTTTTTAATAGTTTCTTCCTATAACTTTTTAAGATTTCTGATGATGACCACACCGTGGTCGAAACTAGTCTTAGTACATTAAACAACCAAATAATATATTTATTGCCTATTGGTGGTTTTATTAAATACCATTTAGATTTCAATTATATTTCGTAAATGAGGACCAATTTATTTCAGATATAGTTAATTTCATATCTCTACATGCACAGTAAGTACTCTGACAGACAGGGGCACTGATGTGTCATAGTTTTCGTTGTACAAAGACAGACAAGCTATCTGCCAGGCAGACAATGAGAGTAGTTTCATTTGTTTACACATGACCAAGCTGTTGCCCCTTAAAACTTCAATCATCATCATCATCATCATCATCATAGTCATCATGGTTACATCACTATATCTGATCACATTATGTGCTCAATTAGACATAGGGAATAGAATTTCCGCTTAATGCTTTTATTTTGGATATTAGTTTAATATTACATTTTGAATAAGATTTCTTTAAATTAAACATACAAGACATTATTCTGGTAAACAACATTTATTTGGGCAGACTACGCAAATTATATATACAAATAAAAAAAGATACGAGGCTTACAGTAGTCACATATGATGTGTAATATCTGACATGTTATCCTACTATGAAATTGAGATGAAATGTATGTGAAGTCATCTGACATGTTATCCTACTCTTATACTACACAGCTTGGACATTCCTAAAATGTTAATTTACGCTCCGTTTTCATACTGGTACTATGACGAATGTATAGATTGAATTGGAGATATGCTACTGTCACACTTGTTTGAACAAACATCACATATGTTCGCAATTGACAAATAAATTAATTTATTAATTTTTCAAGTTTACGTAATTTATGTCAGTCAGACAGAATTAATTTTTTCTCATAACCTCTATTCGGTCACCACGTGTTGGTGATCTTTGATTTTGTAATAATTCTTCTATTTCAAATTAAGTATGTTGTAAATTACTGTACTTACGTATTATTTCATAAGCCATGCTCGCTTATAAGACATGTCCCCAAGTGTTTTAGTGCAACATTACATTCAGTCTGCACGGCAAGAAAGCTGAACAGGAACTGGCTACCATAGCTACTCTCTCATTGGTCGGCCTTCAAGCTTCAGCCAATCACAGCACGTCTTCTCCAATTGCGTGCCATGGATGTCCTGGAACATTTGTTGGCCGCCTATTTAAGCAGCTTGCCAGCCTAGATCTTGGTGATTTTCCTTGCAGACTTCAGCTGCTCACCAGTCTTGACCACTGGACTTAATTCATCTAATTGTAATGTATCATCTTAAATTCTGCATCAAGAAGTCGTAACTACACTTCGCAATGCCTTTAAGACATCTTAAATTCGTGATCTATACTTGATCGCAATCTTTATGTTTCAAATGACATGTTTGAAAAATGAACATTCTTCATGTGTGAACTTCACATCATTCGTGCAACGAGAAACTGTTTCGTCATGCACCTTCTACAACGTGAATAGGTTTATTACCTATGTTTTCGTCTTCAATGGCTTTTCTAAAAAGCTATTCTTTTTGTGAATGCTACAACATTCTACAAGTGCTTCAACCTTCCTGCGTACTTAAGTGTACCACTTGTGACATGTGTCTAATGTAGTCAGCTGTTCGGAACTCTTCTAAGGTTGCTAACCTTCAAAACAAAAAAGCTAAGTAAACTGTGTATTTCTACAAGCTATGTATTATGTCCAGTGTAATTTATACTTTACAAGCATCATGGTATTTCTAAATTTACATGCCTTAGAATATTCACTATAATCTTCTTCATTTTGTCCGAGGAACGACTTACGTAGCGGCTCACCTTTGCCATTTTCTTCCTTTCCGAGGAAAGATTAACGTAACGGCTCGCTTTTGCCATTTTCCTTTTAGGAACACTTCATGGCTTGCTTTCATTTAAATCCTGATAGCTTTCATAACTTTCTCTCTTTCATAAGGTGCGGCAGGAGTGAGGCCCTGACCATCAAAGCTCCTTCTATAGGCTATGCCTTTCCTTTGTAACTGCTTTCACAGTTTTTCCTTTCTCTCTTTCATAAGGTGCGGCAGGAGTGAGGCCCTGACCGTCATAGCTCCTTCTATAGGCTATGCCTTTTCTTTGTAACTGCTTTCACAGTTTTTCCTTTCTCTCTTTCATAAGGAGTGGCAGGAGTGAGGCCCTGACCGTCATAGCTCCTTCTATAGGCTATTTTTCTATTCTTTTCTTTCATACCAAATGATCTGTGTAACTTTCATATAGGTTTTCTTTATAAGAAGGTGTTTCACCCTTTTCGTTTCTCATGTTAAAACCAATTTTGGGTTAAGAGCTCAAAGTGTTCCATGTGTATGGAAGTTGACTATACCATTTCTTCTTTGCCATTTGTTATACTAATGGAGCAAAGCCAACTCAATGTAAAAAATGTTTGCATTGTTCTGGGTTCAACACCCAAAGCACTGTCAAGAACATGTAAAAATGATTTTCTAAATTTATACGTGGTTAATTCGTATTTTTCAAGAATTAAATATATTAAGATGTTGAAGCAACCTGCTCACTCTCTTTTTCTTGTTTCGCATATGCTAATATCTCCCTCATATTCCTTAACGCTCATATTTGGTTCGATTCTGAGCACACTCAGAATTCTGTCTGATAATGGAAACCTTTAATTGGTTGATCCAATGGTCCGTGGTAACTAATCACACCAACATATTATATTGTAAATTAAGAGGAGGAATGAAACATAGTCTCTAGCCATAGTCTATCGACTACTAGAAATAATGTTCAATACGATCAGGGGCAGATCCGGACATTGATCATAGGGGGGGTCATGATAATCTGTCCTCAAAATGGGGGGGGGGGAATATACCATAATTAGATATGCAAATTTAAAAGTTAACAATAAACATCGAATTATTTGCGCATACTTTTTCCAAAATGTGAATTTGTTTCGAAATTTGAAATTTTTCGTTACTTTCCTACTTTCTGTGTGGTCACTAAACAATATTTTGATGGCTCATACTTACCTATACTTACGTACACTATCAGTATCGGACTGGCCCTAAGAGGGCTCGACGGGAGCGGGAGAGTAGGGGCCTTCCCCTCCCCCCAGTGACTTGCTCCAATTTTAACGCGGAAAAATATTGTTCAGCGGAGTTTACTGACACGGGGATAGCGCGCATTGAAATACTGTGATCGTAATGAGCCCCCTTCGGAACTTACCCCCACCCCTTTCCCCATTTTTAGATACAATATGATAAGCTGATGTTAGAGGCCTACTCGCACAATGGCCAAAGTCATTAATTTTAAGGCCCCGAGGCCCCTTGATGCCTCAGATGCCTTGAATGGTCCGAGCGGGGTCAAAAGTCCCCCGGACCTCCTCATAGGTAATGATTGACTTTTTTCCTATTGCAAGTAGCCCTCCCTCTCTTAAGTTGTAAACAAAGACGCAGAATATATTAGCTAGCTAATAACTGGGGTCACAGGCCTATTTGCGCAAGGGCCTAAGGGTGGGCCTCGGCAGGCCTCGATGGGAACTCCCGTTCTTCCCAATTGGCCAGTCCAACACTGCACTCTATTTTATCAATGGCCATGCCAATAATATCACTAGAGCGCTTTCGTAAAGATAGACTTTTAATTTTATCCAAAACGCTATCATACCGGGTTCATAGTTTATAGTTACAGTATTAATGTAATTAAAGGGTAGGAGAGTAAAATCAGAGTTATATACATACCTGCCAACCTTCGGAAGTCAAAAATAGGAAGATTTTTTAAATTATAGATTTCATCATGCGCAGTATACCGTGGCGAGGGCGATTGAGGGTACACGAAAGACCTGCGTGTCTTTATTGGCAAAGCATGAATTCAGCATAAAATTCACAAAAATGTAAACAATCATCAATCATCGAGTAGTATGTTTGGCCAATATTTAAACGTGAAAAAAAATCCACAGCCTGCTTCCAGTCTCCGACCGGGTCAGGAATGGAAAGAATGAAGCCCCCATCTAGCGACGAGGATATGAACTGTGCCGGCTGCCGAGGCCTGACGCACTCCTCTGGGGCAATGATTAAATGAATGACAGATGAAATGAAATGATAGTGGAGAGTGTTGCTGGAATGAAATTTTGACAGGGAAAACCGGAGTACCCGGGGAAAAACCTGTCTGCCTCCGTTTTGTCCAGCACAGATCTCACATAGAGTGACCGGGATTTGAACCACGGACCCAGCGGTGAGAGGCCGGCGTGCTGCCGCCTAAGCCACGGAGGCTCTAATATTTAAACGTAAGAGAACATAATTGTGCGTTTAAAGAAAATGCATACAATCATTCATATGGATTACACGTCGAATTCGCTACCACATATTCATTCTACTTTAGATTCCGCCATGGTCCGTATTGACAAGAGATTATAAACCAATATAAGACAATATATTTCCGTCAATCAATACCAAACGTAAATATATTGTACTATATTGGTTTATTACCACATATTCACGTAGGCTTGACGACCGTTTGTCGGTAATATACCACCAATCAGTATGCGGTACGGAGATCAGCTGACTCACCATTCCGAAATCGCAGCTATGGAGCTCACAGCCAAGCGAGGAACTTATACAAACTTGCACAAAAAACCAAGGTTACGCAAATCACAAAAGAAATTACGACTTACGAGAGAATCTCCTTGAGCAGGGGGTCTACTGTAAGGATGAAGTAAAAATTAGTTACTTTTTAGCTACCTTTTAGTTAAATTTAGTTACCTTTGAATTCAAGATACGTCTGCGGTCTGCATGTAAAGGGGCTTATCACGAGGTGAAGAAAAACAACAATGAACTGTGTTTAAAGCGGTAAATACAATTCACTTAGGGAGTTATAAAAAATTAAAAATAATAAATAAATACTAGATATTTATTATCAAATGAGTTGTTTCAGATAATATGTCGTCTTGTGCACAAGGCGTTTTTATAATTGCCAAGAGGTTGCTCTGCTCTTGACCGTTTGGCGAGATTTCCTTTGTCACCGCGGTAGATCACGAAGAAATTTATGGGACATTACGTGATTGTAACCGAATTCTGTCTTCGCAGTCAGGTACGGAGAAATTTCGAGATGTTACACGATCGGCGCTGGTCTCACCCGTTTGACGAGATTCCCGTAGTTTTCGCGATAGAACACGGATAAATATCGCGATTTAGATAATCGGTGTCACTTTTAGTCGTTCGACGAGATTTCCATTGTCCTTGAGGTCGGGCACGAGAAAATATAGCATTATTACGCAATTGGCGCCACTTGCTGTCCGTTTGACAATAATCCAGTTGTCCTCGTCATTGAATGCGGATAAATATCGCGATGTACCGCAAACGCTGCCGCTCTCGGCCGTTTTACGAGATTCACGTTGTCCTCGCGATATTGTGCTTACCGCGCCGCACCCGGCCGTTGAACGATTGTCTATTCGTCCTGACAGAATGGTGGAGGCAAGCTCAAGGTTGGACATGGTTAAAATTCACGAGTAGTTATAGACAAGTTGTATGGCCGGCGCCGTGATTCCCGCCGTCCCTATGCTGTGGTTGGGAGTTCATCAGTTCAGGGTGGATCACGAGGAGAAATTAGTATTGCGACGCTACGTAGGCTGTCATATCTAAGTGGGTTAATGCACTTCTCGCTCCCCATACGCTTTTGAGTATACGGTCATGGGGAAAGTAGCGAGTAGGTTTCGGAATGTTCCGTGATTGGCGCCCGATCACCTTTGACGGGATTCCCGCAGTCCTCGTGGTCACAAGTTCACGCTAGGGTACGGGTTTTATGATTTTACGTAACTGACGTCGATTTCGGTCCATTTGACGAGATTCCCGCAGATAAGTCGTGTGGTCAGCCGGCCGTCTTGAGTATGAGTGTTCGAAGTAGATAACAAATATTAAGAAATATTCTGAGAGGATTGCACGAATAATACGACTAGAGGACACTTTTTCTTTCGAATGCGAATCACGAATTATACAAGTTTTCGAAATAATCGGTTAGATTATAATATAATTAAGTATAACAAATTTAATGTTTCCGCCTAATCAACACTCATTTATTATTTTAGTTAGCTTATGGGTACATGTTTCGGAATTAGTACAATTCCTTCTTCAGCCCTTCATAATTCATATTCGGAAACATCATAGACTAAAAAGACCACGTCCATGTGAGAAACATAACACACTGATATTAAAATACTATAAAAAACTAATTAAACACTTTAAAACATGACAACCTTATGGACATTACAAACATAAAGCAATAAAAACAATAAAAAACATTCCTGCTGTTAACAGTCAACTTGATTAATAATCACTATTATGCACATTCTTGAATGGTATGCGACGGTCAAATTGTGCAGTCGTTAATCTCTTTTTGTGAATAAAAACAAAGAGCACATTGCATTAGTGTCCAGGACCCAAATAACTTGCTGTACTGATGAGCGTTGACATAAGTGGAAACTTTGTTCGGCACTTTATTGAAAGTGCGCTGACATGTGCTTAATAGAATACAAACGGAGAAAACCTTTCAATTATTAAACTTGTATTTTGCACATTAACTTGGTGTGTTTGTCTTGAGCTGAGAGCACGGACCTGAAATGAAAACATTTAGTGGTTGGAGGTCCGTGGAGCTCTCAGCTCAAGACAAACACACCAAGTTAATGTGCAAAATACAAGTTTAATAATTGAAAGGTTTTCTCCGTTTGTATTCTATTAAGCATATGTCAGTGCACTTTCAATAAAGTGCCGAACAAAGTTTCCACTTATGTCAACGTTCATCAGTACAGCAAGTTATTTGGGTCCTGGACACTAATGCAATGTGCTCTTTGTTTTTATTCACAAAAAGAGATTAACGACTGCACAATTTGACCGTCGCATACCATTCAAGAATGTGCATAATAGTGATTATTAATCAAGTTGACTGTCAACAGCAGGAATGTTTTTTATTGTTTTTATTGCTTTATGTTTGTAATGTCCATAAGGTTGTCATGTTTTAAAGTGTTTAATTAGTTTTTTATAGTATTTTAATATCAGTGTGTTATGTTTCTCACATGGACGTGGTCTTTTTAGTCTTTTTAGTCTATGATGTTTCCGAATATGAATTATGAAGGGCTGAAGAAGGAATTGTGCTAATTCCGAAACATGTACCCATAAGCTAACTAAAATAATAAATGAGTGTTGATTAGGCGGAAACTTTAAATTTGTTATACTTAATTACAAAACGTCAACACGGAACCTGCAATGGACTCTTCTTCGAATAAAGATTATAATATATCCGATGGAGCCAAAGTTCGAAGGAAAAATCGACATTTAACGGAATTTCAAATTAACCATACTGGATGTCGCAAATTTACGAGACAGATTTTTAAAATAAGTTATAGCCCAGGTATTTCGAAGCTTTTTCATCATTCTTTTTCGAAACGGTAACATTTCGCAAGATTGCGACATTAAATTATTTTTAGTTATTTCTGGACTTCAATTTGACATAGTCTCCAAATAAATGCGAGAAATGCGAGGTTTCTGATTAGTTTCAGAAGTTTTCGCAAATAAGCGTCTCGCGAAAAGTCAGGTTTCCTAATAACATAGATAAATATTTCACACAAAACTAAAACGTCTTCTTGATGTCGAAAATATACGCTGAACTATGTATACCACTCAAGGTATCCTCAGTATGCATTTCCTTGAGCTCAGGCACGGGGAAATATAGCTTATGCAAACGGCGCCGCTTGCGTGAAACTCGCTCCATCGCAATCTCTGAGACTAGAGGGGCGAGTTTAAACGATTCAATCCGCCTTCAAAAAATTTTCGTTACCCGAATGTAAAATTCGTTACTTTTTCGTTACTTTCGTTACCCATTTGTAAAATTCATTACTTTTTCGTTACTTTCGTTACCGGTAGACACCCTGTTGAGAATGGAAATTATTTGCAGTTCCATTTCCTTTTACAATATATCACTGGGGCCCGAAATTCGGAAGAAATAATAGTAATAAAGAAGATCGGAAGACGAGGTGAAAATTCGGAAAGTTTCCGAATAAATCGGAAGGGTTGGCAGGTATGTATATAGTTTGCTGACTGACAACCGTAAAAAAATAACTATATAGCTTAGTCAAGAGCTTCAAGATTAAATAAAAACCCGACTCGAGGCCCGAGGAATTTTAATCGATCGACGAGAAAAAGATCGTTAAAGACACGATTTAATCAGATTTAAAGGAGTTTAAAACCATATTTAACCTTTATTTTAGGGGTATAGGTTGAGTGAAATAAGAACAAGGCTACCCGAAATTATGACAGGTACATGTGTATTGCTAATTGTACGTAAATATTACAAATACGTCAATTTTGTTCATAAAAACAATTTTAAGCCAAACAACAAACTCTAGTCACCGGTTTGGTTTTTTCGTGTACCGATCAATCACGCGAGATGGGTCAACATAAACATCGTAGTGGACATGCAACAAAGCAAGTCCGTTTAATCGTTCATCGGACATAGTTGACCGTAACTACGTCTTCAGCCTTCTTAAAGAAGAATGTGACCTTTCCGATGAAGCGGCGCTGACGGGTAAAGTAGCATAAATCTTGAGACATCGATGAATATTGGGGTACAACTCTTTATCACAGGCAATTAAAGCTTCCATAGCTTTCTTTGTGATGGATGACCCCAATTCTAGCTCCCGGGACCACTTTGCCTTCCACATATGAAGTTCAGCCTGTAGAAGCCTTGCCGCAGACGCGGCAGAATATTGATGGAGAAGTTTGAAGTACTTTGCAGCGATTGTGTCCACATCCGCTGATGTCCATGATGATACTAGCATCATTGCTGATAGGCAGTGTAACTCCTGCGTTGCTTAAGGGAAGCGAGTGTTTAGGTCTTCTAGGACGTAGTCTAAAATGGGTATGAAAATGGCCCGACGATAATACTCTTCTATGGTTGACGCTGGATGATTTTCTCGGTGCTTTTGCCGTTGTGCGATGCGTGGGAACAGAAGTTCAGTTCCAAGTTGTTTTGCCAGAGGTTCTGCTTAATGGAAGAGCTCAGCAAATTGTGTTTCGCACTCTTTGCGCCTCTTGCTCAACACAGTAATAGTGTCGTCTAGCGCATCCTGGGCTTTCTTCAAGTCTATTTGTCCTTTTTGATACAAAATGCTGAGTGTTTTAATGTCTCCAAGGATTTCTGACAAGCAAATGACTAACTATAGAATGACTCTCACAAAGAGCAGCTATGAGCGTTTTTGCCTTAGAAGCACTTTCTGAGTCCTTCCATAAAGTAATCGAGTCTAAACTCTCGACTATGTTCGGGAGTAAAGAGCGAAATTGTACAAAACCATCATGCCGTTCAATCCACCGCGTCTCACAAAGTCCACATAAAAGTTCACCTAGAGTTGCTTTAAATATATAGGAGCGTTTTTAGGACGAATCAATGAATGTAATAGTGGCCTTCATAACTCCTATTGCATTTCGCACGGCGAAGACTTCGAAGTAGACAAATTCAGAGCGTGGTTATAACAAGGGCACCTAACGGCATGCTCTGCTTCGGTTTGCACCTCGGCGACAGCACCACAAGCTTCTGACGCCATCATAGTGCACCCGTCAGTACCAAAGCCAACACACCGACATAGGACAAGACTGTGATGCTTGAGAATACTCAACACAGTTTTACCCACATCTCTGCCGGTTACGGTAGGCTATGGTACTCCTTTCGTTTCTTGCTGGTTCTCTCTTTGGTTTGCGTTTCCTTCTTCTCCTCTATAGTTTTTGCATCTGCATCTTCATCTCTTGTTTGTTGTCGTATTCATCTTCATCCTCTGGTTCTGCTACATTTGTCTTCTTTTTCTTGATAGTAGGCTCTGCAATTTCTTTGGTTTCTTGTTTCTTGGCATTATTTTTGGCTTGAAATTTTCTCTTCGAATCCACCTTAGTTTCTTCTCCATCTTTATCTCTTGCTTGTATTTCCATTTCGGCTGTTCAGTTAATTTTTTCACACATTTGGATTTACATCGTCCTCTTCTGTTTCTGGTTCCTGAGGTCTCTTCTCTCCAGCAGCATCTAGGATTTCTTCTTCGGTTTCTGCTTTCTTTGGTTCTTTTCCTTCCTGTAGCTCTCGCTCTGTTTCTGTTTCCGTCACTCAGTTTGCTTTTTCAGTATTGTCATCATTTAGCTTCTCTTCTCCAGTTTTCGGATTTGACAATTCTTGCGCTAGCACTTCAGTATTAATTTGATTTCTCTTTCCATCGACATTCCCTTCGTTTCGGGCGATATCTTCCTGTTCAGATACTGGGATTTCGTCTTTTTTTCTTCCTTTTTACTTTCCCTTTAATTACGTATTTTCCCTTTAAACGGTTGTGCACTGTTTCTCGGAGATTTATAAAGCTGATGAAGTCTTCATGCAACTTACCTCGATAAGAGTGGGAGTGGGCCAAAGAGGATTGTTCGTTTGTACTCTGCTCCGTTCGGACAGGCACGGGCGCGGCGGCTGCGCTGTGCGCAGTCAGCTCGGCTCGTCACAACCATAGCAACAGTGCATGCGGGGCAGCAAGAAGAGAGCGTCGCAGCTAGGTAATTTAATTTACCGTATTTGCTCGCATATATTTCGCACTTTTTTGACCGAAAATATGTGTGAAAATTTTCGGTGCGAGATATACGCGGGAAATGACCGTATTCCCGAAAAAACACAAAATTAGCGATGTAACAGTAGGCCTGCTTGCGCAACTGTTGTGGCCCGCTAATCGGTAATTCGAACGTGTCTCAAGGCGGTGAATTTAGCCAACCGCGGCCGAAGACGCGGCGAACGATGTACAGCGTGCTAACACTCACGCTGCGCCGTATGCTTGCACGCGGCCGAGCTCTGTTGCGACGCAATGCGTAAAGACAAAATCATTGAGATTCGAGAAGATTGAACTGTGTTTCTCTGCAATGTAACAGTAGGCCTACTTAAGCAACTGTCGTGGCGCGCTAATCGCTAATTCGAACGTGTCACAAGGCGGCGAATTTAGCCAACCGCGGCCGAATACGCGGCGAACCATGTACAGCGTGCTAACACACATGCTGCGCCGTATGCTTGCACGCGGCCGAGCTCTGATACGACGCAATGCGTAAAGACGAAATCATTGAGATTCGAGAAGACTGAACTGCGTTTCTCTGCGATGTAACAGTAGGCCTACTTCCGCAATTGATGTGGCGCGCTAATCGCTAATTCGAACGTGTCTCAAGGCGGTAGATTTAGCCAACCGCGGCCGAATACGCGGCGAACGATGTACAGCGTGCTAACACTCACGCTGTGCCGTATGCTTGCACGCGGCCGAGCTCTGTTGCGACGCAATGCGTAAAGACAAAATCATTGAGATTCGAGAAGATTGAACTGCGTTTCTCTGCGATGTAACAGTAGGCCTACTTGCGCAACTTATATGGCGCGCTAATCGCTAATTCGAACGTGTCTCAAGGCGGCGAATTTAGCCAACCACGGCCGAAGACTAACGATGTACAGCGTGCTAACACTCACACTGCGCCGTTTGCTTACATGCGGCGCCTCGATCCCTAATCGGCTCGTATCCAAGATCGGATCAACTCGTTGTTGCTCGCTCTTCCTGTTAGTAACGCTTCGGGTAAGTTCCTGGACAATGACCACTGTTGTGGAGCACTAAATCGAAAGTGTTTCTACCTCAAGGTTATTACAGTCATTTATATGATGGCGTCAGTAATGAACGCGAGATATATGCGAGTACTTCTTTTCCCCTGAAATTTCAAATGAAAAAATGGGGGGCGAGATATATGCGAGCAAATACGGTATATTGCAAGATTATCAACTGAATACTATGTAGGTTAAAATCGTTGTTTATAGTTCGTTTTGTGCGTCCCCTCCTTCGATTCTCTCCTCTCCTTCGCTTTCCCCCCTTTCCTTTCTCTTTTCCCCTCTTTTCTTTTCTATGGGGGGGCGACCGCCCCCCCTTGAATACAATCAAATATCCCAACTCCTGCTTGGTGCAAACTATTGCAATTAAAATTAGATAAATCGTAATTTCATGTAGATTCTGTCAAAATGACGCATAATGTTATGGTAGATATCGTTTAAATCGATAATCTGATAGCAAAAATAATTGACGGGACTGGGGTTCGAACCCGAGACCTCATGATTCGCAGACTAAGATGCTATCCACGCAGCCATTACAACCACAAAAATTTCGAGTACTAGACAGTAATAATATGGAAGTAATATTTAACTTTTTTTTTCGATAATGTTTCTGCGTGGAATTGATTTTTAAATTAGTTATGAATACGCCTACTTGACAGTAGAGGGAATTCCTATAGTGGTCCATGAAAGGCTAGCCCAGTTCCCGTATAAAAACATCAATACACAGTAGAACCTCGTTAACACGTTCCTCATTAGTACCTTTTATCCCATATCACGTCGTAATTTTCAAGTCCCGATTCTTATCTGATGACGATAACGTAAAAGTACCTCATTTATCACGTCGCACATTTTTCCACGCATCGCTTAGTACGATCGCATTTTCGTCAGCCCCGAAAGCATTCTTTGTCCACCCCTAGTGGAATGTGAGTCCGACCGCTCTGAGATAACATTCCTTGCCAACAAGCGGGCGAGGGTTCGACATAACAGGTATAGGCGACTCTTAAACTTAAGGCAGTAGCACGTGCCGACAATGTTGCACACCTGTCCAGTCTCGCTGCTAGCTCTCACTGGCTACGACAGTTAGTTACTACGTTTACATGACAAACTCAAATAGATTTGAATACGATCCTGTTTTCGGTACGATGCCCATTTACATGAGCAGTTTCACTTCTTGATTTCAACACTGTATATAATTTATGGTGGCCAACCTGCAGTTATGTTAACAAGTTTATGTTCAGTTTAATAATGATAAAATGTTACTGGTTTTACGTCCCTTTTAACTACTGAAGCTTAATGGTTTTAGAGACACCGGGCTGCCGGAATATTGCCCCGAATGGGATCTGTAACGTGCCACAATTTATGTACGGATACACCAGACATTAAAGGTAAAACAAACATAAATACATTAACACTAAAAACACGTGCAAGCAAACTACGCTTTCAACCATGACAGGAACACAAACAGTAACCAAGGATATGGGCAGAAAGTAAAATAAGCGATTTGAGAGTCTGGCGACAGATGAGAGTAGGCCTAAAATTAGTTTTAAAATGCAACTCAAGAGCGCACCGAATCGCTTTCAATACGATACACGTTTATATGTTCTTGAACACTTGTGAAACCTAGGGATAATTTAGTTGCATCGCATTGAAATAATGGATAGGCCTAAGAAAGTAGTTAAATCATTAACTAGTGATGAGAAAATGAAAATTCTAGAAGAAATACACAGAAATCCTCACCTTAAGCGCGTGGATTTTTTTTGTTTCCTGAATATGCGTGAGCATGTCTAACCTCAAAAAAACTTTGGTTATAACCAATCGTTCACGCCAAAGAATACGGCACTTCTTTTTCACAGAATATCAAGAAAAACATGTGTTTAAGCCGAAATCAATTATACAAAACTAAATATTTCAACTCCTACTGCAGTATTTGAATTAAGAGTACGGTACCGGTGTAGTACATTTTTCATTATTCTCGTTTCTCTGTGCTGTGTAAACTAGATCAGTAATTCAATAATTCTGTAGGTTGTTTAAAATTGTATATTCGATAGTACGTACTTCCGATTAACGAGTTTTTTACATTTCCCTTACTGAAACAAATTAATGAGGTTTTATTATAATTTTTAATTAGTATGTTTTCCCGCTTTTTACGTTCAAATTTTTCAGTCCCTTGAAGAACGTACTAACGAGGTTCCACTGTACATTATATTGTTCAATGCATTACCGCAATGTGGGTTAATATCTGAATAGCCATTGTGCAGAAACATAATACCGGCTTTGCCGACTAGTTACAATGTTTCATATTAAAGCATATCATAATTTAAATACTGATACGAGGACTTTGAACATGCGGTTTGTGTTTCAATAAGTTGACTCCAGAGTTCGCATGAGCGTTTACCTTTCAGTAAGAAAGTGTCAAGCAAAGTTACTCGGGGAGTGGATGCCCATCACTTTTATCCAGAGATTGAAAAACAGTCTCTTAATAAATCATAATTGTTTTCAGCAAATATGATATAATGAATATTTTTACACCAAAAACCGACAACTTGAAGATGATATATTGTAGGAATACCTGTAATGGTGCCTCCAAACCTTGAAGAAATCCGTATGTGATATACATTCCACACGGCCGACAGTGTCATGGCACCAATATCAGACACCGCGCGCTCATTGTTTCTTCTTACCACTGCCAACTGTATCGCATCCAGCTGGTAGTGCGTCTTACACATTTCCATCCGATCTACTTCCATCCCATTTTTCAAAATCACTCCCACAAAAATATCCAGCAACCGAGTGGAAAGATGTTACACATCAAAAAGTATTAAAAATAAAAATTAAAAAATGTAAAATGCAGCGAAAGAATAAAAAAGAAGGCACCTACCAGAAAACTCTTACAGTAGGTGAGATAATAATAATAATAATAATAATAATTTTTCTACGTTTATGCTGTGTCTTCTGCGGGGTTACACCTAGGAACACCAAGCGACCCACTGATAAGCCAGCTTGGTGTTCCTAGGAGAAACCCCACACAAGAAATGGCATAAACCTAGAAAAATTGCTGAGTTTTAATAATAATGTTACTGGTTTTACGTCTCTTTTAACTGCTGCGGCTTTTGGAGACCCCGGGAAGCCGGAATTTTGCCCCAAAGGGGTTCTTCAACATGCCAGTAAATCTACTGACCCAGCTCCCTCATATTTGCGCACCCTCAAATGCCAACTGACTGCACCAGGATTAGATCCTGCGACCTTGGGAACAGCAGGTGAGAACATTACCGTTGAGCAACGCAGCCAGAAATCCAGTATTTAACACAAGATGACACCCTTACAAGCAGTTTATTACTGTGTTGGAAGCCATTTTTTAGTGTTGCCTTAGCAATCAAAATTAATGCTTTTCAGTCGGTCAACACGATTGTACCCAAATGTAATTGGTGTTTCCCTAAATCTCAAAAAGATATACAAGGGATTAATTTATGAATCTGTTAATCTCTTGTAAATGTTTTCAGTTTTAGGGAAACGCTCATTACAAATGGGTACAATCAAGTTGACTGAAAAAAATTAATTTCGAAGTTATTTATGTTTAAAATAAAGCATGCACATTAGGGTGGGTCGAAAAAAATTAATGTATTTTTTTTAAACGCTCTAGGTCGGAAAATTTGCCTATTGCTTTAAGAAGAAAAATGATGTAAACATTTTTGAAATCGTTAATATCTTCCGCTCACGCAATGCACTTAAAGTTTGAGAAAAAATTTAAAAATCACAAATTTTCGTGCATTTTTCAATGCAATAAAAAGAATTTAAATTAATATTTTCTTCTTCTTCTTCTCCTTTAGCGTTTGTCCCACCTTGTGGCAGGTTCCGCTATGTGGGATCGTAGTCTCCATTTCCCTCGGTCATGGGCCATGTCTGGATGAAGATTGACAGCCTTTAGATCATTGTGCAGTGTATCGGCCCACCGTTGCCTTGGTCGCCCTCTGGGCCTCTTTCCAGCCACATCCAGTATGTAAGCTGCTTTTGTCATTGTGTCGCCCTCTGCGCGCAGCACATGTCCAAACCCTCTCAGACGGTTTTCCTGCATTTTTTTCCCGATTGGGACAACATCAAACCTATTTCTGATGGCATCATTTGAAATATGATTCAGCCTAGTGAAACCTGCTGACCATCTAAGCATCTTCGTCTCCATGACACATGGGCGACGTTCTGCTTCCTTAGTAGATGGCCAGCACTCCGTGCCGTAGAGAGCGACAGGACGAATGACAGTCCGGTAGATCTTAGATTTCAGATGGTCATTCATCCTACGGTCACAGGTGACGCCAGTTGTCATTCGCCACTTCGTCCAGGCTGCGTGTATCCTTGTGTTGACCTCGTCAGTAAGTCGCCCATCATCAGAGATAGTGGAACCAAGATACTTAAATTTCGCTACACGTGGTAAATCTTCTCCGTCAACAGTAATGATGCCCACTACTTGTGTATCGGATGTCATGTATTCTGTCTTCTTCTTGTTGAGGCGCAGACCATATTGCGCAAGTCGATTGTACCACTCTTGTGTTTACAGTAAGTAAACCCTGAATTTTCCGCCGAATCAATACTTTACTTATAGATAACTTTATGGGTACATATTTCGGAGACCCTACTGTCTCCTTCCTCAGCCCTCTTTTGGTACTACAAACATCGTATGACACATTCGAAATCTCCTAATAAAACAACATAAAATACACATCACAAATTACAAAGCCACAACATATTAAAAACTACTAGTTTAAAACACATTAATTAAAATTCAACATCAACCATGAATACAGCGTGTAATGCTCCTCGCATTTTCAGTCACTCAATTCTTGTTAAGTGTATGTCTTTTTGACATGTTAAAATACTGTTTATGCACAACCATTAATTTTGTTCACAGTGTCTTTAATCTCTAAAATAAATGTAATCAATCTATGGAGATTCTTGCATACGTAGGGCTATGTTAAATTGAAAGCATTGAAGCATTGAAAATTGAAAGTGTCATTCGGCAAATTCTAGATGCTTTCAATTTAACATAGCCCTACGTATGCAAGAATCTCCATAGATTGATTACATTTATTTTAGAGATTAAAGACACTGTGAACAAAATTAATGGTTGTGCATAAACAGTATTTTAACATGTCAAAAAGACATACACTTAACAAGAATTGAGTGACTGAAAATGCGAGGAGCATTACACGCTGTATTCATGGTTGATGTTGAATTTTAATTAATGTGTTTTAAACTAGTAGTTTTTAATATGTTGTGGCTTTGTAATTTGTGATGTGTATTTTATGTTGTTTTATTAGGAGATTTCGAATGTGTCATACGATGTTTGTAGTACCAAAAGAGGGCTGAGGAAGGAGACAGTAGGGTCTCCGAAATATGTACCCATAAAGTTATCTATAAGTAAAGTATTGATTCGGCGGAAAATTCAGGTTTTACTTACTGTAAACACGGTCAATATGGAACCTGAAATGAGTGCTATACCTAACTCTTGTGTTTGACGTTGGAGATCAAGCTTCCTCTCAGCAGCCAACATGATGTCAACTGCATACAGAAGTGTCCATGGTAGTGGCTGGTGCAGGTCTGACGGAACAGTGTCCATCACAAGAATGAACAGCAGTGGTGATAAGGCAGAGCCCTGGTGGACACCTAAGGTGATGCGGAAGTCATTAAACACTCCTGCGGCAGCTAGGACATAGCTCCTTGGTTCTACGTAAAGCAGCTGCACCCATTTAAGAAGGTGTTCTGGGATGCCATGTTGAGGGAGCGCTAACCTGATTAGGTCATGTGGCACCCGATCAAAAGCCTTCTCAAGGTCGAGGAAAGCAAGATGCAAAGGTTTATTTCTTTCGGAGTATTTCTCAACCAGTTGCCGTACAGCGAAGATTGCATCTGTTGAGCCGCAGTTTTTCACAAAGCCTGCTTGGTTCCTTGTGATTTTGGCAATAAAAGTAATATTTTTTTAAATGTTATATTTTGTCTAGAGCATAAAATATCTTTAAAAAATATTTTAATTGAATTAACAAAAGTTTTCTGATAGAAAATTGATGTAGAAAACTTATGAAATTTCGAATTTTACTGATTTTCACTGTGCAACTCTTCGCTAGTTTCGCAAGAACAAAACTACCCAGAACTCACCAAGAGGAGGTGGTTGCACTTCGAGTTCCACCCACACCCTACCCAACCTCCATCCATATGTAAGGTGTGCTATTTAGATCATATTTCATACTATTTACAATATTTACATATTTATATATTTTGTACATATTTACAACATATTTTACATATTGTACACCTCCACACATTTAAAATCTGATTTTATGGAGAATTGAGGCATAGCTGACCGAGACTTCAGTGTTGATCAGATATAGCCATCTCTGTTAACAAAGCCACATACCTTACTGGAAGCCTCTGATAAAAATCACAAAAATTTGTGATTTTTACATGTTTTCTCAAACTTTAAGTGCGATGCGCGAGTGGAAGATGTTAACTGATTTCAAAAAATGTTACATAATTTTTCTTCTTAAAGCAATAGGCAACTTATCCGACTTAGAGCGTTTAAAAAAAAGCATTAATTTTTTTCGACCCACCCTTATGCACATCCTCTCCCTTTTCTTCTTCTTCTGCAGGGTCTGTAGGAGAAAACAGATACAATGGGATGGATATTGAATGATTACTGGGGATAAGAAAGTTGATAAAAATGCTCACCTGAGTGTCAAGGTTCCTAAGCTCCCTGAGCAGCTTCTCATTCTTTGCCAGAAGGTGCAGCTGAGTCCGGTGTTCCCAGCCTGCTAAGCCCAGCTGCGAGAAGAGAAGGCGGCAGTGTTGGAATGGAGACTGTGGAGGCTGATGAGTGATGGGACTCGCCGTTTCTGCCAACATGGTCATGTCGGAACCATGCTGGGCTATATACTCCTGCTCAGCATTTCGCTCGTTCAGGACCACAGTGATGACATCCACCTCCACCTCGTGACTTAATGGAGGTGGTGGGGCTGCAGGAATGTTACGAGGAGTGTCCAGACCATCAAGACACTCAGGACTTGTATGACCCAAGTACTGGAGTAGCTACACAACAGAAAAAACCTTGATGAAACATTTGCCTGATGCTTCTGATATTGGATCAGGAGAGTAAATGCCAGAGCTGTGCAAAATTCTTAGTACCGTATTTCCTTGCATTATCGTCGCACCTTTACTTTTCGAATAAAAATTTGGTTTATAAAATTTAATTGATTAATAGTCACACCCTACCTTTCGAATAAAAATTTGGTTCATAACATTTCATGGCGTGCTCAGCGCATGGCATATTTGTATTTATAAATGCGCACCGGTCCGTTACACGCGCTGCCGTATTTCAATCGTATGTGAGCTCTGTTGGTAACCAGCCGTGACCTTGTTTGAAGAAAGAAGTCTCTGTCTTTCCTTCTGTGCGTACGGGCTATGACTCACAGGTGGTCGGTCAGCTGGCCGGCCGGCATATGCACGCCAGTCTACTTTGTCAGAAGAAGCCTGTCTCTCTGACTGCAGGCTATGACTCACGATACGCGAACGGCTGGTCCTCGGCACGCTAAACAGGGATCTAGTTCAACGCCACTCCAGTGGAGTGAAACTTGTGTGGACCTGTCACTTCCGCGAGTTGGCCTAGGAATGACGAGATTCAATAAGGCACCATACGAAGCACTGCAAGCCCCAGTTCGCCGACACTAAAACAGGCCCAACTGCTATTGGCGGAATCTTACGCAAGGGACACCTCTTGCCAGTCTAGCATAAGCCACCTCCGTGGAAACATCGCAATAGAGACCCGTGCGTGATGTCACGCACGTGTTGTATACAATGAGAAAATACGAGAATTATACGGCGATCTTGATAAAAGTGAAATACACGGAAATACATAATAAACAAATAATATTAAGAAAGCACACAAGCGTGCAGCAAATAATGATACAGTACTGGTATATATTTAAAAATTGTGGTTTTCTTCTTTGAACTTAAATATTCGTTGCATAATCGTCGCAGCCTACTTTCTTCCATGAATGTTAGGCTGAAAATATGCGATTATTACGCGAGGAAATACGGTAATCACTCTTGAACTTGCCTAGTTATCCTTCAAATATTGGATTAATTTGACTACCTCGAATATTCGCCAATTCAAAATTTGAATAATTTATCCAAATAACTTTTTTTTAAATATTCAAACAATGCGGATATCTGAATACTTCGGTTGTTAGAATCATTCCAACATTTAGAATAGTCGATTATTAAAATGAATCAAACAGCTCAAATATTTGAACTATTCGAAGATGCTAAGTACCCGAAAATTACAGCAGTCTAAAGAAGTATGTCCAGCAGACAAGTTGTTCGAAGCAGGGGCGAATTGAAGGGGTCAGATGGGGGTTAACCCCTTCCCCATTCAGCCTGATTATAAATAAATATTCAAAATAAATATCACTTGCTGGTTTCTTCCTTTCGTTCTTTCTTTTCTTTTTCCCCCCTTTATGCTTTCTATTCTCTTTGTTTCAATGTTTATTATAATAATTCAAACATTTGAATGATTTGACTCGTTTGTTGAATCATTCGATTATTTACTGAATAGTCAGGTTATTTCACTATGAACCATCTTGGTTCAGTATTTGAACACATTATTTCACTAATGCAAATATTTTGAAATTCGAATTTGTTAGAATAGGTTCAGTATTTGAACACATTATTTCACTAATGCCATATTTTGAAATTCGAATTTGTTAGAATCTCTAAGTATAAAACAAAGTCACCAATTCTTGGATATTACGGGTAATCTCGAGAACCACTGGATGGATTTTGATGAGGTTGTCACCATTCTGTAAAGGATATCCCGAGGATGATTTCCGTAGAAAATAATTTATTTATGATCAAAGAAAGCCGAGCAGTAACGATTTCAGTGGAAAAGTTGAAAAAAAAACCTGGCGTCTGAGTGCTTTGCAAGCTTACGCTGGGCAAACCGTTAAAAATATCTGAATACTATGAGTGTAAGAATTGTTCTGCATGAAATGTTCTACAAAAAAGTCCGCGAGAGCATATGTCTATCTTCAATACATCGCCCACTATAAGTGTTTTTACGTTTTAATTTCTTCCAACCATGTCCATTCAACTACTGAGGCGACAGTTTACGAGCTAGCTAAGGGCGAGTCTATCATCCCTGTTACAGCCTAGCTAGCGGGCAAACCTATTGCCCCAGATACAGCCAGCAGCAAACCGTTGAGTCGTGTTGAATTAAGACTTCTGAGGAGGATGGTTGTGTTTGGAGTTTCTCTGGAAGTGCAAGTCGGGTTTTCTTCATTTCGTCTGTGAGACAGTCGAGTTAAGATAGGATGGAAGGGGGATTTAAGTTTCTTTCACCTCGCCATTCCCTGGAAGTGCAAATATCATTTCGCCTGTGAACTTTTCGTTCCGCAAAATTCACAGTCAATTTAAGATTGGACGGAAGGGGGATTATATTAAATTATAATTTATTTATGATTGGCGTATAATCTCTACTTAGTATAAAACAGTCCCCGATTCATGGATATCACGGGTAATCTCGAGAACCGCTGAATGGATTTTGATGCGGTTTTCACCATTCTGTAAAGGATATCTCGAGGAAGGTTTCTATAGAAAATAATCTATTTATGACCAAAGGAAGTCGAGCACTAACTATTTCAGTGAAAAGGTCGAAAAGAAATCTGGCGTCCGTGCGCTTTTTAAGCTTACGCTGGGCAAACCGTTAAAAATATCTATATACTATGAGTGTAAGAATTGTTCAGCATGAAAAGTTCTACAAAAAAGCCCAGGAGAGCATATCTCTATCTTCAATATATCGCCTACTATAAGTGTTTTTACGTTTTCATTTCTTCCAACAATCTCTATTCAGTTAATGAGGCGACAGTTCACGAACTAGCTAGGGGCGAGTCTATCACCCCAGTTACAGCTTAGCTAGCGGACGAGCCTATTGCCCCATATACAGCCAGCAGCAAACTGTCGAGTCATGTCGAGTTAAAAACTTTACAGAAGAGTGGTTGTGTTTAGAGTTTCCCTCGAAGTGCAACTTGGCTTTTCTTCATTTCGGCTGTGAACTTTTCGTTCCGCAAAATTCAGTCAAGTTAAGATTGGATGGAAGGGGGATTTATGTTTCATGCACCTCCCCATTCTTAAATTACGTCTGACAAGAATTTGTTGCACATGCACCTCCATGATAATATACTGTAATTAATAGTCAAATCAGTGATTTTAACCCATCACGCCGAGACGTAAAACGGATATTGGTCGTTCATTGACATTCGAAAAAAAAAAAAACGCTTATCACGTAATGCATTCATAACTGTCCCCGGACGAAGCCGGGTCGGGTTGCTAGTTTTGAATAATTCGAATAGTTCAACTATTTGTATGTTTGAATATTTGTCTTCAAAATTCAAATAATTCGATGTTCGAATATGTACAACCCTAGTTAACCTTATGACCAGTTCTTTAGTCTAGGCATGTTGTGTTCGGTTACAGAGACTTATTATTTTATCAGGTTGCCCGACATGGCTACTTGTTCGTGGAGCGCCATGGAGTCTCTTGTGTGGTCAGTGCCCATAGGATTCTTTTTCTGGTGGTCTACGGATGGGTGGCCTTGGCTGGTGGCACCAGGAGGCCTTGACTGTTTGGTGAAAAGCTTCCTTGGCATGTGGAGGTTGCCATGGGAATGGGCTGTTTATGGGTGATTTTGAAGCAAGATGGAGGATTGTTATTGATGTTTTCTTCCAGCCAATGAATGAAATGCTCACATTTGGATAACCATATTATAATTAATAAATATAGTGTGTGAAGATATATGAGGTGTGTGTCTTGTGTATTTGTGGATTCATTTAAAGCAAGTTTATTGCCCCACTACCTGAGATGATAAGTGGTTATGGTAGCCCAACTAGGGGTAAGTTTTATAAATATTACATTGTCGCCCAACGTAGGGGCTGAAAGAAGATAGCTTGGTGAAGTTTTTATAAATATTACAATGGCGCCCAACGTTTGAGCAAGAATTTATGAATCACACAAAGACAGGAGCACGAATAATGAAATAAGAAATATGGGGGAAAACAAGTTAAGTTTTGAAGCTGAAGCTGAGATGATAGCCATAATGAAGAAGATCTTAGAGGTGCAGGATAGGATCATCAACCGGCAGAAGGCTGCGAAGGAGAAAGAGAAGTTGGAGCAGGAGGAGGAAGAAAAAGGGAAGTTGGAAGAACAGAGAGTGGAGGTCATATGCATTGTGGAAAAGAAAGTCGAAAGAGTAGAATCTGTGAGTGTGTCTGTAGAGGAAGAGGAGAAGATCTATGAAGTACTTGATGCTAGGGGGCGTATGAAAAATAATCAAGAAGTGAAAAAGATAAGACGAGGATGTAGAGGTATATATCGGAGAGACCATAGCAGGCGAAAAAGAGAGAGCAGTTGTGGGGGTAGACACAGAGGTCGCCGCCGACTTAACAGAAGAGGACGTCAAAAGAAAGATGAGATAGAACATAACGTGAAGAAGCGTAGGAGGAGAAAGATGAGGATACGCAGGAAAACAAGTTGGAGGAAGAAATGGACCAGATGGAAGGCAAAGAGGAGAAAGAAGAGGAAGAGATGTCAGGCAGATCGAGATAAGAGAGTGAAGGATCAGAAGAAGAAAAAGGAGAAGATAAAAGGGATCAAGGCAAAGAGAAAAGAAAAGATGAGAAGAAAAGAATTGCTGAGCAAGATAAGGCAGATGAAGAAAAAGAAGGGAAAGGAGAAGGAGAGAATGAAGGCTGAAGGCAAGTGGCTGACACGCAGAAGACAGACCGTGCGCGTGCTCAGGCCCTGCTACAGGTTTGCATGATCCAAGGCATGGAACTGCCTGCGGGGGACGACCACAAATTTCCTCGACCCGGCACTAGGATACGGTCCAACCAGCTAGTTACTGCTGACCAAGAAGAACGGAAGGTGGAGGTGGAGATTGTGGACCAGGTCCCCCTGCCGTCAGAGGGTAGCACGGTACACAAGAAGGGTGAGGAAGTGGAAGGATGAAACATGAAATCTGCGGTGCAGAAAAAGAGAGAGGAGGAAAGGGAGGAGTAGAAGAAACTGGAACAGAAGAAGAAGGCAGCCAAGAAGACTGAAGGAGCAGGCGAACCACAGTCGGAAGACAGTGAAGCAGATGATGCAGACGAAGATGATTATGATGACGGCACAGACAGGTCTTATGACGATTCAGCCGTTCTTTCTGAAGAAAATATTTATGCTGGTGATTCTGGTTAATCAAGAATGGTTGTTTCTGTGGTGATAGTGCCAATGTTTTTTTCTGATTATGATGTGTGATTTGTTTCTGTATGTGATTTTGTTTTGGTTAGTCTCTGCTTTATATATCTTAATTTATGTTTTTGTTTTGAGGGTTGAGAGTGAATTTCTAACCTTCAGTTAGAAATTCTCTCTCAAAGACTGTTATTATTTTATCAGGTGCCAGACATGGCTGCTTGTTCGTGGAGCGCCATGGAGTCTCTTGTGTGGTCAGTGCCCATAGGATTCTTTTTCTGGTGGTCTACGGATGGGTGGCCTTGGCTGGTGGCACCAGGAGGCCTTGACTGTTTGGTGAAAAGCTTCCTTGGCATGTGGAGGTTGCCATGGGAATGGGCTGTTTATGGGTGATTTTGAAGCAAGATGGAGGATTGTTATTGATGTTTTCTTCCAGCCAATGAATGAAATGCTCACATTTGGATAACCATATTATAATTAATAAATATAGTGTGTGAAGATATATGAGGTGTGTGTCTTGTGTATTTGTGGATTCATTGAAAGCAAGTTTATTGCCCCACTACCTGAGAAGATAAGTGGTCATGGTAGCCCAACTAGGGGTAAGTTTTATAAATATTACATTGTCGCCCAACGTAGGGGCTGAAAGAAGATAGCTTGGTGAAGTTTTATATTATATTACAGTTGTTACTCGCCTGCCCTTCCAAGCCTCACCAAGCTTCATCGCAGATGCAAGCTTGAATAGACAGTGAGGTAGAAACAGCGTCAGGAATCAGGAGGAAACGAGAGAAGGTGAAATAAACATTATAAAAAGTAATCCGAATCGGATATCACGCCATTGTTTAAGAAAAAAAGAAGGAAGCTGGTAGTTTATCGTGACTATCTCACAATCATGAGCCACGGGACCTCCTTTTTACGTGGAATCAGAACCATAGGACATGCCATGGCATTTAACTTCGAAACTCTCACATGCAATGACGACTCAATCAAGTTAAGTTTGTTTATTTACCTCAGAAAATAACATTAAAGTTAAATTATTTCATGGATACTTATGCAGTTTCATAAAAAAGGAATGTTCAGGATTTCCAATATTTTGCAGATGATCCTTTAAGGCCAGTATTACACTATCAAAGAAATTTGTCAAAGAAATTTTATCAAATATTTTATAAAACTGAACTTTTATAAAAGTTATACAAAGCAATAATCATACCATTAGACTACATCAAAATATTTTATCATAGTTCAGCAAAATGGATGAAGGACAGTTCCTTGCTCACTTAACTGTATTATGGTAGTTGAAATTCTGTGGTGGCAATACCGGTATATAAAACAAACGGAAAGATAGTAAACATCTATGGGTTAAACCATGGGTCGCCCACGAGAATGTGTATTACGTGTAAAATCTTGGTGAACGAAGTGCAATAAGAGCACTTGAAAAATTACATTAATATTTAATTATTAATAAACATGATGAAATGAATGATGGTGACGTTCGAAAAAACTACCGCCCGAGCGAAAAAACTACTGCCCTAGCAAAGAAAGTTGAAACATACGAAGTAAAAATACACGCCTTAAGTGGAATTCAATCCCAGGTCCCCTCGAACCAGAGTCGAGCGCTCTACTCATTCCGCTAACTAGACACTGCCTTGTCATGGTTGGTTAGATGCATTACGTACGGTAAGGATAAAGTGCTTATTTACACTTGTTTGTAATACCATAAGTGTAAATGAAAAATTAATACAAGTATTATAACATAAAATGCAATACTATTCACGGCTTATTTCAGCCTATTTAACTATTTAATTCCTCTTTATATCCTGAAATGCCCGTCCTTTGTGTGCAGCGCATATAGCCTCGGCTATTTTTACCTACAGTTTCTATCTGCTATTTATGTCTTACATTGTATACCATTCATTATGTAACATATTATGAAACATTTCATGCATTTCACACTCTGATATGAGCATATTGGCTGAGGTAATATTCCAGCTGTTATGATCCGCCATTTTGGTTTGAATCTTTTATCAAAGATAGCATGATGCCCATACATTTGATAAAAGAAATTTTATAAAACCATCTTTTATAAAAGATTTCCCCCATTACACTGTCATATCTTTTATAAAAGATCTTTGACAAATTTCTTTGATAGTGTAATACCGGCCTAACTCTTCCCCACGGATGAAAAATGCCGAAAATTTCGGGACATATGAGATGTCATTCTTTTATGCTTCTACAGTGTTCTTACATGGTAAGCTGCTAATTTCCATCTATCTCCTGTATATTTGTACTAGCAAGTATTCCCTTGTACAAGCTCAATATTTATTGCCAAGATTTCACAACTGTCTCCAATTATAAAAAGAAATATTCTAATTTTTGTGATGAAAGGGGCTGGAGAGGAAAATAATACTGTGCTACATACATCATCTAAGTTATCCATGTCCTCAGCAGCATTCTCCCAAGTAGGTAACACATCTGGAGGGCGATGGCGGAGGGTGTGTTGAGGTGGACTGTGTCCACAGTCCATCATAGATACGGCAGGTGGAAGTCTATCACTGCTCATCACTCGATCACTGGAGTTACCTGCATAGCCACATTTACTGCTTTACTATTCTGTCAAACAAAGTCTTATAACAAGCATTTTAGGGAGGTAATTCCCCTAATATGATTATATTGTGCCCAATCCAGAGCATATAAAACTGTGATTCATGATGTAAATGTATCATACACCACCAGTAGATCTCTGTATAACAATCAAGGAACCAATGAATACAAATGTAGAATGAAGTTCAGATTTAGTATGTCACATTTTGAAACGGTTTGACTGCCCCTTACTGTTGGGTGAGAAATGTAACTGTTTATCTTTGCCTAAGCTATGTTGTTTTAATGGGCGCCAAGACCTCAACGCAATGTTGAAATCTAAATTTGTATTTAACAACGTCTAGCTCTGGCAGAACACATTCAAGACTCTATTCACTCAGATCGTGGTATGATTTGATCATTAACCCAACAAACAATTGTATCAGGAGAAGGAATTGGTCTATATCTAATGCTACCTACTGAAAGCAAAGATTGCATTGTAAAAGAAATGAATTTATTATATAAAACAAGTATAGCAAAATTAATAATAATAATAAGTATAAAATTTAAATTGGAGCGTTGTGATTTGAATATTACCGATAGAAAATTACGTGAAAACGGAGTCTGATAAATTGATTTTACTCTTATTTCCAAGCTATGAAGTTACTGAAATATGAAATATAAAACAAAGAAAAATGAGAGATTGCGTATTTCTGCGTCATCTGCGCTTACCACGGGAAATTGCCAAAGCATTTCCCTCGTACTGGACGATGCTGTGTGCTTCCCACAAACTCCTGGACGTCGCCATCTTCTTCGTTATATGATGATATTCTGGTAGATTAGATAATTCTATGGTCCGTACATCGGACCCAAACACTCGTATAACCACACTGGTTAAGTTTTACAAAAGTTAGTCCTCCACTCCATGGAACATCGGAGCGACTCCCGCGTGAACCATACTTGGCAAGTTCCTCACTGATAGTCACTAACTCCCCTGAACATCGGAGCGACACGCACTTGCAACCCACACTCCGCAAGTTCTACACAGATAGTCCACGTTCCACGGCGCGTCGAACGATATATCCACACGCCGGCTCCCCCACTCTTCAGTCCCAACTAGCTTACGTCGTCTCCACTGACTGGCTGACCCACCACGCGATCTTCCCCTCCTCCGGGTCATTACACTCGGCGGGAGGGTTCCGTTCCAACAATTCGCCTTTCCTTGACGATGCGACCCAGGATTGCGTCATGCTTTCCGACAAGATTAAGCGTGTACTTGAATTCCCAGTGAGTCACGTCTCTCAAATACCCTAACTGACGAAAACTCCGTAAAATTCCGTAATCATGTAATTTTCTTTGATATTGTCGTTCGTAATAATTTGCTTGATAGCGTTTTCTAAGACATAGAAAACCTATCTGAATGCTAATAATTTTTATAAAATGCTCCGAAAATACCTTAATAAAAATTATAATAAATTAATAATAATAATAAATTAACATGAACAATTCTCTTGGCTGAACAATTTGCCGCGTAAATAATTACAGAATGGCTTCCAACTGACTTATGCCAGTTGCATAAAAACCCTTCGAAAAACACGTTACAATTTGAAGGTACCAGCAAAACAAATAGAATGTTAATCAACTCCAATTTGGAGTTCTTCTCAATTACAAGATAGAGAAGGTTCATTCCCAGGCAAACAGTAAATGCAGCATTCATTTTAAAGGGCAGTAGTGTAAATTCAAGGAACCCCCTCACCAGTAACACTATCAATAATATACTCTGAATTACCAATACTGGTCGCTGACAGCTGTCAAAGCTAGCACGTGGGGAAATGCTGCGTTGCTACTGAGGCAGATCATGACTCGTAACATTCCAAGAGGCTTGCAGGAAGACACAAATACTGGGGAAGTTAGCCCCCCTTGTCTGGCGGTCTAATGACCGTGACGAGTGAAGACACACAGATTCAAACCATGTGCTTACTGCTGTGTCGGCTTACATTGCCACATTTCTTGCTGTTGCTATGGTGACCATTACCCCTCTCGTCTCCACTCCTCACTTCACCCTTCAAGTGGGTGACAGCTTTCACCGACCATCTTTTATAAATCAGAGTATAGAATGTAACATATACCAGTGTACAAGATTGCACGTCTTATCAACTCCGATATAAACTCTGGCGAGACTTGCCTCTTGAGGCCCGTTCACTTTTCAGTGAATAGTACAAAGTCAAAATTCATTTGGTTGCATAACATAACCTCTTACCTTTGTGATATGTCACTCCCATTGTCGGTTGCACTTGTATCCAAGTGCTTCTGATACTGACATCTTTTTTCCGGAAGCAATGTTTGGTCACGAGTTTCGTTCCAGTATGTTCTTTGCTTGTGATTGGCCAATCCTATATCAGTCAAGAATGTTCTGCGCTCTTCGATTGGCTGCCGTCACCTGCCTTCATTAGTAGCCTGCCGTGATCACCGGTATAAATACCTGTGCGTTGCCTACATTCGTCATTCATCTTTAACAGTCTCCATGTAAACTGTGAGCAGCTCTTGACCATGCTAGTCAAAGGTCAACTCAGCATTCTACACGGACTTCAACATGTGAAACTTCTACAAAATAAGGCATGAATTCTGTTTCTGCACAACTCGACGAAAGTGTCTCAATTGAATGTGCTGATGCATTGCATAAAGCTTCTAGTCAAATACATTTTAAACAATCGCAAGCGAGTTTTACTAAATCAATATAACATCGATACTTGGCCTACTGCAATTTGTTATTTGTAAAGTGATATACAATTTTATTCAGTGCTGGACACCAATTCTTCAACATTCCTAAAGAAGAAATATGGAAAAAAGTGATCAACAAGTGTTCCCACTATTTCTATTATGTGGAAATTCCTTGAAACCAACACAAGCAGCTAAGTTCCAAATATAACCTAAAATATTTATAAACTTCAAAGTGTATCTTCCTTTTCTCATTTGTGGTTATGTTACATAACTTGTTAAGCTATGCTCAACGCAACCTGTTTCTTTCTATTGATTAATCGGTTTAGGCATGTATTTTGCCTTGTAACTGTAGGCTATGATAAAACAAATGGAGGGTCCAATAAATAAAATCCCTAAGTCCGTTTATTGACAAATGGAGATAATGCATGTATCTGGATCAAAATTTACCGCTCTTTTCAAATCTCCTATCAGTTTCAATGATAAATAACTCTAAGTCTATGTAACTTGCATATGTATAATTCGCACTTTCTAGTAATTAA
Organism: Meconema thalassinum; assembly: GCA_946902985.2. NCBI lineage: Eukaryota > Metazoa > Arthropoda > Insecta > Orthoptera > Tettigoniidae > Meconema > Meconema thalassinum. Next base: position 1,854,099,072 of record OX336388.2, read on the forward strand.
ATTTAAGAAATCCCTAAGTCCAAAGAAATCACTAAGTCCACTCAATGCAGCAGAATAAATCACTAAGTCCACTCAATGCAGCAAAATAAAATACCTAAGTCCACTCAAGGCAACGAAAGAAATCCCTAAGTCCACTAAATCCATTGAAATAAATCCAACATTTCCCTCTTCCCATCCTAGATATTGTTTGAGTTATTAACGCGTTTCATACTGGTTTATGACGGTTGCGCGCAAAAACAAAATTCTTGTCTGTCTGTGTACAACTTTGCACGCGCATCACTCGAGAACGGCTGAGTGGATCAACGTAAAATTTGGTACAGAAGTCCATCAGAGGCACGAAAGTAATCATTGATGTGAATCTTCTCCATACCTCTCATAAAAGAAGGCCTAATCCCTTAAGATGCATGCTGAAATGGGCGTAGAAAACAAAGCTAATTTTTAACCTCTCAATGTGATAAACAAAATACGGGAGCCCTACGGGCCCCGAAAACCACATTTTAAGACTCCAGTCTGATGAAATGGGTGATGTGGATTAGTACGAGTGACATTTGAAGCCCAAAAATGAACAGGAAAACATTATACAAACCAAAAAATCACTATGTCCAGGAGTGTATTTTGCATTTTATAAACTGCATTTCACTACTAATAAGAGCTTTTAGTTATTTTAAATAATAGTTGATATGTATAACTCCATGTAACAGAAAATTGGATTACAGAAGTGAAAAATATAGATTTTGTGTAAGTTTGAAACTCTGTATTTCATTTTCTGAAAACTTGAAAAAACGGACTTAGGGATTTTATTTACTGGACCCTCCAAATGTTCTCTCTCTTTCGCATGTTTGTTATAAATTGAAAAACAAATCATTTCTTTCTCTATTCTTGTCTAAGTCATTGGAATTAGTACCAGTTAACATATTTGACAAGGTGAACGGTGATTTCTCTCTTTAATCTTTCAATGTGTTTTTGGGAATACTCCCATTTCAATTACAAGCAACCTTGCTTTGTATTTATAAGGCGACTAGCGGGATGTACTCCCTACAGGCTTGTCGATGTTGATTTTCTTCTTCCCTGGCATTTAAAGTTTGTACAATCTTGTTCACTTGTGTTGGCCAGTCACAGGTCACATTTCTATCGCATGTTTATACATTTGTTATTTATTGTTAATCTTTAGATAGTTTTTGAATAAATATCACTGTTATTGGCAAATTGTTTCCATTAATAGCTATTTATCACTGACAAATTTTTTCCTACCTAGTCAAGTTCATTTGTTTGTTAGACTAAAAGCTTCACTCCTAGTCCTTCTTTAAAGACGAGGTCTCGCATTGACAGATCCTAACCATGTTTGGTGCCGAAACCCGGGACCTTTAGATAACCTTTAAAATTGTTTATTGTATTTAACAGGTTGCCAATCACGTCTAAAGCTATTGCAGCTTTCTACTTCTGTTATTAATGCTAATTGTATTTTTCAGCTATCACTATGAAAGCTGAGCAGGTTTGGGGTGAGCGGAGATGTCTCTCGTTACCACCTCTATCAGTACTAATACTACTACTACTACTACTACTACCACTTCAGACGCTCAGCAGTCTAGCAGATCGGTGAGTGAAAGTACTCGAGGTTTCGCCATGTCTCTTCCTAAGGAGCTTGTAGCCAAAAGAACCGCCTATAAAAACAAACGTACTCGTTTTCAGCAGTTTTTGGTTTCTAAATCTTTTGATGATCACAATTATGACGTTCTAGTTCAAAGTTTTTATGTTTATCAGCAACATTTTCAAGAGAATGATCTGTTGCAAACCGAAATTGAAACAATCGAACCTGATCAAGAACAGGATCGCAGTTCTGTTGAAGAGCTGTATTACAATGTGTACGGCGTAGCTAAGGATTTAACTAAGCAATTAGCAACCCATCAAGAAACCAAAATCCAAATCCTAAAATCCAACTTCCTACCTTTTCAGGGGAGGAAAAACAATGGGATTCCTTTTTTGAACTTTTTTCTTCTCTAATACATGATAATAGATCATTCCCTGAAATTCAAATATTTTATTATTTAAAGTCTGTACTTCAAGGCCCTCATTTAAAACTAATTGAAGCCTTAGCTCTCACAACCGAAAATTATTCAGTAGCCATTGACCTCATCCAACAGTGATATGGCATTGCCAAACTTAGGATTCAACGCCATATGAACGCCTTATTTAATTTACCAGCTTCACGCCCTGATTATTTACTGTCCCTTAGAGGTCTGGGAGACACCGTTGAACTCCATGTAAAAGTCCTAGAACAGCTGAAACAACCTGTTGAACGTTGGGATCTTTTTCTGATATATCTCACTACCTCTAAATTTGACCTTAATACTCGTAAAGCATGGGAATCCGATTTAGTGGACAAACCTGAGCCCACATTTAAAGTCTTGATCTCTTTCATAAAGAAACATTGTCAAATACTTTCTGCTTTAATCAATAAAGCTGAAGTTTCCACCGATGCCAGCAGAAGTAAACCCACCAAACATTTCTCGGAAAAATCTTCCCATTCTCATGTTTTCTCAATACAAAGTAATAAAACCTCATTTATTCTTTGCAATAATCTGCACCCTTTATATTTCTGCAATACCTTCAAAGGCGATCGTAGAAAAACTGTGTCTCAAAACAAATGTTGTTTTAACTGTCTCTCTTCAAGGCATATTTTAGTATATATTTGTTGAACTAAACATAATGTGTACTTAGTTATTCTATAGAAAACGTCATTTACATCAGTCCTTTCTGTAATGTGAGATTGGCAGAGTTCTTTGGGCACATTCAAACAGATGATACTGTGGGCAGGCTTGGTGGCAGAGTTCGCAGACACATTCAATGTCGGCGTTGCGGAAACCTTTCCTGCTGCAGATTCGATGGTGAAATCCATGTATTGCCCCTCTTGTGTAAAGGTGGCATAGTTCGTAACCGGCTCTTTTCCATTCTTCCTCTTTCATGGCTGGGGTTCGGTAGAATGCCGTGTCGATTTCTGCTGCTTTCTGTACTCGTTCTTCCAAGAAGTTGTCGCATGCTTCGGTTCAGGTCAAGCTGTATGTTAACATCATGTCTTCTATAAATGTCGTTGTTCCCGCCAGTTGATATACTAGTCGGGTTGGAGCGTACTTCGATACACCAAGCGTCTTCTTTAAGTATCTGGCTTTGACTCTATCCAGGGCTTTGACATTCTTGTAGTTCAGGTGTGGCCATATTACTTCGATGGCGTATGATGCTACTGGGGCAATTATCAGTTTGAACAGTGAAATTGTTGTCGCCAGTGATAAGCTTCTAAGTCTTTTTATTTGCATTGGGGTCATAATTGCGGTGATTGTTCTATCCTCGACGTGCCTTGTAAAGGTAAATCCTGTGACCTTTCGAGTTACCCCTAGGTATTTGCAAGACTTTGCTATATCCAGTGTGTGATTTCCACATCTGGAAAAGTCCTTCGATGAGATTCGTCCTCCTTTGCGGAACTTCATTACCTTTGTCTTCTTTAAATTTATGTTAAGTTCGTTTTCTCTTGACCATTCTGCTAACTTGTTGATCGCTTCTTGCATCATTGCCCTGTTTTTGCTTAGGATCACCATATCATCTGCGTACAGTAGAATTTTGACTTCTTCCATCGTGATCTTTTGCACAATGTCATTTGTGATAATGCTAAACAATATCGGACTTAGGGGTCCCCTTGTAGGACTCCATTTGTTTGTATTATGTCCATTGATTCCAGGTTGCCGTCGCTTATGCTAATTACGTTGCTTGTAATGAGTTTAAGGAAGTGGTCTTCTGAGCCTAGCACTGTCCTCAGTTTTCGGATAAGAATATTTCTATTCACTCCATCGAAAGCTTTTTGGTAGTCGACGAATGTCGCCTATGTGCTGCCTCTGGGGTTTCCTAGTGCTTCTCCTATGTATTCTAGCACATTCTGTATTGCATGGGTCGTCGATTTTCCTGGAATGAATCCGTGTTTTTCTTCTGGCGTGACTTCCATTATTTGTTCGAAGATTCTTTCCCGTAATATGTTGGACAGTATCTTGAAGGCTGCGCATTCTAGCACGATTCCCCTATACGAGTCGGGTGCATCCTGTGGTCCGCTGTCATTGTAGATCATCTTTATTGTTGATTTTCTCCAGGTGTTCGGTATATTTTGGAGTTCTATGCATTTATTGTATAGGGCTGTTCATAGGCTTATTGTGTACGGGAGTGATACCTTGATGACTTCGTTTGAAATGTTGTCCGGGCCTGCTGCTTTTCCAGACTTGCTTCTCTGTATCACCAACCAGACTTCTGCTTCTGTTATTGTTGGTGGCATTTCCCTTTCAAAGTGCTCTCCTGGTTCGTCATGTTGCTTGAGCGTCGTTTGTTGCAGTAGTTGAGTGAAGTGGGCTTCCCAGATTTCCAGTGGAACGTTTGGTATCACCATGCTCCTTCTTGCATCTAAGGCTTGGTATGGTTTGTTTTCCGCTTCTCTCAGTAATTGCTGTTCCTTTTTATGAGCGTAGTCCTTCTTCTTTGCGCGGAGTAGAGTAACATATGTTCTTCTTTCCTGGTTATACATTTCGCGTTTCTCTCGGTCAGGTTGACTCTTTAGGTCATGTAGTCTTCCTAGGACGTTGTTTCTCATTTTATAGCATTCTTTGTCGAACCATGGCTTGCTCTTTCTCGTGTGAGGTGGGTCTGGGGTCGATTCCAATAAACAGTCTTGAAGTATTCTTACGGCGGTGTCTAGTTTTTCTTCTTCTATGCATTTCATCACCTGACCGTGGATTGCCCTTCTAAAGGAGTTGCATGCATTGCAAACTAAGACATCATTCTACTTTACATCGCTTCGAAAAGCCACGGTCTATTCCTGGGACAGTTTCTAATTCTAGTGCTCAACCTGCGCTGAGCCTCACCAGTTATACTTCCCCATCTTGTTCTTCTCTTTCGACTGTAAATACCGTTGCCCAATCTTACAATCAAACAACCCCCTCATGGCGTAGTAATCAGATGTTGTTATCTACAATTCAGGTCCAAGTTCAAGATTCTTCCGGCAATTAGCACTTAGTACGAGCCTTGCTCGACAATGCTGCAACTCACGACTTCATAACCTCATCATTAGTTGAAAAGTTAGGTCTCAAAACACTCTCCACCAATATTGAAATATCTGGTATCAACAACAGCATGTCTACTTCCTTAAATTATGTAAAGCTGCAGGTGAAAGATTCAGTCCAATATGGCACTAACCTTCATCTCAACTGTCTGTCCATTCCTATTAATGGCAGTACAACTCCCAGTCATTCTTTATCTGTAGACAAATGGAAATTTCCCTCTGATCTAAAACTAGCAGACCCTCAATTCTATCAAAGCTCTCACGTTGACATTCTTTTTGGTGCTAACACATTTTGGCAAAATCTTCTTCTGTCAAGGGTTAATATTTCATCTGATATCTACGCCCACCGTACTAAATTTGGCAGGCTTATCACAGGTTACATTCCTCATCAAGCTGTTAAGGTTCCTCTCAATGCCATTTCACTAATGCAGATCTTCATCAACGTCTAGAAAAATTTTGGCAAATTGAGTCCCATGAATGTTTCTTCTCTTTCATCAAAAGATGAATTTTGTGAAAAACTTTTTCTGGAAACCACTGTTCGTGACCCAGATGGCAGATTCATTGTCACAATGCCTTGCTTTCTTCTCCTCCTCCTTTATGCGATTCTTATCCTAAAGCTCTTAAAACTTTATTTGCAGATGAGAATCAACTCAAGCAAGATCCTTCTACTTGCAAACAATACCTTGAATTCATGGAGGATTACGAAGCTTCTTACCATATGGAGACTGTTCAAGATTTCAACCCTTCTCTAGATTCAGTGTATTTAAATCACCATCCAGTTTGGAAGAATCCCTCCACCAAACAAAAAATAAGAGTTGTTTTTAATGGTTCTGCCCCTGATGCCAATGGCATTTCCTTAAATGACACTCTTCTATCTGGACCTGCCATTCAGTCTGATCTTCCTTCTATTCTTTTAAATTTTCGTTTATTTCCAATTGGAATCATAGCTGACATAAAGCAAATGTATAGACAAATTTTGATTAATTCCAAAACAACGAAATCTTCAACGAATTCTCTGGCGTGACACTCCTTCTAAACCCATCAAGATCTTTAAATTAAAAACAATAACCTATGCCACAAGTCCAACCCCTCCTCCACGTGGTGGGAGACGGGCAACGGCATGAAGTAGGGGATTGCCTGTAGGGGTGAAGTACAGTGGGGACTTTGTGTGCCCCGGGACCGCTGCGGTAGCTGTGAAGGCTCTATGGGAACCCTGAAAAGTGACGGCTGACGGGGCTCTGGTGAAGCTACGATAGGCCTAGCAAGCAGTAGTGGATATCATATTTGCTTTCAAAACAGGAACAGGCCTCGGAAAGGACGGATGCAAACGACGACGACCCGGATATGCTAATGGACTACGAGTTGGGACATTAAACATACAGACACTGACAGGAAAGGTGGAGGAGATTGTGGATGTGATGGAGAGAAGAAAACTGGATGTACTGGGCTTGGCAGAAACAAGATGGAAAGGAGAAGGTCGCAGAGAACTGAGGAAAGGGTACCGGTTATACTGGAGTGGGAACAGTGAAGGAAGGAGCAGCGGAGTAGGAGTAGTTGTGAGAGATGGAATGAAGGAAGAGGTAAAGGGAATAAGTGACAGGATCATGAAGATCAGAGTAACTGTAAAGGGAAGAAGCCAGGAGATAGCCCAGGTATATGCCCCTCAAGTTGGATGTACAGCTCAAGAGAAGGAAGACTTGGAGGAGGAGCTACAACAGCAGTTGAATGGTCAGAGCAACATTGTCATGGGAGATTTGAATGCACATGTAGGAAGTGAAAGACAAGGATATGAAAATGTATTGGGAGCAGAAGGATGGGGTAGCAGGAATGAAGAAGGGAGAAAGTTGCTGGATTTTTGCAAGAGAAACAGTTTAGTGGTAGGCAACACCTGGTTCCGGAAGAAAGAAACCAACAAGGTAACGTGGTACAGCAGTGATTTAATAAAGAAATCTTTGGTAGATTACATGCTGTATGACTGGGAAATGAAGAGAAGAGTCAGAGATATAAAGGTAATACCATCAGAGGCCTTAGATAGCGACCACAGAGTACTAGGAAAGGAGGATCAAAGTATGGAAACTCAAGGAAAAGGAAGTCAAGGAAGAATTTCAGAAGATAATAAGGGAAAGGATGCCAACAGACAATCCTAAAACAGAGGAAGAGGAATGGAAGCAATTCAAAAACACAATGGTGGAAGCTGCAGTGGCAGTATGTGGAAGAACAAGCAACAGAAAGCGGTGTAAAGGAAACCATGGTGGAATGAGAGAGTAAAAGAAGCTGTGGGAAGGAAGAACAAGGCTTTCAGAGTGTGGTTCCAGGAAAGAACTGATCTGGCAAGGGAAGATTATAAGATAAAGAAGAAAGAAGCAAACAAGATTGTCGCAGAGGAGAGGAAGAAGTGGATGGTAAAGTGGACAGAGATGATGGAGGAAGACAGCAGAGGAAATAAGAAAGTACTTTATGGGATGGTCAAAAGTAAGAGAAGAGGTCTGCGAGAGGATGTGGTAATGATGGACAAAAACGGAAATGAGGTACACAACAAAGAGACACTCAAGACAGTGTGGAAAGAGTACTTTGAGGATTTGCTGAATCCAAATGGTCATAGGGAGGAAGACAACACAGGAATGGAAAAGGACCTGACTTGGAGAGAACTGGAGATGGCTATAGACAAGATGAAAGGAGGAAGAGCACCGGGTGTGGATGAAGTGAGTGTTGAAATGGTGAAGGCAGCAGGGGAGGTCAACAGTGGATCTCATATTTTCAGTGAGACAGCTCCAGGAACACCACTACGAATTTGGAGAGGATCTGTTGATGGCCTTCCTGGAGATCGAAAAGGCCTATGATAGTGTGTGTAGGGAGAAGGTTTGGCAACCAATGGAAAACATGGGAGTGGAAAAAGGGACTGTAGGCAGAGTGAAGGAAATGTATTGTGGAAGTGTGAGTTGTGTGAAAGTTGGAGGGGAAAGAACAGACTGGTTCAGACAAATGAGTGGCCTGAAACAGGGTAGTGCGCTGTTACCCCTTCTCTTTATTGTGGTTATGGACGAGGTAATGACACGGATAGCAGGAAAGATAGGAGAAGATAAGATGAAAGCAATGGTGTTTGCAGATGATCTCATGGTTTGGGGAAACAAGGAGGAGGAAATTCAGGAGCAACTGAAGGCTTGGGAAGAAACAGTGGGAGAGTACGGATGGAAGTTCAACATCAGTAAATGTGAGATCCTGTTAACGACCAGGAAAAAGGACAGACCAAAGAGTGGGATAACACTTGGAGGTGGACAGCTGAAGAAGGTGGAAAATCTCAAGTACTTGGGAAGTATAGTGGAGGAAAATGGAAGAAATGACAAAGAGATTTCGGAACGTGGCAGACAGGCAGAAGCATTTCTGAGAAGCATTAGGAGCTTAGTGTGGAATAAAGATGTCCCACAAAAAAGCAAGGAAGTGTTATACAGAAGCTACTATATCCCGATACTGACGTATGCTTCAGAAACGTGGACAATGAAGAAAAGAGACATAAGCAGAATACAGGCAGGTGAAATGAAGTTCCTGCGAAGTAGGATCGGAGTAACAAGAAGAGACAGGTTGAGGAATGAAAAGGTCAGGGAAATGGTGAAAGAGGAGCCCTTGCAAGGTAGGATTGAGACATCAAGACTGAGGTGGTATGGACACATAAAGAGAATGGATGAGAAGAAGATTCCCAAGAGGATACATGAGATGCAGATGCAGAAGAAACGACCAAGGGGAAGACCAAGAGATAGATGGCTGAAAGGAGTGGAGGAATGTGTCAAGAAGAGAGGCAAGGACTGGACCAGAGTGACGGCGGAGAGGTGGTGGGAAGAAAGGACTAAGTGGCGAGGCTTATGTTTCAAACAGACCCAGCCTGGGGCTGGAAGCTGTACAAGATGATGATGATGATGATGATGATGATGATGATGAACGTATGGGCATAAACCATCGGCTTTCCTTGCCATTCGCACTTTGAAACCTCTTGCCAACCAAGATGGTATTTGTTTCCTTCTGAAACTTCTATTTTGTTAAAAAATTCCTTCTACGTTGATAACTTTCTTTTTTCTTTTAAGAATGTATCTGAGGCTATCGAACTCTCTCAAAGTTTAAAATCTTTACTTAGCAGAGGAGGATTCTTACTTCATCGGTGGAACTCAAATTCTGAGTAACTTCTATCCTACCTCTTGCCAAACTATCCTGTTGGTACTTCAGCAGAGCTTTGTCAATTGGAGGATGCTACTAAAGTTTTAGGAATACACTGGTATCCCAAAGCTGACTCATTCTTTTACGAAGTAAATTTGTCTTCTTTGCCTCCACAAACTAAAAGACAAGTACTATCAGAAATAGCTAAGATATATGACCCGCTTCAATTCATTGCACCCGTAATAGTTCTAGTTAAAGTTTGCAAGAGCTACGGTCGTTGAACTCAGATTGGGATGATCCCATTCCTCCTCCTTTTTTTTACAAAAATGGCTTACCTTTCGGCACAGTCTTTGTGATCTCTCATTAATAGACATTCCTAGAGTACTAATTCCGTCCTTTATTTCTCTTGTCTTGGATTTGCACCTCTTTGCTGATAGTTCGACCAAAGCATACGGATGTTGTGCTTACATTGTAAACCACTCCCCTTTTTTCTCCAATTTGATATGTGCTAAATCTAAGGTTGCTCCTTTGAAACCTGTTTCATTACCTCGTCTTGAACTCTGTGCGCACTACTTGCTGCCAGATTAGCTAACAAACTCAAACGCGTAACTGTAAGTTCTCGAACACTTATTTTTGGACAGATTCCTCTATTGCTTTGGCATGGATTTCTAAACCTCCTTCTCATTGGCAAACTTTTGTAGCCAACCGAGTTGAGAAAATTCAAACCGTTTCTAAACCAGAACAATGGAACCATGTTTCTAGCAAAGACAACCCCGCCGACCTCATTTCTCGTGGTTGTTCTCCTAAGTCACTATCTCAATCCCGTTTGAACTGGCATGGCCCTTCATGGCTTTCTGAAAGAATTCAAAAACGACCTTCCAACCCTCATTTCATGTTAGAGGCTATTCCTGAAATCGGCAAAAAAGCTTCTGCCTTTGTAAATGCCAACACTCCTTCCCTGTTGGAACGTTATTCTTCTTTTCAAAAATTAGTACGCATCACTGCCTATGTGCTTAAATGGAAATTTTTTGTACTAGATCAACCTGTATTCCCTCAGCCTTTTCTTTATGTTGTTGAACTGCAAATTGCCACCATCAAGGTTCTTTGGCTCACCCAGAGAGAAGTGTTTTCATTTGAAATAAACATATTGGCTAAAGGCCAAACTCTCAAGAAACATAGCAGGCTTTTTGCCTTAGGCCCTTTTCTTGATGACGATGGTTTGTTAAGAGTGGGCGGCAGAATTTCTCTTTCTGAATTCTCTGAAGAAAAAAAAACACCCTATTATCCTTCCATCCAAACATCATGTCACTCGGATAATCTTTCGTCAGTTTCATAATCAACACTTGCATGTTAATTCTAGAACCCTTCTAAGCCTGATACGGGAAAAATACTGGCCGATTAATGGTTTACACGAAGTCACTTCTGTTATACATAAATGTATTACTTGTTTCAAACCTAAGCCTAAACCTCATCAGCAACTTATGGCTGATCTTCCCTCATTTCGTTCAGCCCTTAGCAGACCTTTTTCCTTCACCGGCATTGATTACGTCGGTCCTTTTGTGTACCAACAAAATCACCCTAGTGCTAAAAGAAAAATTCTTGGAAAACTATATATCTCTCTATTTGGCTGTATGGTCACTGGTGCTATTCATCTGGAACTCTTAACTAGTGCCTCTACTGTACTTCATATTTTCTTTCTGCTTTCTCTAGATTCATTTCACGAAGGGGCATTCCTTAAGAAGTTTTCTCTGATAACGCTAAAACCTTTGTTGGAGCTTCGCAGCAATGGTATAAAGCCCTTTGTTCATGTCGTGCTAAAAAACAAATCTCCCAATTACTCGCACTTAAAACAATTCAAATGGCATTTCATCCCTCCTTATGCTCCCCATCGGGGTGGACGGTAGAAATCTTGTGTAAAACTGACAAAAAATCATTTAAAGAAAACTCTTGGCTCTAGTATTCTAACTTACGAAGAATTCAATTCTTTAATTATTCTCATTGAGGGAACTGTCAATTCACAACCTCTTTCTCCTCTTTCCAATGATCCTTGTGATTTCCTCCCCCTGACCCCAGGTCATTTTATGTTAGGCAATTCTTTAGCTGCGCCTCCTCCGTTGCTTGATCGTAAGCTTGATCTTTCTTTGCCTATTTGGTGGGGGAAAAAAAATAGAATCCCATAAAACTCAATTTTGGAAGAGGTGGAAACTCGAGTATATTAACTCGCTTCAAGGGAGGAACAAGTGGCAGCTCTCTCGGCACAGCCTTCAGGAGGGCGATTTGGCTCTCCTCAGAGACCCAAGTCCTCCTCTTGTATGGAACACTGGTCATGTTATAAAATGTTATTATGGAAGAGATGCTAGAGTTCGAGTGGTCAAACTTAAAACTTCATCTGGACAATGTGTTCGTCCTATTTCCATGATTTCCTTTCTGCCACTCTAGCTCTTCTCTCTCTTATGTTATGTATGATTTTCTCTCTTTGTTGCCCCTATGGCAGTATGTTCACTTTTCAGTGAATAGTACAAAGTCAAAATTAATTTGGTTGTATACTTGTATAACATATCCTCTTACCTTTGTGATATGGCACTCCCTTTGTCAGTTGCACTTGTATCCACGTGCTTCTGATACTGACATAATTTTTCCGGAAGTATGTTTGGTCACCAGATTCGTTCCAGTTTGTTCTTTGCTTGTGATTGGCCACTCCTACATCAGTCGAGAATGTTCTGCGCTCTTATTTTGGCTGCCGTCACCTGCCTTCAATACGTAGCCTGCCGTGATCGCTGCTATAAATACCTGTGCGTTGCCTACATCATTCGTCATTCATCTTTAACAATCTCCAGCCATCTTCACTCTCTATGTAAACTGTGAGCACCTCTTGACCATGCTAGTCAAAGGTCAACTCAGCATTCTACACGGACTTCAACATGTCTAAACTTCACCAAAAACTTCTACAAAAAAAAAAAAAAAAAAGGCATAAATTCTGTTTCTGCACAACTCTACAAAAGTGTCTCAATGCAATGTGCTGATACATTGATAAAGCTTCTAGTCAAATACATTTTAAACAATCGCAAGCGAGTTTTACTAAATCGATATAACATCGATACTTGGCCTACTGCAATTTGTTATTTGTAAAGTGATATACAATTTTATTCAGTGCTGGACACCAATTCTTCAACATTCCTAAAGAAGAAATATGAAAAAAAGTGATCAACAAGTGTACCCACTATTTCTCATCATCTTGCACAGTTTCCAGCCACTGTCCGGGACTGTTTGGAACACAAGCCTCTCCAACGTCTCCTGTCTTCCCACCATCTCTCAGCCTCCACCCTTGTCCAGTCTTCTCCTCTCTTCTTCACGCTTTCTTCCACCCCCTTCAGCCACCTGTCTCTCGGTCTCTTTCCTTCCCACTTCGTCTCGTGTATCCTCCTGGGTATCCTCTTCTCCTCCATTCGTTTTTCATGACCATACCATCTAAGTCTAGACTTCTCTATACCATCCTGTAATGGTTCCTCCTTCATTAATTCTCAGGTCCTCTCATTTCTTATTCGGTCCATCTTTGTAGCTCCAATACTGCTTCTCAAGAACCTCATCTCACTGGCCTCTATTTTGCTCTTCTCCCTTCCTTTCATAACCCAGGTCTCCGGGGCATAGGGGCATACGTCAGGATAGGGACATAGTACGTCCAATATACAGTATAACCCCGATTTAACGTGACCTCGATTTAGCGTAAACCCGCATTTAACGGAAGAAATTTCAAGTCCCGAAAATTATTCCATAAGTGCAATGCAATTTTATATTCGATTTAACGTAATTCGCGTTACGCCAAAACCCGCATTAAGCGTTAGAAAATGTTAAAATTCGCGAGTATTTATTTCGATTCGTTATGGTTATGCGACATTAAGAACCTATGAAAAAGACGTTATAAGCTCGTTAAGGATGATTCAAGGCAGAAAAGGAACTCCAGCATTTATATCGGATACGATCGATCATCTTCCATATCGATTCCTCGCTGCATGTACGAGCGAGCTCGATCTTACCCGACCGCGGCTGAAGACACAATGTAGGCCTAAAGCGTGCTAACAGTCACGCCGGCGCCGCATCGCCAGCTTGCGCGAGGTCTGTCCGAGTTTGTACGTTCGTAGCGGCACTACAGTATAGCGTCAGTTTACGCAAGTTTGCATCAGTTCGTGTGTTATGGTTATGCGACATTAAGAACCTATGAAAAAGACGTCATAAGCTCGTTAAGGATGATTTATGGCAGAATTTAGAGCGCAGACGCGTAGCGATCGATACGATCGATATCTTCCATATCGATTCCTCGCTACATGCCCGAGCGAGCTCGAACTTAGCCGAGCGCGGCCGAAGCGGCGCTGCTTTACATGCTTGCACACGGCCGAGCTCTGAAGCGACGCAATACGTAAAGACGAAATCATTGAGATTCGAGAAGACTAAACTGCGTTTCTCTGCGATGTGAGAGTAGGCCTACTTGCGCAATCTTCGAAACATACGAGCATGTTGGCGCGAGTGGTATAGCACAGATTTCCTTATCTTCAAAGCCCAAACAATACAAGAGGAATGCACTTCACACTCGGAACCTACCCTACCTTTGCCAACAGCTGATCTGTGTGTTGTGAAGGATGGTGGATGGATGTGTGGACAGCGTATTGTAAACAGCGGTTATTGCCGAATGGCGCAAACTTGCGCGACACCAAGAGCGTGTTTGTTTGATGCTCTTCATGCAGTCAACAAGACATGGGAGTAAAACACCACTACTATGCTCGTACATAAGCAAGGGCAAGTTAGACGTCGATAAAGTCGATTACGATTTAAGACATGAAACCAAAGAAGAAATAGCACGGAATTGGACTGTTGGTTAGGAAAACGGAAATCCCGTTGATATCGAGTGCGGGAGTGATGCTACGGAAATCCCTAAAATTTCACACAGTCAAGCTAGTGTCTCTAGTTACACTTATCTCTTAATAGAAAAACGAGATGAATTTTAGTTCTCATATAATGTTTTCTTCTGAAATGTGCAATCGAAAGGTAGAATAAACGATCTAAGAAACAGTTTATTTTCTAGGTTTAACAAAAATAACTGCGGATAATTCGCGATTTTATTCACGGAAGTTCGTGCATTAATTACCGCGAATTATCGAGAGTGCACTGACTTTTTTTTTTGTTAAATATTAATGTAGGCATAATCCACATAGCCCTACCTCTAGCCTAGCATGTCTTATAAGACACTACAATCAAGTGTTATAATTATTATTTTCCATGTTCAAGCCTATTTCTATATCTTAACCAATAGTTTTGTTTTTCTAGGCGTAACAATAATATCTGTGGATAATTCGCGGTTTTCGTTAATTCGCAGAAGTTAGCGCATTAATTACCGCGAATTAACGAGAGTGCACTGTATGTGGAGAGAGTGCCACAGTTAGTGATGAAACCTATCGAAACCTCGATTTAAGGTAAACCCCCATTTAAGGTTAAAAAATACCGGTCCCTAGAAAAACGTTAAATAGGGGTTCCACTGTATGATCTTTTTGCTGTTCTGAGGGACATCCTTGCTCCATAACATGCTTCTCACACTCCTCCGGAATACTTCTGCCTGTCTCCCCCGCTCATTTATTTCTCTATCGTTTCTTCCATTATCTTGTATCAGGCTTCCCAGATACTTGAAACTCTCCACTTTCTTCAGCAGCTCCCCACCAATTGTTATTCCCGTTGGGGTTCTTTCCTTCTTCCTAGTTGTGATCACCATCTCACTCTTATTTATGCTAAATTTCATCCCACTATTTCTATTATGTGGAAATTCCTCAAAACCAACACAAGCAAGCTAAGTGCCAAATTTAACCTAAAATATTTATAAACTTCAAACTGTATATTCCTTTTCTCATTTGTGGTTTTGTTACATAACTTGTTAAGCTATGCACAACGCAACCTGCTTCTTTCTATTGATTAATGGTTTAAGCATGTATTTTTCCTTCTAACTGTAGGCTATGCTAAAACAAATGTTAATTAATTGGTTTAAGCAAGTATTCTGCATTCTAACAGTAGGTTATGATAAAACGAATGCTCTCTCTCTTTCGCATGTATGTTATATTGAAAAACAAATCATCTCTTTCTCTATCCTTGTCTAAGTCATTGGAATTAGCACCAGTTCACATATTTGACAAGGTGAACGGCGATTTCGCCCTTTAATCTTTCAATGTGTTTTTGGGAATACTCCCATTTCAATTACAAGCAACCTTGCTTTGTATTTATAAGGCGACTAGCGGGATGTACTCCCTACAGGCTTGTCGATGTTGATTTTCTTCTTCCCTCTTACAATACTTCTGCAAGTAAACTAAGCATACTAGCAGTGTGCAGTTCTAGTCAAGTTTTTAAGTCATTAGTGAGCAATACAGTTACTCACTGTTAAATTAAGCCCTGCTTAGTCTTCCTTTTTGAATTTAGGCTACCTGGTCACCTTCAATAATCAAGTTGTTACTTTATTCTCATTTCTATTGGCATTTAAAGTTTGTACAATCTTGTTCACTTGTGTTGCCCAGTCATCATCATCTTGAGCAGTTTCCGACCGCTGGTCGGGTCTGCTTGGAACATAAGCCTCTCCATCGTTTCCTGTCCATCCACCATCTCTCGTCATTTACTGTGTCCCAGCACACTCCTCTTTCCTCCACACTCTTCTGAACTCCTTTTGTCCATCTGTCCCTTGGTCTTCCCCTTGGCCTCCTTCCCATCATTTCCATTCCAAACATCTTCTTCGGTATTCTCTCCTCTTGCATCCTCCTCACATGTCCATACCATTGTAGCCTAGACCGCTCTGTTCTATTTTGCAATGGTTCCTCTCTTACCATCTCTCCGACTCTCTCATTCCTTACTCGGTCCATTCTTGTCACTCCTACCCTACTCCCCTGGAACTTCATCTCCACTGCTCGTATTTTATTCTTGTCCCTTTCCTTCATCACCCATGTTTCTGAACCATATGTCAAAATTGGCACAAAATAGGTCTTGTAGATGATTCCTTTACATTTATGTGGTACATCTTTATTCCATATCATCCCCCTAACACTCTTGAAAAATCCATCTGCGCACCTTGGCCAGTCACAGGTCGCATTTCTATCGCATGTTGATACATTTGTTATTTATTGTTAATCTTTAGATAGTTTTTGAATAAATACCACTGTTATTGGCAAATTGTTTCCATTAATAGCTATTTATCACTGACAATTTTTTTCCTACCTAGTAAAGTTAATTTGTTTATTAGACTAGAAGCTTCACTCCTAGTCCTTCCTGAAGGACGAGGTCTCGCATTGACAGATCCTAACCATGGCCTCTGCAACAACTGCATCTGCTAGCTCCGACATACCCACACCACTTTTGACAAGTCTTGTGGTCCGTATTGACATAATTTATTACGTGAAATATTAAATTTCCGCCTTTTCAATACAATTTTTTTTGTATGGGAAAGATGAAAATTTAATATTTCACTTAATAAACTTTTTATTGTAAAAATTGTTAAAACAATAAATAATGTACATGAATCAGTCATGTTACAATTACTGTACGCTAAATTGGAAGAGGAACCACATTCGATGTTGTACCTTTCCGTAAGACAAACCAGCTTGTCAGAACGAGAACAATCATCTATGCCGGGAGAAAGCAGTCCTCTGGACCAGTCCAGTGTGCTGGAGACTGAGCAGAGACAAGGAGAAGTAATTATGACACCAAGCAGAGAGCCCAGTACCTCGGAACTGCAACAGAGGGCGTTTTCACCTGATGTGAGGCTACTCTGGTCCCCAGAGGTGGAGGTGTTGGATCCCAAACAGAGCTGGCCTGATGTTGAATTAGTGTACAATATAATGACCCTGTCCTGGACAGTGCCTCCCAACGGCAACTACGCCACTCATTAGCCCATGGCCAAGGCAGGGAACCCGGACCAGGTTAACTGATCTTTAGTCAAAGGAGTGGATGCCAATGTGGTTGAATGCAATACCGGTTACCGGTAACATAATGGAGGATTCTGGAATGTGCCTTAGGAGTGGCAGAGTAATAGGGGTTGTTCACCATGAATTTAGAGCAGGTGTTCCAGTCAAACGCAGTGGAAGCGTGCTGAGCCCATGCACCGGAACTCAGATCCACCTCCTTCTATTGTTTAGTTTGGGAGTTTGTTTCTTGTAGTTCTTGTTACATGGACCAGTCTTCTTCTTGACGAACATAGCTCCTGCTACTTCACCTTGTATGCTCGATTTTCGTGCGTCATCTTTCTACGATGATTTTGGTCCGAAGAGCCTCAGGAGTCGGTAGGTTGTCACGGGACTCTATTGAGCACCTAAAGTTTTTAACTGTGCTGGCAGACTGTAAACACATAACTGTCAACAATTCCGGAGTGATCGTGATGTTCATATCTCCCAATTTGTCCACAGTATTGAAGAAATTGTTCAGATGGTCACGCACGTCGGCGGCGTCCGCCAATTTTTTGTAAGGTTAACCTTTTCAGGAAAGTCGCCTTCTGAGCCAGTCCCTGGGATTGGTAGATCTGTCTCAGTCGTTGCCATGTATCACGTGCGGTGACACAATTTTTGACTTGCTTTATTTCACTTGGCGACATCAACAAAATGACAGCAACCGAGCCTTTTGGGGTACGTGTTCTTGCTCGGCGGATGCCCTATATCGTGGGACTCACGAAAACAAAAAACATTGGCTCTTAGCACCACAGAGGCCGAGTACATGGCGATGTCAAAGTGTGTCAAGGGAGCCGTGTACTTACGTCGATTTCTGCTCGAGTTAGGCTTCAAAGATTTAGCAACTACGCTCATCTCTTGTGATAATCAAAGCGCAATTCATTTGGCAAAAAAAACGTGATGTATCACAGTAGAAGCGAACATATTGATATCAAACATCACTTTGTTCGTGAAGTCTTTGAATGTAAATTTTTTTCTCTATGAACAATCAAGTTGCCGATTTTCTCACAAAAAGTTTAAGTCGAATGAAACACAAACGTTGCTTATAGTTTGCTGGTTTAGAGAGTGTAAAGATTGTATGAACCTCTACATGAGGGGAAATGTTGTAACTTTGGTATTTTTATTCTAATTTAACAAGTACGCGGTTCTATATGTAAGGTGCAGCCACCTGCCCTTTATGCTTCAGTGTAAACCCTGCATGCCATAGTTGCACATGTTCAGTTCGCACGCTATCAGTTCGTTCGTATTAAACTCTTTATATCATTTTGCTGCGCTTTACTCTGGTTCCCTTATATCCTTTAACATCATTCACATGTTGCTTAAAATGTTAATTTTGGTTATTCACAAACATATGAAAATTTACCAAACTGCTATGAAATACTGTACCCAATTTTGAAAAAATATAAATCAACAACAAAAAAATGGCACATTAAAACTGATCGTAACTGCAAAGAATATTTTTATCAAAAGTATCTCCTAAAAACAATGGTTTCACACATTTGTAGGTTAATTAACTTAATAATAACCACTACTGAGCATCTGCTTTAATGGGCACAATTAGGCAAAAAACATATCGTTCTTTGAACATTTAATCAGGAGACTGGAAAGCAGAATCAGCAGAAGAATGATAGAAAAATTAAGGAACAGTAAGATCGATTATGGAAACAAAGGAAGATATGAGAGAATTACAAATTACTATTGAGGATTTTAAATACAAAACTGACAAAATTAAGAAACTCCAAGATAAACAAAGAAGATCAACAAACAAACAAACAATAGGAAGGGTGATTTCAGACAAAGAAAGAAGACTGCAATTTGACAGAATGAAAAAGTACTGGACTGGTAGAAAAATCAAAAATCCTTTGTATAGAATTGACAAATGGGATAATGAAGGCCAAAAAATGTAATTTTTTTTTTAATGTACTAGTATATCTACTGACACAGGTGTCTCGCATTTCAGCAGTCTCAAATGCAAATTCACTCTGCTGGGATTTTATACAACAACAACAACAACAACAACTTTCGGCACTGTAGGCAAGTGCCTTACCGACCATGCCACAGCACCAGTGGTTTAGCTGCATATTAACAAAAAGCATTCAAGTAGAATGTAATGTACCATCACTGATTCACATGGTACAGATGAAGAAGTGAAGAGATTTACCAAATGAGAAATTCAAAACCTCACTGTTGAGTTGGCAGCAAGCACAAGAGTTGGGAGTGCAGTATCTTTCACGTATTCTGTGATCAGTGAAGTTCAGTGTCAAAAACAATATGGTGTGTATCGTGTGAATTGTGAACCTTTCCACAACAAATAATAAAATATGCATTCTAGAGGAGCCTATGTGATTTATTGAGAAGTGAACCTAACATTATATGGTGACCGTGACAGGATTCATTCATAGTAAAAGGCTCCCGTGAAGAAAGAAGATGGAAAGACTCGCTAAAGAAAAAACTGTAAAGTGGCGGTTATTTACGCGCTCACACAATCAACTAATGGAGTCGTTAGAAGATGATCAAACTGAAATGGAAAAAGTGCAACTTTAAATCCTTCAAGAAAAGTATGATGATATCTCTAATTTAGATGGATTAATATTTCAACAGATGATAGACGACGAGTGTGAGGAGACTAAATAGAAACGGAATGTGAATCAGCTGATGATTACAAACACAAATTCCTTAGCTGTAGAACAAAAGCAACACGTTTTATGAATCCCGTTGTTTCCATTACCCCTCTACAAAGTGTAGTGAATGACAATGTTTGTGATAAAAAGAAATATAGACTTCCAAGAATAGAATTTAAGAAATAATTGGTTATATTTTTGGAGCCAGTTCCGTAAAATTCACGAGGATAAGGACATTGGGAAGGAAGATTAATTCCAATATTTAATTCAGGCTATGACAGAAGGTTCCAGAGCATATGAATTAGTTACTAGTTTTCCAACCACTGCCGAGAATTATGACAAAGCTATAGAGAGTCTTCAAGCTCGATTTGGTAGAGAGGACTTGCAGGTGGAAGTTTATGTTCGTGAATTGCTCAAACTAGTATTGACGAATGCAGTCAATTCCAAAGAAAGGCCAACACAGAGTAGCTTGTATGATAAATTAGAGTCACATCTCAGATTGCTGGAAAGTTTAGGCGTTACTACAGAAAAATGTACTGCAATGCTGTATCCCATAATTGAATCATCTTTGCCAGAAGACCTATTAGGAGCATGGCAGAGGAATACTTCCTTCAGGTGTGATTCCGTATCCAAAGATCGTTTGCAGCAGCTCATGACTTTTCTTCAAAATGAAGTAGTAAGTGAAGAAAGAATTTCACAGGCTATGAAAGGGTTTAGTATTAGCCCATCCCAAGGATCTAAGATTAAGGGAGACAAGAAACCAAGGGATGTCATTGGACCAAATATACCTACTGCTTCTGCTTTGTTTGCTGGTGTTTCTAAGAGACAGGAGTGTGTTTTTTGTCTTAAACCTCATTCGAGCCCAGAGTGTGTTTTTTGTAGGGGTCTTCGGTACTGAAAATTTGGGTTCGGTACGGTTCGGTTCGGTAAAAAAAAAAATGTACTTCGGTTTTCGGTACAAAATCGGTTTGGTACAGCTCGGCTGATTTTAACATGCTAAATTAGAGTACGGTAAACCATTAAGAAAAAAGTAACACATGAGTTCTAATGATTATACAGTAAACCAAATACTTGCCAAATAGCACCATTTTTATTTAAAATACAGAAAAAATGTACAGCTAATAATCTCATACAATGTTCCATTAACTTTCATACTTGCCCTTTTACTGTGGAGTAAGCCAATTGATGCATACATTAAATAGACATTAGACTCACACTGGAACACTTAAATCCATAATTTAATTTTATTAATCAGAAGAGTTATTGTGCTCTAGTAGTAAAACTTCACTTATACGATATCCAGGGGACCAAAGGGAAAAAAACCTCATAAATGTGAAAAACGCGTAAATGAAAGTCGGTAAATAAAAACTGCAAAATGTATGTGACAATATGGGTAATACAGGGACTTGGTTTTAAAAGCGACGGGGACCCTCGCTCGCGCCGCGAGCCGGTTCCCGCCAAGCACTTTGCCGTAATGCGCTTCTTGACGCCACGGCTTTGACAGTCCATATTCTTTGGACTAAGGTATATTACAACTGAAATAGAGTCAATCGGTGCTGAGGAACTTCAGAACGTAAATGACAACTTCATGAAGAGGTGCCAGCGATGTGCAGCAATGAATGGCGAACATTTTCAGCACCAGCTGTGAACTATAGGCTATAGTCACTCAATGACTGTGCCGCGCGAGCTACGCATTACGGCAAAGTGCCTGGTGGGAGACAGGCTAGCAACGCGGGCGGCGGCGAGCGAGGGTTCCCGTTAAGAAGTGAAAAACAAGAAATAATAATACGATTGTTTAACTATAATCGGCAATATGTAACAAAACAACTACAAGAGAAATGCACCCAGATATAACCAAACAAAGAAAATTGAGTCACTTTACGAAGTAGTCTGTTATCTTTACTTGTTTTTGTTGGCCGCGGTCTCGGCGTGAACAGTATTTTCAAACCGATATAATTCGGCCATTATTTCCTCAGAAACATGGTGCGTCTCAAAATGTTTGATAGTCCATAGAGCATTGACAGCATCATTAAAATCCACTGTATTATTCTGCGGCTCTTCATCGTCATTAATAAAATACCGTAGTCATCATCATCATCATCTTGCACAGTTTCCAGCCACTGGCCGGCCAACGTCTTCTGTCTTCCCACCATCTCTCAGCCTCCACCCTTGTCCAGTCTTCTCCTCTCTTCTTCACGCTTTCTTCCACCCCCTTCAGCCACCTGTCTCTTGGTCTTCCCCTTGGTCTCTTTCCTTCCCACTTCGTCTCATGTACTCTCCTGGGTATCCTCTTCTCCTCCATTCGTTTTACATGTCCATACCATCTAAGTCTAGATTTCTCTATACCATCCTGTAATGGTTCCTCCTTCATTAATTCTCTGGTCCTCTCATTTCTTATTCTGTCCATCTTTGTAGCTCCAATACTGCTTCTCAAGAACCTCATCTCACTGGCCTGTATTTTGCTCCTCTCCCTTCCTTTCATAACCCAGGTCTCCGAGGCATACGTCAGGATAGGGACATAGCACGTCCGATATACGATCTTTTTGCTGTTCTGAGGGACATCCTTGCTCCATAACATGCTTCTCACACTCCTCCGAAATGCTTCTGCCTGCCTCCCCCGCTCATTTATTTCTCTATCGTTTCTTCCATTATCTTGTATCAGGCTTCCCAGATACTTAAAACTCTCCACTTTCTTCAGCTGTTCCCCACCAATTGTTATTCCCGTTGTGGTTCTTTCCTTCTTCCTTGTTGTGATCACCATCTCACTCTTATTTATGCTAAATTTCATCCCATATCCTTGTATTACTCCTTCCCACACGTCCAACTGTTCCTGTACCTCCTCCTCCTTGTTTCCCCAAATCATCAAATCATCTGCAAACACCATTGCTTTCATCTTTCCGTCCCCAATTACTTGTGCCACTCGGGTCATTATGTCATCCATCACCACAATGAAAAGTAACGGTGACAGTGCACTTCCTTGTTTCAGGCCGTTTCTTTGTTCCAACCAGTCAGATCTCTCTCCTCCCACTTTCACACAGCTCACGCTTCCCTTGTACATCTCCTTTATCCTCTTTATAGTCCATTTCTCTACTCCTCTATCCTCCAGGGACTTCCATACTTTGTTTCTGCATACACTGTCATATGCTTTCTCAATGTCCAGGAAGGCCATCAGTAGATCTGTTCCATATTCATAGTGCTGTTCTTGTAACTGCCTTACAGCAAAAATCAAATCCACTGTGGACCTTCCTGCTCTGAAGCCATGTTGTTCTTCCCTCATCCCTCCTTCTATCCTTGTCCAAATTCTCTTTTCCAAAACTTTCTCGAAGATCTTTGCACAATGACTCATCAGTGTTATTCCCCGATAGTTTCTGCAATCTGTTCTACTACCTTTCTTGAAGATCGGTACAATGATTCCTTTTTTCCAGTCCTCTGGGGTCTTCCTTTCCTTCCATGCTGTCCTCATCACTCGGTACAGCCACTGTATCCCCACCTCTCCTGCTGCTCTCACCATCTCCACACTCAACTCATCCACACCCGGTGCCTTCCCTCCTTTCATCTTGTTCACTGCATCTTCCACTTCTTTCCATGTTAAGTCCTTTTCTGTTTGCAGTTCATCTTCCTCTTCCCCGATTTCTTCCTCCTCACCATCTTTTCCCTTTAGGTTCAGAAGTAGCACAAAGTAGGGGATTGCCTGTAGGGGCGAAGTACAGTGGGGACTTCGTGTGCCCCGGGACCGTTACGGTAGCTGTGAAGGTCCTACAGGAACCCTGAAAAGTGACGGCTAACGGGGCTCTGGTGAAGCTACGATAGGCCCAGCAAGCCAGTAGTGGATTAAACCAAATGCTTTCAAATATGGAACGAGCCTCGGACAGGATGGATTTAATAGACGACGACACGGCTGTACACACGGACTAAGATTTGGAACTTTAAACCTAAGAACGCTGACGGGGAAGGTGGAGGAGATAGTGGATATGATGGAAAGAAGGAAGTTGGATTTATTGGGATTGGCAGAAACAAAGTGGAAAGGGGAAGGAAGGAGAGTACTGAGAAAAGGCTATAGACTGTACTGGAGTGGGAACGAAGAGGGAAAGAGGAATGGAGTGGGAGTAGTAGTACGAGATGGTTTGAAAGAAGAAGTGAGGAGAATAAGTGATAGGATGATGAAAGTGAAAGTAGCACTGAGGGGAGAGACCGTAGAAATAGTGCAAGTATATGCTCCACAAGTAGGCTGCGCTTCTGAAGAGAAGGAGGAGTTTGAAGAGGAATTGCATAAGCAGCTGGTAGGAAGAAATATGATTGTTATGGGGGACCTCAATGCCCATGTAGGAAGAGAAAGACAAGGTTATGAGAGTGTTCTAGGACCAGAGGGTTGGGGTGGAAGAAATGAGGAAGGAAAGAGACTGTTGGACTTCTGCCAGAGGAACAGCCTGCTAGTTGGGAACTCCTGGTTTAAGAAAAGAGAGAGCCACACAATCACATGGTACAGTGATGACTTGACCAGGAAGTCGGTGGTCGACTATATACTGTATGAGAAAGAACTAAATAAGAACATCACGGACATCAAGGTTATACCATCGGAGAACCTGGATAGCGACCATCGATTACTGGTAATGAACCTGAGAGGGAGTAAGGAGAAGAAAGGGACTGAGAACCAGGAAAGACGTATAAGGATTTGGAAACTGAAAGAAGGGGATAGAAGGGTCGAGTACCTCAAAATGGTAAAGGAAGGAATTCCAACAGATGAAGAAAGAGGGGTGGAAGAGGAATGGGCTAGATTTAAGAAGACACTAGTGGGTGCAGCAGAAGCAGTATGTGGGAGGACAAGTAGTAAGAAGAGGTGGAAGGAAACACCATGGTGGAATGAGAAGACAAAAGATATAGTAAGGGAAAAGAATAGAGCCTTTAGGAGGTGGTATCAAAATAGGACGGTAGAGACAAGGGAAGAGTACCAGGAAAGAAAGAAGGAGGCGAAGAGAGTGGTGGCTGAGGAGAGAAGGAAGTGGATGGAAGAGTGGACAAAGATGATGGAGGAGGATAGTGAAGGTACAAAAAAGGTCCTGTATGGGATGGTGAAAGATAAGAGGCGGAAGGATCCTACGGATTATGTTAGAATGGTGAACAAAAGGGGACAAGAGATAGAAAATAGGGAAGAACTGAAGAAAATGTGGAAAGAATATTTTGAATAAAATACCGTAGTATAGGCCTAAATTAATGGATTTTCATTTGCAGGGTGTCGAGCGATGACCTTTTTTCAAATTCCCGTATAATTCCCGTATTTCCGGTACGAAAATCCACCAAATTCCCGTATATTTTAGAACTCTCTAAGACTTCGAGTTCGCATACCGAATGGCTGGAAAATGAATCTTAAAGCGCGAATCAAGATTTTCTGGCGTAAGTGTAACTGCATTTTTGGAGATACTTCCGCAGCCCACGGGTTATGGCGAGATTTAGGTCTAATCCGTAGCGTGAGCAAAGCGCGCGCACGCGAGTGAATTCTCTCTCAGATACCGTTTATCTGAGGAGAGCTGACGTAAATGAATGTTTTACTGAGGAGGGTTGAGAGAGTAGAGAATAGAAGTGTCACATAATAAATGTTTACGGGAAGTGACTGAATTGTATGTTACCGCAACCGTATAGAGCTTCCACGAGTCCAAATGACACGGAAGCTTATGCATAGGGAACTTCCGGTCCGCGAATCTCCATTTGATTTTCATTGGCAGTGAATCGTTCGTTCGCGATTATCTTCTTTATTATTTCGGATAGTGGTTTTGTTTTTAGGCGTTCATCTTATGAAATAAGAACTGGAGGGTTGGCCTTTCATGAATATTCCAAAGACAAGTGTCTCCTAAAAGAGTAATTAGTAAAACTTCGCATCAGAGACGACCATAACAAACAGCTTGCCTACAAAGTGTGCGATTTGCACATTTCAAACGGCATTTCTTAGACTACAATATTTAAGTTGGTGCAAATTAAATATGTTATATGTGAGAATATTATTATAATTTGCTATCCGGTTGTTATATTAGTATATTATGCATTAACGTGACCCGTTTAAATGCTAAATTGTGACGGAAGCTACGAGTTATAGGCTATTCGTCGTACCGGTAGGCCTAATATTTACTAACGCATCGTTTCTTCTTTAATATTTATTTAATCATTATAATTATAATAGCCTATCTTCAACACTCATTTAACCAAAAATCAGTTTATAATTCTATACATATTCCAGGTATTTCAAGAAAGCGATATTTGATAGCACGTGCGGTTCCACCTTAAAATCCAACCGTGCCTAGTTTTCAGTATCTATGGAAAATATTACCTAAGTTAATAAACCAAACAACTGGCGACAATTTTTTTTAAATGCTCATTTACATCTTCACCCTAGTCTACGTAAAGTACCATACGGTAATCACTGAAAGGGTAGGGGGGTTATGACCTCAATTTCACAAACGAACGGACCTCATTTTGCATGAATTATGGAACCCGAATCCTAATGGAGGTATGGATTGTCTGCATTTAGAAATATGTTAGTCAATAATTTAAAACAAGAAGCCAGAAAACTAAATACAAAAATCTGCGTGCCTACTACGGTGTAAAGTTGCTCCGTGAAAAAAATACACCTCGCCAAGATTACACGACGTGCATACAGTTAAATACTATCATCCAATTGGAGAAACACTTTCTCTGTCACGATCTTATAAGCAATTCAAACATAAACTGCTGTAATTTACGGGAAAATGGGCAACATTTAGAGACTACAAGTGTTGTATGTGGCACAACGTTAGCTAACATTTCGCGTCATTAATACATAAGGAATGAACACATGCAGAGCTTTCTCACTGCACACAGCTGAAGATCATATTCTTGGTGCATTTTACATTCTCTTAATAACAATAATTTGCTTAGTTACATGCAACGAAAATTGTAGTACACAGTTCCCATTGCTTCCAATAACTGACTACTAAACCAGAAAATGGTAATGCATAAACATACGCCAGTGGCGCGTCCTATGACAAATGAAAGATCGAAAGAAAATGTAAGCTCTATAGGAGCACGGAACAAGACGATACAATTTTCTACTCTACTGAAAATAGTCAAAATTCCCTTTGTAATAATGACTAATAATCCTGGGGTTATGTAGTAATAATAATGATCGTGTGGCCTCCGGAGAGACCTAGTGCAGATCTTTCTAGTTGACGCCCGTCGGCGACCTGCGCGTCGTGGTGAGGATGAAATGATGATGAAGACGGCACATACACCCAGTCCCCGAGACACGGTCATTAACCCCCAGGAGATTAAAATCCCTGATGGCTCGGCCGGGAATCGAACCCGAGGCACTTTGGGCCAAAGCCTAGCGCGCTAACCATTTAGCCACAGAGCCGGACGGGTCATGTAGTAATAAGATGTAACCCACCCACTATCCCTTTTTAGATCACGACTTTTATAGTAAAAGTGTGTCCGCTATTACACGCGTAAATTATGGGACAAATACAGTATTGCTAACCCCATGAATTCAGTACTGACAGCCTTCCTGTCACTATGCCCCGCTTTTCCTCTCCGCAACCCACGGTCGCCACATAACAAGACCCTACGTCCAACACTCACCATGCAATGATTATCCTTTAACATGAAACAAGAGTCTGAGCGGAGGTCGTTCACAGCTTACTACAGTAGTTGACAGATGCACACTCTCTGAATCGCGACTCTCTACGGTTAATATTAGCTTTTGTGATAATACAAAAGTAAAGTTAAGGTAAATACATATTTAGCACTGAGCACTCAAACAAGCCGCTCAGTGGCGATATTATTGCCGTGGTTTTATATTGTCGAGTTGTAGGCTATTGAATGGCAGACGGTATTTTGAACACTATGATGGGAAACAATAGCCTGTGGTCTATTATCGATTGACGCAAGCGAACTGACGCCAATAAATAACTTATCCTCAGTCACTTGGCAAGGATTTCATTGACACCCTCCATCCCTTCACTGTCCCTATCATCATCACCACCATCATTGTCTTCTACTCTACTGAAAATAGTCAAAATTCCCTTTGTAATAATGACTAATAATCCTGGGGTTATGTAGTAATAATAATGATTTCATCCACCGCGATATCCAGATCGCCTTCAGTATTTCTTTCTGCACATGCTGTACGGGATGTATCCAGTCCTCGGGTCGAACTTCGGCGAAGTAAAAGTAAGGAAACAGGCAGTGGTTAATAAGCGACTGAAACAATGCCTGCCCATACGAGAAGAATTCTGTCACGTGTTTTGTGTATTTTGTAGCCACATGTTGGTGACGGGTGTTTGATAGTAAAATGTCGAGAGCTGTGAGATACTGTTTGTAGTTTTTGAAATTTATGCATGTGTGACGCATTTGGATTGAGTGTTTGCACGGACTTGAAAACAATTTGGTAGGCTATGTGCATCTCCCCTGCGAAAGAAGATCATGGAAAGGCTAAAAACAGTAACATTCCACACGCGACACGCCGCGAATACTTTTTAATTCAGATTTATTTTATCAAAGTAGATAATAGAAAATAAAATAATGCAAAACGAAATTAAATAAGTCACTTTGACAAATACAAGATTGTTACTAGGAACTTCAGTTATACACAGCACAAAATTAAGTTCTTTTGACAGTACTATTTTTTTCTCCAATTCCTGGAGATCTTTCATGGCTTTTCTTTCGACTGCCACCTTAGCCGTCGATTTGCACCTGTTTTGCTTCCTTGAACACGGCGTAGGAGTTTCGGGCAGTATGGACTCTTGCTCACGGTATCTTTTCTACTCCACCAGCTGCCATCACAGCGTCCTGAACAGTATACGCATGCCAATCAGACTTGCTTCTTTGTGATTGACGATCATGCACTCCTTGTTCAGGGAGAAACCTCTGTCTAGAGCTGCATTGTTGTGATACAAAATCAGTATCATTTTAACGAAGCTTGAGAGATCGTTTTTTTTTTTTTTTTGGCAGGAACTGCTGAAGCCACTATTTCAGACCACAGCACGTCGAGCCGTGGCTCTTTTCCGTCGAACTGCTTCAAACGCGCAGTGACGGAGGGCAGTCTCAGAAGTGCGGAGAAGCTGCTCTTGAAGCGGTCAGCCATTGCGCCAGAAAGCAACTTCTTCTGATTACAAAGAATTTCCAGGGCAATGACGATCCTAACTTCTTGCAACTTAAGAGTCTCAGCGACCCCTATACGGTCCAGGCAGGAAATAGTACGGGTCTCTTGTGAGCAAGAGTTGACCTCTCTGATTTTTTCAGCCATAGGATACCAATGTACAATTTTCGGCAGTTGGTGCGAAATTGCAGCACATACGCATTTGGAATTTTCTGAGATATTAAGCTGTTAACTTCTTTAAGGGCTGCTCTTGTCGGGAAACCCAGGTCTCCTCTGAATAACAATGCGGACTAACTCCTGCATGTCATTGTCAGCAACCAGCGCGGCGCGTGGAGAGGGTACGGCCGGCGGTCGGCCAGGCAAAGCATGCATTCGACGTTGGCTGGGTTCTCATCCCGCTTAGTGCTCTATCGGTGACGCAAATTGCGGGTGGCAGCGCAGTCTGCTGGCGAAATAGAAGACTGAGCGGGAGGACTCTACCGAGCGTTCGGGGGCTAAGAAGTCAGGCATTATGAGACTTTTGAAGATTTCCCGTATCAAGTGCGAATTTCCCGTATAATTCCCGTATTTTTCCCGGGTCACTAAAATTCCCGTATAATTCCCGTATTTCCCGTATCGCTCGACACCCTGCATTTGTCTGAAGACGCAAGATTATTATAACACAGAATCAATCGCGTATTTTTAATGGTTTGACGAGAAGTCCTAAAAAATCACGAATGAAAATTATAAAAGCGGAAATAATATATCGGAGATCGTAAAACACTTCCGCTCATCTTAACATAAGCTTCAGATGCTGTCTAACTGTGTTTTATGGCTGCTTCCTGTTATTTTGAAAGGCTAACACAATAATAGCGCTTGCTTATTACGCAAGCTGTTCTTCCTTGTTACGGCACTCTGGCAAGCGAGTGTCGCCGTGACCACCGGTGTCGCTCAAGGCCATCGTAACATAATATAGCATGCGTTGCATTCTTCCGAACGGAAGTACAGGCGGTAACAAAAGTTTGCATTCGAACATACGTACTTTCTCAGAACACGCAACGTATAAATGACGCTTTATATTGCAAGTGACTTAAAATATGATCGTATACGCGTGAAAAACGAATAAATGTAAAACGTATATCGGAGATAAATTAACATGGAAAGTATAGGCATTTTGTCGGGACCAGGAAAAAATCGTATAGAAAACGTATAAATATGAACCGTATACAAGAAGTTTTACTGTATTTAACTAACTATTGAAGTAAAACATTGATGATAAAGGACAATACTTTGGATGTCTAAAAAAAGGTTTCCTTAAAAAAGGTCTCTTGTACCGAACCGAACTTTTTACCGAGATTTTTATCGTATCGAACCGAGGTCGGTAATTTCCTTTGTACCGTACCGAAACCGAAAAATCGGTGCACCGTCGACCCCTAGTTTTTTGTCTTAAACCTCATTCGAGCCCAGAGTGCATTAGCTCAAAA
The DNA here is from genome assembly GCA_946902985.2 of Meconema thalassinum. Taxonomy (NCBI): domain Eukaryota; kingdom Metazoa; phylum Arthropoda; class Insecta; order Orthoptera; family Tettigoniidae; genus Meconema; species Meconema thalassinum. The sequence continues at coordinate 1,854,129,479 of OX336388.2, forward strand.
AATGACTGTAGGGGAGAAAAGGAAAATCTTAACTGATAAACACTGTTGCTTCAATTGAAAAATACAATCAAAAACAGGTGTGAAGAAATGGCAAAGAAAACAGCAGAAACCAAATTATCGAAGGACATTGATGCTAAATGGGATCAATGTAAATTAACACCAAGAAGAGAAGCTGTAGCCTTCTTCAGACTTAACACTGGCCATGACTGCCTTGCAGCTCATCTGAAACGAATCAACATCCTGATATCTGAAGAATGCACACTTTGTCACGAACCTGGAAGTAAAATGGATAAGGGGCACCTGCTACATTGCAACAAACTTGATGTGACTGCTCGAGCTTCTGGAAACCTCACACAACTCTATTGGAACGCAAGAAAGCTGATGGATTGGAATCCGGGCTAGCCAAAGGAAACAACAACAATCAACAAAGAAGGGCCATGCAAGTAGAGCTTGTAAATCGATTGTCAGATGCATTGTTTGTGGTGGTAAACATGTGGTATTAATGTGTTATAAGCTCCGTGATAAAGAAAATGAAAGTGTGTCCAAACAGAATTACGAGGCTTTAGCTAATGTGTCTTGTTCTCCTGAGGTGAACTTGCAAACCCTGGCAGTTGTCGTTATAGGAAAGGGTAAACAAAAAACTGTACGAGCTGTCATTGATACTGGGTCTACTAAATCCTACATTGCACGTGACCTAGCCGAAGAAATGGGGTATCAGTCAATCAGAAAGGAAACGTTAATACATTCCTTGTTTGGTGGAGTACGTTCTCGAGAAGCAAAACATGGCTGTTACAGAATAAGTTTAAAGCGATTGGAGGGAAACTATTCCAAGGAGCTGGAAGTTTTAAGCCAAGAGATTATTTGTGAAGATGTCCCATATATTAAGAATGGTTCTTGGAGTGAGGAGATAAGGGATCTCAAAATATGTTTAACTGATGTACGAGAGCGAGGCCCTGTGCAGATTCTGATTGGGGCCGATAAGGCAGGTGAACTGCTCACTGGAAGGAAACATCAACTAAAATGTGGCCTAGTTTTGGAGGAGACTTCCCTAGGGTGGACACTAATGGGAAAAGTCAGAGGTAACAAGGCGCAAAGGGATTCGGCATCATTATTAGTGTCATCATTGTTTTCCCAACATACACGAATTTCTGATCTCTGGGACTTAGAAATTCTTGGAATTACTGACCCTGTTGTGAAAGAATCTATCGTCGAGAGGAATGAGCGTGTTAGAAATAACTTCCTTGAGACTGCACGACTGAATGAAGATAACAGATATGACGTGTGTCTGCCTTGGAGTGAACAACATCCACCTCTCCCTGACAACAGAGAAATTGCTCAGCACAGATTAGAAATCACTACAAAGAAACTACAAGCTGAACAACATTATCAGGAGTACGATAATGTCTTACGAAGTTGGTTGGAGCAAGGAATCATCGAGAGGGTACATGAAGAAGAACTGAAGAATGGTGGACACTATCTACCTCACCGACCTGTCTTCAAAGAAAATAGCACCACCAAGATCAGGCCTGTTTTTGATGCCTCGACGAAGCAGAGAAACGCTCCATCTCTGAACGAATGTATTGAAAAAGGGCCTAACTTCATAGAGTTGATCCCTAGTTCACTACTGAAGTTCAGAGTAAATGAGATCGGTGTGACGGCCGATGTAGAAAAAGCATTTCTTCAAATAAATGTTAATCCTAGAGACCGTGATTTTCTGCGATTCCTTTGGTGGGAGGAGGAAAGTACAGGGAAGGTAGAGGTGTTCCGTCACAATAGAGTTGTCTTTGGACTTGCATGTTCTCCGTTACTATTGTTAGCAACCATCAAACTCCACTTGAATGAGTTGAAGAGACCAACAGTCGATAATAGTTCCTACTCAACGTCAACAATAGAAAGATTGGAAGAATGTATTTATATGGATAACTGTGCTATTAGTGTTAACAACAGAAATGACCTTCATTCATTCATGCGAGAGGCAAGCATAATAATGGATAAGGCATCTTTCAATCTCCGAGGGTGGGAGTATTCTCAGGATGGTACAGCTGAAAATCTTACTCATGTGCTAGGGCTCATTTGGAATAAAGGAGAAGATACCATTGAACTGAATCTAACTCATGTTAACGATTTCAAATGATGTAATCACCAAAAGAGCTATACTAGGAGCTGCACATAAGGTGTTTGACCCAATTTGCTTCTCATGTCCGGTATTTCTCTGTCCAAAATTAATCTTGCAAGAACTATTGGCCACTGACTTGGGTTGGGACACCAAAGTAGATGAAACAACAGAGAAGATTCATGAAGTGGTTGGCAGAACTACCTCAGCTGTCTGAGATTAAGATTCCTAGATGTTTGATCGGTAGTGTCCAGTCGGTTGAAGATATATCTCTTCACGTGTTCTGCGACGCCAGTCAAACTGTGTATGCTGCAGTTATATTCTTGCGAATACAGAGGGTTGACAATATAGAGCTACGATTTGTACAAGCCAAGACAAGAGTGGCACCCAAGAAGAGTATCACCATACCACGCCTGGAATTATTAGCAGCTTCAATAGGGGTTCGACTAGTGACGTCAGTACTGCCAACATTAACTGAAAAGAAATCGTTACTTATTATTGGAGTGACTCGTCGACTGTGTTGTCCTGGATCAAGTTAGACGAACCTTGGGGGACCTTCGTGTGGAACAGAGTGCAAGAAATTCGAAGACTGTCCAGAATACAACAGTGGCAGCATGTTCCAGGAACCATGAATCCGGCTGACCTGGCATCAAGGGGATGTAGCACAAAACAGTTACTTCAACAGAGATGGTGGGAAGGGCCAAAATGGCTAAAACAATCCACTACACAATGGCCTAGCCCCGAAATTTCAACAAACGATGAAGTCTTCCAAGAAAGAAAAAAGAAAGTCAACACTATGACGGTGTTAGAAGACAAGTCCAATACCCAAGAATGGCACCTTGACTATTTCTCAAGTTCTGTAGAACAGTTCGTATGATAGGATGGATCTTGAGGTTTCTGTATAATTGTCGACAGACAAATAATAGGAGAAGAACTACCGAACTATCCATTGAAGAAACCACAGAAGCAGAAAAAGTCGTGATGAAGTTCATACAAAAGGAGTGTTTTGTTGGTGAAAAGGATGAAAGATTCAACTCACTGTGTTTTCATGGATGATGAGGGAGTGATGAGACTGGAAACAAAAATTATATTGCGCGAAGATGATTATGCTTTCCGTTGTCCTGCTATCCTTCCTGCGAAGCATACAACAGTTCACGCTCTCATTAGGGAGAAGCACAAAGATTTATGTCATGATGGAACCCAGATTCTGCTCAGTGGGCTCCGACAGAAATATTGGATCCTTGGAGGAAGGAGAACGGTGAAGGGTGCAATTAAAACATGTGATGTCTGCAGAAGGTACCATGGAAAACATCTTGAAGCAGAACAAACTCATCTCCCCATAGACAGAGTGAGAGAAGCCTCAATTTTTGAAATAAACGGGGTCGACTTTGCCGGGCCTCTGATTTTGAAAGGTGGAGAGAAAGCCTGGGTCTGTCTGTTCACGTGTGCGGTTTTTCGTGCAGTAGACCTGGAGCCAGTAACATCTTTGGCTACTGCAACATTCCTCGAAGCTTTTCGGCGCTTCGTGTCCAGACGTGGAAGGCCAATGATTGGCTATAGTGACAATGGGACAAACTTTCAAGGTACCTGCAATATGTTGGAGAGAGACAATTCAGTGGGATAAAATTGCTGAATATAGTTCTATACACCAAATAAAATGGAAATTCAATCCTCCCACTGCAGCATGGTGGGGAGGATGGTGGGAGAGGCTGATTGGTGTCCTCAAACAAATGCTCAGGAAAGTTCTGGGAAATTCATGTCTGTCGTGCCAAGAAATGATGACTGTTCAGTGTGACATTGAAGCTGTCATGAATTCACGACCACTTACTTACCTGTCCAATGATGGAGAAGACTTCATGGCTATCACCCCTGAAATGTTCCTACAGGAAGTCAAGGAGATTGGAATGCCCGATATCAACATGATAGAGGACATAAAACTTGACAGAAGATTCAGGTACAGACAGAAAGTAAAGGAAACATTAAGGGTAAGATTCAGGAATGAATATCTTGGACAACTAATACAGAAGAACCACATGAGGAAAAGTCATCACAAACCCTGCGTAGGTGAAGTAGTACTGGTAGCCAGTGACAACACGAAGAGGCTAGACTGGCCGCTGGCAAGAGTGACAGAGGTCATCCCTGGCAAAGGTGGTGTTGTGAGAGTTGTTTGCTTGGCGACTACAAAAGGAGAGCTACTGAGGCCAGTACAGAGAGTGTATCCACTTGAAGTGACATCTGGAGAAGATCATGCTTTAAGACTGCAAGTTGAGCAGAATGAAAATGAAAAGGAGAAAAATCCAAAGACAGTTAAACCATCTACTAAAACTTCTGATCTCATCAGAACCAGTAGTGGGAGAGTGGTGGTTAAACCAAAGAGATATTTTGAGTGACTTATTTATTTCTGTGTTCATTTATTTTGAGAAAAAAAATATGTATTATGTTATTTTATTGTTTTGTTTGAGTTGTTTCCACAACTCAAGGTGGGAGAATATTGAGTTGGCAGCAAGCACAAGAGTTGGTAGTGCAGTATCTTTCACGTATTCTTTGATCAGTGAAGTTCAGTGTCAAAAATAATATGGTGTGTATCGTGTGAATTGTGAACCTTTCCACAACAAATAATAAAATATGCATTCTAGAGGAGTCTATGTGATTTATTGAGAAGTGAACCTAACACTCACCATTTATTCAACATTGTACAGTTTCTAAGTTTCTTTCCTAATATCATGATTTATTCCAGGTTTTATCCAGGTAAAAATGCTAGCCAGGTTTTCAACAGGATCTCTATGTTGTCTGTAGATTTATACAACTTTAAAATTGTATTTGTTTAACAAACCTGTAGATTGGCTGAGCAGTGGAGGATCTTCTGGACTACAGTACAAGATGGAGGCATCCCAGGAAGCCTTGCCACTTAGATCACGCAATATTACACGCACTTGTGATGGAGCAGTCTTCAAGCCAGCTGTCACTCCTCCACCAGGAACCTCCAGAGCTGGCAGTTCCACCAGTGACACCAACAAATTATTGCTCAGCACAAACAGCTAAAATAATATTTAAGAAAATCAATCAGATATTTGGAAAAGGAAAACAAAGAGCAGAAGAGCAACTAAACCATGGAAGTACACAATAGACACACATTGCAGAACAGGAAGTCAAAAAAGCGCAAATACTTCAAATAAGCCATAGTTAGGGTTAGAGGAGGAAAACGATATCACAGCAGTGATGAAACACAATTCAATAATGTACACATTATCAAAAATATCATATTTATTTTGTACTATGAGACTGTGCAGGGAACTGCTTACTGCCAATGTTTCTGGATGACAATTTAATGCACACATTTTATACCCTGGTTAAAGTTGAAATTATTGGGATGCTTAGATATCTCCATGGCCTATGAATTTTCTGTGGTAGAAGTGGCTGTTGGGGACTAGGAGTTGTGTTTGATTGTAAAAGGCAGAGTGTCAGCAGTCTGATCTCTGTTATTGAAGGGTGGCTGAGAAACACAAGTGTTATGTTCATTTGGTGGCAATGATTCAGCTTGTCTTTCTAATGCAGACCTTCTCTGCCAAGCTGGAGATTTTTCTTCAGTGGACAAAGTCTTGTATTTTCAGTCCAGAGCTGAATTTAGTGTAGATGATGATGTTTTTCATAATCATGGCTACCCTATATATATATATATATACTGTATATGTAAAGATATTGGTGGGTAGCTCTGCACTTGACCTTCAGAGCTCAGCAACAGGTGAGGTGCGGGTACTGTGCCGAATACTTCCTTGTCCAAGAACATTGACGCACGACAGTAGGTTTTTGGACAAATGTGAGATGAAATGTTCAGTCATTCAATATTTTAATAAAGCCGACACAGACGAATGATAGCAATCAGAATGTCCTGTGAAGACGAACTTAGGCTAAGTGGTTAATGACATTTAGATGGTAAATTAAACCCCCATGAGAAAAAAAAAAAAATAATACATAAAAAAAAAAAATGACAACAACAACAACCACCTCCTATAAGGACTTAGGTGAAGAAGGCCAGCATATGTCTAGTGAGACAGCCATAGACCCTAACCATGCACATGAGTACTGTAACATATGGAGAGGAGAAAGCACCGAAAACCCCCATTTACAACTGGATGAAGAGAGAAAAGAAGTGAGTTGAGAAGGCAACATATGCTCTACTAGAGCATAACCACCTGTTACCAGAGCAGCAAAAGGGATGTAAGAGGTCTAGTCAAGGATGCAATTGTCTATTGATTCTATAATGAATGGAGATGTCCCGAAAAGGAGAACTGACCTATACTCAGCTTATACCAGAAAGCTTTGATTGCGTACGTCACTCATGGCTGATTCAGGTTCATGGTCTGTACAAACTCGATTCGAGAACAATCAAAAGTTTAACTTCATTAATGAATGGCGGCAAACAAGCATTGGCACTTCAGTCGGTCAACACAAATATGCCCAATGAATGGACGGGATACAATATATAAATATAAAAATACACCCCTGGAAAAAACTACATGTATTAGTTAATTGTCAGTATTAAATGGGACAATTGTGACAGTAAACTAATATTTGTAATTTTTTCCAAGAGTGTATTTTTATATTTGTATCTTGTATGCCGTCCATTCATTGGGCATAATCGTGTTGACTGACTGAAGAGCTACAAATGACAATTTTGTATAGGCAATACTGAAAGAATGGCTTCAAATTCATTGTAGTTAGACTGCTATTTGCACAGCATTATCATAGTGTAAATTAGCAATTTTCAAAATTGCATCAAAGTTAAACAAATCAAATAAGAAAATAAACAAAATAGTGTTTTGTTCAAATGAACAGTCTTAAGAAACACCTAAATGGTGATGAATAAAATGAACTTCGATTTTGTAATTTTTTTTTTCCCCTTTAGTGGAAATTCACCATTTCATTATTTAGTTACTCTGAACATGAAAATGAAAGGTTAATGTGGTTTTTAAGAAACAATATGTTATGAAATTCAAAATTTGGAAGAAAAAAAAAACCACACACAAGTTTGAGATTTTTTAAATCTATGTTGATATTAGCGAGTTTGTCCCAGAGGAGTGCGACAGGCTTCGGCAGCCGGCACAGTTCATATCCTCGCCGCTAGATGGGGGGGCTTCATTCATTCCATTCCTGACCCGGTCGGAGACTGGAAGCAGGCTGTGGATTTTCATTCATTAGCGAGTTTGTGTTTTCCCTTTCTTTGTAAATATGTTATTTTTTGCAGATTTTCCCAGATTTTTCAAGTAACTGACTAGGATTTGAAATTTATAACAGTGGCAGCCCTGTCTTAGGCCACTTCATCTATGGAATTGGATTAGCCTCTGTCTTCATTACACCTCCCATGAAGAACAGGGAAATCACAAAGATATTTAGAGAAATGAGATTATAATTTATTTGACTGAAATAACTATTTTCCTAATGTTGAGTTATAATTTTAATGCATGATTTTATATCTTACCACCTGAGCTACAGTATATGCTGTAATTGTAAATTAAAAACAATGAAAAATAAACAGGTCATAATCTTGATTACGATGGCTCTGGAGTCATTTATGTGAGATCATGGTTACCTCTGTGATATCCGGGAAGTCACCCCTTAGTGCCCTCCTCCCCTAAAAGTAGTACACGAGTCCTGGTTGTGACATGGTGCGCATGTCTAAACATGCCTGCCCGGACAGCAGGAGATCCAGGTTCAAATCCTGATTACAGTCTCATTTGCAAGCCTTCCAGAGGACTGGAAAAAGGAATAATTGTCCCGATCTTCAAGAAAGGTAGTAGAACAGATTGCAGAAACTATCGGGGAATAACACTGATGAGTCATTGTGCAAAGATCTTCGAGAAAGTTTTGGAAAGGAGAATTAGGATAAGGATAGAAGGAGGGATGAGGGAAGAACAACATGGCTTCAGAGCAGGAAGGTCCACAGTGGATTTGATTTTTGCTGTAAGGCAGTTACAAGAACAGCACTATGAGTATGGAACAGATCTACTGATGGCCTTCCTGGACATTGAGAAAGCATATGACAGTGTATGCAGAAACAAAGTATGGAAGTCCCTGGAGGATAGAGGAGCAGAGAAATGGACTATAAAGAGAATAAAGGAGTATACAAGGGAAGCATGAGCTGTGTGAAAGTGGGAGGAGAGAGATCGGACTGGTTGGAACAGAGAAACGGCCTGAAACAAGGAAGTGCACTGTCACAGTTACTTTTCATTGTGGTGATGGATGACATAATGACCCGAGTGGCACAAGTAATTGGGGAAGGAAAGATGAAAGCAATGGTGTTTGCAGATGATTTGATGATTTCGGGAAACAAGGAGGAGGTGGTACAGGAACAGTTGGACGTGTGGGAAGGAATAATACAAGGATATGGGATGAAATTTAGCATAAGAGTGAGATGGTGATCACAACAAGGAAGAAGGAAAGAACCACAACGGGAATAACAATTGGTGGGGAACAGTTGAAGAAAGTGGAGAGTTTCAAGTATCTGGGAAGCCTGATACAAGATAAAGGAAGAAACGATAGAGAAATAAATGAGCGGGGGAGGCAGGCAGAAGCATTTCGGAGGAGTGTGAGAAGCATGTTATGGAGCATCTCAGAACAGCAAAAAGATCATACATCGGACGTACTATGTCCCTATCCTGACGTATGCCTCGGAGACCTGGGTTATGAAAGGAAGGGAGAAGAGCAAAATACAGGCCAGTGAGATGAGGTTCTTGAGAAGCAGTATTGGAGCTACAAAGATGAACAGAATAAGAAATGAGAGGACCAGAGAATTAATGAAGGAGGAACCATTACAGGATGGTATAGAGAAATCTAGACTTAGATGGTATGGACATGTAAAGCGAATGGAGGAGAAGAGGATACCAAGGAGAGTACACGAGACGAAGTGGGAAGGAAAGAGACCGAGAGGAAGATCGAGAGACAGGTGGCTGAAGGGGGTGGAAGCAAGCGTGAAGAAGAGAGGAGAAGACTGGACAAGGGTGGAAGCTGAGAGATGGTGGGAAGACAGAAGACGTTGGAGAGGCTTGTGTTCCAAACAGACCCGGCCAGTGGCTGGAAACTGTGCAAGATGATGATGATGACTCAAAAATTACTCCCTAAAGTAATTTCTATGTTAAAAACAAAAGACAAACTAGTCAAAATATCAGTATCTTAAAACGTTTGAGTGTTATAATCATTGTAAATGTTAATATATGTGTTAATTTTATTTTTATTGTGTATCATTGAGAACAACTTAAGAGCTGTAAAAAGAAACCTCATTATTGTTGTTTGAGTCTTCAGTCTTTTGACTGGTTTGATGCAGCTATCTATGTCTCCCTGTCCTGAGCTAATCGTTTCATCTATACATCGCTACCACACCCTACATCCGAGGTAATCGGCTTAACATATTCTAACCTTGGTCTACCCCTACAGTTCTTGTCCTGGACCCTTCCTTCCATAACTAAGCTTGCTATTCCTGGGTGTCTTAGTATGTGTCCTACCAACCTATCTCTTCTCTTCATTAGCAGTCACCAGAAACAACTCTCCTCTCCCACTCGTTTTAATACCTCTTCGTTTATAACCCTATCTACCCATCTGATCTTCATCATTCTCCTGTAACACCACATTTCAAGTGCTTCAATTCTCCTCTTTTTTGCTGCATCAATAGCCCAAGTTTCACTTCCATAGAGTGCCTCATTATGCATCAATATTGTCTGTTTGTGATATCTTAGAAAATAATAAAAAAAAAAAACTATTACCTGGATATTAGGAGCAGCAAACACTTCAGCACTAAGCTCATCAGCTGACAACCCAGGCACATCATCTTGCTCCACAACCATAGAAGAAAGACGTGCAGCTCCAATACCCATAGGGAAATGACCCAGGTGGTTTACAAGGTGCATAAGGACCTAAGATGGAAATTTGGTTCATCTTAGTTCAAAATTAAAGAATACATTTGAGTTTTGAACGGTAGAGTAACTAGAATTGAGAATTACAGTATATGCAATAATGTCTGAAATTTTTTTACCGAAATTCTCTTAAAAGCCTTGAAAAATGTATTTAAACATTCAACTGTCTTATGCAACTCCGTCATTCTTTTTCAAACAGAACTTTCTTATAGTATAATTTAGTATCATACTAAACCCTTAGCACTGCTTAATTTGTGAACAAGTTTGCCTCTCCAGCTCCATTTAAATATAAGCTTGTGATAGGCCAACAGAGAACAGAAATGTTTGCAATGCAATTTTAATAGCAGAATGTAATATAAGACAATACAATAGTCGATACTATGCGAAAAAGGCGAATTGCTTTTTTTTGTCATCTCTCACGCCTGCCGGATACCAGACAATTAAAAGTATTATTTAATTATTTTTTCAAAAGTAAAACAAAGAACTCTTGGTTTATGGAAATTCGAAATGATCTGGATGAACTCGGCTTGACAATGTCCCAAATTGCTAACAAAGATGAGAAGAATATCTTGAAAAACAAGAACATCCGACTTCCCTTAAAAACCTTTACCCGCAAAACTTACACCATAAGCGATGCAGAGGGAGCGGCAAGGTCGACTAGAATGAAAATGTTTTGGGAAAAGAAGAAAAATAAGAAGCTGAATCATTAATATTGTTTTTTGAGATATGTATATACTTGTTTTGGTTAAGTGCTCCAATGAGGGCGTAACATATGTAAATAAATAAATAAATAAATAAATAAGACAATAAAATTAATAATAACAGTAAAATATAAAACAATACTTAGGGCAATTTTCTGTATTTTGCACTGAGGATGTAGGCCTCACTGTAATTAGAGGTAATTATGCTTAGTGTGGAACTTCTGAAAGCAGATGCCAGGATGTAATTCAGGTTTTTGTGTGCATGTATTGCAGAAAAACACTCTTGTTGCCCTCCCTTCATTTTATACATTGACATGAATTTAACCATGTACTGTGATCTGTATTGACTTCCTATGACTGTTATAAAAACTACACTTTTTACACCCAGTCATTACAAATTCATTTTACAGTCATTGCAAACTGCACAGCCAAATCAACATCGTCTAAAAACCCTGCTATTTGTTTCTCGTGGTCTTCTAACGTAGCCATGAACGCAACTGAGCTGATTTCAAACTTGCATGGCCTTCAAATAGACTGAAATTATTACCTGATGGCAAATGATTGTGTTGGCAACAAGCATCGCATGAGGGCAAGTCCATGTGCTGCAGTGTGATTGAGAGGGGAAGAATGTTCACTTTGCTTGTTGCTAAGGAAATGTTCACATCGGCTCCTACTGTAACTGAATTGCATGTTAGTGCATCTCCCAGGAGTACACTAGCAGTGATCACTTCCACTACATTCCTTCTCCTCTCCATTACCTTCTTCGCTCTCGGGTTCATGCAGATTTGCGCCATTAGGTATTAATTACAGTCTACCTCTCCATAAGGCTCGGAGATTTTGGACTTCGGCTAAACATCAAGACAGAATACATAGTGTGTGGTCCTCAAACCGACTGCACTATCAACATCGGTGCAGAAGACGACTGCACTATCAACATCGGTGCAGAAGATCTGAGGAAAGTGGAGCAATTCAAGTACCCGATGGCGATAACTTTCCTGCTGCCCGCGTTCGTGTCAACACTACCTGGCTGAAGTGGTGCCAGGTGACTGGCGTTTTGTGGAATTGTTGTATGCCCCTATGCCTCAAGCCCAAGGTATACAGAACGGTTGTATGCCCTGTAGCTCTCTATGGGTTGGAGTGCTGGCCAGCAACAACAAAGCATGAAAAGGTCTTGCATGTAATGGAAATGCGAATGTTCTGATGGATCCAAGGATTAATGCCAGGGATAACTACTTTCAAAAACAATTAGGAGCAGCACAATCACAATGCCAATAGGCCTACTGTATTTCAAAATCAACATAGACATCAGGTATGTTTACAAATCAGTAATTTAATTCTTCAAATGTTATGGGTCTCTGGCATGTGGGCATATGCAAGTTTCTCGTCCAAATCTGCAAGTATTTCTCTACAGCTGCATAGATGTGGTTATTTGATTTAATTCACTTACATATGCCTAATTGAACGAATCCAAGCAACTGCATAATTCAGTAGTTTGGCAATTATTTCTATCAAATACAATGCCAGTAAAGCCGTTGATATTAAATAGTAAGCATGAAAAACATTTATCCACAAGAAAATGCAGTAAAATGTATGCAAATGTTAATCACACCTTCTAAGTTAGTGAACAGTCAGCAGCTTAAGATAGTTTTCAACATGGTTTAGTTTTAAAATTAGTTTAATGAATTTAATATCGTCGGTGTGTAGATAATTATTGTTATGAATCTAATTTCGCCAAATTTTGGAGAAATTAGATTCATAACAATAATGGTTTAGTTTTCTACAGATCTGTTTGGGTACGTAGGAAATTTACTTCAACTGGCCTTTGCTTTAGCAGAGCCACAAAAAGTATATTTCAATATGTGTAAATAACCCGTTAATACTCTCAATTTCTAAATCATATTGAGTTTTAGTTTCCTGTGATCTTTGCTCTTCTAGAAAATGGATGCACCAATTTAAGAAATTATGTTTATTATTATGCTACAGCTTGACATTGAATGCACATTTAACACCCACACCAATTTACATTACACTTCCTTTTTACTGGAAATCTGGCTGTGAAAAAGATATTGCAAAATAATGTCCAAAAATAAAAATTTATAAAAAATCACAACTGTGTGGTCACACTCCCATTTAAAGTCATGCAAGCATTTGGTCATAGGCAACAGTAGTGCTACTGCCTACTGGACGGTTTGTCCCAAACTATTATGCTCAGCATGGCTCAGTAACTCGAGTTAACCCACTAGATTCTTCTACACATTCTGTTTAGATTAAGACTGTAATGAGATTTAGAGAAAAATATTTATGAGAGAACTCACGAAAGTGACTAATTTTAAATTAACTATAAGGACCAATTAATCAATTAATTAAATCTCAATACTTGGCTATACAACCTACTGGCTTTTCCATTTATTTTATTATTTCAGCAATGACCCACTAAAGCCCAATGAATACCTCCCATCTAAAAGTTTGTAAAATGTTACTACAGAAGATAAGTATCTAAAATCACATAATGAATATTGAACAGGTTTTAAATGGCCTTTTTTTTTTATTGTGATAAAATAAAATGGGTGGCACCAGAACGAATCACCACTATGTCAAATTGGTCAGGATAACTCATTGTTTGGGTATTCCAAATCTTCCTCCCATCTTGAACCTTATTTTAGAGTGGAAAAGTTTACTTGCTTCATAAATGTCGGGAATTAAAAGGGGCAAAAAGACAAAATATGCACAAATACACACCAAGTCCAACCATGCAAAATATACAATAAAAACATTTGCCTATGCTTCCAATTTTCTTAGATTTGTTGTCCTAATATTATTGGACAAACTACCATTACCAATTAATTGTCTTTGTCCACTTTGATTTATCAAAATATGTTGTTTCTGAGCTCGAGTAGTTACAGAGTACTTACCATGTGTGCAGCCAGCTGCACCGACATGGACCCATGCTGCGACGCACTGCTATTTGCCAGGTTGTCCAACACAATAGTTGCCTCGAAGTCATGCATTACTTCTGCCTGGAATAAAGCTGCGGTACTTCTGCTGTCACTAGGAACGGTCCCAGATGATAACTGACTAAGTACCTGTATCAGGAAAGGTATTGATGTAAATATGACTTTGTTAGTGCATATAAATTTTATGAGAAGCATTATATTAAATGATGATTACAAAACTTGTGGCGAAGACTTAGTCTTTGCTGAAATCTGTAAAAATGCTGGTAAACCTGCGATTATAAATCTTCATCAACATCTAGTTAAAATGTGGATTACTGAAGAAATTCCTGCACACTGGACCATAGGAATAATCCATCCATTATTTAAGAAAGGAGACAAAACGAACCCAGATAACTACAGAGGAATTACCCTTCTGGACTGCACATATAAAATTTTCTCTCGCATAATTTACAACAGGATCAAAAACATTCTGGAACCACAACTTGGAGAATATCAAGGAGGATTTCGCCCTTACACAAGTTGTCCAGACCAAATCCTTAGCCTGAAATTAATAATGGAATATTACAAAAACAGAAATAAGCAACTCTTTATCTCTTTTATAGATTTCAAAAAAGCCTATGATAGTATTCATAGACTGACACTGCTAAAAATCCTCAGATCATATGGTCTCCATCCTAAATTGATAAAAATCATTCAATTAACATTAACAAACACAAATTCGAAAGTTAAATTTAGGGGAGAAATATCAACAGCTTTCTCAGTAAAAACTGGTCTCAGACAAGGTGATGGATTTTCCCCTCTGCTTTTCAATGTGGCTCTTGATTATATCATGAAGGTTTGGCAAAAGGAAAACCCTCCTAACATCAAAATTGGAACAAAACCATCAATAAAAATAAACTGCTTAGGATTTGCAGATGATTTGGCTCTTTTAGCACTAGGCAAGGAAGAGGTTTGTACTCAGATCACTAGTCTCCAAGAAATTGTTCAAGGGATAGGATTACAGATATCCTTTGAAAAAACTGAGATCATGCCTATGAAACCCTTAGATATAAATGAAGTCTATATAAATGATCATAAAATTAACCTAGTTCCTCAATTTAAGTATCTTGGAGAAATTATAACACATAACTTAAACGAAAAAGTAACTTGGATAAATAGAACAAATAAAATGAAAAAGGCACAATCTCTAACCTGGTCAACATATAATAAAAAATGCCTATCAATAGCTACTAAGATCCAACATTATAAAACTGTAACTCTCCCAGAAGCCACTTATGCTTGTGAAACACTGTTCCAAATTAAAAATGAACAAAGAACTGATCAGCTCCTCAAAACGGAAAGAAGAATCATTAGAACGTCCATAAATAAAAAGTATCAGGTCGAGGGAGTCTGGAGGATTCTCCCAAATGAAACTGTCTATCGTGAAATTGATCCAATCACCAGCACAATGAAGAAGAAAAGAATTTCATATTTTTTTCACATCTTACGGCTTCCAGAAAACAGAATTGTACGCCAACTGGTGATGAGAAATCTAGGAAAGAAAACTGGAGGAAAATGGATCCAAGAAATCCAACAAGATCTCAAAGCAGTTGGACTTAAGATAACAGATGCAGAGGAGAAAAATAAAATTAACACCATTCTTAAAACTCACAAATTTTCTGCAGAAATGACACATAGAAAGCCTATGGAGATTTCAGATGAGTTGAGAAAATCCCGATCTGAAAGAATGAAAAAGTACTGGAAAGAGCGCAAGAACCAAGCAGTACTACCTTCAAAGAAGAAGTGATTGTGGAACGACTCAAGTGGTCCAATGTGACCAATCAAGATAATAATAATAATAATAAATGATGATAACACTTTGGCTACAAACATTTCTAAAATATCATACATTGAAGCGTATTATAACCGTACGGGTTACATTAACAAACCGAACCCTCATATTGTGGACTTGGGAGCAAGTCGTGTTATTTTATTGTGTCGCCTATCATTTTATTCATCTGTTTACCCCCATCATCATTAGCTTATAGGTTTTCATTTATGAAGTGTACAGTATTTTGCAAGGATTCAGTCAAGGCATACTTTATTCCATTGTATGTTAATTTCTAGTAATGTAAGAGAGTGTATTGTGTCAGCCGGCTCGACTCATGTCCCAAACCGGACACTTCCAAGCTTAATTTAGGACGGGCCAAGTTTATATTCTTTCGTAAGAAGTGAGCCTTTGTGTGCTTGTCAAGGTCAATGACAGAGGTCATGATTTCGAGTCATGAACCTCACGAAAATAGTGTGGGTTCGAGATTGTTTCTGTATTTAGTCTGGGTTGGAGTGTATGTTTTGACATCCATACTAGCTGTGGCATGAATCAACATGTGGTGTTCCAAGTGAAGGAAGTTTGTGGTTAGGAGTGAGGCGTCACTTGATTTCTAGCTAGTGGAATGAATGGCCGTGTTCTAGCTGGTTGGCATAGCCTAAATGCTAGTATACTCGCCACCATTAAGGTGAAGTTGTGTTTTCGAAGTAGCCTACAAACTGGAACTATGCTCTATTCAGTCTCAGTAGTGAGAGGAACATCCAATTGTTTTGCAGAGACTTGTAATTGTAAATATTTGAACTTGTTTGATGCGTGTGTATTCATTCTACACTATGCTGTGTGTATGTAAATACATCTTTATTACGAACTGTGAGATAGGCTATTAGCCTTTATCTAAGTCTGAACTATGTATAATTCTGCAAGAACAGAAAATACAGGAGTTAAATAGTCTCTATCGAAATGTAATACAATTCAAATAGCCTATTAGGCAAATCAATAGTATAAGTAGGGACCTTGTGTGAAATTTGTCCCCCACCTTTGCATTCGGGGCCTGGAAGGAGCTTCGATCACGAGAAGCAGATGGCAGCGCCCCTTTACCCTCTCGTTATTGTATGTATTTTTTACTTGAATAAATCGCTGTTGCGTTTACCGATTGCTAAAACCTTTTTATTTGGGTCATGACCAATTCTCGAGAAAGAATGTCACTTGTATCTTTCAAAAATAAGTGAACTCTAATAGTTGCATGTATCGCCTTCTTGTGGTAGAAGTTGGAACTAATCTGCGACATGTGCTTGGATCATCTCGTGTTGTGCCTACCAGATGGCAGTCAGTGGTTATTTGCACAGCTGGATCGATATCGATTATATCTTTGGTGATCGAATGTGATTGTCATCGCGATGGAGATGTATTTTGTCAGAAAAGTTATTATTAACCAGCTTCCATGATGAAGGGACACGAAATATAAAAGCTCTCCAGTTTAGAAGGAAGGATTTGCCGGTGTTAGGCATCCTATCCCAGGAAAATATTAACGACATGTAAATCCTATATCCATCCATTTATTCAACTTTTTGAGTAACATAAAATTGTTTTTTAATTTTTAATTTTCATATACTCAGATAAGAAGATTGCCAGCCAAAGGTATTGTCTATGTTCTATTTACGTTACTGTTTAAGTTATTCCGTGACGTGTTTGATCTTCGTGTGTCGTCTGTTGTATTCTGCGAAGTAAGACCGTTATCTGATATTTTATATATTTGCTAAACAAGTGTTTAGTTCGACAACCATGTCCCAATTGTACTATGCTATGACATGACATAGTGGAGTTGCAGCTATATGGGATCTAATCTATTTACGGTACCGTGTTTTTAATAATACCTTCCGGCTTATGTAACTTATTTGTGATCATTTTGGAAGTCGTCCCAAACTGTTCTGTTTGGACTAAACGACTGACATCTTTGTTTTATATATCGAGCTTGTTTCGAATTTAAAACATTCTCTTAATTTAATCGCCTCCTTGCTCGATACAGTAGTATACCTTCCGTATTCTGTTTATTGGTCATTCACTTGACACTTGATATCATCCTTAGTCATTATGTTTTCATTCTGCTTTGTTTCGTACTTTGACTAACGATAGTCAGCTGATCATAATAAGAAGTCACTTCGGCTTGTTAAATAATTATGCGGGGTTATTCTTATAACTACAGTAGAACCCCTATTTAACGTTTTTCTAGGGACCGGTATTTTTTAACCTTAAATGGGGGTTTACCTTAAATCGAGGTTTCGATAGGTTTCATCACTAACTGCGGAACTCTCTCCACATACAGTGCACTCTCGTTAATTCGCGGTAATTAATGCGCTAACTTCTGCGAATTATCGAAAACCGCGAATTATCCACAGTTATTATTGTTAAGCCTAGAAAAACAAAACTATTGGTTAAAATATAGAAATAGGCTTGAACATGGAAAATAATAATTATAACACTTGATTGTAGTGTCTTATAAGGCATGCTAGGCTAGAGGTAGGGCTATGTGGATTATGCCTACATTAATATTTAACAACAAAAAAAGTCAGTGCACTCTCGATAATTCGCGGTAATTAATGCACGAACTTCCGTGAATAAATTCGCAAATTATCCGCAGTTATTTTTGTTAAACCTAGAAAATAAACTGTTTCTTAGATCGTTTATTCTACCTTTCGATTGCAAATTTCAGAAGAAAACATTATATGAGAACTAAAATTCATCTCGTTTTTCTATTAAGAGATAAGTGTAACTAGAGACACTAGCTTGACTGTGTGAAATTTTAGGGATTTCCTTAGCATCACTCCCGCACTCGATATCAACGGGATTTCCGTTTTCCTAACCAACAGTCCAATTCCGTGCTATTTCTTCTTTGGTTTCATGTCTTAAATCGTAATCGACTTGATCGACGTCTAACTTGCCCTTGCTTATGTACGAGCGTAGTAGGGGTGTTTTACTCCCATGTCTTGTTGACTGCATGAAGAGCATCAAACAAACACGCTCTCGGTGTAGCCCAAGTTTGCGCCATTCGGCAATAACCGCTGTTTACAATACGCTGTCCACACATCCATCCACCATCCTTCACAACACACAGATCAGCTGTTGGCAAAGGTAGGGTAGGTTCCGAGTGTGAAGTGCATTCCTCTTGTATTGTTTGGGCTTTGAAGATAAGGAAATCTGTGCTATACCACTCGCGCCAACATGCTCGTATGTTTCGAAGATTGCGCAAGTAGGCCTACTCTCACATCGCAGAGAAACGCAGTTTAGTCTTCTCGAATCTCAATGATTTTGTCTTTACGTATTGCGTCGCTTCAGAGCTCGGCCGTGTGCAAGCATGTAAAGCGGCGCCGCTTCGGCCGTGCTCGGCTAAGTTCGAGCTCGCTCGGGCATGTAGCGAGGAATCGATATGGAAGATATCGATCGTATCGATCGCTACGCGTCTGCGCTCTAAATTCTGCCATGAATCATCCTTAACGAGCTTATGACGTCTTTTTCATAGGTTCTTAATGTCACATAACCATAACACACGAACTGATGCAAACTTGCGTAAACTGACGCTATACTGTAGTGCCGCTACGAACGTACAAACTCGGACAGACCTCGCGCAAGCATGCGATGCGGCGCCGGCGTGACTGTTAGCACGCTTTAAGCCTACATTGTGTCTTCAGCCGCGGTCGGGTAAGATCGAGCTCGCTCGTACATGTAGCGAGGAATCGATATGGAAGATGATCGATCGTATCCAATATAAATGCTGGAGTTCCTTTTCTGCCTTGAATCATCCTTAACGAGCTTATAACGTCTTTTTCATAGGTTCTTAATGTCGCATAACCATAACGAATCGAAATAAATACTCGCGAATTTTAACATTTTCTAACGCTAAATGCGGGTTTTGGCGTAACGCGAATTACGTTAAATCGAATATAAAATTGCATTGCACTTATGGAATAATTTTCGGGACTTGAAATTTCTTCCGTTAAATGCGGGTTTACGCTAAATCGAGGTCACGTTAAATCGGGGTTATACTGTATTTTCGATCCTTCGTTTTACCTTTAAATCTACCAATTTTTTACTTATGAACCTACTATAACTTATTATTTAATTCAGGGACATGTTTTTAATATGTACATGTTTTAGATTAATTATATGTAAATGTCCTTGAAATTGACCTAGCGTTTTATTTAATTATTGTTGGTTCTTGTCTAAATTAGTGTTCCCCTCCCTTATTGTTTAATTATGAAACCTCTGAGGTTAATCTAGCATGTTTTCCACGAAGTATTGTTTTATTGGTAGCACTGCATGAAACCTCACTTCTCTTAACCTTACTTTTCTATTTGAGTACTATTCCTTTTCTGTTGCCATGTAGCAGTAAGTTTAACAATTTAAAAACAATTGACTACAAGCTTCCGCGAGTGCGGGTCGCAACCAAAAACCAGTCGACACGCAATCGACTCCTTCCTTTCAACATCGAAGGGATGAAGTCTACTCATTAACACTGCACCCCACCTTGAAAGGAATTCTTTCAATTAATTAATATAATCATACAGAGACATGAATGAATGAATCTACGGTATTTCTTAGTAATTACTAATGATCCTTTTCTTCATCATCTATGGGAAAAGGGCATATTTTCTTGATACTTCGAGTGAAGGTTCCACCAGGTGTCTGAATGGTGGCAACTCTCACCTCGCCATCTCGTCCGGGATGAACTTTAATTATCCTACCTCTTGGCCACTGTAGAGGCGGGATATTGTCTTCGATCAACAGTACTAAAGAGTCAATTTTAATACGCTGATCAGTACTGTGCCACTTGACACGTTTTTGCAACTCTTGCAAGTATTCTTGCTGCCATCTCTGCCAGAGCCGCTGTCGGACTTTCTGCAAGTTTTTCCAATGGGACAAGCGGTTATCAGGTTCCCTTGACACATCCATCTGTACAGATTGCATAAGCGAGTCACTCAAGATGAAATGTGCAGGTGTTAGAACTTGCAAATCATTGGGATCATTTGGAAACAGAGTGAGAGGGCGTGAGTTTAATACTGCTTCATTGTCGCAAAGAATGGGTAGCTCTCTTCAAAGATTAGTATACGTCTCTGCGTTTCAATTAGTAAATGTCTCTTCATAATTTTGACAGCTGCCTCCCACAATCCCCCAAAATGCGGTGATCGGGGAGGGATGAACTTCCAATTGATTTGTTGCTGAGCAAGTGAGGAGGCAATGCCTGTTGATTCTTTCTCTAAAAAGGACTGGATATCTTGTAGCGCATTGGATGATCCAATAAAATTCTTTCCATTATCAGAAAAGAGCTGGTTACATAAACCTCGCCTAGGTGTAAAACGTTGCAGTGCGGCTAAGAAAGCTTCAGTTGTTAGCTGTGACACTATTTCCAGATGCACTGCTTTGGTGCTGAAGCACGTAAATACAGCTATGTAACTCTTGTAAACATGGAACCGGCCTCTTCTGCGGCTCTCTCTCACAGATATGGGATTTGCGTAATCCACTCCCATGGTGACAAAGGGCCGAAGAACCAGGGTGACTCTTTCCTTTGGTAAATCTGCCATGCGTACCTCAGGATCTGTAGGATTAAAGCAATAACACTTCACACATCTTCTAATGACCTTCTTTGCCTCTCTTCTGCCACTGATGGGCCAATATCGCTGTCGTGTTGCATGTAACGACTGCCCTGGCGGACAGTGCTCGAGACGACGATGTTCCCCTTCCATGATTATCCTGGTGATGTGGTGATTTGCTGGGAGAAGTACGAGATGTCTCTGTTCTGATGCTAACTCTGAAAACCGAAGCCTTCCTCCAACCTTAATCAACCTATCGTTGTCTAGGGAAAGACTGAGTGAATCTAATGGACACTTTCTTGGGAGGTCTTGATTATTTGTTAAACAATTTTGTATTTCAGAGAATGCTTCCAACTGTGTCCACCTGACCACATGTCTCTCTGCTTGACAAATTTCCACTGTCTCTAGTGAGCTTGTTTTCCTTTCTGGTATCTCATGTTTGCAGTTGTAGATGAATCTCTGACAGTATGCTACTATACGGCATAATTTCGAGAATGATGACAATTTGATAAGCAAATTGCTGGTTGCAGTTGCCTTTAATGTCACTGTTGTAATCTTCAGTTCTGGCAGTTCTGTTTCAAATTCCTTGGATTGTCTTGGTTGTTGAATTTGTGTGTAGAGCCATGGAGGCCCTTTCCACCAAAGTGTCTTGCCTTCAAGTTCTATAGAAGTAATTCCCCTTGAGAGAAAATCAGCTGGATTTTCTGTAGGTGGAACATGATTCCACATGGCAGGATCGGTGGCTTCTTGAATCTTTGCGATCCTATTTGCAACAACGTCTTCAACAACCGTGGCTCGGTGTTGATCCATCTGACCCGTTAATAAATATTAACGTGCATTCCAGTCGTATCCGCGGGCGGCTACTGTTGCAAACTTGATCTTCACGGTATCTATTGGTGACTGTCCGAACTAGTGAGCCGGCAACCTTCAGCGTGTCTGTCTTGTCGATGGCTCGCTCGTGTGGCTAATGTTGGCACTTAAGTTTTGGAGAACACGAGGTCTCACGATCGGCTCCGTTCGAGCCCGAACGGCCGCCATTTTGTTCTGGTTGTTGAGATAAACAAAGGTAGTTGAAGGAATTCTTGCAAGAAGGAAAGATGTGAGAACTAAATCTCTGGTGTAAAACGGGGATTATCTGGCCGTAGGCCAGGTAAACTTCCTTTCCCCGATATTATTTCATCTCTACGTGATTTACATTTACCGTCCACCGTTGAGAAATCTCTGTCATCGGATTAAATATGTAGACATGAAGAAAACGCAATGTATGAAGTTTGGCTACAGGAATACATCTCTTTATTAAGGTTTGTTATGTGTTAAAAGTTATTGGAACTATTTGTGATCTGAAAAGGTGAATTGGTCGTCGATACGAGTATTTTGTGTTGGTGTTATTCTACATATTTTATATGTTGCAGTCTTGAGCTGTTGAATAATTATCTTAGCGCAGTTGGCATTTATTTTGCCGTTAGTAAGTCACTTGGTTTGTAGAACCGAGTAGGCCTAAGCATGAAGAGAAAGTTCCAATACCTTATTTTTAACTTGATGTAATACACTTATTTATATGTATTTTGGGAGGGTTGTGTTTTATCTTTTTTTCTGACGTGCCGAGCTGTGTAATGTTCAGATCTCATTTTGTTTTGAGCGAGGAATTTTCCTAACCTTAAATTTTTTTCGTAACAGTTAATTTTCCTTTTCCTCGTCTCGTTAGCGTGGTCTCTTAAAGACTCTGTTTAAAATATCACCACTTATGATATGTATTTTATTTTTTTCCATGGTCCGTTGCCTGGATTCTCTCCGGGATTGTTATCTGATTTCGTTTTTCTCGGAAACAATGTAATTAATTTTTCATGTCGACTTGAGGTCAGTCATATTGGATCGCACGTACCTTGCCTTTGCTCCTGAGTAACTAAAAGATTTCAAGAATTATCTTATTAATTTCCAAGAGATATCTTCTTGGTGGTTTGAACTTGTCATTCTTCGAACCTATACGATGATAATGTATATTTTTCTTCGGAATCTAATTCTACTGATGTAGGGTATAATTGGTTCTCGCATAATTGAACTTCTTCATTGGAATTGGGTAATTAATTTCCATCTCCTTCTTAATTTTTTGGTTCCTTGCTTCTTGATTATTAATTTGTTTGTTCTATTTATTACCTTTTATGTTACATCTTTTTTTAACATGCATGTAAAGATGTTCTTTCCTTCAATTATATTTTATGTTATGAAATGTGATTCGTGTTTTCTTCAAGTTTAGTTTAGTGCTCTTCTCTCAATTTAAATGCAACCTGGGTATGGTAATTTGTCCAGCCGTTCCACACACATACCCTAGTTGCTCTCTGTTTTTATTTATCGTTTTTCTGTTTGTGTTTCTGAAGGTAACTTGTGGGTACATATTTTGGTACCTAGTCGCGTGGTTTTGTTTCCACCTTGTATTTTGTTGAGAGAATGTGTACTGGGTTTGACTTGGAGAAAGCATAGGCATAAAAGGGTTACTTATTCTGAAAAAAATCTTGTATTAATCCTATGTGATTTTATGTTTCATGTCGACTATAAATGGAGCAACGGAATCTTAGGGCAGCTTACAGTTTGACCAAAGAAGAAATTATCTATGAACTCCTGATTAGAGGTTCTACTTCCTCTGGAAATAGGGAAAGGGATCTGATATTACTGAATGCAGTTTCGGATAATCCTGTACGTGTACCAAACTGGAGGAAATTTGACTGGACGTTAGGTAAGTCCCTTATTGTACCATCTGTTGAAAGTTTAATTGTGGTTTTTCATTCGTTAAACTCTGACTGTGCTCCGTCTAGTTCTCAACTTATCAGATTTAAGGTCCGCTGTTCACATTGGTACCATCGCCTTCGTGATTTAATAGAAGTTTGGCAGGATAGAGATCCTGAATTCCATTTAAAATTAATTTCTCTGCGTGCTAAACTTGTTGATTGCTTTTTTGCCTTATTCCCAAATAATAGTGAGAGTGCGAGTGTTAACCCTGGTGTGTGTGCAAATGAAGGGGTTCCTTCTATTAGTGGATTGAACGAATTGGTGCATAATATCAGTGTTGAAAGCAATTTAGGAAGTTTTGGTGGATCTTTGTCGAATCATAGTGAACCTGCAACTATGTATAATCAGGAAAACTATCCAAGTGCGTGCAGAATATCTGAGGTTAGGTCTGAATGTAGCAATGTCAGAACAGGGTCGACCTCATCACGTCATAACCTTGAAAATCTTGATGATATAAATGTTTCCTTTGCTAATGTGTCCATTTCTGGTGCTGCGAGCAACCAGGTTAGGGGTAATTTATCAAATGCTAGGTCGAATGATGAAAGATTATCGCCCCTATGTTCTGAAAATCCTATTAATTTAGAACATGTGTCATCTAATGTAAATAATAATACTCGTGGGGAGTTTAAAATGGGAATTAAGTTTGGTAGTGTACCTCATCCTTTAAATGCTTGCATCCAAAATCTAGAGATGTGCAACGGTAACGATGCTAACCTGTTAATAAAATTTTTAAAGC
Organism: Meconema thalassinum; assembly: GCA_946902985.2. Lineage (NCBI taxonomy): Eukaryota > Metazoa > Arthropoda > Insecta > Orthoptera > Tettigoniidae > Meconema > Meconema thalassinum. The sequence goes on from OX336388.2 coordinate 1,854,154,066, forward strand.
AATTTATTGACCTTGCTGACAATGCTGTAAGATTTGGGTGTCCTGATAGTCAAATTTTCAACCTGATCTTTCCTTATACCTCTGGTTTATTGAGAGAAAAGTTAATTTTAGCCATGGAAGGTTGTTATTCCATTGATCGATTTCATCGTGAAATATTAAGTTCATTTATTCCTAGTCGTGCTTTGAGTATGCTGATGCATAATTTTTTCTATAGAGTTCAGAGATTCGAAGAGTCTTTAAATGATTATGTAACTGATATCAAGTCTTATGCTAGAGTTTTTTCTGTACAATTAAGTGAACAACAAATTGTGGCTTCTATATTGGAAGGGATTAATCCAGAAAGCAGGTCATACTTGACAACATGCAGTATTCCCGTAAATTTCTCTGATTTAAACAGATTTGTGTTGAATTCGGGTATTATCAAACATTCCGATTCCTTGAGAGTTGCCAATGTTCCTCCACCTAATTTTAATTCTAATCTATCTCAGGATTCTGGAAATCCTATCTGTTATGATAGCTCGCAAGGCCCTCGTTTCCAAAATAGAAATTCCTTCGATTCGGGTAATCGCACGTCGAATAACAGGAGAAGATGTGATACTTGTGGATCATTTCAACATATTGCTAAATGGTGTACGAGGAGACCTAAACATAACCTATGACTAAATCGTAAGGAGACTTCTTCGGATTGCCATGCGTCAAATAGTTCTAAAATAAATTCTATGGAGGTAAATAATTATTTTGATGATGTCAGAAGTCTTAAACCTAAAGTGAGGTTATGTAGTCGCATTTCTGAAGTTTCTAAACATTGTTCCCCATTTATTGATATTTGGGTAAATAACGAACCTGTTACTGCTCTGATCGATTCGGGTAGTGTGAAATCATTTTTAAGTAAAAACTGGTTTGAAAATATGAGGTCAGTATGCAAATTTGGAAAACTTATTAAAGAACCGAACAATTTTGTGTCAGCGAACTGTTCTAGTCTTGAAGTTGTAGGATTGGTAAACTTAAAGATCCGCATTTTAAATTTCACTTGGAGATATGATTTTTGGGTTGCAAATAATTTATCTTGCGACGCCATTATGGGTGCTGATTTTTTGTCTCATGTTGGGTTGTTACTAGACCTTAGAAACAGGTCATGTTGGTTTCGTTTTAAGCCTAATTTAAAATTAAACTTCAAGCCTTGTCTTAGTTTTTCCGGAGTGAATTCCTCCAAAGTTATATCTGGTTCTGACACCATTGAGGAGTTTAATTTTGAAAATCTTAAACCTGACCAAGCTGATAAACTTCGTGTACTGTGTTCATACTTCCCTGAGGTTTTGACGAATAAGTTAGGGGTGACCAATCTATTGGAATACAAGATTGTTGTTTCTGATAATATTCCAGTCAGTTCGCCACCGTATAGACTAGCCCCTCCCAAGATGAAAATCTTGAAAGAGATAATCGACGAGATGTTAGATGAAGGGATCATTAGTAAGTCTACTTCCTCGTATTCGTCACCTATTTTCTTGGTGCCTAAATCTGACGGTAAATTTCGCCCAGTTGTTGATTATCGAGCTCTTAATAAAAAGGTTATTCAGCAGTCCATCCCGCTTCCTGATCTGAGATCTTGCTTTGCATGGTTTAGGGGTGCTAACTGGTATACGATTTTAGATCTGAATCGCGCGTACTTTCAGATTCCATTAACTGAAGATTCTAAACATCTAACAGCCTTCTCCACTGACTGGAATCTCTTTCATTTTAACCGTTTACCATTTGGGATCTCCACGGGTGCGGCCATCCTAAGCCGATTGCTAGATATGGTATTTGATGGGATCAAGTTCAAGTTTGTGTATCATTATTTAGACGACGTAGTCATATTCAGTGAGAACTTTGATGATCATCTGGAACATATTGGTGAGGTTATGTCTCGTCTAAAGAAAGCTGGTCTTACCGTAAAACCATCTAAAGTTTCCTTTGCTAAACCAAAGATTTCATTTTTGGGACATATCGTAACATCGTCTGGAATTTCTGTGGATCATTCGAGAACCCAAGCGATTCGTGACTTTAAGCCCCCTAAGAATGTTAAAGGTGTATCAAGGTTCATCGGTATGATGAACTATTTCCGTAAGTTCATTAACAATTTCGCTCAGCGTGCTGCTCCTATAAATATGTTGAGGAAGAAGGGAGTTAATTTTGTTTGGGGTCCTTCGCAAGAAGCAGCATTTGAAGATTTGAAATTAGCTTTGATAAATGCACCTATTTTGTCCATCCCTGATTTCTCCAAAACCTTTATTGTGCAAACTGATGCCTCCAATAGTGCTGTTGGTGCAGTGTTACTACAAGACCATGGAAAAGGTAGATTACCTATTGCATACACTTCCCGCACTCTGAATGATGCAGAAAGAAATTACTCTGTTTATGAACTCGAAGGTTTGGCCGTCATGGATGCTCTTGAAAAGTTCAAGTTGTATATCGAACATGTACCCTTCGAGTTAGAAACAGATAACCAAGCCTTGAGTTGGGTTCTTGGCAGACCTAGGAAAACTGGTCGAATAGCTCGTTGGGCCACTCGAATTTCTTCCTTTAAGTTCTCTGTACGTCACATCCGAGGGAGTGAAAATGTCATCGCTGATTGTTTAAGTCGGATGTATGGTGACACTAATGTTGAGGTTGAGGAAAATGTGAAGTGTAACGCAATTTTGGAACATAACATGTCAAACGTAATTCTGTCTAACTGTCCCATGTTGTTTCGGGATGTATCTGAATATCAAAAGGAAGATCCAGTTCTAAGTGAGATTATAAGAAAATTAGAGGTTGGTGAAGTTGTAAAACCATACTCATTAAGGAATGGAATCTTGTGTTGTTTGGCCCGTTCTGATAGAACACCTAAGATTGTTCTTCCCACTGTTTTAGTAGGCGAGATCTTTAAATACTTTCATGAGTCTCCTATCGGTGGACATTTAGGAGTATATAAGACCAGATTAAAGGTGAGGCAAAATTTTATCTGGAAGGGTATGGATGGTGACATCAGAAGACTGGTAAATAATTGTACAACATGTAAATTGGCAAAACCATCTCCTAACACTAAGGTTGGAATGTTATCGTCTCAACTTTCCGATAAACCAATGGAAAGATTGTTCGTAGATTTTGTCGGCCCGATGCCGCTGTCGAAGCTGGGTAACCGTTTTGTACTGGTTTGTACGGATGGCTTCAGTCGTTTTAACTGGTTGTTCCCAACTCGTTCAGCTACCACTGAAACGGTAATTAAATGTCTTAACCATATTTTTGCTGTTTTTGGCCCCTGCCAATTTCTGGTATCAGATAACGCGAAATGCTTTACATCACATGTTTTCCGCAATTTTTGTTTCGAGTTATCCATTTCCCATGTGACATCTTCTATCTATTATCCTAAAGGATCGTATGCTGAGAGGGTGAACAGGAATCTTCGAGCTGCGTTAATTGCTTACCATCATAAGGACCATAGATTATGGGACAGTTGCATTCCTTGGTTGACTTATTCGTTCAACACTGCGGTGCATGAATCTCATCGTACCACCCCTTTCAATTTAATGTTCTCCTTCGTCCCAAATTCCCCTATATCTAATTTGTGGACTATTAATCAATTGTTGCCTGATAAAGTCATGAATGAGAACGTACGTTCTATTTGGAAAAAGGCCAAAACATATATGAAGGTGGCACACGAGAAACTACAGCAGAGGTATAATAAAGGACGTAAACCTACGTTACTTCAGATTGGGGACATGGTTTTTGTCAAGAATTTTTCTGTTAAGGAAGTTGGTTCTAGAGAATCTGGCAAGCTAGTCACAAGATTCCGTGGGCCTTGTGAAATTATAAGTTTTATCACTCCGGTGACATTACTTGTAAAGGACCCTCAGAAAAAGAAAATATTTAGGGTGCATATGTCTCATGTTAAGAGAGGTTGTGATGTTTCAAATTAATGATCATAAAGTTGTATTTTAAATTTGTAAAAGCAAGGAATCTCAAAAATTTGATAGGGAAACCTTAGTTAAAACTTAGTTATGTATATTCTGTAGCCAAAATTTTTCCTAAATCATGTTTAAACTATGGACTTGTCGTAACTGATGTTAATCAAAAAGTGTGATGAAGAAAGAAATGGACCATTGCTGTCGGAGTACGATTTGATTTCAGATCAAATGTTGGTGATATCGTCATCCTGTTTGAAGAGCGTTGTGACTGTCGCGAATGTCCAGGGCCCGGACGTCGTGATGCTAAGCCGTGACCTCAGCACTGAGAATGACCGAGTCTCCTCCATCCTATGAAGACTTATTTCTGTATTTTATTGTATCCAAAAAAAGATTGTACTACTGCCAAGTATGAGTTGGAATTTTACGCATGTTGGTGATTTTCAGATGCATGAAAAAACTTGGGTGTATCTAATCATGGAACGATCAGTTTGGTGTACTAGGTGTTGTGAGAACTGATGTATGTTTTCAGGTCATATTTTCTCGGTGTATCTTTTACCCCCAACCATAAACTTGTGAACAATTGTTGCCTATTGTCCAGCATTGTGTGGGGGAGAGATGACCCGTTAATAAATATTAACGTGCATTCCAGTCGTATCCGCGGGCGGCTGCTGTTGCAAACTTGATCTTCACGGTATCTATTGGTGACTGTCCGAACTAGTGAGCCGGCAACCTTCAGCGTGTCTGTCTTGTCGATGGCTCGCTCGTGTGGCTAATGTTGGCACTTAAGTTTTGGAGAACACGAGGTCTCACGATCGGCTCCGTTCGAGCCCGAACGGCCGCCATTTTGTTCTGGTTGTTGAGATAAACAAAGGTAGTTGAAGGAATTCTTGCAAGAAGGAAAGATGTGAGAACTAAATCTCTGGTGTAAAACGGGGATTATCTGGCCGTAGGCCAGGTAAACTTCCTTTCCCCGATATTATTTCATCTCTACGTGATTTACATTTACCGTCCACCGTTGAGAAATCTCTGTCATCGGATTAAATATGTAGACATGAAGAAAACGCAATGTATGAAGTTTGGCTACAGGAATACATCTCTTTATTAAGGTTTGTTATGTGTTAAAAGTTATTGGAACTATTTGTGATCTGAAAAGGTGAATTGGTCGTCGATACGAGTATTTTGTGTTGGTGTTATTCTACATATTTTATATGTTGCAGTCTTGAGCTGTTGAATAATTATCTTAGCGCAGTTGGCATTTATTTTGCCGTTAGTAAGTCACTTGGTTTGTAGAACCGAGTAGGCCTAAGCATGAAGAGAAAGTTCCAATACCTTATTTTTAACTTGATGTAATACACTTATTTATATGTATTTTGGGAGGGTTGTGTTTTATCTTTTTTTCTGACGTGCCGAGCTGTGTAATGTTCAGATCTCATTTTGTTTTGAGCGAGGAATTTTCCTAACCTTAAATTTTTTTCGTAACAGTTAATTTTCCTTTTCCTCGTCTCGTTAGCGTGGTCTCTTAAAGACTCTGTTTAAAATATCACCACTTATGATATGTATTTTATTTTTTTCCATGGTCCGTTGCCTGGATTCTCTCCGGGATTGTTATCTGATTTCGTTTTTCTCGGAAACAATGTAATTAATTTTTCATGTCGACTTGAGGTCAGTCATATTGGATCGCACGTACCTTGCCTTTGCTCCTGAGTAACTAAAAGATTTCAAGAATTATCTTATTAATTTCCAAGAGATATCTTCTTGGTGGTTTGAACTTGTCATTCTTCGAACCTATACGATGATAATGTATATTTTTCTTCGGAATCTAATTCTACTGATGTAGGGTATAATTGGTTCTCGCATAATTGAACTTCTTCATTGGAATTGGGTAATTAATTTCCATCTCCTTCTTAATTTTTTGGTTCCTTGCTTCTTGATTATTAATTTGTTTGTTCTATTTATTACCTTTTATGTTACATCTTTTTTTAACATGCATGTAAAGATGTTCTTTCCTTCAATTATATTTTATGTTATGAAATGTGATTCGTGTTTTCTTCAAGTTTAGTTTAGTGCTCTTCTCTCAATTTAAATGCAACCTGGGTATGGTAATTTGTCCAGCCGTTCCACACACATACCCTAGTTGCTCTCTGTTTTTATTTATCGTTTTTCTGTTTGTGTTTCTGAAGGTAACTTGTGGGTACACATCCTAAAACAATTTTACTATCGCTCCACAATCTGATGCCACCAACTCCTTCTTTCAAAGCATTTGCCGTCGTTTTGACAAGTTGTGCAAGAAGAAGTGCTGCCTTCAATTCGAGCCTGGGCAACGAAATGGTCTTTAACGGAGCCACCTTTGTCTTGGCACAAAGTAAATTAGACACGAACTAATCTTTTTGTGTTTGACTAACTACATAGATGCAGGCTCCGAAGGCCTTCTTGGAAGCATCACTAAATCCGAACAAATCAAAAGTGTCAAGAGCAATTTCCAGGATTTACATTTCTGATTATTCTGATGTCATTCAGTCTCTCCAATGATGAATAATAGTCGTTCCAACTTTGTAGGTGCATCGGACACAATGGCTGATCCCAATCTAAGTGCTGCACAAACAATTTTCCTTTTATCAGTACTGGACTCGCAAGCCCCAGAGGATCAAAAATCTGTGCGATTTTGGAAGCCACTTCTCTTTTGGAATTTGGTGTTTGCCTTGCTAGTAAAGCTCGAAACTGAAGACAATCCCGTGCTGAGTCCCAGAGATGTCCAAGAGTCTTACTGGCTTCACCTTTATCTAAAATCCACAAAGTTCCCTCGTTACTTTTGCTCTCCAACTCCTGCAAAATACGTCTGTCATTGGACCTCCACTTCCTCAAATGCATTCCACCACTCAAAAGGATACTTTGTATTTGCTGAATCGCATCTTCAAGAATATTTCCTCCACTCAAGTAGTCATCCATGTAAAAATCATCTCGAATAGCCTTGGCTGCTATTGGAAGTACACTCTCATGAATATTAGCCAATTCATTTAAACATCTCATGGCATGGTATGGTGCAGACCCTGTTCCGTATGTCACTGTGTTTAGTTGATAAATCCTCACAGGGGCTGAAGGATCCTCTTTTCACATAATTTGCTGTAATGCTCGATCATCAGGGTGGACTAGGATCTGCCTGAACATCTTCTCCACATCCGCTGTTATGACATACTAATGACTGTGAAATCTAAGTACAATATGAAAGAGGTCTCTCTGTAAATTAGGCCCAATCATGAGCTTGTTGTTGATTGATGTAACATGTGATGTTTTTGCTGAGGCGTCAAATACCACTAACTTTAGTAGTGTCGCTGTCTGGTCTCACCACTGCATGATGGGGTATGAAATATGAATTTGTCATTTCCTGATTTTTCTGCTCTTCCATCAAAGTCGTGTGTCCTAGCCTTTGATATTCATTTAGAAAATCTGTGTACGCAGTCTTGAGTTCTGGTTGTCTGCTTAATCTCTTGATTAATGATTCTAGTCTCTTTTGTGCACGACCTTTAGACTCTCCAAGTATGACATCTGGTCTCAATGGCAGCCTTACGATGAATCTACCCGTTTCATCTCTCGAAACAGTCTCTGTGAACGGCCTTTCGCACATTTTTTTTCTTTTGTGTAATGCTGAATTTCCGGAACTGCTTCTTGCTTCCAAAATCTTTCTAAATGATCTGCTAACTGTTGGCTGCTGATCTTCATGCACGTGATTGATAATCCTTGAATTCAACCTAATCGGGTGTTCTGTAGAGCTGGTTGTCCTTGTACTTCGTTTCTGGGTCGACCAATAACAAGCTTCCAATGGAGTCCCGCACCAATCAACATGTCTATGTCCCCAGGCTTGTTGAAAGTCTGGTCTGCCAAGCAAATATCCTTTGGAATAATAAACTTGTCTTTCTTGGTCTCTAGCTGTGGCAGTCGTTCTGTAATAGATGGCAACATCATAAATTCTTCTTCTATGGCAAAGTCTTCATTTCTTGAAGCGAGTTGTACTCTTGCAGTTTTGTTTGTTTCTACTTTGGAACAATCAACTCCAATGATTTGCATGCTTCTCTTAACATTTGGCAAGCCGAGCTTCTTACACAGATTCTCTTTCATCAGATTGATTTGAGATCCAGGATCCAATAAGGCTCGACATGTTGTTCTCCTTCCTTGAGCATCCCTCACATCGATTAATGCCGTTGACAGAAGTATTTGCGATGTTTTTTCTTTTGCCAAGCTTATATTGAGGGGAGGCGAATACTGAAATTTGATGCAATGATTCACACTCACATCGTTTTTTCCAACATTTTGTTATCGTCCTCTGCATGTAATAACGTGTTATGTAAATGTCCACATTTCTTGCACTTTGATCCTCGACAATCTTTCGCAATGTGTCCTGGCTTCAAACATTTAAGACACAGTCTTTTCTCTCGGAGAAGCTTCTCCCTGTCTTCTACTGATCGTTGGAGTAACTCCTCACAATTGTAAATAGGGCGACTTCCTCCACCCAAATTGCAGCCCTCCTGAGTGGCTGTCATAACAACTCTCTTGCTAGGCCTTTAGTCCTTTGAATATGTCTTAGTATTGAAGTCTTTGTTTTTATTATAATTCAACAGCCTATATGATTGAGAACTTTCAGTTAAAAACTGTAGAAATTCTTCCAACTTTGGCATCTCTTCTGGAGTGCATCCTTTTACTCTTTCTTGCCAATCTCTTTGCTCCACGAAATCCAACTGCTTCTTTGCTAGGTGAATATTCAGCGTATCCCAGTGTTGCACCTGTTGCTTCATTGCCTTTAATGAAGCTATGCGAGTTTGGATATGAAGATGTAACCGCCTGAGTGATTCAGATATATTCTCTTTTGAACTTGTGGGAAACTTGAAACGTTCATCTAGATGTGTCTCAATGATCAGAATTAGATTATCATAGGTATTTACAAGGAAGTTACAGGCACTTGTGTAGTTTTCCTCTGAGATAGTAAGTCCTTGTATGACCTTGCGTGCTTCACCCTGCAGAACTCCAATCAGATATTGGTATTTTTGAATGTTTGTCAGCTGAGTATCCTGATGAATTGTTGACTTGTAACTATTCTTAAAGAACAACCATTTTGTGAATTCTCCATTGAATTCTGGTAATTTCTGTACTCTTTTAGAGTGAATTGCTGGTAGGCCTATTTCTTGTTGATGAATGGTGGTGTTTATAGCTGGATTCAATTGAGCTAGTGAAGTACTTTGAACCGCTTCATCTATAATTGTTTGCAAACGTGTAACTGCATTGAAATAAATGGATTCAAACAGCTGCCGCTCTCCTTCACATTCCACTTGAAACTATTGTGCTGCCAATTCATCAGTGATCTCTGTTTCTTCTATTTTGATCTGTACTTCTTCAAAGGTATTGCATACTTCTTCACATTTTTTAATTTTAACCTTTGCATCCAATTTTGATGTTTCAGCTGTAATAGAATTGTTTATTCTTGTTAACATGCCTTTTAATCGGCCACGCGATTGCTATAATTTCGCAAGTTGCGACATGTCGAAATTGAGGTTATGAGTCGCTTCTGAAGAATTAGGCTATGTTTAGATTATCAAAGGTTTTCTAGGAAGGTTTTTTTATTTTTATGTCTGGGCGACTCTCTAACCTATTTGCTGTCTTGTGACGTTCGTCTCCGTGAAGCGTATTACTGTCTTACCGATTGCAGTAATATCGGCTCGTTGCTGATGTTATTTTTTAATATCTCCAGTTTTCGAAGGCCATGCCATTGGGCGCCAATGTTATTGTATGTATTTTTGACTTGAATAAAACGCTGTTGCATTTACCGATTGCTAAAACCTTTTTATTTGGGTCCTTACTTTTTGTCTTAAGTTTAACAATTTAAAAACAATTGACTACAAGCTCCAGCGAGTGCGGGTCGCAACAAAAAACTAGTCTACACGCAATCGACTCCTTCCTTTCAACATCGAAGGGATGAAGTTTACTCATTCACACCTCTCCCAAATCACTGCTACCGGGGAAGGGAGGAAGAGGACTTACGGATAAACCGGGCAGTGGGCGGCAGGGATGGTTAACCCGAAGGCCAATATGATACTGGGTTACACTGATATCTCGAAAAGAAATAGTTGATTAAAACAAAAGACAATATTCTAAAATAAAAGGGGTACAAGCTCGTAGGCCAACTTTAGGATGAAACGAAAGGAAAATTAACACTGCCAGCCTTAATTGAACCCCGAGGACAGAAATTACCCAATTAACACACAGCATATCTCATCTGCCAAACAAGATCAGGCAAGAGGAACATCAAATAATTTAGGAATCAAAAACGGTTCAATAAGTTTAAACCAGGCAACCACGATGTAACCGAACAATGGTTCACCCTTAGGTGCGGTTGGTGGTATTTTAGTTTGTTTTGTTTTATCGGGTTGCCAGTCATGGCCACAGATGGTAGGCCGCCATGGAAAATCTTGTGTGCTGTGCCTTGAGACTTTTTGCTGGTGGGTAGCCAAGTGGGTAGACCAGGTGGCCTTGGCTGATAGCATGATGTGTTCCTTGACTTGGTTTGGTTGCCGTGGCGATGGGTTGTTGATAGAGAGTAGGAAAGGAACATGGATGCTGCCATGCCATGAATGTGTTGTTGATTTTTCTGGTTTGATGATGCCAGGCAAGAGGAAAAGAGGCCTGCTCATATGTGAATAGGGAGTGAAGAAGGAACATAGATGCTGCCATGCCATGAATGTGTTGTGGATTTTTCTGGTTTGATGATGCCAGGCAAGAGGAACAGAGGCCTGCTCATATGTGGATAAGTAGTGGCTGAGGAACATGGATGCTGCCATGCCATGAATGGGTTGTTGATTTTTCTGTTTTGATGATGCCAGGCAAGGAGAATAGAGGCCTGCTCATATGTGAATAGTGATTATTATTAATAAATGTGTTTTTTAAAGGAAGTGGTGTGCTGTGTCTTTGTGTGGATTCTTTTAAAAGCAAGTATATTGCCCCACTATCCTGAGGTGCTAGCTCAGTATTATATAAGTTATAATGGTGCCCAACTGTGTGGCATGTTGCTGTTGGTCAACCCATAACCAACTGAAGGTTTATTAATTTAGTTACAAATGGCGCCCAACGTAGAAGCACGAAGAAAATGAATCACACAAAGACAGGAGTGGGGATGGCTGAAGATGGTAGAAACATGGAAGTTTCAATGATGGCCATGTTGGAGACGCTTCTGGTCCGATATGAGAGGAGAAATAAGATGGAGGAGAGGATTACAAGCCGGATGGATGGTATGGAGGAGAGGATGAATAGCATGGAGGAGAGAATGACCAGCCGGATGAATAGCATGGAAGAGAGGAAGTGCAGCTAGATGGATGGTATGGAGGCGAGAATGTCTGAGAAGCTTGACAAGGTCAAAGAGCAGGTGGCTAGCATATGTATCGTAGAAGAGAAAGTTGAGATGATAGAACCTGTTGTAACAGTTTAGCTAGCCCACACGTTGAGCGACAAGTGTAACGGTTTGACTGCCCCTAACTGTTGGGTGATAAATGTAACTGTTTACCTTTGCCTAAGCTATGTTGTTTTAATGGGCGCCAAGACCTCAACGCAATGTTGAAATCTAAATTTGTATTTAACAACGTCTAGCTCTGGTAGAACACCTTCAAGAATCTATTCACTCAGATCGTGGTATGATTTGATCATTAACCCAACAAACAATTGTATCAGGAGAAGGAATTGGTCTATATCTAATGCTACCTACTGAAAGCAAAGATTGCATTGTAAAAGAAATGAATTTATTATATAAAACAAGTATTGCAAAATTAATAATAATAATAAGTATAAAATTTAAATTGGAGCGTTGCGATTTTAATATTACCGATAGAAAATTACGTGAAAACGGAGTCTGATAAATTATTGATTTTACTCTTATTCCCAAGCTATGAAGTAACTGAAATACTGAATTTAAATCAAAGAGAAACGAGAGATTGCGTACTTCTGTGTCATTCGCGCTTACCACTGGAAATTGCCAAAGCATTTCCCTCGTACTGGATGATGCTGTGAGCTTCCCACAGTCTCCTGGACGTCGTCATCTTCGTCGATATTTGATGATATTCTTGTAGATTTGGTGACTTTATGGTCCTAACATCGGAGCCATACACTCGTACAACCGTACTTGTCAAGTCTCACACAGATTCTCCACTCCATGGAACATCGGAGCGACACACACTTGCAACCGAACTAGTCAAGTCTTTCACAGATTGTCCTCGCTCCACGGCGCGCCGAACGATATATGCACCCGTCGGCTCCCCACCTCGGTACCGACTTCCAGCTTACGTGGTCTCCACTGATTGGCTCTGCCACCCCGCTACTTCCCCTTCTCTGGCTCATTACACACGGCGCGCGGATGATGAAGTCGATTTCCGTTCCAACTATCCGCCTTTTCTTGACGCTGCGACCCAAGCTTGCGTAATACTTCTTGACAAGAATCAGCCTGTATCTGAATTTCCAGTGAGTCATGTCTCTCATAATATCCTAACTGACGAAACTCCGTAAAATTCAGTAATCACATAATTTTCTATGATATTGTCGTTCGTAATAATTTGCTTGATAAGAGTTTTCTAAGACATAGAAAACCTAACTGTATGCTTATAATTTTTTATAAAATGCTCCGAAAAATATCTGAATAATAATTATAATAAATTAATAATAATAATAAATTAACATGAAAAATTCTCTTGGCTGAACAATTTGCCGCGTAAATAAATATAGAATGGCTTCCTACTGACTTATGCCAGTGGCATAAAAACCCCTCGAAAAACACGTTACACTGCGAGTGTAGTTGTGGAGGAGAAGAATCAGAAGAAGGAGCAGGAGGAAGAAAAAGGGAAATTGGAAGAACAGAGAGTAGAGGTCATATGCATTGTGGAAAGAAAGTTGAAATAGTGGAATCTGTGAGTGTGTCTGTGAAGGAGGAGAAGAAATGAGAAGTACGTGATGCTATGGGGGGTAAAGAAGTGGAAAAGATAAGGTCCAGAAAGCTTGGGTGAGGTCCTTGATGAGGTCAGTGAGCATATGTCTGAGAAGCTTGACAAGGTCAAAGAGCAGGTGATTAGCATATGCACTGTAGATGAGAAAGTTGAGATAGTCGAATCTGAGAGCGTGTGTGTAGAGGAATAGGACGAGATCTGTGATGTACGTGATGCTAGGGGGCGTAGGAAAAATAATCAAGAAGTGGAAAAGATAAGGCGAGGTTGTAGTGGTATAAGTTGGAGAGACCATACCAGGCGAAGAAGACAGAACAGTTGCGGAGGTAGACACAGGGGTCGCCGCCGACGTAAAAGAAGAGGACGTCAAATGGAGGAAAGGAATAAAACTGAAAACAAGGAGGAAGATAAGATAGAACATAACGTGAAGAAGCGTAGGAGGAGAAAGATGAGGATACGCAGGAGAACAAGTTGGAGGAAGAAATGGACCAGATGGAAGGCAATGAGAAGGAGTAAGAAGAGGAAGAGATGTCAGGCAGATCGAGATAAGAGAGTGAAGGATCAGAAGAAGAAAAAGGAGAAGATAAAAGGGATCCAGGCAAAGAGAAAAGAAAAGATGAGAAGAAAAGAATTGCTGAGCATGATGAGGCAGATGAAGAAAAAGAAGGGAAAGGAGAAGGAGAGAATGAAGGCTGAAGGCAAGTGGCTGACGCACATGCAGAAGACAGACCGTGCGTGTGCTCAGGCCCTGCTACAGGTTTGCATGGCCCAAGGCATGGAACTGCCTGCGAAGAACGACCGCAAGCCGCCTCGACTCGGAACCAGGATAAGGCTCAACAAGACCAAGCAGCAGCAAGCCATTGCCGACCAAGAAGAACAGAAGTTGGAGGTGGAGATTGTGGACCAGGTCCCCCTGCCGTCGGAGGGCAGCATGGAACATAAGAAGAAAAGGAAGAGCAAAGGGAAAGGACTTGATGATGATGATGATGATGAACACCAAGATGTTTATGATAACGGCACAGACTGGTCTGATGATGATTCTGCCGTTCCTTTCTGACTACGATATTGTTGTCTGATTTTTCCGATGGTGCAGAAATGTCTGTGAGACTCGATGAGATAGCTTCGGCTATTCTATCAGTAGAAAGATTTATGCTTGTGATTCTGGTGAACTTTGAATAATTGTTTCTGCGATGATAGTGTCTATGGTTTTTCTGACTATGATGTATAATTGGTTTCTGTTTGTGATTTTTGTTTTAGTTGTGTTTCCCTCATGTATTTCATTTATGTATTTGTTTTTGTGTTTGAAAATCAATTTCTAACCTACAGTTAGAAACTGGTTTCCAAGGGGGCGTATATTGTAACCGAACAATGGTTCACCCTTAGGTGCGGTTGGTGGTATTTTAGTTTGTTTTATCGGGTTGCCAGTCATGGCCACGGTTGGTAGGCCGCCATGGAAAATCTTGTGTGCTGTGCCTTGAGACTTTTTGCCGGTGGGTAGCCAAGTGGGTAGACCAGGTGGCCTTGGCTGATAGCATGATGTGTTCCTTGACTTGGTTTGGTTGCCATGGCGATGGGTTGTTGAGAGAGAGTAGGGAAGGAACATGGATGCTGCCATGCCATGAATGTGTTGTTGATTTTTCAGGTTTGATGATGCCAGGCAAGAGAAATAGAGGCCTGCTCATATGTGAATAGTGATTATTATTAATAAATGTGTGTTTTTTTTTTAAGGAAGTTGTGTCCTTGGTCTTTGTGTGGTATCATTCATGCAAGCTTATTGCCCCACAACCTGAAGTAATAAATATTATAAGAGGATAATGGTAGACCAACAAGGGGTAAGTTTTATAATTAGTGACAATGGTGCCCATCGGTGTGGCATGTTGCTGTTGGTCAACCCATAACCAACAGAAAGATATTATTTAAATTACAACGAGGTCGAGAAAACAAATAGATACCAGTAATTAAAAGTATGGATGGCTAACGCTTGCCAAGAAGCTCCGCACGAGAAGCTCAGGTAGTATAGGGCAGAGGAGAGGCAATGGTTGTGAAACCAGCCCAAGGAATACACCCCCAAAACACCAAATCTAACAATGAATAGTCCAGGCTTATGCAATATTTCACTAAAATTTATTTTAAAATCACAAATCCCTAGCCTGCTTCGTCATCATCATCTTGTACAGTTTCCAGCCCCAGGCTGGGTCTGTTTGGAACATAAGCCTCGCCACTTAGTCCTTTCTTCCCACCACCTCTCCGCTGTCACTCTGGTCCAGTCCTCACCTCTCTTCTTGACACATTCCTCCACTCCTTTCAGCCATCTATCTCTTGGTCTTCCCCTTGGTCGTTTCTTCTGCATCTGCATCTCATGAATCCTCTTGGGAATCCTCTTCTCATCCATTCTCTTTAAGTGTCCATACCACCTCAGTCTTGATGTCTCAATTCTACCTTGCACGTTCACCATTCCCCTGACCTTTTCATTCCTCAACCTGTCTCTTCTTGTTACTCCGATCCTACTTCGCAGGAACTTCATTTCACCTGCCTGTATTCTGCTTATGTCTCTTTTCTTCATTGTCCACGTTTCTGAAGCATAGGTCAGTATCGAGATATAGTAGCTCCTGTATAACACTTCCTTGCTTTTTTGTGGGACATCTTTATTCCACACTAAGCTCCTGATGCTTCTCAGAAATGCTTCTGCCTGTCTGCCACGTTCCGTAATCTCTTTGTCATTTCTCCCATTTTCCTCCACTATACTTCCCAAGTACTTGAGACTTTCCACCTTCTTCAGCTGTCTACCTCCAAGTGTTATCCCACTCATTGTTCTGTCCTTTTTCCTGGTCGTTAACATGATCTCACATTTACTGATGTTGAACTTCGTAGAGGGTAAAATTCGGCTAATCCGCTAATCTAATAATAAAAATAAAAAAAAAACAATAAAATCCCTGATCTAAATTCAAACTGTTCCCTCTCAAAGTCCTATTCACAAAATTATCAGCAGCAAACAAGCAAAGAACATGACAAGTAATTTAGTCCCTATAGCAATGAAATCTAAACGTCGACAATCAAGAAAAATATGATAATTGTTGTTTTAAGGGGCCTAACATCTAGGTTATTGGCCCCTAATGGTCTGGGTGATAGCGAAAATGTCAATGAAGTGAAACCAGAACGAAAATTAACTAAGGAAAATATTTACAAAAAGGAATTCAGATTGAAACTACTCACAAAATGGAGAGCTGTAATACTTACAAAAGGGAATTGAGAACGAAAATACTCAGAAAAGGAATAGATTGAAAAATATGTACAAAATGTAGGTTAAGTTCAAAATACGTACTAAATGCAATGTACAGTCGAAATACTTACAAAATGCAAGTGAAATTCAAAATACTTAAAAAATGCAAATGAGATTGAAAATATGAACAAAATGCAATTGAGGTTCAATATACTTACAAAATGTAATTGAAATTGAAAATACACATGAAACACTCTCACCTCCTCGCTGGAGTTGATTTAACTTTAACTACCCTCATTTACTACAAACCTACAGAATTTACTGCCTTTAAATACAGGCCACAAGTGATTTTAACGTTACTTCCCGACTTTGAATGGGCGCCAAGGTCGACCATATGGGTCTTCCTGAATAAAATAAGATAAATACATAACTGTTGCCCCGACTATGAAAACTCTTTCCCCCAGGCGTAGGGCATTTGGCATGCGTTTGCTGATGTACCAGGTTCATACAAGACAGGAATATAAACACACATGAATTTAACGAAATAATCTATTGGCTGTTCTAACACATATGTACAAAAATATACAACACAAAATACACTTGCAATAAAACTTTGTACAGTACCTTTTGTTCACTGCTTCTACGCTCTTAGAGCAACAACACTTCTGGTCAGTTTGACCCCAGGCATTCAGCCTCCTATCATATTTACACTGAACCGTCCGCACACAAAACATCTACACACCTTACGACTGGTTCATTCTACTTTCTTCTGTTACTTGTCGAACTGCTTGTTCCCCTCTCCATTCTCCCATGCTTCGATGAAATCCTTCAGACAGATTTATCCTTTAGGCGTGGTACGTTAGTAGATCAGTGTTCTGCCGATAAAACAATAAGACCCCTCTGAGCGCCAGACACGCCATTATATGCACTCGCGCAAGGATACCATAACCCCAAAGTTTTTGCCGGAACTCAAATTGTGCGTAGTCCGCTCCTAGCGGAACATCCGCGTCAACACATAAACATCAGACAGTCAAAATCCACACTGACGTCACACACGCGAAGTTCATGCCAGAAATAGCCTAGGTAATCCCACACAAGCCGAATTACCGCCTGTCTTTTCCGGGTATGTCACGAATCCTGCACTTGAAAATCTCAATTCTTTGTACCTTTATAGTACAGCCACAAATCTAACATTTAACATTACTAGGTTAAAATAAAGCTATTAACCCCAAACCAAAATGAAATAATGCTTCTACTTAATACAGTCTTATATCCTTATTCCCAAAACGTAATAAATCGCAAAACCCCGTATTTTATAATATCAAATATCCAAAAACCGATAATTAATAAACAGTGATCCTAGGCTGTCCGGACCATCCAAAAATGAATCCGTCCACACAAAAACACACAGGCACAATAAAAATCACCTCTGCAACCCCATGTTAACCCAATATAATAAGATACGAATAAGATACCCCAAACTAAATGCACGAAGCAAAACCCGAGGGTGAGCTACTGTAACTGAATAAATTCGGTTACAAACGCCCCCACAAGGATCAATCTCTAAACTACAAGGCTATAGATTAATCCTTGTCCCTCACATAAATACACTAGTACTCCTGTCTTGTCATCGTGAGCAAGATCTCTAGGTGACATATAGCTTGAGGTAAGCAACGTTATATGTACCTAGGACCTTGTCATCGTTGGAAATCAACCTGTAGGCACATGCACCTAGACTGCGGTCTCTCGCAAATGGACCGGAATGAAAAACCTCAAGAATGCAACTCCGCTCTACCGACAGCAGATGCTCAGCTCCCAACAACACCAGATCACCTATCTTAATTTTTACCCCCTCCCTTGCATGCTGTTTCAAAAGTATCTTACCTACTACTACAATAATTCTCAATTCATTTAATCTCTTAGGGTACAGCTTCCCTTGTTGAAAATCCCAAAATCCTGCGAGACACACAAAAATAAATCCTTCCTGCAAACTACTAACTGCCACGACCTCCAAACATAACCTACTGGTACCATCCCACATGGTCACCACAACAAGAAGACTAACAGACTGACTGTTACTAATCATAAACATAACCTCATACAGCATCTGACCAATCACCTCAACAACACCTTCCATGTAAGAGTGAGCTATAGGGTACCTAGGACCGCTCAAGCCAGACCTATCTGCGATGTCAAAACTCTGCCCGTAGCCGTGAGTACATCCAGGTTTCTCCGAGAACACCACCCTGTGTTCCCTCAGAACGTCAATCACCTCTGACTTCTGACCCTTGTCCAACATGGTATCTTTAACAACGACCTCCACACAGTGATCATAATCACTCAACACACGATCATCTCCCATGACCCAGAAACAACAGTGATCCGCATCACTCAACACATGATCATCTCTCATGACCAAAATACAACTTGATACCATGCCGACACCTAATTCTTTCTCCACAGAAACCTCTTTAGTAACCTGAATGCATCCAACAACACTAACAAAATCTCTACCACCAACCTGATAATCTAACCTAACCCAATCCTGTTGCTCACTCCACCCAAACTTCACTTGCGCCTTACTGTAATCTAATCTACAGCTCTGGTCTCCTAACCTATCAGATCCTACATTGACATTATACTCTACATTATGTTTTTCTTCCAGAGCGTGAGCAGGAATACTATGCAAGGACTCTCCCCCTGCTCCATATAGTGAGTCCTGGCGAAGTTTAAACTTCCTGGCCTATTGTTTCTCTCAACCTGCCTTTCCATGCCGCGCCCCCTATTCGCCTGCTCTACCTCACGTGGTCTGTTCCCCGGTTGATTGTTTTTCCCGTACCCCTGACACACATTGTTATTTCTTCCTCTCCCATGATCCTTATACCACATGTACCTATCTCCCCTACCTGGATCCCAGTTCTTCTCTCTCCTCTGATTATAATTTCCTTCCCTACGATTACCCCCATTTCTCTGACGTTGCCTACCTGTCTTTCTCAAGGTACCTAACCTTCCAAGTGACCTCTCTATGCCTGTAATAGCGACTATCTCCTGCACACACACTGCAGTCCTAATGTCATCAGAGAAATTACATACTAACTTTCTAACAAAACCGCCACTCCCTCCTAGTTCCAAATGTTGACCACGTAGAATTCTACCTACAGTATCTTCCTCCATACTAGTCACTATCTCGCTAACCTGGCTAATATTCTCATCTACCTTCTTCATACCATTCCCTAGCAACCTAATCTCGACTCGCTCACCTATCTCCACTACCTCACCGCTCTCCTCACTAAATTCGGCACTCTCAAGCATCTCCACTCTCCCAGCACTCTCCCCACTAACTTCAGCGCTCTCATCCTTCTCCACTTTCCCAGCACTGGCATCACTAACCACAACGTTCTCTTCCACGATGCCTACAATTTCCACTTTCTGCTCTCCCAACTTCCTATCTACCCTGGGAAATTTCTGGCTAGTCTCCAGTGTCTGGCTAGAAATCTCCCCTGCCAACATCACTTGTTGAGCATCCAACTCATCTACTTCCGAGTCTACGCTCTCTTCCTGAACAGCAATCTGACCACCTAGCTTAATTTCCAGATTAGTGATTTCTACTCTGACTTCACTAAACTGGCGAGTAACACTGCTGTCTAGGATAGTCACCTGCTCTTTGACCTCATCTATCTTTGCTGATATTTCCTTCATCTGGGAGGACATTTGACTGGTTATCCTCTCCACGGAACTGTTACTACGACACAGGAGCTTCTCCAACATGTCCATCATACTTAATTCATTTCCCCCCTTCCCTGGCAAATCTCCCCTGACTCTACTGTTTTCCCCCATCCCTACAGCAAATTGCCTATCAGCCCCTGCCTGATTCTGCCGCTCACCAGCACCGTCCACCAACAAAGCAGAATTGCATCCTGGCTCTAACGTAGCCATCCCTAATTGAAATACGTGAAATTATGCAAATATGCCTACAGTTTAATTCCTGTGTCCTGGTACACATCAGCATGTCTAAGGCCTCACGTTGGGTGCGCCACTGAAACACTCTCACCTCCTCGCTGGAGTTGATTTAACTTTAACTACCCTCATTTACTACAAACCTACAGAATTTACTGCCTTTAAATACAGGCCACAAGTGATTTTAACGTTACTTCCCGACTTTGAATGGGCGCCAAGGTCGACCATATGGGTCTTCCTGAATAAAATAAGATAAATACATAACTGTTGCCCCGACTATGAAAACTCTTTCCCCCAGGCGTAGGGCATTTGGCATGCGTTTGCTGATGTACCAGGTTCATACAAGACAGGAATATAAACACACATGAATTTAACGAAATAATCTATTGGCTGTTCTAACACATATGTACAAAAATATACAACACAAAATACACTTGCAATAAAACTTTGTACAGTACCTTTTGTTCACTGCTTCTACGCTCTTAGAGCAACAACACTTCTGGTCAGTTTGACCCCAGGCATTCAGCCTCCTATCATATTTACACTGAACCGTCCGCACACAAAACATCTACACACCTTACGACTGGTTCATTCTACTTTCTTCTGTTACTTGTCGAACTGCTTGTTCCCCTCTCCATTCTCCCATGCTTCGATGAAATCCTTCAGACAGATTTATCCTTTAGGCGTGGTACGTTAGTAGATCAGTGTTCTGCCGATAAAACAATAAGACCCCTCTGAGCGCCAGACACGCCATTATATGCACTCGCGCAAGGATACCATAACCCCAAAGTTTTTGCCGGAACTCAAATTGTGCGTAGTCCGCTCCTAGCGGAACATCCGCGTCAACACATAAACATCAGACAGTCAAAATCCACACTGACGTCACACACGCGAAGTTCATGCCAGAAATAGCCTAGGTAATCCCACACAAGCCGAATTACCGCCTGTCTTTTCCGGGTATGTCACGAATCCTGCACTTGAAAATCTCAATTCTTTGTACCTTTATAGTACAGCCACAAATCTAACATTTAACATTACTAGGTTAAAATAAAGCTATTAACCCCAAACCAAAATGAAATAATGCTTCTACTTAATACAGTCTTATATCCTTATTCCCAAAACGTAATAAATCGCAAAACCCCGTATTTTATAATATCAAATATCCAAAAACCGATAATTAATAAACAGTGATCCTAGGCTGTCCGGACCATCCAAAAATGAATCCGTCCACACAAAAACACACAGGCACAATAAAAATCACCTCTGCAACCCCATGTTAACCCAATATAATAAGATACGAATAAGATACCCCAAACTAAATGCACGAAGCAAAACCCGAGGGTGAGCTACTGTAACTGAATAAATTCGGTTACACACAATTTAGATTGAAAAATGTGCATTTCAGATTCCAAATAATCACAAAGTGCAATTGATATTCAAAATACTTACAAAATGCAATTGAAATTGAAAATGCTTACAAAATGTATGGTAGATTCAAACTACTCAATTGGATGGACAATACTTACACAATGCAAGTTAGATTGAAAATACTTACAAAATGTAATTTAGATTCAAAATACCCACAAAATGCAATTGAGAATCAAAATACTTGCAAAATGTGCACCCTACAAAATGCAATTTAGATTTAATGTACTTGCAAAAAGCGGTTTAGGTTGAAAATACAAAATGCAATTGAAATTCAAAATACTCACAAAAGTCTCGACCTGGATATTGAAAGACTTACTAAAAAGCAATTTAGATTGTCAATCCTTATAAAATGCAAATGAGGTTGAAAACACTCACAAAATGCAATTTAGATCGAAAAGACTTACAAAATGCAACGGAGAACACCTACAAAATGGAGGGTAGATGCAAAAATTTAAATGGAATTCAGATACATGGGGAGCCAATTAACAAAAACAGTGCGGGAATCTTAAAGAGAAAAGGAAATATAATGAAAAGAGAAAGGTCTGAGCCCTCGAAGAAGGAGGGATCAGGAAGGATGAGATAAGGGCCAATTAAGGCGGGAAAGTGAAAGACTCCCTAGGCCTCGGATACCCTAATACCGTCGGGGTCAGAAAAGAACAAGAGGTGACCAAGGGAGGTCGGCAGGAAAGAAGACAGAGAGGAGCCGGGCACAAGTAAGTGGAAGCAATGCCGGACTCAGCTGGGTTCCCGTGGTCGCCAACCCACGTCCCACTAGATGTGAGCCCCTGGGGGATCAAGAAAAATATCATTTACATTTAAAGCACCAATAAAGATATCGGAGTTATGAAGGTGCCATTTCCAACATTTAATTTTACGTTAATTGTCCTAATACAAACATATACAAAAAATATATCACACTCCCACTGTTTCACACAATTTGTGCACCTGCCTACACAAATTAAACACTGTTTGTGTCTAACCGACATCTGAGAGTGGAAAATTTATGTCGGCGACAGTGTAGTAAAAACCACGTCTCATGTCGCATTATTGCCCTCGTCTGTGTCTTCAAGTTATCACAGCAATGCAACTCATCATCTCAAAATTGGGAAAAATTGTCCTAATAATTGTGCCTAATTAGCACCAACAACAAGTTCGAAGTGTCAAATAATAATATTAAAGTTTAGCATTCATTGTCTTATTTAGTCACTCAATTATTATCATTTAATTTAAGTGAAGAAAATCCATCACATGATTTTTATGATCATATTTAGCATCAATTTTTCTCTCACAGTGTATTTAATTACCTAAATGACCATCATAACACACATAGACTACTAGAAAAACATCTTCCTTAAATTCATGTTTCAATAAATCGTGAATTCTCAGTTCACACGTACACGTCAGTCTCCAAATAACACATCAGTCTAGTGGTGGAAATCACGGGGCTCTATAGCTCACATGAACCTTATATGGTCGACAGGGTAACCTCCCAATGTCACCTCAAGTATCATTAACATCATACGAGCGATCCTCGTCAGCTCAAACACCTATATGTTCTTCTACAGACACAACTGTCCTACATTATACACTTGGTCATTACAAAATGGTAAGCCATCCCTTATTCATCCATTAATAATTATGGGTAAAACTCTCATCAAATATCCTAAAATAATAGTTGTTTCCAAACACATGTGAATGCTGTTGTAAGATTCTAATAATCAGCTCCTACAAGCTGTAACATCTACATCTCTTTCAATTTAATGGGATAGGGGATCTCTGCCCAATCAATACTTTTTGTTATAAAGACTAGAAGTATGTATTCTAAGTGTTTTTTCTTGTAATGTGCATGCAATTTTTGAAGAAAATGTTTTTTGATAGATGTATAATGTTCTAACACATATGGCTGAAGAAGGGTAACCATTACCCGAAACATGTCCCATAAATAATAAACTTCTAGTCTTTATAACAAAAAGTATTGATTGGGCGGAGATCCCCTATCCCATTAAATTGATTTTTACAAGTCAATACGGACCTTAAAGTATGGAAAACCATCCAGGTAATCTACAACTCTTTATCGAACCCACGCCTCCAGCGCGATCAAAACATTCTATTCTCATTGTCATTGTAGTCGTCTCAACAGTTGCTTGAAATATAAACAAAGTTCTACTGCAGTCTGCAGCTGTATTCATTATCATGTTATCAAAACAGGTTTTCTCAAACATCAGGCTCTCTTCACAGCCTTGTAAATCAACTACCGTACATGGAACCAATATCAATCAGGCCACCTAAAGTTGCTGTCTCTCCGCTGCCTAGCCTTCAAATAAATAAAACAAGATCCTCTCCGGCCTGCTTCTCGCCAACTCACAAGCTTCACGTGGCTTTCCAAAGCCTTCATAAATTCAGTGCATTTCCAAAGCACACTAAACAAAAGATAAAACAACTGCATGACCTTTGCAGTATTGAAACGATACGAAAATATGTTACTGAAAATGAAAATCCACAGCCTGCTTCCAGTCTCCGACCGGGTCAGGAATGGAATGAATGAAGTCCCCATCTAGCGGCGAGGATATGAACTGTGCCGGCTGCCGAGGCCTGACGCACTCCTCTACGAAAATATGTTACTAAGTTAATTAAATTGCCTACCTAACAGTTGTGCAAGTGCGACAACTTAATCTACTCTACAAAAACTCAACCATTAAAGAAAAATGCATTTCATTGACTCACATTAGCGACGAAGTCAGCATCTCTTGGTTTGAGCCTTGGCCATGGTGTTACGGCCTAAACTCAGCTTCATGAGCTTACCAGTGTTGTTTTCTGGGCTTCATAATGTGGCTCCAACGTTAGCTCCCCCAAAACATGTCGTTCTATTCCATATCAGCTCCTCTTAAAATACTTGGAATGGTTGCCATGTGGTCGGTTATAGTAGCTTGGTTGATGCTCATCATGTGGAAATATTATACTACTAATTCTAATGTTAAATGATTTATACTAGAAAAAACAACTCGCAGCTTCTACACTTCGCGGATATTATAAAATTGCCCTTTTCACTTCCGCTATCACAGATTCTAACGTTAGTTGTTTAGCGTGTTTCACAGAATTTACTACAACCATGTGCTTTCAATAATCTTTAAATAGTGTATAGATGTAATCGTTCGTGTAAAAAGTCAGTTTTGTTGTGAACAACCTTTGTTCGTCGTGATGATGAATATTTCAATATAATGTGATAGTTTCACTAATATTCATAGAACTCGTACGATTTTCCAAACACACCATGCCCTGGTACAAAGTCCTTAGTTCGATGTTTGCGAAAAATATAAGTTTTCGCCCAATTATTAAAATAATTATATTACTGACTTAGCAATGTCTCCAGCGTTCAAAAACGCTCACAATTTGAGTAAAAACTCGCTCACTGTGCCCAATATACTTTGGTAAATTGCACCACGTTTTCCTTCACACAAAGCTATACACATCCACCTACAAGAGGCTTCAAAATCGGTGTGTCGTGCAGCGACTTGCACTTCCCTTACCCAGGGTTCACATCTCGAGTCGTACAGTGACTAATAATTCTCCTTCGCCTTTCTGCAATGTGTTTGATATTTTAAATAACATTAAAAATCCCAAAATAAATTACTATAGTTTTCAAAATATTCCAAATGTGTAGAAATCTTATGAAAATCACATAAATTCAGAAATTAATTTCATGGCCTTCTGTTAGAGGAAAGTGACCAAAGTCGGACCCCCATTTTGTTTTTTACCTGTATTGTTATTAATGTCATCTTTTTTAAATTTGAATTTTAGCTAGATGAGTTCTTTGATATGTTTTATAACATTGTATCTGGTTCAGATTAACTTATAACAGCCCAGTTTTTCCTATGAAATGTTTTCATTAAAAGTAACAAAAATGACGTCTTGGAAAAAGTATGCCAATGTCGGACCCCTCTTTTGAATGAACGTAAAATCACATAAAACCACTAGAAAAGTAATGAAGAAAGTGAAAATACTTTATTTTTACATTATATAATATCTTGTTAGGAACATAACTTATTGTTATGACCACAAAATCCAGAAACCCTCTTTGAAATATAAAACAATCACTACTCCATGAGCACGTGTAAAAACATCCACTCACATGAAAACCAGTAATGGCGGAGAGTTTTCCATTTTCTCACGCAAGGACTGATATTTTTTTGGGTCATCTGAAACAATATTTTGAATGGCTTAAATAAAACCCAGGAAATTTGAATTTGAATTTCAGGAGTCCAACTCAGGGTTATTAGGGGTCCGACTTAGGAAAGCAGCGGGGGTCCTACTTAGGACATCTTGTACTTGATATTTTCGAGGCTATGAAAAAAAAAAAATGAATAGGGATTTCGACAAGCAAATACAACATTTATCAAGTGTATCACTTACTAAAGACAGTACTGTAAACACAATGTGACTTACCCTCTTTGAAATATAAAACAATCACTACTCCATGAGCACGTGTAAAAACATCCACTCACATGAAAACCAGTAATGGCGGAACTGACGGGATACTCCCCACAGTCCAATGCTGCCACTTCCACAACATAACATTTCCATTAATATCTTCACATTGATTATTGTGCCACCATGCGGCAGCACTGTCCAAGCAAAATAATGCAGGGGTCCGACTTAGGGACTTGGGTCCGACTTTGGGCACTTTCCTCTATAGTTATTTCCTTTACTGTGAGCATGAATATCTTCTTTTCAAGTCATAATTGCAGCAAGATCAAAATTGTTATAGTGCATCTCGAATGTAGTTCAAGTTTATATCAATCGAAGTAGCATTGAGCATGAACATATTGGACTCTGTATAATATACAAGGGTTGTTTTTTTAGTTTTGGCAACAATGCAGCTGTTTTATGTTGCAATGGTGTGGGACTCTGCCATTGTTACCAAAAGTTGCTAACCTGTATTCCCTCCCTTAGAGCATATGACCTCGCCCGTCCCCTCCCCCATTCGTATGCAGTGGCGCCTGTTAGATGAGTAGTTGTGGGCAAGCGCTCGCTCAAGATGGTCGCAATGTTTTCGAAGCAGGAGAAGAGAACGTGGATAAAAATTCAGTGTGCTAGGGGTCGCACAGCTCGAGAGTGCCACCAAGGACTGCGGGGCAGCTGCGTTACCTTACAGAACGGTAGCAAGATGGGTTGCAGTCTTTCGAGATGGGCGCGAACATGTGGAGGACATGCCTCGATCTGATCACCCACCAGTAAGTGATGAAAATGTACAGATGGTGTCCGCATTAGTGGAGGCGGATCGGAACGTAACACTTCGTGAATTAGCGCAAGATACAGGACTGGCGAATTCTACTGTCCTCCACACCGTGAAGGACTTCCTGAAAATGGGGAAAATTGCGTCAAAAACGGTTCCGCGTGACTTAATCGACATGCAGAAATGGCTGCGATATAACGCTTCTCTTACGCACTTGCAGCGTTATGAGCACAAAGGAGAGGACTTCTTACGGCGTAGCCTATCATAACCATTCACGAGACATGGGCGAAATCTTATGAGCCACAGTTGAAACGACAATCGAATGAGTGGCAGCACCACGAAAACAAACAGTTCGACAAACCCCCACCAATGTGAAGGTAATGTTGATTCTTGCCTATGATTGGGATGGTGTGATCATAAAAGATACCGTAACCCCAGGACAAACCGTTAATTCGGTGTACTATTGTTCGATTCTGCAAGACCATCCCCTAGCAGCTCTGAGAAGGAACCGGCGACACCTCATGGATACTCCGCCCATCGTTCTACATGACAATGCTAGGGTACACACAGCAGGAGTTGTGTCTGCATTGTTGAATCGCTGGAACTGGGAGGTACTTGATCATCACCCCTACTCTCCCGAATTACGTCCCTGCGACTTTGATCACATTCGAAGATGAAGGAGCCACTGCGCTGGAACTGCTAGCCTACAATTGGAGATGTTGTGCAGGCTGCCGAGCGCTCTCTTCGCACCATCGATAGATTGGGCAGTGCCAACGGAATCCAACAGCTTCCGCGTCGCTGCGAACACGTACGCAGTGCTGGAGACTACATTGAGGGCCTATGAAACTTGGAACCAGGTGCGTTATTTATCAATTTATTTATAACATAGTTGCCAAAACTAAAAAAGCAACCTAGGTATATATATATAATACTAGCAACCCACCCCGGCTTCGCCTGGGAACAGTTATGAATGCAAGGTGATAGGCTACTTTTAACCGAGGTCTTATAAGATTTCCTTGTATACAACATTAGTCTTTTTCCCTCCAGCAGTGAACACGAAAAGATTTCGGTTTGATGTAACACGCGATAGAGCCACGTAAAGCTGTCCATGAGAAAAACATTCTCCACTATCAACTCCAGTCATGCTAAGTGTCTGACCCTGTGGTTTGTTTATGGTCATGCCAAAGCAGACTCTTACTGGGAATTGTACTCGTTTGAAATGATAAGGCAAATCTGAAGGAATCATAGGGATTCTGGTTACTAAGACCGTTTCTTCTTTACTACAGCTAGTTAAGATAGTTGCTTCAATGAAACAGTTTTTCAAAGTTTTCATTTCCAATCGCGTCCCATTGCATAACTTTAGTGGAAGTAAAGAATTTGTGAATTCAGTAGGGTAATTAACAGCTTCTACACTATCAACTACAACATCTACTGAGTAATATACTTGAGCCTGCACTGTGAATTTGGAGAACACCAAGAGTAGTATAATTCGCTAGACTTTGAATATTGCGTAATCCTGATGACGTCATGGGATGACGTCATGGGTCCTTAGAGCGAGCACGTGGTCCAGGAGCGAGCATGTGCAGTGCACGTGTTAGCGTGGGAAGAGGTTGACCTTTTGGCTTGTTTATGTGATGGTGATAAAAAGTTAATGGGTGTTGACGTCATGTGGTTGTTTATTAGGATGTTAACCGTCATCTGACACTCATGCGAGTGTGAGCATGTGTGCCACTATCAACAATCCACACATGTGGTGTGCAGCTGTTATTGTTTTTGCTTAGGATGCTAACCGTCATTTGACACCCGTGCAAGTTTGACCATGTGCAGCAGTGTGATTGATCTCGTCTGCTGTGTTCGCGTGAGACAGAGTTGACCTTTAACGTCTTTGGCTAAGAATGTAATCTTTGACTTCTTTAAGCAATAGTGGAAAAAAAGAAATGTTTGCAGCATATGGTTTCTGGAGTGTGGGTGGGGGTGAAGGATATATAAATGGACGAGTGCATGGAAGAGTTTAACTTCTACTTTTGCGCGAAGAGTGTGTGTGTGAAAGAAATAAAGAAAGTCAACGACGAGGAACAAATTGTGTGATGGAAGCTCTAACGAAGTTCAATAACTTATCATCTTGTACTGAGTATTCTAATAAGAAACTAGCAGAACTAGTCATTGATTTACCATATGTGGTGCAAATTATTCGCCCCGTACAGACGAGGTTTGGAAGAAAAATAGTGGTGGACATTAACATTGAAGATGAAGTAACAAGTGTATTTCTACCAGCAGTATTTTCGAAATTAAGCGCATCAGAGATCGATGAACTAAACTCAATGGGAGGCACACTGATGCTGGTGTATTTGGGGGTGAAGAACCGCTCACATCAAGTCATTTTGAAACAGTACTCGAGGGCAAACTGATGACGGTGTATTTTGGGTTGAAGAACCGCTCACATCGACATGTTTTGGTGAGTATTGGATTATATATTATGTATTGATTGATATAACGATTGATATATTTAGTTGCTAATTATTTCTTAATTTGTTTAATTTTTCAGATTATCTAAATAAACTAATAAAACAACCAGCATAATGAAGTGGAAAACTGTTAATTTCCTGAGTGGAACTGAACATCGATCGCACCCGCTAATAGAGTATCATCGTGTATGCTTTCAACAACCGGAAGAAGAGGAAGAAGATGATAACGAGGTGAGTCGTAATGAGAAAGAAGCTTGTTTTAACAAATGGACATCTTCGAGTGGAATTTCAACATTTTCAGTCTACGTTACCAATGTTAGCAAATCAGAGGATAGTCAGCGAGAGGTGACAGAAACAGTTCTAAGATATCTATTGAAAGAATTATGTGAAGATGAACATTTTATTTGTTTCTTCGGATACAATACATTTGATGAAGTTTTCAAAATAGAATTTTCCATGATGTGTTACGATGTAACAAAATTGAATGTGTATAGAAACAATTTGCTTGGTAAACTTCAGGATGAATTTCCTTTTGAGGCTGTTCATTGTTCATTGGAGATTACAGGCAGTAATTTATCACAATGGCTTGAATATACTTTAAAAGATTATAGGTTTATGGTAAACCGATGTTACAGCAACTGCTGGTGGTGTATTAACAATAGTGCAAATTGGACGTATGCTTAGACATCAGTGATGGTACACCAACTGTTGGTGGTGTATTAACTTTAGTGCAAATTGGACATTTGCTTAGACAACAGCAACAATGACCTCGCCTCCTAGCAAACGTAGAAAGGTTGATATTGTATTACATAATAACAGTGAAAATATAAGAAACCAATTGGACAATGCATTTGAAAGTGTTTCTAATTTTCGAAGTGAACTAAACGGTGCTATTTCAGTATCATACCAAATCGGGGAAAACACTCAAACCGAGTTGATTGAGAACAGTGATGAGTTGATTGAATGTTGGAGAGTTATTAGTGAGCACATATTGCAACAAGCTGTGAATTTCAAAGAAATTACAATTCAAATAAAGGATGAATCTTTCTTGAGCTGTGAGTTAATTGAAACGGCATTCAATTCTAGAGTGTACACACTTGCATTATCAAATGTTAAGAATGAGTTTTTGGATCCTCGCGAATTTTTAGCGAATGCTAATATTTGGTTTACAAAGTATGTTAAGAAAGCGTTAACTGTACAAGCTTTAAAGGTGAATTCAGTTTTGTGTGCACAATACGTGCTTCGCGACATATCAGAAACAAAATATTTTGCTATCAAAAATGAGGTAGTTTTCGAGTATACTGATTTAAATGAATTTTATAATAAGAATATCATTGAAGGTACATTGACAAAAATGAGCGAATTTGAAGTAAATGGTTCCGGGTGGGCTTTAGAAAAAATTCATAGTTTGAGAATTAATATAAATAAATATGTTGGATTTCGAGTAGGAATGTCCAATACTAGTCGATTGCCTGACGTAATAGTCAATAAACATGCAGTGCTAAATTTGTATGATACAAAGGAAGCTTGTTTTGCGTGGAGTGTGGTTGCTGGTTTGTATCCAAAAACTCGAAACGTGAATCATCTTTCTTCCTATCCTAATTACAGAGATGTTTTAAATTTAGATGGTATTCCAGTTCCGATGGAAATGAAATATTTAAACAAGTTTGAAAACCAAAACAATATTTCTGTAAATGTGTATGGCGCACAATATGATGAAAACAATTGGGTATGTATGGGAACAAACGAAGTAAAAGGAAAAAAAACTTTTACTATTGTACCTTTGTATGTATCAGATAAAGTATATGAAAGGAGTGTAGACTTATTGATGTTGCAGATTGGAAACAGTGAAAGTTATCACTTTTGTTTAATTAGAAATCTTGCTCGCCTTGTGCGTTCAAGCGTCACTAGCACTCAGAGAAGGATTTATATATGCAGACGTTGTTTGTCATATTATTTTCTTGAGGATGAGTTAAATGTTCACTTTGCAGACTGTAAACAGTTTCCTGTTGCAAAAAGCATAATGCCGACTGATGAACAAAGATTTGTTAATTTTACAGAATTCCGAGTTAAAGATACAGTTCCATTTATAATATATGCAGACACTGAATGCGTCTTGTCTCCAATTTCCTCCTGTTTTCCAAATAGTGACATTCCTAACTCTACTTTAACACATAAACATATTCCTTACAGCATTTCTTTATACCTTCATTGTAATTTTGATAGTGAATTGTGCAGTTTCAAACTCTTTAGGGGAAATAATTGCATTGAATTGTTTGTAAAGGAACTTTATAGTATTGTGGATAAACTTCAAACATATTACTTATCGGTTAAGCCAATGTTAAAGATGACCGAAAATGAAGAAAGATTATTTTTGTCAAGTAAAATGTGTCACATTTGCGAGAAACCGATTGCAGTTAATGAACTCAAAGTACGCGATCATTGTCACTTAACTGGAAAATATAGAGGAAGCGCACACAATAGTTGTAATTTAAATTACAAAGTAACAAAGGTTTTGCCTATAGCATTTCATAATCTAACGGCCTATGATGGACATTTTATAATTAAAGAAATTTGTGAGAAACGTGATGGAGAGGTGTTACATAATCCTGGTAATATAAGTTTGTTGGCGGTGAATATGGAACGTTATAAAGGGTTTACAAAGTATGTACGGGTTAAGAATGGATTCATTCAGTTAAGATTTTTCGATACATATAATTTCTTGTCCTGTTCACTAGATCAATGTTCATCTTCGTTAAGTGAAGATTCAAAGCAAATAACTCGACGTTATTTTAATGATGATGATGCACAGTTTCGACTTACTGCGAGAAAAGGCGTGTTTCCCTATGAATACGTCACGAGTATGGATGTACTTAACGAAACTAAATTACCTGAAATATCCAAGTTTTATAGCAGTCTTAATGATCAAACAATATCGAATGAAGAGTATGAGTTTGCTCAATCGGTGTGGGAAACGTTTTCATGTCAAACATTAGGAGAATACGCCGATTTGTATTTAAAAGTTGACACACTTCTTTTGGCGGATGTCTTTGAAAATTTTAGATCGAATGGCATGGAAACTTATGGCATTGATGCAGCTCATTTTTACACTGCTCCATCTATGTCTTGGTGTGCTATGAAAAAGATAACCAACGTTCAACTTGAATTGCTTCAAGATATTGATATGTTACACTTTTTTGAACGATCTATTCGAGGAGGAAATGTTCAGTGTATAACACGACATGCGATTGCTAATAATAAGTATATGAAAACTTATGATGAGAAAAAGCAAGAGTCCTACATAATGTACTTTGACGTTAATAATTTATATGGATATGCGATGATGGAATATCTTCCAACGGGCGGGTTTAAATGGGTTGCAAATGTTGAAGGCTTTGATGTTTTAACTATTGATGATACTTCAGAAATTGGATATATTTTGGAAGTAGATTTGACTTATCCTCAAGAGTTACATGACAAACATTCAGATTACCCTCTATGTCCCGAAAAGTTGACAAAGCTAATGGCTACCCTAGATAATAAAGAACGTTATGTTTTGCATTATAGATTGTTAAAGCAATGTATTCAACTAGGAATGAAATTAGATCGTATTCACAGAATAATTGAATTCAATCAGAGCCAATGGCTAAAACCATATATTGATGTGAACACCGAGAAACGAAAACATGCCAAAAATGATTTTGAAAAGAATTTTTATAAATTGATGAATAATGCAATTTTTGGTCGTTCACTGATGAATGTGAGGAAGTTAAGGGACATCAAATGGGTCACCAAATGGCATGGAGCTTGTGGTGCTAGGTCTTTAATAGCTAAGGCTAATTTTAAACATAGAATTATATTCGATGAACAATGTATGGTCATCGAGATGAGTAGACTAAAGATTTTTCACAATCAACCAGTATATGTTGGTGCATCTATATTAGATTTGTCTAAATGTAAAATGAATGACTTTCATTACAATGTTATTTTAGCAAATCCTGAATCAAATGTGAGGTTGTTATACACAGACACCGATAGTTTTATGTATATATTCTATGATGATATTTATGAGTTCATGAAACAGCATTCAAATTTGTTTGATACTGGAAACTATGAAACAAACAATCCTTTTGGCATTGTGAGACAAAATAAAGGTGAAATTGGTTTAATGAAAGATGAAAATGCTGGAAGGATTGTTGAAGAATTTGTGGGGTTACGACCCAAAATGTATGCAATAAAATTGTGTGATGAAATGAATAGCTTGTGTAAGGCTAAAGGCATTAAGAAGAGTGTGAGTAAAAGTATGAATATTGATGAGTATCGAAAGTGTCTTTATAACAGAGAAAAAGTCAACAAAGTTCAAGTTTGTATAATTTCAAAATCTCATTCTGTATTTACTGTTCGGCAAAATAAGTTGGCAATTTCATCAAACGAAGATAAAAGACACATAACTGAAAACGGAATTGATACTTTACCGTTTGGTCATTTTTCTCTGAAAAAATGATTAGAAACAAATTTGAGATTAAAGCACTTCATCTCACTTACTTTATTTCTTTCACACACACACTTTTATGCTGTTAATAATAATACTAATTTTTTGTGTGTTCCTTTGCTTATGAAAAAAAAGAATAAATAATAACCCCAAATTTTGTGTGTATTATTTAAAAAAAAACACCTCCCCCCACCATTCCCATTTTCCAGAAATATATATGTATAATTACTTTATATTACATATCATTTAGTAATGGTGCGTTGTAAGAGGAGCAACTCTACCACTCAATATAAACGAACAGGAAGTGGATCATTAATCAGTCGTGTACTTAATAAAACTATTGATAATTTACCCGTGGAATTACACATCCCGGGATATGAATATTGCGGACCAGGAACAAAATTAGAAAAGCGATTGAGCCGTGGTGATCCAGGAATAAATATATTAGATAAAGCGTGCAAAGAGCACGACATTGCTTACGCAAAGCATAAAGATTCAAACAAAAGAAGAGAGGCTGATGAAATTTTAGCTTCAAAAGCTTGGTCTCGTGTAAAATCCCGTGACGCATCATTTGGAGAGAGAGCGGCTGCACTAACAGTGGGTGGCATCATGAAAGCTAAGTCTAAGATTGGAGGAGGTAAGCGAAACTTAAATAATAAAAAAAAAAACAAGAAAAGATTAAAAAAAAGAAGAAGAAGAACATCGAAAAAGCAAGGTGGTATTTTACCCCTACTTCCGATATTTGCAGCCTTGTCGGGCTTGGGGGGTCTAGCAGGCGGAGCAGCAGGGGTGGCGTCTGCTATAAACAAGGCGAAAGCTGCTCAAGAAGAACTAAAAGAAATGAAAAGACACAATCGAATGATAGAAGCAATGCGAGGAAAAGGAGGTCAAGGCATTTATTTAAATCCTCCTGCATACAAAAGATAATTAACCAAATACCAAATAAAGCATTAAGTAATTTCGATTTAGCTAAATACGCACATCAATTAAAGATTCCAAATTTTAGAGGAGTCTTTATGCGAGATACGTTACCAAGATATCCTCGAAAAAATGAAAACTGTATTGTCAACCTTGAACCGATGGATAAATCCGGTTCACATTGGGTAGCTTTCAGTAAACATGGTAAATATGTGCATTATTTTGATAGTATTGGTAATTTAAGACCACCATTTGAAATTTTAACATATCTTAAAAATTGCTATCTACAATATAATTTTCATTCATATCAATCGATTACTTCTTCGATTTGTGGACATTTATGTTTAGTCTTCTTGTATTGTATAAATAAGGGAAACACAGACCGTCTTTAAACATTTCAAAGATGGCTTTCGAAAGACGGATAACTCTTGAAGGTAAAGGCTCGAAGATTGATGTTACATTGGAGAACCCGATTCATCTTGTAGGAGCAGAGTTTTTTGAAATAGGACTTGCAGGATTGTATACATCTAATTCTATTCGAAATGTTACCAACAGAAATAATAAATTTCGCATTCATTTTACTAATTTTTTATCAATTGATTTAGTGGTACCACCGGGTATTTATGAATTTGAAGATCTAGCCTCGGCTTTTGATGATTTACTTAGTTATCACTCATTGTCGAAACTTATACCAGAACATTTAGAAAAAACAAAATTGTATGTGGAAGAGGATATAGATGGAAAAAGAGACAACCGTCTCGTTTTGTCTTCCCCGTTTAATATTGATTTCACTGTAGCCAACAGTGTAGCAGGGCCTTTAGGTATTGAAAAGAAAGTTTACCCTAAAGAGAATAAAAGAGAAATTGAAATTCATCGAAAAATAGAATCGATAATGAAGTTTGCAATTAACGAGAATAATAACATTTTGGCTATAAAGTTGAACGAAGCGGATAGAGCGATTTTAATAATACCCAATGCTAGCTATACGTTAAAACAATTAAGTGAAAAGATTGATGATTTATTAGTTGAACATTTATTAGGCGACAAAGACAAATTCCCATCATTTTATATTAATTATGATAAAGTCTTTTATCATTGTAAACTACATTCGAAAGTGTTTGCTATAGATTTTGGTGTTGCAGATTCTATTGCAGATTTGTTAGGCTTTTCTCATAGAAAGTTCAAGGCAAACACAACTCATCATTCTGAATATATGATTAAAATTAACACTGTTAATAGTATTCGAGTATGTTGCAACCTTGTGCTTGGTACGAGTTCTTATTTGAACCATAAACCAACACACTCTTTATATAATTTTAAAGCTCATGTTCCTGCTGGTTACCCGATTGTTGTACAACCAACAACGATTAATTTTTTGCCCATGAACACCAAGCTTATTCAACATGTATCTGTGCAACTTGAAGATCATCTTCAACAGCTCATTGATTTGCAAGATGAAGATTTAACTGTAGAATTAATTATTCGTCCAGCACGATATCTTGCTATATAAAGTAATGAAATACTGTTATGTTTTCATTCTACTTGAGTAAGCATACTAGAAAACAATCACAAATATGGCTATACTATATAATACTCAAAGTTTGAAAAAAAAGAAGTCGACTCTGATTCGAAAAAATAATATAAATCAATCAGCTAAAATTTGTAAAAAAAAAAACAAACAACGACATCGCACCTTGAAATCTAAGAAACAGTTATCGAGTAACAACAAACAATTCTTACAGTCTTTAGGCTATCGCGTACTTTAATTTCAATATAAATATATATGCAATTGTTAATCTTATTTAGTTTCTATCTATAGTTGAAGCTGTTAACATGTTTAACATAACAGATAAAAGAGAGGTTGACAACAGAGTTGTGCGACGAGAAGAAAGAGTTTATCAACCTTATTCAGCTAATAAATTCGAAAATAATGATGAAATTCGAATACCGATTCAAAATGAAGAAAACATAGTTTTATTATCAGAAGGTGTTCTTCACTTAGAAGGTCAAATTATTACTTCTAACATAAATCCAGCTGCTTCTACTACAGCGCATCCTGACCAAAATTTTGGGGCTAATCTTTTTAGCGAAATTCGCATCACGTTAAATGGTAAAGAAATTGATCGTACACGCCATCTAGGTATAACAAGTTCTATAAAAACCTTTGCATCATATTCAAAAAACGAATATACAGCTTTACAAAATGCCGGTTATTTTCCCTCTTTAACAACGCCAGCAAGTGAAGCAAATATTGTTGATAGTAACACAAAACGTTTTCATATAATACTTCCTTTAAGCAACCTGTTAGGAATAGCAGAGGATTACAGAAAGCCGATTTTAAACTGCAAGCATGAGGTAATACTTCTCCGATCGTCAAGTGACGCACGTGCGTTGCAATCGACAACCGAAAACGATCTTTCTAAGGTCAAGTTATTTAAAGTTTATCTAAAAATCCCCGTTTTATTATTATCAGACGAAGAACAAATTAAAAGATTAAAACTAATGCAGAAAAATATTCCCATTCAGGTTGGTTATCGATCGTGGGATGTTCACGTCTTGCCTTCTCTTCCTAGAACAACTAAATATAGTTGGACTGTAATGACAACTTCTGAAACTCAAAAACCGCGTCAATTTTTATTAGGTTTTCAAACTAGAAGAAATTTACTAAACACATGCTCTTCCTATTTCGACCATTGTAACATTAAATCTATAAGAGTTTTTTTAAATTCAATTTTTTATCCCTATGAAATGCCAACTTCTGAAATTGCCATAAATGACTACAGCGAGTTGTATGACATGTTTGTTAAATTTCGTAATGTATATTATCAGATCGATGATGTTCGTTCAGAGACTCTGGTTTCACGAGATGAATTTAAGTCTCTTTGTCCTATTATTGTAATTCATTGTCTCGAACAAGTGGAAGCAGTGAAGACATCTTCAGTCGATGTGCGAATTGAAATCGAGACAAGTGAGAATATACCTGAAGATACAACTCTTTATTGTGTTCTTATTCATGATCGTCAAATATCTTACAGACCATTAACGAATGAAGTAATTATCTAAACCAATATTTGCTAAGTTATAAGCAAGCAAGTAAACAAGTATTCTCACTTTAGTTGCAATCATGGAATTGACAACAACAAACTCTCCTTCTACTGATGCTGGCACGTGGAATAAGAAGCAACCAATAGTTGCAGACATTCGCAAGCTACCAAACGGCAGTTTGGAACTTGCTTACTGTATGTTAAATAACGGCAATATACCTTCATTCAGCCCCGTGATCACATGGGTTGCAGCATATTGTGAAAAAACTCTTTCTTCTTTTTTTGAGTCTATTAAGAATAAATATGATTATTTAGTTGTATATAATTTGCCACAGGAATTTTCTTTGTTTGCACTAAAAGCACTTTCCCCAGACTCATTATTCGATCTTAATACGATTGATGGAATGTCAGACCTAATGTTGAGGCATAGCCAACGTTTACCTACAGATTGTCCAAAACATTTACCATCTCTAGCAATGGGAAGCAATAGTTGTGCTAAATTCAACGTCAATGCTGTTCAACATTGGTTAAATTCTTCTGATGGCATCATGAAAATCGTGTGTTCGATAATAAACAAGTTTCGAAACAGTGGACTTCGAGGTTTTAATAAGTTTGATTGGAACTACTTTCCTATAAACGTGCTGACTATATATGAACCACAACGAATTCGTCTAGAGTGGGAACATCTACCAGATCATCTAAAGAGGAAATTTCAACTGTTTCATCTTCGCTGCAAATGTGACAACTGTAATCGTTATCTATAAAAGGTGAATAATTTAGATCTACTACTGTAGTTGACAGCTATACATATTTTGTTTTTAGTTTGCTTTTTAACACAGTGTATCTTTTTTTTTTTGTCTACAGAAAATAATCATCTGGACAACTAAAAAGAAGAAGATCATCTCAACACAGCCACACTCATCTGGACAACTAAAAAAAGAATGAGATTACTTCAAGAGAAATAAAATTGTATTAATTGTAATTCTAAATGAATAAAGAAGAAAAAAAAAAAAATGTCTTTTGTACCATTTCATATGAAAGTTCTTATTAATGATCAATTACCTCCTCACTCTACATGTAAATAAAATAATAATAATAATAATAATAATAATAATAATAATAATAATAATAATAATATTGTCAGGTGAGGGATTCGAACCCTCGCTTTCAATTTCTGAAAATTAGATCTTAAGTCTAACGCCTTAGACCGCTCGGCCAACCCAACACGTGCATATTAGCCAACGTGTTTTGTTGATTCATGTCAGTTCGCATTTAGCTTTGTGTGGTGAACATCTTTTCTTTGTGAAGTAAACCAGCATCATGAAGTATTTTAATTGTGTAAAGTATTCCAAAAAACAGTTAATGCAAATGATATTGAGTCAAAAAGAAATGAATTTAAAATCTGAAAGAGATCGGCTAAAAACATTTAAGACCTGGTCTTCAGACAGTTTTACGAACACTGCATGGTTAGCAGCCGCAGGATTTTTCTATTTTGGATATAAGGATATGGTTAGGTGTGCTTTCTGTAATCTGCAACTTAGTTATTGGGAAGAAGATGATGATCCGTTTGAAGAACATAAGAAATGGGCTTTTTCTTGCCCCTACGTAAACAATATTTCTCCTAGCATAGAATTGAAATGCGAATATGAAAGACTTAAAACTTTTCAAAATTGGCCTCTTCCCTGTCCAAACGAATTTTGTTTAGCACCAGCAGGGTTTTATTATACTGGACATGGTGATAAGGTGAAATGTATATTCTGTAAGATTGAAATTGAAAATTGGAGGGAAAACGATAATCCTTTAAATGATCATGAAAAATGGGCGCCATATTGTCCATATATAAGAGGGTTTTACGTCGGCAACGTTGATTTAAATCCTGAAAATCCTACTATTATTCCACATAATACAAGTTATGATACATGTGGAAGCAATATATGTTGATGTGATGTGATTTTTTGTGCAGTGTGCATTCTCAGACGTAAACGTAGACATGTTGAAGTTTGTTAAGCAGTCAAACACTCTACCAGTAATTTCATTTACTAATGCTGAAAACCAGAGTAAAAGTGAAAAAAGAAAGCATGGTGTTTTACTACCGAACACAATTCGATGTATCATTTGCGGTCCATCGAACTGCGGTAAAACAAACGTAATGCTAAATTTATTATGCCACAAAAATGGAGTTCGTTTTGAAAACGTTTATATTTATTCTAAATCACTTGCTCAAAGTAAATATGTTGAATTAAAAAAGTTTTTGGACTCCATAAAAGAAATAAAAAGTGATTTTTTTTCCGATAATGATGAAGTAATGCCTCCAGAAATGGCTAGAAAAAACTCTATATTTGTTTTTGATGATGTAGCCAGCAATAAACAACAACACATGAAAGATTATTTCAGTAGAGGTCGTCATCACGACGTTGACGTATTTTATCTTTGTCAAACATATTCTTGTATACCTAAACATCTAATTAGAGATAACGCTAATTTTTTAATTCTTTTTAAACAAGACGGAACAAACTTGCGTCACGTATATAACGATCATGTAAATACAGATATGAGCTATGAACAGTTCTTTGATATTTGTTCGTATTGTTGGCAAAACTCTAAGTTTGGTTTTTTGGTTATCGATAAAGATAGCGATTTACAAAATGGTCGATATCGCAATGGATTTGATGTTTATTTTCAGTTATAAATATGACTTCAAAAAGAGGTAAATGGCCATTCGTGTTATAGCTTTTGCGTGGTTAACAACTTAACTATGACATCGTTTAACAAAACCAATAATGTGTCTATCGGACGACCGACTTCACGACATGATATTGCAACTAAATCATATGTTGATGATAAGCTAGTGCAATATGAAAATCAACTAACAACAACAACAAGCGACGGACATCTAAGTATTAACGGCAAACTGTTAAAAAATGTCGGAATGCCAATACATGTTGAAGATGCATGCAACAAAGGTTATGTAGTGAAGTTATTAAATGAGCTAAATAAAATCGAGTCTAAAGAAGACATACAACGAAACTTTAACGAGCTTAAAGGTTTAATTTTTTCAATTTGTAAAATAGAGAAAAAAGAACTTGACTTTCAAAACAAACGTCTCGCGGGCTTAGCTTTACCATCATCTGCAAATGATGCAGTAAACCTTATTGCAATGCAGCAACATACATCGAATATAAAAAAATATCTTGAGACCCGAATAACAGAAGTGTTACAACGAGTAGAATTCATTCATGGTTTAGTGCGAGAATTTTCAGAAGATCACTTTCCGTATGATCAAGATACTCTCGACTTGGGTAACAAAAGAATAAGAAATGTTAAAGATCCAATTCAAAATCAAGATGCGGTAACGTATTCTTTTCTTAAAACTCATGTAACAAATGAACTCGATGAAATTAAAAAATCTCTTTTGAATATAAACAGAGATGATGAAACTGTAGATATGTTAAATAGAAGAATAACAAACATATCTCAACCAATCGATTCGTTAGATGCAATAAACAAATATTACTTAGAAAACTTTGCTGCCTCTCGAAAAGATCTAGAAGACTTAATCGCTAAATTTAATAAACAAAACGTTTTAAACGTAGACGATGGTGGAACTTTAAATATGATGAGTGGACGAATTACTCACGTAAACAACCCCATATACGATAACGATGTTGCAAATAAGACGTTTGTTGAGCAATATGCCGCTTCCCAACGTGAATTTGATCAATTGAAACAAACTGTAACCAATCTACAACATCAAAAACAAACAAATGTTGAGTTCCCTGTTAACGACCAAGACGTGACAAATAAACGGTTTGTAGAACACTATGCTGCGTCACGAACTGAAGTTAATCAACTAAAAGAAATTTTAAGCAATTTACAAACTCGTATTGAGGGTGTTGCTAACAATCTCAATATTGTTAAAAAAGAAGATCTTGAAAGTTATGCTGCTGAATCCAAAGAAGAATATAACAAGTTAAAAACTGAACTGGGAAAAATTGAGCAAATGGTTAACAAAGAACCACTCGAAAGTTTTACTGCATCCAAAGAAGAATATGGTATATTAAAAGATGAAGTAAAGAAAAAGAACTTATCGAAATTTATTCTGAAATTCTCCAACACACCATCAATCCATTCACCAGTATACACGCTTCATAATCATAACATACAGTACCAACTTCCCTACAAAGGTGTATTAAAACCAATTTTTGTTTCACCAAGATCTCCAATTGTGTATGCAATTTTAAATATACGTCAAGAGATTGAACTGGATGGCAGTGATATTGTCGTTGAAGAGCAAGATGAAATTCAGTTTCGACTTAGAGACCCGAAAAAACATAAAACTGATGATCTTCCTCTTCAAATCGATTTTGAATATACTATAAATAAGTAAAACAACCACAATTTCCGTTTAGTCATGGAGAAGAGGTCAAAGATTAAAGCTGAAAGTCGAGTAAAGGATAAACTTTCTCGCTTAAAAAAAGATGTTAAAGACAAGTATCTTTCACTTCAAGATGATGTTAGACGAAAAGAATTAGATATAGAGACTAACTTTAAACCAGTAACAAGTTCATTAAATCAACTTGTAGCTATTGCTAATACGTCGACTCAAAATAAAGAAAATCGAAAAAGAAAAGGAAAATATAACGATTCTGAATCCACTGCTACTTCAGACGAAGAAGATGGAGATAGCATCAAAATAATTTCACTACTTAACCGCTACTTTGATCCATTCATTAAACAAAACGTGGATAGAACATTTGGTATAACGATAAGAAATGATAAACAATACTTGGGACGCGAACGAGTTTTCTTCGATAAAAAGTGGATAAAAGTTGGCGGTGAAAAATTTCCTATTACAGAAGGTCTACTTGAATTGATTCAAAGGAAAGTACCAGACCCCACTCTAATAGATAGGAGTGATTTAAGTTCATATTTGAAATTATTAAATGTTTCAAACGTGCACAAAAGAAATTATACAAGCAATGCAGCTCCAAGAGGAACGCAATCTTATAAGTATAGACATATAATTGAACCCCTTCTCACTGAAGACATAGATGGAATTATAAAAACAGCAGATGAAAATGAAGAAGCAAATACTACAATGCATACTGGATATGGTCAAAAAAAACACATCGCGCCACAAGCCATTTGGAAATTTGAAGGCGGAAACAATATTGAATTCGTTCACTGGAATGAACCAAACAAATTGGTATCAAGACTTAAAACATTAATTGCATCGAAAGCTGCAGGTCACACAGGACTAGACAGCGAAATCTTTGCAATAGAAGAAGAACTAAGAAATGCTGGATATATTGAATAAAAATTCCAACGTTTGTAAAACAATGCACAGTATGTTATAAAACATTGTTTGGAAAATAACTATGAACGAAATCAGACGAGAAATTGCAAAAGAACTTCACGCACCGCTTAGAAAAAAGTTTAAAAGACGACGTGTTATTAGCAAAGGAATCGATGACCTCCATGAAGCTGACCTTGTGGACATGTGCAAACTTGCAAAATGGAATAATGGATTTAAATATTTATTAACCATTATTGACGTTTACTCGAAATATGCATGGGCAATTCCTCTTAAAACCAAAAAAGGAAGTGAGATTGTGAACAGCTTAAAATTTGTTTATTCTCAAAGTAAAAGATTGCCCAATTATTTTCACACCGATCGAGGAACGGAATTTTATAACAGTGAATTCAAAACATGGTCTCAGAAACAAAATCTAAAGCATTATTCCACTGGCAGCTCCATTAAAGCGAGTGTGATAGAAAGATTCAATCGAACTCTTAAGGAATCGATGTGGAAAGAATTCACAACACGAGGTTCTTACCGATGGGTACATATTTTGCCTGAGTTACTAGTAAAGTATAATCACAAAATACATCGCAGCATTGGCATGAAACCTAATGATGTGAAAAGAAACAATCCACCCCGCTTGCCAACACAATATAATGAAACTTTAAGAAAACCAAAATATAAAATCGGCGATATTGTAAGGATATCAAAAATCAAGAAACACTTCAGTAAAGGGTACGAAGGTAATTGGACAACAGAATTATTTACAATTTATAAAGTTCAAAATACTAATCCACGAACATATCTTTTAAAAGATAATAAAAATACTCCAATATTTGGTGCGTTCTACGAAGCAGAGTTACAACGAACAAAACATCCTAATATTTACTTAGTCAACAAAGTACTACGTAGAAAAGGAACCCGAGCCTTCGTA
The DNA here is from genome assembly GCA_946902985.2 of Meconema thalassinum. Taxonomy (NCBI): domain Eukaryota; kingdom Metazoa; phylum Arthropoda; class Insecta; order Orthoptera; family Tettigoniidae; genus Meconema; species Meconema thalassinum. Next base: position 1,854,197,951 of record OX336388.2, read on the forward strand.
TCTTGGCTTGGATTCGATTCAACTCACAACTCTTGGATCCCCAACAAAAATATCTTATAATTAGAACAGTGTAAGTTTTTTTTTTATTTTTATTTTTTATTCCTCACAAAGATATTATTATTATTATTATTATTATTATTATTATTATTATTATTATTATTATTATTAATGTGTCTCTATATATATATTTTTCAGCTCGCTAAAACCAACACACGCAAGAAAGAAAAGAATGATTCTACTTACCCCGTGCACAAGACCAGCATATTCCACTCTGCAAACAACACAGCATCTTCAATTCTCTCTGCAGCTTGTTGGAAAAGGAACTACTTACCACTTTAAGAACGAAGATCATATCATTTTTCACTAATTCATATTATATAATTAATGTAAACCACAAATGATCAAATAAATATATTTAAAAAATAAAATTTACACTGCACAATATTAATCCACTGTCCACTGTCCATTGAATTTAATTTAAGATTTGAACATCATCATCATCATCATCATCATCATCATCATCATCTTCTTCTTCTTCTTCTTGTCGGTCTTCTTCTTCTTCTCCTTCCGCTCGATGTTCTTCTTCTTCTTCTTCTTCCATTCGATGGTCTTCTTCTTCTTCTTCTTCCTCTTCTGCTTCTTCTTGCACTTCTTCCATATGCTCTTCCATATGCTGTTCCTCTAATGGCCGTTCAAACACGGCCATTAGCTCTTCCGCCAATGTAGGTTCAAACACGTTGAAATTCATCGAGCCGATGGATCTCAACTTGTCAATAATAATATTGACAATGTGAAATGTCATGCCGTTGAAAATAATTTCACGGCAGTGGTGTTGATCCCTCATCAGCTCGAATATTTCGGCGCTTAAAACCTCCTTTTCTCCCGGTGTTAAGGTGTTATACCACACCTCCTCCTCTATTTTCGTTGCACTGACGATGAAATGCAACCCTTGATTCAGGGCACTTTCCGCAAACATCATAATGCGTTGCAATTTTACTAACTTTTCTATCAACCCCTCGCACAGACTCATGATATTGCAGATAAAGATAGCTAACTACTGCTCCATAGCAATCTCCTCTTATATATATATTAAGAAGTTAGAGCGCCAAAAAACCTCTTTAAAACATTTCACATGAAGCTCTGGGAACCGACATCCAATCTCGTTCTCGCATTAAAAATTGCAGACTTGACTAATGACATCTGTGAATCTAAAAACAAACAGATCGAAATTCATTTCACACACTCAAAGTTATACATGGCATATAAAACACTTTAACCAGATTGAGATCATGAAGCAAGCCAGAACACAAAAAATGTTAACATCATTTAAATTAAACAGACATATCATAGCGAGAAGGAGTAACACCACTCCACTCCCACGCTGTGGTAATATATGTCGTACTTAAACAGAGTGTCGCATTACAACATATGATTACTTATTTAGCTTGCGCGAGCAAAAACTTTAACGACAACCATGCACTACATACGCTAAGTGCTCTCATTGCTTGCCGCACGGCGCGAGCAAAAACGGAACAGCCGCACACCACATGTCTGGTAGCGATCCGGCTATGTCGAGCGCCTCACCGTACACTCTCATTCAAAAGTTATGACACCCAAGACTCTCTACACTTCCTTGGGAAATTACCAAAATATAATTCAATAATCAATCAATACTTAATAACCATGATACACAGGCTACCCCCCCACGGGAATTAAATAACAAAACACGGAATCGAACCAAGAAACTCCCCTGTAGGAGTGGAAGAGGAGTCTGAATTTCGAGTTACCATCCTAATAAACAACGCCCATGCCGTCAACACCCATTAACTTTTTATCACAATCACATAAACAAGCCAAAAGGTCAACCCCTTCCCACGCTAACACATGCAGTGCTAACTTTTTATCACAATCACATAAACAAGCCACAAGGTCAACCCCTTCCCACATTAGGAAAAGAGTATCTTAGTGATGAAATCTGCAAAATTGTAAATTCAAATGGTAAGAATAATTCGACAGTAATATCATTAGAGTGGAAGCAGGGAAACTGTTAGAAGAAGCCAAACGTGAGGTTTGGCATTCACATCTTTTGAAGTCAAATTTAACGGAGTGCAACAATGGTATTTCGGATTTGTCTAGCAACAATAATAATAACAATTATGATAATAATAATGTAAATAAATCACCAACACAAGCTTGCAAAAGTAACAAATTTAAAATTTACCACCAGAATGTCCAGTCTCTTTATAATAAAATTGATTACATAAATCTAATGCTTAAAAATGAACTTAAAGACATCTCAGCACTATGTATTTCAGAACATTGGCTGAAAGAGGAACAACTCGAATTAATTCAATTCCCAGGGTTTATACAAGCTAGTAAATACTCTAGATCTAATATTAGCCATGGTGGTACTTGCATCTTCTTAAGAAATAATTTAGATCATGAACAGATAACAGCTTATGATTATCTAATTATGGAACAGGATTTTGAATTCTCTGCCGTAAAAATTCAGCAGTTTAAGTTAATAATTGTATGCGTATACCGTTCTCCGTCAGGAAAGTTTCCTCTATTTATAGATAAACTAGAATTGTTACTCAATAACATGAGCAAAGTAAATTTCGATATAATAATTTGTGGGGATGTAAATGTGGATTTCTTAAAACTTGATAGAAATTGTGAATTATTAAACCAGTTACTAATTTCCTATGGACTGAAACCTACAGTAAATACACCAACAAGAATAACAAAATTTAGTAAAACCACTCCTGATCAAATTTTTATAAATACAGATAAATATCACCATTCAATAGAAGTCTATTGTCCGGGTTTTAGTGACCACCATGGACAAATACTGAGTTTTGAAGTATCCGAAGAAATCAATAATAATGATAATGGAGTAAAATCAAAGTGCAGGTCATTCACTGAAGCAAATGTTACATATTTCAATGACTTATTAAATAAGGAAACATGGTCAGAAATTTATGAACTAGAAAATGTAAATGATAAATTTAATGCATTTAACAGTACCCTAAAACACTATTTTGAAATAGCATTCCCCTTTAAACGAAGAACTGTTCAAAATAACAAAACTAGCAATTGGATAACAACAGGGATTATAAATTCATGTCAAAGAAAGAAATTTCTACACAAATTATATAAACAATACCACACAACACCTGAATTCAATTTATACTACAAAAAATACACTAGCATATTAAATAAGGTAATAAGACTAGCAAAGAAAATGCATAATGATAATTTTATTTCCCAATCATCTAATAAAAACAGGGCTATGTGGTCAGTAATAAAGAAAGAAACTGGAAAATATGCTAAAATACAAAGGAACATTACACTGACCAGAAATAATATGGTGATTAATAATCCAGAGGAAATAGCAAACACTTTTAATGACTATTTTCTGGAAATTCCGCAAAAATTATTAAATAAATCACAGGTAAATACACTAAATTCTAATAATAAAATAAATATATGCAGTGATTCTTTATTTATAAATCATGTCACAAGTGAAGAGGTAAGAATAGTTATAAAAGAGCTAAAAAATAAATTCTGTGCTGGCATTGATGGCATCCCTGATGCAATTTTAAAGAAATGTGCCGAAAATATAATAAATCCACTTACGCACTTAATAAACAGTTCAATTCTCTCAGGAACTTACCCGGATATTTTGAAGTTATCAAAAGTAATTCCAGTGCACAAAAACGGTTCAAAAGATGAATTAGATAACTATCGTCCTATTACCTTACCAACTGGTATTGCAAAAATTGTGGAAAAAATTATGTATAAGAGACTGATAAGTTTCATAGAAAAAAATAAAATATTATCAAACTCACAACATGGATTTAGAACGGAAAAATCTACACAGACAGCAATTTACGAATGTAATAATAGTATACTGAAATTAATTGACAATAAGGAACATGTAACTGGCCTATTCTTGGATTTATCGAAAGCATTTGATGTAGTTGACCATAAAATCCTCCTTACCAAACTAAATCAATATGGCGTTAGAGGTCTAGCTAATAAATGGATAGAGTCTTACTTAACAAGGCGTAAACAAATAGTAAGCTTGAGACACAAGGATGATGGAACCAAATTACTTAATGAAACATTGTCCAATGAGGGAATTATTGAATTTGGAGTACCCCAGGGATCGGTTTTGGGCCCACTACTCTTTCTTCTATATATCAATGATATAACACAGAACGTTCATTCACATAAGGAAATTTTGTTTGCGGACGATACAACACTCGTAATAAAAGGTGAAACTAAACAGGTCATACAGCAGTCTGCTGACTCCGTTACAGGAGAGTTAACCAAATGGTCACAAGATAATCGCCTCATAATAAACTATAAAAAGACAGTATGTCTAAATTTCCACACTATACAGAATAGGAATCCTGCGATGCCCAATATAACATTAAATGGTCATCAAATAGAAAATAAATCGGAAACAAAGTTTTTAGGACTATGGATACAACAAGACTTGAAATGGAATAAACATATACAATATCTGAATACTAAACTGAACTCGATGTGCTTTGCGTTACGTATTTTGAAAACCTGCACTAGCATGCACACATTAAGAAATACTTATTTTGCTTATTTCCATTCATACTTAAGATATGGGATCATATTTTGGGGTATGTCGCCAGATGTACTAAGCACGTTTAGGATACAAAAGAGAGCGATTAGAATTATGGCAAATGTAAACTCGAGAGAATCATGTAGACCTCTGTTTAAAGATTTAAACATTCTCCCACTGCCCTGCATATATATCTTTGAAAGTATTATGTTTTTTAAAAAGAATTTAATGAATAAAGATGTTTTTCTTAGAACAAACAATGATGTTCATAGGCATAACACAAGACAAAATCAAAACATTCATATTTCACACACACACACAAGCATATATCAAAAAGGAACTTTTCACACTGGAGTTAAATTATACAATAAACTACCCCAGTATATAAAACTGGCCCCAAAAATAAAAACCTTTGATAGAATGTTGAAAGCTTATCTGCAGTGCCATTGTTTTTACTCAGTAGTTGAATATTTTAGCGTATAGGAGTGATGGAATCTATAACTATATTTTACTTTTTTAATTTAATTTTAATACCTAGCTGTATGTTGTTGTATTTATAGAATTAAGTTTTCATATTATGATAATAGAGTGAGGTGTAAATAGTTGTGCAATAAGATTGTATCTATTAAGATTTGCTATTATAATAAGTTATAAATAGTTATAATCTTAGTAATATATACCTGTTAGTTCTTTTATTTTATGCATGTAAATTCTGACGTGTCCTATATCAAAAATGTATTGAATGCATGTATTTGATCAAATGGAATTAATAAAAATCTATCTATCTAACACGTGCAGTGCACATGCCCCGCTCCTGGACCACGTGGTCAGGATTACGCAATATTCAAAGTCTAGCGAATTATACTACTACCAAGTCATTAATTTTCACCACTTGTTCGTTTGTCAGCGATAATATTGCTCTTTCCTTAAACCATGAATGAGACTTGTTAGATAGGTCATGGATTTGAGGATAAACGCTATCAATCAATTCTTGAATGCTGCTTACTAAAACACAGAAATCTTGACTAGACGGTAATATTCCCGTCAATGACCGGTATATCTCCATTTCCGACCCTAAGTAACAAATTAGCAAACAGACTATATTATCTTATGAAGATAAGAGTGAAACGTTATCTACTTTGCTCCACGTTGAGCGTACAAGTGTAACGGTTTGACTGGCCCTTACTGCACTTTGAAATATTTACTCTGCCTAAGATATGTTGTTTTAATGGGCGCCAAGACCTCAACGCAATGTTGAAATCTAAATTTGTATTTAACAACACCTAGCTCTGGTAAAACACCTTCAAGAATCTATTCACTCAGATCGTGGTATGATTTGATCATTAACCCAACAAACAATTGTATCAGGAGAAGGAATTGGGTCAATATCTAATGCTACCTACTGAAAGCAAAGATTGCATGGTTAAAAGAATTGAATTTATTATATAGAACAAGTATTGCAAAATTAATAAAAATAATAAGTTTAAAATTTAAATTGGAGCGTTGCGATTCGAATATTATCGCTAGAAAATTACGTGAAAACGGATTCGGATAAATTACTGATTTTACTCTTATTCCCAAGCTATGAAGTTACTGAAATATTCAATATAAAACAAAGAGAAACGAGAGATTGCGTAGTTCTGCGTCATTCGCGCTTACCACTGGAAATTGCCGAAGCATTTCCCTCGTACTGGATGATGAAGAGAGCTTCCCACTGTCTCCTGGACGTCGTCATCTTCTTCGTTAGTTGATAATATCCTGGTAGATTTGATAACTTTATGGTCCAAACATCCGAGCCAAACACTCGTACAACCACACTGGTTAAGTTTTTCAAAGATAGTCCTCTACTCCACGGAACCTCGGAGCCACTCACATGCGCAACCATACTGGTTAAGTTCTACACCTATAGTCTCCGCTCCACGGCGCGCAAACGATATATGCACTCGTCGGCTCCCCTCTCCGGTGCCTACTTCCACCTAACGTGGTCCTCACTGATTGGCGGTGCCACCCCGCTACTCCCCTCCTTAGGCTCAATACACACGGCGCGCGGATGATGTCGTTTGCTGTTCCAGACTATTTCGCCTTTTCTTGACGCTGCAACCCAGGCTTGCGACATGCTTCTTGACAAGAATAAGCCTGTATCTGAATTCCCAGTGAGTCATCTCTCTCATAATACCCTAACTGACAAAACTCCGTAAAATTCCGTAATCATATAATTTTCTATGATAATGTCGTTCGTAATAATTTGCTTGATAGTGTCTTCTATGACATAGAAAACCTATCTGTATGCTTATAATTTTATAAAAATGCTCCAAAAAATACCTTAACCCTAGAACTGCGGACCGTCTTCCAGGAAGACGGTGTGTTGTTTAATCAAGTGCGACCGTCTCTCTGAAAGACGGTCTTGGAATTCAAATATAGTACTAATATTAGCCTTCAGATGGCACTAATTTCAAGTTATGCTGGTTCCCGATGCTTTTATCTTCCGTAGTGTAAGTCTTTGGCAAACAAATGATAGTATGTAAGCTATTATTTGGGTGCAGAAGTGGAAGTACTTCCATGTTGATACAGAAGTTGCATTGAGCAAAATGGCCGCCAACTATGTAAACGATTCAGAAATTTAGCACTTGATTTTTGACGATTCGTGTGATAGTATGGACGATGACAAGTGATTATTGTGTGGATTCGTATGAAAATGAAGTATTGGCAGTGATACCGGCGAACAGGATGTCACGCAAGTTATGGAAATCCCCATCAATGCAAGCAATGTTTATCATGTTCCGACAGACCCTGTACACATGCCTAATGTTAGCCATGAAGGGGTAAGTGTGAACTAGACTGATATTCAACCCGAAGAAAGTGACTTTCCAGGTAAAAATGTACCGTTTATCGTTCATCATCCTGGGCCTGTTAACTCGCCTCCCCGTAACCACGCGCCGATTGTGTACTTCAAAATCGAGAAATGTCATATTTTTGTAAAAATAATTTTCTTTTTAGTAAATAACAGGAATTATTTGAAACTGGTTCTTGAATTAGTAACAAAAACCTATGAACTTTTAATTTATGATGGCTCTGACGAACATTTAACTCGGCAATATGGTTTTCTAGAGCAGAAAAGTCAATAATTTTTTATTTTTTTATTTTTTATAAAATACTTTTTATGATTAATTCAAAGTGACGAGTCTGATTGATTCACCTATATCAATATAATATAGAACGGTCTTTCAGCTTTATATTGGTGTATGATAAGTCATATTCATGAACACAGTATGCTTACAGATACCAAATTCCTTTAGTGTGTACTATATAGGAATTTACTGCAGCATTTGACAGATAAACCTGCAGCAGTTCTAGGGTTAATAATAATAATAATAATAAGTTAATAATAATAATAAATTAACATGAAAGCTTCTCTTGGCTGAACAATTTGCCACGTAAATAAATATAGAATGGCTTTCTACCGACTTATGCCAGTGGCGTAAAATCCCCTCGATAAACACGTTACATATTCGCCTCGGACGATTTACCGTGACGACGGTCCATTATCCGATTATCCCAGACACGTTAATAATCCCCATCCAAAATACATATTACATAAATGAAATCACCCTAAATTACATATATATACACTCATAATTTTTCTTTAAGCACTTTGCGTCAAAGTTTTGTGTCACTATGGATTGCACTTTGCAACCAGTCCAATGTTTTTCATATAGAATAATGTTCCACGGATATTTCCGCCTGGCAAATTTCTCTATGTTGGAAAAATTGACATAAATAATGTGCGAGCACTATGTATCTAATTGTCACATCACACGCATCAAGGTGTTCTGATATATGTATGTCTCCCTAGAACTTCCTAATTTCACTGGAGGTTCCTTCCTTATTGTGAAATTTAATCCCACTTATCACTGAGCACACGATCACACTATGACCATAATACTTTATAAAAGACGAAATTAATATTGACTTCTGAAAAAAAAAAACAGTAAATGCGCATTACATATAACACCAAATATTTCTGTGCCGTAATCTTCTTAAGTTCCCGTAGACCATATTCTACTTAATACTAGTTCTCAACACAGACCAGTTCTCCTCACACAAATAATACCATTCTACAAATTACCTTAAATTGTTGTTGTTTGAGTCTTCAGTCTTTTGACTGGTTTGATGCAGCTCTCCATGCGTCCCTGTCCTGAGCTAATCGTTTCATCTCTACATAGCTACCACACCCTACATCCGAGGCAATCTGTTTAACATATTCTAACCTTGGTCTACCCCTACAGTTCTTGTCCTCGACCCTTCCTTCCATAACTAAGCTTGCTATTCCTGGGTGTCTTAGTATGTGTCCTACCAACCTATCTCTTCTCTTCATTAGCAGTCGCCAGAAACACCTCTCCTCTCCCACTCGCCTTAATACCTCTTCGTTTGTAACCCTATCTACCCATCTGATCTTCATCATTCTCCTGTAACACCACATTTCAAATGCCTCAATTCTCCTCTTTTCTGCTGCACCAATAGTCCAAGTTTCACTTCCATAGAGCGCCACGCTCCAGACAAAGGCTTTCAAAAATGACTTCCTAATACCTAAATCTATATTCGATGTCAACAGATTCCTTTTTTGTAGAAAGGCTTTCCTTGCCTGAGCCAACCTACTTTTTATATCCTCTTGCTTCGTCCATCATTGGTTATTCTGCTTCCTAAGTAACAGAAGTCTCCTACTTCCTTCAGCTTTTCACCTGCCAATTTGATCTCCATAGAGGTTTCTGATTTATTTCGGCTGCATTCCAGTATTTTTGTTTTACATTTATTAATTTTCATCATGAAGACCTTCCGTAAGACGGAATCCATACCATTCAAAAACTCATTCAAATCCTCAGGCTTGTCGGCCAAGATGACGATGTCATCAGCAAATCTCAGAGTTGAAATTATTTCTCCTTGAATCTTCACTCCCACTTTAAATTTTTCTCCAATTTCCTTCATTGCTTGTTCAATGTAAAGATTGAAAAGTATGGGTGATAAGTTGCAGCCTTGCCTTACACCTTTCTGAATACCAGCTTCTTTCTCATATCCTTCAGCTCGAATGACTGCTGTCTGGTTTCTGTATAGATTGTATATCACCCTCCTATCCCTGTACTTTATTCCAATAGATTTCAAAATGTTAAACAATTTAGTCCAATCAACGTTATCAAAAGCCTTTTCTAAGTCAACAAATGCCATGAACGTTCTCTTATCTTTCCTTATTCTACCTTCCAAAATCAGCCTAAGACTTAGTACAGCTTCCCTTGTGCCTACATTTCTCCTGAAACCAAACTGGTCTTCACCCAACTCCGTTTCGATCTGGCTTTCAATCCTCTTGTAAATTATTCTAGACAGGATCTTTGAAGCATGAGTAATCAAGCTGATTGTACGGTAATCTTCACATCTGTCAGCTCCCACTTTCTTTGGTATAGGGATGATAACATTCTTCTTGAAATCAGGGGGTACCTCACCTGTCTCATAAATCCTACACACCAAGTGAAATAACCTGATCAGACCTTCATCTCCTATGCAGCGTAGCAACTCAATCGGTATATCATCTATGCCTGGTGCTTTGTTCCTGCCTAAGTCCTCTAATGCTCCGTCAAATTCTGATCTCAATATTAAATCTCCCTTTGCATCCTCATCAATTTCCTCCTCCCTTTCCATTACATGATTCTCCATCTCCTTTCCCTTATACAAGCACTCTATGTAAGCTTTCCATCTCTCAAGCTTTTCTTCCCTATCTGTTAGAGGCTTTCCATTTGTGTCCTTAATATTACAGCACTTAGTCTTCTTTTCCCCAAAAGTATTCTTAATCCTTCGATAAGCTGTGTCTACTTTTCCTAATTTCAGACAATTTTCTATACCTGCACATTTCTCTTTCAACCATTCTTCTTTCGCTTCCTTGCACTTCTTGTTAACCTCATTTCTCAGACGTCTGTATTCTGCTTTCCCCTCTTCATCTCTTAGATTCTTGTGTTTCCGCCTTTCATCCATCAATTCTAGTATATCCTGAGTGATCCACGGTGTTCTACCTATTCTTTCTTTCCTACCAATGTTTTCTTCTGCGGATTTTGTTATTTCATTCTTCAAAAGTGCCCATTCGTCTGCAATTGAAGTTTGTTTAGGGGTTTTGATTAGTCCTTCCTTTATACTCTTCTTGAATCTTTCGTTTACATCCTTTACTTTCAGTCTGTCTATTGCCCACCTTTTTGGCTTTTGACTTTTCATCAGTTTCTTCAACTTTAATCTGCATTTCATTACAACCAGATTGTGGTCAGAGTTTATGTCAGCACCAGGATATGTTTTACAATCCAAAATCTGGTTTCGAAACCTCTGCTTGACCATAATGAAGTCTATTTGGTAACGCCCTGTATCTCCTGGTCTCATCCATGTGTATATTCTTCTATTGTGGTTATTGAATAAGGTGTTAGCTATGACCAACTCATGTTCGGTGCAGAATTCCATCAGCCTGCTTCCTCGATCATTCCTTTCACCTAATCCGAAATCTCCTACTATCTTCCCTTCTCTCCCTTTTCCTACCACAGCATTCCAATCTCCCATTACTATAACATTTTCATCACCTTTGATATACCTCAGAATGTCATCTATTTCTTCGTAGACTTTTTCAACATCCTCATCATCAGCTTGACTGGTAGGCATATAGACTTGTACCACTGTGGTGCACGTAGGTTTAGTATTGATTTTTGCTACAATAATCCGTTCACTGTATTGCTCATAATATTCTACCCGCTGTCCAAGTTTCCTACTCAATATGAGACCAACTCCTGCTTGGCCATTGTTTGATTTAGTGCTAATGACCCTATAGTCTCCTGACCAAAAGTCCTGTTCTTCCTGCCAGCGCATTTCACTAATCCCAACCAAATCCAACCTCAACCTATCCATTTCCCTTTCTATGTTTTCTAACTTTCCACTTCCTAGCAGACTTCTAACATTCCACGCTCCGATCCGTAGAATGTCAGATTTCCTCTTTGTCACTTCTGTGATGTTAACCCCCTCTCGAGTAGTCCCCACCCGGAGATCCGAACGGGGGACTAGTTTACCTCCGGATTGAAATTTTACAAGGGAGGAGGCCATCACATGTATTTATGCATAGAGAGGTGCATATCCTCGGGAATAGCATTACGGCTGTAGTTTCCCGTTGCTTTCAGCCGTGCAGCAGAACGCAGTGTAGCCATTAGTTGGCTTATATTATCAATATCTTAACCGTCTATTAGACTAGTAAAGAATTGATTTATTCTGAAAGGCTGCTACTCCCTTTCAGAATAAGTAAAGAGCAATTCTACTACAAAATACTAACCTTCTACTAACAATTAAATACCAAAATTCTACTAACGAAAAAAAATCCAACAAATACTACTACTAAAACAGTCTGTCACCAGGCCCACTCACATGCACCCTCACCAGACACACTCACACACCACAGTCTAATAAACAATGACATATATCTAATAAACAAATTAACTTCATACTTACAACTGAATTATAATTCTGTGCTAGGGTGTCGTTTACACGGGGCTGATGATACAATCAGCCCCGTGTAAACGACACCGGAATCTTTTCTTTCTTACCTACATTTCTTTCGATGAACATTGATCCTAATGTAGTTTTTCTATCTTTTTTCAATCTTTCAGGAAGATAAATTCGTCATAATACGCATACTATCGGCACCGTGTCTCACGCAAATTGAACAGCATTCCACGCCATTCACCAATTATAAAATGGGCCAGCGTATATCGAAAAAATACCACACCAGAGAAGAATTCACAGTTTTGGACTGTTGCATTTTGTATAATGAACGGACACACCACAGTCACAAACCAACAAGCCTTTAATATAGAACTGTCTGAATCATTTTAATCATGTTTTAATATGTCCTCTATTTTTAAATTTACAGTGCACTATGTATATAACTAGGCTACTCAAGGCCACATGTATCAATGTTGTTTTTAGTATAATAACCTACATATGTTTTTAATACACCAATTATTTTCCTACATATAGGTACATAACATAGCATGTTTTTTTCGATAAGGTTTATTAATTTTAGAATCTTAATATAATTGTTACTCTATCCAGGATTATATCGATTTCTCTGTATGATGTCAAAGTGTTAAATTTAGGTCACCAGGTGGACTGATGAAGGGACCATATGTTCCCAAAACATGTATACTAGTTTTCCATAAACCAAGTGTTTAATTGTATTGAAAAGGGCAGAAAATAAATAGACTTTACTGAACTGGAACTTGTTTCAAAGTTATGGCAACACGGTGCGAGCCGGACAAATCAGTCTTGCGGGCCATAGGTTGGGCAGTCCTGGTTTGGGTGATACTAAAAAGTATCGTAATGACACAAAACCTACAACTAAAACTACTGTCTTAACAACCTACTTAGAATGAATTGAATAAAAAAGAAAAAAAAAAAGAAAAATTATGTTCAGGAGAAAAGAAATCCACGAATTGAGGATTGAGGGACTTGGAAGGAAGGAGAACCACGAAAGGCAGATAGGAAAGGGGAAATAGGAGAGGGTTCACCCTAAATCTTACATGGCGAGGCCGTAAACAGAAATCACGTGTGCTGTTATGTATGAGTTTCATGAAGGACTGTCTCGCCTTCTGATGGCCCATCTTTTGTCTCGTGGACGCCTTAAGCAAAAATACCCTGTCCAAGCGCTCACCCATCTCTTGGAGACAAATGGGAATTCACCAGCGCTACCAAATTCTGGCCTTGGTGTATCGAGACATTTTAGTGCTCAAGAGCATCCGACAATCCCGTCATATTTCCCTGTACCTTAAAAATTCTCATTTACTTACATACTACCCCCCCTGTTTGACTTCTGATACGCCTGCCTGGAAGACCAGATCTTCCTCGCACCAAATACAACACTTACTCATTTGATAGGCTGGCTCGCCAGCTAAACACACTTACTTTATAACACATACTTTCGTAGACTATGTATATTATACGTCCTGTGTAATCTGTTTCCCTCACTATTCTCCAGCACATATGCTGTTTTGCCAATACGTTTGGAAACTATAAATGTTTCTGTGTCACCTGCTTCCAACCTTGCAAGTGGCTCCCTTAAATGAACGGCATCACGTTGCTCTACATACCTATTTCTCAGTGTCTGTAACGATGCCCTGTTGCTACTGTCCACACATGCTAACCCTACTTTCCTCTGGTGTCACACCTCTACTCGACACTCTATGACCTAAAAATGTCACTTCTGACTGACAGAATGACGACTTAGACAGCTTCAAAGTGAACCCTGCCTGATCTAACTTCTGAAAAACTATATCTAAATGGCGTAGATGCTCCTCAAAACTGCGTGAACTAATTACCATATCATCAATGTAAATGGTTACAAACTCTCCTGTGTCATCCCCTAATGCGATGTTTAAAGCCCTAATTAAAGCTGCTGAACTACTCTTTAACCCATAAGGTGTTCTACAAAATTGATAAAGGTTATATTTATGACTAAAAGTTGTAAATGGTCTATCTTCGTACATAAGTGGCACTTGCCAAAAACTGGAACTCAAATCTACACAAGTGAAATACTTCTTCCCCTCAAATGTTTGCATTAATTCCTCTAATGACATGAATTTCAGCTGATCTGAACTAATTCTACTGTTAACCAAACGAGCGTCTAAACAAATACGAACTGTGCCGTCGTCTTGTGTACCGTGACCAAAGAATTAACATACGGACCGTTAAGAGTGCTCTATAATCCCATCTTCAAGCATCTGGTTAATTTGTGCCTCAACTGCACTCTGATAAGCGAAAGGTACAGGATATCTTATGTCCTGTGAATACTGACCTATCAATAACGTTCAATGAATGTGTATAGCAATTGGCCCTACCAATGCGATCCTCAAAAACTCTCCTATTACACAATAACACATCATAGAGCTGAACACATTGTTCCACCTCTATATTTCCCTGAAATGAAGCATCACGTAACGAGTCCTCTAGACTACCGTTCGTAATCACACTGCCCACAAAACATGGAGAACCCCGCTCTACGGCTGGCAATATCTCATTTAAAGTACAAATCACACCTACAACACTACTTCTCTGAATATGGTCATTGAACGCTACTTCTACTTCAGAATCTCCCCATTTAAATTTCAAACTCCCTACATCATAACATAAGTTACCAGACACTCTACTTAGCCACTCTGAACCCAAGATAACACTGAATACTAAATTTGGAATTACAAGACAAATCTGCTTCTCTACATGATTATTAATTTTAATGTCTACTAAAACTTGCTTAGAAATTACTTTAGACCTCTTCCCAACAGCTGTGATAACAAAAGTGCTTTTAATTGGCATCTCCTCAAAATTTACTCCAGTTCCTTTCATTTTATCATAAAATGCACTACTTATGCAACTCTTCATACAACCACTATCAATTAAAACATCTGTGTACGCCTCGGACACGTTAAATTTAACTATGGGGCTCTTACTAACCACTTCCTGAATAATACCTTCATCATATAGTTCATGTAATAATTCATTTCTTACATTTAGGTCATAGTGATCCTGTATAATTGTATGGACAGGGCATGCTACAGACTGAGATTCTGACCTTACTTCGCAGCCTGGTTCGCGTTTAAAGAACCGCTACAGCTGGCTGTAGTACTACTAACTACTGCACTGGTCTGGTTGTTCTGGGCTATGTTGTCATTGTTTGGCTGTATATTACTACCACTAGGCTGTCCTCTTCCTTGACCCCTATTCTGGTTGTAATTATTGTCATTATAATTTCTCCCTTGATTTCCCCTGAAATCATTATTTCTCCTTTGATTTCCCCTGAAATCATTGTTCCTCCCTTGATTTCCCCTGAAATCATTGTTCCTCCCTTGATACTGATTACCATAGCCATTTCCTCTGTTCTGATTTAGCTGATTATTATCATTATTACTCTATTTTGAGCGTTGGCCCCTTCGCCACCGTTCCCTTGAACTTCCTGATGCCTGGCTTCATTAGGCCTATTATTATTATTACCCTGGTTCCTATTGAAATTGTCCTCATAACCCCCTCTCCCTAGTGCATCAAATGTGCTTAACAAATTTTCTACTTGTGATATTATCTTTACATTCTGGATACAAGCAGCCTCCTTGATCCTACAGGGAAAGTGCCTAAGTAGCAACCTCACCACATCACTTTCCTCCTTCAAGCCATCAAGATATTTACACACTAATACCTGCCCTAAAAAGTATTCGGTCATGGTGGAGCTTCCTTTAGGGTTATATTTACCACACACAACTCCCTCACGATGCTGCGACTGAATAACCTCATTCCAGAACTTTTCACAGAATTTCATTTTAAAATCATTAATATCTGTAAACTTGTCTCTGTAGACAGCAAACCAATTCCTCGTTTCCCCCTCAAACACTTGTTCTAAAATTTCAACTACCTGGCACCACTCAATACTACCATTTTCCAACCTCTCCCCGAATTTATTTTCTATAGTATTCATGAACTCCATTGGGCACCCCTGTCGATTGCTGAACTTACCCAGTTCTACCTCCCTGTGTGTGCTATTCACAAAAACTGGCCTATTCTGACTATTTTCTTGCCTGATCCTAGCTTTTAATTTTAATTCTAATTCTGCGATTTTCTCCTCAGCCTTCCTCTCAATACTGTTTACTGTTAATTTAATGTTTCCTTCTGATTCTTCTACTTTATCATATAGCTTTGCTTGTTTCTCCTCAATCTTGCTAATGCTCTCTCTATTACTCTCTCTTAAATCATTTACTTCTGCAACTATTTGCGAGTGGACTTTCACAATTCTTCCCCCCAGCTGTTCTTTAACCTCTTTAGTTGCTACCTGAATTTTGTCAATTTCTCCCCCCAATTGCTTTTTGACCTGCTGTGTTTCCAGATGCACTAGTTCTTTAAAATGTTCAGCCTGTGTACTGATTCTAATTTCTAACTCCTCCTGTACTTTTCCTAATTTTCTGTCTACATCTGCAATAATCTTTTTAGCCTTCTCTTCCATCACGCCTCTGATTTCACCTCTAATCAGTTCGAATTTATCACTAATTTCCCTACTGTTTTGTTCTAATTTAGCATTTAAAGTTTCAGTACTCTCTCTATTTTCCCTACTATTTTGTTCCAATTTAGCATTTAAAGTTTCATTACTCTCTCTATTTTCCCTACTGTTTTGTTCTAGTTTAGCGCTGTTTTGTTCCAGTTTAGCATTTAAAGCGTCTGTACATTCTTTATTTTCCCTACTGTTTTGTTCTAATTTGGTGTTTAAGGCATCTGTACTTTCTTTATTTTCCCTACTGTTTTGTTCTAATTTTGCATTTAAGGCATCACTACTAACTTTGTTCTGAAACATGAACTCGAGAAGTAAAGTTTTTAATTCTGGTTGGCCGCCTACACTACCTGTTTCAGTATCGGGATTTACCTCCGCTACCCCGGTACTACCATCACTCGACATACTGCTCGTATCATCACTCTCCAGTTGATGACCACTACGTAACCTCATCTGTTTTTCTTTCTCATCCCCCATAATGATATACACCGATAAATGAAAAACCCCCAAAATACAGCACAGAAATATATACCCTTCTCCTTCCACAAATGTTATTAGGGTTTCAGCCCCAAGTTGTCAACGACAAATGAAACGTTATCTACTTTGCTCCACGTTGAGCGTACAAGTGTAACGGTTTGACTGGCCCTTACTGCACTTTGAAATATTTACTCTGCCTAAGATATGTTGTTTTAATGGGCGCCAAGACCTCAACACAATGTTGAAATCTAAATTTGTATTTAACAACACCTAGCTCTGGTAAAACACCTTCAAGAATCTATTCACTCAGATCGTGGTATGATTTGATCATTAACCCAACAAACAATTGTATCAGGAGAAGGAATTGGTCTATATCTAATGCTACCTACTGAAAGCAAAGATTGCATGGTTAAAAGAAATGAATTTATTATATAGAACAAGTATTGCAAAATTAATAAAAATAATAAGTTTAAAATTTAAATTGGAGCGTTGCGATTCGAATATTATCGCTAGAAAATTACGTGAAAACGGATTCGGATAAATTACTGATTTTACTCTTATTCCCAAGCTATGAAGTTAATGAAATATTGAATATAAAACAAAGAGAAACGAGAGATTGCGTAATTCTGCGTCATTCGCGCTTACCACTGGAAATTGCCGAAGCATTTCCCTCGTACTGGATGATGAAGAGAGCTTCCCACTGTCTCCTGGACGTCGTCATCTTCTTCGTTAGTTGATGATATCCTGGTAGATTTGATAACTTTATGGTCCAAACATCGGAGCCAAACACTCGTACAACCACACTGGTTAAGTTTTTCAAAGATAGTCCTCTACTCCACGGAACCTCGGAGCCACTCACACGCGCAACCATACTGGTTAAGTTCTACACCTATAGTCTCCGCTCCACGGCGCGCAAACGATATATGCACTCGTCGGCTCCCCTCTCCGGTGCCTACTTCCACCTAACGTGGTCCTCACTGATTGGCGGTGCCACCCCGCTACTCCCCTCCTTAGGCTCAATACACACGGCACGCGGATGATGTTGTTTGCCGTTCCAGACTATTTCGCCTTTTCTTGACGCTGCAACCCAGGCTTGTGACATGCTTCTTGACAAGAATAAGCCTGTATCTGAATTCCCAGTGAGTCATCTCTCTCATAATACCCTAACTGACAAAACTCCGTAAAATTCCGTAATCATATAATTTTCTATGATAATGTCGTTCGTAATAATTTGCTTGATAGTGTCTTCTATGACATAGAAAACCTATCTGTATGCTTATAATTTTATAAAAATGCTCCAAAAAATACCTTAATAATAATAATAATAATAATAAGTTAATAATAATAATAATAAATTAACATGAAAGCTTCTCTTGGCTGAACAATTTGCCGCGTAAATAAATATAGAATGGCTTTCTACTGACTTATGCCAGTAGCGTAAAATCCCCTCGAAAAACAAGTTACAAGAGTACTCTCATGTTAGTTTTGAGTGCCAATTTTGTTATATCCGGCCAGATGTAAGATCTTTTTAATTAAGCGTTCACTTCGTCGGCTCTCGTTCCTCTGGTAACAACTGGCAAGATTTGACGAAAATCTCCGGCGAACAAAACTGTGCAGCAACCCATAGGTGTGTTCCGATTCCTTAGATCATGCAAAGTCCTGTCGACAGCTTCAACGGAAGTTGTGTATGACATTATAGCCTCATTCCATACAACTAAAGAACAATTTCGGATTAAATTGGCAGTGTTACTTTGTTTTGAAATATTACATATGCTTCCATCATTACTGCTGACTTTCAAAGGAAGTTTAAATGTCTCATGTGCTGTTCTTCCCCCTTCCAAAGAGTGGCTGCAATTCCAGATGATGCGACGGCAAGAGCAATATTACCACCAGACCTCACTTTGGTGAGCAACAAATAAATCAATGTGCTTCAGGGGCATCGAGAAAAATATCTCACCTTCCTTCTTCGTAATGCTAGATAAAATGATGGTGTCATAAGCTTGTTTCTGATCGTGGTTCAGACGGTGTTCTTCTTGAGTAACGATTTGAAGGAGCCGAGGACGAAGTCTTTCTTTCTCTTGTGACAATCGAGAAATTATTTGTTGCTCTGTTTCATTGTTATGTGATAAGCACTTTTTTTTTTTCGATGTCAATGAACTATGACCTATATCCGTTTTACATCTCGGCATGATGGCTTAAAATCACTGACTGGACTGTTAATTATAGAGAATTCTTGTCAGACGTAATTGAAGGATGGCGAGGTGCATGAAACACAAATCCCCCTTCCGTCCAATTTTAACTGTGTATTTTGTGGAACGGAAAGTTCACAGGCGAAATGAAGAGTTGCACTTCCAGGGAATAGCGAGATGCATGAAACACAGATCCCCCTTTCGTCCAATCTTAACTTGACTGTGTATTTTGCGGAGCGGAAAGTTCACAGGCGAAATGAAGAAAATCCGAGTTGCACTTCCAGGGAAACTCCAAACACAACCACCCTTCTCTGAAGTCTTAACTCAACACGACTTGACGGTTTGCTGCTGGCTGTATCTGGGGTAATAGGTTTGCCTGCTAGTAAGGCTGTAACAGGGGTGATAGACTCGCCCTTAGCTAGCTATAAACTGTCGCCTCAGTATTTGAATGGACATGGTTGGAAGAAATGAAAACGTAAAAACACTTATAGTGGGCGATGTATTGAAGATTCATTGAAATCTTTACTGCTCGGCTTCCTTTGATCATAAATAAATTATTTTATACAGAAATCATCCTTGAGATATCCTTTACAGAATGGTGAAAACCGCATCAAAATCCATCCAGAGGTTCTCGAGATTACCAGTGACATCCAAGAATCGGGGACTTTGTTTTATACTAAAAAGAGATAATCCTTAGTTTCTTTTTTTTTCTGTATTATTGCAACCTAGTTTTGGAGTCACTAGGTCAACATGTACAATGATAATATACCTACCTAATTTTGGAACAACTGCTTGCGCCATTAGCTGAAGGATAATTGAATTAATAATGTTAATGTTATTGATTTTACGTCCCTTTCAACTACTCTGGCTTTTTGAGATGTTGGGGTGCCGGACTTTTGCCCTGAAGGGGATCATTAACGAGCCAGTAGATCTACTGACATGGCTCCCTCGCATTTGCGCACACTCCGGGTCCTAATAATGTTATTAAACAAATTCGGATTGTATTCTAAAAATTATCCGCAGCTTATCCGCTATCCGCACAGCCATGCAAACTATATCCAGGGGCAGATGACCTCGTAGTTCCACCCCTTAAAACCTTTATAACAAACTATATCTGCAGGGTGAACAATTTTGCAGATATCCGCATCTGCGCAGGGCTTAAGCTATAGTAAGACGATATGTAAGATACAAAAGGAGGACCAACTTGAAGAAAGTGCAACAAGCAAAATTAAAGCACTTTGTAAAAAGGGCAAACCGATTGCTCTGGACGATATGATGTATTACTCACAGAAAATTTCAAGAATAATTTTTGAGTTCATAAAATAAGTTTGAACATTGCGAAAACTATGAAAATTCTGCAAGCAGGAAATTCATTAAATATTTACAGGAATTGTATAAGGTTAAGCATGTTATGATTTTCTGTATTGACAATCCCCGTGGATTCGCATACCAGATGTTTACTGCTTCGGTTGTTCTCCACGGCAGACTACTGAAATGACGACATGTCTGGTGCAAGTGGCGTCATACCATGCATGACTCCACTCGGTTGGGTAATAAAAGTACGGCACCCATGAATTTACAACAACAGATAGCCTGTCAATTTCAGAAATTCAATGAGTTGAAAACGAGAGTAGCATGGGATGTGAAGGCAAGTTAGGTGCAATATCACTGTACTAGTGATCCAGATAGCGGTAGCACTTTAAATTCAGTTTCTAAGTCACTGTAGCACCTCCCAATATCAAAAGAGCAAACTCCGTGCAATGTTAAATCTCCAATGGTGGTATATCCTAGAAGATTCTATTAGTTCTAAAAAGTAAGCACATGATTGAGATAATAAAATACAAGTTGAAAGCAGACTTAATTGAACTCCTCAATGGCTTACTAGTGCAGTCATAGTGCATCTGAGTATTAATGGCGGAAAACTGAGTGTAAGTTCCAAGCAAGTCTAGCATTTTCAGCTCACTGAATATTGGTGAAGTCTAAAACTGTTGGGAGCTGAACCCAAATATTTTTTAAAATAATAAATAACTGCAAGAAATTATAAACAGGACTGACTCACCTTGAAAACAGTGTGAAGTAAGCAGGAGTCTTCATAAGGCATTGTAAGAACACGACCAGGCACACGCATACACCATTCACCCAGGCAGAACATAAGGGATACCAGGAGATGTTTGTCTCCTGTGGGGGCAAGCTGAGCCAGTGTGAGGGCCAGTACCTGAGGAAAGTAGTTTCATGTGACACTTAGTATGGTATATGTATTATAACCCAAGTACACCCATCAACAGAACACTCACTTCAATAATGCGGGGTGGCAGCTCAGGGTAACGTTCCACCAGCAGTTCAGCATGGTCACATAAGAGCAGGAGAATGTCTGAGGCAACACGTCCCACACTTCGATTTGATAGCTGCCAACATATGATCATTTGCATTACCGTATGTTAAGATTGGATTGAATTACTACTGCCGAAACTACCAATATGTCTCACTAGAGCTTTTATTTTAAAAACATTAAAAATATAGCCAACAATACAAGAACATATAAATTTATTAAAATAAATCTCTATATGTGTCCTATCCCCTTCCTAACCAATGAGGAATTACTGCAGTTAAATTAAACAAAATGAAAATAATGTTTAATTCTGTTTAATTAAAGCAAAGCTAAGTATTATTCGAACATTTTTAACTACACTATACAGTCCTGTGCGAATTAATCAGAACATGATAATAACATACATATTTTATATTTGTTAAAACTTAATTACATACATTTAATCTTTGGTAATGTCTATTAACAAAGTTCCGCCCCTTAAAACAGCAATAACTAACTAACGTCTATGAATGTGTATAAATGTAAATGGAACAAGGGTCAGGGTAATAAAATTTGCAGAAGACCAGGCCTCACTAGCATTACAATTGTTTATTTCTAGAACAACCACTGCGGAAAAGTACGCTATGAAGATAAACACCCGAAGACAAAATACATGACCATATTGCAATCGCCAAAACTCCTTCACTTGAAGATCCATAATGTCAAGATACAACACTTTTGAACGTTTACCTATCTCGGCCAAAATTTAACTGAAGATCGAAGGTGTATGACAGAGCTAAAATCTCATTTATGCAGCAATATACTTAATCTACCCTTCCCCTTTGCACAAGGATCCTGCATATATTTATTTGAACTGGGCTATTGTACGCCTCGGAGACATGGACAATAAGCAAATGCTGCGCAAAACTTTCGAAACGTGGCATTTCTGCAGGGTGCTTAAAGTTTCGTGGATAGATCAACATCCTTTTCCATCTCCAGTTTCCCGGGTGCGGTAGACAAGCGCTCGCCACTGTTTTCTGTCAGTGTACCACTTTCGTTCAACAACTTCTTCCCATTTCAGTCCTTTTTTCTCCACTTCTGATCTCACAGTCTCAATCCATCGTTTTCTGGGTCTTCCCCTCTGTCTTTTACCTTTCAGTTCTCTATTGAAGTAGTCCCCTGCTGTTCTAGTGTTATTCATTCGCATCATATGTCCATACCACTGGAGTCTATGCTTCCCTGTAACATTTGCAACAGTTTCCAGTATCCCAGCTTCTTTCCTATTTTGTTTCGTTTCTGATCTTGTCTTTTCTGGTCTTTTGATTCATGGTTCTAATGAATTTCATTTCTGTTGCTTGGATTTTGTTAAGGTCTTTATCCAGTAAAGTACATGTCTCCAGTCCATACACCATAATTGGTACAAAGTAAGTATTGAACATGGTTAATTTTGCTTTCAGGGGTATGTTGCTGTCCCATAGTAGGTTTCTCACTTGACTGTAAAAATGTGACGCTTTCTGTGTCCTGTTGAGTACTTCTTGCTGAACAGTGTTATCCTTTGAGATGGTGCTTCCGAGATATTTGAAGTTGAAGACAAGAATCTAATTTAGTTCCTTCCAAAAAGATGTTAGAATTGGTACAGTCTCTGTTGATAGTCATTTCTACAGTCTTGGTTTTGCTGATGTTTAGCTGGAACTCCTTAAACTTGTTGTTCCAGGAATTTAGCTTCTTTTGTACTTCAGATTCCGTTTCTCCCCATATCAGAACGTCATCTGCAAATACAAGGGTGTTTGGTTCACTGTCAGCTTCCTTAATAGATTTAAGGATTCGATCCATTAATATGATGAAAGAAGTGGTGATATGGCACTTCCTTGTTGGACTCCTCTGTGTTTCAAACCACTCTGATCTTCCATTTCCTATCTGGACACAAGTATAGCACTTTTGATATAGCATCTTGACTTTGTCAATCAAGAAATTTGGCACATGCATATCTTCCAGACATTCCCAGATCGTTTCTCTTGGGACACTATCATAAGCCTTTTCAATGTCCATAAATACTATCACCAGGTTTTTTCCACGCTCACAATAAACTGACCGGCAAAAAAAGTCGAACACTTCAATTTTTCATGTAATTTCTTAATTTATTCCACTAAAATGTATCGGTTTTCCAATATTTGCATTATTCATGTAAATGTTAGATGGTTGGCTACAGAAAATACTGAAACATGTTTTACAACACGCTTTAACTCACAAATTTCGTTACATTTCACAAATCTAACAATTTTCTATTTTTTACTAATGTTCTTTTGGGCTGGTTTTTTTTTTTGCCAAACAAAACAGTGTTAATGTTTGCACTGCACTGCATGGGAACACTGGTCACTAAAACGAGTGTGTCCACCCTTAGCGTCCATGACAGCTTGTTAGGCTCATCGAAGATTGGGGGTAATTGGTGGTAATAAACCACCCTAAGAAATGTCAATTTCTATTCACGGATGTTTCAGATGTGTGTCCTAATGCGTGAAAAGCTTTTAAAATGTGATTACATCTTTTTCATGGCTAATTTTATACTTTTAAAATTACTGTTCCACTTTTTTTGCCGGTCAGTGTACTTCCCTGCTAACATTCTCACAGCGAAGATGAGGTCTGTTGTACTTGGACGCTTCCTGAATCCATGTTGTTGTTCTTCTAGAAGTGGCTCTACTATCTTTCTTATTCTCTTTTCTGTTATCTTTTCAAGGATCTTCAGTGAATGTGATAGAAGGGTGAGGTACTGCAGAGTATATCAAAAGAGATCCCTGATAGAGGTGATTCACAAAAGAAGCCTTACACCACTCTCAGTTGATGTCACTTATTGTGGGAGGAGACCTAGAGGACAATCAGAGATACTTATCTCAAGCAAATCCAAGAAGATACCAGACTTAGAAAGTACATAACAATGAAAAGAGCAGCAACCAACCATACTGTTTAGAGCCATTTTATGATAACAGACCAGTCTGTGGACTCAATATTCAGTGATGATGAATGGCTAATATACAGTATTCTTCTTTTGTTGCTTAAAAGATTTGGCATAGATTACACAAGCTTTGAGCACTTATCTTTAAGTTCATAATCATGAAACCACACTGTAACTTGAGACAGACTATCATGCATACTTATGTAGAACAGTGAAGTTATGTGAGACTCCTTTTATAAATAGCTCTAAGACATATCAATTTACAAATATTGTTCTCACTGAAGTATTCAGTCACTTTCTTTGAAGTAAGCAAGGGGCCAATCTTGCAGAAAAATTATGTCACCATGTGAAAACCTCTTCTGCAGTTCACCAACAACACTCTTAAGAGTATTTGGATATACTGGTCAGATACCATCATCCCGTTCACTGGTACTAAAAGTTCTGGTTCTTCATGTTGTGAAATACCTCCAGTTTAACATCTTCACAGGGGTTGCAAATATGTTGAAGTTTTGAAGTTGTTGCCTCATTCTTTTCTCGATACATATATTGAAGTCCCTGCACCGCACTTCGAAGTGATTCATCAGAGAAAAGAACTTTCTTCCAGTGTTCCGTTGTCTAATACTAATGACTACATGCCCACAAGAGACACTTCTTGTACCTTCTCCTGTTAGAAGGTGTTTACAGGTTTGTGTGCCTTCCCTTCTGATGATGAACATTAGAAATGTGTAGATTCACTCCCCTTTCCCTCAACTCATGAATCAAGTCCACAGCAGCAAGACTGATTTGCTTCTTCGCTTCTTCTGAGGAGAAAACATTCATCAGTTGGCATAGCTTTTCTTCTTTTTCTTTAATAAAATTGAGCCAGTTAATAATTTCATTTATAATGTCTACACCAACATCAACTAACTCTCTGTGTCATGGAAGTATTCCGAGATAATGCCCTACAATTGGAATCTTGTTCTGGATTCGTGCATTGCTAAGACAGTCCATACTCGGCTGGGAGTCTTATCCCTTTAAGACACAGGTATTATTTATAGTACAAGGAAACCTCAAAATTCATCAAAAGTGACACACATTAAAATAAATACACCTTTATCGCATTGGAAGCCATTTTTCAGTGTTGCCTTAGTAATCAAAATTTAATGTTTTTCAGTTGGTCAATACGATTGTACCTAATTGTAATGGGTGGTTTCCTAATCCTGATAATTTGCATGAGATTGTTGTGTGTGAAGTGTATTTATTAGTCTCGTGTACATTTTTTTTTCAGGAATTAGGGAACCACCCATTACAATTGGGTACAATTGAGTTGACCGACTGAATAACATTTAATTTCCATAAATACACCTTTAACTTGAAACAATCACCACACAGATCAATTACCAATGTATGTGCACAGACAGCACAGAGAGTGTGGGATCTAAGACTAAGCAATGTGTAGCACACTGTTGCCAATATTGGGATTAATTCACACAAGACTGCATAATAAATAATGTTATTGGTTTTACATCCCTTTTAACTACCGAGGCTTTTAGATACGCCAGGGTGCTAGAATTTTGCCCGGAAGGGGATCTTTAATGGGCCAGAAAATCTATTGACACAGCTCCCTTACATTTGCGCACTTTCAAATGCTGACTGCACCAGGATTCAATCCTACAACCTTGAGCACAGCGAGCGACGATGTTACCGCTGAGCCACACAGCCAGTCTATAATCAATTAATGACTAGCTTTGATTACCTATCATTATTGGGATCAAAAAATTGTGCCGGCCAAAAGCCAGCTCACTGTCAAACTACCTCATATATTCATATTCTGTGAACTCGGGACCTCTTAAAAAGTCCCAAAAAGTTTGATTATCAAAAATGTAATTTTACTTATGGGCCATCCTGCACCCTCGGGTCACACCTTTCGACAAAGTTCTAGAAGGATTTGAATTCTTACGGACTAATTACTGACATTCCGAAGGTGGGTTGTACCACCCCTCCCTGGCCTGATGCTGGCGATTAGATGCCCGGTGAACATTTACACAGTTGGTATTGGCGCGCATGTGGGGAGACTGGCCCTTTGTGTCTAAGGGAAAGGTATTGTGCATCGAACAAGGGCTGTCGTGTCGACTCCTAGCCATGTAGGCGAGTGGTTATGTAGCGCTGAGCCATTGGCTCCTGCGCAGGGACAGGGCGGTAGCCTGTTGAGCTGCCCGAGGAGAACTGGAGGTATTGTAATGAACTGTGTAAACATTCCAGTGATCTACGAACATATTTGGTCATACTCTAAATTCATTTTCATATTTGTATTTACCTTAGCCTAGTGGCCTCAATGAGGGTATGAAAAGTGGCCGCGCCAGGGACTTTTATTGCACTATGTGACTTGCCACAT
Organism: Meconema thalassinum; assembly: GCA_946902985.2. Taxonomy (NCBI): domain Eukaryota; kingdom Metazoa; phylum Arthropoda; class Insecta; order Orthoptera; family Tettigoniidae; genus Meconema; species Meconema thalassinum. The sequence goes on from OX336388.2 coordinate 1,854,224,943, forward strand.
GGTTTGTAGTTTCTCTTACTGTTTTCTCACGAACTAAACTTGTAAATTCAACTTATTCTTTGATGTGATTTCCGAGCTCCAAGTCGCCAGCTCGTTAAGTTAATTTAAATTCCTTATACATGTGGTGAGCCACGCTAAACATGATAGGGAACGGCGCCTTGCTAAAATAGAATTATTATTATTATTGTCTCTTCAGGATTTAGGGGGGGGGGGGGCATGGTGGCGCAGCGGTCAAGCTGTTGGCCTCTCACCAAGGTGGACCGGGTTCGATTCCCAGTCAATGCATGTGAGATTTTCGATGTGTAATGCCATGTCCTGTGGTTCGGATTCCACGTTAAACGGAGGTCCCGTGGCTCATGATATCAAGATTAACGGTCACGTTAAACTGCAGCTTCCTTCCTTCTATCTTTTCAGGATTTTCTTTTCACCTAATAAAGTACTACATATTTTATATTGCTCCATGTGCATTTTGTATGGGTAACTGTCTAGTAATAATGGGTGGCATAACCCTCGTCATTGTCACTTATGATTTTTCCTAGTTGTCTGGTCCGCCCGGGCATTGCCGTCCGAGCACGAGGTTGTCGATTGCCAGCTTTGGTTGAGACCGGACATGTGGTGTTGTACGCTGGGTGCGGATCAGTTACTGTTATGGCCTTTGGTTCAAATGATTGGTTCTTCTTGTGAAGAACGTAAAGAGTTTATTTCATTATACTACGAGCCTAGTGGAGCTCCAGCTTATTTTCCTTTTCAATGTAATATTTTCAAGGGGAACATCATTTTGTACTTAGAGTTTCTTCGCCACGAGGCTGTATTGAGCCCCACGTGGTGACCATTAAATGTGGAAAAGTGTGTTAGGTCGACTTGGATAACGTCATAAGATTTCATTCAAATGCTCGTTCATTTATTTTGATTTTCTTAAACTTAATTAATTAATTTTGAGTGTCATTTTCCCACCCTGGGGGTTTCTTAGTATGACAAGCAGTATGTTCTATTTCACGTTTGTTGGTTCTTTACTCCGTTATTGTATCGTCTTTTACCTTAAGAATACAGATTTATTATTTTCTTAATTGGTTTTGACACCACTCCATGGGCATTCTGCCTAAAGTCTCCCCTCCCTGTCTTCCAGGTAGATTAAAATCTAGGCAAGGGGCACTTATCTCTCTCTGGGCCGGAATTCTTTCCGCACCGAAATGGGGCGACAAGAATAAAGGCAGCTAATGGGGACAGCTTCTCGGTCCCATCACTGAACAAAAGAAAGATAAAAGTCCTATAACAGAAAAATTGAGGACAGCCTGTTTTTGAGGAAATCCTGGCCCACTATTAGTGGAGTAAATTACACTCCTGTTCTATTCAAAGTGCTAGCTGAGGCATGTGCAGTGCAATGAGTAGTATGGCGTGTACAACAGATATGCTGGCAGTCGAGAGAGAGCACGTTGTCCTTGTGATAATGATGGCAAAAATGGAGACTAATAGTGAATAAACCCGTACTTTAAGAATATTATTTGCAAATGTAAGCAACATAAGGATTCAACTGTTTCAAGAATTAAAATTTGCCAGCTAGAATACCAGAAATACCGTATTTGCTCGCGTATATCTCGCACTTTTTTGACCGAAAATATGTGTGAAAATTTTAGGTGCGAGATATACGCGGGAAATTACCATATTCCCGAAAAAACACATAATTTGCGATGTAACAGTAGGCCTACTTGCGCAACTGTTGTGGCGCGCTAATCGCTAATTCAAACGTGTCTCAAGGCGGTGAATTTAGCCAACTGCAGCCGAAGACGCGGCGAACGATGTACAGCGTGCTAACACTCACGCTGCGCCGTATGATTGCACGCGGCCGAGCTCTGATGCGACGCAATGCGTAAAGACGAAATCATTGAGATTCGAGAAGACTGAACTGCGTTTCTCTGCGATGTAACATTAGGCCTACTTGAGCAACTGTTGTGGCCCGCTAATCGCTAATTCGAACGTGTCTCAAGGCGGTGAATTTAGCCAACCGCGGCCGAAGACGCGGTGAACGATGTACAGCGTGCTAACACTCACGCTGCGCCGTATGCTTGCACACGGCCGAGCTCTGATGCGACGCAATGCGTAAAGACGAAATCATTGAGATACGAGAAGCCTGAACTGCGTTTCTCTGCGATGTAACATTAGGCCTACTTGCACAACTTATGTGGCGCGCTAATCGCTAATTCGAACGTGTCTCAAGGCGGCGAATTTAGCCAACCGCGGCCGAAGACGCGGCGAACGATGTACAGCATGCTAACACTCACGCTGCGCCGTATGCTTGCACGCGGCGCCTTGATCCCCAATCGGCTCGCATCGAAGTTCAGATCAACTCGTTGTTGCTCGCTCTTCCTGTTAGTAACGCTTCGGGTAAGTTCCTGGACAATGACGACTGTTGTGGTGCGCTAAATCGAACGTGTTTCTACCTCAAGGTTACGGTATTACGGTCATTTATATGATGGCGTCAGTAATGAATGCGAGATATATGCGAGTACTTTTTTTCCCCCTGAAATTTCAAATAAAAAAATGGGGTGCGAGATATACGCGGGGGCGAGATATACGCAAGCAAATACGGTAGTTGTTTCCTTAAAACATATTTTTTTAAATAAAGCAAACAGGCCAAATAATATGTCACTTTAGCAACTATTTGCAAAAGTAAGCAACAAAAGGATTTAACTGCAGCAAGAATCATTAAAATTGGTTTGCTAGAACTTCAGGAATAGTCATTGCAAAAGTTTGAAAGACTAGCAATTTCTTTGATTGACAACACCAGATTAATTCAAAGCAAATCTGGTAAATCCATGCAAGTTAAAAATACTGAAGCCAACCGAAACTGCGGGAATGACCACGCCCCAAATGACAGACGAGGGGTTGGCAAATTACGAGGGTATGCTTTCTTCTCAACCTCCGATGGCCCTAAAAAGCTCCCAGGCTGAACCCAACATCTCCCTTCATTTCCTCCTCCAGTTACTTTCGCCTGTTCGGTGAGGAGCCAATAACTACCCACTACTGACATGGGATCAACTGAAAGTGCTGGACCATGATGCCTCTACAGAGCAAGATCTCCAGAGAAGGGAAGCGAATTGTTTCCAATAAAACTGTCCAGGTCTCTGATTTAATTTGGAATGGCCCATTAATTATAATTCTACAAATATATGAGATGCCTCGACACCGAATGTAAATGAGCAAAACCATTATGAAACATGAGAAGTGGTTAAAATAGTAAATTAATTACCTAACATGCATTAGGTTAATAATTCCAAGTCAGCAGATGTCCACAGAGTGACGAGCACTAACTTCAGGGGGAGAAGTAGGGGAAGTGAGAACATCCAATATAAGGTACATTACTTTTTGATGGTTAAAAGTGTTAGTTCCACCTTAAATTCTCAGTGGTGTGTTTCTTACCATCACAAAAGATTCTTAGAGATATATTTTGAAGAATAAGTGATAGCTAGAGCTTGTGATTTTTATTTGTGATAAATACAAAATTTGTTGAATCTTCATAAGTGTATAAGCCTTAACATTTTATGACTTGTACAAGTGATTTTTAGCGATAAAATATGAAATTCGTTTAAAATGGTAAATTATATAATAAATGTGAAATAAATGCAAATTTCTTGTACTTACGCTAAATATATTTTTTAAAACTATGTTTTTTTTTTCTTTCGAGAGATTGATCTATCTATTTCTTCGGCATTTCCCAATTAATTGGGGTCACCGGAGCCAACCAGGCTCATTTGGGTTTTGGCCGGGGATTTAAGGCCGGATGCCCTTCATGACGCCACGTGATTTTTCAGGTGAAAATTCCACCCCGCTGTCATCGGGATTCGAACCCTGGCCGTCCGGGTGAAAGTTTCGAGAGATTGATACAAGTTTTTATTTCAGAGGAAAGAATTTCTGCACGTGAAATCATGAAACGAAGAAGAATGTAGAGAAAAGCCAATCTAATTGGAGCTCTTAAATGCACATGCCTAGTGCTGCTAGCTTGCCAATTTCATTGTGCGTAACTGAGTCGGCGCATCTCAAGAGTTTGAAGAGCCCACCGTTTCCCTTCACCACACACTCTTTCTCATTTTGTGTTGAACCTCACTCGTGGTTGGTTCTTCATCTTGGTGTACAATATTTCTGATAAAAGTACAGTAGCTAGCGGTCTATTATATGGTAGCTATGGGTAAAATCAAAGTTACAATCAAGCTACGTGCCGAGAAGCATATTAAATGTGTGCTATTTCACAGGAATGTGCAAATTAACTAAATGAAATCCTTAACCAGATGTTTATAGAAGGTGTGATATAAGCAAGAGTTGTGAATTTCTTAGCTAACTGTTTAAAACAGAAAGCATCAGTTAAGCCACAGGTTACTAAAAGGTAATAGCGACAATTCACACAAGATATAATGCGATTACTTTTTAATTTAATGATGATCAAAACTGAATTACCCATAGTACTACTGACAGTAAAATAAATATGATACATGTAAGATATAAGAATGATACCAGAAGTGCTGGTCCTTTATTTACATGGATGCTGAACAGTTTATGAAACAAAAACATGACTTATCAAGCCAAGAATGATATAGAAACACATATTGCAGAGGACACCACATGACAATCAAACCAAATGAAGTGTCCTATTAAAAAGGAACACTGAGCTTCAGTAGATTACAATTTAATTAGCATCATTGTATATTATAAGCTACTCTTGATCACTGCAGACTAAACAAATCCTTGGAAATATAATGCATTAACCAGTCTAGTTCGGTGAAATGGTTCGTTTGCATAATATTTAAAATAATCAAGTATGGATGACTGGCCTACATCAATGAAATGTGACGACTGTTCTTATTCGACGGTGTATAGGGCCCCTCAAATACTTAACTTTTTGTTAACTCAATAACAATCACTCTTAATGAAAGAATGGAGACAACATACTCCATGTCATCCAATTCATGAAGAGAATGTTGCAATTTGCAAAACATGTTCAAAATATCTTCAAAGGAAATGAATGTGTGAAAATTTACATCAATTATGAAATATGAAAACATTATGAATTTTTTTCACCTTTTGGACAATTAGAACTTATTCCAAGAATGCTGCGAATGATCTGATGTTTGCAAGTAATTTCAGAACAAAACTTACAAACACACAAAGCAAGACCAGATCCAGACAAACAAGAAGCTCAAACATAAAACACAGAAAAAATAATGCAGCGTACTACCTTCTTAATGGCTGTTTTGTACCCAGGTTTGGAATAACACTTCTGTATCAAAATATGAAAAACAAAAAATACAACTGAGTAAGACAAGTTCACAGCATATTAATCAACTAATTACAATATAATAAATTAGTATTACAACCACACAAACATACCTTATAAACTAAAGCCATAAGCATGAGATCATACAATGCAATTAACTAAAATTTAATAAAATTATAAACACCAAGACAATATGATTCCTAGGCCCACAAAATGGAAATAAAAATGTAAGCATTGAAGTTGTAGAGTTCTCCAAAATATCCCCCATTTTCTATGCAACCAAGAGTTAGAAAGCAACATTACATGTTTTCTGGAATAGGTGGTTAATTTCTTGGGCTTTTCTTGTTCAATAGCCTGAACTACAATTTTGTTACATGGCCACAATTTTAGGAAAACATGCAAAATAGAGAACCATGTTCTGAGATTAACTCTATATCACAATGCTAGGGGAAAGGCAGAAGCTAAATATGGATGCAATAAAATCTCCCACTTGAGTCAGGGCAGGACATGCCATATCCAACTTTCACCTTGACCAGACATGATCTTAATCTATAAGGTGCGTTCAAAAAGTAACGAGCCAGAGGCATAATTACAGAAACCAGTACCTGTATGTTAGAAAAATTGGCCCTGGCTGTTGAGGCAGTTGTCCCACAGTGACACGAGGCGGTGAATGGCTGTCTCATAAAATTCCCTGGGCTGCGATGTGAACCAGTTCCGCACGTACAGCTGGACGTCTGCGTCCGAGGTGAATCGTTGGTCCCGCAGAGCCCTTTTCAGGGAACCAAACATGGCGTAATCACAGGTAGAGAGGTCTGAACTGTATGGAGGGTGGTCGACAACCTCCCATTTGAATTTCTGCAGGAGTGCCGCGACTGTGTTGGTCGTATGAGGTTGTGCATTGTCGTGGAGCAGAACGACCCCAGGGGTGAGAATGCCTGTCGTTTTGTTTTGATCGCTTGGCGAAGGGTGGTCAAGGTTTGCGAGTAACGCTGGGCATTCACTGTTGTCCCATGCGGCATGAAGTGTATCGGGGGCCATCTTGGTCAAAGAAGAATGTCAGCATTACCTTTCCTGCACTCGTGTGGATGGCTTTGCCTTTTTTGGGTGGTGGTGACACTGGATGCTTCCACTGGAGGCTTTGTCGTTTGGATTCTGGTTCGAAGTGATGACACCATGACTCATCTCCAACCACCACTCGTGCCAGGAACCCATTCCCTTCCCTCGAATAGCGCTGCAGATGACCAAGACAGTGGGCTATTCGACATGCTTCCTGGTGTGGTTGAAGACTGTGGGGCACCCATTGGGCACACACTTTGCGCAAGTGCAGTTGTTCCTTCATGATGGTGTGCACACTTCGACGCTCAATCCGACCACGGCGGCTATGGCGTTCACTGTCACTCGGCGGTCCTGGGTAATGAGTGCATCAACCAGCTGGACGTTGTCATCGGTAATGCAGGGGTGTGCCCCAGACCGGGCATCATCGGCTAACGACACCCGTCCTTCCCTGAAGCGCTTGTGCCATGCCTTGACCCTTGCAAGGGACGTGCAGTTTTCGTCGTACACTTGTGACATTCGGCGATGAATGTCCGTTCCCCCTACTCCTTCCGCTGTCAGAAACCGAACAACACCTCTTTGCTCTTCGTTTGACGCCTCCATGTCACTGTTTGCAATGCGACTGGCAGCGTTGTACGATTGATGCATGCTGCTGCTCGCTTTGTTTCGTCACGTGATGTGCACGCGTGCCCTCTAGCGATGGGCTATGACCTTCCACACTCTGGTCGGAACCAGACTTCGTTACACACGCCATGATTAGCTGATGTCGTCACCGGTTTGCGCATTCCAGCCTCCGGCTCGTTACTTTTTGAACGCACCTTATATATCACATTACAGTTCCTGAGAAGAAACTTTGTGCATAAGCACAATGATATCAATAAAAACCCTAAATAAAAATTTGATTTAAAAAAAGAAATCATTTGAATTTAAAAATTCAAAGCTTACACATTGTTAGGGGTACAGGGGATTTATGAGATGTGATATTGAAAGCTATTGCTTTTGACATTCATTTCAACATTTAACAATGATCTTAAAAATTTGCTTTTAAAATTGCAAAATTTGTATGAAATTAATGAGATGGCAATCCATGTTTTCTCATTACTACCGAATATTTAAAAATAACCAACACACACAATTCTTTAATGTATATATTATGAATTCCATTCACCATAAATGGCTCCACTAGTTTCGACCATAATAAATCAATACCGTATATAGGCATAGAAATAAATAAGATAAAATGGTCAACAGACCAACAATCAAAATAAAGTTCTTATTGACCATTTAGCTATGAATGAAGTTTTCTCTTTATCTGAAATGGAACATTGAATGATTTGCCAGCAGACATAGCACAGGTCTCTGTATGCTTTGAGAAATGACATTGGCCGGAAATAGCATGTCAGCCATTATTCCTCTGCCTCTCAGCCAATCCCAGTTCGCATAGTTGAAGTCATGATACCCTGTATTGCAATCTCGCAGCCCACGTGCTATCAGCGTCTGGTCAGCTGTGTCTGTGGCTTGCACCGTGTGATTGGTTATTTATTCCAAAGTTACTGTAGCTTTGCATTGGTGCTTTAGTAATGTATAGTAGAACAGTAATAGTTATAAAAGAAAAGTGCTCAGTATATTTGTTACATACCTCAGTTTCCGTACATATTAGTAGTTGAGTAACATACCGTACTATATTTTGCTAAGTCGGAATTGGGTACGGTGGCTGAGAGCTCTGCTTATAAAAAACTGAGAACCAGAGGCCGAGGAAACTCAATTTCGAGGTTACACCCTTGAAATGTTGTGTAATATATGGGGATATTTCGAGAAGGAGGGAGGTAACGGTAGTCCTTTAGTGCCAGTTAGTGAAGTACGGTAGTTGGATAATAACTTGCTCTCTCCAAAGTTATGACATATCTTTGACGTCAAGCGACGAGGCTGACTTGAGGAATGTTAATGATGTCACCACGATAAACTAAAAAGCTTATCTTAGGTATATGATGATACTGAGATGACGCAATAGCCTTTGCCGAGACCTTTATTACAAACATGGTACCACTTAATTAAATGTGGTTGAAAGCTGTGAATAAATATTTCTCGGATTTAAGTGCACTGCAATAACATAAATGTATGCATGCGTGAAAGATTAAAATTGCAGGTGTTACTTCATTGATGTTTTTAAAAGGACACTACAGGGGACTGAGCAACCAAATGTCTTGCTGTACTTGACTCGAAATGTGTTGGGAAAGAGTTAAGCTTTTGTTTTCTAATTTGAAGGACATAAAACTTGCCTGAATATTTTGTATGTGATACAGGAATATTCCTCATCCAAGCCAGAAGCAGTAGGTTGACACAGAAAACATGTAATATCATAAGTTATCGAACTTATCGTTTTCTTGGAGCCCTTAATAGTATCACAATAGGGGATATTGTAGACTTAACATCTCTACCATCTATTCCACAGTAGTTTCTAAACAATCCTGTAGCTTTTCACCGACATAATTATAATAGGAATTATAGCAAGTTGAATGAACTAACGCATTTACCTGCATGATAGTAGTGAGAAGTGAAATGACCTTATGGTGAAATGAGAAACATTAATCACTTTCTTGAAGCACACTGAGTACAGAGTGAGAAACTGTGAAACTGATCATTGCAACAGCTTCCAGTTGGATTACAGGTACAGTGTGTTGTGATAATCACGATGTATTATTAAGTATTCATTATCTATTTAATTCACCATAAACCATACCAATAGAGTCAATCACAGTAAATTAATTAACACGGTATGCTTTTAAGTAGTACCGTTGATATATAAAAACAAATGTAAATATGGACAACTGTAATGGCGTTTGAGGCTAGCCAACAGATGTACGTACTGAGCGGGCAAGGGCCGAATGGAGGTCGCAGTGATGCAATGGCCATATTTATGAATGGTACTGTACTTACTTAAAAAACAAGCTTCATACATGCACAGAAATAAGATAACATAAAATGGGCCAACAGGCCAAAAAATCAAAATATTATAACAAGACAAGACAACTTAATAAAATGTTGTTTGATTCTTCAGCCTTTAGACTGGTTTGATGCAGCTCAATGCCTCCCTGTCCTGAGCTAGTCGTTTCATCTCTACATAGCTACCATACCTTGCTTCTGAGGCAATCTGTTCAACATATTTTAACCTTTGTCTAACCCTACAAGTGCGTCAGGCCTCGGCAGCCGGCACAGTCCATATCCTCGCCGCTAGATGGGGGCTTAATTCATTCCATTCCTGACCCGGTCGGAGACTGGAAGCAGGCTGTGGATTTTCATTTCTAACCCTACAATTCTTGTCCTCCACTCTTCCTTCCGTCACTATGTTTGCTATTTCTGGGTTCCACATTATATCCCTTATCAACCTATCTCTTCTGTTCATTAGCACTCGCCAGAAACATCTTTCCTCCCCACACGTATTAATACCTCTTCATCTGTTACTCTATTTATCGATCTAATCTTGTACAATCTCCTGTAACACAACGTTTCAAATGCTTCTATTCTCGTTGCCTGCCAACCTACATTTTATATCTTCTTTACTTCGTCCATCACTGTTCATTTTGCTTTCCAAATAGCAGCTATTCATCCACAAATTTGATGTTAACAGGAGTTTCTGATTTCTTCTGGCTGCACTCCATTATTTTTGTTTTACATTTATTGGTTTTCATCATGAATTCTTTTCTCGAGACCAAATCCATCCGTTCAAAAATGCATTCAAATCCTCTGATGAATTGCCTAAGAAGACAATGTCATCAGCAAAGCTCAGAGTTGAAACAATTTCACTTTGTACCTTTACTCTCATTTCCTTCACAGCCTGTTCATTGTAGTCTACAGATTAAAAAGTATGGGTGATAAGTTGCATGGGCTTACACCTTTCTGAAAACTAGCCTCTCTCTCATGTCTTTTGACTCTGATAACTTCTATACATTGTAGATGTATCTCTATACTTAACTCGAATCCTTTTCAAAATGTCAAACAATTTACTACAATCAATGTTATGAAATGCCTTCTCCAAGTCTACAAATGGCATGAACGTCCTCTTATCTTTCCTTATTCTACCTTTCAAGAACAGTTTAGTACAGCTTCCCTTGTTCCTATATTTCTTCTGAAACCAACTAATCTTCACCAAACTCTGAATCTGTTGTCCCCATCCTTTTGTAAATTGTTCTAGTCAAGATCTTCAAGTATGAGTGATCAAGCGGATTATGTGATCTTCAAATCTGTCAGCTTCATCCTCTTGTAAATTGATCTAGCCAGGACCTTTGAAGCACGCGTGATCAAGCTGATTAAACGATGATCATATCTGTAAGCTCCTGCATTCTTAGGTATAGGGATGATAACATTCTTCTTAAAATCAGAGGGCACCACACCTGTATCCTACAGACAAAGTGTAATGATCTATCAGACATGTCTCCTCTGTAGGAACTTTGTTCCTGCTCAGGTCTTCCAGAGCTCTTATCAAATTCTGATCTCAAAATTAAATCATCTTTCTCATCCTCATCAATTTCTGGTTCCCTTTTTACTGCATGATTCTCAATCTCCTTACCTCTATACAAACTCTATGCTTTCCATCACTCTACCTTTTCTTCTCTGTTTATTAGAGGTTTTCCACTCGAGTTCCCAGTACTACAGCACTTAGTTTTCCTTTCCACAAAAGTACTCTTAATTCTTCAATAAGCTATATCCACTTTCCCTACTTTCAAACAATTCTCTATAATTGCACATTTCTCTTTCAACCATTCTTCACTCACTTCCTTGCATTTCTTGTTAACCTAATTTTTCATACCTCCATATTCTGCTTTTCCCCTTTCATCTCTTGCACCTTTCATTAATCCCGAGGTAGGCCTGCTGCCATTTCTTGATGAATAAAGAAATTTTGGATTTGTCTGTTGGCATAGGCTAGAATAAAATGTGGCTTTTTACAGATATCTCAGTCTCATTCATGGCTATAATTATATGGAAACTACTGATATATGGATTGTTCTGAGTAATGGCATTCAGGGCACAGCCAAAGCTTATGGATGCTGTGAAAGGTTCGATTCATAGGGTCAGTGCTTCTGTACTGAGTGAGGAAAGCAATGACAAACTACCTCACTCCTCACCTTGCCTAGTATGCCTCAATATAGCACCGTCTAGGGTTTCTACCCACATAAACTACGGCAGTGCTTATTGAGGATCCGACCAGCCTCTTGGCTGACTACCTGACAGACATGCATAAAAGTGGGAAAAAAAAAAAAAAAAAAAAACATCTCAACATTAGGAACAGCAAATATGTTACAATATACATGCTTAACAATAATCTTTTCATACAATTCCCCATGAATCATGCAGTACTAGCATTTGAGACAGCGGTTGGAAACTGCTCAAGATGATGATGATGAAGAGGGGAGGATTAATATTCACAGTGCATGTGAAAGGCAGGGAAGTAGATGGATATGGTAAGAAGCTCCATGCCATTACATTGACTTCTCATCCTGAACTGGCTCTGACCGGTTCTCACTGTCCAGTCTCAGGAAAACTTAATCCAGTGCCATTCATAGCTTAGTTGACAGGTGTGAAGCAATTCAATACAATCAATACAAGCTAATGAGCTAGGTGAGGAGAGGAAGCCATAACTACTACCAAGGAAAACATTCGGTGCACAAATTTAAAGAATATAGAAGTTGACTATGAAGATAGGGAACCAATGAATAAGAACGATCAACTTCACATTCCTCATTAAAAGAAAATCCTTCTCGGACGCCAGAAGGCAAAGAAAAATGTTTCGAATTCACTAAATTTGCCAATTGTTGTGTACCTACAAAGTTCCACTTGCTTAGCCTCTTATAATTTCACCCCTTGGCATTAAGGGTGGGTCATATCAAAAATTATTTCAGACAAACGTTTTAAACGGTATTGATACTGTGTCTATATAGGGAGGTATAATATTTTTTCTCTCTCACACTTCCATTTTTTCCACCTCTTTGGTCAATGGTTGGTGCTATCAAAAAACCTTCCTGAGATAAGTTTTTGGCCCTTATCCAAAGAATAGTATGAACTTCGAATGGATTCAGTTTTTCACATACTAAGAAAGTTATAGCGATATTTCAGTTTTATGAAAAACGCCCCCCCTCATTTCCACCACCTTGGTTTGATTTTGCCCATTAACTCGACCGAGATTTTAGATGGTTCTATTTTATGTATACATTTGAAAGTGATTGGTACAAACTGATGGTAGTTATCGTGTCCAAAAGAAAGTGATAGTGTTGAACTGACAGTGGTTTTGGATTCTGGGCGATGCAAACGTGAAGATATGTCAAAACTTCCCAGAAGTTGTAACATGGTACCCATTGCAATAGGCAGCTTTCTAATGAAATACTGTAGTGGGACTACACGAGTAGAAGCACTCTCCACCACAGACAATACCCCTTGAAGTAGTGTGATGATAATTTCTTCATACCTGCACAGTCCTTAAGTGCTTGGTATTAGCCTTTCAAGATACAAGTGAAGGTGGCCGAGGTGGGAACTATTCTTTGTTCAGCCTGCTTGGTTGACAAGTACAGTCATACGGTTAGGACATAACTCAGTTGCAGTAGCCTCAGTCATTATTTTACTTGCTGCGGTGACATGAGCTCCTGTTACACTTCTCTGTGCTATTGTGGAATAATTTGCAGTTGCTCTATTCTTAATTCGGCCCTTATTATTATTTTTTCCTTTCACAATTCACATTATAACTTCTGTTAACACAAGTAGTGCACGCAATGCTGGGAGACTTATGCGCAAACTGAACTCTGTCATCGCTGTGTCCCCCTCCTCGTCCTGCAAGGTTCCAGGTGCTATAATAAACTAACACTGGTGCAGCCAAGTTCCGTGGCATTTATATCTTGAAAGGCTAATACAGTACCCTTAGGGTGCATTTACACCACAAAAGTTGGCACGAATTCAAAGCAACAACATTAGGAAATTAGGAAGGATTCTGCATTATTAATGTTATTTATACATATTTATTCAGTGCTGCACGTATTTTCTTAGTTAGGGAAACAGTTTGTGTGTTCTGTTATTATTAGATAGTGACACATGAGTGTCATCTGATTAACAGTGATTTGAGATTATGGGGAAGGAGAGTAACATTCTTCACAGAACAATGGCATAATGAATTCCTAACTCTCAAGAATTGCACAAGACATAAAATAGCTTAAATAAAGAGGAATTTCACAACCATCAGTGACTATACAGTAAAGAAAACATCTAAAAAATTATGGTGGTAAATACAAATACAGTGGAATCCCATTAGTATGTTCCTCACTAACATGTTTTCCCGCATATTACGTTGAATTATAAAAGTACCGGTCCCAAAGCACTAAATTGTATGTAAAATATTGCTTTAGCACGTTTTAGCAAGTTTTCGCGCACCCGCTTACTACGTTCAAATTTTGAAGTTCTTCCGTTCAATATTTTGGCCAGTCCTTGCGTATTTGTCCACTTGGACTTCGGCCACGGTTAAGCAGCGAATGTGCTTCCTGCGTAAGCTTGACAACATAGGGATCGAGAGCTCGGCCAAGGTTAAGGGATTGTGTACGCTTGGGGCGGCAGCAGTCGAGAGAGTAGCTCAGTTTAGCAGCGAGTGTGTTCCCTGTATTGTCATCTATTCATTCAGTAACGAAAGCTTGCTGTATAGTGATATAGTGTTCTTGGCTACTTTTATTTGTGCCTTATTTACGTGTTTGCAATGGAGAAGAAGAAAGTGAGGCAAATAACAAACAGTGAAAAACAAAAATCCTTCAAGAAGTGGATCGGAATCCAAATATGAAGCGTGTAGATATAGCACGGAAGTTAAACATTCCTCCGTCAACTTTAAATACAATTGTTAGCAAACGTAAACTGATTATGGCTGCTTTTGAAGAAGGGAAAAGTGATCAAAGAGAATGTAATTGCCAGGGTCAGATTCCAGAATTAGAAGAAGCTGTTCTTAAGTGGTTTGTGCAAGCGCGAGCTTCAAATGTGCTGATAGACGGTACTGGGGTTCGAGGTCAGGCAACACTTATTGCACAGAAGATGAGACTTGATGATTTTAAAGTATCTAATGGCTAGATTGACAGATTCAAGATCGACATGACCTAGTTTATAGATGTGTGCGAGGAGAAGCTGCTGCTCTGGATAATGACGCTACACTGTGCGAAACTATTGAAACATGGAAAACTACAACACTTCCTGCAATTTTGAAAGACTAAACTCCTGACGATATTTTTAATGCAGATGAAACGGGGCTGTTTTTTCATCTTCTTCCAGATAAAACCCTGGATTTTAAGGGCGCGAAGTGTCACGGTGGCAAACTTAACAAGGAAAGGCTTACCGTTCTCCTGTGCTGTAATGAAAGTGGAACCGAGAAGTTGGTACCGCTGGTTATTGGAAAAGCACGCAATCCGCGATGTTTCAAGAATGTGCGATCATTTCTATGCAAGTACACTTCTAATATGAAAGCGTGAATAACTTCCGCAGTATTTGAGAATTTCTTACGCGCATGGGCTGCAAGGCTTGGCGTCAGAAATAGGAAAATTGCACTCTTCATTGATCAGTGCCCCGCTCATCCCTCACATGTTTCTAATTTGAGAAACATAAAGTCATTTTCCTCCAGCAAACTGCACGATTAAGCTACAGCCGTTAGACCAAGGCATAATACGGTGCATGAAGCAGAAGTATCGCAAGAGGTTAGTACAGAGAAGATTGGCTGCAGTAGAATCGACGACGAGAAAGATCACCGTCTTAGATGCCATGCATTTCATTAAGTTTGCCTGGGATTCTGTGGAGCAAAACACCATTCGAAACTGCTTCAATTCAGCCGGCTTTTGTCGTGTTCGCGCTGATGACGTTACGCTGGATGATTTTTCTGAGAGTGAAGAATGGCGCCGAGTAGCAGGAGAGGTCACTTTCGAAACGTATGTGAACGTTGATGACGATGTTCCAGTGGGTGAAACTATGACAATAGATGAAATTCTTGAAGAACAGAAGATGGAAAAAGCGTCAGTGCAGGATGAAAGTGATGACGAGCCAGATCCCACGGTGCCAAAAGTGATGGAGGCAATGGACATAGTGAAGCGATACGTGTGTAGTTTCGAAGTTGATGACGAAGTAATGACTCTATTAAACAGGATGGACAGTACAATTTTAAAATTAAAACCAAGTACGAATGTATATCAAACCAGTGTAAATATTCGTGTTCGACTGTGAGGTAAGATGTATTATTAGGATTAAAGTTCATATATTGTACTGTAATTGATTTTTACATTGTTATTTATTCCCCCTGTGAGTTGCTGACAAACCTATGTTAATGTTGTGACTAGTAGCACATTAACTAATTCTTAAGGTCGACAGTTTCACGCGCACGTTTATGACGCGCTTTTTAAAAATTATTTTTACACGATTCTTAAGGTCGGCAATTTCACGCACACGTCTATGACGAGCTTTTTTTAAATTATTTCGACACGTTGTAAATACAGTATAGCGTTTTCGGTAGAACGTTTTCCAGCTTTTGACGTCCAATTATCTCAGTCCCTTCAAAAACGTACTAACGAAGTTCCACTGTAGATAATAAATTAAAGAAATGAACGATAATAATAATTTGGCTATGTCTAAAATGAATAAACCTATCCGAACTGCTCATTTGTTATTTAAAATTGTTAAGAGCATTATTTAATCTCTGCTCCAAGTAACTGGATATTTGCTGGAGTTTTTTATTTTTAATTAATCTGGTTCCGTATTGTTGGTAGCATTTAAAGACAACTGTTCGCTGCTAGCAGGTGATTGGATTGTCGTCAACAGTGCTCGACTGTTGGCCGACAATCATCCAGCCTGAGCATGGAACCCGAACTTTGAATACCTTCGAACTCGGATAAATGAGCATTGTGATTCCAGGAAGGAAATCTTATTCAGGCTAGGACAAACCAAAACATGTTCAACAGTACGAGGACACTATTCACCAGCACATATCTCAACCATCACGTTTGAATGTCGTCCTTCTGTATGGTTTCGAAGGTTGGATGCTCAGCCCTTTGCTTGAAGCTTGAAATCTACTTAAACAGAAGAATGCTCCATATTATATCCTGTGTAGAAAGGAAGACTAATGTGAAAGTCCTCAACTTGTCGAATAAGAAAACAAAGCGTCTAACAATCGTCAAGGAGCAAAAGCTGAGGCACATCCGGCACATCATAAGAGGTGAATGAAACAAACTTCTCCAACTCATTATAGAGGGGAAAATTGCCGGACAAAGATTTGTGGGGAGACGGAGGAACTCTTGACTTGACTTGCGCCGATGGTATGGACATACGTTTATTGTGCAGTAATCTTTTAAGCAGCTGTTTCGCTTGTATTCATAATCAATTGGGCCACCAACCTTCAAAGGGAGACAGCCCTTGTAAAAAGGTCTAAGATTATTTTGTATATTAGACACACCCCTATTTTCAAACCCTGAAATTAATGTCTTAAAGTGTGGTCAATATACGAGTAAATACAATTAGATTAGAATCTACACATTCTTTCTATCTTTAAACAGGACTTTGAAAGCTTTCAATATTTTAATACAGTTTGAACCACATTTTGTACTAAAAGTGCATAAAGCTTAACTCCCTCTCACTGCATATTGTTAGGTTTCTGGGACTTGACTTGATTCTATAAGGATTGTGTGACTATAAAAGTTTTCTAACTCTTTTTACTCAGAACTATCAGTTTCTGCGATCACAAGTTGAGAGACTTTTGGAGACAGACAATTCAGCTTTATTGGAAGACAAGAGGTATATCTTGCCCTTTCCAGTCAACTTTTAGTCTGGCAAGGAATACCATTATTCTATTATCTAAACATATAATTCTCGGAACAAGACCCTGACAGAGTAAAATATAAGCAGATCATGAAAGTAACGAAAATAAGAAATTAAAAATACAGTATAACCCAGCTTTTACGTTCCCGCAATTAACGATTTCCCGTCATTTACAACATTTTTCCTCGGTCTCTTCAATTTTCCTATGTTTTCAATGAAATCTGGTCCCCGCTTTTACGTTAACAAAATTTTAAATTTCCCGCAATTTACACCACATAGATCAGCGAACATAAAGAAAAGACAGGGATTTTAAATAATAATAATAATTACTTGATATAACAAAGGGAACAAAATGACCTTAAATGTCGCCAGACCGTACCAAGCGGCTTATCGCTACCCCAACGGAAACTAATTGTACGGCGTATTGAATGCAGGTGCGGGACAAAGCAATGTGCTATTCTTCACCAAGTGACGCCGCATGGGAGTGTTACTTTTTCCACTAAAAAGTGGTGATCGTTTTAACAGATATCGATAATGGTCGCTGTCACTGAAAAGACAGTTTTGTTTGAGAACAAGTCTCAGTTAAACTCCAAAGCACCGGACATGCCGCATGGCACGTAGTATAGTACTCCGGTGGCCTTGATCATTCAGCTTCAGCAGGTAGGCGCCCAGAGAGCGCGCAAAGCGCTGGAAGCAGTGACCAGCACTTTCGCCGATAAGTGAAGAGCGAATTACTCTTTGACGAGTTGAGTTATGCAGATGTAGGTTGGTAATAACTGACTCACTTATATTCTCTTTGCTAACTGACACTCGGCAACAAGTTCTTTGATGCAAATGGAGGCTTGTTTTCTTTTTCTCTTCGCATTGCGCTTCAAACTAGGCCCTATTTCGACAAGTCGACATATGTCAGATGACATAAAATGTCCGACAATTCGATAGTTTGACAAATTCAGTTTCTTAAAGCATGACAAATCGACAAATATGTCAGGGACATATTGTCGTAAATCTGTTTCATAAATTTGTAAAGCTGACTGGAGGAATCTGACAAACATGTCACATATGCCACCAGTTTTTCTTCATGAACTAATGAATATGTCAGCCGGTTTTGTACAATTGTCAATTTTTCATCGAAAACTCGACAGTCGTCTTGTTGTATGTCGATTACTACCATAACCTATTATTTCGCATTGCGGCGCGTTTGGAAGTTTCCCGCCAAACCATTATTAGTGTTTTTAGAATCGTTGGAACGGGACGATTAAACAACGGCAGTAGTAGAGTTTGATTAAGATCAGTGGCGTACGCAGGACTTATTTTGGGAGGTTTCATTCATACAGTAAGGTAATTGTACATTGTTAAAATATTTCGATTATTATTCATAAAAATCAATAATTTAAAAAAAAACATTCTCTTTGCATGAAAACTATTTTAATTGTATTTTCCAGCACAATAAAAATATTTTAAAAAATCATTTTTAATAGGCCTATAAAAAACTAACTAAATATTAAAACTGAAATGATGCAGAAATTAAGCTGTAATGTTCAAACGCGACTGCTTAAAATATTGATATTACCGGTATGTGAGAAAAATAATGTTTTGCTCAACATCACTTTTTTTTTTTGGCTCATGGTGTATAAAAAATGCAACCTAATAATTTCCCACAATTTACACTTTCCCTCGATGAACACTTTTTCATTCCAGGTCCTTGAAAAGTGTAAGAGAGGGGTCATACTGTAGGTTAACAAGTCAATGGGTTTAGGATGAGAGGGCAACACTAAAAAGTGGAAGAATAGATTACCTGTTAGAATCTTCTTTCAACGTCTGCCACACAAGGAGCAGTGCAGAAAACCACAGAATGGTGCAAGATTTACATTAATGACAAATTAAAAATGTCCTTATTGCATTAATATCCTAATACAGCAAACTGCTTGAAAGATAAAAGCTACATACCCGCAGAGCCAGGAGGAGGACGTTGAGGGCCTCTTTGATCCTTGGGTGAGCACTCTGACATGTCAACTCTTGGTATAAGTACATGCCCACACTGGACAATGCTATGCACCGAGCAAGGGCAGCAGGCTCATGCTTTGCACATCGCAGAAGTACACTCAGCACATAATCCTGTTAAAGCAAAAAAATATACAGTTAAAAGTAGTATAGGAAATGTATGTTTTGAATATTGCGTAATCGCGAGGACATATTGCATCATCATGACGTCATCTGATAGCTATGCGGATGTGAGCACGTGCACGTGCACATGTTAGCGTGGGAAGAGGTTGACCTTTAACTGCTTGAAGCAGATAACCTTTGGGTAACCGCTTGAAGCAGATAACCTTTGACTTATTTATGTGATAGAGATAAAAATTAATGGGTGTTGATGTCATCTGATACCCATGCAAGTGAGCAGCTGTGCGAGCGATCACGTGATATGTCTGGCGTGTTCGTGTGAGACGTGGTTGACGCTTTTGTAAGAGAGCGGAACTTTTAAATGATTATTTATAGATGAGTTTTTTTTAATATTTATTAAAAAACAAAAAAAAACTAATAGGTCATTCGCTTTTTAGTATTTCGCTAACCAATAATGCGATTTAAGCATAGGGGGTGTCGTAGGACTCGTAGTGAATTCTCCTTGTGTATGAACGAGGTATGTCAACCCCCAAAATAAAAACAGCATGCTAATTATTATTATTATTATTATTATTAGGTACAGAGTTTAATCAGTTGTTGTACAAATCAGGATGGCCAACCCGTTGCCATGCCCCATGAATTTACCCAAAAGAGCCAAAACGTTAAGGATATCGACCTGGGCAGAAAGAGTAATTTTTTGTATGTATGCACGCCGGTGGCTTTTGTCAAAAGGGCCTAACTACACTTTTGTTAATATTTTCTGAACCCCTGATGGGATTTTGCCATAGGCAGTATCCTAGCACTTGCGGTGACGCCCCGTTTTTAAATGTGTGATTCATTTTTTTGTCAAAAGGGCCTAACTACTCTTTTGTTAATATCTCGCGAACCAATCATGCTAGGGACTTGTATGAGGGGTCCTAGCACTTGGGGCGATGTCCCCCCTTTGGGGGTGAAACTACCCCCCAAAATTGAAAACTCAATATCTTGGAAACTAAGAATCCTAAAATTTGGCGTGATAGCTCTAAAAATAGGTGATGACATAGGCTTTTAGCTGGATTGGTCATTTCACCCCTAAAACAGTAAATAGTCATGTTATGGGGAAAAAACGTGTTAAACACCTAAAAATGATAAATGAAACTAAGATCTTTTGTTTTTGATGAAAAATAGCAGGAGGGTGAAAACTACCCCTAAATTGAAAAATCGATACCTTGGAAACTAAGAACCGTAAAATTAGGTGTAATAGCTTAAAAAATTGGTTGTGACATAGGCTTTTATCTGGATAGATGATTTCACCCCTAAAACAGTAAATAGTGATTTTACACTGGGGGAAAAAGGTGTTAAACGGGTAAAAATGATAATTGAACCTATGATCTTTTGTTTTTGATGAAAAATAGCAGGGGGAGTGAAAACTACCCATAAATTGAAAAATCGATACCTTGGAAACCAAGAACCGTAAAATTAGGTGTAATAGCTTAACAAATTGGTTGTGACATAGGCTTTTATCTGGATAGATGATTTCACCCCTAAAACAGTAAATAGTGATTTTACACTGGGGAAAAAGATGTTAAGAGGGTAAAAATGATAATTGAACCTATGATATTTGTTTTTCATGAAAAATAGTAGGGGGGTGAAAACTACCCCCAAATTGAAAAAATTGATATCTTGCAAACTAAGTACCCTAAAATTATGTGTGATAGTTGAAAAATAGGTGATGACATACGCTTTTACCTCGATAGATTATTTCACTCTTAAAACAGGGAATAGTAATGTTACAGGAGAAAAAGGTATTAAACACTTATAAGCATAAGAGTTTTGTGAAACCATGCTTAAATGAATGTTTGTATGGAGGAGGACAGCATGCTAATTATTATTATTATTATTATTATTATTAGGTACAGAGTTTAATCAGTTGTTGTACAAATCAGGATGGCCAACCCGTTGCCATGCCCCATGAATTTACCCAAAAGAGCCAAAACGTTAAGGATATCGACCTGAGATTTTATAAAATTAATTATCGGAGAGGGTGTTGTTTTGGACTGACAATGGCTAACCCCTTCCCATGATTCATGAATTGACCCAAAACGTTTTACCAGACAAGACGGAGTGTACCCTGTTGCAGCCTTTAGAAAATTGAACCTGGAGCTCTGTGGTGACAGTTGAGTTATATGAATGATGCTTTTTGAACAAACACACACTTCCATACGATCGCTAGGTTAAATCTGCACAGAGACATTGGCTTTGTTTGTGTAATGAGTCTTGGTGATAAGAACACAGCGCTCTTGCCAGCAAGTTTCATATTACTCGTCTGCTTGATAGTGGATGTGCTTCGCACCGTGTTAATTTACATGAGAAGATAGTTGTTAGGTAAGGGTTGACAAGGCTCAGTGAACCTTATTGCAACCTTAAAATGAAAATTAATTTCTCGGTATAGTCGGGGTTGGAAGCCAAGTCCTTAGGGTAGACAACCAAGTATGATAAACACTACACTGTGAGATGGTCAAATGATAATGTAAGAGAACATAAAGAAATGTTTTCTGTAGTTTAACGAATTGACTAAGAGCCATACTATGAGAGGTATAGATAATTGAAATTGAATCCTTAGCTGTTGACCCTACTACATGTAAGCTATAGCAATGCCCGCCTATAAGCTATCATGTTAGAAAAAGAAATTTATGGGTTGTTTTAAACGGAGAATGATTGTGTTTACTGTGAAACACAAATCTGAATTTAAAAATAGTTTATGTCCTACATGATGTTTGAACCCCTTTTCTTATTTATACTTTAGACAAACGCTAACATAGTTGTAATTCACAAACCATGGCTGCCTCCTTTCCAATCCTACACCGTACACTGAAGTTAAAATTAATAATGATCACGTTACAGACAGCCAGTTTCAAAGCCATGAGAAATAAGTGAACAAAGTATAAAATTCTTGACCAAGTCTGGAATTCAACATGGTGTTGTTCCAAACAAAAGACAAGCGTTCTAAAAACTTAACCACCAAGCTGTCCTATCGACCCCTAATTGTTTGGCTGATGGTGAAAATAAAATTAAATGAAAACTATAATTAAAACTAACTACACACTTATAACTAGAAAAAAGAAATGTAAGACAAAAGGATAACAGGACAAATAAAGGACAGAAGGCATAAAAAAATGCCCCTCAACCCTGAAGAATGTGGATTGATGGACTTGAAAGGAAGGAGAGCCATAAATGGTAGATATGAAAGTATAAGAGGAGAGGGTCCCGCTCCAATGGTAATCGATAAAAAGGAGGGAAACTGGACCCAGCTCAACTTCCAAACTGATCAGCCTAAGCCCCTGAGGGTGTAGCCATATCCAGGGTGCACCACAAGTGGTGGGGCTACATACACCCTACCTTTAGTGTGGCTTCAGCAAAAGGCAGGAAATAACACAAAAATAGAAAGAAGGCTGCCTCCTCACACAAGGAGGGTATCAGAAAAAAATAAACAAGGGTCAATTAAGTCAGAAAATAAAGAGACTCCCTAAGCCTTGGATAGCCTTATAATGTCGGAGTCGGTAGAGAACAAGTGTTGACCAGGTGTGGTCGACAGGAAAGAAGATAGACAGGAGCCTAGCACAAGTCAGTGGAAGCAATGATGGACTCAGCGTGGATTGATGGACTTGAAAGGAAGGAGAGCCATAAAAGGTAGATGTGAAAGTATAAGAGGAGAGGGTCCCGATCCAATGGTAATCGATAAAAAGGAGGAAAACTGGACCCAGCTCAACTTCCAAACTGATCAGCCTAAGCCCCTGATGGTGTAGCCATATCCAGGGTGCACCACAAGTGGTGGGGCTACATACACCCTACCTTTAGTGTGGCTTCAGCAAAAGGCAGGAAATAACACAAAAATAGAAAGAAGGCTGCCTCCTCACACAAGGAGGGTATCAGAAAAAAATAAACAAGGGTCAATTAAGTCAGAAAATAAAGAGACTCCCTAAGCCTTGGATAGCCTAATAATGTCGGAGTCGGTAGAGAACAAGTGTTGACCAGGTGTGGTCGACAGGAAAGAAGATAGACAGGAGCCTAGCACAAGTCAGTGGAAGCAATGATGGACTCAGCTGGGGCTCCATGGTCGTCAACCTACATTCCACTAGATGTAAGCCCATGTTTGGGGGTGGTGGAAAATAAAGGCCTCTTTTGTTTTAAATCACTGGCTTTAAGGACGGTAACACATGGCATGCCTTTATAATGCGATACTGGTCCTAGGGGTATGCAAAATTGTATTAGATACTCAGCTAATAATAGTGTACACGACCCCTTATTATTTTCTCTAAGTACAGTACATGGGAAGGATGACCCTGATTTCCAAGCCCCTAAGTAAGACAAAAACAAATTATTTCCATTTCCAAACAGTTGGGGTGAGGTGAGGTGAGTTTTCTAAACGTCCATCTCATGTGGTTTTTCCACTTGTACTGACGACACTCAAAAGACGTTCCATATTCATTAAGTCCGTTATTATCAGGAAACATTTTCTGCCAACAGGTGCTTACTGCATATGGCAAGGCCTTACACTCCTGGTTTAGTCAGTCTTTCTTGCTAAGGATGCTCTATATACCCTAGAAAAGGCTATACGTGTTAGTTCTGAACACTAAGTGGTAATTGTATATTAAAATTTTATGCACTGCTTATACAAGCACGTTTTGCATGCAGTCAAACTTTGTAAGATAGTTACATACAACACGCAAAGTGTGTTTCCGCTACCTAGCGGTGGATATGAGCACTCACTGGTGATATCCGAGGTGAGTTGATTTGCTCACACATTTGCTCCCATATTGGCCCCCCACTTTTGCTCCCATTTTTGCTCCCACTTTTGCTCCCATATTGGCTCCCACATTTTTGCTCCCTCTTTTTGCTCCCATATTAATGCCAACTCTTGTACACAAGTACCTTTAACAGTTATTTGTTAATAGGAATATATAATATTAAAAAAGTTTGGCTAGTATAGCATAAATTATTCCTAATGTTTGTGTTGGGGTGACATAGAGATTTAAATAATAAGATTTCTTAAAAGTGTAGGTACTCAAAATTAGTTTATAATTAAAAAAGTGTATTAATTATAAGCAGCAGCAAAATGTAAATTGAATAATATTTCTGATAATGTTCAAAACAAAAGTCCTAAGGTCTTGGGTTTGAATTCCCAACAATGGTTGTCAGCCAATGAGTTACACTACAGGATACTTTTATTTTTGTGTTGTGTTGCGTGATAATTTGCCGATCTCGCGGTGTAGTGGTTAGTAGACTTAGGTTTTATCCCTGAGGTCTTGGGTTCCAACTCAACTATGCCCAGAATTTAATTTTGATCTGAGAGTTGAAAGGTTAGGTTAGGTGAAGCTAGGTTACGTAAAGTTAGGTTAGGTGAAGTTATGATAGTTTAGGTTAGGTTAGGTAAAGTTGGGTCAAGTTAGGTTAGGTAAAGTTAGGTTAGGTTAGGTAAAGTTAGGTTAGGTTAGGTGAAGTTGGGTTACATTAGGTTAGGTTAGGTGAGGTTAGGTTAGGTGAGGTTAGGTTAGGTGAGGTTAGGATATGTTAGGATAGGTGAAGTTAGGTTAGGTTAGACGAGGTTAGGGTAGGTAAGGTTAGGTTAGGTTAGGTTAGGATAGGTGAAGTTAGGTTAGGTGAGGTTAGGGTAGGTTAGGTTAGGTTATGGCTAAGTTTTGTTATGTTTAGTTGTTTTAGAGAAACACCACTTTTGCTCTCATATTTGGTTCCATATTTTCTTTGCACTTTCAACTATCTTGACTTGTGTATTGACTTTTGCCGGCATATTTGTTGACATATTTGTTAGCATATTTGCTCCCTCTTTTTATATTTGCTTTGCTCCCACATTTCATCCCATATATGCTCCCGCTTTTTGCTTCCCACTTTTTGCTCACAGTTTTTGCTCCCACATTTGCTCACACTTTTGCTGACACTTTTTACCACCACTTTTTCTCCCACTTTTTGCATCTATATATGCTCCCACATTAATCTATTGTTGTTATTACCAAGTTGTCTTTACTAGAAATTAGTTTATGCTTGACAGTTGATATGGAAGTATCAGTGACTAGGTATGGTAAGCCTTATGCATACTATAAAGGGTATTCATATATTGTGAAACGAAGCAATAAAAATGGAACTGTTATTTGGCGCTGTTCAAAGCAACGATCGAAACAGTGTCGAGGAATGCTGAAGACAAAAGAATTGGGCATACTTTCTTCAAACAATCATGATTGTAAACTTACTAATCATGCTAGTGTAAATGTAAGGAAAACTCAAACCGAAGCAAAGAACCAAGTCCAAGAAAAAAATAGTGCTGCTCAAGATAATATTAACCTCGGGTCTAATACACTACAACGCACTCATGCTGTTAGCGAGTTGTTTAATGAGAAACCTTTAACACCTCCTGTAAAACCCATGATCAGACACACACCCACATCTCAAAAGCCCTCAACCCTGTCAGAGACAACATACCCCACCAAGAAGTTGGTTGGGGAAGGTGAAAAGGATGGTGATGGTGATGATAATAATAACTTAACAATGTTAAAGCACTCTAGCACATCTAAAAAGAAGCTTTCAACACTATCAAAGGCAACTCAAACCATTGAACAGATTGTGGACACAGGTGGAAATTATGATGGTAAAGATGACGACGATGATGATGATCATTATGAAGATGATTATAATGATGAGGATGATAATGATGATGATGGTGAAAATGATGAACTGCTTCCCGAATATTTAAAACCATTCATAAAAATAGCAAATGGAACGATCCTAATATATTAGTAGAACGTCTACAGCTCTTGCATGCCTGTAAACAGGCTGGTCATATTGGTTATCAAGAAGAGCTGTTAGAAATAGAAGATGAATTTCGTAAAGCTGGTATTATAGTGTAATTGGTCAACGTAGCAACACCCCCATCCCCTAAAATAATGTTCAACAAGTGTTATATTTAAAAACTATAACAAGCAAACGTGAACAAAAAAGAGCCGTATTCTGTGTGTGTGTGTGTGTGTATACCTATTGTAAATATATATATATATTTGAATTAAATTAATTAACACAGTTTGTATATATTTCTTGTTTTTTTTTGCATGTTGACTGTATATTTCCTCAACCACTTTTTGGTTTTTCAATGCACATTTTCGATTTGTTTTGATTTTTACGTAGCATTACAGTTATCAGTCTTGTAAACTGGGTGATTAATATAGGTATAAAGGCATCTTAAAAAATCACAAGCATTACAGTTGTGACATATCACGTATAATATGTTACATGTTATCCTACATTCCACATTGGGCTCTCCCTTCTTATCAGTGAACTCTGTTGGTCATTAAAATAACTACTTGTAAAATAATTCCAGTGGCATATCCTGTTAGCAAATATCATATATTAAATATTTTCACGTCATAGAACGACAACTTGAAAATCATTTATTGTAGGAATACCTTTAATGGGACCACCAAACCTTCAAGTATGCAATATACATTGCAGATAGTGCTGTATTTTGGGCGGTAGTGCCACGAGTGCTTACATTAAATAACAATACAGTAAACATATAAACATTTAATAAATCATAATTGTTTTCATTAAAATATCATATACCTAATAAATATTTTCACACAATAGAATGACCATTTCAAGATCATTTATTGTAGGAATATCTTTAATGGGATCTCCAAACCTTGAAGTAAACCATATTTGATATACATTCCACATAGCTACATAACCGACAGTACGTCGTGGTATCAATCTCAGCCACAGCTGTAACATAGGCTTTTACCTGGATAGATGATTTCACCCCTAAAACAGTGAATAGTGATTTTACACTGGGGGAAAAAGGTGTTAAACGGGCAAAAATGATAATTGAACCTGAGATCTTTTGTTTTTCATGAAAAATAGTAGGCGGTTCGTCTATAGGTTTAAGCCTCTGTTGTATATGATTTCAAAAAATTATAAACAGCTAAACTCACTGGTCAATAACCAACATAGTGGCCAAAATGTCTCCCTGATAGGTAACTCATGTTTGGTTAGTCAATTCTTATTGCAAAGCCAGTCAAGACCTAAAAAAATAGTATTAATACCATATCACTAAACAAATCAAACCATCTTAAGGTATTTATTAAATTTAATTGCATTTTAGGAAACTTGCAAGCATCTTGCAGCCTTCAAGAGGAAAGTATAGACAGGAATTGTGAAAAGGAAGCCGCTAAATCATTCAATGTAGTAAGGTTTATGAACCTTAACGTAAGAAGTTATGAAAGTCTATGTGAGGGTGTGGTTTTTACCGTTGGATGCCTTTTCTGGCACCCACCTCAGAGACGAGTTTAAGGGAGATGAAACTCAGCTATTATGTCGAATGTGGAGCTCCTAGTCTAGGAGAAAGTCACGTTCAGGTATTTGTCTGCAGGGAGTGTGGGAAACGAAACAACAACTAAAAAAGCATACAAGTAAAGGGAATATTATGGAATTTTCGAGTATATGTTGTGAATGTTTTAAAAAATTGGTTAAATTTCATGGTTTGTACACCTCTTGGCTAAATTTGGTAGAATTTAGTGAATTTTCATCAATATTCGGCTAATTTTATATAAATTTGAGGTAGTTTCAACCATTCTTTAATAATTCAATGGCATTTCAATAAATCTTGTAGTCATTTGTTGGATTTTGCTGAAATTTGGTGGAATTTGCTAAATTTGCAGTAAATTTAGTGGATTTTACAAAATTCTGGTCAATTTCAAGATAAATCTCAGATATTTAGATATTTTACAAATAACCTCTTTCACTGTGATGGCTGTATTAATGTGTGCTTCGACTATGAAGGGTAGGAATGGTAAGGAGCTGGTTATGGACTTAAGTGCATAGTCAATTATATTCACTTTCAGGATGTGTGTTGTGGGAAAATCGAACACTCCTCTTGTTAGTTTTTCAAGTAAGTGTACTCCATGCCTCCCTTAGAAGCCGCTAATGAGCTCTAAGCATTGGCAGTTTGCAACCATCTCACTATTGTTAACATTGAATGCTCATTACTTGTTATTTCAAGTACATGTTGTCATGTAGGTAAGGAATTGATCCAAACATAACATGTTTTGATTTTCTTTGCACTTGTCTGTGGGCAAACATGGCATTTACCTGGAGGACAAGTGGAAAAACCACACGAGTATAACGTTTAGAAAACTCACCTCACCTCACCCCAACTGTTTGGAAATGGAAATAATTTGTTTTTGTCTTACTTAGGGGCTTGGAAATCATGGTCATCCTTCCCATGTACTGTACTTAGAGAAAATAATAAGGGGTCGTGTACACTATTATTAGCTGAGTATCTAATACAATTTTGCATACCCCTAGGACCAGTATCGCATTATAAAGGCATGCCATGTGTTACCGTCCTTAAAGCCAGTGATTTAAAACAAAAGAGGCCTTTATTTTCCACCACCCCCAAACATGGGCTTACATCTAGTGGAATGTAGGTTGACGACCATGGAGCCCCAGCTGAGTCCATCATTGCTTCCACTGACTTGTGCTAGGCTCCTGTCTATCTTCTTTCCTGTCGACCACACCTGGTCAACACTTGTTCTCTACCGACTCCGACATTATTAGGCTATCCAAGGCTTAGGGAGTCTCTTTATTTTCTGACTTAATTGACCCTTGTTTATTTTTTTCTGATACCCTCCTTGTGTGAGGAGGCAGCCTTCTTTCTATTTTTGTGTTATTTCCTGCCTTTTGCTGAAGCAGGGTGTCTACCAACTCATCTTAAAAGAATTCCCTGATTATTCCCTGATTTTTCCAGAATTAATGAGAGAATTCCCTGAGTAAAGAATGCTAAACATTCGCCCGGGAACGGGAAGTATGATGAAATGCACGCTATTTTTGATTGGTTTTAAGCGCTCTCCAGGAACAAGAAGCAAAATGTAATCCAGGAAAGCAAAAGGAAAATAGAATTAAGTTTTATGTTTTCTGTTCTTGGAAATTCCAGGATCCAAGGGAAACAGTTGTGAAAATAAATTTATTTCAATAAGTGAACTTGTTTTCCAGTAAAATAAGCAAGGTCTATTAAGTCATGCTACAGTAAATGCCTCCAATAAAAGGGACAAAGGGAGGTTTAATACACACATCAAGGTGTCACCATATGAGTGGGATCATCTTAGACCAATATTTAATTTGTAAAACCTTTCATTACCATTAAAATCACTAATCTACGTCGCAGGTATGATATTCGGTAGCATAAGTCTGAATATAAGCCTATACAGTAATTTACACATATCCAAGGGACGAAGGGAGGCATATTCCAAGTTCTCACTCAGAATTAGGTCCACCTCGTCATGACTGATGTAATTGAGTAATCATCATCCAAGTCCCACTACAGCCACCCGGGTGTGGTTTACAAGCCCCCTCCACTCCTTTCGGTCCCTCCATTTTTACTGTTCCATCACTTCTGCCACATCCAACCCAGCTTCTCCAATGTCCTTCAAAATTTGGTCCAACCACCTTCTTCTCGGTCTTCCAACTGGTCTCTTTCCCTTGACTTCACTTTCTAATTCCCTTTTTGCTACTCTTTCCTTACCCATTCTTTTTACATGTCCGAACCAACGTAACCTTGCTTTCTGTATCTTCTGATTTGACGGTTCCATATTTAACTCTTCTCTCATTTCAATATTTTGAATTCTATCCCTTCTTGTCTTTTCAGCTGACGTTCTTAAAAATTTCATTTCTACTGCTTGTATCTTACTATTTTGCCTTTTATTCGTTACCAGTGTTTCCAGTCCATATGTTACAATTGGTATGAAATACTGTTTATATAATATTAATTTCGTCAATTTAGTAATTTTTAAATACATTTAAATGAAGGAAATCATTATCAATGATGTTTCGACAGGCCAGAACACACCATTATCAGTCTAAAATAATTTAACCTAGTCTGTTTGATAATACAAGGCCGAGTTTGAAAGGTGTTACAAACACATTTCCTGGGCGCAATTAAAAACAAAATAGGACATAAGTTCTAGCCTAGCCAAGGAACGAAGGAGCAATAAATATGCATTTAAGGGCACTAGGCATATCCATCACATTACATAAACATCAAACATTTTCCTTGTTCCCGTTCCAGTGGTTAACCAGACCCCCAGCAAGCTTCCCGTTCTCATTCCCGGGCCAATCGTGAACCAGCCTGAACATAACTGGCAGCATCTACAAGGTAAAGATACCAAGTGGACTTCAGATGATCACATTAACAACCTCATAGTGATCATGAGCTAGACAACAGCACAAGTGCTTGAGCTTCTGTTAAGCCTTTTGATCACTACAGTATAAAGTACAAGGTATCCCAAATGAAATATTCGTAATCAGAGCGAGAGGTTATTTGCCTCGATGCACAAGAGTAGACACAGATCGAATAGCACACGATATAATCGGGGGTAGCACAACCACGTGTTTGAACGACTACGTATTTTAGGGGCTAAATCATATATCAACAGCAGCACAAGAACACCCTGGAAATTATTGCACACCATAAGTTTTCACTATAGATTTAGCACACAATGGCACAAATGTTATATTTTTAGTAAACTTCAAACAGCACACTAAAGCATTAACAGTAGAACTACAGCAGACAATAATCAAAGAATACCGGGATCGAAAAGCCGCGCAAACAGTATTCTCAACCCAAGTCTAACACATGTTGCCCGGGCGCGCGCTAACACTTGACATGACAATACACACGGTAAAACCTCACTTCCTGTACCGAAAGCACTATCGAGACAATATACCTATCTGCGCTTTTGAAGCTTACACTGGGCAAACCGTTAAAAATATCAATATACTATGAGTGTAAGAATTGTTCAGCATGGAAAGTTCTACAAAAAATCCACGAGAGTATATATCTATCTTCAATACATCGCCCACTATAAGTGCTTATAGATTGGACGGGAGGGGGATTTGAGTTTCATGCACCTCGCCATTCTTAAATTACGTCTGACAAGAATTCGTTGTACATGCTATCTCCATGATAATATAATTAATAGTCCAGTCAGCGATTTCAATACATCATGCAGAGACGTAAAACGGATATAGACATCGAAAAAAAAAAAGGGCTTGTCACGTAATTCATTCATAACTGTTTCCGGGCGAAGCTAGTATATTATACTCTGTGAGCTGCCAGAATAGGATTGACATTTCTCGTCTCGCCATGTGGTCTGAGAACGAGATTGCCAAACTGTACAAGCCAGAGATAAAGCTGACCAGGCACTGAGGCACGTGGGCGGTAATATTGCAACGCAGAGTATTATGACATCAACTATACGAACATGGATTGGTCAAGAGGCAGAGCGGTGATGACTGACGTGGAATTTCCGCTGAAATGTCAATCCTATTCAGGCAGCTCACATAGTATATTTATAAACAATACTAAATTTAAAATATTTTGTCGCCAAAGTTGCTACATCTACCGACAAAATCGCTAAATTGGCAATACTGATCGCAACGAACAAAATGCTCAAGGCCCAATAAAATGGCGTAGTTGGCTCCTGCGCAGAAAGCGAACGGAAAAGTTGCCACATCATACGTTCAGTTGACCTTGAGAAGGCACTGCTCATTGGCTGAGCACTGTCATCAGGGTGTCTACTGTAAGGATGAAGTAAAAATTAGTTTCTTTTTAGTTACCTTTTAGTCAATTTTAGATACCTTTGAATTCAAGATACGTCTGTGGTCTGCAAGCAAAGAGGCTCATCACGCGGTGAAGATAAACAACAATGAACTGTGATTAAAGCTGTAAATAAAATAAATAATAAAAAATACTAGATATTAATTATCAAATTAGTTGTTTCAGCTAATATGTCGTCTTGTGCACAATACGTTGTTTTAATATCAAGAGGTTGCTCTGCTCTTTACCGTTTGGCGAGATTTCCTTTGTCCCCGCGGTAGATCACGAAGAATTGTATGCGACGTTACGTGATCGTCACCGAATTCTGACTTTGCAGTCAAGTACGGAGAAATATCGAGATGTTACACAATCGGCGCTGGTCTCAGCCGTTTGACGAGATTCCCGCAGTTTTCACGATTGAACACGGAGAAAAATCGCGATTTAGATAAACGGTGTCACGTTTGGTCATTCGACGAGATTTCCATTGTCCTTGAGGTCGGGCACGAGAAAATATAGCATTATTCCGCAATCGGCGCCAAGAATCCAGTTGTTCTAGTCATTGAAGGTGGAGAAATATCGCGATGTAACGCAATCGCTGCCGCTCTCGGCCGTTTTACGAGATTCACGTTGTCCTCGCAATATTATGCAATCGGCGCTGCATCCAGCCGTTCAACGATTGCCTGCCTATCTGCCCTGACAGAATGGTGGAGGCAAGCTCAAGGTTAGGTATGGTTAAAATTCACGAGTAGTAATGGACATGTTGTATGGTCGGCGCCGTGATTCCCGCTGTCCCTATGCTGTGGTTGGGAGTTCATAAGTTCAGGGTGGATCACGGGGGAAAATTTGTATCGCGATGCAGAGTAGCCAGTCATTTCTAAGTGGGTTGATGCACTTCTCGCTCCCCGTACGCTTTTAAGTATACGGTCATGGTAAAAGTGGCGAGTAGGTTTCGGAATGTTTCGTGATGGGTGCCCAATCATCTTTGACAGGATTCCCGCAGTCTTCGTGGTCACAAGTTCACGATAGGAGACGGGATTTATCATTTTACGCAACTGACGTCTATCTCGGTCCGTTTGACGAGATTCGCGCAGGCAAGTCATGATGTCAGCCATTCGTCTTGAGGATGTGATTTAGAGGATGAACGTTCGAAGTAGGTACCGTATCGAATATTACGAATTATTCTGAGAGCATTGCACGAATAATACAAGAGGGCACATTCTCTTTCGAATGCGAATCACGAATTATACAAGTTATAGAAATAACCAGTTAGATTATATATCCGATGGAACCAAAGTTCGAAGGAAAAATCGACATATAACTGAATTTCGAATTAACCATACCGGATGTCGCAAATTTACGAGACAGATTTTTAAAATACCGGTAGGTTATTATGTATTTCGAAGCTATTTCGTATTTTTTGTTTCGAAACGGCGACATTTCGCAAGATAGCAACATTAAATTATTTCACGTTATTTTTGGACTTCAATTTGACTCAAAATTTAGAGGTCAATAACTGAAATGAGAGGTTTCTGTTTAGTTTCGGAAGTTTTCGCGAATAAACGTCTCGAGAAAAGTCAGGTTTCCTAAGAACACAGAAAAATATTTCACACAAAACTAGAAAGTATCCTTGATGCCGAAAATATACGTTGAATTGATGTAGCCTATACCACACAAGGTATCCACAGTATGCATTTCCTCTAGCTCAGGCACGGCGAAGTATAGCTTATGCAATCGGCGCCGCTTGCGTGAAACTCGCTCCATCGCAATCTCTGAGCCCAGCGGCGCGAGTTTAAATGATTCAACCCGCCTACAGAAAATTTTCGTTACCCGTTTCTAAAATTCGTTGCTTTTTCGTCACTTTCGTTACCCGTTTGTAAAATTCGTTACTTTTGTTACCGGTAACGAGCGATCACTTCCCGCGAAATTCGAAAGTATTGCTTCCACTTTTACGGGATATAGACAAATGGAGAAAAATCCCTGATTAACAAAGAAATTCCCTGATTTTTCCCTGATTATTCCAGAAATTTATAATTCCCTGAGAATTCCCGGTTTTCCCGGGTCGTAGACACCCTGTGAAGCCACACTAAAGGTAGGATGTATGTAGCCCCACCACTTGTGGTGCACCCTGGATATGGCTACACCCTCAGGGGCTTAGGCTGATCAGTTTGGAAGTTGAGCTGGGTCCAGTTTTCCTCCTTTTTATCGATTACCATTGGAGCGGGACCCTCTCCTCTTATACTTTCATATCTACCATTTATGGCTCTCCTTCCTTTCAAGTCCATCAATCCACATTCTTCAGGGTTGAGGGGCATTTTTTTATGCCTTCTGTCCTTTATTTGTCCTGTTATCCTTTTGTCTTACATTTCTTTTTTCTAGTTATAAGTGTGTAGTTAGTTTTAATTATAGTTTACATTTAATTTTATTTTCACCATCAGCCAAACAATTAGGGGTCGATAGGACAGCTTGGTGGTTAAGTTTTTAGAACGCTTGTCTTTTGTTTGGAACAACACCATGTTGAATTCCAGACTTGGTCAAGAATTTTATACTTTGTTCACTTATTTCTCATGGCTTTGAAACTGGCTGTCTGTAACGTGATCATTATTAATTTTAACTTCAGTGTACGGTGTAGGATTGGAAAGGAGGCAGCCATGGCTTGTGAATTACAACTATGTTAGCGTTTGTCTAAAGTATAAATAAGAAAAGGGGTTCAAACATCATGTAGGACATAAACTATTTTTAAATTCAGATTTGTGTTTCACAGTAAACACAATCATTCTCCGTTTAAAACAACCCATAAATTTCTTTTTCTAACATGATAGCTTATAGGCGGGCATTGCTATAGCTTACATGTAGTAGGGTCAACAGCTAAGGATTCAATTTCAATTATCTATACCTCTCATAGTATGGCTCTTAGTCAATTCGTTAAACTACAGAAAACATTTCTTTATGTTCTCTTACATTATCATTTGACCATCTCACAGTGTAGTGTTTATCATACTTGGTTGTCTACCCTAAGGACTTGGCTTCCAACCCCGACTATACCGAGAAATTAATTTTCATTTTAAGGTTGCAATAAGGTTCACTGAGCCTTGTCAACCCTTACCTAACAACTATCTTCTCATGTAAATTAACACGGTGCGAAGCACATCCACTATCAAGCAGACGAGTAATATGAAACTTGCTGGCAAGAGCGCTGTGTTCTTATCACCAAGACTCATTACACAAACAAAGCCAATGTCTCTGTGCAGATTCAACCTAGCGATCGTATGGAAGTGTGTGTTTGTTCAAAAAGCATCATTCATATAACTCAACTGTCACCACAGAGCTCCAGGTTCAATTTTCTAAAGGCTGCAACAGGGTACACTCCGTCTTGTCTGGTAAAACGTTTTGGGTCAATTCATGAATCATGGGAAGGGGTTAGCCATTGTCAGTCCAAAACAACACCCCCTCCGATAATTAGTTTTATAAAATCTCAGGTCGATATCCTTAACGTTTTGGCTCTTTTGGGTAAATTCATGGGGCATGGCAACGGGTTGGCCATCCTGATTTGTACAACAACTGATAAAACTCTGTACCTAATAATAATAATAATAATAATAATAATTAGCATGCTGTCATCCTCCATACAAACATTCATTTAAGCATGGTTTCACAAAACTCTTATGCTTATAAGTGTTTAATACCTTTTTCTCCTGTAACATTACTATTCCCTGTTTTAAGAGTGAAATAATCTATCGAGGTAAAAGCGTATGTCATCACCTATTTTGCAACTATCACACATAATTTTAGGGTACTTAGTTTGCAAGATATCAATTTTTTCAATTTGGGGGTAGTTTACACCCCCCTACTATTTTTCATGAAAAACAAATATCATAGGTTCAATTATCATTTTTACCCTCATAACATCTTTTTCCCCAGTGTAAAATCACTATTTACTGTTTTAGGGGTGAAATCATCTATCCAGATAAAAGCCTATGTCACAACCAATTTGTTAAGCTATTACACCTAATTTTACGGTTCTTAGTTTCCAAGGTATCGATTTTTCAATTTATGGGTAGTTTTCACCCCCCCCCCCCCCCTGCTATTTTTCATCAAAAACAAAAGATCATAGGTTCAATTATCATTTTTACCCTTTTAACACCTTTTTCCCCAGTGTAAAATCACTATTTACTGTTTTAGGGGTGAAATCATCTATCCAGATAAAAGCCTATGTCACAACCCATTTGTTAAGCTATTACACCTAATTTTACGGTTCTTAGTTTCCAAGGTATCGATTTTTCAATTTAGGGGTAGTTTTCACTCCCCCTGCTATTTTTCATCAAAAACAAAAGATCATAGGTTCAATTATCATTTTTACCCGTTTAACACCTTTTTCCCCCAGTGTAAAATCACTATTTACTGTTTTAGGGGTGAAATCATCTATCCAGATAAAAGCCTATGTCACAACCAATTTTTTAAGCTATTACACCTAATTTTACGGTTCTTAGTTTCCAAGGTATCGATTTTTCAATTTAGGGGTAGTTTTCACCCTCCTGCTATTTTTCATCAAAAACAAAAGATCTTAGTTTCATTTATCATTTTTAGGTGTTTAACACGTTTTTTCCCCATAACATGACTATTTACTGTTTTAGGGGTGAAATGACCAATCCAGCTAAAAGCCTATGTCATCACCTATTTTTAGAGCTATCACGCCAAATTTTAGGATTCTTAGTTTCCAAGATATTGAGTTTTCAATTTTGGGGGGTAGTTTCACCCCCAAAGGGGGGACATCGCCCCAAGTGCTAGGACCCCTCATACAAGTCCCTAGCATGATTGGTTCGCGAGATATTAACAAAAGAGTAGTTAGGCCCTTTTGACAAAAAAATGAATCACACATTTAAAAACGAGGCGTCACCGCAAGTGCTAGGATACTGCCTATGGCAAAATCCCATCAGGGGTTCAGAAAATATTAACAAAAGTGTAGTTAGGCCCTTTTGACAAAAGCCACCGGCGTGCATACATACAAAAAATTACTCTTTCTGCCCGTGTAAGGGTAGTTTTTATTTTGGGGGTTGACATACCTCGTTCATACACAAGGAGAATTCACTACGAGTCCTACGACACCCCCTATGCTTAAATCGCATTATTGGTTAGCGAAATACTAAAAAGCGAATGACCTATTAGTTTTGTTTTTGTTTTTTAATAAATATTTAAAAAAACTCATCTATAAATAATCATTTAAAAGTTCCGCTCTCTTACAAAAGCGTCAACCACGTCTCACACGAACACGCCAGACATATCACGTGATCGCTCGCACAGCTGCTCACTTGCATGGGTATCAGATGACATCAACACTCATTAATTTTTATCTCTATCACATAAATAAGTCAAAGGTTATCTGCTTCAAGCGGTTACCCAAAGGTTATCTGCTTCAAGCAGTTAAAGGTCAACCTCTTCCCACGCTAACATGTGCACGTGCACGTGCTCACATCCGCATAGCTATCAGATGACGTCATGATGATGCAATATGTCCTCGCGATTACGCAATATTCAAAACATACATTTCCTATACTACTGTTAAATGACGTGAGTTGAATTACAACTTTCATCTCAGTCAGGGGACAACATTTGAGAATATGGTTATTAACAAAAGTTAAACTTTAATAAAGAAGGAAAATAAATCCAGGTGGAAGAAAATTTCCAAGCGGCTTGTGTTTACAGTATATACAAGCAAGAAATTATAAGCCTCTTTGAGAGTTATTACCAGACATAAATATATTCAATATATAGTCACAAAATGGCCAGAGGGTAGAGTGGAAACATTTGAATGTCTTACTTTAGCCACTGGTTATTCATCATCATCTTCTAAAGTTTCCAGCCCCTTCCACCACCTTTCAGTCCTAACTCTGTCCCACTCCTCTCCTCTTTTCTGCACTCCTCCTTTCACACCCACAATCCACCTTTCTCTTAGCCTTCCTCTAGGTCTCTCGCCCTTCATTTCCATCTCATGCATCCTTCATCGTATCCTACCCTCCTGCATTCTCCTAACATGTCCGTACCAACTCATTCTTGACTTCTCTATGATTTCTTGTAAGGGATTCTCTTCCACAATCTCTCTCACTCTCTCATTTCTTACTCTAACCGTTCTTGTTATTCCTAATCTGCTTCTCTGAAATTTCATTTCGCAAGCCTGGATCTTGTTAACCTCTCTCTTCTTCAAAGCCCAGGTTTCTGATGCGTAGGTTGAGTATTGGGACATAATACGTTGGTTGTTCAATGGGTGAAAATTCATAATGCTAATTCTATATAAATCATCATCATCATCATCATCATCATCATTTCCCCCTATCCAGCTCCTGCCGGGTCGGGGTATTTATGGCACTTCTCCACTTTCCTCTTTCCTTCCACCATTCTTCTTCCACGATCTTGAACCAGTCCAGATTACTTTTTCTTACGCTGTTCTTCACTGAATCAATCCACCTTGTTCTAGGTCTTCCTCTTGCTCTCTTACCCTTGCACTTCGCCTCCAGCATCTGTCTTGGTATTCTATTTTCCTCCATCCACTTTACATGTCCAAACCACCTTAGTTTATTCTTCTCAATTCTCTCATTTAGTTTTCCCATCCCAACTTCCTTCCTAACATCTTCATTCCTCACTCTGTCTTTCCTTGTCTTTTCTATCATACTTCTTAGGAATTTCATTTCACTGGCTTGGATTCTACTCTCTTGCCTGCTTGTCAGGGTCCAAGTCTCAACTGCATAAGTTAATATGGGAACATAGTGAACTTTATACATTACCTCCTTGCTTTTCCTTGGTACTTCCTTATCCCAAACAAGTTTTCTTACACTTTGATAGAATGCATTGCTCTGCTGTACTCTCCTCACAATCTCCATGTCCAACCTACCAGTTTGCATCAATTCACTTCCTAGGTATTTGAACATGTCCACAATTTCCAAACTCTGACTTCCAATTTTCACAGTGCCCTTTCCTTGTCTTTCCCCTCATGTCATCACCATGGTCTTGCTTTTCTCTATACTGATTTTCAGGCCGTACTTCTGAATATTTTCGTTCAGTGCGTCTAGTTGTTTTTGCACTTCTTCGGTGTTCCTTCCCCAGACCACAATATCATCTGCAAATAACAGTAACTTCATTTCTTTATGTCCATATGCTTCCTTTGTTTCCTTTACAATTTCATCCATCACCATTATGAACAAGAGAGGTGACAGCACACTCCCCTGTCTTAGTCCAGTCTTGTTCCTAAACCAATCTGTCTTTCCAACTGGGGTCAGTACCCTGCTAACACAGTTGTTGTACATTGCTTGCACCATTTCCAACATTTCTCTTCCTAGTCTCTTCTTAACCATGGTTTCCCATACCTTCTCTCTGGGGACACTATCATATGCCTTTTCTAGATCTATGAAAGTCATGATCAAATCCTCTCCATATTCCCAGTTCGTTTCCATCACCTGCCTCAGGCTAAAGATTGGGTCCACTGTGGATCTCCCACTCCTGAAGCCATACTGTTCCTCTTGCAACTCTCCTTCCACCTTTCTTCTCATTCTTCTTTCTAATATCCTTACCAGTATTTTTACTATCTGTGATATGAGGGTGATCCCTCTATAGTTATCACACACCTTCTTGTCCCCCTTCTTAAACACGGGTATTATTAGCCCTTTCTCCCAGTCTTCTGGTACACATTTCCGTTTCCACACACACTTTAGCAGTCGATACAACCATTGCATACCAACAGGTCCAGCAGCCTTTATCATTTCTACACTGATTTCATCCACCCCTGTTGCTTTTCCCATCTTCATTTTCTGTACTGCTAATTCCACCTCCAGCATTGTTATATCATCTTCTGTTATAGAGTCGTCAGGTTGTGTCACTTCCATCTCACCAGTACAATTGCTCACATTCAATAGCTTATCGAAATACTCCTTCCATCGTCCCTTTATCTCTTCTGGGTGTGTTAACAACTCTCCATCTTCCTTTTTTACTAGCTTTGTAGTAACTCTTTCTTTCCTCTTACTTCTTAGAAGTCCATACAGCATCCTTTTACTGCCACTTACATCTGTTTCCATTCTTCGTGGAAATTCTTCCCAACTTTTCTTCTTTTCTTCTCCTACCACTTTCTTACACCTCCGTTTGCTGTCGTGATACTTCCTTTTGTTTTCTTCTGTTTGATCTCGGTTCCATTCTTTCCATGCAGACTTCTTTTCTTTCACTGCCTTCCTCACCTCCCCATTCCACCACGGTGTCTCCTTCTCTTTCACTCTTGTTGACGTCCTACCATAAGCACTCTCTGCTGCACCAACAAATGCCTTTTTAAAGTGGGACCATTCCTCTTCTATGTTTTACACTTCAGTAACTGGGATTTGTTGCTTCAATCTCTCCTGAAAATCTTCCTGTACAGTTTTGTCTTTCAATTTCCATACTTTTATTTTACTTTCTCTGATCTCCTTTAGATTTTCCATCTTTTCCCATCTAAATTTTGCCACCACAGCTCTATGGTCCCCATCAAATGCTTCTCCTGGTAAAGCTGTCACATCTATCAGCTTTCTGCGATTAGTCCTTTCCACCAGAAAGTAGTCAATTACTGATTTTGATCTTCTATCGCCCCAACCATATCTCGTAATTTTCCTGCTGTTTTTCTTCCGAAACCATGAATTACCCACTATCAGTCCATTCCTTTCACAAAAGTTTACAAGTTCCTCTCCTTCCCGGTTCTTTTTCCCATATCCATATGGTCCAATGACTTCTTCCTTTCCTTGTCTCTCGTTTCCGACTTGTGCATTCATATCTCCCATGATCACCACTTCTACATCTGAAATTACTCTTTCTACATCCTCCAGGAATACTTCAATATCTTCTTCTCTGTTTCCAGTCTGTGGTGCATACACTTGTATGAAGTCCATCATGTCATTTTTCGTCTTCATTCTAATTTTCATTATTCTGTCACTCACACACTCTACCACTTCAACATACTCCTCCAGTTGTTTCGAGGTTATCAGTCCCACGCCATTTTTTGCCTCTTGGCCACCACTCCAGTATAATGTATATCCTTTCCTCAATTTCTTCCTTCCTTTACCTTTCCATTTCACTTCACTCAGCCCCACCAATCCAACATTCTCCCTCTCCATGAAGTCTACCACCTCCTCCACCTTGCCTGCCAGGGTCATGACATTCATGATTCCCACTTTCATTTATAAATAATAGACTAAATAAAATTGAAATTATTTGTCTGATAGCTTTTTAACAATAAATTAGATATTACACTGCCAGGCAAGAATAAATGTGAAAAGAAACAAAGTTTAAAAGAAAATTACTGCATAACTTGGAACTCTTGGTGCAAAACAAGTATTAGTCTCTTGAACTTATTACATAGGATTTTTAAATTGATCAATTTTCCAAGAGATTAGTGCATTTGCCAGTTAGTATATTAGAAGTTATTTGGAATTAATGGAATATTTCACAGTGATTGGCTAATATCTATATTTTTGTCTATCTGTTACATCACCATGACCAAAAAAATAATCTATGAGCATGAAATTTTCAAATTTAGCCCAAATAATTCACAATATGATTTGTTTCAAAACTAACCTGGTTTATGGGAGACAACTAGATACACTAAAGTAGAGTAATATTTTTAATATTCTTATTGAAGAAGTTTTGATTCATTTAGAGGCTTTGCAACATCAGGGTCATGTAGCTGTGTATACTTGGGTGTACGTGTGTGGAATTTGTCTGATATAACCTGCACCATTGTGTTGGCTGTACTAGTGTGTGTATTTTGTATTTGGGCCTAGAATTTAGGTAGGAGGCACTTGTGGCATTAATTTAGGTATCATTCTGGCATTTGCCTGGAGTAGAAGAGGAAAGCCACAGAAAACCACTTCCAGGAGGGCCAAGGTGGGACTTCAATCCACTTCTTCTAAAATCTGCCTCAAGAGGCCCTTGGCAGAGCTAAAAATTGAACTTGGACCTATATGGACACAGTGAAGAAGGCTAGCTACTATGCCACAAGGTGATATTATTGGAGAAGTTCCGAGTACAAAAAATACAACAAAATGCTGCAAGGAGATATTATCTACAGGCCTTGGGCATGCCCGATATGCACCAACTGCTCCTCAAACTACGAGCACAAAGTCCTACAATAGGCTCCTCATAGTTTGGCCGCCTTGAACCTAGACCTTACGCCAGACTAACTAACAATATGTTATAAATACCGACAAGATGAATTCCAAGAAGATTCTTCCAATATGTTAGCCAGATGTCTAGTTTTGAAGCCATTCTTTCAGTCCTGCCTTTACAAACTGTCATTTGTAACTCTTCAGTCGGTAAACACGAATTTGCCCAATGACTGGGCGGGGAACAATGTATGTAACATGTAAATAACATTCCTGGCAAAAATTACACGTATTAGTTTATGATCACTATTATAATGGGGCAATTTTAGGATTATGCGTTTCGACCTTCAAGCTGTCATCTTCAGACCTGATCACTGTGATGAGGATTAAATTTACACAATAATATATTATCTGACTACAAAAACTGTAGTGCATTTTGGTGTTTATAATACAATTCACAATTTGAATCATGTTATAAGGTTGGTTTGTTTTGTTTTAAGGGTTTGTAAATTACGTATGAGTATTGGTATAATGCACGAGTATACAGTTTAGAACAAAATTAATAAAATAAAAATTAAAAAATTAGAACATGCACTAGAATACTATTTTTATATGATGACTTATCTCAGTAGAGCTATCACCGTTTGGGGCACATGATCTCGCTGTTCCGCCCCTTAAAACCTCAATAACTATCTATCGCCGTACAGCAGTTACCTTGCTGCCAGCCTCCTCCCTACTGACAAGCCGGAACAGCATTAGTTCGAATAACGTTATGCGCAATATCTGTTATTGGAAGTTGTAAGTGACTGAGATAGGTATGACTTATGAAAATGGTGTATGTTATAGATTCTGGAACTGTTTTAATTACTATTGCATGCCATTTAAGCCTTCTCCCACAGCAAAGACACCTGCCCATATAGCTGCTGACCAGTCTATTAGATGGAAAGGATATTAGAAAGAAGAATGAGAAGAAAGGTGGAAGGAGAGTTGCAAGAGGAACAGTATGGCTTCAGGAGTGGAAGATCCACAGTGGACCCAATCTTTAGCTTGAGACAGGTGATGGAAAGGAACTGGGAATATGGAGAGGATTTGATCATGACTTTCATAGATCTAGAAAAGGCATATGATAGTGTCCCCAGAGAGAAGGTATGGGAAACCATGGTTAAGAAGAGACTGGGAAGAGAAATGTTGGAAATGGTGCAAGCAATGTACAACAACTGTGTTAGCAGGGTACTGACCCCAGTTGGAAAGACAGATTGGACTAAGACAGGGGAGTGTGCTGTCACCTCTCTTGTTCATAATGGTGATGGATGAAATTGTAAAGGAAACAAAGGAAGCATATGGACATAAAGAAATGAAGTTACTGTTATTTGCAGACGATATTGTGGTCTGGGGAAGGAACACCGAAGAAGTGCAAAAACAACTAGAAGCACTTGTAACGTGTTTTTCGTGGGGTTTTTATGCAACTGGCATAAGTCAGTAGGAAGCCATTCTATATTTATTTACGCGGCAAATTGTTCAGCCAAGAGAATTTTTCATGTTAATTTATTATAATTAATATTAAGATATTTTCGGAGCATTTTATAAAAATTATAAGCATACAGATAGGTTTTCTATGTCTTAGAAAACGCTATCAAGCAAATTATTACGAACGACGATATCATAGAAAATTATCTGATTACGGAATTTTACGGAGTTTTGTCAGTTAGGGTATTTGAGAGAGATGAGTCGTGGGGAATTCAAATACAAGCTTAATCTTGTCGAGAAGCATGACGCAATCTTGGGTCGCATGGTCAAGGAAAGGCGAATTGTTGAAACGGAACCCTCCCGCCGAGTGTAATGACCCAGAGGAGGGGAAGATCGCGTGGTGGGTCAGCCAATCAGTGGCGACGACGTAAGCTAGGAGTCGGCTGAAGAGTGGGGGAGCCGACAGGTGAATATATCGTTCGACGCGCCGTGGAACGAGGACAATCTGTGAAATACTTGACGAGTATGTTGTACGCGGGAATCGCTCCGATGTTCCGTGGATTGGAGGACTAACTTTTGTATAACTTAACCAGTGCGGTTGTACGAGTGTTTGGGTCCGAGGTACGGACCATAGAATTATCTAATCTACCAGGATCTCATCAAACATCGACGGAGATGACGACATCCAGGAGACTGTGGGAAGCTCACAGCATCATCCAGTACGAGGGAAAGGCTTCGGGCATTTCCAGTGGTAAGCGCCAATGACGCAGAAATACGCAATCTCTCATTTCTCTTGGTTATATATTTCATATTTCAGTAACTTCATAGCTTGGGAATAAGTGTAAAATCAATAATTTATCAGACTCCGTTTTCATGTAATTTTCTATCGGTAATATTAAAATCGCAACGCTCCAATTTAAATTTTATACTTATTATTATTAATTTTGCTATACTTGTTTTATATAATAAATTCATTTCTTTTACAATGCAATCTTTGCTTTCAGTAGGTAGCATTAGATATAGACCAATTCCTTCTCCTGATACAATTGTTTGTTGGGTTAATGATCAAATCATACCACGATCTGAGTGAATCGAGTCTTGAATGTGTTCTGCCAGAGCTAGACGTTGTTAAATACAAATTTAGATTTCAACATTGCGTTGAGGTCTTGGCGCCCATTAAAACAACATAGCTTAGGCAAAGGTAAACAGTTACATTTCTCACCCAACAGTTAGGGGCTAGCAAAACGTGGAGCAAAGTAAATACCGTTTCACTTGTCATCCCAGCCTAAGCAAAACGTTTCATTTGTCGCCGACAACTTGGGGCTGAAAACCTAATAAC
This sequence comes from Meconema thalassinum, assembly GCA_946902985.2. Lineage (NCBI taxonomy): Eukaryota > Metazoa > Arthropoda > Insecta > Orthoptera > Tettigoniidae > Meconema > Meconema thalassinum. The sequence continues at coordinate 1,854,269,744 of OX336388.2, forward strand.
ATTTGTGGAAGGAAAAAGGTATATATTTCTGTGCCTGTATTTTGGGGGTTATTTGTCTTTATCAGTGTATATCATTATGGGGGATGAGATTTCAACATTGCGTTGAGGTCTTGGCGCCCATTAAAACAACATAGCTTAGGCAAAGGTAAACAGTTACATTTCTCACCCAACAGTTAGGGGCTAGCAAAACGTGGAGCAAAGTAAATACCGTTTCACTTGTCATCCCAGCCTAAGCAAAACGTTTCATTTGTCGCCGACAACTTGGGGCTGAAAACCTAATAACATTTGTGGAAGGAAAAAGGTATATATTTCTGTGCCTGTATTTTGGGGGTTATTTGTCTTTATCAGTGTATATCATTATGGGGGATGAGAAAGAAAGACAGATGAGGTTACGTAGTGGTCATCAACGGGAGAGTGATGATACGAGCAGTATGTCGAGTGATGGTAGTACCGGGGTAGCGGAGGTAAATCCCGATACTGAAACAGGGAGTGTAGGCGGCCAACCAGAATTAAAAACTTTACTTCTCGAGTTCATGTATCAGAACAAAGTTAGTAGTGATGCCTTAAATGCAAAATTAGAACAAAACAGTAGGGAAAATAAAGAAAGTACAGAAGCTTTAAATGCAAAGTTAGAACAGAATAACGCTAAATTAGAACAAAACAGTAGGGAAAATAAAGAAAGTACAGAAGCTTTAAATGCAAAGTTAGAACAGAATAACGCTAAACTAGAACAAAACAGTAGGGAAAATAAAGAGACTAATAGGGAATTGAGCGATAGTTTAAACGCCAGATTAGAACAAAACAGTAAGGAAAATAGAGAGAGTACTGAAACTTTAAATGCTAAATTAGAACAAAACAGTAGGGAAATGAGTGACAAATTCGAACTGATTAGAGGTGAGATCAGGGGGGTGATGGAAGAAAAGGCTAAAGAGATTATTGCAGATGTAGACAGAAAATTAGGAAAAGTACAGGAGGAGTTGGAAATTAGAATCAGTACACAGGCTGAAAATTTAAAAGAACTAGTGCAACTGGAAACACAGCAGGTCAAAAAGCAATTGGGGGGAGAAATTGACAAAATTCAGGTAGCTACTAAAGAGGTAAAGGAACAGCTGGGGGGTAGAATTGAGAAAGTCCACTCACAAATAGTTGCAGAAGTAAATGATTTAAGAGAGAGTAATAAAGAGAGCATTAGCAAGATTGAGGAGAAACAAGCAAAGCTATATGATAAAGTAGAAGAATCAGAAGGAAACATTAAATTAACAGTAAACAGTATTGAGAGGAAGGCTGAGGAGAAAATCGCAGAATTAGAATTAAAATTAAAAGCTAGGATCAGGCAAGAAAATAGTCAGAATAGGCCAGTTTTTGTGAATAGCACACACAGGGAGGTAGAACTGGGTAAGTTCAGAAATCGAGAGGGGTGCCCAATGGAGTTCATGAACACTATAGAAAATAAATTCGGGGAGAGGTTGGAAAATGGTAGTATTGAGTGGTGCCAGATAGTTGAAATTTTAGAACAAGTGTTTGTGGGGGAAACGAGGAATTGGTTTGCTGTCTACAGAGACAAGTTTACTGATATGAATGATTGTAAAATGAAATTCTGTGAAAAGTTCTGGAATGAGGTTATTCAGTCGCAGCATCGTGAGGGAGTAGTGTGTGGTAAATATAACCCTAAAGGAAGCTCCACCATGACCGAATACTTTTTAGGGCAGGTATTAGTGTGTAAATATCTGGATGGGTTGAAGGGGGAAAGTGATGTGGTAAGGTTGCTACTTAGGCACTTTCCCTATAGGATCAAGGAGGCTGCTTGTATCCAGAATGTAAAGACTATATCACAAGTAGAAAATTTGTTAAGCACATTTGATGCACTAGGGAGAGGGGGTTATGAGGACAATTTCAATAGGAACCAGGGTAATAATAATAATAGACCTAATGAAGCCAGGCATCAGGAAGTTCAAGGGAACGGTGGCGAAGGGGCCAACGCTCAAAATAGAAATAATAATAATCAGCTAAATCAGAACAGAGGAAATGGCTATGGTAATCAGTATCAAGGGAGGAACAATGATTTCAGGGGAAATCAAGGGAGGAACAATGATTACAGGGGAAATCAAGGAAGAAATTATAATGACAGTAATTACAACCAGAATAGGGGTCAAGGAAGAGGACAGCCTAGTGGTAGTAATATACAGCCAAACAATGACAACACAGCCCAGAACAACCAGACCAGTTTAGTAGTTAGTAGTACTACGGCCAGCTGTAGCGGTTCTTTAAACGCGAACCAGGCTGCGAAGTAAGGTCAGAATCTCAGTCTGTAGCATGCCCTGTCCATACAATTATACAGGAACCCTATGACCTAAATGTAAGAAATGAATTATTACATGAACTAAATGATGAAGGTATTATTCAGGAAGTGGTTGTGTAAGAGCCCCATAGTTAAATTTAACGTGTCCGAGGCGTACACAGATGTTTTAATTGATAGTGGTTATATGAAGAGTTGCATAAGTAGTGCATTTTATGATAAAATGAAAGGAACTGGAGTAAATTTTGAAGAGATGCCAATTAAAAGCACTTTTGTTATCACAGCTGTTGGGAAGAGGTCTAAAGTAATTTCTAAGCAAGTTTTAGTAGACATTAAAATTAATAATCATGTAGAGAAGCAGATTTGTCTTGTAATTCCAAATTTAGTATTCAGTGTTATCTTGGGTTCAGAGTGGCTAAGTAGAGTGTCTGGTAACTTATGTTATGATGTAGGGAGTTTGAAATTTAAATGGGGAAATTCTGAAGTAGAAGTAGCGTTCAATGACCATATTCAGAGGAGTAGTATTGTAGGTGTGATTTGTACTTTAAATGAGATATCGCCAGCCGTAGAGCGGGGTTCTCCATGTTTTGTGGGCAGTGTGATTACGAACGGAAGTCTAGAGGACTCGTTACGTGATGCTGCATTTCAGGGTAATATAGAGGTGGAACAATGTGTTCGGCTCTATGATGTGTTATTGTGAAATAGGAGAGTTTTTGAGGATCGCATTGGTATGGCCAATTGCTATACACATTCATTGAACGTTATTGATAGGTCAGTATTCACAGGACATAGATATCCTGTACCTTTCGCATATCAGAGTGCAGTTGAGGCACAAATTAATCAGATGCTTGAAGATGGGATTATTGAGCACTCTAACAGTCCGTATGTTAATTCTTTGATCACGGTACCCAAGACCGACGGCACGGTTCGTATTTGTTTAGACGCTCGTTTGGTTAACAGTAGAATTAGTTCAGATCAGCTGAAATCTATGTCAATAGAGGAATTAATGCAAACATTTGAGGGGAAGAAGTATTTCACTTGTGTAGATTTGAGTTCCAGTTTTTGGCAAGTGCCACTTATGTACGAAGATAGACCATTTACAGCTTTTAGTCATAAATATAACCTTTATCAATTTTGTAGAACACCTTATGGGTTAAAGAGTAGTTCAGCAGCTTTAATTAGGGCTTTAAACATCGCATTAGGGGATGACACAGGAGAGTTTGTAACCATTTACATTGATGATATGGTAATTAGTTCACGCAGTTTTGAGGAGCATCTACGTCATTTAGATATAGTTTTTCAGAAGTTAGATCAGGCAGGGCTCACTTTGAAGCTGTCTAAGTCGTCATTCTGTCAGTCAGAAGTGACATTTTTAGGTCATAGAGTGTCCAGTAGAGGTGTAACACGAGAAGAAAGTAGGGTTAGCATGTGTGGACAGTAGCAACAGGGCATCGTTACAGATACTGAGAAATATGCTAGTGGAGCAACGTGATGACGTTCATTTAAAGGGAGCCACTTGCAAGGTTGGAAGCAGGTGACGCAGAAACATTTATAGTTTCCAAACGTATTGGGAAAACAGCATATGTGCTGGAGAATAGTGAGGGAAACAGATTATACGGAACGTATAATATACATAGTCTACGAAAATATGTGTCATAAAGTGAGTGTGTTGAGCTGGCGAGCCAGCCTATCAAATGAGTAAGTGTGGTGTCTGGTGCGTGGAAGATCTGGTCTTCAAGGCAGGCGTATCAGAAGTCGCACAGGGGGGTAGTATGTAAGTAAATGAGAGTTTTTAAGGTACAGGGAAATATGACGGGATTGTCAGATGCTCTTGAGCACTAAAATGTCTCGATACACCAAGGCCAGAATTTGGTAGCGCTGGTGAATTCCCATTTGCCTCCAAGAGATGGGTGAGCGCTTGTACATGGTATTTTTGCTTAAGGCGTCCACGAGGCAAAAGATGGGCCATCAGAATGCGAGACAGTCCTTCATGAAACTCATACATATCAGCACACGTGATTTCTGTTTACGGCCTCGCCATGTAAGATTTGTAAGTGTTAATTTAAGATAATTTGTACACAGGTATTATTTGTGTGAGAAGAATTGATCTGTGTTGAGAACTAGTATTAAGTAGAATATGGTCTACGGGAACTTAACAAGACAGGGCGATTACGGCACAGAAATATTTGGTGTTATATGTAATGTGCATTTACTGTTTTTTTTTCAGAAGTCAATATTAATTTAATCATCTTTTATAAAGAGAGATCATGTATTATGGTCACGAGGCGCTGCCACAATAGTGTGATCGTGTGCTCAGTGATAAGTGAGATTAAATTTCACCATAAGGAAGGGACCTCCAGTGAAATTAGGAAGTTCTATGGTGATATAAATATATCAGAACACCTTCAATGCGTGTGATATGACATCATAAATACATAGTGCTCACACATTGATTATGTCTATTTCTCCAACATAGAGGAATTTGAGAGGCGGAAATATCTGTGGAACACTATTTTATATGAGAAATATTGGACTGGTTGCAAAGTGCAATCCATAGTGACAACAAACTTGGACGCAAAGTGCGTGAAGAAAAATTATGAGTGTATATATCTGTAATTTAGGGAGATTTCATTTATGTAATATGTATTTTGGATGGGGTTTATTAACGTGTCTGGGATAATCGGATAATGGACCGTCGTCACGGTAAATCATCCGATGATCCGAGGCGAATATGTAACGTATTTTTCGTGGGGTTTTTATGCAACTGGCATAAGTCAGTAGGAAGCCATTCTATATTTATTTACGCGGCAAATTGTTCAGCCAAGATAATTTTTCATGTTAATTTATTATTATTATTAATTTATTATAATTATTATTAAGATATTTTCGGAGCATTTTATAAAAATTATAAGCATACAGATAGGTTTTCTATGTCTTAGAAAACACTATCAAGCAAATTATTACGAACGACGATATCATAGAAAATTATCTGATTATGGAATTTTACGGAGTTTTGTCAGTTAGGGTATTTGAGAGAGATGAGTCGTGGGGAATTCAAATACAAGCTTAATCTTGTCGAGAAGCATGACGCAATCTTGGGTCGCATGGTCAAGGAAAGGCGAATTGTTGAAACGGAACCCTCCCGCCGAGTGTAATGACCCAGAGGAGGGGAAGATCGCGTGGTGGGTCAGCCAATCAGTGGCGACGACGTAAGCTAGGAGTCGGCTGAAGAGTGGGGGAGCCGACAGGTGAATATATCGTTCGACGCGCCGTGGAACGAGGACAATCTGTGGAATACTTGACGAGTATGTTGTACGCGGGAATCGCTCCGATGTTCCGTGGATTGGAGGACTAACTTGAATAGAGTCTTGAATGTGTTCTGCCAGAGCTAGACGTTGTTAAATACAAATTTAGATTTCAACATTGCGTTGAGGTCTTGGCGCCCATTAAAACAACATAGCTTAGGCAAAGGTAAACAGTTACATTTCTCACCCAACAGTTAGGGGCTAGCAAAACGTTTCACACTGAACGAAAATATTCAGAAGTACGGCCTGAAAATCAGTATAGAGAAAAGCAAGACCATGGTGATGACAAGAGGGGAAAGACAAGGAAAGGGCACTGTGAAAATTGGAAGTCAGACTTTGGAAATTGTGGACACGTTCAAATACCTAGGAAGTGAATTGATGCAAACTGGTAGGTTGGACATGGAGATTGGCAGGAGGGTACAGCAGAGCAATGCATTCTATCAAAGTGTAAGAAAACTTGTTTGGGATAAGGAAGTACCAAGGAAAAGCAAGGAGGTAATGTATAAAGTTTACAAGCAGGCAAGAGAGTAGAATCCAAGCCAGTGAAATGAAATTCCTAAGAAGTATGATAGGAAAGACAAGGAAAGACAGAGTGAGGAATGAAGATGTTAGGAAGGAAGTTGGGATGGAAAAACTAAGTGAGAGAATTGAGAAGAATAAACTAAGGTGGTTTGGACATGTAAAGAGGATGGAGGAAAATAGAATACCAAGACAGATGCTGGAGGCAAAGTACAAGGGTAAGAGAGCAAGAGGAAGACCTAGAACAAGGTGGATTGATTCAGTGAAGAACAGCGTAAGAAAAAGAAATCTGGGCTGGGACAAGATCGTGGAAGAAGAATGGTGGAAGGAAAGAGGAAAGTGGAGAAGTGCCATAAATACCCCGACCCGGCAGAAGCTGGATAAGGGGAAATGATGATGATGAGGATTCTACAATACTGCCTAAATTCAGGCCTTGGTTTATTAAAAAATAACACATGATACATCCTCCTCCTACAACATATTTTCCAAATTATTCCTTCCCTTATGCATTCATTGCCTCATTATATGAGTGTGGATTATTTTATTTAGCAGCACAAAAAGTGGTGACCCTTCTAAAAACATGTGCTCGTTCAGATTCGCTGGATTATCTTTCTTGGCTAGATATATTTCTATGGATTCTTTAATGTCGAGAGCTCTTCCCTTTGCTTCGTGGTGTAGAATTTTCTAGTCTATTTCTATGTTAGTGAAACAATGATTGTTGTCATACATGTGTTTGCATATAGCAGAATGTTTGTCATGTTTAATTGCATTTTTGTGATCTTTGTAACGTGTTCAAATCTGTCTTCTACTTGTTGTTCGAGTCTTCAGTCTTTTGACTGGTTTGATGCAGCTCTCCATGACTCCCTGTACTGAGCTAATCGTATCATCTCTACATAGCTGCCACACCCTACATCCGAGGCAATCTGTTTAACATATTCTAACCTTGGTCTACCCCTATGGTTCTTGTCCTCGACCCTTCCTTCCATAACTAAGCTTGCTATTCCTGGGTGTCTTAGTATGTGTCCTACCAATCTATCTCTTCTCTTCATTAGCAGTCGCCAGAAACATCTCTCCTCTCCCACTCGTCTTAATACCTCTTCGTTTGTAACCCTATCTACCCATCTGATCTTCATCTTTCTCCTGTAACACCACATTTCAAATGCTTCAATTCTCCTCTTTTCTGCTGCACCAATAGTCCAAGTTTCACTTCCATAGAGCGCCACGCTCCAGACAAAGGCTTTCAAAAATGATTTCCTAATAACTAAATCTATATTCGATGTCAACAGATTCCTTTTTTGTAGAAATGCTTTCCTTGCTTGAGCCAACCTACTTTTTATATCCTCTTTGCTTCGTCTTCCACTTTGCCCGACATAATTAGCATTACATCCTTCATCTTGGCATGTGGACAGATATACTCCTGATTTCGAATGCAGGTTTTTCTTTGTTCAGTTGCTATTATGTAGGTGCTTACCTAGTGAGCTGTTTGTTCTAAAAGCTAAATTTAGTCCTTGTTTCTTGAAGATATTTGTTATATTGTATGTGCTTTTGTTCACAAGTTGAATTATACGTACTTGTTTACATTTTGGGTTGGTAAATTGTCCTCTTTCTTCTATCGTTGTTTATCTAGTATCTGGTCAGCCATGTTACATAGTGGGAGGTGTTTAAGTGCATAATACAATGTTAGAAATAGATTACGCTTCAGAAACCTAGAATTTGTTGAAAATGTAATGACAAACCTATGAATATCTAAATGTGTAAGTAGAAAAAAGAAATAATATAGGAACCATTCTAATGGCAAGACTGCAAACTATATGTGCAGCTTTTAAGCAAGTCAAAAACTTGTACAAAGTCTAGGGTTAAAAATAGGGCTAATATAGTAGTAAATACATTATATTTTGGATGAGGTTCTGACAAAGATGATTATTCCTTGGCAAGTCTCAAGATATTAATGCAAGTATTAATCAGCAATACTTACACACTCATAAAATTTTATAAATAACCCACCTTCTAAAGTCAAGATCTATTTTGCATTAATCCACTACTGGCTTTGAGTTTGTTCATCCTCAGAGCACACTGAATCCAAAGTTCCTCAACAAACCTTAACATCAGCACAAGTGATGGCACTGTATTCCCCCGCTGTAGGCTGCAATGCAGGCAAGTTTACTAGCTGATGAGGGAGACACAGCACACAGCCCAGAATTGAAGTTGCTTCTGTTCTTGGAGTCTAGAAAAGAGATACAGGTACCCGATTATAGTACTGCTGATCAGGAACAAATAATTATTTTACACTTTCGATTTGAAGTTGTTGTTGTTGGTTTTTTTTTTTTTCACTTTAAAGCATTTAAAATAAAAGTACTTCATAAACATGATAGAAATAAAGCTCAGGCAATACAGGCATATTAAGCTCATGGGTCAAGGTTCAAGTTTATGAACCGATCTGTTTTTCTTTTTCTTACCTACTTTCTTTCTTTCTTTCAGATTTGCTATTATCTTATGTAGGGATGCGACAATGTAGCTTTTCCTCAACACCCGATGCCTTGATAACATTCAAAAACAAAATTTATCAAATTACTCAATACTTAAAAGTCAAAGTTTAAGTTCTGACACTTGGCTATGAATGCAGCTTTAGATTATATCAGGGGCAGATGACCTCATAGTTCCACCCCTTAAAACCTCAATAACTATCTAACTAGAATATATCTGTAATTGTACATAAAAATATATGCATCAAGATGTAGATGGGTGCTAGATGGTGACTGTGGTAATACAGTAAGACTGCACCAGCTGCCACTTGGAATCTGGCCACAAGATTTTATATTGTATATCAATAACAAGAAAAAACTTCATTCATCATTTCTGGCATCACGACAGAAAAAAAAAAAACATAGATACAGGAAAATGAGGGATTGCGTTCCTGTTTCTAATAATTTTTGCTTTTAGGGGAAAATGTATTAGACCCCAGCCAAGATATTGTAGTTTGAAGTATTCTATACCACACTAACATTCAGCTTTTAATCAACTATTCACATAATACGTCAAATCAACTCAATTTATATATAATTCTATATAAATAGTACATGTTTCGGCCTTCAATCTTCAGCTAAACAAGAATCAATTAAGAATTAAGCTAAACTATTATAAAAGTACTTAAATCTAATAAGAAAAGAAATATTAATGTTAAAATTGAATAAAATGAATCACTATTAAAATGGATATCCTTACAAATAAAATTAAATAAAATGAAAATAAAATACTTGTCTTTTTTCTTCAAAATGTAGTTAAAAACGAGAAAATATTATTGGCGAATGTAAACAAATATTAAACTATATAATAATTCTTATCAAAATAATACACTTAAAATAATTTAAAAATAAAGTTCTGTAACCAATAATTAATATAGATCAGTGAAATTGAATAAGCACATAGTTAAATGCCTAAATGAATAAGTAAATCTTCTATAATCAACATGAAGTTAAAATTCTGAATAGGTGCCAAATACTAAGTGTGCCGAGATGAACTTAGTTTAGAGCTTGAAATATTAACTAAATGGATCAGTGCTTGAGACGAATAAGGAGATCTTCACTCAAGATGGAGTTAAAATTTTGAATACGTGCCAATAAGTAATCGTGTTGATATACTAAGAACAAAGTTCCAACTGGTTCCGCCTCGTCAATACCAGTTGGAACTTTGTTCTTAGTATATTTCAGTTAATACGGAAAAAATGTGCGACTCTCAGAGTCAAAAAGATAATCGTGTTGACATAAAGTGCCCTTGATGTAAGAGAACGAAGAAATTGGTGTGACAATGTTAGATAAAAGCTTCTTGTGTGCAAATGTCTGTGAAGAAATAGTGAGTAATATGAAGCACATGTTTAGATGATTGAAGAAATATTAACTGCATTTATATATTATGTATTCTTATCTTCCATAGCTTTATCGTGGTATGTACATAACATATGTAACCTATAATATGTTCCCCGTTTTGTTTAGCTGAAGATGGCCTCGATGAAGGCCGAAACATGTCCTATTTATATAGAATTACTAGCTGACCCGGCAGACATTGTCCTGCCAATCAAAGAAAGTGTTGTAACTTTGTTTCTTGAAGTGCTTTTGGATACACAATATTTTTTTCAATTTCTGTTAACTGCCTCTAAACTATCGCGAAATGAATTAACTAATCTAGAAACATTCGTGAGAGCGTGCACAACAACTCTTCAAAGTTTCATCGCAATCGATGAATAGTATATGAACGCATACAGGATTTTGTTGTAACGCTCCGCGCGTCGTCACTCATTTTTTACATCTACTCGTGCGCTACCAATATTGTAAAATGGATTTACCAAATTGAACACCTTCCCTGGCGTGTACACAACAACTCATCAATGTTTCATCGGAATCGGATGAATGACATATGGACGCATACGGGATTTTCTTTAAACGATTCGCATGCCATCACTCACTTGTTGAATCTACTCATGCGCTACTTATTAAAAACTGGATTTACTAAGCCAGAAACCTTTCCTGGAGTGTACACAACAATTCACCAATGTTTCATCGCAATCGGATCATCATCGGCTTTAACTCGAATCCGAGTATAAATCTTCTTCCTTCAGTCCAGTTTGTGGATGTGTTTACGGTGACTAAAGAGTCCAATCCTGGCATGGAACAAGCGACCACACAAGTCACATAGTATTGCTGGAGGAGGACGTGGTTGGGCTGCTCGAAGTTTCCTAGCTTGACGCTTGGCCTCTTCATGTGTGCGTCGATCCCTTTCAAACGTCTTTACAGTATCCGAGATGGTACGGCGCCAAGTTGAGCGGTCTTCAGCCAGCATGTCCCAGGTTTGTGAATCAAGACCTGTCAATTTCAGGGACTGCTTAAATTGGTCCTTGTAGCGCCTCTTAGGACCACCATGAGGTCTGGTGCCATAGCATAACTCACCATATAGCATATGACGAGGTAATCTCACATCATCCATCCGATGGACATGACCAATCCATCGGATAAATGGTATATGAACACCTAAAGGACTTTGTTGAAACGATTCTCGCGCCATCGCATATTTGTTGAATCTACTCGTGTGCTACCTATTGTAAAATGAATTTACTAAGCCAGAAACCTTTACTGAAGTGTACACAACAATTCACCAAAGTTTCATCGCAATCGGATAAATGGTATATGGACGCATACATTACTTTGTTGAAATGATTCGCGTGCCGTCACTCATTTATTGAATCTACTCGTGCGCTACCTATTGTAAAACGGATTTATTAAGCCAGAAACCTTCTGTAGGGTGTACGCAACATCTCAACCAAGTTTCATCGTAATCAGACGAATGGTATTTGAACGCATACGGGACCTTATTTAAACGCTTCGCGCGTCGTCGCTCATTTGTTGAATGTACTCGTGCGCAACCTTCTGTGAAATGGATTGACTAAGTTAGAAACCCTCACGTAAGTGTACACAATATCTCACCATAGTTTCATTGCAATCGGATGAATGGTATATGAACGCATACGGGAATTAGTTAAACGTTCGCGCGTCGTCGCTCATTTGTTGAATCTACTCGTGCGCTACCTATGGTAAAATGGATTTACTAATCCAGAAGCCTCCCCCTGGAGTGTACACAACATTTCACCCAAGTTTCATCGCGATCGGACGAATGGTATTTGAACGCATACGGGACCTTGTTGAAACGCTTCGCACGTCGTCGCTCATTTGTTGAATCTACTCATGCGCAACCTCCTGTGAAATGGATTTACTAAGTTAGAAACCTTCGCGTAAGTGTACACAACAACTCATCAAAGTTTCATCTCAATCGATGAATGGTATATAAACTTATACGGGATTTTGTTGAAACGCTTCGCGCGTCGTCGCTCATTTGTTGAATCTACTCCTGGGCTACCTATTGTAAAATGAATTTACTAAGCCAGAAGCCTTCCCTGGAGTGTACACAACATCTCACCCAAGTTTCATCGCTATCGGACTAATGGTATTTGAACGCATACGGGACCTTCTTGAAACGCTTTGTGCGTCGTCGCTCATTTGTTGAATCTAGTCGTGCGCTATCTATTGTAAAATAATTTACTATGCCAAACACCTTCCATGGAGTACACTCAACATCTCACCCAAGTTTCATCGCAATGGGATGAACGGTGTATGAACGCATACGTGACTTTGAAACGCTCCAACGTGCAGAGACAAACAGTAGAATTCGACATCACTGCCACCTTTGGTATAAAACACAACTTTCCGCCAAGGGCGGAGTGTAAGTTAGGCTATGGCGGTAGTTGCACAGGTTGCGACCAGGTGGCTCTATCGTGCAGAGACAAACCGTCCAAAGACATCAGCTTTCACCAAGGCCAAGGCTAGTGGTTTCCATGACGACTGTTTTTGACTGTATATTGTGGTTCTAAAATTGTGTGTACATTGTGGTTCTTCATACATGTTCTCAATCCGTAGATTGGTCGGCAGCAATCCTCCTCTTCCATTCTTCCCTGTCGCCAGTCAGTCTCTTCATGTCTCTGTATGAATGGACATTAACATCTGTTATGATCTGCTTGATGTATTGCAGTCTCGGTCGCCCTCTTCCCCTCTTGCCCCGAATTTTGCCATCTAACACAGTTACCATAAAGTCATTGTGGCGATAGAGATGTCCATCAGTTGGTCTCGTCTTTTCCGTATTGTTTTGAGAAATGCTCTCTTTTCGTTAATGTTTTTGAGCACTTCGTCATTCGTCACTCTTGCGGTCCATGGAATTTTTCCCATCCGCCGCCAACACCACATTTCAAAAGCTGCAAGTCTTCTTTTATCAGCACATCCCATTGTCCAGGCTTCTGAGCCATACAAGGCTACACTCCACACATGACATTTTATAAATTTAGTCCTGTTCTCAATAGATATATTCTTTGAAGTCAGAAGGGATTTTTTGCTGTTAAATGCAATTTTGGCTTGGGCAATTCTAGCTTGAATATCAGTTGAACTTTTTCCAGTGGAAGTAATTTTACTCCCTAGATAGGTGAAAGTGTTAACTTGCTTAAGTGGAGCACCAGCTATGTGAATAGCTGATTGTGGTTCTAAAATTGTGTTTATTCCACCTACCGGGTCAGATTGTGAATCTAAACCATACAGGGACCCACCCTAATATACATACCAAATTTCATCAAAATCGGAGCTGCCGTTTAGGAGGAGTTCAGTGACATACACACGTGTCGAAGAATTATATATACTGTATAAAGATATATAAATTGAGTGTTGATTTGGCGTATTATTTAAATAGTTGATTAAATTCTATCAATACAGATTTTAATGGCGAATGTTTTCGCATTTTATTCATCTTTTAAGAAATGATAATATGTTTTAGGAGTTTGGGACACCTTGGTTATCAGCCCTGTATACTTGGGTGTGTGTTCATTTTGTCTGAGAGCCTGTGTTTCAGTGGCAACTGTAATAGTTATTAGGGTTGGGGATAGGATTAATGGCCTGGGACTTGAAGGAAGGTACTATCCCACCATTTTCCTGGAGGGAGTTTGAATAAACCCAGGGAAAAACCACTGAGGATAGCCACAGTCAAGTGTCAGAATTAGAACTTCCAATCTCCGGATTTGCTGCAGTTCCCCATTGTGGTCGTGGTGAGAAATTTAACACACATGACCATGCCCTTTTAGGAAATTTAACCACTCTGATTTTTTATTTTTTTAATGTAAATTATGAAATTGACTAATCAAACAACAACCTAATATCCTAGTGCTCTAGTGTTCCATACATCATGGGGAATACAAGGCCAGTAAGTCATCCATGAACTATGCTCAATTCTTCTTTTACACATTCACAAAAATTGAATAGTAACTTTAAGTTGGTCAACATGAATATAAAATATTATTTATATCCAATTAAACTAAGATGATGTGATACTACCTGAAAAAGATTTACATGTGATTTAATAATGATTGCAAAGATTCAATTGTTAATAAGAAAACTCAGAAAAATGGCTTCAAAGCTTTCTATACATTTACAAATTGCAGAATTTATGACAATATTTTAATCTATATTTATTATTAGCATGTTTAAAATAGGCTGCCCTTTCTCAATCACAATACATGTTTGCGAATTTTCGTAAATTGTCACTAATCAACCGAATGGTTGAAGTAATGCAATTAAAGTCTAAAGTTTCTAATTGCACAATGCATAGCATAAGTTTTGGCATGCTGTATCCTAGTTAATTTTTGAGAGTTGAGCAGAATCCTGTTTGTGCAGAGGATGCATGTAGAGCGTACTGTAAAGAGAAACGAAGGATAAAAATAAATCATGTGAGTTACAGAGTGCTCAGATTTCAACCAGTCCTCATCATTATCATGACACATCATTTGAAACAAAGCACTGGATTCAAGTACTGCACTTGTGCACTGGCTTAGAAATTCCACATTATAGAGAAAGGTATGTGCTGTATGCAAAAGGACAAATTGAAATATTAGAAGCCATATTTCAATGATGCCAAAGTAATCTATTAGTAAGAGCTTTTCAGTCGGTCAACATGAGTGTGTGCAATTACAGTGGGTGATGAGTTACAATTCCCTACTGCCTGAAATAAAATACTTGAGAACTACCTATACAATCTATAAAAGACTTCTCGCACAAATGGAGGGCTTAATTAAATGAATGACCATATTGGATATGTGGTTAAATTCATGTTAGGGGCTAGGGATACCCTGTGTATTTGGGTGTGGATATTTTTGTTTCTGTAATAACTAGCAATATGTGTAACTAATTATTAGTGTCTAGGATTGGGGTAGGCATACCCAAACTTGAAGTAAGGTACCATACTGGTGTTTGGTAGGAGAGAGTGTGGAAAAACCATATTCTGAGTTCAAAACTTGGATCTCTGAACTTGAAGTAACTAGAAGTTATGGAGCATTAATCAATGCACTCACTATGCTGCTGAATTATGATGTAAGCTTAGTGGCAATATTTACCGGTACTTCCAGCCATCCATGACAACTTTGTCCTAGTGTTGCATTTCAACTGAAATATCAGTCGCAGTATACATATCTATTAACACAGTAATACTGAGTTTATGAATCACCTTCCATTATAATATCAATGACGTAACATGAGCTCATTGATGTATAAGATGTGTTTTTGCTGACGCGCATTACATTCACCAACAAGTCTGTTATTTATATGAAGGTTTTGAAAGTTAGGGTGCGCATTAAGCCTTGTTCCCATGGCCTGTGGCTTGGCGAGCCTACTCACAGACTTGTGGTCTGTTGTGGCCTGTCATGCTCTGTCGTATTCCAACCTCAAGCCGTTCCCATGGAGCAGAAAGGCTCGGGGCTTGGCAAATCTCGAGTCACCACAAGTCTAGAAGAGTCACCAAAGCTAGTTCTTTTAAGGAGCACTCAACGCTGATGTTACCTCGGATTCGCTTCCAAGCACCGTCATACCTGCCAACTTTTGAAAAGGGCTATCAGTAAAACTCACGCGCGACAAAAAATTAACGATTTTCGACATACCCCGGCTTGACGAAAATAATAATACTTCTGGGCTACAAAATACAATAATTCATGCTTTAAACAGGATACTTCAATGAAATCATATCTACTTACTATGATTTGTAGATGAACATAACAATCAAGAAGAAATCCATGTTAATCAGCAGCAGGCGTGGTGAATATTGGTTTGGAGCAGACATAACAGGACTTCCTTGATAGATTAAGCTGATATACGATAATTGAAAAAGGCTTTAAACAATAAAACTTGTTTAACGTAACACAGGCAAGAAATAATATAATACACACTGCAAATCACATGCTAGTTCGACTTTTAAGTCATGGTTGTGGCCTTTTTAGCTTCCTGCAAACATTCTTGAGAAAATGTTTTGTCATAACAGGGACCAGAACGCCTGGTCTTCAAAATAGAAATAGACTCCAGAGATTCATTGGACATGGATGACCTGAACAGTGTTCTATTTTTCTTCACAAGGCTAAAAATAACGTTCACATTCTGCATTGCTATGGGGTATGGTGAGAATAGAGAGCAATACTCTAGAAATTCGGTTATACTTAAGAAGTCCATCGGCTCCACGAATTCTTGATATTTGTGCCCAACTGGAATCACTTGCAGCATCTTGATGTGCAGCCAAAGTGTCATCTACCTGAAGAGCTGTGAACTGCCTCTGAAGCTCATTCACCACCTCATCTGTAGTTTCATTCTCTTCCTTGCATAACATGATAGGAAACTTTTCCAAGAAAAAACGAATGGAAGATAACTGTGCATCTTCAATGTTGTCTAACCTAGCAACTTGAGCATTCTTTAACACGTCATCCTTGAGTGGAAACTTGTTGATGATGTAGTCACAGGCAGTATAAAAGTAGTTTCTCACTGATGAAAAGAAAAGGGATTTATCTGTATCCGGTCCGTTCTGAAGGCACTTAACGACTTCAGATGATGCATTTTTGCCATTTTATTTACAATACATGTCGTTTTCGTGCGACCACAACTATATTTCTTTGCAACTTCTGATGTGGGAAACATCGTCTTAAATAAAGCACCAGCATGATCAGCCGCACTTAAGGGCACATTGTGTTCCACCAAAAAGGAAGTAAACAGACACTCGGCCCTAATTACGTCACTGTCAACGTTTCCAGACTTAGCAAAAAAGGTGTTGATTTTCTTGCTTATCTTCCTTCGATTTAACATAACTAATGTGTTTACCGCACTTCACATGATTACTTAAATCGTTTTTTCCACCATGTGCAATATTAATATCACACCCACATACCGTGCAAAAGGCAAATTTTTCTCTCTTTCTTGATTTTAGTATGCACGGAAAATCAACCGAGTATGATTCTTTAAATGTCTGGAAGTACTGTTTCTTGTTGGATTTGTTCATTCTCGATATCTACTAAAACATCGAAAGGAACCTGGATCACTGAACGTCACATAAAATTATAACATAAAACACTTAAGACAGCCAACACTTCATTAAAACATGTCAAGACACACAAAGCCATTAAATGAAAACGACGCCAACCTCGTGAAGAAAGAATATGCACATGGTAGAAAAAAAACACACACACACGTGGAACGAATGTAATTAGTCGAAGGAATACAGGAAACTGCGAAGCACGAAGTTATAGCACAAAAACTCGAACGCTTCATTAAAATATGCCATAACCTTAAAAGACGAAAACATTCAAGGAACGCCAACTTCGCGAACAATGAACAACTAACGTGGTCAAAGAATATGGTTTAAATCGCAACGAGCGAACGGAGCGGAACAAAGAATATGCGAAGCAGAGCCTGTCGACACATGGAAGAAGGGTTATCCCGGCTTCAAATTCAATTACAAATGACGACACAACCACCACACGGTTAAAAGTACGAATCATATCAAAGAACGAGCTATCGACTATCGTGGACTTGCCTCCGACCCACGCAAACAATCGATTGTACGGAAGTGGGCGGTATTATCGAATGTAAATTATCGTTTCAAATTTTTGTCCGCAAAATCGTAAAATGACACCGTTCATCCGTAAAACCGTAAAATGCTGCAATTTCCGTAAATTTTACGGATAAACCGTAAAAGTTGGCAGGTATGCACCGTATATTTTGTTTCTATCTTTGTGATCAGCATTTTGCGGGTTCCAGATAGAAGGTTGTCCCTCGTACAGATCTTCACGATCACTAAATTGGACCACTCCACAATTATCCGTAAATATCTGTAATCAAGCACTGATAACAAGGAACAAGGCTTAAACATTCAGAAAACTGAATAAACCAGCACAAACTGCAACAAACCACAACAGATCGTGAGAACGGGTGCTGAGAGCTGTACTGAGGCTTGTCATCCGTCAAGCCCCAAGCCTTTGAGGTACCGACAATTCACGGGAAAGGCCGAGCCACCCCGAGCCAACCAGAGTAATAACGAGTCTTTGCATTCCCACGGCGTGAGGTCTGTCAAACTACAGACCAGGCTTGGCAAGTTACAAGCCGAGGGAACAGGGGTTTAGACTCGAGAAAATACAGTAATATCCATACTTGGACAAAGCTGCCTTCCACAAATAATTTAGTTATTATTTCCTTGTATGACGGAATTTGATAGTATAAAGCAGAAAAAATAAGCAAATATTTCTTATAAACTACTACTGTATATGTACAATACGAAGTCAATTTACGGTACCTAATTTAAACAAACAGAAAAATCACGCTTACTCTTTCCACCAAGTACTCGTAGCTAGGAGGAAAACATCTCTCATTAGTACAGGATACTCCAAAAATATTGCACATTGTGCATGAATTGCTATAGTGTGAAGTTTTAATACATTGATTCTTGAAAATGATCGAAAGGGGATCTAGACTGGTTTGGACGAAAGATTTCTGGACAGCCGCAGGATTCAACATTTTGAGGAATGATAGATGAGAGTTTAGTTAACCCAGGTTGAATGGGAAGATTTTTGGGATTGCAAAATTTGGACAATAAATCTGGGAAAATGTTACATCCAGGAATGATACATAGAGGTTTCACTGTATATTCTCATTACTGCTCATAGTGTATGAACATTTACTCACCTCTTCCAAATGAGAAGATGAAACAACGGTATTTGCTGCGTGGATGAAGTCTAGGAGCAGCAAGGAATGACCTGGCAGAAGAAGCGAAAAGAAACGCGGCCCACAGTGGTGCACCAGGGTGTTGATGACCGCCTCCATGAAATAAAACAAAATGATTGCATTAATTACTATTGGAGACCATGAATTGAACTTGATATATTATACAGTGACACAAAGAGACTGATTAACTCACATAACTTTCTAAAATAATAGATTTGTCCCATTAAAGTAAATCCCCTGTATAGTTTTTATATTTCACAGGCCTCCCAATTCTATTTACAAATATCGCCAACTTATCCTCCTTTCTACCTATTAATTAGTTACTGATTTCTTTAGGGGCTTTTTGACAACATGGTTATTTACCCCCACGCACTTCGGTGTATATGTGTGTATGTGTGGAATCGGTCCAATAGCCGGTGTCATTGTGATAGCTGTACAAGAATGTGTACTTGCAACTGGAGCTAGGATTTGGGCAGGAGGCGGCAGTGGCTTTAAGTACCATCCCGGTATTTTGCCTGCATCAGAAGCGGAAAACCATGGTAAACCACTTCTAGGATGACTTTAAGAATCGAACCTACCTCTTCTCAATTCTGCCTCACAAGGTTGATGTACCTTGTTTCAGCCTTCAGATCAGAAAATTTCTTGGCAGAGACGGGAATTGAACCTGGACCTCTGCAGAAACAGAGAATGCTAGTCACTATGCAATGCAGCTACTAATTAGAGCAACTATAGAGGAAAACATAAGGTGGATACACAATCAATCAATGGACATAAAAAGGAGGATAGAAATAGGAAAACCACAATGGTAAGGTGGGTATATAATTGAAAATGTCTGACTGTGTAGTGTACCCTTGTGCTTTGTGTGTGAGTGCCATACAGCTACTCGTCCAACAGCTCTCTTGCTTATTTTCCTGGCAGGTAAGAAGTGAGCACATCAGTGGGGAAAGGGAAAACATCCAGCATAACTATTGTTGTTCCAAATACACAATCCACACTACAAACAGTCTGGAATCAACACACCACCTTGCCTTGCTCACTTGCCTGCTGTCAAACCTTACTGATATGTCCTGGGCAGTTTTTTCCTGTTTCTTCCATTTTATCTATCCTTCCACCCACACCTGCCCTGCATTGTGTTTGCCCTTTTCCCATGTTTCTATCTTCCTTTTCCTGCCCATTGATTGGATTAATAGCTTGCCACGGTGGGTGAGAGGTCAACGTGTCGGTCTACTAACCTCAAGCTTGCAGGTTCACTCTTGGCCGCGGTAAGTGATTTTTGAAAGGCGGCAAAAATTACGACGCTATGTCATACGATGTTGGCTTGTCAAAGAACCCATTTGAATTCCGTAGGCCGTGTTCATAATGGCAAAATTAATCTCGGGAGTTTCCGCCAACACAAAGTTCCTCATTTCTCTACTAGAAAGCGCTCTAGTGTTCAAGGAGCTTAGATATCTAACGTTCTTTACTTTCATAGTGCTTCAAGGAACAATGAAATTTGACATACAAGCTACCCTTTGGGTGTCAAATAACAAAGCTTGCACCCGGCACCCTAGGCCATACGATATTGTTATTATTATTATTGTATTAATTAGATGAAAATGGTTCACTGTTATTCACAGGACTGGTTGTTTCATACACCAGTGTTACAATGAAATACCAGCGAGTATAGTACGAGAAATCAGTTGATTCTAGGCGTGGTCTTTCAAAAAGATAAAAGGATTGAAGGAAGCTTGTAATCTTATGTGACATTAATCACGCGATCATAAGCCGCTCGATCTCCATTTTTACATGGAATCTGAACCACAGATTTCAATTCAAGAATCTCACAAGCAATGACCCATAATCAACTTGTCCACCTTGGTGAGAGGCAAGCATCATGCCGATTGGCCTTACAAAAGAATGTGGTAGTGTAACAAGAGTCAAGTAAGAATTAAAAGGCAGTGGTACTTGTAATTTTCAGTGAAGTGTACTGACTTTGAAATCAAAATATGAAAAATATCTTCTTACTATTGAGTACAGTCTGGTATCCAAATAATTGGTTCACTGAACCAAAGAAGAAAGAGAAACCAACAACTCAGCATCTATATAATCCATCTACACTCCACTACTAAATTTAAAAAAAATCATGTGGCCTTATCTATGAAAATTACCAAAATTTGGGAATTAGGTGCACCTGATTTAAGGTTTTTTGCTTCCAAGAATTGGATTTACACAACCACATTGTTGTCAATGGAGGTTTCTAGCTGTTGTGTATTGTATTTGGAAGGTAGATAATAGGCTAACTTCACATAATGTACCCTTGCCAATGAAAATTAAAAGATCTTTCCATTAGTCCAATGGTAGAAGAAAGCCAGAGGTCACAGGTTCATGTCCTAAATAGGTTGGACATTTCAAATTTCTGCCTTCCATCCAACTGGCTTGTACTATTTGAACAATACATGACTTAATGCTGGAAGTATCCATTTGTCAAGGTTTCTTTGCATTGAATGCACATTTCCCAGGGTCCATATGCAAAATCAGTATCCATCCAACCCTCATTCATATTTTTCGCTCGATTTAAGGCCTCGAGCAAACACTAACTGCAGTGGTGGTGGAGATTTTTTCAGGGGCAGAACATTGAGGTTATCTGTCCTTGTACTTGTGTGTGCATGGTATATGTCTGATAGCCTATATTATTATGATGACTGGCATTGAATGTATTTGGGGTAGATACCATTCAGACATTTGCATGAAGTCTAGAAATATGTGGGGGAAAAACACATTCAGGATGACTGCTGTCAGTACCAGGATTCAAACTGCAACTATATTTTGCAGTCATGGTCAGTGACTTAATGTGAACAGGTACGATGCCTGGTGTCCTGATAAGCTTTTGTGCAAGTAAATTAACAAGAAATTTACAATACCTTTCGATTTCAGCACAAAGTGTTTCCATGGACTAGCCCAATGTCCTCAATGGCTTAATGAAAATTTAGTGTATCCACATTGTTGTCTTTATAAGATTTCACATGCCTTCAGAGGATAGCACACATACCACTTGCGTTCACTACATGGCTAACCTAAATTGCCCCGACTGATCTTTAACACAGTCTACAAATTCAGTAGAAATGCAGAGGATGAATGAATTTCTTCAATTTAAGCAGATGTTTTCTTATTTTCATATGGTCATTTAGACTTTTTTTTTATGGCTGAGCATAAAAATTAAGACCCTCATTGCCCACACTGCCTTTGTAATACTATTATTTGCTTTCATTGTCAACCCCTTATGGCCAATCATGTTGACTTCACAACAATGTTGTCAATGGAGTACACCCTACTCATTATTAAAGAAAACCGAATGATTCACACATCACTATCAGCCATTATACTTTCAAGCTCTCAGCTGATGGTTGTGTGAAAACTGTCAAGACATGCTTGCCTGAACTGTTCCCAGTTTTAGAAAAATTTCAAAATATGTAAGTAGCACTATTGCTGCTACCACCAACTACTTTGGAAGTTCAAACAACTGAAGCCTGCAAGTCAGCCAGACTCCGTTGTGTTTGGTACACCCATACTTCAATGCCGCGCACACACCTTCGATTTAAACATCATATTATCGAGGCAGTCTCCTTGCATACCCACCAGAGCGCTTCTCCAGCACATGCCTCTTCAGAGCGTGTAAGACATTCTGTGACCACGTTTCGTATTTTTGGAATTTTTGTTTACGGCTGTGAGTGGATATATGACAAAAAGTCCCAGATGTCATTGTTCAGGAACATTTTGTTTGTCCAATCATGTGCCACATGTCTTGAAACATAAGAGTGGTAAATCACTGCAAACATGAAACATGCACTCTTTTCTTTTCCTGGTCAACAGAGTTGCACTGCAGCAAATTGTCAAACACATTGTGCTATTTGTATCATGTAGAATACCTACTGATATACAAAATTTTGTGCAATAGATACCCCCTCCCACCCTTTGTGTAACAAGAGTTTTATTCTGTATATTGAATTGTTAAGATATACAGTAGAACCCCTTTTTAACGAATCTCAGGGGGATTTGATATTTATTCCTTACAAGGGGGTTTTCCTTAAAAGGGGGTTCGAAGAAAATAGGCTATATATCACAAGAAATAATGATACCGGTACATTTATGTCCTCAACTAATGTAATGTCAAGAAATAATAAATGAACATGTTAAGAAATACTAAAAAGTCAAATTAACACAAGAATAACAGAAAATATTTACGAAACAGCACAGGTAACGGATTCCTTAGTGGTCCATTGGGAGCACAAGTTGCAGCAAGGAAAGGAGAAATAGGTATTACTGACTTGTAATTGTAACTTGAAGGAACAGAGGCCTAACATATATTAAGGATATTTGTGAAGGCAGACCATGAGAACTATGAGAATAAGCATAAGGTATTACCCTTCACTTTCTGAAGTAGTCCAGTAAAGTAGTTTGCTTCCTCTTGCCCAGATGTCCCACGGAAAGAAGTTTTCTCTCAATTTGGTTGAGAGTGTTGATGAGCTCTTCATCCACACTGAAGGAGGAGAAGTACCGGCGGACAATATCCAGTCCTTCCACTGCTGCCCCAAAAGTTGGTTCTGCTGGATCCTCTTCTTCTTCTTCTTCGTCTTCCTCTTCAGTACTTTGCCTTTTTGCATCATCACAAAGGTCTCCAACATCCATCTGTGGTGGTGAGGTTAGGATATCATCATCACAAGTAACAAATTCTTCAAATGTTGTGACAGTAGAATCCTTTGATACAACCCCCCAATCTTCCCCAATGTCATCAGTAGCATCTTCATTAAAAACTTCTGAAATAGCACCAAAACCTGCATGGCCAAAGCAGTTTTGAATAGTGGTCATTGTGACTAGTTGCCATGCTGCTACCAACATATGCATGGCTTGGAGTATGTTCAATTTCATTACCTCATTTCTTTCGAGGAAAGAAACAGCTCTTTGAACCAGGGCCTTCCTGTACTTCACTTTCACAGAATGAATAATGCCAAGGTCCAAAAGCTGCAGGTGACTGGTGCAGTTAGGAGGAAAGAAAACCACTTTGATATTCCGCAGGAAAGACGTATCTGAAGGCTGAGCTGGACATCTATCACCAGCACTATTTTCCTTCCTGTCGATCCCATCTTGGCATCCAAGCTTTGTAAAAATTTTCGAAATATCTCCGATGTCATCCATGCACTTTTGTTAAAATCATATTTACATGGGAGTGTACGGGTGTTCTTGAAACATCTTGGATTCTTAAATGTTCCAATTATTAGTGGGGGTAATTTTTCACTCCCGTTGCTGTTAACACATAACAACACTGTCAGTCTTTCTTTACTTTTTTTTGCCTCCGTGGCAATTTTCTCCGCGAACAGTGTATGTTTTGGACGGGAGCAAGTTGTAAAACACTCCCGTTTCATAGGCGTTAAAAATATCCTTAGCATCATATCCTTCAAGAAGTCGAGGCAACGTTTTCTCTTTCCAGTATACAACTGTATCGTCATTAACTTCCGCACTCTCGCCGCACATGTTTTGGAACGAAAGATTGTGCCGTTTTTTGAAGCGATCAAACCAGCCATTAGAAGCATGGAAATCGACCAAACCCAGCTTAAGTGCGATTTCTTGAGCTTTTTGTTTAAGTATGTTCCCGTCAATTGGAGCGTTCTCACTCCTTTTTCCCTCGAACCATTTCATTAAAATGTTTTCAAGTTCCTTGTACGGCGAAGAACGAATTTTCTTCCGTATTTTTGCCCCAGAACCACACTCAACTTCCGCGGTCAGAATAGCTTCCTTCAGTTTCATGATGCCAAACAGCGTAGAGGGTGCCAAGTCATATTTTTTTGCCATCTGTGACAAAGGTACTTGGCTATCCCTTTCAACATCCCTGATGATGTCTATCTTTTTCTGAAGAGTCAGCTTCTTACGTTTTGCAGCCATAATGAATGTGGTCCGCCGTAACTCGCAGTACAACTCTTATCACAGACACAAAAGACTCGTAGCACAACTTCCAACAACACAGGAACAAAAACAGAGAATGAGGCTTCAGTCCGCACCCCTCGCGGCTGCGTGATTCCTAAGCAGCGACTGGAGCAGCGGGACAGAAGTGCCTAGCCGGTGTATGAGCGCTGCGGCTATAGGTTAAGGCAGCTGACGTCACTGTAGACATTACCCGACTAAAACTGTCCTAACTCAATAACGGTTGGAGATAAGTATATGCATTCGCGGACTTTTTTGTAGAGCTTGAACAGCTATACATTTCGTACGCATATACTTGGGGTCTATCAATGACGGTTCAGGCAGCGTAAGCCGACTTTCTACTTATTCCGTAATTTTTTCTAGAATACATTTTCATTTTGTAGAATATCCATAAACATTTTCAGTTTCTTATTGGTTTTAATCTTTCACCTAAATTACGTGAAGTTTGCAAGAGACCTTTGGCCTAAATATTTATATTTCGTGAAGTTACCCGAGTCTCGCGGCATTTACGCGTAGGCCCTACGTCAGTCATGCCTCTAGGCTGTATAGCTAGTCTCAAGGTAAACCGCACTTCGTTCCCATACAGCCGTCATTCCAGTACTACCTACAGTTCAATGGACATAACTAACCAACAGCGTCTAGCGCGATAGTGACTGCTGCTTGCCGGTAACAGTGATTTCCAGCGGCCGCGCCAATTTATCACGGTTCTATACATCGCTAAAGGAGGATTTCGTTTAGCGCGTCAACTTCGGACTGAGATTACGTCAAAACGGAAGTTAATTTACCTTCAAAACAAGTTTAGAAAAAAGTATCTTATCGACATATTCGTTACAACGGGATGCGCGATCGTAATTTATGTGAAATATATTCCTTAGAAGCGGACTTTTCCTTATATCGGGGTTCGTTAGAAGGTGGTTTAATAACACTGTGCTAATGGCGATTTGGCTGGGACTTACGAAAATCTTCGTTAAAAGTGGGAATTCATTAAAAGCGGGCACGTTAAAACGGGGTTTTACTGTATTCAAGTGAAATAGACTTAAACATGATTCATATCCACCTGTATTCTACCGATCTATGATGATGGGATAATGGAGAATAGGAGTGAGGAAGCAAAAGGTCCTCTAGGTAGCCACCCACACAGTTTAGTAGAAGTCTAGCTGGTCCAAGTTTGAGGATATGTTCCATTAAAAAAATTATGTACTGCATGCAGAATGACTCATTATATTCTATGTTGAAATGTACTTTTCTCTAGTCTGAAGATGTCATCTCATGACAAATGGTCAGGACAATAAGGAGCAGGATCAAGGACCTCCAAGTGGAAGTGGTGCAGTAGTAACATGAGGTTTAGATTTGTCCCTGCAACAGAACAATATCACAGGAAAATGCCATGAAACATTTACTATGGTGTTTTACATTCTTTGCATAAATACAATATGATCACACATATTGTATTTATGCATTTTTATGTATTTTTGATGATTTGGGGAAACGAGGAGGAAGAGGTACAGGAACAGTTGGACGTGTGGGAAGGGATAATACAAGGATATGGGATGAAATTTAGCATAAATAAGAGTGAGGTGGTGATCACAACAAGGAAGAAGGAAAGAACCACAACGGGAATAACAATGGGTGGGGAACAGCTGAAGAAAGTGGAGAGTTTCAAGTATCTGGGAAGCCTGATACAAGATAATGGAAGAAACGATAGAGAAATAAATGAGCGGGGGAGGCAGGCAGAAGCATTTCGGAGGAGTGTGAGAAGCATGTTATGGAGCAAGGATGTCCCTCAGAACAGCAAAAAGATCATATATCGGATGTACTATGTCCCTATCCTGACGTATGCCTCGGAGACCTGGGTTATGAAAGGAAGGGAGTAGAGCAAAATACAGGACAGTGAGATGAGGTTCTTGAGAAGCAGTATTGGAGCAACAAAGATGGACAGAATAAGAAATGAGAGGACCAGAGAATTAATGAAGGAGGAACCATTACAGGATGGTATAGAGAAATCTAGACTTAGATGGTATGGACATGTAAAACGAATGGAGGAGAAGAGGATACCCAGGAGAGTACATGAGACGAAGTGGGAAGGAAAGAGACCGAGAGACAGGTGGCTGAAGGGGGTGGAAGAAAGCGTGAAGAAGAGAGGAGAAGACTGGACAAGGGTGGAGGCTGAGAGATGGTGGGAAGACAGAAGACGTTGGAGAGGCTTGTGTTCCAAACAGACCCGGCCAGTGGCTGAAAACTGTGCAAGATGATGATGATGATGATGATGACATTCTTTGCATAAATACAATATGATCACACAGTGTGATCACTAGGACTAGACTGTTGTTGACAAATACATTACCCAAAAACTACTAAAAACAATCTATTTATTACCTTTAAAATTTTAAAAATAAGTTAGAAATAAATAATTTGAAGCAGCCAACTCATAAATAGGCACAAATCACCACTTCACAACCTACAACCGGTTTCCTGATGTCTGGCATAACTGGCTGGGTGAAAAATGCCTATGTTATTTTCTATCATGTTAACATATGTAAAATTGTCCCCAGAATGCAAGAGTACAGGAACTAAACCAAAAGTAAATCAGAGACTTCTTTAAATGAAATGAAATGAAATATTAGTTCTTTAGTTTATTTGCTATTCATAATTTATATAATGACATGAATCTAGCCATGTTAAATGTGGATCTGTATTGACTTACAAATGTATGTTACAGGAAATTAATTGTTCCACCTTGCCAATGGAATTGATAAGGTGGAACAATTGAATTACATTTCCTGCAACAAACGATGATAATTCATTCAAGTGCAGAAGGGTTCTATTTTTTTGACAAACACAATATAATAATTGTAACATGCACCTTCAAACTTCAAGCACAAAGAGTAGGCTATACAACATTTTTTCCAAACTCAATACAGTTGTACACAACTGCCACACATCTTGTTTTTTTTTTTTTTTGTTTGTTTGTTTGTTTGTTTGTTTTCAGCAGTTTGATGGTATTCCTACATATGTAATGCTTCAACAAAGTGTTCCATAAATAATCATTTGTTAATGCTTGCTATTAAACTAAAATAGATATCTTAAGACTATGATAGAACATACCTGGTCTGTACCCACTAATCCATCATGAAGCACTTTATAGAAATGCACAATGTGGTCCCTGGATGGTGCAATATCCTGAGGCATTAGAGTCATATGACACAGCAGGCGATATGCACAGACCTTGCCACGATGATAGGCATCTGGCAATGTCAGAGCCTGTTGGAAATAGAAATATTAAAATAGTATTTTCATCAAACTAAATTCCACTTACCAGAAGTTAAAAGCAAATTATTTAAAAAATACACCAAGTAAATGGCCAATGGAGATTACTGCCGAATGATGTGGTATATCGAGCGGGAGCGTGATGGCGCAGTGGCTTAGCTGCTCGTCTTTCACCCGGATGGCCGGGGTTCGAATCCCGGTGACAGCGGGGTGGAATTTTCACCTGCAAAATCACGTGGCGTCAGGAAGGGCATCCGGCCTTAAATCCCCGGCCAAAACCAAAATGAGCCTGGTTGGCTCCGGCGACCCCAATTAATTGGGAAAAGCCGAAGATAAAGAAGAAGAAGAAGTGGTATATCAAGAGAGTGAATAAATAATAGATACAATGCAGAAAAGAGGAAGCTCTTTTTTCTGCCATATCTCACGACTACCAGAAACCAGACTAATAAACAGCTATTTAGTTACTTCTGGAAGATTAAAACTAAGACCAATTGGTTTAAAGAGATTCAGCATGATTTAGAAGACTTAAATTTAACAGTGCTCCAAATTAAAGGTAGAGAAGAAAAAGTATTCTAAGGAATAAATACTTACAATTCACATTAACAACTGGCAAACATCATAAAGGACATAGATTTTCTCAAAAAATGTAAAAAACATAGAGTAGTGTCACAACATCTGAAAGGTTACTAGAGAAAGGGACACCTAAACCCATATGAGAATCACACACAATTTCTAGTTAACGATAAGATCCTTAAACGTGAAATTAAATTCCTGTACATGAAGAAGAACGTGAGTAACACACTGTACCGCGTTCACTTGGAAGCAGCTAACTCCATTGACAAAAAAGAATGGGACAACTATCAAATTATCGCAAGTCAAATAACGCACAATTGCATTATCAAGAAAATCAATACCTTAACCCATGAACCCCCGAATTAATACTTTTTGAAAATTTTGCTTTTTTATTAAAAAGTCATACCATAGGGAGTTAATAAGCTGCTCAAACCATATTTTACGAAGGTGGCATCTTAAGTTCCCGAAATACATGGTGTTACATATATGTAACGCTAAGCGCTTGTGTTGTCAAAACCCTTACTGCATATTCTGAATGGTGATTTATAAATACAATAATGTACCAATTTCATATTTGTTGCCAAACACTTATCTTGATAATATTACACTTTAAAAGCACTGAGCAAGTATTTTGACACCTTTGAACCTTAGATCATATAGTTAAGTGACTAGTTAGTTGGTGTGGAACGGCAAGGAGCATGATATGCACAGTCCCACATCACATTTACAACATGCAGTGTGGACACTGCTTACACACAATTCACCGGCACACCGCCTCCGCTTATGTCCAGGGACGTTGATGACCAGATGATCGAGTCCATCATATCACAAGTCTTCAATGTCGTGGCCCTATCCTGCACGTGCTGTTGACAGCCGCTTGGCTCCACCTGGTTCAACGACATACGATTTTACGTAGAATTGTGCCACTTCCCTCTTGAACTCCAGTTAAGTTGTCCTTGACCGTGATATAGTAATGAGGTTCCATGCGTTTTTGAGACTCATCAAGAAGCCAAGAAAATATGGCCCACCACCACTTTTTGTTTCTTATTGACACATGATATCAGTTCACATTTTCATCCATAAGGTTTGTTCCTCCCATGAATTTGTTATAGGTGCCGATCTGGAGAGGACGTGGGATTGTAACTATTTTTCTTTTCAGCCCGAGAGAACCTTCTGACCTGGTCGAGGGGGTAAAAACAGAGAGAGTCGGGGAGGCAACAGTTACTGTGCTGTTTTCATGCCAGCGAGCTATAATGATGTCGTCATTACTTCTTTTCCACTTCCTCCAATATTTCTGCCAAGGTTAGACTTCTAAATAATAATTACATTATTGGATTTACGTCCCTTTTAACTGCTCTGTCTTTTAGAGATGCCGGGTTGTTGGAATTTTGACCCGAAGGGAATCATTAACGTGCCAGTAAATCTACTGACACGACTCCCTTGCATTTGCGCACCATCAAATGCCAGCTGACTGCACCAGGAATCGATCCTGCAAGCTTGGGCACAGCAAGTGAGAACGTTGCCGCTGAGTCACGCAGCCAGTCGAGACCTCTGAAATATCGAAATAATAATTCTCGTATTGTATTTTCTGAAACACTGCCTGCAGCCAGATATCTCTGCATAGGTATGGTCTTGAATACGGTACTGGCATAAAAAATATGCTACGGTGACATAAAAAATATTACCGTATGTGAAGGCATGCAATGTTAAAAAAAAGCTGTATATGGAAAAATGTTTTGTGTATAAATGCATGAAATGTATTCTAACTCATTTCATATGAATGTGCTACAGAAAATATCTTGCCTTACCACTGACCATGTATCCGCCTAGCGTTACCATATGGTAACTCTGGGAAAATTAGTCCCGGGCATGAGCAGGTATAAAGAAACATGTAGATATGTTACTGAATGATAAATTAGATATGTTTACTACCATAATCCTGAAGACAAAGTAAACTATCTCCATTTTACGCAATAATTTAGCATGCCGTACCTTTTGCGGCATGTCATCACAACGTGAGAAACAAACCACGAAATGCACCCAATTGTTGGGACATCACCCAAGACATTCCCTAGTGACTAGTGTGCGGGAAATGAATCAATAGACCTTCCTTGATCATATAAGCACGAAATTCTAATATCTTTAACTGGCAAAGGTCGTGAATAGCAATAAATGCAATGACCGGTACTGCGTTACCAAATGGTAACGCTAGGCGTTTATGGGTTAAATAACAAGTTTCTAAATCTATTGAACCCAAAAACGAATCGCGCACGTCTCAACACGCCCACAGAAAGTAACGACCACGTATTTCAGAACACCGTGTAAAACCTAACCAACATCGCTTTTGACCAGAATGACTTAGATTTACTCCAGAAATGCCCCAAACACAATTGGGAACACAATCATAACACCAATGATCTAATCAACCTAGTAGCCGAAACCGAAGCAGCCATCAGAAAACTACCAGCTGACGAGCAAAACGCCGCCAGATTTGAGACCAATAAAAAAAATCAAGAAAATAATCAATAAAAATAAAACAAAACTTAATTGCAAAAATAACCTGAAAACCAAAAACCTCATCACAAAAATAAAAAATAACAACATAATAGTAACAAAAGCCAACAAAGGAAATACCACAGTTATCCTGGCCTTCCCACATTAAGATCGTTACTCAAATACACAAACCGGGCACACCAATCAGACCCATCGTAAATTTCAGAAATAGTCCCACATATAAGCTTGCCAAGTTCGCACAACAATATCTGAACAAACATTATAAACTCAAGGCCAATTTGTCCTTCACGA
This sequence comes from Meconema thalassinum, assembly GCA_946902985.2. NCBI lineage: Eukaryota > Metazoa > Arthropoda > Insecta > Orthoptera > Tettigoniidae > Meconema > Meconema thalassinum. The sequence goes on from OX336388.2 coordinate 1,854,301,072, forward strand.
ATACTATGCACTTCTGCGGGGGAAAAAAACATAGATTTAAAACTAAATGGCGACAATACTATGCATTCCGTTGATATTAAAGATATGTACACAAACATTCCAGTAAAAAAAAAAACAGAAATTATCCACAACAGGTTAATTAATGAAAGTAGAAGTAGAGGAATTCACTTCGATTTTAACATTCATCACTAATAATATTTTTTTCACCTTCAATGGAAAAAATGTTAAACAAACGGAAGGCCTCGCTATGGGATCCCTCTTTTGGGCATTTTGATTAACATTTACCTAAAGTCCTAGACCATCTGGAGCACGAAACAATTTACAAAAAAATCAGAGGCATCGAGTTCTGGGTAGATACGTAGATGACGATTTCATAATCATCAATAATCAAATTCAAGGAATAGACCAGGTAATGAACATTCTGAACAAAATTGATACTAGCATTAAATTCACCGTGAAATCAGAAATAGACAACATTAATTACCTAGACTTGACAGTCACCAAAAAAGACAACCGGCTGCACTACAAGGTGTACAGAAAGCCTTCACAGACAAGCACGATCATACGTCAAGATTCGAACCACCCAGGCAGCCATAAGAACGCAACTTTTATAAGCCCCATTGACAGAGCACTAAAACTACCGCTATCTGATAACGATTTCAAACAAGAAATTAATATACCGGTAATTCACCAAATAGCCAAAATCAATGGATATAGTCGTAACCACGTCAACAATTTGATTCATAAGTTAAAAATAAACCCGTCACAAAATTAAAGAATGACAGTAATACCAAAAAAACGTTCGCTACTTTCACGTATATAGATCATAACGTCTATGCAGTAACTAGCATCTTAAAAAAACAAAACATAGATATCGCTTTTAGAACAAACAATTCAAATTCCAAAAATTTTTTCAATTCAAGCAAAATAAACGCCACAATTAAACATTCAAAATCAGGTATTTACGAACTCAAATGCAGCGAATGCAGAGCTATTTACATGGGACAAACCGGAAGGATCTTCAGAATTCGTTACGCTGAACATTGCTCGGCTATTAAACATAGAAAATTTTCAGCTATGACAGCGCATATAAAAGAATCCGGGCACAAGTTCACAACTATAGATAATGACATCAACATCTTGCATTACGTTTCTACGGGCTGTCTGTTGAATTTTTTAGAAGCCATTCACATAAATACATCACAGAGATCAAACACATCTAACAACTTAATGACATCAATTTCGATACAAACATGTTATTTGACATGATTGCAGATCACATTTTATGTGACAAAAGACATAAACCTCCATAGTTAAACCCCTCAAATAGTGTGCTACTTGCTTTCCCCTCCCTCAACTTCACTTTGTTTCTTCCTCTCACATTCCTTTCCCCTATTTTAACCCTCCTCCCCTTCCCGCGGCCGCTCTGCTCTTCCGACATATGACAACAGCACGCGAGTTCAGTATCAGCTATCAGCTCATACACAGTGGAGCTTTTGCCTCCCTGTGACCCTGTTATACAGCAGATTCATTTGACATCGGTAAGTTTTTTCAACTATTATGCACACACCAAGCTTCCTCCATTCTTTACGTTTTTCTTAATCTTGCCTAGCTGGTGTCTCAATTTAAATCACCGTTTTTCTTCTTCAGGGTCCAGAAATTATATTTCTCGTACGGGCTGGAACAAGATGCGCCGGTCCAAATTTGTTTTTGTAAGTTTGTGTTTTTTATTCAACATTTTGATTTCGTTGTTCTTTATATCTCCTTTATCATTCTGAATTGAACTTAGAAATTGTTACGTCATTCATTTCAGGTGCCGTAGATAGGTGAATTTTTTAATTTTCCAAAGAGAGATCGCCAACGACCCATTTGAAGTATACAAGTATGAACACAACACCTATTTTTATCCGCCACATCATTTGAAAGAAGTTTGCAAAGAATGTTTTAAAGAAAGCATAAGTCACGCCTTTTAATGAGCGTCACAGGAAAATAGAATTACAGACATTGGAAAAATTCAACGTTAATTCATGATTATGTATCCACATGGTGCTTCTAGTGCAAAGTTGAAGTTTTTCCTCATGGTGCAGGATTTATAAAAAATGTACAATATGTGTACCTGAAGGCTGACAAACATTTGCAAGCTATTTTATTCCATTTTAATCAGTTTTTAGTTGATCATATGTTCATTGTATTTTTACTGTGTTGAGAGTGTCGATGTTGTTTTCAGAGATGTGTCCTAAGCACAATAACATGGACTGATGAAGGGACCAATGTAGGCCCCGAAACATGTACCCCTATTTGTAAATTTTAAAAAATAATTAAAGTATTGACTAGGAGGAAAATCGAAAAGATTTATCTTTGTATCACATTAACAACAATTGAAGGGAAAAACTATACCATAACAGATGAACAAAGGGCAGCCATATCAGAGAGGATGAAGAAATTTTGGGTGCAGAAGAAGAAGCTGAAAAGCTATCTCTAAATACCATTATTAGCCTTAATTGTAAATGGATTGACTGAAGTGCTCCAATGAGGGCGTAGGCTATGTAAAAAAAAGAAGAAGATACTTATTAAAACCGTGGTGGAATGAGGAAGTGAAGAAAGCAGTGAAAGAAAAGAAGTCTGCATGGAAAGAATGGAACCGAGATCAAACAGAAGAAAGCAAAAGGAAGTATCACGACAGCAAACGGAGGTGTAAGAAAGTGGTAGGAGAAGAAAAGAAGAAAAGTTGGGAAGAATTTACACGAAGAAAGGAAACAGATGTAAGTGGCAGTAAAAGGATGCTGTATGGGCTTCTAAGAAGTAAGAGGAAAGAAAGAGTTACCACAAAGCTGGTGAAAAGGAAGATGGAGAGTTGTTAACACACCCAGAAGAGATAAAGGGACGATGGAAGGAGTATTTCGATAAGTTATTGAATGTGAGCAATTGTACTGGTGAGATGGAAATGACACAACCTGACGACTCTATAACAGAAGATGATATAACAATGCAGGAGGTGGAATTAGCAGTACAGAAAATGAAGATGGGAAAAGCAACAGGGGTGGATGAAATCAGTGTAGAAATGATAAAGGCTGCTGAACCTGTTGGTATGCAATGGTTGTATCGACTGCTAAAGTGTGTGTGGAAACAGAAATGTGTACCAGAAGACTGGGAGAAAGGGCTAATAATTCCAGTGTTTAAGAAGGGGGACAAGAAGGTGTGTGATAACTATAGAGGGATCACCCTCTTATCACAGATAGTAAAAATACTGGAAAGGATATTAGAAAGAAGAATGAGAAGAAAGGTGGAAGGAGAGTTGCAAGAGGAACAGTATGGCTTCAGGAGTGGAAGATCCACAGTGGACCCAATCTTTAGCTTGAGGCAGGTGATGGAAAAGAACTGGAAATATGGAGAGGATTTGATCATGACTTTCATAGATTTAGAAAAGGCATATGATAGTGTCCCCAGAGAGAAGGTATGGGAAACCATGGTTAAGAAGAGACTGGGAAGAGAAATGTTGGAAATGGTGCAAGCAATGTACAACAACTGTGTTAGCAGGGTACTGACCCCAGTTGGAAAGACAGATTGGTTTAGGAACAAGACTGGACTAAGACAGGGGAGTGTGCTGTCACCTCTCTTGTTCATAATGGTGATGGATGAAATTGTAAAGGAAACAAAGGAAGCATATGGACATAAAGAAATGAAGTTACTGTTATTTGCAGATGATATTGTGGTCTGGGGAAGGAACACCGAAGAAGTGCAAAAACAACTAGATGCACTGAACGAAAATATTCAGAAGTACGGCCTGAAAAGCAGTATAGAGAAAAGCAAGACCATGGTGATGGCAAGAGGGGAAAGACAAGGAAAGGGCACTGTGAAAATTGGAAGTCCGAGTTTGGAAATTGTGGACACGTTCAAATACCTAGGAAGTGAATTGATGCACACTGGTAGGTTGGACATGGAGATTGGCAGGAGGGTACAGCAGAGCAATGCATTCTATCAAAGTGTAAGAAAACTTGTTTGGGATAAGGAAGTACCAAGGAAAAGCAAGGAGGTAATGTATAAAGTGTACTATGTTCCCATATTAACTTATGCAGCTGAGACTTGGACCCTGACAAGCAGGCAAGAGAGTAGAATCCAAGCCAGTGAAATGAAATTCCTAAGAAGTATGATAGGAAAGACAAGGAAAGACAGAGTGAGGAATGAAGATGTTAGGAAGGAAGTTGGGATGGAAAAACTAAATGAGAGAATTGAGAAGAATAAACTAAGGTGGTTTGGACATGTAAAGAGGATGGAGGAAAATAGAATACCAAGACAGATGCTGGAGGCGAAGTGCAAGGGTAAGAGAGCAAGAGGAAGACCTAGAACAAGGAGGATTGATTCAGTGAAGAACAGCGTAAGGAAAAGAAATCTGGACTGGGACAAGATCGTGGAAGAAGAATGGTGGAAGGAAAGAGGAAAGTGGAGTAGTGCCATAAATACCCCAACCCGGCAGGAGCTGGATAAGGGGAAATGATGATGATGATGATGATGATGACTTATTAAAAAGCTAAGACTGCAAGAAAATTACCCCAAGGGAGCCAAATACTTCAAAATATTGGTCTAAATAGCAATAACAATAATAACAAAATATAAAAAGCACACAGAATTTAAAGAAAGAAGTGACCAAATGCCCGATTGATGAGGTAATGTGAACCAATGTCTCACATTGGCTCGATTCTCGATCTCTAAGTGAAGACGTTTAAGTTCAGGTTTTGATCCAAATTTAAATTCAGCTTTCATGTCCTTCTTGCTTGACCAATGGTTAGTTCTGTGAACCATAACTCGCGTTCCAGGAGTATTGAAACATTAGATCTGAGCAACCTAAGAGAGTCCCAGACAGATACGATCAGGAACTTGTGCCAGGAATATCCTCAGGTGTTCACTGATGAATTGGGTGTGACCAAGTTCGAGATTAAGTTCACCGATAACATCCCTGTCCGTCATCCTCCCTACCGGTTGGCTCCGCCCAAGATGAAGGCTTTTAAGGAAATCATCGACCAAGTGTTAGTGGATGGTGCCAATCTACTTCAACTAACTCGTTCCTAATGTTTCTTGTGCTGAAGCCCAACAATGGTTTTACAGCCGGTTGTGGACTATAGACGATTAAACCAAAAAATGACTTTCTTCAATCCATACGCTTGCCAGGTCTTCACTCTTTTTTCTCATGGTTTCATAAGTCCAAATATTTCACATTGCTTGACTTGAGCCAAGCCTACTATTCCCTTTGCCGAGGAATCTAAACCTTTGACTGCTTTCACCACAGACTGGAATTTATATTAATTCAATTGAGTCTCTTTCAGTCTGTCAACAGGTGGTGCTGTGTTGAGCCACCTGCTCGATAATGTTTTCTCCGGTATGAAAGTAAAGTTTCTTTACCATTATTTGGATGACATTTTATAGTGACACTTTTGTACGGGGTCCTTCTCAACAGGCAGCTTTCGAAGACCTCAAACTTGCACCATGTAATGTTCCTGTTCTTGCAATTTCTGACTTTTCCAAGTCAATCATCATCCAAATAGATGCCTCGTGTTCTGGAATTGCTGGATTGTTACTCCAAGAAGGTGAATTGGATAGGCACCTATCTTTTATGCATTCTTTCTCCTATTACCAAGTACTCTGTCTATGAGCTTGAGGGTCTAGCCATCATGTTCACCTTGGAACGTTTCAAAAACCACATGGAGCAATTTCGTTTGAGCTGGAAATGGGCAATCAAGCTCTCAGCTGGATCCTGGCTAAACCTTGTACTACTAGATGAATCGCTCCTGGGCGACTCAAATTTTTACCTCTCGGTTCACCGTCTGCCACGTTTGTGGCACTGACATTGTTACCGCTGACTCACTGAGTCGCATGTATGAACGGCCTGAGCCAAAAGTGGTGGAACCCTTTCTATCGTCTCTTCCCATTAATTAGTGTTGGGTCGAATCCAATAATTTTTGGAAACTGTATTATTTCGCAAAATAAAATAACTCTGCTTTATTTCGTAACTTATATTTAAGATATTTTCCAAATTTAGTGGTCTATGACGGAAATGACATGTTTCTGTTAAGTTACGCAAGATTTTGCGAAGTGTGTATAAGATGCAAGTTTTTCCTATGCACATTACATTTGCTATTTCATGGTTATGAAAATTAGATTGATGTACAGTAAATAAGATATTTCTCAGGCTAGTAGATGGAGCAGGAATGAGCTTGATAGTGATGTACAGACGAAAGTTGTTCTTTCTTGTTAAAACAGAGCCGATGTATGTGCCCATTTGAGTTCCTCCGATGTTGTATGAATTGCTTGATTTTAGAATGGAAAATAATATTTCAAATCTCATTCATTTCCTGACAATGCTTTCCAGATTTTCTTGTAAAAAAAAAAAAATCGTACAAAGTCAGAGGGAAGACAAAGGGGCTGAATTTATCATAATCTTCTAAGATAGCCACGGTTATTGATACTACATTTAAATGGTGCTGAAAAATTTTAAGAGATGCACTTTATATGCCTCTCACGGACTTGAATAGAATCCCATGGAGTCCTAGTGGTTGGTTCCTCAGTTTACGGACTGCGACAACGCGTTTACTTTGGGTGTGTGTAGAATCTGTCTGATAACCGGTGTTGATTGTGATGGCTGTAATAGTGTGTCTTATCTGTAATATAGGTAAGGACTGCAGACGATCAATTTCAAGTAGTTCCTACTTTTGCTACCAAATGCTACCGACACCTAACTGCGAACTTAGCTACTAGATGTCACCGCAACTGGCACCTGGCGGCGAACGTTGAAACTTAATAGAGTACTAATCAAATCTAACCAAAAAATTTAGCTTCACCCTATTGTAGTTAGTGGAAGGTTCTTTCACATGCCATAAAGCTATGACATGGGCCCGCCGGCTTTACTTTCCTCTGAAGGAAGGCATATTGAGGGATTTTTAACGCTCTTAAAAAATCCAAAGACTTCGGCCGGCTTTGAACCCGCGATCTTGGGCATAGAAGATCAGCATACTACCAACTACGCCACGGAAGCTGTCATGGAGTCCTACACTTTAGTGAAATTACCGTATTTCCTCGCATACTCTTATTAAGTTCCAACGTTTGCCGCCAGGTGCCAGTTGCAGTGACATCTAGTAGCTAAGTTCACAATTAGGTGTCGATAGTATTTGGTAGCAAAAGTAGGAACTACTTTAAATTGATCGTCTGCAGTCCTTACCTAAATTACAGATAAGACACACTAATACAGCCATCTCAATCAACACCGGTTATCAGAGGGATTGGTCATGTCAAACGGATGAACGAAGTAAGTCTACCAAGACGAACACTGGAACGACGGATGACAGGGAAGAAAGAACAAGGTAGAACAAAAATGTGTTGGATGGACTCGGTGAAGAATAGCATTAGTAAACAGAACTTGGATTGGAACACAGGCTCGGAAGAGGAATGGTGGAACGACAGAACAAAGTGGAGAGGAACCATATTTGCCCCCACCCAGTGTCAGCTGGAAAAGGGGAAATGATGATGATGATGATGATGAATCGTCGCATATTTGTATGCCTAAAATTCATGGAAAAAAGCAGGATGCGATGATTAAGCAAAGAATATTCAAGTTCAAAAAAGAAAACGACAATTTTAAAATATACACAGTGTCATTATTTGCTGAATGCTTGCTTAATATTATTATTATTATTATTTGCTTATTATGTAATCCCATGTATTTCACTTTCATCAAGATCACCGTATAATACTTGTATTTTCTCATTTTTGTAGTGAGAGAAGCCATTTTTCAGTTTTGCCTAATTCTATTAAAGAATTTGTGTTGACTGACTGAAAAGCTTTCTTTAATAAAATAATTTTCTCATTGTGGACACCTTGTCGCAGCCCCTAAACTAAGGAACCAACCATTGTGAACACCACGTGCATAACCATGCGTAACATCCATTTTATTCGATTCCATAATGGACATTTTTGGACAGACATGGGCGTGAGGCGAATAATTTCTAAATTCAGCAGGATTTTCATGTTAATTAAGAAGATACCTCTGTCATTGAACAACTAGCCCCATTCAAGAAAGATAAGCTCAACTATTGAAGCTCTATTATATGGTTAAGCTCAGTGACATGGAAGGCTAAGTCATCAAACATTAAGTCACTGGATTTAATAGGGTGTTTTATAGTGTTGTTCAAGTGTTTTTAGCATGTGTTTTGTTTTAATTTTAGCATGTGTTTTTTAGATGATGAAATGATGTTGATATGCTGATTTATTGGCATGATTGTATTTGACATAATAGGGCTGAAGAAGGGCTAATAATAGCTTGAAACATGTACCCTGATTGATAAATTGTATAATATATGCATTGATTGACGGAGTTTTTTCCTCAATTTTTTACTTAATCATGCGTAACATCACACACAAGTCTCTGTTGTGATGTTTCCACGGAAGTGGCTGATGCTAGACTGGCACGAGGTGTCCCAAGATGCCGCCAATAGCAGTCAGGCCTGTTTTAACATCGGCGAACTGGGGCTAGCAGCGCTTCGTACGGCGGCTTTTTGAATCTCGTCATTCCGAGGCCAACTAACGGAGGCGATAGGTCCATACCAGTATCACTCCTCCAGAGTGGCACTGAGTGCAATTGCTGTTTAGCGTGGGCCGGCTGTTCGTGTAGCGTGAGTCATAGCCTGCAGTCAGAGAGACAGGCTCCTTTCTTCTGACAAGGTCACGCCACGTTGTAAGCTCGCAGAATGTGCTAAATGACGATGCTGCCCGCTCGCATCGCGGTTCATAGCCCGCAGGCATAAAGACGAGATTAGTTTCTCATAGCCCACAAGCATAGAGACAAAACTCCGTCCAAGCAATCTGCGAAGTGCCAGTGTGAAAACACATAGTCTGCGCACAGGAGTGACTCGGCTGACTGGCCAATCCGGCGTGATGCCATTGAATAATAAGCACAGGGAGGAGGTGCGACCTTGGCTTCAAACAACTCTTGCAACATCTGGGCTGCCAAGCTCCACCCATAGCATTCTCCTTTCACTTCCTTTGGGTGACGTCATGCGCAAACCTACTTCACAGATTCCGTGGATGAGGTACAGATTACATTCTTCTGACGTGGCCACGCTAGGTTATAAGCTCGTGGAAGGTGCTAAGTGACGATGCTGGCCACTCGGGTCACGGTTCATAGCCTGCAGGCATAAAGACTAGATTACTTTCTTCTGACAGTCACACCAGGTTATACGCTCACGAAAGAGTGTGCAACTAACTGGCACACAAATATGAATATGCTATGCGACAATTATGGGATGTTGGTTCCTTAGTTTAGGGTCTTTGTGGTGTTTGAAGCCATATTTTCAGTGTTGCCTTAGTAAACAAGAGTTTAGTGCTTTTCAGTCGGTCAACACGACCGACCGACTGAAAAGCACTAAACTCTAGTTTAGGGTCTGTAGCCCCGAATTATGGGATGAAATTTTATAAACGTATTTTAGTGTTTGAAAAGTGGGGTGCGACGATTATGCGAGGAAATACAGTATAGCATCTGTAGTAGTAGTATCAGCATCTTACCTTAAAGCACCAAGGAGCAATGATGCTAAGTGGTGGGACAAGCTCAGGTGGTTGAGGAGTAACTTGATTGTCACCAGACACTCCCTGATTCATTCGAATCTGTAACAAGAAACAACTCTTTGGCTAACTTAACTCTTATCTAATTTATTGAACAGAAGGAATGTTCTATACAAAGAAACTTTCTAAGACAGAATTACTTTTACTCATGCAATGGTCACTCTTACAACTTTCAAGTTGGTTAACGTACAGTTAAACATGCTTTCAACAGAATTGAATGTGACTCGCAAACTTTTCTGTTTACGATAGGTGTCTGGTTAATAATTAAACCAAGAACATGCATATAATGGGCATACTCAGACCCGGCTTAGGCTGGAAAACTGAAATTGTTGACGAGTGAGTAAATAAAAAATGGAGTACATACCACATTCAAAGATGTATCTACATATATCTGCTAAAAATTAATACAGTGCTGTACAAGCAAAAGTTACAACGAACATAAAAATATCACTGTACACAAGATTCATTTATTTTTTTCCACCAAGGAGAATTTTGTGCACACATTGCTGCGTAGGTACTCAACTTTTCACAAGCAATTTAGGCTGAGAACCCACTCCAAGCATATAAGAATTATTGTCTCGTAGGGCAAATTGCTGTAGTTCATCTTCTTCCTCCTCCTATTCACCTTACTGATTTCCTGTAAAATTCTATCCATCCATTGTTTCTTTGGGGGCCTACGGGGTCGATGCCCTCATTGATCATATTGGAGGGCTGTTTTTACCATAGTTCTCTCCACTTCTAGTGACATGCCCATACCAACAAAGATGCGCTTCCCTCATTTTGACTAAGTGTTGCAACACCCATTTTCTTCCTTACGTGTTAATTTCTGACATTGTCAAGCCTCGTAACATCCATGGAACATTGCAGAATTTTCATTTCCATTCTATGGAGGGCTTGTTCATGTTTGATTGAAGCTGGTGAACATTCTGAGCTGTCGAGTGCCACTGGACTTATCATGGTTTTGTAAACTTTTCCTTTCAGGTGGATGGATATTTTCTTACAGCACAATACTCCAGTTACTTGGCGCCATATCAGCCATGCAGCATTTACTTGTGCTCGGGCGTGAGAAAGGTCTCGCCATCCAAAGTCATGAGAGAACCAAGGAACTTAAATTTAGTGGTTTTATCGAGTTGTTGATCTTCAATGTTAAGGGTACCATTGATCTGTGTGCCTCATTGCAGATGTTCAGTTTTTCCTATGTTGAGTTTTAAACCATTTTTTCCTAGGCTATCTTTTCAGTAATTTTCACGAGTTTGATCGGTGAGAAATACATTAGCAGCATATAACATTGTCCATGGGAGAGGCGTTTGTATGTTGGCTGTTACTGTATCCGCGCACAAAATGAACAGAAGTGGCAAAAGTGCTGAACCTTGATGAACTGATGGGGAAAGTAGGTGAAACTCCAGCTGGGCAGCGCACTATACTTGTGACGTTGTGGTAAAGAGCCATAGCCTGCAGGCACTGAGACAAAACTCCTTTCTTCTGACAAGGTAATACCAGGTTATAAGCTTGTACAACTGACTGGTGTACAAATACGAATGTGCCATGCGACGATTATAGCATGACATTTCATAAACCATTTTTTTGTATTCAATAATTAGGGAGTGACGATTGTGCAATGGTGATGAATATGCAAGGAAATATGGTTATCTCATCAGCCCATGTAAATGTAAAATATCACACAACTTTTTGTATGGTATTATTAATAACTAGCAGTAGTACCCGGCTTCGCCCGGTGGAATGATAATAATGTTTTAAGGTCTCCTTAGAAATATAATGGACTTAAAATCTAAGTCATTTGCCCCCAAAGACAATGAGGGAGTAATATCTAGGTCATTTGCCCTTTTGATAAGGATGATAATAAAAACTACTGTTGAATTGACACGTCAAACTTACAAACTACCGTAATAGAAATACATATTTCAAAATTCACAGGCGAGAAAGACTTATTGTGTGTGGTGATTTATGGTGTAATAGGCGTAACATCTACTGTAGGTCATTATCTCTTATGATGAGGATGATAAGGGAAACTACTACCGGTATTGAATTGACACTTCAACGTATAACGTACACAATGTACTGTAATAAAAATAACTATATGGCGGCTTCGGTGGCGTATTTGGTAGCAAGCTGAGCTTCTATGCCCAAGATAGCGGGTTCAAACCCGGCCGAAGCCGTCGGATATTTTAAGAGCGTTAAAAATCCGTCAGTATGCCTTTCTTCGGAGGGGAAGTAAAGCCGGCGGTCCCATGTCAGATTTATGGCATGTTATTGAACCTTCCACTAATTACACCTGTGTGAAGCTAAATTGGATAGGTAAACAACGCTCATAGATGTCTACGTCCGTTGCCAAGAGCCGACTGCAGTGGCGTCTAGTAGCTAAGTTCCGAACTTGGCCTAGTAGTCGTTGACGGTGGCGCTTGGCGGCAAAAGTACGAACTATTTGAAGAATTCTAAGTTGCAGTTTGTACTTAAATTAAAAAACAGATAACACACACTAATACAGTCATCACAATTAACACCGGTTATCAGACAGATTCTACACACACCCAAAGTACACGGGGCTACATGACCGCGTTGTCGCAGCCCCTAAACTTAAGAACCAACCAACCAAAAATAAATATTTTAAAAATCACAGTCGAGAAAGACTTTATGCGGCGGTGATTATTGGTATGATGCGCGTAACATCTAGGTCATTTGCACTTATGATGATAATAATAAGGTAATGAAAAAATGACTACTAAACGAACATGGTGTTATTTTAAAACTAATATAGGTAATTCAGGTGTCTAGCTTCGATGTCTTCCAAAGTCTCAACCTTATTTTCTGGCTTAGGCCTGTACTGGATGCGTCTAGTGAAAGAGCGTACTGCTCGGCAAAGACAAAGAATATAGGTCGAAGCTGCACGAACCTGAGATGATCGCAGATGATGACGAAATATGATGACACACGTTCGGGGTTCCCCGTCCTATACAGATTGACCGGGAATCACTCACTGTTTCGCAACGGCCCTGTGCTGGCATCAGCATAGACAGCAGGAGATAACACGGCGGGCTCTGGAAAGTATCTCACGATGAATCAGCAAGCTATTCTCACAACTGACCCCCCCCAGGGTCTCACAACTTGTGGGACGTGGGTTGGCGACCACGGAACCCCAGCTGAGTCTGGCATCGCTTCTACTTCCTGGTGCTGGGCTCATTTCAGTTCTCTTTCCTGTCGGCCTCCCTTGGTCAATTCTTGTTCTCTTCCGACCCAGACTGTATTAGGGTATCCGAGGGCTAGGGAGTCTTTCAATTTCCCGCCTTAATTGGCTTTGTCTCATCTTTCCTGATACCCTCATTCTTCGAGGGGTCTGCCTTCTTTTCCTTTTCATAATATCTCCTGTCTTCTGCTCAAGGCCCTCAAAGAGGCAGGGTGTGTGTAGACCCACCACTTCTGGTACACCCTCAAGGGCTCATGACTGGTGAGTTAGGAAGCTGGCAACCCCGAGGAATTCCTGAGCTACATGCAGGGAATGGAGTGGTATGTCAGAAATTTCAAGTGGACAGTGTTACGCATCGGGTTCCAAAGGGTAAGTATACACACTTTGTTTTCGATCGGTGAACGATGTAGATTTGTACCAAAGGGCCTTAATGCGAGAAATGGAGTGGTCTGTCCGAAATTTCGAGTGGACAGTGTTACTCGTCGAGTTCCAAAGGGTAATTATGTAAAATCTGGTTGAGATCGGTGAAACGGTGTAGTTTTCTGCCAAAGGGCCAAAAAGCAGGGAATAGTGTGGTCTGTCCAAAATTTAAAGTGAACAGTGTTACTTGTCGGGTTCTACGGGTAAGTATATAAAATTGGGGTCAGATCGGAGAAACGGTGTAGATTTGTGCCAAACAGCCTAAATGCAAGGGATGGAGTGGCCTCGCCGCAATTTGAAGCAGACAGTGTTAGTCGCAGTGTTCCAAAGGGTAAATATACAAATTTTGGTTGAGATCGGTGAAACGGTGTAGATTTGGGACAAAGGGCCTAAATGCAGGGAATGGAGTGGTCTGTCCGCAATTTCAAGCAGACAGTGTTACTCGCTGGGTACCAAAGGGTAAGTTTACGAATATTGGTTCTGATCGGTGAAACGGTGTAGATTTGTGCCAAAGTGCCTAAATGCAGGGAATGGGGTGGTCTGTCCGAAATTTTAAGTGGACAGTGTTACTCGCAGGGTTCCAAAGGGTAAGTATACAAAGTTTGGTTCAGATCGGTGAAACGGTGTAGATTTGTGCCAAAGGGCCTAAATGCATGGGATGGAGTAGCCTCTCCGCAATTTCAAGCAGACAGTGTTAGTCGCAGTGTTCCAAAGGGTAAATATACAAATTTTGGTTGAGATCGGTGGAACGGTGTAGATTTGGGCCAAAGGGCCTAAATGCAGGGAATGGAGTGGTCTGTCCGCAATTTCAAGCAGACAGTGTTACTCGCAGGGTTCCAAAGGGTAAGTATACACATTTTGGTTCAGATCGGTGAAACGGTGTAGATTTGTGCAAAAAGGGCCTAAATGCAGGGAATGGCGTGGTCTGTCCGAAATTTCAAGCAGACAGTGTTAGTCGCAGTGTTCCATAGGGTAAATATACAAATTTTGGTTGAGATCGGTGAAACGGTATAGATTTGGGCCAAAGGGCCTAAATGCAGGGAATGGAGTGGTCTGTCCGCAATTTCAAGCAGACAGTGTTACTCGCAGGGCACCAAAGGGTAAGAATACGAATTTTGGTTCTGATCGGTGAAACGGTGTAGATTTGGACCAAAGGGCCTAAATGCAGGGAATGGGGTGGTCTGTCCGAAATTTTAAGTGGTCAGTGGTACTCGCAGGGTTCCAAAGGGTAAATATACAAATTTTGGTTGAGATCGGTGAAACGGTGTGGATTTGGACCAAAGGGCCTAAATGCAGGGAATGGGGTGGTCTGTCCGAAATTTCAAGAGGACAGTGTTACACGCAGGGTGCCAAAGGTTAAATATACAACTTTTGGTTCAGATCGGTGAAACGGTGTAGATTTGTGCAAAAGGGCCTAAATGCAGGGCATGGGGTGGTCTGTCCGAAATTTAATGTTGACGGGGTTACCCGCAGGGTTCCAAAGGGTAAGTATACAAATTTTGGTTCAGATCGGTGAAACGGTGTAGATTTGTATACATAACAGACAGACAGACAGACAGACAGACAAACTTTGTGCTTTATATATATAGAAGATAGATAGAAGATAGATAGATGTTACCAGTATCCATGGAATGACCCATACTGGTTTTAGATGCAAAATCAGGTATACCTTGGTAAGCGTATCACAGAGTTCCACCAAGTACTCAAATACTTGGCTATGAAGAGTAGGATTAGTCAACTGGTTGACATCTCCCAGGGCACCCAACATGCGTCGCCAGAGAACAACTGCCACGTCTGGCAGCCACCCTCGCACTGTACCACCAGCCATTACAGAACGCCGTTCATGACTGCTGCCATCTGTGACATCTGTACATACAAGCAATTACCTCACCTGAAGATTATATCCAAAATGTGTCATTTCAAGGGTTTACAATATTATCAAAATAACAGGTCAAATTAGAGAAATATCTTATTTAATTATACAAGTTGAAGTTTAGAGACCACTTAAGATTCATGCATAAAATTAAGCCCTGTTTTAAAACCTCATAAACAGAGCTATCAACACTCCCCATCCCGGGAAAAGTATAAAAAAAGATATACGAGGCCAACCAGAAATTAAGTTTCCATTTTTTCAATAAAAAGAAAACATAGATACCTGAAAAACTTAATTGGCACCAGATACAGCAATACTTTTGAACTATTTTTTGACATAATCACCTCCTATCATATCGTGGTTATCAACTTTTGTATTCCTGTGCTGTAAATATAATAAAAGGAAGCCAGAATCTGCGTGATCAATACTTATAATTAAACATTGAAGGGTTACATTAGACCCATGTGGTACATGTTTCGGAGCTTATACTAGCCCCTTCATCAGCCATACTGTAACGTGTTTTTCGAGGGGTTTTTATGCAACTGGCATAAGTCAGTAGGAAGCCATTCTATATTTATTTACGCGGCAAATTGTTCAGCCAAGAGAATTTTTCATGTTAATTTATTATTATTATTAATTTATTATAATTATTATTAAGATATTTTCGGAGCATTTTATAAAAATTATTAGCATACAGATAGGTTTTCTATGTCTTAGAAAACGCTATCAAGCAAATTATTACGAACGACAATATCATAGAAAGTTATGTGATTACGGAATTTAACGGAGTTTCGTCAGTTAGGGTATTTTGAGAGACATGAGTCACTGGAAATTCATATACAGGATTAATCTTGTCGGCAAGCATGACGCAATCCTGCGTTGCAGCTTAACGAAAAGGCGGATGTATGGAACGGAATACGACTTCACCCTACCGCCGAGTGTAATGAGCCAGAGGAGGGGAATATAGCGGCGTGCTCAGCCAATCAGTGGAGACCACGCAAGCTAGAAGTCGGATGAAGAGTGGGGATGCGACGGGTGCATATATCGTTCAGTGTTCCGTGGAAGGAGGACTATCTGTGTAGAACTTGCCGAGTATGGTTATACGCGGGAGTCGCTCCGATGTTCCGTGGAACGAGGACTATCTGTATAGAACTTAACGAGTACGGTTGTACGCGGGAGTCGCTCCGATGTTCCGTGGAGTGGAGGACTAACTTTTGTAAAACTTAACCAGTGTGGTTGTACGAGTGTTTGGGTCCGATGTACGGACCATAGAATTATCTAATCTACCAGAATCTCATCAAATATCGACAAAGATGTCGACGTCCAGGAGACTGTGGGAAGCTCACAGCATCATCCAGTACGAGGGAAATGTTTCGGCAATTTCCAGTGGTAAGCGCGAATGACGCAGAAATACGCAATCTCTCATTTCTCTTTGTTTTATATTTCATATTTCAGTAACTTCATAGCTTGGGATTAAGAGTAAAATCAATAATTTATCAGACTCCGTTTTCACGTAATTTTCTATCGGTAATATTAAAATCACAACGCTCCAATTTAAATTTTAAACTTATTATTATTATTAATTTTGCTATTCTTGTTTTATGTAATAAATTCATTTCTTTTACAATGCAATCTTTGCTTTCAGTAGGTAGCATTAGATATAAACCAATTCCTTCTCCTGATACAATTGTTTGTTGGGTTAATGATCAAATCACCACGATCTGAGTGAATAGAGTCTTGAAGGTGTTCTGCCAGAGCTAGACGTTGTTAAATACAAATTTAGATTTCAACATTGCGTTGAGGTCTTGGCGCCCATTAAAACAACATAGCTTAGGCAAAGGTAAACAGTTACATTTATCTCCCAACAGTTAGGGGCAGTCAAACCGTTACAATTGTCGCTACCAACATGGGGCATTAATAACCGCTACACTTGTCGCTCAAAGTGTGGGCTAGCAAAACGTCACAATACATAGAGCAGCACTTATCAGTATCATTAAAAATATCTTAAAGGTTGAATCTAACATGAAATGAATACATGAAATGGATGAAGATAAAAGTGATATAAATGAGGAATGATATGGTGAAATAAATAAGAACAAACACATCCAAAAGAGGGGGATAAGAACAAGTACAGCACATATGATAAAAAACACATTAAAAATAACATATTAAAATATAGATCACTTGAAGTTCATGTCGGCAAATATAATTTACAATGTTCACTATGGGTCCTTATGACCTTGAAAATATTCGATTAGGTTCCAATGTTTATTCTTATAAAGTCACTCCACTAAATATGAAGTGGTCTGTTGAAGATGCTGGTATAATAGAAGGTATGGCTGTTTATGATCTCCTGCTGGAGGTACGAAGCTAATTACTGTAAAGACCAAAAAATAAATAAAACGTGTCTCTTGAGTGTGGAGCTTTGAGACGCCCATTAACATTATTGCAAGGGCGCTCCCAGGTTAGAAATCCCAAAAAGAAGGTCCTCTCTCGAGGTGACAAGTCGTTGTGAGAGTAACTACGAATTAAAACAAAGATAAGGAATTAGAGAAAAGATTACATGTTCAACATATTACTGAACAATGGAATCGTGTTAAGCACAAGGGAAAGAACACCTAAGAAAAAACCCTGTAGAATAAAATAAATTGTTGTGGAAAGTGGAATAGACAGATAACTTACTCGTAGCAGAAGAGATTTCAAACATATCCGATGCAGGTCCGTGAACTGTTAAGCGGCCTGAGGGCGAGGCCGGAATGCGGGCCTAGCGAGAGCGAACTAAGTGAGCAAGGGGGAGGAGAGGGAGCGCTAGTGCAAGAGGGAGGGCAGTAGATAGGGGGAATTGGTGGGGGTGGGAGGAGGGGGATGGGGGCGGGGAGAGGGGGGAGGCAAAGACGGGAGCTCAAGGTGGTTTATTGTTATCTTTTTTTATTGACACGATGAAATCCGATAGAGTGTCGAACAAAACATTGGAATCAAAATAAATCTTGTTGAGGTTGGGGGGGGGTTGAAGATCCTCTAGGCAGTGTTGATTTCAATGGATTCTAATATGTTCATAAGTGTGCCTTTATTTGCATGGTATAAAATTACTAGATCTTTGTCGATGCTGGTAAATTTATGGTTCATGTCACTCGTATGGGAAGCCATGGCCGAAAATTTTCTATATTTGGTGGCGTTAACATGTTCTAGAACTCTTGTATTGAAATTTCTCCCTGTTTGTCCAATGTAATTAATTCCACAGTCATTACAGCTTAATTTGTACATCCCTGAAGCACTATACTGTATTTATCTTTCTGATTAATTAATATTGTGGTTATGGACGAGGTAATGACATGGGTAGCAGGAAAAATAGGAGAAGATAAGATGAAAGCAATGGTGTTTGCAGATGAACTCATGGTCTGGGGAAACAAGGAGGAGGAAATTCAGGAGGAACTGAAGGCTTGGGAAGAAACAGTGGGAGAGTACGGATGGAAGTTCAACATCAGTAAATGTGAGATTCTGTTAACGACCAGGAAAAGGGATAGACCAATGAGTGGGATAACACTTGGAGGTGGACAGCTGAAGAAGGTGGAAAGTCTCAAGTACCGTACTGTACCCGTTTAAACCATTTGAGCTGCTTGTCGAATCCGAAGATCAGCTGGATTGCAGAATCTCGAGGTCCCCGGCTCATAAACCTGGAAATCCTACCAACAATAGCTAAATGGGGGGGTGCACACTTTCTAAGATCATGTTTTGGTAAAGCAAAATGGGTGGATCAACTAAATAAACGAAGAGCTCGAGAAACTTACTATTCTCGGTTAAGTGGGCGAAATTAGTGGTTCAATAAAACCTCAAATGCACCAAAACATAATCCTTCCTCACAACTTAAATAAATCATCAAAACGCGGTTACAAAACTAACAAATAAATTTATTAATGAAGTGATAATAAATAAAATTAAATCAACAAATATCCCTATAATATTTACATATGATCCGCAAAATGATTCTGCGAAAATCCAATAATCAAATTATGAAATTAAATCATCATCCCATGGATGTTAGAAGTACTCCACTTCTTATAAAAAAAAAATATCAAACAGCTGTTAGCACAACAGCGCTTAAATTTACTCTTGTTCTCTAGTAATATATGAACAAATATCAGTTTTAATACAGCCAATGTCTTCCCATGACATTTCTACTTACTATTTCAAAACCATCCATTGGTAAAAATAATGGAAATTAATTTTATATTGATCTTCCATAAGATCACTTCTGCACAACAATAAACAACCTTACTGTATTTAAAGAACGTCGTCACGTTCTTTAAACGTTACTCCTATTTATGGTTTAAACGTTTAAAAGCTTTAAAATAAATTAAACGAAAGTTTAATTGTCAACTAAGGTTCCCAAAATTATTTAATGATTAACAATAGAAATTATTGTTAAATAACTTAATTAAAGGCTATTAATATTTCCAAAATATTAATTAAGTTTGTAAAATGTTCGTTATTTAGATGTTTATTAATTATTAGAAATAATTATTAATCGTGTTAATTCAAATAATAAACCATATTATTATTATTGTTTTAGGATCAGTTGTTTATCAAAAAAGTTATTCAGTTAACTTTATTATATCGTTAAATTCTCCTAGTTATTAATAATATTATATTTAAATATTGTTAACAAAATGTCTTATGTTGTTTACATCATTCGTGATGATTCTCAATCATCCAACCTTCCTTCTCTTGTCAACTACTGACAATCCAAAATTTTTATGCTCTTAAATCAAGTGTCACTGTTACAAAATCATATCGCTATCATCATAATAAAGTTGTTTCGTTTCATAATTGGGCATACATACATAGCCGAACGGAAGTTAAGCTTATATAATTGATGTCTTATCCTTGATAATATCTTAATAATAATTAACAACATTGTTACTTTCAATCCGTTTCCCAAATATTTTCCGCCAATAAAACTAATCAATTCAACTGAGAGTCGTTTCACAATATTACTGGACAACAAAGGTCTTACTGAATTCTTTACTGTAATATATTTACTTATAATTTCCAAATAAACGCTCACAACGCATATAATGACCTTCCCTTCTCTGATATACTGAACAAATATCCACAGAATACGTAAACAACAACTTCTCTCAATTACATAGGTAAATTCCGTATAACATTTTCCTCAGCTTGTTATCAAACAAATATAGCTGCTATAATTCTTTACTTCGATCTCTTAATACAGTATTCTGCCATAACAACTTATTTAAATTGCATATAATGCCTTGTTTTCATGATATATTTATATACAGGGTGTTTCAAAACTCGACGGCAAAATTTCGCGAATGGGTTCCTCACAGTAAGATAAGAAACAAATGTTATGACAACATGGGTCTGGAAACGGATACTTCCGGAGTTATTCCCCTTGGCAGGAATGAATGAATGTTAGTACATAAATGTACATTACATGTCCTGTTTGGTGTAAAAGAAATCGCGAAACCGGTTACAAATGGTACATGTAGGCATGTTGTGAATGGAAGTGATGTGCGTCGTATTAAAGACCTTAGCACTCATACATGATATGGGATCGTCTTACGGTTCAGCCGTTGCCGAGAACACGTCTGTTATCTGTGATTAGTGATTAATGTAGTGAAGTGAAGTGTGAGTTTCGGTCTGTTTAACACGTCTGGCATCTGTGATTTGGATTGTGGTTTTCCGTCTGCGTTCGTACGTAACGGAGGTAAGTACGTGAAGGTCATTGAAGTAGCCGTATGTAAGTTGTCCGTGGTTAACAGTCATTGTACAGTACTGTACTGTTATTTTTGGTTTGCAGGCCGCTCTGACGTGCGCATGTACACGAACACAGAGCTTGCGAGCATGTATTACATGCGTGGTTTGGCGGATGGGAATGCTTCGAAGGCACGTCGCTTGTATCGGGAACAGTACCCCAGGCGCAGACTGCCGGACCGAAAGACATTTGAATCCATCCATCGCCGCCTCTGTGAACACGGGAGTTTCGCACGCCCACCAGGAACCGAGGGAAGGTCAAGCAGCACAACAGTTGAGGAGGGGAAGCCGTCCTCAACGCTGTGTTTGAACGTCCTCAAGTCAGCACTCGGCGGTTAGGCTTGCAGCGGAATAGGCCACACACGACTATCTGGAGACTGCTACGAGGAAACCTGTTGTATCCGTATCATCTGCAGCGTGTACAAGCCTTGTCGCCAGCGGATTTTCCGGCAAGAGCAACGTTCTGCCGGTGGTACCTACAACAGTGCGGCGTGACGCCGAACTTCGCTGCGTATGTGTTGTTCACAGATGAAGTGACCTTCACAAGAGACGGAATACAGAATTTCCATAATCAGCACAGGTGGAGTGATGCAAATCCGCATGCGATCATCCCATCTTCTCATCAACAGAGGTTCGGCATTAACATCTGGGCAGGCATTGTTGGTGATTCCTTGTTGGGACCGTACGTTCTTCCGTGTAGGCTTACTGGACAGAACTACACGGATTTCTTGCGGACACAATTGCCTGAGTACTTGGACGACCTGCCACTTGCTGTCCGTCAAGCAATGTTTCTCATGCATGATGGTGCTCCCGCACATTTCAGTTTGTTGGCCCGCAGGTACCTGAATACCCATTTCCCTGGGCGCTGGATAGGTCGAGGAGGACCGATTGTGTGGCCACCACACTCTCCGGACTTGAACCCCCTGGACTTCTACCTGTGGGGACACCTTAAGTCGCTCGTGTATGCGAATCCTGTTCCTGATGAAGCTACGTTACTTGAGCGCATAGTGGCCACCTGTCAGGCAGTACGCACTACACCAGGAATTTTTGATCGCGTGCGTAATTCCATGCGACGACGAGCGGAGGCTTGTATTCGAGCGGAAGGCCGTCACTTTGAACATTTCCTGTGATACCTGCTGATACGGTGAAAATGTACAAACGTGTGAATAAATCTGAAAGTATCCGTTTCCAGACCCATGTTGTCATAACATTTGTTTCTCATCTTACTGTGAGGAACCCATTCCCGAAATTTTGCCGTCGAGTTTTGAAACACCCTGTATAATAATTACAGCGTATAACTCTTTCAGATATTGTGATAATACATAATAGTCGACTCTAATAAACAGTGATGACGTAATGGTTTACTAGTATAAGTTACTCTAGATTTCAAATAATTGTTGTTAATATTTAATAAATATAAACATTCGTTACTTCTCTCTGGTCTTTCCAAAATATTGCGTTAATGCAATCAAAAGTCAATAACAATCTCTAAGAGTGTTGCAAAAATTTCGTAGAATACTCAAATGTGTTGATTTGTCTAACCAGATAAGATCTCTCAAATAAAAATAATTTATCCACTGATAAATTATTATTAATAATGACTGGCTAAAGTGGAATGTCCAAATAATATTTCATCCTTTCACCAATTCAAAATGTTTGATTAAATAATTACTTGAGCAGTGTCAGACTCGAAGATAACTATAACTCAATAACTATATTTCCAAAATGAAGGATAACTGTTCCTAAGTTTTGCAATAAAATCTTGGAAATGTCCAAATAATAATTCATTTCCAAATAAGTATCCTTTTCATAGACTAAGTTGCTTGGGTAAATTAGTATCATATTCCAAAATGCTGAATAAAATTCAATAAAATTCAATAAAATTCCAATAAAATTCCCAAAGATTCATGGATCGAAATAAATTCGAAAAACGAAATTATTTATAAAATGAGCTTAAATCTCGAAACCTATAAGTCAAAAATCCAAATGTTAATATCCGAAATCTTACTAAAAGAAAGTTAATATTTAAATATCCAACGTTGAAAAATAATTTCTGGGCTTAAACTTTATCACACACAACAAAAATAGTTTAGCGTTGAAATGGTGCCATGCTCTCTGATATTCTACTCTACAACTAACTACAAAAAGAACCAACAACTACGAACGAGGATTTCTGTCTCTACCTTGCGATGTCATCTTGTAGAAGTAGTGTGGAAAAAATTACTGACGACACCAGTAATTCCACACTTAATAATCTTCATCCTCTTTCTTCGGAAAATTGCTTTGTCACGACTCGAACCCTGATCTCCGATCGTTAATCTCCCTGGCTGGCTTCGAACACGGACCTCGCCTCGATCAGCAATACCGCATGAACCTCCCAGTCTCGAAGTACGATGAACTGCTTCAATTCAGGTTTGATAGTATCTAGCCATGACGCGATAATCACGTTCCATCTCGGAATGTTAGATTGTAGCTGCGCGATCGTTACACCACATCTTACAATTTTAAGATTAATGTCGGTTGCCTGATATTCTAGACTGACAATGTAACATCACGTTCCCTGCGCATAACTTGGCTTAGTTCATGATCACAAATGTGTTAAACACAATGTTAACTATTCCCCTTAACGCTTGCATGTCGAACATTTCGATAAAAAGCTTGTCACTAAACAGAGACTTGCTATACGCGAGTGCTGCTGTCCTTCAAATGTATTGGAACAGACATATAATGGGCCATCCCCTTCACGCCTGTAAAGCTGGCACGCACTGAGTGAAACGTGCTTATATAATGTGAATGCTTTCAACAAAGAAAACTATCTTATTCTTTCAAATGTCGCCTTGAAACTTTCACGAAATGTACACACGATGTTTCTCTTAAGTTTAGTCAAACTCTCGATACTAGTTTCATACGAGAACTGATATTATGACGATATTCTGTTTCCCACATCTTCAGCGGACTTCTCGTGTTAAGTTTTGACCGACGGGACTGCCCTCCTCGCCGACAAACTATGTTCGCGTGAGACCCCTATCTTACACACGCTAGTTTCAGGAACTCAAGTGTCGCAGGTCCGTTCCCCAAGACTGCTTCAACAAAAAGGCCTCGATCTGATGCGCGTCACCACGCTCCTCAAAACCAATCGCCTGGCGCGTCATGACAAAAGAGCGGTAAATCATTCATTACTTATATCTTTTTACAGGATTATCAAACTTCCTTCTCTGGGTGACTATCATAATTCCTTTTAATTTAGATCCTTTCTCAATAGTTTGAAATGTGCAGATTCTCTCTTCTTTAATAAATGGCAGTTTATAAATCGACGAAGCTTCTCATCAAGCGCGCTCATTTTCTCCTTCCTCCTTGTTTCTAAAAATTGGATTAGCCAATCAACGCATTTCTCTTCGAACTCTGCAAGATGCTATGAGCGGCCAAGCGAAAATACAACGCAGCATTGCCCAACGGCGGCTTCCTTCGCCATTTTGCTGTCGTCAAACACAATCTGAAGCTTCCTCTCATAATAAAATTTTAAAAATATCGTAATTCCTCCAAAAATACTGCAATCTTCTCCAAATTTCACCAAAACGTCCTAAATAGCATCCTGTCCATCCTGAATCATTTAGAATTAGAGTTCAGTACTTGGGAAGTATAGTGGAGAAAAATGGGAGAAATGACAAAGAGATTACGGAACGTGGCAGACAGGCAGAAGCATTTCTGAGAAGCATTAGGAGCTTAGTGTGGAATAAAGATGTCCCACAAAAAAGCAAGGAAGTGTTATACAGAAGCTACTATATCCCGATACTGACCTATGCATCAGAAACATGGATAATGAAGAAAAGAGACATAAGCAGAATGCAGGCAAGTGAAATGAAGTTCCTACGAAGTAGGATCAGAGTAACAAGAAGAGACAGAGTGAGGAATAAAAAGGTCAGGGAAATAATGAAAGAGGAGCTCTTGCAGGGTAGGATTGAGACATCAAGACTGAGGTGGTATGGACACTTAAAGAGAATGGAAGAGATGAAGATTCCCAAGAGGATACATGAGATGCAGATGCAGAAGAAACTACCAAGGGGAAGACAAGAGATAGATGGCTGAAAGGAGTGGAGGAATGTGTCAAGAAGAGAGGGGAGGACTGGACTAGAGTGACAGCGGAGAGGTGGTGGGAAGAAAGGACTAAGTGGCGAGGCTTATGTTCCAAACAGACCCAGCCTGGGGCTGGAAACTGTACAAGATGATGATGATGATGAGTGTGTTAAAAAATAGATTTCTGTTGGTATGGATGGTTTTGTAAGCTAATTTAACATTGCGCTTTTTAAACACATTGCTGATACTGTATGTAAAATTATTGAAATAGGTGAAAACTGCATATGAAGGTTTTTCAACTTTGTCTGACAAGAGGTGGGTGGCTGGTTTGTTTTTGATCTTCCTGATGATATTGACATAGTTACGACTAAAACCATTAATATGGGCTATCTGATGGATAATTTTAATTTCTTCATTGAGCTCTTGTTTGGATAAGGGGAAGTTAGGGGCCCTGTTGACAAAGCTAAAAAAGGTAGCTCTTTGATGAGATCCTGGGTGGGTAGAATCATGCCTGATAGTGGTGTATGTTTGCGTCGGTTTCCTGAAGATTTTGTAATGCAGTTCGATATTCAATTTGGTGACAGTGGTGTCCAAGAAATTGATGGAGTTATTAATTGCCGATTCTAAAGTGAATTTGATGTTGGGGTCTATGTTATTTAATTTGTGGAACATATGATGAATGCCTTGGATATTGTCGTTGACGACAATAAAAACGTCATCCACATATCTGCCCCAGAACTCTAATCCTTTAATCTTAATAACTATTTCAGTGTGTTCCAAGTAATCCAAGTAAATATTAGCTATAATGCCTGAAAGTGGGGAGCCCATTGCCAACCCTTCTTTCTGCTTGTAAATGACGTTGTTGAAGGTGAAAAAAAAATATTGTTTAATGCGTAATCGGAGAATAATCATTAATTTCGTCAATCTCAACCTTTGACAGTTTGCTGTTATCTGTCAAATTTCTTTTAATGATGTTGGATACAGAATGCACAGGGATGTTAGTGTACATGCCTTTTATGTCAACACTATGAAGATAATGTTCAATGCCCAAGTTCAATATTGAAGTTTTGGTGCAGAAATCTAAAGTGTTGACGAATGATTTGTTGGCCTCGAAGACATAATGATTTTTTAGGAATTTTTGGATAAATTGAGTGGTTTTGTACAGTGGGCTATTTCTGAAGTTAACTATGAGTCTGATGGGGATGTTATCTTTATGCCACAGAGTAACTCAAAGCTAAAGCAGTAGTTCATATAGTACTTCTTATAAATGTGTACTTACCTAGACTAGTCCCATCACCACTGATGACATCTATTTGCATAGGTGAATCCTTGATTGAATTGCTCTCCACACCACTGGAAGGAGCAGGAGATGGAGTTCGGGTAGGACCTTCACTCCCAGAATACTGAGCTGGTGTCCCTGCTGGAAAAAGAAAATCCAGTAGTCATTAGAATAATATAATAATGAACATTAACAAGAATACACACAGAAAAATAGGTCATCAGTTTACCTAGGAAGCTTACACAGAGAAAATGGCTTATGATTAGAGATACGGGAAAATCGCAATTGAGATAAATGTGAATTTTACTTTTTTCTCCTTTTTTTCAACTATCTGGTAACTAATATGACTATGTATACCCAAAATTTGCGAAACTGAATGTGCGACAAAGTGCGATAACTAAGGGTTCTTGCGAATTATTCCCATAAATGCGATAATTGCGAAAAGTGCCGAATTTACCAATTAATGTTGAATATTATGTTTTATTATATTTTCGCACCGCAACTTTGAAATTTGCGAGTTCCCAGCAATGAAAATATCGGCTAAATAATAGATATTTACCAGTAATAATCGATTTGTACGAACATCGATTATTGTCGTGAAAACAATCAATTACGGTAAAAATCAATTTGAAAATGGCGCTGTTATTGCCGCATAATATCCACTGTTTATCGCCAGTAAAACAATGTTTTTGGAGAAATTACTTCGTAGTTTCATTTGGTTGTGCTAATAAAAGGAATGTTCCAATCGTTTGTGCCGATTCTTTTTAAAAATTAGAGGAGTAAGGTTATGCTTATATAGGTTTATATCGCGCCGGCCCTCATTTCTTGTATTTGAAATGAAAATGATAACTCTAAAGTACGTATCGTGATATGAATAGACAATGTTCGTTAGGCGTTCTCTTTGCTTTGGGGAATGTTGTATAATATGATGAAAGTATTCTCTACCATGCGTGAGTTATAGGTTATGTTACATGTCGTCCGGCGATTTCTCCGTGAATTCGGATACTGTTTTACAGATTTTCAGTCAAGAGTCGCAAAAAAGTATACCAGTAATTGCGTGTTTGCATATTCTGTTTAACTTAAGAAAACCTTTGAGACTGATAAGATGTGATCATTTAAATTTTGGAGTAGATATGAAAGGTGCACAATCAAGTTCACAGGATTGTCAGCATTCGTCTACACAAGTTGCATTGGCAGCAGTGTTAAGTCTCCTGTTGTGTGTGTGGTTTTATTTTTACTAAGGGAGTGTTAGAAGTATCCTAATATCAGTATTAAAGAAATGTAGAAACTTGACAGCATACATTTTTCAGAAACGTTGAGTTCTCTAACAATAAAGGCATCAGCCTGGCTAATTGGCAAGATTGAGCTCAAGTACTGTCGGTTGGTTGTATGACGTGGGACGAGGGTACCTGAGCTATGCTGAAAAGATCCAAAGTTCATGTTCTCATATTATGCAATCAACAATATCAGGTGTTGTGCAGCAACTCAAATATTGAGGGCCAGCAGAGAGTTGTATTAGTTGACTGGTACCAAGGTGCCATTTGTTAGAATAAAGCGAGCTGTGGTCAGGCGACAATGCTTGTCTTATGAAGTTTACTGTGTGGCAGATGGACTGACGACAATACCGGGTTCTCCTGGACTCTGTGGACGAACTGGTTCAAATTCTGAGGATATCTATGAAATCCTTTATGTGGTTTTCCTACTAACTCCTTGCCAAGTTCCATTCATTTCTTTTAATAACTTATCTTATGAGGTTGTATTCAAGAAGTGCCATTTGACCATTAAACCACTGGCAAATAGAAATTCAATGGCCCTCATTGAAAAGGAAATAATGAGGGAGTAAACGTACATTTTATTATTTAGTTAATTATCCATTGTATGATATTTACCTTAAGTTGAGTAAATGTATGATTCACATTATTATACCCATATTAAATGCCGTTTATCAGGAACACCCATATTTCCAATCCTGCACATGTTTGAATTAGTTTCCGTGCATATTATTTTGAACCTGTTAAAGTTTTATTGTACCTGGTGACGAACTTTTAAATGCTACAAAATGCTAATTTTTAAATTTCAAAATGCTCCAAAATGCTATTTTTCAAAATGAAAGTGCAACAAAATCAATTTCAAAATGCTATTTTCTCGTATCTTTACTTATGATATGCTAGCAAATATTCTTTATTGAAGCCATTTTCGGTGTTGCCTCAGTAATCGTAATTTGGTGTTATTCAGTTGGTCAACATGATTGTACCCAATTGTGATGGGTTATTCCCTAATCCTGGAAAAATAAAAAATACATGGGATTATTTATTAATTATTATTTATTAATCTCATGTATTTTTTTTTCTTCGGGATTATGGAATACTATGGATAGGAAAAATTCGCGATCGCGAATTTTTAAAAGTAGTAATACACAGGTGATAATGTGTTATAATAACCCTAAAAATGGCGAAAATAAATGTTTTTGAGCTCGCGAATTTTCGCGAATTTTGCATGAAAACGCAAATTTCGCATGAAAACGCGAATTTTAGCTTTTTTCTCTTTATAGTGCACTTCCGATAATTCGCGGCAATTAATGCACGAATTTCTGCGGATTTTTGAAAGCCGCGAATTATTTGCAGTAATGTTTTTAAGCCTAGCAAAAAGAAAACTATTGATTAAAATATTGAAATGTATTTTATGAACACGCAGAAAAAAATATTATAATACTTTATAACATAGTATTGTAAGAGACACTACGTGGATTAGGCCTATGCCAATATTAAAAACTAAGAGAAATGACTGTCATCACTTTTTGTTTCTTAGATAATTTACTTTTTCTAATTTTAGATTGTATAATTCTGAAGAAAACAATATATGAGAACGAAAATTAATCTCGATTTTCTATATAAGAGATAGTGTGACTATAGACACACTAGCTTGACTGTGGGAACTTTCGGGATTTCCGTTGAATCACTCCTTCACTTGACATGCACTGGATCTCAGTTTACCTCTCTGACAGTCAAATTCCGTACAATATCCTCATCGCTCTCATGACTGAAACCATGATCGACTTTATCGAAGTCTAACTACTGAATGTCACTTTCTTCTGCATCTTGGCATTCATCCAGGTTTTGCCCTAATGTCATCGTAGCGAGACCACCTTGCCCATCTGAAATATCTTCGTCACACAGGCCGACAAAGGCTTGTTTTTGTGCGAGTGTAGTAGCGGTAATTTTCTCTCATGACTTGACTGCCTGGAGAGCATCCAACAAACACGGAATGATCGGAAACGTAACGGTCGATAGCGGACCTCGCTTTTTGCATACAGCTATCTTTATCAATCTGGGCGGTCATCCTGGTAAGTTACTAAGTTATTGAGGTTTTAAGGGCCAGAACAGCAAGGTCACCTGCTCCTTCATCCTAGTGACTACTCGATGCGAGGCGTCATATAGTGCGCCTTTCAGACATGAATATCTAGATGGCAAGTATCCATATCCAAATGTGCCACTGTTTCCTGAACCAGTCTTAACCAGGTGGTCTTCTTGGTTTCATTCTTTCAAGTACCTGTCAGAGTACTTGAAAGATATTGTGCAATTTATGAATGAAGTAGTAGGGAGTGATAACTCTAGTGTTGATTTCCTGAACAATGTTTCACATGACGAAATACTCGAGATTCAAAGAATTTGGCACAGACATCACTGAACTCATCCCTTTATTAGAAGGCCAGTCTTTTCAGACTGTTCACCTTCTAGATGGACATCTACAGAGAATTCAACAAGCCCTTAAACTTACGTTACCAACATTAAGGAGCTGTTGGAGGGTTGTGGAAATGTGTTAAAAAGAGAGAAAATACATTCAGTTTTAGTTAAGGCTGGGTCCCATGCTCTTAGAATATTAATCAGCCTGAGATCCGTTGACCCTGGGAACAAGATTTACAAATGTGTGAGTTTGATCCAGCAGAAATAGTGCCAATGAACATCAATGAGGACCTTGCAAAGAAAATTAAGAAGTTGCCATTCTGTGGAACACTGGAAGAAAGTGAGGTCATAAGAGGATACAACGAACTGCAAACTTGAATCAAGAAGCAGATGCACGACAGGACCAAGACAGACATTTTTCGAGTTTTGCAAGGAATGATATTTGTATTTCCAAAGTTCTCAGAATCTGTGTTGAAAACAATTTTGATACCCTGTTCAAACACTAACTGTGAACTTTTGTTTTTCAGCTTACACTAGCACGTTAAGTGATATGTGTCACCGTTTGTCACAAGAGAATTTGGATCTCTTCACTGAAGTATACTTTGAAGGATGACTGAAATGTGTTATGTTATCCATGATATTTAAAAAATCCCGCCTAAAATTTAACATTTTGAAAGTACCGAAAAGTGCACTTGAAACC
The DNA here is from genome assembly GCA_946902985.2 of Meconema thalassinum. Taxonomy (NCBI): domain Eukaryota; kingdom Metazoa; phylum Arthropoda; class Insecta; order Orthoptera; family Tettigoniidae; genus Meconema; species Meconema thalassinum. The sequence continues at coordinate 1,854,331,684 of OX336388.2, forward strand.
ACCGAATTTGCCACTTTAAAATACCGCTTTCTTCACTCTGAAATCACCGAAAAATTCCTATCCCTAGGAATAACCCATCACAATTTGGTAAAATCGTGTTGACCGACTGAAAAACACCAAATTTCAACTAGCAAATGTTTTTTTTTTTTCTTCTTCATACTGTATGCAACAAAATATGCTAAATTATGAAAGAACAAAACAAAAACTTAAAAACTGAAGTAATAGCTGCATAATAAACTAGGAAATATTTAATCTTAATTTTCAGTTTCACTGACATGAACAATACTAAAGCAACACATGCGGTTATCATTGCCTTGAAGTATGTGACAATAATTTGATCTCGATTTGATCTATCGATTAGAATGTTATGTAACAGAATTTATTCATGTTTTCCATCCTTGGGTTTGCCATATTGAAGAATTTCCAGAGCTTCCCTACTCCTGGTAGGAGTTTAGGTAGCGTGCATATGGGCTCACTCCATGCTCTGTGCTGCTTGTTTGGGACACATGCATGTCAGAAGAATGTGCAGCTTGCCTTAACGCAGGAGTAGCGCATAATTTGCAGTTGCCTCCGAGTGAGATCCACAAATTAATGTCCGACCCGGAAGAAAACCGTGGTTATTTGGGTCGAGCAGATTGTTCTCCCGCAGGAATTCCAGCACACTGCTTGCTACTAGCCGCTCCATATATTTACAGATTACAGATGTTAGACAAACTGGTCTGTAATTTGCAACATCTTCTCTGTCACTTTGCTTATAGATTGGCCACCACATTAGCACATTTCCACCCACGCGGCACAGAACCTTGGTTGATTGACAGGTTGAATAATGCACACAGGGAGGGCTAAAGCTTCTGCACATTGCAGCAGGATCCGTCCGGGAACATCACCTAGGCTGGTCGCCGCATGTGGTCTAATCTTCCGTAGGCTCAGTTGTTGTGAAGTACAGGTTGGAGAGAGGAGGGGTGGAAGTGATGACCTTGGTAGATGCAGGTTCACGGTCGTATCCGGCTTAGAAAAGTTCTGCTTGAAACTGAAGGCTGTTGCAGTGCCTTGGGGTGTACTGAGGTGTACTGAGGAATGTACCATTACAGTGAAATGAGGCTGGCGCTGCGGCACCACGTCTTCTGGACAAAAATTTCCACATTTCACTGGTGCTGCTTAGTTTATGAATATAATTGCTGTATGTTTCACGAATTAATTTCTTTGTTTGGTTCCTCATGTTCTTGTATTTTTCCCACATGATGTCAGTTGAGCAACTTTTCCATTTCTTGTATAAAATGTTTCTTTTCCTAATCATTTTAATGACTTCCTTCGTCATACAAGGAGAATATTTCTTCCCACTAATGGTTACTTTCGGTATAACCATATCCACACATTCAAAGAAGCAATTTCGCCAGGCGTGCCACACTGAGTTGATTTCACTGGTGTCCAGAATACATGGGGTGGGAAGGTGTTTGAGGAATAAAGATGATAAAAGTTTCCAGTCTTCCTTTTTGTAATTGTATACTGTTCTCACCGTGCTCTTGCTGCATGGTTTATTGTAATGAAATGCGGTAAAGATGGCTGAATGATCACTGAAACCGGGGATGACTTCAGCATTCTGTACGGAGGAAGGAAGGCTTGTGAGGGATAGGTCTATTGTGGAGCGTGTAGTTTGTGTGATACGAGTTGCTTCGGTTATTAATTGGTCAAGGAATAAGTCGTAGAATGCGGTAAGGAACTCATTAGCTATGGGATCCTTGGGAGTGGAAGGAGAATTTTGCCAGTCTATTTCTAAATTAAAATCACCTGTTATGTAAAAGGATTTGTATTTGTGCTGGATGTATTGTACACGATGGAGGGACTCCAAAAGTTCATCATTGATGTGCCGAGTTGAATTCGGAGCTCGGTATACAGAGCCTATTAGAAATTTATTGTTCGCACACGTGAATTCCACCCACACAGCCTCAGCATCAGTTTCAAACTCCCGTTGGCGAACAGGCCTTAACTCAGGATTCATGGCTATCAGTACCCCTCCCCCTGACGTCCAGGTCTGGTCTTTGCGGAACATGGTGTATGTTTCCGGAAATATTTCTGGGTAGTTAGTGGATTCTTTCAGCCATGTCTCCCCTGGACACACAATTGATGGATTAAGTGCTGTGAGACAAGAACTCAGGACCGGTTGTTTGGAGGGACACGTTACACTTCGGGCATTAACCCTTTTAGTACCAGTCGCTTATAGGTGGTATATGTGAAGAATACCAGGCTTCTTTTCAAGAAATTGCAATGTTGTACTAAAATCATTATAACTTTTGTATTTTTGGAGATATACCCCCAAAAGTTTTCCTGATCATTGAAAATGAGTTGCTTTACCATTCTACTAAGTAACACACTATGTTGCAATAACACTACAACATACAAAAAAATATTTGTATTATTACTGTGAAAATAAAAAGAGAAAAGTCAAAATTGAGAGACAAAAAACACAATTCAAAATTAAAATTACACACAAACGGTTGTTATTGTCTGCAGTCACATGTTGTTGGTTTACTCTCTGGAAAGTTTCATTATCTTAGGTACTATAGTGTCTAATTTAAAAAATATTTTAATACTGTACATATTTCACATTATATGCTGGTTCACTTTTAGCACTTGTGATACCCTATGCAGATACCATGAAGACCTTTCATACACTTGAAACACGCAGTTCGTGACCTTTCTCCTGGGCCTCCATCTATTTTGCTGCACACAATGCATCTTTTTAATAATATACCACTTAATTTCCCTTGGTGGATGAAGCTTAGCTAACATTTTGGTTTGTAGGTTTTTCTCCTGGACCCATTCCTATTCTATGGACCTGAGCCGTGTCATAACTTTACTCGAAATATTTTCTTCGGATATCAAATAGGCATTCAGCACCATTCGAGAAAAGATGCAAAATACCACCTTCTTCCAATATATCAATGTTCGTCGCTCATCGAAGTATGTGTACAACCTCATGTCAGATGGTTTCGAACCGACGGTCACTATCAATTGAAACTTCACTAAACCCTGTTTTAGGTACACAAGCATCATTGTCATTACCGCCTACACTGTCTTTATTTGCGTCACCATCACTCTCCGAATCAGTAAAATTGTTACTTTCACTAATGACAATACCACAAGGTTTATGGTACTGAGGAATGTCATCGCTGCTCTCACTTCCTGTATCAGAAATAAAATCAATAACATCATTACTACACGACCCTGATATTGCTGCATCTCCATCAGACTCGATGTAATCATCATCGGCGCACACTCTATTGATATACTCGGCTAGATCATCATCGTTTACGAACACATCCCGCACGGCTGAGGCCATATTCGTACTAACAACGGTGCATGGTGGACAAAACAGTGGGTCCTTTCTAAAATATCATATCTCCGTAAATAAAACTATTACCGCGATAGTTGTGGTAAATTTAGGAACTGCAGGCTTTGCCGATTCTGGATAATCTGCATTGTGCTGCGATCTGTTAGAAAACTGAGAACTACAAGCGTATATAAAACTGCCTGCATGAGGAGCGCTATTGCGTTCCTGGCTGCTTTCGCTAACACGCCGAGGAACGCTTTTGCGCTCCTTGGTATTGTAAGAGTTAAATGAAAAGATGGACAATGCCTAGCCATCCTTGGGTGTTACGTCTCTATCTACACTATTTACAGTCTGTAACGACATACAGTATTAAAACACGAATTAGAGAACTGGGGTAAAGAACAGTTCCAACACAGCCACGATTGTTTCCCAGAGGTGATTATTTTGTGTTTTGAAGCACTGATTTTTGCACAAGTTCTGTGCGCTCGAAAAAGAGGCAAGATGTACATGTCACAAATAACTGATTCACACGACCCTTTGAATCACAAATTATACACACCTGATTCGGTCCTGGGTTCATCTCCACATCTCCACTGAGAGCCACAGACAGCACGACGAGATGTAATAATGTACAGGGCGGTCTGGCAAACCCGTGCAATGCTGGGCGCCCTCTGCCTGCTGGCATGACATCATCAGCCCTTCGCTTCCACACCATGTGAGTGATGATATATTGAGTTTGCAAACTACCATGCAGTGTACCTTCAGGTCCCGAGTTCACACACGAGTCTTCAATTGTTTTAGAATGATCGAGGATCTTTTTCGAGATATACACAGAGCTTCTTACTAGATAAAACACGAGGAAAAGTTGGAGCAATTTAACTGCTACACACCTGCTGGCGGCCATCTTGAATAGACACTGAGGCATACAGACCCTCTGGCTTTCATCATCATCATCATCATCATCATCGGCTTTAACTCGAATCCGAGTATAAATCTTCTTCCTTCAGTCCAGTTTGTGGATGTGTTTACGGTGACTAAAGAGTCCAATCCTGGCATGGAACAAGCGACCACACAAGTCACATAGTATTGCTGGAGGAGGACGTGGTTGGGCTGCTCGAAGTTTCCTAGCTTGACACTTGGTCTCTTCATGTGTGCGTCGATCCCTTTCAAACGTCTTTACAGTATCCGAGATGGTACGGCGCCAAGTTGAGCGGTCTTCAGCCAGCATGTCCCAGGTTTGTGAATTAAGACCTGTCAATTTCAGGGTCTGCTTAAATTGGTCAATGTAGCGCCTCTTAGGACCACCATGAGGTCTGGTGCCATAGCATAACTCACCGTATAGCATTTGACTAGGTAATCTCACATCATCCATCCGATGGACATGACCAATCCATCTAAATTGGTGACCTATTATGGATGATTCTATGCTGTTGATTTGAGCCTTTTCCAGAACAGCAATATTGGTAATGCGGCCTTCCCATTTAATTCTCAGGATTGATCGAAGTTTTTGTAGGTGGAAACGCTCAAGCTTCCTAAGATCACGTCGGTAAAGGATCCACGTTTCACAGCCATACAACAATGTAGAAATAACTACTGCTTTGTACACCATAAGCTTTGTACTCATGGACAGATCTTTATTAATGAAGACCCGGTGCGCTAATCGTCCATATGCTGCATGGGCTGCGCCAATTCTCTTATCCACATCCTGCTCACAGGTACATCTTGTTTCAGTCCATGGGTAATAGGAAATTCTTCGGACATCTTATTCTGATTGCAAACCTGACCTGTCATGCCATCATGGAGAGCCTTGATTAGATCTACAAAACGCTGAGGGCAACCAAACCGCTTCAGCACCGCCCACATGGCTGGTCTTGGAACCGAATCAAATGCCATTTCCAAGTCATAAAAGACTAAGAAGAGTGGATTCTGTTGTTCTCTACATTTTTCTTGTAGTTATCTCACACAGAAAATCAAGTTAATTGTGCTTCTGGAAGCTCTAAATCCACATTGTGACTCTGGGAGGATCTTCTCAGAGATAACCTTGAGGCGGTTAAGTAGAATTCTTGCAAGAATCTTCCCCACAATTGATAGCAGTGATATACCACAGTAGTTGCCACAAACACTGCGATCACCCTTTTTAAAGATAGTGATGGTAGTGGAATTCTTTAGGTTTCCAGGTACCTTTCTTGATTCCCATATTCTGAGGATAAGGGTGAAAATCCTCTGGCGTTACCACTGTACTGTAATGTCCGAGTTTTGCTTTGTATGATATCGCTCGTTTGTTATACCTGTTTTGAGTTAATCTATAGGACAGGTCCAATTTTCTTGCTCCAGCCTTGTTTGCCTCTTTATCCAGTCCATTGGGTTGTATCCATTCCCCAAGATATTTGGACTTATCAGTTCTTTTGACAGTTCCACCAGCATACGTCTCTCTTCCCGGTGTCCGTATTCCATGTACTCAGTCTTTTCATATGATACCTTAAGACCTGTTTTCTCAGCTATTTCGTGCAGTGTCCAGCATCTTTCATGCATCATCTTTGCAAAGTGTCCAGCATCTTTTGTGCATCATCTTTGTTATAAGAGTTATAAAGAGAAGAAATGAACAGAACTTGGCAAAGGGCTGGAAGAATGCAGTCGTGGCCTTGAAAATGGGAAAACATGGAAAACCATTCCATGAACATGTGAAGTTTGAACCAATTTGTCCATGGCAGCCTGGCATTATTGTCATTCCACCAACAGCTGCCACATGATAAGTTTAAGGCTGTGCGATCAGCACCGCCGTCAATCGCAAGGCAAGAGATGGCAGCACTACTGTATTACCGATGGCAGCCGCTGCAGTAAGTGTTAGTGACGTGTCTACCCTTCACTTATCACCTCCTTCCACCCCTACTCCCGCCGCTTCTCCTCGTCACTCAATGTCTTCTCTCTCTCTCTCTCACTGATAGCGTTGCTTTGCATCTGAAAAACAAACCAGACTTGCTTTCCGAGCCGTATTGCCAATTTGTGGACTAGGCATTCTCCCTCCGTCCAGCCCAATAAAAAAGATTATATTATGATATAGGCCTATTATGATTATATTTTGATATAGTATGATATGATTCACGGAGTGAGGTTGTGGTTAGGTTTGTGCAGCTGTGAGCTTTCATTCCGGAAATAGTGGGTTTGAACCCCCCTGTCGGTAGCCCTGGAGATGGTTTTCCCTGGTTTCTCATTTTCACACCAGGCAAATGGGCGCTGTACCTTAATTAAGACCACAGCCGCTTCCTTCCCACTGCTAGTCTCTCCTATCCCATCGTCGCCATAAGACCTACAGTATCTGTGTCGGTGCGACGTAAGGCAAATTGTAATATATATATATATATATTATTTTGATACATATTGAAGATTACAACTCGCATAATAGGCCAGGCGACAGGTAGTTCAATAAGGAAATAATTAGTGGAAAGGTGGAAATTGCTTTAATCGCTTTATTTGGACCCAGATATTACTCTCCCAAGTTTTCCCCCTCGAGCGAAGTCAGCGTTGGCCCTTCTGGCCCTAAGAAGGTACCATTTTTCAATTTTTTGCAAATATCTCCCAAACCTTCAACTTTATCAACAAAATACCTATTATAAAAATAATCTAGAGTAAATTTCCTACAAAAATGTTCCCTACCTTTTGTCTCTAATGTGAACCGTTACGATGCTACGACCATTCAAAGTGGAGCCCATTTTGATTCTTGCAGAAAAGCTATGGAAATGATATGCCATATCAACGTCTCTACATGTTTTAATATTTGTCAGCATTCCAGCTGCACAAGCTGTTAACTTGTTACAAGTATAACAGCTTTTCAATGTAAACAGTGTGGCAAAGTACCTACCATTAGTATCATTTTGCAATATTGAGTTTTCGACTACAGAACAGCATGTGGATGTACGGTGTGTGCGGATCTCGCGGGATGATGCGGACTTGAGAAAATTTGTTGGATGGTTATCAACTTACGATCCCTTTCCTCGTGGACAACACGTTGTTTCGTTAAGCACAGGAGTTATCGGGGATGGACAAATCACTTGTCAAATGGCCTATGAAATTGGAATAGCAGCACAAAAAGGCATAACCGGCAACAATTTTCACAATGTGAAGTTCCTTAGAAAAAATTGCGTGATACCTCTCCGCGCGGGAAATTCGAAAATAAAAATCCGCAACACGGATATTCCTGTCGATCCTCTTGTGCTTTTCCAAAGCATTTGCCTTGCAAAGATATCCGATGCAGAATTGAAACAATATTTCCAGTTTGAACTAGCTCCGTATCCGGTTGCGATCTTTGATGAAGTGGGAATGCGTAGACGCAAAAGTCTGTGTTCTATAAATTATTCGATCCTGTTACCAATGAGCCCATATTTGAGGACCTACATCATGTTCTCGACGGAGGATATCTTCTGCACCATGTAATTTGGCACCAAACCGATACTTTTGTCGACATCAGTGCCAAATATGTGAATTACGTTAAAAGATACATCAAAAACAGTGTCATTATTTTCGATGGGTATACTGACGACCCAGCAGCTCGCAGTACCAAGTCCGTTGAACGTCTTCGACGATCGCACAAGCATGATGCTGCTATTGTTTTGTTTTTTTTATGAGTCCATGACGGCACCTATGCCACAAGCAAACTTTTTGTCTATTGACACAAACAAATGAAGATTGATCAACTTGTTGCGCGTCAAATTCGAAAGCGAAGGAATCGAAACCAGACAAGCTCCAGAAAATGCCGATGTGCTCATCGTTACCACCCCACTCGAGTTATCTCGGCCCGACAATTCAGTCATCATAGTGGCTGAAGATATAGATATCCTGGTCATCTTGGCGGCTTGTGTGCCACCCTCCACGAAAATGTATTTTATGAAACCCGGCAAAGATTCAACCAAACAACAACTATTTTGCACAACAAGTTTCAATCTCATGCCATGTGTACAAGAAAACATCCTCTTTTTGCATGCGTTTAGTGGGTGCGATATAACGTCTCCGTTTCACAGACAGGGCAAAATGAAATTCGTAACACTGCTGAAGAGTAATGAGGAACTGCAGACAGCTGTTAGGGTTTTCAGAGACGTGAACGCAAATCCCGATGAAATTGACAAAGCGAGCCAGTTGGTTTTGGCTGGGCTTTATGACAACAAAACCACGCGAAATACCCTGAATGAGTTGCGGTTCCAACTGTTTGCAAAATCTCTAAGCAAACATCGATTTAATCTCGCAAGCTTACCTCCCACCGAATCAGCGGCACGTGAGCACTCTTTAAGAACATATCATCAAATCCAAACATGGTATGGAAGTGATACAAATCCACTGGATTGGGGCTGGAAAAATTCTCAATGTGGTTTGGCTCCCATACCTACGAGGGATCCGGGGCCACAAAGGCTTCTAAACGCGGTGTCCAGCAAATGTTCGGAAGGATGTAACGCAGCGTGTGATTGCAGGAAAACAGGCCTCCGATGCTCCAGAATCTGCATGAATTGTATGGGACGGTCATGTACAAATGCTGCCGAGGAAGATGATATGGATGATTGTGACGGAGACATCGATGTTAATCTTGAGCGCCCTGTGACGTCGGACAAATGTACCGATACGGACGATGAAAGCGATGACTGAGAAATTGAGGCCACAGCTGTTTACATTGAAAAGCTGTTATACTTGTAACAAGTGAACAGCTTGTGCACCTGGAATGCTGACAAATATTTTATAATATGTAGAAACTTTGATATGGCATATCATTTCCATAGCTTTTCCGCAAGAATCAAAAAGGGCTCCAATTTGAATGGTCGTAGCATCGTAACGGTTCACATTAGAGACAAAAGGTAGGGAACATTTTTGTAGAAAATTTACTCTAGATTATTTTTATAATAGGCATTTTGTTGATAAAGTTGATGGTTTGGGAGATATTTGCAAACAAAACGAAAAATGGTACCTTCTTAGGGCCTGAAGGGCCAACGCCGACTTTGCTCGAGGGGGAAAACTTGGGAGAGTAATATCTGGGTCAAAATAAAGCGATTAAAGCATTTTCCACCTTTCCACTAATTATTTCCTTATTGAGACTTTTTTCCGACCTGTCGCCTGGCCTATAAAGTTCTATTGATCTTAAACATGTTTCATTCTGCGAATATAACTTACAGAATTTTATAAAGTAACTCATAAATAATTTTTAACATTCTGTAAACGAAACACACACATATTTTATTATGAGAAAATATTCTCATGAAAATAAATTTTATTATTTCAGATTTTGAAAAATCATTTACATATCATATTGTTCTATATTGAAACACCTTTTTTTTTTAGTAATAATCTGATACAGGTACGAAGTACACCATTTTACACTGACTGTATAACAATATAAAGTATTGACAGTAAGAAAACAATAAAATTTAACCAAAAAAAGGGACTTAATAATAACAAATTCATTGGAAATTAAATAACAAATAGAATAAATAACAGTGGTTATAAAGATATGTATACGAGTCGTCCAATTCCAGAACTACCTAAGTCAATTTCATGAAATTTGTGAGAAAGGGCAAAAAACTGTGGTGAGTTATCCGTGGGCGTTTAAATAGAAACAGTTTGTATAATAATTACAAAATACGATTAGTTTTCATTTTATGTATGTTTTAAAAATACAGTAAAAGCAGTTTCTACGTAATAATAGAAAATATATTGCACTTAAGCAGTTTTGATACAGGATCTAGGACTTAAGTAGTTTTGGATTAGTATCATTAAGTCAGTAATTATGGTTTCTATGCGAAAGTGAAATTATTGCTATATTTTAAAGTTCTCTAAGAAACTACCCAGTATACAATAAAAGTAACCTTTCAACCTTAAATTTCCATTCACAATATGCTCACAGCTTTTCAAACTAGGCGAAATAGAGTCCATTGGACTGAACAGCAACGTCATGTTCCAAGGGGTCGTCGTCTTCTTCATCAGATACATTTTGACAAGCTATGTCTTCGCCACATAGTAGCAAGTCTCGGTAGAAGCCTAGATCCTCTCTGTTGTGCCACTCAGGGCCAAAATGCTTTGACAAAAGCTGTTTCACATCAGTCACTTACATATATATAAATATATAAAAGTGTACGCATTCTTACGCCACTTTAACTTGTTTTCTTGGCGTTGATTAGCAGTGTTTAGCTATGGACAAGTTCATTGTTAAACGTAACATCTGGAGAGTGAAAGTGAACAGTCGGCTCCTACTCCCGAACCGTCGAATTCAACATAAAGAAGACAAACGAAAGAAAAGAACATACCAGGACAGTTACGTAGTGTATGGATTTACGCGGAATAAGAACGAGGAAAACCCTATCTCTGTGTGTTTAGTTTGTGGCGAAACATGAGGCCATGGTACCTAGCAAACTGAAGCGGCATCTCACAATTAAGCATCCTAGTGATCAGGGAAGAGTGTGATGCATTTTTCACGTGTACTAGAAGGGGAGAAAAAAAAACAGCTGTGCGAATGGTAAAGAGAATGACCATAAGTGATACTGCTCTTGAAGCCTCGTTTTAAGTAGCAGAACTGATAGCATAAAAAAGAAAAAACACACCTCATAGTCTTGGAGAGGAAATCATAGGTCCTGCATGGGAAGTTATAGTTTCAACAATACTTGGTGAAGGAGCAGCTAATCAAATTTCGAAATTTCCTCTTTCCAACAACACAATCAGTCGCAGGATATCTGAAATGTTTGCAATATCAACGAACAAGTCGTGGGGAAAATAAAAACTGATAGAGCATTTGCTTTGCAAGTAGATGAGAGTATCGATAGTGGTGACAAACTGCAACTCCATGGTTTTACCAGATATATTGATGATAAAGATATTAATGAGCAGTTTCTGTTCTGTAGACCGCTCGAGACTACAACCTCAGGCCATGATATTTTCGTTTCTATTAATTCCTTTCTCAATGACCAAGATCTTTCATGGAAAGACTGGTTGGTTCTTAAGTTTAGGGGCTGCGACAACGCGGTCATGTAGCCCCGTGTACTTTGGTGTGTGTAGAATCTGTCTGATAACCGGTCTTAATTGTGATGACTGTATTAGTGTGTGTTATCTGTTTTTAATTCAAGTAAGGACTGCAGTCTTTTGAATTTTTCAAATAGATCCTACTTTTGCTGCCAAACTCCACCGTTAATGACTACTAGTTCAGAATTTAGCTACCAGACGCCACCAAAGTCGGCTCTTGGCAACGAACGTAGGACCCTAACAGCGTTGTTTACATTCTTAACCTATACAATTTAGCTTCACACAGGTGTAATTAGTGGAAGGTTCTTTAACATGCCATAAATCTATGACATGGGATCGCCGGCTTTACTTCCCCTCCGAAGGAAGGCATACTGAGGAATTTTTAACGCTCTTAAAAAATCCGACGACTTCGGCCGGCATGGAAAGACTGTTGTGGTATATGTACAGATGGTGCACAATCTATGTCTGTGAAATTTAAAGGTTTTTACTGCCAGAGCTCAAGATTTTGCTGCAGTGTTTAACGAAGTTGTGAAAATGGTTAACTACATCAAGTCTCGACCTTAAATGTGCAGGATTTTTAAACAGTTATGTCTCGCAACGGATGCACCTCATACCTCTTTGTTACTTCATACAGAAGTAAGGTGGTTGTCACGGGGTCGTGTATTGAAGCAGTTTCTTGAACTTAGAGAACAGGTGAAATCTCTTTTTAAGGATGAAAATCAAGATACATTTTATGAGCTGTTGCTAACTGATTCTTGGTGCTTGGAACTGTCGTATCTGGCAGATATTTTTCATAAACTGAATTAACTGAATGTTTCAATGCAGGGTCGACAGGAAACAATAATTTCCTCAACCAATAAAATGAAAGATTTTAAAAGAAAACTTAGTTCTTGGAAGTCTGCAGTTCAGAAAGAAGATCTTTCAAACTGTCTTCATCTGGCAGTAGATAACGATCTGGGTAAGCTGAAAGACCGCATTTGTTATCAAGATTGCAAGATGCAATAGATACATACTTTCCATCTATTTCCACTATGAATGTCGACTGGGTTGTCTCACCATTTGATTTCATTGATAGTGCGGAGGAAATAGATTTCTCTGGTTGCGAACGAGATGAATTTATTGATCTTTGTGCCGATTCCACACTCAAAGGTAAGTTCAGCAAGAGTGAGGCATCGGTGGCTACTTTTGGGCTTCAGCGGAGAGAGAAGTATCCTAACGTAATGAAGAAAGCAATTAACACACTTTCGCCCTTTCCAAAATCCTATCTATGCGAGCAAGCCTTCTCTGCTCTGGTGGCAATAAAATCCAAAGCAAGAAATAGACTGAATAACCTTGAGGATGATTTGCGTGTTTCATTGTCAACTGCAAGGCCCGATATCATGTATCTGAGCTCTAAGCATCAATCACAAGTTTCACATTAATGATTTATCGAACAAAATTATTGATGTATTTTTACTCACTGACTGTAGTCAAGTTGACTGTATTATGTTAAGGTGTACATTGCTTATTATAAAATATTTCAATAAATTTACATATGAAACATAATTCTTTTTTTATTCAAGGAAGGGTGCCCCTAGTGTTTAATGTTATTCCCAAGGGTGCCGGGAACTTCAAAAGGTTGGGAAACTCCGCTCTAGACTGTGGTCGTGTAGACTGGCAGGATGAGTCAGGGAGGGGGGGGGGGAAGCTGCGATAGCAAAGGTGTTGAAGGAGAGGAGTAGGCAGGTGCCCGAGCGCGATCTTGCCCAAGACCTTGTCTTACCGCTGTGTGTGTGCGCGTGTGTATGTGTGTGTGACTGATTCAACCTGCGTTTTGTAGAGTCTGAAAGGTACATGCACCACTGGTATATCGCTGAACCAATTTCCTTTATCAAACTTTTCTACTGCTCAGAATAAGAGCCACTTCAAAGTAATAAAACTTTGAAGTTAATATAACAATTTTTTCTCACTAAAAATGGTATTCAAATCTGAAGAGGTTAATACAAAATTTGAATTTCGTAACAAGAATTGTTCCTATTGCAGGTACTACTACAGGGGTTGTTGTACAGAAATCCGATTATTAGTTTCGTCGTGGTGATTGTACCTTTAACGCTCAAAATAGCCACTTTGAAGCCATGTCCTCAGCAAACGAGCCGTCGTTATTTTCTTCAAAACGCATATAATATCTCACAAAGACCTACATTAGAGATTAAGATTAAGAGTAAAAATAAAAATAAACTTTCAATTTTTGACCGTACAGCCTTAACAAGGCAAGCATTGTAGCCCGACCACAGCTCGCTTTATTCCAACAATCGGCACTTTGATATCAGTGAACCAGACCGCTTCCCGCTGGCCCTCCACATTCTCTTTATCTTGCACATGGAGCTAGCACCGTACCAAAAGCACCAGCAGTTCAGAGTAATTAAGGGTAGTTGAGTTAAACAATATATTTATTGATGTGTAACATCTTTCCGCTCGGTTGCTGGGTAGTTTTGTGGGAGTGATTTTGAAAATTGGGGACGGAAGTGGATCGGAACGATCGAGCTGGCAGTGGTGGATCCAACGGAAGTATGCACTGTCCGCTCGTTCGATCAAACGGAAGTGTACTAGCTGGCAGTGGTGGACGACGGAAGTATGCACTGCCCGCTCGATCGATCAAACGGAAGTGTACTAGCTGGCAGTGGTGAACAACGGAAGTATGCACTGCCCGATCGATCCAGCTACCAGATTATCATTTTAAACGATATTTATCATATCAATATGACTCATTTTAACAGAATCCATATGAAATTACGTGTTGGTCTGTGAATCAAGAGGACTTGTTTATAAGGAATTTAAGGTTATGAGCGGTGTCACGTCTATTAATCTAGTTGATCCATATCTTATTCTTATTTAGGCTAGTGCTGGTGGAAGCTACAAATCATCTAATAAAATGAGTTCCGTATTATAAACTACAATATCTGTAAAACACTCCCTTTTACAATAACAATTGAATATGTGTGTATTGGAAACAAGGCAGTGTGTGCTCTGTAGCGCGAGAATATTATGGTAATACAGTAGGCAGTGCATTTAGCAGGCACTGGTTTGACGAGCACAGTGGCAAACGTTTCACCGACTTTCATTTGTCATTGAGCAGTTTATGAAGCTTCACATTCAAGGTTGAACATCACATGGGTTAGGACAAAGACGACAAATGACATGTAAGTAAGCGGCATTATTGTCAAGCTGTGGTTGAGTAGGCTAGTCAAATATTAAATGCATAACAGAATGTTGTTATATGAGTGGAATAAAAGCTGAGACTAGGTCATTTCATGATTGTAGGAAGGCATGTTTTGATTGTTTACGACGAATTGTATGAGAGTCTTGAGAATAATGAATAATATAGTTACTGAGGAGTGTGCTCACAGTATTTGAGAGTACAGTCGACGTTGTGTGTCACTTTGTTATTATTAATTACTAGTAGACCCGTGCTGCTCCGCAGCATTCACTTCAACAATCCTACAGCACTTCTGTCCATATCACATTTGCATGTCTTCATGCTAGTGACCTGAACAGACATTTACGGTACCGTCACTTTTGGGTAAATGATGAAGTAGACTTATGAGATCAAATGTGTGGGTGTCTGCCTGTCCTCTATGTCTGTGTGCCACTACTTACCCTGCGTAAGCTTAAAAGGCGCACGGACGTCAGGTTCCAGATGCAATTCTGAAAAGCCGAGGTGAACAGCTAACTCCAAACACATAGCTATACTCTTCTCTGAAGAATTAACTCGACACGACTCGGCAGTTTGATGCTGGTGGAAGCAAGGGTGATAGGTCGCTCACAAGCTCGTAAACTCACTCTGAAGCTAGTAATTTAAATTTCCACTGAATGGAGATTGCTGGAAGACATGAAAACGTAAAAACACTTACAGTGGTCGATGTGGGAGCTGTCACGGACTTTCTTGCAGAACTTTTCATGCTGAATAATTCTCAGAGAATATCAATATTTTAACGGTTTACCCAGTAGAGCTTAAAAGACACATGGACGTTAGGTTTTTCTTCAACTCAATTCACTGAAATCGTAAATGCTCGGCTTCTTTTGGTCATAAATAAATGTTTTTCTACCCAATCCTTCATCGAGAAATCCTTTACAGAATGGTGAAAACCGCATCAAAATCCATCAAGTTGCTCTCGAGATTACCCGTTACATCCAAGAATTGGGAACATGGTTTTATACTAAGTAGATAGAGATATCCACACAATTTAAGGCTACAGCGGTACAATTTGGTGTTTGTCTACTTATGAACAATGGTATGAAGTTAAAAAAAGATGGGTCTCTTATACAGTATTTGAATTTAGAGATGTATCTCTTGGTTAACATAAAAGGTGTGCAAATTAATAGAATTAAATAAATAATTTTAATTAGTCATAATTACTTTTATTCAAAATCATTTTATTGACCAACTTCTTTTGTTGTCCTACTTAGTAGTGTTTCCTCTCCCGTGGAATTACAACTTTTCCCATAAGGAATTGCGTCTGGAAACATTCAGATTATTGGATTCCGAGGGATAACTGAGCTGGGTCCATTTTCAAATTTTTAATTGACTTTAGAATTCAAGTCAGGTGATTTCAATGCATAGTTCATGAATCTTTGGATAGTTCAATAGCGTTCATCAGTTAAAAGACCCCAAATCCCTCCGCTATAAATTCACACGTAAAGTAGAGTGAAGAAATAAAAACGAAATGTGTGGCATTTTGCATTTGCAAGGCTCCTCTATTAGTGGAAATTCTAAAATATCATTTTAATTTGAGTTGCTTAAATAAATATATAATTAGGAGTCTTGGTTAAACATTTGAAGTAATTTCATCGCCTTGTAAATGTACTTAGTGAATTCAACCGTGAAAAGTAAAAATGCAATTTTGGAAAACTGACATCGAATCTAATAATTTGCACATCTCTGTAAAGACAGCTTCATTGTCATTGTCCACGTTTCTGAAGCATAGGTCAGTATCGGGATATAGTAGCTTCTGTATAACACTTCCTTGCTTTTTTGTGGGAAATCTTTATTCCACGCTAAGCTTCTAATACTTCTGCCTGTCTGCCACGTTCCGTAATCTCTTTGTCATTTCTCCCATTTTCCTCCACTATACTTCCCAAGTACTTGAGACTTTCCACCTTCTTCAGCTGTCCACCCCCAAGTGTTATCCCACTCATTGGTCTGTCCTTTTTCCTGGTCGTTAACAGGATCTCACATTTACTGATGTTGAACTTCCATCCGTACTCTCCCACTGTTTCTTCCCAAGCCTTCAGTTGCTCCTGAATTTCCTCCTCCCTGTTTCCCCAGACCATGAGATCATCTGCAAACACCATTGCTTTCATCTTATCTTCTCCTATCTTTCCTGCTATCCGTGTCATTACCTCGTCCATAACCACAATAAAGAGAAGGGGTGACAGCGCACTACCCTGTTTCAGGCCACTCATTTGTCTGAACCAGTCTGTTCTTTCCCCTCCAACTTTCACACAACTCACACATTCCACAATACATCTCCTTCACTCTGCCTACAGTCCCTTTTTCCACTACCATGTTTTCCATTGCTTTCCAAACCTTCTCCCTACACACACTATCATAGGCCTTTTCGATGACCAGGAAGGCCATCAACAGATCCTCTCCAAATTCGTAGTGGTGTTCCTGGAGCTGTCTCACTGAAAATATGAGATCCACTGTTGATCTCCCAGGTCTGAAACCATACTGCTCCTCTCTCAATTTTCTCTCCACTTTGGCTCGTATTCTACTTTCTAATATCTTTTCATATATCTTGGCACAGTGAGGTATGAGTGTGACTCCCCTGTAATTTCTGCACTCCTTTCTGCTTCCTTTCTTAAATATTGGGACAATTAATCCTTTCTTCCAATCTTCTGGGGGTCTTTTTCTCCTTCCATATCACCCTCATCACACGGTACAGCCACTGTTTCCCAACCTCCCCTGCTGCCTTCACCATTTCAACACTCACTTCAACCACACCCAGTGCCCTTCCTCCATTCATCTTGTCTATAGCCATCTCCATTTCTCTCCAATTCAGGTCCTTTTCCATTCCTGCATTGTCTTCTCCATCTTCCAATACATTGTCTTCCTCCCTATGACCATTTGAATTCAGCAAATCCTCAAAGTACTCTTTCCACACTGTCTTGAGTGTTTCTTTGTTGTGTACCTCATTTCCGTTTTTGTCCATCATTACCACATCCTCTCGCAGACCTCTTCTCTTACTTTTGACCATCCCATAAAGTACTTTCTTATTTCCCCTGCTGTCTTCCTCCATCATCCCTGTCCACTTTACCATCCACTTCTTCCTCTCCTCTGCGACAATCTTGTTTGCTTCTTTCTTCTTTATCTTATAATCTTCCCTTGCCAGATCAGTTCTTTCCTGGAACCACACTCTGAAAGCCTTGTTCTTCCTTCCCACAGCTTCTTTTACTCTCTCATTCCACCATGGTGTCTCTTTACACCGCTTTCTGTTGCTAGTTCTTCCACCTACTGCCACTGCAGCTTCCACCATTGTGTTCTAGAATTGCTTCCATTCCTCTTCCCCTGTTTTAGGATTGTCTGTTGGCATCCTTTCCCTTATTATCTTCTGGAATTCTTCCCTGACTTCCTTTTCCTTGAGTTTCCATACTTTGATTCTCCTTTCCTGGTACTCTGTCCTCTTGCTATCCTTAACAACTCCCAGGTTCATTACAAGTATTCTGTGGTCGCTATCTAAGGCCTCTGATGGTATTACCTTTATATCTCTGACACTTCTCTTCATTTCCCAGTCGAACAGCATGTAATCTACCAAAGATTTCTTTGTTAAATCACTGCTGTACCACGTTACCTTGTGGCTTTCTTTCTTCCGGAACCAGGAGTTGCCTACCACTAAACCGTTTCTCTTGCAAAAATCCAGCAACTTTCTCCCTTCTTCATTCCTGCTACCCCATCCTTCTGCTCCCAATACATTTTCATATCCTTGCCTTTCACTTCCTACATGTGCATTCAAATCTCCCATGACAATGATGCTCTGACCATTCAACTGCTGTTGTAGCTCCTCCTCAAAGTCTTTCTTCTCTTGAGCTGTACATCCAACTTTAGGGGCATATACCTGGGCTATCTCCAGGCTTCTTCCCTTTACAGTTACTCTGATCTTCATGATCCTGTCACTTATTCCCTTTACCTCTTCCTTCATTCCATCTCTCACAACTACTCCTACCCCGCTGCTCCTTCCTTCACTGTTCCCACTCCAGTACAACCGGTACCCTTTCCTCAGTTCCCTGCGACAATGAAGAAAAGAGACATAAGCAGAATACAGGCAGGTGAAATGAAGTTCCTGCGAAGTAGGATCGGAGTAACAAGTAGAGACAGGGTGAGGAATGAAAAGGTCAGGGAAATGGTGAAAGAGGAGCCCTTGCAAGGTAGGATTGAGACATCAAGACTGAGGTGGTATGGACACTTAAAGAGAATGGATGAGAAGAAGATTCCCAAGAGGATACATGAGATGCAGATGCAGAACAAACGACCAAGGGGAAGACCAAGAGATAGATGGCTGAAAGGAGTGGAGGAATGTGTCAAGAAGAGAGGCGAGGACTGGACCAGAGTGACAGCGGAGAGGTGGTGGGAAGAAAGGACTAAGTGGCGAGGCTTATGTTCCAAACAGACCCAACCTGGGGCTGGAAACTGTATAAGATGATGATGATGATGATGATGATATAAAGACAGCTATCGCCTCCATCCCTACAGATAGAATAGTAAGTAAAGGCGATTGATGAGAAATGAAAACATAACTCACACAGAAGGAATTAATATTTATTAAGCTGTAAATTTGAGTGAGTATATCTTTGTTATAGAACTGAGGGAATGAAATAACAGGATGTAGGATAGTAATCACCGATGTAGGACAATAGTATATTTTTTTTTACCATTAGCACAGGACAGTTATCGTGTTAGGGATGCGGACATCCTTGTATAATTTTTATTTAATCTGTGCCCCGTTTGCTGCGGTCTGTGCGCCTCCGCAACATTAGTTTCAAAATTCCATTCGGCATTGGCTGTTCGCTTGCCTTTTGGTTCTATTTGAACTTTGACGTCATGAAAGTATTTTGCTCGCGATAGTGCGACATACAGTAAAGTTGTCCTTGGCTAAACACCGGTTGAGGTATATAAATGCCTATTTGATCTAGTGTTTGACCTTGAGCTTTATTGATAGTTATACAAAAAGCCAAACGTACTGGAAACTGTCTCCTTTTGAAGGAAAATGGCATAGAAGTATCTGTTGACGTAAGGTCAAGGCGAGGGAGTAGGACATTGTTTCCAACATTAATAATTTCCAGGTGTAAGCAATTGTCATGCATCTTCCAAACCAACAAACAGTCTAGTACCGTTCAACAGACCTTGGGTAACATTAATATTTCTCAACAAAATCACAATTGAGCCTTCTTTTAGTCGAAGGATATGAGGTGGCAATCCACTTATGCCTATGCTGTCTAAAAATTCTATTGAGAATTGTAAACGTTCACTCTCAAATTCAGTAATCAAATTATTCACACTGATGTAAGTTCTCGATAATCCTGGGATTAGGTCTAAAAATTTGTCATTGATTTCTTTACAATGTTCATTTTTAGGTGTAAAATCGCTATTTTTGAAAAGCGTGAAATATTTTTCAGCGTAGGACTAATTCTGAATTTTCTCCATCGACGTGAGGGTATTCACCGTTACCAATTTGTATCAAGATGTTTGTAAAGTCTCGTTGATCTGTATCCGCTCGCATATTTTTGTTGAGTTAAAAAAATTGAATAATTGCCACAAAGGAGAGAACCTTACTGACATTTGGACTGATGCTGCTTTAGATGCGTGAGGCACAACAGGCAATACCTGCCTAAAATCTCCACCTAAGATGATAATTTTTCCTCCGAAAAGCACGTCGTTATTCATGATGTCCTTGAGCAACCGATTTACACACATCAACGCTTGCATATTAGCCATAGGGGCTTCATCCCAGATGATAAGTTTTGCTAAACGAATATAAAACGCTTCCTTGCTGTTAACTTTTATTCCTGATACAGAACTTTAATGTAAATGTAGAGGTAACCTGAACTCGCTGTGTACAGTGCGCCCCTGAGGTAGTAGCATTGCTGCAATACCAGTCCATGCAACAGAAACTACATTTAACCCCAAATTTGTGCAACTGTGAATCAAGCATTGGTAAAGTAATGTTTTCCCGGTGCCCCCTGTGTAATGGTTATTAATGCCCCATGTTGGTAGCGACAAATGTAACGGTTTCCTTTGCCCTCACGTTGAGCGACAAGCGTAACGTTAATTATTGCCCCATCTGTTGGTAGCGACAAATGTAGCAGTTTCGCTGCCCCTAACTGTTGGGTGATAAATGTAACTGTTTACCTTTGCCTAAGCTATGTTGTTTTAATGGGCGCCAAGACCTCAATGCAATGCTGAAATCTAAATTTGTATTTAACAACGTCTAGCTCTGGCAGAACATCTTCAAGACTCTATTCACTCAGATCGTGGTATGATTTGATCATTAACCCCACAAACAATTGTATCAGGAGAAGGAATTGGTCTATATCTAATGCTACCTACTGAAAGCAAAGATTGCATTGTAAAAGAAATGAATTTATTATATAAAACAAGAATACCAAAATTAATAATAATAATAAGTTTAAAATTTAAATAGGAGCGTTGTGATTTTAATATTACCGATAGAAAATTACGTGAAAACGGAGTCTGATAAATTATTGATTTTACTCTTATTCCCAAGCTATGAAGTTACTGAAATATTGATTAGAA
This sequence comes from Meconema thalassinum, assembly GCA_946902985.2. Taxonomy (NCBI): domain Eukaryota; kingdom Metazoa; phylum Arthropoda; class Insecta; order Orthoptera; family Tettigoniidae; genus Meconema; species Meconema thalassinum. The sequence goes on from OX336388.2 coordinate 1,854,352,794, forward strand.
AACAAAGAGAAACGAGAGATTGCGTATTTCTGCGTCATTTGCGCTTACCACTGGAAATTGCTAAAGCATTTCCCTCGTACTGGATGATGCTGTGTGCTTCCCACAGTCGCCTGGACGTCGCCATCTTCTTCGTTATTTGATGATATTCTGGTAGATTAGATAATTCTATGGTCCGTACATCGGACCCAAACCGTACAACCACCACGGTTAAGTTTCACAAAGATAGTCGCTAACTCCACTGAACATCGGAGCGACACGCACTTGCAACCGTACTCGGCAAGTTCTACACAGATTCTTCTCGTTCCACGGCGCGTCGAACGATATATGCACACGTTGGCTCCCCACTCCGGAGCCTTCTTCCAGCTTACGTCGTCTCCACTGATTGGCTGCACCCCACGCGCTATACTCCCCTCCTCTGCCTCATTACACTCGGCGGTAAGGGGAAGTCGTATTCCGTTCCAACAATTCGCCTTTTCTTGACGATGCGACCCAAGCTTGCGTCATGCTTCCCGACAAGATTAAGCTTGTATTTGAATTTCCAGTGACTCATGTCTCTCGATATACCCTAACTGACGAAACTCTGTTAAATTCCGTAATCACATAATTTCCTATGATATTGTCGTTCGTAATAATTTGCTTGATAGCGTTTTCTAAGACATAGAAAACCTATCTGTATGCTTATAATTTTTATAAAATGCTCCTAAAATATCTTAATAATAATTATAATAAATTAATAATAATAATAAATTAACAAGAAAAATTCTCTTGGCTGAACAATTTGCAGCGTAAATAAATATAGAATGGCTTCCTACTGACTTATGCCAGTTGCACAAAAACCCCTCGAAAAACACATTACATATTCGCCTCGGATCATCGGATGATTTTCCGTGACAACGGTCCATTATCCGATTATCCCAGACACGTTAATAAACCCCATCCAAAATACATATTACATAAATGAAATCACCCTAAATTACAGATATATACACTCATAATTTTTCTTCACGCACTTTGCGTCAAAGTTTGTTGTCACTATGGATTGCACTTTGCAACCAGTCCAATGTTTTACATATAGAATAGTGTTCCACGGATATTTCCGCCTCTCAAATTTCTCTATGTTGGAGAAATAGACATAATTAATGTGTGAGCACTATGTATTTATGATGTCATATCACACGCATTGAAGGTGTTCTGATATATTTATATCACCATAGAACTTCCTAATTTCACTGGAGGTCCCCTCCTTATGGTGACATTTAATTCCACTTATCACTGACCACACGATCAAACTATTGTGGCAGCCCCTCGTGACCATAATACTTAATCTCTCTTTAAAGTAGATTAAATTAATATTGACTTCTGAAAAAAAAAAAAAAAAAGGAAATGCGCATTACATATAACACCAAAAATTTCTGTGCCGTAATCGCCCTACCATATTCTACTTAGTACTAGTTCTCAACACAGACCAGTTCTCCTCACACAAATAATACCTTTGTACAAATTACCTTAAATTACACACTTACAAATCTTACATGGCGAGGCCGTAAACAGAAATCACGTGTGCTGATATGTATGAGTTTCATGAAGGACTGTCTCGCATTCTGATGGCCCATCTTTTGCCTCGTGGACGCCTTAAGCAAAAATACCCTGTTCAAGCGCTCACCCATCTCTTGGAGGCAAATGGGAATTCACCAGCGCTACCAAATTCTGGCCTTGGTGTATCGAGACATTTTAGTGCTCAAGAGCATCCGACAATCCCGTCATATTTCCCTGTACCTTAAAAACTCTCATTTACTTACATACTACCCCCCTGTGTGACTTCTGATACGCCTGCCTGGAAGACCATCTCCTCCCACGCACCAAATACCACACTTACTCATTTGATAGGCTGGCTCGCCAGCTAAACACACTCACTTTATGACACATATTTTCGTAGACTATGTATATTATACGTTCCGTATAATCTGTTTCCCTCACTATTCTCCAGCACATATGCTGTTTTCCCAATACGTTTGGAAACTATAAATGTTTCTGCGTCACCTGCTTCCAACCTTGCAAGTGGCTCCCTTAAATGAACGTCATCACGTTGCTCTACCTAGCATATTACTCAGTGTCTGTAACGATGCCCTGTTGCTACTGTCCACACATGCACATATTAAAATACCGTCCTCTGCTTTAACCACAGGATAATCCCTACATAAATTAGTGTCCCTCGATAGCATGTCTGCAAGAATGTTATCATTACCTTTAATATATTTTACTGTGAATTCGTATTCCTGCAGAGCAAGAATCCACCTACTAACTCTGTTAGAACTGAGTTTACAAGTTCTCATATACAGTAATGCATGGTGATCTGTGTGGATCTCAAATTTCCCCCCTACTAAATACATTCTAAATTTCCCTAAACTGAAAACAATACCTAAAAGCTCTAACTCAGTAATCGTGTATCTTTTTTCTGCTGCTGTCAGTCCTCGCGAGGCTAAAGATACAATGCACAGATTACCCTCATCTTTCTGACATAATACTCCAGCAATGCCTATATGTGAAGCATCTGTCATAATCACATATTCCTTCTCTTTTAACGGATATTTCAGCACTACAGCTTTCTCAAAACCTTCCTTCAGCGCTCTAAAAGCCTGATCATGCTTGGACTCCCATCTCCACCGAGTCCCACTTTTAAGCAATTCCCTGAATGGTTCTACCAACCCTGAGTATTTAAGAACGAACCTCCTGAAAAAGTTGCAAATTCCCAGGTAAGTTTTTAATTGTTTAACATTCTGTGGCACCTCTGCGTTAAGTATCTTATTAACCCTACTTTCTTCTGGTGTCACACCTCTACTCGACACTCTATGACCTAAAAATGTCACTTCTGACTGACAGAATGACGACTTAGACAGCTTCAAAGTGAATCCTGCCTGATCTAACTTCTGAAAAACTATATCTAAATGACGTAGATGCTCCTCAAAACTGCGTGAACTAATTACCATATCATCTATGTAAATGGTTACAAACTCTCCTGTGTCATCCCCTAATGCGATGTTTAAAGCCCTAATTAAAGCTGCTGAACTACTCTTTAACCCATAAGGTGTTCTACAAAATTGATAAAGGTTATATTTATGACTAAAAGCTGTAAATGGTCTATCTTCGTATATAAGTGGCACTTGCCAAAAACTGGAACTCAAATCTACACAAGTGAAATACTTCTTCCCCTCAAATGTTTGCATTAATTCCTCTATTGACATAGATTTCAGCTGATCTGAACTAATTCTACTGTTAACCAAACTAGCGTCTAAACAAATACGAACAGTGCCGTCGGTCTTGGGTACCGTGATCAAAGAATTAACATATGGACTGTTAGAGTGCTCAATAATCCCATCTTCAAGCATCTGGTTAATTTGTGCCTCAACTGCACTCTGATAAGCGAAAGGTACAGGATATCTATGTCCTGTGAATACTGACCTATCAATAACGTTCAATGAATGTGTATAGCAATTGGCCATACCAATGCGATCCTCAAAAACTCTCCTATTACACAATAACACATCATAGAGCCGAACACATTGTTCCACCTCTATATTACCCTGAAATGCAGCTTCACGTAACGAGTCCTCTAGACTACCGTTCGTAATCACACTGCCCACAAAACATGGAGAACCCCGCTCTACGGCTGGCGATATCTCATTTAAAGTACAAATCATACCTACAATACTATTCCTCTGAATATGGTCATTGAACGCTACTTCTACTTCAGAATCTCCCCATTTAAATTTCAAACTCCCTACATCATAACATAAGTTACCAGACACTCTACTTAGCCACTCTGAACCCAAGATAACACTGAATACTAAATTTGGAATTACAAGGCAAATCTGCTTCTCTACATGATTATTAATTTTAATGTCTACTAAAACTTGCTTAGAAATTACTTTAGACCTCTTCCCAACAGCTGTGATAACTAAAGTGCTTTTAATTGACATCTCCTCAAAATTTACTCCAGTTCCGTTCATTTTATCATAAAATGCACTACTTATGCAACTCTTCATACAACCACTATCAATTAAAACATCTGTGTACGCCTCGGACACGTTAAATTTAACTATGGGGCTCTTACTAACCACTTCCTGAATAATACCTTCATCATTTAGTTCATGTAATAATTCATTTCTTACATTTAGGTCATAGGGTTCCTGTATAATTGTATGGACAGGGCATGCTACAGACTGAGATTCTGACCTTACTTCGTAGCCTGGTTCGCGTTTAAAGAACCGCTACAGCTGGCCGTAGTACTACTAACTACTGAACTGGTCTGGTTGTTCTGGGCTGTGTTGTCATTGTTTGGCTGTATATTACTACCACTAGGCTGTCCTCTTCCTTGACCCCTATTCTGGTTGTAATTATTGTCATTATAATTTCTCCCTTGATTTCCCCTGAAATCATTGTTTCTCCCTTGATTTCCCCTGTAATCATTGTTCCTCCCTTGATTTTCCCTGAAATCATTGTTCCTCCCTTGATACTGATTACCATAGCCATTTCCTCTGTTCTGATTTAGCTGATTATTGTTATTTCTATTTTGAGCGTTGGCCCCTTCGCCACCGTTCCCTTGAACTTCTTGATGCCTGGCTTCATTAGGTCTATTATTATTATTACCCTGGTTCCGATTGAAATTGTCCTCATAACCCCCTCTCCCTAGTGCATCAAATGTGCTTAACAGATTTTCTACTTGTGACATTGTCTTTACATTCTGGATACAAGCAGCCTCCTTGATCCTATAGGGAAAGTGCCTAAGTAGCAACCTCACCACATCACTTTCCTCCTTCAACCCATCCAGATATTTACACACTAATACCTGCCCTAAAAAGTATTCGGTCATGGTGGAGCTTCCTTTAGGGTTATATTTACCACACACTACTCCCTCACGATGCTGCGACTGAATAACCTCATTCCAGAACTTTTCACAGAATTTCATTTTAAAATCATTGATATCAGTAAACTTGTCTCTGTAGACAGCAAACCAATTCCTCGTTTCCCCCACAAACACTTGTTCTAAAATTTCAACTACCTGGCACCACTCAATACTACCATTTTCCAACCTCTCCCCGAATTTATTTTCTATAGTGTTCATGAACTCCATTGTTCATCCCTGTCGATTGCTGAACTTACCCAGTTCTACCTCCCTGTGTGTGCTATTCACAAAAACTGGCCTATTCTGACTATTTTCTTGCCTGATCCTAGCTTTTAATTTTAACTCTAATTCTGCGATTTTCTCCTCAGCCTTCCTCTCAATACTGTTTACTGTTAATTTAATGTTTCCTTCTGATTCTTCTACTTTATCATATAGCTTTGCTTGTTTCTCCTCAATCTTGCTAATGCTCTCTCTATTACTCTCTCTTAAATCATTTACTTCTGCAACTATTTGCGAGTGGACTTTCTCAATTCTACCCCCCAGCTGTTCCTTAACCTCTATAGTTGATACTTGATTCTTGTCAATTTCTCCCCCCAATTTCTTTTTAACCTGCAGTGTTTCTAATTTAACTAATTCCTTTAAATTTTCAGCCTGTGTGCTGATTCTACTTTCCAACTCCTCCTGTACTTTTCCTAATTTTCTGTCTACATCTGCAATAATCTCTTTAGCCTTTTCTTCCATCACCCCCCTGATCTCACCTCTAATCAGTTCGAATTTGTCACTCATTTCCCTACTGTTTTGTTCTAATTTAGCATTTAAAGTTTCAGTACTCTCTCTATTTTCCTTACTGTTTTGTTCTAATCTGGCGTTTAAAGTTTCATTACTCTCTCTATTTTCCTTACTGTTTTGTTCTAATCTGGCGTTTAAAGTTTCATTACTCTCTCTATTTTCCCTACTGTTTTGTTCTAATTTAGCATTTAAGGCATCTGTACTTTCTTTATTTTCCCTACTGTTTTGTTCTAATTTAGCGTTGTTTTGTTCCAGTTTTGCATTATTCTGTTCTAACTTTGCATTTAAGGCATCACTACTAACTTTGTTCTGATACATGAACTCGAGAAGTAAAGTCTTTAATTCTGGTTGGCCGCCTACACTCCCTGTTTCAGTATCGGGATTTACCTCCGCTACCCCGGTACTACCATCACTCGACATACTGCTCGTATCATCACTCTCCCGTTGATGACCACTACGTAACCTCATCTGTCTTTCTTTCTCATCCCCCATAATGATATACACTGATACAGACAAATAACCCCCAAAATACAGGCACAGAAATATATACCCTTCTCCTTCCACAAATGTTATTAGGTTTTCATCCCCACGTTGGGCGCCAAATGTAATGGTTATTAATGCCCCATGTTGGTAGCGACAAATGTAACGGTTTCCTTTGCCCTCACGTTGAGCGAAAAGCGTAACGTTAATTATTGCCCCATCTGTTGGTAGCGACAAATGTAGCAGTTTCGCTGCCCCTAACTGTTGGGTGATAAATGTAACTGTTTACCTTTGCCTAAGCTATGTTGTTTTAATGGGCGCCAAGACCTCAATGCAATGCTGAAATCTAAATTTGTATTTAACAACGTCTAGCTCTGGCAGAACATCTTCAAGACTCTATTCACTCAGATCGTGGTATGATTTGATCATTAACCTCACAAACAATTGTATCAGGAGAAGGAATTGGTCTATATCTAATGCTACCTACTGAAAGCAAAGATTGCATTGTAAAAGAAATGAATTTATTATATAAAACAAGAATACCAAAATTAATAATAATAATAATTTTAAAATTTAAATAGGAGCGTTGTGATTTTAATATTACCGATAGAAAATTACGTGAAAACGGAGTCTGATAAATTATTGATTTTACTCTTAATCCCAAGGTATGAAGTTACTGAAATATTGATTAGAAAACAAAGAGAAACGAGAGATTGCGTATTTCTGCGTCATTTGCGCTTACCACTGGAAATTGCTAAAGCATTTCCCTCGTACTGGATGATGCTGTGAGCTTCCCACAGTCTCCTGGACGTCGCCATCTTCTTCGTTATTTGATGATATTCTGGTAGATTAGATAATTCTATGGTCCGTACATCGGACCCAAACCGTACAACCACCACGGTTAAGTTTACAAAGATAGTCGCTAACTCCACTGAACATCGGAGCGACACGCACTTGCAACCGTACTCGGCAAGTTCTACACAGATTCTTCTCGTTCCACGGCGCGTCGAACGATATATGCACACGTTGGCTCCCCACTCCGGAGCCGTCTTCCAGCTTACGTCGTCTCCACTGATTGGCTGCACCCCACGCGCTATACTCCCCTCCTCTGCCTCATTACACTCGGCGGTAAGGGGAAGTCGTATTCCGTTCCAACAATTCGCCTTTTCTTGACGATGCGACCCAAGCTTGCGTCATGCTTCCCGACAAGATTAAGCTTGTATTTGAATTTCCAGTGACTCATGTCTCTCGATATACCCTAACTGACGAAACTCTGTTAAATTCCGTAATCACATAATTTCCTATGATATTGTCGTTCGTAATAATTTGCTTGATAGCGTTTTCTAAGACATAGAAAACCTATCTGTATGCTTATAATTTTTATAAAATGCTCCGAAAATATCTTAATAATAATTATAATAAATTAATAATAATAATAAATTAACATGAAAAATTCTCTTGGCTGAACAATTTGCCGCGTAAATAAATATAGAATGGCTTCCTACTGACTTATGCCAGTTGCACAAAAACCCCTCGAAAAACACGTTACACCTGGACCGTCAATGAAATATGCATTACTCATCCTTTCATTGCTGTTTTGTACTAACCCCAAAATTTCTGTAATTATAGCCGTTTGGTTTTTATTTGCTTAGTTTATCATCCGACTTAATTGATCCTCATTAAGTTTTGGATAATTCATTGGTAAATTTGTCTGAGGGAAATTATCAATAATAGCTGGCAATTCGAGAGAAGTAATGGGAAGACCATGGAGCTTTAATGTATTAGAAATATGTATAAGAGTGAACTGATATGCAATGTTAGGTTCGTGAAACTGCATATAATCTTCTGATAATGAATTCTTGAAAATGTTCCATAACTATCTTATATTTGAAGGGGTCTGAAAGATACATATGTAAAAAAAACAGTTGTCGTAACTGAGAAGGCATCTGAAATTGTGACGCTTCTGCCAAAAACGCCGCCATTCAAAATCGTCAATCAGCAAACCTCGCTCCTTAGCTGTTTCTTTAAAATTAGAATAGACAACTGCTTTGTATGTTCGTAGATCCTGGAAGCTGGTAGTACCTATGACGTGAAGCAATAACAGGCGTAAATAATACCTTTCTGTTTCTCTAGGCGAAACATTATACAATCTGCCTATAGTTTTTGAAACATTTTTTTCTTTTTTGCCACTGGCAGTTGCTCTTATTCCCGACGTAATGTACTGGTGTTTCAGGATATATATACGGACTTCTGGCTTGCGAATCTTGATTTAACTTGAACAACGCTTGTAATTCCTTGTTGCGCAACTGTGCTTGAAGTAAAATATCAGGAGCGTTATTTTTAAAATAGATATTTTGCAAGTTTGGCACGTGAACTGGTAATCGCACGATAGAATGTGACTGTTCATGCATGTGAAATGAAAATATCCTGAATGCGGCTTCTGTTGGACCAACATATCTAGCATTTAGGAAAGAAGTAATTTCATCGTAGTTCACCGTTTCGCCTTCAGGACATATTTTAACAATGCAGCAGTCGTGACCTTTATACACATACTTGTGGATTTTAATATATAAGATACTTGTGGATGTATTTAACACTCCGAACACTTGAGCATATTTCAACATTAATATGAGCTTGCAAGTCAAGTAAAAGCAATGGATTGTAGGGAACAATGAATCGACTATCGATTTTAATGCCAATGCCTCGAATTGTTTTTATAATAATCCGTCCATTATTTCTTCTCCTCCTATACGAAGGATAACCATTTGCATTATCTTGGGTCTCTTCCTGAAATTGTTCAGGGAAATCTTTCTTACATACGCCATCTTTCATACAGACTGAAGAAGGATTCAAAGATCCGCGAGGACCATGTACCATATGACGCCTTACCAACTCGTATAGCACTTCATCCTCGAGATCTGGTATTTCGGCTGACACCACACTGTCAATGTCAGAAATTTCTCGAAACTTACCGTCTTCCGTTAATGTTAAGAGTAAATGGATGTGCGGGAGACCTCGTTTTTGAAATTCCACTGTATATAGATATGCTATTACCGAAAATGTCCTTGGAGGGCGTGATGGCGCAGTGGCTTAGCTACTCGCCTTTCACCCGGACGACCAGGGTTCGAATCCCGGTGACAGCGGGGTGGAATTTTCACCTGGAAAATCACGTGGCGTCAGGAAGGGCATCCGGCCTTAAATCCCCGGCCAAAACCAAAATGAGCCTGGTTGGCTCCGGTGACCCCAATTAATTGGGAAAAGCCGAAGAAGAAGAAGATTACCGAAAATGTCCTTAACATTAATCAATCGTAAAAATTCCTTTACTTTGCAATGGAAAACTCTCACTTCAATATCAGGCCTATTATTAGCCGTTTCCCAGAGATGAATGCTGTTAAGTACCGTATTTACTCGAATACGACCCGCCCCCGAATAAGACCCGCACCCTGATTTTGAAGAACAAAATTTAGAAAAAAAAAATGTTTACTCAAAATTATTTACTATCTTAACTAAATAAACAGAATAGCATTTATCCAAAATAGTTTCCAACAGTTTTGAAGTCGTCCTAAAATAACACACATCAAACTATTAAAAATACAAATAAAAGTACACAAACACTTCATTCATCGTCATCAGAAGTACCAACTGCGGAACTTTTATCACCATCACTTTCCCACTAAATGTCGTCATTACTGCCATCCATAGCATTCGAAATACTACATTTCTTGAAGCTCTTCCGTATGATATCTCCAGAGATACGATTCCATGCCGTCAAAATCCACGAACACAGCAGCTGAACTTTCGAGCGCTGAATACGACCAGTTGGAGTCGGTGTGTGCTTATCGGCCGCCATCCGCTCCGCATACAGCTGTTTCAAGGCTGCTTTGAACGGGCGGTTCACGCCGACATTCAGTGGTTGTAGCATAGAAGTCATCCTGCTCAATCACGAATACATGACTCGTCAATATCATATTTCCTACCGGGCACGATTTCCAATAACTTAGCTTCCCTCACAACTTTCAATTTCTCACTCACAATAAATGACCGCAAACGTTTCGTAGCATTCATGTTTACACTCGGAGAACGTGCGTGTGACCAAAGAATATGCGTGCGTGTGACTGTATGACGCTGCGTGCTTACGGTAAAACAAAGTTATAGCCGGAAGAAGGCTAGCACCATCTAGCGGATACTCGCAACACCCGATATCGCGCGCTCGGCGGGCAATTTAGATCCTTCAAATTTGGATGACTCAAATAAGACCCGCACCCCAATTTTTCACGTCCGAATTTGTTTAAAAATGTGCGGGTGGTATTCGAGTATATACAGTATTTCTGGCCAGCCCGCATTATAGGTGAACGTAATGAATAAATCTGGCTTTCCAAATTTCCTCACTATCGCCATCGCATCCTGATAATTTTGCAATATTTTCCTTGGGCTACCTGTAAAAGAAGATGGCAAAACTACAATACGACCGACTCTGAGATTTTCATATTCTGCTCGTACATGCAAGGCGTCTGCTAAACTGGCATATGCATCAACTCGTAACTTCGTTTGTTGATGACGTATACATTTTAACCGGTCACCTTCCATACGACAGTAGTAATCCACGAATAAATATCCATTTTGCAAACTTGAGCAGCGACAACTAACTCAACATGACCTCCATGAACACCATTCATAGACATATACATTTTGTAATCATCGCTCGTATTAATAGCAGTTTCGTACATATCGCAGTTGCCAACAATAAAGGAAGAATAATTATTCCACTTGTCTGTAACATGTTTTACAATTCGCTTTCTAACCTGTGTAAATAAACTCGGATTGTTGTACTCACAATATGCCAATGACCTGAACAGACAATTACCGTCACCTTTAATCTTTATAACATTTGTAATCGAGTGTCGCCTCTCATTCATCATAATATGATTCATTGTATTGATTGAGCACACAACCTAGAAGGACGAATGATGAAACGAAAAGAAGACAGTTTGTAGCTGTTGAGACCAAAGACTATATAACAGAAAGATAACAGATAACTATACAGTAGAACCTCGATGCATCGTTCCCGGAACTGTCGTTTTCCCGTATGCATCGTTCAATTAATATAGTCCCGAAAATTTTCCATATAAACTAATGTTAAATTTCCCCGCATGTATCGTTCCTCAAACTATCGTTTTTTCGCATGGATCGTCAAAATATCACTAGTCCTTGGCCACAATTTTCCCGCATTGATCGTTTATGAGAAAAATATATGCTAAAGTTCTTTTGAATTTGAAGCAGCATAGCGGCAACCTGTTACGCGAGAATGTACGAACGATTAGGAGTTCCTAGGCTTGAGCAAGTTTCTCGGCTGAAGCAAGTTCGAGTAGGCTGGACTGCAGTGCGCAGATTGTTTACGCGCAACCACACTATATAACCACGCCTACGAGCCTTCAGGCGCCAACGATTCTGCTCGAAGCGCCAAGCCGTCATTGTGCTGTTTCATTTCATTCTGAGTGGTTCCGTGTAGTATCTTGGTCGTGTGCGGCGATTACAATTTTATCTGTAGTTCGTAATGAAAACTTTACTTCACTGACGACGCAATTCTCGTAATCTCAATAATGTTATGCTGCGTTTGGCAATGCTTGGCTAACAAGTTAGATCACACAGAACAGCAATGAAAGCATTTAGACGGTCTTGAGCGGGTGTCGTCATAGAGTGACGTCATTTAGCCTTGAAATAGCTTGCCCGGTCAGAGACCCGCGAACACTCGGAACTGCTGTATTCTTTCATTCGGAACACCGGAAGTATCTCCCGCGGAGATTGGCGAGCTGTGCGATGATGGCGCGGGGGAGAGGAGTGATGAAGAGAAGACGATCGTGAGCCCCAAGTCGTCCCGAGTTTCGCCGAAGAGCATGCCGTCTTAGCGAAGATGAAATCCTTCATGTACTCGCATGTCATCAGTGATCGTGAAGAAGAGAACATTATGCAAGTTGAGAAGGCTTTGTTTCGTCTGAAACGTAAAGCTTTGACGAAACAAAAAACAATTAATGACTTTTTTACTAAAAAGAGCAAGTGATAAAATGACATATGAAATCATATCGCGTACATCGTGGTTGCAATATTTTGACGTCTCTATAAAGTTTACATGAAGAAATATGTCCAAATACAGTACCCGTACTTTCTTTATTTTTTTACTCAATTTTTTTATGTTACCCGCATTTATCGTTTCCCGCATCCATCGTCATTTTCCCCCCTCCCCCTTGAAAAACGATGCATCGAGGTTCTACTGTATAACAATACAAAATGGCGGTTCCAACATTCGACTGTAGCGGCATCTTCGTGAAATTAGTTGTCTTTCGTATACAGTATTTGTTGTCATTCAAAGAGATGACAGTGTCATTAGCAAAATGACTGCTGATTGTTCATGAGCATTTAAGTCTCAAAGAATTCCATTCTTTGAGAAGTATTAATTAAATTATGTGCATAGAATCCCCTTTTGCTTATTGTATGGATATATGCGACATTAGCGCCCGAGTGGAACAGGTAGAAGTTAACAATATCATGTATGGATACATGCGACATTAGCGCCCGAGTGGAGCAGGTAGAAGTTGACGATATCATGACGTAATTAGGGAACTCGCTTCTAATATCAGGTTAGATTTATTATTGGGGTGGCGTTGAATATCATGATACAGTGTTAGTCGTTGTCGCCTAGCGACAATATATCCGTCAAGTCATTCGATTCTATTTTCGTGAGACCTTGAAGGAAGTAATATTCGCAATTATTTTAATACATGAATGATATAATCAAGTAAGGTGGGTATCAATCGACGGTGCTTGACGGGCATTACATTTTAAGACAACAAACGTCGTCGTAGAGCAAATACTTCCCGAGATATTTCAGTTTAAGTAAAAGGTGAAATTTTTTAAAAACTATTTTAATATATAAGATTAAGGAAGGAAGCTTGTAGTTTTGCGTGACCGTTAATCTCACAATCGTGATCCACAGTACCTCCCTTTTACGTGGAATGCGAACCACAGGACATGGCATTTCAATTCGAAAATCTCACATGTATTGACCGGGAATCAAACCCGGTCTACCTTGGTGAGAGACTAACAGCTTGACCACTGCGCCACAAGTGTGACAGTAGCATATCTCCAATTCAATCTATACATTCATCATAGTACCAGTCTGAAAATGGAGCGTAAATTAACATTTTAAGAATGTCCAAGCTGTGTAGTATACCAGTAGGATAACATGTCAGATGTTACACATCATATGCGACTACTGTAAGGCTCGTATCTTTTTTAAACGTACTGTAGAAAAACTCCATAATGGAATGGAAAAAGAGGACTTCGAATTACAGATTTCGAATTAACTGCAGACTCAAAACCGCAAAGCTTCCAATGGAAAGATGCATTTAGTGATATACCTTTTTCCGACTCTTGATTCACAATCTGTAAAACTGTATTTGAATAATTATTCAAGGAGAAATCGCTGGACAACATGAATCATTACCTATACATCACATATTGATGAAAATATACTAAACAACATTCCAATACAAGGAGAAATCAGTGAAGAACTCAAAATAACACATTGTCTATTCATATCATGAAGAGTACTTGTCAATTCTATTTACCATGGTCAAATACTATACTTGATATGAACTAGTACAGACATAACCTTACTACTCAACTGTAAAAAAGAATCAATACAAACGATCACAACACTCCTTTTATTAGCACAACCAAATGAAACTACAAAATAATTTCTCCAAAAACATTGTTTTATCGGCTGTAAACGATGTATGCAAGAACATCAGCCATTTTCAAATCAATCGTTTTGAAGACAATCAGTATTCGTAAGTATTGATTATTAGGTTGATATTTTCATCGCTAGAAATTAGCTCATTTCAAAGTGCAGCAGGAAAATTTTGCCAGAAAACATTCAATATTTTTCCATAAATTGGTCATTTTTGCATTTATGGAGGAAAATCACAACTATCCATAGTTAAAACGCTTTTTGCATATTCAGTTTTGCAAATTGTGGGTATACATTGACGTAGTAGTCAACAAATAGATGAAAAATCTAGAAAAAAAAAGCAAAATTCGCATTTATCGCAGTTGCAAAACTCCCGTTGGTCTTCCAACAGGTTTTTTCCCAATCACAACCATTTCGGATTGCTTTTTAGCAATTCTTGTTCCATCCGCTGTACATCACGATACCAGCTTAGCCTACTTTGCCGTAATTTTTCCAATACACTGAATTTTAAACCTGCTTCCATTCTATTTGTTTCATTCCTTATCTTGTCCTCTTTTGTTCGTCTTAGCAGAGATCGAACAAACTTAATTTCAGCAACTTGAATTTGATTGTTTTCTCGTTTTGTCAAGGCACAAGTCACTAATGCATAGGTCAAGATTGGAATGTAGTATGTATTGAAGATACATGCCTTATGGGGTACTTGATTATCCCACAGGAGATATCTTATTTGGTTGTAAAATTGGGCAGCTTTATGCGTATGGTTTAGGACTTCACTTCAAGTTGAATTCTTACAGTCGATGACACTGCCCAGATACTGAAAATGTGGAACATTCTTCAGATATCTTCCATTCAGCTGTAAATCTGTATTCCCTTCATGGCTGCTGACTTTCATGGCTAGTCTTAGATTCACTGACTGAGACCAAACTCTTCAAAGTAGTGGTTCCATATAATCAGTTTTTCTTGCACTTCCTTTTCATCTCCCCAGATCATGACATCATCGGCGACGACCATTGCATTTAATTCTGGTCCATGTTGTTCCTTCAACTTTTGCAAGATTTTGTCCATCACGATGATGAAGAGCAATCGAGGCAAGGAACTCCCCTAATGAACTCCTCGTTTGGTCTGGAGCCATTCACTCCCCCCATTGCCTACGCGAACACAGCCGATACTCCTCCGAATTTGTTATGTTGATTAATGGTAATTAAACAGTTAATTGCGAGCAAACATTGTTTCAAGAAATGTTAAATCGGATTTATACTGTAGAGTAAAACAGCAGCATTAATTCAGTGGTAGTGGTGTATAAAATAGAGGGTTGCGGGTTCGAATGACCTTATGTGCCAGACATTTAAATTATTTACTTTTTTCTGAAGGGCATGTACTATTTGTACAACATGAGAACTATAGCTGAAAGCCTCCACTTGTCAACAATACAGTCATGAAAATATAATTCTTGGAATCTAAAGCCCACAGCTGGCTAACACAATATAATAGTGCCAACTTATCCTAGTTTCACCAATGTACCCCTGCCAATGAGAATTTAAGTGTCTCCATATTAACACATTAGAACATCGTACAAAGTCAAAGGTTCCAGTTTCCAATTCCACATTCAACGGACATTTAAATTGCTACCTTTGCTCTAAATGACTTGTAGAATTGTACAATTAACGGCCTAATATCAACAAATCTTTATTTCTTGACATCAATGCGATTGTTAAAACTAAATTCTAATCCTTCTTTCCTTGTTAGTTTATTTGTGAGCTACCGTATTCAACAATTCCCCAAAATTGAACATGTATGGCCAGGAATATTTAAATGTCATTTTAAATATTTTAAATGCATGCACATATATGCATATCTATTATGATTATGATAACATACATTATGAAGTAACAAATGTTAAAACATGTATAAGTGTTCACAATTACTGCAGTGGATCCACTAGGAAATTATCCCAGTCAAAAATCCAAACAATCATAAGACAGGAAAAGATAGACAGAAACACAAGGAAAGAAATGTTAAGAAATTTAGTTTACCTCTTATACCACGCAGGGAATCCATGGAATGTGATTTATAGTGTAACCGTTGCTGTAGCCACCCAGATCTAGGCAAAGGTTCTGCCAATAAGCGGGTAATTTCATGTTCAAAACTTTCAGGCAGTACTGAAACAAGAAAACAAATGAGATTTCATCTTACAAAAGAATATTATAGCACCAATAATAAATGTGATTTTACATGCATACCTGCCAACTTTCAAAATTAGAAATCCAGAAGAACCCAAAGCGCAAAAATTTAACACATACATGCGTAGCAAGGTCTTAAAAATAGCGAGAAAAGACGACAGGGAAAGAGATTACAAACTCTTGATGATGTGAGACTATCTAATTCATTGTGCCAGTTTCCAAAAATTCTGAACAATATGCTTCCCTGAAAGACTGAAGATATCGTTTACTTGAATTCATCACGAAAACACTAAATTGCACAAAAAATTGTCACACAATTGCACGAATACCAGAACTACAGCAAGCACCGCTTAAAACCAAGCTTTCCCGCTTACAAACAGTCAAAGCACAAAGACTAATATAAATGCAGCGATAATTTGCGTGACGTCATAATCGATAGACAGTTCTATCGACTTTCAGCGTAATGTCAAACGCAAGGAAATAATGACAAAAGCGCAGCGATAATCTGCGAGACGGGATTATCGATAAACTTTTCAGGGTGTCTACTGTAAGGATGAAGTAATAATTAGTTACTTTTTAGCTACCTTTTAGTTAATTTTAGTTACCTTTTAATTCAAGATACGTCTGCAGTCGGCAACCATAGAAGCTCACCGCGCGTTGAAGGAAAGCAATGAACTATGTTTAAAGCAGTGAATAAGATTCACTTATGGCGTTAAAAAAAATTTGCTAAAAAGAAATAATGGATATTTAATATCAAATGAGTTGATTCAGCAAATATGCAGTCTTGTGTACAAGAAGTTATCATGACCAAGAAGTTGCTCTGATCTTGGCCGTTTGGGGAGATTTCCTTTGTCCCCGCGGTAGACCACGAAGAAATATATTATGCGACGTTACGTGATCGTCACCGAATTGTCTTCGCAGTCAGGTACGGAGAAATATCGAGACTTTACACGATCGGCGCTGGTCTCAGCAGTTTGGCGCGATTCGTAGTTTTTTAGATAGAACACGGAGAAAAATCGCCATTACATAATCTGTGTCACTTTTAGTGATTCGTCGAGATTTCTATTATCCTGGAGGTCGGGCACGGAAAAATATGGTAAGTTATTATTATGCAATCGGCACCGCTTGCTGTCTATTTGACAAGAATCCAGTTGTACTCGTCATCGAATGCGGAGAAATATCGCGATGTATCGCAATCGCTGCCGCTCTCGGTCGTTTTATGAGATTCACGTTGTCCCCACGGTTGCACAATGAGAAGGCGATATTATGCAATCGGCCCACATCCGGCCGTTCTGTCCTGGCAGAATGGCGCAGGAGAGCTCGAGGTTGGGCATGGTTAAAATTCACGAGCAGTTATGGACATGTTGTAGCCTATGATCGGCGCCGTGATTCCCACTGCCCCTATGCTGTGGTTGGAAGTTCACCGTGGATCACAAGAAGAAATGAGTATCGCGATGCTACGTAGTCTGTTATTTCTAAGTGGGTTGATGCACTTCTCGCTTCCCGTACACTTTTAAGTATACGGTCATGGGAAAAGTGTTGAGTAGGGTTCAGTATGTTTCGTGATGGGATTCCCGCAGTCCTCGAGGACACAAGTTCGCGGCCGGGTTTTATAATTTTACGCAACTGGCGTCGATCGTTGTCAGTTTGACAAGATTCCCGCAGGCAAGTGGTCCTGTCTGCCAGCCGTCTTGAGGATGTGATTTTGGAGAATGAGAGTTCGAAGTAGGTATCGGTTATTATGAATTATTGAGAGAGGATTGCAAGAATAATCCGACAAGAGGGCACATTCGAATTCAAATTATACAAGTTTCCGAGATAGCCCGATTAGATTAATGGAACCATAGTTCGAAGGAAAAATAGACATATAACGGAGTTTCGAATTAACCACGCTTTATGTGGCAAATTCACTAGACGGATAGATTTTTAAAATATAGTTCATGTATTTCTAAGCATTTTTGCAATTATTTTTTGAAACGGTAAAATTTTGCAAGATTGCGACAATAAATTATTTTGCGTTATTTCTGGACTTCAATTTGAGATATACAAATTTAGAGGCCAATATCAGAAATCAGAGGTTTCTGTTGAGTACGGAAGTTATTGCGAATAAACGTCTCGCAAAAAGTCAGGTTTCCGATTAATACAGAAAAATATTTCACACAAAACTTAACTCTTCTTGATCATCATCTTGCTCTTGATGCCGAAAATAAACGTTGAACCGATGTATACAGTACCACAGAAGATATCCTCAGTATGCATTTCCTTGAGGTCGCGCACGGGGAAATATAGCTTACACAATTGGCGCCGCTTGCGTGAAACTCGCTTCATCGCATCTGTGAGCGTAGCTACGCGGGTTTAAATGATTTTAACAGACCTCGGCAAATTTTCGTTACCTCCAACTATCTAGACATAAGAGTTAGCTACTTTTCGTTACGTTCGTTACCCATTTGTAAAATTAGCTACTTTTTCGTTACTTTTCGTTACCGGTTGACATCCTGAGTCTTATCAGTCAATTTTCAGTTGAATTTAAACACTATCTTCTCAGAATAGCAGCTATTATCGAAAATGAAAACTGAAATGCGAGTTGGTTGCAGAGAACGGAAACAAGCTAGGGAGTTGAAAATCCGGAAAAAACTATGTTAATCCGGACAACCGGAAAACACCCCAAAAATCCGGAATCCTTTTGGGAAAACCGGAAAACTTGGCAGGTATGTACATGGTTGAAGAATGCATAAATATCCAACATGGTAGATCAGGTCAACATGCCTAGTGATCTGAGAGAATTAAGATGACCCCTACTGGAACCTTAATCCTCTTGCATTTGAACTCTGTACTTCTGTATGGGATGGTAAAAAATAAGAGGCGGAAGGATCCGACGGATTATGTCAGAATGGTGAACAAAAGGGGACAAGAGTGTACAGTCCCCCAGGGGTCTGCATCCCCTGGAAGCCACCCTCCATCATCTATCAAAACCATCCCTTACTGGCAAATCTCATAAGTCCAGAACACCATCTTTTACACAAGCAAGGGCAGCTAACCAACCTGGAAGGCTTGCCAAATACTTGCATCACACTATAAACAGCTACACATAACTAACTGGGGCAGCTATGCCAGTGGAATGCTGACAGCACAACACCAAAGCTTATAAGAGGAGGGCCTTAAGGAGGACGGGGCTCTCTCGATCATCAGTCATAGTGTGTGTCAGCCGGAGGCCATAGCTGTTATCATCAGGTGAGTCAGCAGTGTTCAGAGATCCTATATTTTGTGACCTACTCCACAAACTTGTACACTCAAACTTATAACATTTATCACACTTCCCTAAAAGGGACATACAATTTCATACAGCACTGACCAATAAATACTTGGTCAGTAATCTACACACTGCATTTGTAATTACACGCCTCTATACCTCCTAACATCCTTCCTGACTCTCGTCACGAGTAAGCGTGACAATAGTAGCCGGTAATCGCCTACTCAAGTGCTATCGAGTCTCTCACACGCGACCGCTGGCTGCAAGCCAGCAGCATAGCTGACGCCAGCAGGTCTGTTATATAATTCCCAGCGACCAGCTGGGAGCCCAGTACATTAACCTGCGCCCAGCAGATCATCCCCTAATCGACGCCTACGTCTTCATAGGAGCACCCCCTATCATTTAAACATCGTACAACACTCTACACTGGTCAGCTTACCCAGCTACGGGAAGCTACCCCCTCCTAGGCATCACCTTATAAATTAGTACATTAACACATCCGTTTTAGATCTAACTACCCCCCAACTAAAGGATCTAAAACAAGAGATAGAAAATAGGGAAGAACTGAAGAAAATGTGGAAAGGATATTTTGAAGAACTTCTGAACCCAAATGGAAACCACGGCGAGGAGGAAGAAATCGGGGAAGAGGAAGATGGACTGCAAACAGAAGGACTTAACATGGAAAGAAGTGGAAGATGCAGTGAGGAAGATGAAAGGAGGGAAGGCACCGGGTGTGGATGAGTTGAGTGTGGAGATGGTGAGAGCAGCAGGAGAGGTGGGGATACAATGGTTGTATTGAGTGATGAAGGCAGCATGGAAGGAAAGGAAGACCCCAGAGGACTGGAAAAAAGGAATAATTGTCCCAATCTTCAAGAAAGGTAGTAGAACAGAATGCAGAAACTATCAGGGAATAACCCTGATGAGTCATTGTGCAAAGATGTTTGAGAAAGTTTTGGAAAGGAGAATTAGGACAAGGATAGAGGGAGGGATGAGGGCAGAACAACATGGCTTCAGAGCAGGAAGGTCCACAGAGGATTTGATTTTTGCTGTACGACAGTTACAAGAACAGCACTATGAGTAAGGGACAGATCTAATGATGGCCTTCTTGGACATTGAGAAAGCATATGACAGTGTATGCAGAAACAAAGTATGGAAGTCCCTGGGGGATAGAGGAGTAGAAAAATGGACTATAAGGAGGATAAAGGAGATGTACAAGGGAAGCGTGAGCTGTGTGAAAGTGGGAGGAGAGAGATCGGACTGGTTGGAACAGAGAAACGGCCTGAAACAAGGAAGTGCACTGTCACCGTTACTTGTCATTGTGGTGATGGAGGACATAATGACCCGAGTGGCACATGTAATTGGGGAAGGAAAGATGAAAGCAATGGTGTTTGCAGATGATTTCATGATTTGGGGAAACAAGGAGGAGGAAGTACAGGAACAGTTGGACGTGTGGAAAGGAATAATACAAGGATATGGGATGAAATTTAGCATAAATAAGAGTGAGATGGTGATCACAAGGAAGAAGGAAAGGGCAACAACGGGAATAACAATTGGTGGGGAACAGCTGAAGAAAGTAGAGAGTTTCAAGTATTTGGGAAGCCTGATACAAGATAATGGAAGAAACGATAGAGAAATAAATGAGCGGGCGAGGCAGGCAGAAGCATTCCGGAGGAATGTGAGAAGCATGATATGGAGCGAGGATGTCCCTCGGAACAGCAAAAAGATCATATATCGGACGTACTATGTCCCTATCCTGACGTATGCCTCGGAGACCTGGGTTATGAAAGGAAGGGAGAAGAGCAAAATACAGGCCAGTGAGATGAGGTTCTTGAGAAGCAGTATTGGAGCTACAAAGATGGACAGAATAAGAAATGAGAGGACCAGAGAATTAATGAAGGAGGAAACATTACAGGATGGTATAGAGAAATCTAGACTTAGTTGGTATGGACATGTAAAACGAATGGAGGAGAAGAGGATGCCCAGGAGGATACACGAGACGAAGTGGAAAGGAAAGAGACAGAGAGGAAGACCGAGAGACAGGTGGCTGAAGGGAGTGGAAGAAAGCGTGGTGAAGAGAGGAGAAGACTGGACAAGGGAGGAGGCTGAGAGATGGTGGGAAGACAGGAGATGTTGGAGAGGCTTGTGTTCCAAACAGACCCGGCCAGTGGCTGGAAATTGTGCAAGATGATGATGATGATTATTTCTGTTTAAAAGTGTCCCCACAGCAGGGATCAGGATACCAGCCAAATACATGACTGGAGTTCCTCCTCCGACTGCGCCATTGACAGGACCTACAGTAATGAATTGGTATGTCTAGAACGTTTTGCTGGTCGCGGGAGGAGCAGTGTGAAGCGCATCGAGTGGGAAGCAAGCCTCTGGAGGCATCCTCCCCGCTACCAGGAGACCTGCTAACTAAAGTACATGTGGCGTTTTGCAAGCATTTTACTTGAGGCAGTATCCTCCACGTGTTAATCGTCACTCTATGTTTGGTACGAAGAAGATTATTAACGAGATCGAGAATCGACCTGCACTTTTCGGCGTACAATTGAAATGTATAGATTTGAAGCCATTCTTTTTCAGTGTTGCCTATACAAAATTGAAATACTATAGCATTAGAGAAATCAAAGCAAAGTATTGGGCAGAGATCACAGAAGCAATGTTTGCAGACTAGGGTTCTACTTCTCTGCAAATAAAGGATGAAAGAGGTACGTAAAAAAATATATTAAAATGTGTTATAATAACTAGTTACAGTAAAACCCCGTTTTAACGTACCCGCTTTTAACAAATTCCCGCTTTTAACGAAGATTTTCGTAAGTCCCAGCCAAATCGCCATAAGCACAGTGTTATTTAAACCCCCTTCCAACGAACCGCGATATAAGGAAAAGTCCGCTTCTAAGGAATATATTTCCATAAATTACGATCGCACATCCCGTAGTAACGAATATGTCGATAAGATACTTTTTTCTAAACTTGTTTAGAATGTAAATTAACTTCCGTTTTGATTATGGTGTTTGAAGCCATATTTTCAGTGTTGCCTTAGTAAACAAGAGTTTAGTGCTTTTCAGTCGGTCAACACGAATGTACCCAAAAGAGATGGGTTATACCCTAATCCTGAAATAAATTACATGAGATTAATAAAACACTAGGATGACCAGTTTCGATCGTCAAGCGATCATCATCAGATCCATTACACTTAGGCTACAAAATCCATGTTTGAAATACAGGTGAAAATATTTAAAATATGTACAATTATTTAGTTGCAGTATTGGTACTGCAACTGTCAGTGTATGCTAAATGCAGTATATATGTTAGGTGAAATGCTAAATGGTGATAGCTATCCGGAGATTGTACTTTAGAGAGATTATATGGTTGTAAACTATGGTTAAACTATAAAATTTTAGGCTAACTACTTATCTGATTGTCTTCCGTACTACAGCTACTCGCAGTTTTCGTGCTCACAGGAACTCAATGTGCAGTCGACTGTCATTGTAAATATTTTCACCTGTATTTCAAACATGGATTTTGTAGCCTAAGTGTAATGGATCTGATGATGATCGCTTGACGATCGAAACTGGTCATCCTAGTGTTTTATTAATCTCATGTAATTTATTTCAGGATTAGGGTATAACCCATCTCTTTTGGGTACATTCGTGTTGACCGACTGAAAAGCACTAAACTCGTCTTCCGTTTTGACGTAATCTCAGTCCGAAGTTGACGCGCTAAACGAAATCTCTCCTTTAGCAATGTATAGAACCGTGATAAATTGGCGCGGCCGCTGGAAATCACCGTTACCGGCAAGCAGCAGTCACTATCACGCTAGACGCTGTTGGTTAGTTATGTCCATTGAACTGTAGGTAGTACTGGAATGACGGCTGTATGGGAACGAAGTGCGGTTTACCTTGAGACTAGCTATACAGCCTAGAGGCATGACTGACGTAGGGCCTACGCGTAAATGCCGCGAGACTCGGGTAACTTCACGAAATATAAATATTTAGGCCAAAGGTCTCTTGCAAACTTCACGTGATTTAGGTGAAAGGTTAAAAGCAATAAGAAACTGAAAATGTTTATGGATATTCTACAAAATGAAAATGTATTCTAGAAAAAATTACGGAATAAGTAGAAAGTCGTGCCTTCCATGGCTTACGCTGCCTGAACCGTCATTGATAGACCCCAAGTATATGCGTACGAAATGTAGAGCTGTTCAAGCTCTACAAAAAAGTCCGCGAACGCATATACTATCTCCAACCGTTAGGGAGTTAGGAAAGTTTTAGTCGGGTAATGTCTACAGTGACGTCAGCTGCCTTAACCTATAGCCGCAGCGCTCTTACACCGGCTAGGCACTTCTGTCCCGCTGCTCCAATCGCTGCTTAGGAATCACGCAGACAGGAGGGGTGCGGACTGAAGGCTCATTCTCTGTTTTAGTTCCTGTGTTGTTGGAAGTTGTGCTACGAGTCTTTTGTGTCTGTGATAAGAGTTGTAGTGAGAGTTACGGCGGACCACATTCATTTTGGCTGCAAAACGTAAGAAGCTGACTCTTCAGAAAAAGATAGACATCATCAGGGATGTTGAAAGGGATAGCCAAGTACCTTTGTCACAGATGGCAAAAAAATATGACTTGGCACCCTCTACGCTGTTTGGCATCATGAAACAGAAGGAAGCTATTCTGACCGCGGAAGTTGAGTGTGGTTCTGGGGCAAAAATACGGAAGAATATTCGTTCTTCGCCGTACAAGGAACTTGAAAACATTTTAATGAAATGGTTCGAGGGAAAAAGAAGTGAGAACGCTCCAATTGGCGGGAACATACTTAAACAAAAAGCTCAAGAAATCGCACTTAAGCTGGGTTTGGTCGATTTTCATGCTTCTAATAGCTGGTTTGATCGCTTCAAAAAACGTCACAATTTTTCGTTCCAAAACATGTGCGGCGAGAGTGCGGAAGTTAATAACGATACAGTTGTATGCTGGAAAGAGAAAACGTTGCTTCGACTTCTTAAAGGATATGATGCTAAGGGTATTTTTAACGCCGATGAAACGGGAGTGTTTTACAACTTGCTCCCGTCCAAAACATACGCTGTTCGCGGAGAAAAATGCCACGGAGGCAAAAAAAAGTAAAGAAAGACTGACAGCGTTGTTATGTGTAAACAGCAACGGGAGTGAAAAATTACCCCCACTAATAATTGGAACATTTAAGAATCCAAGATGTTTCAAGAACACCCGTACACTCCCATGTAAATATGATTTTAACAAAAGTGCATGGATGACATCGGAGATATTTCGAAAATTTTTACAAAGCTTGGATGCCAAGATGGGATCGACAGGAAGGAAAATAGTGCTGGTGATAGACAGATGTCCAGCTCATCCTTCAGATACGTCTTTCCTGCGGAATATCAAAGTGGTTTTCTTTCCTCCTAACTGCACCAGTCACCTGCAGCCTTTGGGCCTTGGCATTATTCATTCTGTGAAAGTGAAGTACAGGAAGGCCCTGGTTCAAAGAGCTGTTTCTTTCCTCGAAAGAAATGAGATAATGAAATTGAACATACTCCAAGCCATGCATATGTTTGTAGCAGCATGACAATGACCACTATTCAAAACTGCTTTGGCCATGCAGGTTTTGGTGCTATTTCAGAAGATTTAATGAAGAAGACGCTACTGATGACATTGGGGAAGATTGGGGAGTTGTATCAAAGGATTCTACTGTCACAACATTTGAAGAATTTGTTACTTGTGATGATGATATCCTAACCTCACCACCACAGATGGATGTTGGAGACCTTTGTGATGATGCAAAAAGGCAAAGTACTGAAGAGGAAGACGAAGAAGAAGAAGAAGAAGAAGAAGAAGAGGATACAGCAGAACCAATTTTTGGGGCAGCAGTGGAAGGACTGGATATTGTCCGCCGGTACTTCTCCTCCTTCAGTGTGGATGAAGAGCTCATCAACACTCTCAACCAAATTGAGAGAAAACTTCTTTCCGTGGGACATCTGGGCAAGAGGAAGCAAACTACTTTACTGGACTACTTCAGAAAGTGAAGGGTAATACCTTATGCTTATTCTCATAGTTCTCATGGTCTGCCTTCACAAATATCCTTAATATATGTTAGGCCTCTGTTCCTTCAAGTTACAATTACAAATCAGTAATACCTATTTCTCCTTTCCTTGCTGCAGCTTGTGCTCCCAATGGACCACTAAGGAATCCGTACCTGTGCTGTTTCGTAAATATTTTCTGTTATTCTTGTGTTAATTTGACTTTTTAGTATTTCTTAACATGTTCATTTATTATTTCTTGACATTACATTAGTTGAAGACATAAATGTACCGGTATCATTATTTCTTGTGATATATAGCCTATTTCCTTCGAACCCCCATTTAAGAAAAACCCCCTTCTAAGGAAGAAATATCAAATCCCCCTGAGATTCTTTAAAAAGGGGTTCTACTGTGTTAGCATACAATTTCCAATTTTACCGCATATAAACATGAAATTAATTTACAGTGAAGAATACACTAATATTTATGTTCGACCCTGACTATTATGTTTCTGAAAACTGTATCATAATGATGGTCATTATAACACTATTATTCATTATGAAACAGTTTCTCCCACCAATCACAGCTCAAGAAACAAATTTTTTGACCAATTAGATAAGGATACCTTCGCGCATGCTCTCAAAATCCAACATGTCTATATAAATTACCGAAAGTGCACCGTCCAAATGTTCGCGTAAATAAACTGGTGAATATGAGACAAGAAATAGCACTGTACCTTAATATACCTAAATCCAATTTCTACTCGGCGCGTTGATTTCAAACGACTACGGTAACAGTTTTGCTGAATACTGGTTCACGATCTGCACATCTGGCATTGAAGCTCTTAGAGCGCATGCGTCGGCCGGCCAGAGAGCTTGGAACAGGGAGATGTGCTACCTAGCGCACCACCCGAGCACAAAATTCTAGTTACTGAACAGATATTTATGAATATTTATGTTAAAACATGTAATAAAGTTATAATTATCGTCGAACATAAACAGTCGTATGCAACTCGCCTATAATGGTAATTAAGACACTCGTATGGAAATTATAAAACTCGCTAAAGCTCGTTTTATAAAGACACTCGTGTCTTAATTATAGCCATTATAGGCTCGTTGCATAATGTACTATTATAAGTGTTCTTCACTGGCTTATATGTGGACAGATTTGTTTTGCCACAAAAGGGCACCCTGTCCATTAAAGTACTCACTAAACACATCCCTGACATAGTAGGCGGGTCTGTTTGCTGATCAAATGCCACGTTTTGACGGTCAAGTGTAGATTGCAAAATTGTGTAGAATGGCCCTTTGAACAAATCTTTGAAAATGCCAGCCACACTAATGGGAGAAACATCAGATATCACTTGAGTTAAATCTTTAGGATTTGTGTGTTAAGCTGTTAACACAGTATATTAACAAACGAGGTCAGCCTAAGTCAGACAACCGAGCAATAGCTTTGCTCTCCCTGCTACTCTCAGGAGTGTGAACCAGTCAACAATGGGTATGCTAGCCCAGTATGTTGCTGTCATTAGAGTGATGTTTTGGATCATATTTGCCACATAAAAGAAACAAATATCTTTGAGTCAGGTAAATAAAAATTTAAGCAAGATTGTAATGAAAACATAGCTTATTCTAACCATATTTCCTCAAACCATTTATGAACTGTTTGATTGCATGTATGTATTTTGGAAAATCATCATCATCATACTGTTATACCAGTTCTACTTTGTTCACATTTTACAATTATTATTTTGATACTTGTAGACTTTAATTTACCTGGCAACAAAGAATGCATACACATATTCATCACAGCAAACTGGCCAAGTGTTTTCAATTCTACGGACCTGTCAATAAAAAATGTCCATAAAATTATAAAGGATACAGATGATGCAGTATATCTGCTCAGTAATGACAGCCTTGACTAGCAATTATTACCTGGCGTGATGATTGTCCCACTGGGAGGACGGATGTGGTGCTTCTTGTGGCTTGAAGATTTACGGAACACAAGATTGTTTTCACTGGCACTTCGAGGTATGTGGGATCGATGGGAGGCATCACTCGAGCTTCTACGGCGCTTCCGAGGACTGCTGTGTAATTGGAATGATGAGCCCCCGCCACTGACATCTGCAAAGAAGATACCTAAAGCTCGTACAGCTTTCAGTTTAGATGAAAGAAGACTAACAATAGAGTTGCAGGCAGTAAATGTTCTAAAAATAAACCATTATGTCCTTCAGTATTTTACTTAAACAAGGCTTGTTGACAAAGATACTAAACAACTTAATATTATATCAGTGACAATTAATTAGGGAATGGAGAACCCAGATAAAATAATGAAACTATTCAAATACTGTAACGAAATCCAACAAAATTAAAAAAAAGAGAACTGAGGACTGGTCTGAATCTCAACACTTAAAGACTCATTTGATTAATTTCTGTGCCAAGTTTCTCCTAATAATACACTCCACTTTCTCCCTCTGCACAATCACGATTCAGCTCAACTTTCGCAGATTAAATAGCATATACCATGCTAAAGCATATGGAATACATTGTGCAAGTAAAAGATGTTGGTACTACTGTAAATTCATTATTTCTACAATGTATTGATCAGTGGCATTTTACAAAAATTTGTCAATACCGTATTTCCTCGCATAATCGTCGCACTTTTTTTGCCAAAATTTCGTGAAAAAAAGCAGGGTGCGACGATTATGCGAAGAATATTTAATTTCAAAGAATATACTGTATCATTATTTGCTGCATGGGCCAGTCATTCGCGTGAGTCATAGCCCGCAGTCAGAGACAGGGTTCTTTCTTCTAACAAGGTCACGACAGGTTAACGCTCGCGGAATGTGCTGACGAAGCTGGCCATTCGCGTCGTGGTTCATAGCCCGCAGGCATAAAGACGAGATTACTTTCTCCTGACAAGATCACGCCAGATTAGGCCTATAAACTCGCGGAATGTGCGCTGGCCGTTCGCGTCACAGTTCATAGCCCGCAGGCATAAAGACGAATTACTTTCTGCTGTCAAGATCACGCCAGATTAGGCCTATAAACTCGCGGAATGTGCACTGGCCGTTCGCGTCGCGGTTCATAGCCGGCAGGCATAAATACGATATTACTTTCTCCTGGCAGGATCACGCCAAATTAGGCCTATAAGCTCGCGGAATGTGCGCTGGTCGTTCGCGTCACAGTTCATAGCCCGCAGGCATAAAGACGAGAGTACTTTCTGCTGACAAGATCACGCCAGATTAGGCCTATAAGCTCGCGCGGAATGTGCGCTGACCATTCGCATCGCGGTTCATAGCCCGCAGGCATAAATACGATATTACTTTCTCCTGACAAGAACACGCCAGATTAGGCCTATACGCTCGCGGAATGTGCGCTGGCCGCTCGCGTCTCAGTTCATAGGCCGCAGGTCTAAAGATGAGATTACTTTTTGCTGACATGATCACGCCAGATTAGGCCTGTAAGCTCGCGAAATGTGCGCTGACCATTCGCGTCGCGGTTCATAGCTCGCAGGCATAAATACGATATTACTTTCTCCTGACAAGAACACGCCAGATTAGGCCTATACGCTCGCGGAATGTGCGCTGGCCGCTCGCGTCTCAGTTCATAGGCCGCAGGTCTAAAGATGAGATTACTTTTTGCTGACATGATCACGCCAGATTAGGCCTATAAGCTCGCGAAATGTGCGCTGACCATTCGCGTCGTGGTTCATAGCCCGCAGGCATAAATACGATATTACTTTCTCCTGACAAGATCACGCCAGATTAGGCCTATACGCTCGCGGAATGTGCGCTGGCCGCTCACGTCACAGTTCATAGGCCGCAGGTCTAAAGATGAGATTACTTTTTGCTGACATGTTCACGCCAGATTAGGCCTATAAGCTCGTGGAATGTGCGTTGGCCATTCGTGTCGCGGTTCATAGCCAGCAGGCTTAAAGATGAGGTTACTTTCTCCTGACAAGACCACGCCAGATTAGGCCTATACGCTCGCGGAATATGCGCTGGCCGTTTGCGTCGCGGTTCATAGCCAGCAGGCATAAAGACAAGATTACTTTCTCCTGACAAGATCACGCCAGATTATACGCTCGCGGAATGTGCTGAGTGACGAAGCTTGCCGCTCGCGTCACAGTTAATTGCCCGCAAGCATAAAGACGAGATATTTTTCGTCTGACAAAGTCGCGCCAGGTTATAAAGTCGCGGCAGCGTGTGCAACTGACTGGCCCACAAATACGAACATGCTATGCGACGATTATGCGATGAAATTTTATAAACCTATTTTAGTGTTTGAAAAGTGGGGTGCGACGATTACGCGGTGGCGACGATTATGCGAGGAAATACGGTATATATTGCAATCTTTCATCTAACATTTTCCCTTCTTGGGGATTCTAATGAAACGAATCAAGGTGTCACTTTATATAAATCAACTTTTGTAATTCTATAAGTCCAGAATGTACCTGAGGTAGCAACAAGGCTGCTAGGTCCTTCATCCATTGTAGAAGGGTCCTGCATCGGGGGGCTTCTACCATCTTGTGGGCCCGCTGCAGAACTACGGTGCCCTCCACTGCCACCCAGATCTCCACCTCCCGACTGCTTTCCACCCACACCACCACGACGTTTCTTAGCCTTCTGCTCTGTTAGACGGTCCAAAGGCAGGTCTGTCAGGTCCAAATTATAAACGTGGCGAGCCAAAACTCTTGTCAGTGTTTCCAATGTTTTCTATAGGATAAACAAATGTGACATTAGAAATAGTTTTTGAATTAAAGAAAATTTAGTTATAAAGCTTAATGAAAAACTGAAAACTTATTTAGGTTAGCCCTTTAGACGTAGATATACTAATCAAGTCATTCACTGCATATCCATACGATGAAACATACGGCTACAAGGTCTTGTCTTTGTGATGTGTTACATGGCAGATTACAAGGATTGTCTGGCTGTATATGCAGTTCAACATATAGTGGAGCAGTGTCCTTTGAGTGCC
Source organism: Meconema thalassinum (assembly GCA_946902985.2). Lineage (NCBI taxonomy): Eukaryota > Metazoa > Arthropoda > Insecta > Orthoptera > Tettigoniidae > Meconema > Meconema thalassinum. Next base: position 1,854,383,143 of record OX336388.2, read on the forward strand.
TATCAGGGAAATGTGATGGACTTTCAGGATGCTAATCCTTCTTGCATTGCCTACATAGAGCGCCTAAGTATAAATTTATAAAATACGTAGTTTAAGTACCCTTATTTCTTGTATTAGACTCTTGTCATACGCTAAATAAATAACGGCTCCAAGATACAGTTCATACCAGATACTCCTCCAGCCAATTTAAAGAGGCAGCAGTTATTAAAGACTCCATTTATTTATTTATTTTTTCAACACTTCATGGATCATGGCTTGATTGAATATAAGCCTGTGTTTCTGATGTCCATGTTGATGGTATCATACCAATGCTGATTAAGCCTGCCTATTGGTTGATGGCCAACAACTTTCAAGTTTTAAATACATGTTATGATAGTATCAGAATCAGAATCAATTTATTTGGCATTAAACACTAGTGCAATAGCCATCGTCACGTTAATAATCATCATCATCATTTCCCCTTATCCAGCTCCTACCGGGTCGGGGTATTTATGGGACTTCTCCACTTTCCTCTTTCCTTCCACCATTCTTCTTCCACGATCTTGTCCCAGCCCAGATTTCTCTTTCTTACACTGTTCTTCACTGAATCAATCCACCTTGTTCTAGGTCTTCCTCTTGCTCTCTTACCCTTGCACTTTGCCTCCAGCATCTGTCTTGGTATTCTATTTTCCTCCATCCTCTTTACATGTCCAAACCACCTTAGTTTATTCTTCTCAATTCTCTCATTTAGTTTTTCCATCCCAACTTCCTTCCTAACATCTTCATTCCTCACTCTGTCTTTCCTTGTCTTTCCTATCATACTTCTTAGGAATTTCATTTCACTGGCTTGGATTCTACTCTCTTGCCTGCTTGTCAGGGTCCAAGTCTCAGCTGCATAAGTTAATATGGGAACAAAGTACACTTTATACATTACCTCCTTGCTTTTCCTTGGTACTTCCTTATCCCAAACAAGTTTTCTTACACTTTGATAGAATGCATTGCTCTGCTGTACCCTCCTGCCAATCTCCATGTCCAACCTACCAGTTTGCATCAATTCACTTCCTAGGTATTTGAACATGTCCACAATTTCCAAACTCTGACTTCCAATTTTCACAGTGCCCTTTCCTTGTCCTTCCCCTCTTGTCATCACCATGGTCTTGCTTTTCTCTATACTGATTTTCAGGCCGTACTTCTGAATATTTTCGTTCAGTGCATCTAGTTGTTTTTGCACTTCTTCGGTGTTCCTTCCCCAGACCACAATATCATCTGCAAATAACAGTAACTTCATTTCTTTATGTCCATATGCTTCCTTTGTTTCCTTTACAATTTCATCCATCACCATTATGAACAAGAGAGGTGACAGCATACTCACCTGTCTTAGTCCAGTCTTGTTCCTAAACCAATCTGTCTTTCCAACTGGGGTCAGTACCCTGCTAAAACAGTTGTTGTACATTGCTTGCACCATTTCCAACATTTCTCTTCCCAGTCTCCTCTTAACCATGGTTTCCCATACCTTCTCTCTGGGGACACTATCATATGCCTTTTCTAGATCTATGAAAGTCATGATCAAATCCTCTCAATATTCCCCGTTCTTTTCCATCACCTGCCTCAAGCTAAAGATTGGGTCCACTGTGGATCTTCCACTCCTGAAGCCATACTGTTCCTCTTGCAACTCTCCTTCCACCTTTCTTCTCATTCTTCTTTCTAATATCCTTACCAGTATTTTTACTATCTGTGATAAGAGGGTGATCCCTCTAGTTATCACACACCTTCTTGTCCCCCTTCTTAAACACGGGTATTATTAGCCCTTTCTCCCAGTCTTCTGGTACACATTTCCGTTTCCACACACACTTTAGCAGTCGATACAACCATTGCATACCAACAGGTCCAGCAGCCTTTATCATTTCTACACTGATTTCATCCACCCCTGTTGCTTGTCCCATCTTCATTTTCTGTACTGCTAATTCCACCTCCAGCATTGTTATATCATCTTCTGTTATAGAGTCGTCAGGTTGTGTCACTTCCATCTCACCAGTACAATTGCTCACATTCAATAGCTTATCGAAATACTCCTTCCATCGTCCCTTTATCTCTTCTGGGTGTGTTAACAACTCTCCATCTTCCTTTTTCACTAGCTTTGTAGTAACTCTTTCTTTCCTCTTACTTCTTAGAAGCCCATACAGCATCCTTTTACTGCCATTTACATCTGTTTCCATTCTTCGTGTAAATTCTTCCCAACTTTTCTTCTTTCTTCTCCTCCCACTTTCTTACACCTCCGTTTGCTGTCGTGATACTTCCTTTTGCTTTCTTCTGTTTGATCTCGGTTCCATTCTTTCCATGCAGACTTCTTTTCTTTCACTGCTTTCCTCACTTCCTCATTCCACCACGGTGTCTCCTTCTCTTTCACTCTTGTCGACGTCCTACCACAAGCACTCTCTGGTGCACCAACAAATGCCTTTTTTAAGTGGGACCATTCCTCTTCTATGTTTTCCACTTCAGTAACTGGGATTTGTTGCTTCAATCTCTCCTGAAAATCTTCCTGTACAGTTTTGTCTTTCAATTTCCATACTTTTATTTTACTTTCTCTGATCTCCTTTAGGTTTTCCAATTTTTCCCATCTAAAGTTTGCCACCACAGCTCTATGGTCCCCATCAAATGCTTCTCCTGGTAAAGCTGTCACATCTATCAGCTTTCTGCGATTAGTCCTTTCCACCAGAATAATACAAAACAATAAAATCAAACAATCCTATATTACTTAGCCTACTTATAACAGTATATACAAACAGCTTATTATCGTTATAACAAAATGTAACCTACTTCTATTGTACTAAGTATTACACCAATCTGCTTCCATACATTCTTCCAGTGAATACCATGGATTCTCCAGCAACCACTTTTGCAGCTGTTTCTTGAAGATTTTGGTTGGTAGTTGTTGGAAAGACAAACTCAGTTTGTTAAAAAAAATTATGCCAAGAAATTCATGACTGTTCTGTGTTTTTGAAAGCCGACACCATGGTACCTCTATCTGGTGTGAGTTTCTTGTGCTGTGTGAGTGAACTGTTACCTGTCTGCCTGGCAATTCATGTGGATGTTTATTTTTCATATACATGTGTGTTAGGTAGTCAGCCCGAAGGCTGGTTGGATCCTCAAAAAGCACCGCCGTTACGTTATGCGAGTAGATACCCACAAAAACCCAAGTCAGCGCTATAATGAGGTGTTCTAGGCAAGAAGAGGAGTGAGGTAGTTTGCCATTGCTTTAACAATACATATACATGAGGATATTTAAAACAAAAAGATTTTTAACTGTTAGTTTGGAAGATTCAATAAATAAAGGTCTACAGCAGTGGTTCCCAATCTTTGTCGCCCCCCTCTTCGCCCCCTCCCCACCACTCATCGCTGCTATAACCTCTTCGATTGACGCGGAGGATATAGACCTAACCTAATAACACTACATAATGGAATAGGCCAATCTTTTACATACTAACTTCATTTTAGCACAATACGAAGAACACACTTTTACAACAAATCTTAAATTAGTCAACAAATGTCAGTGGGAGGGTTGACACTGTTTTCTCTTGGTAACATTCGGTATTTTTGGTTTGATATTTGACAGAGAACAGCGAATATCACTTGCAACATCAAGCCAACAACGCTGCTTCGTTTCTATGACACTCAGCGTTGAAAATCCTGACTCACATAAATATGTCTTTGAAAATGGGACAATGACACGCAATGCAAATTTGGCTACTACGGGCTACACTGCAAGACAATTTACCCAGAATCATCTTTTAGCTTTGATTCACACTTCCCCCCCAGGGGCTCACATCTAGTGGAACGTGGGTTGGCGACCACGGGACCCCAGCTGAGTCCGGCATTGCTTCCACTTACTTGTGCCGGCCTCCTCTCTGTCTTCTTTCCTGTCGACCTCACTTGGTCAACTCTTGTTCTCTTCGGACCCCGACAGTATTAGGGTATCCGAGGCCTAGGGAGTCTCTTCCTTTCCCGCCTTAATTGCCCCTTGTCTCATCTTTTCTGATTCCCTCCTTCTGCGAGGGGTCAGCCTTCTTTTTCTTTTCCTTTTACCTCCTGCCTTGTGCTCAAGGCCCTTAAGGGGGCAGGGTGTATGTAGCCCCACCACTTTTGGTGCACCCTAGATAATGCTACACCCTCAGGGGCTCACGGCTGGTGAGTTCGGGAGTTGGCGACCCCGAGGGATCCCTGAGCTGGGTCCGTTTTCCCCTTTTGTCCCTTACCTTTGAGGCAGACCCTCTCCTCTCTCCCCTCTCCTCTTCTCTCTCCCCTCTCCTCTCCTCTTTTCGTTATATTTCCTTTTCTCTTTAAGATTCCCGCACTGTTTTTGTTACTTGGTTCCCCGTGTATGTAAATTCCCTTTCTTGATTTTTTAGCCTACTTTTCACATTTTGCAAAAATGAGGAAAAAGTAGACTTATGAGATCGGGCAAATGTGTGTCTGTCTGTCTGTCCTTCTGTCTGTCTGTCTGTCTGGCTGTGTGTGTGTCCCCCCCTATCAACTCCTAAACCGCTGGAGCAATCGAAACAAAATTTGGTAGGATTAAAGATCTATACCTGAATATCTCACGGCCATATTTGAAAATGATGTCAGTGCTACCAACTGCTAAAAAATCGCAATTGAAATTTGAGCTCCATGATGTATATCTTGGAAGGTATGAATGGGAGCTATTTCAAAATTGGCACACGTATAGATAATAATATTGCAGTTTAATTTCCAGGAGTCCATACATGGCAGTGATTATAAGCCTGCTGATAGGTCCAATTTTTTAAATGCATATAACTTCTACACTATCAATTGGAATTCAATCAAATTTCGTATGTTGTATGTGTACATAACCAGATATGACTGAGCGTATTCTTACGACCCATCAGGGCTGCCAACTGTTAATAAATGCTCCTAATTTATTTTATCCAAATACCAATATATCAGAAAGTATGCAAGCCGACAGCTTTAAACTATGCACACGTATAGTACCTGACATTCTATATTAATTTGGAGTAACTTATATACGTCAGTGCTACCAACATGATTCTAAGCCTGCTGACAGGTCCAACTTTAAATACATGCAACTTCCATACTATCATTTGGATTTGAACCAAATTTCGTATGAGCTATGTGTACCATAACAGATATGACTATGCGTATTCTTAAGAGCAACCAGGGCTGCCAACTGTTAATATGTACTGTCCCTATTTTTGTTACCCTAATATCAATATATCAGAAAGTATGCAAGCCAATAGCTCTAAACTTTGCACACGTATAGTACCTGGCATTCTAGATGAATTTGGAGTAACTAATATACGTCAGTGCTGCCAACATGATTCTAAGCCTGCTGATAGGTCTAATTTTAAAATGCATGTAACTTCTATACTAACTAATGGATTTCATTCAAAATTGGCATAACAATAGATCATATTATTTCAGATTATTTCTGACCAATACATGCATGACATTGTTGCCAACATGATTTTACGCGCGCTGTTAGATCCAATGTTTAACTGCATGTAACGTCCATGCTATTCATTGGACTTCAACCAAATTTTATATTCTGTACCTTAAGAGATGGAACTAAGAATATATTCAGTCATCAGGGCTGCCAACTGTGGTGCCCTATTAGGCTACATTATGCCAGGTATACAGTATTTCAAACTAATTAGAAATTTCGATATTAGCAACTTAATTTCGTCATTATTCTAGATAGGTTCATATACTGTAGAATAATCATTGGCATGAAAAGTAGGCTCTTTAGTTCGTCACGGAACTTCTTGTTATGTAGGTATTTTTAATCTACGTTGCATTTTGTAAGTTTTTTCGATCTAAATTTCATCTCGCGATTGATTTCAACCTCAATTGCATTTTGTAAAGATTGACAATATGAATTGCTTTTTAGTAAGTCTTTCAATATGGGGGAGGGACCTTTGTAAGTATTTTGAATTTCAATTGCATATTGTAAGTATTTTCAACCAAAACTGCACTTTGCAAGAATTTTGAATCTAAATTGCATATTGTTTGCTGGGCATTTTGCAAATATTTTGATTCTCAGTTGCATTTTGTTGGTGTTTTGAATCTCAATTACATTTTGTCAAGTATTTTCAATCTAAATTGCTTTTTGTAAGTATTGTCAATCCACATGAGTCGTTTGAATCTACCGTGCATTTTGTAAGCATTTTCAATTTCAATTGCATTTTGTAAGTATTTTGAATTTCAATTGCACTTTGTGAATAATTTGGATTGGAACTGGGATCTTTCAATCTGAATTGCATTGTGTATTTTCAATTTCAGTTGCATTTTGTAAGTATTTTGAACCTCAATTGCATTTTGTACGTGTTTTCGATCTCATTTGCATCTTGTAAGTATTTTGAATTTCAGTTGCATAAGTATTTCGAAGCTACATTGCATTTTGTACGTATTTTGAACCTAGCCTACCTTTTGTGGGTATTTTTCAATCTATTCTTTTTGTGAATCTTTTCGTTCTAAATTCCCTTTGGTCAGAAGATTTTGTGAGTTGTTTCAATCTGAGTTCCTTTTTGTAAGTATTTACCGTCTCACTTAATTTTCGTTCTAGTTTCCATTTCATTATCATTTTCGCTATCACCCAGATCATTAGGGGCCGATAACCTAGATGTTAGGCCCCTTAAAACAACAATTATCATCATCATCATCATCATCTTGATTCACACTTCAAATCTATGGCTTCTTCTTGAAGCTGTGCTGGCAGTGCTTCAATGTCTATGGCAAACAAATTTCTTGTTAACATCCAGGACCATTCTTCCGACGAGATATCAGAAAAGTAGAAGTTTAATTCTTGTGCCAGGGAATCTAAATGTGACCGAATTTGCACCTAAGTTTATTACGATCACGTTCATTTTCCGGCAAAAATGCATTATTAAGGCAGTGAAAGGATGAGAAGTTGTTCAACTGAATCCGGCGTTTCCATAACTGTATTTTTTCCAGGAATCCATAATATTGGAGTTTTTGCCTTGGAGCTTTAAGTTAACTATTAAAAGCTTCAAAGAAATCACGAAGATATGCCAACGAGATGATAAAATTGGCATGATTTGCTCCTTACAACACAGCAAATTCGTTATTTCACCTCCAACCACGCGTCTCCGCAGAGGCTTTGCCGACAGTTGGCAATTACCAGTGCTTTTGAACGATTTACTTGGCGCGACAATCACTTGGAGAGATTCAAAAAATGTTTATTTTACAAAATTGTAATATTCGAGTTGAAAAAAACTTAATTCGGAAATCAGTTCACGCCCCCCTTGAAAAAGCCTTACACCCCCCTAGGGGGGTGCGCCCCCCAGGTTGGGAACCCCTGGTCTACAGGGTGTGTTAGGAGGAGCATTTGCAATAATACGGATTGCCTTTTTCTGTAATTTTAAGATATTTACAATGTGTGCACTATTTCCAAAAAATATTAATCCATAACTAAAGAGACTTTGAAAGAAAGCAAAATAGGCTGTGTGTAAATATTTCGTAGGAACCTCATTTTTTAAATGACGGAGTAGATACACCACCCTTGCAAGTTTATTCGAAAGGTTATGAATGTGAGGTTCCCATGTTCATTTTGAGTCAAAATTCATTCCTAGTAGCTTAGCTTCTTTTATATCATTACTTATGTTTTTAAGACTAAATATTAAATGTTGAGTTTTAGTTTCATTTAAATGGAATCCATTCTCACTGAACCATTTCCTAGCTTCTAGCAAGCACTGACTTGATAAATTTTGTAATTCACTTATACATTTGCTAGAACACAAAAATGTTGTCATCTGCATAAATAATTGTTTTTCCAGAAACATTTACTGCTAAGTCATTCATCATAACGACAAAAAGAAATGGACCCTGAACCGAGCCTTGGGGTACACCATACCTAACTTCTAACACATGAGATTTCCTATCCCCATTCTCTACAAACTGTACTCGGTTTGTTAGATATGATTTAAAGACTTCATACTCTGATCCTTTAATTCCGTACAGTGCTAACTTTTGCAGAAGTATATCATGTGACACACAATCGAAGGCCTTGGATAGATCACACAGGAGTGCATCTACTGAGCTCCCTTCTTCAAAATGGTGCATTATGTGACAAACAAAATCATCCAGTGCACTAATTGTAGATTTTCCCGGAAGGAACCCAAACTGAGTTGGTGATAGAAGGTTGTTGATGAAAAATTCATAAATTTGACCAACTATATATAACATATTCAAAGACTTTTGACAGGATGGTTACTACAGACACAGGCCTGTAACTATCAGGTTTAGTCTTACCCCCTTTTTTGTATACTGGAACAACCCTCGTAATTTTTAACTGAGCTGGGAAATAGCCTATGCTAAGGCACTCATTTATGAAGTGCGTCAAAGGAATTAAAATGCTGTCAATAATAGCCTTTAAAATGTTGTTGGTGAACCCATAGCAATCCTTACTATCGGAAGGTTTCATATTTCTTACAATTTTCTTTACCTCACTACAGTTCACCTTTCTCCATTCAAAAGTACACACATCAAAAAAAGTTTTGCATCACCTCGGTTCCCAGATCTCCGGCATATAGACGTTGACTGTGTATATTGTATCAAAGATACAGTCCCTTTGACTGTTCATAGATGTCACTAAAACTGCTCAAAGATGTAAACAACCATGCATGAGCAGGGCCTATTAGACGGAGGGGGTACGACAGCCGATCAGTTCCAGTCATTCCACCAGGACGAAGGTACGCTGCTCATGTTGTCTGTAGTTCTACCATGCCTAGAAGGTCAATACCGCAGTTCGATCGCGTCCGCATTGTTACTTTGTGTCAAGAAGGGCTCTCAACAAGGGAAGTTTCCAGGCGTCTCAGAGTGAACCAAAGCGATGTTGTTCGGACATGGAGGAGGTACAGAGATACAGGAACTGTCGATGACAGGCCTCGCTCAGGCCGCCCAAGGGCTACTACTGTAGTGGATGACCGCTACTTACGGATTGCCGCTCGGAGGAACCCTGACAGCAATGCCACCATGTTGAATAATGCGTTTCGTTCAGCCACAGGACGTCGTGTTTCAACTCAAACTGTGCGCAATAGGCTGCATGATGCGCAACTTCACTCCCGACGTCCATGGCGAGGTCCAGCTTTGCAACCCCGACACCATGCAGCGCGGTACAGATGGGCCCAACAACATGCTGAATGGACCCCACAGAATTGGCATCACGTTCTCTTCACCGATGAGTGTCGCATATGCCTTCAACCAGACAATCGTCGGAGACGTGTTTGGAGGCACCCTGGTCAGGCTGAACGTCTTAGACACACTGTCCAGCGAGTGCAGCAAGGTGGTGGTTCCCTGATGTTTTGGGGTGGCATTATGTGGGGCCGACGTACGCCACTGGTGGTCATGGAAGGCTCCGAAACGGCTTTACGATACCTGAATGACATCCTCCGACCCATAGTGCACCCATATCGGCAGAATATTGGAGAGGCATTTGTCTTCATGGACGACAATTCTCGACCTCATCGTGCACATCTTGTGAATGCGTTCCTTCAAGATAACGACATCGCTCGACTACAGTGGCCAGCATGTTCGCCAGACATGAACCCTATCGAACATGCCTGGGATATGTTGAAAAGGGCTGTTTATGGACGTCTTGACCCACCAACCACTCTGAGAGATTTACGCCGAATTGTCGTTGAGGAGTGGGACAATTTGGACCAACAGTGTCTTGATGAACTTGTGGATAGTATGCCACGACGAATACAGGCATGCATCAATGCAAGAGGACGTGCTACTGGGTATTAGAGGTAGTGGTGTGTACTGCAATCTGGACCACAAATGCTGAAAGTCTAGCTGTATGATGGTACAACATGCAATGTGTGGGTCTCATGAGCAATAAAACGAGCTGAAATGTTGATTGTGTTGATCTCTATTCCCTTTGTATTTAAAGGTTCCGGAACTCTTGGAACCGAGGTGATGCAAAACTTTTTTTGATGTGTGTATTATTTGATAAACTCGGAACAATTTTTTCTACTCTTTCAATTGCTGCTGTAGACAGCTGTGAGGCACGTGAGCAAATCCTTTCGACAGACTCAATAAAATGTTTATTCAGAACCTCAGGACTGATTTCTATTGTGGAACATTTATTTGCGACTCTAACATTGTTAATTACACTCCAAGCTGCTTTACAGGGGTTATTTGAATTTTCTACGAATCTGACGTTTGCTTCAAGTTTAGCTTGCTTAAGGGCACATTTATACTTATTAAGCATTTGTAGATAATTCTGTTTAGATTCAATAGATCCCTGATCATTATAGGCCAGTCACCATAGACACAAAAATCGCGTTAGGTCGCAAAAAATTGCAAGGTTCTAATTTTTTGGTATGTTGTTAGGATATATACCAATAGTGTAAAACCAAGTTTGCAACCTTGAATGACCTGTGCTAACATCGTGGTGCTCGAAAAACCTCGAAATTTTCAGACGTTTTTCGGTTTTTGGGTTACAACTTCCAAAATATGCATTCTATGGCAAAGTCACCCGTTACACTTTTAAAGAAGACAAAATTATCGACAATTTGAGCGCAACTCCAGCTCTGTATGTCTTATAGATCTCGAGATACAACACTTCGAAAATGGGCATTTTTTTCCAAAATGTTCGAAATTTGTAGTAAGCTAGTCTTTCGAACAAATTACCGTCTAAAATACTCATTCTACGAGGGAAGTCATCAAAATTAAAGTTGTAAGGCAGTTATTTAGCTTTAATTTAAGCATTAGTAAAACGCTGCAAGACCAATAGTTCCCTTATTATCAGGTAAAAACAAAATAAGGAAATCGGATATTTCAAAAAATAGGGCTTCGAATGTACATTGTCATCAATATTGAACAGTTATCCATCAATGTTATGGGGAGCGTGATGGTGGAGTGGCCTAGCTGCTCGTCTTTCACCAGGACGGCCGTGGTTCGAATGCCAACGACAGCGGTGTGGAATTTTCAACTGAAAAATCACGTGCTGTCAGGAAGGGCATCCGGCCAAAACCAAGATGAGCCTGGTTGGCTCCAGCAACCCCAATTAATTGGGAAAAGCCGAAGAAAGTTTTTTATCCATTAACGTCATTTTTTTTGTGGGTTGGGTGCCTGGAAGAAATCGCTCTTAGCGATGAGGCCGCCCATTGCAGTCAATGTTATACCTACTCTTTGAGTAAAACTCGCTGTACTTTTACTTATGTTATGTTGATTGCAATAAAGTGTTTCTAATTTAATCTATTTTTGTGATAATTAATACGAGTTGGCCCCATATGCCATGGCTCTATTCTCCGAAGAGGGAATGCGAAAAGGAACAAAATCATCGTTCTACTCTGCCTTTACGCCCCTCCCAGAAAACGTCGCCGTTGGACTAAGAACTTTTGTTGTAGTGGATGGAGGATACTTGCTCCATAAGGTTATATGGCAACGGAACAGCTCAGTGAGGGAAATGGTAGCTACTTGTATTACATATACGACCAACCATTTTGGAAAAAAATGTCTCGGTAGTATTCTATGGCTACCCAGTAGAGGGGACAGCTAAGAGCACAAAAACAGCAGAACGGCTACGACGTTATGCAGCCTCCGCGTGCAGCGATATCATTTTTGAAGAATCGACACTGATCGAAGTGCCCCAAGAAAAGTGTTTGTCCAACCCAAAAAACAAGCAGCGCCTGATCAACTTAATGTGTATTGGACTGGATATACCGTACACGGGATCGAAACAAAGCAAGTTCCAGAGGACGCCGACTGCTTCATTGTGAGGACAGCATTGGAAAAGAGCGAGGAGTACGAGCACGTCATAACCGCTGGAGAAGATATCGACCTCTTGGTGCTCCTAAATGGATTGGGCGCCAACAAACAAAATGCTTCCTTCCAGAAAAGTGCCAGGGGTGGAACAGGTTGCAAGCAGTTCTTGTCAACATCATTCATTCGAGGAGATCTATCACTCCCCCCTGGAATAGTGGTTGCGACACCACCGCTGCCCTTTTAGGGCAAAGGAAAACTAAGATGTTGAGCGTCCTTTCAAAACAGCCAGACCTTCTTAACGCGGCTACCACTTTTCTGAACAATAACGCCACGCATGCGGAGATAGCCTCTACTGGCAACAAATGCCTCGTGGTGTTGTATGGCGGTAGAAAAGAAGATTCTCTCGCCTTGCGTTACGGGATATTTGTCCGATCTGCTGCCAGCGCTAAAGTCAACCTCGCTCGTCTGCCCCCAACCGTAGAGGCTGCTGCCCAAAATTCCTACAGAACCTACCACCAGGTGCAGCAGTGGTTGGGGGTTGAGAAAGAGCCCACCAAGTGGGGATGGACAAGGAGTCAGCAGGGGCCGACACCGGTGACCTCACACAAGGAACCAGCGCCGCAAACTCTGCGCAAACTCCTGTCATGCAGGTAAGGTAATTCATTCGTATTAGGTCGGTTCTAGTCAATGTCCAATTCTGGACATAGGTATTTTTAGTCTATTTTCAATTTTGAAAAAATAGGCTTATGAGATCACCTTTTGTCCGTGTGTGTGTGCGTGTGTGTGTGTGTGAGGTGTGTGTGTCCCCCTAATAAATTCTAAACGGCCGGAGCGATTTCAATGAAACTTGGTAAGTTCACAGCACTATTCCGGGCGACCCCGACCGTGCCCTTCAAATTTTGTTACGTCTCACCAATCCAACATGGCGGCTGTGCGAAATATTACACCAGCATTCAATATCTCCAAAACTATTACCGACATCACCTTGGAAATTTTTACGGTGATAAAGGGAACTACTAGAAGTTCACCTATGTAACTCTTGAAATACTGGCAACTACAAAACCAACATGGCGGTCAAGCGAATTTGCGACGTTTAAATAGACGTTTCTCGCTATTTAACCAACCAAACGCAATAAAAATTGGTACAGTATATGTTTATACACATTGTATTGCACCGACATCTAACTTCGTTCAATTGTTTACATAACCAAAAGATGGCGGCTGTGCGAAATATTTCACCGGCATTCTATATCTCTGAAACTATTAGCGGCATCACCCTGAAATTTTGTACGGAAATAAAGGGCACTACTGGAAGTTCATCTATACCATTTTCAAAAACCAGCCAACTACAAAACGAACATGGCGGCCAAGCGAATTTGAAAATTTAAATAGATATTTCTCGCGATTTAATGTTCCAAACGCAATGAAACTTGGTGCAGGAAATGTTTATAAACATTGTAATGCACTGGTATCTAATTTATTTCAATTGCTTACATAACCTCAATATGGCGGCTGTGCGAATTTTAAAATTAAGTTTTTATTTCTTGTGTCGTAATCATGCGATCGAAGTGAAAGTTTGGATAATGAACCTACGCAATAATTTTCCTTTAATGGTACATGACTCTATGACCTATACATTTAACAATCCAACATGGCGACCATCCGAAATATTCAGACGGCTCTGAATATCTACGAATCTATTATAGCAATCAAACTGAATATTTTTATGTTCATACGGGCTATGAACATAAGTTCGCCTATAGGACTTTCAATAACCTGGTGCTCACAAATCCAACATGGCGGCGACGCGAAGTATAAATATTCACATAGACCTTTCTCCCAATTTAACCATCCGAGTGCAGTGAAACTTGGTACAGTAAATCCTTATACGAATGTTAATCCACTGGCATCTAATTTATTTCAATTGTTTCCATAACCACAAGATGGCAGTTGTGCGATATTTTAAAATCTCGTTGCTACTTCTTGTGTCCTAATCATGCGATTGAAGTTTGAATGCTACACGTACACAGTAATCTTCATGTAACAGTACATAACTCTAGGACCTACATATTTATATAAAGTCCAACATGGCGACCATCCGAAATATTTAGTCGGTTCTCAATATCTACGAATCTATTACAGCGATCAAACTGAAATGTTGTATGTTGATAGTGGCAATTAACATTAGTAGGATATATGAAAATAGGCTGTATAGTTCTTCACAGAACTACTTGTTTCTGATTAGAAATAAAACATTTGAATCTGTTGTAACCTGGAGTTAATATAACTGCTGAAATTCTTGTCATACAGGTGCCTGAAAGAGTGTGGAGCAGGGCGATGCTCCTGCCGGAGAGCAGGGCTGAAATGCTCTGCTCTCTGTAAAATTTGTCGGGGGAAGACCTGCCTTAATTCTCCTACCCTAGAAATGACTGAGTCAGACGAAGAAGAGCCGTATGAAGAACCTGGGCCTTCCAAACGAATACTACTGTCTCGCCTAGTGCAGGTAAGCCCAACATCACATACCTACCCTTTTGTTGTAATTAATTAATACATAGTAGGTAATTGACGTGTTGCGTATTTCTGTCGCAGGTGTTAGCTGAGGCCCCTCCATCACTTCGCCACTGTGACATTATCATCATCTTGCACAGTTTCCAGCCACGGGCCTGGTCTGTTTGGAACACAAGCCTCTCCAACGTCTTCTGTCTTCCCACCATCTCTCAGCCTCCACCCTTGTCCAGTCCTCTCCTCTCTTCCTCACGCTATCTTCCACCCCCTTCAGCCCACCTGTCTCTCGGTCTTCCTTTCGGTCTCTTTCCTTCCCACTTCGTCTCGAGTACTCACCTGGGTATCCTCTTCTCCTCCATTCATTTTACATGTCCATACCATCTAAGTCTAGATTTCTCTATACCATCCTGTAATGGTTCCTCCTTCATTAATTCTCTGGTCATCTCATTTCTTATTCTGTACATCTTAGTAGCTCCAATACTGCTTCTCAAGAACCTCATCTCACTGGCCTGTATTTTGCTCTTCTCCCTTCCTTTCATAACCCAGGTCTCCGAGGCATACGTCAGGATAGGGACATAGTACGTCCGATATATGATCCTTTTGCTGTTCTGAGGGACATCCTTGCTCCAAAACATGCTTCTCACACTCCTCCGAAATGCTTCTGCCTGCCTCCCCCGCTCATTTATTTCTCTATCGTTTCTTCCATTATCTTGTATCAAGCTTCCCAGATACTTGAAACTCTCCACTTTCTTCAGCTGTTCCCCACCAATTGTTATTCCCATTGTGGTTATTTCCCTCTTCCTTGTTGTGATCACCATATCACTCTTATTTATGCTAAAATTCATCCCATATCCTTGTATTATTCCTTCCCACACATCCGACTGTTCCTGTACCTCCTCCTCGTTTCCCCAAATCATCAAATCATCTGCAAACACCATTGCTTTCATCTTTCCTTCCCCAATTACTTGTGCCACTCGGGTCATTATGTCATCCATCACCACAATGAAAAGTAATGGTGACAGTGCACTTCCTTGTTTCAGGCCGTTTCTCTGTTCCAACCAGTCTGATCTCTCTCCTCCCACTTTCACACAGCTCACGCTTCCCTTGTACATCTCCTTTATCCTCTTTATAGTCCATCTCTCTACTCCTCTATCCTCCAGGGACTTCCATACTTTGTTTCTGCATACACTGTCATATGCTTTCTCAATGTCCAGGAAGGCCATCAGTAGATCTGTTCCATACTCATAGTGCTGTTCTTGTAACTACCTTACAGCAAAAATCAAATCCACTGTGGACCTTCCTGCTCTGAAGCCATGTTGTTCTTCCCTCATCCCTCCTTCTATCCTTGTCCTAATTCTCTTTTCCAAAACTTTCTCAAAGATCTTTGCACAATGACTCATCAGTGTTATTCCCCGATAGTTTCCGCAATCTGTTCTACTACCTTTCTTGAAGATCGGGACAATTATTCCTTTTTTCCAGTCCTCTGGGGTCTTCCTTTCCTTCCATGCTGTCCTCATCACTCGGTACAACCACTGTATCCCCACCTCTCCTGCTGCTCTCACCATCTCCACACACTACTCATCCACACCCAGTGCCTTCCCTCCTTTCATCTTGTTCACTGCATCTTCCACTTCTTTCCATGTTAAGTCCTTTTCTGTTTGCAGTTCATCTTCCTCTTCCCCGATTTCTTCCTCCTCATCTTTTCCATTTGGGTTCAGAAGTTCTTCAAAATATTCTTTCCACATTTTCTTCAGTTCTTCCCTATTTTCTATCTCTTGTCCCCTTTTGTTCACCATTCTAACATAATCCGTAGGATCCTTCCGCCTCTTATTTTTTACCATCCCATACAGGACCTTTTTTGTACCTTCACTATCCTCCATCATCTTTGTCCACTCTTCCATCCACTTTTTCTCTCCTCAGCCACTACTCTCTTCGCCTCCTTCTTTCTTTCCTGGTACTCTTCCCTTGTCTCTACCATCCTATTTTGATACCACCTCCTAAAGGCTCTATTCTTTTCCCTAACTACCGTATTTGCTCGCGTATATCTCGCCCCCCACGTATATCTCGCAGCCCATTTTTTTATTTGAAATTTCAGGGGGAAAAAAGTACTCGCATATATCTCGCATTCATTACTGACGCCATCATATAAATGACAGTAATAACCTTGAGGTAGAAACATGTTCGATTTAGCGTGCCACAACAGTCGCCAATGTCCAGGAACTTACCCGAAGCGTTACTAACAGGAAGAGCGAGCAACAACGAGTTGATCCGAACTTCGAAACGAGCCGATTAGGGATCGAGGCGCCGCGTGCAAGCATACGGCGCAGCGTGTTAGCACGCTGTACATCGTTCGCCGCGTATCGGCCGCAGTTGGTTAAATTCGCCGCCTTGAGACACGTTCGAATTAGCGATTAGCGCGCCACGTCAGTTGCGGAAGTAGGCCTGTGAGTGTTAGCACGCTGTACATCGTTCGCCGCGTCTTCGGCCGCGGCTGGCTAAATTCCCCGCCTTGAGACACGTTCGAATTAGCGATTAGCGCGCCACATCAGTTGTGGAAGTAGGCCTACTGTTACATCGCAGAGGAACGCAGTTCAGTCTTCTCGAATCTCAATGATTTCGTCTTTACGCATTGCGTCGCATCAGAGCTCGGCCGCGTGCAAGAATACGGCGCAGCGTGAGTGTGAGCATGCTGTACATCGTTTGCCGCGTCTTCGGCCGCGGCTGGCTAAATTCCCTGCCTTGAGACACGTTCGAATTAGCGATTAGCGCGCCACGTCAGTTGCGGAAGTAGGCCTACTGTTACATCGCAGAGAAATGCAGTTCAGTCTCCTCGAATCTCAATGATTTCGTCCTTACGCATTGCGTCGCATCAGAGCTCGGCCGCGTGCAAGGATACGGCGCAGCGTGAGTGTTAGCACGCTGTACATCGTTCGCCGCGTCTTCGGCCGTGGCTGGCTAAATTCGCCGCCTTGAGACACGTTCGAATTAGCGATTAGCGCGCCACGTCAGTTGCGGAAGTAGGCCTACTGTTACATCGCAGAGAATCTCAGTTCAGTCTCCTCGAATCTCAATGATTTCGTCTTTACGCATTGCGTCGCATCAGAGCTCGGCCGCGTGCAAGAATACGGCGCAGCGTGAGTGTTAGCACGCTGTACATCGTTCGCCGCGTCTTCGGCCGCGGTTTGCTAAATTCACCGTCTTGAAACACGTTCGAATTAGCGATTAGCGCGCCACAACAGTTGCGCAAGTAGGCCTACTGTTACATCGCAAATTTTGTGTTATTTCGGGAATACGGTCATTCCCCGCGTATATCTCGCACCGAAAATTTTCACACATATTTTTGGTCAAAAAAGTGCGAGATATACGCGAGCAAATACGGTATATCTTTTGTCTTCTCATTCCACCATGGTGTTTCCTTCCACCTCTTCTTACTACTTGTCCTCTCACATACTGCTTGTGCTGCACCTACTAGTGTCTTCTTAAATCTAGCCCATTCCTCTTCCACCCCTCTTTCTTCATCTGTTGGAATTCCTTCCCTTACCATTGTGAGGTACTCGACCCTTCTATCCCCTTCTTTCAGTTTCCATATCCTTATACGTCTTTCCTGGTTCTCAGTCCCTTTCTTCAGTGCAGGTAAGCCTAACATCACATACCTACCCTTTTGTTGTAATTAATTAATAAATAGTAGGTAATTGACGAGTTGCGTATTTCTGTCACAGGTGTTAGCTGAGAAATTACTCATTACCATTAATTGTATTCAATTTCATTTTGCATAAAAACTATTTTCCACTGATTGATGTCTTTGTCAGGATACATTTTTTGAAAAATCCAATTTCCTATTTTTGTGTTTACCTGATAACAAGAGAGTTTTGCTGATGCTTAAATTAAAGCTAAATAACTCTTCTACAACTTTACTTTTGATGACATTCCTCGTAGAATGGGTATTTTAGACGGTAATTTGTTCGAAAGACTAGCTTACAACAAATTTCGAACATTTTGGAAAAATAATTGCTCATTTCCGAAGTGTTGTATCACGAGATCTATAAGACATACAGAGCTGAAGTTGCGCTCAAATTATCGGTAATTTTGTCTTCTTTAAAAGTGTAATGGGTGACTTTGCCATAGAATGCATTTTGGAAGTTGTAAGCCAAAAACCAAAAAAGTCTAAAAATGTCAAGGTTTTTCGAGCACCACGAAGTTAGCACAGGTCTTTCGAGGTTGCAAACTTCGTTTTACACTATTGGTATCTATCCTAACAACATCCCAAAAAATCAGAACCTTGCAATTTTTTGCGACCTAGAATGTCTTAGATGACTGGCCTATTATGTATTACGTAAAAAAACATAACCTGTGATTTCATTTGTTCAAGCTCAGGTGTATGTCATTTTATTTTATTTTTAGAATTACTCCTTTTCTTGGAACTTTTGATCACCATTGGGCATGAAGTATCAAAGTATGAAAGAAGTATGTGAAAGAAATCATCAAAACATGTAATGGGAGAGGAGGAGTTGTCCGTAAAACCCCAATCAGATAGGATATGCCTAAGGTATGAATTAAATAGCTGTAATCTGTCAGGGGAAATACGTCTAATATGAATTATTGTGGGTGATTTAGCTATATTCCCATTTGAAAAACTACTGGATTGCATCATTTGAAATAAAACTGCTGAATGATCTGACAAACATGGGGCAATAACTTTAGTATGGTACTGGCTGTGATTTAAATCCGTGAATACATTATCTAAGCAGGATGATCCTCTTGTTGGTTCATTAATTGTGTGATATAAGCCAAAGGATTTGAAAAAATTCCAAACCATAATAGCTTCTCGTTCATTGAATCTCAGGTCTACATTAATGTCTCCACAAATTACTAACTTATATTTTCGGTATGACTTTATAACACTATCCAAAACCCCTTCCATACTTTTAAAAAATGTATAAATATTACTATCAGGTGTTTGGTAAAAGGCTACCATAACAATGTTAAAATCTACAAGTAATGCTGCCACAATTTCACAGTGTTTTTCTAAACCAAATTTTGACACATCAAACACTTGGTATTGCATTTCTTCTGACACAAATATGGCACTTCCACCAGCCTGATACAAACCTGACTTGCGACAAAAACTATCTACTAGGACATAACCCTCAAGTTTAATCAAATCAATTTCTTGACAAGCAAGCCAGTGTTCATTAATACATAAAACTTGGTACCTACTACTATTTAAAAATGCAATAAGTTGGTTTACTTTGTTTCTTAAACTACAAACATTTAAATTAAGAAAACAAATATTATCTTCACAAGATGCTTTAGGTGTAGAAAATGCAGTTGTATTAACTTTCATATTTGAATGACTGTGAGCAGTATACCTACCTGCCTACCTTTACAAACTTGGCCTTACTACAGAGTTTCCCTGACTATCAACTGAATCACATTCCAATGGACGATTATCAGTGCTTAGGCCTACAGTGTTTAGAATAATCTTGCGGTTTATAATATCTAGAGCCAATTTTCTTTTACCTTTACTGTTTAAGTGCATACCATGGTTAGTAAACACGTTTCTATGATAATTACCTAAATCTACAATCTTAACATTTGGAAATTTACTGCAAAAGTATTTTATATGATCATTTGTTTTCTTAATTTCAATATTGACACTAGACCAACTTGCAAGGTCATGTCTGAGAGGACAAGTAGTCACTATAATATTTGCAGTGTACATAACTTGCAAAAGACGAACGAACAGCACAGTTCTGATAGACATCATTTGCACCTCCTACCAACACCGTGAAATTAGGCCTACTTTTCATTTCGATGTTTGTGACACTCGGTTTCAGAGGGTTAACAACTTCGCTAAATTTCGCCCCTGGTTTAACACTACCACAAGCACGGAAATGACTATTTAAGTTATTAATTTCCATAGCTACACCTCGACCGTGACTGTCTGAGAAAACACTAATATCTACACTTTCCGATAACGAACATTTGAGGTTACCGATAGGTTCACTGTCCGCCCGCAGTTCCGGTTCACTTACGTCTCGAATATTTTCCATCTCATCACTATTATCATCTAAGACTGAAAATGTATTGTTAGTCACAATACTTGAGTTTCTAGTCACGATACTCGATTTTCTGTGAAGCTGAGATTTGGGCCTCCCCTTGCGTTTTTGCGACCGCCATTCAGATTGCCAGTCCGAAATGCTTTCGGTACAATTTGAAGGCATTTCATCAAGCTCACTTGTGTCGGTAGCACTAATATTTACGTTGGAGGTGGATAACTTTTGTGACAGTTTATCCAAATCTTGACGTAAGACGTTTATTATTTCATCTTTCGTTTTCAGTTTGTTTTCAAGATGTTTTAATTGTTCTTTCGTACACAACTCGCACACATAATGATCACTGTTCTTAAAATAAGTTACATTTACTTTGGCACATTTTTCATGTAACCAAAAGTTGCAGCTCATACAAAATATTCCTTTCATCACTCTTTTTGAACAGATTTTACACGAATTACCACTTATACAATTCAAAGTTTCAGAGCTATTCACACACGAAACATATGCCGCCGCCATCTTACATCAGCGATGTAAGAGCTGCTCTCAATGTGTGACTGTAGCACTGAAGATGTCCTTCCCTTAATTTTTGAAGGGTGGATGCAACACCCATCTCTGGTGAAGCTTATTGGCATCTCAATAGCATGGAGCTGGTCTTTAGCATCCATTGTTGCTGACCAGGACTCAGCTCCATACAGGGAAACTGGGCAAATCAATATTTTGGACTTCACATGGATTGAGATTTTTCTATCACAGAGCACCCCAGTGCAAGCTTTCCAATGCATTCAGCTTGACCACAAAGATAAGTTGCACCCAAGATACAAGTCATTAGCAAGTTGTAGTTGGAAGCTGCTGTTATCTGGATTAGTTGAAAGATCCCAAACTGGCTTAGGCACTCAAGCCAAGCTTGAACTTGATACTAAAGATCCTCTTTAGTGGAACTTGTTATCATGACTTCATCAGCATGAGCAATTTTCATGGAACTTCATATTGCAGATTTTGAGATATTGTCCATAGGAGGTGTGACAGTGCTCAACCTTGAAATACACAAACTTTTACAGGAAAACTGTCTGAAATGCTTGCACCACATCTCACATGACTGCTTGAGCTAATGTAAAGCATTTGGACATAGTTGAGTAGCACAGGTACACCCTGATCGTGAAATGCATACCAGATCATTCGTTGTGTAATACGATCAAAGGCTTTCTCAAGGTTGAGATAGGCTATATGCAACAGTTTCCACTTTTCCTACTCTGTTCCAGACCCCTTCATAAACCACACTGATTTGGAAGACATGCAACTGTCCATCGAGGACCTGTTCAAAGATTTTCATAGTGTGTAACAGGAGGTGAATAGGGCAGTAGTAGGACCATTATGTGGGATCTCATTTGTTTCTGAAAATAGGGATTGTGATACTTGTGGTCTAGTTGTCAGGTACATGAATGGAAACAACAATTACATTGAAAAAATCAGCCAGCCAAGCAATTGCACTATCTTTAATTTTCCAAAAGTCTGCTGGCAGTTCAACTGGACCAAGGGATTAAAATTCTTTATTTTATCAATAGCCACTTTAATTTCCTGCACTGTGATACAGGGAATCAGACCATGGTATGCAAAGCCTCTGGGATTGGCAGATGTGAAAATTCAACATTGAAGATGAATGAATGATATTTATTCAATTAATTCCAAATTCCAAAGAGCCATAGGCTCGTACAGAGGAATTGTACAGTAATATGTGTGTTTACACACCAGGAAGAAAATTCTGAAGGTAACACAAATTGATGAATAAGGGCATAGGCCTATTAGTAAAGTTGATACTATATCTAAGATTGTTTAGAACAAGGTCTCTTAAAATGATAAGCACAGGATTGTTAAGCTTATTTGATGTATTACGATGCATCGAATTTTTCCCACAATACTTTCGTAGTTTTCCTCTTAAATACTGACAAAGTTGGTGCACTTTTTACTTCATCGGGAAGTTTATTATATGACTGTGATGCAGAGAATTTGAAACTATTTCTACCGTATTTAGAAGAGTGAATGATATATAAGGCTACGTCCTTCGCATGCCTAGTTCCATAAGAATGATTGTCCGAGTTCAAGATGTAGGGAGAGCTATAGAGTATTGTGTTGTGTTTAATTTTGTATATTAGCATAGCTGCTCGGAGATCTGCACTTATGCTGAGGGGTAGAATTTTACTTCTGATGTACAGATCTTTTACTGGAGTGCAGTAAGGAAGGTTAAATATGTTTCTAATAGCCCTATTCTGAATAGTCATTAAATCATTCAGTGTGGATTTCCTGCAGTGAGCCCAAATAACATTTAAATATTGGAGCTTGCTATGTACAAGTGAATAGTAGATTTGTTTTACAAGGTTTAGGGGAATAAGATACCGAAGTTTCCTTAGGATCCCTACTATAGGTGAGAGTTTCTTAGCAATTCGTTCAACGTGTTCAAACCAGGTCAGGTGTTTGTCGATGATTAGACCTAAATACTTTGCCTGATTAACCTCTTTTATTTCAATATTATTTATATATATTTTGTCATGTGTGATTTCTTTCATGCTTTGCTTTGAAATTACCATGTAATTGGTCTTCTGTAGGTTCATTGTTAATTTATTGGCCTGGAACCATTGTGAGAGAGTATTTATATCTTGTTGCACATTTTGTATGATTTCAATTATGTCTTTCCCAGTGTAGAAGATATTTGTATCATCTGCATACAATTTGATATGCCCTCTCAAATTACATTCCACAATATCATTTATATAAATTAAGAATAATGTAGGTCCAAGTATAGATCCTTGTGGAACTCCATGAGTTATATATTTTCCTGAACTTATGCATTTATTCAAAGCTACATGCTGCTTTCTTCCAATAAGGTAGCTTTGGAACCATTTTAGTGCTATACCTCGGACACCAGCATTTTCTAATTTTGATAACAGTATTTTATGATCTACTGTATCAAAGGCTTTTGTGAGATCAATAAATAGCCCAACTGCCATATTATTTTTGTCAATAGTTTCTTGTAGCATTGTTATTAGGTCAATAGTTGCTGCCTCAGTACTAGAATTTTCCCTGAATCCATATTGCATATTATGAAAGAATGTATTCTTGTTCAGAAATGAAAGCAATCTTGTTTTTACCACTTCTTCCAGAATTTTTGAAACTACCGATAAAATAGAAACAGGTCTATAATTATTTGGATTTCTTTTGTCACCACCCTTAAATATAGGAACTACTTTGGCCACTTTTAAGTCATCTGGTATCATGCCAGTAACTAAGGACTCATTAATCATTTCAACCAAGATTTTAATAAATGATTGTATATTGTTTTTAATGAAATTTGTCTTGATCCTATCTAATCCACAGCTCTTTTTATTCTTCAAATTTGTGATGATGGACTTGACCTCTGCTTCATCTGTCGGATATAAGTAGAGAGAATTTGACTGATTGTGGTCCTTACTGAGGATTTCCTTCTGTTCAGGAATAGCTTTTGCTAGACTTCCAGCAATGTTTGTGAAGAACAAGTTAAATGATTCACATAGTTCTTGATTGTCTGTGATAATTTTGTTGTCTATTTCAAGTGAAGTGCATGTCTCAACTGTTGGTTTTTTGTTGTGTATGATTTCTTTGATAGTCTCCCAAGTTTTATTAGAATTGTTTCCATATGTTCTGAATTTATCTGAGTAGTAATTTGACTTTAGTCTTCTTTTTAAGTTTGTTACATTATTCCGGCATCTACAGTATTCTTGGTTCATATCATTATTATTTCTGTGAAGGGGATTTTTGAGCTTTGCATGCAGAGTGTCTCGTTGTTTTATAAGTGTAAGGAGTTCAGCTGTGACCCATGGTAAGTTAGTAGTCTGTCTGTTATTGTTAGTATTGTTTGTTATTTTTCTTTGGCTATGCCTGTTCCTTAGATTCAATTGTTTGATGAAAGAGTTATATAGAGAGTTAACAGTACTATCTGCATCATTATGGGAATCTGCATTTATAGATATATTAGTTTCAGGAGTGTGTTGCCTATCCCAAGAGTCCTCGTGTGTTGTTGATTTTGTCGGCTTATGTGACAGAGTGTACGTGCTATAATTGGTCTTGGAAATATCAAGAATTAATATACTGTGATCACTAATATCATTGCTGACATTTGATATTTTATAACTTAATTCTGAATTGTTTAGTGACACGTGGTCTATTAAGGTAGCTGCAGTGTCACAAATTCGTGTAGCATATTTAGTGTTGCATTGTTTAAAACCATAGCATGCTATTAAATTTAGATATTTCCTTCTTAATTGATCATCAGCTAGGATATCAATGTTGGTATCTCCGAGGAAGATGCATAATTTGATTAAGTGTTGCACCTGCGTTCCAAGATCTTGTGCCAGTCCAGCAACTATAATCTACTCTTGTCCCTCACACATAGTGTTCAATGTTCTGCTTTGCATTGGGCTTTTGCTAGCTGATACATAATGCTTTCACCCTCTCTTGAACTGAGGTGAACATACAGGTTATTGATAAAGGTCAGCTCTAGCCATAGCTACAGTTTGCTTTGCTTCTTTCTGTGCACTGATATACTCCTTCCATGTTTCATTAGTCCTCTGTGCAAAACAGTTCTTATAATATAATGCAGTTCTTTTGCTGCACCTTCGCCTGCACTTCATCTGTCCAAATCCAGGTCTGCTTGTTAATGTATTGGCACCCAGATTTTTTAGTGCCGGGAGTTGCCTTTGCAGCAATTGTCACAGAATTGCACAGTGTAGGAAAGGTGCTATGAATCAAAGAAGCACAGACTGGAGGAAAACTAATCCCTTTAACTATCGTTGCCTAGTGGCCATCTAATTTCTACCACTTGAATTTCTTAGGACCTGTTTAATGCTCAAACACAATACTGATCTTTAAAAAACAACATTAAGCAAAAAAATGAAAAGTAACCTAGAAAAGGAACACATCTACAACAAAACACAAAAAACAAGCATACACTATAACAGATTTTTTTTCTACTGGGGAAGGGGCATAAGTAAGCAATATTTTTTTGCAAATACTAGTAAATATAAAATTCTGTCTCTTTTCAGGATAATTTTCGACATTCCATATGTTTATTTTTTTATATATTGAACATAAAAGACATCACCAAAATAGTTAAAACAATACGAGAAACAAGGAATGCATCAAGGTTACCTACTGTAAGTATTAAGTTGTAATCCAGTACAGCATACACATGCACACACCTACACATATACTGTACTTTTCTTAAATACATTAGTAGTTGACAACTTACCGCCCACTCCCTGATGAGCTCCTCCCACTGTGTCAGAGATGATAAAACCGAAAGGAACTGGTCCCACAGATCAGGAGAAATCACAACATTCAGATTGGCCTTAATCCACGTCACAATCAGAGTCTAGAACATCAATACTCAGCTTCAGTCAATGATTTATACATAATTGTGAACTTCTTATAATATTTTCTGAAATCAATTGAGAATGTTAAAAAATAATCCTCTTAAAGTCAAGGTGTGAAAATTCTTTTGAAATGTTCTTTGTTAATGAATGTCCAAGTATCGAAAAATGTCCTTTAAAGATGCAAATATGGTAAACTTTATCTCAAGACAACACATCAGACACAAAATATTTCACACCATTTTACTACACTCTATGAAGGAACTTTCGACTAGTGATAGCACATGTTAATATAAAAAAGAACATACAGAATCAGTGGAAGTTCACTTACAATATCAAAATATAAAAAATAAGTGGTACAGGAATAAAACAATACTTAGAGAACACAGTGCTGCAAAATCTGCCATAAGAATCAAAGGCCTGGGATTTGCCAATGACCTAGCTCTTTTAGCCCTTTGACTGCGGAAGAAGCTCATGTTCAGATCACTAGTCTCCAAAAAAATTACCATAAAAACATAATCACAAATATCCTTCGAGGAAATCGAGATCGTGCCCATGAAACATCTATGTATAAATAAAGACTCGATCAAAAAATTAATACAGTTTAAGAATTTAAGTATCTTGGAGAAATTATCACTCACTACTTAAACGAGTAAGCAACATGAATACATACAACTAATGAGATGAAAGAAGCCTCTCACCTGGTCAACGAATAGAAAACAAGTAGTTCCGTGAAGAACTAAATAGCCTATTTTCATAACCAACTTATGTTAATTGCATCGATCAACATACAAAATTTCAATTTGATTGCTGTAATAGAATTGTAGATATTGCAAATCGTCTAAATATTTTGGATGGTCCCCATGTTGTATTTTTATATTTATGTCGACCATAGAGTATTGAGTTATGAGGATTATTGCGTAAGTGTATTATTCAAACTTCAATCGCATGATTGGGACACAAGATATAAAAACGAGATTTAAAAATTTTGCACAGCTGCCATCTTGTGGTAATGAAATCAATTGAATAAATTACCTATAGATGTCAGTGGATTAAAATTTGTATAAGTATTTACTGTACCAAGTTTCACTGTGCTCAGATGGTTAAATCGCGAGAAATGTCCTTTTAAGTACTTAAATTTTGCGTCGCCGCCATGTTGGATTAGCGCTCACCAGGTTATTGCAAGTCCCATAGGTGACCTTATGTTTATAGCCTTTATCAACATACAAAATCCTAGTTTGATTGCTGTCATAGATTAGTAGATACTGAGAACCATCTAAATATTTTGGATGGTCGCCATGTTGGAATTTTATATTTGTAGGCCATAGAGTTATATACTATTAGATGACGATTATTGCATAGGCTCATTATTCAATCGTTGACTTCGATCACATGATTAGGACACAAGAAATTAAAACTTAATTTTAAAATTTTGCACAGCCGCCATCTTGAGGTTATGTATACAATTGAACTAAATTAGCTGTCGTGTATTACAATGTGTATAAACATTTGCTGTACCAAGTTTCACTGTGCTCGGATGGTGAAATCGAGAGGAAAGTCTATTTAAATGTTTCAACTTTCCTTGGCCACCATGTTCGTTTTGTAGGTTTTTGATAGTCACATAGGTGAAATTCTAGTAGTGCCCTTTATCACCGTACAAAATTTCAGGGTGATATCGGCAATAGTTTCGGAGATATAGAATTCCGGTGAAATATTACACACAGCCGCCATGTTGTGGTGAGACGTAATAATATTTGTGTATGACACAGCAGGGTGTGGAGAAAGGAAATGTTTGGAACAGTGACCAGAGTAAATTCCAGCATGAAATGTCTTCATGATCATCAACACTGTCACACAGATGAGAGAAAACTACAGCTAGTGTGTTGCAGTCTGTACATAGCTCTACCCACAGCTACACAATTGATGTGGCTTTATCACTGACAGGCAGACGAGCAAACAAGTTGTACATCTGTTTTCAAGAGAGACAAGTCACTTTGGGCCCAATTATTTCCAAGAAACTCGAAACAACCTGTCCATAAAACATCCATGTGGAGGCAAGCAAAAGTGGAAAAATGACTAAGCACATGAAACGTTTTCTAACTTCAGTCCTTGGTGAACATGTGACAAGCAGTGTAAAGAGCCTATTGCTTTTTGATTCCTGGTCAGGTCAAACAGATTGGACCCTTCTACATGGAACTTTTCCAAACAAAGCTGTTATGCTGAAGATATTGCCCCCGAAAACAAAACAAAATAATGCAAACCCCTTGATGTTTACTTCTTTCGGCAATATAAGCTCTACATCAGAAGGATTGCTGAATATGAATATGTAAGACTACAATGTGCTCAATCACAAGTGAAGCTACACAATCGTTATTTCATCACCAAACTTCACTCTGTGATTTACAACCAATTTTCTGCACCAAAGTATAAGCCTATGTTGCAATATGCATGGAGAAAGGGAGATTATGACATTGACATACCCCCCATATCATTTGAAAATTTAATTAGTGTGACTTTTGATATTGGACTGCTTGAATGCGAAAATTATTTGGAATGTGGCATTAGTTGGTGTGCTCATTGTTCCCTTCCATTTTGTTTTATCCACTTCATCGAAATCCTGCATATGCACGTTGAGGACTAATATATGCATTATCAGGTGTGTAGGGATATGTGTGGTTTGTGCTATTATAGTTTATTGATATCTTTTTACTTTGTTTCTCTCTATTAAAATGTCACTTGTGATAGAATGAAACGTTTTGCATGGAAATGGCACAGACCACTGTTTTTGTTATGATCCAAGTGTTATTCTACTCATGGTTTCGTGCAGTTTTGAGCGATCGAGCTCAAAGGTGTCCCTTGTAAGAGGTAAATGCTAAATGAAGAGACATTTTCTGAAATGACTGGCAAAATGTATAAGTACCAAATTGTTACCAATTTCTTAGCAGTGAGCGTAGCTATGTGTGGGTGTACATATATTAACACATTTTACTTGCATAATAATCATAACGTAATCCAACTTGGATCAAAAACATTTCATTTTGACCAATTATAATACTAATAAAATTTTAATTAATATACATTTCACACACATCAATAAACATCATTGCCATATTAATATGATTGAGCTTAGCAATGGATCTAAAGATATTTTCCATGAAGAATGAAATATGTCATCCCTAGAAATAGCTTAATAATTACTTGTAATTTTTTGAGAGAGTAATTTTATATCCAATCTACTAGGGAATGAATGTGTGTTGACTGGTTTATCATCAAGGCTTACAGGATGGAGCCGCGTCATATATTGGTGATTGCTTTACCAATATAGGACGCGGCTCCATCCTGTAAGCCTACATGATAAACTAGTCACCGGCCGCAAAAGCCTACGGTCTAAATATGTGTTGACTGGCTGAAACGTTTTAGGCAACACTGAAAATGGTTTGTAAGCTTTCAATTTTGCTGATAATATTACTACTGATCAAATGTTAATTCACGTTCAAGGCAAACACACAGCTAACTTTATTTTATTTTACAATACACAAGGCCACTCCTCACAATGAGTACCCTTAGAAACATGCCAAATCAACTTGGGTAAGGGACACTTTTATTTTCATAAAGACTGACCAGTCAGTGTTGTCATTTGGCAGAGGTGGAAGGGATGGATTATCCTAAATTGAACCATAGAAGAGGATAACAACATAGAAAGAAAGAAAGAAAGAAAGAAAGAAAGAAAGAAAGAAAGAAAGAAAGAAAGATATTAAATATTATTTACTGGATTAAACTTTTTATTTACTTTACTGTTTGTACGAGAAAGCATGGGTATTCTGTTTAATTCTGATAATTTCAGCACTTTATTTAATACTGTTTCCTATGGCCCAAGTATTACAAGAGACGTGCCACTTGTTGCATATGTTTTTCCAATTAATGGCAAAACGTGATACAACCTGAAAAAAAAAAGGCATGTGATAAAAGTTATTGGACAGACTACAAGACGAGGGAATTAAAAGGACGGCATGTATCTCTTGTCACGCGAGCATCATCAGATCCTAAAAGGTAAAATCCACACAACAAAATAGCTCAACAAAACACCACCATAGCCCACAATGTCTACCATGAACGGATACGGTCCTTAAACACCAAACCTCCTAGGAGCGACAATCTTAATAAAGTATGGCTAATACAGCTGTGAAGAAACTAAAGTATTAAGTCCCATAAAAAGAAAAATTTGTTAATACTGTATTTACCAAGCTGCAAGGCTGAAAAATCACAAAGCCACTCATAAAACGATCACTCTCTTCCAACTAATCCACTACGGTTTGGCTATTACTGCTGCGAATCACTTAAAGCGATAAGCACCCAGAATAGAAATATAAACACTAAAAAGAAGTAGTAGTAGTTTCATTTGAGGGGCTTGTACATCGTTTGTAGGTCCTATTTATTTTTTAATTTATTATTTGTCTGATAACCTGTGTAGTAGGAGTAGTAGTAGTAGTTAGTTTATTTAAGCAAAATTTTAAATTTTTGGTCTTGCTTGTTGGCAGGTGCCAATTATAATTAAAGTAGTAGTAGTAAACATTTGTCATTCAGGAGAGGATCCGGAAGAAGGTGGCCATAGCCTTACATTAGGAACCATTTCAGTAATTGCCTGGAGTAGAAGTGAGGAAACCATGGAAAATCACTGAGGTGGGAATCTCTCAGTTTTACCTCACAAAGCTGAGTGTACCCCAATCCATCCCTAAAAATAAGTAAATGTCTCCGAGTGTGTAGAAAAGTATCCTAATTGTATCTGAATGTGTTCTAATCTCACTCTGTAAACTATTGTGGTTATTAGTGTGAAACACTTATGTCAAATCTACAAATGAGAAACACAAATAAGCAGTATAACCAACAAGCTTGAAAAAACAAAATGATAAGCATTTTACTACTGAGTTAAATGAACGGATTCTTCAACCTGATTTTCTTGAAGCATCAAACTAATTCCATAAAAAATATTCTTCCTCAATTGGAGTTGTCAAAGTTTTAACATAAAGATCTCTTATTCTCAATCAGTTGCAACATGGAAAACAATATACTTTCCGATAACTTCATTTCACTCACCATCTAGACAGACCTTGTTGTATACTTTCAATACTTCACTTCATTAACACAGTTCTAGTAGTATTAGGAGATTGAAGACAATACACTTTCTGATAAGTTTTCATTTCAATCCATTTAACACAGTATTGGTAGACAAACACTGATTATTTGGTTTTTCACACTTGTCGGTTTTACTGCTTGTTTGTGTTTATCATTTGTAGATCATGTAAGTGTTTCATAGTAATAGCCACAATCATTTACAGAGTGAATTGAGATATCAGAACACATTCAGATACACTCACAGAAATTTACTGCTTTTTTAGTGTTTATATTTCTATTCTGGGGGCTTATCGCTTCAAGTGATTCTCAGTAGTAATAACCAAACCATAGTCGATTAAAACTCAGCAATTTTTCTAGGTTTGTGCCATGTCTTGTGAAGGGTTTTGCCTAGGACACCAACCTGGCTCATCAGCGGGCTCTTACAGAATGATAGCGAAACTCTCCTCCACTGTTCATGGATCTGCTATGTATGCAAGAAACAACCTTTGCACTCTTTCAGAAGTTAACTGTCAAAAAATCAATGACATAGAAATAATTACAGCCAAACTAAATAATCAAACCATCATGCTTGTTTACAAACCACCTTCTTCCAATTGGACAACCCCACCACTACCTCCATTAACCGCACCGTGTATTTACATAGGAGACTTCAACAGTCGTCATACAACTTGGGGTTATTCTAACAATGATGAAAATGGAGAAAAACTTGCTACATGGTGTGATAGCCAAGATCTTTATCTCAGCTTTGATGCTAAAGAAACTAAGACATTTCACTCTGCTAGATGGCAATCTGACAACAATCCTGATCTGGTCTTTCTCTCCACAAATGAAAGGAAACTCCCGCTAGACCATACAAGAAAAGTCCTTCAGAAATTCCCTAGAAGCCAACATGAGCCCACATTCATCAATATTGGCCTATAAATTCCAGTTATCAGGTCAATTCATAAACCAAGATGGAATTTTAAGAAGGCGAACTGGGACAAATACACCTCGGAGGTGGACTGTAATTTACGATGGATACCACCAAAGGCAGAGAACTTCAAGAGATTTGTAGGCGTTGCCATTAGCACAGCTAAGCGGAACATTCCCCGAGGATTCAGGAAACAATATATTCCACGTTGGGACAAATCCACCCAAACTTTATATATGAACTATCAAAAAACTGGTGATCCTAAAGTGGGGAAAAATATATTGGAAGAATTGAATAAAAGTAGGAAGGAGTAGTGGACGGACCTAACTTCTCAAATGAGCTTCACTCACTCCAGTAGGAAAGCATGGTCTCGTCTGAGGAAACTTGGAGCTGCTTCCAATATATGTAAAGAGGAACCTGGTATCACACCAGCTGATATGGCACTACACATCAAATCGAGAGCTGATAAAATTCCCATAAACCTTGCCATGAAGAATCAAACAGAAAGAGAGCTTAATAATATAAACACCTACCTCCAAAACGACCCTTCTCTCTGTAATTCATTCAGCGACAAAGAAATTGAGTCAGCTATTAAAATGCTAACATTGAGGAAGGCATCAGGCTTAGACGGCATATTCCCAGAGTTCATAAGATATCTCGAAAAACTTGGAAGAACATGGCTCAAGAACTTCAGTGATATCCTGGTTACTGGGATCATTCCCCCAGAGTTCAAAATGGCTCACACTTTGGCAATCCTCAAACCTGGTAAACCAGCAGATATCCCTTCAAGCTACCGACCTATCGCCCTATTCAGCGTTTGCTACAAACTCTTAGAACGTCTAATCCTGAATCGAATCCAGGGAACTATAAATAATATACCGGTAACTCCATCATACCAGGCAGGTTTCAGAACCCAACATAGCTGTTGTGAACAGGTATTTGCAGTTGTGAACAGGTATTGGCAGGATTCCAGAAGAAGTTAAAGACATCAGTCGCTTTCGTCGACCTAACAGCAGCATTCAATACGGTTAGGCTGGACGGATTATTGTTTAAACTTAAACATATACCGTGCCCAAAACTAACATCACTCCTGAAGAATATGCTGACAAGTCAGTATTTCAAGGTGGACATAGGACAAGCAAGTCCTTTTCAGTAAAAAATGGTCTTCCTCAAGGTTCAGTATTAGCTCCATTGCTTTTCAACTTATACACCAGTGACATGCCTGACACCATCAGCAACAAATTCTGCTATGCTGACGACTTAGCTATTGCTGTACAAACCTTCACGCTTGAGGAAGGAGAAAGCATACTCTCCAGTGATTTGCAATCAATGCATGCATATTATACAATCCCAATAAGACAGAAGTGTGTGCATTTTATCTGTGCAACTGCATTGCCCACCAAGAGCTGAAATTGAACTTCGGACAGCAAAGAGTTAAGCACAATTTCAGCCCTAAGTATCTTGGCATCACCTTGGACCGTTCCTTAATCTTCAAGAAATACTTGGAAAACACAGGCCAAAAAATCAATTCGCAGAATAATATCATGAAGAAATTGGCTGGCACATCATGGGGTGCTGATGCAACTTCACTATGTACGACTGTCCTCTCCATGGTTTATCCTGTAGCCGAGTATTGTGCCCCAGTGTGGCACCATAGTGCTCATACTAAAAAGATCGATGTTCATCTGAATGAAAGTATGAGGGTCATAACAGGTACACCGAGATCCATCCCAACTCCCCGCTTACACACTTTCAGTAACATATCACCTCCAGAACTAAGATGACAGGAAGCAACAGTACGCGAGTGGAGAAAGCTACATCAACAAAATCACCCACAGGATCTCCCAATACATGAAGTTCTTATCAATGATCTTCCCTCCCCTCGACTTAGATCAAGGAACCCAATATGGCATAACATACCTGACATTAATTCCACGGAACAATGGCGCCAAAACTGGAAGTCTGCTCCTGTGAAACATCAAGGTATTCTAGATCCTACTATAAGAATTCCGGGATTTAACCTGAAGAGAAACCAGTGGGTAAAGTTAAATCGCCTAAGAACAGGTCACGCCAGATGTAACGCCATGCTACATAAATGGGGACTTCATGAGTCTCCTGCCTGTGACTGCGGAGCTCCTCTTCAAACCGTAAAGCATATTGTTCAAGAATGTCCGTATGCTGGATCACCACAAGATGCTATTTCTGCTGCACCTCCGTTTCTGGACTGGCTTCAACAACTGGATATCTCGTTATGAATGCAAACACAACCAATGTTCTTGTGATGTATAATTTGTACATATGATTTACTTATTTATATATATACATTTATTGTATTGTAATTCACCAAGTTGCAAGCCATACAATAAATAAATAAATAAATAAATAAATAAATAAATAAATAAATAAAAGTGGGCTCTTGATGTCCGGACCTGGACCCCCACAGGAGTAGCGAACTGCGCGCTACCTCCCTTTTTATGAAGCGCACCTGCCTTTAGAGGAGGTTAAGGCTGCTTGAGCTATTAGCTCTCGCTAATAAGCCAGCTTGGTGTCCTAGACGAAACCCCACACAAGACACGGCACAAACCTAGAAAAATTGCCGAGTTTTAATTCACTGGCCGTGAAAGTCAATATACCATGGTGGATTAGTTAGAGAAGAGTGGTCTTTTTATGAATGGCCTTGTGATTTCACAGTCTTGCAGCCTTGTAGATATTAATATTTTTTTTATTTTAAGGGGGCTTAATACTTAATTTTTTTCACAGCTGTATT
The DNA here is from genome assembly GCA_946902985.2 of Meconema thalassinum. NCBI lineage: Eukaryota > Metazoa > Arthropoda > Insecta > Orthoptera > Tettigoniidae > Meconema > Meconema thalassinum. The sequence continues at coordinate 1,854,417,658 of OX336388.2, forward strand.
AGCCGTACTTTATTAAGAGTCTGTTGCTCCTAGCAGGGTTGCTGTTTGAGGACTATATCTGTTCATGGTTGATGTTGCGAGCTTTGGTAGTATTATGTAGAGCTATTTTGTCTAGTAGATTTGACCTTTCATAATCTGACAATGCTTGCTTGACGAGTGGAACCTGTCATCCCTCTTCTTGTAATCTGTGCAATAATTTTTAATCACATGTCATTTTTTTTCATGTTGTATCACATTTCCCATTAATTGGGCCTGTAAGTGTGTTGACCGACTGAAAGGTTACAATAACAATTGCTAATAAGGCAGCACTGAAAAATGGCTTCAAAACTTTCCATACTTGTTACAAAGTTAAAAGTTACCCGATAAAAATGTAAAAATAAACAAGTTACCACCCTCGGAGTTACCTACCTGAAAGACACCATCGTAACTAGTAAACGCATTCCATTCTCAAACACATTAGATTGATATGATAGCCCTCAAAAATTATATTGATGGATATACCTATAGAAGCTGAGGAAGCCGCAGTACTAACTGCTAATAGGGGATCATTGAGGCGACTTGTTCAGAAACAGAGGCTTGTAGACTGGACTAGTCGCTGAAAGGCAAAACAGTCCCAAATGAAAATGTATGTATGGATATATTACAGATTCTACAGTTCAGTTCATAATGTCGATTATTCAGGTCCGTATTGACGTAACTGTAACTTTGAAAGAATAATAGATTTTTCCGCCTTCAATACCATTTATTTCTATTACTTACAGGGACTAGTTTCGGGGGTAAATACTCCCCCTTCCTCAGCCTGTCCAACAAAACTTCACAATGGAAAAACTTTCCATGTACAAGTTCATACAAAACACATGAAGAATAAAGAATAAAGAAATAATATTATTTACAATCCCGCTCGACGCTCCAAAGAAGATACTTTTATTGGATCACTTAGGCCTAGGCGCATCAGAACTCCTGAATTGGGCCGGTGCTGCGGTCCGCTGTCCCCATTGCGTCATCGTGGGACCACTCTAGTCCCCTTGTTGCTCTTGGCAAACGTCAAGGCGAGAAAATTTGTGGCCGCGTCACGTGCCGCCAGGAACTGCAGTGCGCAGGGCGTGAACAAAAACAAAGCTGTAAGAGACTTCGCAAGGTGAATTCCGGTTTGTTTTTGTTCACGCCCTGCGCACTGCAGTTCCTGGCGGCGCGTGACGCGGCCACAAATTTTCTCGCCTTGACGTTTGCCAAGAGCAACAAGGGGACTAGAGTGGTCCCACGATGACGCAATGGGGTCAGCGGACCGCAGCACCGGCCCAATTCAGGAGTTCTGATGCGCCTAGGCCTAAGTGATCCAATAAAAGTATCTTCTTTGGAGCGTCGAGCGGGATTGTAAATAATTTTATTTCTTTATTCCTTATTCTTCATGTGTTTTGTATGAACTTGTACATGGAAAGTTTTTTCATTGTGAAGTTTTGTTGGACAGGCTGAGGAAGGGGGAGTATTTACCCCCGAAACTAGTCCCTGTAAGTAATAGAAATAAACAGTATCGAAGGCGGAAAATCTATTATTCTTACAAAGTTCTACAGTTCAGTCTGAACGGAGAGCACAGAGCTGCCACATGTACCGTATTTGCTCGCGTATATCTCGCACCAAAAATTTTCGGTCAAAAAAGTGCGAGATATACGCGGGGAATGACCATATTCCCGAAAAGACACAAAATTTGCATTATTGAAACAAGGCAACTGGCATACAGTATTCGCCCTATTCATTGTCACTGCTGCCAATCTCCGAGGTACGCTCCCGTTCATCATTCTGGTAATCATCCATACTGCTTCATCCTGACTTCCGTCCAATGCATTTCCGATGCACGTCTTCAAGAAGCTCTTCCCAACAATGTCCGTCGACACCATTTATTTCTATTCGTTATGGTTAATGAAAAAGACGTCATACGCAGAAAAGGAATTTAGAGCGCCGACGCTTAGCCAAGCTTAGCGATTGATATGATTGATCATCTTCCATATCGATTCCTCGCTACATGCACGAGCGAGCTCGAACTTGCCGAAGACTAACGATGTACCGCATGCTATAACACTCAAGCCGCGCCACATGTTTGCACGTTCTTGCACGCGGCCGAGCTCTGATGCGACGCAATGCGTAAAAGACGAAATCATTGAGATTCGAGAAGACTGAACTGCGTTTCTCTGCGATGTAACAGTAGGCCTACTTGCGCATAAGAGCATGTTGGCGCGAGTGGTATAGCACAGATTTCCTTTATCTTCAAAGCCAGAGTACTGGTAGGCCTACTGATGCCTACGAGGCAACTGACGGACAACAATAAAGGAAACCTCTGTCGCCAGAGAACGAGATATATGCAAGTACTTTTTTCCCCTGAAATTTCAATAAAAAATGGGGTGCAAGATATACGCGGGGGTGAGATATACGCGAGCGAATACGGTATTCATCGCCTCGACATTCTAGCAGTCTTTGTCAAGTTGTGAACAAGGACCTTCATTTCAGTCGAGCCAGCTACCAATGCCCATTTTAGCATGGATATGTTTGTGAGCTGGAGGTCAAGCCAGAAATTGTGTAATACAGAAAGTGTGACATTCTATCGCCCAACTTGCTCTTAATAATAATAATGTTATTGGTTTTACGTCCCTTTTAACTACCCTGGCTTTTAGAGACGCCGGGGTGCCGGAATTTTGCCCCGAAGGGGATCTTTAACGTGCCAGTAAATGTACTGACACGGCTCCCTCGCATTTGTGCACCCGCAAATGCCAGCTGACTGCGCTAGGTTTCGAACCTGCAACCTTGGGCTCAGCAAGCGAGAACGTTACCCCTGAGCCACACAGCCAGTCAACTTGCTCTTAAGCGGGCGCACGAAGATACTACCCACATCTCATTGCTGTGAAAAACATTTCCAAGATTCGATGCTTCTAAGAGTAGCAGAGGAACTTGGAACATATCTCTGACACATTCTGTCAATGCCTGTTTCTGTCACTTTCTAGTTCTTCATATGGGTCTGTTCCGTCCTCTTTTAATTATTTTTTTTTGACTTTTCTAACCCATCCTCACCAATGTCCAAACTATTTCAACATATCCCTGCCTATTCTTGTTTGTGACTCTTTAACTCCAATGTGTCTGCTGGCAACTTAAATTTATCACTAGAGGTTTTCTACACAAAGCTTCTAATGAACTTTATACCTATTGTACCGCATGTAAGTTACTTCTTTCATTGTCCTTGATCCTCCTGCATAATATTGCTGATCATGACATACCACTTATTTGACCATCTTGCGTCAGTCCATTTATTTCTTCATGTCTGGTTAAAATCCACAGTTATATGCAAATATAGTCTACAGTCCTACAGTAGAATGCATTTAAGGTTCACTTTTCTTCGCTTTACAGCATAGGAAGATGAAGTAGATTGTTGAGTGGGACTGTGTATCCACATATGGCTGACAAGTGAGACCAGTCATAAGAATATGAATAGAGAGGAAGAACATTGTGAGATATACAATATTGCAGCAACAACTACAGTAAGTCACAAAGGCCAGAAGTTTTAAGCAAGACAAAAACAACGCTTTTAACATCAAATTGATGTTTCTAAGTGAGATAAATACTCTGATCCTTGGAATTCATTTTATTGCTAAATGTTGCTCATGGTACACAAGTTAGTTTAGGACACACCACGGATAGGACAGCCAATTCATATGTTGTGGGTATTGTTTGTCAAAGAAATTTTATAAAATACTTTACAAAACTGAACTTTTATAAAAGTTATACAAAGCAATAATCACACCATTATACTACATCAAATATTTTATCACAATTCAGCAAAATGGATGAAGGGCAGTTCCTTGTTCACTTGACTGTTCTACGGTAGTTGAAAATCTGTAGTGGCAATACCCGTATGGAAAAGAAACGGAAAGATAAACTAAACGTCTATGGGTTAAACCATGGGTCGCCATGTGACAGAAAAGATACGAGTAAAATCTTGGTGAACGAGCTGCAGTACGAAGATTTGAAAAATTACATTATTATTTAATTATTAATAATTATGATGAAATTAATGATGGTGACATTCGAAACAACCACTGCCCGAGCAAATAAAATTGAAACATACAAAGTAAAAAACCATGCATTAAGTGAGATTCGAACCCTGGTCCTTTCGGTCCGGAGTTGAGCGCTCTACCCATTCGGCCATCTAGGCACACGCTCATTGAGGTTGGTTACATGTATTACGTGCTGATAAAGATAAAGTGGTTATTTACATTCGCTTGTAATACCATAAGTGAAATTAACAAATTATATTATAACATAAAACACACTACTATTCACGGCTTATTTCAGCCTATTTAACTATTTAATTCCTCTTTATGTCCTGAAATGTGTGCCCTTTATGTGCAGCGCTAATAGTCTCGGCTATTTTTATCTACACTTTCTATCTGTTATTTATGTTTTACATTGAATACCATTCATTATGTAACATATTATGTACCATCTAATGCATTTCACACTCTGATATGAGCATCTTTGTTGTGGTAATATTTCAGCTGTTATGATCTGCCATTTTGGTTTGAATCTTTTATCAAAGATAGCATGATGTTCATACATTTTATAAAATAAATTTTATAAAACCACCCTTTATAAAAGATTTCCCCATTACATCATCTTATCTTTTATAAAAGATCTTTTATCAAAGATCTTTGACAAATTTCTTTGATAGTGTAATACCGGTCTTATGGTGGGACACACAAATTTCACTGTTAAGTTGGTACAAGTTGCTATTATACATCAATTATAGTAGTATAGGAAGTGGTCTACCATGAACTTCAGGCAACCAAGCTTTCATGTGAGAGTAATTGAAGGTAGAACCTCTAAATACTACAAGAGTTGAGCCACACTTATGGGTACAAATTTAATGTGACATTGACGTTCAATTTTCAACCCCATAAGTCATTGCCATCCAGACCAACTGTACAGTTCATGGCTGGAAAAATCAGTTTCCAGTCAATCAGATTCAATTATATTATGCTAGTGTATGGTCAGGCAAAATTTTGTTTACGAAGGGAATATTGAACAAGTAGTTCGGTAAAGAACTAAGTAGCCTATTTTCATATATCCTACTTATATTAATTACCTCTATCAACATACAAATTTTCCGTTTGATTGCTGTAATAGATTCGTAGGTGTTGAGAACCGTCTTAAATATTTTGGATGGTCACCATGTTGGATTTTTATAGATAGGCCTTAGAGTTATGTACTATGAAGATTATTGTGTAGGTGTTCAAAATTCAATCGCATGATTAGGACACAAGAAATAAAAACGAGATTTTAAAATTTCACTCAGCCACCATTGTGGTTATGAAAATAATTGAATGCCAGTGGATTAAAATTTATATGAGCATATACCGTACAAGTTTCACTGCGCTCGGATGGTTAAATCGCGAGAAACTTCCATTTGAATATTTACATTTTGCGTCGCCGCCATGTTGGGTTTGTGCACACGAGGTTATTGAACATCCCATAGGTGAACTTTGTTTAGAGCCTCTATACACATACAAAATTTCAGTTTGATTACTGTCATAGATTAATAGATATTGAGAACTGTCTAAATATTTTGGATGGTCGCCAAGTTGGATTTTTATATATGTAGGCCATAGAGTTATATACTATTAGATGAGGATTATTGTGTACGTTCATTATTCAAACGTTGAATTGGATGATTAGAACACAAGATATAAAAACTTAATTTAAAAATTTCGCACATCCACCATCTTGAGGTTATGTAAACAATTGAAATAAATTAGATGTCAGTGCATTGAAATTTGTAGAGTCATTTGCTGTACGAAGTTTCACTGTGTTCGGATGGTTAAATCGCGAGAAAAGTCTATTTAAATGTTTCAACCTTGCTGGCCGCCATGTTCGTTTTGTAGTTAACAGGATTTTGAAAGTTACATAGGTGAACGTCTAGTAGTGCACCACACAAAATTTCAGGGCGATATGAGTAATAGTTTTGGAGATATAGAATGCCGGTGAAATATTTTGCACAGCCGCCATGTTAGATTGGTGAGACATAATAAAATTTGAAGGGCATGGTCGGGGTCGGCCGAAATAGTACTATGACCTTACCGTGTTTCATTGAAATCACCCCTGCCATTTAGAAGTTATTAGGGGGGACACACATACACACATAAAAAAAAGGTGATCTCTAAAAATGGCTTCCAACATAATAATGTATTGTCAGGCTTCATAAATGCGCAGCAGCAAATATCAAGAAGATTCCAAAAACTTCAACATCCATTACCTATAATTATTCGTATAAGATATTGATTTCTAATTGGCCTTCAAAACTCAAGATAGCGAGTTTAATCTCGGTTCAGTTTCATGGCATTTGAGGGTGTTTAACCCGTTCAGTGCCAGAGGACCGATATATCGTCCAAGGAAGCTTCTATTAAAAGTGCCATGGACCGAGATCGGCTCTGTTTTTAGCCTATTTTCAATTTTGAAAAAATAGGCTTATGAGATCACCTTTTGTCCGTGTGTGTGTGCGTGTGTGTGTGTGTGTGTGTGTGTGTGTGATTCGTGTGTGTGTGTCCCCCTAATAAAATCGAAACGGCTGGAGCGATTTCAATGAAACTCGGGAAGTTCATAGCACTATTCCCGGCGACCTCGACCGTGCCCTTCAAATTATGGTACGTCTCTCCAATCCAACATGGCGGCTGTGCGAAATATTTCACTAGCATTCAATATCTCCGAAACTATTACCGATATCGCCCTGAAATTGTGTACGGTGATAAAGGGCACTACTAGAAGTTCACCTATGAGACTTTCAAAAACCTGGTGACTACAAAACCAACATGGCGGCCAAGCGAAGTTGAGATATTTAAATAGACTTTTCTCGCGATTTAACTATCTAAATGTAATGAAACTTGGTACAGCAAATGTTTATACACATTGTAATGCACTGGAGTCTAATTTAGTTCAATTGTTTACATAACCTCAAAATGGCGGCAGTGCGAAATATTTCACTGACATTCTATATCTCCGAAACTATTACAGATATCAGCCTGCAATTTTGTACGGTGATAAAGGGTACTGATACAGGTATACCTATGTATATTTCATAAACCTGTAAAGTACGAAACGAACATGGCGACCAAGCGAATTTAAAATATTTTAATAGACTTTTCTCGTGATTTAACTCTCTGAGCGCAGTGAAATGTGGTACAGTAATTGATTTTGCAGATTGTAATGCACTGCAATCTAATTTAATTCAATTGCTTACATAACCTCAAGATGGCGGCTGTGCGAAATTTTAAAATTAAGTTTTAATTTCTTGTGTCGTAATCATGCGATCGAAGTGAAAGTTTGAATAATGAACCTAGGCAATAATTGTCCTTGAATGGTACATAACTCTATGGCCTATACACATAACACTCCTAAATGGTGAGCTCCCGAAATATTTAGACGGTTCTCAATATCTATGAATCTTTTACAGCAACCAAACTGAATTTTTTAATGTTCATAGAGACTATGAACATATGTTCACCTATAGGACTTTCAGGAACCTGGTGAGCACAAATCCAACATGGCGGCGACGCGAAGTATAAATATTTAAATGGACGTTTCTCGCGAAATAACTATCCGAGTGCCGTGAAACGTTGCACGTTAAATGCTTATACAAATGTTGATCCACTGGCATCTAATTTATTTCAATGGTTTGCATTATCACAAGATGGCTGCTGTGCGTAATTTTAAAATCTCGTTTTTACTTCTTGTTGTCTAATCATGCGATTGAAGTTTGAATACCACACGTACACAATAATCTTAATGTAATAGTACAAAAATAAAAATCCAACCTGGCGACCATCTGAAATATTTAGACGGTTCTCAATATCTACGAATCTGTTACAGCAATTAAACTGAAATTTTGTATGTTGATTGTGGCAGTTAACATAAGTAGGATATATGAAAATAGGCTGTATAGTTCTTCACGGAACTACTTGTTATAAACTTTTTCTTATTATTTCCAGTCATGCCCTGCTGTCAACGTTGGAACCAAGACAACACGGGAATCATTCTCTCTCTGAATATATTGATATGTTTACTTTTGTGAATAACTGGATTAATAATTATTTGCACATACTGCAGTCAGTTGACTATTTCCTCGCATAATGGTCGCCTACGCATAATCGTCGCACCCCTACTTTTCGAACGAAAATTTGGTTTATAAAATTTCCTCGCATATTCGTAGCACCCTACCTTTCGAATGAAAATTTGGTTCATTACATTTCATGAAGTACTCAGCGCATAGCACATTTGTATTTGCGCGCCAGTCCGCTACACACCCTGCCATATTTCTATTGTACGTGCGCGCTATGGCTAACCAGCTGTGACCTTGTTTGAAGAAGGAAGTCTCTCTTTCCTTCGGTGCGTAGGCCTATGACTCACGCCATGCGGCATACGCACGTGCCTACACTCTGGTGTATTTCAAACAAAAGAACATCCCATCCCCGACCCTGTTGAAAATAACATTACAGAAATAACGGGTCATAATCTTGACTGCTTATAATCGCTTAACATAAGTTTGGTAAAAGAATATTTACACTGTGGCGATATTGCTGACTTGTTTTTGCATTGTCGAGTGGTATTGGATGTCAGGCGGTAATATTACAACACTATGACGGGAAACAAGGGCTAATACTCGACTGAATAATTGACAATAATGTCTTGTGTAACCGGAGCTCGCTGGTGGTCATTTGATATTGGTCCCGCCACATTCTTGAATTCTTTATTTCGAAATACAGCTGTACTTTGTCTGACACTTTTGCGGACTCTTGTAACGAGGACCAGTGTGTGCTTTCTTCAGTTGTGTTTTTTTAGGTGTTCGCAATGGGCAAATATAATAATTATACGGCAAACTTTAAATTAAAAGTGATAACGTACGCTGAAACACACGGGAACCGAGCTGCAGAACATGAATTCACAGTTAACGAAGAATTAGTTCGGGACTGGCGGAAACTTAAAAATAAGTTGAAAACACTAACCCGCACAGACGTGAATTTCGAGGACCGAAATCTGGAAAATTTCCTGAAATTGATAAGTGCTGGAGTATGTTAGAGAAGTGCTCAACAACGGTTGCAGTGTTACGTACGATATGCTTCAAATGAAAGGGCGTGAAGCAGCGCGTCGTCACGAAACCCAGTTCAAAGCTAGTCGTGGCTGGGTAACGAGGTTTATGCGACGAGAAGGTCTACCTGTGCGAAGGGGGACGACTGTTTGTCAGAAATTGCCGTCAGACTACACGGACAAAGTGATCGAGTTCCTGCGGTTTGTGATCCGTCAGCGCCAGGAAACTCCATTTCTTCTGTCGCAAATTGGAAATGCTGACCAGACGCCAGTTTTTTTTTATATGCCTCGCTGTAGGACAATTGCAGAAAAGGGTGCTGCGAGCATACCACTTAAAACAACAGGCAACGAGAAACTTCGCTGCACGGTTATGCTCGCAGTTACCGCAGGCGGGAGATAGTTGCCGCCTTACGTAATTTTTAAAAGAAAGACGATGCCGAAGGGTGTGAGATTTCCACGTGGCATTCACGTGCGCGTGCAACATAAAGGTTGGATGGACCAGGAACTTATGGTGGACTGGGTGAAGACTGTGTGGAACTAACGACCAGGTGTGCTGCTAAAACAACGAGCGATGCAGTAATGGACAGTTTTAAGGCTCACCTTGTAAATGAGGTGAAAGAGATCCTATAGGACACCAATACTCAGCAGGTGGTTATTTCCGGCGGATTGACTTACATCCTTCAGCCATTGGACGTTTGTTTGAATAAACCTTTTAAGGACAATCTGCGCCGGTTTTACAATGAATGGATGATCAGTGACAACCACGAAGTGACGCCCACAGGAAAATTTAAGCGGCCGTCCTTGGAATGCATTTGCAATTGGGTTGTTAGGAGCTGGGATCTTATTCCACTTGAAACAGTTGTGAAGAGCTTCAAGAAGACCGGAATTTCGAACGCTTTAGATGGCACTGAGGACAAATTATGGCAAAGTGACGAGGAGCAAGACGACGACCAAACGCTCTCGGGAAGAAGCGAGGAGAGTGAAAATTCTTCCGATGCAGATGATTAGATCTGGTAAGTTTTCTAAATTTGAACAATCCAACATAACATTTGGAATATAACATTTTCAACAAAAATCTGTAACGTAATCATGGCATTCTTTTTCAGATCGGCAAGATGGCCGCCATGGATGAAGATAACCTAAAGACGACCTATTTTCATAAGTTTATTTTAATGTTATACGTGTAGTAAATAGTTATTCAAATAATATTTTTTTTTAAGATTACTTGTCGTTTCTCTCCCCCCCCTCGCACAATCGTCGCACCCGCTTTTTTTTTCAACAAATATTAGGCCAAAGATCTGCGACGATTATGCGAGGAAATACGGTACTGTCGAACAAAATATTATGTGCACTCGAGTTTGAAGGTTATTTGTGAAGTAACCAATAGACCTACATAAAATTCAATAACATCATTTTCGTCGTTCTATTTTACGTTAAGGTAAATGCACCAATGGTCGTCATGTTAAGACAGATTTAGTCAAGAAAATATATAGGCTACACCTTACACATTTTGGTAAATTTAATCAACAAAAGCACTGTACCTAACCTCAAACACTAGGAAAGTCTAAATATCGAAGATATTCGTTTTAGGAAAAATTACGTACTTTTAAAAAAGTGTGTTTTTGATCCAGTCCTCGGCACGATGTCTTTGGATTTTTCCTATATTCGTCACCCGTTTGCACCAATTGCCGTCACATTGTTAGTGTTTTCCATGTCTGCTGTTTATAATGCATTTCTGTCAATTGTTGCGTAAGACACCGATTTATCGACTTGGAGGCTAACATTTACGAATAAAACAGTACCAGTAATTATGTTTTTAATAAAAATGGAATATTAAAAAAAAAAAAAAAAAAAAGACGACAACGGGAAGCGGGATTGGTGGGTAGAAGACATACGAGCAGGAAAATATCGAATTCTGCTCCAAACAAGTGAGACCACGGCATAACAGCCTGGAAAATGACCATTCGCCGAGGCCTAACACCGATTGTTGACATAGAAACCCTCTGAATTCGCCACTCATGTACATTTTTCTTCCAGGCAGTCTTTAGTAGCTTAAAAACCCCTACATCCGTGGGTTGAAGTACGTGTGTGACATTAGGTAGTAAAGCGACCAAAACAATTCCATGATCCTCACAAAATTTACTAGTATGTGTGGTCAAGTGTGAGAAGTGCCCATCTATGAATAATGTCAGGGAGAGGAATCTCCTTCTCAACCAACCCAGGATGAAATATGTTACTGAGAAATTCGTAAAACACTTCCCCGTCATTCACCCGTTTGGCGATTTGCCAATGCCCCAGTGTGCTGGCATTGAGGCAATAATGATGTCTTGCGGCAGACGTTCAAACTTGAACACTACAAGGGAAGGAGAAATATCGCCGTGGGCATTGCCTGTTAGAAGTACCGTCAAGCATTCTTTCTCATCCGAATTCACTTGATGATATATTGTCTTGTAACCCCTGTTCGCAAGCACTTTGTTACCTTTCGGATTGAGAAAGAAAACTGTCTCGTCGGGGTTGAACAGTCGCCGAGGGTCTGACAAAATAGACTGGAAGTCGTTTTCCACTGAATAGCTGTAGACTTCTGAAACCCAGGTTTTATTTTGATGCTCTGTAATTGCAGCACGGCTTACTGTCAAATTTTGAGGGGTTCGTAAAAGATAGACCTGGATTTCATTTTATGAAAGATTCACGCCATTTCCTTCCTGGCGGCCATCTTTGAAAGGAAAGTCCCTCTTCAATTCTTGTGTAAGGCACTGGACGCTTTTGCAAATCGTCCTTTGTTACCGGGACCCCGCTTTTCGTAATGAGATTACCCATTGAACTAACATAGCCTCAGCTTCCTTTGTTAAAATGGAACTTAGCCCCATTTTCCTCTCTCTAGGAGATTTTCCTTTAATTTTGTCCGAGAGGGTGTTTCTCGGAACACCATTCCTCTCCGCGGCCTTTTTAATACTCATGCCGTCCTCCACAACGGCCTTAATAGCAGCTTCCATTTGCTCAATATCATAATTCAGAACTGTGCGTTTCGACATATTGCCTGGGGTAGATGACCTCGTAGTTTCGCCCCTTAAAACAACAATAACTATCTAACATATTGCCTGAAAGCAAAGATTTAGTCTTAGAATAATATATTATTTATCATCTCAATAAAAATAAAAAATAAATCCTCTGTAGCACGCCTAGCCAAAAAAAACTAGGCCTACTGAGGTGCGGCCGTCAAGAAGAGAGACCTACGTAATAATAACAATACCCTGTAAATGTTTATTGGTTGCGAAACGTTAACACAAACATTAACATTATCGTGCACTAGTGTTCGTCACGAATGTGCTCTAAAGTTCGTCAGCTATGACGACTACTGGACACGATGATCAAATGATAATTTAATTAATACAGGGTACTTTAGAGCTACATTATAAGTATATTGCCGCTGTTAGTTAGGTCTTGCAAGGAGAAATGACAATGTGCCAGTTTTCGTCACAAATGACGAGCACTGGTAAAGTGCATTTTTTAAAATCCAGTGTTCGTCACCGGCATTTCTAACAAAACTAGGCACGTGAGCATGAAATAACAAATCACATATGTTACAGAAACAATTACCAACTATATCACACACTTGTAACATTTTAAATGTCGGAACATAACATGCATGCACATAATTAACTCGCGCGCGTGCTTAGCACATGCGAGAAGCAAATGGCGCGTCAAGACAGCTCAGCTCACAGGAGATGTTTGACGCAGGGAATCGCCTATTACATCGCACGCATGATTTCGCAAAGTTGCTCCTTATCGGCAAGGAAGGTATGACGCATCTCGTAAGACTTCGTGCGTTGAGAAAGACCCGTTGACATGCTTATTTTTTGTACTTATATACGAGAGTGACGAAGGCTGGATCAGTGATTAAAACCGGTACAGTTACCTTAGGAGGTTTTTGTTTTTTTTAATGTAATTTCACTAAACTTGAGTCATTTTTAACGTAAGAGCTTGGCATCAAAAGGTTTTAAACAAAACAACTTGTATCTGAATATTCATAACCACATTACATCACCTCACCAGTTTAAAATGTTGGCACCTCAGTGCCTCTAAAGCCACAGCAGTCAAAAGAGATGTTAGCCCATAATATTATTCTCACAAAGTTTTAATGCAGTTCATGAGAGTTTGGTGTGCCAGTCGTTTCGACTGCCACAATAATTTTGTCCCCACCCCTCCCCCTCCCGCCGGGTTGTCTTCCCCCGGGAGCTGGGCCACAGACTCTGTCTTTCAAATATTATAAAACTCCCGCCGTATACCCCCTCTGCCTAGCTACGTATTTCCGGCTCTGCAATCACTTTCGGCCTCGGAAGCGACGTGACGTCACAAGAAGCCACGAGATCCTTCTCGTAGGTTCCAGAAGGAATTTGTAATACTGGCCGCGTGACAAATGCCGCGCCCTGATTGATTGGAGTTGGCACGCATGCGCCGAGAACTGAGATGAACTTGTGCGTCCTACTGACGCGAACACTCTGCTTGTGGACCCGCAACGATGTAGTTGTGAACTCGTTTTGCTGGCCGCTCGGATCGGCCAGCCATTGTGGTTGATATAGGCCATGAGGCCAAGGTTGAGGTACATTACTTTCTATTATGATTAATTTGCAGCTTGAGTTATATTTGTTTCTTTCTCCCGATGGAGTTTGCTTTTCTTAAATATTGCTGTTTCTGTGCGGTAAGAAACATAGCGTCTTAGAACATTTGGACACGAACATTGTGGTACCACGTGATTATTGAATTTATAATTTTATATTCATATTGAACCTTTCTTCCTGCATATAATTCGCTCTGATTATTCGAGCTTGGTGCGATATTGCACAATCCGGGAAATGCTTCGTTAATTTCCAAACACGTGAAAAAAGAAAATCCACAGCCTGCTTCCAGTCTCCGACCGGGTCAGGAATGGAATGAATGAAGCCCCCATCTAGCGGCGAGGATATGAAATGTGCCGGCTGCCGAAGCCTGTCGCACTCCTCTGGGGCAATGATTAAATGAATGACAGATGAAATGAAATGATAGTGGTGAGTGTTGCTGGAATGAAATTTTGACAGGGAAAACCGGAGTACCCGGAGAAAAACCTGTCTGCCTCCGTTTTGTCCAGCACAGATCTCACATGGAGTGACCGGGATTTGAACCACGGACCCGGCGGTGAGAGGCCGGCGTGCTGCCGCCTAAGCCACGGAGGCTCAATTTCCAAACACGTGGACGACCGTAATTAATAACGGTCATGTTGAAGACGCCACCCTAACTATTTTCGAATAACGTATTTAACCTCTTAATTCTTACGAACAAATACACCTTTTATTAAAGTGAAAATTGAAATATTATTAAAATTGATGTGATTTTTGGATGGGGTTCCCTTTCATGTAATTTTCGGCTACATAACCTTTTCATTGTAGCCGGCTGGCTATGCCATTGTTTTAAGTACCTCGTAGTACCAGGCCCTTTAGGCCTAAAGCCTTCTGCTTCGTCATTGCTTGCCTGCAAAGCAAGTCTCCTTCTTGAGAACTTCGGTTATTCATGTAAGCCCTCCCGGGCCGATATATTTATAAATTATGCCTCTAGTTTGGGAACACGTGGTCGTGTTGTAAAATAGTTTCATTGGTTCCTCATGCCACGTTTATCCACCCCTTTACTGCCTCTGTTGGCAGGTTGTTGTAACTTGTTCCTGCTCTCCCGAGCCTTATTTTTTTAATCGCTAGAATTTATTTCTTACGGGTTTGCCATGCCCGCGGTACGGCCAGTTTAAGGGGAACCTCCAAATCTTTTCTTTCTTCCCCAAGTGTTTAATTATGTCACGCCCCAATACCTTATGTACTCCCCTTTATTTGAATATATTTGTTATTGTTTTTGAAGTTAGAACATGATTCTCCTAAAATCCAGCACGTCCCTAAACCGCCCTTTGGGTACGTCCAGCTTTCCACTCCATGGGTATTCTACCCAAGTCCCCCTTTTCCCGGAGTCTTCCAGGTAGCATAAAAAAATCTAGACTCTGGGCAATTAAGGGGGGCTGTCCTGTGCTCCCTTTGGGGGGTGGGACATTTGGCTGCATGAATTTCATGGAAAACTACTTCCATCTTGGTGTAATTAAAGAAGAACATCATTTACTGACTTAACAATGAAAAGTATCACACCATAACGCACACCAACATTGGCTGAGGAGCAATGAGACCGTCAAGACCAAGCATAAGCTAGAACAGAAAGTGGCATGTGTGTGTGTATATGGTATATCACCTGGAATATGGCAGGAGCCAGCTTGCCACCCAGTGTATCCTCCTTGCGCTTGGGTGGAGTCTTAGTAAGGATGAGGGATGTGATCTGCAGTAGCACCAGTAGCAATTGTTCCCTGCAACATGAGGCACACCACTGCGAGCACACTGCACACGGCATGCCACACTAGCCTACGGGAGGGGACAACTCACACTACCTACCAGGTGGAGGCCTCCATGCGGGTGTGCATCACCATGTAGCGGTAGATGTTGAGGACACGCTTGCACGTGTCCACCTGTTCCTCCAGCAGGAGTGGGTAGTCGGGACTCACTTCCAACATGAACACATTGGCAGCATGGGTGATGAACACCTGGAGCAGGTTCTAAAACACACAAACCGACACGTCTCCCCAATTTCTGCTATAAACATACAGTACACAGTATTTCAGACTTGAATCACCTAGTAATGTGGTTTTTATTTTTGGTGTTCTATTCAGTTTCTTTCAAATAAGTTCCTTCAAAGCAAATTATTAAAAAATATCAGTGTGATGTAAAAATACCTCTACCATGATGGGCAATGCACAGACATGAAGAATAAGGAAGGAAGTCTAGAGAAAGAAATTAATTTTGTAAAATTGTGCCAAGAATAATACCACAAAATTCCTGGAAGAAAAAAAAAACATATTTTTTACTTAAATTTCTTATATTTCATGGTAATCTGATCGTGTTCTCTAGTGATGTCGTTTCGAAGAGTGAATTACAAGTAATGATGATGATGATGATGATGATAATATAATGTGAATAATCATGCGCAACAGAGAGTATCGGAGATCTCTGGTAGATGTGTGCAGACTGTAGTGAGGAGAGGAGCAAATCAAGTGTTCTGCAGCAAGCATGCGCCTTGAAGGAGAGCAGCTTCACTACTGCACCATCACATAGTGGGTAGAAAGTTGCCGCATTGTTGTTACACTGGCTAGCTCTCAACCTTCTGCTGGTACCACAGAATGAAGTCTGTCATACTGACATACAAAATTATATAGCCTGTTGTAACCTATTGAGTACCATAAGGGCTCCTAATATCTTATGGCATTTAATGCACAAATGTCCACCTATTATTACCATACTGAAAAAAATAAAATTCCTGGACTTTTCTTTTCATATAATGCCCACTAAAAGGTTCACTGTATTAGATATTCATCGTAAAGGGACAATATGCAGGGGAAAATAATGTTATTCTGATTTTTAAAAGAAAAAAAAAAGAGTGCGTGGGTTGGATGGTGAGTATATCGACGGCTCAGAGCAATACTATCGTAACTAACATTTTCGGGGCAAATGATATTACGGTGTCATTTTGCCACCCAACATCATGTCCATCCAATGCAATAAGAACGTATCTGCTCCTATTACTAAAACAGCATGAAAAAACCGATCACCAAACATCGTAACTACAAAATCAGCCAGTTGTCAGTGAAACAACAACATAAGTGATGTTACGATATTTTTGCACTAGTATTACCGATATTGTCCGCGAGTTGCGTGACCTAACATCGTAACTGCATTTACGATTATGGTTCAACGATCTCTCAAACAAACACAAGTTTGTTGAGGCAAAGTTACGTTGGTATCACTAAACTCTTCATGGCTAAAATATGTGCCAGAAATGTTGATTGTCACAGGTGCTGTATTGAGAAGTTTGTTCAGGTTGAGCTTCTGTCATATCACATCCATGTACGAAATGATTTGTGAATTTAAAAAAAAAAGTTCCATGAAGAACTAAATAGCCTAATTTCATATATGTCACTGATCTTTTCCATTAAAATTCTCCTGCCTATTTAAACGATTTTCCATGTAATAGGCCTATACTAAATAGCGTTTGGTTCACAACCTTCTGTACGTCTTCACCAACACCATTACAATGAACAGTTATGTGCTAGAATATATAGGCCAGGTGGCATATTTCCGTAACGAACCAATGGTATTAATCTTTAGAAAACCCAAATACTTGGCTTCTATGAATAACTGTAACTGTACACATTACAATAGTGCACTCCAACTCGCAACTCTTAGACTTGGGAACAAGTCGAGTTAGGCTATCGTGTTTCATATCATTTTATTTTATGTCCATCCTTCATCCCCATCATTTTAGCTTATAAGGACTTAGTTATTAAGTATAGGTATTGTGTATATTGCAAGAATTCCATCTAGGGACTTTTATTTTATTGTAAGAAAATTTCATCATATGTTCGAGCATTGTGTTTGCCAGTAACCAGGCTATGTGGCAAGCAGAAAGTTCTAGTCCAAATTTAGATTTCTTTATATAGTGAGGCTTTGCCCTTGGCCAAGGTCAGTGACAGAGGTCAAATTGCAAGTATATTTTCATGTATTTATTAGGGGCTAGAGATTACTTCATGTAATTAGTCTGAGTTGGAGGTTGTGTTATCGATCGATTAGTGTTGAAATCTATCGAGAGATATCGTGGCTCTTCGAGGAAGCTGGGTTCGGTAGACAAGTGTGGCTTCACTTGACTTGGAGTTTCAGAAGTCAACGGTTGTGTTGAGAATTCATTTGGAGTAGCCTAGTGTATATCAGAGATGGAATCGCCATTGTGTTCACGGTAAAAGCAATTCCTGTAGCAAAATCAGTAACAATATTCGTTCTGGGCGAAGTATTAGCACGGCTCATAAATTTGTGTAGGTTAAGAATGAGATTACCGACAACTTGTACAATAACCGAGGAAGTATCCAGTCACATATGTAAAGACTGCGATATGGTGTATATAATTAGTTTTTGATGGACACGTGTATGAATTTTAGGGTTGTGTTGTATATTCAATAACAGTCTGAACTTTGAAGCTGCATGAAATTATAATCTAGTGAGAAAACACCGCCAGAGCATTAGGCCCAAATTCAGCAATACGTGGACCACGTGTGAAACGGACAAAGTGAAGTATTTAGGACAGACCTACCGGGCCGAGGTCCCTAAGTTATAGGCGATCAACAAGATTCATCAGTTACGTGAGTACATCTGTTTCCAACACCCATTTATTCCATCAAGGAGTCACATGTCTTGTCAGTACCAGAGAAAAGGTATATCCAGTGTGAATAGTTTGTGTGAGACGAGAATCCTTGCGAGTTCATATAAAATACAATTATTTATTTTACAATCAACCATAAAGTTTTATTTAGAGTGATTAATGGTAGTTAGATGCCATGATAAGATATGTTGTGCTAACCAGTGTGTTCAACACCCTGTAACGTTTTTACTAGTGTCCCCACTGTTGGGTGACAAGTGTAACGGTTTCACTGGGGAGAGTGTGGAAAAACCACAACAAGTGCCACGTTTGAGGTGATAAATGTAATGTTTACTCTGACTAAGATACGTTGTATTAATGGGCGCCAAGACCTCAACTCTATGTTGAAATCTAAATTTATATTTAACAACACCTAGCTCAGGCAGAACACCTTTAAGAATCTTCACACTCAGATCGTGGTATGATTTGATCATTAACCCAACTAACAATTGTATCAGGAGAAGGAATTTGGTCTATATCTAATGCTACCTACTGAAAGCAAAGATTGCATAGTATAAGAAATGAATTTATTATATAAAAAACAAGTAGTGGCAATTTTAATAATAATAATAATAATAAATTTAAATTGGCCGATGGGGGGTGGTTACACCCTGTAGGAACCCCAGGTGTAACAATAGCTAATAGCTAATTCGAACTAGTGGCTGGGGGTTCAAAAAGAAATACGAAGTCTAAGACCTGCGCGCCGATAAACAAGGCCTATTCTCCTCCTTCCAAGAATGTGATGTGTTCTTCTTCTTCTTCCTTCGATTTTGGCCTACTGTGGACCACGGAAAACAACTGATTTGTTGGTTAGTCTTTTTTTCTTCTCCCAAAATTTCTTCATCCTTTCGCTGTGGTTCCTCCTCCTCTTATCTGACCAGGTGTTTTTGGTCCTTTTACATTGCTTTTCCTGGAACCCCTTGAATTTATCAATCTTAGCTCGAAACACATCTCTATTACAAATGTCTTCTGGATTTATCCCCACTTCCTCCATGTCTTTTCTCGTTTCCTCTATCCATAATGTAGTTGCCTTGATCTTGGTGATGTAGTTAAAGATTCTCTTCGTTAGTCGACTCTCGCTCATTCTCATGAGGTGTCCATAAAACTTCAATCTCCTCTTACGGATGGTGTCTGTGATTTTCTCTGCCTGTCTGTAGAGATCTTCATTTCTCCTCTTCCTCCATGTACCATCATTTTGTTTTTCAGGTCCTAGGATCTTTCTCAAGATTTTCCTTTCCTTCTTCTCTAAATCCTTGATTTCCCCTTTCTTATTCAATATCAAGCATTCTGAGCTATAGAGTCCCTCTGGCTTGACAACCGTGGTATAGTGTCTTATCTTTGCCCTGTAGGATATAGTTCTCTTGTTGTATCTATTGTGTACTAATTTATAGGCTAGCTCCATCTTTCTAGCTCTTCCTCTATTTGCTTCTTTATCAAGTCCATTCGGCTGGATCCATTCTCCAAGATATTTAAATTTATCAGCTCTTTGTGGTGTTTGAAGCCATATTTTCAGTGTTGCCTTAGTAAACAAGTGTTTAGTGCTTTTCAGTCGGTCAACACGAATGTACCCAAAAGAGATGGGTTATGCCCTAATCCTGAAATAAATTACATGAGATTAATAAAACACTAGGATGACCAGTTTCGATCGTCAAGCGATCATCATCAGATCCAATACACTTAGGCTATAAAATCTATGTTTGAAATACAGGTGAAAATATTTACAATATGTACAATTATAGCTATCACCATTTAGCATTTCACCTAACATATATACTGCATTTAGCATACACTGACAGTTGCAGTACCAATACTGCAACTAAATAATTGTACATATTGTAAATATTTTCACCTGTATTTCAAACATAGATTTTATAGCCTAAGTGTAATGGATCTGATGATGATCGCTTGACGATCGAAACTGGTCATCCTAGTGTTTTATTAATCTCATGTAATTTATTTCAGGATTAGGGCATAACCCATCTCTTTTGGGTACATTCGTGTTGACCGACTGAAAAGCACTAAACACTTGTTTATCAGCTCTCTTGATTTTCCCATATCTTGTTTCCAGATGCTTTTCTTTATTGTGTTTGTACTCCATGTACTCTGTTTTTTCGTATGAGATCCTGAGTCCAGTCTTCTCAGCTATTTCATGTAATTTTTCAAGCATTATTCGAGCTTCGACTTTTCCTTTGGCTAGCAATGCCATGTCATCAGCAAATGCTAAGCAATCCACCTTTACACCTTGCTTTTTTTGTTCCTAAACAGATTCCTTCTATACCTTCTTCTTTTATTGCTTTCCTCCATACTCTCATTATTTTTTCCAGGACGATGTTAAACAAAATTGGTTCATAGAATAACACGTGGCGAAAATATCCAGATTACACATCGCAATGCAGCAATTCGAAATATCATGCTGATTACATAAACTGTTCCCAAATACCACAACTGTTGGGTCAAACCTTAATAGAGTAGCAGCAGCTGGAACACCTTGTGTCTCCAAGTTCCATAATGAACCAGGAATGGTCCTATGTTTCCCATCGCCTGGTTACCACGAATTCCTCTTGGATGGCTCGATCCTGATGATGAATACCCATCCATCCTACGGGAATCCGGTCTTGGCATCATCCAAGGTCTTCTTATCCACTCCTGGGTTACTGATCCCTTCCGACGGTTGTCGGGGTAGTTAAGAGGTAGGTTACTGATGCTATTATCCATTCTCGTCTGCCATTCCCATGTTCATTTATTAGTGCATGATGAAGCACATGTCCCCAGTTATGAAAGTGAGAATTCAATGGTGGTGGTTCTTCTTCTTCTTCTTATCCCTTGTGCCTTCAAGCGTCAGGGTAGCCTCGTTCTGTCCATCTCTGCCACTCCGATCTATTTTCACACAATCTCTTCATTTTCAGCATTTTTCTCCCTCGCTTCTGTCCGATTTTCTCAATTCAGTCATCCCAAGTGGTACAGGGTCTTCCTCTTCCTATCTCCCTTCCACTCGCATTTCAAAAACCTGCTTCGCTCTTCTCTCTTGTTGCATCCTCCTGACATGTCCATACCACTTCAACTGACGTTCCTCAATCACCATACTTATCGCCTTCTTTTGTCCTGCTTTTTCTCTGATTCTCTCATTCTGGATCCTATCCCTTCTAGTCCTCCCCACTGCTCGCCTTGTATACTTCATTTCAGTGGCAGTGATCTTACTGAGATGCGTGTCTTGCAGTGCTAAACTCTCTGTGCCATATGGGGTGATCGGGGCCATAACCGTATTGTATATCTGCATTTTGGTCTTGATGCTTATCTCATTCCTCCCTGCTATTGTATTATTCATCTGATAGTAGGCTGAGATGGCTTTTTTAGTTCTATTGAGTACCTCTTGCTCTATTTTCCCATCACTACTTAATATGGTGCCAAGATATTCAAAAGTTTCTACTTTTTCGAGAGGTCTTCCTCCACAAATTATGTCAAGTTGTTGTTCTTGCCTGTCCAGTTTAGAGACCCACATTACTTTGCTTTTATCTGTATTCACTATCATTCCTATCCTTTCCAATTCTTCATACCATTCCACCACTGCATGCTGAAGTCTTTCTGGTGTATCACCAATCACTATTATATCATCTGCATAGGAGTGCTTGCAAGTATACAGCGCTTAGTTTCCACAAACCAAGCTTGGTCCTTTGGGTTCGCCGCTTACATACCGATTTCCTCGCTTAGTCGTCGCCACCGCGTAATCATCGCACACCACATTTCAAACACTAAAATAGGTTTATAAAATGTCATCGCATAATCGTCGCATAGCATGTTCGTATTTGTGCACCAGTCAGTTGCACATGCTGCCACGACTTTATAACCTGGCGCGACTTTGTCAGACGAAATATATCTCGTTTTTATGCTTACGGGCAATGAACTGTGATGCGAGCGGCAAGCTTCGTCACTTAGCACATTCCGCGAGCGTATAATCTGGCGTGATCTTGTCAGGAGAAAGTAATCTTGTCTTTATGCCTGCCGGCTATGAACCACGACGCAAACGGCCAGCGCACATTCCGCGAGCTTATAGGCCTAATCTGGCGTAATCTTGTCGGCAGAAAGTAATTTCGTCTTCATGCCTGCGGGCTATGAACTATGACGCGAACGGCCAGCGCACATTCCGCGAACTTATAGACCTAATCTGGCGTGATCTTGTCGGCAAAAAGTAATCTCATCTTTGTGCCTGCTGGCTATGAACTGTGACGCGAGCGGCCAGCCCACATTCCGCGAGCGTATAGGCCTAATCTGGCGTGGTCTTATCAGGAGAAAGTAACCTCATCTTTATGCCTGCCGGCTATGAACTGTGACGCGAGCGGCCAGCCCACATTCCGCGAGCGTATAGGCCTAATCTGGCGTGGTCTTATCAGGAGAAAGTAACCTCATCTTTATGCCTGCCGGCTATGAACCGCGTCGCGAACGGCCAACGCACATTCCGCGAGCTTATAGGCCTAATCTGGCGTGATCATGTCAACAAAAAGTAATCTCATCTTTAGGCCTGCGGCCTATGAACTGTGACGCGAGCGGCCAGCGCACATTCCGCGAGCGTATAGGCCTAATCTGACGTGATCGTGCCAGGAGAAAGTAATATCGTATTTATGCCTCCGGGCTATGAAGCGCGACGCGAATGGTCAGCGCACATTCCGCGAGCTTATAGGCCTAATCTGGCGTGATCTTGTCAGCAGAAAGTACTCTCGTCTTTATGCCTGCGGGCTATGAACTGTGACGCGAACGGCCAGCGCACATTCCGCGAGCTTATAGGCCTAATCTGGCGTGATCCTGTCAGGAGAAAGTAATACCATATCGTCTTTATGCCTGCCGGCTATGAACCGCGACGCGAACAGCCAGTGCACATTCCGCGAGCTTTTAGGCCTAATATGGCGTGATCTTTACAGCAGAAAGTAATTCGTCTTTATGCCTGCGGGCTATAAACTGTGACGCGAATGGCCAGCTTCGTCAGCACATTCCATGAGCGTTAACCTTGTTAGAAGAAAGAAGTCTGTCTCTGACTGCAGGCTATGACTCACGCCAGACTCACGCTACGCGAATGACTGGCCCGTGCAGCAAATTATGATACAGTATATTCTTTGAACTCAAATATTCTTCACATAATCGTCATACCCTGCTTTTTTCCACGAATTTTTGGCAAAAAACGTGCGACGATTATGCGAGGAAATACGGTATTTTTGTTATTTCATCCAGGACGATATTAAACAGTAGAGGGCTGAGGCTATCACCTTGTTTTAATCCTCTCTCCAGTTGGAATTCTCCAGACATTTCACCATCTATACGAACTATTCCCACAGGTTGCTGGTATACACTCTTCACAGCATTTAACAGTCTCATTGGTACCTTCTTCGCTGCCAGTGCCTCCCATATGCTCTGCCTCGGCACAGAGTCAAAAGCTGCCTTTAGATCCAGAAACGCATGGTACAGGTCACAGTTTTGGCAATGCTCTTCTCTATTACTGTTCTAATTGTGTAGATGTGATCTTGTGTCTGACGTCCTGGCCTAAAAGCTGTCTGCTCCTCTTCAATATCATTTTCCACCACCTTCCTAAGTCTCCTTTCCAGCACCCGAGAGTACATCTTGTACGCTACAGATGATAGACAGATAGCCCTGTAATTATTACAGTCGTAGCTGTATCCTTTCTTGTGCAACGGGATAATTGGATTCTTCTTCCATTCCTCTTGTATTCTGTTCTCTACCCACATTCTCCTAAACAGCTTAGTAAGTTGCTTCACTATCTCAACACCTCCATATTTAATTAACTCTGGAGCAATTCCATCAGGACCTGCTGCTTTCCCAGTCTTAATTTGTTTAATTGCCATTATGACCTCCATTTCTTCTATTTTTCCTTCTATTTCTGGAGTTTGCACATCTTCATGTGGTCCATAAACAATCCCATCCTCTTGCTCTGCCGCATTTTTCTGGAACTTCTCCTCATAGTGTCTTCTCCACACTTGAAGCACTACTGCCTTCTCTGATACTAGGTTATTCCCATTCTTGATTGTCCTAAACTGCTATCCATACTTCCCTCTTATAGACTTTATGGTTTTCCAAAAGCTTCTTGTATTCTTCTCTCTAGCTTTGCTTTCAACCATATTCCCAAACTCTTGCCAAGATTTTCTCTTAGCTTCCTTCACTACTCTTTTCGCTTCATCCCTTCTTTTGATGTATTCTTGCCGTTTTCTTCCGTAGGACATCCTATGTATCTTTTCCATGCTTCTTTCTTGCTATTTACCTTCTCCTTCACTTCTTCATTCCACCAACTTGTTCTTTTCTTTCTGGTATCTACCACTGCCTTTCCACACACTTCTTCTGCTGACTTGAGCAACACTGCTTTTATGTCATTGCACATGTCATTGATTTCTTCACTTCCATTTGTTCTTACTTGCATCTTCTCCTTCACTAATTCTGCATACTGGGACCTTTTCTCTTCTTTTTGAAGTTCCTTCAATCGGATCACCTCAAACCTTTTGGTTCTTGGTTGGATTGGCCTCTTGAATCTGGTGTCCATTACCAGTAATCTGTAATCTGTAGCAAGTTCTGCTCCTCGTATGACCTTCACATCCATGATGTTATTCCGTATGACATGAGGGTACATAAAGTAGTCTATAACACTCCTAGCATATCTACCTTCAGCCTCAAAAGTTATCTTGTGTACTTCTTTATGGGGGGAAAATGACTTCCCCAGTAACAGTTTATTTCCAATGCGGAATCCTATAAGTCGCCTGCCATTTTCATTCAGCATCCCCTCTCCACCATGATTGCCCATGCTTCCATGTGCTATTCTTTTGTCCTGGCCTATTCTTGCATTGAGGTCTCCTCCTATCAATACATGGCGTCCATTCGCAACCTCTTTGTCCACCGTCCTTTGGAGTTGAGCATAAAACTCCTCTTTATTGAGTAAGTTGGTGTCTTCAGTTGGGTTGTATACTTGTATGAAGGACATTTTCATCTCTATGTCAAGGTTAATAACCATTATTCTCGAGTTTATTGGTTGTCATCCACTCACTTTGGTTTCAGTCTGCTCGCTGGTGACTATGCCCACACCTTCCTTTGCCCTACTGTCCATCCCAACCCCAGAATATCTCAAAACATACCCTTCTTGTAATCTCTTCATTCCACTCCCTTTCTTCTTCACCTCACTAAGTCCCAATACTTCCAGTTTATGACTTTTCATTTCCTGCATTAACTCTACATCTTTTCCAGCGATTGTCTTAATACTCCATGTACCAAATCTCATATTCTGTTTCCATTGCGGTCGTTGTCGTTGTGTAGATCCGTCCAAACCGAGGCTACTATTGTTTCTTTGAATCATTTCTACCCCCGCATGGGTGATTAGCCCAATGTGGAGTGGTTTGTTGGGTTGCCTTCCCAGCCTCCTTATTTATGTCCCCAGGAGACAGGGTGGCCCAGTTATACCCCCAGGCACCGGGTACCCATTTTCGTCGCCTTTTACGACACGCATGGGCTACTGTGGGACAATTCTTAACCCGTCACCACACGGGGTGAATATGAACATAACACCGTAATATCTGGTGAAGATTTTATGGACAGGAACCCAATGCTAGAGCAAATTGAAGTTATAGTTGGTTGTTGTTGTTGCTTTCTTATTTTCTGATAATAAATTTGAAGTATTCGAAGCTTGAAGAAAAAGTGCTTTACAACTTGTGGGTTTGCAGTTTGAAGATAGAATAGCTTCTTGAAGCCCCACCGAAGAATAGCAATGTCGAGTTCCTCCTACTCGTGTAACTTGTGCTGAGCGAGAGTGGAGTTCTCACGTGTAGTGCATGCGTCTGATCATGCAGACCAGCTCTTGTGGTGCCGTTGCTGTGAATACTTGCTTGTCGATGACAATCACACTGCGAGGGCGAAATGGTACGTGACGTAATATCTTCCCTGTCGAGTATGCAGTCAAGAGTGACACTGCCGGCGATACTGATCGTCAGTGAGTCAGTTCGTCTGTGTTTTCTTTCTTCATAGATTGACTATTATATACGGTTCGACAATCTCTACGTCACGGGGTCTTCACGACTTGGAACGCAAACGTGGCCTATGCCTCTCTCGTATTCCCTCGAATCTTCCTGAGCAAATCCACATACTAGAACTCAAATGTCTCAAATATATATTAGGGCCATATATGGCTGGCGGGTATAGGACGCCATAGAGTTATGTACCATTAGATGAAGATTATTGTGTAGGATTCTATTTCAGACATTCACTTCGATCCCATAGTTAGGACACAAGAAATACAAATTAATTTTATAATTTCGCACAGCTGCCATCTTGACTTTATGAAAACAATTGAACTAAATTAGATGCTGGTGGATTAGAATTTTTATAAACAATTACCGTACCAAGCTTCACTGCGCTCGCATGGTTAAATCGCGAGAAAAGTTCATTTAAATGTTTCAACTTTGCTTGGCGCCATGTTGGTTTTGTACTCGGCATATTTTTGAAAGTTACATGTGAAATTCTAGTAGTGCCTTTTATCACCGTACAAAATTTTAGGGTGTTATCTTTAATTGTTGTGGAGATATAGAACGCCGGTTAAATATTTCACATAATTTTCAGGGTAATATGATAGTAAGTAACGATAATTCAATTAGTAACGTTCAGCAATTTCCACTTCAAGGAAATCTCACAAAGACACAATCTATACAGTACTGAAGGATGATGAAATAATAGGCAGTTTTAGGCATTACCTACAGCCATAAGTCTCCATGGTGACTACTGGTATACATAGGAACTTTAAATTTCCTCTCCTGTAAAATTAGAAAAATGCTAGTTACGATATTATTGAACTGAGCCGTCGATATACAATGGAGTCTTGTTTGTAACAAAATATGGAAATACACACTGAAACAAATTGCACTTCAACAGACTTTAATGAAAGAAGGAGTAGAATAAGAAGTACCTACTTAAATGGACTAACCTGCAAACCTGCTCTGACCAGCAGATTCTCGCGGTGAATTGCTCCCAAGTAAGAATCATTCCTCAGCCTTGTCATACGAGATGCCTCCATTCCATCCACTCCCTGGGGAAATTAAATTTCAGCCTTAATCAGAAACTTTCTGCATCTTCATGAAGGGGGGGGAAACAGCATGCAAATCCACCAATATACACCTCCAAGAGCGACAGCAAATTTACATTTGTATATTCCAATTTGTTGCCCACTGTTTAATGAATGTTGGTTATTATATTTCTCAACATATCCATACATTATATTTTGGCTTGGCAATATCCAAATTGTTTCATACGTCTTGCATATAAAATACTAGTACAGTTTGGATTAAGATTATGTACTGCATTACCAAATTGGACAGCTAACTTCAACAGAACGATCCAACTAGTAAGAGTCTTCTGGTTTATTTCAAGGTTAGACCACATCAATGTGATAACAGACTGCCATATCCATTAAGGTTGATTTATAGTCATATTACGTCCGATCGTGATATAACTGGAAGATACATCATATAGCAGCGACGTCCGATTCATTGTAACAGAACCATTCATATGTTTCTTAATTCTTTTTGTGAGCTTTCTCTTTATATAATTTTCTAATAGTGTTTTGAAAGGATATTCATTTTCTCCTTTATCTTTGTAAACTTGGTTTTAAGATTATTTTAATTCAATATACGCTGACGAAGGTGTCATTGAACACCGAAACATGTACGTTTAAGCAGTGATTAAACCACTTTCTTTAGTGTTTGACAAGGCGGTTTTGAATAAGATAGTACTCTCAGTCAACACTGATATTAATTATTACCATTGTCATAATGGTTAATGATTATGCATTTTAGCAAAATGCAACCAAAAAAAGATATATAATAATTTTATAAATGGAGCCCATGGCCAGGTACTTTTCGTTTCAGGACGGGTCAGGAAGGGATCATTATCATCATCGTTTCTTCGCATCAGCAAGCCGGGTGCGGTTATTAATGAGCAGTCTCCAATTTGTGCTGTCTATCCATAACACTTGTTCTTGTATTTGACGCCAGTTCTTATCTCTAGCTTCAAGTTCCTTATAAATTTGCTTCTCCCACACACCACGTGGTCTTCCTCTTGGTCTCTTCCCGGGGACACTCTGTCAAAGTACACTCGAGGTATCCTGTTGGGAGCCATCCTCTTCATATGACCATACCATCTCAATCTCTTGAGTTGGAGTGTCTCCAGCAGGCTCCTTTCCAATCCCAGTTGTTGTCAGATATCCTCATTCCTTATTTTGTCCATTTTTGTGTTTTGAAGGCAAGAACGGAGGAACGGCATTTCTACTGCCTGGAGACGACGGTTTGTTGGTCCAGTAAGGGTTGCTGCTTCCAGTCAATATGTTAGTATAGGTATTAAGTACTGTATATACCCGAATGTAACACGAGGTTCTTTCCCACCTTTTGTGTTATAAAATATTGGGATCATCTTATATTCAGGGTACAAAAAAATTTTGATCAAGGTTTTTAAAAATTATTTTTATTATTCTTCGCAAGGTAGTATGTGGCGGCGGCATCTTGGAACTCGTAACGAATTAAGATTTAAATATGGTTGGTAATGTTTAATTACCATCCATTTACGAATAGCGTACATTTTGCGGTTAGGATACACGTCATTTTAATCGGATAAATTATAAGTTCGAAAGCATACAGAAATATGTCTTAAAACAATCTTTACAAGGACAAAACCCGTCCAAGTTTTACGAGCAGTAAATGAGTGATCAACGAATCTTAATTTAATAACTACAGCGCTTTCTAAGTTGATACCGGACATCTGAAGGTCGTGTCGTAATTTAAATACTAAACCCATCCTTTTTTGCTGAAGCGCGTATCATACGTCTTGTGAGAAATGTTACGGGACACCCGAAACTTAACGAATTCTTGTTTTCTGTGTCGTGAAATTGAAGATCTAAGATGCAGGTTATGGCAAGTTCATTAATAGAAAATTCGTCATCTCAAATAGAATTCTTAATTCTTCCTTCCGCAGTTGGTACACAGAAAATCACTGTACTTTGTTACAGTGGGTTGGCATTCGTGACTGCTTGCCGCTTTGCCGATGTTCGTTTGTTTTCGTGTTGCTTCGGTGCATGCTGGTTTTCAGGTTGAATTTGCGTCTGGTAGATTACCGGCATTTGCTCGCACTTATCTAACCGAAAATAAGTGTGAAAATCTTTAGTGCGAGATACATGCGGGGATTTGTGAGGGAAATACCTTACTCCCGAAAAAACATAAAATATGCATTATTGAAACAAGACGACTGGAATTGTCAACTGCCGTCGCTGCTGCTAAATCTCCCGAACTATTCTCGCATGCATCATCATCCAAACTTCCATCCAATGCATTTGCGATTCTAGTCTTCAAGAAGCTACCCCATACCCCTATATCCAATCATGCAAGAGTTCAACTGACGGCCTTCCTTATTTTGTCTTCTGTCGTCAGCTTATCGTGACTAACAATACCAGTGTAACCGAAATTATTTTGGTTACAGCGCTCACCCCCAAGCTTTTCTGTTGTATTGAGGTTAGAAGCATGGCCACCTGTTGATGGGCACTGCGGCGAGTTTTGTACTTTCAGGTATGGGAGTCTTTGTGGTGACCCAGCAAAAGGTGGCAGGGGGCTTTGCCTAATGAAGTTTCATTATTCTATATTCCTTTTAAGATAGTGTTTGTTTTTTGTTTTTTTTTTAGTCTGCTTGTTGATAGGTGTTATGTCTTATTCTATGGATTGAAATGTAGTATCTGCTTGTCTTATTCAGTGTTTCTGTGGAAAAAGGAGAATGGGAGAGGTTATCTGTTAGTTAAGGTGGAAAGAAATGTAGAAGATTTGTGGAGAATTATGGATTAGTCTGCTTGTTGGAACCGTGGAATAGAAGATTAATAAATATAAATGATTGGGATGAGGAAAGATGGAATGCCTAGTTTTATTGGGAGTGGGTTATATTAGGCATGGAAAATAATGAATGTATAGAAAGGTTAGGATGAAAAAAGGAATAAGATGAAGTGTTTTTGGATGTATGGTTATCTGATGTCTTGATGTATGCTGATGTAGAAACAGAGGTTTTAAGAAAATGCAAGAAGATAAGAATGGAGCAGAAGAATATTAAGCATTGTGAGGGGTCTCTTCCACATGAAGGTAGTTTTGGATACTGTGCGAGAGATGCAGGTAAAGGAAGCTTGCTTACATGTTGATCAACAAGTATTGCTAGTTTTGATTGCCAGAGAACTTATAGTAAGAAGAAGGACAGAATGAGACTTTTAAGAAAACATAAGAAGACAAGAAAGGAGCAGAGGTATGTTTTGGAGTGGAAGTGATTCTTATTTCATTATGTGCTTAACATCATCTCGACCCCGAAGATTATTATTAGAAAAAAGAATTTAGTTACATCGATCGCCCAACGTGCGTGGCTTGTTGTTGGTTGACCCCGACCAATATATGAATAGATTTGTTTCATTGATCGCCCAACGGTGGGGAATGATGATGTTGGTTGACTCCGACCAATATAATATTTAAATTCTTTACACCAAATACGTGTTCTAACCTAACAATTTCTTATTTAGCGTGTGGAGCGCCAACAAAACAGCTGACTATCACATGCCGTATCGCTGTTTTACTGTGTCGCAACATTTGAAAACACCTTGCGTGTTTGGATATTGGTTTCTAGCACGTCTTTCTGTTGATGCCAGTAGCGAATATCAAATTCATTCACAATGAATTCTCGACCAGAAGCTCTATTACCATCGTCGTCTGCGTATTTGATCACTTTGAGTTTAAATCCAGCCGTATAACTTCCGCGTTTTTACATACGGTAACTAAAAGATTGCTTTCCACAAGAAAACAATCACACTTAACTGAGAAACAAAAATGGAACGTGAAGACAATACTGGTAGGCCTACTTATCGACAATGCAACAGTCGGATAACAAACACGGTAGAAGAAAGGAAAGCACCGCCGCAAAATAACATCGCGGGCAAGACGTGTTTTAAAATTAATTACTACGATCATCTTCATGACGGCGTCAGAAATTAATGTCAGATATATGCGAGGAATACTTTTTCCTGCAATTTCCAATTTTAAAATGGGGTGCGAGATATACGCGGTGGCGAGCAAATACTGTGAAATTATTCTTTTGTCTACATGTATAATGGTCAGTCGTGATTGATGCTTCTATCGTCCAGCCACACGTTGATGCGTCAATGTAATAAATTTAAATATATATTGGTCGGTGCAACCAACAACATGCCCCACCGTTGGGTAATCAATGTAACTAATCTCTTCCTTCTACCGTTGGGCAATCAATGTAACTAATCTTCTAATATAATAACCTTCGGGGTCTATATACCCTTCAACACGCAAGGAAATAAGAAATACAATACTTTTATTACATGTTTGTCTACATGTAAGCAAGCTTCATTTACCTGCATCTCTCACACAGTATCCACAACTACCTTCATGATGAAAATAAATACCCCTCACAAATCTCAATATTCTTCTGCTCCATTCTTTTCTTCTTGCATTTTCTTAAAACATCTTTTTCTACATCAGCATTCTTCAAGACATAACATCTATTTATCCCAAAACATAACATTGCCATTCCTCAGAACATAACATCCTCATCTTCTCCACATCTCAACATTTCATATTCCCATTTTCCACAAGCAGACACTATTTTTCTTTACCAACCACAAGATAGCCTCTCCATTCTTCTTTTTCCATAATAATATAACCCACTCCCATTAAAACAAGCCATTCCATCTTTCCAACTCAACAAGCAGCCTTCCTCATAGTAACACCGAATAAGACCTCTCACTCGCCTCATAGTAACAGAATAAAAAGAAAAAAACAACACACAATCATAAAAAGAGCAGAGAAATGAAACGTCATTGGGCTTAAGACCCCTGCTACCTCACTGCTAGACCACAGAGTATCTAGTTGACACAAGGCACTAAACTCCCTGCAATGTCCCATTCCCTAACCTCAAAACTAAATATAATACCATGGTGCTAATACATACTTACATAAATCCCAAGGTGAGCTCTGTAACTAAATAAATTCGGTGACAGAAATGCCTCCTCGAGGATAAATCTCTAACTGAAGGTTATAGATTCATCCTCGACCCTAACACAAATTCATAAATAAAATGCACATCAATCATACACTGACTAGAACAAAAAAACACAAAGTGAAACAAATTATAGATCAGCTTCTTTAGACGTTGCTCTATTCTCTTCGCCAATAGTGGCATAGTCATCCTCCATTTCAATGGCGATGTCATCCTCTTCAGAAAGGATGACAGGATTGTCTTCTTCGACAACATCATCATCAACAGACATGGTTACGAATCCTTCACTGCCAGACACATCAACGGCATTGTTGACATCAGGTGTAACTTTGAAAGAATTATGTATTTTCCGCCTTCAATACTGTTTATTAAACAGTATTGAAGGCGGAAAATACATAATTCTTTCAAAGTTATAGTTACGTCAATACGGACCTGATTAATCGACATTATGACATCAGGTGTGTCACCACAAGCTTTTTCTTCAGAAGGAAAGGCAGAATCGTCATCAGACCTGTCTGTACCGCTATCATAATCATTTTCATCATCCTTCTGACCTCTCTGGTGCCTGTTTCCATCATTTCCTCTAAAGCGCGGAGTATCACCAGTACCATTTTTATTATTATCACGCCTTCCCCTTTATCAACTTCTTCTCTCTGTTTTGTTTCTCCTTCCACTTCTACTTCTTCCCTTCCTTCACCTGCTTCCTTTCCTTCTTCACCTTCCTTTTCGCTTCCTTCATCTGCCTCCTTTTCTTCTTCAGCTTCTTCCATATCATCTGCTTTCATTCCTTCTTCCGCTTCAACTTCTCCCTCCTCCCTTTCTCTCTTCTCTTCTACGTTTTCCCTTCCTTCATCGGCTTCCTTTTCTTCTTCAGCTTCTCCCATATCACCTGCTTTCATTCCTTCTTCACTTTCTTCTACTTCCCCTCCTTTACCTTCCTCCTTGCTCCTTTTCTTCTGTTTCTCCTTCCTCGCCTTCCCTTCCTGCTTCTACTCCCTTCTCTTCCTCATTTTCTTCATCTGCCTTATCTTGCTCAACAGTTTCTTTCTTCTTAACTTTTCTTTCCTCTTTCCCTTTGACCCTTTTATCTTTTCATTTTTCTTCTTCTGATCCTTCACTCTCTTATCTCCATCTGCCTGACATCTCGTCCTCTTACTATTCCTTCTCTTTGCCTTTCATCTCGTTCTTTTCTTCGTCCACCTTGATCTTCACCGCTTCTTCCCTTTATTAGTAACTTTCTTACCCCCCCCCCTAGCATCACATACTTCACACATCTCCTCCTCCTCCTTTACAGCCACACTCACAGATTCTACCATCTCAACTTTCTATTCTACAATGCATATGATCTCCACTCTGTGCTCTTCAAACTTCCTATCTGCCCTGGTAAATTTCTGGCTGGTCTCCAGTGCCTGGTTCGAAATTTCCCTTGCCAACTTCTCTACTTCAGGGTGGCTCTGTTCCTTAACAGCAATCTGACCACCTAAGTTAGTTTCCAGATTAGTGGCTTCTACACAGACTTCACCGATCTGGCTAGTAACATGGCTGTCTGGAATAATCTCTGACAAATGCTCCGAGACCTCATCAAGCTTCTCCGACAAATGCTCACTGACCTCACCAAGCTTCCTTGAATTTATTTCTTCCATCCCTTCAAACTTTTCGAAGACCTCACCAAGCTTCCTTGACAATCTTTCTTCCATCCCTTCATACTTTTCATAGCGGAGCAGAAGCGTCTCCAACATGGCCATCATCTCGGCTTCCATATTTCTTATTTCCTTATTCGTCCCCCACGTTGGGTGCCAATGAAATTATTCTTTTGTCTACATGTATAATGGTCAGGGTCGTGATTGGTGCTTCCATCGTCCAGTCACACGTTGGTGCGTCAATGTAATAAATTTAAATATATATTGGTCAGTGTCAAACAACAACAACAACATTCCCCACAGTTGGGTAATCAATGTAACTAATCTCTTCCTTCTACCGTTGGGCAATCAATGTACCGGTAACTAATCTCTTCCTTTTAATATAATAATCTTCGGGGTCTATATAGCGTTATACACTCAAGGAAATAAGAAATACAATACTTTTATTAAATGTTTGTCTACATGTAAGCAAGCTTCATTTACCTGCATCTCTCACACAGTATCCACAACTACCTTCATGATGAAAATAAATACCCCTCACAAATCTCAATATTCTTCTGCTCCATTCTTTTCTTCTTGCATTTTCTTAAAACATCTTTTTCTACATCAGCATTCTTCAAGACATAACATCTATTTATCCCAAAACATAACATTGCCATTCCTCAGAACATAACATCATCATTCTCCACATCTCAACATTTCATATTCCCATTCTCCACAAGCAGACACTCTATTTTTCGTTACCAACCAAAGATAGCCTCTCCATTCTTCTTTTTCCATAATAATACAACCCACTCCCATTAAAACAAGCCATTCCATCTTTCCAACTCAACAAGCAGCCTTCCTCATAGTAACACCGAATAAGACCTCTCACACGCCTCATAGTAACAGAATAAAAAGAAAAAAACAACACAATCATGAAAAGAGTATATAGAGAAATGAAACTTCATTGGGCTAAGTCCACTGCTACCTCACTGCTGGACCACAGAGTATCTAGTTGGTACAAGGCACTAAACTCCCTGCAGTGTCCCAACAAGAGGTAGCCATTTCCTAACCTCAAAACTAAATATAATACCATGGTGCTAATATATACTTACAGAAACCCAAAGGCGAGCTCTGTAACCAAATAAATTCGGTTACAACGGTATTCATTGTGATGACAGAAATTTGTGGAACGAAGAATGTGCCAGTCGTTTCGACCGACACAATGTTTTGTCCCTACACCCCCCCCCCCCCCCTTCCCCTGGCTACTTGCCACGGAGGGCGGGCTCTTTAGGATATGAACTGCATTTCAAATATTATCAATCTCCCGCCGTCACCCCCTCTCTGCCTAGCTACGTATTTCCGGCTATGCAATCACTTCCGGCCTTGGAATGGCCGAGAAGCAGCCGAGATTGTTCCAGAAGGGTCTAGAACATATGCCGTGTTGCTAACCGCGGTAAATGCCGCGCCCTGATTGGTTGATGTCGGCGCGCATGCGCCAAGCGCTACGATGAACTGTGCGTCCAAACTGACGCAACTCACTCTGCTCGGGGCTTTTGAACTATAAGCTGCTCGGTGGTTGGACTCGCAGCGATGTAGGCCAAAGTGTGTGTTCGCTGGCCGCTCGGATCGGTCAGCCTGTGGTAGCTGATATAGGCCATGAGCCTAAATTTAAGGTACTGTGTTGTGTGAACTGTATTTGTATTATGGCTTGAGTTACTTTATTTTTCTTACTCCCGATGGAGTTCTTTCTTAATATTTGCAGTTTCAGTGCGGTGTGAAACTTATGCGTCTGACGAACTTGAACTTGTCCTTGTGTTGGCCACACATGTGTTTGTAAACCTGCTTTTAGGGTTGCTGCATTGTTCACTATGCTAATTTAATATGATTATTTTCTGAACTTAAAACTACGTATCTCGCCTAGCTAAGGCTCTCCAAATTTTAAACACGTGCTAGAAGCACTTGCCAACGGTCTAATACAGACGCCTACCTAATCTTGGAAATAGTTTAATCGCGTGGACAAAAGGACCTGAACCTACACTAATGTTTGAAATACAATCTGTAATTTTGGAATGGGGTTTCTTGAATGTAATTATGGGCGACACAACCCTTGCCGTGTTGCCCCTTGGCCACGCCATTTGATCTGGTGCCCCCGTGGTGCCCGGCTACTCAGGCCGCGAGCCCTCTGCTCGAGTTCGTTATCTGCTTGTTTGCTATACAGCATCTTTTCTTCCGACAGCTTCTGCTGTCTCGTAAGCCCTCCTGGGCCGATGTATGTTAATTCTGCCATTTGTTTTGGAAACACGTGCTCGTGTGATTTATTTAATTTCATGGTTCCTCACGCCATGCTGTCCTCCCCTGACTGCCTCGGTTGGCAGGTTGCTTGGTGCCCGCTCTCCTGAGCCTGTTGTTTTATTTATTACCAATTTCATTTGTCTTTCGGGATTGCTATGCCCGCAGCACGGCCAGTTAAGGGGAACCTCCCACGTTTCTTTATGCCCCAGGTGCATTTTCTTGTCTGCCCCCAACCCTTCTTGTACACCCTTTTATTGAATAGATGTTTTGTTTTTTTTTGAAGTTAGAACATGATTTCCCCAAAAATCCAGCACGTCCCTAAACCACCCTTTGAGTACGTCCAGCTTTCCACTCCATGGGTATTCTACCCAAACTCCCCCCTTTTCCCGGAGTCTTCCAGGTAGCACAAACAAATCTAGACTGACGAGTAGAGGGGGGGCGGTCCCCGCACCCCGGGGGCGGTGCAGTAATAGCAGAGCGTTGGTTATCGAGTTACCGACGTGCTGCTGGCCACTCCCCGTGGTCTTTTGGCTGGATTTTGATGTTGCCACCAAAGTTATCCTAACCTGTGGTCATGTTTTTTGTTTTGGGGCAAGTAACTTCTAGTTAAAAGTAAAACTAGGCTCCTGTTGTGTGTGTTGGGAAGTGTACTTATGCAATAATTTAATCTCTGTCTGTTTTCCTGTTTCTTTCATGGCCTTGTGCTTATTTGGAGCGCCACGAAGTATTAAAGCAAATGTTGTGATGCTAATTTCATCAACTGTGTTGAGTTGAAATCAAGAACTCCCTAGGACTCGGTGAGCGCTGGTGTTGCTGCTCTGCCTTTCATGTCTCTGTTTCGCTCTGTTGCTGCAGAAGATCCCGCCGTGGTAAGTTCAGTTCAGTACAGTAGTCAGTTATTAACAGTAATCTGTTGTGCCTCAAGTTTCTGCATCAGTATGATGAGTATCGCGCTCAAAACTCCCCGTATTTTCTGTGAAATTGTTTCGGAGCTTTCTCAGCCGTGTGGTGCTGTTCTTGCATTAATAGCGCAAAAGTTCTTCTTGCGAAAATTATTATTTTCCGACCGGGTACCTTGTAAATTTTGAAAGCCTATTGTTGGCAGTGTTGACTTGCAGTCATTGTTAATGATCCTGGCAGTTGGTCGAGCCGTAATTGTTGAACGAATTATTTTTCAGGTGATAAGGTGCTTAATTAATTATCCTTCAGGCAGTAAGCCAAGTTGAAAGCCGAGTGCTTAATTTTATTTTCTAGATGTGGAAGCCGTGAGTGCTAATTATTTTCTTGCTGTGTTGCCAAGTTGAGTAAAGCTAATTGTCAAGCTAAGTGAAGCCGAGTGCTTATTTATTATTTTCTGGCCGTGGTGCCAATTTGAAGGTTTAGTAAAAAGTTTTCTGGCCGTGGTGCCCATTTCGAAAGGTTCAAGTAATATTTTCTGGCTGTGTTGCCGTGTGAAGTCAAGTAAAGCCTTGCGCTAACTGTGGACTGATTGTTTATTGTCAGGCAGAGTGCCAAGTTCGTGAAATTAAATTCTTCTTAAATTTCTTATCGGTGCTAATCCGCATTTTTCGAGGCCAACATTTGTGTAGTGGTACTCTTGTTCTACTGACTAAGTTGTAGACTGTAGCTATTGGCTGTTGATCCTGTAGATCCTTTTGAAGTAGAGCTGTCCTTCAAATTTTATTGCTGTTACATTTTTGGTGAAATTTCAGGGTACGTGAAAAGTGAAATTATTTGTGTACAGTGGTACACCTGCCAGCAGTGTCTGTGCTATTTTGAGATTGTGAAATGCGAACCTGCTTTTGGATAAGGGTATTTTGTACTTTGATAGCCTGTGTCAGTGAGGTTATGTTCACATCGGCTATGGAGTGCCTTAAGAGTGACTTCAGTGAAAGTGCTGTGATGATGCGAGCCAAGGTGTATTGCGAAGATGATATTTTGGGCATCAGTTGCTGTGTGCAGTTCCAAATTTTAAATTTCAGCTTAAGACGTGCTGTATGAATGAGTGGTGTTGTGTATAGCTGGTGGTCGATATAATTCTTTATTTAGGTTGGCACTACTGTCTTATCAGTACCCGTGAGTGGTCGATCGAGTTCTGTCGATTTTAGTGAGATTCTGTTCCTGTAAGAAGATGAACGAGTGCCTGACCTGATTTTGTTGACTTCTGCTCTGTTCGAGTGTTGTAGGGTGACCTGAGAGCTGCGAGTGTCGAGCGAGTGTTGGGTGAATGTCAGTTAGCTTTGATTTTAATGTTGGTGAGAAAGCAGTATAGGATCTGCGTTGAAATTGTCAATTGAGACTAGTGGATAGTTCGGAAGTTTATTTTATTTCAGATTCTTGAATTTTATTATAACGAGCCCCGTGAACTTGGGTGATGTGAACCTGATCTGACGTGTTCAGACGTTGCTGCGACGTATCGCTTGTATGCTGTTTGGTCGTATGCAGTCGGTAGAGTCCTGTTTTGAAAATTTTTAGGTCAATCGTTTTGGTTTTCAGTTGGTGACCAAGTAAGCTGTTGCGGAGAGAAATATTATTTCAGGTGTTTTAAAATTTTAAGTAGCTATAGAGTAGCTGTTGAGAACGTGCTGGGACCTCGCGTGTGAATGGTTGTTGCTGTTGCTTTATTTTAGGTTTTTTCTTGTGTTTTCCCTGGACATTGCCTTGTGCTTCCTCGGGTTGGTACCTGTCTCCGGTTATACCCCGGCGTCCTCTGGTGACATGGTGTCTCTCTTTGGTCGACTGGCCTGTGATGTCTCTTACGTCAACGTTCGGCAGGAGGAAGTGTTCCTTATGTGTCTGTGCCGAGCTAGTTCGTCCCCTACTGTCATGTGACTTGGTGAAGTCGCCTTGTGACAGAAGCAATTTATAGTGTATGTTGCAGTCATTTTATTTCAGTGTTTTATGTTGGAAGGTTGGTGCCTGCCGACTTGTTCGATCTGCTGGGTTGGTACCAGGTTTCTGTTTATTGTGTGTTTTGGGTACCTCAGTTAGTGGGATATTTGTGGAGTCAAGAATTTCGGGATGATGTTTCCCCGTAAATTTTATTTTTCAGGAAGGAGAATTCCCTGTGTTGTACATAGACGTTTGCCAGGATGCTGTGCCCTGAGCGGAAGTAAGTTGCCAGGAGGTTTTTCCCTGAGCTTTTGTGAGTTTAGTTGTTACAGGAAGGTGCATTCCCTGTTGTGTTGTTCAGGAGGATTGATTCCCTGACTCTTGGTGGACCCTGAGATGGTCATTTTTATTTCAGGAAGCTGATTCCCTGATCTTTGGTGGACCCTGAGATGGTCACTTGCAGGATGGTGAATTCCCTGTTGCCCGTGAGGCATTTTTAATCTGCATTGGATGTGTGCCCCCTGATTTTGCTCCATTGCGCGAGTATTAGCAGGCTGGAACACAAGGTGTGTAGGAGTGTCATCTGAGTTTGCTCGATGGCACTAAAGGAAGCTGTGCGTTGTGAACGGGTGAAGTGGCGTAGCCTGAGTCAGCTCGGTTATGCGTTATTTGCGGAGTTGGTAGCAATGGTCTGTTGACCTAGTGTGATTGCTGCATTTTGAGTTGGTGCGAGTTTGGTTGTACCTAGAGTGTGTTGCTCTCAGTGATGAAAATTTTATTTAGCAACGTTGAGTGGATGGTCGAGTGATGCTGTATGCCTGCGTGTTGCTGCCGAGGAGAGGTCCTGGTCAGTTGTCGGATTGACAAGATTTGGATACGATTTAGATTTTTGGAATTTT
Source organism: Meconema thalassinum (assembly GCA_946902985.2). NCBI lineage: Eukaryota > Metazoa > Arthropoda > Insecta > Orthoptera > Tettigoniidae > Meconema > Meconema thalassinum. Next base: position 1,854,457,799 of record OX336388.2, read on the forward strand.
ATTGCTCTGGCATTCCGGTTTTGAAAAATTCCTTGTTTACAGGTTCTGTTGAGATGCTGCTGTCTCTTGGCCCTTGTTGGGCGGCCCTTGAGTAAGAGCCATACTTATTGACAGTGCGTTTGAAACGCTGTATTATGCTCAAATGTAAATAACTGTACTGGCTGACTTCCCGGCAGGCACTTGTGCCTTGTTGACCCTGGTGTTGGTCGCACAAATTTTATGAGCAGAGTCACCCAGTCCCTATGGAGAGTTTCTTGTGTGCGTGGTGCATCCGCAATTAATTTCTACTTTTAGAATGTGAATTCAGGATTTTGGATTGGGACAGTTGATTTGGTCCTTCAGACAATTTTACTTGAGTTAAGTGGGTTCCTCCCCTCCCCTTCGGGTTGTGATTTGAGTTAAAACTCTATGGTTCTGGTTGTCCTATTTTGTGGTGTAAATTACATTCTAAAGTTAAAGCTTATTTGCTAACTCAAGCGGTGCGTGTGCGTCGATAAGCAGTACATGTTACCTCTCGAGATCTGAGAGTGCCTCGTCTGTGTGAGCACAAGGTGTGCTGAGTCCTCCTTGGGTGAAGTGTACCTTCCTAGTGTTTCTTCGAGTGGTCGCTGGTTTATTGACCTCTTCCCCTACTTCTACTAAATTATCCTGCTCAATGGCAGGGAAGATGTCGGCTCGACTTATCCTGTCGAGCCAGATGCTGTGTCTGGATGGTTCGCTGCTGGCGTCTGAATCTGTTTCAGCTTGGTCCAAAAAAAGGTGTAGCCCTACGGGGGCAGTGACCTAGGCCTGGGTCACTGTCGGCCCCGACGATTTACATCTTCTGGTGGTGGAGCTTGACGGCTGCTGGCGGTCCTGATGGCGACACCTACCTGGTCGTCCTCACCTGGCTGGACACTCTGGGCTCCGGTGCTGGACTGTTCCATTGGGATGGCATGGCTGTACTACACGACATCATGAAGATGATTCAAGAGGAGTGATGGGAAAGAACTGTACGAGTGCTGCATGATCTATTGACTGTTACAAGGTCATATGAGTGAGTCGCAAGTGGTATACTCACCTGTCAACATCCCCCCCCCCCCTTTCCTCCCCATTTCTTCGATGGCAGAGGGGAAGACTGTGCCAGTCGTTTCGACTGACACAATGTTTTGTCCCTACCCTTCCCCCTTCCCCTGGCTGCTTGCCACGGAGGGCGGGCTCTCATAATGATAAACTTTTATTATTTCGAACATTTCAAACTCCCGCTTGTCTTCCCCTGCCCTGTCGCACCTACTTCCGGATGCGGGAGTCACGAGAAGCTGTGAGCCTTCTCTGGTAACATGCAGAAAATTCTCAAACTGTTATCTTCCCGCCGAGCGCCCAAATTGCTGCGCTGTGATTGGCCGATGTGACCGCGCATGCGCGGAGGCCAGTGTGTGTCGTCGTGTCTTGGAGACACGATCTCTTCTAGCCGAACCTTCGAATTGGACAGTGGTCTTTTGAGGACAGGCAATATGTAATGTGTACAGAAAGCTTGGCCGGAACTCGGAGCCCGCGCCACGTTCCATCGCTGCAACTGTGGTACTGTGTTTTGATATTTTGAAATTGCTTGAGATTATTTTCATTTTGTTCTCCCGATGGAGTTTTATTAAACCTTGTTGCCTCAGTGCGGGTGAAGAGGCTATGCGTCTGTGAACTTTTTTGGACATGAATATTGTGGGACCACGTAATCATATAAATTCTTATTTCACGTTTGTGTTGAACTATATCCTTGTTGATATTTCGCTCTTATTATACTGAGCTTGGTGCGGTATTGCACGCCCAGAAATGCCTCGCATAATTGCAAACACGTGGTTGATCGTGTAATCATAACGGTCACAGTAAAGACGCCAACATAACTATTTGAAATAGCTTAACCTCAACCTTTGAATTCATACGGACAACGAACCATTCCGTGAAACATCATATTATAATATTACGTGAACATGTTGTGATTTTTGGATGGGGAATATTTTCTGTAATTCTTGTCGACATAACCCTACATTGTCGGCATTTGGTCTGGCCATTGTAGGCGCCTCGTTGCGCATTGTGTCTAGGCCACTAACTTCATTTTCTCATTGCCTGCTTGCAATGTCTTGTATTTATTTTTGAGAGCACTCTGCTGTCCAGTAAGCCCTCCTGGGCAGATATCGTGTAAAGTCTGCCATTAGTTTGGAAACACGTGATCGTGTAAGTAGATTCAGTGGTTTCTCATACCACACATTTCCACCCCATTGCTGCCACGGTTGGCAGTTTATTCTTGTTTCCGCTCTCCCGAGCCTGTTTGGTTTTAATCTTTCTTAAATTGTTTTTCCACGGGTCTGCCATGCCCGCAGTTACGACCAGTTAAGGGGAACCTCCAATATTTTCACTTATGCCCAAGCGCTGATTTTTTGTGCCCCTGCTACTATGTAACCCTTTTATTTAAAATATATTTTATTTGTTATACCTTGTTAAACATGACTGATTATTACTGGGGGGATATCTAGCAGCAAAACCCCACCCTCTGAACATTTGTTCAGTCCTCCACTCACCGGTCATTCTGATCGTTCCACTGGGGCGGGGAGTGAGTCTTATATACCCGCCCGGTGCAGTTGGTAGCGAGAGCGTGATTGAAGTCCGTATCTCCTAATCGCACCCCACCCGCCCGGTGCAAAGAAATTTCAACTTCCAACAGGTGAAAGGAATAGTTTCGAGGCAAACTTCAAGTTGATAGTGATTTGTTATGCTGAAACGACATCAAATGTTAAAGCAGGACAGAAGTACGGAGTGAGTGAGTGAGAGTGCAATGTGCATGGATGGCGGCAAACTAAGGACAAACTTAAAAGTGCGCACACAAGAAAATCTTTTCATGGACCTAGGAAAGGATGCTTCCCTGACAGACAAAGAAATTATAGAGTATGTCCTGGAAAAGCGGGCAGAGGGCAGAGGGATTTCCGATAACGCGGGAAGTTATAAAAATGAAAGCGCAACCTTAAGGGCATATATTGTGCAAGTTATGAGTTCGCGAGTATTTTTTTGAAAAATCTGTAAGAGGCAGTTGATAACTATGCCTCGTCTTATGTTCGTGGTCGTCTTACATTGGGGTGTATACGGTATATCTATAACAAACTAATCTTGGAAGCTTGTGGACATTGGAAGGAAATCGGCCATGGACCTATTGAAAGGAACCGTCCATCCATTTGCCTGATGCTGAAAATGGGAAACCACGAAAACCATTTTCAGGGCGGCCGAGGTGGGATTCGAATCCACGCTCTCCCGATGCCAGCGAAGCACAAGGTGGCGCTCTCGGCCACCGCAGCCGATCAATAAAAGATATATCACATACCGTAGTCAAAACGTTTTACTGATCATCAGTGGAGGACAGATATATGATGGCATCACTTTAAACAAAAAAAATGGTGGGTATTAATTACGGTATGTGAGAAAATACTTCCTCAGTTCTGACTCACTTCTTGCCTTAATTATACAAATAACAGAGTGCTGGAACTTCACTTCACTTCTCCTTCAGTGCAAGAATACACTGCAGGGTGGCTGTTCTAGGAGTAACATAATTCATTTAATATGTTTTGTGTGTTCTCTACTTCCTCATGTTTCACTATCTTGTGTAGTGTGTTTTAGCAGATCTACTAAAATAAAGTGTGAATTGTTAGCTTAAGTGTTTTTGTTGTTTCATTTTAAAGGTTTAGGACAACTTTGGTCATCAGCCCTATGTGTTGGTGAGTGTTGGAAGTGTCTGATAATAATAATCAGTATTATTGTGGAAAGAGTACCAGGAAAGAAAGAAGGAGGCGAAGAGAGTAGTGGCTGAGGAGAGAAGAAAGTGGATGGAAGAGTGGACAAAGATGATGAAGGAGGATAGTGAAGGTACAAAAAAGGTCCTGTATGGGATGGTAAAAAATAAGAGGTGAAGGATCCTACGGATTATGTTAGAATGGTGAACAAAAGGGGACAAGAGATAGAAAATAGGGAAGAACTGAAGAAAATGTGGAAAGAATATTTTGAAGAACTTCTGAACCCAAATGGAAAAGATGGTGAGGAGGAAGAAATCGGGGAAGAGGAAGATGAACTGCAAACAGAAAAGGACTTAACATGGAAAGAAGTGGAAGTTACAGTGAACAAGATGAAAAGGAGGGAAGACACCGGGTGTGGATGAGTGAGTGTGGAGATGGTGAGAGCAGCAGGAGAGGTGGGGATACAGTGGTTGTACCGAGTGATGAGGACAGCATGGAAGGAAAGGAAGACCCCAGAGGACTGGAAAAAAGGAATAATTGTCCCGATCTTCAAGAAAGGTAGTAGAACAGATTGAAGAAACTATCGGGGAATAACACTGATGAGTCATTGTGCAAAGATGTTTGAGAAAGTTTTGGAAAAGAGAATTAGGACAAGGATAGAAGAAGGAATGAGGGAAGAACAACATGACTTCAGAGCAGGAAGGTCCACAGTGGATTTGATTTTTGCTGTAAGGCATTTACAAGAACAGCACTATGAGTATGGAACAAATCTACTGATGGCCTTCCTGTACATTGAGAAAGCATATGACAGTGTATGCAGAAACAAAGTATGGAAGTTCCTGGAGGACAGAGGAGTAGAAAAATGGACTATACAGAGGATAAAGGAGATGTACAAGGGAAGCGTGAGCTGTGTGAAAGTGGGAGGAGAGAGATCGGACTGGTTGGAACAGAGAAACTACCTGAAACAACGAAGTGCACTGTCACCATTACTTTTCATTGTGGTGATGGATGACTTAATGACCCGAGTGGCACAAGTAATTGGGGAAGGAAAGATGAAAGCAATGGTGTTTGCAGATGATTTGATGATTTGGGGAAACGAAGAGGAGGAGGTACAGGAACAGTTGGATGTGTGGGAAGGAATAATACAAGGGTACGGGATGAAATTTAGCATAAATAAGAGTGAGATGGTGATCACAACAAGGAAGAAGGAAAGAACCACAATGGGAATAACAATTGGTGGGGAACAGCTGAAGAAAGTGGAGAGTTTCGAGTAACTGAGTAGTCTGATACAAGATAATGGAAGAAACGATAGAGAAATAAATGAGCGGGTGAGACAAGCAGAAACATTCCGGAGGAGTGTGAGAAGCATGATATGGAGCAAGGATGTCCCTCAGAACAGCAAAATGGTCATATATCGGACGTACTATATCCCTATCCTGACTTATGCCTCGGAGATCTGGGTTATGAAAGGAAGGGAGAAGAGCAAAATACAGGCCAGTGAGATGAGGTTCTTGAGAAGCAGTATTGGAGCTACAAAGATGGACAGAATAGGAAATGAGATGACCAGAGAATTAATGAAGGAGGAACCATTACAGGATGGTATAGAGAAATCTAGACATAGATGGTATGGACATGTAAAACGAATGTAGGAGAAGAGGATACCCAGGAGAGTACACGAGACGAAGTGGGAAGGAAGGAGACCAAGAGGAAGACCGAGAGACAGGTGGCTGAAGGGGGTGGAAGAAAGCGTGAAGAAGAGAGGAGAAGACTGGACAAGGGTGGAGGCTGAGAGATGGTGGGAAGACAGAAGACGTTGTAGAGGCTTGTGTTCCAAACAGACCCGGCCAGTGGCTGGAAACTGTGCAAGATGATGATGATGATGATGATTGTGGTGTCTTTAGAAGTGTGAGCCATTGTAATTATTTAGACTAAGGATGAAGAAAGGTGTCCTGGAACATCATGGCTGTTGCCTGGAATTCATTTTTACATCATCCATAACCACCTTAGTGCCACACATCGATCAGATTGGTTCTCATTCCTCGCGCTAAAAGTGCCCGAGCAGATTGAATTAGCGTGGTGATTATATTTTAATTGAAGGTTTCTGCCAACATATGCCTTTGATTATTTTATAATGATTAACAGCTCAGGTTCCAAGCTTGGCTGTGCGGGACATAATTTAAAGTCCGTTACGCGATCGGAGGGGGTTCATATTTTGTGTTATTAGACACACTCCACAACCAACTGAATCGTGGTGCTGTCGTTTTCTTCTGGCTGAAGATTTTTGGAAATAGATGTATATAGCCTATGTACTTCATACTGTTTGAAAGCTGATGTTTCAAGCTTGTCTTACATGGTCTTTATATTTCTTAGGGCCTCCTTCACACGAAGGGAGAGGGATTATATTCTGAGCTGTTTACACTTTCTGGGTTGTTGCTGTCAAACATGGCGACCTGCAGTAGAGCGGTTCTTCTAGCCAACGTAATAAGACGATAAATTGACATCTTTTTTAGAGGCAGATGATATTTTAGCAGATGAACCAGATTCTGAGAGTGAAAGTGGAGTGACAACAGGACACCACCGTTATCACCTGTACCAACGAGGAAGTGTTTTTCTAGTCAGAGTAGGCTAGCCTATCAGGTGTTTAGGTTAGTAGGCCTAAAGTTTCTCAGGCCATGAAAACTGCAAGAATAACAATATTTAGAAAATGACAGTTGTTATGCTGAAGCTGATGATGATGTAATACCGGTAGTGGATATTTAGATGAAAACTATGCTGATATTGATATCCGAGAAACTTTTGCAAACTTTACAAGATTTTGTTTTACCAGCTGTGTGCATTGTTGTAGGTGTATATTGTTGTAAAGGACTCATTGTAGCAGCCTTCATTAATAATTAGACTGTGCTATGGAAATTATGTGCAATACAATAGCGTATGGTTTTATAATAGGAATGATAAGACAGCAGAACGTGAAATTCTGCCAGGGAAGTAGTAAATGCAATTTTTTCCTAAACTTTTTTGGGGTGGTTGTAATAAAGTTTATCAAATTTAATTTAATTTCTGTTATAAAAGATATAAATGTAGATTTTAACCATGTTTTTGGCTTTTTGGAATATGACTCATACTTTTCTTCAATTTAGGCTTAAAAGTGAAAAACATTTTTTAAAAGAACTATTAACAAGATGCGTATGTTTACCCCTTATTATTCTCGTTTTGCAACGGGGGTCGGGAATGAGATGCAAAGAAAGTTGTGACAGGCGGTTTTTACGCCCGGATGCCCTTCCTGAAGCCAACCTCATTGGAGGAGTTAATGAGAGATGAAATGAATGATGGTGAATGAAACTGGACAAGGATGTGGAAGGAAGCAGCCGTGATCTGTCAGAAGGTACCGTCCCAGCATTTGCCTTAAGTTGAAAATGGGAAACCATGGAAAACCATTTCAATGACGGCCGACTGTGGGGCTTGAACTCACGTCTACCGAGTCTGCAAAGAACTTGGCCTCATGGCCTAGAGCTGCGCATTAGCGAGCGTAGCTACCACTGTTGGTAAACGAACAATTAACAAAATAACACCTATTAAAATGTTTAGATGTACATTTTCTTTGATGAACATATTGTATGAAAGAATGTAGTGTTGTTCACAATACAAAGTATAAAAAATGATTATATCTTTGAAAATGTGCTATTTATGAATAACTTTCCAAGAGTTTGCATGCAAGGACATTTGCCACATTAGCAAAATATTTTGTGATATCCATATTGATAGATGAAATACAAAAATTGTAAATATATGCCAATGTATTGATTGGTGTATACTTACAATTTTCATAAGAGCCTGCATGACCAATGAAAATGGCCTAGCATTCTTGGTCAGTATTTTAGGAAACTGCTTGGCACTAAGAGGGTTCAAGATTCGAGATCAATAAACATCTTTACCCTACTTTGTTTTATATCAGTACATGGAATGAAGGCGAGTCTACAATGAGGTGCTTACCTCCACAGACTGGTACTCGTATGAAGGTGGGCCGCTCCTACCCTGGTCTTCCTTATGACTCTCCAGGGGTTCTAACATGAAGGAAGGTAATTCAGGCACCTGCAACACAAGTAATATCATCTGAAGACTGTAAGACAGTACAGAATTAGAAAGATTCATTTGTGTATCATCTGCCATAACAAATGCTGCCACAGTTGTACACATATCTTCAGAAACCAGTAGGGTTCACAAATGTTAAGATATCAACATGAAAGTCTTTTGTTGTTTCTGCCACAAAAAAAAACATAACTATAGTATTTTTCATGATTAATTCTTTATAGAGACCTTGCTCACTTCATCAGCTAATCGAAAATAGAGTATACCTTTCTAGCTTGATAATGTTGCCTGTATTTTGCCATCCTATCATAATTTTTGAAGCACTGGTAGTTATGTCCAGGCCCAAAGGTTTAATTTTTTTTAAATTCATTTATAGTTTTTGTATAAATATTCATCAAGTCTACATGCAAGTATAAACGAGGTGCTGGCGTTCATAAAGCAAAATGTCCACAAAAAGTTCAAAATGAGTTAACAGATGGTGTGAGTGTTATGCCTATATCCATTAGTGTTATCCAATACATTTATAAAGCATTTTGTTGTTCTTAAAATAATGAAACAAAACTTTATGTTCATTCATAATGCAACCTGTATTATGCCTCATTTCAATCAAAATGTTGCATATCGCCAACAGCCAATAGGAATGCTAGAAATTCTTTACGTAAACATGAAGTCGGAAGTTGATGAAAATATTGTTTACAGTGAAATGATCGAGAATATTTACAAATATTTACAACCAAATTTTGCCTGTGCCATAAAGAAGGATGTGGACGTACTTCTAAAAAGGTTGTTCGGCAATGAAAGGCTATCCAGCCAGAGCTGGGCTTCTACAAACATATAATTAATTCTAGCACTCCAGAAGATAATACAGTAGAACCTCGATGCATCGTTCCCGGAACTGTCGTTTTCCCGTATGTATCGTTCAATTTATTTAGTCTCGAAATTTTTCCATATAAACTAATGTTAAATTTCCCTGCATCTATCGTTCCTCGAACTATCGTTTTTTCGCATGGATCGTCAAAAAATCACCAGTCCTTGGCCACAATTTTCCCGCATTGATCGTTTATGAGAAAATATATGCACATGTTCTTTTGAATTTGAAGCGGCATAGAACAGCGGCAATCTGTTACGCGAGAATGTACAAGGTACGAACGATTAGGAGTTCCTAGGCTTGAGCAAGGTTCAAGTAGGCTGGACTGCAGTGTATTACAGCTGAAATGCAGTCAATCGGTGCTGAGGAACTTCAGAACGTAAATTACAATTTCATAAAGAGGTGCCAGGTATGTGTAGCAGTGAATGGCGAACATTTTCAGCATCAGCTGTGAACTATAGGCTACTCAATGACTCAGGGGCGCGCGAGCTACGCATTACGGCAAAGTGCCGGCGGGAGACAGGCTCGCAACGCGGGCGGGCAAGCGAGGGTCCCCGTTAAGAAGTGAAAAACAAGAAATAATAATACGATTGTTTAACTATAATCGGCAATATGTAACAAAACAACTACAAGAGAAATGCACCCAGATACAACAAAACAAAGAAAATTGAGTCACTTTACGAAGTAGTCTGTTATCTTGACTTGTTTTTTGTTGGCCGCGGCCACGGCGTGAACGTATTTTCAAACCGATATAATTCGGCCATTATTTCCTCAGAAACGTTGAGGCGCGTCACAAAATGTTTGAAAATCCTTAGAGCATTGACAGTATCATTAAAATCCACTGTATTATGCTGGGGCTCTTCGTCATCGTCATTAATAAAATACCGTAATGTAGGCCTAAATTAATTTATGGATTTTCATTTGTCTGAAGACGCAAGATTATTATATAACACAGAATCAATCGCGTATTTTTAATGGTTTGACGAGAAGTCCTAAAAAAAACACGAATAAAAAAAATTATAAAAGCTGAAATAATAAAATGTTTAATATATCGGTGATTGTGAAACACTTCCGCTTTCTTTCGCTCATCTTAACATAAGCTTCAGATGCTGTCTGTGTTCTATGGCTGCTTCCTGTTATTTTGAGAGGTCAACAACACCTTGGCTAACACAAATAGCGCTCGCTTATTACGCAAGCTGTTCTTCCTGGTTGCGACACTGACAAGGGAGTGTTGCCGTGACCACCGGTGTCGCTCAAGGCCATCGTAACACAAATAATAGCACGCGGTGCATCCTTCCGAGCAGAAGTACAGGCTGTACCAAAAGTTTGCATTCAACCATACGTACTTGCTCAGAACACGCAACGTATAAATGATGCTTTATATTGCAAGGGACTTCAAATATGATCATATAAGCGTGAAAAACTTATATCGGAAATAAATTAACATGGAAAGTATAGGGATTTTGCAGGGACCAGGAAAAAACATTTTTTTACTAAATTTTTTTATGTTACCCGCATTTATCGTTTTCCCGCATCCATTGTCATTTTCCTCCCCCTCCTTGAAAAACGATGCATCGAGGTTCTACTGTACTGGGGACAAAAGTGAGCACTGTTTCTGTGAAGAGTATGAAAGGGGGTTGTATTGTAGTTCGAAATTGGCATCGCATTTTGTTCTAAATTATTAAAATTAGCCTAGATACATTTATTTTTCGTTAAAATGGTGGAATTGTTCATTATCTTATGTCTTTATAATCATTGTGATCGCGGTAACTGTGGCAACTACCGTAGTATTTCCCTGCTTGCCATACCTGGAAAAGTATTTGCTCGAATCTTACTGAATCGACTTCAGGTTGTTTTGGAGAGGTTACTACCTGAATCTCAGTGTGGGTTTCGGGCCTCTCGTGGGACAGTCGACATGATTTTCTGCGCAAGACAACTCCAGGAAAAGTGCAGAGAACAAATGACACCTCTGTTCTTAGTGTTCTACGGCCTTGAAAAGGCCTTTGATATGGTTCCTCGTAGCTTTATGTGGATGGTTTTGAGGTACTTTGGATGACCAGAACATTTTGTTGGTTTGATCGAAGCTCTCCATGATGGCATGATGGTCAGGTACTATATCAGAATGATATCTCTGTGGAATTTCCAATTACAAATGGACTCGAGCAAGGATGTGTACTTGCACTTACACTTCTTGCCCTATATCTGGCAGCTATGCTGTATGGATGAGACATCACCTGCAAACAAATCAGGTGTGGAAATTAAATATCGATATAACAGGGGGCTCTTCAACCAGGTCAGACTCCGCTCCAAAAGATTAACCTATTCCACTCAGGTCACAGAATTGCAATATGCAGATGACAATGCTTCTCCAGCGCACACACACCAGAAGAGCTTCAACAGTCTGCCAACTGTTTCAACAGAGCTTATGAACGGTTTGGCCTGACTGTCAACATTCAGAAGACCAAAGTGCTAACTCAGCCTGCTCCTGGAACCAACCCCCCCCCCCTCCCAGATTTTGATATCAACATCTGGCTCAGCTCTGGAAAGGGTGGAACACTTCTCGTACCTTGATAGTATTCTATCAGCGAACTGTACCTCTGAGAAGGACGTGGAAAACCGAATACAGGCTGCCCATGTGACTTTTAGACGTCTCTCACATTGTGTATTCCTGAACAAAGATTTAAGTATCTGCACAAAAGTATTGGTGTACCAAGCTGTTGTTATTTCTACGTTACTCTATAGATGTGAAAACTGGACCCTATATTGCTGGGACATCAAGAAACTGGAACGCTTTCATCAACAAAAACTTAGATCCATCATGAACATCAAATGGGATGAGTATATAACTAATGTAGCAGTCCTTGAGAAAGAAATGCTAAACAGTATTGAAGCCACCATTGTTCTCATCGGCTTAGATGGGCAGGCCATGTCCATCATATGAGTGACAGCAGACTCCCTCGGCAAATCCTGTACAGTGAACTCAACACTGGCAAGAGGCCATGTTGTGCTCCTTTAAAATGATATAATGACCAACTTCGACAGACCATGAGAAGAGTAAAGATAAACACAAATACTTGGCACACTCTTGCACTGAATCGCCCTCGCTGGCGTGCTACCATCTCTGCTGCAGTTACACAGTTTGAGCAGGTACGTCGAAGACAGGAAGAGGAAATTCGCCAGAGGAAGAACATATCTTTTTGACTCATAGAGTCACCCATTTTTCCGTATTGACATATGTCAAGCACTACCACATCCTCCACCCTCCATCGGTTGAAACATATTTGGCCGCACGTTTTATGCAAGAATTGGTCTGATAAGCCATCAGCGACATCTTCATCGTCTGGACTAAGGATTATGGAACTGCAAGCGAGAAACGTAGACTCAGATACGAGTATAAGCCAACGACAATAATCCTTGTACTGTACCTGTGTATCCTACGATGAAATAAACACGTCACATTAAAGATGCAGTCATACTGCAATTTATCCACCAAATCCAATCAAAATGCAATGTGTTCAAATTGTTAAGTAAAAACAAATGTAGAAATATATAATTTTTATTTTTTAAATCATGTCATCTTTCATTCAATAGTAGAATGTTTATCATTTAAACTATATTCCAAATTTTCATATATTCTTGTTGTAAGATTTTCTCACTAACTGAAGAAATTGTTAACAGAGACATGTTCCTTTTTGGATGCCAGCTACCGGTACTTGCTCTATAAACTATTTCCTATGAGAGATGACCCAGTTTAAGTTTCATTTTTAAACTGCAGAATGTTTGTAGTCCCCCGTTCCGATCTCCGGGTGGGGACTACTCGAGAGGGGGTTAACAACACAGACAAAGAGGAAATCTGACATTCTACGGATCGGAGCGTGGAATGTTAGAAGTCTGCTGGGAAGTGGAAGGTTAGAAAACTTAGAAAGGGAAATGGATAAGTTGAGGTTGGACTTGGTTGGGATTAGTGAAATGCACTGGCAGGAAGAACAGGACTTTTGGTCAGGAGACTATAGGGTCATTAGCACTAAATCAAACAATGGGCAAGCAGGGGTTGGTCTCCTATTGAGTAGGAAACTTCGACAACAGGTGGAATATTATGAGCAATATGGTGAAAGGATTATTGTAGCAAAAATCAATACAAAACCTACGTGCACCACAGTGGTACAAGTCTATATGCCTACCAGTCAAGCTGATGATTAAGATGTTGAAAAGGTCTACGAAGAAATAGATGAAATTCTGAGGTATATCAAGGGTGATGAAAATGTTATAGTAATGGGAGATTGGAATGCTGTGGTCGGAAAAGGAAGAGAAGGGAAGATAGTAGGAGATTTCGGATTAGGTGAAAGGAATGATCGAGGAAGCAGGCTGATGGAATTCTGCACCGAGCATGAGTTGGTCATAGCTAACACCTTATTCAATAACCACAATAGAAGAATATACACATGGATGAGACCAGGAGATACAGGGTGTTACCAAATCGACTTCATTATGGTCAAGCAGAGGTTTCGAAACCAGATTTTGGATTGTTAAACATATCCCGGTGCTGACATAAACTCTGACCACAATCTGGTTGTTATGAAATGCAGATTAAAGTTGAAGAAACTGAAGAAAAGTCAAAAGCCAAAAAGGTGGGCAATAGACAGACTGAAAGAGAAGGATGTAAACGAAAGATTCAAGAAGAGTATACAGGAAGGACTAATGAAAAACCCTAATCAAACTTAAATTGCAGACGAATGGGCACTTTTGAAGAACGAAATAACAATTTCCACGAGAAAAGAAATAAAGAGTAGGTAGAAAACCATTGATCACTCAGGATATACTAGAATGGATGGATGAAATGCGGAAACACAAGAATGAAAGAGATCAAAAGGGGAAAGCAGAATACAAACGTCTGAGAAATGAGGTAAACAAGAAGTGCAAGGAAGCGAAAGAAGAATGGTTGAAAGAGAAATGTGCAGGTATAGAAAATTGTCTGAAATTAGGAAAAGTAGACACAGCTTATCGAAGGATTAAGAATACTTTTGCGGAAAAGAAGACTAAGTGCTGTAATATTAAGGACACAAATGGAAAGCCTCTAACAGATACGGAAGAAAAGGTTGAGAGATGGAAAGCTTACATAGAGTGTTTGTATAAGGGAAAGGAGATTGAGAATCATGTAATGGAAAAGGAGGAGGAAATTGATGAGGATGCAAAAGGAGATTTAATATTGAGAATAGAATTTGACAGAGCATTGGAAGACTTAAGCAGGAACAAAGCACCAGGCATAGATGATATACCGATTGAGTTGCTACGCTGCATAGGAGATGAAGGTTTGATCAGGTTATTTCACTTGGTGTGTAGGATTTATGAGACAGGTGAGGTACCCTCTGATTTCAAGAAGAAAGTTATCATCCCTATACCAAAGAAAGTGGGAGCTGACAGATGTGAAGATTACTGTACAATCAGCTTGATTACTCATGCTTCAAAGATCCTATCAAGAATAATTTACAAGAGGATGGAAAGCCAGATAGAAACGGAGTTGGGTGAAAACCAGTTTGGTTTCAGGAGAAATGTAGGAACAAGGGAAGCTGTACTAAGTCTTAGACTGATTTTGGAAGGTAGAATAAGGAACGATAAGAGAACGTTCATGGTATTTGTAGACTTAGAAAAGGCTTTTGATAACGTTGAATGGACTAAATTGTTTCACATTTTGAAAACGATTGGAATAAAGTACAGGGATATGAGGGTTATCTACAATCTATACAGAAACCAGACAGCAGTCATTCGAGCTGAAGGGCATGAGAGAGAAGCTGGTATTCAGAAAGATGTAAGGCAAGGCTGCAACTTATCACCCATACTTTTCAATCTTTACATTGAACAAGCAATGAAGAAAATTGTAGAAAATTATCAAGTGGGAGTGAAGATTCAAGGAGAAATAATTTCAACTCTGAGATTTGCCGATGACATAGTCATCTTGGCCGACACGCCTGAGGATTTGAATGAGTTTTTGAATGGTATGGACTCCGTCTTGAGGAAAGAATTCATGATGAAAATTAATAAATGTAAAACAAAAATATTGGAATGCAGCTGAATAAATCAGAATCCTCTATGGACATCAAATTGGTAGGTGAAAAACTAAAGGAAGTAGGAGACTTCTGTTACTTAGGAAGCAAAATAACCAGTGATGGACGAAGCAAAGAGGATATAAAAAGTAGGTTAGCTCAGGCAATGAAAGCATTTCTACAGAAAAGGGATCTGTTGACATCGAATATAGATTTAGGTGTCAGGAAGTCATTCTTGAAGGCCTTTGTCTGGAGCGTAGCACTCTATGGAAGTGAAACTTGGTTTGTTGGCGCAGCAGAAAAGAGCAGAATTGAAGCGTTTGAAATGTGGTGCTACAGGAGAATGATGAAGATCAGGTGGGTCGATAGGGTTACAAACGAAGAGGTATTAAGACTAGTGGGAGAGGAGAGATGTTTCTGGCGACTGCTAATGAAGAGAAGAGATAGGTTGGTAGGACACATACTAAGACACCCAGGAATAGCAAGCTTAGTTATAGAAGGAAGGGTAGACGACAAGAACTGTAAGGGTAGACCAAGGTTAGAATATGTTAAACAGATTGCCTTGGACGTAGGGTGCGATAGCTATGTAGAGATGAAACGATTAACTCAGGACAGGGAGGCATGGAGGGCTGCATAAAACCAGTCAAAGACTGAAGACTCAAACAACAACAGAATGTTTGCTGTCTGAACTTAAACTGTTAGTGGAATTCAACAAAGAGTTGTGGTTCGTTAACCAAGAAAAAGACATTTAGCTTTCAAATGATCATAATGACCAAGGACCTGCAAACTGTTATTAATGTTTTAAGGGGTATAGCAGCAAGGTCATCTGCCCCTAAATTGCAAACTGTACTCACATTCATTTGAATCCAATCCTTGTAAACCGTAATGGCCTTGCGGATGGCAGGTGAATGGGTAAAGTTGAGGAGAAATGCTTGACGATATACTTCATGAACGAAGTTTACATTCTCCCGACTGCTGTACAGGACGTCTCGTACCAAATGTACAGCTGCTGCATTGGGATCCTCACTGCAATAGATTAACATACGGGACACTGAAAGGATAAGGAAGAGAACTATGGCATACTTGAAACGGTTTCTCTTGCCCTCACTGTTGGGTGACAAGTGTAACGCTTTTTACTAGCCCTGCCTTGCACTTTGAAATATTTACTCTGACTAAGATATGTTGTATTAATGGGCGCCAAGACCTCAACGCTATGTTGAAATCTAAATTTATATTTAACAACACCTAGCTCTGGTAGAACACCTTCAAGAATCTTTACACTCAGATCGTGGTATGATTTGATCATTAACCCAACTAACAATTGTATGAGGAGAAGGAATTTGGTCTATATCTAATGCTACCTACTGAAAGCAAAGATTGCATGGTTAAAAGAAATGAATTTATTACATAAAAAACAAGTATGGTAAAATTAATAATAATAATAATAATAATAATAATAAATTTATATTGGAGCGTTGCGATTTGAATATTACCACTAGAGAATTACGTGAAAACGGAGTCGGATGAATTACTGATTTCACTATTATTCCCAAGCTAAGAAGTTACTGAAATACTGAATATGAAACAAAGAGACGAGAGATTATGTAGTTCTGAGTCATTCGCGCTTACCATTGGAAATTGCCGTAGCATTTCCCTCGTACTTGATGCTGAAGAGAGCTCCCCACAGCCTTCTGGACGTCGTCATCTTCTTCGTCAGTTGAAGAGATACTTGTAGATATGTTAAGTTATGGTCCGGTCACACCGGAATCAACCACACGAGCAACCACAACGGTCAAGTTTTACAAAGATAATCCTCCTGCCTCCTCGGCGCGCAAACCATATATGCACTCGTCGCATCCCCTCACCAGAGCCGTCTTCAAGTCGCCCACTCTCCTCTGATTGGCTGAGCCACCACGCGATACTCCCCACCTCAGGGTCAATACACTCGGCGCGACGATGTCGATTACCGTTCCAGCCCATTTCGCCTTTTCTTGATGCAGCAACCCCGCTTGTGTCACGCTTCTCGATAAGAATAAGCCTGTAGCCGAATTCCCAGTGAATCATCTCTCTCACAATACCCTAACTGACAAAAATCCGTAAAATTCCGTAATCATATAATTTTCCGCGATAATGTTGTTCGTAATAAATCGCTTGATAGTGTTTTCTATAACTTCGAAAACCTATCTGTATACTTATAATTTTATTTTAAAAAACGCTCCAAAAAATACCTTAATAATAATAATAAGTTACATGAAAACTCCTCTTGGCTGAACAATTTGCCGCGTAAATAAATATAGAATGGCTTCCTACTGACTTATGTCAGTGGCGTAAAATACCCTCGAAGAACACGTTACATACTGTTTAGTTCTAAATCATAATAAATATTTTCAAACAATAGAATGGATCCCGCTGGAGCTGGCTAGAGATTTTTCCTACAAGTATTTTCGAGAATACAGCCTTTCCCACACAAATCCCCGCATATATCACGCACTTAAAATAATCACACTTATTTTCAGCCAAATAAATGTGAGTAAATACGGCATTACCTTTTAGGTGAAGCATTGTTTACAAAGAAGTCTTAACGTGCTGAAACAATACTGGAAGTCCAGGATAAATTTAACTGTATGAGGTGCCCGAAACAAAGGTTAGCTCCAGCAAAATTCGAAGTTATTATTTTTTTGAATATTTTCTTTCTTGTTTCAAAGCCTAGCACTCAATACAATAGGCAAGAATTCCTAAATTAAACTGGGCCAAGTCAGACATTATGCCAGATGGCATTAACCCTCAATCGGGCGCGCCCTTCCGACGAACACTCTCGTGCACGCGCGGGTTTTAGACCGCAGCGATTATTTTCATCTTGGCATCTAATAAAAATGTTGAAGGTTAATACTGTTGCAACTAAGTTTAACTTTTATTTAGATAATATTTTAGACATTTTTAAGTACTCAGTGACCGCATTAGCAAAAAAATCTTTTTGAAAATGTAATTGATTTACAGATCAATTTTGGAAGCCTTAAAAAATAAATTTCCGCTCTATTTATTTGTCTGGTTCTTAAAATGGAAGTTATTTGAACTAAATATATATTTATCCTTCCCTTCAGCCCTCGTCACTGTAATATTTCTGGCATGAATAATCATAAATTAAATCAACACTTTTCAGAAATTTTTGTACTTCAAATTATAAAAATGATTAATTTTACAGCATAACAATCATATATGTGAAAACCATGTATATGAGAGAACTATACATTCCTTTATGTATTTTTGAGTTCATATTCAAGTTCAATTTTGCACTATTTTCTTGATGTGAACACACTGAAAAATTGTCATTGTTTTAAAAATATACTGTATGTAATTTGCATGACATAAAATATAGTTTCAAATGACTCGTTACAATAATAAATTGAACGAAAAATATTTACAAGAAATGAAGTACACTATTGGAAAGAATACACATATCAGCACTTTTGAACATTCTCATTAGTCGTCATCTTATTCTGGCTCTCTACCTTGGTGTCCAGCACAAATATAGCAAAGGGGACTAGTGTGTTCGCGACATATGTATATCATGCACAATGAACACTGTGTTTTTGTCTTTCGATTCTTCCGGGAATCATAGAAAGCACAGCGACCTGGAAATGCTGAGCGTTGAACCTCAGCGAAGTGCTTCGCCAGCTGCTCTGGAATGTCTTCTCCTCTGCTTTCGAGCATGTTTTGTATTCTCATCTAGAGATTTCGGGGCAAGTTGGTGATGGTCGCTCGAAACTTCACAAAGTCAACACAGAGGATCCACGCCAAACTCTTTATGAAGTCATATCGTCGCCATGTTTCACCTGTAGCCTCTCGGTGCACTATGAAGCTGTTGATTGCGCCTATGTTCATTAGAAAAAAGAAGAGGCCATCAGCAGCTTCTCCTTGACACCGAATAAGTCTCTTTGAGTTGATCCACTGTGTCGATACCTCCTTTAGTCAGATTATAAAATGTTAGTATTTTAGGTTTGCTAGCTTCCCCCGATTCTTCATCTATGGCATCTATTTTGTGGAAGCTGGAGATGAGCAGAACAACCTTCTTCACCTTGGGTTTGTATGACACCAGAGTGCACTCATCCTGGAACCCGAACAAGCTGCTATTCACAGGTCTTGATTTCAGCTCCATAAGAGTTGGAGGAATCTCCTTTTGTTTTTTCTCGTCGTTCCAACTGCTGTCAATTTATGAACTTCTCTCAGGTGAACTACAGGAGATACGGAGGTAAACCAATATTATCCATCGTGATATTTCTCCCTGTTTGAGAGATGGGCTGTACCATTCGTTCAACGATTTCTTTCAGTGCATTTACCTGCTGGTAAAGTCCAATGGGTTGCTGGCCTACATCAAGTTCCATTTTCACTGTGTAGTACGTTCTTGCACATGCTAGTCCAAATATTTTTGATCCGTACTTAGCTGGCTTGTTAGGAAGGTATTGTCTGAAAGGGCATTTTGCCCCGAAAACCTTCGAGCATCTCATCAATAGCTACATACTCACTAGGGCAATACAAGCTGATACATTTTTTAACAAAATGATCAAATATTTCACTAATTTTTGTCATTTTATAAACTGGTAGACGGCGTTCTCGATCGTCAATGTTGTCAAAGCGTAAAGCACGCAATAACACCTTGAAGCGCTTGATGCTCATAATGCTACGGAAAACATCGATCCCTGAACCATCTGTAGCCCAGAGGTCTTCCACAAGACTGTGAGCCGACCTAAAAGCACCTGAAAAGTAGAGAAGCCCTAGGAGTGCTCCGAGTTGCATGACATTAGTAGGTCTGCAGTCTCTTTCGCTCTGAAAGTTTCCTCTCTCTTTCTCTAACCAAATATTGGTATAGTCGACAATCTTTTGAACAATATCTTCTGGAAAAAAATAGCTCCCAGGTTTCAATTGGAGTTTTAAAGTTCCTGGCTAAACCTTTAGGCCCTGGAAGGCGTGTTACAATATTATAACCTGGTCCACGACCAGTCCTTGCGAATGTTGGGTGCGCACGCCATTCTGTCCCACCATCCTTGCCTATCAATTTCACTTCAGGAACACCAGCACCGCATCCGTCATCACCCGATAGCTCACTATCTGTATCATGGTCACTAACCTGAAGATTGTCAGTTTCACCTTCATCATCACTTTGAGGCTGATGTCTGGAAGTAACATCCGCTGCCTCATCAACTACTTCTTCCAATAGGCATCCTACTGCTTTATCTCTGTCTTTCACAAATGCAGCTATTCTTGCACTTTCTTCCTTTTCAACACTCTCTATCAATAATCGGATCCTTTCCTCTTCAGCAGGATCCATATTGAGGTGGATATACACACGAAACTAAACAGATTTTAAAGAACACATTCGGGCGCGTTCTGGACACAATGACCGAGACACAATTTACGGGCGCGCCGGTGTAAAAGACCGCAGACTCACTCGGCCGCCTACCTCCCTGTCTACAGGGCGACTGAGGACGGGCCAACCTTTCAGATGGCTAACTGATTCTTAGGGCGAGATAGTCTGGAAGAGGGGGGGGGCATAGCTGACCTTCAGACGGATTGCTTGTCCAAAACTCTTTAAAGCTCGGTCGTTTCGACCGCTGCGCGCCCGACTGAGGGTTAACATTATTTGGCCAATAAGTTTGCTGCAAAGATAATGGTTCAAATTTGTTTCCTTGGAGATGAACTGAGTAATATTTTTAACAAAAGTTTGGTGCTTTTCAGTCGGTCAACACGAATGTACCCAAAAGAGCTGGGTTGTGCCCTAATCCTGAAATAAATTACATGAGATTAATAAATACACTAGGATGACCAGTTTCAATCGTCAAGCGATCATCATCAGATCCATTACACTTAGGCTATAACATCTATGTTTGAGAATACAGGTGAAAAATATTTACAATATGTACAATTATTTAGTTGCAGTATTGGTAATGCAACTGTCGGTGTATGCTAATTGTAGTATATCTAATGTTAGGTGAAATGCTAAAATGGTGATAAAAATCCGGGAGAAAGGGATAAACCAGTTTCGTCCAGTTAACACCCGGGTTAGTCGACCAAAACTGGTGCCAGAGTGAACACGAAACTGCTCGAAGTACCAGTAAGGAAGACAAACTGGATAAGTATCAGCCTGTATTATTACAGTATAACCATAGTTGATTTTGTATAACCATATAATCATCCCAAACAGACAAACTCCGGATTTTTATCACCATTTTAGCATTTCACCTAACATTAGATATACTACAATTAGCATACACCGACAGTTGCATTATCAATACTGCAACTAAATAATTGTACATATTGTAAATATTTTTCACCTGTATTCTCAAACATAGATGTTATAGCCTAAGTGTAATGGATCTGATGATGATCGCTTGACGATCGAAACTAGTCATCCTAGTGTATTTATTAATCTCATGTAATTTATTTCAGGATTAGGGCATAACCCAGCTCTTTTTGGGTACATTCGTGTTGACCGACTGAAAAGCACCAAACTTTTGTTTACTTAGGCAACACTGAAAAATGGCTTCAAACCTCACAATGTAATATTTTTAAAAATTATAGGTGTAATTAGAACATGCTGTGAATATTCAATACCATTACCTTTATATTTTTCTTTATTTTACAAGACTCGTGGTGTTTAGTTGATAATGACAGTTCATTTTAAGGGCTTGGTACATCTTGGTCATCTATTCAACTTAAATGAACACACCATACTAGAGAATTCTCCCCTATTCACGCTTTCAGACACCAGGAAAGGCATCAATATTTCCAATAACACACAGGAAGAGATATAACAAGGATATGAGGCTATGGATAAGAGGATGATGATAATTGTTGTTTTAAGAAGCCTAACATCTAGGTTATCGGCCCCTAATCGTCTGGGTGATAAGCGAAAATGTCAATGAAGTGGAAACCAGAACGAAAATTAAGTGAGAAGGAGAATATTTACAAAAAGGAACGCAGATTGAAACTACTCACAAAAAGGAGAGCGGGAATACTTACAAAAGGGAATTTAGAGCAAAAACAGTCACAAAAGGAATAGATTGAAAAATACGCACAAAATGTAGGTTAAGTTCAAAATACGTACAAAATGCAATGTACAGTCGAAATACTTACAAAATGCAAGTGAAATTCAAAATACTTACAAAATGCAAATGAGATTGAAAATATGTACAAAATGCAATTGGGGTTCAAAATACTTACAAAATGTAATTGAAATTTAAAATACACAATGCAATTTAGATTTAAAAATGCGCATTTCAGATTCCAAATAATCACAAAGTGCAACTGATATTCAAAATATTTACAAAATGCAATTGAAATTGAAAATGCTTACAAAATGTATGGTAGATTCAAACTACTCAATTGGATGGACAATACATGTATTTACAAAATGCAATTTAGATTGACAATACCGTATTTCCTCGCATAATCGTCGCACATTTTTAGCCTAAAATTTGTGGAAAAAAGCAGGGTGCGACGATTAAGTTCAAAGAATATACTGTATCATTATTTGCTGCATGGGCCAGTCATTCGCGTAGCGTGAGTCTGGCGAGTGTCATAGCCTGCAGTCAGAGACGGGCTTCTTTCTTCTGACATGGTCACGACAGGTTAAAACTCGCGACATGTGCTGACGAAGCTGGCCGTTTGCATCGCAGTTTATAGCTCACAGGCATAAAGAAGAGATTACTTTCTCCTGACAAGATCACGGCAGATTAGGCCTATAAGCTCGCATAATGTGCTAAGTGACGAAACTGGCCACTCGCGTCACAGTTCATAGCCCGTAGGCATAGACGAAAATACTTTCTCCCGACAAGAACACGCCAGATTAGGCCTATAAGCTAGCAGAATGTGCACCTGGCGCTCGCGTCACAGTTCATAGCCCGCAGGCATAAAGACTAGATTACTTTCTCCCGACAAGATCACGCCAGATTAAGCCTATAAGCTCGCGGAATGTGCGCTGGCCGTTCGCATCGTGGTTTATAGCCCGCATGCATAAAGACGAGATTACTTTCTCTTGAAAAATCTTGCCAGATTATAAGCTCGCGGAATGTACTAAGTGATGAAGCTTGCCGCTCGCGTCACAGTTCATAGCCCGCAAGCACAAAGACGAGATATTTTTCCTCTGACAAAGTCGCACCAGGTTATCAAGTCACGGCAGCTTGTACAACTGACTGGCGTACAAATACGAATATGTTATGCGACGATTATGCGATGAAATTTTATAAACCTATTTTCGTGTTTGAAAAGTGGGGTGCGACGGGCGCGGTGGCGACGATTATGAAAGGAAATACGGTACTCACAAAATGTAATTCAGATTCAAATTACCCACAAAATGCAATTGAGAATCAAAATACTTGCAAAATGTGCACTTTACAAAATGCAATTTAGATTGAAATAACTTGCAAAAAGCGGTTTAGGTTGAAAATACAAAATGCAATTGAAATTCAAAATACTCACAAAAGTGCCATCCCCTATATTGAAAGACTTACTAAAAAGCAATTTAGAGTGTCAATCCTTACAAAATGCAATTGAGGTTGAAAACACTCACAAAATGCAATTTAGATCGAAAAGACTTACAAAATGCAACAGAGATTGAAAAAACCTACAAAATGGAATGTAGATGCAAAAAAATCGCTAAATGGAATTTAGATAAACGGGGAGCCAATTAACAAAAACAGCGCGGGAATCTTAAAGAGAAAGGAAATATAATGAAAAGAAATCAAGAGGTCTGACCCCTCGAAGAAGGAGGGATCAGGAAAGATGAGACAAGGGCCAGTTAAGGCGGGAAAGTGAAAGACTCCCTAGGCCTCGAATACCCTAATACCGTCGGGGTCGGAAAAAAAACAAGAGTTTGTAACCTTACAATATGGGGTATTTGGTTGGGGCATGGATGTACGACACACTAAGGAGTATATATTTATGAACAGGGGAAACAATTCAATAATCATCCTATATTTTAGCATGGAATAATCAACATAATTTTCAAGCATATCTCTTCTCCCCCCCTCATACATATAACCATATTTCTTCTCTCTTGCCAAACAATCTCCATCGATGAATTACAACAGATACTCACTATCTGAACTATAACCTATCTAAATCCAAGCATAACCAGTCCTCACATTCTACAACTCAATCTTCCTTCCCAAATTCCATCTTACCAAGCACACACAATAATCTCCATAGATAAAACGAACAGATACTCTAATATGAACAATACCCTATCTAAAAACTAAGAAGATCACAACTACTGTATGTAATAATTTTAGCATGGAATAAAAGCATAAGAATAAACACAGAAAGAGAAAAAAACAAAACATCGTAAAAAGATATATGTGCACAGATGTGCAACTCTATAGCCCGAGGCCTCCTTCCTCACCAAAGATTAGCCATGACCCTAACCTAAAACATCAAAGAAAATAAACAGTAATATAAAAACATTGTAACCTCACAGAGTTACATTTCGCCCCCAATGTGATTCTCACGTGAGGAGAAAAAAAAAAAAACACTACCTAAATAAAAGTTAACACACATCACAAATACACTAAGAAATCATCATCATCATCATCATCATCATCTTGTACAGTTTCCAGCCCCAGGCTGGGTCTGTTTGGAACATAAGCCTCGCCACTTATTTCTTTCTTCCCACCATCTCTCCGCTGTCACTCTGGTCCAGTCCTCGCCTCTCTTCTTGACACATTCCTCCACTCCTTTCAGCCATCGATCTCTTGGTCTTCCCCTTGGTCGTTTCTTCTGCATCTGCATCTCATGTATCCTCTTGGGAATCTTCTTCTCATCCATTCTCTTTAAGTGTCCATACCACCTCAGTCTTGATGTCTCAATCCTACCTTGCAAGGGCTCCTCTTTCACCATTTCCCTGACCCTTTCATTCCTCACCCTGTCTCTTCTTGTTACTCAGATCCTACTTCGCAGGAACTTCATTTCACCTGCCTGTATTCTGCTTATGTCTCTTTTCTTCATTGTCCACGTTTCTGAAGCATAGGTCAATATCGGGATATAGTAGCTTCTGTAGAACACTTCCTTGCTTTTTTGTGGGACATCTTTATTCCACACTAAGCTCCTAATGCTTCTCAGAAATGCTTCTGCCTGTCTGCCACGTTCCGTAATCTCTTTGTCATTTCTCCCATTTTCCTCCACTATACTTCCCAAGTACTTGAGACTTTCCACCTTCTTCAGCTGTCCACCTCCAAGTGTTATCCCACTCATTGCTCTGTCCTTTTGCCTGGTCGTTAACAGGATCTCACATTTACTGATGTTGAACTTCCATCCGTACTCTCCCACTGTTTCTTCCCAAGCCTTCAGTTGCTCCTGGATTTCCTCCTCCTTGTTTCCCCAGACCATGAGATCATCTGCAAACACCATTGCCTTCATCTTATCTTCTCCTATCTTTTCTGCTATCCGTGCCATTACCTCGTCCATAACCACAATAAAGAGAAGGGGTGACAGCACACTACCCTGTTTCAGGCCACTCATTTGTCTGAACCAGTCTGTTCTTTCCCCTCCAACTTTCACACAACTCACACTTCCACAATACATCTCCTTCACTCTGCCTACAGTCTCTTTTTCCACTCCCATGTTTTCCATTGCTTTCCAAACCTTCTCCCTACACACACTATCATAGGCCTTTTCGATGTCCAGGAAGGCCATCAACAGATCCTCTCCAAATTCGTAGTGGTGTTCCTGGAGCTGTCTCACTGAAAATATGAGATCCACTGTTGATCTCCCAGGTCTGAATCCATACTGTTCCTCTCTCAATTTTCTCTCCACTTTGGCTCGTATTCTACTTTCTAATATCCTTTCATATATCTTGGCACAGTGAGGTATGAGTGTGACTCCCCTGTAATTTCTACACTCCTTTCTGCTTCCTTTCTTAAATATTGGGACAATTAATCCTTTCTTCCAATCATCTGGGGTCTTTTTCTCCTTCCATATCCCCCTCATCACACGGTACAGCCACTGTTTCCCAACCTCCCCTGCTGCCTTCACCATTTCAACACTCACTTCATCCACACCTGGTGCCCTTCCTCCTTTCATCTTGTCTATAGCCATTTCCAGTTCTCTCCAAGTCAGGTCCTTTTCCATTCCTGTGTTGTCTTCTCCATCTTCCAATACATTGTCTTCCTCCCTATGACCATGTGGATTCAGCAAATCCTCAAAGTACTCTTTCCACACTGTCTTGAGTGTCTCTTTGTTGTGTACCTCATTTCCGTTTTTGTCCTTCATTACCACATCCTCTCGCAGACCTCTTCTCTTACTTTTGACCATCCCATAAAGTACTT
This sequence comes from Meconema thalassinum, assembly GCA_946902985.2. Taxonomy (NCBI): domain Eukaryota; kingdom Metazoa; phylum Arthropoda; class Insecta; order Orthoptera; family Tettigoniidae; genus Meconema; species Meconema thalassinum. The sequence continues at coordinate 1,854,483,864 of OX336388.2, forward strand.
TCTTATTTCCTCTGCTGTCTTCCTCCATCATCTCTGTCCACTTTACCATCCACTTCTTCCTCTCCTCTGCGACAATCTTGTTTGCTTCTTTCTTCTTTATCTTATAATCTTCCCTTGCCAGATCAGTTCTTTCCTGGAACCACACTCTGAAATCCTTGTTCTTCCTTCCCACAGCTTCTTTTACTCTCTCATTCCACCATGGTGTCTCTTTACACCGCTTTCTGTTGCTTGTTCTTCCACATACTGCCACTGCAGCTTCCACCATTGTGTTTTTGAATTGCTTCCATTCCTCTTCCCCTGTTTTAGGATTGTCTGTTGGCATCTTTTCCCTTATTATCTTCTGGAATTCTTCCTTGACTTCATTTTCCTTGAGTTTCCATACTTTGATTCTCCTTTCCTGGTACTCTGTCCTCTTGCTATCCTTAACAACTCCCAGGTTCATTACAAGTATTCTGTGGTCGCTATATAAGGCCTCTGATGGTATTACCTTTATATCTCTGACACTTCTCTTCATTTCCCAGTCGTACAGCATGTAATCTACCAAAGATTTCTTTGTTAAATCACTGCTGTACCATGTTACCTTGTGGCTTTCTTTCTTCCGGAACCAGGAGTTGCCTACCACTAAACCGTTTCTCTTGCAAAAATCCAGCAACTTTCTCCCTTCTTCATTCCTGCTACACAAATAATACACACACAAATAAAATATAACTTATCAACTACTTCAGAAAGTCCATAAGCCTTCCCTTCCTGCTTCCAAAAAGCCACATCTCAAATGCTTCTTTTCTTTTGAGTCACTGTCCAAATGGTCAAAATTTGCTCACTCAGCTATCTTAGAAGGTGATGATGCATCAGCTTTAATAACTCCTAACTCTTTTTGCATTTATTCCATGGACTTCTCCCCTTGACGATCTAATGTAAGCATCTCTGAAGCATTAACTAACTATTCTGAATCCAACCCATCATCTAGCTGCAATCCCCTTTCCGATATTATGTCTCGGAGAACTGGAAAATTGAGTTCACTTGAAAGGACACACCATCTTCACACCTTTCATCATCCGAACTGCTACCTTCGATGCCATTACTATCTCGAATGCATAAATAATCGTTTCCATCAACATCCAGATCAATCACCTTCCACCCATCATTGACACCGTCATCTGTCAAATCTGCACCTTCCATACAACACACACTCGAAACACACGAAAGGTCTCGTGAAACTTCAACCCTATCATTCACAATATAATACCCATAATTGTTAACTACATTATTATCAAATGTATTGCGATGGTTCTCCATCACTAACAGAATCCAAAATCATGATGTTATCACTACTGAGAACTTTATCTTCATCCTCAAAATCACTCCCTTCCCCTTTCTTATTCTTCCACTTTTCGTTCTTCCTATTCATCTGTTTCTCCTTCTCCATTCTTCTTTCTTCCTCTGTCTTCCATCTCGTCTTTTTCTTCATTTGCCATGTCATCCCATACCACGAACTCCTCATCTTCCATCTCCAACGTTCCTCTCTCCTTCCCTTCCTCATTTTTCTCCTGTTCTTTCTTGTCTGTCTCACACTATTCAACACTTTCTTTCTCTTCGTCTTACATCTCATCCTTTTCATCCCCATCTTCCTTCTCCAACGCTTCTTCACCTGATCTTTTTCCGGTATGTTGTCTTCTCCATGACTCACTCTTGTATTTTTACCCTCCTCTTTAGCCTCTTTTTCTTGATTACTACTGTCTTGATGACCAACCTATCTGATTCTCCTTTCTCTTCTTCAATTTCTCCCATATCACTTGCTTTCTCACGCCCTTCTGTTTTACCTTCTCCCTTATCCATTTCTTTTTTCTCTTCTTCAGTTTCTTCCATTTCACCTTCTCTGTTTCTCCTTTCTCTTCTACCTTGCCTTCTATCTCATCTTTTTCCCTGTCTTCAGTTTTATTCTCCTCCTCCTTTTGACATCCTCCTTCACCTTCTTCTCTCTCATGTCCATTTTCTTCCATACGACTCCTACCATCACGTACTTCACATATCTCCTCCTCCATTTCGTGCCCATCTTTCATTCCTTCTTCCCCTCCATTACCATCTTCTACACGCACCCCAACATCACGTACTTCACACATCCCCTCAATCTTAACATTAGTTCCTTCAGCTTGCTTCTTTATTTCTTCATTTACGTACACCTTCACAGATTCTACCTGCTTACCTATAGATTCTATTTGCGCTTTCATAGACTCTCTTTGCTGCCGTACTTCTCTTATCTCCTTACTCATACACTCTTTCACTGACCTTATTTCTTGGCTTACTGACTCTTGCATACCTGTGAATTTACTTAATAGCATTTGGAACAGACTATCATTATTACACATGATAAGGCCGTATACTTCACTGCTATTCAAGTTACCGTATTCTCCTTTATCGTGCTCCACGTTGAGGCGCAATTTGTAACCTTACAATATGGGGTATTTGGTTGGGGCGTGGATGTATGACACACTAAGGAGTATATATTTATGAACAGAGGAAATAATTCAATAATCTTCCTATATTTTAGCATGGAATAATCAACATAATTTTCAAGCACATCTCTTCTCCCCTCATACATATAACCATATTTCTTCTCTCTTGCCAAACAATCTCCATCGAAGAATTACAACAGATACTCACTATCTGAACTATAACCTATCTAAAACCAAGCATAACCAGTCCTCACATTCTACAACCCAATCTTCCTTCCCAAATTCCATCTTACCAAGCACACACAATAATCTCCATAGATAAAACGAACAGATACTCTAATATGAACAATACCCTATCTAAAAACTAAGAAGATCAAAACTACTGTATGTAATAATTTTAGCATGGAATAAAAGCATAAGAAAAACACAGAAAGAGAAAAAACAAAACAACATCGTAAAAAGATATATGTGCACAGATGTGCAACTTTATAGCCCATGGCATCATTCCTCACCAAAGATTAGCCATGACTAGAGGTGTTAGTTTTTGTTAATACGCTATAAAACGAAAAGTCATATTTAGAGGTTAGGATGTTTTATTTTCACGTATTTACATGTTTCGTGCCGCCCAGGAGTGAAATTAAATCGCGAAATAACGCGAATTTTTGAATAACACCACAAATACCGCAATCTGCGAAATAAAAACAAATTTTCATATTTTTTCCCCACACCAATCCGAACATTTTTGTCCACAAGCCGATAATCGAATTTGGTTGGTGTTCAATTCGAGAGAATGATCGATTGTATAGTTTCGCGAGGGGTAATACTACGATATACGTCATATTACGATATACTGTCGATATTCTCGTTACTCGTTGGATTTTAGCGCTGTGGTAAACAGCTGTTATATCGCGGCGTGAATAGTTTGGCCGACTACCTCCAAAAGGTTATGTGATAGTTGTTCATAATGTAAACTACGTTTGCCTCCTGTTACATCGGTAGCGAGTGTAAATTATAGTAGAGAATTCTATATAATTTAATAAAAAGTGTGCAAATTGTGCGTTATCATCGAAGCTAGTGTGTTATTTGCGTGAATCAGTTGGCGACCACGTGTTCGTCGTATTAGTTCCGAACTTAGCAGTACAGGAAGATGAGACGCGACGTAATTTAAATATTATGACACGAATTCAGAAATAAATTTTGCGTGTGGTTACGAATTTATACTGGCGTGTGACTACAGTCAACCGTGTGATAACAGTGTTTGTTACTGGGCATCGCTCAGTTGAGTTTAAAAATGCCGAAGGTAGCTGTTTCTGCCACAGACAGACTTAAAGAATATAAGAATGAAGGATTTATAATTTCTTGTGGCATTCTTATGTGCAAATATTGTGATTGTCGGTTAGATTATCGCAGGAAAGATGCATTAGACAAACATTGCAAATCGGAGAAGCATTCAAAACGCCGAGAAAATTCGCGTCTTGAAGTTAGTGTTCCTAGAGTGGCCACCTTGAAAGAAACATTATCAAATGCTAGTCGTGTGAAGGATATGAAAGAAGAGTTTATTTTGGACACTACTACTGCGTTTGTGAAAGCTAATATACCAGTAGAGAAACTAGACAATCCTGCTATCCGTACTTGGTTTAATAAGTGCGTTCGCGGAAGTGGAGATTTACCATCAGCAAATCAGATTCGTCAGAAATACATCCCCATGATTGGCGAAAGAAGGAGGGAAGAAATTAGGGAAGATATAAAAAACAAAGACGTGTTTCTGCTATGTGACGAAACAACTGACAAGAATGGTAGGTGTGTTTTCAACATTCTTTTTCGTCCATCAGTACCATCAACTGAAATGAACACCCATCTGGCTGCCTCTGTTGTTCTAGATTCTGCCAATAGCGTAAATTGCTCCAATGCGATATTAGACACCTTGAATTCCTATGAAATTGAATGGGAGCGTGTGGTGGCAGTAGTTACGGACTCGGCACGCTACATGACAAAATGTGTAACTACTCTTCAAGGATTGATTGAAGAATTAAGTCATGTCCAGTGCTGGGCTCATAAAGTTAATCTTATCGGCTGCGTATTTGAAAACGAGCTGGACGAATTGAATATGTCTATAGTAAAGACAAAGAATGCCCTTTTAAATACACGAAAAAGAAAAAGCAATTACGTTGCATTTCTAAGGGAGAAATATGAAAACACAGAAAAAGAGAATGAAATTCTAGCTTTCCCAATGCCTGTATGTACAAGATGGAATTCATGGTTTAAGGCAGCAATGTATATGGCCACGCATGTGGAAGATCTGGTAGAATTTTTCAAAACATTGGAAGATTCAAATTCTGGGGTCAAATTTTTCCAACAAGCATCGACTTCAACAATACAATTTATACAATTACAAGCATTGTATGTTTCTGTTGTTGGTGCCTCTCTTATGGACTTGCTTAATTTCTTGGAGGGATCTAAGCACCCAACAATTCACTTACTGGCTGGGAAGCTAGATGACCTTGAGGTAAAGCTCAAGCTATTAGGCGATGGTGGAATGTTCAATCATACGATCCTCCAGAACTTGGAACAGCTTCCTCAAAAGATGCAGATAAAGGTTAAGTCCAAGCTTACGTGAGTTGCCCAGTCAGCTCTAGTGAAAGTCAGGACTTTAAGGACCACGTATCCAGCCAGGAAGACTGTAGAAGCCATCGGGTCATTGTTTGATCCTCGGCATGCACCTAAGAACGTATCTCCCACAGAACTGCTCCAATTTAAGAAGAATGCCCCATTTCTTACGAAGATGGAGTCTCAACAGTTTTTAGAGGCTCACAGCATTTACCTGACTGCAATCAAGAACCAACTGCGTCATGAAGATAATGTGAATGTTCCAGAGATCCTCATGGGATTAAGGCCTGCTCACCGAGACTATGCAACAGCTGCATTAAAATGTGTGTGGTATCCTTGTTCAAATGTGGATTCTGAAAGGTCATTTTCGAAATACAGTCTCATAGTAAGTGATAGGAGGCGAAAATTGACAGCTGCAAATGCTGAGACTTTAACCATGATCTACTTCCAGTGATTTCACCACAGTATTTGGATAAAACTGAAAAAGGTATTCACTGAAATGTGTTTCGAGATGGTGAATGTAAAATAAAAATGTGACTTCCATATAAGTATTATCTCATTCTTCCATAGCCATGTTTAACGTTTTACCCTGCTGTTTTGTTTTTTACTTTGTTTTATTAATTGTTTATATTTTTAAATGCACTTATTGTACAAACCTTATCGCTTTCCAAATTTTAACATGTCATCCCCCGAAAAAATAATAAAAACACAAAACACCACCTTTTGAATTTTAAATCAACAAATCTTCAAAAAAATAACAACACTTTCTAACACCTCTAGCCATGACCCTAACCTATAACATCAAAGAAAATAAACAGTAATATAAAAACATTATAACCTCATATAGTTACAAGTTGACCAAGGGAGGTCAACAGGAAAGAAGACGGAGAGGAGCCCGGCACAAGTGGAAGCAATGCCGGACTCAGCTGGGGTCCCGTGGTTGCCAACCCATGTCCCACTAGATGCGAGCCCCTGGGGGAATGGATAAGAGGGCAACCAAGGGAAAATGTTAATTTGAGAAGGATGCACAATGTGCATTAAGTAAGGCCTAAGCAAGGACAAGGCTGCAAGAAGCATACACATATACTGTATATACTCATATACTGTAAATAATGTACTTCAACACAAACATTGACTGCAAAGTTAGCTATAGTAGCATTGTAGGTTCCAGGTAGTCACCCCAAAATAGGGATTTTCTTTTACTTAAGAATACAAACCACAAATAATTCTGATTTTTATCAAGAAATATATTTGGAGCCAAATTTCACAATTTATCGCTAACTGAAAACCATCAAAATCTACACATAAAGGTCTTAAGATGTGAGAGACACATCATTTGATAAATATTACAGCAATAGCTGAAGTTAAAATTTAACATTAGTTAATTACCTATAAATATATAAAGATATAAATGTATTATTTGAGCAATGGATAAAAATTAAACTGAACTACAATGGATCTCTTTTTTCTTAGATATATTTGTCAAGAATGTGAAAAGGAGTGAAAAAGAACATTATAAACTTAAACTTTCAGCTTGCGAGGGAGAGGGAAGATAAAACACTGCAAATAACAGGTAGGATGCTCAGCAGTTTGCGTACAGTAAGAAAGAAAAACAAGACAAGGTGTTTTACGACTCCTCAGTACGGGAACAAACAGTTGAGAATTTTACAATAGTGAAATCTTTTCTTTTTTTCTCTTTTTTTATTTTTGAAACAAAAAAGGAATATTGAACTATAAGTTTACCTCAGAGAATGGTTACACGCTTCAGACTGAGAGAAGACAGAGGAATGATTAGAGTCTGATGCTGGAGAGACTGCATCATGATTAGAACCAGCTTGGCTGACACTCACTCTGCGGAGCTCTGTTCCAGGTGAATGGTCAGTTTCTTCACTCGGAGTAAGACTGCAAAATACAGCACAACTTACAGTATACCATACACTAAGAACTATGAATGGAGAACAGTAAGGAGCCAAAATAATTCTATTTTAACAGCTGTAGTACATTCATATTAGACAGAACCTAACAGTTGACTTATGTGGATAACATACTATAGGCCGATGTACCACATCTTTTGTTTTCTAACTGAAAAATTCAGAACTGTTGACTTGTTTAAAAGACATACTTTAAATTTGTGGGTTTACCAATACAGTGGATCAGATAATATTTTGATTTCTTTTCTCTGCAGAAATTGAACATTCCTTAGGTTTTACCAAATTCTCTGTTTCTGAAGTGTAATTTATTCCTAGTTCTGTATTATGCACTTATACACCTTTCGCCATCAACATTCCTAACATAAATTTCCAAACAAGCATGAAGCTCAAGGCAAAATTACTGGATACATCAATACAGAAATATTTGTTACTAATGTTGAATGGATCAAAATTGGTAAATCTATATTTTTAAAAGCATTAAAATATCATGCCACATACAGGTACAGTATTCAACTCGCTACATCTAGCATAATAAAAAATACAGATTATGCACTGCCCACCAGCAGCATGGAACAGATAAGATGCATGGCGTGGCCAGTCACAATGTTGAAGCACGAGAGATATAAACAAATGGCATCAGTTAGAAGAGCAGGCCACTTATAAAACCCTGTCCAAACTAGCTGCAAGTTCAACGCAGAATTTGTCGTCAAGTATTATCGCCATAAGTTCAATACTTTTACCATTTAAAGTTAATGTTGTCATGCATCTGTGCTCATCCATTACCCATTACTCAACAAAAAATGTCTCTTTGATGTCTTTAAAAAAATTGACAACGGATGGATCTTGCGTGTTTAGTTAGGCATAAATATTTAGGGAAGTTTATATGTGATGGAAACGTCCACAATGACAATCATGCCTTAGCACGAGCATCAATTTTCGTTGTATGCTAAGTACTCTTTTCATTTTCCTTTCTTCTTTCTTGTAATGAATCATGTCCTTTCTCTACTACATGTTTGCATAATGAATTTTGAGTTTGAAATTGTAGGTCAGTACCAAAAGCTATTTAATCCATTAACATGGAAGATCTATTAAATCGACGGGAATGTTTTGAGATGGAAAGGAACAGTAGATTATATAACAAATAAACTATATATTCTATATATAAGAAATATATTAGTTCTTCACAAATGTTAGACTTCTGTCAAAGGAACAGCCTGCTAGTTGGGAACTCCTGGTTCAAGAAAAGAGAGAGCCACACAATCACATGGTACAGTGATGACTTGACCAAGAAGTTGGTGGTTGACTATATCCTGTATGAGAGAGAATTAAATACGAACATCACAGACATCAAAGTAATACCATCGGAGGACTTGGATAGCGACCATCGATTGCTGGTAATGAAGCTGAGAGGGATTAAGGAGAAGAAAGGGTCAGAAAACGAGGAAAGACGTGTAAGGATATGGAAACTGAAAGAAGGAGATAGAAGGGTCGAGTACCTCAAAATGGCAAAGGAAGGAATTCCAACAGATGAAGAAAGAAGAGAGGAAGAGGAATGGGCTGGATATAAGGGGACACTAGTAGGTGTGGCAGAAGCAGTATGTGGGAGGACAAGTAGTAAGAAGAGGTGGAAGGAAACACCATGGTGGAATGAGAAGACAAAAGATATAGTAAGGGAAAAGAATAGAGCCTTTAGGAGGAGGTATCAAAATAGGATGGAAGAGACCAGGGAAGAGTACCAGAAAAGAAAGAAGAGGCAAAGAGCAAAGTGGCTGAGGAGAGAAGAAAGTGGATGGAAGAGTGGACAAAGATGATGAAGGATAGTGAAGGTACAAAAAAGGTCCTGTATGGGATGGTAAAAAATAAGAGGCGGAAGGATCTGACAGATTATGTTAGAATGGTGAACAAAAGTGGACAAGAGATAGAAAATAAGGAAGAACTGAAAAAAATGTGGAATGAATATTTTGAAGAACTTCTGATCCCAAATGGAAACCATGGCGAGGAGGAAGAAATCAGGGAAGAGGAAGATGGACTGCAAACAGAAAAGAACTTAATATGGAAAGAAGTGGAAGATGCAGTGAGGAAGATGAAAGGAGGGAAGGCACCGGGTGTGGATGAGTTGAGTGAGAGCAGCAGGAGAGGTGGAGATACAATGGTTGTACCAAGTGATGAAGACAGCATGGAAGAGGACTGGAAAAAGGGAATAATTGTCCCAATCTTCAAGAAAGGTAATAGAACAGAATGCAGAAAAATCGGGGAATAACACCGATGAGTCATTGTGCAAAGATGTTTGAGAAAGTTTTGGAAAAGAGAATTAGGACAAGGATAGAAGAAGGAATGAGGGAAGAACAACATGACTTCAGAGCAGGAAGGTCCACAGTGGATTTGATTTTTGCTGTAAGGCATTTACAAGAACAGCACTATGAGTATGGAACAAATCTACTGATGGCCTTCCTGTACATTGAGAAAGCATATGACAGTGTATGCAGAAACAAAGTATGGAAGTTCCTGGAGGACAGAGGAGTAGAAAAATGGACTATACAGAGGATAAAGGAGATGTACAAGGGAAGCGTGAGCTGTGTGAAAGTGGGAGGAGAGAGATCGGACTGGTTGGAACAGAGAAACTACCTGAAACAACGAAGTGCACTGTCACCATTACTTTTCATTGTGGTGATGGATGACTTAATGACCCGAGTGGCACAAGTAATTGGGGAAGGAAAGATGAAAGCAATGGTGTTTGCAGATGATTTGGGGAAACAAGGAGGAAGTACAGGAGCAGTTGAATGTGTGGGAAGGAATAATACATGGATATGGGATGAAATTTAGCATAAAGAAGAGTGAGATTGTGATCACAACAAGGAAGAAGGAAAGAACCAAAAAGGGAATAAAAATTGGTGGGGAACAGCTGAAGAAAGTGGAGAGTTTCGAGTAACTGAGTAGTCTGATACAAGATAATGGAAGAAACGATACAGAAATAAATGAGCGGGTGAGACAAGCAGAAACATTCCGGAGGAGTGTGAGAAGCATGATATGGAGCAAGGATGTCCCTCAGAACAGCAAAATGGTCATATATCGGACGTACTATATCCCTATCCTGACTTATGCCTCGGAGATCTGGGTTATGAAAGGAAGGGAGAAGAGCAAAATACAGGCCAGTGAGATGAGGTTCTCGAGAAGCAGTATTGGAGCTACAAAGATGGACACAATAAGAAATGAGAGGACCAGAGAATTAATGAAGGAGGAACTAATACAGGATGGTATAGAGAAATCTAGACTTAGATGGTATGGATATGTAAAACGAATGAATGAGAAGAGGATACCCAGGAGGATACACGAGACAAAGTGGAAAGGAAAGAGACCAAGAGGAAGACCGAGAGACAGGTGGCTGAAGGGGGTGGAAGAAAGAGTGAAGACGAGAGGAGAAGATTGGACAAGGGTGGAGGCCGAGAGATGGTGGGAAGACAGAAGACGGAGAGGCTTGTGTTCCAAACAGACCCGGCCAGTGGCTGGAAACTGTGCAAGATGATGATGATGAGTTCTTCACAGAACTGCTTGATTCTTATATAGATTAAGCAAGCGAGTTTGGTTGGATTTGTTGAGTAAGTCGTTAACAACTATTAAGAAGAAAGCTAAGGAAGGAAGCTTGTAGTTTTATGTGACCATTAATCTCGCGATCGTGAACCATGGGACCTCCTTTTTTTTACACGGAATTCGAACCACAGGACATTATATTTCACTTTAAAAATCGCACATGCTTTGACCAGGAATCAAAACGCCTTGGTGAGAGGCAAGCAATGCATCACCACGATCCCCAACAACTCCAAATCACTCAGTAAAATATCTAAGTTACCTAGATGACTGTGGTTGTACAAATGGAGTGTCGCCTTTCTTTGTAACATGCGTGAACAATGCCACCCACTTTATCACTGCAACTCTACAGACTACATATGGGTCCAGCCGTCGCCGTCCTTCAGGTGTATCTGCTATGCCAGAAGAAGCTTTTCGAAGCATTGGTAGATCTGAAATAACACAAAACTTATTCAGAACAGTTTGATAAATACTTTAATGGCCTAGAATACTAGACATATTGTATCCTTTTGGGTTTAGGTGTGTGATTGGCTTACAAAAGCATAAATCTTGAGCTTATACAGTTCCATGCTGCACCTCTATAGGTTGATGCAACTAATTGTTAACAATGAAGGAGTTCAATGTTGAGCCTGATCATTTCATTTGAAACTGTGAGGTGAAAAGATGGAATAAATAATGGAAAAAAGAAGTGGAGAAGAAAGGGTAGAAGGGATTAATTACTACCTACCAATTAACAAGAAGCTGGTAGCCTAGTCAGTTTTCCAAATGAAGTTAATGGGCTTTCATATGTATACTGCTTCCCCTATTGTGCTTCATATGCGCAAGGGATCTAATGTCTTTGAACATGACATGATGGCCCAATGACAAGGCATGTCCTGCTATAGCACATTTGTCAGGAACATAAGGAAGAAGTACCTTTGAAAGGGTATTAAAGCATTCCATAAATAGAGACTGCTAATTCCTTTTTAACATGAAAACTACAACATATACAAAGAACATAATAACACAAATACACCAAGATTTCAGCAACTTCCAGTTATTTCCCCACTTAATAACCAACATTTTTATGCACTTTCGCAGTGATAAACAAGAGCTTGAATGTCATGCTTATAAAAGTCTGTACCAAAAGGTAAGTTACTTTCTTACAGCTGCAGCCGGAAAATATTGCCCATGTAGTCCACCTTTCACTGGCCCAAAGGGATGGAAGTCTCAAGGTGCTAATAGGGACTATAAGGTGAATGTGGTAGGACAGTTATGCCAAGCTTTGCAATCAGTATAGATGCACTCGAGAGTAGCTCGGAGGTTAGCAGCAGTGATGGCAGTGACAATGAATAGGGTAAGTATGCTAGTAGTCTTGTTTCAATAATGCAAATTTTATGTGTGTTTGGTTTTTTTTTTTTTTTTTTTTTTCAAGGAATAAGGTCTATTACACACAAATCCCAGCATAAAATACGCACCGAAAATGTTCACTTATTTTCGGTCAAAATGTGAGTTATATGCAAGCAAATACGGTATTAATTACTGATAGAAGACTATAAATAAAATAGCACAAACACATACCTAACACTGGTTTGTACAAGCTGGTGGCACACGAGAAATGAGGGAAGATGTACGGCAGATAGAACTGCTTGAAGCGCTCGAAAAGAAACACAAAGCACTTGTGTTGTTTACACAATCTGTCACGCCACTCTATCCTTGTTACCTGAAATCATAAAGGAAAAAATGATCAATGCCTTTACATTTACTCATTCTATATGCCACAAATACTAAATTATCATGAAATACAGCAATGTATATACCCTACTTTGAATAGTGGGAGTACCTGGGAGACAATAAACTCCAGGAGAGCATCCAAAAAAAACTTCATGGGTTCATCAGGTTGTTTCTCTCCACTGTGAGGAGGAAGAAGGGGCTGTATTTCCACGGCGGTCACTGGGCCTAGCAAAAAGAAGAAAAGAAAAATGGGACATTCTATTACATAAAAATTACAACTTCAAAATGTTATTTCATCTCACACTTGTGTTATTTGAAGGGAATTAATCATGTCTGCATTCAGAGTAAAAACTATACCAGGAGGTGGCATGAGTCTGTTTCACTTTGCAATGCAAGACATAGGAAGAAAGTACCTCAAAAATAATTGTTCAACCTGTATGGAGTATGTACAATAAATTGAAAATACCTGTTTTGGCTTATTTTCCAGTATTAACTTTATTGCAGGGAGGAGAATGAAGAACCAATGCTTTTCATCATAAAACCATCACGTGGTCTCTGCCTAGTGTCCTTCCAAGCTCTACGGTTGGCAAATAGTACAGATGTCATATTTTAAGCAAATTTCTTCAGTGTGTGTAATACACTCACCGGCAAAAAAAATGTGAAACACTACGATTTTCAGACTAAATTCCATGTTGGATTGCTTCAAACCTTGTATTAATCAAATATCATGACATTACAATAACATGGCAATGAATCATAAGTTAATTACCCTAATTAGCACAATAATTGGTAGACATTATTCATCATAAAACAATCACAACAGTTCAGTAGGAAATGTCGAAACCTGGAATCCATCGTACTGTCCTCACACCTGTTACACTGTATGATTATGAATGATTACTCTATGACTTAGTCCGTTTGTCCACGTTTCCATTGGCTCAATAACGGGTATTACCACCTCTAGCGGCAGTTACAGCTGTGATTCGATCATGCATGCTCAGGATGCAATCTCTAATGTTCTCTTGTGGTATGAGCTGCCATTCTTCCTCGAGCGCAGCTCGAAGTTGAGCTAATGTTTCAGGAGAACGACTCCTAGCACGTCTCCCAAGCATATCCTAGACATGATCTGTCGGGTTTAGGTCGGGACTACAAGCAGGCCACACCATGTGCTCAATTCCGACTTCATCCAGGTACTCACGTACACAGACGGCAACGTGTGGGCGAGCGTTGTCATGCATCAGGATCAAGTTCTCGCTGATGACAGGTGCAAAAGGCACTACGTGATGTACTAAAATCTCCTTGATGTACCGGTGGGCTGTCAGGCTCCCATTGTCAACGAACACAAGCTCCGTGCACGTATCCCAGGTAATCCCAGCCCAGACCATCACAGAGCCTCCATTGAACGGTGTCCTTGCAGAGAAGGTATAGGGCGAATAACGTTCCCCGGGCCTTCTCCATACTATCTTCCTCCCATCCGGTGCCCTGAAACAGAATCGGGATTCATCCGTAAACAGCACTAAGCTACACTGCTCCACAGTCCAGTTTCGATGGGCGTTGGCGAATTGCATCCGAATGACACTGTGCTCACGTCTAAGGAGAGGTCCTGTGGCGAGCTTCTTGGACTGTAAACCCACTTCATACAACCTCCTCCTTACTGTCCGTTCACTGATGTTCTTGCCCCGTACTTGCTGCATGCGATTTCTGGCCTCCACAGCTGTTGTGTGTCGATCACGAAGAACTTTCATTGTGAGAAAGCGATCATCGCAATCAGTAGTGCTTTTCCTACAACCAGAACCAGGCCTCCTGGAGTAGATATTGTCCTCTCTGTACCTTTTAACAGTCCTGTACACGTTAGAACAAGATCTGCCTATAACGTTTGCCATAGCGTATCCTGCACCCATCCTCCACTAATGCCACTGCCCTTGCAGCGGTTTCAGGAGAAAGAGCCATTATGATCTGACTTAGGAGCGAGAATAACTATTGTAGACTAGCCGTAATGTCCACAAAAATATGCGGCACTAGAATTCACAGCAATAAACCTTAAGACAGCCATCTGTGGTTATTCTTGTCCGAAGGCGGGAAACTGTAATATTGGTGCTGTGATAGTCACGAATGTTTATGAATTATTACGCCGAATCTTCTCAACTGGGCTAATTAACTCATGATACATTGCCATATCGCAGCAATGTCACAATATTCAATTTATACCAGGTTTGAAGCTGTCCAACATTGATTTTTGTCTGAAATTCGTAGTGTTTCGCTTTTTATGCCGGTGAGTGTATATGAAATTCTCCAAGGGAAGGAGCTAAAAACCTTCAAGAGTATATCCTGCCGGAAATGAGATACAGTAAACTCTCACTAATTCGGACTAATAGGGGAGAGGTCTAATCCAAATTATAGAAATGTTTTCTAAAATATTGTACTGTGCAGTAAATGAAGTTATCTGAAGCTATAATTAGTAATATAATATACAATGTATGCAATTGTTAAAGAAAGACTAGATGAACATCATAATTTGTACATACTGTATTAAATTAAAGTTACAATACATATTCAAAGGCTGTATATTATGTATCCATATATACATTGTGTCTTCTAAACTTAGCGATGTATATTTACCCCTAACACTCATCTTAGTTACTGTATTCTAGCGAGGACAACAGTACGACACTTCCAAACACTTTTAAGCAATCGTAGAGATTGAATTTAACACAATGTAACAGTAACTTGTTATGTGGGCTTAAAAAGCGAACTGAGCAGGCAGGCTACTGCCTTTGTTGCGTGCTTGTGACCAATAATGATACATACCATAGGCTACTCATTATTGGCCGCGAGTGGAGTGAAAGGGAATGGAGGGGGATACAATCGACATAGATGGCCTTGGTGGGAATGATCTCTGGCGCAGTACTGCGGCGATGAAAACCTGTCCGAATTATCCAATTAGTGAAGCCCGAAATAGTGAGGGTTCACTGCATATAATTGGAACTATGAAGTACTACCATAATAAGTTCATTTCTTAAATTTATGGGCAAGATAAATTGTCTATCGTATGGCTTTTAGTGCCGGGAGTGTCCGAGGACATGTTCGGCTCGCCTGAGTCTGTAGCTGCTTCCAGCGGACATCCTTATTAGTGTGAGATACAAGTTCCGTTCAATTTCAAGTAGTTCCAACTTTCGCTACCAGATATCAATGATACCTAGTGGTGAACGTTGGAACTTTGATAGAGCGTTGTGATGAAATCTAACCTAACAATTCAGCTTTACACAAGTTTAGACTATGAAAGGAAGATAAATTGTGACAACTGGTCACATGTTAATCAGTCCACACCCATCCTTCCCTTGCCTGCGACTACCTGGACCGCCTCATGTCTTGGTGTGCCTCTGGGACTATACAGTATAACCAAGGGAATTAATCTCGATACCTCATAAGAAATGCTTATGGGCCTTCTTCCCGATCCTGACCTCGGGACATGTTGTCATGTTACTCTGTACTGGTATCCTCTCGCAAACCAGGGGCCTGTTCCACGAATAAACTTTGCAACTTTGCACTTTTCAATTCTTGCAAAGTGCAAAGTCTTTCTGTTCCACCATGATCTATGTATTACTTTTCAATTTCTTTGCAAAGTGAAAAGTCTTTGCATAGGAATGATCCGATCATGTTTATTCCATGAACAAACTGTATATTTATTCCATGATTTAATGCTTTATTTTTCATGGTGAAACATGTCCCACTAATGACCACACAGTGATCTTAATTAATAAAAGTATTGATCAAGGTGGAACTTTTAACCTGTCTATACTAAAGTGAGGTTATGAAAATTCATCTGTCTTTGTACGTCTTCTTGTTGGATTCTTCATCACTATCCTCACTTGATGATTAAAAAAAGCTCCTGCGTAACATATTTATAACACTAAACCAAATTCTGCGCCGAGAAACAAGTGTAGAGACTTGTTCATTAACAGCTGAAAAGGGAATCGTCTCTTTGCAAAGATTTCTGAAAACTTTTCAATCATTCCTTTGCACTTTGCATTTCTGCACCAATGGAGGAACATAACAGTCTTCTAAAGTGAAAAGATTCCTAACTTTTCACTTTTCACTTTGCAAGACAAATCTGAAAAGTGATGGTGGAACAAAATCTGAACTGAAAAGTGCAAAGTGAAAAGTTGCAAAGTTCATTCGTGGAACAGGCCCCAGAACTCCTTATTTTGATCTATCCTGTGATATTAATAACTATGAGCCGTGACTGCGAGCTCAGGGCTTTCCTTATAAAAATCTAAACATTCCTGGCCTGATTATTGTGCCATTTCGTCGTCTCCTCTGACTTCATAATTTTTCCTGTTGGTCATTCCACTGACCTGACTAATATTCGGTCCTACCATCCTAATCTTACATCTGTGACGGGCAGAAGATGGAGTGTGATGTTGCCATGATGTGATCTCCTCATAACATTGGCTCTGGCAATTTTTTGAAATGAAGATGACTTGACTTGCTTGTTGGTGACCAGGGAAGACAGACGGTATACTGGTTTCCCAGGTTTCGGGACTTCTATAATCCGACTAAGATGTCAGGCAGGTACGAACAGGAAGTATGATATTGTCAAGTGATACGTAAGTCTCTGATTCAACCTTATTATTGTTTTGGGGGCTGTGAACGAGTATAGGCAAACTCATTTAAGGACTGGTCGAGGGTGTGTGAAAACTATGACAACTTGATGAGTGGCGTGTGCAACGATGTATGTCCGGGGAGAAGGTATTTTCACCCTGACCTCATGTAAAAACACTGTAGATTTTATTGAGCTTGGCCTATTTGATTTTGTGTCTTTATTGTATACTCCTGACTGAGGTGATAATTTGATTGGGGACTTGATATCCCTTTATTTAATGTAATCAAATTTAAGAGGCTGTAATTGTTGGATCAAGTCTTATTGTTGATTTGTGATTTGTAAATGATCTTGATGTTTTTGGTGTTTCCTTGAGGTGATATATTGACTTGGAGATGTGGGAGGGCTTTGGTTAATGCATGCTAGACTATAGTGCCGCCATCGTTACTTCCGACTTGACAGTTCACCGGCTGGCGATACTGTGTTGCCAGTTCACTAACACGAATCAGCTGACGTACATGATTATAGCCGTAAAGTTAACAAAACTCGCGTAATGTGAACAGACATGTTTACACACATCATACTCGTGAATAAGTATACAGTAGCAGAAATTACACATATACTGCGGTTAATACAATATTTCTTTTAATGAAGCAGAAAAAAATTGTAGCAAATAAATTACTCACCATTACCGCCCCACGTCCGGGGTCGAAGATATCCGAGTTCGAGGAAACGTATTATAAAAAATATAAAGGGAACAACACCACTCATTTCGGAGTCATATCGTCACGTAAAGAAATGTTGTGGCTCATCAGCCACTCAATGAGCACATTCTTCCTTGCTGCCATTGTTGGAGCTTTGTCGTGAATGACACTATGATACGGGACATTGTCCATAACAGTATTGTGCTCTTCTCAGGCAAGTTGTTCAGCAATATTTCTTCAAACCATTTCCTCTCTTGGCGCTTGTCTTCCACGTGCTACACCCCAGCATGACTATCGCACACACGCACGGCAGAAATAACACAAACACTCACTGACCTAAACCTAACCTACAACTACTCGTAATTTTACTACACTATGTCAAACGACAAACAAATACTAAGCTATTAAATAACAACAGACTAGAATAATATCAAAAAGAAAAAATATACGAGAAATACGAGAATACACAAAGACCGCCAATGAAACTAACCGAGCACAATGCAAACAGCTGACAACAATATGTGTGACCGCAAGATGTTAGCTGGCAACATCGTCAGCGAAACTCGATTTATATCGATATATCAATTTGAATGGCTGCCTGTAATTGGCTGGTTAGAGTGTAGCCTTCAAGTCGGAAGTAAGGATGGCTCTAGTATAGGCACATTTTGCTTTCTCATCGAACATCCTTTCTGGAATCCGACATGTGCAATTGAGACAGCTCAATTTTTGGGAAATGAAGAGTGTCAGTCTGTGGCTGTGTAAAAGGATGGACACATTGATTTTAGCTTCACACCATTACTTTGATTTCTTTAAATGCAGTCGGGCATTAGATTAAGAATTCGTTGTTTCTTTTGAAAGTTTAATTGTGAATTGTGTAATTGTGTAACAGCTAGTTCAACTTGCAGTCTAAACATTGAGCTCATTGATGTGATTTGTACGTGTCGTCACGCACCCAATGAGCAGCTCTTGGGAGGGGGCAGTGACGCAGATCCACTACCTGGCGAGACAGTTTCTATGCAAGCACCCCTCTTGCTCACCAGAGAGCTGGCTTTGCAAACAAAAGTCCTGGTGAATCACGCAAGGTCAGATATATGCTGAACAGCGCCGAGATTGTTTGGTTTCTAGAAAAGGCTGGGGCGAGCACCCACGAATTCATCCAGTGGCTCTGAGTTAGGCCAGAAACTACGAAAGGCCCATTAGCAGGTATAAAAAGGTCTGTTGAGCGAGGGACAGGGAGTCTACTTGAGAATTATGTCAAGGGCAGAGTCGGCAGCTGAGTCGATAGCTGAGAGAAGTGAGAAGAGTTGACAGTTCAGTGCAAATCTAATACTCAGGATTGTGTACAAGGTATTATGCTACCACATTGAACTAAGGGCTGAGTAATAATTATTTTGTGATGTGTAATCCATTAATCCCTGCTCAAGGATTTCTGTGTAATCCTGCTGTATTATTGTAATTTACCTCGGACAATATATTCCCTTCCTGGTTTTGTGTAGATTTTTATTTTGTGGGTCTCGTTACCAGGTTTCCAAGAACCTGTTATGTTCCCTTAAAAGAGAAAAAGCAGAAAAAGAGTGAAGAGATAGGCAGCGATTGAGGTCCTCTGTTCCTCACCCACCCCAGAACTGGTAACAGGAACTGAAGAAGGAGAAGAAGAAGAAGAGGGAGGAGGGGAAAAAAAGGAAGTAATAGGTATTGGCTTTTTCTTTCTTTTTTAAAGTACTTTCACCTTCAGGTAGTAAAAGCTCCTTTCAATAAACCAAACTGTTACCATACCATACAAGTTTAAAGCTATTTTTAAGAAAATATTTTTTATAGTGCAAATAAAAGAAAACTGGGTCAAGAATCCCCTTATTTCGGACTTACGCTTTTTCTCAAGTGTGCTTCATTGCAAACTTAAACTTCAATTTCGTCCTGTCTCCTTGTTAGACCCCAACAACAAAAATGCACAAAAAGAAAAAAAAGAACAAGGACAATCTCAAATTTCTTTCAGTAGAAGTATTCAATTCTTTTTTTAACGTTAACTGCTTATGTAAAATTACAACTGAATCTATACAAGGAAATTTTCAAGAAAATAAATCCGTCAAATCAAATATTATATGTTAGTCATCGTCAGCAATATAACTGGTATTAAGTAATATGATCATGAAAAATATTTAAATTAACATACCGTATTTACTCAGCTATAAGATTCCCTTGCCTATAGTAACCCCCCCCCCCCTTAATTTTCGAGAGCCAAAATAAAAAATCTTGGAAAAGTACCCCTCCTGAATTATTGAGAGTCAAAATACAACATTCTTGGAAATTGACGAATTCTTTAAAATTTTTATAATTAGCCTATGCCTGAAATTCATTCTCTTTTATGACAAAAATATTTTTTTTGTTACAGTATATTAGTTTGTTATTCAGACGATATGACTGCCATTTTGCGTACCGCGTACACGATTGGGCAGGATATCGAATTGTGTAGCCAATAGGCTTCACCCGATATCCAATAGAAAATGCCACACTATTGGCCGAGTAGAAGCGCCATCCGCCAACGAAAGTTATGGTTTCATATCTTGCCTGCATTCTTCTGTTTAGTATTATTTGTATTGCGATTCGATTGTGTTTACGACAGTCTCCTTAGTTTTATTTTAAACACATTTCATTTGTTGCAATAACCGTCGGAGTTTGTGTGAAACGTTATTTGTATATTAATGTGAAATATGTGAATAATGCGAGCTCGGTTGTGTTTACAAATGTTAGTGAGATGTGATCTTTCAGCATCATCAGACATTCACTAATTGATGCATCTCCCTCCCTGTGTTCAAATAAAAATAAAGTTCGCATTTCCATGTCTGATACTTTGTCCATTCCATTCTATTTCTTTGATACTAAAAATCAATTTGAAAATGGCTGCTGTTATTGCCGCATAATATCCACTGTTTATCGCCAATAAAGGTCCATCCACACATATCCGTGACGTGTCAGTGCCGTGACGTGTCAGTTCCGTGATATCCGTTGTGTCTCAGTGATGGCTATACACACCTATCAGTGTTGCTTCGGTTCATTTGTCAAAATGGCTAAGTTTACGGATGTGGAAAAATATTGTGTAATACAATGATGATGATGACAATATCTGTAAAACTGGTTTGTTGATGATATGCACATAACCAATAAAATTAATAATGGATTGCCTGTTTTGCCTATTTCCTGTCATTTGGATTGTACGGCTAATGTTCGTAAATAATTACGGTGTTACTACGTTGCAAAAAAAGAAAAGAAAAAACAAGTAGTGCAATTGATGCTCCTACAGTGGGCATTTCCTTCTTAGTTTAAAAAAGATAGTTGTTTGTCATTTAGTTTGGAAGATCAAAGTTGTTCGAAGACATAACGTAGTTACGTATCTCTGATCTGACTCAGTGTCATAAACACAAATCTATTAAAATCACTGCCGCTGAGCTTCTCATAACGCTCTCTTTTGTACCGGTTGCTATGAATTTAATTGATAGGCATCAGTGCGCATTAGATTGTTTACACAACCGCGATGAGCTGAATCAAGTCCCGCGATCGTAGGTTCGAATTGCGGTGCTGACACCGGCTACCATGAGTTTGATTGTACCCAGGAGTTTTCAACACTCCTTGAAGGCAAATGTCGGGATAGTACCTTGTTTCAAATCCCGGGGCACCTAACACGTTCACGAATCTGATAATTCCAGTTGCCACACAAAAACACAAGTTGTTGGATAAATACATGGGGTTGATGGCCAAGATACCCCTAGCCCCCAGAGAGAGAGAGAGAGAGAGAGAGAGAGACACGCTGTCGATGGGTGATCCCTTAAACCTATGTTTTTCATTTATGATGAAACATATGCATTCAGCAACATGCTGACGTGAGATAACATAAGGCATTTTGAAGGGTTTTGAAATATTATTTCAGAAATCATAGTTGTAATGGAATAAGAGGATACTGGAAGTGAAAAGCACCCTCAGAATGGCCGTTGTCATCGGTGGGACACTAGCCTTAGATCTTTGGACTTGCTGCAGCCCGCCATCACAGTTATGGTGCTGGAATAATGTGCACGATTGCGCCCTGGATCCATACGTAAGACGGCGCTTTGGTGAAATCCATTTTATTCCACAAGACACCCGGCTAAATCTCGTCTTTAACATGTATCTCATAAATTACGCCCAATGCGAGAAGAAAGAGAGTGAGTGGCGCTAAGATGTCAGAAATTACCACATGATGAAGCGACTAGCATTCCTGGCTGTCGCCTCGGAGGTACGGGTTTGATTCCCGGCTCTGCCAAGAAATTGAATCTGGGCTGAGGGTTGGAACGGGGTAGACTTAGCTTCGTGAGACAGAACTTAGAAGATGCCATCCTGTTTGGTAGTTCGTTAGTAAATTAGTTAGTTATTGCTGTTTTAAGGGGCCGTAGAGGGAAGTCACCTGCTCCTAGTGACCATCCTGGAATTGGTTTTCCACTTTTACTCTAGGCATAAGCCAGGATGGTTTCTAACTTAAGGCCATGGTCGCCTCCTTCCCATTCCTCACCTGAATTATGTAACCATAATAATACAGGTTATCAGGCAGCATTAATGCGAACAAGTTCAATAAGTAGGTCGGTGTTCATTTTAGCCAATATTCACAAGAATGAACAAAATCACACCACAGCACGTCCGTGAAAACAGCAAAAATATCGTTGGCGACAATACTCAATATCACGGAACAGACACTGCACTGATACTGACACACAAGTTACGGCACTGTGCCGGACAAGTGTGAACGCGTCAGAGAGATTCAATATAACTACATGAATCATCACTGACACTGATGCAATTTCACGGAACTGATACGTCACGGATATGTATGAATGGACCTTTTAACAATATTTTTGGAGAAATTATTTCGTACTTTAATTTGTTTGTGCTGTAACCCAATGAGGTTACAGTGTTCATATGTTACTGTTCATTCTCTTAGAATTAGTTTTAGGTTAGGATCATGGATATCCTTTGATGATGTACAAGTGGAAGGAGGCCTTGATTTATAGAGTTTCATATCCGTTTAATAGTATCTTTTTATGATGATATTTTTTTTGTGTGTGTGTGTGTTTCTTCTATGGCTGGTTAGAAAGTGTTAGATTTTGTTTATTGGGTTCCTTGGTAGTTGAAAGAAGTAAGATATTTCATTAGGAAGAGTGTAATTGGTTTAGTGGAGTATCTGTTGAGATTGTCTATGGAGAAGGTAGATTGGGTTATAGCATGATAGTTGAGAGCTGATGATTGTTTTGTGTTTGGTGATGTAAGTTGATAAGATATGAAAGGAATTAGGTTCTGGTTTTGAGTAAGGAACATGGAATTGGTTGAATGTTTAGAAAATATTATGAAGTTAGATGTAGAAGATGAGATATGAAGAAAATGAGATTATATTTTGGTTAAAAGAAGAAAGAATAGATGTTTGGAATTAGAGGATCAGATGTGGAAATAAATATGTTTTGTAAGAAAAAGAGAGTGAACTAAATGAAGAAGAGAATCAATGATGAAGTGAATTTCTTATTGTGTTAACATACACGCCCCCTAATACCCCCAAAGAGTACGTACGGTTACAGTGCCAATTAAAGGAATACCTTATTCCAATCGTTTGTATTGATTCTTTTTTAAAAATTACAGTAATAAGGTTATGCTTATACCGGTATTGGTTTATAATGCACCGGCCCTCATTTCTAGTATTTGTCCATTTTAAATAAAACTGTAAAGTAAGTATCGTGATATGAATAGACAATGTTTATTAGGGGTTCTCCTCGCTTTGGGGAGTGTTAGAAGTACTAAAATCTCAATATCAGTATCAAAGAAATATAGAAACTTGACACCATACATTTTTCAGAAATGTGAGATCTCTGAAAATAAATGTACCAGCCTGGCTGCTTGGCAAGATTGAGCTCAAGTGCTGTCGGTTGGTTTTATGAAGTGAGACGAGGGCACCCGAGCTATGCTGAAAAGATGCAATCGACAATATCAGGTGCTGTGCAGCAACTCAAATTACCCTGAGTTTCTGGTGTTATCAGTACGGTGCTAACTCCACAAGCGAGATGGAGAGAACGTCGAGGGCCGGCGGAGAGTTGTATTAGTTCACTGATACCAACATGCCGATTGTTAGAATAAAGCGAGCTGTGGTCAGGCGACAATGCTCGTCTTATGAAGTTTACCGTGTGGCAGGTGGAATGACGACAATACCGGGCTGTCCTGAACTCAGTGGACGAATTGGTTCAAATTCTGTGAGATGTCTATGAAGTCCTTTTGAGTGGTTTCCCTACTAACTCCTTGCCAAGTTCCACTGATTTCTTTTAATAACTTGTCTTATGAGGTTGGATTCAAGGAGTGGCATTTGACCATTAAACCACCCGAAAAATAGAAATTCAATGCACCACATCCCTAGCCCTCATTGAAAAGGAAATAGCGAGGGACCGTACATTTCATTAGTTAGTTAATTATCGGTTGTATGGTATTTACCTGAAGTTAAGTAAATGTAAGATTCACATTTTTATATTAAATGCTTATGCCATTTATCAGAAATACCCATATTTCCAATCCTGTGCATGTTTGAATTAGTTTCCATGCATATTAATTTTGAACCTGTTAATTTTTTATCGTACCTGGTGATGAACTCTTATTATTATTATTATTATTATTATTATTATTAATCTTGATTGGTCACATTGGACCACTTGAGTCGTTCCACAATCACTTCTTCTTTGAAGGTAGTACTGCTTGGTTCTTGCGGTCTTTCCGGTACTTTTTAATTCTTTCAGATCGGGATTTTCTCAACTCATCTGAAATCTCCATAGGCTTTCTATGTGTCATTTCTGCAGAAAATTTGCGAGTTTTAAGAATGGTGTC
Source organism: Meconema thalassinum (assembly GCA_946902985.2). NCBI lineage: Eukaryota > Metazoa > Arthropoda > Insecta > Orthoptera > Tettigoniidae > Meconema > Meconema thalassinum. The sequence goes on from OX336388.2 coordinate 1,854,508,336, forward strand.
AATTTTATTTTTCTCCTCGGCATCTGTTATCTTGAGCCCAACTGCTTTGAGATCTTGTTGGATTTCTTGGATCCATCAGCAGTTGGCGTACAATTCTGTTTTCTGGAAGCCGTAGGATGTGAAAAAAATATGAAATTCTTTCCTTCTTCATTGTGCTGGTGATTGGATCAATCTCACGATAGACAGTTTCATTTGGGAGAATTCTCCAGACTCCCTCAACCTGATACTTTTTTATTTATGCACGTTCTAATGATCCTTCTTTCCGTTTTGAGGAGCTGATCAGTTCTTTGTTCATTTTTAATTTGGAACAGTGTTTCACAAGCATAAGTGGCTTCTGGGAGAGTTCATCATCATCATCTTGTACAGTTTCCAGCCCCAGGCTGGGTCTGTTTGGAACATAAGCCTCACACTTAGTTCTTTCTTCCCACCACCTCTCCGCTGTCACTCTGGTCCAGTCCTCGCCTCTCTTCTTGACACATTCCTCCACTCCTTTCAGCCATCTATCTCTTGGTCTTCCCCTTGGTCGTTTCTTCTGCATCTGCATCTCATGTATCCTCTTGGGAATCTTCTTCTCGTCCATTCTCTTTAAGTGTCCATACCACCTCAGTCTTGATGTCTCAATCCTACCTTGCAAGGGCTCCTCTTTCACCATTTCCCTGACCTTTTCATTCCTCACCCTGTCTCTTCTTGTTACTCCGATCCTACTTCGCAGGAACTTCATTTCACCTGCCTGTATTCTGCATATGTCTCTTTACTTCATTGTCCACGTTTCTGAAGCATAGGTCAGTATCGGGATATAGTAGCTTCTGTATAACACTTCCTTGCTTTTTTGTGGGACATCTTTATTCCACACTAAGCTCCTAATGCTTCTCAGAAATGCTTCTGCCTGTGCCACGTTCCGTAATCTCTTTGTCATTTCTCCCATTTTCCTCCACTATACTTCCCAAGTACTTGAGACTTTCCACCTTCTTCAGCTGTCCACCTCCAAGTGTTATCCCACTCATTGGTCTGTCCTTTTTCCTGGTCGTTAACAGGATCTCACATTTACTGATGTTGAACTTCCATCCGTACTCTCCCACTGTTTCTTCCCAAGCCTTCAGTTGCTCCTGAATTTCCTCCTCCTTGTTTCCCCAGACCATGAGATCATCTGCAAACACCATTGCTTTCATCTTATCTTCTCCTATCTTTCCTGCTACCCGTGTCATTACCTCGTCCATAACCACAATAAAGAGAAGGGGTGACAGCGCACTACCCTGTTTCAGGCCACTCATTTGTCTGAACCAGTCTGTTCTTTCCCCTCCAACTTTCACACAACTCACACTTCCACAATACATCTCCTTCACTCTGCCTACAGTCTTTTTTTCCACTCCCATGTTTTCCATTGCTTTCCAAACCTTCTCCCTACACACACTATCATAGGCCTTTTCGATGTCCAGGAAGGCCATCAGCAGATCCTCTCCAAATTCGTAGTGGTGTTCCTGGAGCTGTCTCACTGAAAATATGAGATCCACTGTTGATCTCCCAGGTCTGAATCCATACTGCTCCTCTCTCAATTTTCTCTCCACTTTGGCTCGTATTCTACTTTCTAATATCTTTTCATATATCTTGGCACAGTGGGGTATGAGTGTAACTCCCCTGTAATTTCTGCACTCCTTTCTGCTTCCTTTCTTAAATATTGGGACAATTAATCCTTTCTTCCAATCTTCTGGGGTCTTTTTCTCCTTCCATATCACCCTCATCACACGGTACAGCCACTGTTTCCCAACCTCCCCTGCTGCCTTCACCATTTCAACACTCACTTCATCCACACCTGGTGCCCTTCCTCCTTTCATCTTGTCTATAGCCATTCCCAGTTCTCTCCAAGTCAGGTCCTTTTCCATTCCTGTGTTGTCTTCTCCATCTTCCAATAGATTGTCTTCCACCCTATGACCATTTGGATTCAGCAAATCCTCAAAGTACTCTTTCCACACTGTCTTGAGTGCCTCTTTGTTGTGTACCTCATTTCCGTTTTTGTCCATCATTACCACATCCTCTCGCAGACCTCTTCTCTTACTTTTGACCATCCCATAAAGTACTTTCTTATTTCCTCTGCTGTCTTCCTCCATCATCTCTGTCCACTTTACCATCCACTTCTTCCTCTCCTCTGCGACAATCTTGTTTGCTTCTTTCTTCTTTATCTTATAATCTTCCCTTGTCAGATCAGTTCTTTCCTGGAACCACACTCTGAAAGCCTTGTTCTTCCTTCTCACAGCTTCTTTTACTCTCTCATTCCACCATGGTGTCTCTTTACACCTCTTTCTGTTGCTTGTTCTTCCACATACTGCCACTGCAGCTTCCACCATTGTGTTTTTGAATTGCTTCCATTCCTCTTCCCCTTTTTTAGGATTGTCTGTTGGCATCCTTTCCCTTATTATCTTCTGGAATTCTTCCTTGACTTCCTTTTCCTTGAGTTTCCATACTTTGATACTCCTTTCCTGGTACTCTGTCCTCTTGCTATCCTTAACAACTCCCAGGTTCATTACAAGTATTCTGTGGTCGCTATCTAAGGCCTCTGATGGTATTACCTTTATATCTCTGACACTTCTCTTCATTTCCCAGTCGTACAGCATGTAATCTACCAAAGATTTCTTTGTTAAATCACTGCTGTACCACGTTACCTTGTGGCTTTCTTTCTTCCGGAACCAGGAGTTGCCTACCACTAAACCGTTTCTCTTGCAAAAATCCAGCAACTTTCTCCCTTCTTCATTCCTGCTACCCCATCCTTCTGCTCCTAATACATTTTCATATCCTTGCCTTTCACTTCCTATATGTGCATTCAAATCTCCCATGACAATGATGCTCTGCCCATTCAACTGCTGTTGTAGCTCCTCCTCAAAGTCTTCCTTCTCTTGAGCTGTACATCCAACTTGAGGGGCATATACCTGGGCTATCTCCAGGCTTCTTCCCTTTACAGTTACTCTGATCTTCATGATCCTGTCACTTATTCCCTTTACCTCTTCCTTCATTCCATCTCTCACAACTACTCCTACTCCACTGCTCCTTCCTTCACTGTTCCCACTCCAGTACAACCGGTACCCTTTCTTCAGTTCTCTGCGACCTTCTCCTTTCCATCTTGTTTCTGCCAAGCCCAGTACATCCAGTTTTCTTCTCTCCATCACATCTACAATCTCCTCCACTTTTCCTGTCAGTGTCTGTATGTTTAATGTTCCAACTCGTAGTCCATTAGCATATCCGGGTCGTCGTCGTTTGCATCCGTCCTTTCTGAGGCCTGTTCCTGGTTTGAAAGCAAATATGATATCCACTACTGGCTTGCTAGGCCTATCGTAGCTTCACCCGAGCCCCGTCAGCCGTCACTTTTCAGGGTTCCTATAGGGCCTTCACAGCTACCGTAGCGGTCCCGGGGCACACGAAGTCCCCACTGTACTTCACCCCTACAGGCAATCCCCTACTTCATGCCGTTGCCCATCTCCCACCACGTGGAGGAGGGGTTGGACTTGTGGGAGACTGGGAGAGTTACAGTTACAGTTACAGTTTTATAATGTTGGATCTTAGTAGCTATTCATAGGCATTTTTTATGTGTTGACCAGGTTAGAGATTGTGCCTTTTTCATTTTATTTGTTCTATTTATCCAAGTTACTTTTTCGTTTAAGTTATGTGTTATAATTTCTCCATCATCATCATCATCATCATCATCTTGAGCAGTTTCCAACCGCTGGTCGGGTCTGCTTGGAACATAAGCCTCTCCATCGTTTCCTGTCCATCCACCATCTCTCGTCATTTACTGTGTCCCAGCACACTCCTCTTTCCTCCACACTCTTCTTAACTCCTTTTGCCCATCTGTCCCTTGGTCTTCCCCTTGGCCTCCTTCCCGTCATTTCCATTCCCAACATCTTCTTCGGTATCCTCTCCTCTTGCATCTTCCTCAAATGTCCATACCATTGTAGCCTAGATTGCTCTATTTTATTTTGCAATTGTTCCTCTCTTACCATCTCCCTGACTCTCTCATTCCTTACTCTGTCCATTCTTGTCACTCCCACCCTACTCCTCTGGAACTTCATCTCCACTGCTCGTATTTTATTCTTGTCCCTTTCCTTCATCACCCATGTTTCTGAACCATATGTCAAAATTGGCACAAAGTAGGTCTTGTAGATGATTCCTTTACATTTTTGTGGTACATCTTTATTCCATATCATCCCCCTAACACTCTTGAAAAATCCATCTGCGCACCTTCCCCTCTCATTTATTTCCATCCTATTGCCTCCCTTTTCTTCAATTATGCTTCCTAAGTACTTGAAGCATTCTACTTTCTGCAAGTGCTGTCCTCCAAGTGTTATGCCCATATCCAGTCTGTTCTTCTTCCTCGTTGTGATGACCACTTCACTCTTTTGTGCTGAGAACTTCATCCCATATGATAACACTATCTTCTCCCACTCATCTAGTTGCTCTTGTACTTCTTCCTCATACTCTCCCCATACCAGAAGGTCATCAGCAAACAACATTGCCTTCATTTTCCTTTCCCCAATGCTATTTACCACTTTTCGTATGATTTCATCCATCACCACTATAAATAACAGGGGTGAGAGGGCACTTCCCTGTTTCAGACCACTCTCCAGTTGAAACCATTCCGTTCTCTCTCTTCCCACCTTTACACAGCTTTTGCTACCCTCGTACATTGCTTTCACTCTTGCCACTGTCTCCTTGTTCACTGCTTTTTCTCTCATTGCTTCCCATACCTTGTTTCTATTAATACTATCATATGCTTTCTCAATATCCAAGAAGGTCATCACCAGATCTTTCCCATATTCATAATGGTGTTCTTGTAGCTGTCTTACTGCAAAGATGAGGTCAACTGTTGACCTTCCTGGCCTGAATCCATACTGTTCTTCCCTCAGCCCATCTTCAACTTCTGTCCGAATTCTTCTCTCCAGTACCTTCTCAAATATTTTGGCGCAGTGGTACATGAGTGTAATTCCCCTGTAGTTCTTGCATTCCTTCCTACTTCCCTTTTTAAATATGGGTATTATTATCCCTCTTTTCCAGTCCTCTGGTATTTTCTTCTCCCTCCATATCACTTTCATTACTCGAAAGAGCCACTGTGTTCCTATCACCCCTGCTGCTCTCACCATCTCCACACTCACTTTGTCTATTCCCGGTGCCTTTCCCCCCTTTCATCTTCTTTAATGCTTCCTCCACTTCTTTCCATGTCAATTCCTTCTCTGAAATGTCTTGGTCACTGTCTGTTTCTTCCTCCACAATGTCCACTATGCTGGTTTTAGTTGGATTTAGGAGTTCCTTGAAGTATTCTCTCCAGATAACCTTTACTTCTTCCATATTTTTGACCTCCTTTCCATTCCTGTCCACCATTCTGACATTTTCCCCTGTATCTCTTCTCTTTGCCTTTATCATTCCATACAAAACTTTCTTACTGCCATCACAGTCCTCCTCCATCATTTCTGTCCATTTCTCCAGCCATTTCTTTTTCTCTTCCTTCACTACTTCTCCTGCTTCTTTCTTCCGCTCTTGGTATTCTTCTCTTGTTCTGTCTGTCCTCTGTTGGAACCATTTCCTGAATGCTTCATTTTTCTTTTTCACTGCTTCCTTAGTTCTGGGGTTCCACCATGGTGTTTCCTTCCACTAGTTCTGGCACACACGACTTCCGCTGCTTCTACCAACACGTCCTTGAACCTATTCCATTCTTCTTCACCTGTTTTCGGATCATCCTTCGGTAATTTGTTCCTCACTAATATCTGGAACTTCTCCTTATTTCCATCCTCCTTCAGCTTCCATGTCCTTATTCTTCTTTCTTGGTTCTCAGTTCTCCTCTTTTCCTTCAGTCCTCTCACCTTGGCAACCAGCAGACGGTGGTCACTGTCCAGGGCTTCTGAAGGTATTACCCTTATATCCGTGATACTCTTCTTTGTCTCCTTCCCGCATAGAATATAGTCCACCACTGATTTCCTAGTCAAATCCCTGCTGTACCAAGTAATTTTATGGCTCTCTCTCTTCTTGTACCATGTGTTTCCAACCATTAGCCCATTTATCTTGCACAGTTCCAACAATCTCTCTCCTTCCTTATTCCTGTTTCCACATCCTTCACCACCAATCACTTCCTCAAAACCTCTTCTATCAGTTCCGACATGGGCATTTAGGTCTCCCATGACTATCAGGTCTCTCCAAGATACTTAAATTGAGGAACTAGGTTAATTTTATGATCATTTATATAGACTTCATTTATATCTAAGGGTTTCATAGGCATGATCTCAGTTTTTTCAAAGGATATCTGTAATCCTATCCCTTGAGCAATTTCTTGGAGACTAGTGATCCGAGTACAAACCTCTTCCTTGTCTAGTGCTATAAGAGCCAAGTCATCTGCAAATCCTAGGCAGTTTATTTTTATTGATGGTTTTGTTCCAATTTTGATCTTAGGAGGGTTTTCCTTTTGCCAAACCTTCATGATATAATCAAGAGCCACATTGAAAAGCAGAGGGGATAGTCCCATTTATGAAATAAGAGTTCCTATAATGTACCCTTCATTTAGCCGAAATGCACGAAAAGTAGGCCCAACAGAGAAGCATTGTGTTAAAAGAATACAATAAAAAAAGAATTTTTCACTACCCTAGATATACTACCGTTATATTAAGTACATGGCTCGCAATTGAACTTTCCCATATTTTTTGTAATTTCAGACTCCCAGTGGACCAGTCTCTTGTGGACTTTGGCTGAACTGAGGATACATTATAGAAACCCTCACCTATACATTTTACACTGTGCTTTGCACCAAGATAATACTTACCATGAGCAGAGTCATGAAACACTGAAGCTGAACTCTTCAGCAGTTTCGGCAGACCCTGGCCAAGCACAGGTGATGGAAAACCAGGGACCAATGTAGCAAAAATAGCATGAAGTGTGTCTGGGGCATTGTCCCCAAGAACCTGATACCAGAGGATAAAATACCTGCAACACACAAATTTATCCATTATTTCATTCTTTAAGGTTATGAAACATAGGTTTTTCATAAGTAGATTTTCGTAAAAAGCCATAAAAACAAAATTTCATGAAACCTCAATAAAACTGTTGAACAACAGACTTTAATGTGCAAAGAAATTATTTAAGCTGTTTTCCATCAAGATCACTAATTCCTGAAATTTATTTTTAGCATATGGTTTACTCCTAAAGCTCACAAAGTTTAACAAGGTACTATTGTACCTTCTTTATCTACTGTATTGATAGATAATCTCAATCTTTTTCACGCAAAGTAAAGTATTTGTCAATAAAAGCAAAGTTTTCGCCATCGATATTCATTGCAAATTATTTTTAAAAGTTAACCAAAACTGCCCTATGGCTCACTGAAATATTGGGCAGCCCTTATCTAGGAGGAAGCTAATGAGCTGTGTGCTTGCTATACCGTCAAGTGTACAGTGATGGATAACCCTCTGCAACAGTTTGTTTGTAGGTTCATGCAATCTACATTTGATTATTAGTTCCACCATGCTAATGAGGACATTGAACAGTACCCCATATAAAATACTATGTAAGATAAAAGATTTATGCGCATTATCTGCACCATTGTACTACGTACAGTAAAGCTACGATCATCGTAGGTGATTGGTTAGCGTGTTAGCTTATTATACGTACATAGGGTTTGAGGTTTGAATCCCGGGATAATATATGCATTTTTTTAATAGCTTTTAAGACAGTACTGAACACTTTTCCAAGAAGCAAACTGAATACCGTATGTTGTTGTCCAATTGCAGATCTTTCGATTTATTCCATAATCTTCTTGCATCCAACACAGCCTTGGTTGGTTACCTAATGAGAGTTACATTCTATTTTTGAGCACAATAAGAAGTGATCTTTATTCATTACTGTAATCCGCTGTTAGTACCATATTTACTGGCATATTCGTCGCCATGGCATAATCCTCGCACCCTACTTTTCAAATAAAAAATATTTGTTTATAAAATTTCTTGGCATAATTGCCACGTAACACGTTCATATTTGTGCGCCGGTATGTTGCACATGTTGCTGCAAACTTATAACCCAGCGTGACCATATCTCGTATGTATGGGCTATGACCACGCTACGCAAGCTGCCAGCGTTGTCACTTAGCATATTCATATTTCTGACACAAGCTTATGACCTGGCATGACTTTGTCTATGTGCCTGCACACGCGAGCGGCCGACAGATGGAATGCTAGACAGCGATCACGCTCAGGGGTACAGGGGAGTGAAACTTTTATTCACCCATCACTTCCGCGAGTTGGCTTCAGAATAACGAGCTTCAATAAGCTGCCATACAAAGCACTGCTAGCCACAGTTCACCTACGTGAAAACAGGCCCGACTGCTATTGGCAGAAACTCATGCAAGGAACACACCAGTTAAATTTAAAAATTTGACATGCCGCACCAGTTCAGCATCAGCTTAACATTGCAACAGAGACTGGTGCATGATGTTACACACATGGTGTTCACAATGAGAAAATCCAAGAATTATATGGTGATCTTGAAGTTTAAAGAGAAATACAAGGTGTTACAAATTAAGAAAATAATGGTACAATATATAATAATAAAATGTGTTTTTTCTTTGAATTTTTAATATTCTTTTTGATGATCATGGCACCCTGCTTTTCTTTCGTGAATTTTAGGCTAAAAATATGCGATTATTATGCCAGGAAATACGGTATATTGTACAGCAATTGAAACTGAAACTTTTCAAACGATGGAGATCCAGAGCAATGCAGTCATGACTTGTATCAAGTCGAATGGACAAGTGGGATATTTTTGTATCTATAAAATGCTAAATTTTCTTCTAAATGCACAAGAGAACTTCAAATCAATAAGTGGTAAGTACAAAATATTTTATACAAAACATTTGTACAACAAAACACACATTTTGCAAGAATATCTTTTGTAAATGTACTTACAGAGAGCATGACATTAAACACAAATTAAAAAAAGAATTGTTTACCAGATTATGATCATCTCACAATATTTGCCATATAATTAGCATCATAGGATGAATTGGTTAGCGACTATGATTCTGGAAGCGGACTATAAATGTGATTCCGCTAAAGTGTGTTCCCTTATTGTGATATTACAATACCTAATGTTTGTGTAAATATTTACTATCAAGAATCTACAAGGCTGTTCATATTAACTTCAAAAGAATGAAGATATTTTTCCTCATGAAGACTGCATTAAAATACATCCTGTCAGTCACCATCAGCTACTGTGACCATGCAATGAAGTCTATTTTTAGATATGCCCAATATGCTTCGAAGTTCTGTATTTTTGCATGGCAAAACACTATCAATGAAGTATGTTTGCCATCTGATAATTGTGTAAGGCCCTACATAAGCAGAGCAACAGTGTTCGTCTGATGAAAAATATGTAAGAATAATTACTGCGTTTGTTATGAACAAATTCTTACAAAAAAAAATACAAGTAAATAAATACTAACTTATTCAGGGAATAATTATGAGTACTGGTGTATACTAGTAGTGCCACCACAAAAGGCACGAAAAATATAAATTAAAAAAATTAAAATGCATGCACTCACTGGGATATGGAGATGAAGATTGTTGTTTTAAGGGGCCTGACATCTAGGTTATCGGCCCCTAATGGTTTGGGTGATAGAGAAAGAGGAGAATGTAATGTAAACTATAACTAAAACTATACTTACAACTAAAACTTACACACTAGAAGAAGAAATGGAAAACAAAAGGAGAATAAGGCAAATAAAGGAGGAAAAGAAATGCCTTTGAAGGAAGGAGAGCCATGAAGGCAGATGAAAGGGAAAGAGGAGAGGGTGTGCCCCAGAGTGGAGAAAGGGGGATAAACCAGACCCAGCTCAGGAATCCCTCGAGGTCGCCAACTCCCAACCAACCAGCCGTAAGCCCTTGAGGGTGTAGCACTATTGAGGGTGCACCAGAAGTGGTGGAGCTATACATACCCTACCTCCTTAAGGGCCTTGAGCAGAAGGCAGGAGATATGAAGAGAACAGAAGAGGTATGACCCCTCGAAGAATGAGGGATCAGAAAAGATGAGACAAGGGCCCAATAAGACTCCCAAGGCCTTGGATACCCTAATACCGTGGGGGTCAGAAAATAACAAGAGTTGACTAAGGGAAGTCGATAGGAAAGATGACAGAGAGGAGCCCGGCACAGGTGGAAGTAATGCCAAACTCAGCTGGGGCCCCGTGGTCGCCAACCCACGTCCCACTAGTCGTGAGCCCCTGGGGGACTGGGATTCGAACCTTAAACACGTCTCACAATAAGCTGCTATGCAAACCATTCACCAACAATGACTTACTACCCTGCTCATAGTACAATGATACAGATATCACACCAAAAAAAAATCTACTGTAATGTAGTAGGCTACCGGTATTTTATATGGGGTGCTGTACAATGCACATACTAACACATACAGAACAAATAATTTTATATAAACTATGTATACCCATAAACAACCTGTTACAGAGGGCATAATACGTCAGCCACCACTAAATACATGGCAGTATGGCAAGTACACTACTATGAATTGGTTAGCAATGAACTACAAGCTCCTGGGTAAGGGCTGCCCAACATTTCAATGAGCCACACGGCAGATCTGATATTAACTTTTTTAAATAACTTCCAGTGATATATTGGCAGTTAAAACATTGCACAGGGGCTTGCATCTACTGACAAATACTTTGAGTGGATTTTCATTTTTTTAACGAGGGTGTCTTTTGATAAAGCAAGGTAAACATTTTCCTTGTAGGACAACTCAATGACACCCAGTGCAACCCAATATACTGTAGTTCCAGTAATAAATGTAGTGATCACATGCATCACCTGTAAGTAACTAGCACCCAGTAGTAAGTATTATCACCTCTGTAATATAACTAGCATATTACGCTGATTATGCGGTACTGACTGAACATTATCTAAAGAACTTATAAGGGGTCACATGGAACTCGATTCGATACCTGTACACGATATTTTATAAAAATCTAGGATTTGTAATAATGCTTGAACTAAATGCACACACAGTAGCTGTGCGCCGGTAGGTTGCACATGTTGCTGCGAACTTATAACCTGGCATGGCTTTATCAGAAAAAAGGAGTCTTGTCTCTGTGGGCTATGACGACACTAGGTGAGCGGCCAATGTCGTCACTTAGCACATTCGTGTTTCTGACACGCGCTTATAACCTGGTGTGACCTTATCAGAAGGAAGGAGTCTTGTCTCTGTGGGCTATGACCACGCTACGCAAGCGGCCAGTGCCATACGAAGCACTGCTAGCCCCAGTTCACTCACGTGAATACAGGCCCGACTGTTATTAGCAGAAACTTACGCAAGGAACATTCCAGTTAAATTTTAAAAAATTGACATGCCTCGCCAGTTTAGCATCTGCCACTTCTGTGGAAACATTTTAACAGAGACTCATCACGCACATGGAGTTCACAATGAGAAAATACATGAATTATATGGTGATCTTGAAGTTTCGGTATTACAAATTAAGTAAATAATGTTGCGTAAACTTTCTCGACCAATTGCATACATAATATAGCGTTGGGGGCTATTAGGTCGAGTATTTTACGGAGGGCTAGTTTCGCTCGTTCGTGAGAGAAACATGCTTTAAGAAGAGAGCTGGATTTTATTTCAGGTGAGCTTTATGAACTTCACTTACTCTTATGTCGGATGTTAGAGGCGAATACTTTTAATCGCATGGACCTTGTGTCATACATGACTTCCATGGCGCAAAATATTCCACTTCTAAAGCCAAACAACTATCCTAATTTTCTCGGCTTTCATGTCATTATACCCACTCTGCTCCATGATTGGACCCTTCCCAAGTTGTGGTTAATCTATCTAGCACTGATTTGGATGGTGCTTTAATGTCTGTGCTCCAGAAGGGTTTAAATTTTGTGATTTCACCTCTTTCGCTTCCGACTGAGGGAATTATCTGTGGGGTTGAAGCTTCCATTAAACATCTACCAGACCACGTCGCTGAGGAGGTTCGTCTGGAAACCACTAGCATTATCAAACACTTCAAGCCTCCTTGTCGGAATATTACTTTCCATGAGCGAATTGCTCTAAAAGAGCTGAAAGGCAATGATGACGTGGTAGGTTTGAAAGCAGATAAAGGCAATGCTACCGTGGTTATGTACACCATTGATTATAAGAACAAAATGGAGGACCTACTCAGTGATCCTACATAAAGTGCTCAAACGTGATCCTACTGACACCATTGATAGAAAAACAGTCTCTCTTAAAGCTAGCTCAATCTCGAGTGACGTTTCTCATGGTCTCGAACATCAGGCTTCTATAGTACCCCGTTTATATGGACTTCCTAAGATTCATTATTCCTCTTCGGCCTATTGTTAATAGTATAGATTCTCCTACTTATAATCTGACCAAATATCTTAGTAATCTTCTCAAGCCGTACATAGGCAACATGGCCACCATCAGGAATTCATCGCATTTTATTAGGATTCTGTCCAGTCTGCATGATATTCTGGACATTTTCGATATTGGGTCTCTATTCACTAAGGTTCCCATCAAGGATACCATAAACTTGTTAGAAGGGATTTTCCCTGTGATATAGTTAATCTGTTTCATCATGTTCTCACCAGCATGTATTTCAGTTTTCTTAGTAAGATCTTTGAACAATTGAATGGTGTTGCCATGGGATCACCATTATCTCATGTCATCGCTAATTTTTATGTGCAAAACTTTGAGGAACGTTGCCTTCAATCTTGCAACCTCAAGCCTTCCATCTGGCTGAGGTATGTCGACACTTTTGTTGTATGGTCTCATGGTGATCACACGTTATCCATGTTCCTGGATAATTTGAACAACCAGCATCCGAATATTAGGTTTACTATGGAAACGGAACGTGAAGGTTGCCTGCCTTTTCTGGATGTCTTGGTTTCCAAGAATGCTGACGGCAGCCTGGGGCACACTGTCTACCGCAAACCCACCCATACAAATCATTATCTTCATGGGTCCTCACACCACCATCCAAGTCAGAAACGGGCTGCCCTCAACACTCTTCTTAATAGAGCAAGGACGGTGTGTGAAAAGGATAAGAGAGACAGATTAACTATGTGTAACATCCTAAACCAAAAGACAGATTATGGCAGAATCCTCCTCCAGCGAAATTGGCCTATTGTCATATGTGCAATCTGTCATGGACAGGATTAGCAATATTCTAAGAAGACAATATCAAAACCACCGTAGGCAAATCCTCGCGATCAGTCATGAATTCAGTTGGTCTTAACTGTGCCGAAGTGTATAAGATTCCATGTTCCTGTGGTTTCGTATATATTGGACAGACATGTAGGAGAATCACAACATCATCTTCGCCAACCAGAGAAGTCTGCGGTTGCTGAACATGCCATACAGAATGACCATCGAATTCTTTTTGATGAATCTTCCGTCATCTGTATGGAGAAACATTTCAAAACTCGTATTATTTGGGAGACGATTGAAATAAGTAAACAACCACACAACTTTAATACAGGTGATGGTTATCCCTTGAGTAAATCATTGCTGCCCTCTTTAGTTTCATTACCAACATCATCTTGGTCTCGGGAGGTCATGGAGTAATTATTTGTTTCGACATGGCTTCCTATCTTATACCATTTATCTATGGAGGCTATATGCCATTGTTTACTCATTCCTTCTTTCTTTCTTTCTTGACAAACCTTGAAAAAGGGACAAGTAGGTGTCTCGAAATGTCGTTTTTTTTTTTTTAGTTTCACTGACCTAATAGTCCCAAAGCTATATTATGTAAGGAAATAATGACACAGTATACACCGTATATTAAAAAATAGTAGTTTGTCTTCTTTGAATTTTTAATATTCTTTGCACAATCATCGCATACAGCTGTATATACAGTAACTTAAATACGTACTTGATGGCTTCCCGGCGCAGCTTGCAGGAGTTGCCCGGGTGCAGTAGTTTTGCCATGATTCGAGTGAGGCTGTGGCACTGCCATCGCCGTGCCAGCAGTTCCGGCAGCAACAGCAGCACCCGCTCCAGGACATGTAGCACACATTCTAATTCCTCACGATGAGCTTTGTGCACTGCAAGAAACATGCATTCCAATTAATACTTCTTGACCACTCACTCCGAAATGAAGTGAATGTTATGAAGCAGCTTATTACAACAGTACATTTTAAGGTTCCAGATCTGAATGCATAACATAACCATCAATACATTGTATACTAAATTTCACTAAAGATTTTCTTGACATAGAAGGCTTGTTCAGGGATCCACAATAATAAAATATTTAATAAAGCCTCCTTTGACAATAATGTGGATGCAAAAATCCAATTCATGGAATCAAAGCTTACAGAACACTACTACCAGAATAATTTTAGGCGACACAGGCTGGTTTCACAGATGTATCATTGCCATGAGAGCGAGGTTTGCACAGTATAGAACAGTGACAGCCAAAGATGAAGATTGTGGCTTCAACTCCCACATTCATTAGACATTTTATTTCTATTTCTTCCAACTACACGGTTTGTACAATACCTTACATAACAGCCTTAATCATCAATAAAATAAAACAAAATTGCCCTACCAACCTATGCTTTGCACAATACCTTACATACTGATATCGCGTCAGGAGTTGGCAGTCGGGTTTGAACTGTAGGGGTCTTCCCGCTCACTGCGTATCGCGCATTCCAAAAACATTCAGTTGGTCACTACTTGTTTCACTCACTCAGCACATTCCTTCTTGCACTGGCTGAGTGTCGCCTGTGCAATGACAACCATTGGCATGCGGCAAGCCGATATATTTAACTCTGGAATAAGCAGGCCGCGCATGCGTACTGCAAGACCCCCGCACCCCGTCGCAGCGTGTTCAACTGCCATCTCCTGCCGCGATGACAGTAATAGCCTTAATCATCAATAAAATAAAACAAAATTGCTCTACCAACCTATCTCTTCTCTTCATTAGCAGTCGCCAGAAACATCTCTCCTCTCCAACTCGTCTTAATATCTCTTCATTTGTTAATCTACCCAAATGATCATCATTCTCCGGTAACACCACATTGCAAAATACGCTTCTATTCTCCTATTTTCTACTGTGCCCACAGTCCACGTTCCACTTCCATAGAGTACCACACTCAAGACAAAGGCTTGCAAAAATTACTTTCTGATACCTAGATTTATATTTGATGTCAACAGATTTCTTTTCTGTATTAAAGCTTTCCTTGCCTGGGCTAAATTATTTTTAATATCCTCTTTGCTTTGTACGACACTGATTATTTTGCTTCCCAAATAAGCTTAGCAGAAGTCTCCTACTTCCTTAAACTTTACACCTGCCAATGCGATACTAATAGCATACCTGCCAACTTTCAAAAATAGAAATCCAGAAGATCCCAAAGCGCAAAAATTTAATACGTACATGCGTCGCAAGGTCTTAAAAATAGTGAGAAAAGACCACAGGGAAAGAGATTACAAACTCTTGGTGATGTGAGACTATCTAATTAATTGTGCCAGTTTCCAAAAATTCTGAAGACTGATGATATCGTTTCTTACTTGAATTCATCACGAAAACACTAAATCTCACAAAAATTTGTTACACAATTGAACGAATACCAGAACTACAGTTCTATGGACTTTCAGCATAATGTCAAACACAAGGAATTAATGACAAAAGCGCAGCGATAATCTGAGAGATGGGATTATCGATAAACTTTACAGGGTGTCTACTGTAAGGATGAAGTAAAATTTAGTTACTTTTTTAGCTACCTTTTATTTAATTTTAGTTACCTTTTAATTCAAGATACGTCTGCGGTTGGCAACCATTGAAGCTCATCGTGCGAGAAGGAAAACAACAATGAACTGTGTTTAAAGCAGTGAATAAGATTCACTTATGGTGTCATAAAAATTTAGATAAAAATAAATAATGGATATTTAATATCAAATGAGTTGATTCAGCAAATACGCCGCCTTGTGTACAAAAAGGTATGATTACCAAGAAGTTGCTCTGATCTTGGCCGTTTGGGGAGATTTCCTTTGTCCCCAGGGTAGACCACGAAGAAATATGTGCGACGTAACGTGATCGTCACCGAATTATGTCTTCGCAGTCAGGTACGGAGAAATATCGAGACGTTACACGATCGGCGCTGGTCTCAGCCGTTTGACGCGATTCGTAGTTTTTTAGATAGAACACGGAGAAAAATCGCGATTACATAATCGATGTCACTTTTAGTCGCTCGACGAGAATTCTACTGTCCTTGAGGTCGGGCACGGAAAAATATGGTAAGTTATATTACGCAATCGGCACCCCTTGCTGTCCATTTGACAAGAATCCAGTTGCACTAGTCATCGAATGCGGAGAAATATCGGGAAGTATCGCAATCGCTGCCGCTCTCAGTCGTTTTACGAGATTCACGTTGTCCTCGCGGTTGCACAATGAGAACGCGATATTATGCAATCGGCACCGCATCCGGCCGTTCAACGATTGTCTGCCTGTCTATCTGTCTTGGCAGAATGGCGGAGGTGAGCTCGAGGTTGGGCATGGTTAAAATTCACGAGCAGTTATGAACATGTTGTATGATCGGCGCCGTGATTTCCGCAGTCCTTGAGGACACAAGTTCGCGGCCGGGCACGGGTTTTATAATTTTACGCAACTGGCGTCGATCGTGGTCCGTTTGACGAGATTCCCGCAGGCAAGTTGTACTGACAGGATGAACGTTCGAAGTAGGAATCGGTTATTATGAATTATTCAGAGAGGATTGCGCGAATAATCCGACAAGAGGGCACATTTTCTTTCGAATTCAAATTGTAGACAAGTTTTCGAGATAACCAGTTAGATTATATATCCAATGGAACCATAGTTCGAAGAAAAAATAGACATATAACGGAGTTTCGAATTAACCACACTTGACGTCGCAAATTCACTAGACAGATAGATTTTTAACATACAGTCTATATATTTCGAAGCATTTTTGCGATTTGAAACGGCATCATTTCGCAAGATTGCGACAATAAATTATTTCGCGTTATTTCTAGACTTCAATTTGAGATACACAAATTTAGAGGCCAATAACAGAAATGAGTGTTTTCTGTTGAGTTTCGGATGTTATCGCGAATAAACGTCTCGCAAAAAGTCAGGTTTCCGATTAATACAAAAAAATACTGTATTTCACACAAAACTAAACTCTTCTTGATGCCGAAAATAAACGTTAAACCGATGTCTACAGTACCACTAATAAAGGCATCCTCAGTATGCATTTCCTTGAGGTCGTGCACGGGGAAATATAGCTCACGCAATCGGCGCCGCTTGCGTGAAACTAGCTTCATCGCATCTGCGAGCCTAGCGGCGCGGGTTTAAATGATTTTAACAGACCTCGGCGAATTATCGTTACCTCCAACTATCCAGACTTAGGAATTAGCTACTTTTCGTTACCTTTATAAAATTAGCTAC
The DNA here is from genome assembly GCA_946902985.2 of Meconema thalassinum. Taxonomy (NCBI): domain Eukaryota; kingdom Metazoa; phylum Arthropoda; class Insecta; order Orthoptera; family Tettigoniidae; genus Meconema; species Meconema thalassinum. The sequence continues at coordinate 1,854,525,767 of OX336388.2, forward strand.
TTTTTCGTTACTTTTCGTTGCCGGTGGACACCCTGAGTCTTATCAGTTGAATTTAAACACTTGCATCTCGGAATAGGAGCTACAGTATTATCGAAAATCAAAACTGAAATGCGATTTGGAAGCAGAGAACGGAAAAAGCTAGGGAGTTGAAAATCCGGAAAAAACTATGTTAATCCGGACAACCGGAAAACACCCCCAAAATCCGGAAAACTTAGCAGGTATTTCTAATTTCTTCCGGCTGCATCCCATTATTTTTGTTATTCATTTATTGATTTTCATAATTAACTTTCCTTGAGTGTGCATCAATTAGCAGAATTAGTTTTCAGTCAGTGAACATGTATGTGCCCAATTAGATTGGATGAGGTATTAGTTATTTTATCACCTGCAAAAAACTACACGAGTTATTTAAGCACTAACTAGAGCTCTTCGTACCCATCGTTGACGGGTTTTGCGTTGTAAGGGTAACAAAAAATAGCGTTAAGGAGGCTGGTGACAGGGGTTAGCTTAGTTATGGCAAGACTGTCAGACCTTGTTTGGCCAACACCGATGTATTTCGCAATTTGCATCAAGTACCTTGTTCTGCTTAGAATTAGGTACTGAAAGGAAGACCACTAGGGATGACAAAAATAAACATTAAACCGCCGATAAGAGCATCAAACTATCAGCCAGCACAAAAAAAATCTAAAAATAAAACATTTTTGTTGTCTTCTGACATTTTTAGTCAGCACCAATTTAATTATCATTTCCGATTATTCCCCTTCAGGAGAGCGTGAGAACTTGAGCCAATCACAGCTTCACTTCCTTTTCCTCTCTTCTTTTCTTCCCAAAACCTCTTCATTAGTTCACTGTGCTTTTTCTCCCTTTCCTCTGTCCATTTTTTCCCAGATGTATCTTTCCTTGAAACTTGTACAATTTTCGTGTTTCTGATTTTATTTCTAAATTGTTCTCTGTCCTTAATGTCGTCTTCAGAGATTTTAAGTAATTCCATGTCTTCATGTACTTCTTTAATCCAACTGGTCTTTAATTTACTTGCATTCACGATATAGAAAATCATCTTAGTGAGTCTGTTCTCATCCATCCTATATATGTGTCCATAGAACTGCAGACGTCTCTTCCTAAATTTATCTATAATGGTGTCTGTATTTTCATAAAGTTCCATGGCTGCTTCAAGTTGAAGATTGTTTGTGGTGACCGATGGAGATCACAAGATTTTAAGACTTAATTGTTGAGATTAAGCCGTACTTTGAACAGCCGCACCAACTAGGTGAGCAGACGCTGCTCACTAGTCGCTGGATGCCAGAACAGACACTAGTGAGTTGGATATATGGACATCCATATACCTTTTACTCTTATCAACCCCGAGCACTGGGGTGCCTCCTCCGCCTCATACACTGTACTGAAGTCCATCTTCTCCACCGTATTCGCCGTTGTATTAATGTATTTTTACTTGTATTATGTGTCTTGGTATGCTGATACTGTAATAATGTTATTGGTTTTACATCCCTTTTAACTACTGAGGCTTTTCGAGACGTCAGGGTGCCGGAATGTTGCCCCGAAGGGGGTCTTTAAAGTGCCAGTAAATATACTGACACGGTTGCTTTGCATTTGTGCAACCTTAAAGGCCAACTGATGGTGGCAGGATTCAATCCTGTAACCTTGGTCACAGCAGGCGAGAATGTAATCGCTGAGCCACGCAGTCAGCCTTATATCTTATATCATAGAAATCGGATGGGCTTACAATTAAAAGACATCACATCCATGCCCAAGGCCAGATTCAAACCAACAGCTGAGGTAGAGTTCAGTTTCAAGACTAACCTTTTACTGCTGATCCATGCCAGCATAACATTATTTACTCCACAATCGGCGTGAAGTGATTGATAGATAACTTGGTACATTTTATAATACAGGCTTCATGCAACGGAACTGCGTTGCGACATCCATATCAGGACATGTCCCCTTGTGATATTCTCAGATCAGCAAGTTCTCACACCTGACATTGCGATGTCAAGGATACAGAATGCGCAACTGGCTTACTGCCTGGATTTTAAGCTTCCTGTTAACCCCTCACCCCTTTGTATTACATAAATAATATGTAGCCTAGCTTTATTTTACAGCTGCCTTCTACTTACACACGAATTATCATGCTATTTGCTCCAGTATCTTTGATGCCAACCCATAACAAAGCAGTAAACAGACCAACAGACAAAAATCAAACTGAGGGTACAGTATATTTGGTCATTAGCCCTATATACCTCATACGGGAAAAATACAAAGTTTTGGTCAATTTTCTACTTTATTTATAGAGATTAACGATTAACACAATTCACATACAAATGGGGGGGGGGGGTTAATTCGAAGAAATGTTTCGTTTGTGATGCAGACATTATCAGATCTTGTTCACTTAGGCTTAATTTAGGTTCGGCGGATATGTATATAATATTTATGTACAACAATATTTACAATTATTAAATGCCCAAAAGTTTTTAGTTACATTTATGTAATATGTCAAACTTACTTCTTTATTATTTATTCTGATATTCTGTAGCACTTCGGTAAGTGCTGCATTTTTATTGTTAGTACTTTTTATGTGGATAAGTATGAATGTACTTTGATTTGTTAACTTCTACCGTGGCAAGCATGTGATATGTTCCCAGTAAAACCTATTTTGTTGATGTCCATCTCTATTCAAAATTCCTATTTAAACTGCCGAGCTTTTATAGTATAGTCAAGTAAAAAAAAAAACACTCACTACTACATACAACAACAAAACTGAAAATGTGGATTTGTAAATTTAGCCGAATTCTGCAACACTTCTAATAAAGAAGATGAATGTTCCGCCCAATCAATACATTTTATTAAAAGCAGACTATGTGCTTATATAAGGTACATGGTTCAATGCCTATGAACAAATGGCATCTTCTGCAGCCTATTGATAGAAGCATTGGGCAGCATTTATATGGAAAAGAAACCTTGTCACTAAATGAAAAATGAAATTAAGTGAGGATGAATGAAAAATCCGAAGACAAATTACATACTGTAATTACGTGCTGAAGAAGATGCCATTTGTTCATAGGCAATGAAACATGTACCTTATATAAGTACATAGTTTGCTTTTAATAAAATGTATTGACTGGGCAGAACATTCATCTTTATTAGAATTGATCTGCCAATACGGAAAAATGAAATTTTGTCCCAGTTCAACTTCTGCAGCACTAACGAGTGTGCCCCGGCTGTATTTCTTGTTTAGGTGTAACGGCGCTCTGTCGCTGTTCCATGAATGTACTATTATTGGTACGTCTGAACAACACTGGCACTATCTGTTGCTGCTTTGTGAAAATAACCTGTCTATGTGTTTTTAAGTCAAATATGAATCCCAGCTTATGTATGCTTCTCAACTCTCATAAACATTCCACAATTCAGATAACAATTAGCTCAAGTTAATATTGTAGCTTTCAATCGGTCAATACAAAATTCATTCCAATTACCGGTACTGGAATATGTGAAAAATAACCTGAAATAAATTACATGTGATTAAGATTTATCTATGTTGTTACGGACTATTGAATAAGAAGCAGAAGGAGAAGAAACTAAGGAATGACATGTTTCACACGTCAAACGAGCATCATCAGATCCAAATAGTTCTACTAAACACTACCAAACGTACAGTGACACCCACAGTCTCTGCCCTCCAAAAATAGAATGCAAGAAAACCCATCAGTAAACATAATATTAATTATTAATAATTAATTATGGTCAGGGCTAGATTTGTGATGGTATGCACCGGTACGCCGTACCGAAACCTCTGATCGGAGGAAAAGTCGAATATATAACATCATTTTTAGAACTGTGGAACGTTAGTTGTAAGTCAAGGTCAACTTGGTCTTTGACTGTATAATTATTTCAGAAAACTGTAAAGACAAAATTATAACACAAGAAATAAAAGATTGTCAGTGAACATGTGTGTATTTTCAAGCCGAATGTATTTAATTTTTTAAATTATGTAAAAAAATAAATAGAAAATAATGTGCATTGATTGAATGGTAGCCTAGTTGGCTTACATTAATATGTAATATAGGCCAACGGCTATGGTAAGAAAAATGTTGCTACAGCAGTTTCAATTTAATTTCAAATTGCAATCAAAATTAGATTGCTATGTTGTCCTCTGATTAATTTTTAAAGGTGTTCAGAAAAGCATAAAAATGTAGTTTTTAGAACTCAATATTCCATAAAGGACCCCCCCCCCCCTCATCCTGCTCCCACCCCCACCCGGTAGCCCACAGTACCGGAACCTCTTTCTTTACAAATCAAGCACTGATTATGGTAATTACTGATAAATATTAAGTCATAAGACCGAAAAATGAACTATTTAATTTAATGTTGCAAGACTTTGAAATGACTATCCCATCAACAAGTAGTTCCGTGAAGAACTACTATATTTTCTTATATCCTACTGGTCTTACTTAGGACACGAGAAATGAAAACGCGATTTTTAGAAACTGCATAGCCGTCATTTTTAAGTTCTCATAAAATTCCATTAAATTAAATGTGAGCATATTAAGGCTTGTATGAAGATATACCGTGCCAAGTTTCACAGCACTCGGATGAAAAGTCGCAAGAAAAATCCATTTAAATATTTACATTGGTATTTATTGGATTCACTGATTTTGTTGGAATTGTAGATGATTTTGTGGTCATTGTTATTGGTTTTGAAGGCGATTTTAGTGTTGAATTTTTTAAAAATGTTCGCTATCTTCAGGTATCTATAAGCTCAAATGTCAGCAGTGCAAATCGGATTATTTAGGACAGACCGGACGTAGCTTCTCTACGAGATACCATGAGCATGTTAACGCAATAAAACACAGGAAGTTTTCGGCCATGGGAAACCACATGCAAGAAACCAATCTCAAATTCACAAATATAGAGAAAGATTTAGAGATCATCCACTATATCTGGAAAGGAGCCATTATGAACACACTTGAGCAAATTGAAATCGACAATGCACAACGCACCAATCCCATACATAATCTCAATGAAATTAATTTTGACGCATATATACTTTTTGAAAACCTTTACATAAAATTTCTGAATCTCAACGACAAAAACACATTAATCCAAAGAAAACTACAACCATTACCTCCCAGACTCAACACCAATTTCAAAATTCCCCCAACCCCACATAAACCCCTCGCCCCCCTCCCCTCTTCGTAATCATGCTCCTGTGTCTGCCAGGCTAGATCCCTACCTCTCTTCCCCCTCCCCCACCCCCCTTATTCCCACCGTCTACCTGTCACATGCTCTGCCCAGCTCACGGTCACTCCACAGCACAGATCATCATCAGTCCACCTCCAGCCTTCAACAGTTCCAGTACAGGTAAGCAGTCATGCGCCCGATGAGAAGAGATCACGTGTTTTTTCCTTCCGTTCGTTGACTTTATTCTATTACTTTCTTTTTCACTCATTACAGCTTCCAGGCAGGAGGTTTTTCTTAAGACATACGATATAACTTTCCACCTTGAATTCAGTAAGTCACCTTTCAACAAATCTAGTCAATTGTTTCAATCTTCTCTGACGCATTTGCTCTTTTTCTAAAGATTTTTGTTGTCTCTTATAGCTTGCGCCGCTAACACATCTTTTGGCAAGGTCGTCTCATCAATACAGTCCGTATGATGTACTAATACAATGAATGTTACCATCTCTGCCCAGCATAAAAACAATGCAGTAAAGGTCGAATGGGTCTCGTCTACGGCATTTTCCTAGCCTGCCTTTTGAACCAGGCCGTCAAGACCTGCTACAACACTGTGGCATCACACATCAAGGACATACCAATATACCCTTAGTAATGTTATTAAACAGTCTTTTAAAATTTTAAAGTGTTGTCTTAAATGTTGTTTATAAAGCTAAAATCAACCACTAGAACGGCCAACAAAGCAACGAGATCCATCTCGTTTTAAAGTGTTTTTTATTTTATGTTTTTTAAATACCCTGTTAGATATAGTTTTTGAGTGCTCTTTTCATATTTTCTTGTAATGTGCATGTTTTTGGTGATAATGTATTTGATCGATGTGCAAGAATGTATAACTTATATGGCTGAAGAAGGGTCGTTTTAGGCCCGAAACATGTCCCATTGGCAATAAACCTCTAGTTGTCCATAACAAAAAGTATTGATTGGGCGGAGAACCCTCACCCTATTATAATTGATTTGTACATGTCAATACGGACCTTGTAAAATGGAAAATTCTCCAGTTAATCTAGATTTCAGCTACTATAAATACAGGGTCATCGAAAAATAATGCCAACATTTAAAAAAATGATAGCACCGAAACCCTTTATGTTAAACGTGTAATTCTTTCACTGAACGCCAGCTGGTTAAAGTATGTTATGTATTGGAGGGGACGTGACCTTGCTATGCGCATACTAGATGCGCAGTAGCCAAGGTCGGCCGGGGGCGCGCGCGCCAATGACTGCACCGCCCCGACAAACTGCACCTGATTACAAAGCTGTCATTCGATGGTTTAATCAGTTTAAGGAAACAGGGACTGTAGAGAAAAAATCTAGGCCAGGCCGACCACCAACATCAGCATTGAACGTACGCTTTCCCAATGGCTGGATTGGTACGTGCAATCATTTCAGGAGTAACTGTCAAGATTAAGGCAGAAATTCGCTCCCGCAGGTGCTCCAAATCCCGAATTTTTTCTGCATACACAATGTTTTTAATGTACCCCCAGAAAAATAATCCAAAGGGGTGAGGTCAGTACTTCATTGGCGCGTGCGCCCCTGGCCGACCTTGGCTACTGCGCATCTAGTGTGCGCATAGCAAGGTCACGTCCCCTCCAAAACAAAACGTACTTTAACCAGCTGGCGTTCAGAGAAAGAATTACACGTTTAACATAAAGGGTTTCGGTGCTATCATTTTTTTAAATGTTGGCATTATTTTTCGATGACCCTGTATATTCTTTTCCTTTTTTTTTTTATTAGATGTTTTAACTTACAAGGGAAGTATCAGTTAAGACAGGTCGAAACCTATCTTGAAACTTTGTGGACGCAACCATTGTACTAGGGGACAACGTGCCTGATTGAACTGCAAGGGTCCGAAATCGTGTGGTGAATCTCTCATATAAATCAACGGGAAGTAGCGAATACTGTACATGTTGGAACGGACAGCCCTGTCGACTCAGCCACTCAAGGCCGGTGGCAAGCAGCCGCACACTCCAGGCAGCCTATACGCCTGCCGCGTGACTATTCCGAGTGCCAGGGATGTCCAGCTATGCCAGCCGTCATGCCTGCGTACCAGGATGTCAGGTACGATTTCGGAGCCTTGTAGTTCAATCTGGCAACTGATTTTCCACACGTTGTCCTCTTATAGTACAACAATTGAGTTCACAAAGTTTCAAGATAGGTATTGACCTGTCTTACCTGATACTTCCCTTGTTAATGTCTTAATGTGAACCAATGTCACAAGGTCACAAGAACTTTCAAAGCTAGATATGTTAACGAAGACTACAGCATGAAAGAATTAATAATAATTAATAGCCTTTATTGCAGTCAGGTGGCCATATTACGGATGTGTGCACTTAGAAAATTCAATGATTCCCTCAATTTGTTTAGTTCTTACTACATTATATGTCGCTATTGATATAGTTCTGTTGGAGCATGTAGTGATGTGGTACCTCCCGCATTGCCCTTACACAGCTCGCATATTCAGCTCTCATCTGGGCCATGGAATGTTCTTCGTCAACAGACCTTGTGGTGGAATCCGTGGACCGAAAGTCTAGTCACAACATGTCTCACTTCGGATAGTGGTTGCATTTATCTTTTGTCCAACATAGTGCCTGTTGCATAGAATTCTGTCGGAATGTCTAGCTTTTGCTCCCCATATCTCGGAGTAACTTTTCATAGCTTTCTGTATATGGCATTAGTAGAAGTGTCCGGAGATCCTCTTATGATGAACGTCTCACTCGCGAGCTCGTTTGGCTGTCCTTTGTACTCTGAGGGCTCTTTTCAGAAATCTGGATTTCACCTTTTCAAGTTCTTCCAATTGTTTGTAGTTGAGGAACTCCCATGTTAACTCTAGCCTGTATGTCAGCTCGCTATTGCTATTTCCAGCACTATTAGAGTGATATTGTTTATGTCATTTATAGCTTTCATTGCGGCAGCTGCCTTTGCTCTTGTGTGTAGTCTGAAGTTTCGTCCTGTAACCTGAAGCGTGAGACCAAGATATTTAAAATTGTTTACTATCTTCAGTTCCCTGCCATTGCATTAGCACTTTGTCCGATTCTACTGGTCTACCACCATTCCAGAAGATGATCATCTCTGCCTTGTTCTCATTTATTGTTATTCATTTTCCTGGGCACATTCGCTTAGTATGTAGATTCCCTCCTGTAAGTCCTGTATCTGTTCCGAGGCAATTGCCATGTCGTCTGCATATATGTATAATTTGGAATCTATCGAATCCTTTATTTTGTCACCTGCATCGTGTGTGAGTACATTGAACTCCGTTAGTTTGCATCATCCAACTTGTCTTCGCAACTCTATTATGCACTTGATAGAGAGGCATTATGAAATGTACAATAATAACATCATTATAGCGGGAGATTTTAACATTCCTACAATAACGTGTACAGTAATTAATGATGTAGATAAAAATAGCCATTCACAGTTACTGTATAACTTCATGAACCTACTTCAACTTAAGACTTACAACAACATTCAGAATTCGAATGGAAGAACTCTTGACCTAATACTCACTAACTACACAAACCTAAATCTTGTAAGACATAATACTCCTCTTTTACCCGAAGATGCCCACCATCCCGCACTGGATTTAACTGTACCTCTCAATGGAGCCAAAAACACCTTCAGATTTAAAGAGCAAACTAAATTTAATTTTAAAAAAGCTAAATTTGATGAACTGTACCTCGGTTTAAGAGACACAAATTGGGACGATCTCTACAAAATTATGGAAATAAACTCAGCAGTTAATTCTTTTTATGATAAAGTTTACGAAGTTTTCCAAAATACCGTCCCGGTATTAATGCCTTTTAAAACCAGTAAATACCCTGTTTGGTTTACAAAACAAATAATTAATGATTTGAAAGATAAAGACTTCCACAGAAAAAGAAAAGACTACTCTGAATATAGCAAATTGAGATACAAACAATTAAGAAACAAGACCAAAACAGACATCAAACTAGCTCATAAAGGATATATAACAACAGTTGAAAATAACATTAATAGTGATTGTAAAAATTTTTGGACGTACGTGAAAAGCAGGAGAAGGGCCAATGGTACATGTACTATAATGCAATACAATGAGGAAGAGCTAAAAAGCGGGGAAGCGGTTGTTCAGGGTTTTGCAAAATACTTCCAGTCGGTGTATTCACAACACCCTTCTTCCTACAGAATATCGCAAGATGAGGCAAATACGCCAGTAACCCTGCACATAAGCAAAGTAACAATGGCGGAAATTGATAGAGCGTTTAAAAAACTGAGACCAAAAACATCAGCGGGCCCGGACCAAATACCCCCTTACGTAATTAAGGGTTGCTCACAGATTTTAAAAGATCCCCTTCATTTTCTTTATAACCTAGCAATTAGTACAAATACATTCCCAGATATTTGGAAAAAAACTCGCGTCTGTCCTATTTTAAAATCAGGTAACCAAACATTAATAAAGAACTATCGACCCGTGAGTATAGTATCAGCTGTTGCAAAGATATTTGAATTTATCTTACATGACAGAATTGTTACTCATGTAGCGCCAGCCATATCAGAACAACAACATGGATTCATGCAACGGAGATCTACAGTCACAAATCTGATGAATTTCTCCCACGATGTTTCATCTGAGTTGGATATCGGAGGACGGATGGATGCTATTTTCACGGATTTTGAAAAGGCATTCGATAGTATAGATCATGATATTCTTTTGACAAAATTAAACAATTTCGGTTTTTCAAAAGCAAATTTACGATTTTTTAGCTCGTATCTGTCTGGTAGACAGCAATATGTATACTTTCTCGGAAATTCATCAATGGAATATACCGTAAATTCCGGAATTCCCCAGGGATCGAACCCTGGACCAATTATGTTTCTGATAGCAATCAATGACATTTCTGAATGTATTAAGCACTCTAAATGTCTTCTATACGCTGATGATTTTAAGATATTCCGTCCTGTATCCTCTGCTCATGACTGCTATCTTCTACAAAATGACTTGGACAACATCTTTGAATGGAGTAGGAAAAATAAACTTAATTTTAATCTTACGAAATGTGTCACAATGTCATTTACCCGAAGGAAGAAGAAAGTTAGTTTCCAGTATAAGCTGGGGTTGAATACGCTGCGGGAGGTTAATGGTGTAAGTGACCTTGGTGTGGAACTGGATAAAGGTTTGACTTTCGCTTCTCACATCAACAAGGTAACAAGTGAGGCGTACCGAGCACTAGGCTTCGTCATTAGAAATGTAAGACCTTTTCGGCAGGTGAAAACGGCCATTACACTCTTTAATGCTTACGTAAGGGCGAAATTAGAATATGCAAGCGTAGTGTGGAATCTGTGGCGTAAAAAATACATAAGATTACTAGAAGTAGTACAGAAGCGATTCGCCAGATTTATACATTATAAAATGAGCGGAAATTACCCATATATGGTCCCATATAAAATTTTATCGAATAATCTAAAAATTATTGCTTTGGAAGATCGTAGGAAAATAAATGATTCCAAGATCTTACACAAGATTGTAAATTCTGCGGTAGATAACTCTTATTTTTTATCGTTGCTGAATTTCAATGTTCCACGTCTATCTTCAAGAACGTGGACAACTTTTAGGAATAAGAAAACATGCACCACGTCACACAAACATTCACCGCTTTATAACCTCTGCAGTAATTACAATAAAGCTGTAGTGTGTAATAAAAGTCTAGACTTCGATCTTAGTCTCCAAAAATTTGTAAAGGTATTTATGACCACATTGCCATGAGTGTAATTAATTAATAAAAAGGTAGAATATGTAACAGCATTAAGGTTAAGCTATAAATAATATTATTATGTAATTAATTTAGATGCTAATATTAGATTTAAGATTAGATTTAAGTTATGGAAAAAATTAGAATTACTGTTAAAATTTTGTAGGTTTACTGTTATTGGGGTTAAAGACCCTGTTGTAAACCAGCATAAATAAATAAATAAATAAATAAATATAGTTTTCTGCCAGTATGTTAGATGTAAGAGGAGTCAGCCGTGTTCTTCCTACGAGTGTTTCCAGTTTGTGTATCAGAAGCTTTCTGTTCACCAGATCAAAAGCCTTCAAGAAGTCAACGAAAATTACCTTTGGGTTTCTCTAATGCTGTTGTTACGTGTCGTAGTAGATTTCCTGCAGCCATGGTTGTTGATCTTTGCTTCCGACCACACTGTTTCTCTGGCATCATTGGGTCTAATTTTGCATCTAGTCTCGCTGTCAATATTCCTGTTTTAGGGCTACAGATTCCAGCGCTACTCCACAGTAGGAGTTAGGGACGTCCGTCCTTCCTTTTCCTTTGTACAGTAGCTTGAAGGTTGACTTTTTCCATTCGTTTAGTATTTGGCCAAGTTCAAGGCATTTGTTTAGCAGAGTCATCCACACCGGTAACAGTTCCTCCGTAGTTTTTCCTTTAGGTGATCCGGGGGACCGTCCGGACCAGGGGATCTGTTGTTCCTTCTTTTTCTCTATAGCCATAGTTCCTTGTAGGCTTCCTATGATGCCAGTATTCTTCCAGTGTTATGTTGTCCTTTGTGAGCCCTATGCTGTGGAGCTGGTTTAGGGTTTCCTTCCTTTCAATAAAACACGTTTCATCGAACCATGGCTTTGCTATTCTCCCATGCAAAAGTGTGGTTCTTGCACAAGTGATGAAGTGTTGGATCCATGCTCCAGCATCATCAATTCCTCCCTCTTGAATGCTTTTCACAATCTTGTCTATGTCTTCCAAGTTTTCTCTGACTTTCTCTCTGCCTAGAGTTTTACTTGCTCTGGTGTTTACTTTTAAAAGTCCTCGTTGTTGTCCTCGTCCTCCATTTCCAAGTTTACTGGTATGTGTTTACATATAATGGCTCCCTCTGTCTTGATTGTGTTTGCATTCCATTTTTCGGACATTCCTCTGATGCATATCAGATCTACTGTGCTAGCGCCATTGGGGCTTATGTACGTCCAGTCATGAGCTTTGTTCCAGACTTAAATCGATCTAGGCTTAATAATGAACCATTGAAACTGAACTTCCCCATGTTGCAATTCTCAACTAAGCCATTTAGATATAAAGACTATTTAAATGTGCTCTTTAGTCAATGTTTGTATTTCAAGGCTTCCCATTATAGATGTTTTCGATTCTCTAATCAATATTCACTATGAATAGAGTTGTAAATGTGATGGCAGTCTGAAATTGAACCCAAATCTCCTACTGTCCAGCCATCCCACGACTGCATCTCATCTTCAAATCTTAGATGAAGAGGTGTTATTTCTCGAAGCTATTTCTAAGATTCAAAAACATCTAGTCGGATTCAGATTTGGTGGACAAGTGGTTCGATGTGTCATCAAGGAGATGATGATTAATGTTGTAATGGGTGGAACAGTGAGGTAATCTGCCATCAAGGAGATCAACGGCATCCCTCTCAAAAAAGACATGAAATTATAATTCAGTTGTGGCATTACCTACAGTGGTTAATGGGCTTAGTGTGTCTGCCCAAACTGCAGGTACATTTTCAAGTCTTACTCAAGAGATTTAATCACTCCAAGGGAGGTCTTGCTCAACAGATATGATCACTCCAAGGGGAGCCATTCACCAAAACCATTTCTATAAATGTGGAAGGAAGTTAAGGCACTGGCTAGTTGACGATCACAGACGTTCCAGTAGGAATGAAGGAAGTAAGTAAGCAAGCAAGTCTAGTAATCACCAAATGTGATATGAGAGTACTTTAGTGAGTAAACATAACTCTGAGTGCTTAGGAGTTTGCTGTCCATCAAAAGTCCCACTTCCTCGGCCATTCATTTAATGATACTGTGGTTCATTTTGGTTTCAACAATGTTTATATTCGTAATGATGTTGTTGTTTCCTATGGCTAGCCCGGATTCCAATCCATCAGCTTTCTTGCATTCCAATAGAGTTGTGTGAGGTTCCCTGAAGTTCTAGCAGTCACATCAAGTTTGTTGCAATGTAGCAGGTGCCGCTTATCCATTTTACTTCCAGGTTCATGACAAAGTGTGCATTCTTCAGATCCCAGGATGTTGATTCGTTTCAGATGAACTGCAAGGCAGTCATGGCCAGTGTTAGTCTGAAGAAGGCTACAGCTTCTCTTCTGGGTGTTAATTTATATTGATCCCAATTAGCATCAATGCCCTTCCATAATTTGGTTTCTGCTGTTTTCTTTGCCATTTCTTCATACCTGTTTTTGATAGTATTTTTCAAGATCCTTTTTGCTGACATAAAATCAGTCTGACAGGTTGTTGTAGTGTAGTACCTTTATTTGATAATCAGTCTGCCTCTTCATTACCTACTATTCCAACATGAGAAGGGATCCACTGAAATGAGATCTGTTTGTGGAGTCTTTGAAGGGTTTTTATCATACAAAAAATTTCTTTCAGTTCTTTATTTTGAGGCTTATAATTTGACAAGACGGCTTGGATGGCTGCTTTTGAATCTGTCATGATAACACTTTTTTGATAATCAATGTTTCTGCCTAATAACTGATGGAGTGCATGTGAAATTGCTCTTATCTCAGCATCAAAGTTTGTTTTGGCCTACTCGGAAGTAGAGTCAGAAGAGAGATGAATGTATTCCTGCTCCAGTTCTATTTTCTTTGTCTTGTGAGCCATCTGTAAATACGAAATGTGTAATCTAGAATTATCTAAATAACCGCTTAATCATTTGAACTAAATGTTATTTTAACCACTTGCTTGAATAGAAGTTTCATGGAAATCTCCATAGCTAAACTTTTATACACCATCCAATAGTAAATATTGATAAGGCATTGTAGACCTCATATTCTGTTTAGAAACAACACCCCTAACATTGACAAAAGCTTCTAAAGAGGAAGATTACAATATTTCCTGGGTAGAAGGTTCACTAAAAGCATTAAATTCATAAGTGTCCAACAGCAGTAAATTGTAAATATGATCTAGAGCAGAAGCATTCAATTTTTGCTTTTGATCATGCATGATACCACCTATCAGTTCTAGAAAGCAATTGCATAGTTACGGTAATCTAAAAATGTAAACAGGAACACTGAGGAAATAACCATCTGCACTGGTCCACCCCAGAAGTGATACCAGAACCATGCTGGCAAGCAGAATGAAGCGAAATGAGCAACTCAAAAATGCTCTACCAGAGAAATGTAATATATTAGTACATTCACCTACATTCTTCCTTTATAAATTTGTTAGTGTCATTTAACAAACCAGAGAATATGCAGCATACTCAGCATGCTTCAACAATGACAAATTTCTGGTACCATACAACAAAGAACTAAATAGCCCATGTAAGCCTGTATGAAAATATTCCATTTTTGGATTCAACATAATTATGCTGATTCGCCAACACCTATCAACAAATTACAATAAAAGCGATTTCATTCTTCACCGAGCAAGGTACTACATTTAAAACACTAGGTCACCATGCTTGTACATCAAGAGACATGCTCTTACTTACCAAGATGAAAAGAGAGTTCTGTAAAACAAAGCACAATAGTTAGAAACTATCTTTGAATTATATTTACATACTGGAATCAAATCATGATAACTGTCAAACAACAAACTGAATGATTGCCAGTAACACCAGCACAATCATCTGGCATTCTATGGATCATTTTCAAGATCAAGCATTCTGTTACCTGTTGCTCACTATATGAATGAAAAATTAATCAAAATATTTTGGCCAACACAGAATGAGAAAATATCATGGACAGAATATTGATGACCAACCATAGGATCACAATGGATTTGGTTGGTTCAATAGCCCGGTCAAGTTAGCCCAAAAAATAGGGGTAAGGTTACAAACATTTGCATAGAGCTGAAAATTTGTACTTAAGGTCTAAACTCCATTATAAATGAAATGTGAAAAGTCCCCATCAGTCCGACAACGGCAAAAAAAAAAAAAAATCAAGGTCAAAGTTCGCAAATATGTTTTTTTGCGTTTTTCAGCCAAACGGTAAGTTTTATCATAAAAATAGATCAGAGTAAAATTGTAGATCATGCCATTATCTATAAGAATTGTCTTCTCACTTTTTATCCTAAGAGTCACCGTTTTTGAGATATAACGATCCAAAAAGTTGAAAAAGTTGTTTCTTCATAATATGCACACGTTTCCACGCCACCTATAAGGTGGTGTACTTGGCGTTGTTTTTTTATGAGGTTTCCCCGGTAGGCCTATTCCACTATGTATTGTGATCCTATTTAATTCAATAATATTTAATCATATATATTATTTCAGTAGTATAGATCCCTCCTCCGGCGCTTACAAGAGACCGATCGTCACAAATGAGCATTCTATTGAAAGAGAATAGACATTAGCAGTGACGAATTGCACTCTAATTTCATAAATATCTATACTTTCCTTAAAAAGAGACTTTCAAAAAATGTAAGAAGTGTGTGATTTGCATATACTGTTGCTGTAGGAAAATACGCTCCATAATTGCTGTCCACTTCACATTTTAACTGCTGTGACGCCTGTTTCATGTCTTTTTTAACATCTGAGGTCTTTCCTTTATCATTGTTCATGGATTTTAGAAACAGTAAATCAAAGAAATGAATACTCAAATCGTATAATTTTATAAATATCGAATAACCGGTGAGTGTTATGATGATCCAATTTTCAGTGATTGCCTTCTTAAGTTAGGGAATGTAGAACTTGGAATTCTAACTGAAATGTAAATAGTGTTCTATAATCATTTGGTTGAAATAAAATCATAACAACCTTTCTTCTTTAGTCTCTCATTATAAACCTATTGGGGAAAGTATGGTTTATGAACTTGAGTAATAAAAAATGGTACTATCGGAAATGATGAAAGTGGTGTGAATTTTAAGAAATTGTGGGAAATTATTCAGAATCATCTAATATTTCTACTTCATGTTCTTGTTCTTCTTTTACTTCTTGTTCCTCTTCTTCTTCTTCTTGTTCTTCCTCTTCTTGCTCTTCTTCCTGCTGGGTGCAGGTAAATTGTCCTATCAGCGATGAATCAAATGTCTCCTCGCTGATATCGTATGAACACTCTTCTGATGTCAATCAACATTGGAGCATGACTGGCCTTGACAACTGGTACATGAAAAAGAACAAAATAATCCAACCTTTTTGCAGCCGCATTTAGCATTTTTACAATTGCTGATGTCCTGATAATTGAAAGAGCAATAGAACAGTTCAACTTGACAAATGCAACTATTGTTGTTGGTGAAGACGTTTACTTACTGATATTACTTACTGCTCAAATTCCAACCAAAGAAATTATTTATTTTTTAAAACCTGGGAAAGCTCAACATCAGTTGGAACAAAAAACAATTGCAATTACCTTGTCTTCCTCCAACCTCTGCTTCTGCTCATCAACATCTATTTCGGGTATATTATCAAGTTCAAGTGTGGCTTGGTAATCAACTAGACCCAGAAGTTAATATTGGAAGTTAATCGACAATACCAAAGTTTTTTGCAATTGTTAAAAGGGATGTAATGCTAAATGCGGCTGCAAAAAAGTTGGATTATTTTGTTCATTAGCATGTGCCAGTTGTCAAGGCCAGTCATGCTCCAATGTTGATTGCCATCAGAAGAGTGTTCATACGATATCAGCGAGGAGACATCTGATTCATCGCTGTTAGGACAATTTACCTGCACCCAGCAGGAAGAAGAAGAAGAACAACAACAAGAGGAGGAACAAGAAGAAGAAGAAGAGGAACAAGAACAATAAGAAGAACAAGAACATGAGGATGCAGAAATATTAGATGATTCCGAATAATTTCCCCCAATTTCTTAAAATTCACACCGCTTTCATAATTTCCAATAGTACCATTTTTTATTATTAAATATTATTGAATTAAACAGGATCACAATAGATAGTGGAATAGGCCTACCGGGGAAAACATGTTAAAAAAAACGCGCCAAGTACACTACCTCACAGGTGGCGTGGAAACGTGTGCATATTATGAAGAATTCAACTCTTTCAACTTTTTGAATCGTTATATCTCAAAAACGGTGACTCTTAGGGCAAAAAGGGTTGAGACAATTTTTATATATAATGGCATGATCTACAATTTTAGTCTGATCTATTTTTATGATAAAACTTACCGTTTGGCTGAAAAACGCAAAAACCCCATATTTGCGAACTTTGACCTTGAATAATTTTGTTTGCCGTTGTCGGATCGATGGGGACTTTTCAAATTTCATTTATAATGGTGTTTCGACCATTAGTACAAATTTTCAGCTCTATGCGAATTTTTGTAACCTTGCATGTCTAACTTGACCGGGCTATAACCGATGCTAATTGTGATGGCTGTATTAGAGTGTGTTAACTGTAATTCAGTTAAGGACTTCAGACAAACAATTCCAAGTAGTTCCTACTTTTGCTACCAAATGCAACGACATCCAGCTGTGGACTTGGCTACTAGATGCCAACACAACCGGCACCTGGTAAAGAACATTGGAACTTAATAGAGCATTAATCAAATCTAACCTACAAATTTAGCTTCACACAATTGTAGTTAGTGGAAGGTGTTTTTATATGCCATAAATCTATGACATGGACCCGCCAGCTTTACTTCCCCTCCGATGGAAGGCATACAATACTGAGGGATTTTTAACGTTCTGAAGAAATCCAACGACTTCGGCCGGGTTTGAACCCACGATCCTGGGCATAGAAGCTCAGCATGCTACCAACTACGCCATCGAAGCCACTCACAATGGATTTACAAATATACAATAGTTTAATCTCAGTAGTTTAGCCCTCTCAGGTCTGGAGGTTGGATTAACAGAATAAGCACTTGACAGTTGATTTAGTGCTGTACTGAACACTTTTACATTTCTAGCAAGGCATGCTAGCCTACTTGTTTTTCTCCTCTCTTCTGCACCCTTCCCTTTTCAGAAGATGGGCGAGTAAACTCCCAACACAGAGGCCAGCAAACCAGTAAATGCCAAGAGTTCCACTCCTACAAGTGGCGTATAAAAGTATGTGGAATTTCCCATGGTCATCTAGCATGCCTTTGTGGGCTACCCAATGGATTTAAACATTTTAAATTTAAAAAAATTGTTTAATATTGTACACATTATAAATACTGAACATGTAAGTTTATAACCATGAACAAATACGTAATAGTCGTCATGGTAACTGTAGCCAGTTACCCACAGTTAAACCTAACGAAGGTTGACTGCTAAAAACTATTGTAGTAACATTATGCTAATTCCTCAGAAATTGAACTTCAATGTTTAAACTTCATGATCCACTTATAAGCACGAGATTAATTAAATTCAGCAAAACCAACAACTAATTTTATTACAGATCAATAAAAAAGAAGCATTTTATACCAGGAAAAATACAGTACACGACATAGCCAGTTAGGCATGACGTCTGGGAGAGGATCACCTGTAAACATGATGGCACTTAGACTACATCTTCCTGTGCACTGGAACAAACTAATGCTTAAACAGAGTCTGAGAATCAGGTTTGTGTGAGGTACAATAAGTCCAACTTTGCAGACTTTATGGATAATGGTCTATTGAATGACCTTTTCAGTTCTGCAGGTCACATACATTTCATTTGTTCCTTTTTTATTTTTGCCCTTTTTATGGAACAGCTTCAACTCTACAGTAACATAAGATGAACATCAGCTGTTTGTCAATTTGCACAATTCTGATTGACCTTTTAAGTATCAGACATTTTGGTTTGTACAGTTTCAATAAAATCTGTCCAGGTTGTAAAGTTGATTTTAGTAGCACATTTTATTACTTTGAAGGGCAGGTTTGATTCAGCTGTTTCTAAGCACATCCTTTCATTCATCTGGTGTTTCAGTGTAAAAAAAGAGTCGAGAGGAAGGTATGTGAACCCTAATCGGCTTTGCTCGTCAAATCACTTTAATCACCTTTAGTCGCTACCTCATATCCTATTATTTGCTAGGAGACTAGAATCATTTTTACCAAAACCGAATCATACTTGCATTGTATCTGCATTAGGCTATAGAATGTAACACATTTTTTATGAAAAATGGACTATGATCGTCCTTCAGATACTGTACAGTGTCTTCCAGGTCTTAGGCTACTTTATTTGGGTCAATATTTTTTCCTCAGTTGGAACTTCATTTCAGTTGCTGTTAATGGTACAAATTTTAAGTCACCTGGCAGGTGGTGCAGGTTGCAAATATCTCCTTAATGATATCAGTAGTTTTAAATTATATAACATAAAGGTCATTTGCTGCAATTAAAAGGTAGTCTAAATTGGACTTTTGTAAGAATTTTTAGGGCTTAATACACCTTTGTAATTGTGTGGTTTTAGTAATGGATAAATGCGAGAATTTAACCCTGAATGGGCATGCCAGTTAATCTACTGGTATATTTTTAAACAAATGTAAATGCCATTGAACTGCTGAGGACTTGAATGTGTGTTGGGTGGTAATAGCAATTTTAAACTGCTTCATAGCATGCAAAACAGTAAAGTAAGTTTTTTTAAATCGTTCAACTGCATTGGTTTATTTTTTTACTTTTCAGCTCTTGTATTTGTCACAATGTTTGAGTTTAAATCACAATAGAAGAAACTATTTTGTTTGTTGAATGTTAAACATACACTTATCACATTCACAGTAACTTAAATTATTTATTTTATTTCTTCAATTTTTTTTATATATTTTTATATACACACATCAAAAAAAGTTTTGCATCACCTCGGTTCCAAGAGTTCCGGAACCGTTAAATACAAAGGGAATAGAGATCAACACAAACAACATTTCAGCTCGTTTTATTGCTCATGAGACCCACACATTGCATGTTGTACCATCATACAGCTAGACTTTCAGCATTTGTGGTCCAGATTGCAGTACACACCACTACCTCTAATACCCAGTAGCACGTCCTCTTGCATTGATGCATTCCTGTATTCGCCGTGGCATACTATCCACAAGTTCATCAAGACACTGTTGGTCCAAATTGTCCCACTCCTCAACGACAATTCGGCGTAAATCTCTCAGAGTGGTTGGTGGGTCAAGACGTCCATAAACAGCCCTTTTCAACATATCCCAGGCATGTTCGATAGGGTTCATGTCTGGCGAACATGCTGGCCACTGTAGTCGAGCGATGTCGTTATCTTGAAGGAACGCATTCACAAGATGTGCACGATGAGGTCGAGAATTGTCGTCCATGAAGACAAATGCCTCTCCAATATTCTGCCGATATGGTTGCACTATGGGTCGGAGGATGTCATTCAGGTATCGTAAAGCCGTTTCGGAGCCTTCCATGACCACCAGTGGCGTACGTCGGCCCCACATAATGCCACCCCAAAACATCAGGGAACCACCACCTTGCTGCACTCGCTGGACAGTGTGTCTAAGACGTTCAGCCTGACCAGGGTGCCTCCAAACACGTCTCCGACGTGATGCCAATTCCGTGGGGTCCATTCAGCATGTTGTTGGGCCCATCTGTACCGCGCTGCATGGTGTCGGGGTTGCAAAGCTGGACCTCGCCATGGACGTCGGGAGTGAAGTTGCGCATCATGCAGCCTATTGCGCACAGTTTGAGTTGAAACACGACGTCCTGTGGCTGAACGAAACGCATTATTCAACATGGTGGCATTGCTGTCAGGGTTCCTCCGAGCGGCAATCCGTAAGTAGCGGTCATCCACTACAGTAGTAGCCCTTGGGCGGCCTGAGCGAGGCCTGTCATCGACAGTTCCTGTATCTCTGTACCTCCTCCATGTCCGAACAACATCGCTTTGGTTCACTCTGAGACGCCTGGAAACTTCCCTTGTTGAGAGCCCTTCTTGACACAAAGTAACAATGCGGACGCGATCGAACTGCGGTATTGACCTTCTAGGCATGGTAGAACTACAGACAACATGAGCAGCGTACCTTCGTCCTGGTGGAATGACTGGAACTGATCGGCTGTCGTACCCCCTCCGTCTAATAGGCCCTGCTCATGCATGGTTGTTTACATCTTTGAGCAGTTTTAGTGACATCTATGAACAGTCAAAGGGACTGTATCTTGGATACAATATACACAGTCAACGTCTATATGCCGGAGATCTGGGAACCGAGGTGATGCAAAACTTTTTTTGATGTGTGCATATATATATTTTTTACAATGTTATCCCCAACTTTGTTCATCACTTATCTGAAGCTAGGCCTATCCCATAAAATTTTGTCAGCTATGTTGATTTCTTGAAGGTCATTTTCAATTTCTATTATCCAGTTAATCTTGGCTTTTAATGAGGAGGCATGATTAAATATCTTTTAGTATCTCTTTCACTGTCCATAAAATTTTAATCGTCTTTTTCTAATAGTGCCTGATATTTTCTTGGATTGTTTGTATAACTCATGAGACCTCCTTTTCATCCACACTCCCTCAAAGTACAATGGGACAAAAAAAAATCCTAACGATTTTCCTTTCTTGCTTTCCTAAATTTTTAGATAGTGATCTGCCTCCAATGATTACGGTTTCTAGTGCATATAATGTTTCAGGATGAATTACCATGGTATTGTGTTTTAATTTTGCGTTCCAAGATATTGATTTTTTGTTGTGTATCTGTTCCAGGCGATTCCTGAAGTTTTTTGTAATTTAAAGATTCTCTGTTTGCTTCACGATTTAATCCAGATGATTATGGTGTTTGAAGCCATTTTCAGTGTTGCCTTAGTAAACGAAGTGGAAAAATTCATGAAATAGAACAAAATTCTAAATTCAGTGGTAACGGAGATCAGTGTTAAATGAGTGTGGAAAGTTAAGGAACAATAATGGCAAAACAGATTGTGACAGTGAATCCATAGGAAGCTCTACTTTACACACACCTGAGGACCTAAGTGATGCCCCCCTCATCAAGGACAAAGATGAATTATCGACAACTGTTAAGTAGGAAGTTGTATTATTTTCTAGATGTATTTTTGTGTAGCAACACAGTTACTATTATCCCTTCGCCTCAATGTCCTGCTCTCAAGTGTTCAAATGATATGCATCACGGGGTTCTCAGGAAAGCATTAACAGGTTTTCTAATCTTCAAATCTAAACTCATTCTGTTTCTTATAAATGTTTCAAAATGTAACCACTGCACAGTAGGTGCTGCAAATATTCTCCCATTAGTCAAAGCAATCTAGTTCTCATAAAAATTTGCATTTGTTTTCACACCCGTTTGTAAACCAAAGACTTTTTTTTAGTTATTAGGTTGTATACATGAAGTACAAGCCATCAAGATGTGATAGCTCAGTTGGCAAGAGCATAGGACCTAAAATCTGAAAATCCTAGGTTTGTGTCCTGGTCGTGCCAAACATTTAAACTCTGATTAACACCTTGATTGCTTGTAGTTATATACACAACCTAATAGTTGAAAAACTGTATTCGGTGCTATATCTCAGTTTTCGGAAGTCCAATGTCAAGTCCCTCTTATGGATATTCTTCTCATAATGCCTTCACAACACAGGCTGGAATTACAATTTTGTCTGTAATCTTTTCTTTTGTGTTCTCCACAAAATTGACACAATACACAAACTGTCTACAGGACTCATATCAATATCTTGCATTTGACTTTGAAGATATATCGCTTTCCATAGGAACTACTTGATTTCCCCTTTTGAGGATAACTGATGGTATTTCAAATGTAAGATTAAATTGTCAAAACCTTCATGCCATTCAATGCCAAGTTCCATTTGCATGCATTTCAGAAATTGTTCCACTGTCATGACAGCCGAAGCTTTCAGTTGGAGTAGGCATAACACCATATGGCTTGTATTTACCCCAATCAGTATTTCTTCATTCCCAATGGGTTCATCTGAAGCATATAAATAGCATTAGGTTCAAATTGGTAGAGTTGAACTTTATCTGATGCTAGCCTTCCTTACCGTAGTTGACAGGTAAAAAGAATAAAGGAAATGACGACTTCTAGTTCATATCCCCGTCATAAAAGTCCTACAACAGAAATACGGAGGGCAGCCTCGCCCTCCAAATAGCGGATACTGGAGTAAGTTACACTAACCCGATGTTCCATGAGGAGTCGCCGTTTATTCCACCGATTTTAGCTAGTCAACCACAGTTGCGCACTTGCACAGTGAGCTCAGGCATGTGCAATCGATACAAGTGTTATCAGTTGCACAGATAGCTAGGCTGTGTCATTGTGCTGTGCGTGCTCTGCCGATGATGAATAAAAGAAATACTGTAGTAGACTTATCATAGTTACTTGCAGTTCCTAGTGTGCGTGTTATGTACAGTGGGCTGAGCAAATTGCCACCAATTCAATCAAGACTTTGTGGCAAAACTCTTCATAGCCAAACTTGTGAGGTTATAAATAATGTGCACGTGTTTATGAACAGTGAAAGAGCATCGGGTAAGGTCTTAATTTCTCTTAAAAATAGTGCAGAATATAGAGGTAGCTGCAACAGGAATATAGTGGTAACTGAAACACAAGTGGCAGAGAGGACCATTGAAAGGATTATTATACAAGGAAATAAGTGTGAGGAACAGGGCTGCAACACCAGGTAAGGTACCCAATCATATCACCGATATACAGGGCGCCAGGAAATGTTCTCGGCAGTGGCTACGTGCAGCTGCGAGGGGTTGCATCATCAGTTTAGTTGGCAGCACAGTGTCCTTGATAGGGTGAAGGCCACATGTGTGGGCTGTGGGCTGTCGGAATCGTCAGGGCATATAGTTAGATTATTGGAAGAGTGCAACAGTATGTTATGAATGGCTGTGCTGAGTATAAAGTTTACCGTTTGTTATGATACAAGCGACAGCCATGCTGCCAACGTAACTGGTGACGTAATCTTTCGCAGCAGCTTGTAGGCACTGCGGAGAACATTCCCTGGCGCCCTGTAGATGATGATGATGATGATGATCATGGAAGGGGCTCGTACATCACACCCGGGCGACTTGAGATGGTTTATCTCAACTCCGCCTGTCAAACTCTGATGCTCTCACCATCTCCTGTCAGTTGCTACTACTAAACTCGCTGCAATGTGCGATCTCTCTATAAGTATTTATAGCAAGAGATCAATATTAGTTCAAATTTTGTCAAGATGAAACCAGTGGGTTTAGGGCGAGGTTAATTTTGTGGGTTTTATTGTGCAGGTCAACTGAACTTGTATAGTTTGCTGGGTATGGTGACTACAGTACAGTCCCGCTATTCCGAACTAATTGGGACAGAACCCTGATCAGCTAAGCGGGAATTTCGGAATAGGAGGATTTCATTAATAATATCAACGTATCGACTTGTTAAGGCGTAAATTAAGTGTGGGACATCTGCTAGTGACAGTTCTACACAGTATTGATCAGCCCGTGAACAGGTTCAGTGAAAGTCGGAAGGAAAGGACTGACCTTCGACTACTCATAGCGCAGACAATCGACTGTGTTGTAAAAATTAACTCATAACCCCACCCCCCCACTCTATCTATCCCTCTTGTCCTCCAGTCCATACACACGACTCACTGCACTGCGCTCTGCCTAGTACTATCTATCAGGTCAGTGTTTACTCCAGCGAATTTTGATGAACTGTGTGCGCTTATTGCAAATTTGTTGTACTGAATTCTCTAATAGCATTTATTTAACCTTGTACAGTATAACAATACATGTAAGTTTTAACACACACAAAAAACTAACGTCTTCTTGATTTCTCCTGTTTTTAAGTAAAAAAAGTTAAAAGAACAATCGGTATTTTTCTTAACTTAGTTCAGAATAGCGGGGTTCGGAATATCGGGACTCTACTGTATTTTATTCTTAGTTGTGATAGAAATGATTTACTGAAGATAAAATTCCAACCAGCTGGCGGACTCCAGACTACCAGCGGAGCACACGCTCTCAGCATCTCCTGTCAGTTGCTACTACTAAACTCATTGCAATGCGCGAGCTCTCTACGCCACCGGACGAAATCAGTGGCGTAAACCGTATTTACTAAAATTGGAATTTATATCAAGAGATCAATATTAGCTCAAATTTTGTCAAGATAAAACCAGTGGATTTTGGGTGACTGCAATAAACATAAAGTAGCTGTAAAGAGAATCTATGCTTATTTAGGCCGTAGACCGTTTGAAAAACAATAATGTTATTGGTTTTACGTCCCTTTTAACTACTGAGGCTTTTAGAGATGCCGGAATTTTGCCACAAAGGGGATCCATGACGTGCCAGTAAATCTACTAACACGGCACCCTCTCAAATGCCAGCTGACTGCGCCAAGATTCGATCCTGCAACCTTGGGCACCACAGACGAGAACGTTACCGGTGCACCGTGCAGTCAGTCCATAGATAGTTAAGTAGCGTGCATATGAACTCACTCTTCCTAGATAAATATTGTAGAATGTAGGCTAAATCATTCAACGGTTGATGCGAACTGAATGATAGATGATGCATTGCGACTTCTTAAATGCATGATTGAGACACCCGCATGTCAGCATATTATGCTTCTTGCCTGATAGCAGAAGCATTGAAGATTTGCAGCCATCTCACGCGCGTTCCACAAAATCATAACTGAGCCTACAGCTGAAATGGATATAGACTGTGCAATTGCTTTACTAGCAAAATTTGAGGCTTCCTTCGCATTACCATACATGAATAATTTGTAGCCTAGTTTTATTTTATGGGTGTCTTTTACTTGAAACATACAAATTTGTATGCCATTCGCTCCAGTAGTTTTGACACAATCTCATAACAAACGGGCAAACATTAAACTGACGGTATATTTGGTCATCTGGGATAAATACAAAGTTTGAAGCGAAAATACAAAAATACTCCAATTGTATGGCTGCAAGCTGTTTTTAATCATGGCTTACCCAACCTTTTAACATCACGGTTCCCCCACACCACAACCTCCCGACTCAGTAACGTAAAAAAAAATCAATTTGAACTTTTGACAAGGGAGTTTCACCTTTCCATCAGACTATTTGGAAAAAAATCAAAATTTTAAGGGCCTATAATGCACTGTCTAATAACGCTTTCCCGAAATTTGAACCTTAGGCTCCATTTCTTAGAATCTATACAAGAAAATAATGCACACTTAGAATTTTCATGTTTAACTGCTGGTAACTTCTATAATACTAATAGGATTTCAAATACAAAATAAATCCATGTCTAAAGATACATAATTGTGTTCCCTGATGCACTCATCCCAGTCTGACATTCCCAATGTAATCCACCATTTATTTCATTTAATAAGTCATATTTACCACAAGAGACTTGTTTGGTGGAAATCTTCTGAGCTATCTACAGTGAAACATGGAGTAAGGCAGGGGTAAGGACCAGGTACACAATGCATAATACTAAGAGGTGAAATGCAGCTAAGTTTGCTTTTGGAAGTAGTCCACCTTAAAGGGAAGCCAGGCATGACCCTGCCAATTTTTAAGAGTTATTGTGAGTACAGACACTACTCTCTTCATATTGGCCTACCTAGTGAATGTCATACTGTATTATCTTACAGAATTTACCCCCTATTCTTCTTCAAAATAAAAATACTGACTAAAAATCGAAGGGGGAAATAAACAATGATTTCCAGTTTGAGAAAAAAAATTGTAATACTGCACTGTAGTAAAAAAGGGAACTATGGTTGGTGCTGACTTAGAGGTAAGAAAATTTATTAACAGCCATTTTATCAATACAAAGGACCACAAAAAGGACACAAAAAATATTTTTGTTCCATTTCCCAGCACAGTGATCACGAGTGACATTACATCGTAGTGCACGAATTATACTGTAGGCCCACCTGCTTAACAACAATTCACAAACAAAATTATGCAAAAATTTATTTTAGTAATGTCAAGAGAGGAAAATATATCACAGAAATCAGAGTGCTCTTGACGATTTGAAAACTTGAGGGGGAAATAACTTGGTATAAATTAAAATTTGCACTTCACAAAACATTCGGGGGTAAAATATGCAATGGAGGAAATTAATAATATAGCCACATATTTTAATTATGGGTTCGTAAGATACAAATATTACTTGCATTCAACACAATGCATAGTTACAGGCATATGTGTTTAACAAAGGAAAGTAGGTGTATATGCCACTGTTCAATATTACTGGCATATCTGGTAGGTTTACGTGTCGGATAAGCTTTCTTGGCATGACCATGGTCCAGCCATTGCTACGGTAGCCTATTGCATTAATTTAAGTTTCTCGACAGGTACTATAATGGTATGAGTGCATTAAATTCCCAACTTAAAAGCATACTCCTCGCATTTTACTCAAATGATTCCTGCCACAAAGGATGTGTAATCTTTTTGGTTCCAGAAGGCATGGGTTTTGTTCCAATAAGTCGTGAAATGTTTCTGAAGATCTAGCAGTGATTTTCTTCTGAACAAAAACCAGGATTTTGGTACTGTCAACTTGCCCTACTATGATAGGAACAGGAAATAATATTGTTTTTCTGCCTTAATTACATTTATGAGTGTTAATTACCCATCAATCAAATTAGTATTTAATAAAACCATTTGTTATTTCTACCTTACATCAAGCAGAAATTCTAAAGAATTACAATACCTCGTTGTCTAAGATTGGTCTCTGCTGTCACAAAGCTGTCATAGAGGATGTAATATATGTGGCTGAAGTTTGTCTCGAAGAATGTCTTGGCTTCGTCTGCTTCCACATGTTCTGCGAAAGAAAGAGAACAATGTTAGCACTACCATGACTCAACTGTGCATTAACCTTTTAACTGCTATGTATTTCCAAATAAATGAACACCCATGTGTTGAATTATTTTCACACATCTTAGCCCCATTCTTTATGGAGGCCCTAAATCAATTTAACATGTTCCCTTCTCCTATTGGTTCTAATATTACATTGGGTTACATTTTACACACATGTACTCATATCAGTACCCTTCAGGGGCGTTCTCAGAAAATAATTTGCAGGGAAGGGGGCGAATAATGAATTTGGATGTAGTATAGACTGGCTAAACGGCCTCTCACTAGGGGTGATAAAACAAACATTTATTAGGGGGATATATCCCCCCCTCTTAGGTATGGTGTTTAGAAGCGCCACTATTCGAACTACTACTTGGTCAATTGTCAGCCATTGCAGCACAGAGAAGTCAAACATTGCCATCTCTCTGAACAAACGAATAGCATAATTCGCATCACCTTAGAGATGAAAAATGTAAAGTAAATGGTTCTATGGACTATCACAAAAGAGCAGATAAGTTTACTTTCAAATGACATCACCTCAAATAGCTGGAATGTGGAACTTAAAAAGGCAGGCGCATAGCAACGAACCTTTATTCAGTATCAACTGTCATTTCATTTGTCATTCATTTGATCATTGCCCCAGGGGAGTGCGACAGGCTTCGGCAGCCGGCACAGTTCCTACCCTCGCCGCTAGATGGGGGCTTCATTCATTCCATTCCCTGACCCGGTCAGTTGACTGGAAGTAGGCTGAGGATTTTAATTCAAGGCGAACTGTTTCGTCAATAGCACTCTGATGGTTAAATGAAGTTGTTTGAGTCTTCAGTCTTTCGACTGGATTGATGCAGCCCACCATGCTTCCCTGTCCTGAGCTAATCGTTTCATCTCTACATAGCTACCACACACTACATCCGAAGCAATCTGTTAAACACATTCTAACCTTGGTCTATCCTTACAGTTCTTATCCTCGACCTTCCTTCCATAACTAACCTTGCTATTCCTGGGTGTCTTAATACAGTCATGTCCTACCAACCTATCGCTTCTCTTCATTAGCAGTCGCCAGAAACATCTCTCCTCTCCCACCCATCTTAATATCTCTTCATTTGCAACCTTATCTACCCATTTGATCATCATTTTCCTGTAACACCACATTTTAAACACTTCAATTGTCCTATTTTCTGCTGCTCCAACAGTCAAGTTTCACTTCTATAGAGTGCCACCCTCTAGACAAAGGCTTTCAAAAATGACTTCCTAATACCTAAATCTATAATCGATATCAACAGATTCCTTTTCTGTAGAAATGCTTTCCTTGCCTGTGCTAACCTACTTTTTATATCCTCTTTGCTTCATCCATCACTGGTTATTTTGCTACCTAAGTAACAGAAGTCTCCTACTTCCTTTAGCTTTTCACCTGCCAATTCGACGACCATAGGGGTTTCTGATTTCTTTCGGCTGCATTCCAATTTTTTTGTTAGAGGCTACATTTATTAATTCTCATCATGATTTCCTTCCTCAAGACAGAATCCCTACCATTCAAAAACCCATTCAAATCCTCTGGTGTGTCGGCTAAGATAACAATGTCATCAGCAAATCTCCGAGTTGAAATTATTTCTCCTTGAATCTTTACTCCTACTTTGAATTTTTCTCAAATTTAATTCATTGCTTGTTCAATGTATAGATTGAAAAAAATTACTGATGAGTTTTTGAATGGTATGGACTCCGTCTTACAGAAAGAATTCATGATGAAAATTAATAATTGTAAAACAAAAATACTGGAATGCAGCCGAAATAAATCAGAAACCTCTATGGAGATCAAATTGGCAGGTGAAAAGCTGAAGGAAGTAGAAGACTTCTGTTACTTAGGAAGTAGAATAACCAGTGATGGACGAAGCAAAGAGGATATAAAAAGTAGGTTGGCTCAGGCAAAGAAAGCTTTTCTACAAAAAAGGAATCTGCTGACATCGAATATAGATTTAGGTATTAGGAAGTCATTTTTGAAAGCCTTTGTCTGGAGCGTGGCGCTCTATGGAAGTGAAACTTGGACTATTGGTGCAGCAGAAAAGAGGAGAATAGAAGCATTTGAAATGTGGTGTTACAGGAGAATGAGGAAGATCAGATGGGTAGATAGGGTTACAAACATAGAGGTATTAAGACGAGTGGGAGAGGAGAGATGTTTCTGGCGACTGCTAATGAAGAGAAGAGATAGGTTGGTAGGACACATACTAAGACACCCAGGAATAGCAAGCTTAGTTATGGAAGGAAGGGTCGAGGACAAGAACTGTAGGGGTAGACCAAGGTTAGAATATGTTAAACAGATTGCCTCAGATGTAGGGTGTGGTAGTTATGTAGAGATGAAACGATTAGCTCAGGACAGGGAGGCATGGAGAGCTGCATCAAACCAGTCAAAAGACTGAAGACTCCAAACAACTGATAGAGCAACCCTGTATGTAAGAATGAACCAACAGCTGCTATCCTGGCTAACACATAGTGCTGGGCCATGGAGCCAAGGTATCTGGGACTCTGTAGGCATGGGTGGGTTCGAACCTCACCGCTAGCTGTCCTTGATATAGATTTCCATGGTTTCTCATTTTCAACTCCAGGTAAATGCTGGGACAGTACCTTCTAACAGGCAACTGCTGCTTGCTTGCCCAGTTTCATTCACCATCATAATCATCATCAGGGAGAGGATTGCTATCGAAATACATATCTATTTTGAAAGCCAAACTTAATTATATTTTGTATTATCTTTACAAATCATGACATGTGGAGTTGAGAAATGGAGTACTTATTTTCCATATTTTGGAGTTTAGCACATAAGTTTCATATTCTTAGTCATTATAATCAATATAGTTCATATTTCGGCTAGAAAGTATTAATTCTATCAAATTGGCAGTGCTGTCAATAAAGGGAGAAACAAATTAAAAAGCTATATTAAAAATTGTAATAATTTAGCTGGTGTGCAGCTCATCATCATGCCTGTCCATGCCCGAGTTGATAAGATGAGGGAGAAAAGAGAGAGGACTGAGCACAGAAGCGGTGAGATCACAAAAACACTCAAAAGGCTTCAAAACTCGCATCTCCAACTTTCTGAAAGTTCCGAGATAGTGAACAAAACTGTGGAACAACTAAATTGTGGTATAAGTAAAGTTGCAGATGTAGCAAAAATGAAGCTGGGCACTGGATATGAAGGATTGGGAAAGGTTGCTGCGATTTTGTGTGGAGATTTAAGTGCAAAGTTAACATTGTATTTAACCCCAGCAGATATTGTGAAGTCCAAATATAATTCAATGAAAATCAGATATGTCTGATGTTGAACACAGATTGTTAATATAAAGAAACTATCTTTAGAGACAATAGGATGAGATTCACTTTTCAGCACTCAAAAAGACATTTTGTAATCCATTGTTTAGGTAACAGAGAATAAAAGATCAGTTATTGTGGTTTTAAAGGGCGGAACTACGAGGTCATCTGCCCCTAGAATAAAAGATTGCGTGTTCTTCAAAGATCATATTGATATTAAAATGGGAAGTGCAGAATCACGTTGATCTACTTTGTTTAGCTTCTTTGAACTTTGTTATTAAATAGAAATTATATTTTTTTGTAATTTTAAGTCCATATTTCAAAAAAGATAACTAAATATACTGCATATGTACCTATTTAGTTAAATATTAGTACATATAAATCCGTTCCCTGATCAATAATTTCATCTCACATAAACTCCTCTCACGAGGTTGGCATTAGGAAGGGTATCCGTCCGTTAAAACACCCGCCACATTGACTTTCATCACATCTCATCCCCCATTCTTACATAATCTGAAAACTTTTCAAGAGATAACTGCTCTTATAAGAGCTATTCAAATTCAAAGAATTAATCTGAAGATAGTTTGGACAGAATTTTATTAACATCAAAAATTGGTTGTCTGAGCAGCCTCTAGACATTCCACCATTTCAGATAAGTCTCCACATCAGATCTTTCAACACATTAATAGAAGACAAACACTATTTCGTACATTGTAGTTATAGCTTTATACCATCATCACAGAGTACTTGCAGGTCGTTTCTGCATATTACCAGTACTTTACAATTCCACAATATAGGACTTATTGCTCAAGTGTATCCCAGCAATAATAGCTACACCTTCATAGATTAGTTGGGGGAGAAAGACTGCTTTGTTGATGGGACAGTTTTGAACATTAAGATAAACTAGCAGACCCGTGCGAGAAATCTTGCATGTTCATAAACCACACTTTCACCAATAGGTTACATTTCAGTTAGAATTCCAAGTTCTACGTTCCCTAACTTAAGAAGGCAATCACTGAAAATTGGATCATCATAACACTCACCGGTTATTCGATATTTATGAAATTATACGATTTGAGTACTCATTCCTTTGATTTACTGTTCCTAAAATCCATGCAAAATGACAAAGGAAAGACCTCAGAATGTTAAAATGACATGAAACAGGCGTCACAGCGGCCAAAATCTGAAGTGGACAGCAATTATGGAGCATATTTTCCTACAGCAACAGTATCCGCAAATCGCACACTTCGTACATATTTTTAAAAGTCTTTTTTTTTAAGAAATTGCAGATATTTATGAAAATAGAGTGCAATTCGTCACTGCTAATGTCTATTCTCCTTCATTTGAATGCTCATTTGTCAAGATCGGTCACTTGCGAGCGCCGCAGGAGGGATCTATACTACTGTAATAGCATATATGATGCTAGTGCCTCGCTGGCATCGGGAGAGCGTGGGTTCGAATCCCACCTCGACCGGCTGAAAATGGTTTTCGTGGTTTCCCATTTTCACCACCAGGCAAATGCCGGGACGGTTCCTTTTGATAGGTCCACGGCCGATTTCCTTCCAATATCCCTTCCCTGATCCTTCCTCAAAAGAAAAGTATATGGCCATTGGCTGCATTAATAAAATTACTGTATTAATATTTATCAGTAACAAGAGTTTAGTGCTTTTCAGTCGGTCAACACGAATGTACCCAAAAGAGATGGGTTATGCCCTAATCCTGAAATAAATTACATGAGATTAATAAAACACTAGGATGACCAGTTTCGATCGTCAAGCGATCATCATCAGATCCATTACACTTAGGCTACAAAATCTATGTTTGAAATACAGGTGAAAATATTTACAATATGTACAATTATTTAGTTGCAGTATTGGTACTGCAACTGTCAGTGTATGCTAAATGCAGTATATATGTTAGGTGAAATGCTAAATGGTGATAGCTATCCGTAGATTGTACTTTAGAGAGATTATATGGTTGTAAACTATGGTTAAACTATAAAATTTTAGGCTAACTACTTATCTGCTTGTCTTCCGTACAACAGCTACTCGCAGTTTTCGTGCTCACTGGAACTCACTGTGCGGTAGACTGCGGTGGTTATCTTAACGACTGGTTTTTCCCTGCTTTCTCCCCCCCTGCTCCTACGTGCTGTGGGGAGTGATAGCGATGTGTTTATGTGAGGTGTTGCCAACCTAGATAAGGTGTATGTTATTGAATGAGGTGGGTCTACAATTATTAAAGACCGTGGATTAGCCCTCGCCACGCGTGGAGCATAACCCATTCGAACTAAGCGTTGACGGTCTTATGAGGACGTCCCGGCACCTTTAATACTGCCGCGAATATGGGCCTTGGTTTATTGCAGAAGAAAAGTACATCGTACACCTGATCCAGATAACATTTACCTATTAATAACCCCCTAATTCCCCCCCCCCCCTTTTTTTTAATCTAGCTTGGCTGTGTCGCTAAATTGTGTTTTGTTTCAGACAGGGTGTGTTTTGTTTTTTTTTAGTAGCGTGAAGAGGGGTGAGCTCTCCATGAACGTGTGTTCATTTAGATTGTTGGGATTGTTTCGTTTGGCTAGGTGTATCTCGATTGCTTCCTTTATGTCAAGAGCTCTGCCTTTCGATTCGTGATGGATTATTTTAAGGTCCGACTCTATGTTGGTAAAGCTGTGCCCTGCGTCACACATATGTTCGCACACGGCTGAATGTGTTCCGTATCTTATCGCATTCCTATGTTCATTATAACGTGTGTCTACTCGCCTTCCACTTTGCCCGATGTAATTAGCTTGACAATCGGTGTCTTGGCACGTTATAGAATATAACCCTGACCTTGAATACGGGTCACGTTTATTTAGATTACTATTTAGGAGGTGCCTAGCGGTTGTGTTTTTCGTCGTGAAAGCTATCTTTATGCCTTGCTTTTTGAATAGGTTAGTGATTTTATATGTATTCGCATTCACATAGTTGAAACGAGCAAATTTTTTCTCATTACTGTCCGGTTTGGGAATCGTTTTATCTTTATTTTTATGTTTGGCTATAATTTGATTTATTTTGCATGGCGAGAAGTTGTTTTCCTTTGCTATTTGCATAATAGTTCTTATTTCTTTATAATAGTTGTCTTTTGACATGGGTATGTTTAAAGCCCTATGCACCATTGAAATGAAACCCGCTAGTTTGTGCGTACTGGGGTGATTAGACTGATTGTCGATTGCATGCGAGGTTTGTGTTGCTTTCCGGAATATAGAATATGAAAGGTCGTTGTCTTTACGTTCAATAGTTATATCGAGATAATTTATTTTCCGGTCTATTTCGGATTCCTTAGTGAATTTTAGGTAAATGTTATCTGGATCAGGTGTACGATGTACTTTTCTTCTGCAATAAACCAAGGCCCATATTCGCGGCAGGATTAAAGGTGCCGGGACGTCCTCATAAGACCGTCAACGCTTAGTTCGAATGGGTTATGCTCCACGCGTGGCGAGGGCTAATCCACGGTCTTTAATAATTGTAGACCCACCTCATTCAATAACATACACCTTATCTAGGTTGGCAACACCTCACATAAACACATCGCTATCACTCCCCACAGCACGTAGGAGCAGGGGGGAGAAAGCAGGGAAAAACCAGTCGTTAAGATAACCACCGCAGTCTACCGCACAGTGAGTTCCAGTGAGCATGAAAACTGCGAGTAGCTGTTGTACGGAAGACAAGCAGATAAGTAGTTAGCCTAAAATTTTATAGTTTAACCATAGTTTACAACCATATAATCTCTCTAAAGTACAATCTACGGATAGCAAACACCATTTAGCATTTCACCTAACATATATACTGCATTTAGCATACACCGACAGTTGCAGTACCAATACTGCAACTAAATAATTGTACATATTGTAAATATTTTCACCTGTATTTCAAACATAGATTTTGTAGCCTAAGTGTAATGGATCTGATGATGATCGCTTGACGATCGAAACTGGTCATCCTAGTGTTTTATTAATCTCATGTAATTTATTTCAGGATTAGGGCATAACCCATCTCTTTTGGGTACATTCGTGTTGACCGACTGAAAAGCACTAAACTCTTGTTTACTAAGGCAACACTGAAAATATGGCTTCAAACACCACAATTTATCAGTAATGTAGTTACCACACTTACTAAGTTTTCTGAGGGGATTTTTGCTTTTGGAGAGCAGAGACTGTCTGTGGGTGTCAATGTAGGTTTGGTAGTGTTTTATAGACCTACTAGCAACCCGACCCGGCTTCGCCTGGGAACAGTTATGAATGCATTACGTGATGAGCCCTTTTTTTTTTTCCAATGTCAATGAACAACGACCAATATCCGTTTTACGTCTCGGCATGATGGGCTATAATCACTGACTGGACTATTAATTATATTATCATGGAGATGCATGTGCAACAAATTCGTGTCAGACGTAATTTACGAATGGCGAGGTGCATGAAACACAAATCCCCCTTCCGTCCAATCGTAACTTGACTGTGTTTCACAGGCGAAATTAAGAAAACTCGAGTTGCACTTCCAGGGAAACCCCAAACACAGCCACCCCACTCAGAAGTCTTTACTCAACATGACTCAACGGTTTGCTACTGGTTGTATCTGGGGCAATACGTTCGCCCGCTAGCTAGGGTGTAACAGGGATGATAGACTCGCCCTTAGCTAGCTCGTGAACTACCGCCTCAGTAGTTGAATGGACATGGTTGGAAGTAATTAAAACATAAAAACACATAGTGGGCGATGTATTGAAGATAGACATATGCTCTCATGGACTTTTTTGTAGAACTTTTCATGCTGAACAATTCTTACACTCATAGTATTTAGATATGTTAACGGTTTGTCCAGCGTAAGCTTACAAAGCTCTCGGACGCCAGGTTTATTTTTTCGACTTTTCCACTGAAATCGTTCCTGCTCAGCTTCCTTTGATCATAAATAAATTATTTTCTACAGAAATCATCCTCGAGATATCCTTTACAGAATGGTGAAAACCGCATCAAAATCCATCCAGTGGTTCTAGAGTTTACCCGTGACATCCAAGAATCGGGGACTTTGTTTTATACTAAGTAGAGATTTGTCGTGTACATTTGGACCTGATGATGCTTGCTTGACGAGCAAAACAGGTCACACCTTAGTTTTTTCCTTCTTCAATAGTCCATAACAATTATAATTATATATATCTTTATCACATGTAATTTATTTCTCCCCACAGGAGCTCACATCTAGTGGGACGTGGGTTGGTGACCATAGGACCCCAGCTGAGTCCAGCATTGCTTCCACTTGCTTGTGCCGGGTTCCTCTTCGTCTTCTGTCCTGTCGACCTCTCTTGGTCAACTCTTGTTCTCTTCCGACCCTGACGGTATTAGGGTATCCGAGGCCTAGGGAGTCTTACACTTTCCTGCCTTAATTGGCCCTTCCCTATCTTTCCTGATCCCTCATTTTTGAGGGATCAGACCTCTTGTTTTTCTTTCAGGTATCTTCTGCCTAAGGCCCTCAAGGATGCAGGGTGTATGTAGCACCACCCCTTATGGTGCACCATAGATAGTGCTACACCCCAGAGGCCACACAGCTAGTGAGTTCCTGAGTTGGCGACCCCGAGGGATTCCAGAGCTGGGTCCAGTTTATCCCCTTTTTCCATTGTCTTTGGTGCGGGCCCTCTCCTCATTCCCTTTCCAATCTGCCTTTACTGGCTCTCCACTTCTTTCCAAGTCCCTCAATCCTCATTCTTCGAGGGTTGAAGGCATTTATTTCCGCTTTCTTTTATTTCCCTTACTGTTCTTTTGTTTTTCCTTTTCTTCTTCTAGTTTGTAAGCTGTAGTTAGTTTTAGTTGTAAGTTTGTAGTTAGATTTACTTATAGGTTAATTTTCATTTTTCATGATCACCCTAACCATTAGAGGCCGATAACCTAGATGTTAGGCCCCTTAAAACAACAATTATCACCATCATCAATTTATTTCAGGTTATTTCATTGCATATTCTAGTACAGTAGAGTCTTACAAACTCGGCCTAATGTGGACCGAAGGGAGGCAGAGTTCGCGAAAATGCCGGGTTATCGGGAAATTTATTAAAAAGAAGAAATAAGCTGTTTGTTTTTGTTTAAAAGTAATGCAATGCAGTAAATTTATTTGTTTCAACAGAAACACAAGTTTTAAAACGATTCAGCCACTACAATTACAGTACAGTAGAACGTCGTTTATCCGGACTAATTGGGACCGAAAGTGTTCCGGATAACGATTTTTCTGGATAATCGAACATAGGCAGAACCACCAAGCTTCTCATTTAGGTGCAACGCTTTCTCACACAACGAAGATCCAGAAATGGGATATCAATACTTCTTGTCTGAATAAACCATACGTACGCGTCTTCCAATTTTTCACCCGTAGCTGATCTCATGGTTTTTCTCTTTTTAGACCCTTCTTCACTATCTAACTTGCGATGCATAATTCAGAATTTTACCTTTTTGGTTCTTCAAATCATAAATATTGTGGATTTTCCGACACTGTAATTTTTCATTAGACACTTAATTAATGATATCCTCCTTTTCTCAATCGATAAAACATTGAGATTTCGTTTTTCCTTTTTGCCACTCGTAGAAGTCATTTTCACAACATAATACAGCACCGTACAGTACGTAGGCTACTGTAACACGTTGAAACATTATAGAGCAAACAAAGGGTAGGAGACAACAATTGAAAACGAGAACCGACTCACTACTGTAGGCTGCACGCACTTCCGCATAACAACAGTAAGCTGTTCCGACTTTTTTTTTTGCTCGTCCGGATAATTGACGTTCCGGTTGACATCCGGATAAACGACGTTCTACTGTACTTGAATATATAGTTCAGTACTGTACTACTGTACTGCATAAAAATCAAGGGATACAATTAAATTATAAAAGAAAACTTAGAAAAACTAGGCCTACAAATTATTTTTATAGTATGAACACTGTACAGTATATGTACAAAACAATTCCTGTACGCAAATAGTTTTTTCACTTAATGTAAATTACCATTTACTTTTTTGCAAAAAAGTAAGTAATGTTCTTTTGCTTTTCGCTTTGAAACCTGTTTCTTGAAGCCTCGTCACAAAGACGGCGAAGAAACAGAATGTCCATAGCGGAGAAGACGAAAGAAAAAATAATAACGCTCTGTGCATAAATACAAAAACAAACAAAAATCATGTTGTTTTTTTCTCCTGTCAGGGTGGCCGAGAAATCCGGAGTGCCGGGTTACCGAGTGTGCGAGACTCTACTGTAATTGGAATTATTTTGTGTCGACCGACTGAAAGTTACAATATCAAATCTCATCCCCAACCCGTTGAAAGTGCGAATGATAAGGGCTAGACTCCCATTTTACAAAAATGAGAAATCTTACACATGTCTAAACAGCAGGGTTAAATCAACATTGAAAAACATTACAATAATCACTATGCACAGCAATATGTAACCATATACAATGACTGTTGTTAATTCAGGGCTAGGGACATATTGATCATCAGTCCCACAAGTGATTGCTCAACATTCATAATGTTATTATTATTTCTCATATGGCTGTTAGTGCCGGGAGTGTCCGAGGACATGTTCGGCTTGCCAGAGGCTGTAGCTGCTTCAAGCGGACACCCCTAGGATGAGCTACAAGTTCCATTCAATTTCAAGTAGTTCCAACTTTCACTACCACATGTCAATGATACCTAGTGGTGAACGTTGGAACTTTGATAGTGTGTTCCAACGAAATCTAACCTAGAAATTTAGCTTCACACAAGTTTAGTCTGTGGAAGGATATTTTACATGTCATAAATCTATGACATGGGACCGCCGGCTTTAATTCCCCTCCGTAGGAAGGCATACTGGAGAATTTTAACGCTCTTAAAAAATCCGACGACTACGGCCAGTTTTGAACCCACTATCTTGGGCACAGCAGTTCAGCATGCTACCAACTACACCAACGAAGCCGCTATAACACTCATAATGAAGATGCATGATGGAACTGGAAATGTTGGCACAAATGCTACATTTTATTAACACTCGTGCAATTCATGTCATGCCTTCATGTAAATAATGGTAAATTTAAAAAATTGCAAGAAAAAGCAGTGTTAATCTTGTTAAAGCTGTTGTTTAGTTTAGGGGATTCTGATTTCCTGGTCTTCAGCTTCATGCATTTTAATATGCTTGAATTTGTCTTACAACCTGTGTTCTAGTAATGAATGTAGTAGGGTGTATAACATAAATGATTAGGGTCTAGGATTGGAATATGTGCTCCTGGACATGATCCAGAAACTTGGCATGCTCGCCTACATTGGTGGGTATTTATTTTTTTTAGCGTATGGCTTTTAGTGCCGGGAGTGTCCGAGGACATGTTCGGCTCGCCAGAGGCTGTATCTGCTTCAAGCAGACACCCATGGGGAGAGCTACAGTTCAGTTAAATTTCAAGTAGTTCCAACTTTCGCTGCCAGATATCTCTGAAACCTAGTGGTGAACGTTGGAACTTTGATAGAGCGCTTCAAAAAAATCTAACCTAGAAATTTAGCTTCACACAAGTTTTGTAGGTGGAAGGATCTTTCACATGCCATAAATATATGACATGTGACCGCCGGCTTTACTTCCCCTCCGAAGGAGGGCATACCTCATAGTTAACACCCTAAGTTGCACAATCAAATTCCTGTACAATTGGTTGGTAGTTGAGGGTGCATGTCAGTAGATTTACTCAGCACCTAAAAGATCCCCTCAAAGGCTAAATTCCACAACCCCGGCAGTTAAAAGGGACATTAACTTTCAACATTAGAAACATTGCTGAATGGTTTACCCTGGATGACCTTTTGATTTTACTTTTACTTCTTTGATTAGCTTTAGTGCTCAGTCGGTTCAAGTACACTATATACGGTACTATGATTCTTACGTGCCTAGGGTAATTTTTAGTGTAGTCGATGTTCCGGAAGACATACGGACATTGATATTCATTTGTTTGATGTAGTACCATGAATTGCCACTATGTAGCTCTTCTGTACGAGGTTTCAAACAGTGCGACGTCAAATGCGGATGCAGTCACATGTTCAAGTGCGAGGTTTGTTAAGAAGTTGCAATGTTCATAAATTACTTTTAGTCGATCAACTTAATTAAATTATTTCACTTCACACTTCTAAAGCCATGGTGAGACAAAACCATTGCTACTAGGTTAAACAATTGTCTGGTTGAAACCATTGGCCCCTACTAGGTTGTAACAGGATTTATCCTATTACAATTCCTCGCCCTCGGGTTTCGCAGTTTACAGGCACTTAACTATTTATTCATATTTTATCATACTGGGGTAAAATCTGTGTATGGAGTGATTATTATAAATATTGTGGCACAATCTCCTTCCCCATGGTCTGGTACCTTGACTTGGTGGGGAGGCTTGTGCATCTCAGTGAATCCGAGAGCAATGCTAGCGGGAGCTTAGGCTCCTGGCAGAGTCGCCCATGCCGGCAAGGTCAAGGGTGAGAGACCAGACTAAATGACAGATCACACCATGATGGTGGGCAGCAGCATCATCAGTAGGTAATTTCCATGTGGAGCTGTAATTCAACGGTACAATTGGATTACTTTGGGGACTCGTTTTCAGTTCTTAAGGTGGCAACCCTACCAGGAAACTAGGAAGTTGTGGGCAAATAATTCACACTCTCCAAAAATTGATTATTATTAAAGAAACTGAAAAGAATTAAAACGGGTCTGATCTTATGTTGAAAACGTTTGGCACCAAAAGGAAGACATGATAGGTTTCTGAAATGTAAGAACTATGGGCAAGAGTAGCAGACTGAGGCAGGTGACCAGAGATATCATCTCGTATAAACTTGATATAGGCCTACTTGGGCTCAGTGAGATAAGATGGGCAGATTTTGGTGAGATACAAACTTATGAAGGACATATACTATATGTGAGGAGCAAGAAGAATGCTGAATATAGAGATTTAGTTGGTCTTTTGATTACTGAACACACAATCATCATCATCATCTTGTACAGTTTCCAGCCCCAGGCTGGGTCTGTTTGGAACATAAGCCTCGCCACTTAGTTCTTTCTTCCCACCACCTCTCCGCTGTCACTCTGGTCCAGTCCTTGCCTCTCTTCTTGACACATTCCTCCACTCCTTTCAGCCATCTATCTCTTGGTCTTCCCCTTGGTCGTTTCTTCAGCATCTGCATCTCATGTATCCTCTTGGGAATTTTCTTCTCATCCATTCTCTTTAAGTGTCCATACCACCTCAGTCTTGATGTCTCAATCCTACCTTGCAAGGGCTCCTCTTTCACCATTTCCCTGACCTTTTCATTCCTCACCCTGTCTCTTCTTGTTACTCCGATCCAACTTCGCAGGAACTTCATTTCACCTGCCTGTATTCTGCTTATGTCTCTTTTCTTCATTGTCCACATTTCTGAAGCATAGGTCAGTATCGGGATATAGTAGCTTCTGTATAACACTTCCTTGCTTTTTTGTGGGACATCTTTATTCCACACTAAGCTCCTAATGCTTCTCAGAAATGCTTCTGCCTGTCTGCCACGTTCCGTAATCTCTTTGTCATTTCTCCCATTTTCCTCCACTATACTTCCCAAGTACTTGAGACTTTCCACCTTCTTCAGCTGTCCACCTCCAAGTGTTATCCCACTCATTGGTCTGTCCTTTTTCCTGGTCGTTACCAGGATCTCACATTTACTGATGTTGAACTTCCATCCGTACTCTCCCACTGTTTCTTCCCAAGCCTTCAGTTGCTCCTGAATTTCCTCCTTGTTTCCCCAGACCATGAGATCATCTGCAAACACCATTGCTTTCATCTTATCTTCTCCTATCTTTCCTGCTATCCGTGTCATTACCTTGTCCATAACCACAATAAAGAGAAGGGGTGACAGCGCACTACCCTGTTTCAGGCCACTCATTTGTCTGAACCAGTCTGTTCTTTCCCCTCCAACTTTCACACAACTCACACTTCCACAATACATCTCCTTCACTCTGCCTACAGTCTCTTTTTCCACTCCCATGTTCTCCATTGCTTTCCAAACCTTCTACCTACACACACTATCATAGGCCTTTTCGATGTCCAGGAAGGCTATCAACAGATCCTCTCCAAATTCGTAGTGGTGTTCCTGGAGCTGTCTCACTGAAAATATGAGATCCACTGTTGATCTCCCAGGTCTGAATCCATACTGTTCCTCTCTCAATTTTCTCTCCACTTTGGCTCGTATTCTACTTTCTAATATCTTTTCATATATCTTGGCACAGTTAGGTATGAGTGTGACTCCCCTGTAATTTCTGCACTCCTTTCTGCTTCCTTTCTTAACCCTCTTAGTGCCAGAGTCGCTGTGAGCGATCCTCATAAAAGGAACGAAAATTGCCAGCGTCGCTCTGAGAGGCGCTTCGTTTTTGTATTCTTAGAAGGGCTTATAGACCGAAAATGGCGTCTAAACTTGACGTGACCATTAAAGAGAGTTCTAGCTACCATTTTCTGGCAAACATCTTTTGTTTTCTGTCTATCGATATACTCGAGCGATATTTGAAGTTCCTTGACTTGTTTACGCGTGACTTGTAAAAGCATGGCGTCCAAGGGAAGGAAGCATTGTTTGAGAGAGGAAGATATTGAAGAATTAATGATTGATGAGTCAAGTGGTGAACTCTTGGACTTCGTGGACAGTGATTGCGATCTAGTGTATGACGAATCAAGTGCCGATTCCGCTTCGGAATAATGCGATCGTACATAACCAAACAAATGAGAGTGATGGTAATGATGTTGATAGTAATAGTGACTGAGAAGAAAGGAATGTTGACCAGGACAATCCTCCACAGGCTACACAAGCACAAATATGAAAGATAAAACTACAGGGTGCCCTTCTGTTTATTTATTTTCACTCTAATTATTTTTATTTTATTTATATCAACAATGCCATTGTTGGTGTACGGTATTTTATAAATATGCTAGATTTTAGAATTTCGGATTTTTGACACCCCTGCTGATATTTTTTAAACTAAAAAGCTGCATTTGCTGGTCCTTTTGTTATGTATGTGTGCTCTCCAGTGTTCATTTTTACTCCATTTATATGCGTGTGGTAATAGGAATAATCAAACTTTCTAATTTTATTTTACAGAAGAAATTATTTTAATTAATTAATTAACAAAGAAAGAAATAAGTTTCATAATGATCTGAAAATTTCCCTGAATTTAGATAGCTATGTTTTGCACTCCCGGACTAAATTTCGCTTTCGTATCTTTCAAAACGGAGGATGTACATATTTTTTTCTGAAAGCCTACATTTTCCATTAAAACAGCCTGGCACTTTTAGACTTCACCTTTACCTTTTCGCCTGGCACTAAGAGGGTTAAATATTGGAACAATTAATCCTTTCTTCCAATCTTCTGGGGTCTTTTTCTCCTTCCATATCACCCTCATCACACGGTACAGCCACTGTTTCCCAACCTCCCCTGCTGCCTTCACCATTTCAACACTCCCTTCATCCACACCTGGTGCCCTTCCTCCTTTCATCTTGTATATAGCCATTTCCAGTTCTCTCCAATGAACACACAATGAAAAGCCTTATAAGTTGGCAACCCATTTCTGAGAGATTGTGATCAGCATGATTTAAAACTTGTATTCGAAATTTTAAGATTATGCAATGCAATGCACCCACGGAACCATCAGAGGAAGAACTTGAGGAAGCATTCTACATGAGACAGTAAAGCAAAATAGAAAGAGAGATGTGATTATAATAATGGAAGACCTTAATGCTAAAGTAGAAGAGAAAGATGGACTAGAATATGGGATGGGTATGTCCTCAAGATAGACATGGACACCACAGCTAATATCCTGAAGCCATTGATAGAAAAGATCTGGTTTGAAGAGAAGTTACCTGCAGAATGGAAGAAAGGTATGATTGTTAAAATCCCAAAGAAGGGTGACTTGACGAATTGTAACAACTGGAGAGGTATTACCTAACTATCCGTACCAAGCAAAATATTTCTCAGGATAATCTTGAATCACAGAAAGAAGTCGAGGAAAGAAAAAGCTGGATTTAGGGAACACCTCATTTGTGTGGACTTAACACTTTACGGATTATTGTGGAGAAGAGTAATGAGTGGCAAGCAGCACTGTACATCACGTTTATAGATTTTGAACAGGCCTTCGATTCCATTAATAAGAAGGTCATGTGGGAGACATTAAAGGAACATGGTATGCCAAGTAAAATAGTTATCATACGAGAGATGTTTTCTGGTTATGAATGTCAAGTCCTGCATGAGTGTTAGCTAAGCCAGTCATTGCCCATTCATACTGAAATAAGACAGGGGTGTTTACTTACTCCCACCCTGTTCCTGATTGTTCTTGATAATATTCTTAGGAAGGCAGGGAAAGGAAGAGAGGGATACAGTGGGGACTTCTAGACAGTTTGGAGGATCTTGATTTTGCTGATGACATATTGTATGCTAGCATAGCACTTCAGAGACATAGAGGGAAAACCTGTGGTTATTCTTAAGATTAACTCGAAGAAGGCGAAAGAGCCGAGAGTGAACTCAATATTATAGGCTAACCTCACTATGGGAGGAGCAGATGTACATAATGTATTTACTTGGGAAGTGTGGTAACGAGACGTGGAGGGGGCTGAAGAGGACATCAAGAGAAAAATACAAAAAGGAAATGG
This sequence comes from Meconema thalassinum, assembly GCA_946902985.2. Classification (NCBI taxonomy): domain Eukaryota; kingdom Metazoa; phylum Arthropoda; class Insecta; order Orthoptera; family Tettigoniidae; genus Meconema; species Meconema thalassinum. Next base: position 1,854,570,514 of record OX336388.2, read on the forward strand.
GGCTTTTGTACAGCTCTATCCAGTCTGGAGAAACCATAAAATATCCAAGAAGATGAACATCCGACTTTTAATACCAATGTGAAAGCTGTCCAATTGAATGCATGTGAAACTTGGGAAGTTACCTATTCCATTAGCCACCAACTTCAAGTATTCATTAATCATTATCTGTGCCGAATTCTAGGGAATCTTATCAGAAAAATGGGGGGTAGCCCACCAGTATGCAGGAAACAGGCTGAAATTACACCAGACCAAATTGCTTCTCATATCGTTGCAACATCACGAGTTCCAGCTGACAAGAAACATGCCATCTTGAATAATATGTATTGAGTAATCCGCCTTGTAAATATTATGAAATGATGTTTAATAAAATATTTTATACATGTTTCGATATGACAATGATATCTTCATCTGTGTTGATAGTTTAATATGATAAAGTGAAACGGATAAATTTTTATATAAAATAAAATTTCTATAGCCTTACTGGTGGGCTACCCCGTAATTTACCACGTTAATAAACCAAATTAAAGGAGTGTGACTTGGGCAGTTTCGTAAGGTAGATTCTACATTTTTTCATTTCACCAGTATTATTCGTAATGTCATTTTTAGTAACAACTCCTTTCTAGTGTGTACAATTTAATTTTATATGAACTTTCATTTTATTTTAACTCAAATTATTTTTAAGGATATCCATTTCACTTTATCATGTTAAACTATTCAACTATCAACGCTGATGAAGATATCATTGTCATATTGAAACATGTACGTTTAAAATATTTTATTAAATATCATTTCATAGTATTGACAAGGCGAATATTACACAATACATATTAACATTAGTCAATACGGATAAAACTGTTACCAATTTAACATGGTTAGCGTAGGCCTATACGCAATCCAATCTTGAAGTCAACAGCATCTAACTCTTCCGAATATGCATATCCCTTCACAGTAGCCGAGATTGATAAAGCACTGAAAGATCTAAAACGATTTAAAGCTCCTAGCTTTGATGGAATTCATCCGAAGCTTCTAATCAACCTGGGAAAGAATTCAAAAATTGGCTGGCAAAGTTTTACACTGACATCTTACTGACTGGACTACTTCCTGTGGAAACAATCACCGATACACAATGGCCCATAGCCCTCCTTAGCTGCTGCTACAAGCTTTTTGAAAGACATATATATATAACAGAATAAGCAGTAGCATTCTACAGCACATTCCAATCAGACAGGTTTCAGACCAGGTCGCAATTGCTGTCATCAAGTTTTGGCACTTAACAACAAGCATAGAAATGGGGTTCCAAAGAAAGCTAAAAACATTTGCAGTTTTGTTGATCTCACTGCTGATTTTGATACCATATGGTCTATATAGCAAGACATTAACAACATGGTGAGTGACAGGAGGCTTCAGGTTATCATTGTGAACAATGTGAGTAAGGAGAGGAAGCTGAAAAATGGTTTGCCGTAAGGTTCAGTTCTATCACCACTATTGTTCAACTTATATTTACCTGACCTTCCTGAAGTTAAATCACAAAAATTCTGTTATGCTGGTGATATAGCATTATCTCTGCAGCACAAAGAACTGGAGAAAACTGAAGAGATGCTGACAAGGGATCTGTCCATATTGGAAACTTAGTTCAGAAACTGGAGACTTCAACCCAGAACCAATAAAGCAGAGGTGTCTTGCTTCCATTTAAACTATCACTTGGCAAATACTAAACTGGACATGAGATTCTGCAGCAGGGTACTTCGCCATAACTGGAACCCAAAATATCTTGGAGTAACCTTGAACCGAACACTGTCCTACAAGCAGCATCTGCTAAATTCTACTCAGAAACAGAGAACCCGTAATATCATCCACAAGCTTTGTGGAACCAACTGGGGTTCTTCGGCAAGTGTTTTACGGTCTTCAGCCTTGGGCTTGGTGTATTCAAGTGCTGAGTACTGTGCTCCAGTAGGCCTATGGATGAACAGTTATCACACAAGACTTACTGATACTAAACTGAATATCACCATGCGCATAATAACGGGCGCAATTCAATCTATGCCAATCCATTGGCTCCCATTTCTGTCAGGAATAATGTCACCTGATTTATGCAGATCAGCTGCTCTTATCAACGAATTTAATAAGATCTACCTGTACATGAAGATCTACCCATCCTTAATCAGAACAGAATATGTTCATGCCATCCAGATCAGCGTGATGCCTCTGACATGGTTGCCATAAGTTTTGACCCAACTACGGAGTGGAAACGCCGGTGGGAAGCAGCAACGGAGATGTACCAGCACAGTATATTCCTAGGCGCTGAACTTTCTAGTGGATTGCCCTGAATAGAATAAGAACAGGCCATGGCATGTGCAGAGACATGCTGTATAAATGGAACCAGTTGCCAACACCCGTGTGTGACTGCGGAGCTGCGCAACAGACCACCCACCACATTGTCAGCAAATGTGAAACGCGAGCATATACAAGTAGCCAAGATTTCCTGATGGCAACTTCAGAAGCAATACGGTGGATCAATAATCTGTACATTCAATTGTGAGGAGTCTTTTCTTGTTGGTTGTTTTCAGTTATGTAGGACTAAATATGTACATATTTTATTTCTATATATAACTTGATTGTATGGGCCATACACTAAGTAAATCTAGGTATACATTGGCCAGATATAATCCCAAATGAAGAGTCGTGGCAAAGGGCTAACGAACAACCTATAGAAGTTCAAATTAAACAAGAAGAAATGGGGGTGGATCGGGTATACTCTGCGGAAACACAATGATGCAGTAGAAAGGAGAGCTCTAGACTGGAATTCGCAAGGGGCTCGGAGAAGAGGAAGACTTGGGAAAGTACCATTGAAGAGGAGGTCGGGAAAGCTGGAAAGACTTGGAGGGAAGTGAAGAACTTGGCAGCAAATAGAGTCAGATGGAAATCATTCATGGGTGTCCTATGCCCCACACAGAGCAAAAGGAAAGTCAAGTAAGTCAAAAGGCACTATCTCATGCCAGTAGATGTGATAACGAAAGTTTGATGTTTTTCAGTCAGTCAACACAATTGTACCCAAACGAGATGGGTTATTCCCTAATCCTGAAAAAAATGTACATGAGATTAATAAATCGTATTGACTGACTGAAAAGTATCAAACTTTCATTTACTAAGGCAACACTAAAAATGGCTTCAAACACCAGATGTGATAAATTAATTTATTTTAAGAAATCCGCCTTGTCAATACTAAAATAAATTAATGGATCAGTATACAATACAGATTAACCATTCTTTTCTTTTTTACTTTTAAAGTCGCACATTTTTCCCGAATTGACAGAATGTAATAAGAAACAATACCTATTTTATTTTTTAAAAATTCGTGACATAATCACAAGTTCATTTTAAAATATAACATGCAGATCATTAAAATAACACGTTAAAAGTTTGTAAAAAACACTGTTATAATAAAAGTTCACTAAAAACATGAGAAAAGGCTTGGTGCACTGTGTTGGTTTAGTATGTTCTGTTTCCGATGATAGCCCCAGAAATCCCAGCAAGAGGTAACCATTCATAACTGGAAAAGAAAATCCCTATGTGAATATGAAAGGCATTAAAACCGAAGATGTGGAAGGCAGTTAAAGAATATATAAAAAGGTTTGTGATGGACTTACGATGTAATTGCGGCAGCAAACAAGATATGGTGAACATTTTAATGCTCTAAAATACAATAAATTCTCCGCTATGGCTAACCACGTGAAGGACAGTAAGCATGAATGCACTGACATCAACAAAGATATGAGCATCCTGCATCTTGCTAATAAAGGTATCACAATGAACATATTGGAAGAAATCGAAATAAGAGTTTGCCCAAAGAACAGCCCCCCTAACCAATATCAATGAGATTAACTTTGAAAATAACAATGTACTCTGTGAGACCTTAACTAATTACAGAATTAAATACAAACCACCTTAATTTATCAAAAACCGAGGACCTATAAATCCCCCTTATTCCACTCCTCTACCCCATACCCCCCCCCCCCCCCCCCGTCCTAAAAAAACATTACCAGTACACTTCCCCTCCCCCTCCCTCATGCCTGAAGCCTCCCTCGCTTCTCCCAAGCCATTCCACACCAGTCCAGCACTGTCTCCATATGCTTCAGCACGGCCCGATCACTCGCTGCCACAATTACATCGTAAGTCCATCACAAACCTTTTTATATATTCTTTATTTGCCTTCCACATCTTCGGTTTTAATGCCTTTCATATTCACATACGGATTTTCTTTTCCAGTTATGAAAGGTTACCTCTTGATGGGATTTCTGGGGCTATCATCGGAAACAGAACATACTAAACCAAGACAGTGCACCAAGCCTTTTCTAATGTTTTTAGTGAACTTTTACTATAACAGTGTTCTTACAAACTTTTAAAGTGTTATTTTAATGATCTGCATATTATTTTTTAAAATGAACATTTTATGGACAAATAGTGAATGTCTTTGAGTGCTACCATAACTTAGGCTGATGAAGGTGTCAATATCGTTAAGACACCGAAACATGTACCTACACATAAAAAGACAAGTGATTATGTCACAAAAAAAAACATAAAATAGGTATTGACTAGGCGGAACTGTAAAAACTTTGTTTCTTATTAGATTAACCATTACCATAACAATTTGGTAAATATATACATATTCTAGTATAGTTCTCTCACTTTCCTTGTTAACAAGCGGCTTGCCTTTGAAACTTAGCTGGCTGGATGTTTACATTCCATACCTGCGGGAAGCCAAGACTTTCCCAGAGCGAGGCACAGTGTTGTCAACTCTTCACCGTAACCACTGAGAACAAGCAGCGACACCGAACAGAACTATGTGCAGCTCTGCAACACTGGACACCCGACACCTGCCTGACGCATGAGCTGGCCGCCAGGACCGTACTCTAGAATTCACGTAGAGAGATAGAGGAAGCATGCTATTGGTCAAGAATCGTCAGCTATTGGTCAGCAGTGAACAATGGTTATGGTAATTGTCGGCGTGTGCCACCGCCTTACGTTTGAGTCGCTGCTCGTTAACGAGGGAAGTGAGAGAACTATAGATGCGATGTCATTATTTATTATTGGTTTTGGATATTTTATATTACAGTTAAGTGAGATATTTCAAGTATTACGGTATTATGATATTGAGGAGAGGAATAATTATTGCATAATTATTACTTGGTAAAGTCACTATTTCATTTTGTACGTGGGTATATCTACATTATCCGTTAAGTAGTTTCGAAGGCAGTGTTAGCATTGTGGTGGTGTAAATGTGGGGACATGATATTACAAGATGCTGCCTTTTACCCGGGCTAAACATCTCATCTAGTGGCAGCACAAGTCTTTGATAACCTCCTCGAAAGTTTACTTATTTTCACGACATCGGGCAACAATATAGACGGGGGCGGGGAAAAAGATATGATGGTTGCTAAACATTAATTTTGGAATATTTGCTTGCAAATTACAAACCAAGTCAGAGGAAACTTTGGGGCTCAAGAAAGTAGTCGTCACTAAGGCCTCCAAGGAGGAATGGCTAATTGAATGTTAAGGAATGCAAGTGTTCTTGAGGCATTGAAGCCTGAGCTCATCCAGTCTATTAAGTAAAAGCATCTAGTGGAAGCCAATAGTGATCTGAAGTATGCAACGCCCAAGCCATAGGCCTACAGCATAAATGATTACCGAAATCTTCCGCCACCAAAACTAGGCAACCTTGGACCCATATATTATGCTCCCAGGAAGCTCCACATGTAAGCAAATAATTAATAAATTAACCATAATTTTATAGTTCCCCTCCAATTAATTTTGTAGACTATAGGTTAGTCGGCGGCGGCTGTAACTTGATTCCGAGTACACGTAACTTCTTCCTCCATAAAAGACCGTTTCAACCCAGCAAAGACATGTCCTTGAACAAGTAAAAAGCACATTATCATGGTGTAAAGATTTGAAGCCATTATTTCAGTGTTGCCTATACAAACTGATTAGCTACAAATTACACATCATGGAGGAATGACATAGTGAAGTTGCTTGAAAAGACATGACTTTGCTACCTCGAGTACTGCATACCTGTATCCTGACCACTACATTATAGAGTGTCCTCCATTTCTTGACCATCTACTCTTAGGAATTTCTCACCAATCATTTCAATGTATTTCTGTAGTTCCTTATCCTGTAGAATTTCAACCCTAATCCATTGTGACAAACCTCTCACTATGTACATGTTGTCCGGGTGTGTAGGCCATGGTGGATATCTCATGCATAAGCTGGAGGTAACTGATATGAGGAGAGCACAAATGACTGCAGGGACAAATACGCTGGAAGAAAATTAAATCCCAACACCAAGAAAACATTAGTTTAGAGCAGGCATTCTCAAACTTTTTGAGACTGTGAGCACCACCCTCATCCCATAAGTACCCGAGCACCATTAAATCGAATATAATAATACAACAGGCATGCGCCTCTCTTTCCTTTACCAATCTCTCTCTCCCCCCCCCCCCCCCCCCCAGAAGTGCTGAAATAGCTAGGGAGTCAGCGCTCACCAGGCATACTGCTATTGCTTGCATGGCTTGGGCAGGTAAGGTACATTTATGTGTGGACAGTAGTTGAATCAGCATTTTCGTGTTATCATTAAACAGGAATGTCCAATTAATTATTGTTACTGTAGATTAAAAAATACTATTTCACAAAATAAAATTTCTGACTGTCAAAACTTGTAATGGAAACACTATTATTCCGATTTGTGCAGCAAAATTCGAATTGAAGAATCAATCTCAGGGGAGCTTGTGCTTGCGAGCACTTTTGGGCTCATGGGAGGAGAGCACCAAATTTCATTTAAAGAATACAGTGGTTGAGAATGCCTGGTTTAGAGGAATGCAATGTAGGCTAAGGAATTGTCTAGATAATATGTATTTAATTAAAGTTTGCAGGTTACAGGTTCAAGTTTGAGCAAGAAGACACTTGATATGATGGTACATAAAATAACCACTAGTCGCCAAGATTTTGAATGCAAGCATGTATTGTATCGTACAGGTGCCGTATGTCACTTAGTGGGGGTGGAGTTCCACGCCTGTTGCACTTGGTTAGTCAAAGCAGAAATGGTTCATGCTGGTATTGGATGACGCTGGATTTGTCATCCAGTAACGTCCCATACATGCTCAATGAGCGAAAGGTCTAATGAGCTCGCAAGCTAAGGCAACTAGTCGACACTTTGTAGACCACATTGGTGACATCAGCGGTATGAGGACAAGCATTATCCTGCTGGAAAAAACAAAACCTTGAATACTGCAAATGAATGGCAGTATAACCAGTACAATCACCAGTCGGACGTACAAATGTGCAGTCATATACCACAATTCGCGAGTGTCCAGGGGAATTTTTAATGTCGTCAATAATGTCACCGATGAAGTATGGACATATTGATACAATTTAATTTGAGACCTATTATCATCCAGTCAAGTCTGCAAGCCTCCGTTTGTGAACAAGTCGCCTCCATGATCCCCTATTATCAGTTAGCACTGTGGCCGCCTCTGCTTCTACACCTCTCAATTTGAAATTGTTTCAAAACTGGATTTTGCCTCTTAGGTATACCTCTGCTCCTCTTACACTCTACAGCCAAACTCATTAAACTCCTAGGTAATCTCTCCTCCCCCATGCACTTCACATGACCCCTCCATCTGAGTCTGCTCACATAAACAGCTTCATTTCTAACTTAGCCTTTATCTCTTCATCTATTTGTCCTAGCAAACATTCGTGCCACCCTCATATCACTTACCTCGAGCTTATGCATCAGATATCCTGAACTTACCCAGCTCTCATAACAAGGTCGGTCTAAATACTGATCGATGTGGGGAGAGTTTTGTCGCTACACTAACTTCTTTCTTACAGAATACTGTAGGTTGCAACTGAGAACTCACTGCGTTGACTTTTCTATGCCTCTGTTCTATTTCCTTCCCCATACTACCATCTTGAGAGAATAAATAGCCCAAGTAATTGGTCTACCTACTCCAATTTACTTCCTCTTACCTAGCATTCTATTTTCTTGCATTTCTTCTCTACCAACATAACATTCATCCTTGAAATGTTGATCTTCATACCACACTCCATTTCTGTTTAAGTTCTAACATGTTGGTTTGCAAGCTTGCGACGGAGTCTGCCATGACAACCAGGGCATCAGCATAGGCCAGACTGCTTACATGGTTTCCACCTAATTGAATCCCACCCAGCCAGTTTATGCCCTTCAGCAAATTGTCCGTATATAAAATAAATAGTAGTGGTAAGAGGTTACGGGACTATTATGAGTGTGTTTCTATCTCCCAAAATTTTAATAATGGCACCCCGTGGCGTTAACGAACAGCTGATTCCTCACCTCAAGTTAAAACGCAATGAGAGTGAAACGCGAATTATGATCCGCGTCATCCTGGCTTGTTATTGGCTGGCAATTATTACCAGCCATTGGCTGCCCGCGGGTTTGTTTACAATTATCACCAACATGGCGGCGAGAGGAATAGATTTCTACATCAATTAAATTGCTAGAAATCTATTCCAGTTCATGACAGTATGAAGTGCAAATCACTTATTGATGAGGAATTGTATGTACGTTTATATTTAAATTGAAACGTGACACTGTTCATCAAAATTTGTGAAAATAAAAGTACAAATCAACACTCTTGCCAATCAACTGAAAGTTTCTACTACTTTTGATGTAAATCAATTGGCTGTCGTTTCCACCAGTTTTATTCATCAGTTCGAAATACATTCAGTACAATAACCTTTTGTGCACTATAAAACTACATTATAGACCATTGCATATTGATGTTGCTGTCTGCTTATATTTACCAATTTCATGACATGTAATTTGTAGGTTATGCCTAATAAGGCATATAATTTAAGTGGCCGTTTGTAATGTGAAGTCCTTACAGTATTTATGTACAAATATTATGGTTTAACTAATGAAGCAAGGTTTAAAAGTGCAGTTTGCACTGCCACCTTTTTTTTTTTTAATATTGATATGTAGTTTCTCAGTCTGGTAACTTCTTGGATTTGCTTGAGATAGATTCATAGTAATATACTACCTTATTAACCTGCAGGCTGAGTTGTTTTTAACATGCCCAGGAGCATACAGTAGCATAAGACCTACTGCAAGCTATGTCGATCCTAAATGTAGGCCTATTATAGTGCTCATGTCAAAGGTCGTCCTAAAGTTTTAACTATTGAGACTTGATTTGCATCGAAGATAATTTCAGCTGAGTCTGGCAAGGCTTCAAAAACTTGGGTGTGACTTCACATTTTCATTTTTCCTATACAGCTTTTGATACGAACCACAAATCACTGTGTTTCAAGATTTGCTCTCATTAAACATCACCAACACTTTTTTTCCCCCCTGGTGGTGGGCTGTGTTGGAGTCTACAGAAAATAAAGTTGAGAAATAAAAATACATCTTAGGTTTACATGACACAGTTGCATTTTATCCTACTGTATCTCCACTCATAATATACCAATCCTACCAATGTTTCCTAATTCCTCATGCTGCATAAATAAACATGACAGATTACAGCATTAGCAATGATGACAGTAATTTATGAATTGCTAAAATGTTTTTAAAAGATGCATAGAAAGTGGCTTGATAAACCCTGTATCATCAATCCATTTAAACATTCCCACAGAGCTCTAATCAGAAGCTCATTTTATGTGCAACAGCCCAACAGGTATGTAGAATAAACCTCCCTCCCAATAACTTGTAGGCCTGACCTGAACATAATCCATGTTAAGAGCTGTTTTTTGGTTCACAGGAAAACCTACCATTTAAAATCTTGCACATAGGCTACTAATCATATTATCGTGCAATTACCCACTGTAATTTTAAAAATCCTGGCTATCAACTACTGATTTAAATATTCCAGACCTCTTTCTTAACTCCACTTTTACTGACAGCATGTAAGTCCTTACTTCTGTCTTTCAAGCCATTGACCAGTTATTTTTTTCATGAGGAACTATTCTAGTCATTCTTCTCTATGTGAAATACAGTTGATGACAACTGCCTGGAAGACTCAGGTGTTTTTTCTTGTGTCGCTTCTCTGGTTGCCTACGACACTTCCTAATTATTAACAGAATGTTTCATTGAATTGTTGTATCCAATTGACCAACTAGTAATATATTATGGCTTGCTTTAATATTCCTATGATACACTTTAAGATCCCATACATTAATGAAATATACAACAACATAGGTTGACATGTTGAACCAATCTCCCATTCCCTAACACTCTCAACTAATGGGACATAAGCTACCTAGTGGTTGGTCTCACATTGCTTCCATCTTCATGTATCGTACTAGGTCTAGTAATATTATAGGTATTGTGACTGCTTCTCCAACTCCGTCAAGGAAACTAATTCTGAACTAAGATCTGGAATGGGGTACACTGTCCCACGAGGGCAATCAAGGACAACTTGAATCATTCAAGTGATTTTTCTATTTCATTTTACCAACTGACCAGTTGCCTGGAAATGCTAGTGAAGGAGGCAGCTAAGTAGGCTAGCCTACTGGTATTCACCATTCAGAGAACATTCTCAGCGACTTGTCTATGCATAGGCCTATGACACAATTTTCAGAATTGATACAGTAGTCACAGAACACTAATGGTGTCCAGTACTCACAGCTTAGCATAGGACGGAGTGGATTCCAGCTACAAATTAACTTATGATCTGTCAACGGGTTTTCAAACAAATTGAGCACACACCCAAGTACAGGGGTCTTGACCATGATGTTCCAAGCCTCTAAATGAAACACTCCTCTCTAAGACTTTCTGGTCTTGCATCCATGGTCGATCAACATTCACCTGATCTGTGTTCTCAAGTTTCTGATGGTTATGGACATTATTTGTATCCTGATAACTTCATATTTTAAGGGGTTAGGGTACATGCCCTATTCTTAATTAGTTCAGCATAAAATCATTGAATTCCCTTAAGAAAAATAGGGAACATCCATGTGTTATATGACCATAGGAAAGGGAGAATTTAAAAAACTGAACCTCTAGGGACATTGATACAGATGACTCCGAGTAAGTAGGCCAGATCAAAATGAACATTTTTCAGTGTTGCCTTAATAAAGTTTGATAACTTTCTACCGTTCAACATGAATATGCGTATATTGGATGGGAAATATTTTTATTATTTGCAGAGATTACAAGGATGACTTTTTGATGTATCATTATTTTGTTAAGGGAACATAAGTTCCAAGTCCATATCGTGTTGGAACCCATATTTCAGTGCTGCCTTAGTAAACGAAATATTCAATGTCTTTCAGTCGGTCAACACGGTTGCACTTAATGGTAACGGTAATGAGCATTATTCCAAAAACCAGAAAAAAAAACTGTAGGCTACATGCAGACCTAACATGTCAAATCAATCATGCCTACAAGACAACAAAAATGCTCTATGAAAAACTATTAAAACCCCATAATGGCAGTCAAAAATAATCTCAAACCACCACCACCACTATTTCGCGAAGGTGCAGAAAAATCTTACTATAGTACAGCTATTCGTAATAGTTGCTACTGTTGTGATAAACCGCTACTGAGTGATAGGCCCCCGAAATATAAGTATTTATCTTAATGTCTACAAGATAACGAGATTGCCCAAAAACCACAAATCTATAGAAGGCAACACTAAAAATGGCTTATCTAATCCACAAGTCACCCACCCTTCACCAACATTATTAATATTTGTAATTTAAGTAACTTAGGTTATGTTAAATTGAGGTTAATGGCGGATTTGATTGCGGCTGTGTGGCGGGAAGGACCCAATAAGTGCTCAGCCAATCAGGGACGTTTTGATTGGAGACCATGCTCGGAAAATTTTTAGATCGTTTTGATTCACTTGCCTTCGTTAAGCCCCCACCCTAGGCCGTGGCAGCGAACAAAATGGCGGCTTAACGAACACGACGGGGTGCCATTATTAAAATTTTGGGAGATAGAAACACAGCCTATACATAGCGATGCATCCGCGTATAAAATACCCCTAAAACAATATGGCGACTTCTGTGATGTCATCGTCGACGTCACGAAATACTCCTCTTGCAAGCTTACGGGAAAAGCCTGGGTAATAGGGGTTTTTGGGTGGGGAAACACCAAAAAACAAAGCTGCATTAAACAAAAACCTTCGAAACGAAGTGTGCATCGAAATCTGTAATTGACTTAAAGATTCCGGTGCATATAAAAATTTCGCAAATTGAGCTTATATTTTTAAATTTCCGTATCGAAATTATATTAATTGCATAATGATAAACATTGCATCGAAATCTGAAATTGACCTACATAGCTCAATTAAAGATTCCGATGCATATAACAATTTCGCAATTTTAGTTGATATTTCTTAATTTCCGTATCGAAATCTGTAATTAACCTATGTAGGTCAATTACAGATTCTGATACACATCGTAATTATGGTAATTTCATAATTTAAAATCATTGCATCGAAATCTGTAACTAACCTAAATCAATTAAAGATTCCGATGCATATAGCCTACAAATTGCACAATTTCAGGTTAGATTTTAAGAAAATCGTATCTAAATCTATAATTGGCCTAGGCTATATAGCACAATTACAGATGACGATACACATCGAAATTATTTTAATTTCATAATAATAAAACATTGCATCGAAATACCATTGGCGCGTAGGGCCTCGTTGAGGTGTTTAATTTCTTGGTTTAGGCACTGCTTTTCACAAATTCTTTTGGGCGGTCAGCCAGTGTTTTTATCACTCTGTATTTCTGTCATGGGTGGTGGTTGGACGTCTTATGTAAATATCGGTCAGTATGGGTCGGCTTACGGTAAACTGTATGTCTCAAGGTTAGATTAGCGGTCTTCGTTACCATAACGTCGAGAAAAGCGATTTTCTGTTCATTCTCTAACTCCATGGTAAACTGAATGTTAGAGTACAGCCAGAATGATATTCAGCGAGCACTCCATCCAAGACGTCCAACTACAAGGGTAATTGGAGACAAGCAGCCCCTGGCTAGAGCTTTCCTTCCATATATAAAAAAGGTCACGGACAGAATAGGGAGGCTACTCGAGTCCCATGATATAAAGACCATATAGAGGCCTACGCGAAAAATTAAGGACATGTTTAGGTCCGCTAAAGATAGGCGACATCCTCATACCACGGCAGGGGTTTATAAAATCCCGTGTGATTGTGGCCTAGTATATATTAGAACAACGAAAAGAAGTATTGCCACTCGCCTCAAGGAGCACGAACGACACAGCCGGCTGGGACAAACAGATAAATCCACTGTTGCAGCACACTCGCTACTCGCAGGTCACGACACAAGATATGGAGACACCGAAGTTCTGTCCACCACGGTGTCTTATCATGCCAGGCTACAAAGGGAAGCCATTGAAATCCTGAAGCATAATAACAGCTTCAATCTTGAGGAAGCAGAAAGTGTAAACAGAGCTTAGCTTCCAGACCTTAATCCCCTCAAGCCTGCCCTCATTGACCGTCGTAGACGAGAAGATGCAACAGAAGAGCAGCCCTGTCCTTGATGCATTAATTTTATCTGGTACGCCGTTGCTATGGTAGCCTCTATGTGTGGGTTGTTAACTATTTATATATCTTCTGTTTACTTGTTTTACCTCGCTTAATGTAACCTGTGAACATGCTGAACGCAGTCTTCAGCGAAACGTCAGGACGACAAAATGTCCTTAGAACACTGCCTATAAGCCCGCGAAACAGAGATTCCTAAATATATATCAACTTTATTACAACTCACCGATAAATCCCACAGGCTGTATTATTGTACATGTAGAAGAAGAAGTAGCAGTAATTTTCGACCACACAGTGCCTCACGTAACATTTTCGTGCAAATCAATCGCTTTACAATTAAATGTGACAACTACAGAAACTCAACAATTTTATTACAAATCGCCAACACAATACGCGCACACATCACTGCTAATATCTAAATCTCGGTCTATAGGATATTCACAGGAATATTTATTATCAAAATTACGTTTACAAAACGCTAAGAGGTAAGAAAAAAGGCGAACATCCACCAACGAAATCGCGGGGCACACTGACGCAATAATCAGCTGACAAGCTTGCGGAGCAACTCCCAGCAACCAAAGAACATCAATATATCAATACGTCAGCCGTGACGTCAACTAGGTAACTAAAGATTCCCCTAAACTCACGTCCATCACAATGTTTAATTGAACCGAGGTTACTACCTTTCCCGACTCCTGTAAACAACCATCAACCAAGACATAGATGTTCATTTGTTTGATATAGTGCCTCAATTTCCTGCTATGTAACTCCGCTGTTTTAATTTTTTTTAATGTTGGAATGAGTGTGGTTGCATGCGGAGTCATGTGTTCAAGTCCAATGGTGTGCGAAGTTTTGATAGAGATTTAAAAAAGTATATAAATTGCTTGTTATTATTCAATTTAAACATAACTGAAAGATTGCACGACACTCCCCCTAGGGACGGTCAAGACAAAATCATTGGTCACTAGTAGGTTAGATGACTGTGTGCATGAAACCATTGGTCGCTACTGGGTTAGACCACTGTCCGGGCAAAAAGTACTGCTTATACTACAAGTAAGGGTGTCTGGGACATAATGCGCAGATGAGGTTTATTTTTGTATATAAGGAACAAAAAGAATTCAACATGCAAACATCGGAATACATTGCTTTTGAAATTGTTGCTTGTTTGGAAAATAGGCCTACACAACGAGGTATTAACTCGACCTATAGAGGCAAGCATAAATCACAACACACACATTTTCCAAACGCCAATTTTATCGCCAATTATCATCATGCTTTATGTTGTGTTTATAGTTAAACCTTTATGGTCGTCCATAACGACATGGGTGTCACCATTTTGTTTACATGTCGCATTTTGGCCTACTAGTCCTGGAAATATTACCTAGCAGATTACTGAAATCCGCCATAGAAGGTAAGAGAAGCAAAGGTAGACCTAGGAGGCACTGGTTAGATTCAATGTTGAACAATTTCAAGGGGAGAGGTTTTGAATTAGAGCAGCCCGCAGTGCTAAATGCTAACAGGGAATCGTGTAGACAACTCGTTCGCACACAGGAATACTGGTCAAGTCTATACCATGATACGTACATGTATGGGGGAATTTTAGTGCAGTCAATGGCATCATGTACAACATATGGACATTGATGTTTGTTAAGAGAGCCTAGAATAACTGCTATGTAATAGTTACTGTTTTAATTGCTTTAATGTCGGTATGAGGTTTATAACAGTGTGTTCACATGTTGATATAGTCAGATGGATGCAAGTTCAACAGTGTGCAAATTTGGGGGGTGTTGTATTATGGACCACGATTCCCTGCACTAAAAAACCCTAGGCACAAAACGGTGACATCTATGACATCATGGACAACACAAAAGGTTTAAATGATACATGCATGTTAATGGCTTATGACCCAGACCCCCTTGCTTGTAGTTCCCCCACTCCATGGCATAACAGCCCATGAAGGGCCTTTGCGTACTAAGCGGCCACTGTCCAGCAATTTGGTCCACTGATGACAGGGTGGTGCTTGGTCAGTGCATCGGGTCCCCTCAGTCGTTGATCTTGGTTTTCCTGATCAGGCACTGCCTCACTGTCAGACAACTACTCAATTGTCCTCATGAGGCCGAGTGCAACCCGTTTTATCCTTTTAAGTTTCTAAAATGCCTGATGGAGCCAAGAATCGAGCCCAGGGCCTCCAGTTAAGAGGCAGGCGCGCTGCTCAAACACCATGGGGCCCCTTGTTTCTAGTACAAGCAGTAATTTATGTCCAGACAGTGGTCTAAGCTAGCAGTGACGAATGGTTTCGATCAGTCATCTAACCAAGTAGTGACCATTGATTGATAATGTAACTTTTCACTCAGTCAACTCAATATAATTCCAATTATCCGATTGGAATATGTGAAAAAATAACCTGAAAAAAATGTGTATGTCATTAAGGGCCGCTTTCACCAACGATTATTTAGTTAATTCCCGTTTAACTTAAATACGAGATTTAATGAGTGATTATCTTTGATGCATTTCACGAGGTCATTCGGGTTCGCTATTACTTAAATAAGATTTACGGGCCTCCCGCATGCATAGACTCGGTTTCATCTTGGAGAGCATGGCGAAAGCGTCTAGCACTGATTGTTGTTTGCGATGCTTCCTTGAGACTTTCAGGAACATAATTATAAAGGAAGAGAAATACAGAAAGCTTAAAATGATATGAACAAAGTATTTAGGAGAACTGGCAGTTGTGTGAATAGATTGCTTAATAGGACGCGCTTACCCAGTTGTCTTTGTAGTGTTAAGCGGTTGCGTTGAAGACTCTGAATTTATTATGCAGCGCTGGAAGGAGTTCGAATCCCTCTTCGGATATACTTTTTTTTTTAAATTTCCGTATTCGTCTTTCTTGGTATTAAAACTTAGTAATGTGTGTGATCTTTTATAATTTTATTGTCATAAACATATTTTATATTCATATGGATGAACCCTCGGGGGAACCTGTAACCTCTAGAGGGCGCGTCCCCAGGTGGCGGATAGGGGGGCCCTACAGCACTAGTAGGGTTGGTTCAAATACCCTCCAATAGAACCCGCGGACCAACAGGTAGCCCAATTCCTGGGGGCTTCACAATGCTGGGACACCCTCTCTCCAGGGGTCATAAATATGGAGAGCCCAGCTCGAGGTTATGAGTGAAGACCACAACGGTGCCTGCAGTGGAGAAGGAGTCCTTCGGTACAGGGCAGTTGGCGGAAGTGGCATCCCAGTGCTCGGGAAATTGAGTAAAAGGTATCGCTCTCACTTCAGAGACTGATATCAACTATAGCGTCTGACCCGGAGCGGGCGGCTACAAACAGCGTCTGTTCCCCATGTGAGGGGCGGCTGATTTACTACCTGACCGTAGGTATAAAAGGTTTGGCGTCAGCAAGGGCATGCGGCCGGAAAACTATGCCAAAAAAAATTTGACAGAGATTCTTAGTTTAGCCTCGGAAAATGCTAGGGCGTACCCCCAGAAGCGGCGTGCAGGGTTTTCGCCCGACCCCTGTGAGAAATGGGCTAGGGCTACTGGGTCACGAGCGAACCCGGCTAAAGAGGCTAGCTCAAAAATATGGTGAGTTATGAAGAATAGGCACACTGAATGTGTGGATCTCATGGAAAGGAGGAAGGTGAAAATATTGTGTGTGCAAGAGACTAGATGGAAGGGAAATAGGGCTAGAGAGTTGGGTAGTGGCTATAAGCTACTATACAGTGGAGCAGACAAGGATGGGAGGAATGGAGTGGGAATAATCCTCTCCCGAGACATAAAAGAGACCATAGTTCAAGTTAAGAGAAGGAGTGACAGGATAATGAGCATCAAACTGTGTCTTGATGGACAATTGGTAAACATTGTGTGTGTTTATGCTCCGCAAGTGGGTTGCGATGAGGAAGAGAAAATATCCTTCTGGGAAGATATGGATCGTAAGTCAAAAGTCAACCCCTGGCACTATCCAGCCCATGACGGGCTAAGGCCGACCAAGCGACCGCTGCCCAGCCATTTGGCCTGCAGATATTGGGGTGACGCGTGATCAGCGCGTCGGGTCCCCTCGGCCATTAATCTTGGTATTCGTGATCGGGGCGCTGTCTCACTGTCAGACAGCTACTCAATTGTCCTCACGAGGCTGAGTGCACCCCGTTCCAACCCTCACGTCAGTTTTAAAATCCCTGACGGAGCCGGGGATCGAACCCGGGGCCTCCGGGTGAGAGGCAGGCGCGCTACCCCAACACCACGGGGCCGGCATGGATCGTAAGCTTGGAGATATACCAGCGAATGAAAGATTGATAGTGGGTGGTGACTTAAATGGACATGTCGGAAGGAGTCGAGATACAATCGAAAGAGTACATGGAGGCTGGGGAGTAGGAGTGAGGAATGATGGAGGACATAGAATCGTGGATTGTGCGATGGCATATGATTTGGCGATTGTGAATATATGGTTCGAGAAAAACACAGGTCAATATATGACTTACAAGAGTGGGATCAGAGAAAGCCAGATTGACTTCTTAATGTGTAAAAGGTCTCAATTAAGGGAAATACAAAACTGTAAAGTTTTTAATGGTGAAGCAGTGGCAGCACAGCATAGGACGGTAGTCATGGACTGGAAAATGAAGATTAGGAAGAAAGGCAGACCTGTGCGAGTCTTAACAAAAATTAAGTGGTGGAGATTAAATGAAGAGGCGTTGAAGGACCAGTTTAAGGAGAAAGTACTCAATGGAGTGGTTCTTTGCAATGATGTGCAGGAGTGGTGGGCGCACAACAGCAGTTTGATAAGGAGGGTAGGAACTGAAGTGCTAGGGAGAACTTCTGGCAAGAAACCACTAGCTGACAAAGAAACATGGTGGTGGAATGAGGAGGTACAGAAGATCGTGAAAGCCAAAAGTGATGCAAAGAAGTTATGGGATATGTCAGGTAGACAAGAGGATAAAGAGAACTACACGAGATTTAATAAGGAAGCAAACAAGGTAGTAGCACAGTCAAAGGCACAAATGATGGATCGGCTGTACGAAGAGTTGGAAACTACAGAAGGTGAAAGAAAAATTTTCAGAATAGCGCAGGCGAGAGAAAGACAAGAAGGACTACACCCAAATAAAACAGATCAAAGATGAAAATGGTCTAGTATTAACGGACCATTCCGACATCAAGTGCAGATGGAGAAACTACTATGGAAAACTTCTCAATGAAGAGAACCCAAGGGTATATTTAGGAGAAGGAGAAAAACACCAGGGTCTGACAATGGATATTAGAAAAGAAGAAGTAACATTAGCACTCGGGAAAATGAAAAACGGAAAGGCAACAGGACCCGATGAAATACCAGTTGAAGTGTGGAAGTACCTAGAGAAAGATGGAATCGACATGTTGCTGGATTTAATGCAAAAAATGTACTCTCAGGAAACAATACCTGATGAATGGAGAGATTTTAGTGCCTATATATAAAGAGAAGGGGGATATTCAGGACTGTACTAACTACAGGGGCATTAAGTTAATGTCCCATACCATGAAAATCTGGGAAAGAGTGATAGACAAGAGATCCGGGAGGAGACTAGCATTGGCGAGCAACAATTCGGCTTCATGCCAGGAAAAGGGACCACAGACGCAGTGTTTGCCCGGAGACAAGTAATGGAAAAGTATCGTGAAAGACAGAAGGGATTACACTTCGCATTCATGGACCTAGAGAAAGCATATGACCGGGTGCCCCGAGGAGAAGTCTGGAGATGTTTACGAGCGAAGGGAGTCCCAGAGAAGTACGTGCAGTTGGTTCAGGAAATGTACAAAGACGCAAGAACACAGGTTAGAAGCAGCGTTGGACTTACAGATTGGATTCCGGTTCGAGTAGGTTTACACCAAGGTTCGGCTTTAAGTCCATATCTGTTTGACCTAATTCTGGACGAAATGTCTTGTGGATTACGTGACCAAGCCCCCTGGTGCATGATGTTTGCGGACGATATTGTGTTGTGTAGTACCACCAAAGATGTCATAGAAGAAAAACTGGAACAGTGGAGGGCAGCCTTGGAAGACAGAGGACTCAGGATTAGCAGGAAGAAGACAGAGTATATGAGGTTCAATACAGACCAAGACTGTGAGATCAGAATGCAAGGGGAAACGTTAAATAGAGTGGATGAGTTCAAATACCTGGGTTCGGTGGTGACTGGAGATGGAAATCTGGATCTGGAAGTGTCACACAGGATTCAGGTAGGATGGATGAACTGGAGGAAAATGTCAGGAGTGCTCTGTGACCGCAGGATCAAGCCTAAGGTTAAGGGGAAAATATATAAAACTGTCGTAAGACCTGCATTGCTGTATGGCTCTGAAACATGGCCTGCATGCTAAACGCACACACACAGGCTTGACGTCACGGAAATGAAAATGCTCAGGTGGATGAGTGGAGTGACTAAGCGTGATAGAGTGGAAAATGTCAAAATAAGAGGAACATTGAAGGTTGTGGAAATATCTAAGAAGATACAAGAAAAGCGACTTCAATGGTACGGGCATGTGAGAAGAAGGGAGGAATCCTACGTGGGGAGGAAGATGCTAGACATGCAAATACAGGGAGTGAGAATGCGAGGCAGACCTAAACGAAGATGGATGGATTGTGTACAGGAGGACCTCAGAGAAAAACAGTTGTCAGAAGAGGATGTGCATGACCGGGCTAAGTGGAGGAGAGCTGTCAGAAACATCGACCCCACATAGGAGTGGGAATGATGTAAAGAGAAAGATATTCATATGGATGAAAGTTCGTGTGACACTAGGAAACAAACCTCCATTGTGAGATGCGCAAGGCACAGTTCAGCTGTTCCCGCCACTTTAAAAAAATGCTTTAGAGTTTAGTGGCCAGATTTGGCCATTTAACGTAATTCCTTGTTAGTGGTAAGTTAACGAGCATTTCTGTTTGGTGAAATGCTCGTGCAAAGTTAAATAATCTTTAATGATGAATTAAGAGATAATTGAAGTTGGTGAAAACGGCCCAAGTTACAGGCTACATTTCCCCTAGTTATTAATTGTGATTGAGACATCACTTTTTTTCATTTTTACTTTCATTTTGATAATACATGATTTTCCTACTTCATTTGATCTTCTAGGGCAGCGGTTCCCAACCTGGGGTACGCCTACCCCTTGGTGGGACGCCAAAATTTGCAAAAGTAAATTAAAGTACAATTGAAAATTATATTTAGCATTTATTGAAATGAAATGCATACTAACACATGGTGTCTACAGAATTTTCGATGTCAATTTTCCTGACTACTTTTCAACAAAATTCCTGACTCGTGAAGTCATCGTAGCATCGGAAAAAAGATTTATTGAGCAAACAAATATATATATATGAAAATTACCATTATGGAAATAGGAAACATCAAGTGATCGGCATTTAAAATTAAATTTTCTTGTTTATGAATGTCAAGTCACAATATTTTAGAGGCTGATTACAGACACGTAGTGCAATGTGCTGGGCGATGGGGTCGCCAGATCTCTACGCCAACGCGAAAAAAATGGTAAAAGAGGTTTTACTATGGTGTACTGCAAAAGTGGAAGCATACCATAGTGACCAGCGAGTTCTTGCTTTTTATCTTCAGAGATTAGTTGAACAACTTCAAAATATGGCTGTAAAACACAAAATACTGTATGGTTATTATAAAATTCCTGACTTTCTAATACTTTTCGCCATTTTTTCCTGACTCACGCCATATTTTTACAATTTTTCCTAACTTTTCCTGACCAAAAGTAAAATTCTTGACTTTTCCTGACTATTCCTGCCTGAGGACACCATGTAACAGTACACAAATAATAAATGAAAAATATTATACTGTATTAAAAAAAAAAGTTATAAATAGTAGTGTTCTTTTTTATTATTGATGTTTTTATTAAGTTATGTACATACCAGTAAAATATTAAACGTTTTAAAAGTTTACTTCTTAGGGGGTACCATTTTAGTTGTTCGAGCTTCGTCAGTGTGCATGCATTGTTAGAGTGAGTCTGTTGATTACAAATTGAAGACTCTTGCATCGTAAAATTTACGACGATTTGTGACTACGTATGCTAAACACCGAGCTTACAAACACATCTACGAGAAATGATACAGGGTGTTCTAAGTGATAGTTCATCTAACCAATGCCAAGGATTGGCTGTTACTGGCAAAAGAAATGTTTGTCGCATCTGTCCTGCTCAGAAAAGGCGAATGACGACAACATAATACAGCGAATGTCACCGCGCATATTGCAAGGAACATAGAGCAAATCTTTGCACTAACTGCTGTAAATGAGACACCAGCGACTTGAAAACCTAGGAGTTAACACTCTGTAAATTAAGTAACATGTTAATACGTGCTTCTTATATTATATTTTGTGTGCAATTACATTTTATTCATCATGGAAATAAATAGTCGAAACTTTACGAGGGTTTGTGTTTATGTACTACCAAATTAGGGTTTGTGTTCTAGGGTTAAACCCGATTTGTTGCCAAGTTACGAATGTTCAGTTTAATAGAACAGTTGTTCCACACTCCCCTAAAGACTTTGTTGAGATGAAACCATTGGTCACTACTGGATTAGTCCACTGTCTGGGCGAAACCATTGGTCGCTACTGCAATCTCAACATAAGGAGTTACAGCTAGCCTAACTACAAACAATGGCAGGACACCAACTATGATGAGATAGGTATAAAGGTAACTTAAGTCCATTGGATGATGCTGATGAATGAAAGTCAACATCAATGATGGAGCCATGCAAAGAGAGAGAAGAGCTACAGCTAAAAAAAATGCCTCTGATATAGAAGTTAGGGGGAGCAGAGGTAAATAAATACTTTAAGATAAGGTATTCCATTATTTCAAGACAAAGGGATTGAATCAAATGACTCAAAGCTAGCAGCAGGCCTATGCGGGAGAGTTTTAGTTTCTTCAATAGAGTGAAAGGTTTAATGGTATATAAGTTAATGTAAATGTACAGTACTTCTAGCAGCATGAAATCCTATTCTTTTAGGAAAATGTCATGTGAAGGGCAAGATGGATTCAAATTAAGGCGAGAACCACCGATATCAATCAGTCGAGCACAGTTCTGCTTTTGATGAAATCATCTTCCATTAATGTTCTATCTCTAATGCTCTCTACATGCATCAATCAACAGTATCACTACCATAACCCTGTATGTGCACACTTTCCATAACTTATAAATACAGAATTTACTGTATTTAGGTACTGTACTGTCAACATGTTACAAGAGAATTTAACCAAGATAACTATAAATTAAAAAATAGAAAGCTGCAGTCAAGCATACGACGAGCAAGCCAGGTTGAGTTTGGTATGAATGATTGGATATAACCTACTGTTGTTGTTGTTGGTTTTTAAGGGGCGGAACAGCGAGGAAATCTGCTCCTAGTAATAAGGTCTATTCCAGAATGTAAACACATGTAAACTTACTAACATAGCCTATATCACAAACACAGATATAATTGTCAACTCTTTAATAGCCTATTGGTACAGTAACATCAACTGACAGATGACAGCTCTGGTAAATAGCCTACAAAATGGGATATAATAACCTAAGACAGTACTTGGCACACTAATTTTTCACCTTGGGAAATCTGACATAAGACTGAAACTCGCTTGAAAGGCACTACACACAAAGATTTCAAAAAATCACAGTGACGAAAGCAGAAGACCTTCACAATACGCCCTCTCGAACACCAATTACCTCACTGACATTTAAAACTTTTAACTTCACTTAAACGTTTGTGATGAGAAATTAAAATCACTTGAGAACAGCACGGGAAAACGAGTCATATTTCCCATTCATAACGACAGACTCACCTAAAACGATCTTTAAATGTTTAAGACGTGTAGCAGAATCTTTCTTCAAATCTTGGATCTTCTGTGTCGACTTTTTTACGTCTGCATGCAGTTTCTTACTAAACATTGTCTATAGCCATACAAATTAACATTACAAGTCACTTCCCAACGGTGACATTAATCTAATCAGGGAATAACACAATCGTTGCAAGCACACGAATTTCATCTTGATAGCCTACTTCAAATGCAAATTACTTCCTTTACGTGCACTGTCATCCATATGCATGTTCAGTTTTACAATCGTGAACACGGTTCATGGAACAAACGAACATAAAAAATAATCCAACAGGCCGCGTACCAGAAAAAATTAAAAATTAATTCCCACTGATA
The DNA here is from genome assembly GCA_946902985.2 of Meconema thalassinum. Taxonomy (NCBI): domain Eukaryota; kingdom Metazoa; phylum Arthropoda; class Insecta; order Orthoptera; family Tettigoniidae; genus Meconema; species Meconema thalassinum. Next base: position 1,854,594,230 of record OX336388.2, read on the forward strand.
CGAAAGAGAAAATGTTTATCATTAAAAAGTCGCAGTCTCCAATTTTGCGAAAAGGTAAATTGAATTGAAATTGAATATTCATTCAGCTTGAATAAGGGATTTTGGCACCGGTAATTGTTGTACCTTAAACTATCAGAATACCGTTTTCAAGTAGGCTATATAGACTTAACATGTGCGTGTGTTACTTTTAATTGTTTTTCCGTCCCTTACATTATAATAGTAATAGCAGGGCGAATAAAGTAACAAGTGAAGGAACTCCGGTAGTTGACCATTTCCGCCGCTAGGTGGTACTAGCGTAACTTGGCCTCCGCGTGCCTGTCTGGCTCGTCTTTACTGAGTATAAAACGAAGTCCCCGATTCTTGGATGTCACTGGTAATCTCGAGAACCACTGGATGGATTTTGATGCGGCTATCACCATTCTGTAAAGGTAATCTCGATGAAGATTTCTGTAGAAAATAATTTATTTATGATCAAAGAGAGCTGAGCAGTAACGATTTCAGATTTCAGTGAAAAGGTCGAAAAACGAACCTGGCGTCCGTGGGCTTTTTAAGCTTACGATGGGCAAACCGTTAAAAATATCAATATACTATGAGTGTAAGAATTGTTCAGCATGAAAAATTCTCCAAAAATTTCCGTGAGAGCATATCTCTATCTTCGATACTTCGCCCACTATAAGTGTTTTTAGTTTGGACGGAAGGGGAATTTGTGTCTCATGCACCTCGCCAGTCTTAAATTACGTCTGACAGGAATTCCTTGCACATTCATAACTGTTCCCGGGCGAAGCCGGGGCGGGTTGCTAGTTGTTTATTAAAAGAAGGACTGCACTAAATACTAAGCAAGTTGTGAATAATTACACAAACAATTCTTCAAGGGAATACGAACATATTAAAATACTCTCCAGAACACGCTGAAATAAATTTCTAAGAAGAGTAGAGCTTACCTCTAAACAGAAGAGATCTTCATTATTTTTCTCGCTGATTTTGAAGACTATCTGGATCTTAGTTCCCTGGACATTTCTTTCGCCCGGAAAATGAACCAGCATTTAATGTAATGAAACACTATCCTGGGGAAATATAGTAACAGATGATCCTCTGAGCGCCGGCCATGTGGTGTTGGAGTAGCACGCCTGCCTCTCACCCGGAGGCCCCGGTTTCGATTCCCGGCTCCGTCAGGGATTCTAGAAACTGACGTGAGGACTGGAACGGGGTGCATTCAGCCTCGTGAAGACAATTGAGAAGCTGTTGGACAGTGAGACAGCGCCCCGGTCACGAAAACCAAGATTAATGGCCGAGGGGACCCGATGCGCTGACCACGCGTCACCCAATATCTGCACGCCAAATGGCTGGGCAGCGGTCGCTTGGTAGTGAACCCGCTAAGTACTGGTCCATGTGATATTTTTCATTGCAATGCATTTTGATGCATCACCTTAGAACGTACCCACTGACCAGCCATGCTGTCGTTACATGCCAACATTCTTTGGAGTTATAAATGGTTGATCTTTTGACTGTGAAGAAAACCATTTTAATATAATCTGAGGCTTAATTATGACACTTCTATTTTCTACGAAGCTCAGATATTCTCATGTTGTAATTCTGTATCATTGAAACATTCATCAGAATGTTATTTCTACTTTTGGTAAGGTATTAACATCGCACGCAGATGCGCGAACCGGAACCAACCAGTCGCTGCACGACTAGTGTATTCGCAAGTTCTCGCAGCGCAGGACAGAGCTCCTAGCAGATGTGTTTGGTTTTCCATCCAGATTGGATGTGGTTGTAAAGTCCGTCCTTAAGACGAGGAAATAGTCTGCCTAGAAGGCGAGGAAAGTAATCTTTATACATCGCACAATATTCTGTTCGAGTGAATATTACAGCCAGGGAAGGCTTGAGCCACGTTATTTGTGAATTCTTGAAAAGTGATTATAATCGTGCAACGTGGAACACCATATTTTCAACCACGTGTTGTGGAAATTTCAACATCGTCAAGTGACGAGAAAATATGTCAATTACTGTGAATGTATAATTAATCCAGTGACTTATTCTAACACTCACTACTATGAATATTGCTATCATCGCAAGAGCGATTAGTTTCTGTAGCATACAACTTCGATACCACGTGATTTGTGGGCTATTAAAATCTATGATAGTGAAGCAGATAACAGTGCATGGCCAATTTATAAATCATCTGCGCCGTGTAAAAGCAGTGAAATTGTTACCATATTAAAGCTAGATTCAGTGCAACTGTGCTATGCCCATTTTCTGTATTTTCAAGTGGTTACTTCATATTTAAACATGTCACCTCCTGATAACCACGTGTACGACGATCTTTATTACTCTTCATCTGTGGAGATAAACTGCTAAACTTCATGATGTGAAGGAGAGGACCGGAGAACTACAGCCGATGACAGGAGAACCATGACTTTAGCATCCGCTAAGCCAAGGAACATGACGACTTTGGAGAGGAGTCTGGTCATATCATCACGACAACGACGAGGACGAATCAAGGCCGTGGAAATGGATAGAGCCCATGTGGAGGCCCAGATTGGACAACCCTTGCCCGGAGACCAAAGCCTTATTGTATCCCTCAGGTCGTTGGAACGACCGAGATGTAGACATCCTTTCTTGTGAGTCCGAATAATCTATTCCTTGTGAGGTTCGTTTGTGGTGTAGCTTAGTGTAGTTTATTGTAGTTTAATGTAGAACCAGTCGAACTCCTTGACAAGCCATAGGTAGGTTTTGTACTGTTATAATTAATCCTTGTAGTTCACTTTCAGTGATTTGTTAGTCACCCGTTGTGATTGAATCTTTTTCGATCACGGTGCATTCTGATGGACATCGCTAAGATGTTAGTTCTACCCCTGCTAAGCGTGACTGTAGTCTTTGTTACTACGTTTTGTCCAACCCTAGGTGGGTGATTTTTGTGTATAGTTATTTGGGATGACGATCAGACGTCATTTTTATTTTTATAACAACCCCCCCCCCCTTTCATGTAAATGTTGTCACGCCACTGAGTTAGTTAGAACAATTCGTATCAGTAGGTAGTCGACTGAAACTACCAGTTTTGTAATTCAATGTCATTTTCATTTTGATGTGCTATGAAGCCATCCAGTTCAAGTTGTGAACACATTCAGGGTGTTACATTTTGTATGCAATCTAGCATCGAACCCTGTAATGAATGCCGTATCATTGGCAAACTTAGCAATTGTAAGATTTGCGCCTTTATGATGTTTATTTTGTGTCAGGTGTTTCGACACAGTTATTATTTTGGTTATAGTTATACAAAGCAGTTATGGAGTGACATATCTGCAGATTTCAAAGAAGTTCAGAACAAGTGATATATCTGTATTGTTCTTTTATTTGACTTTTATGAACATGCCACGTCTTTGTGTATAGTTTTGAGGCGTGATTTTAAGCTTGATGCTTATGCTACTTTATATCATATTTGGGACCAGATTACAAGGCCAGTTTTCTGATAGACTTTCTGCGAGAAAGCTGCCTGCCTTCAGTGTTGTTTCATTTTAAACTGTCCGTGTGGATGACTGTGAGTAGCGAGCCTAGCTCAAGTCATGGACAGGAGGTAACAGTTCCCAACATGCAATGTACTAGAGCACCACTCATTCAGTGAGACATACTTTTTCGGACTTTTTGACAATGCTTATAGCATTACTAACCATTTGTTGTTGTGTCTCATATGTAGCTCAATGTCCAGGCCACCATTTTGTAATAATCAGATGTTTTGCTACTTTGATCTGACTGGCAAGAGCCATGTGTTTACATCGCTATTGGAGCGACTACTTTTCTTCTCCATTTGAGAATGATTACATGTTATGTTAAGGTTTATTTGTTGAGATCAAGAGGCTAGATGAGGCACCTGTGTAGAGGCTATATTTATGTGTTTCCAGACTTCGATTCTGTTGACTGTGTTATTGTAGGGAGGTAACTGATGTTCATTCCAGACCGACCCAGAGGTAAATTAAGTGAGCCGAGAGCCACTAATAACCTGTGTTATTGTTATGTCCGAGCGGGAGAGCTCGTTGATGGTATTTTATAGCAGAGATTGATCTCGCACGAGACTGCTACTGCTGATCCCAAGGTATTCAGGATTGTCAGCCTATTCGCAATAAACCAACGATAATCTAAACTGACATTCTAATAATCAAACACGTCATTATTATAAACTGATGATAACTAATTGTTTATAGCATTTAACCTTGATTTTCTTGCATTTTGGACCTGCTGGTTGACACTTGCTTTGTGCACACTTCTTTTGTGGAAGTAATCTAGGACAGATGACACTAATTTTTATCGACGGAGTGCTTGCTCAACCTATAGTCAGTAGCTGGTGGAGCGCGAGCCTCATGCAATGTTAGACGTAGTTTTTACTACGCATTTGCCACCGTAAATGACATGCACGTAGATGACACTGGTTTACAAAGAGTAACCCAGGGCGAAGGCAGGAATAATATTGATTGTGGTCCTGTTGTTATTTATTTAAGTGTATGATAACCCCATGTTTACCTTTCTTAGCTTGTAAGAGGGCATTTAATGGTTTTTTTACGGCTTGTCATGTAGATTTGTATTAATTGTTTTGCTTTACGGACGTCATCACCGTAAATTTTGTATTAATTGTTAGGAATTAGCTAGATTATTTAACACTAAATGTAAATGAGGAAATGGTACCATCCTAACTTAGATTTGCTATTGCTACCCTGTTAAATGTAAATTCCGTTATCAGCTTATTTTGTAACTTGACTTAGAGATTATTGCCGTACCATTTTCCTAGCATTGCTGTTGTTTTACTTTGTCAAATAGATCTTTCGCGAGGGTTTATAGTAGTTTACAGGTAGGGTCCGGAACTTTTATTTTTGTTTATTTATTAGTTTGCGGATTAGCCGAAAGAAACCCTCCTAACTAGGCTAGGTGTCTGAATATTTTGAATAAATATTTCGGCAAGTTTTACTTAAGCCTGGAAGTTTATTTCTCAGTCTAACTTCAGGAGGTGTATTTTCTTAGGCTGTCTATGACCTTTTTAGCAACCATGTTACCACGGATCCCCTGTATCATGGAATCTCGTGCCGCTAAGGACTATAAGAAATGCACCTGATCCTCATGGCACATGGGTCCGACAGGTGAGGTGTTAGGGATGTCATTTCGGTTGTTGGCAACCCTGATAGCTCCTCTGACGGGCACAGTAGGCCTATAATCTTCAAGGGCTGTAGTGCCAGGGGTTATTATTTTGATCCTCTGAGCAGCAATACATTTCAGAACACAGGAAGTTCACAGATCATATCCACACAATCTGAAAACATATCGCCCCACAACGCGCCTTCTTGCTCCAACTTTGCCTCCACTACTGCATCTACACGTTTCCTTACGCGTTTCATCACGTGAAATGTCCGGCTCCGTGGCTAAATGGTTAGCGTGCTAGGCTTTGGTCCGCCGTGTCCCGGGTTCGATTCCTGGCCGGGCCATTAGGAATTTTAATATCTTGGGGTTAATTCCCGTGACTCGGGGACTGGGCATATGTGCCGTCTTCATCATAACCTCATCCTCATTACGACGCGCGGGTCGCCCTCGGGCGTCAGTTCAAAAGACCTGCACTCGGCCTCTCAGGAGGCCACACGATCTTTTATTTTCATCACGTGAAATAAAGATAAAAACGGGTATTTGAGAAAGTCTCTCAGCATGGTGAAGATACAAACATCACTAACAGCATTAAATGTTTCGGAATCACTTTCCAACGACCGCAGGAAGTATATATCACAATCTTCGTTGCTGCTGTGTGAATCAGGTAACCACTCAAATAATAAACAACGTTATCGTCTGCTCTCCCAGAACTCGCATCATTAACTGGCAGGATTACAGGGTTCAGTGTAATAGTTTCTTTAATTTGCTGACAATTGTAATCCTTCATCTCTCTGCTCGTATGTATTTCATTTCTCGCCATTGACTGTATTCATTAAGAGAAAAAGCTAATTGTCAATAACGTCCTCATAATTAGCTTGTGAAGAAAGGACCTCTTTTATTGGTAGGCCTATGTACAGTATATAGACTAAAGCAAATGGAGGCGAAAGAAGTCAGTAGAAGTAGGATGATCGTCACTGCTTAAACTTCGTTTAAGTCCAAAATACCTCTCAGAAGGGTCTTGATTTACTTTTGCAGTTAAAACGTACTTGTATTGTAAGTACAATTTGCGCATTGTAATGCATCACTGCTTGGCAGCCGGCATCTGCTACGATCATACGCTCAGCGTGGCGCGTGGTGTTGAAATTTAGAACAACTTCATCTTAACCATTGACTCATACAATAATACAATACAATACAATACAAAACTCTTTATTTCCAGAACCTGCATCATACAGAATTGGATACGTCACACTACATACTCACAGTTAAATTTACATATTTACAACTTTTTTAACATAATTAAAGTTACATGTTTCTTTAATATTCACTTAAAGAATGCAACATTTTCTGGGCTAGGTATATCTTGAGAGACTTTCTGAACCCAGTTCCAGTCAAAGATTTTAAGTGGTTTGGAAGCTTATTGTGGTATATAGGTCCTTTTTTGAAAGGATCCTTTTCTGCGTATTGTTTATTTACTCTCTTTTGAAAATAGTCATTCTGTCCTCTGGTTTCATGATTGTGGGCATTGTTGATTGTGACAACTTTATGTTGATTTTCCCTTACAAGCAAGATGACTTTGAAGATATACATTGAAAATATTGTTAAAATATTATGCTTCTTAAATGCAACTCTGCATGATTCTCTCGATTTAACCCAAACAAGTATCGTATTACTCGCTTATGCAGTCTAAATATTCTCTCCATATTCCTATTTGCTGCCCCACACCATATCTCAATACCGTATGATATCTGAGAATGTATTGATCCATAGTAGACTGTTAATTGATATTCGCTGCTTAAGTATATTGAAATTCTCTTTAAAACGAAGGAGTTTTTGTTATTTTTTTTTTTACAGATTTCATTTATATGCTCTTCCCATGATAATTTATGATCTATTGTAATACCCAAAAATTTTGCTGAGGCTACCTGTGGAATATCATCAGATCCACAGTAAAGATTTCGATCTTCTTCTAAATTAGTTCCCTTATGCTTGTTTAATATTACAAAGTTGGTTTTGAAGGGTTTACACTTAACATTATCTCATTAAAATATTGAGTGACAAGATCAATACTATTTTGAGTTTCTTGAAGAGTAATTGTTTTATTACAGTTCCAGTTCAAAATTGAGGTATCGTCTGCATACGAAACAATCAAACTATTTTTTGACTGTGGTACTGCCCCCGTAAAATGAATTATTTGGGATGAAAATGGGAATATTTTTCGGAGTCCTATGATAAAATTTAACCAAGCAATATTGAGGCTGGAACTTGGCACAAACCAGTCCAGTGGCTACGTTGAGCAGGAGGGAAATTCCGTCACGTGATTATATTGCGCAATTGAAGCTTCCAGAAGCTTAGAATCGGCCTAGCAACAGCGAATATTCCCAGGAATTATTTAAACATTATTATAAATTATACGATTGGATATAAGCCCACAGCCAATAAGGAGAAGTCTTAGAGGAGACGGGAGTCCCAGCAACTAAATTTTACGGATTATTATCACAATTAAGCCCCAAGAGAGTGAATTTATGAATTGGTGAAGTGAAGAAAATTACAATAAAATATTGGAGATATTTTAGAAGTCGACAGGTAGTCGCAATCCGAAGATTAAGCAATTTTCTAGAGCCCGCTAAAATTTCCGAGGGAACGGAAATGGCGGCTAGATTTTGGTGACTTGGCGGGAAGGTGCCAAGCATCGAGGCTCTTGTTCCTTCGAAGCTGGAAGCGATCAGACGTGTTTTTCCGGGAGATAGCAGTCCCGAGCGTATCAGCCGAGTCCGTAGTGGATGACTCGTGGAGACACCGCACCGTTAAGCTAGGTGGTGGAGATCGTCGCACTCGAAATCTAAGTGAAGTTGCGAGGAGTATAAATGCCGCAATAACTTCTAGATTTTCAATATTAGGAACAATATTTCTATGACAGTATATAGTACTGAACGCCTAGATGTGTATTATAAACTTTCGGCGAGATTGAAAGAATACTTTAGCATATATAAGCATTTTTGTAAAGTGTTAGAAAAGTATCAGAACCAGGCACCGAAAAGCATTTTATTCAGGCCAGGCTACGGAGAGTGAACACATTCACGTGAGTAGAAGTGATTGATACTATTTCTTGTGATGAACTATACTGTTACACCAATATTATGTCGGTGTATTTTCTACGAATGAACATTGTTCTGAATTGTAAGATGATTGCAATTATGGACTAAAAGAAAGTATGTGCACCAGGAATACATTCATGATAGAGTAATTACATACAGCAATTGAGCTTCGATGAAGTGATTGTTCATGATTGTCAGCATTGCGAGCAAGCATGAGACGTTGTGTACAACTACACTCTAGTACATTATCGTCATTCATGAGCTCGAACATAACACCAGTAACTACGATATAATATTCATAATCCAGCACAATGAATATTCTGAATTCCAGTGAAGTCCACGACTTCCGTTCCAAATTTATTTCGGGATGTGAAGCCGAACCTTCTACACTACTCGATATTTCGATGAAACTGTACCATGACGGAGTGAGAAGAGACATGGAGACTATCAAGAGGTCCAGGGTATTCCCGGTCACAAAGAAGATGATGGTTGGCGGTCCGCAGTTCGATCCCGGTCAGAGCTTGATGTTTTCCAGGAGAGGGATTCTTTCCTCGCCTGAGGTCGTGAGTTCATAGAGGGGAACTAGGATCCAACCCGGATCCTTGATGGATGTAACTTCTGAGTATTTTACGATACTCTATTTGGACTTCCAACGCTCCAGACAAGGAAGCTGTGTTCATTAAGTTGTAGTTAGAGCATTATTAGTAACATTCTAGAGCAATTCCTTTATCCATACCTCGACACAACTTTTATGAATTCCATGTATAGATATTTTATTCTTCGAGATCATGTGTAGTGATCACCTTTCGACGTTTTTAGTAGTGTTTGTTTGCAATCCAGTTTCTGAACTGAGATTCTTAACTAGTTTGAGGAACTAGCATTCCTGTAATTTCCATTAAGGAACAGTATATTAATTTTCGACGTATATGAATTCATTTTGAATTCAGGTGATAGACATTTTCGTCTATGTTACCCATTAAATTATTTATTAGTTTAATTTGGGCTTGTTATCCGTCGAGAAGTAACATCAAGAGAGAAGAAATAAATAGTGATATACCGTAAACACGATATACGATCGGGGTGCCATTGTGGCAAGCGACGTGAAATTTTGTTTTTGAAATTGGCGCCGTAACCAAGAGAGATAGACACGTGCAGCGACCGGCATGGTGAACTGGAGTGTAGGGCGTCCACTAGCGGCTACATACTGTAGTGTACCCTTTTGACAATGGAGAATGCTTCAACACGACTTGGCTAACTGCTTCGGTCCGGGGCGTGTAACGTCAACCCCCACCGTGATTCCACATTCGATATGAAAGCACTTTTTAGAATCTACAAGACTAAATTGAAAACCAGACATGTTACAAATGACATGAGTTTATTGCAGAAAAACTCCAAGGAACAATACAAATTGTCATACATAAAAATTTTGGAAAATCCAAAATCCACAAAAAAATATCAAAAATTCACTTAAATCTCTATCATTATTTTATCCTTATCTTTATCTTGCTTAGATCATATTTCATACATTAGCATTTCTCTATATTTTTTTGTTTACAACACATTATCCGTTTAGGCACAAAGTTTGCCTATTATTTCATATCATTTTTCTCTAAGGCTTTACGGATATTTAACCGTCTAATTAACATCCCTTCTGGATTTTATTTTACCCTCAGTTTACTTTAAATTCTTTAATAATCATTTTATTTTGATTATATTACCTCTGCCGGTGAGCCTTAATTTATCATTTCAAATCAACACTTTAGAACAATTAACCATGCCATGTTCTCGTATTCATGTCCCTCCAAAATGTCTTCCATGCAATAGGGTGGTTTATAAATGAGGTATCATATGCCATCACTATACAGTTATTTAATTACTTGCAAACTCCGTTCTGAGTTAACCCGTTTTCATTTCATATCTCTCTTTTAGGTAGGAATCGGATATTTAGTGTTCAACTTATACTTTGACTACTATGGTCAAATATTATCAGATTTCAACAAATTTAATGTGGGGATGATTTTCAAGAACCCACCAATTCAATTATTTGATTAACAATTTTATAGCACCGTTAATTAACAAATTTGCGTATTTAACCATAACGCACTTCATATTTATTCAGCAACCGCAACCTTTTTAAACAAAAGTCCATTGTACTTTCCTTTCGTGTCTAGAGTCGGTCGGCCGGTTGGCAGAACCTCCCTTACACCCTCGTTTCACGATAATTTACGACCTTGCGCCCACACCATTCACTTCCCTTTAAAAGAACCTTCAACTGTTTATTTCTACAACATAAGATGCGTGAAAATCCAAGTGCGACATTACTTCATTCAACTCTATCCCTCATTAACTTTTATTCATTTCATTGTCCTTGTAACCAGTGCTGTAATTGAAGATCACGACGCATTTATTTATTTATTTATTTATTTATTTATTGGGAGGAGACAAGAGATCTTTACCAATCCTTGCTTCGAATCCCGTTCATTCCTAATACACATTTCACTTAGTCATAACATTTCGATGCTGGCAAAGTAAGGCTATATGATTTTTAGGCTCGGAACACACTGTTTCCCCAGTTATAACCATATCTCGTAGAAGCACTAATACTTTCCAGATTAATACACACACATTTAGCAATTGCCCAGCGGGACTTAGATTGCGACAACTATAATACCTCTGGTTCGAATCCCTGTTCGTCCATACGGGTCAAACCCTCGTAATACAACAATATCGACGCCTTCCTGACCATTTTTACTTTTAGATCTCTCATCTTACGCACGCAACAAGACATATTTATTCCACTAGCTAGCCTATTTGACTCATTTCAACATTTTACGGGCCAATTCCGGCTCCATAACTTTTATAAGACTTGGATTTTCATTACAACAACTTTGCTCGTGTTTAGCATTTTATTTCGACTTGGCCTATAGCCTATAACATTCAACTTTATTTTACGGCGTTCAATTTTCACCTATTTCTTTTATCACATTACATTTTATCATTTGCTGAATAACGTTTATTATTTCATTTCTTAAGGTATCCCCAACGATCCTTCAATTACGTTAATTATTCCACGCGCTGCAATTATTTAAATTATTTTATCACTTTAACTCGAGTTTATTATTATCATTTGATTAACATTCATTATTTCATTATTAACTTGCAAAAATGCCATTGTTTACTTTAACATTATTATTCGGAGTATAAAAACTCAATACTATTTTTCGGAGTATAAAACTCAATATTAATTATTCGGAGTATAAAACTCAATACTATTTTTCGGAGTATAAAACTCAATATTAATTATTATTATCATGATTCTAATGGTGCTTATTACATTTACGTTAATTTATTTGGCATACATTGTACTTGCCATTTTTCATTTATTATATCCGATTCCTCCTTTGAGATTTTACTTTATTTTCATTTAACCATTTTTTTGGGTTTCATTATTATTATTATTAATAATAATAATAATACTTTGCACTTTTCATAATTATTATTCACATTTTTGCAAACCATCTGAGCAGTTGCCTTTTGACATCTTAACACTTTTTGACTATCCATCGTGCATACATTTATACATAAATTCACTGATTTGCATATGATACCCTCATTTTTATATTATGAACATTCTCTACTCACCCCTTTTCCATCTTGCGACATGATTTTTGGATGGTTTTCACCCGCACATGGTTCTAACACCACATAACTTCACACAAATAGACCTTCTTCATTTTCTGGCCTTTTATTTTACACACGGATATATTTTTATACATTTTACTCTTCACAGAAAGCACTTATTTCACTAAAAAGAAAATCGCTTAATTATTATTTACACTTTCCTTCACACGGACCAAATCTCAGCGGACGATGAAGATATCCTCACGTGGCTGATGATCCTAGTAAATCCCTTTTTCTCTACTGGTTTGGACGTGTGATTACTGTTATCCCCTCTACGTTTAGGTAAGTCTCTTTCCTACAGCCTTTATTCATGTAACGGCTCACCTCTCTTCTCCTGGTAAGTCTCTTTACTTCCTAATTGTATTAGTATTTCGCCTATTTCCGCTCGAATACTGTTTATCGAATTCTTCCATTAATTAGTTTATTCCTATAATTCTAACTTTACTTCTGTTTGGCTCTTGACGCAATATTACTTTTGGTTTCCCTTCGACTTGTCTTCCGTGAAGACCATTTACTATACTGTAGGGATTTCGTTTCCCCTTGACTGACTTATTTCTTCGAACCAATGTTCTTTTGTTATTTTCAGTCTCTAGCGTATTTTCGAACAGACGATAAGTGTGCTGCGTCTCGCTTGTTAGCTTATTAATTTGCCTAGCACATTCGTTCTGTACTTTTTGTCCCTTTCGGAGACTCGAATTCTACTGTCTGTTACTTTGGTTTTGTTCTTGGCGGTTTTTACTTGTCGCTAATTCGCGTATCCTATCACCGAGGCTCTGTTTACTTTTGATCGTACTTGGTACACTTTCCCTATAAGCCTATATTAAAGCTCTGCCTACTGACGGACTTTAACTTATAACTTGTCTCTGCTGATTGTCTGGCAGACTGATGATACTTCGTATGACGGGCCTCTCACCAAGGCCTGTCATAGACTGACGAACTTCGTATGACGTGCCTCTAGCAAGGCCCTCGTTCAACTGATGGACTTCGTATGACGTACCTCCTCTGCCGAGGTTTGAATCTGACTGACGAACTTCGTATACTGACGTGCTTTTCACCAAGGCCTCCCACAGACTGATGAACTTCATACTTTTTCTCGGGCCTTAGGCCTATTTATTCACCTCGGCTGAGAACTAGTTCCTTACGAGCTTCGGAAGTTCAAATCCTGAATCCTAGGTTCGATCTTGTTTAAATTTTAATCCCAAGTGTAATTGGTAATAATATTACAATTTCTGGCAGGCGGAATGAAATTGTTTCGCTGGGTTATCTGTAATTAATTAAAATAGTTGATATGCTCTTGGCGGGGCCTATCTTTCACTTACTGCCCTCCACTAGTATCCTGTCGCTCAAGTGTTTATGGCCTTTTTCCCTTACCTTGCATTCTTCTCAAGTGCTTTCAGGACTGCCAACTTCTTGAATTTTCGGGTCACAAAATTTTGTTTCGACTTCGTATCTAATAGCTTTGATGAGTTTATTTCGTGAGGTTTAACGAGGTAACTCCCCCTTTTATCTATTTAAGAAAAACTGCTGATTTCACGGATTCCTGGTTTAGGTTTCGAGTGTCTATCAAGAAATAGTTCCAACCCTTAGTGTCCACTTGAAACGCAATATTATCCTGGAGTTGCTGTCTCCCTGGAATCTCGAGTGTTACTTATTGCCTCTTGGGTCTGACTTTCTGGTGCTTGCTAATCGTTATTTTAATGGCGATTTGCTTTTAAAATGCTAACTAAAATGGGAATATATGTATTTCCACTTAACCATCCCCCCTTCAGGAATGCCTGAATGTTCGTTTTCCTGTGAGTTTCTCTCTGAGACTTCTGGTGCATCTTTAAGAATTTATAATATTTTATAAGACTCTAAAATATTCTCTGTAAATGGTCAGGGGTTCAAATCTTGTACCTGTCCTAAATGGGCACAATTCCCTCCTTCAAAGATAAATAAATACTCGAAAACTCGAGAAGATTTATTTATCCAAACAAAAATGATTTCCTTCGTTTCTTAAATTCTTTATGTTAACTTCACCTAGTTCGTCTGCAAGGGTTTGCTCTGTCCTTACCCGTTTGAAAATATTCAATCAACTTTCAAAATTTCTCATTGCTGTACCTCTGTTTTTGCTAATAACCTATATGCATTATATGGGTTAGGCTTGCTCCTACCCGTTTTTACTCCAACTTCATTATCTCTTCCCAATTTCTAAGTTTCTCATTCTCTTCCCTTATTTCCTGATTCTCTTTCTCAATTTGTCGGGCTATTTCTTTTAGCTCCTCGTAGACTTTCTTCAAGCTACATTCACAATCTAAATCTTCCCATTCCTTCTCTTTCTCAACATCAAACTCTTCTTAATTTTCCGCCTGGGCTACTAGGGTTTGAATATGTTCTTCATATTCTTCTGGAGGATGATAAAGTTTTAAATTTGCGGCGTTCATGATCATCTTGTGATCTGTTACTAAATGCTGAACTTTATATGCATTATTTTTGAGATCCTTAATAATCCTATACGGTCCCTGATAATTTTTTCCGAAATTTCTTGTAGACGCGATTTTCTGGATCTGAAATCGCTTGTCTTTTCACGAGCACTAGTTCGCCTTCCAATAGTAGTCTGTGATATCTTTTATGACGATTTCTCTTTTGCCTCTTTTCAGCTTGAGCCTTCAAATGCTCATACGTTCTTCTAATCCTTAATTCCCTTCCTATTTGGGCATCAGTAAATGTGGGTAATATCTGATTCCATGGCATTTCTGGTTGCTTATCCAAATGTAACTTAACAGGGATCTGTTGCTTCATGAATTGTATTGTTTATGCAAAACTCAATGGTGGGCAAAATGTCAATCCACTTCCAATTTTCTTCTGAGCAGTAGATTTTGCAATATTTTTGCATTTCTCTCATGACTCTTTTAACGGGATTTGCTTCTGGATGCCTAATACTGGATAAGATTTGCTTGATTTCTAAATTCTCTAATTCCCTTCGGAATTCAACGCTTGTGAAGCAACTTCCATGATCTGAAAGTAGATTCTCTGGTTTTCCTAATACTGGAATTACTCTTTCCTTTAGTCTTTTTACTACGTGTTTTGTGGATATCTTTTGGATAGGACATAACACTACCATTTTGGTAAAAACATCCATCGATACCATTATGTGATTGCTTCCCCTTCTAGCTTTGGGTAATGATCCAAAGTTATCTATTGACAAGATTTGACAAAGCCTTTCCGGTAACAGTGGTATAGGCTTTTGTTTCATCAGAAAAGAATTTGGTTTGATTCTCTGGCATGTGTCACAGGTTTTTATGGTATATCTTACCGTATCTCTTAACCTGGGCCATGTAAATGCTTCTTGCAACATGCTCACAGTCTTATCTAACCCCATATGTCCATAAGTTCGGTGTAATAACCATACTAACTTTCTCTGCATCTCTGCCAGAACAACAATCCTTAATTTAGTGTGATCACTATCTGTAAATTTGTGCAAAAGTCCATTAAAATAGCTGTAATCCATTGCAATCTTCTCCGCTTCGATGAATGCGGGTGATGCTCTATCAAGCTTTCCCTCGAAGAAGTTTATCAACATCCTCATCCATGGGTCTTGATTCTGTTTTTCTCCAACTCTTCTTAATTCTCCAATGGTTTCCTGATCTTTATCATCAATTTGAATCGCGAGTGCCTCTTCTTCTGTTCCCGGATTTCGACTCAGAAAGTCCGGTATAATGTTTTCTTTTCCAGGCCAGTATTCTATCTCAACGTCGTACTACTGGATGTACAATGCCCAACGCATTAATCGTTGACTAGACAAGTCAGTTTTCATTAAGAAAGTCAACGCCTTGTGATCTGTTCGTAAGATGATAGAAAATCCGTAAACTATCTTGCGCCAATATTGTAATGCATACAATATCGCGAGAAGTTCGATTTCACTGACTGTGTAATTCCGTTCATGAGGCTTTAGTCTTCTAGACGCAAACGCTAGATAATTTCTTTCGCTCGGATTCTCTCTGTTTTCTTGATACAACATGGCTCCTACGCCTATTCGTGAAGCATCTGTTTGAATAATGAACTTTTCATTAAAGTCGGGGTATCCTAATTTTACAAAATTTAACAACATGTGTTCTGCTTTTATGAATGCATCCTC
This sequence comes from Meconema thalassinum, assembly GCA_946902985.2. Taxonomy (NCBI): domain Eukaryota; kingdom Metazoa; phylum Arthropoda; class Insecta; order Orthoptera; family Tettigoniidae; genus Meconema; species Meconema thalassinum. Next base: position 1,854,610,253 of record OX336388.2, read on the forward strand.
GCATTCTTCTGTCCATTTCCATTTTCCCCCCTTCTTGAGTAAGTCTTGTAATGGTGAAACGGTTTTCGTATAAGCAGGACAATGACTGCTGAAAAACCCTATAATTCCTAAAAATTGTCTAACATTCTTGACCTTCAGTGGTCTGGGAAAATTCTTAATAGACTCCAACTTGCATGGGTTAGGTTGAACTCCATGTTGGTCTATGACGTGACCTAGAAATGTCACTTGCCTTTGGCAAAAATTTGAATTTTTAAATTTATTTTGAAGTCCGCTTGCTCCAAATCTTTGAGCAGTTTCCTTAAATTTTCGTAGTGTTCTGGTATCGTTTCTGACGTTAATAAAATATCGTCCACATATCTAATAGTACAGGCTTTCACTTCCTCCGAAAGATTCCTGTCTAAAGCCCTTATGAGCGCTGATCCTGCTGTCTTTAGTTCAAAAGGTAATCTTCTAAAGCACATTGTTTGCTGATCAAATTGGAATCCTGTCATGAGACTGGTCCTTTCTTCTAACTCTAAGTGATGGTAAGAACTTGTGAGATCTATATTCGTAAATATTTTCTTTCCTTTAAATTTCCTTAAAATTTCCTTAATCGGAGGTGCTGAGTCATTTTCAGGAACAATCCTTTGATTTAGATTTCTTGCATCTAAAAATACTCGCACTGATCCATCTGGCTTGTTGACTACTACTAACGGACTAACATATGGTGTAGCAACTTTTTCTATTACTCCATCTTCCATCATCCTCTCTAAAGCTTCCTTGGTTTGCTTATAATGCTTTTCCGCAACTGGGTATGGCTTCTGACGGAACGGTGTCCAATCATTCACCTGGAAGGCATACTTAAAATTTTTGATCTTCCCTGGCTTCGAGTCAAATACACTTCTCTGCTCTAACACAATTTTCTTCAAAATTTATTTATTTTCTAATGATATTTTGGCTTCTTTAAGCTTTTCCTCTAAGCATTCCTCAAATTTGACTTCTGCATCTTTTTCTAAATCTGCAGGAAGTGTACTCAATTCTTTCTCCAAAAACAAAACTTCTTCCTCTGTTACATTATGACAAATTTCTTCTTCCATGTGCCATATTTGTTCGCCCTCTACATGCTCTATTGTCTGTGACGAAATGTCTATTTCTGAACCGTGGCTTTCATTTCTAAACTTGATGCAATTTTGGGATAGATCTATAACAACTTTGTATTCTATAATGAAGTATATTCCCAATATAATGTTATAAGGCAATTTACTGACTAGTAAAAAGCTTTGAGACAACATTAGTTCTCCAATTTGCAATTCCAAAAAGACTTGGTATTTGCAAGCCAAATTTTCTCCGGAATGATTCCTTTTATTTTCACCGCTGATATCGGAATTTTCAAAACACGTCCTCCTTTCTAATTCGTTAACCAGAGCTTGGGTTACTAGACAAACAGTTGACCCTGTGTCCAATAGGCTTCTAACTTGAATTCCTTCTATTCTGGTTAAGATAATTGGCAATTCTCTTTTTACAGTGACTGGACCTTCTATGATCTCTTCTATTAGTTCTTCTGGTCTTGCAATCCAGTTTACAACCTGAACTGTCTTCCATCCTCCAATTTCTCCTTTCCCTAGCCCTTCTAATTTTGGCGTTTTTTTAAACCACATCTCCCCTTCTGTTGTGCTCCTGCAATTCCAGGCTTTGAGCACCTTCTACATTATGAATGTCTGGGGATGTCCTCTCAATCATGGCATCCTTCCACTTGACTTTTGGTTGTCTGTCATAGTCTTCCCCTCTTTCGTCGTAGAACTGTTGTGTAATAACACGACGTTCTTCTATTTCAGCCTGGTAATCTATATTATCATTTGGTGGCTGATTATTCCTAGGGTTGTTCTGTTTCCAGTTACCCCCTTGATATGATCTTCCACTGGGTGATCCTCTATTATTTGATCCCCTCTGGTTCCATGACCTTTGTGTGTTACTTCCCTGGTAACCACGACCTTGACTTTGATACCTTCCACTGTATCCTCTACTATTATTCCCACGATAGTTTCCTCTGTTATTCCCTCGATATGGTGGATTCCAATCTCGGGTTCCGTTTCTCGGATCATTTGGCTCAGTTCCCCTGATCTCAGTACTCGTCGCTTTATCCTTGCTTGGTTCTTTAACGATTTCACTCTGTGCCCTTGTAACATGGGCATGTTCTACATTTCTGTGATGTCTAGGTGACATATGATGCGTTGTGTTGTCGAGCTGACGTAGGATACTCTCTATCTCTATCGCAGTCTTCGCATTAGCTGAAATTAAGAACCTTTGGATCTCGAAAGGCAATTGTTTGATAATGGCTAGGCACAGATCGTTTTCTGACGGCGCGCAATCTAGCTCTCGAAATTTACAGAGTTGTGCAGTGGAATATTCTGAATAACGCGTCGGTGCGTTTGTATTGTATTTCTTAGAATACAAATCTAGCCTAAGATTTTGCTGCACGTCTGCGCCCAATATCTTTTGAGAAAGGCTTCTCTGAATTCCTCTACCGTGTCGAAGGTGTATCGGAAGCTCCTGAACCATAGAAGGCAATCGCCATCCATCAGCTTCTCGATAGATCTTAGCTGACGTTCGGGTGCGACTCTAGTATCCATAAGATACTCGAACACTTCTTTTAGCCAGTACTTCAGGGTCATTGTAGATATATTTCCCGAAAATTTCTTTGGTTTGTCGGACTCAGGCCTGATGATCGTAATTATTTGGTCCTGTAGTGAATTGTTATTGTTGTATGGGGTTGATGCGTGTAAGGGTGGCCCTGGTAGTTTGTATAGGCTTTCCTCCTCTTGAGCATTTCTAAACATTTGCTGGGTTCCCGTTTCTCCCCAGTTGTTTCTTAAGTCCTCCATACTTCCTCTGTTTGATGGATTATACCTTGTATTTGCCCCTTCTATAGCAATCATGCGGGTCTCGCTTTGATTGATCCTTCCTTCCATCCTCTCAATTCTGGCGAAGGATTCTTGCTGGATCTTTTCAAGCCTGTCTTTGTTGTTTTCTGTTCGTCGACTTATTTCGGCCTGCTGCTGCTTCCAGACTTCTTGGAACTTGACGATTTTATCGTTCACCTCCTTCTTGGTATCGAGGATTTGCTGCTCTTTTACCTCGATCTTATGTTTTCCTCAACCTCTTCCTTCAGGTTTTCTATATCTTTGTGTAGACTTTCCTTTATCTCCTTGACATCCTTCTCTAGGATTTTCTTGTTCCCTTGATTTGCCTCTTGTGCTTTCATTAGACGAGCTAAATCTCCTTGGGTTTTCTCTATCTTCTTATGGGAATCTCCTATACTGGCCTTTAATGGAGTTATGCTTCCCTTAACCTCCTCAATCAGTCCTCTTTGCTCTTCTATTTCCTTGCGCTGCTCTAGGATGACTTCTCCCTGTGCCTTTACTTGCATTCGCATAGGCCCTATCTGTTCTTTTGGCCTATCTTCCCCTATCTCATCGCTTTCCTCTATTTTCTGGTCTATCTGAGTCCAAAAACTACTAATATAATCCTGGGTTTCCTTTACACCTGCTTGTCTTTTAATTTCCATTTCCTCAATTTTTCCTGACAAATTATCGATTTTTCCCTCTAAATACTGCTTAGTTTATTCGCATTGTTTTCGACCGTCCTCTGCGCATTCACTTGTTTCTTTAAACCCTCAAAATTTTCATTTACACCGGCTATCCTTTCATCTAACGTTTGTGTGAAAGATTTGTTCATTTCATCGAATCTATTGTCTATCATCCCTTTCGTTTCTTCCTGAACCGTGTCAATTTTTGCTTCTATCTTATCTAAGCGTGTGTTTACCTTCGCTTGTTCGCCTGAGATTTGGTTTACATTTGCTTCAATTACACTTATACTCTGTTTCATAGGCTCTATTTGAGCTTGAATCTCTTCTAGCTTAGTGTCAATTTTAGTATTTATTTTACTCATTTCGGTATTTAGGGTTTCAAAATTCTGTTTGCATTCCAGATTACCCTTATTAATGTTATCTTGGACGGCTTCTTGGCTATCCTGAAGCTTATTATCTAAGGTTTCATTAATGCTCTCTTTGTTTTCTTGAAATTTGAGGTTTATGTTTTCCTGAATTTTTTTATTGTCTTCCCTCAAAAAGTCTCCTCTGTCATTGCCATTCTGTTTCCAAATAGAATTTGAGAATAGATGGGCTACTCACCTCCAAAAATCAGTCATGCACATGAAACGACATGATATCCGAGTGGCATGTTAAAGTGTTATGCTTTATACCTTTCAATTGAAGTTGCAAATGGGAAGGCTTCACCTTAACCCGTTTGCACCTTCCCTCCTTCAAAACTCTAAGCAAGATATTCATTTTCTGAAAATTCAAACTTTTCGAAATTTTCCAAAAAATTAATTCTTGGAAAACTCGAGTTTTTCCTGGTTTTATTGAAAAGATAACCTGCTCCACGTACTGGGTGCCATTTTAAAGATATCCAGGGGGTTATCTTTAAATACATTTATATTTGTGGTTTATCGCGGGCTGCGGCCATTTTACCTACATCTGAGTTTTACTTTTAACCTGAATATTGACCGTCTTTTCTTGTGATCCAGTGCTCATACCTTAGTACCATATACATTTCCCCTGTACCCATTTCACAATGGAGAATGCTTCATCACGACCTGGCTAACTACTTCGGTCCGGGGCATGTAACGTCAACCCCCACCGTGATTCCACATTCGATATGATAGCACTTTTTAGAATCTACAAGACTAAATTGAAAATTCACTTAAATCTCTATCATTATATTATCCTTATCTTAATCTTGCTTAGATCATATTTCATACATTAGCATTTCTCTATATTTTTTTGTTTACAACACATTATCCGTTTAGGCACAAAGTTTGCCTATTATTTCATATCATTTTTCTCTAAGGCTTTACGGATATTTAACCGTCTAATTAACATCCCTTCTGGGTTTTATTTTACCCTCAGTTTACTTTAAATTCTTTAATAATCATTTTATTTTGATTATATTACCTCTGCCGGTGAGCCTTAATTTATCATTTCAAATCAACACTTTAGAACAATTAACCATGCCATGTTCTCGTATTCATGTCCCTCCAAAATGTCTTCCATGCAATAGGGTGGTTTATAAATGAGGTATCATATGCCATCACTATACAGTTATTTAATTACTTGCAAACTCCGTTCTGAGTTAACCCGTTTTCATTTCATATCTCTCTTTTAGGTAGGAATCGGATATTTAGTGTTCAACTTATACTTTGACTACTATGGTCAAATATTATCAGATTTCAACAAATTTAATGTGGGGATGATTTTCAAGAACCCACCAATTCAATTATTTGATTAACAATTTTATAGCACCGTTAATTAACAAATTTGCGTATTTAACCATAACGCACTTCATATTTATTCAGCAACCGCAACCTTTTTAAACAAAAGTCCATTGTACTTTCCTTTCGTGTCTAGAGTCGGTCGGCCGGTTGGCAGAACCTCCCTTACACCCTCGTTTCACGATAATTTACGACCTTGCGCCCACACCATTCACTTCCCTTTAAAAGAACCTTCAACTGTTTATTTCTACAACATAAGATGCGTGAAAATCCAAGTGCGACATTACTTCATTCAACTCTATCCCTCATTAACTTTTATTCATTTCATTGTCCTTGTAACCAGTGCTGTAATTGAAGATCACGACGCATTTATTTATTTATTTATTTATTTATTTATTGGGAGGAGACAAGAGATCTTTACCAATCCTTGCTTCGAATCCCGTTCATTCCTAATACACATTTCACTTAGTCATAACATTTCGATGCTGGCAAAGTAAGGCTATATGATTTTTAGGCTCGGAACACACTGTTTCCCCAGTTATAACCATATCTCGTAGAAGCACTAATACTTTCCAGATTAATACACACACATATAGCAATGGCCCAGCGGGACTTAGATTGCGACAACTATAATACCTCTGGTTCGAATTCCTGTTCGTCCGGACGGGTCAAACCCTCGTAATACAACAATATCGACGCCTTCCTGACCATTATTAGCCTACTTTTAGATCTCTCATCTTACGCACGCTACAAGACATATTCATTCCACTAGCTAGCCTATTTGACTCATTTCAACATTTTACGGGCCTATTCCGGCTCCATAACTTTTATAAGACTTGGATTTTCATTACAACAACTTTGCTCGTGTTTAGTATTTTATTTTGACATGGCCTATAGCCTATAATATTCAACTTTATTTTACGGCGTTCAATTTTCACCTATTACTTCTATCACATTACATTTTATCATTTGCTGAATAACGTTTATTATTTCATTTCTTAAGGTATCCCCAACGATCCTTCAATTACGTTAATTATTCCACGCGCTTCAATTATTTCAATTATTTTATCACTTTTACTCGAGTTTATTATCTTCATTTGATTAACATTCATTATTTCATTATTAACTTGCAAAATTGCCATTGTTTACTTGAACATTATTATTCGGAGTATAAAAACTCAATACTATTTTTCGGAGTATAAAACTCAATATTAATTATTCGGAGTATAAAAACTCAATACTATTTTTCGGAGTATAAAACTCAATATTAATTATTATTATCATGATTCTAATGGTGCTTATTACATTTACGTTAATTTATTTGGCATACATTGTACTTGCCATTTTTCATTTATTATATCCGATTCCTCCTTTGAGATTTTACTTTATTTTCATTTAACCATTTTTTCGGGTTTTCATTATTATTATTATTATTAATACTTTGAACTTTACATAATTATTATTCACATTTTTGCAAACCATCTGAGCAGTTGCCTTTTGACATCTTAACACTTTTTGACTATCCATCGTGCATACATTTATACATATATTGACTGATTTGCATATGATACCCTCATTTTTATATTATTAACATTTTCTACTCACCCCTTTTCCATCTTGCGACATGATTTTTGGATGCTTTTCACCCGCACATGGTTCTAACACCACATAACTTCACACAAATAGACCTTCTTTATTTTCTGGCCTTTTATTTTACACACGGACATATTTTTATACATTTTACTCTTCACAGAAAGCACTTATTTCACTTAAAAAGAAAATCGCTTAATTATTATTTACACTTTCCTTCACACGGACCAAATCTCAGCGGACGATGAAGATATCCTCACGTGGCTGATGATCCTAGTAAATCCCTTTTTCTCTACTGGTTTGGACGTGTGATTACTGTTATCCCCTCTACGTTTAGGTAAGTCTCTTTCCTACAGCCTTTATTCATGTAACGGCTCACCTCTCTTCTCCTGGTAAGTCTCTTTACTTCCTAATTGTATTAGTATTTCGCCTATTTCCGCTCGAATACTGTTTATCGAATTCTTCCATTTATTAGTTTATTCCTATAATTCTAACTTTACTTCTGTTTGGCTCTTGACGCAATATTACTTTTGGTTTCCCTTCGACTTGTCTTCCGTGAAGACCATTTACTATACCGTAGGGATTTCGTTTCCCCTTGACTGACTTATTACTTCGAACCAATGTTCTTTAGATCTTTTCAGTCTCTAGCGTATTTTCGAACAGACGATACGTGTGCTGCGTCTCGCTTGTTAGCCCTCATCCATAGCTATTAACCCATCCCAATTCCTGGTATCTAACATTTATTTTACAGTACAGACTCATACCCCCACCTTTCATTTCTTCTCGACAGTAACTACTGGCTAGTATATAATTATCTAGATGCGTGGATTTCATTTCCTCCCTCTCTCACCAATGTTCAGTGAACACAGCAACACTGTGTTTTTTTTTTTTTTGAATTTATGAGGTTATTTAAATGATCTGCTTTATTACTTAGATGTTGAACATTCTGACTGTAGATATGCATATAATAATCAATATTGAACCCTTTTAATTTACTATTATTGGAAGTGGAATTTCCACCACTTATTACTTTATTCGCCCTGGTAATAGGGATATTCTGAACAAACACCAACTGGTGGGATCAATTTGTTCTTTACTTCGAATAATGTTTGCAAATAACACACAATAAGGACTGCGGCAAGATGGCGTCACAGTGAAAGTGTAGTGAAATAGCAGCTAGTGTAATTATTTGATAAAAGTGGTAAAATATTATAACAGAGATTTAAAATCTATAAAGTCATTTTCCTTAAGCCAAGTGAAATACGGAATATTGATAGTATTTAGAAATTCTTATCGATAATTTAATAAACTTAGTTGTGAGAACGTGTATCCAAAGATTCGGTGACTTCTTCAATCACTGTTTGAACCAAGTAGAGCAGTGGTGCTTTTACGAGATTTCACCCGATTGGAAGATATACGTATTTCACATTCTTCTTTCTCAGTAGGTAATTAGATTAATTCATTTAGGTAGTAATAAATAAAATAAATTTGGTGTAATTTGGTGCAAACATCTAGGCTAACTTAGATCTCTAGTATGTCGTCAGTAAACAGTGTTAGTGTCTCGTCAGGTAGTGTAACCATTACGGATTTATGCTCTTCGTGCAAAATAAAAGTTAAAAATGCAAATAAAATCATCACAAGATCTTAGGTAAAATTGAATGAGGAGAAAAGTGAAACTGATTGCCGTAATGTACCGGTACCGTCATGCGAATGTCATAACCTGAGAAACGAACTGTCCTCAAAAGATGAAATTATAAAGCTGCTAGAGGAAGATATTGCTAAGTTAATGGAAGAGTTGAATAAATTAAAAGGAAACACAGAAGGGAGCAAGGAAACTTGGTCAACAGTGGTTGCTGCTAGTGAAAGATCAAATGAGCCTAGGCCTAAAAATGGAGTACAGGTAACTGAAATTCCCGTCTCAAATTCATTTGGAGTGCTTGTCGAAGAAAATGATGACGTTCTTCAAGAAGAAAAGAAGAATGTGATAAAGAGAAAATCCAGGACGATGCGGATATTTGCGGATAGTCACGGGCGAGATATAGCAGCAAACGTTCTGGAGAGAAGAGTAGAAATAGAGGTCACTTCGACAGTAAAACCAGGAGCTTCAATTGCAGCGGTCACGAATGGGATGGTAAGAGAGTGTGCGTCCCTTACTTCAAAGGACTATGCAGTAATCATCGCTGGAGCAAACGACGTGTACATAAACGAGAGTAAAGATCTAATCAAAGACTTAAAGGGTACATTGCCATCCATGCATAACACTAATGTAATTGTTGTAAACATTCCGCAGATATATGACCTAATTCCGAAATCATTTGAAAATGTAGAAATAGAGGCTACAAATGGGAAAATTAATAAAATTTGTAAGAGTTTTCCAAATGTCCGAATCATAGATGTAAGTAAATTAGACAGGAAATTCCACCCTCGGCATGGCCTACACTTAAATAGTTTAGGAAAAGAATATCTTAGTGATGAAATCTGAAAAATTGTAAATTCAAATGGTAAGAATAGTTCAACAGTAATATCATTAGAGTGGAAGCATGGAAACTGGAAAAAGAAACCTAACGTAACGTTTGGTATTCAGATGAGTATCTTTTGATGTCAAATTTAACCGAGTGCAACAATGGTATTTCGGATTTGTCTAGCAACAATAATAATAACAATTATGGTAATAATAATGTAAATAAATCACCGAACACAAGCTTGCAAAAGTAACGAATGTAAAATTTACCACCAGAATGTTCAGTCTCTCTATAATAAAATTGATTACTTAAATCTAATGCTTAAAAATGAACTTATAGACATCTTACCACTATGCATTTCAGAACATTGGCTGGAAGATGAACCACTCGAAGTAATTCAATTCCCAGGGTTTATACTAGCTATTAAATACTCTTGATCTAATATTAGCCATGGTGGTACTTGTATCTTCTTATGAAATAATTTAGATCATGAACAGTTAACAGCTTATGATTATCTAATTATGGAACAGAATTTTGAATTCTCTGCCGTATAAATACAGCAGTTTAAGTTAATAATTGTATGCGTATACCGTTCTCCGTCAGGAAATTTTCGTTTATTTATAGATAAATTAGAATTCTTACTCAATAACATGAACAAAGTAAATTTCGATATAATAATTTGTGGGGATGTAAATGTGGATTTCTTAAAATGTGATAGAAATTGTGAATTATTAACACAGTTACTAATTTCCTATGGACCGAAACCTACAGTAAATACCCCAACAAGAATAACAAAATTTAGTCAAACCACTCCTGATCAAATTTTTATAAATACAGATAAATATCACCATTCAATAGAAGTCTATGTTACGGTGACGGGACAAAATGTACCAAGAATGCACTGAAGTGAGTGACGTCATAGTACGATGTACTCGGGTACTGAGTTTTGAAGTACCCGAAAAAATCAATAATAATGAAAATGAAATAAAATCAAAGTGCAGGTCATTCTCTGAAACAAATGTTACATATTTCAATGACTTATTAAATAAGGAAACATGGTCAGAAATTTATAAACTAGAAAATGTAAATGATAAATTTAATGCATTTAACAGTACCCTAAAACACTATTTTAAAATAGCATTCCCCTTTAAACAAAGAACTATTCAAAATAACAAAGCTATCAATTGCATAACAACAGGGATTATAAATTCATGTCAAAGAAATAAATTTCTACACAATTTATATAAGCAATACCACACAACACCTGAATTCAATTTATACTACAAAAAGTACACTAGAATATTAAGTAAGGTAATAAGACTAGCAAAGAAAATGCATAATGATAATTTTATATCCCAATCATCTAATTAAAACAGGGCTATGAGGTCTGTGATAAAGAAAGAAACTGGAAAATCTGCTAAAATGCAAAGGAACATTACACTGACCTGCAATAATAAAGTGATTAATAATCCAGAGGAAATAGCAAACACTTTTAATGACTATTTTCTGGAAATTCCACTAAAATTATTAAATAAATCACAGGTAAATACACTAAATTTTAATAATAAAATAAATATATGCAGTGATTCTTTATTTATAAATCATGTCACAAGTGAAGAGGTAAGAATAGTTATAAAAGAGCTAAAAAATAAATTCTGTGCTGGTATTGATGGTATCCCTGAAGCAATTTTAAAGAAATGTGCAGAAAATAATAAATCCACTCACGCACTTAATAAACAGTTCAATTCTCTCAGGAGCTTACCGGATATTTTAAAGTTATCAAAAGTAATTCCAGTGCACAAAAACGGTTCTAAAGATGAATTAGATAACTATCGTCCTATTACCATACCAACTGGTATTGCAAAAATTGTGGAAAAAATCACGTATAAGAGACTGATAAGCTTTATAGTAAAAAATAAAATGCTATCTAACACACAACATGGATTCAGAACTGAAAAATCTACACATACCAGTGGCGGCTCGTGGGATGTAAGTTCGGTGCAGCCCAACACACGCTCGTGTGCAGTAAACGTATATATTAACTAAAAGAACAAAAAACATCACTCACTTTCGGTCACGTCTATTGCTTGTATGTTAAATCTATTCTTCGGTCCTTTGAAGCAGCGAACTTGTCTATGATGTCATCGTAAAAGGGCACTGTATTCATTAAATCGTTGAGCAGTGACTTCTCTAGGGATATGGTTGCCAGCACAGTCAGGCTCTCCTGGGATGTTGAATTCCTTAAGTATATTTTATCATTTTAAATGATCTTGTCGACTTCGTCGTTACGCTGAGGTCCGGCGTTATGTTACGGTGACGGGACAAAATGCACCAAGAATGCACTGAAGTGAGTGACGTCATAGTACGATGTAGCAGCCGAGTACCAAGAAGGCAGTGCGAGAACAGAGTTTCAAGAAGGCAGTGCGAGAAGAATCAAGTAGGCAGTGAAGAAACAAAATAGAATCTTGAAACTCTGTTCTCGCACTGCCTTTTTGGTACTCGGCTGCTAGAATTTAAAATGATATAAAGTCCAGTCTTTCAGACTGACTATCCGTGTCTTTTTATCCGCTTAAGGCACGAAAAGCTTCTTTCTGCTGATGAACTGGCAGACGGTATAGTAAGTATTAAATACAAACATTTATACGCTTCTTTGAACACGTCCTTAAGTTCATTCTTATTGAGCGACACAATTATTTCCTCCAATCTGGTATTTTTTTAGGTAGAATCAGAATAGATGTACTGAAGTTCGTTTTTTAACCAGTGTGTGTCAAATGTCGTGGGATAAGAGATTGTTAAGTTCTCTAGACAGAGCGTCAAGAGGGAGGATTATAGAATATTCTTCAAACTTAGAGCTATCTCCTAAGCAAAGAAACTGGAGCTTCTGCATATCATGAAATCTCGTTAAATTTTAGTTTTCTTCTCAGCCATATGAAAATAGGTTTTAAAAGTTACTTCATTCCTTTTACCTAGTAGGCTATCAGTTGCCGTGTGGTGTTTATTTTTGAGAGGCAGAAGTAAATGTGCAGAGACTTGTTTTGGAGCACGTTAAATAATATATTAGCAAGCTCAAAAATGATATTGAATACTATTGTTAAAAATATTAATTGGAAGCTATTGAAGTTATTATACAACCCTTCTGATTGACGAATTGTTTTCTCGTCTGACTGAGGGTCGTCCATTAGTCTTTCAAAAATATCTTTCAATCCCTCCCACTCCTCGACAACCACGTTTAAAAGGTTACCATGAGATGACCAACACGTCACAATTAATGCGCCACACGGCCACGAATCACAATTTAACAGCACAATTTTTACTATAAAGGAATACTTCGTATACCACACGTTCAAATTTGTAACAAGCTTCATGTTGCAGCTGTTGGAACAGTAGCCACAATTCTCGCGACAAAATATACTAGTAAATATGTCTTTGCATGATTGTGTTTTAGCGTGATTGAGATACTAACATTGGCAGCAATGGTCTAGGAGCGGAGAGCGCGGGTTATATTCGGGTGCGTTCGGAATAATATCGTCACAGCTCGTGCGAGGCAGCCAGATATTCCAGTTGCACGCTGGGCAGCACCAAGCGGAATACATCTGTACACATACCGCAGGCGGTTCGGCGCGTTGTCATGTCAACCGTTGAGTTACACGTCACAAGTCAGCCCATACTGCTGTGACCATTAGCAGGGCTGCACTCAGAAGGCAAGGCGCAATCGTGAAGGAAACTGACTGCGGTGCTTGCTTAATTACTAATAAGTATGAGCGCTGCACCGGTTGTGTAATCACAACATATAAAGCGCACTCTTCGTTCTTTTTAACGAATACGGTAGGTTTTAAAGAGAAAATATAGGGATTCAGAAAATGATAGACAATTGTTTTGAGAAATGTTAGTGCAGCCGGGCTGTCCCTGATGCACCTGAAAAGCCGCTACTGACACATACAGCTATTTATGAATGCATTAATAGTTTACTGAAATTAATTGACAATAAGGAACATGTAACTGGCTTATTCTTGGATTTATCAAAAGCATTTGATGAGGTTGACCATAAAATTCTCCTTATACAAGTAAATCAATATGGTATTAGAGGTCTTGCTAATAAATGGATAGAGATTTACTTAACAAGGCGTAAACAAATAGTAAGCCTGAGACACAAGGATGATGGAACCAGATTACTTAATGAAACATTGTCCAATGAGGGTATTATTAAATTTGGAATACCCCAGGGATCGGTTTTGGGCTCACTACTCTTTCTTCTATATATCAATGATATAACACAGAACGTTGATTCTCATAAGGAAATTTTGTTTGCAGACGATACAACACTCGTAATAAAAGGTGAAACTAAACAGATCTTACAGCAGCCTGCTGACTCTGTTTCAGAAGAGTTAACCAAATGGTCACAAGATAATCGCCTCATAATGAAAATGAAAATCCACAGCCTGCTTCCAGTCTCCGACCGGGTCAGGAATGGAATGAATGAAGCCCCTATCTAGCGGCGAGGATATGGACTGTGCCGGCTGCCGAGGCCTGACGCACTCCTCTGGGGCAATGATTAAATGAATGACAGATGAAATGAAATGATAGTGGAGAGTGTTGCTGGAATGAAATTGTTGACAGGGAAAACCGGAGTACCCGGAGAAAATCCTGTCCGCCTCCGTTTTGTCCAGCACAGATCTCACATGGAGTGACCGGGATTTGAACCACGGACCCAGCGGTGAGAGGCCGGCGTGCTGCTGCCTAAGCCACGGAGGCTTCAATCGCCTCATAATAAACTATAAAAAACAGTATGTCTAAATTTCCACACTATACAGAATAGTAATCCTGCGACGTCCAATATATCATTAAATGGTCATCAAATAGCAAATACATCAGAAACAAAGTTTTTAGGACTATGGATACAACATGACTTGAAATGGAATACACATATACAATATCTGAATACTAAACTGAACTCGATGTGCTTTGCGTTACGTATTTTGAAAACTTGCACTAGCATGCACACATTAAGAAATACTTATTTTGCTTATTTCCATTCATACTTAAGATATGGGGTCATATTTTGGAGTATGTCACCAGATGTACTAAGCACGTTTAGGATACAAAAGAGGGAGATTAGAATTATGGCAAATGTAAACACTTGAGAATCATGTAGACCTCTGTTTAAAGATTTAAACATTCTCCCACTGCCCTGCAATCATATCTTTGAAAGTATTATGTTTTTTTTTAAATGAATTTAATGAATAAAACATTTTTCTTAAAACAAACAATGATGTTCATAGACATAACACAAGACAAAATCAAAACATTTATATTTCACACACACACATACAAGCATATATCAAAAAGGAACTTTTCACACAGGAGTTAAATTATACAATAAACTACCCCAGTATATAAAATTTGCCACAAAAATAAAATCCTTTGAAAGAATGTTGAAAGCTTATCTGCAGTACCATTGTTTTTACTCTGTAGTTGAATACCTTAGTATTTAGGAGCGATAATTATAATTTAATTGTAATACCTAGCTGTAAGTTGTTGTATATATAGAATTAAGTTTTCATATTGTGATAATAGAGTAAGATGTAAATAGTTGTCCAGTAAGATTGAATGTCTTAAGATCTGTTATTATAATAAGTTACAAATAGTTACAGTATTAGTAATATATACCTGTAAGTTCTTTTATTTTCTATGCAATTTCTGACGTGTCCTATATCAAAAATGTATTGTATACATGTAATTGATCAAATGGGTAAATAAAAATCTAATCTAATCTAAGCTGTACAAATGCTTTAGAATATAACTTTAACGTATTACCGTCTAGTCATTCTTCAAATTCGATGCGTATAGAATGCCAACGGAAGGAAAGTATGTGCAGTCCTACACAGCACAGTCATGACACCTGGAGAAAACATTTCGCATAAGATATTGACAACAGCCAAGATTTTACCGTTGGTGCACTTGGTACACCATAGAACAGGCAAAGAGTGAGTGCTCGTATCTACAGTGCTGCGACAGGTGGTTTACTTTGTGCGATATTTTTTTTAAAGTCATGGTGACAAGTTGTGGTCCAAGAGACAATATTCAATATTGTGAATCCGTAAGTGCAAGTGGAAAAGTCTGTGACACTCTCCTGTGGCTGTTATCTGAGAAAATTTACTACATCCCGGCTTTCTCTCTGTCAGGGTAAGCCATATTCCCGGTAGGCAGGCACCAGTCCATTCATCCTGGGCCAGCCAAGCCCCGGGTAGGTTACTCGGCTGCTATGAGCTGCTATGCCTCTTGCTGTTGGCTGGTGACATACAGCTGAACCCTGGGCCCACTTTCTCTGAACACAACAGAAAATCAGAACTAAACATCTACTACCAAAACCTGCGTAGCCTCAATAGTAAACTCCCTGACTGTGAAATTCATCTGCCTGAATTAAGTCATGTAGACGTGGTGGGGCTGTCTGAGACATGGCTTACCCAAATGGTTAGCGATAGTGAACTGCCTCTCAATGCTATCTTTAGTATATTTCGCAGTGATCATGCTACGAGAGGGAGAGGGGTGTTGTTAGCAGTTAACAGTGCTTTACCGTGCAAAAGGAAATCAGACCTCTAGCGGAACTGTGAGTTAGTGTGGATGGAGTTACTCTTTCCAGGCCGCCACATATTTGTGGGTTGCTACTACCGGCCACCGGGCAGTCCCCTGTACAGCTTGGAGCAGTGTCTAGACTCAGTGCTTGCAGCTCTAACGCAAGGTGAAGTGGTGTTAATGGGTAACTTCAATCTTCCCACATTAAAATTGACATCCCCAACAACAGGTACATCTGTTAGTGATGATGACTCCTTCTTTATAGGTAACTAGCTGTTACCCGCGGCTTCGCCCGCAATAACATTTGGAATCCCGTTATAACATTAGTTACATACATTTTTCCTGTAGTGGAAGATAATGACGGCAACATGGAGCGTTGAAATTGGAAATCGGGTGCAATATACGACGGGGAGCTTTGATTTAAGGCAGTTCCCCTTGCCTACTGCCATGTCTATCGAGAGTGTTTTTAACGCCTAAGCACTTCTCGGTAAACTACATTTCTGGTCTTTCTCTCAGGCTGCAGAATGACTAAGCCACCAGAAGGACTGACTTTGGAGCATGCCACGTACAGTTTACCATGTGCGAAACAGTCACTTCTCAGATCCACGCCAGCTCCATTTAAACTCTGCCCCTGAACCTTGTTAATTGTCGTGGCGTAGCAGACTTTCAAAGGGAACTGCAGAGATATTACAAAGGGCAGATGCAGCGTGACAGAGGTTAAGAGGGAGCTTGAAGGCAGAATGCGCTGTTCGTCCACCAACCAGTTGCTGCAATACCCGAGGATGCGACGTCGATGGCTATGGTCTGCCGACTTCTAAATGTACTGAGCAGGAGATTAATCAGGAAGATTTTGCCAGTTCCACCTGGTGCATCCAGAAAAAAGAGCTGACCACATTCTGAAACAACACTTCAAACTATTTCGTCATAGGCCAATCTCTGCTCGTTGTTCAATTTTGGATCATTATCAGCATCCACTTTGGACAACCTAATTGTGTCGTAAGATAGTTCACTGACATATTCTCGAGAAGGCGACGGAAGTCCAAAGCGTTCCGGTTGTTGACCAGACATTTTTAGTACTAAATCCTAAAGAAGGACCAGACACTTGTTGTAGATAACACCCATGACCAGGTTGACATCAGCACACTGCCTCTGAACTCTCTCACCACGTCTTCTGCGAGGCTGTCTTTTAATTTTTTTTCCAGAGCATGATGGGATCACTCACTTGTCAAAACACCAGTATGATGGCAAACAGCTCGCGTATCGTGTGGGGAGAGTCGGTGGAGGACGCTTCCTCTAGTGTACGATCCCAGTGCGCATCATCCTCTAGGAAGCCAAGTGCTTTACATGCCGCTTGAAATGTTGGTTGAACCACCCCTGCCACGGTTTTGAGGTCAGTAAAAGACTGAGGGCCACGGATTTTATGTAAAGGAGGCGGAGGTAGTAGCACTCGGCATTACCAGGGTGAACGGTGTAAACTCTGCCAAGGGTCTGATCTTTTTTCACACCAGGATGGCCTGGGACTGGCTTTCCTTGTTTCCATCTACAGAACGTCTTACCTTTCCAAACGAAATAGGATGGAACTTCACAATATAAAAGTGTTGAAGCAAATTTATCGGATCGGCATAGTTCGAAGAAAGCAAGAAGAGTTGTGTTTGGAGGGCTGTTAAACTGGTCACGAACGTCGTCTTCATTAAAGTAAACCCGCTGGCCGTTCTTAAGTGGACGGCAAGTTGCATGACCGAAGGTTAGCGTTCATGTATGAGGAAGCAGAATATGCGCCAAGCCACCTCTGAGCTGCTGATGTAACGTCCTGATTCATATCTCGCAACTTCGTCAAACTCTCCGATGCTAAAAGTAGCTTGGTCGGAACCTTTGTTAACATACTTGCAAATGTATTTTATTGACTTTACAGAGTTGCAGTACTCAACATTGATATGAGCTGAGAAGGTGCGAGATAGAACGGGGTTATAGGGTACCACCCAGCTATTGTCAATTTTCACTCCCTTTTTAATAATAGATACCCCATCTTCCGAAGTGGGCAGACTGCGATATTTGGGATACCTATCTTCCCCGGTTTGGGTTTCCTTGATGAGTGGTCTGGGGTACTTCTTGTTGCATACTCCTTCCACCATGAAAGACGAACTCCTGTTGAGAACTCCACATGGACCGTGGATCATGGTTGCCTTGACAATCTCATGGAGAGTAGGGTCAAGATTTGGGTCAGGAATCTCAGCACTGATCACCTTGTCGATGTCTTCAGGCCTTAGCTTTTCTTCCAGACACAGAAGTATTTGAACGTGAGGTAATCCTCTCTTTTGCCATTCAATGGAATACATGTGACACCTTGAAGGACCAAACATACAACCCATATTAAGAAGTCTTATCATGTGCTTGACTTTCAAATGAAATACCCGCGCTACCAAATCATGCCTATCTTGAAGTTGTTGACCTTGTTTCTGGTGCTCGACTACTTCGGAGCATTTTGGATTGCAGGTGAATGTTATAAAAAATCAGGACGTCCAAAATGGCGCATGCGTCCATGCATATAGCGTGGGCCTCTAGTGAAAGTCGACGGCAAGACGACCATTTTACCAATATCTGACAAACGGCTGACAGCTTTACTCATTGCGTCCTTCAGGAGCACCACTTCTCAACATTTTCTGATTGATGCGAATCCCAAGTAGTCTGTCTGTCTCAATCTTTGCATACATATCAACCTGAAACTGATTGAGAAGATTGCGAAATAACTAAAGATAAGAATTATCACCCTCAAGGTCAAATATTCTGAAGCTGTAAAAGTTAGCGGCAGACACGGTCTTCTTCAAAGGTGCTTGAGTGCTGTTGTGACGTTGAGGGATATTCTCCTAACGTAATAAAAACAAATCTCTACTTAAAAAAAACCTGATAAATGGAATAGACCTAGCCTAACTTAACAAAATTAACGTTGGTAGAGGTAATTTTCTTTTACCAAAGTCTACTTTTCATTATAACTATGTCGTCGTCTTCTTCTTCTTCATTTCCCCTTTTCCAGCTGACACTAGGTGGGGGCAAATATGGTTCCTCTCCACATTGTTCTGTCGTTCCACCATTCCTCTTCCGACATGGTGTACCAATCCAGGTTCCATTTTCTAATGGTATTCTCCACAGAGTCCATCCAACACATTCTTGGTCTTCCTCGTCTTCTCTCCCTGTCATCCGTCGTTTCAGTGCTCGTCTTGGTAGCCTTACTTCATTCATCCGTTTGACATGCCCAAACCATCTCAATCTGTTTTGCTCCAGTTTGT
Source organism: Meconema thalassinum (assembly GCA_946902985.2). NCBI lineage: Eukaryota > Metazoa > Arthropoda > Insecta > Orthoptera > Tettigoniidae > Meconema > Meconema thalassinum. Next base: position 1,854,629,469 of record OX336388.2, read on the forward strand.
CATTTAGTTTCTGTACTCCCAGTTCTTTCCGTATATCCTCATTTCTCACTCTGTCTCTCCTCGTTTTCTGGACAATACTTCTCAGGAATCTCATCTCAGCTGCCTGTATTCTGCTCTCTAACTAGGCCTATGTACTACCATGAAATGATGAAAAACGCCGTACCTAATCCAACAAACAAAGGAACTCTATAGTTACTTCAACTAAAGGCTAATATATAATGCAATATGATGATTATAAAGTGATGGTGAAAGTATAAAGTACAAACAGAAATTACATAGAAGTACAGTTTGAACAGAGAGAGTGGGTAAAGTTCGGGAGCGCAGACAACAATGACGTGCACTTTATGACAGTAAGCTCACTGCCTGCAAAGACTGGTAGGGGCCGACGTGCTGCAGCCCGCATTGCTTCATATAATCGCAGTTTTCGTGGTTTGACCATGATCCCGAGTGATTTTTTAAACCCTTCTTAGCGAGCACCTGCGGCCCTTGAGGAAGCCGCATACCAAATTTCATTCCAATCCGTTCGGTGGTTTCTGAGATTTCGTGATGAATGAATGAATGAATGAGTGAGTGGTATTTGACAAATATACAGTATAGTAGATTTTATTACTGACCTCAGATTACAGCAGCATAACATGTACCCAACGCGGGGCTCCATCGTACTGGACTTCATATTATCTTCACTAAAACTGAAATCCAACACTGCTGGTAGAAACATCTCTGTCTCTGACCATTAGTCCCTCGACACCTCTCTATTCCTCCCCACCCCATACTCAAAAGTAGTCAAGGAGCCACCCTAGCGCCCTACCTTCAACTGGCGCCGAGCTGACAGGCCAGCCATATGCCGCACCTTGGAATGCCTGCCCTAGACCCTCCTCGAAACACCTCAAATGGAGTCAGCAATCGCCCTGCTGTACGACTGGCTACTTGCTAGCATCGAAGACTTCGTGCCTGTACGGAAGCCTACCAACAGAAGTACCCGTTCCAGATTTCCTATGAAACTCGGCTGGCTATGGGAAACAAGAAGAAGGCCTGGCGGGTTTGGAAGGACTTCCCCAACCCCCACACTCGAAATACTTTCGAGTTCATTCGTCGACACGCAAGACGTCTGCTCAGAAGGGACTACACGGGGCATATAGAAGTCATCCCTAGGAACGTACGGGAAAACCCCAAGCGCTACTGGTCCGTTATCAACTCGAGGAGGAGAACCGAAAGGATTCCCGCCAGCGTAAAACACCAGGGAACCACAACGGAAGGGACCAGACCGCAATAAGCTATTCAACAGGTATTTCTTTGAAAACTTGTTCACTCCCACCCAACATAGCTACCGGTCCCAATGATATTGGTCCGACTTTCCTGAAAAACACAGCCACTGTTCTCTGTGCACCGCTTTCCAATCTATTCAACAGGTGCTTTGTGCTGGGCTATTTTCCCACTGCCTGGAAACAGGCCAACATTGTCCCTATATTCAAATTTGGGGACAAAACAAACGTATCATCCTACCGACTAGTCTCTATACTACCCACACTATCCTTCATATTTGAAAAAATAATCCACCAACGTCTCCTGTCTTTTACCTTACCATATATTTCAACCAGCCAGCATGGCTTCCTTCCTGGAGGCTCGTACCTCACTGACTTGGCCACTATCCAATGCTATGCAACACATGCCATTGCAGAAAGATCCCAGATCGATATATGCTACGTAGATATCTCGAAAGCATTTGATTCAATAGACCATACCCTACTACTCCACAAAATCGCTGAACGGTTTAATATACATGCCAATCTTCTAACACTCCTCGCCGGCTTTCTACAGAACCGACAACGGAGAGCCGTAATATCATGCACTCCATCCCCTTAGCTACCTGTGCTCTCCGGTGTCCCACAAGGCAGTGCCCTTGGGCCACTTTTATTTTAATTATTTATTGACGACCTACCATCCAAACTCTCTGACACAGCCGATACCCTACTCTTCGCAGATGACTGCAAGATCTTCAAGGAAATTAAGACACCAGCTGACGCCGCACTCCTTCAGACCTCACGTAACGCTCTATCCGACTGGTGCCGCACATGGAAGTTGAAACCAAACACAGATAAATGCAGCTTTCTAACAATTACCCTACGCAATTCCCCAGTACCTACGACATATTCCTTACTTGACAGCCGCAGTTGCGCATCATCGAGATCTCGGGGTCATATTCGAAAACCAGCTATAATTTAAAGAACACATACAACATTCTTTATCCAAAGCCATGAAATTCCTTGGCATACTCTACCGCTTCTCAGAAATATCAAACCCCACAGCTCTTCGCCTCTATTACCTCTCGATAATCCAGCCCAATGCAAACTACTGCTCTCCCATATGGACAACTTCTTGCCCGTCAAACATAGCTAAATTATACAGAATTCAATCCTTCTTTGCTGCCATTTTAAGGAACAGAGTGCCAAGGTTTAGACACTTCACCACTCAGCAGGTACTTTCAGCCATAAACATCCCTCCCCTCAACACGACACGACAGATAACTGACCTGTCCTTCCTACATTCTATTTTAAATGGTCATTACCGTTTGGACCACCTGCTGTCACTTTTCAAACTAAGGGCCCCTTCCCGTTTTACCAGGCTCAAAGATATTCTGCACATTCCACACACTAAACTTACCATAATCATCCCTGTAAAATAGCATTACAAGTAAACGCGAGTTGTGTTGGTGTTTGTAATTTAAAGGTTGGCACTAGTGTGCAGGCACTGTGTAGGTTGGATACAGACTGTTGATTGTGTTTTGTTTTTCCTGTGTCATATTGCTTCCAACAAATAAACCTGGTACACCAGTCCAGCAGTGACAAGATCTGTGTTCATATCATGTTTATTGACGACACGGCTACGAGCAAGGACATTCTACCGGCTCTTGATCTGGACTTGTTTTCTTTGGTGATTTGTTAAATTTTATTTTATATTTTACTTTAAATTGTTATTTGGTTGTTATTTGTACACGCGTGAAGGGCTATCATAGCTGTAGTTAGTGCTTTGATTAATAAAAAATAATAAAAATAAAAAATAAAAAAGTCACTAGCGCTTAGGGACCAAGGCGTAATAAAGGAGAGGCCCTAACGGCCCGGAAAGGAAGCCACTGGCTTATGCTACGAGCGGTTAGCACCCCAATTCTGTAAGAATCTGTAAGTCTTTAGGACCCGTAAAGACTGGTTAGCAGTCGAATTGGCATTCTGTAACGCCAAATCGCATCCATGTTGTGACGTAGGTCTTACCGCTGAACCATCCACCGTAAAGGCATGTTCCAGGGCTTGTTAGCCGTGCTGTAGTCCATGGTTAGCCTATTTGTAACGATAAATTAAAGATGGAAGCGAACAGCTGATCACTTAGTGGCTTGAATATTGGCAACCCCAGCTATCTGATATGACATCTAGCGGTAAAAATGAGAAACTTACCAAGTAGGGTACATTTGTCACGTGGTGACTGTTTGTATATGGTTTCTTGTATTGGTAAGCAGATCGTGGTACATTCTTCGTGTTTATACATAAGTTATAAGTTTTAGTCGTTGATAAGAGTGCAAAATGAGTAAAAGCAAAGTATATTGCTCAGTTTACGGCTGTAAGTCGATGTATAAGAGGGCTGTGGATATACGTTTTCATCACTTTCCAAAAGTTGCAAATAGCAATAGCCGAAAGGTGACGACATCAAATAAATACGGGTAACAAGAGCGGGTTGGACCACTCACCACTGCACTCACTGACGACAGGACGGGTTGTTTACTTACGCCGAGCCAAGCCGCACCTAGACAGCCAAGCACAGTCTCGCCGAGCCTAGCCGTACCAAGACAGCCAAGCCTACACCAGCCGAGGAAAACCAATCTTCATCAGTCAGGTATCCTTCTCCGCTCCCTAGTTAATTTCCAATAACCCTACCAACCGCCATCACCTCGCTCTGCGATATCCGAGCCATTCCACTATGAGTCATATAGGCCCAATTTGACTTCGCAGGGTTAATACTGTGCCCAACATATTACCCCAATATAAGCACGAAGTGGCAACCCCAAGAGAAATCCAAACCCAAAGCACTGAATGTTAACGCTGTGTGCGTGACCACAAGGTTGAGTGACGTCACGCGTACCTGAACACTATCTCCACCAGAGCGCGCTGCCTCTGACCACGTGCTCAGTCCTTGCATTCGGCAACTTGACACATCGAGGGGGCAGACACATGCCTTTATGTTAGTTAGTTAGTTATTGTTGTTTTAAGAGGCGGAACTACGAGGTCATCTACCCCTCTTAACACAGATTAAAGAATACAAATTTTGAATTGAATTTAAAATGTTGAGGTGGACATCTAAATTTAAAAAGACCAAAAATTAATAAAACAAAAACAAACAATTAAATAAAAAATAAAAATTATAAAAATAAACAAAAATTACGGAAAAAACAAAACATTATCATTCAAAAACGAACAAGTCGTTGAGTCGAAGTTCACTGGAAATTTTAGATTGCTGGCCCTAACCCACTCTCACTTATAAAGCGGATAACGCGATCAGCAGCCACCGCGTCATCGGCTAATATAAGTTTGAGTGTCGTCTGCAAACCAAGGTTTCTTCGTAAGTCAGCAAGATCCACACACTCGGTGAAAATGTGGGCCACGGTGAATACGGCTCCACAGGTACAAAGTGGGGGTCTTCCCTTCTCATTAGGTACGAGTGGGTGGATCTTGTATGACCTATCCTTAGCCTACACAAAATGACGGACTCTCTCCGGGCCCGAAAGGAGCTCCGCCACACGCGAGTAGTTCCCTTGATCGCTATCAGTTTACTGGGCAGTGGGTCAGCTAGCCACTGACTCTCCCAAAAAGCCAGAACTTGTTGGCGTAACTGAGAGCGAATATCTCTAGCGGGTACCTCCATTGGTCGAGGTGGTAGTGATACCGCCTCTTTTGCAGCTTGATCTGCTAACTCATTTCCCGCAATTCCCATGTGGCTTGGAAGCCACAGAAAGGTGATTCGAGTGTCAGCGTGGCACAGCCCGGCTAGTAGGTCATGGATTCGCTGCACTAGGGGGTGTTGCGGGAAACATGTAGCAATTGACTGCAACGAACTCAAAGAGTTGGTACACACGAGAAAGCGGATTCGTGCATCCTGTAGTGCAAACTGCAGAGCTTCATAGGTGGCAACGAGCTCCGCAGTAAACACACTACAAGCCTCCGGCAAAGAGATCTTGGTATTTGCACCATCAATAACGTAAGCACAACCCACCTTCTCGTCCACCTTCGAACGATTCGTGTATAGAATGCCAGCGTCCGGAAATTGGTGAACTATGCTGTGGAACTGCCTCCGGTAAACGGACGCATCCGTGTTCACCTAAGGACCTTGGTGAAGATCTAACCGAATTTCCGGACGCGGGACTTGCCACGGAGGCATCTCGCTAGATGTCCGGATCATACAGGGACCTACAGCCACTCCTATTTCAGTACACGAGCTATCAAGTCTAATACCAGCCGGCCGAGTGGCACGAGGCCGGTTGGCGTACCCCTGATGGTTTTGGGTACCGAAGAGAGCTTGATAGGTCGGGTGTTGCGGCATTTGACGCACATTGGCAGCATATGCTAAAAGCATATGTTGGCGTCTATAATTTAAAGGTGGAACACCCGATTCGACGAGTAGGCTGGGTATCGGGCTGGTCCGGAAGGCACCGGTAGCCAGCCTAACGCCACTATTGTGGATATTGTCCAGCATTTTCAAGGTTTCCGGCCTTGCTGAACCGTATGCCGCAGAACCATAGTCTAGCCGGGACAGGACGAGGGCTTGGTAGAACCGTAGCAGCACCACACGGTCAGCCCCCCACGTAGTGCCACTAAGAAACCTGAGCATGTTCAGTTTCCTGAGACATGTCATTTTCAATTGCCGTATATGGTGCTGCCACGTTAACTTGCTGTCAAAATGGAGCCCCAGGAAGCGATAAGTGTCAACCAACGGCAACGCAGCATCCCTGAGATGTAGTTCAGGGTGTAAATGTAGCCTCCGTAGCTGACAAAAATGGACGACGGAGGTTTTCGCTGCTGAAAAACGAAAACCCCGGTCGTGAGCCCACCCGTCGACCCGGTTGATAGCTAGCTGCAATTGCCGTTCCACGACTGCCATAGTTCCAGAGCTGTAATGCAGAGCTAAATCGTCTACATACAGCGATGGAACTACCGCGGACCCGGCGGCGGCAACAATGCCATTAATGGCAATCGCGAACAAGGTGACACTCAGCACTGAACCCTGAGGAACTCCATTTTCTTGGGTATAGTATTGCGATAATATCCTACCGACCCTTACACGGAAGAGTCGGAGGGACATGAAATTCGCAATTAAAGTCGGTAAGTTACCACGGAGTCCCCACTTGTGAAGGGTGGAAAGGATCCCGTAGCGCCATGTGGTGTCGTAGGCTTTCTCGAGGTCATAGAAGACCGTGACTAGGTGCTGCTTTCGGAAAAAAAAAAGCCCCCTGTGTGGCGCTCTCAAGTCGCACCAGATGGTCAGTGGTGGACCTATGAGAGCGAAATCCACACTGGTACTCAGACAGGAGACCTTTATCCTCCAAGAACCACACCAGTCGGCGGTTCACCATCTTTTCGAGCAGCTTACATAGGCCATTTGCCAAACAAATAGGCCTATAGCTGCTTACAAACTTGGGATCCTTTCCAGCCTTAGGAATCGGTATCACGATCTCCTCTCGCCATTGAGATGGAAACTCCCCTTCAATCCATATACGATTGAAGAGGATCTACAGTTTTTTAATACTGGATTCGCACAGATGTTTTAACATTTGATTATGTATGTTATCCGGTCCAGGAGCCGTATCCCTGCACAGTGCAAGCGCACTGCGCAGTTCCCATTCAGAGAATGGTACATTATAGGGCTCCGAAGCCGCAGTGGCAAAGGACAAGGGGTGAGTCTCTGCCTCCCGCTTCAGAGTCAGAAATGTAGGATCGTAACACCCGGAGCAGGATACATCGGAGAAGTGCGAGCCAATGCTGTTGGCAATGGTGAGATGGTCCGTGATGATGTCTCCATTGATGGACACTCCGGGTATCGACAGTGATGTCGGGAGTCCGGAGATCCGACGAAGCTTTGTCCACACTTGAGATGAAGGAGTATGCGCAGTCATGGACGACACATACTTTTCCCACGTCGTTTTCTTACTCTCCCGAATTAGATATCGGGCTCTAGCACGCATCCTTCTGAAGGTGATAAGGTTGGCCATAGTGTTTTGCCTCCGATAGCGTTTGAAAGCACGTCGACGATCTTTAATGGCTGCTGCAATCTCGGCTGTCCATCAAGGGACAAGCTTCCGGTGTGAGTATCCGGATGAGGAAGGTATTGTTTCCTCAGCAGCAGCCAAAATACCATTCGTTATGTGAATGGTATGATCGTCGACACTCTCAAAGGTATCTTCGAAGTCAAAAAGAAAACACCGCACGTGCCATGAATGTTGGCCAATCAGCCCGACGGAGAAGCCATCGACTTGGTAACTCGATGGCTCTCTGGTTCGGAAGAGTAACGATAATTGGAAAATGGTCACTATTACAAAGGTCATCGTGTACACCCCACTGTAGCAGGGGATCCAGCGCACGACTGCACAGGGTAATATCGATACTTGAATAAGTACCGTGTGCAATAGAGAAGTGCGTAGGCTCCCCTGTGTTCAACAGACACAGGTCCAGCCGCCTGATCAGCCTCTCAAAATCTCTCCCTTTATCGCTAGTGGTAGCGGAGCCCCAGATGGTGTTGTGGGCATTAACATCCCCCAGAAGGAGGAAAGGAGGGGGGAGCTGAGAGACTAGATCCACCAGCTGGTCGTAATCCGACTGAGAATCAGGCGGGATGTACACGTTACATACTGTTGCCATTACTGGCAACGAAGTACGAACTGCAACTGCCTCTAGCTGAGTACGCAACGGCACCTCTTCACTAAAGAGGCTAGAGTGGACGAGAGTGCCGACGCCACCAGCGGCCACAGCTCCGTCCACCCGGTGTTTAGAGAAGAGTTTGAAGTGACGCATTGTTGTCTCATGTCCAGGACGAAACCTGGATTCCTGAAGACAGACAATGGTTGCCGAAAACGAAGATATTAATTGTCGTAACTCAGCGAGATGAACAGAATAGCTATTACAGTTCCATTGTAATAGTGCCATGGTGTGGACTTAAGTAGAAGTGGGTCTTCTACTTATGCTTGACCGTTTGCCACCCTTCCCCATCTCTAGTTGGAGATGATGGGGCAGGAGAGCACACCTCAATCTCCACATCTCCGTCCGAAGACGAAGAAAATGGAGCGGGCGCTCTCTTGGGTTGCGCGCGGTCGTCGTCGGACCTCACGAGTCTCGCTCTTGGGGAAGAGCAAGAGCGGTGTCGAGGGACTTTCTCCCGGTCCGAAGACTGGGTGTCTGTCCCCGACACGTCCCGAAGAGATTTCTTCTTGGATCGGCGCTGACGTGTGTTTGGGGAAGTAGATGGTCCCTTCCCCACAGACGCCGGGTCCTTATAAAACAAGGTCGCTCCTGCTGGCACCGCTCCACTGGTAGTGGTTGGAGCGGGATGGCCAGCAGATACGTGAGCAGCCGTGCCTTTAGGAGAGGAAGAGAAACGGCGCTGAACCTTCCCCTCTCCTCCGCCGATCTATTTTCTTTTCTATAGGGGAGTTCCTCCATACGGACGGGCTTGGCTTCAGCAGGCTTCGCTCCCTTGGTGGTAGTGGGAGCGGAAAGGCCAGCAGAGACAGTAGCCACCCGGTCAGCAGGAGGGCGAGAGAGACGGCGACGAACCTTCTCCCTCTTCTCCCCTATACTTTTCGTATTAGGTGGGCTGGAAGAAGGACCAGCCCTGGTCGGCAAAGTCTTCTTTCCCCCTTTAACTGGGGAAGACTTATTCGCCGACCGTTTCGGAGAAGAAGATGAATTCTTCTCCGATTGCGCCGGTTTAGATGGTATAACCGGCGCCTTCTTTTGCTGGGCCGAAGAAGGTTGTTGTACCTCCTTCGGGCTGACATTTTTCGCTGGTACAGCGAGGGGTGATTTTAATACTGCTGAAAATAGGGCGTCGAGGGTACTACACTCGGTAAAGATGCGGCAGGGGTGAATGAGGGCGTCGTTGCAGCTGCAAACGATACCCGAAATTCGGGGGCATTCATATCACGGTACCTCTTGCAAGCGTCGTGATATGAAAGCCTATCAAGTGTTCTTATTTCTTGAATTTTCGCTTCCTTACTGAACTCAGGGCACTGCTTCGATCGTGGAGAGTGGCTTCCTAGGCAGTTAGGACAAATCGGGGGAGGCGTACACCTCTCACCCTCATGTGTCCCCTTGCCACACTCTCTACACACGGCCTTGGCAGTGCACCTGGCGGAAACATGCCCGAATTTCTGGCATTGATAGCAGCGCATAGGTGGAGGGATGTACGGTCGAACATCGCAGTGGTACGATGTGACCTTCACCTGCTTAGGTACTACATCACCCTCAAAATGGAGAATAAAAGCGCCGGTATCGACGCTGTTCTCCCCAATCTTTCGGGTGATGCGCCTAATCTTGGTGACGCCTCTCTTCTCCAGATCCCGCAACAATTCCGCATCGCTATTTAAAATGAGGTCACGATGGAAAATAACTCCTCGGACCTCATTCAGCGTTTCGTGTTTTGAGACCTTAACGGGAATTTCGCTGAATTGCGTGCATTCCAGCAACGCTTCGGTTTGCTTCCGATCAACGGTGTGCAGCAGCGGCTGACCGTTCCGGAGTTTGGAAATCCCGCTTAGGTCCCCAAATTTCCCCTCGATTTCCTCAGAAAAATTATTGATTTTACTAGTTTAAAATCACCCCCGTCAGTCCTCGTAGCTACCAGGTAGCGAGGAGACTTATCAGCGGGGAATCTTCTATTAAAGGCTTCATCCCAAGGCGTATACACCTTGGGATTAGCTCGACACTCAAGAGACGGCTTTTTAAGGGTGCCACCCTGTACAGGTGTCCGTGATCGCTTTGATGGCATCCCGGACGAAATCCTCCCCGAATACTGCCCACTCCGAACGGGGGCTATCACTGTGGGCGCCACCCAGCCAAGGCAATACCTACCTGGCATAGCAGATATTGCCCGGGGTCCCAGTGCCTCGAACAGGCACTTCCCCCTCGGCATGCACAGGATTTATGCAGCTCCAGTATTCGGCCATGCAGGGACCTTCGTTGTAAGGCGGATACTACTGTAGGGTACATGGCGCACCCACCTGACGGGATGGGGCATACCGTCTAGGCTTTCTGGCCAGATGGCCAAGCTGGTGGCCCTTCCCCTAACAGCATGCATGTTTGTTTCTATTGGTCAAACCAGAGCTGGGACCAGAAAACCAAAATCGACCTTTATAAGGCCCCCTCTAAGTCGCCTTTTACGACAGGCAGGGGATACCGTGGATGAATTCTGCCCTCCCCATCCACAGGGGCCACATGCCTTTATGTGCGCGTACGAGACAGTGCTCCATCATGCGGAACGTGAGTGATTTAACATTCGATGGTGATCGTGGAGGGCCGTGTGTGCTGTGTCACCACAGGTCTGAGTGTCGGTATCGGGCGTGATTACTATATCAGACGGCCGAGGTGTATAATACCGGTAGTGCAAACGCATATTGGCTTGAAAACGAAAGAACTAGCTCATCGCAACTAGCTTTAGACGTGAGCTACAATATGGCATATTTTGTGCAGAAAACATTCGAGAATAGGCGAGGCCCTTATCATCGAAGGAGGACTTGTAGATGCAATTGATATTTCGATAATACACACGCAGTTTATGAACAGCTGTGAATGCTGTTAAATTACTGCTTACATAAAGCCGGTGACAAATTTGCTGAGAGGTAGAATTGTGTATGCATTGGAACTGCTCGAGGCGCAGGAACTTATGATTTCCAGAAAGGAACGAGGACATTTTCCAACCTGTGCAGTTGACGTGTCGGTGAAGAATTTTGAAATGGAACTATTCAGTGAGAATATGAGGCACTAAGTTTGTACGTGAGGGGACTGGACGGAGTGACATCTACACTACATCAAGATGAGACCATGACATAACCACACCGTGGGGGTCGGAGGAAGCAGCCACTATGAAACGGGAAGGTCCCAGTTTCGATTCCTGGAGGAGGCGAGGAAGAAGATGGAGGAAGATGGAATCCTGCCGGTTCTTTAATGGGAAGAAGATGGTCCTGGATGAAGATGGAGGAGACTTCATTGGTTCTAGAGGTTCTACATTCTATGAGCATACTAGGCTTGTACCATATTTTCTTATTTCTGCCAGTTGGTGAGCTAAAACATTACTTAAATTTGTAGTTGTGAGTGGTTTGTCTACTCAGTAGAACTAGATACCATGGAGTTGAACTAATTATTAATTATTTGCTGATTAATTATTTTTATGAGTATTATTATTATTATTAATAATAGCCACATTTATTCTTCGTCTATTAGGAAATTATGTGATAAAGTGATTCACATTGTAGGGTTATCACACGTGGCAAGGAACAATCCACCATGCTTGGCACCATGAACCAGTTAATATTTTCTTTTGGGAATGTTTGTAAATCCATCACTACTTCGAATGATAAGATTGGAAATACGACGCGGAAACTCAACTGAATATATGATGCAATAAATGAAGGTTGTAGACTAGCTGTCGAGAGCTAGGGTGGAATCCATGTTTTGAATTTCTTTTTTCGACTTTGACTTCAGCGTTGTTGAATCTAATTATGTGAACTCTAAAAGATTATAACTTTAAATATTCCCATTTTCTTCGTCCACATTCATTGATATAGAGACTTTGATTATTAAAAGCATGCTCGTGATTATGCTTGCACACTTATCCATTTGACATTGCTACAGGTCACGCCTGCATTATATGATAATTTATGCACACTAGATATGTGATTAATAGAAAAGTCATGATAATTAAAAGATAATGAGTTTATCTACACAAAAAAGAGATTGGTTGATGTAGTTGTTTATAAAAATGGGAGAATTGAATTGAATGTAATAAAATAAATTTAGGATGATAGTTCACATATTCTGTGAACGTCTTATGGCAATATTCTGCGAATTAATCATGATGAAACCCTTTGTGAATATATTAATTTTAAAAATGTAATAATAATTAGTGGCATAGTATCATTCTAAATAAGCATGACTATGCAAAGTGCAGTCAGATGACGGTGAATTAAGTATTCACAGAAGTAAGCAGGCGATAATATAATCACTATGTAATTGATGGAGTGAAATACACTGCAAGCATACCATCGAATTGGGAAAGATGGGGACTCTTAGTTGTGATATAATGATCAACCATGACCTTGACTTTTGCATAAGTGGAAGATAATGGGTGCACACTTGTTTGAAATATTTTGAGTAATGTGACTTCGAAATAACCTGTAGAGGCTATTTTATAATTTTGATAACTGAGATATAGACTCTGGATGAGTGATTGATAGGTTGGAAAAACATAGACATTCAAGTGTTGGAAATTATTCCTATATTTAAAGGAATATGTTAGTTGCACGTTGTACGATCAATATAAATATTGATTGCAACATTTTAGTGGTCAAGTAGGACCTATATTGCTACAGCAATAATTGTAATTAATAATTGGTGGATAAGATATTTGATTTTTTTTCTCTCATTGGTTAGAACGGAGATCAATAGTATTATTTTTAGGCAAGCTATTTATTCAATTTTCTTTCATTATTAACTCAAGTGAGTGAATATATTACTAATCTAGGACACTACCTGATGGACATTTAGCGTGTTTAGTTGATATTGATAGTCAAATGTGACTAAATCTAATCTGTTTTTATTTTATTTAATTTTCTTCGAGTATCTCCTAATTTTATTATGTCAAAGGATAGGACCAATGAGATTCGTTGACCCTATAAAACTTAATTTTTATTTGGACTCTAAATATTTTTCTTTTTCATCGGTCCACATCAAGCTTTCATTTAGATCAAATCTCCGAGGCAAGATAGGCTTTTTGGTTTTTTTCTCTATTTGTGTTGGTCGATGAGTTGCCAATAAATGGAAGCCTATTTTATCTTTTTTAATTGTGCTTATCTTCTGATTTCTGTTGTGCTATTGCTTTGATTTAGGTTTGGGAGTGGGTTGATTTAACCTGTTACACCTGTATTCTGTTAACCACCCCTGAGACTGCTTGAGTTCTCGTACCCACCGGCATATTTTTTATTTATTTTTTGATATTCAAACCCAGACCTCAGTCATTTTTGTTCTTTATTCTTGTGTTATCGGCATGAATTGCGATGTTTTCGCCGGGTCATCCAATTCACTGCCGGTTAACGGGGACAATACCTACCATCCAAATAAAGCAATTCCTGTCTAACTCGAGTTTTAATACAAGTTAAACTCATCCCTTCGCCCTACCAAGCAGCAAATAATTTCCAGAGTCTATGGTAAAGTAGGCAAACTCAAATATAGCTTTTAAACGTAACAGCGCCAAGACTCGAACTGCACAAAAACAAATACTAGCAGACAACCGATGCTTGTTAATATGCAATTGACACATAAAATCTTGTGGAACACACAAATTAGATCACGTGTTTCGCACATTTATACATATATGTGGGAAGACGGGCAGGAATTTAGAGGTTTCGCCACGAGTGATATAGAGGGCGCGCGGACATAGAGAAAACAGTGGCCATGGACTTGATTGTTGTTGTTCTTTAGAGCTGGGAAGGCATCAACTTATTCTGTATTGATAATGTATCGGTAATCTATTTTATTTGCATTTGTTAAGTAAAAGATTATTTTTCAACCTATCAAACGTGAGTGTTATTGACACCAGTTCCCACAAATTGAGGGCACGTCCTGGATTGAATCAACGACGCATTTCTGAGGTTTTGGTCACTTGCCAATTTTGCTGACGGTGAAACGACAAAAGGCCAACGACGAATTCAGCTCGAATTGACGACGGATGTTTGAGACTGAAGGCTTATCTCATCAGTGAAATGTTTGCAGCTGGACAAAGACGTAAAAAAGTTGAAGACGATTTGAGAAAGAAGACAAAAGAGCTTTGGGATCGGTGTTGACGCAGATAAGTAGCCTACTTACTTACTTAATTCCTGCCGCTCCTTCCGGAGCATAGGGCCTTGGCGAAATTTCTCCACGCAATACGGTTCCTGGCCATTCTCTTCTCTAGACTCCAGATCTTGTCCACCTCTGCAATTTCATTTTCGATCGTCCTCTTCCAGGTCTTCTTAGGTCGACCTCGCTTCCTGGCGCCTTGAGGATTCCAGTCTAGCGCCGCCCTCTCAATAGCTCCGTCCGGCTTCCTTAGTGTGTGGCCAATCCAGCGCCATTTCCTCTCCTTGATCTGGATGCTAATCGGTTGTTGATTGGTGATGGTCCAAAGATCTTCATTTGAGATTATGTCCGGCCACCTCACATTCATGATGCGACGCAGACATCTGTTAATGAACACCTGTAGCTGGTTGTTGATCGGTTTTGTGACTTTCCATGTTTCACAGCCGTAGAGAAGAATCGACTTTACGTTGCTATTGAAAAGGCGGAGCTTGGTCTTCCTGGAAATGTTTCTATTTCTCCAGATGGGGTAGAGCTGGACAAAGGCACCATTTGCCTTCCTGATACGGCTTCGAACATCTTCCTCTGCTCCCCCATCATTTGTGACTATACTTCCAAGGTAGAGGAAGGACTCAACTCGCTCAATGTCCTTTCCGTTCACTGTCAAACTAGTCGTGATGTCAGAATTTATCCACATCTCTTTGGTCTTGTTGGTGTTGATCATCAGTCCTGCACGTTCTGCTTCTCTCTGCAACCTCCTCAGCTTATCTTCTATGTCTCGGTACCGTTATGCCATAAGACAAATGTCGTCTGCGAAATCCAGATCTTCAAGCCTGTCATTTATACCCCCATTGAATACCCCTCTTCCGTCCTCCCATTACCTTCTTCATCACACTATCCAGGACCAACAGGAACAGAGTGGGGGAAAGGACACACCCCTGTCTCACTCCGGAACTGACCTTTATCTTTTCTGTTAATTTGCCTTCGTGAAGAACCTGGCACTCATACCCTTCGTACATCTCTTCCATGATTCTGATAATCTTTGTTGGAATTTTATATTCCTCTAGGGTCTTCCACACGATTCTTTGATTTACGGAGTCGAAGGCTTTCTCGAAGTCAACAAATGAGAGGTAAAGGGTATTACGCCACTCAACACTCTGCTCCAGGATGATTCGGAGGGTGTTGATGAGATCCACACAGCTGCGATGTTGTCGAAATCCAGCCTGTTCCTTCCGAAGCCTTTTTTCTACGCAGTCTTTTATACGATTCAGGATGACTCTCGCCAGCTCTTTGCTTGGAATGGACAGCAAGGTGATACCTCTCCAGTTGTTACAGTTTGTGGTGTCCCCTTTCTTCGGCAACTTGACTATCAACCCCTTCTTCCAGTCGATTGGAATTTTCTCCTCCTTCCAGATCTTCTCCAACAGCGGGTGCAGCAGATCGATCGTAATATCCAGGTCTGCTTTCAGTACTTCCGCTGGGATATTATCCAGACCTGGTGCCTTCCCGCATTTCATCTGCTTCAACGCTGTCCGTATTTCGCCCCGAGTTGGGGAGTCGAGGCTGATGCTTGGGTCACTTTCTGCTTCATCTTCTCCTCGCTGCTTACTTTCTGGTCCTCTATCTCTATTAAGAACCTCCGCAAAGTGTTCTCTCCATCTTGTCAGCTGCTGTTCACACGTCGTGAGGATCTCGCCCGTCATGCTTTTCACAGGCCTAGTTTTATTAAAACCTTTCTTCGAAAGCATCTTTGTTATGCCATAGAGCTCCTTAACGTCCCCCCTTCTTGCCGCTTCTTCTGCTTTCTCCGCCTGCTCATAAATCCACCTCCTATGATCCTTCCGTACACTCCTCTTTACCTCCCTGTTTGCTGTTGAATACTTTGCTTGTGTGAGAGCCTTCTGCTGCCTAGTCTTGCAGGTGTTGAGCTTGGCCTTAGTCTCCTTCCTATAATTTATCTTGTCCCAGGTCTGATCGGATATCCATTCTTTCCGCAGGTAGTTCTTGTACCCGAGCTGCATCTCACTGGTTTCCACGAAGATATTCTTTACCTCGCTCCATACAGTCTCCACGTCCTTCTCTGTCTCGGAGTCCAACACCTGGAATTTATTTCTGAGCTCCAGTTTAAATTGGTCCAATCTCTGCTGGTTCTTGAGCTTGCCCACATCAAACTTGTTGTGCCGAGTGTTAAACTTTCGGCGGACTGCGACGATCTTCATGCGGAAGTTGGCAGCCACAAGATGATGGTCACTACCAACGACCGCTCCTCTCTTGTTCCTAACATCTTCCAAGCTTCTTCTGAACCTCCTGCTCACCGCGATGTGATGATTTTCTGTGACTTGATCAGGAGACACCCAGGTGAACTTGTGGCACCGTCTATGAGGAAATACCGTGCCACCCATCACCAAATCCTGACTGGCGCAATATTCCGTAAGTTTCTCCCCATTGTCATTCATCTCACCAAGGCCATGTTTACCCAAGATCTGCTCCAACCCCTCATTGTTTGAGCCCACCTTCGCGTTGAAGTCTCCCATAACAATCATAATGTCCTTCTTGTTTGTCTTGTGACATCTCGCAGTATTTGGTAGAATTCTTCCTTCTTCTCTGGCTCCGATTGTTCTGTAGGCGCATAGCATTGGATGATGATCACATTCCTAATCTTTGTCTTGAACCTAGCAAACATGAGCCTACTAGAAATTGGCTTCCACTCCATAAGGCTTCTCTTTGCATTTCTGTTGAGCAGCAACCCCACTCCATCCCTGTGTTCTTCATCATCGCCCCCAGAATAGAGAAATGTAATTCCATCTGTTGTCTGTATTTCACCAAATCCTGGCCACCTCACTTCACTCAATCCTAGGATATCCAACCCATAGTTCTTCATCTCCTGTGTCACTTGTTTCAGTCTGGTTTTCTCCATCAAGGTCCTCACATTCCAGAAACCGATTTTCGTAGTCCTCTTCATGCCAAAAGTCGTCATCAGGTTATCCGTCCGGTTTTGTAATTTCGCTTCAGTTTCCGTAATCAGTTTATTTAAGAGGAGCGAGTGATTAACCCACTGCCTCCGAGTGCCTTGGAGGGGCTGCCACCTTAAGTCTGAGGCACCAGGCGGATTTTCTGTCAGGGTTTCTTCCCTTAGCCTTTGAAGAACCAACTCCAAACTACAAGGCAGCAGTTGTTTCACCAGAGCCCCGTTAGCCGTAATTTCTTCAGGGTTCCTGTAGGGCCTTCACAGCTACCGTAGCGGTCTTGAGGCACACAAAGTCCCCACTGTACTTCACCCCTACAGGAAATCCCCTACTTAATTACGTTGCCCATCTCCCACGACGAGGAAGAGGGGTTGGATTTGTGGGAGACAAGTAGCCTACCGTAGCTTAATATTTCCAAAATGATCACGTTAGGAGATATTGATCTCATAAACAAAAGCATTTCAACTGTTCCAGTGGCAGCTGTAAAAGCTTTACATAAGATTATATTTGAAGACGCTCCAAATGATCGAAACAATCGAAAGAGGTTGCGAGAATATTCAGGGTTTACTTTCGAACCTGATTCAGAGGATTATGTGGCCAAGGTCGAGTTTATAACAAAAGAATTGACGAAAGAGGAACTGCAAGCATCTTGCGTGATCCTGCGTTGAAGAAATCTCTTCGAGAGGAATTTGACGTGCAGACGAGTGCAGCGGAGATCCATTCGACGCTGTTTAGACGAAGGAAAAAAAGGGACGAATCGCTCCAGGAATATTACCGTACAATGAAGGAGATAGCAAGTAGAGGAGATATAGACGATGACTCACTAATGCAGTACGTGATAGACGGAATAGAGGATGACTCTGGCACCAAGCTGTTATTGTACGGCGCTCAGTCGCTTAGAGACTTCAAAGAGAAAATACGTCAGTATGAACGTGCCGTGGGAAGGATTACTTCAAAGAGGTCTTCCACGTCGTCGCAGTACAACAAGAAGAAATCCGGTGGAGCAGATTCAAATAAACAGAAGGATGGCGATGCAGGCAAGGATAAGGGCAAGGCGCAGAGGTGTTACAACTGTGGCAAGTCAAGTCACAAATGCAGCAAGTGCAAGGATAAGGACAAGGGACGGAAGTGTTTCCAGTGTAACAATTTCGAACACATCTCCACAGATTGTACCAATCCAAAGAAAGACGAAGAATTAAAGAAACAGACGATGGCCTTGAACACGTCGAAGGAAGCAGTCAGTAATTAGA
Organism: Meconema thalassinum; assembly: GCA_946902985.2. NCBI lineage: Eukaryota > Metazoa > Arthropoda > Insecta > Orthoptera > Tettigoniidae > Meconema > Meconema thalassinum. The sequence goes on from OX336388.2 coordinate 1,854,647,766, forward strand.
AATACAAGGACGTCAAAATCTGCAACCACAATTTATCAGCCCTGGTGGATAGTGCTTGTCATTTCTACTTGTTGAGGCAGGACGCTTACAAGGACATGGAAAACGACACCCCAGATCTGAAACCAAGCAATCGGATCATGAATGGCTTGGGCGCAAGCAAAGCGTCCGTGCTGGGATGGTTCAACACGACGATCACCGTTGACGACCAGGATTTTTGTGTCGACGTCCACGTTGTTCTCGACGAAGCTATTCCAGTTTCTATGATTATTGGAATCGACTTACTGGATCAGGCTGAGGTGTTGATTTCTAGAGAGGGCGTTCAGTTGAAGAAGAGAGAAGAGACGTTGGTCATGTGCCTTGACGCAGGTGAAGACGAGCTGGACATTGAGAAGACTGTATCTGACGAGGCCAAGGCAACAGTCGAGCACATCGTAGCGAGTTACACCCCAATGAAAATCAAATCCACGAATATCCAGATGAAGATAGTTGTGAAGACAGAAGAACCGATATGTAGCAGACCGAGACGATTGGCACCGAGAGAAAAAGAGGTGGTTGAGAAGCAGATTCAGACATGGCTGAAAGATGGAATTCGGCACCAAGTGCATCCGAGTACGCCAGTCCTGTTGTAGTTGTGAAAAAGAAGGACGGTTCACATCGTGTCTGCGTGGACTACAGACCACTAAATAGGATCATCGTCAAGGATCACTACCCCCTCCCTCTCATCGAAGACTTGCTTGACAAACTCCAAGATGCTCGTGTATTCTCTACTCTTGACCTGAAGAATGGTTTCTTCCATGTAGACGTTGAAGAAGAGAGTAGAAAGTATACATCGTTTGTTACCCACTTAGGTCAGTACGAGTTCAAGAAAGTCCCCTTTGGTCTCACTACAGCCCGTCTGTCTTTCAACGATTTATTAACACTGTGTTTTGGGAGCTGATAAAGAGAGGATTCATTTTCATCTACATGGACGATTTGATAATTCCGGCAAAAACTGTACTGGAAGCTATTCAATTGTTAATTGATGTACTTGACATTGCACGGGACTACGGATTGCTGATAAATTTCAAGAAGTGTCAATTCTTGAAAAGGAAGGTTCATTTTTTGGGCTACCAAATCCAGGAAGGAAAGATTCATCCGTCAAATGAGAAGACAGCAGCTGTACAAAACTTCCCGGTGCCGAAGACGATCACAGCTCTCCAAAGCTTCTTGGGTTTGACAGGGTACATCCGGAAATGTATTCCAGGCTACGCTTCAATCGCCAAACCTTTGAGCGATATGCTCAGAACCGGCCATGACTTCCGGTTTGGAGACAAGGAGGGAGAGGAATTCGAGGAGTTGAAAAGAATCTTGTCATCCAGTCCTGTGTTGATAATCTACAACCCCAGATATGAGACTGAGCTTCATACAGACGCTAGCAAGTTCGATTATGGCGCCGTGCTCCTGCAGAAGCTACTCGAGGATGGTCTACTTCACCCGGCCTCATACATGAGCAAGAAGACTACGCCGCAAGTAGAAAAATATTGCAGTTACGAGCTGGAAGTCCTCGCTGTTGTTCGAGCCTTGAACAAGTTCAGAGTCTACGTTTTGGGAGTGGATTTTAAAATAGTGACAGATTGCTCGGCGTTCCAAAAGACTATGCAAAAGAAAGATCTAACACCCAGAGTCGCTCGATGGGCCCTGTCGTTGGAAGAATTCTCCTACACCATCGAACATCGTTCTGGAACGAAGATGCGACATACTGATGCCTTGAGTCGGTGTACCGCAGCCCTTTTCAGATTCGTTGATAGTCTGATAGCTAGAATCAAGATGATTCAAAACAAGGACGAAGGACTACTCGCCATCAAAACTATCCTGAAGGAAGGACCATATGAAGATTACGTGTTGAGAGACCAGATGTTATTCAAGTTTGTAGACGGTCGAGAACTTCTAGTAGTACCAAAGTCGATGCAGCAAGAGGCCATCAGATCAATTCATGACAAAGTACACTACGCGGTGAAGAGAACAGAGGAGGAGATAAAACAGCAGTACTACGTTCCAGGATTGACAGAGAAGGCGAAGAAAGTGATCGGAAGCAGTGTGAAATGCCTGATTGTAAACAAAGTCTGGGAACTAGGAAGGATTACTTCACCCGCTTTTCAAGGAAAGTCAGCCTTTACACACCAATCATCTGGATCATGTAGGACCGCTGGAATCAACGCATAAAGGCTACAACCACATCCTTGTGGTCGTGGACAGCTTTACCAAGTACACCTGGTTGTATCCAGTCAAGACCACCAAGTCAAGCGAAACCATCAGCAAGCTGGAGCTGCAGAGGATCCTCGTTGGAAACCCTGCTCAGATGATCACAGCCCGAGGGCCACCTTTTACCTCAAAAGAATTTGAAGAGTACTGTGAGGACCAAGGGATCAAGCACTACTTGGTGACCACTGGGTTACCCAGAGCCAACGGCCAGGTGGAGCGCATCAACGTGATTGTGACATCCATCATAGCCAAGCTGTCCGCCGAAGATCCAACCAAATGGTACAAAGTCGTCCCGTCGGTTCAACTGGCACGGAACTCGACTTATCAGAGAAGTATAGGTCGAACACCGTTTGAACTCTTGACCGGGGTCAAGATGCGAAACAAAACAGATCTTCAGATCATGGAGATGTTGGAAGAAGAAGTCATTAACAATTTTGAGGATCAACGCGACCAGATCAGGCAGGAGGCAAAACTGCAGATTCTCAAGTCTCAAGAGGAGAACCGCAAGAGCTTCAACAAAAAACGCAAAGAAGCCTCGATTTACAACATCGGAGACTTAGTGGCAGTCAAGAGGACTCAATTCGGACCAGGTATGAAATTTAAGGCCAAGTACCTGGGGCCCTATCAAGTCACGAAGGTCAAACCCAAAGATACGTACGATGTCGAAAGACGAGGAAGCAACGAAGGACCCGAGACCACCACCACCTGTGCGGAATACATGAAGCCCTGGCTTGAGGAAGGCTTATCGTCCGGGTCGAACGATTATGATCAGGACGGCCGAATGTGGGAAGACGGGCAGGAATTTAGAGGTTTCGCCGCGAGTGATATAGAGGGCGCGCGGACATAGAGAAAACAGTGGCCATGGACTTGATTGTTGTTGTTCTTTGGAGCTGGGAAGGCATCAACTTATTCTGTATTGATAATGTATCGGTAATCTATTTTATTTGCAGTTGTTAAGTAAAATATTCTTTTTCAACAAATCAAACGTGAGTGTTTTTGACACCGGTTCCCACATATATACAATTGAAAATAACACTGTCATTATTTTAGGGACCACATTTACTGATTATGACTTACTTGACTTATGTCCTTTTACTCTTTTGCAGAGCATAGGGCTTCGACAAAGCAGCGCCAGCGTATCCTATTTTGAGCCAAGATCTTGAGTTCGCCAAAGGTCTTTCCTTCTTGTTTTGCTTCATCCATCACACTGCGTCTCCATGACTTCCCCGGTCTTCCTCTCTTCCGTTGTCCTTGGGGGTTCCAGAACAAAGCCTGTCTCTCCACTGCATTTTGTTCTTTACGTAAGGTGTGGCCAATCCATTTCCATTTCCATCGTTTTATTTGTATACCAATAGGTTCTTCTTTGATTTGCTTCCAAAGGTCTTCATTTGAAATGACTCTTGGCCAGAAGATGCCCTTTATTCTTCGTAAGCATCTGTTTATGAATACTTGCAGCTTGTGGGTGATCTCTGAGGTAACTTTCCACGTTTCACAGCCATACAGCAGTACTGTTTTCACATTTGTTTGAAAAATGCGCAGTTTCGTTTTCATCGATATTTCTCTGGCCCTCCAAATCGGATAGTGCTGTATGAATGCCGCATTGGCTTTCTGGATCCTCATTTTGAAATCAGCTGTTGCTCCTCCATCCTGCGTAGTCACACTGCCAAGATATGTGAACTCTTCGCCTTCCTGAACATCTTCGTCATTGACTCTGAGTTTCTGCTTGCTCTTCGCATTGACCTTCATCACCTTTGTTTTCTGAGCATTTATCCTTAGGCCCACTGCTCCAGCGTCTCCCTCCAGGTCCGGCAGCTTTCCCTCCATATCAGTATGTTTCTGAGTCAATAGACATATGTCATCGGCAAACTCTAGACTCTCCAATCTCTCGACCAGTCCCCACTGGATGCCTCTCTGCCTTCCCTCAACAACTTTTCTCAAGACATCATCAAGGACAAGGAGGAAGATAGTCGGAGATAGGACACACCCTTGTCGCACACCAGAATTTACGGAGAAGGGCTCCGAGAGCTTCCCTTCGTGGATTACTCTATATGTGAAGTCATCGTAGGTCTGCTTGATGATCTTGCCTATTTTCATTGGTATGCCATACTTTTGTAGTGTTCTTCACATGGCATTCCTTTCCAATGAATCAAAAGCCTTCTCAAAGTCCACGAACAGAAAAAATAAGCTAGCATTGTACTCATTAAACTGTTCAATAATGATCCGTAGAGTGTTAATTTGGTCGATGCATGAGCGGTTGCTCCTGAAACCTGCTTGTTCTTTGCTAAGTCGTTTTTCTATCCTTGCTTTTACTCTGTTGAGTATCACGCTAGTCATCACTTTACTGGGAATTGAAAGTAAAGTGATACCTCTCCAATTGTGACATTTGGTCAGGTCACCTTTCTTCGGTAATTTGACAAGGAGTCCCTCTCTCCATTCCTTTGGCAATTTTTCCTCGTTCCAGATTTTTGTAAACAGTGGATGCAACATATCGGCCGTCATATCAGGATCAAGGCGCTATGTTATCCACTCCTGGGGCCTTTCCATTTTTTATTTGTCTGATTGCTTCTTTGATCTCACTTCTTGAGGGTGGTTCTGTGTTGATGCCGTCTGTTTCACCATCTTCATTTACATATGGCATCTGCCTATCTTCCTCTACGTCGTCTCTGTTTAACACCTCCATGAAGTGTTCCTGCCATCTGTTTAATTTTTCTTCGTCATTAGTGAGCATGTCTCCTTGTTTATTCTTAATGGGTCTACTTTGTTTAAATTTGCTCTTGGCGAGTTTCTTCGTAATGTCATACAAGCCTTTCATATTTCTCTCTCTTGCTGCAGTCTCTGCTAATTCAGCAAGGTTTGATACCCATTTTCCGGTCTGCTTTTGCATTCTTCTTTACTTCCCGGTCTTTAGCACAATATGCTGCTTGGAGTTCAACTTTCTGGGTTCGTGTCCTGCAATTATTCAGCTTGAGTTTCAGTTCTCTACGTTGTTCTATACACTCCCAGGTGTTTGTTGTAATCCATTCTTTCCTCCTGGTGTTCTTGAAGCCAAGTACCTCCTCTGCTGTGTTTGTTAACGTAGTCTCAACTTTCTCCCAGTGTTCTTCAACATCATCTCCATCCACCTGCAGGGCTGTAAACCTGTTACTGAGATTGATCATAAAATGTTCCTTGTTTCTCTCATTCTGTAGTTTTCCAAAATCAAACCTTTTCATTTGTTGCTCTAATCGTTTCTTTGCAGCTGCAATCTTAACTCGGATGCGGGCAGTTACTAGATGGTGGTCACTGCCTATATCTGCTCCTCGTCGATTTTTGACATCCAGAAGTGACCTTCTCCAGCTTCTGCTAATTGTCAGGTGGTCAATCTGGTTTTCGGTTCGCAGATCTGGAGATACCCATGTCACTTTGTGGCATTCTTTATGAGGGAAGAGGGTTCCACCGATAACGAGTTCATTTCTTGCACAAAAGTCTACCAGCAGTTCTCCATTCTCATTCATGGCACCCAATCCATGTTGGCCCATTACTTGTTCAAGTCCCAGGTTTTCAGCTCCCACTTTGGCGTTGAAGTCTCCCATGACTATCACAATATCCCTCTTGTTTATGGTCTGCATAGTAGTCTGGAGTTCTGAATAATATTTTGACTTGTCCTCTGCTTCGGCTTCTTCTGTAGTTGCATAGCATTGGACCACCGAAACATTTCTGACCTTCCCCTTGAACCTTGCAGTGATAATTCTTGATGAAATGGGCTTCCAGTCCAGCAAACTGCTCTTTGTTCTCTTGTTTAGGAGCAATCCCACTCCCTCATGATGTGGGTCGTCTTCATTTGGCTTACCCGAGTAGAGGAAAGTTTGTCCGCTCAAAGTTCTCATCTCTCCAAATTCGTTCCACCTTACTTCACTAACTCCTAGGATATCCAATCTGTACCTTTCTGCCTCGGTAGCAAGCTGTTTTAGTTTTCCAGTCTGGTACAATGTTCTAACATTCCAAAACCCAATATTCATGTCCTTTTTCAAGCCAAAGGTCGTCATCGTAGGATCCGTCCGGCTGCTTTTCTTAGTTTCTTTAATATGTGTTTTTTTTAAGCAACTGCGAGTTATTAGCCCACATTTGCCGAGTGCCATGGTGGGGCTGCCAACTTTAAGCCTTGGCACTTGCTCCCTCCCAAGATGTTGTGGGTGGGAATGATGCCATTTACTGCATCATTATGTGGTTATCCCGCCATATACTCGGTCGCCAGAGCCTCGTCTGTGGTAACAGGGTGCACCGCGAGAAGGTGAGGTTGACATTTGCAATTGGAGAGGCTATTTGAGACGCATCCAAATGCCTTCAACCCCATTTACTGATTATAACCGAAAAATAAAAAAATGTTCCATATCAAACGCGTGTTATTGAGTATTTTTACCGTACTTATCCAGACCGGCCGCAGCGCCCCAAGTGTTAGTTTGAGTTGCAAATTAAGTTATTAATTGAAGATGGGCTAAGGTAAACACAAAGCAATATATTTTTGATTCTTCAAGTTGTGAAAATATCTTTCTTTCTTTGACGATTATGGTAAATAGCATACTTAATATGAATAATGTCGTCCCGTGTAATGTTATTACACCTCTTTTTGTTTTCAGATGCCATACGTAAGCGATAAAAAAAACGATTATTTGATGGATAAGAAACTTAAATGCTATTTTACTACTTTGGAAAGAATTAGCTTTCGTTTTAATGGTAGAATTCGAATCATATTTGCGGAAGATTGTATTCAGTAGTCCTCCAAGCTTTTTTATAGGTTATGGAAATAATTGTTGTCATAAGTTTGAAGACGAATACCTACCTAATGTGCGGCAATTGTGCTTTCAATTATTTAAATTAAGGCTGAAAATGTTCACATTTCTTCGCGGCCTTGGCCTATGCCATTGGTAAATTATAATTAATTGTGGCGAAGAGACATGAAAACAGGATTATCATAATGGACTTTCACCAACTGAAATTAACTCATTTATCTAAGAGAATTAGAGGAAATGTTATCCCCATCGTCAGAACTGGTACTGTCAAAGCATTCATTTCTGATGCAGTAAGTATTTAAACAATAGACTATCATATAAAACCTTGGTAAAAATAGCTGTGAGAAAAAAACTAGAATATCTCGAACTGACCTTTATCGATTAGGTGTATGTTGGTATTTGAAGTGTTCGTTATGTTTTTGAACACACCCAGTGGAAGCAAGAAACATAGTTGAAGCTTAAGTTAATGTAATGTTTGTATGTGAATAAATTGTGGTTCAATGTCTCCTTAGAAAGAGTCTTCTCGTGAAGTAATTGTTTAGTGTGTATATTAAGGCTTTCACGGCCCGGATTACTACATAAATAATTCATTTTTGGGCTAGTGCCGTGTGTATTTAAATTTCAACCATACGTTTCGGAGAAACCTTGCCTCCTCTTTTCAATGGAAATAAAACAATGTGGCCAAAAAAGTATATCAATGAGATTACAAAAAATTACAACCAATATAGATAAATTCCTCTATTCGTCACCAGAGAGCAGCTGCCAGAAATGACTGTATGGACCATGGTAGAACGGCGGACAGAGTAGAAAGTAAGGATAAGGTAAAGGGGGAGGGGAAAATTAAGAGACTCCTCGAAGAATGAGGATGTCCAAAAGAAAAGGGGGGGGAGAGGGGGGAGGTTTAGATGGATATAAGGAAACATAAACAAAAGGGAAGTGTATCTGAACGATACCTAACGTCATACAGGCAACGGCGAAAAAACAGATGGAAACTCCTCCAGTGACGAACAAAGGAGATCAAATCCAGGCTCTGTAGCCATAGAGGGAAAAAGTACAATTTCAAATAGATGGAGAACAGAGAGACTGAGAGGAACTATCTTCCTAGATACTTAATAACTGGTAGCCACGTGTCACTTAGCTGATATACAGTGTCTCTGTTAAAATTTTGGGATTTTTACGAATTTCAACTGCCTCCCTTATAATTCTAGACCAGTTGTGCTTAACAGGGGCAAACGCATGATCATCCTTGAAACATACATCGTGTCCTGAAGACAGGGCATGTTCAGCTATAGCTGATTTGTCAGGTTGGTTTAGACGGATGTTCCTTTGATGCTCTTTGATACGAGTTGCAATGGACCGTTTTGTTTGTCCAATGTAGACTTTTCCGCAATTACAAGGGACTTCATACACCCCAGGTTGCTGTATTGGGGACAGTTTATCTTTGTTTAATGCTAAACGTTGACCAATTTTCATCATAGTGCCGAAAAATGTTTTTATCTTGTGCTTGCGGAGAATCTTAGCAGCGCGGTCAGTGGTGTTGTGAATATAAGGGAGGTAAGCAGTTCCCCTCACGTCGGAGCTCTGAGAAGGTTGCCTATCCCTCCTTCTGGGATGTAGGGACCTATATATAGTGGATTCATTATAGCCATTACCCTTAAACATGGTTTGTAACGCATGTAACTCTTCCTGAAGAGCTGATGCCTCACAAATACGTTCCGCTCTTTTGGCTAGAGTTGTTATAATTCCTTGTTTTTGTGCTGGGTGGGGGTGGGAGTCTGCATGTAAATAACGGTTAGTGTGAGTTGGCATACGGTAGACGCTGTGCCCCATGGAGCCATCCACCTTCCTCCTCACAAGAACATCCAAAGAAGGTAAGCATCCACCCGACTCTAGCTCCATTGTGAAGTGGATTGAAGGATGCAGCTGATTTAGGTGGTTCAGAAAGTGGTTCAGTTTCTCAGAACCCTCCTCCCACACCCAGAACAAAATCAAGGAATTATAACAACTCTAACCAAAAGAGCGGAACGTATTTGTGAGGCATCAGCTCTTCAGGAAGAGTTACATGCGTTACAAACCATGTGTAAAGATAATGGCTATAATGAATCCACTATATATAGGTCCCCACATCCCAGAAGGAGGGATAGACAACCTTCTCAGAGCTCCGACGTGAGGGGAACTGCTTACCTCCCTTTTATTCACAACACCACTGACCGCGTTGTTAATATTCTCCGCAAGCACAAGATAAAATCAATTTTCGGCACTATGACGAAAATTGGTCAACGTTTAGCATTAAACAAACATAAATTGTCCCCAATACTGCAACCTGGAGTGTATGAACTCCCTTGTACTTGCGGAAAAGTCTACATTGGACAAACAAAACGGTCCATTGCAACTCGCATCAAAGAGCATCAAAGGAACATCCGTCTAAACCAACCTGACAAACCAGCTATAGTTGAACATGCCCTGTCTTCAGGGCACGATGTATGTTTCAAGGATGCTCATGCGCTTAACCTTGTTAAGCACAACTGGTCTAGATAAGGGAGGCAGTTGAAATTCGTAAAAATCCCAATAATTTTAACAGAGAAACTGGATATCAGCTAAGTGACACTTGGCAACCAATTATTAAGGATCTAGGAAGATAGTTCCTCTCAGTCTCTCTGTTCTTCACCTACTTCAAATTGTACTTTTTCCTCTATGGCTACAGGACCTGGATTTGATCTCCTTTGTTCGTCACTGGAGGAGTTTCCATCTGTTTTTTCGCCGTTGCCTCTATGACGTTAGGTATCGTTCAGATACACTTCCCTTTTTTTTATGTTTCCTTATATCCATCTAAACCTCCCCCCTCTCCCCCCTCTCTCCCCTTTATTTTGGACATCCTCATTCTTCGAGGAGTCTCTTAATTTTCCCCGTCCCCTTTACCTTCTCCTTACTTTCTACTCTGTCCGCCGTTCTACCATGGTCCATACAGTCATTTCTGGCAGCTGCTCTCTGGTGACGAATAGAGGAATTTATCTATATTGGTTGTAATTTTTTGTAATCTCATTGATATACTTTCTTTGGCCACATTGTTTTATTTCCATTGAAAAAGGAGGCAAGGTTTCTCCGAAACGTATGGTTGAAATTTAAATACACACGGCACTAGCCCAAAAAATGAATTATTTATGTAATTGTTTAGTGTATTCCCACATTTGGCGTCCAGTGACAGGACGAAATGTATATATAGAATAGCAATGGATAAGTTAATTGAAGTTCGAGCGGTACGCCGGCCTGCTTACACGCAAATTTTTAAGAAGATCGTCGACGGCCTAGAAAGTGTAGAACTTGATCCAGTTGCTCTTGAAGCAGAATTTAATTTACTTCGGGAAAAGCGGGAAGACCTACGAGTGTTGGACAACCAGATATTCGATTTAATGCTGAAAGCGGACGTAGATGAGGATAACCTAGAAAAAGAGGTTAGTGTCACCGATGATTATTCAAGTAAATTCAACAATCTTCAGATTAACGGTGCTACGGTGTTGAAAGAGAAAGAACAGCAGAATGTTATCAGTGAAAGTCCTTAAAATGTTGGTTCATTCGCTCAGCGAAAGTATAAGCTTCCATTGCTCGAACATACGAAATTCAGTGGTAATTCAAAAGAATGGCTACAATTTTGGGCAGAGTTTGGTAAAATTGATGAAGATAACAGTTTATATCCCTCGGATAAGTATCAGTATCTTCTTCAAGCCACTACTGATGGTTCTCGTGCAAGAGAAGTAGTCAGTAGATATCCTGCTACTTCTGAAAACTACCCAAAGGCCGTGGAAGCATTAAAGTCCCGTTTTGGTAGAGAGGAAGTACTAGTTGAAGTATATGTTAGAGAATTACTTAGGCTCGTACTGCAAGCTAGCAATCCTTCTTTTGGTATGACTTTATGCTCATTGTATGATCGGCTTGAAAGTTATTTAAGAGCTCTGGAATCTTTAAAGGTTACCACTGATAAGTGTGAAGCAATGATTTTCCCGCTAATGGAATCTTGTTTGCCAGAAGAACTTTTAAGAGCATGGCAAAGATCTCCAGCTTCACATGCACGAGAGGCTAATGCATCCAGTGGAGACATGGGAAAGGCTCGGCTAACACAACTCATGGAATTTTTAAGGTCTGAGGTCGAAAGTGAACAAAGAATTTCTATGGAAATGTCAGGTTTCGGTCTTAGAGATGCAGATAAATCTAGAAGGAAAGACACAAAGCATGAAACAAAAGGTGGAGGGAATCAACCCACATCCATCTCAAATGAAATCCCTACTGCCACAGGGTTGTTCACCGCTTCTAAAGTTAGTAAGAAATGTATATTTTTCTCTTCTAGTCACAATCCCCAGGACTGTATTAAAGCTCAGGACTTGTCTTTACTAGAAAGAAAACAAGTGGTAGAGAAAAGTAGGGCCTGTTTCTGCTGTCTGCAAGTTGGTCACCCTGCTAAGAAATGTAGGAATCGTCCCAAGTGTATCGTCTGTGGAAAGGGCATTTTGCATTAATGTGTGGAGAGATACAGACAGAGCGACATAGGAAAAGGGCTGAAGTTCATCAACCAGTTAGCCAAAATAAGTTACCGGGTAATGCTTGTAAAGACGAGGCCCTCGCTGCGATAGTAAATCATTGCAATGTCCTGATGCAAACGCTGGTAGTCTATATGAAGGGCAGCAATGATCGAATACGTTAAGCGAGACTTTTGATTAACGCAGCGTCCCACAGTTCATATATATTGGCTAGTACTGCTGCTGAAATGGGGTATATTCCACGCTCTCAGGAATTAATTCTGCATGCACTTTTTGGAGGAACAACAACTGGAGTGGTGCAACATGATGTATTCACACTTCACCTTTCAAAATTGGACAAGTCATACCATTGTCATTTTGATGTACTTGGTCAACAGAAGATTTGTGGACATATTTCTTCTGTTATTGATGGCCCTTGGATACAGGAACTTGTTTTGCATTTCATTGAATTAAGTTATGTTGGCTCGTCAGCAGATATTGAAATTTTTTTCGGAGCTGATTATGCTGCTAAACTTTGGACTGGCAAAAGAGTTCAACTTAGTTTGGGACTAGTAGCGATGGAGACAATATATGGTTGGACACTGTCAGGGAAAGTTCCAGGTATCTTGCCCAGTAATGAGAGTCTAGCCATTGTTGTGTCAAGCATGCTGACCAAGGAAGCAACCATTACAGATTTGTGGACTTTGGATACACTTGGCATATTGGACTCTGCTGAGAAGAAAAGTAAGCTACCGTTGCAAGAGACTGTTAATCAACATTTCTTGGATACAGCAAGGATCAATGAAGATGAGAGATTGAGTGCTGCCTGCCATGTGTAGAAAATCATCCTCTACTTCCTAACAACTATAATATGGCAATGCAAAGAGTTCGTTCTACAATTAAAAGATTACAGTCTGAAGGTTATTATCATGATTATCAGTCTGTTTTGGATAAGTGGTTACAAGAAGGTGTAATAGTGGAGGTAACGGCTGTAACAAGGAGTTCTCCTTGCCATTATTTACCACATCGTCATGTCGTGAAGCAGAACAGTACCACACCTATTCGACCAGTGTTCTATGCGTCGGCATGTGATAATAAGAATCCCAGTCTCAACAATTGCATTGAAAATGGACCAAATCTTATTGAACTACTTCCTTCCGTATTGGCTCTCTTCCGGTTGAAAGAAATTGGAGTGATGGCTGTCATCCGCCGTGCATTCTTACAGATCAGTCTCTCTAAAGGGGACCGACCAATTTTGAGATTCTTGTGGATTGACCGACAGGGTACCTTAAAGATTTATCAGCATTGTCGAGTGTTTTTTGAAGTGTCATCTAGTCCATACCTACTAGGGGCAGTGATCAAGTACCACATCGAGACTGTCTGTAGTCAGTGCAAGGTGGGTAAATCATCATATTCTCAAGATTTGGTAGAATTGCTATCCCGTAGCTTTTATGTTGACAACTGTTTGACCAGTGTACATGATGTAAAACAGTTGCAACAGTTCATTAATGAAGCAACTTCTATCATGGGAGAGAGAAAGTTCGAGCTTCGAGGGTGGGAGTACACCAATCCCCTTTTAACCCCCGGAAAACCTGTCAATGTTTTAGGACTGCTTTGGGATAAATCTGATGATACTTTGAGAATTAACACAGAAAATCTAAATACCCTTTGTCTGGAGAAAATAACCAAGAAGGTCATTCTCTCGGCAGCAAACCTGGGAATCAGGCATAAGTTGGGATCAGGAAGTACATGATGATATTAAATCTCAGTTGTTGGCCTGGGTGAGGGAATTGCTGTACTTAGGAGAAATCAAAATCAAAATCCCTAGATGGCTACCTGGGCCAGACTGTCAAGAAAACTGGACGGTTCATATTTTTTGTGATGCAAGCCAACTTGCTTATGCTGCTGTGGCCTATTTACGTGTGGAACAAACGAATCATATTCGTGTCCAGCTTATTCTCGCTAAAGCAAGAGTCTCTCCAATTAGTAAGTCCAAGAAGAAAATGACGATCCCGAGGTTGAAATTGCTGGCTGCAACAATTGGCTCTAGGATGTACTCTAATATTGTTCATGATTACAACATCCCTGGTGTTAAGACGATTTTCTGGAGTGACGCAACAACTGTTTTAGCCTGGATTCAAAGAGACCAGTGGGATGTGTTCGTATCCAACAGAGTGAAAGAAATCAGTAAACTGACCGATGGACAGGAATGGCGATATGTTCCCGACACTATGAATCCTGCAGACCCCCCCATCCCGTGGCACTACTGCTAAGAAATTGTTAGAATCAAGATGGTGGGAGGGACCTGACTGGCTACGAGAATCACCAGACTCATGGTCCTGCGTACATGTTAAGTTTGATGAAGCGGAGATAACTAGTGGTAAAAAGAAACTTGTTGTTTCCTCCATGCTCGCAGCTTCGGTTGAACCTGATTGGTTTTATGCCCGTGCTTCTACTTTCAAGAAAAGTGTACGTTTAGTTGGTTGGACATGTCGTTTTGTGAAGAACTGTCGAATAGAAGAACAAGACAGATTCCATGGTAACTTGACTACCGAAGAAATAATCGCTGCAGAGGTTAAAGTGGTGAATTCAGTTCAGAGACAAATATTCTCGGGAGTGAATGACCCAAACATTAACTAGTGTGGATGCCATTTGCTGACAGTAAATGGAATTCTACGCCTAAGGACGAAAATCTCACACAGGAAGAATCTAAATGAATTTTGTCACCCAGCTAGTCTTACTTGTTGTGAGCATCCTGTTGTATTTCACCTGGTTATGGACCTGCACAAAGAATCATGTCATGCAGATTATGATGACTATTCTTAGAGAGAGATTTTGGATTCTTGGTGGAAGACGAACAGTTCGATCTGTCCTGGATAAATGCCTTCATTGCAAGAAGCAAACAGCAAAACATATAGAAGTACATCCACCACCTCTTCCTGAAGATAGAGTACGAAATGCTAAGATATTTGAAGTTACTGGCGTAGATTTTGCTGGTCCGCTGTATCTGAAAAGGAGAGTGGCAGCAGGGAGAAGGCGTGGGGGTGTTTGTACACCTGTGGAGTCTATCGAGCAGTGCATTTGGAGCTTGTATCTTCACTCTCTACTGACAGCTTTATTCAGAGTTTTCGGAGATTCGCCAGCAGAAGAGATCGACCATCTTTACAGTGACAATGGAACCAATTTTTCAGGTGCTGATATTGCCTGTAAGAAGCTAGACTGGGATGCCATTAGTCAGTACAGTAATGTCAGGAGAATTAAATGGAAGTTTAACCCTCCAACGGCATCATGGTGGGGTGGTTGGTGGGAGCGGCTTATTGGAATATTGAAGAAACTACTACGCCGTGTTCTTAGACGAACATCAGTGAACTGAGGAGATGCAAACGATTTTGTGTGACTGTAAGGCTGTTATCAATGTTAGACCCCTCACATACGTATCCAGTAATCCCAAAGATTTGACTCCACTAACTCCCAGTATGTTTCTGCAAGAAGTTGAAGAGATAGTAGTTCCAGATTTTGACTTGATTGAATCCACTGATCTAAATAAGAAACTTAGTTACAGACAAAAGCTAAGAGAAGACCTCCGAAGTAGATTTCGTTCGGAATATTTGGGGCAATTGAAGTTGTTAGCCAACAAACGTCCATATAGACAAATTTCTGTTGGTGAAATAGTGTTGGTGGGAAATGACAACTCAAAACGTCTAGACTGGCCTTTGGCTAGAGTTGTCGAACTACTGAAATGAACAAATGGTGAAACTAGGCTGGTCCGAGTCAAGACCTCAAGTGGTTGGCTGATGAGACCTGTGCAGAGAATCTATCCATTGGAACTGGAACTTAGTGAGCAGGGTGAATCTTCAATCATCGGCAAGAAGCTTCTAGAGGAAGTCACGGAACAGCCTCAGGATGAAATCAACTTTGAAGGGAAGATTTCTAAGAGCCAGGTGGAGAAAAGATTCGGAAGAACTGTTCGCAAGCCTGTGAAACTAAGCCTGTGATTGTGTTTTGTAAGTTAATGTAGGACTGGCTACCATTAACTTAGGTGGGAGAATTTGAGAAAAAGACTAGAATATCTCGAACTGATCTTTATCGATTATATGTATTGAACCCTTATGAGCTTATGAGACTCAGTTTCGGGGGGTGTAACAGTCCATTTCGTAAGTTGTTGTTAAAGCGCTTCATTAACATGCAGGGTAACATATAACAAAATAACATGCAGGAAAAAGTGAAGCCAGGGTTAAAACAAATGAATTTAATGACAGATCAGCTATTTACAAAAAGAAAATAAACAAACAAAACTCCCAAAATGACTCCCACTGAATAAATTAATTTGCCAAAAACTAGGCCTAATCTCAGGAGAGATTATTAATCGGACCAAATGTCCCACAATCTGCAATGACAATATGTGACGTGTGTGCTGTTCTACATGCTTAACGATGAGTACAATTGAATGCATGATTCGTCATCATCCGGATAAACTTTCAGAAGACGAATCTGCATTGCTTGGAGCTAGACAGACGCGGGGAACAACTATACACAACTTAAAACTAAACCGACACTTCCTATCTTAAAATAAACAACAAATAATTTCCGCTTGAAATTGGAATCAAGAACTGCCGAAGCAAAACATTACTGCCTAAAATTAGGACTTCTCAAAAATCAACACAAGTAAGTTAACACGTGACCAACAAAAGAAAACACATATGACCGCCGTCATTTTTACAAGTAAAATACAACTACACCACACGGGTGTCACACACACTAACATGAACTGAGTCATAGAAAATCACTAGGCTCAAAGCCAACATTTACATCATTAACACAATATTTCATCCATACGACATGCAATAATTCGTAACAAACGTGGCGAACTCCCTAATTAATAATGGTCCAGATAACCATAACAAAAGAACAGGTTTGCTAATGATAGCTTAATAGGGGCCAGTCGGACAACAGGACTGCCTTACAAAATAAGTCACCAAGGCTAGACGGGCGCTAAGTGGAAATCTGCACATCTGTCAACCCACGTGTCAATAACCTCGACCTCCCAAGGCTCGGGATCGAGTCTCGAAGAAGCGTGCCCCAAAGCACAATATATACGTGTGTGTGTGTCAGAACAAAATATATTTCAGCATTTCCCCTAGGAAATCCAAGAATCAGCATTGGACAAGGTACAGTAGCCTCCTCGGAGTGCCCTGCCTTTCCATCAAAAATAGCAACAACAATATGAGGGCGGTAGCACCATCTACCCCTCTTCACGAAGAATCAAAACACACACTTGACACAAGAACACACACAGAATCACACGCATGGGTTTGACAGAAACCTGAAATAAAATGACATAAATATTTTTCCACCAGCTCGCGCTTCCGTTCTAGTCTGTGACTAACCAACATGAAAAGGACTCAAAAGAATCTATATAAAATTAGAACTAAGGTGTTCTACAATTACATCTTAATTTGTTGCGCTAGGCAACCCTAGTATGATTAATAACCTGTTCATCAAACATCATACATAATTACCTCCCTTTCCTATCAAAAATATGAACTTTAATAAAGCACCACTTATCGAATGTAACGAGTTTCGCATCCGCATGGATAAAAATCACGTACACGCGCCATGTACACTAAATATGACTCCAAAGAAAAATATACAACAAACAACTTTGGCCACGCGCCAACGTACATTTAAAACACTAATGTCGGTGCACAAAAAAAAACTAAACAAGAAAAAGAATAAATGAACTATTTACAAAGTTCCCCCGCCAAAGGTTTTGCCTAGTAGTACAATCAGTAATTTTCACCAATAATTTCGTCGCCGGGGAAGTGAAGTTGGCAGCAAACTTGGCGACGTCTTTTTGGTAGGTTTATTACTTGAAAGTTAATGTTGACAATTTCCTTATTTTGAGAGTGTGAACGTGGTGTTTGTTAATGGCAGTTGACTTTAATAACGTGGCACAGTAAGTACAAACCATTTTCAGAGCACTACTAAGAAAAATAACGCACTTTTGAAACGGGCAACGGACACTACACTAGAGCCCATTGAACTAATGAAAATCCACAGCCTGCTTCCAGTCTCCGACCGGGTCAGGAATGGAATGAATGAAGCCCCCCATCTAGTGGCGAGGATATGAACTGTGCCGGCTGCCTATTGAACTAATGGGGGAAGTTAATGTTAAATGTAATGCATGCAGTCAATTAACAGTGTAGACCTGGAATGCAGTAGCCTATATCAATATATTATCCTAATGAAATTGGCCAGCAGTGTTTTGGAGAAATAAGAAATAATATCAGAGCCCAAATTAACTAAATTTTGTGGTCAGTCTGCTTGACAAGTTGTCATTGGGAAGGGAGGATTTCGTGTAAAAGATTACATTGCATGCTTCTGCTGGAAACTAAAACCTTAGCACTGTCTACACGTAGTTGCTCTAAATGTGTCACCCGAGCCCAGTATGCGATACTAGGATCTGTATTCCATGTGGCCTGAAGCAGCATCTGCTGAGAATTGCAATACAAGGACTATGTTAGTGTCCCTAAATTATCATGTGACTTGTTTATGCAGATACTCATATGTTGTATTACCAGTAAGCAATTAAAATGTGATTAATCATATTGCTGTTATAGGTGATTCTGGCAACTTGTTTGAGTCATGGTTATTTATTCCAAATTTAAATCCTGCTAGATGTTCTTACGAGGAATAAACAGTAGAGAGATGGCAGGGATCTAAAGCCCTAGCGTCAGCAGCTTTTAAATTGCGCACGTCTCAGCCATGTAATATTTAGGATATCTCGCGAATCCATGGTTGGATTTTGATAAATAAGGTGTCGTAGGACTTGGGCTGACGCGCCCTTTCCAATGGACAACACATTTCCACCCCAAAATAAAAACTACCCCAACTAGGTGTCGAGTATTTTTTTTTTAGTAAACGTTGCATTCCATGTACGACAGACATGACGTCTAATGCTATGATGAAATTAAATGCTGCTTTGCTTGCATGACATGCAAAGGGATTGACGCCATTATGAATTAACATTTTTGTTTTGTACGCATGCGCACTTTTTTTTGTAAGAGGACGGGCTTTTTAAATAATTATTTATGGATGAGTTTTTTATTTAACCAAAAGATCGAAAACGAATAGGCCATCCGCACCTCA
Organism: Meconema thalassinum; assembly: GCA_946902985.2. Lineage (NCBI taxonomy): Eukaryota > Metazoa > Arthropoda > Insecta > Orthoptera > Tettigoniidae > Meconema > Meconema thalassinum. The sequence continues at coordinate 1,854,666,436 of OX336388.2, forward strand.
TGAACTAATATGGCTAGAGACTTGTATGAGGGGTCGTTGGACTTGGGGTGACGCCCTGTTTTTGAATGTATTATTCATTTTTGTCAAAAGGGCCTAACTGCACTTTTGTTAATATCTTGCGAACGAATAAGGCTAGGGACTTGTATGAACAACATATGAGTATCTGCATAAACAAGTCACATGATAATTTAGAGACACTAACATAGTCCTTGTATTGCAATTCTTGGGGTGACGCCCTGTTTTTAATGTATTATTCATATTTCTGTCAAAAGGGTCTAACTGCACTTTTGTTAATATCTCGCGAACGAATAATGCTAGGGACTTGTATGAGGGGTCGTAGGACTTGGGGTAACGCCCTGTTATTGAATGTTTTTAATTTTTGTATTAAGGGCCTAATTGTACTTTTGTTAATATCTCGCGAACCAATAAAACTAGAGGAGTGTACAAGGTGTCCAAGGACTTGGGGTGACATATCCCTTTGGAATGTCGTATTTATTTTCCAAAATATTTTCACAAAGGGCTTAAAGCCATACATGTTGAAAAAAAAATAACTTTTTTAAAATAATTTTAAATTTAATTTAATAGTTCCAATAGTTTCTATGACGGACAGATCAAGGCTAATATTTCAATATGTGTGGGGCGTGCTAGGATTTTTTACTCCTGGAAGGGATATTTAACGTGTTAGACAGACTGTATCGCTGGGCGTGTGTTTCAACGAGCCTCTCGCCGGCCACAGTGGCTGTGCTCAATAGAACAATCGATATTTCAACGTGACGGAAGAACGGCAGGGCGAGGGTTCGTTTTCCAATAGTTTCTATGACGGACAGATCAAGGCTAATATTTAAATATGTGTGGGGCGTGCTAGGATTTTTACCCCTGGAAGGGATATTTAACGTGTTAGTAATTGGTTATTAGTGACACGGCTCTGTGGCATTGATGCATGTTCATAGGCCAGCAGACAGTTGTAGGATATAAAGCTATACCATTTTGGTTGACTAAGCGATGTCAATGAAGGCAAGACATGTGTTGCTGGCCATGGTGGCCCTGCCCCAATGGATCAATTGATATTTTGTGAACCATTGATCGCAGAGGTATATACAATGGTTTGTTTTAAGCGTATTCATTTTTCTGATCTTTCCTATGGTGGACTCATTGATTGAAATAATCCAAAACTGCTAGGGCATGGACCTGAGATTTTATAAACCAATAATTGGATTTGGACACATAAGCTCCCCAGGACTCAACATGACGTCCCCTATTTCACAGCTCACTCATTTACCCAAAACGACAAGGTCATGGACCATTGTTTCCCCTGATATATTGCAAACCCATAATGTTAGATGTTTATGGTGAGTGATGAAACCTAGCTAGGTGGAGAAAGAATTATTGTAGACTACATGTATGGTGACTGACATGTTGTTGACCATTGGAACTTGTTTTCTGACCAGACTGCAGTACAGAGAGAGTATAGGTTGCAGGCATGGGTTAATAAATGACAAACGGTGTACATAAAATCTGATTTATTGATATAAGAATTAAGATCAGACTATCTGTAATTTGATCGGTTAAATAGGGTAGCTGAAAGAACAAAATAGTGAGTATACCAAACTAAACCAAACCAAATCCAAACACAACCGAACCAAACCGAACTAAACCAAAGTAAACCGAACTAAACCGAAGCAAACCTAATCGAGTACAAGCCAAGGGTTTAAGTGTAAAACTTGATTAGATTAGATTAGATTTTTATTAAATCCATTTGATCAATTACATGTATACAATACATTTTTGATATAGGACACGTCAGAAATTACATCTATAAAATAAAAGAACTAACAGGTATATATTACTAATACTATAACTATTTATAACTTATTACAATAACAGATCTTAAGAGATACAATCTTATTGGACAACTATTTACACCTTACTTTATTATCATAATATGAAAACTTAATTCTATAAATACAACAACTTACAGCTAGGTCTTACAATTAAAATAGAAAAGTAAAATATTGTAACCGAATTTATTCAGTTACAATAGCTCACCCTCGGGTTTTGTGCCTTGTGCAGTTAGCTTGGGGTATTTTATTCGTATCTTATTATATTGGGTTAACGTGGGGTTGCAGAGTTGATTTTTATTGTGCCTGTGTGTTTTTGTGGACGGATTCATCTTTGGATGGTCCGGACAACCTAGGATCATTGTTTATTAATTATCGGTTTTTTGATATTTGATATTATAAAATACGGGGTTTTGCGATTTATTACGTTTTGGGAATAAGGATATAAGACTGTATTAAGTAGAAGCATTATTTCATTTTGGTTTGGGGTTAATGGCTTTATTTTGACCTAGTAATGTTAAATGTTAGATTCGTGGCTGTACTATAAAGGTACAATGAATTGGTATTTTCAAGTGCTGGATATGTTACATACCCGGAAAAGACAGGCAGTAATTCGGCTTGTGTGGAATTACCTAGGCTATTTATGGCATGAATTCCCATGAACTTCGCGTGAAAGAACGACTGTGTGACGTCAGTGTGGATTTCGACTGTCTGATGTTCATGTGTTGACACGGATGTTCCGCTAGGAGCGGGCCACGCACAACTTAGTTCCGGCAGAAATGTTGGGGTTATGTAGCCCTGCGCCAGTGCATATAAGGGCGTGTCTGGCGTTCAGAGCTCGTCTTATTGCTTTTTCGACAGAACACTGATCTATTGATGCCCAGGGTCGTTTTACGTGACATGGTTTCCGTAACGAACAGTTAGAGATCGTCTTCTTGCTTGTACAGCGAAAGTCCATTGTCTACTTGCAATGTAGTGTCGTTATTACTCGATCATGGTATCGTAATACGAACGAGCAGTGACTAATTTTTAGCTATCCACTGAGCTCTTACGGGCTATTGGAGGCTACGTACATTTCATGGGTCCATCCATACCATGGGCTGTTGGTAATAACTTACCACGCCTAAAAGGATGATCAGTCGTAACATTTCATCGAAGTCCTGCGAGAATGGAGACGTGAACGTGCAGTTCCAGAAGAAAGAAAGTAGAATGAACCAGTCTAACGTGTGTAGATATGTTGTGTACGGACGGTACAGTGTATATACGTAGGTGGCTGTTATGCCTGGGTCTGATATGGCCGTGTTCCTGCTCTCAGAGCCTAAATTCAGTGGCAAGGTACTGTATTATTTCACGGGTGTATGAAGGGTATTTTGTGTAGTTTATTATGTATATATGTGTATAGTACAGCCAATAGATTATCTCTTTAAAATTCACGTGTGTTTATATTCCTGTCTTGCATGAACCTGGTACATCAGCAAACGCATGCCAAATGCCCCACACCTGGGATAAGGGTTTTCATAGTCGGGGCAACAGTTATGTACCGTATTTTATTCTATTTTATTCAGGAAGACCCATATGGTCGACCTTGGCGCCCATTCAAAGTCGGGAGTAATGCTAAAATCACTTGTGGCCTGTATTTAAAGGCAGTAAATTCTGTAGGTTTGTAGTAATGAGGGTAGTTAATTGTAAATCAACTCCAGCTAGGAGGGTGAGAGTGTTTCAATATAATTATAGATTTCATCGCTCCTATACGCTAATATATTCAACTACAGAGTAAAAACAATGACACTGCAGATAAGCTTTCAACATTCTATCAAAGTTTCTTATTTTTGGGGAAAGTTTTATATACTGGGGTAGTTTATTGTATAATTTAACTCCTGTGTGAAAAGTTCCGTTTTGATATATGCTTGTGTGTGTGTGTGTGTGTGTGTGAAATATGAATGTTTTGATTTTGTCTTGTGTTATGCCTATGAACATCATTGTTTGTTTTAAGAAAAACATCTTTATTCATTAAATTCTTTTTAAAAACATAATACTTTCAAAGATATATATGCATGGCTGTGGGTGAATGTTTAAGTCTTTAAACAGAGGTCTACATGATTCTCTAGTGTTTACATTTGCCATAATTCTAATCGCCCTCTTTTGTATCCTAAACGTGCTTAATACATCTGGTGACATACCCCAAAATATGACCCCATATCTTAAGTATGAATGGAAATAAGCAAAGTAAGTATTTCTTAATGTGTGCATGCTAGTGCAGGTTTTCAAAATACGTAACTCAAAGCACATCGAGTTCAGTTTAGTATTCAGATATTGTATATGTTTATTCCATTTCAAGTCATGTTGCATCCATGGTCCTAAAACTTTGTTTCTGATTTCTTTTCTATTTGATGACCATTTAATGTTATATTGGGCTTCGCAGGATTCCTATTCTGTATAGTGTGGACATTAAGAGATACTGTTTTTTATAGTTTATTATGAGGCGATTATCTTGTGACCATTTGGGTACTCTTCTGTAACGGAGTCAGCAGACTGCTGTAAGACCTGTTGTAGGTGTATGCTGTCATAGAGAATGTCAAAAGGAAAGGGATAACGCTCTACCTTTAGAGTGTAAGATAAAGCTAGCGCATGGAGCTAATGCACACACCCAAGTACATGGAGCACACACAACTATCCCATGCTGTTTTTATGTGCTGAGTGTTAAAACTTGCTCAGTAGTTATTGGCAAGATGATCGCTACGCACAACAAGCTTTAAATACTTGAGGCTAATAATATATACACACACTTGCTTGTTCTAAACTAAACTGTCTTGCTGGTAGAGCTCATACAGTAGGCAGATAACAAAATGCATCGCTAACAGAAATGCAATCATTTCCGGTTGTCTAATGTCACCAGCTAACCATTTTGTGCTGCAGTGGCGAGCACTTGCGCCTCTTGCACTGGAGATCTTAACTCGATTTCCAGCTCCGACGCTAGAACGAATCAAACTAAGAAAGAAGGGCATGGTGGCACAGTGGTTAAGCTGTTAGCCTTTCATTAAGATAGACTAGGGTTCGATTTCAGGTTAATATTCATGTTATAAACATATAAAAAAACAGAGACAATGTTTTAAACCGATTACACTTGTCCCTTTTCAAATTATTACTTGGATTACAAATTCAAAGGTGGACTGGGTTTGATATACAGTTAATGCATATAAGATTTTTTATTTATTTGAGACTTTAGTTTTAGAATTTACATTTTAGATTTTAAATTTAGAAAAAAGACCAAACCATAATGTCATGACTTTAAATTTTCGGTAACTAATTATTAAAGAAAGACATATAAGGATTTATATTACTTGGAATTACATTTTCATTACTACGAATTATTTATTTTTAGATTTTAAATTTTAGACTTTAGTTTTTGAATTTGTATTTTAGATTTTGCAAAAAAAAAAAAAAGACCAAACCATAATGTTATGACTTTACATTTTCGGTAACTAATTATTAAAGAAAACCAAATAAGGATTTGTATTACTTGGAATTACATTTCCTTTACTATAAATTATTTATTTTTAGATTTTCGATTTTAAAATTTACATTTTTGATTTAATAATTTACATTTTATATTTTATTTTTATTTTAGATTTTGTAAAAAGACCAAACCATTATATCATTTGACTGAAAATGTTTGGTAACTAATTTTTAAAGAAAGACATATAAGGATTTGTATTACTCGGAATTATGTTTTCTATACTATATTTTTTTAGATTTTAGATTTTAGAATTTAGATATTGGATTTTAGACTTTAGGTAAAGACCAAACTAATACTGAATATTTATTAGACACTGGTATGTAGGAAGACAGATGATTAGACTATACGTTAAGATGAATTTTCAGGTCTTGACTGGCCTTGCAATGAGAATTGACTAACCAGGAGTTAGCTACCGGGGAAACACTTTGACAACACTATGCTTGTTATTGACCAGTGAGTAGAGTTTTAGAAAAACTGTTTGCTATTTTGGGTTATATACAACAGATGCTTAGACCAACTGAGTGACTATGTTTGCTAAACAAGACATTATACCAGAGACGATTAGGATACTTATGTAGCTCAGGCAAGGAAAGCATTTCTGTAGAAAAGGAATCTGTTGACATTGAATATAGATTTAGGTATTAGTGTAACCTGTTTTTAAGGGGGGCTTTTTACGCCACTGACACCATTCAGATGGTCACTAAATATGTGAAATCAACGCGGCAGATATTGGGCCAAGTTTGTAAATTGTTAATTTTATTATGATTATTATTATTATTGTTAATTTTTTTAATTTTCGGAGCTTCAAATATTTTGGAATCAATAGACAGATTTTCTATATTATAGAAAATACGATCTATTTAATATTTTAAAATTACGCGACGTGAATATATGAGAATACGGAAGGCTAGGTTTTTATATTAATTTAGGGTTTTGAGAGGGCATGGTACATCTTGGATTCTACGGTCTAAATATAGACGCGCTATTCAATAACAAGTTGGGGAAGGGACTTTAGGGATCAGTTCTCACTGTGAAAACGTGAATTAGTGGAACGGAAATCTAGCACGGGAAAACCGACTTGAAGAACGAAGAGGAAGGAGACGTGGACGGCTTGGCCAATCGAGAATAACACGGAAGAGGAGCGCTGATTGGCGGACGTAGTCTCACGTTTTCATTTGAAAAAAAAAACGGAAGTTGTTGGAACAGTTGTCGCGGGATATAAGTACCCGGGCAAGCAACGAGAACGGTGTTCATATACTATCACGATGTGTTAAGTTCAAATCTGTATTACGGTGACGTGTAGGGAGCAGTCAGTTACGGGAATCTCTCCGTGTGTTCATTCGTCTTCGGACATTATAATTTCGTTCCATGGTGAAAATAAAGTACTTTTCGCTGAGATATTCAATGGCAAATATTACTCATGAATACGACGCGTTCTGTAGCGACGATGCAGGCAACGTAAGCGCGGCTAACGGATTCTGATCCACCGCTCCAGCACATTTCGAACTTTCGCATTATTCTACGCTTCGCCGCAAAACGAGAAGAAGATGTATGTCTTGCCACGAGGATCTTCAAAGCGCTTTCATCATGGTGGTCGAAGAACTCTGTATGTTCGCTGGTGAGCCAACTGTCGCCCCATATTCAAGCTCTCAATTTTCTTGCTCTTAATAATTTAAATTCAGTAAATTCATAGGTTTGCATGTTAAGTAAATTTCATACTTCCAATTCTCATACGTTCATGTGGTATTTTAATTATTTTCTAAAGCTCTCTTACGTATTTCTCATGATTACCACAATGGCTATTTTGGTAATTACATTCTTTTATTCAGATGAAGCCTTTCTTTCCAGTAACTAGAACTATATTTAAGCCAAGCCTTTCTTCCACACAAATGATTCTAGGGTTGAAGATGGAATATTGCCACGGCCTGATTTTAGGAGTTCTCAAGTGTTTCTTAATAGCTAGTTATTTCATTATACATTTTAGGGTACTGCTTTATGTTGTGACTTAATGGCGCCCAACTAAATTATCTAATAAACTCTGTAAGCATCTTTGCAAAACATATAACGTGGTCATTCAGTGTATGCCATATTTCATTTTATGTTACAAGAGACTAACTAGGGTTGGTTCAAGCAAACTCCTAAAGGAAGAACACGTTACACTTGTCACCCAACAGTGGGGACAATAGAGGAAAGCGTTACATTAGGAAGTCATATTTGAAGGCCTTTGTCTTGAGCGTGGCACTCTATGGAAGTGAAACTTGGACTATTGGTTTAGCAGAAAAGTGGAGAATTGAAGTGTTTGAAATGTGGTGTTACAGGAGAAATGATGAAAGATAAGTTGGCTAAATAGGGTTACAAGCAAAGAGGTATTAAGACGAGTGGGAGAGGACAGATGTTGCTGGCGACAGCTAATAAAGAGATAGGTTGGTAGGACACATACTGAGACACCTAGGAATAGCAAGCTTAGTTTAAAAAAGTAAAGGACAAGAACTGTAGTGGTAGACCAAAAGTATAATAGCTTAACTAAATTGCCTTGGATATAGTGTATAGTAGCTATATAGAGATGAAATGATTAGCTCAGGACAGGGAGACATGTAGATCTGCATTAAACCAAAGACTGAAGACTCAAACAACAATATGTAGAGCTTACCAAAATAATGTTGTGTAACGGTAAATGCTAGTTATCGAACAGTGATGCATTACTAAAACCCATAACACAATACCTGAGCATGGGCGCCCCCAGGATTTTTTTATAGAGGGGGGCCAATTTATAATTTTTATTTCATTACCCCCCCCCCCCCCCATTTTCGTTTCATTCCTTACTTTCTTCGTGAAATTCATTATTTTACTGCTCTGAAACCGTTGGCTACTTTATGGCAAGATCGGGAGGAATGTTTGCTTTTAGTTCACAGTTTTTGTCCATAGGAGTTCACGCTCCTTCTTTTGTGATTCATTGTTATAATGTTCAGTTCTTAAAAACAGGTAAAAATAGTGGTATCACCTTGTATCGACAATAATATAAAAATCAAGCAGTTCATTAAAATGCTAATGTAAATCCAGTTCGCTTATTTTCTAAATACGATAATTGGAGGACGTATTTTCAGATATTTCCAAATTACTGAGTTAAATTAAACTGTGGAAATACCCCTACATATGAAACTGCCCAATAATTCAAATATCACTGTTTCCAAATATCTAGTTTGTAATGGCCGTTACAGCGGATCCATCACGTTTTTCCTCTTCTTCACAAGCTATCAGGAATACTTCTCATTGCTCTTCTTATGATAATGAATTTTGTGCGAAGTGATAAATTCATATTGTACAGTACGTTACTCGTACTTGTCACGCCCATGGTATGAGTAAATTTTCGTTTTATAAAGAAAATATTTCATTTGATTTGTGCTGACTGTTAAGTAAAATATATAAAACTCACTAAATCATGTACTTCTTACTTAGTCGCTTTGATAACGACAAACTTCGCAGGATCATTTAACTATTATACATTCGTTCTTAAGAAAGCCTCCGTGGCTTAGGCGGCAACACGCCGGCCTCTCACCGCTGGGTCCGTGGTTCAAATACTGGTCACTCCATGTGAGATCTGTGCTGGACAAAACGGAGAAAGATAGGTTTTTCTTCGGGTACTCCGGTTTTCCCTGTCAACATTTCATTCCAGCAACACTCTCCACTATCATGTAATTTCATCTGTCATTCATTTCATTGCCCCAGAGGAGTGCGACAGGCTTCGGCAGCCGGCTCATTTCATATCCTCGCCGCTGGATGGGGGCTTCATTCATTACATTCCTGACCCGGTGGGAGACTGGAAGCAGGCTGTGGATTTTCACATTTGTTCTTAAGAATATCACATAAATGTTCCTTGAGGTAAGAGCTTGCCAATTGTCTGTTCTGTAATTTTCTTCTTTCAGAAGCACATCATTATCAATCCCCCCTTGAACTTGGGCTTTATCACCTAAATGATCTATAATGAATTGTAACATTCAGCCGGTCAATACGACTATAAGCCCAATTAAATTAAGATTAAATTAGCTCCTCCGCTCATATATGTAGGCTATATGTTGCGCATCGAAAATTGCCTTGCAAGAAGATCCCATTGGAATCATCTAGCCTACAACATTACGAAGTCTATCAGTATTGAATTAACCATTTTGTCTCAACTGACCTAACGTCTACATTCGATTGAGAGTGCGAATCTCAGTCGCTTTGATAACGGCACAAAAACACCGCAGAACAATTTAACTATTAGCCTATAAATTGCTTCGATCTTAGAAGATGTGACACTACATGTTAAGAATCTACAACAATGGTAGTTTGCCGTTCATTAGTAGCAATAATTGCTCTGTTCTCAAGAAATTGACCACAGTACTATGGCACACCTTGAATAGAAATATACGGCATTTTGCAGCACAAATAATCGCAGTAAGGCAGAACGGCGAAAAATTAGACGAGTGTGCAACACAGTCAGGTCCGTATTTAGGGCTCCTGAAGCCCCTGGGCAAAAAATAAAAATAAAAATTCTTTGCTATCCCAAATTTAAAATATGTAGATTTATTAAAGTTTCATTAACATATGGGGCTTTTCTTCACTGAGCGTATATTTAATTATGAGTGGGAAACACTATAAATATGTGTTTACTAAAATTACGAATAGAAAACAAAACTTAATACAAAGAATTTTCATTTAATTTTTAAAATCACACACAACAAATGGCAAAAACACCAATTATTTAAATAACAAGGGGTTTCCATCTTGCCTTGTCGTTTGCAAACAATATTAGGATTTCATTACTCCAATTTCACTTTCAAGTCAGATTCAAAAGAAAGAACACCAAGATGACTAACACATCCCGTTATGTGTCTCCTTAACTAATCAATAGGGCTCGGATATTTAGGTGCTAAAAATCGGGAAAATATTTATTTTTTATGGATTAAAAATACCTGAAATATGTGACAAAAAAAAGGGAAAAAAACATTTAATTATAATTCAGTTTATTAATGTGAGTTTTAACAATATGCAGCACTCACGAATGCAATTTATGCTATGCCTTACTGACTGCTGAAGAACTACAATACACAACGAGATACATCTTCAGGTTGTAAATCACAAATTACCAACAATTATCGCAAAACACTTCTTCTAAAGGCGAGAAACTGCGGCAATATGTTTCTTGCCCTCGAGGTGTGGTGTAACTTGAGATCGCTGTTCAGCCTTGATTGCTTTCCCGCATGGTTGGCAGAACAGAACGCTCCCATCAGAAGTAAAACTATCCTTAAATTCTGCAACATACTGCTGCAGACGATAACTTGCTGCTTTTACTTTAGGCATCGTAGAACTCTCTTACACTTCACAGTGCCAGAAATGAACTGCATGTGAGACACTGGTTCCTGGTAGCTGGGGGAGGGGAAGGTCTAGCACGTGGTACAATGTGGCTACGGACAAGGAAATCCCCGGCTTCCACAGTGAGTGGCACTGGGTGACAATTTAAGAATAACACAGGTGCAAGCAGACATACGCTCTGCATGAAGATTAGATAGCTCACAGGTTCTTCCCCGTTCAAGTAGCAAAGAACAAAAATGCAATAAACTGAAAGATCAAAAAGATGTAAATATTAGGTCTTTTTATGCGCTAATAAGTGAATGTAATTTTAGAAAAACTGTTTAAAATATGTATTGTTGTGTATATACTTGAGTTAACATGAACATTCTAGAAAGTGTTGTATTAACATGAAAGTTCTAGTCAGTGTTATGTATTTAGGCTACTTGAGTTAACACGAACATTCTAGTCACTATGCCCAGAACATTCCAATCTGGAACATTCGATTCTGGAACTTTCCAGCTACTATGTATATATGCACCCGCGGACTGTAGACGACAGTTCCGCTCAAGTTAGTCCACCTTGTGTATCGTTGTGTATCAACTAGTGCTTAATAAACCGTTGTTTTATATTAACAAGTGTATGTTATTTATCTTGTATCTCCCACGACATAACTGTGGTGCCAGAAGTGGGATAAGATAAATAACGTTGTGAAACCGAGTGACTTTCTAACCCCAACACAAGTGTTGCACCGAACGCCGTTCATCGCAGTGCGTGTTGGAAATACTAAACCGAGTGAAATTTCTAACCTCAACGCAAGTGTGTGCACCGAACTAAGTTAATCGCAAGTGCGTGTTAGAAATACTGTTCTCCACTCATCTTCATCTCTGAGCAACTCCAACAATTCTCGGCAATGATCGCCGACGCTATCCGACAGACAATACGGTCAACAACGTCATCAGAGCCTCGAACGCCAAAGTTCGCAATGCAACCATATCGTGCTACCGACGGGACGACTGTAGCCGACTATTTCACTCGCTTTACCTGGGCGCTCAACCTCAGCAAGGTACCCGCGGATTAGCATGCAAACTTTGCACGTGTTTACATGGGATCTGAACTCAATGATGCCCTGAAGATCCTGGTGAGTCCTAATGATCCGGAAACTCTGTCACACAACGAGATTCAATCTAAGCTGAAAGGCCACTTCGACGCCACACGCAACAAGTTTTCTGAGAGCATCAAATTTCGCAGTGTAAAGCAGGAGCAAGGAGAAACCATCGCTAGCTTCACCTTAAGACTGCGGCAGGGTGCAACGTTTTGTCAGTATGGCACATTTCTTGATCGCATGTTAATTGAACAAATGCTTGCAGGATTGGAATCACGAGAAATGTGCGACGAGATTAATGCAAAACAACCAGAGAACTTCACCGCAGCATATGAAATCGCGCACTCACTCGAAGCTACTCGCATTACCACCGACGATGTCAAAACAGCTGCCGCTAAGTCTGAATCGACCAATCGGATTGGATACGAGACGCTTCTGTCCAGGAAGAATATAAACCAGCAGCCGCCAAGCAGCAAGTCAGCTCATCGAAGTCAAGGGTCTTACAACCTAACCAGACAGCACCAATGGCCACACCAGGCAAACCAGAGTGCATCCCAGGTCAACCAATCAACATGTGCAGGGTGCGGTGAAGCTCACCCTCGTAGTCAGTTTAGGTTCCTGAACGCCGAGTGCCTGAAGTGTGGCAAGAAAGGTCACATCAGAAAAGTTTGCCGATCGAAATCGAGGAAACATCGAACAACAAACCATGTGACCGTAGAAGAGCTTCCAGCAGGAAACCTCGACGTTGTGGACTACCTCAGCAAAATCGAGGTCATCGGATTGGTCAACGCAGCACCTAAGCCACTGGTTGATGTCAACATAGAGGGAACCACCGTCAAAATGGAACTCGACACCGGCGCCCCCTGCTCAATCATGAGCAAATCAAAGCTAAGTATGATCAAACCAGGTTTTGTGTTGCAGAGAAACGATCGTAACTTCGTCAGTTACACTGGCCATCCGACTAAATGCATTGGCAAAACGTCAGTGTGCACCACCATCGGAACCACAACCAGGAACCTGAATCTCTATGTGGTTGACGATGAAGTCGAATCGCTCTTTGGCCGAGAGTGGATTTCAGAGTTTGTACGGGAGATCGACTTTGGTCACCTCTTCGCAAAACCCGACCAAATCCACAAGCTCTCAGACAAGCAGGCTCTGACCTTGGAACAACAGAAGCAGCTCGACAACATTCTATCTCGCTACCAGGATGTGTTCAGTGACACCCCCGGGAAGGTCTTAGGTCTCCCAGCGAAGATGCACCCGAAGGCTGGAGCCACACCTGTTTTCGCCAGAGCTCGAGACGTACCAGTTGCCCTCCGCTTTGCCTATGCCAAGGAAATCGACAAGAAAATTGCATCTGGCTTCTACAAAAGAGTGGACTACGCTGAGTGGGCATCGACAACGCACGTCGTCGCCAAGAAGAACGGCAAACTGAGGATCACAGGCAACTACAAGCCTACTTTCAACCTGCGGATCATCATCGATGAACATCCGATTCCCAAGGTGGAACATCTGTTAAACCGAACGCGCGGCACCACTCTCTTCTGCCATCTGGATATCACCGACGCGTACACTCATCTCGAGGTCGACGACGAGTTCAGCCATGCTCTCACGCTTAACACGCCAACTCACGGTCTGATCCGCCCAACGCGAGCAGTATATGGAGCGGCTAACATCCCCGCTATCTGGCAGCGGCGAATGGACACAGTTCTGCATGCTCTCCCAAACGTCGTAAGTTTTTTCGATGAGAGTATAGTTTTTGCTGATAGCTTTGAAAATCTGATGCAGGCCCTCAGCACCACTCTGGAACGGTTTCGGCAACACAACCTCAAGCTCAACCGAGCCAAATGCGTTTTCGCTCAAACTTCTCTGGAAGCCCTTGGCCACAAAATCGATGCGTCAGGCATCCACAAGTCCGATGCACACATCCGAGCTGTACGTGATGCACCGAAACCAACTACACCAGAAGAACTCCAACTGTTTCTTGGTAAAGCAACCTACTACAGTTCGTTCATCCCCGATTTGTCTACCAGAGACAAACCACTCAGAGACATGCTGCTCAAGGACCCTCTCATCTGGACACCAGAAGGCGACAGGGCATACAAAGACATCAAGAACGCCCTAACCTCGCCCCAGGTACTCATGCAGTATGACCCAGCGTTACCACTCCTGTTGGCCAGGGACGCCAGCAAGACCGGCCTGGGCGCAGTACTGTCACAACGGCTCAGCAACGGGCAAGAACGTCCAATCGCTTACGCCAGTCGAACGATAACAGCAACGGAGCAAAGGTACCCTCATCTCCGCAAGAGACTCAACTTGACCAGGCCACGTTGAGGTCACCGCACAACTGACCAGGTCACCGCGCAACCGACCAAGCCACCACGCAACCAACCAGGCCACCACACAACCAACGAGGTCACCGCACAACAGACCAAGTCACCGTGCAACCGACCAAGTCACCGTGCAACCAACCAAGCCACCGTGCAACCGTCAAGGTCACCATGCAACCGACAAATTCACCGTGCAACCGACCAAGCCACCACACGACCGACACGGTCACCGCACAACCGACGAAGCCACCGCACAACCGACCAAGCCACCGAGCCTGAGACGAGTTCGCTTCACCGAGACACCAGCAACTATCCAAACACCACCAGCCACACCAGCTACACCTGTAAACAGGACACCACCTATTTCCCAGACTACTTTTATTCCACACAGGAGTACTCACCGGCGAAGACCACCATTAAGATTCTCTCCTGATTAAGTTTCCTAAATCATCCATTTAAAAGAGGGAGGAAATGTGTGTATTTACTTGAGTTAACATGAACATTCTAGTCAGTGTTGTGTATTTAGGCTACTTGAGTTAACACGAACATTCTAGTCACTATGCCCAGAACATTCCAATCTGGAACATTCGATTCTGGAACTTTCCAGCTACTATGTATATATGCACCCGCGGACTGTAGACGACAGTTCCGCACAAGTTAGTCCACCTTGTGTATCGTTGTGTATCAACTAGTGTTTAATAAACCGTTGTTTTACATTAACAAGTGTATGTTATTTATCTTGTATCTCCCACGATATAACATGTATTTACATAAACATATTTATTTACCTAAAAATCCGAGCCCTAATAATCAGCATTGCAAATGTGTGACAATGAATAATTCTCTTGTGTGTGTGGAGGGGGTGGGGTAAATCTTTAATAACTTGGCATTTAATGCCCATGCGGTTTTGTACAGTTTTCCAGATTTCCTTCCGCCCCTAAAACCTGCCGCCCTGGGCAGCTGCCCTGTTTGTTCCCCCGCAATTACGGGCCTGAATACAGTACATTGTAAGCATGACCTTAAGGGACCAGTGTTTTACCAATCAGTGAAGAAAACCTCGTTTTAGGGGCTGAAATTTGCTATCGGTGTTGCAATGTATAAAAATACTGTAGGCCTTTCTCCAGAACGTGCTTTCATATTGTCACTGCCAAAGCGAGGTGGCGAAAGTAGTAGCCAGCCTAGCCACTCTTGATGGTGTTGTGTAAACATTACGGTATTTAAAACTAGGCATAACCATATTGAAAAATGGAGCTATTTTTCCATTGGTGGTCTAGTGCATGTCATCATTAGAACCATATTTTTTAAATATAAATACATATTACGTCAGCAACATTAAAGTAGTTTTCTATTGTAGCGTTTGTCAGTTAATTATCAGAAACTTCAATTTATGAAATAAACTGGTGACAATGACCAATCGTAAATCAACATTCTCGGAATTCCAAGGGAGGGGGGGCACGGCCCCACCTTGCCCCTCCCTGCGGGCGCCCATGTACCTGAGAGCTTTTCTAAAATTATTTTAAGATGCCTTTAACCCTATATTAAACACCCAGTTCAGAAGACTCTACATTCAAAAACAAGCAAGTAGTTGAGACAATGTACACTGGAAAGATTTGTAAACACTTAAGTGCATAGAACGAATTACATTATTAACTGTCAGGTTGGCCGAGTGATTAAGGTGTTTGACTTAAGATCAAATTTTCAGTACAAGGAAGCAAGGGTTCGAACCCCTTACCTCACATAACTATTGCCTTAACATGGCTTGGTGACACTATATTATTATGATACTCGGTACACAAACCACAGATAGAGTGTATTGTTTAAGACCACTCTTTCCGAACATAGCTAGAGACTGTCGATAGCAAACAATTGCATTAATAGTGGGACATGAGGTTAACAATAAGGAAAACAGGCAATACCCATACACTATTTTTCTGTATTTAATGTAAGTAATTGTACAATATTTATTTACAAAATACAACTCTCTTTTTGTGTTGTAATTCTTATGCTTCGAGCAGGGATGAATGATCAAGTCGTTTTCAATAAGTATGACGTCCTTTTATTTATCAAATTAAACAGCAAGTATCATCAAAAGGCGCCTGCCAAAAAAAGAAATAATACAATAATGGTTTACACTCTCAATTACAAACTTCTTCTATTATTACGAACATTTTGTAAACTTAAGGCGTGCTTCCATACAACATATAACCTCATTCAAATACAAGCTGAAAAATACATATTAGATAAGTCGACAATATCATACCTTTTGACTCTATTGCATAACGCATGTTTATGAGTTTTCAAAAACTTCCCTACTTTTGATATAGATACAATTTCGATGGCTGATGGCTTCAGATTTCACAGACAATATCTTACATATGCATTACGCCATTAGCTGTATATCTCCTTCTAGTTTAAAACAATTGCCAACTTATAAAAGTAAAATACATTTTGATCACATTGTTGCCAACTTAGATTTACAGTAGAGGTTATAGTCCGTTGTAAACATAATTAAATTTCAACACTCCTCCTTAATTATTTTACAACGAAGCGATTCAAACAATTTTCTATTGAGGGGTTTGGTCAGGATATCCGCAAGTTGCTTGGAGCTCTCGACATGTTTGAGAGCAACAGTTTTGCCCACGTGTTCCTGGATGAATTTGCGTGGAATCTCTATATGTTTCTTTCCTTTTGTAGTCTTCCCCTCATGTGCATTGTGCAGTTTGTGGATTGCTGACTGGTTGTCAACAAACAGCATGACTGGTTTGTCTGACTTCAAAATTTCGAGTTCCAGTCCAATTCTCTTGATCCATCTGATGTCATCTATCGATTAGACAGCTGCTGGGTATTCTGCTTCTGCTGTTGACGTAGCAACGAGTCGCTGCTTCTGTGTGTACCAAATGATTGGTCCTCCTCTGAACAGTAGAACACCACTTGTTGAGTGCCCTGTTACGGTGTCCCCACCGTAGTCTGAATCAGTATATGCCACAAGTTTGGCGTCTCCATTGAAGAAAATTCCATAGTCTGGATTTCCCTTCAAATACTGAAATACCTTCTTCACCATTTTCCAGTGGCTTTGCATGGTTTTGCCGTTGAAGCGGCTCATGTAGTTCACTGCGTAGCAGATATCCGGTCGGGATATTGTAGCCAGGTAAAGTAGACTTCCCACTGCTTCTCGATATGTAGTTGTAGGTGGCGCTGGTCTGTCGTTGATTCGGTCTTCTTCGTTTGTCACCATTCCTTTCACCATGGGTGTTGAACTTGGGTTGCAAGTGTCGAACCGATAACGATTGATGATCTTTTTGTGTATCCAGGCTGGTTCACAAAAATTCCTTCATTCTCTTCTGACTTCCATGCCTAGGTAGGTGAATTGCTTCTGAACTGATCTTTGGTAAGTGATTTCAAATTCCCAATTTATGACATCCAAGACTTTAAATATTTCTTCTTCATTATATCCAGCGATGAGCCCTTCGTCGACAAAAAGAGCCATCATCAAAGTTCTCTTCTCGTTATAGTAAATGCATGGGTCATCGTCGGTGTTCTCTAGTCCAAGTTTCTTCTCAAGAAAATCTGACATTTTCTCATTCCACTTTCTTGGTGCTTGCTTTAGTCCATATATGCTTTTCATTAGTTTGCAGACTCTGCCAGTACCATCTTCAAATCCTTCAGGTTGATACATGTACAAGTTCTCCTCCAAGTCCCCGTGCAAGAAGGCTGTCTTCACATCAAAGGGAACAAGTTTCATCTTCTCAGTAGCGGCATGACTGAGAATCAGTCTAATTGATCATGGTTTGCTACTGGACTAAAGGTTTCTGAATAGTCAACTCCTTCTTCCTGCTCAAAGCCACGTGCTACCAGACGTGCTTTTATTCTCCCATCAGGCTTCTCTCGTAACACCCAGCGGCAGGTCAGGGGTCGATCTTCTTCTGGATATTTCACTAATTTCCAAGTTTCCATATTCTGTAAGGATTCAAATTCTTCTGTCATGGCTTTCAGCTATTTGGCATCTTTCAACGCTTTGGAAATAGAGATATCCTGGATTTCTCCTATCATGGCTAAGTTGGCACTCTTTCCTCCCCGGAGGTAGCCCATGACGTAGTCTGATAGTTTGGCAGGTAGCTGAATATTTTAACGATTGCGTAGACCTGGTCTTCTTGGTTGTTCATCTTCTTCTCTGGCTTCATCTCTTTCTTCGTTTCTGTCTTGTCTCAGGTCTATGCTGTCTTCATACTCATCTTCTTCAATCAACTCGTTCTCGTTCACGGCCATTTCAACATCTGTTATGTTTCGCTCATCCTTTCCTCCTTCATTAAACACGACGTAGTCTGAACTTACAACATCACGTTCTTCAGGCAGATATACTCTGTAGGATGGAGAGTCTATGTCGTATCCAACAAATATACCTTTCCTAGACTTCTTGTCAAGCTTGCTTCTCTTTTGGTTAGGAGTCAAAACGTAGCAGTCGCATCCGAAGGTATTTAGTTTGTTCATGATGACCTCTCGTCCAAACCATAGGTTGGCTGGACTCTTTCCTTTGACCGAACCTGTGCCAGTCTGGTTGATCGTGAACACAGAATAGTTCACTGCTTCTGCCCACAAATTGTCCTTCAGGTTTCGTGCATGCATTGCTGTCCTTGCTGACTCTACAATTGTTCTCATTTCACGTTTGTCATACCCATCAATGGTTTCATAATATTGATGTAGGTGGAGTTGGTGTCGCTTGGACATTGAGACTGAGATATGTTCTTTGGTTTTGCGTGTACTTATAATTACTTACTCTTTTGTTGTGTGTTACAATCAATCTCCATTATATAGGCCTACATGTTGCTAATAGGTCAAGTTCGATTAAAGGTTGCTATTATTTTATTCAATAACAGGTGCGTGCATTTCCCATTGATTTACTGTTCCATATCATATAAAGTTATAATAGTTGGCGACGAGTGAAAAAAGAAAATTATCAAGAAGAGAAAATGGATACCGAACAGTTCAAACAACTTCTGGATGCATTGCATGTACAACAGCAAACGTTACTGACCCAGCTTGTATCTCATTTTCGCTCCGAGATACGACCGGAAATTCCCGTAAGTTTCTCCAGCATGACACCATTTGAGAATTTCGATCCCAGCAGAGAAAAGTTCACGTGTTACTTAGAGCGGTTTGTGAATTATTATAAACGAAGGGCATCACAGACCACGGGAAAATTGTTCAGCTTCTATGTGTATCTATTGGTTCAACACATTATAACAGTTTAGCAGCATTTCTTGATCCCGATAAACCAGTCATAAATCTAAACTATAACGAATTAATAAAAGCATTTATACAGATGCTCATTCATAAGAAAAGTGCAGTTGTTTCCCAGCATTATTTTTTGAACATTTACCAGAAACAAGGGCAGACCATTGCTGAATATGTTGCTGCACTCCAACGTGCGAGTTCACTGTTAAATGTGAGTGTGACAAATCAGTTTCCATTGCTGACGTTTTTCTCAGAGCTCAGTTTATTCGTGGCCTGCGTGATGACTGGCTACGTGAACACATTTTGCAATCTAGTAATACTTCATTCGAAGACATTTTGACAAAAGCTATTGCTCTTGAAGCAGCGAAAATTGCGAGTAAAGAATTAGCAAAAAACTCCAGCCCTAGTCATTCACGTTTCAGATAATATTAATAGAATCTCCACCTCTTCAAGGCAGCGTTTCAGAGGGAGACCTGATTACAAGGCTCTAGGCATAGAAAATCTCTGTATAAGATGCGGGAAAGACAACCACAGAATAAACAGTTGTCGCGTTGATAGGAACAAACTTAAATGTGAAGCTTGCGGAAAAGACGGTCATGTTGCAAAGGTATGCATTTCAAACTTGTTGGCAGCCTCACGTAACAGATCAAGTGGTTCCAGATCTCCATCATTACTCCATGCTGTGTCTGATAACCTCGTTAGTAATTCTGATCATGTCTATGGCATCAACCAAGTGGGAGCTGTTCTACAGCAACGTAACGTTGTCGATTTGTTCGAAATGGTACCTGATACTGATAAATACCTCATCTTTGTCACACTAAATGGAAAATCTCAACGTTTCGAGGTTGATTCCGGTACTAAATTTTCCTTGCTGGCCGAAAATGATTTCAATGTCCTAAATCTGGATGTGCCTATCGAATTTTCAAATATTGCATTCCGATCTTATTCGGGCAACATAATTGAACCAAAAGGAAAGATTTCTGTCAACGCTGCGTACAACGTGAGAGAAATACTTGGCGAATTACATATTGTACCAGACGGGCATGAGGCTCTTCTAGGCCGACAATGGATAAGAGGTTTAGGTATTGATCTTCAACATATTGATGCAGGAATGAACAACTCCCATTTAGAGTCTCGCCTTCATTCTGTGAATTCAATTGAAGACATTTTCACCAACTTCGCCCCAATCTTCCAGGAAAATGTAGGATGCGTCCCAGGACTCAAAGTCAAGGCCACCACACACAGAAAGCTAGGCTAAGCTAAGCTAAGCTACGCGGTGTTATGAAAAATATCGCTCTCAATGCATTTAAGTACAGTGACACACACAGGCCGCTATGCTAAGCTATACTATGCCAAGCTAAGCTAAGCTAAGCTAGACAGATCGCTAGGCAGGCGATTTTCTTGGCTGTAGCTGGCCTGGCGCATGCGCTTTTCATTCCGGAACAGTTGATCTGGCGGGTTGTCATAGACCTTTGAGTTGTGTGCGTAGCCGTGTCGTGTGAGTGTAGTGTAGTGATTCAAGGTAGTATCGTACTTCGTTTTATTTATACAATGGGTGACAGGCCAAAAGAAGAACGAATAATTGAAGAGGTGAAAAGATATCCCTGCCTTTATGATACGTACATTTGTACATTTTTTCTTAATATCACCCTCAATAATAGAGAAAAGTTCGTGAAATTGTTTCTGACTTAGACGAAAGTAACTTTCAAATTCTTCATCATTTCCATTTAGTTCTTGAATCAAATGATCACCGTGTATTTTTCTTCTTCTCCCAATTTCAAGTATCCAGAATCTTCTTCTCTTCCTGTTTCTTTCTTTTTCTTCATCTTCGATGACAGCAGCCAATAAAAGAGCCTTCTATACAATGCGCGTCATCCTTAAACTGCTGCCTAGCTTAGTTTAGCTTAGCTTTTTGTTCGTGTCATAGCACACCATAGCTTGGCATTGCTTAGCATAGCATAGCGTATTATAGCGTAGCGTAGCTTAGCTTAGCTTTCTGTGTGTGGTGACCTTCACTCTCCAGCTTCGTAAGGGAGCTACACCTGTCTTTACTAAGGAACGTGACGTTCCCGTTGCACTGCGGGAACGCGTAGATAAAGAGTTGGATCTGCTGGAAGCAGATGGCATCATTTCTCCTGTAGCCGTTAGTGACTGGGTAATTCCAAAACCAGACGGTGGAGTTCGGTTGCGCGTCGATTACAAATGTGAGGTAAATGATATGTTAGTACAGGCAAATCACCCCATACGGCGCATTGATGAGATCCTCCATAGTCCCCGTGGTTCAAGGTACTTCTGCAAGCTTGACCTGTTCAAGGCTTACATGCATATCAAAGTTGATGAGGAGAGCAGTATAATCCAGACAATCTCAACTCACCGCGGCACCTATCGAATGCATCGTCTCAGTTTTGGAATAAAGACAGCTCCATCCGAATTCAACAGAATTCTTTCGCAAATCCTGAAGGGCCTCCCAAAAAACGAATCTTACTTCGATGACATAATCGTCCACGGATCTACGAAGGAAGAATGCATACAAAATTTACAATCCTGCCTACAAAGACTGTCAAATTATGATCTTCATGTCAACAAAGGAAAATGCTCATTTTTTTAAGAGAAAATCGAATATCTTGGTTACATTGTGGAATATAACATGATCAACACATCTCCAGTGAAAGTCCGCGCCATCCAAGACAAAAGACGTCCAACTAATGTTGATGAAGTTAGGAGATTTGTTACCTATTATGCCCGATTCATCTCAGATTTTTCGACTATTTCCTATCCTCTTCGATGTCTGTTACGGAAAGGTGAACGTTGGGCATGGACATCAAATTGCGAGTCAACATTTCTGAAGTTAACAGCTGAACTTTGCCGTGAGAGAACACTTACGCAGTTTGATACCAGTTTAGCTCTTGTTTTGACAACTGATGCAAGCCCAACAGGAATAGCTGCTGTATTGAGCCATTCTATTGGGGGAATTGAAAACTCCATATGCTATGCTTCGCGCTCACTCACTGTCTCAGAAAGAAATTACAGTCAGCTAGACCGTGAAGCACTTGCCATCGTATTTGGTGTGATCCATTACTTCAACTATTTGATTGGCAAACATTTCTTGCTAATAACCGACAACGAGCCATTATCCAGGATTTTTCACCACCATTGGGCATTACCACAGATAACATCTGTCCGCCTGCTCAGACACGCTTCTTTTCTTTCTGGATTTGATTACGATGTACAATTTAAAAGAGGAAAAAAACAGAACGTCGTTTGTTTGTCCCGAGCCCCAATTCAGAAATCCAGAACTTCAGTTAATGAGCTTCTTGGTGAGGAAGTAAATCAGCTATACGCTCAAGTGATATTCCAGATTTCAAGTGACAAAATAACATCTTCGACAATCAAAGAAGAAACCCAGAAAGATCCAGAACTCAGCAAAATTCTTCACAATCTTGGTAACAAAGCAGAAGACTCTGAATTTACATTGCTAGATGGTATATTTTTTTGAAAGGACAGGGTTGTGATCCCAGGCACCCTGCGTTCCAGCATACTTAATGAACTTCATGAAACACATCTAGGCATTGCTCGCCGGTATGTCTATTGGCCCGGCATTGATCTTGACATTGAGAGATTGGTCAAGGGATGTGAAAACTGTGCCCTAACCCAATCGAATCCTCCTAAAGTTCATGTACATCCATGGAATCCTCCTGAAGATAATTGGGAAAGGGTTCATATCGATTATGCAGGCCCATATGAAGGCTCCTATTTTCTGTTGTGTGTGGTTGCAAAATCTAAGTGGGCTGAAGTTAAGATTGTCAAAAACGCACCCACTACGTCTACAACAATTTCTCTGCTGGAAAATATTTTTGCCGCACATGGATACCCGCAAGTTATTGTCTCAGACAACGCCTCAATTTTCCAGAGCGAGGAATTCCATACTTATTGTACAGTCAATGGAATATTTCAAAAGTTCATTGCACCAGGACATCCAGCTACAAACGGCCTTGCAGAACGCAATGTACAGACCTTGAAGCACAGGTTGAAATCTGTTTCGAACGACCGTGCATCAATCCAGGATAAGATACAGAACATTCTGTTCCGTTACCGTGCAACACCACTTGCTTGTGGTTACTCACCAGCTGAGTTGTATTTGCACCGGAAGCTACGGATCCGCATGAATGCAATTTTTCCATATCGACCTCAAGCATCAAAACTTGCTGATAAACCAGCACGTTCTTTTCAAGCGGGGGGAGAATACAGGCCCGATTTTTCATCAACAACAAATATGTTTGGCAGTTTGGGGAAGTCCAGAAAAAACTTGGTAAACTCCATTACCTGGTCGTATTGGACTCAGGAAGAACATTAAAAAGACATGAGAATCAACTGAGGACAACACTGGTTCCCAAAACTAAAAAGACTGTAACGTTTGGTCCCAGTCAGTCATTCAGCATCCCAAGGATCCCTTCAGTGATAAATCAACCTGAAGCAGAACATCTGAATGATCAGAATCCTCAACCAGACCCTGAAGTAACACCGGACCCTCCACGGGGTCCATCACAGAGAACCAGACGTCCACCCATCTGGTTTAAGGATTATGTGATGTAAACATTCAGACTGTTGTGTTTTCTATGTAAGTGGGGGTGAATGTCATGGCCATCAATGGTTTCATAATATTGATGTAGGTGGAGTTGGTGTCGCTTGGACATTGAGACTGAGATATGTTCTTTGGTTTTGCGTGTACTTATAATTACTTACTTTTTTGTTGTGTGTTACAATCAATCTCCATTATATACATGTTGCTAATAAGTCAAGTTCGATTGAAGGATGCTATTATTTTATTCAATAACAGGTGCGTGCATTTCCCATTAATTTACCGTTCCATATCATATAAAGTTATAATAACGTTCCACTCTACCGTTCTGTTCTGGGGTGTAAGCTGTTGAAAAAGTGTGAAAGAAACCTAGCGCCTCCAGCAGCTTACGTGTGTTGGCATTCTTGATCTCGGTTCCATTATCTGATCGTAGAATTTTCACCTTTCTTCCGAATTGGTTTTCCGCCAGCTTCATGAAATCATCCAGTTTGGCTGCGGCTTCGTCCTTCGTCTTCAAGAAGTATACTGTTCGGAAATGTGCAAAATCATTCTTGAAAAGCAAGAAGTACTTTGCTCCTCCCAACGATGGTGTCGCCATCTCTCCCATATCTACATGGACCAGATCCAATGGTTGGGTAGCAACCTTCTCATCCAGTGGGTGTGATACCCGATGTTGTTTCCCGTAGGTGCATCCTTCGCAGACTCTCTCGTTCCAATCATCAACGTATGGAATGCCATTTCTGTCCAAAGCATCCTTCACATACTTCAGGTTTTGGTGTGCTAGCCTCTCGTGCCAGGTTACGATCGAAGTGGCTACCTTACAGGCTTCATACTTCTCCTGGCGTAGCATCATTCTGTACTGGTTACCTTCTTTTACTGCCATGGCCACAATTTCACGATGATCAGACGTTTCGAATATTGACTTCTCTTTGTTTGCAGTTTGGACATAATCTCTGTCGAGGATCTGACTGACAGATATCAAATTGTAGTTGAGCTTAGGCACGTAAAGCACATCCTCCAGGATGACCTTGTACCATTCTGTTCCGTTGAACGCCTCAAGTTGAACGTTGCCGATACCAACGCCCTCTAGTACAGTCACATTTCCGATGACCACAGGAGATGGAGTTTCCAACTCAATCAATTTGACGAACCAGTTCCTGTGTGATGTCATATGTTGTGTAACTCCACAGTCCTGGTACCAGTGATTTCGTGTGCTACATTTCGAATTGAGACTGTTCAACTCTGCAATTGACAGTCCCACTGACGCTAGTGCGCGGTATGGGCGATTCGTGCTCTTCTGTTCACTCCGTTCTGACCTTTCATTTCCATTTTTGTTGTCATCCTTCTTTGTACAGTCTCTTGCGAAGTGACCTTTCTGTCCACACACATGACAATGGTATTTTTCTTTACAAATGGCAAGATATTTGGCGCAGGGTTTGTTTCTGCAGCGTTTCTTTCTGTCCTTTCTGTCCACACTTAAAGCAGCTGACTAGCGCGCTCCCAACTTGTCTGTTGTTATTGTTGTGAGCAGACTGATTTCCAGCTTTCTTCTCATTTGCGATGAGTGCGTTGACAGCAGTTGCTTCACTTTCCTTTTTACCTTCAATGGGTCGATCCTCTTCCAGCCTCAATCTTTCATTGAGTGTTTCAATAGTTTTTTTCGGCTCCTGTGACATTATCCCAGGCTGTTCTGAAATGGTGCAGCTTAGGTGGTAGCATACTCAGCATTCGTGTCATGATCCAACTGTCTTTCACCTTGTCGTCATCTGATGACAGGTCTTCGGCTATCTGTTGAATCTCCAAGCAATTCTCAACAGCTGATTTTAGGCTGTCAAAAACATAACCAAAACATTTCCTTTGCAAACCCTCAGCAGTAATAACAGACTTTTTACCATAAATATTTTCTAGCTTATCTATTATTTGTTTTGCAGTTTGGCATTTGACTAGCTTTTTGGTATATTACTACTGACATTTAAACCTATAAGCGTTTGAGCTTCTACACCTTGCTTTATAAATTACGTACGGGATCGGAGTTTGTACCTGATGGTTTGACAGTCAAACCAGTTGCAATATCAAAACATTCTTTTGTTCTCATAGCTAAATTAATTTTGAAACGCCAAGAATCATAATTGCCATTTCCATGCAAATCTTCTGTCAACGTTTCTAAATGAACCTTTACTGTATCCATGACTTGACTTAAAAAGCAAAATCAAGTTAAAAAATATGACAAATTTACAAAAGTTTGATATCACAAGATTTTACTATCTATTTTCAAATTGTTTTATCAATTTACTCTGACTCATGTATAGGCTACTTGACTGATATTTTGAGGTTAGATTGACTTAGCTGACGTTTCTCGGGCTGACGATGTGGTAGACGTCCTCTTCGACGGGGCTGACTTTGTCTGCGATGACTGACGTGGACTTTCTCGGCTGACTGGACTGACCTGACGACTTCTGACTTCTGGCTTGGACGACGACGACGACTGACTCGGCTGACTTTTTCTCGACGTCCAAATTGCTTCCCGTAATGCTCGGCGTGTCTGACGTATGAGCGGTACTTGGGCCGATAACCTGTTGTAATTCTTATGCTCCGAGCAGGGATGAATGATCAAGTCGTTTTCAATTTGTATGACGTCCTTTTATTTATCAAATTAAACAGCAAGTATCATCAAAAGGCGCCTGGCAAACAAACAAATAATACAATAATGGTTTACACACTCAGTTACAAACCTCTTCTATTATTATGAACATTTTGTAAACTTAAGGTATGCTTCCATACAACATATAACCTCATTCAAATGCAAGTTGAAAATACATATTAGATAAGTCGACAATATCATACCTTTTGACTCTATTGCATAACGCATGTTTATGAGTTTTCAAAAACTACATTTTATATGGATACAATTTTGATGGCTGATGGCTTCAGATTTCACAGACAATATCTTACACATACATTACGCCATTAGCTGTACATCTCCTTCTGGTTTAAAACAATTGCCAACTTATAAAAGTAAAATACATTTTTGATCACATTGTTGCCAACTTAGATTTAATAATTTTATTAATGCAGCCAATGGCCATGTACTTTTCTTTTCAGGACGGGTCAGGGAGGGATTTTGGAAGGAAATCGGCCGTGGACCTCTTGAAAGGAACCGTCCCGGCATTAGCCTGGAGGTGAAAATGGGAAACCACGAAAACCATTTTCAGGACTGCTGAGGTGGGATTCGAACCCACGCTCTCCCGATTCCAGCGAGGCACGAGGTAGCGCGTTAGCGCTCTCGGCCACCGCCAAATTAGAGGTTATAGTCAGTTGTAAACATAATTAAATTTCAACACTTTTGTTTATTACTATCTAGTTCCTTTTGATCCTCGTGCAATGCTACCACTTGCATATCAAGGGCAGATGACTTTGTAGTTCCGCCCCTTAAAACATCAACAACAATACCTCTTGCATAGTCTGTTATGTCGATGGCTCTTGTGACGTGGAAGATGGATTAAACATAACTTTTACAACAGGGGTTAAATGTTGCCCAATAAACAATGCACTATTTAGAGTAGCAACATGATTTTCTTGTACTAGCTTATTAGCATTCTGATGATTTTTTGTCAACACTATCAGTGTTTTGTCTTGAACACTACATCGATGTTCACTCACACTTAAAACCTCACCATTTCTACTTTTCATATCACCTCGACATTTTTTCAACCTCTGTTTTGAGCACCGCCAGAATATTATTCCTTTTACATTTTGTCGTCTTTAGTTATAAGAGTAGCCTTTATAGTGTACACGTTGTTTACCTTGGTCATTTGTAGTAAGTTCCATAGTAGCAACTAACCTGTTAGTATAATTTGCTCACTACAAAGTTTATAACTCTTCTGGTAATAGAATGATTTAGCGTTGGCTTTTATATTTAATATGTACAGTTTAAAGTGATAGACGAGTGGTAGAAAAGCGATAGCAAAGTGGTAGCAACGTGGTAGAGAAGTGGTAGAAAAGTGGTAGAAAAGTGGTAGCAAAGTGGTAGAAAAGTGGTAGCAATGTGGTAGCAAAGCGGCAGCAAAGTGGTAGCAAAGTGGTAGCAAAGTGGTAGAAAATATTACATATATTGCTAAGAAATAGTTTAAGCGGTTATGTGGATCCATTACACAATAATTTTGACACTACGAAGCTCATTTTCTTTATCCAATAGTTTTTTTCTCATATTCAGTATGACCAGACTGTTTACGAGCATGCAAGTGCTGAAGCCCTGGATTAGCTTACCGGGATTGTTCGAGCAAAAAAAATTAACGAATGATTTTAGGGGTTAACAGAGCATTACCATTACCATCATCATAATCATCATCATCAACATCATCATCATCATTATCATCATGAATATAATCATCATCTTTATCATCATCTCTATTACTATCTAATCCTTTTTGTTCCTCTTGCAATGCAACAACCTTTTGCATAGTTTGTGATGCCTTAGATAGTGTTAGGGGTTTCTTAAAGGTTAACGATTGTCCTAACATGTCTTTTTCAGGAGATAATAATTGCTTTTTAACAAACAATGCGCTAACTTGAGTTACAGTATTTTTGACTTACTTTTTTTTACCTTCGTTAGAGTATTTTGTCCATTTAAATGAGTATTATTTTGAGATTTACAATGATGATCGATTTAAATAAGTATGTTGGAGCCTATTGTCTTAAGCATTCCTCGACACCGTTTTGAACGTTGTTTCGAACACCACCAAATAACAGTTCCATTTTATTAGTTCTTTACAATATAGGCATATTCTTTATAGAAAGCACATGGCTTACCATAGCTAGTTATTGATACTTTCATGTCAACTGTTAAGCATAAACGAATCTCTAGTAAAGTAAGTAAGAAAGTAAGTAAGTAAGTATTTTTATTCTCAAATGCATTTTGTGACTATTTTGAATCTGAATTGCATTTTATAAGTATTTTCTATCTAAATTGCATTTTGTAAATATTGTCAATTCATATAACAGTACAGTAAGTTTTAGTTGTAAGTATGTAGTTAGTTTGTCATTGTTCTATTAGACTGTGGTGTGTGAGTGTGTCTGGTAGCAGTTGCATTGATTATTAGTTATAGTTCATTGTTTCAGTAGACTGTGATGTGTGAGGGTGCATGTGAGTGTGCCTGGTAACAGACTGTTTTAGTGGTAGTATTTGTTTTTGGTTGAACTTACGTTTTTTTCCGTTAGTAGAATTTTGGTATTTAATTGTTAGTACGGTAGAAGATTAGTATTTTTGTTAGTAGATTTGCTCTTTACTTTTCTGAAAGGGAGTAGCAGCCTTTCAGAATAAATCAATTCTTTACTAGTCTTATAGACGGTTAAGATATTGATAATATAAGCCAAATAAAGGCTACACTGCGTCATGCTGCACGGCTGAAAGCAACGGGAAGCTACAGCTATGCATAATTACATGTGATGATGGCCTCCTCCCTTGTAAAATTTCAATCCGGAGGTTAACTAGTCCCCCGTTCGGATCTCCGGGTGGGGACTACTCGAGAGGGGGTTAACATCACAGAAGTGACAAAGAGGAAATCTGACATTCTACGGATCGGAACGTGGAATGTTAGAAGTCTGCTAGGAAGTGGAAGGTTAGAAAACTTAGAAAGGGAAATGGATAGGTTGAGTTGGATTTGGTTGGGATTAGAGAAATGCGCTGACAGGAAGAACAGGACTTTTGGTCAGGAGACTATAGGGTCATTAGCACTAAATCAAACAATGGCCAAGCAGGGGTTGGTCTCATATTGAGTAGGAAACTTGGACAGCGGGTGGAATATTATGAGCAATATAGTGAACGGATTATTGTAGCAAAAATCAATACTAAACCTACCTGCACCACAGTGGTACAAGTCTATATGCCAACCAGTCAAGCTGATGATGAGGATGTTGAAAAGGTCTACGAAGAAATAGACGAAATTCTGAGGTATATCAAGGGTGATGAAAATGTTATAGTAATGGGAGATTGGAATGCTGTGGTAGGAAAAAGGAGAGAAGGGAAGATAGTAGGAGATTTCGCATTAGGTGAAAGGAATGATCGAGGAAGCAGGCTGTTGGAATTCTGCACCGAGCATGAGTTGGTCATAGCTAACACCTTATTCAATAACCACAATAGAAGAATATACACATGGATGAGACCGGGAAATACAGGGCGTTACCAAATCGACTTCATTATGGTCAAGCAGAGGTTTAGAAACCAGATTTTGGATTGTAAAACATATCCTGGTGCTGACATAAACTCTGACCACAATCTGGTTGTAATGAAATGCAGATTAAAGTTGAAGAAACTGAAGAAAAGTCAAAAGCCAAAAAGGTGGGCAATAGACAGACTGAAAGTAAAGGATGTACATTCAAGAAGTGTATAAAGGAAGGACTAATGAAAAACCCTAAACAAACGTAAATTGCAGACGAATGGGCACTTTTGAAGAATGAAATAACAAAATCTGCGGAAGAAAACATTGGTAGGAAAGAAAATATAGGTAGAAACCCGTGGATCACTCAGGATATACTATAATTGATGGATGAAAGGAGGAAACACAAGAATGTAAGAGATGGAAAGGGGAAAGCAGAATACAGACGTCTGAGAAATGAGGTTAACAAGAAGTGCAAGGAAGCGAAAGAAGAATGGTTGAAAGAGAAATGTGCAGGTATAGAAAATTGTCTGAAATTTGGAAAAGTGGACACAGGTTATCGAAGGATTAAGAATACTTTTGGGGAAAAGAAGACTAAGTGTTGTAATATTAAGGACACAAATGGAAAGCCTCTAACAGAAACGGAAGAAAAGGTTGAGAGATGGAAAGCTTACATAGAGAGTTTGTATAAGGGAAAGGAGATTGAGAATCATGTAATGGAAAGGGAGGAGGAAATTGATGAGGAGGCGAAAGGATATTTAATATTGAGATCAGAATTTGATAGAGCTTTGGAAGACTTAAGCAGGAACAAAGCACCAGGCATAGATGATATACCGATTGAGCTGCTACGCTGCATAGGAGATGAAGGCCTGATCAGGTTATTTCACTTGGTGAGTAGGATTTATGAGACAGGTGATGTACCCTCTGATTTCGAGAAGAATGTAATCATCCATATACCAAAGAAAGTGGGAGCTGACAGATGTGAAGATTACCGTACAATCAGCTTGATTACTCATGCTTCAAAGATCCCGTCTAGAATAATTTACAAGAGGATTGAAAGCCAGATAGAAAGGGAGTTGGGTGAAGACCAGTTTGGTTTCAGGAGAAATGTAGGAACAAGGGAAGCTGTACTAAGTCTTGGGCTGATTTTGGAAGGTAGAATAAGGAAAGATAAGAGAACGTTCATGGCATTTGTAGACTTAGAAAAGGCTTTTGATAACGTTGATTGGACTAAATTGTTTGACATTTTGAAATCTATTGGAATAAAGTACAGGGATAGGAGGGTAATCTACAATCTATACTGAAACCAGACAGCAGTAATTCGAGCTGAAGGACATGAGAGAGAAGCTGATATTCAGAAAGGTGTTAGGCAAGGCTGCAACTTATCACCCATACTTTTCAAACTTTACATTGAACAAGCAATGAAGGAAATTAGCGAAAAATTTAGTGGGAGTGAAGATTCAAGGAGAAATAACTTCAACTCTGAGATTTGCTGATGACATCGTCATCTTGGCCGACAAGCCTGAGGATTTGAATGAGTTTTTGAATGGTATGGACTCTGTCTTACGGAAAGAATTCATGATGAAAATTAATAAATGTAAAACAAAAATACTGGAATGCAGCCGAAATAAATCAGAAACCTCTATGGACATCAAATTGGCAGGTGAAAAGCTGAAGAAAGTAGGAGACATCTGTTACTTAGGAAGCAGAATAACCAGTGATGGACGAAGCAAAGAGGATATAAAAAGTAGGTTGGCTCAGGCAAAGAAAGCATTTCTACAAAAAAGGAATCTGTTGACATCGAATATAGATTTAGGTATTAGGAAGTCATTTTTGAAAGCCTTTGTCTGAAGCGTGGCGCTCTATGGAAATGATACTTGGACTGTTGGTGCAGCTGAAAAGAGGAGAATTGAAGCATTTGAAATGTGGTGTTACAGGAGAATGATGAAGATCAGATGGGTAGATAGGGTTACAAATATAGAGGTATTAAGACGAGTGGGAGAGGAGAGATGTTTCTGGAGACTGCTAATGAAGAGAAGAGATAGGTTAGTAGGACACATACTAAGACATCCAGGAATAGCAAGCTTAGTTATGGAAGGAAGTGTTGAGGACAATAACTGTAGGGGTAGACCAAGGTTAGAATATGTTAAAGAGATTGCCTCTGATGTAGGGTGTGGTAGCTATGTAGAGATGAAACGATTAGCTCAGGACAGGGTGGCGTGGAGAACTGCATAAAACCAGTCAAAAGACTGAAGACTCAAACAACAACAGTAAAGTTAACTTGGTAATAACAAGTATTTCCGTGAAGAACTATGCAGCCTATTTTTATATATCCTACACATGTTAATTGCCTCTATCTACATACAAAATTTCAGTTTGAAAGTTGTGATAGATTGGTAGATATTGAGAACCGTCTAAATATTTCAGATGGTCGCCAGGTTTGATTTTGCTTTATTTACTATTACATGAATATTATTGTTTACGTGTGGTATTCAAACTTCAATCGTATGATTAGAACACAAGAAGTAAAAACGAGATTTTAAAATTTCGCACAGCTGCCATCTTTTGGTTATGAAAACAATTGAAATAAATTAAATGGCAGTGGATTAACATTTGTATAAGCATTTAACGTGCAAAGTTTCACTGCACTCGGATGGTTAAATCGCGAGAAACGTCCATTTAAATATTAATAATTCGCGTCGCTGCCATGTTGGATTTGTGTTCACCAGGTTACTGAAAATCCTATAGGTGAACTTATCTTCATAGCTTCTAAGAACATAAAAAAGTTCTGGGCTGTATAAGATTCGTAGATATTGAGAACTGTCTAAATATTTCGGATGCTTGCCATTTTGGATTGATATATGTTTAGGCCATAGAGTTATGTATCATTAAAGGAAAATTATTGCGTAGCTTCATTATTCAAACTTTATGATTACGACACAAGAAATAAAACATTAATTTTAAAATTTTGCACAGCCGCCATCTTGAGGTTATGTAAACAATTGAACTAAATTAGATGCCAGTGTATTACAATATTTATAATCATTTACTGTACCACATTTCACTGCGCTCAGATAATTAAATATCGAGAAAAGTCTATTAAAATGTTTCAACTTCGCTTGGTCGCCCTGTTCGTTTTGTACTTTACAGGTTTATGAAAGTTACATAGATTAACTTGTACTAGTGCCCTTTATCACCGTACAAAATTTCAGGGTGATATCTGTAAGAGTTTCGGAGATATAGAATGGCAGTGAAATATTTCGCACAGCCGTCATTTTGAGGTTATGTAAACAATTAAACTAACTTAGACGCCAGTGCATTTAAATGTGTATAAACATTTGCTGTACCAAGTTTTATTACGTTTGGATGGTTAAATCGTGAGAAAAGTCTACTTAAATGTCTCAAATTCGCTTGACCGCCATGTTGGTTTTGTAGTTACCAGGTTTTTGAAAGTCTCATAGGTGAACTTCTAGTAGTATCCTTTATCACCGTACACAATTGCAGGGTGATATCGGTAATAGTTTCGGAGATACTGAATGCTGGTGAAATATTTTGCACAGCCGCCATGTTGGATTGGTGAGACACGATAAAATTTAAAGCGCACGGTCAGGGTCGGCTGGAATGATGCTATGATCTTACCGAGTTTCATTGAAATCGCTCAGCCTTTTAGAATTTATTAGGGGGGAAACACACCATCACACACACACACGTGCGCGCACACAGAAACAAGGACCAAAGGTCATAAGCCTATTTATTCATAAAATTAAAATAGGCTAAAATGATAGCTTGTGGTATGTGCAGTTTAAAGTAAGAGCAAATGTGAGAGCAAAATGGTAGAAAAGTGGTAGCAAAGTGGTAGAAAAGTGGTAGCAAAGGGCTATAAGAGTGGTAGCAGTTTATAGTAGTCATGATTTTTACTGGAATGTAATTTCTAAACCTTAGAAGTGAGTGGTCAGTTAGTCTTGGTTCAGACAAGCGTAAACAATTCTCTAACGAATCAGAGCTCATGATAGTCATTATGAAACAGTTATGTAACCAATGAGGTATCGGTGCTTGATAGTTTCACACATGAACAAAGAGAATCCAACATATCTGACATGATTTACTTGATTTGAATGCTGACAATGGATATCCAATCAACTATTGTCGTTACAATGTCAAACACAAAGACAAAATTATCATGAACCTTTAAGGTAAAGCCGCAGTTACACTGGAGTTGCAAACACGAAAGTTGACAACAGAAGTTGCAAACAGAAGATTACAACAAAAGTTTTAAACAAAAGTTTTGAACAAAAATAGAGTTTTCTCAATTTTTGTTTACAACAGTCTGCAACTTCTACTTGTTATCGTAGCAGATTTTTTAGCCCTTCATCGAGTGCAGACAACAAAATGTCGAGTATTGAAGAGGTAGTCGCCGCTGCAGCAGCTTGCTTTATTTTAGCAAAGCAGAGGGCACCAAGGAGATACTGGATAAAACCGTCTTTGAAGGCGAGAACGAAGTATAGTGGATGTGAATTGTTCGAAGACTTAAAAAAAGATGATATTGATCCTTTAACTGGTGAATTGAGGGATGACGGTAGTGTGAAAACTTTTTGCGCATGACCAGCTCCGATTTCGAGTACTTAATTGCAAGCATTGGAGGTAACATTTGCAAAAAGGTCACAAATTTCAGAAAAGCTATTCCAGTGAGGGCGAAGTTAGCAGTTACATTGCGGTTCCTAGCAACTGGAGATTCATACGTTAGCTTAAGCTATTTGTTTAAAATCTCTAGATCTACAATATCACTGTTTGTCCCTGGTGTGTGTGAGGCACTGATTGATCTTTTCAAGGACAATATCAAGGTATGTATAATCTGTGAAATTACCGTAAAGTGGGGTGAACTGAGACAGAACTAAGTTTTTATTACAAGTTCATGTTACATGGTAAAGTTTTAACTAAATGCTGATTACAATATTATTTCTTTAACCATATGACTTAAACATGAAACCGGAATATACAGTTTGAACTTAATAAAACTGTGGTTATATCCACTACAAATTAGTTAAACAACTGTCTTCATTATTAGACACGGTGTTTTGAAGGTTTGCTTCACCAATATTATTGTGGGTATAGTCACATTGGGTCTCAATGCCCAAGTCATTAAACATAGATTCAGAATTTTCATCTGGCGTAGGAGTAGATGTTGATGGTGCATATGTTTGAAGTGGAGAGTTCCATTGTTTCATTTCTATCTCAAACAGAACTTGATTGATTCTGTTTTTGGCGATTGCCTGATCCCTTTTGTCCGTAAATGTCCGAATCTGACAAGCAACGTGCTCCCCAAAGACATCCAGGTCATCTTTTTCTTTAATGTTACTACCTAACTTTTTCATTACTGAGTAAGCCTCTTCTTCCATTGGGTTATACCTTCTTTTTGTTGGCTTCTTTAAGAGCGAAGGACTTGAATGTGAAGACAAATTAGACTGCCAGAATCAGTAGAAGTAGGAGCTGTACTGTTGGACGTATTTCTTTGAACTGCTGTGTTTTGCTGGGCACCTAAGATGGTTGAGTTGAAATCTTGCTCAATGCAATCATGGCTGTCATCATTTGTCTCGTTTTCCTAAAAAAAAAAAAAAAAAACTAAATTTTTATAACTATTACAACAATAGGCCTACTGTATTATTTTTCAGCTTCCATCTTCTACATCAGAGTGGCTACATCATGCAAATGAGTACAACCGACTTTGCAACTTTCCTCATTGTCTTGGCAGTATGGACGGGAAACATGTAATGTTACAATCTCCCATCAACACTGGAAGTGATTACCTTAATTACAAAGGATTTTTTAGTATTGTCCTACTCGCACTTGTTGATGCAAACTACTGTTTCACATATGTTTCGGTTGGATGTCAAGGACGGATATCTGATGGCGGAGTTTTTGATAACAGCAGTTTGCGCATTATGTTGGAGGATTCCAGCCAGATACCACAAGCAAGCAAACTGCCAGGCAGAAGCTATCCTGTCCCTTATGTAGTTTTGGTCGACGATGCTTTCCCCTTGAATCCAACAACTATGAAACCATTTCCTGGACTCCAGGACCGAGGCAGTGTCGAAAGAAACTACAACTATCGTCACAGTCGTGGAAGGAGGGTAGTTGAAAATGTTTTCGGGATTCTAACAGTAGTGTTTAGAGTTCTCAGAAAACCACTTTTACTTGAACCGGAAAATGCAGAACGAGTTGTACTGACTTGCACTCATCTACACAACTCCCTTCGAATGAGTAAATCCTCAAGTGCTTCTTACAACCCTGCCGGTACATATGACTATGAAGACACAGAGAGTGGGACTTTAATACCTGGGCAATGGAGAGTTGAAGGAATGCCGACTGAATCTATGCTGCAACTTAAGCGTATGCCCAAAAAACCATCCCAGCTTGCTAAGCAAATCCGTGACGAGTTCGGTGCTTACTTCAAAAGTGCAGGAGGTTCCGTCCCTTGGCAAGACAAGTACTGACAACAGTGACAACTAAAATGGTGATATTTGTTCTGACACTTTACAAGCTTTTTGTGATATTGAAATTATGCTAAGAAAACTTCGTTTTGAATTAATAATGTGTTTTTCTTACCTGGGTTTCTCGAGTGTTTCTAGGAGTTGGTTTGTCCTCGAGGAATAGGAGAGAACCGTAAAAACACCATTTGATTATAACCTCTTCGCTACCCGATCCAGATTTAACTTTCTTTGATTCTCTATGGAATTGGCTTGCTAATTTCCGCACCTTCAATTGAACCTCCAATTTGTTAATGTTCATCTCCTGCGCGATTTCGTTCCATGCATAGTTCTTTTTGTTCTTGTCTTTATAATAAACACTTGTTTGGTCCCATAACACTGAATGATGGCGATATAAGTCAATCAATTTCTCAGTTTGATCACGGTCCCAATCGAATTCGGATACGTTTTCCTTAGCGTAAACACGACTGACGACAAAATAAACAGAATGTCAGCCTCCACCACGCACAAAAGGCACTGAAGCGACGCCACCTAGCAGAAGACTCTGATCAGCTGCTCGCGGGTAATGTTTACAACTGTTTGCAACAAACAAAACGTTTCTGCAACTTGTGTTGTAATCACAAGTTTGCAACATCCTTTGACATTTACCGACATTCTGTGGAAAACAAAAAATCCGTTTGCAACAACGAAAATCTGTTGCAAACACACAAAAGTTTACAACAAAATTAGTGCAATTTCAGTGTTTACAACTTTTGTTATCAGCTTTTGTGTTTGCAACTCCAGTGTAACTGCGGCTTAACAGGAAACTACTATGAAATAGACCAGTGGTCGCCAAACTTTTAAGTGACTGAGCTACCTTACAGGTTATAAACCTTACCGTGAGCTACCCAACAAATTAGGAAAATAATACATGTTTTGTTTAAATCACACAGTTGTTTATTACACATAGAAATAATCATTTCTAGTTTATATAAAAAAATCTAATTAAATGCAATTTGAAACGTTGCAATTAATAATATATGAATTTAAACAACAAAATATTTGCATTAGAGGAATTTAGTTTAATGTGAGGGGAAGCCCGCTTTTTTGTCATCAACAATTGTTTAATGTCTGGCTCATGTGTTGTAGCAGCCATTTAAATGCAGTTGTTCAAATGTTTATCATTCAACCTGTTCCTGTACTTGTTTTTAATGAATTTCATACTGGAAAGTGAAATCTCATACAAATTATGTTGAGCTGAACATTGCCTTCACTCGTAATCCAACGTGAACCAAAATTGTATATTTTTGAATGAAGTGAGTGATTTAAATGAAAGGTCACTTAGAAAATCAATCAGTTCCATCTCCACCGCAGCGTTGTCTTCTTCAAAATATTGTATGGCACAAGTAGAGAATTCTTCAGCATCAATCTCTGCAAAAGGGGATGTGACGAACTGTGCTACGATGGAAATGTTTCTGAAGTCTAGAAAGCGTTGATTAAATTGATTTTTCAAGTCTATATATTGATAGTTATTGTTGTTTTAAGGGGCGGAATTACGAGGTCATCTGCCCCTTTTCAAGTCTGAATGAGCTGCAATTGCATGTTCTTTGTTGTTGTAAGGGGGCTGTGAAGGGCCTTGCTTGTCAGGGATCTGCTTCAAACAGGCATAGTGCTTGTGTTCATCCTGGGTAAGATTTTCCCCCACAGCTCCAGCTCTGAAATGGTTCGACCAAATTGTTTATCTTTGTCTTGAAGCTGCAAGGGTTATGTCTACAAGAAATGCAAAATCTCGGAGCCAACCGGATCTTCTAGCTCAGGTAATTATTCACATCGTTCTTTCGAAAATTCCATCAAAGCAGGAAGTAACTATTTGAAACGTTGCAAAACCCTGCCTCTGCTAAGCCAACGAACTTCTGTATGAAGCAATAGATCACCATACTGGCAGTATAACTCTTCAGTCAGAATACTGAACAAACGTCTTTGAAGTGCATGAGCTCTCACTTTATTTACTGGTAAGACAGACATTTTGGAAACCTGTTGTCTTTACGACACAAGGCAATGAATCCCTTGTCGCTGCCTACCATCGTAGGAGCTCCATCGGTTGCGAAGCCCATCAACTTTTGTACAGGAATATTTGAGGCGTCTAGTATCAAAACAACACACATCACTTCAACAAAATATTTCAGAAGACACATGTTTACTGAGAAATAAATATGCCTCTTTTTTGAAAGTTGTAAGTGATATAGACACATATTTCCCAAAAGTTTCATAACTCATGCTGTTTTATACTCCTTTCTATAAGCGTTTTAATATTTGATGTGTCTTATTTTGTTTTAAAACTTGCTGATGTGTCTTGTTTTGCTACTAAGTAATCGGATGTAGGCCCATCTTATTTTGAAAATAAAATAATCGCTCTTCACTAATATAAAGTCGATTTAACATACCAATACAAATGTAAACACATCGGCACTAACAGAACACGAAAGAATAGGGATGTATAGAACTAGCACCGATAGAGCGCACTGCTGTTGTACTGGGTAAGCGCAAGGCGCTCTTCATTTGTCACCTGTGTTCACATTGTAACTTTTTACCAGCCCTTCTTGGGCGACTGATTTAAAACTTCCCAAAATCATCCTCCTATTTTTGATCGGAAGTACTTCATCATATACCACACAATTGAAATGGCAGGGTCGTGGAGTGTTGGACACACATTTGGTCAACCTAACTGGTATCATTTGGGCGTTCAACTATTAGGTGTAATTCCCTATAAAGAAAACTAATTATAACCTTCAAAATATGTGTATTAATATCAACTTTAAACATATGGCGGGGACTCTCGTCGAACAGACTATGGTTTACTATCTTCTCTCCTCGGCAATGACGAAAACATGTGACCCAAAATGAATGTTGGAATATAAAGATGTTTGTTACTCACTCATCGACGATCTAGCAGATAATCTACGAGACATGCTCGATAGATCAGTTCTCCCCAGCATTTCTAAGATTTTCCACACGTGGTTTGAGGTTAGAGATGTTTACTGGTTTACATAGCCACATCTCTGCGAGAGAAATGAATGTGCTTCCGTACCCAACTTGAATTGTGCTAACAGAGATAACATCGTTGTGATATGTAGCCGTTTCGAGTACATTCACAAGCCATGCTTTCAACAAAACTGTTTCTCCAAATAGGCCTACGCCAAATTACGAGAACGCGACCTTTCCAATCAGACGCTACAATAGAAGTGAAGCCCCGCTATACACGAAAATCCCACCTCTCATCTTGTAAACACATGTTTTCGTCTTTCTCCGCCAGGGTCATGATACCCTCCAACCCATACAAAATACACCAATAATCTCGAACCCATGTATATTTCTTAAAACTCGTGGCGCGAAACTCTTCTCTGACGTCAGAACCTTACACAATTTACACAAAGCTTTCTTCAAGACAAGGGAAGTTATTCTCGGCCCAATCTAAATTTGGCCTAGAGTTTCCTGCTGTTGCAACATCTTGTAGCTTACCTACACAATCCGCTGTCTTGTATACTGGCATCTCCCATACAAATTAAATGAAATATTCCTGACTGAGTCCCCGAGATACACAAGATATATATACACTAAATAAAATGAAATTCTACAACCTAAATGATGATGATGAACAAGAAAAGAAATGGTATGAACAAATTACCCTAACCTGACTTCTCTTGCAGTCAACCAAATAAGGGTTTGGGAACATTGTGACCGGAACAGTCACAATACGCCCCCATGTGATTCACACGGGTGAAACAAGTGTGGATCACAAACACTCAAACAAGCAACGCACTGAAAACACAAAGAATTACACTATTACATAATTAAACCCTGGAAGACATATATACATACACACTTGTCAAATTTTCACACATTCTCACTCTCTCGAATGTCTTATTGTGTCCATTTCCTAGCCTCACTGATTTCTCTCAAGTGTCTTAGGTCTACCACTTCATTTTCTTCGTCTCATCATGAGACCCTATCGCTTCACAAGCCATGGTATTTGCCTGCACAGGCCTTATCATACCATCTATCCATCTAACACTCGATGCCACTTTGCTGGTTAGCATTCTTCGTCACATCTCTTGAGTTTTGTCATGCCATCACGTTATGTTGACTGATTCTCTAAGAGTCCATGCCATATTATTTTACAGAGTGATATCTACGGAGATTCCTAATATTATGTGTACTGACAGACTTACCATCCTGGTCCGTTAAACTATAGGCACACTCACCAATACGTTTAACCACCTTAAAAGGCCCCTGAAATAGATGAAAAAACTTCCCTATCTCCTTATCTACAGCTGAAGACGGATATGGAACCCTCAGAAGCACCTGATCGCCTACTTCAAAAGAATCAAACTTTACCCGCTTCTGCTGGCGCCTACGCTTATTCCCTGCCTTGATTAAGTTGTCCCTAGCCAGCTGGATACAAACATCCTTCCCAATCTCCTCTCCCGTGACCAAACCTAGCATTCTAGCAAGCTCATTGGTAGGCTTCCTACCATACTGAATTTCATAGGGAGTGCATTTTACACTCTCATGGAACGTACTATTGAACCATCGTTCAATATCTCCTAACTTGGAGAACCACGCATTGTGGCGATTGCTCACATAGGTGCGAAATACTCTCCCTAATTCTCTCATAACTCGTTCGGACAAATTCCCTTGAGGATATCGAATAGATGAGAATATGTGCTTGATACCCAATTCACTCAACTTGGTTTTCCAGATCTTTGAGGTGAATTGACTACCGTGGTCTGATAGTATCCTGAGAGGCACCCCAAACTCAGGTACATACTTATCAGTGATCTGTAGGACACAACCCTTCCCGGTCGCTTTTCTCAGGGGATACAGTTTGACGAGTTTACTGAATGCGTCAACAACCACGAAGATATACTGATATCCAAACTGAGCTTTAACCAATGGACCATACAGATCGACACAGAGTAAATCCCTTGGTTTTTCTGTGATCACCATTTGCCGAGGTCCCTCAAGAAACCTCGTTGGGCATTTACACCGTTGACACGAGTCACAACTTGCCAGAACTTTCCTAATCTGCCTTCCCATGTTCTTCCAAATGAAATGCTGCTGAACAGCAAAAAGAACCTTGCTTGATCCAAAATGCCCTAAAGCCTTGTGATGATACCAAATCATCGTTACCTGCAATGAGCTTGGCACACACACTCTCCAGGCACCTTCATGGCACAGCCTAGCCAAGAAACCACACTCCAACTTGTACCAATACTTTCCAACCTTAATTCTACTATCCACATCCATACCTCTCAACTGAGTCAAGATATCACCTAAGACCTCATCCTTCTCCTGCTCTACAAGCAGATTCCTTAAGCAGCGTATCTCATAATCACACTCGCTTACCTTGGTTACGCAGATAACAACACCTTCCTGTACCTCCAGTACCTGATGACCCTCATCACCCCCAATGTTTCTACTCATGAAGTCAGCCACAATGTTCTCAGTACCCTTAATATGCCTTACCTCAAAGTTATATTCACTTATAGCCAATATCCACCTTGACATCCTGTTCGAAGTGAGCTTGCAGGATCCAATAAAAAGTAATGCATGATGGTCAGTCAGTATCTGCAACTTACTGCCCAACACATAACTCCTAAACTTCCCTAGAGAGTATACGATTGCTAACATCTCTATTTCAGTAATTGTATATCTCTTCTCCGCCATGCTTAGCCCTCTGCTTGCTAATGAGACAATCCCTAGATTGCCCTCACTATCCTCCTGACACAAAATGCCTGAGATGCCTTGCATGCTCGCATCAGTCATCAAAATGTAGGGACAATCCAGACGAGGATACCTAAGCATGACAGTCTCTACAAAGCCTCTCTTCAACTCCTTAAAAGCCTCATCGTGCACCTGGGTCCATACCCACTTAGTACCCTGCTTCAGCAATTCCCTAAACGGTTCTACAAGACAGGAATATTTAACTACGAATCTACGAAAATAATTGAAAACCCCTAATATTGACCTCAATTGTTTGGCGTTACGTGGTGTAGCAGTGTTGTGAATCTTGTCTAATCGTGACTGTTCGGGAGACACCCCTTGTGTTGTGATAGTATGCCCTAAAAATGTGATTGATGTTGTGCAAAACAGAGACTTCTTAAGTTTAATTGTAAATCCCCCGTCCCTTAATTTCCCCAAAACAATGTCTAAGTGATCCAGGTGTTCCTTTAATGTGTAAGATGCAACAATTAAATCATCTATGTACATTGTCACAAACTCGTGTGTGTCCCTCCCTAACACTAGATTTAAGGCCCTAATCAACGCTGAACTGCTGGTCTTTGTTCCGAAAGGAACGACCCTGAATTGGTACAAACCACTCTTAAAGCTAAACGCAGTCAACTTCCTGTCCTGTTCTCTCAACGGTACCTGCCAAAATGATGCACTCAGATCCATAGTGGAAAACCATTGCTTACCATTGAATTTCTGAACCAGTTCCTCAACACATTCTGGCCTCTGTTGGTCCCCAGATATCCTACAATTGAGCTGCCTGGCATCAATACACAACCTGACCGAGCCATCACTCTTCCCAACCACAACTAAGGGATTCAGATATGCACTAGTTGAAGGCTCAATAATACCCTGATTCAGCATAATGCCTATTTCTTTCTCCACAGCATCAGCAAATTTGTGAGGTATCGGGTACTTGGGTCCTGAAAATGGAGAATGATCTACAATTTCGAACTGATGCGTATAGACATGTGTTAGCCCTGGCTTGTCACTGAAAACTTCTTGGTTTAGCTCTAAAACCTCTAACAACTTATCCCTCTCCTCAACACTTAAACCACTCTTATCCACAGCCTGCTGGAGTTGATCACACTTATCACCCTCCACAGCAATGTGACATAAATCCACAACTTCCTCCTCATCGTCAGCCTTACCTTCTGCCATATCCCCTACAGTGACCTCAGTAACACATGCCTTTACTGTCTTATCTACACTCTTGCATTTCATTCTCATCTCCTGGCTTATATTCCCCCTCACAAAGTTGATGACACCCCGGTCAAAATCAATAACAGCACTATGCTCGTTAAGCCAGTCTATCCCCAAAATCATTTCATAAATTAGGTTAGGAATTACCAAGCAAGTCTTGTGGTCAACTTCATTACCAAACCTCATGGGCAACAATACCTGCTTTCCCACTCTTTGGGATTTATTACCAACAGCAGTTACCACATATGTCGACTTAACTGGAATTTCTTCCAACTTACCACCGTCCTTGATTAAAGTATCATAAAATCCCTTACTGATGACACTTCTCTCACTCCCCGAATCCACCAATGCCTGCACTCTCTTACCTAGTATGCTCAACTCAACAGTTGACATAAAAGCCTCCTTCTCCCCGATACATGAGAACTCCTGCTGGTCAGCTAGCAGATCCTCCCGACTCATAGGCATAAAATCCTCCTCACCCACAATAACACACTGCTTGACTTCATTTCTTACGGACTGCCTGACTGACCTCCCTGCACAGCCCGTTCGGAGTTTAAAGCTCCTTGACCACCTTGTTCTTGTCTCCTCTGGTTCACCTGTACTCTTTCGTTACCACCTTCCTGACGCCCCCCACCTCTCTGATAGTTACCTTCCTGTCGCTGTGAATTATCCTGACGCCCCCCACCTCTCTGATAGTTTTCCTGCCTCTGCTGATAATCTCTTTGCTCCTGATTAAATCTACCCCTATTAAACTCCTGATTATTCCCCCTATTGCCCCTAAATTCCTGTTTGACCTCTGGCCTCTCCATGTGCTGCTTGCCTAAAACGTCAAAGCTCGTAAGAAGCTCTTCCAACTCTTCTACCGTCCTTACCTTCTGCATACAAGCTGCCTCCTGAATTCTAGGTGGGAAGTGCTTCAACATGACCCTAACCACATCACTGTCAGAGGTCAGCCCATCCAAATTCTTCCAAATAAGTACATGTGCCAAAAAATATTCTGTCAGGGATACCCCTTCTCTCTCCTTATATTTCCCAAAAGTTAATTTTTCCCTTTCCCTGGACTGTACCCCCTCCCCCCAGAACTTAGCTTTGAATTTATCCCTGAATTCCCTTAAACTATTCATGTTAGGCCTGTATATTTGGAACCATGCTTTCACATCCCCTTGAAATGAGTTAGACAAGATCTCCAACACTGTTTCCCATTCGACAACCCCGTCTTCTAGATCCTTGCTGAATTTCTTCTCAATGGTTTTTAAAAACTCCATAGGGTTGAACTGCCTTGAGTTAAATTGTGGCAGACCAGGGTCCCTGAGTAGCAAACTAGATGGCATCACAACCCTTTGACTCATCGGTCGCTCTTTCAACTCTCTCCTGACCTTTATCAGCTCTTCCTGCAGCTTTTCGTTTTTCTCGGTCAATGCCACCTGCTTCCC
This sequence comes from Meconema thalassinum, assembly GCA_946902985.2. Lineage (NCBI taxonomy): Eukaryota > Metazoa > Arthropoda > Insecta > Orthoptera > Tettigoniidae > Meconema > Meconema thalassinum. The sequence goes on from OX336388.2 coordinate 1,854,711,410, forward strand.
TCTCAGACCCTCAATCTCTCCCAACTTATTTTCAACGGCACCTACTCTATCTAAATATTCCCTCTTATTCCCACTTACAGTGTTGCATATCTCATCACACTTTCCCGTTACATTCTGTACTTCTGCCCTTGAACTAGCTATCTCTGACTTAATTTTCGTTATTTCCACATCTTGCTGGTTCTGATGGCCTTCCATTCCTTCTAGCCTACTTGTGATCCCAGCCTGATTCCCCTGCATTTCTGCCCTGATTTCCTCTCCCTGTTTGCTAATTTTCCCACTTAATTCCAGGTTCATACTCTCCATTCTACTATTAAGGACAGACTTATGGTCCCGTATTTCTTTGCTGAGACTCTCTATCCTTGTGTTCGTGGCCCTGTTGCTCTCCTGAATTTCCTTACTTACAAATTCCTTCACTTCTACTATCTGTTTGGTCACTGACTCTACCTTCTCATTTACAGAGCCTACCTGTTCCTTAATTTCCTTACTCATAGATTCTCCTTGCTTCTTAATCTCTTTTATTTCACTCAGTAGCATTTGGATCAAACTATCGTTCATAACCCCCCCATTTACATTTAAGTTACTACCTTCAGCGATCAGCTGCGACTCAGTAGTAACAATGGTAACATATGTTCCCACTGTCTTTTCCACATCTTCCTCACTGCCACTTCCCCCAGTTTCCTGATTACCTGACATTTTACTGTTTGATTTACACACAACCCTTGACCTTAATTCTAAATTGTCTGATGTGGACATACCCCTTAAAACAAAACAAATTACTGTGAACCCTAATACTCCTAAGGTGTCTATCGGCTGTGTGCATATGTGCCCTAATGATACCTGCTAGGTTTCCCTACTCTTGCCCCACGTTGAGGTGCTATGTTGTAACTTTTTACCAGCCCTTCTTGGGCGACTGATTTTAAACTTCCCAAAATCATCCTCCTATTTTTGATCGGAAGTACTTCATCATATACCACACAATTGAAATGGCAGGGTCGTGGAGTGTTGGACACACATTTGGTCAACCTAACTGGTATCATTTGGGCGTTCAACTATTAGGTGTAATTCCCTATAAAGAAAACTAATTATAACCTTCAAAATATGTGTATTAATATCAACTTTAAACATATGGCGGGGACTCTCGTCGAACAGACTATGGTTTACTATCTTCTCTCCTCGGCAATGACGAAAACATGTGACCCAAAATGAATGTTGGAATATAAAGATGTTTGTTACTCACTCATCGACGATTTAGCAGATAATCTACGAGACATGCTCGATAGATCAGTTCTCCCCAGCATTTCTAAGATTTTCCACACGTGGTTTGAGGTTAGAGATGTTTACTGGTTTACATAGCCACATCTCTGCGAGAGAAATGAATGTGCTTCCGTACCCAACTTGAATTGTGCTAACAGAGATAACATCGTTGTGATATGTAGCCGTTTCGAGTACATTCACAAGCCATGCTTTCAACAAAACTGTTTCTCCAAATAGGCCTACGCCAAATTACGAGAACGCGACCTTTCCAATCAGACGCTACAATAGAAGTGAAGCCCCGCTATACACGAAAATCCCACCTCTCATCTTGTAAACACATGTTTTCGTCTTTCTCCGCCAGGGTCATGATACCCTCCAACCCATACAAAATACACCAATAATCTCGAACCCATGTATATTTCTTACAACTCGTGGCGCGAAACTCTTCTCTGACGTCAGAACCTTACACAATTTACACAAAGCTTTCTTCAAGACAAGGGAAGTTATTCTCGGCCCAATCTAAATTTGGCCTAGAGTTTCCTGCTGTTGCAACATCTTGTAGCTTACCTACACAATCCGCTGTCTTGTATACTGACATCTCCCATACAAATTAAATGAAATATTCCTGACTGAGTCCCCGAGATACACAAGATATATATACACTAAATAAAATGAAATTCTACAACCTAAATGATGATGATGAACAAGAAAAGAAATGGTATGAACAAATTACCCTAACCTGACTTCTCTTGCAGTCAACCAAATAAGGGTTTGGGAACATTGTGACCGGAACAGTCACAACATGCCGCTAATATCCACGAATTTAAGTTGTTTAAATTGCTATTTTCGTGACTATGCCGAGCTATTGCAGTGTTCCTCTTTGCAAAAATCAGGGAAATCCGATTTCGTGTCACCAATTTTCACAAAATAAAGAAATGAGGAAGAAATGGTTACATCCTATTAGAGGGAAACATTTCGGTGAAGAAAATCTGACCGAAAATATTAAAGTGTGTTCCCATCGTTTTCAACTCGATGACTTCACGAAAACTGTGTTGGGCAAGTGTGATTTACAAAGGGAAATAATTCCTACCTATAAACTGAATAGACATATCGATAACAACCACTGAATTTATGCGTTTGTATTTGAAGGTGAGAGAGCAAGATTAAAACCGGGCACTGTTCCATCGCTTTTTTCGTGGACCACGAACACAACAAAAATAAGGAAGAGGCCATACACAAGAAAATTGCCAGTTTACCACGATAAGCCTACAATATCGGAATCTGCATAAATTATCTCCATTGAAGTACGATACGGGAAGAAATCGTCAATAGACAGGAAGAAGTGAATGTAACATTATTGTGACTCCCATTTTCAAAGGCATCAATACTCGGACAAATACTTCAAGAATAAATGTCACAACATTAACAGTCAAAAACGTATTATGGTTGGTTTCTTGAAATCAGAATTAATCGTCAACTTACAGCTGCCCGACGGAGAATGTGGTACCGGTAGTGACTGACTTCTACATTCCTGAGTCATAGGCCTAAGTTAGCCAGATGAATGGAAACAGTTCATGGCCTTAAAACAGGGATTCTCAAACTTTTTAAATATTGTACCCCTAAGTCGTTTCCAAGGGGTACGGAAACGATTTGTATTAAGAAATTGACAAATTACGAAAGAACCAAACGTATGCATTTTGAGGTAAACAATAGGCTACCGGTATCAACTTTCTTTGATTATGTTTACCATAAAAAAGACCGTTTCATGTACGCTATCAACCAAAAAAATACACGAATCGAAGTCTATAAGCAAGGGGAGCCAGTGAATATTTAAATCTCTATTTATAAAAGGAAGATTATAGTTTTACGTGACCGTTAATCTAGAGATCATAAGGCACAGAGGAACTTCCTCTTTACGTGGAATCCGAACAGGACAAGGCATTTCACTTTGAAAATCTCATATGCATTGACCGGGAAATCTCTATTTATGATTTAAGTCTTATGGAGATATAGGCTATATATAAACAAGCATGCTGACTTCTATTCATAATTTGAATAATAAAGCGTGTTAGAATTTTGTTATTACCGCTGTAGCCTACTAATTCTTCCCTCCTGCCACTAGTTATAGCGCCTCTAGTCCGTAGCTCATTTTACAGCTGTTTAACGCTTAAACGCTGAAAATCGTTCATAATATATTAGAGGATATACCTATAGAATTAATTAATATAGTCTTGGAGTAAAATTAGAGAAGATATAATTTACTTTAGCTTAGAAAACTCGGTCACAATCTATATATTCCTCGTAGCTGACTGGGGGAAACATAGGACGATCGCCTTGCGCTTACCCAGTACTACACGAGCGCTATCTGGCGCGAACTTTCTCAGGCTACATCCCTATTGCAGCACACAGAGAGCGCCCTTTCAGCTGATGCGCTGATCGATGCGCAATAGACCCTGCCAAGATGTGTCTTGTTCTCATTCATCTAATTGTCTTATTTTGAAACCTTCAGCATTTGAAACAGCATTATGTGTCCTGTTTTGAAAACCTTTCTCTCCCCACATGTAAAGAGGACATTTAGGACTTGATAATCAGCCGTAATGTCAAAATCGCAAAAATAGTGATACCATACGACTCATTTTCAGAGGCGATAAGTTTTTTAAAAGCTGAATATGTGTCCCGTCCCGTAATATGTCCTTGAAGTGGTAAACTTTAACCAGATCTTCTTTTATTGGAAATCATCGAAAATCATTTTCATAAAAATGGCCAACTGAGCTGTATCAACTATATCGGTTGATTCGTCAAGTTGCAGGGAAAAATAACAGCAGCGGTGTAATTCAGTTTTAAGTTGTGAAACTACATCAGAACTCATTGATTCAACTCTTCTCATAACTGTATTTGATGACAGTTGAATAGATTGAATAGCAGAGATTATCTCACCTTTGTTTTTGACGTTGTTAAACTATGTATCTGCAGCTTATAAAAATGCCTCTTTGATTGATTCATCATATTCGTAAGATTTTTTTATTTTGAACAATACTTTTGGAAAAATTAAAAGATGCCTCAGTTGCTGTCTAATTTCTTGAAAAACAGTAGATTGTTGAGCATTTAAATGAGATTTCAGTTGTATTACCTTCTCTTTCCTCAAGGAAGAATTCTGAGGCAAATCGTTTTCAATTCTGGAGTGAACGGTTTTGTAATAACGTTCGACGTTTGCTTTCATCCCAACTGCTACACTTGCATTTCAAAGTAAGCACACACATTTGCCCTTTACCTGGTAAAAAAAAAGTAATCAGTCACCCATTCAGAATGAAAATGATAAGTTTTATTTTTATTTTTTGATGGAACTCGCCATAAATAGAACAGTTCGTAGTCCGATGTATGCATAAAATACGAGAAAAATAAAATAACCTGCACTGACGATCACACACCAGAAAATGAGGGGGATGAGTAGTGCAGATTAGCCAACCCAAGCACTGCGTCTGAAATTTCCCCACGAGCTACCAAAAATTTCCCTGCGAGCTACGGTTTGGTGACCACTGAAATAGACCATGCAAAAATTTGGAAATCCACATTAGAAGTTTGCAACACTAGCCTTCTAGCCTATATAAATTACCGACATGGAAAATGTGCACCGTTCCTAACGTTAGACTCTTTAAACCAATGTATCAATAACACAAGTCACCAAACAAAACATTTTGTGTTGAGTCTATAATTTAATGCATATATTCTGTCTACATCGAAACTTATCACGTGACATGTTCTACAAGTTTAAACTTGCTTTAAGACTGACTATGACGTCATAGACGGATTGGGAGGGGGGGGGGGGGCTGGACATGACTTTTCATTAAAAAAAATATTTTCCTTTTTTGCCAGCCTCCCCCCTCCCCCCCCCCCCATTCATCTATGCCTAATAACTGTTGTAGTGCATGTGAAATTGCTTTTATCTCAGCATCAAAGTTTGTTTTGATTTGGCCTACTTGGAAGTAGAGTGAGAAGAGAGATGAATGTAGTCCTGCTCCAGTTCTCTTTTCTTTGTTTTGTGAGCCATCTGTAAATATTTTTAGCCATACTCTTATAACTATAGACGACAAAATGTAAAAGGAATGATATTCTGTCGGTGCTCAAAACAGAGGTCAAAAATGTCGAGGGGATATGAAAAGTAGAAATGGTGAGGTTTTAAGAGTGAGTGATCATCAATGTAGTGCTCCATACAAAACACTGATAGTGTTGACAAAAATCATCAGAATGCTAAAAAGCTGGTACAAGAAAAAGATGTTGCTACACAAAATAGTGCTTTGTTTATTGAGTAACGTTTAACCCCTGTTGTAAAAGTTGTGTTTAATCCATCTTCCACGTCTAAAGAGCCATCGACATCACAGACTAAGCAAGAGGTAGTGTTGTTGTTGTTTTAAGGGGTGGTTCTACAAAGTCCTCTGCCCTTGATATGCAAGAGGTAGTATTGTAAGAAAAACAAAAAGGACTAGATAATAATAAACAAAGAGAGTTGTATTTTGTAAATAAATATTGTACAAGTACTTACATTAGATAAATAAAAATAGTGTATGGGTATTGCCTGTTTTTCTTATTGTTATCCTCATGTCCCACTATTAATGCAATTGTTAACCATCGACAGTCTCTAGCTATGTTCAGAAAGAGTGATCTTAAACAATACACTCTATCTGTGGTTTGTGTACCGAGTATCATAATAATATAGTGTCACCAAGCCATGTTAAGGCAATAGTTATGTGAGGTAAGGGGTTCGAATCCTTGCTCCCTTCTACTGAAAATTTGAACTTAAGTCAAACACCTTAACCACTCGGCCAACCTGATAGTTAATAATGTAATTCGTTCTATGCAATTAAGTGTTTACAAAACTCTCCAGTGTACATTGTCTCAACTACTTGCTTGTTTTTGAATGTAGAATATTTGTTTTTCCATAACATTTATATGTCTTCTGAACTGGGTGTTAAATATAGGGTTAAAGGCATCTTAAAATAATTTTAGAAAAGCTCTCAGGTATTGTGTTATGGGTTTTAGTAATGCATCACTGTTCGTTGACTAGCATTTACCGTTACACAACATTATTTTGGTAAGCTCTACATGTTGTTGTTTGAGTCTTCAGTCTTTGGTTTAATGCAGATCTACATGCCTCCCTGTCCTGAGCTAATAATTTCATCTCTATATAGATGATGATGATGATAATTGTTGTTTTAAGGGGCCTAACATCTAGGTTATTGGCCCCTTCTCTATGTAGCTACTATACACTATATCCAAGGCAATTTACTTAAGCTATTGTATTTTTGGTTTACCGCTACAGTTCTTGTCCTTTACTTTTTAAAACTAAGCTTGCTATTCCTAGGTGACTTAGTATGTGTCCTACCAACCTATCTCTTTATTAGCAGTCGCCAGAAACATCTGTCCTCTCCCACTCGTCTTAATACCTCTTCGTTTGTAACCCTATGTAGCCATCTAATCTTTAATCATTTCTCCTGTAACACCACATTTCAAACACTTCAATTCTCCACTTTTCTACTAAACCAATAGTCCAAGTTTCACTTCAATAGAGTGCCACGCTCCAGACAAAGGCCTTCAAATATGACTTTCTAATACCAAAATCTATATTCAATGTCAACAGATTCCTTTTCTATAGAAATGCTTTCCTTGCCTGAGCTACATAAGTATCCTAATAGTCTCTGGTATAATAACTTGTTTAGCAAACATAGTCGCTCAGTAGGTCCAAGCATCTGTTGTATATAACCCAAAATAGCAAACAGTTTTCTAAAACCCTACTCACTGGTCAATAACAAGCATAGTTGTCAAAGTGTTTCCCCGGTAGCTAACTCATGTCTGGTTAGTCAATTCTTATTGTAAGGCCAGCCAAGACCTAAAAATTCATCTTAACATATAGTCTAATAATCTATCTTCCTACATACCAGTGTCTAATAAATAGTCAGTATTAGTTTGGTCTTTACCTAAGTCTAAAAACTAATATCTAAATTCTAAAATCTAAAATCGAAAAAAAATATAGTATAGAAAACACAATTCTAAGTAATACAAATCCTTATATGTCTTTCTTTAATAATTAGTTACCAAACATTTTCAGTTAAATGATATTATTGTTTGGTCTTTTTTTACAAAATCTAAAATCAAAAAATATATAATGTAAATTATTAAATCTAAAATGTAAAATTTAAAATCAAAAATCTAAAAATAAATAATTCATAGTAAAAGAAATGTAATTCCAAGTAATGCAAATCCTTATATGGCTTTCTTTAATAATTAGTTGCCGAAAATTACATCTCTCCTTACCCACTCGTCTTAATACCTCTTTGATTGTAACCCTATTTAGCCAACTAAAATCCAATATCTAAATTCTAAAATCTAAAATCGACAAAAATAAATAGTATAGAAAACCTAATTCCAAGTAATACAAATCTTTATATGTCTTTCTTTAATAATTAGTTACCAAACATTTTCAGTCAAATGACATTATGGTTTAGTCTTTTTACAAAATCTAAAATCAAAAAAATATAAAATGTAAATTATTAAATCTAAAATGTAAAATCTACACCTACCATCTATCTCTTTATTAGCAGTCGCCAGAAACATCTCTCCTCTCCCACTCGTCTTAATACCTCTTTGTTTGTAACCCTATTTAGCCATCTAATCTTTCATCATTTCCCCTGTAACACCACATTTCAAACACTTCAATTCTCCACTTTGAACTGATTGCAAGAAGTTGTCCTAAAGTGGAGATGTCGTTTTAAAACGCAACTTATAACCTCTGTGTACAATCACATTAAACGTCAAGAATGGAGAAGGTAAGTTTACGCTTTAAATGGGATATTTCATGCAATTTTAACTTACAATTTCTAACAGGGTTTTTGTTTCAATTTTGTTTTTCTTGAATTAATCTGGTCGTTGTGCAACCCTGCAACCGTATTACCGGCCGCCACTGAAGTATAGGATGAACAATGAATTGGCATTTACAATAGGTGACCACTTCTTGAAATTATTGAGGCATGTTGTGTTAGCAAACCAAGCGTTGAACTGATTGCATGAAGTTGTCCTAAAGTGGAGGTGTCGTTTTAAAACCCAACTAATAGATAGATAGATAGATAGATATATTTTTATTAATTCCATTTGATCAAATACATGCATTCAATACATTTTTGATATAGGACACGTCAGAATTTACATCTATAAAATAAAAGAACTAACAGGTATATATTACTAATATTATAACTATTTAACTTATTATAATAGCAAATCTTAATAGATACAATCTTATTGCACAACTATTTACACCTCACTCTATTATCATAATATGCAGTGGCGGCCGGTGGTATGTAAAGCTGGGTGTTGCACCAAAATTTCTGATATCGCAATTTTATATGGGAAGTTTACACATGTAACAAAAATGAATTAACGTTAGATAAACTACAGTTCTATATAAACTGAAATACATGGGTTTTCCAAAATAACTGTACGTTCGACAAATAGACGAATTGGCTCTTTTGGGCTTCTTCCTATAGGAATTCATAAAAAATCAGATTTATGTATTTAAGCCCTATGCCTGAGTTTTTTTGTGTGTTTTACAAGCTCGTGCTAGTACCACCACTACGGCTAGCAAAATCAAGAAGGTTTTTAAAACCTAATATTTTAATTGATTTTTTTTTTTTTTTTTTTTTTCGTGTAGCCTCCTGAGAGGCCGAGTGCAGGTCTTTCTAGTCGACGCCCGTGGGCGACCTGCGCGTCGGGATGAGAGATGGAAAGGATGAAGATGAATGAAACTGGGCAAGGATGTGGAAGGAAGCGGCCGTGGCCTGTCAGAAGGTACTGTCCCAGCATTTGCCTGGTGTTGAAAATGGGAAACCACGGAAAACCATTTCAAGGACAGCCGACGGTGGGGCTCGAACCCACGCGTCTACCGAGTCAGCAGAGAGCTTGGCCCCTTGACCTAACGCGGAGCTTTAGCCCGCGTAGCCACTACTGTCGGTATTTTAATTGATAATAATACGAAAGCAGCATTATTTCCTCTCACTGGTGTTTATGCCATTATTTAAACCAAATCTACTTGTTAATTGTCACTTTAACTCAGAGAGTCATATCGTGACATACAGACAATAAACACATAGATAACATAAATTTACAGTATGGCGTTAGATAATTAAACCAAATGTCCATTCGGCATTTCATAGCTTCCTTGTTATTTCAAAACTTAATAATGCTTTGCAGTAGTTATCTTCATTCACAATATCACTGGGCAACTTTTCTGATGGAAACTGCACAATGTTCTTTCTTAATCATACATGTGGACACAGTGTTCTTCATTTTTTGACAGTTCTCCATGGGAGACACCTCACAGAAAGAATTACTTTTGTTTCCCTATCGAGCCCTTACTGACTGTAAGAGACAGCTAGTTGTCTAAGGTTGGGTCTCAATCTCCGGGATAATAAACATTCTCAACATATAAGCATGGCAACCAAAAAGTTTGTACGTTAACGAAAAGTGTTATTACTAACAAAGTCGGGCACATATTCTGCATAAGGACAGGATTTGTATAATTTTAAATGATCTTGACTTCGTAATTACGCTGGAGTCTGGCGTTACGTTACGGTGACGGGACGAAATGTACCGAGAATGCACTGAGGTATGTGACGTCACAGTAGCCTACTGCTTGAGCTTCTTCCTTTCCCCGCGCGCTCCGGTGAGCGTGACGTCATCTAGCCAGCTACCTCCTTTGACCTTGGTTTGCACTTGCTAACGGAATTTGAGTTCACGCAGCATTTGTAGCATTTAAAAACATATAAAGTCTAGTCTTTCATACTGACTATCAGTCTTTTTTTTTACTATAGCTTGAACCCCATCAGAGGAACCAGCCATGAAGAGCGCTCTGTCATACGTCTGCGCAATTCATTTTTGCAGATTTTCATTCAATTTCTGCTTCTTTAATTCATCAAGTAAACACGCTGCTAATGTGTGTGCATCATGTTTTGTTTGCCTCTTACTACGTATCGGTACACAACAGCCATCTGAAATATGTTTGAAATATCACTAGTTTCATCTGCTATAATGGCTAAAATTTCAGATTCCTTCATTTGCTTTGATACTTCTTCTTGGCAAACCTCCAACATAATCATGTAAAAGTTAATTTTGAATTGTTTTGGACGTTCCTTTGAAAACAGTTGCCCTTACCAAATGACCTTTAACACAGCATCCAACTCAGTGCTAAAATTAATTAGTTCTCTCAAAACACCTGGATTTGTTGTTGTTACACTTTCATCATGATCACGCAAGATCATTTCGAAAGAGCCACAGAAACGAATATAGTTTATTGCAATATTTAACACATACCTATTGTGCCTAACTTCTTCATTATATTCCGCAATTTACCTTCTATAGGCACTGTCCAATTGTGCAGCTTCGTTAACAGTTCCAAAAAGTGTCAATTTCAAACAGCTGAAGATTGGTTGGTTGGTTCCTCAGTTTAGGAGCTGCGACAACGCAGTCATGTAATCCCCTGTACTTTGGGTGTGTGGAGAAACTGTCTGATAACCGGTGTTAATTGTGATGGCTGTATTAGTGAGTGTTATCTGTTTTTAATTCAAGTGAGGACTGCAGACATTGAATTTCAAGCAGTTCCTAGTTTTGCCGCCAAAGGCTACCGTAAACGACTACTAGTTTAGAACTTGGTTACTAGATGCCACCGCAGTAGGCTCCTGGCGACGAACGTTGGAACCTAAGAGCGTTGTTCAAATTTTTAACTTATAATTTAGCTTCACACAGGTGTAATAAGTGAAAGGTTCTTTAACATGCCATAAATCTATGACATGGGACCACCGGCTTTACTTCCCCTCCGAAAGAATGCATACTGAGGGATTTTTAACGCTCTTAAAAAATCCGACGACTTCGGCCAGGTTTGAACCCTCGATCTTGGGCATAGAGGCTCAGCATGCCACCAAGTACTCCACCGAAGCCGTTCAGCTGAAGATTCAAGTTTCTTTATTTTAGGGGTTAGTTTCCGTAACTCCTATTTTGGTCCACGCGGATTCTCCACCAACAAACATGGAAAACAGAATAAAGCGTTTTTAAATATCGCATTCACATAACCAATTATTATTGCCTTAAATATCTCCTTTAAACGCCCTCGTACACTTATATTTTGGACAATACTTATCCGGTAATGGTCTACCGAGTGTTTTAGTGTAAGTTTATCGTCATCAAGGAGCTGGGAAATCTGCCTAACTAGTAAATTATTTACTCTATTAATTTTCACTCACACTCCACAATACAAATAATGTCTCAAACTAAATATTCCGTTAAAATAAAATACTAACTTACAAGATGCACAGATGATAAATCTAGGTGCTATATCGAAAAGTGGCGCGAAAGGCAAACTAACAAAACACTGAATTTGGTAGCCTAGAAATTTCGTAGTGAATGCATAGGTCTACTCACAATCAACCAAACAATTATAATAATACTACTACTAATAATAATGCAGTTATGTATCTGCCTGGAACCAAAATACTCAAATCAACTAAACACAGAACTAATCGCAACCCAAATCCCGCAAGAACAAGAGTGGTAAAAGAAACATAAACCGCCACAGTACACCAACAATACGTCGCAAAATAGTTCAGCCAATTATCTACTGTACTTCTAGCATGGTGGCGTTCTTAGGCTCGCTTCACAGAATAATTGACAAAAATATTAAATGCAGTTATGATGAGAAAACATCTAAAAATAATTGGGTGTGAACCAACTAATGTCTCCCTATGAAATTCCGATAGTTGTACTGTTGTGGGTGGTGTAGCATTCCCTAGTGGTGTGGGAAAGAAACTACCCTTCAGGGGCAGATGACCTCGTAGTTCCACCCCTTAAAACAACAATAACTAACTAACTAACTAAACTACCCTTCGCGGGTTAAGAGAAATTGAGGGTGTTGTCAATTCCAAAGAGTGGTGTAGTCTAACGGTGCCATTTGGAACTGAGTGTTGCCAGGGGGCTGGCAGCTCGTCTGCAACTCCCTACAACCCATGCTGGCCAGCAAGCTATGTACAAGCTTGGCCTCGTCCCTGCCGGCCGCGCTGTCTACTTGGGAGTCGCCACAACAGAGCTAACCCCCTGGAGTTTGATTTGAAGGCGGGAGCTTTTATAGGTACAATGTGAAGCATTAGGATGAATAATATCAGAATATCGATGATTTTAACACATTTTTGAGTGCATTAGATCTATAAAACTAAAATATTCAAGGATAAGAAACAATAAATTAGGTGTAAAATTATTGGGAGTTGTGCAACGCTGCAACAATGTCACCAGCCGCCACTGATAATATGAAAACTTAATTCTATAAATTCAACAACATACAGCTAGGTATTACGATTAAATTAAAAAAGTAAAATATAATTATAGATTTCATCGCTCCTATACGCTAAGATATTCAACTACTGTGTAAAAACAATGGCACTGCAGATAAGCTTTCAACATTCTATCAAAGGTTTTTATTTTTGGGGTCAGTTTTATATACTGGGGTAGTTAATTGTATAATTTAACTCCAGTGTGAAAAGTTCCTTTTTGATATATGCTTGTGTGTGTGTGTGTGAAATATGAATGTTTTGATTTTGTCTTGTGTTATGCCTATGAACATCATTGTTTGTTTTAAGAAAAACATCTTTATTCATTAAATTCTTTTAAAAAAACATAATACTTTCAAAGATATATATGCAGGGCAGTGGGAGAATGTTTAAATCTTTAAACAGAGGTCTACATGATTCTCTAGAGTTTACATTTGCCATAATTCTAATCGCCCTCTTTTATATCTTAAACGTGCTTAGTACATCTGGCGACATACCCCAATATATGATCCCATATCTTAAGTATGAATGGAAATAAGCAAAATAAGTATTTCTTAATGTGTGCATGCTAGTGCAGGTTTTCAAAATACGTAACGCAAAGCACATCGAGTTCAGTTTAGTATTCAGATATTGTATATGTTTATTCCATTTCAAGTCTTGTTGTATCCATAGTCTTAAAAACTTTGTTTCTGATTTATTTTCTATTTGATGACCATTTAATGTTATATTGGGTTTCGCAAGATTCCTATTCTGTATAGTGTGGAAATTTAGACATACTGTTTTTTTTATAGTTTATTATGAGGCGATTATCTTGTGACCATTTGGTTAACTCTCCTGTAACGGAGTCAGCAGACTGCTGTATGACCTGTTTAGTTTCACCTTTTATTACGAGTGTTGTATCGTCCGCAAACAAAATTTCCTTAAGTGAATGAACGTTCTGTGTTATATCATTGAAATATAGAAGAAAGAGTAGTGGGCCCAAAACCGATCCCTGGGGTACTCCAAATTCAATAATTCCCTCATTGGACAATGTTTCATTAAGTAATTTGGTTCCATCATCCTTGTGTCTCAAGCTTACTATTTGTTTACGCCTTGTTAAGTAAGACTCGATCCATTTATTACCTAGACCTCTAATACCATATTGATTTAGTTTGGAGGAGGATTTTGTGGTCAAAAACATCAAATGCTTTCGATAAATCCAAGAATAGGCCAGTTACATGTTCCGTATTGTCAATTAATTTCAGTATACAATTACTACATTCGTAAATTGCTGTCTGTATAGATTTTTCCGTTCTGAATCCATGTTGTGAGTTTGATAATTTTTTTTCTATGAAACTTATCAGTCTCTTATACATAATTTTTTCCACAATTTTTGCAATACCAGTTGGTAAGGTAATAGGACGATAGTTATCTAATTCATCTTTTGAACCGTTTTTGTGCACTGGAATTACTTTTGATAACTTCAAAATATCCGGGTAAGTTCCTGAGAGAATTGAACTGTTTATTAAGTGCGTAAGTGGATTTATTATATTTTCTGCAAATTTCTTTAAAAGTGCATCAGGGATGCCATCAATACCAGCACAGAATTTATTTTTTAGCTCTTTTATAACTATTCTTACCTCTTCACTTGTGACATGATTTATAAATAAAGAATCACTGCATATATTTATTTTATTATTAGAATTTAGTGTATTTACCTGTGATTTATTTAATAATTTTTGTGGAATTTCCAGAAATTAGTCATTAAAAGTGTTTGCTATTTCCTCTGGATTATTAATCACTTTATTATTTCTGGTCAGTGTAATGTTCCTTTGTATTTTAGCAGATTTTCCAGTTTCTTTCTTTATCACGGACCACATAGCCCTGTTTTTATTAGATGATTGGGAAATAAAATTATCATTATGCATTTTCTTTGCTAGTCTTATTTCCTTATTTAATATGCTAGTGTATTTTTTGTAGTATAAATTGAATTCAGGTGTTGTGTGGTATTGTTTATATAATTTGTGTAGAAATTTCTTTCTTTGACATGAATTTATAATCCCTGTTGTTATCCAATTGCTAGTTTTGTTATTTTTAACAGTTCTTCGTTTAAAGGGGAATGCTATTTCAAAATAGTGTTTTAGGGTACTGTTAAATGCATTAAATTTATCATTTACATTTTCTAGTTCATAAATTTCTGACCATGTTTCCTTATTTAATAAGTCATTGAAATATGTAACATTTGATTCAGTGAATGACCTGCACTTTGATTTTACTCCATTATCATTATTATTGATTGTTTCGGATACTTGAAAACTCAGTATTTGTCCATGGTGGTCACTAAAACCCGGACAATAGACTTCTATTGAATGGTGATATTTATCTGTATTTATAAAAATTTGATCAGGAATGGTTTTACTAATTTTTTAAATTCTTGTTGGGGTATTTATTGTAGGTTTCAGTCCATAGGAAATTAGTAACTGTGTTAATAATTCACAATTTCTATCAAATTTGAAGAAATCCACATTTACAACCCCACAAATTATTATGTCGACATTTACTTTGCTCATGTTATTGAGTAACAATTCTAATTTAGCTATAAATAAAGGAAACTTTCCTGACGGAGAACGGTATACGCATACAATTATTAACTTAAACTGCTGTATTTTACGGCAGAGAATTCAAAATCCTGTTCCATAATTAGATAATCATAAGCTGTTATCTGTTCATGATCTAAATTATTTCTTAAGAAGATGCAAGTACCACCATGGCTAATATTAGATCTAGAGTATTTACTAGCTTGTATAAACCCTGGGAATTGAATTAATTCGAGTTGTTCTTCTTTCAGCCAATGTTCTGAAATACATAGTGCTGAGATGTCTTTAAGTTCATTTTTAAGCATTAGATTTATGTAATCAATTTTATTATAAAGAGACTGGACATTCTGGTAGTAAATTTTAAATTTGTTACTTTTGCAAGCTTGTGTTGGTTATTTATTTACATTATTATTATCATAATTGTTATTATTATTGTTGCAAGACAAATCCGAAATACCATTGTTACACTCCGTTAAATTTGACTTCAAAAGATCTGATTGCCAAACCTCACGTTTGGCTTCTTCTACCAGTTTCCCTGCTTCCACTCTAATGATATTACTGTTGAATTATTCTCACCATTTGAATTTACAATTTTGCAGATTTCATCACTAAGATACTCTTTTCCTAATCTATTTAAGTGTAGGCCATGCCGAGTGTGGAACTTCCTGTCTAATTTACTTACATCTACAATTTGGACATTTGGAAAACTCTTACAAATTTTATGAATTTTTCCATTTGTAGCCTCTATTTATACATTTACACATGATTTGGGAATTAAATCGTATCTCTGCGGAATGTTTACAATAATGACATTTGTTTTTTTGCATGGATGGCAATGTACCCTTTAAATCTTTGATTACCTTTTTACTCTCATTTCTATAGACGTCGTTTGCTCCAGCGATGATCACTGCGTAGTCCTTTGCAGTAAGGGACGCACACTCTCCTATCATTCCGTTCGTGACCTCTGCAATTTGAGCTCCTGGTTTTACTGTCGAAGTGACCTCCATTTCTCTGCTTCTCTCCAATACGCTTGCTGCTACATCTCGCCCGTGGCTATCCGCAAATATCCGCATCTTCCTGGATTTTCTCTTTATCACTTTCTTCTTTTCTTCTTGAGGAAAGTCATCATTTTCTTCGACAAGCACTCCAAATGAATTTGAGACGGGAATTTCAGTTACATGTACTCCATTTATAGGCCTAGGCTTATTCAATCTTACCTTACCAGCAATCACTGTCGACCAAGTTTCCATGCTTTCCTCTCTGTTTCCTTTTAATTTATTCATCTCTTCCATTAACTTAGCAATATCTTCCTTTAGCAGCTTTATAATTTCGTCTTTTGAGGACAGTTCGTTTCTCAGGTAATGACATTCGCATGACGGTAGCGGTGGGCCTACATAACGACAATCGGTTTCACTTTTCTCCTCATTCAATTTTACCTGAGATCTTGTGATGATTTTATTTGCATTTTTTACTTTTATTTTGCACGACGAGCATAAATCCGTTATGGTTACACTACCTGACGAGACACTAACACTGATTACTGTCGCCATACTAGAGATCTAAGTTAGCCTAGATGTGTTCACCAAATTACACTAAATTTATTTTAATTATTACTACCTAATAGAATGAATCTAATTTCCTACCAATAAAGAAGAATGTGAAATACGTATATCTTCCAATCGGGGGAAGTCTCGTAAAAGCACCACTGCTCAATTTGGTTCAAACAGTGATTGACTGTGTACAGTCACATTAAACGTCTAGTCCAGGAACTGCAACCAGCAGAGTGTTTTGGAGAATGTTGGTTGTAAAGCTAAAGTTAGAATGGAGACGGTAAGCGTATTAAAAATCCCTAGACGCCACAGAGCGGGCGATTCATACGTTCTTCCCATTGGTTAGATTGTGTAGCCTAGCACTTCTCGCAAGTATATTCTGCAGGGCATATCTTTGTCCGTATTCTTTGACCTTGCGTGCGTGCTAAAAGAGTTCTTTGTAATAGCATGGAATATTAATATTCAACGGAACTAGCTATTTGAAATGATATACAGCTGATGGTAAAAGACAATTACGGTGAAGGAAAACTGGACGAGAATCCAACTACGTTGCAGAGGAGCATATAACATTTGTGAAAAGTTCTAGGACGAACGGTCGGTGTATCAAATAGCTGAATTTTGAGAACAATGCCTTGATGGAAGTGCACGAGCGTAAATTGAGGGTTATGCTGCGTTCGATAATTTTTGTATTTGGAGATAATTGTGGAATATATATAGGCCTATATATATACCGTATATATACATAAGTAATTCCTGGAATTCCTTATAAAAAAGAATGTAATCTTATTAAAACTGGTGTGAACGAGTCTAGCAATCTAGTGAGATGGTAGTAAACTTATGGCCACAGCTACCTCCTTCCTAACCCTAAATGTAAGTATACACACTAGAACAAGCACTTCAAATCAAACAGCTTAGCCCGTAAATAAAACAAGTATCTGACCCCACCCGGCATTACTAACCAATCCCCCACCTGCTAGTGACAGTACCTGACAACCTCTCCCTTCCTTGCTTGTTTTTAATCATTATTAATCAGTGAGAACCACGAGGTCATCTGCCCCTAGTGAGAAGGTGAAAACATATGGCATGGTGACATGGAATTTCACCAAAAATAAAATTTGAATCATAGCAATAACAAAATGGGATGGAATTTTCACCTAAACATGCTGTGTTTTCCAGAAAGGGGTCTTAAATGTCTATCCAAAATCAAAGTGAGCAAGGTTGGCTTTGGCAATCCCTAATACTGGGGATAATCAGAAGAAAGTTTATATGGTGAGGCAGTGAATGTTCTCCAATGTTCCTGAAAACAGCTATCTTGATTGGGGGCTACAGTTCCGCTCATCCTATCCATGCTAATTCATCTTTGTTTGAACACTTTGCAAAAAGTCTAAATGAGAGAAGAACCCGCCATGGTGCCGAGAGAACTAATTCGTGCCTCACTAGCATTAGGAGAGCATGGGTTTGAATCTCTACTCGACCATCCTGAAAATGGTTTTTGTGGTTTCCCCATTTGCACCACCAGGCAAATGCCGGGATGGTTCCTTTCAATAGGTCCACTGCCAATTTACTTCTAAAATCTCTTCTCTGACCAATCCTGAAAAGTAATAATAATAATGTTATTGGCTTTACGTCCCTTTTTACTACTCTGGCTTTTAGAGACGCTGGATTGCCGGAATTTTGCCCCAAATGAGATCTTTAACATGCCAGTAAAGATACTGACACGGCTCTCTCACATTTGCGTACCCTCAAATGTCAGCTGACTGCCAGATTTCGATCCTGAAACCTTGGGAACAGCTGGCGAGAACGCTACTGCTGTATCACGCAGCCAGCGCATCCTGAAAAGCTATTGGCTGCATTAATAAAATTATAAAGGAAAGAAGATTCCACTCCAATAAAGATATCATTGACTCAGTGAAAAATGTTTATAGGTGGGACTCAAGTCCTTTGTAGACGGTTTTGCACAACAAGCAGTTGATGTAGATCTGTATGCCTACAGCAACTTACCATCCACGCTTTTTATAATTGGGTTGTAACTTGTAATAGCTTTTTTTTAAATCGACGGTCGACCTTGAAGGGACAGCATCCTGCCAGAATGAAAATGTGGAAGGAAAGAACTATCTTTCAAGCTGGATAGTTGCAAAAGAAAGCCTCCCTTCTGGTCACAAGGAATAATGGCCTACATGAAAGGCTCTGAATAGACTTTGAATAGCAGTGAGTAGAATCAAGCTGAATCTGTAGAATAGGGGTTTTTCAACTGATTCATCCTTATGTGATTGTGGAGAACATCAGACAGTACAACATCTTTGCCAGTGTACCCTGTGTCCATCAAGCCCTTTCCTTTGTCACGCACAGTGGGGTAGTCGCACATCAATAATCTTTAGGTAATGCTAAATGAATTAATGTTTTTTGTAATAGTAAAATTTGTTGAATCCAGACTAATAATTAATAGGTAGCGCAGCCTTAGCCATATATACATCCCTGGTGGGACACTCACACATCATTAATCTTTATACAGACCAGACCTATGCGAGCACTTTGTATTCCACATGTTAGGTAGATTTCATTAGAAAGCTAACTATTGCAATGGGTACCATGTTTCGACTTCCGGAAAATTTCGACATATCTTCGCGTTTCACATCCCCTAGACCCCAAAACCACCGTTAGTTCAAAAGTTTATATAAATATATATATATGTATGTATGTATGTATGTATATCAGGAGTATTTAAAGTGTTCGGCCGTGATAGGCCTAATTGGGTCTTCAAAACATTGTAAAATATTGGTCGTGCTTCTCTTCTGCAAACCTTGAGCCAGGTTTAAAATATTGGTCCTGTTTTTCTTCTGAGGGTCTCCAACAAATCCAACCCCTCGTCCTCGTCGTGGGAGATGGGCAACGTAATTAAGTAGGGGATTGCCTGTAGGGGTGAAGTACAGTGGGGACTTTGTGTGCCTCAAGACCGCTACGATAGCTGTGAAGGCCCTACAGGAACCCTGAAGAAATTACGGCTAACGGGGCTCTGGTGAAACAACTGCTGCCTTGTAGTTTGGAGTTGGTTCTTCAAAGGCTAAGGGAAGAAACCCTGACAGAAAATCAGCCTGGTGCCTCAGGCTTAAGGTGGCAGCCCCTCCAAGGCACTCGGAGGCAGTGGGTTAATCACTCGCTCCTCTTAAATAAACTGATTACGGAAACTGAAGCGAAATTACAAAACCGGACGGATAACCTGATGACGACTTTTGGCATGAAGAGGACTACGAAAATCGGTTTCTGGAATGTGAGGACCTTGATGGAGAAAACCAGACTGAAACAAATGACACGGGAGATGAAGAACTATGGGCTGGATATCCTAGGATTGAGTGAAGTGAGGTGGCCAGGATTTGGTGAAATACAGACAACAGATGGAATTACATTTCTCTATTCTGGGGGCGATGATGAAGAACACAGGGATGGAGTGGGGTTGCTGCTCAACAGAAATGCAAAGATAAGCCTTATGGAGTGGAAGCCAATTTCTAGTAGGCTCATGTTTGCTAGGTTCAAGACAAAGATCAGGAATGTGATCATCATCCAATGCTATGCGCCTACAGAACAGTCGGAGCCAGAGAAGAAGGAAGAATTCTACCAAATGCTGCTAGATATCACAAGACAAACAAGTAAGAAGGACATTCTCATTGTTATGGGAGACTTCAACGCGAAGGTGGGCTCAAACAATGACGGGTTGGAGCAGATCATGGGTAAACATGGCCTTGGTGAGATGAATGACAATGGGGAGAAATTTACGGAATATTGCGCCAGTCAGGATTTGGTGATGGGTGGCACGGTATTTCCTCATAGGCGGTGCCACAAGGTCACCTGGGTGTCTCCTGATCAAGTCACAGAAAATCATCACATCGCGGTGAGCAGGAGGTTCAGAAGAAGCTTGGAAGATGTTAGGAACAAGAGAGGAGCGGACGTTGGTAGTGACCATCATCTTGTGTTTGCCAACTTCCGCATGAAGATCGTCACAGTCCACCGAATGTTTAACACTCGGCACAACAAGTTTGATGTGGGCAAGCTTAAGAACCAGCAGAGATTGGACCAATTTTAACTGGAGCTCAGAAATAAATTCCAGGTGTTGGACTCCGAGACAGAGAAGGACGTGGAGACTGTGTGGAGCGAGGTAAAGAATATATTCGTGGAAACCAGTGAGATGCAGCTCGGGTACAAGAACTACCTGCGGAAAGAATGGATATCCGATCAGACCTGGGACAAGATAAATTATAGGAAGGAGATTAAGGCCAAGCTCAACACCTGCAAGACTAGGCAGCAGAAAGCTCTCACACAAGCAAAGTATTCAACAGCAAACAGGGAGGTAAAGAGGAGTGTACGGAAGGATCATAGGAGGTGGATTGATGAGCAGGCGGAGAAAGCAGAAGAAGCGGCAAGAAGGGGGGACGTTAAGGAGCTCTATGGCATCACAAAGATGCTTTCGAAGAAATGTTTTAATAAAACTAGGCCTGTGAAGAGCAAGACGGGCGAGATCCTCACGACGTGTGAACAGCAACTGACAAGATGGAGAGAACACTTTGCGGAGGTTCTTAATAGAGATAGAGGACCAGAAAGTAAGCAGCGAGGAGAAGATGAAGCAGAAAGTGACCCAAGCATCAGCCTCGACTCCCCAACTCGGGGTGAAATACGGACAGCGTTGAAGCAGATGATATGCGGGAAGGCACCAGGTCTGGATAATATCCCAGCGAAAGTACTGAAAGCAGACCTGGATATTACTACGATCGATCTGCTGCACCCGCTGTTGGAGAAGATCTGGAAGGAGGAGAAAATTCCAACCGACTGGAAGAAGGGGTTGATAGTCAAGTTGCCGAAGAAAGGGGACACCACAAACTGTAACAACTGGAGGGGTATCACCTTGCTGTCCATTCCAAGCAAAGTGCTGGCGAGAGTCATCCTGAATCGTATGAAAGACTGCGTAGAAAAAAGTCTTCGGAAGGAACAGGCTGGATTTCGACAACATCGCAGCTGCGTGGATCTCATCAACACCCTCCGAATCATCCTGGAGCAGAGTGTGGAGTGGCGTAATACCCTTTACCTCTCATTTGTTGACTTCGAGAAAGCCTTCGACTCCGTAAATCAAAGAATCATGTGGAAGACCCTTGAGGAATATAAAATTCCAACAAAGATCATCAGAATCATGGAAGAGATGTACGAAGGGTATGAGTGCCAGGTTCTTCACGAAGGCAAATTAACAGAAAAGATAAAGGTCAGTTCCGGAGTGAGACAGGGGTGTGTCCTTTCCCCCACTCTGTTCCTGTTGGTCCTGGATAGTGTGATGAAGAAGGTAATGGGAGGACGGAAGAGGGGTATTCAAAGGGGTATAAATGACAGGCTTGAAGATCTGGATTTCGCAGACGACATTTGTCTTATGGCGCAACGGTACCGAGACATAGAAGATAAGCTGGGGAGGTTGCAGAGAGAAGCAGAACGTGCAGGACTGATGATCAACACCAACAAGACCAAAGAGATGAGGATAAATTCTGATATCACGACTAGTTTGACAGTCAACGGAAAGGACATTGAGGGAGTTGAGTCCTTCCTCTACCTTGGAAGTATAGTCACAAATGATGGGGGAGCAGAGGAAGATGTTCGAAGCCGTATCAGGAAGGCAAATGGTGCCTTTGTCCATCTCTACCCCATCTGGAGAAATAGAAACATTTCCAGGAAGACCAAGCTCCGCCTTTTCAATAGCAACGTAAAGTCGATTCTTCTCTACGGCTGTGAAACATGGAAAGTCACAAAACCGATCAACAACCAGCTACAGGTGTTCATTAACAGGTGTCTGCGTCGCATCATGAATGTGAGGTGGCCGGACATAATCTCAAATGAAGATCTTTGGACCATCACCAATCAACAACCGATTAGCATCCAGATCAAGGAGAGGAAATGGCGCTGGATTGGTCACACACTAAGGAAGCCGGACGGAGCTATTGAGAGGGCGGCGCTAGACTGGAATCATCAAGGCGCCAGGAAGCGAGATCGACCTAAGAAGACCTGGAAGAGGACGATCGAAAATGAAATTGCAGAGGTGGACAAGAACTGGAGTCTAGAGAAGAGAATGGCCAGGAACCGTACTGCGTGGAGAAATTTCGCCAAGGCCCTATGCTCCGGAAGGAGCGGCAGGAATTAAGTAAAAGTAAGTAAGTTTTCTTCTGAGAACCTTGAGCCAGGTTTTCTATTAATTCTGAATGAAAGTAGAACGCTGCTTATACACTTACACCTGACATGAATGTGACTTTTACATACCTTGTGACCTTGTTTCATCTTCTGGGCGATATTACATATTGAAATTAGGAACCCTGGTCACTATTGCACCTCATATATGTGCTAAAGTACGTAAATATGTGTTTTTATTTATTGCTCTTTTAAAAACGGCTGCCATGTTCCAACAGCGCTTGCATCTTGTTCAACTGTCAACAGACGCGCTCTAGCAGTACACACCGAGGCACACATATTGTTGCCAACATGTGGGATACTAAATTACTGTTGTAAAAAAAAAAACCACCGGGATGTGTTATAGGCTGTAACCATTGTCAAAAACCACTGATCTGGACGCGTTAGGCTGTAACCATTGGATTGGACAAAGCAAAGGTTAAAATAGTGTGGTGTAGGTGTGGCCTTGGTCCCGCACAGCTAGTGAGGCATGGTAGGCACGAAACCATTGATCTGGGCGCTTTAGGCTGTAATCATTGTCGAAAACCATTGGATTGGACAAAACGAAGGTTAGAATGGTTGGGTGTAATTGTGGCCGCGCGCAGCTATCAGGGCACGGTTGACTCAAAACCATTGATCTGGGTGCGTTAGGCTGTAACTATTGGATTGGACAAAACGAACGTTAGAATGGTCAGGTGTAGGTGCGGCCTTGACGTCCGGGTATCCTCTTGTTGCAGGTTATAGATAGGTTATGTTTTATCCTCCTAACTTCCACTTCACGATGGCACACGAATGATGCGCACTAGAGAATGAACTGGACGCTTCTTTGTTTTATATAGTACCGTAAGGGCGAGGTTGGCAGTACTGTTTTGATGATACTAGTGCTTAGAGACAGATCAGCGGGGCTAACAAAGCGACTCAAATACTCACGACCGCAACTGATGATTCATTTGGACTAATGGCGGCCACCGCTGTAATTTTTGCTATATGTCGTGATCCTATTGGATGGCTGGGTGGGTTACAGACTGTGGACGAGGAAACATTTATTAAAACATCATTCGCTGATTTATTTCTCATCGTTTCATAAGGTATTTTGGCAAATTCATGTACTGTAGAGAAAGTTATCGCTCGTTCTACTTTCATTCAGTGCTACCATCTGTTAGAATACGTGCAAGAAGAGATTGCCGCAGAACGCTGCGCAGATCTTCAGCAATGTTCGGGTGGGCTCGGTAGTGGCAGAACACGCCCCTCCCACTTCGCTCAGTAACTAGCTGGCAGCCGTTGTGAACGGATCGTCTGCCCAGGCTTGGCTGAACTGTGACTGGGGTTCAAGTGAGATCTCAGCGCGTGTGTGTAATGCCCTACGCAGTAGTTATAACTGAGCCAGGACACAGTAACCTATTGTTGAATATGATGGAAACAATTGTAATTAAGGCCTAAAGTCGAGTATCCATAATAAAAATCCGATAGTAGTCTGCGTCTTTTGAAAGAGGTTGAAAGCCGACTCGTATCACCTCCACTGTCATCCGTGATATTGGTGCTGACGTTACTAGAGCCCGAACCAGCCGGGAAGGCGGTGCGCAGAACACAACGCTACCATTACGTCATGCCTCACTTCAATCCCACCAATCACAGTCAGTCTGTCTTGAGAATCTGAGCTAGTGTGTTGTCAAGAGAGCTAAGCGTAAAGCAGCGTGAAGGAGACAAGCTCGTTGAGGTAAGCGACGGTGTTGTCATACCGCAGGAACTCATGGCAGCAGCATGCGGTGTGGGAACTCGGACATGGTGGACCTGTTGCAACAGTGGAAATGTATCTCTTTCTCTCTCTGCGCAAATCCCACAGAGCCGTCCGCCTTCCGGGCTGACGCGAGCTCTAACACACTCTCTGTCACTGTCGCTATCGTCCCCCAGATTAATGATTATGTGGTCTGATACTTCATCCATTATGTGATCGCTATCAATGTACTTCTTCTCAATGCCTCTTGTGTAACTACACTGACTCGACCATTCTTCTGCTCCAGTTGACGCAATTATGTCCATAAGCAATGTTCTTGCGTCATCAAGTTTGAAAGTAACATTCTTTTCTGCTACATAATTTTTAGCACGAGCCCAAATCATTTCGATAGGGTTCAAGTCAGGGTGGTAGACCCAATATCGTGTGTCCATAGTTAGCAAGTAGTCTGACGATTTGATATGTCTTATAACATGGTTTATGGGATTTAATCAAAGCATACAGTTGAGGTTTTATCATCTCTGTAGAAAATGGAATACCCTTATCGGTCAACCAATCCTGCATAACTGTTTTTCGGGAAGATGATGCGAGTTCGCTGCCGGCCCCGTGGTGTTGGGGTAGCGCGCCTGCCTCTCACCCGGAGGCCCCGGGTTCGATCTCCGGCTCCGTCAGGGATTTTAAAACTGACGTGAGGGTTGGAACGGGGTGCACTCAGCCTCGTGAGGACAATTGAGTAGCTGTCCGACAGTGAGACAGCGCCCCGATCACGAATACCAAGATTAACGGCCGAGGGGACCCGACGCGCTGATCACGCGTCACCCCAATATCTGCAGGTCGAATGGCTGGGCAGTGGTCGCTTGGTCGGCCTTAGCCCGTCATGGGCTGGATAGTGCCAGTTTTTTTTAATGATGTGAGTGCGCGCTCATATTGGACATTATGGTACGAGGCATTGTCAATCATGACTTAAGAGTTGGGTGGCAAATTAGGAATTAATTTACCTGTCCGATATTTTTCGTAATTTCTATAGTCTGTCTCATCGTGATAGTCCCCTCTTGTTTGGTTGGATTTGAAAACCAACAGGGGGCGTGGTGGCGCAGCGGTCAAGCTGTATGCCTCTCACCAAGGCGGACTGGGTTCGATTCCCGGTCAATGCATGTGAGATTTTCGAAGAGAAATGCCATGTCCTGTGGTTCGGATTCCACGTAAAAAGGAGGTCCCATGGCTCATGGTCTTGTGATTAATGGTCACGTTAAACTACAAGCTTGCTTTTTGAAAACCAACAAAGCATTTTGAATGAAACCTGCATCTAAACCGGCATGTACCACTAGTCTATTAATCTTTGCCCTTTCGAGATAAGCGACTTCAGTCCATGAAGAGAACCGTCACTCCAAGCACTTGGCTTACTGTGCGAACTATGCAAATATGTCTCATCAGTGTGTAAACAATAGGCCTTCCCTGTTGTCTTACCGTCTTACGCTCTGTAAGTACTGCATACGTAGGAGCCTTACGTCAGGCTTCTCCATAACTATTCTACGCATGTCTTCTGTCTTACTCCATCTAAAACCTAGGCCTCGAACTATCTTTCTTAATGTTCGTACACCACCTTTAAAATTTTATGTCCTCAACCAGTTTCCTACGGATCTTTTCCAGCGTTGGCCTCTCGCCTTTGGTATTGTAAAAATTATGAATTGTACGCCTGACCACGCATTTATCAAAATCGTCTAATTCACACTTCTTGACAGATTTTGGCCTCCTCTTTCCAGGCGTTGAAATGAATTCACCTCACGACTTTCAATTTTTTTGGCGCCTTGTATTATGTTCCGCACCGACCTTTCCGACACTCTGTTGCTTCAGCCACTTTCGTTTGAATTGCGCATATGTTGCCAATGGGATGTGTTTCGTTTTTCGTGAATTTATACAAATTATAAATAACTTACCTAGTTTGGCTGTAAAGTTAGAGCAAAACTGTGGTATTGCTAAGTACACTGAATATTATACACAATTTTCAAGGGTTGAGGTATACAATACATCAAACACACTTTCAGCTACGTAATATACATAAAATAGCTGTAGACCGCGTCTCGGAGCGAGCCGCATTGTTGAAGAATTGAGTGAGCCCGGTAGTCAGCATTCGGGGGGCATACAGGAGTCCCGCAATGACCATTAAAATACGCCGATCGATATCGGTTTCTGCGCATCGTTGAATTTCGGCAAGCTCTTCTTGCGGGTGCTCTACTAATTAGGGAAACAAATTGTGAACCTCTCAGTCATAGACATGTGAAATCGCATTTCTGTGTCAGTCCAGTCAATGGGTGAGAGAGGAATGCAATGTACCTCTTGCTTACCTCCAGGCAACGACTTTTGTAAATAATAACTGCTAAGTCACACCAGGGAGCCTCATTTTACCAAGGAGGGATCCTTTGTTATACAAGCAAATTTGCAGATTTGTCTTTTGTTCATTTAACATCCACGTTTGCATCCAGAGGTCCTTAGCATTCTATGCTTTGACATGAAAGTTTGTGGGTTTGATTCCTGACCTGGCTGTGGGGATTATCTTCAGTTTTTAACCCCTGACTTGGGGACTGGGTATTTTTGACACTTTTAAGATAATTTTATACTTATGATATGCAGGCTGTTCTTTCGCAGAGCCAACTCACAAGAAAACTATATTACAAGTCCGTATAATACTCAACTGCACATGCGCACAGGATACGCACTGCGCATGCGTCCCAGATGCAAAATTTCAGAGAGTATAAACAATATCTCATAGCTCACGACAGACTGCAATAATGCGCTTCACCGCACTCCTCTGTAGTGAGGTTAGACGACTGTCTGGACGTAAATTACAGATGTAGTAAAGTTGGGTGAAACAAAGCTACTTGGTCAGACAATGGTATGGGCGAAAATTACTGCTGCTAGGCCTACTACAAGCAATGGGGTCTGGGGTGTAAGCCCCAGATTAGGTTTGTGTTTGTATGTAAAGCCGTATTCCATGTTCTCCCACTTGCGAGATAAGCGGCAAAACAAAATGCAACACCCTCTAGAGATAAAATGTTCATCTCATGTATCTATTACATAATACTGTAGGCCGATAACCTAGATATTAGGCCCCTTAAAACAACATTATTATCTATTACATAATAGAAAATTATTCGGATTTTGCTTACTCGCTCAATCGCATGTTCTGCTCTTGCAACATAAATAGCTCAGCTCTCAACAGAAAATTGTTGTGTGTTGGTATCTTCTCATTCATCTACTTGAGAGTGTAACTGCTAGCGCATGCGTATTGGCAATGTACGGACTTAGTCCAAATCCTGCCGTCGGTTCTGAAGGTTCCAATATGGTGAGTATAGGGGGTTATGAGTAGTGGGATGAGGGGAAAGCTGTTACACTTCTTTTTGAACCCTCCTCGTATCGGCCCCGAACTTGATATCTCGCTAACCATACATGGGATTAGAACATACAGGGTGTCCTAGCACTGTTAGTAATGCCCCCTACTTTCCTATAGCCTCTTTATTTAATTAAAATACAAAAACTAAAAGATCATTCGCGAGTAGTGGGGTAGTGTTGGTTTCCTCAAGTCGCGCTCGTGCTTGAATATGTATGCCTATGTTGGGAATGGGTTAGGAGGTGGGGGAGGAGTAGGGTCGAGTGAGGGGTCGTTTAGATGGTATTTTCTCCGCTCTAGGTGATGGTGAGGTTATTTTTTAAAATGGATGGAATTGGGAAACGCCATTTGGGGTAAACATGTTGTTTTTTGACATTTTGGCGATGAATGTTTTTATACGCATGCGCACTTGAGGAGTTTTGTAAGAGGGCGGGCTTTTTAAATGATTATTTATAAATGAGCGTTTTTTTTAATATGTATTGAAATAAACCCAAAAAACTAATAGGTCATCGGCTTTTTACTATCTCGCTAACCAATAATCGGATTTAAACCTATGAGGTGTCGTAGGACTCGTGGTGAACTCTCCTTTTCTATGGACGGGGTATACCCACCCCAAAATAAAAACTACCCTTACCCGGGGGGTGAAATAGTATTTTTTTTATGTGCGCACACGGACGGCTTTTGTCAAAAGGACCTAACTATACGTTTGTTAATATTTTCTGAACCCCTGATGGGATTTTGCCATAGGCAGTATCCTAACCCTGGGGGTGACGCCCCGTTTTTGAATGTATGATTCCTTTTTTGTCGAAAGGGCCTAACTACACTTTTGTTCATATCTCGCGAACCAATCATGCTAGGGACTTGTATGAAGGGTCCTAGCACTTGGGGTGACGTCCCCCTTTGCGGGGTTAAAAACTACCCCCCAAAATTGAAAAATCCATATCTTGGAAACGAAGAATCCTAAAATTAGGTGTGATAGCTTAAAAAATAGGGGATGATATGGGCTTTTACCTCGATTGGTCATTTCACCCCTAAAACAGTAAATAGTCATGCTATGAAAAAAAACGTGTTAAACACCTAAAAATGATAAATGAACCTAAAATCTTTTGTTTTTGATGAAAAATAGCAGGGGGTGGAAACCACCCCAAAATTGAAAAATCCATATCTCGGAAACGAAGAACCCTAAAATTAGGTGTGATAGCTTAAAAAATAGGGGATGATTAGGGCTTTTACCTCGATTGGTCATTTCACCCCTAAAACAGTAAATAGTCATGCTATGAAAAAAAACGTGTTAAACACCTAAAAATGATAAATGAACCTAAGATCTTTTGTTTTTGATGAAAAATAGCAGGGGGTGGAAACCACCCCAAAATTGAAAAATCCATATCTCGGAAACGAAGAACCCTAAAATTAGGTGTGATAGCTTAAAAAATAGGGGATGATTAGGGCTTTTACCTCGATTGGTCATTTCACCCCTAAAACAGTAAATAGTCATGCTATGGGAAAAAAAGGTGTTAAACGGGAATAAATGATAAATGAACCAAAGATCTTTTATTTTTGATGAAAAATAGCAGGGGAGTGGAAACCACCCCCAAAATTGAAAAATCCATATCTCGGAAACGAAGAACCCTAAAATTAGGTGTGATAGCTTAAAAAATAGGGGATGATTAGGTCTTTTACCTCGATTGGTCATTTCACCCCTAAATCAGTAAATAGTCATGTTATGGGAAAAAAAGGTGTTAAACGGGTAAAAATGATAATTGAACCTAAGATATTTTGTTTTTGATGAAAAATAGCAAGGGGGTGGAAACCACCCCAAAATTGAAAAATCCATATCTCGGAAACGATGAACCCTAAAATTAGGTGTGATAGCTTAAAAAATAGGGGATGATTAGGGCTTTTACCTCGATTGGTCATTTCACCCCTAAAACAGTAAATAGTCATGCTATGGGAAAAAACGTGTTAAACGGGTAAAAATGATAATTGAACCTAAGATCTCTTGTTTTTGATGAAAAATAGCAGGTGGTGTATTCTTGGAATACACGGGAAGAGAGAATATAATTTTTAATGCTCTTTGCATGTTCATTTTTTCCTTTTTATCAAACACCAACAGCGATCTTCTAGTTTCTCTTTGGTGGTCATGTCTCTTATGTCATTGTGAGTCTGTTCTAAATATATATCTTCCATGACCCACCTAGCGTCATCTAGCAGCGAATCTCAGAAGTTCCTCAATTTTTCCCTGCACAAGAGGATTTACTTATCAACTTGGCCATCAGATCTCGTCGCCATCGCCAGCTATCATCTCTGTGATCAAGCGAACTCCGTCTACCTTTTCACCCTCCATGCTGTGCTAGTATCGCCTGCTATCAACTCTTTGAAGACCATTCATCAAGAAGAACTTATAGCTTTATAAAGTTGTCTATTCTGTTATGTTCTCCTTTTGTCTCCTACCCCACTTTTTTTTCCTTCCTTGGTCCCTCCGCGCTTCGCTGAGCATGTCTCACTTGCACGTCGGCAGTTGACTCAGTCAGTCAAGGCTCAACTAGAGCCAGTCTCCTCAAACCAAGAGACACTCTCTACATTCTACGCCATGTTGGCACATTAAGTATCCGTAAAAGGGAACTTCACCTTCGCCATGCAACAAAGATAAGTACATACTTCAGGTTTTAACCTCATCTTCATCGGTTTTACTATCTTCATGCTTTTAACGATTATTTTATAGGCAGTGTGAGATATTTATTTGTGGCAATAATTATTCTTCGTGGGATTTCCATTTTGGGCTTCTACCCAATTAAGCCAACCTTCGTGAAAAGCAGCATTTCTTATGTTTATTAAATGAGAGCTCTTCTCACAACGGGGGATATTATAGAATACCCACTGTCTATAAATATTAAGCTTGTTCCACCGCTGGAGTAACTTTGGCCCTATTCTTCCATTAGGATCGTTCTGGAACTTTCCAGAATCTGCACTTTATCTACAAGTCAAGCCGTCATGTATCTTTCACTCACTTGTGAGAATGCCATTTCAAATTAAGGAATCTACCTTATAAATTAATGCTCAATAGCTAAATTTTCTTTCACCGTTGGGATCTTTTCTGGCGCATTTAATTGTAATCCACAACTTTCTCAAGTAATAGACTTCGCTTATCTAGTGCAACCAGTCATTTTTCACAATTGCAATAACTTTCTTTGCCATAAACTTTTGCGCTACTACAGTGAACTTTTCATCCATTCAACAGACTATAGTGAAAACTAGTGCTTGTTCAACATTTCTACCGCGTCGCGATCGTCCGATTACCACAAATAAGGCCATGAACATTTATCCTCAATCCCAATTGATCTTTCCTAAACCCTTTACTAACAAACCATAATAATAAATTTATTACTTGAAGTCCTTTTTCAATGAAGTGTCAATCTAAAGATGTGCCCTCCCATTTTTTCTTATGTGTAATTAATTAACTTCTGCATAAATACGTGTCTAGCACACGTTTTAAACTTAAATTGTTTCTCCCTTCTAATTAGAATACAATTCTTTCAACTCATTAGTGAGTTATTTCTAGGTCTCACGAAAGGGAAACTTGCCCTATTTGTCTCGTGATTCCTATTTAACCATAGGAAGTCTAGAACCTTCCTTTTGACTTTCTCTTCAGGTTTCACAGTAAGTGACCTGCCCTATTTGTGTAACTACTAAAAGTAATGCTGCTTCAATACAAGAAGTTATAGGAACTTCTCTTTTATTCTACCTGCTTTCTTTTCTTGTTAATTTCGAAGTTGTAACTTTCTTTAAGATAGGTACTTGGAAATTTTTGAAAGTACACACCTTGTACTCGATTTAATGTCTAAACTTTAATCACTTAATTTGTCTTTTTTAAATCTTACAAAGATTTTAGTACTTATATAAGGTTTGAAACCTAAAGAATTGTTAATTGCCTGGAGAAAACTTTAAATGTTAGGATGTCTGCGACCCCAAATTGTTACTAAAAATTGAAACTATATACTTGTCAAATTTATAAGACTTTTTGCATGGTTAAATAAATTCAAACTCTCCTTTTCGACTCATCATTTCTCTAATACAACGGTTAGGCAAGATCCTGTCTTCCTTGGCTCTTCCTACTCAATGCCATTAAATCTATTGATAGGGCTTTCACCACTCGTTGCATTTGAGCAAGAACTCTTAGTGGTAATCTCGTTAAAGTTTCTCTTAGCTTTAATAGCTAATTCTAATTGGCCAGTAAGGCAAGTACAGCTCGCTACGCCAGCTACCTGCTTGTGGAGATCCTCTCCGAAAACTTATGGTTGGTTTTCCAAAAGATAAGTGTTTCTCTTTGTCTAAACTTTTAGCCGGCTCCTTGCTGAGTAAAAGCTTAGCCATTTCCAAATGCAGCTATTGGTTCACTTACCAAAATTACTCCCCAAGGTATAATTTTTTTATCACTATCCTTCTTGGAAGCACTTGGTCGCTTTTCAGGAACTCTATAACTTCGAAAACTGGAAATACTAAACCTGATTCAAATTATTGGCATTCTTCGAATTACTTTGCAAAAAACTAATTTCTTTGAGCAGACATACAATAAATCTGTTCCTCTCTGTCTTGCCAGACCATCACCCTTCCACATAGTAGGCATATGCATGCCATCCTCTTGCAAACCGCCCAAGTCCTAGCTGCGTTTCCCGTCAGCTTCGACCAGGTCCTTACCCACTTTAGGTATCAGAGAGCGGATTTGCGGTGGCAACCGCCTCTGAGTGCATTTACAGTTAAATTTATAACTTTTGTGGGACTCTCCTCCTATTTCTCCATCCTTTTTCTCCAGTCCGAAACCAACCTCCTTTTCTTTATCATCTACCCTTGGTGGTTAGGTTATTCCTCAGCCAATAATCTACCCAGCAGGGGGTGAAAACCACCCCCAAAAAAATAATCAATATCTTGAAAACGATCAACCCTAAAAATAGGTGTAATGGCTTAAAAACAGGGGATGATTAGGGCTCTTACCTCGATTGGTCATTTCACCCCTAAATCAGTAAATAGTCATGTTATGGTAAAAAAGGTGTTAAACGGGAAAAAATGATAATTGAACCTAAGATCTTTTGTTTTTGAAGAAAAATAGTAGGGGGGTGAAAACAACCCCCAAATTGAAAAATCCATATCTAGGAAACGAAGAATCCTAAAATTAGGTGTGATAGCTTAAAAAATAGGGGATGATATAGGCTTTTACCTCGATTGGTCATTTCACCCCTAAACAGTAAATAGTCATGTTGTGGGAAAAAAGGTGTTAAACGGGTAAAAATGTAAATTGAACCTAAGATCATTTGTTTTTGATGAAAAATAGCAGGGGGTGGAAACCACCCCCAAAATTGAAAAATCAATATCTTGAAAACGAAGAACCCTATAAATAGGTGTAATGGCTTAAAAATAGGGGATGATTAGGGCTTTTACCTCGATTGGTCATTTCACCCCTAAATCAGTAAATAGTCATGTTATGGGGAAAAAAGGTGTTAAACGGGAAGAAATGATAATTGAACCTAAGATCTTTTGTTTTTGAAGAAAAATAGTAGGGGGTATGAAAACAACCCCCAAATTGAAAAATCCATATCTAGGAAACGAAGAATCCTAAAATTAGGTGTGATAGCTTAAAAAATAGAGGATGATATAGGCTTTTACCTCGATTGGTCATTTCACCCCTAAAACAGTAAATAGTCATGTTATGGGGGGAAAACGTGTTTAACACCTAAAAATAGTAAATGAACCTAAGATCTTTTGTTTTTGAAGAAAAATAGTAGGGGGTGTGAAAAAAAAAACCAAATTGAAAAATCAATATCTTGAAAACGAAGAACCCTAAAATTAGGTGTGATAGCTTAAAAAATAGGTCATGACATATGCTTTTACATGGATAGGTTGTTTCAACCCTAAAACAGTAAATAGTCATGTTATGAGGAAAAAATGTGTTATACACCTAAAAGCATAAGCGTCTTGTGAAACCATGCTTTAATGGACATGTGTATGGAGGATGATTGTTGTTATTATTATTAGGTAATTATGGATTAATGTGTGTATAGATAACTAACCAGTGGGGAGCGTGATGGCGCAGGTGCTTAGCTGCTCGTCTTTACCCGGACGACTGGGGTTCAAATCCCGGTGACAGCGGGTGTTGGAATTTTCACCTGAAAAATCACGTGGCGTCAGGAAGGGCATTCGGCCTTAAATCCCCGGCCAAAACCAAAATGAGCCTGGTTGGCTTCGGCGACTCAAACTAATAGGGAAAAGCCGAAGAAAAAAATGGTAACTCACCAGTAATAGTAAACATTGGTTTGAGGTGTTGAAGAAGTCAGGATGGCCAACCCTTCGCCATGGTTCACGAATGGACCCCAAATAGTTTTACCTGTCAAGACTCAGTCTACCCTGTTGCAGCCTTTAGAAAAAAAATCGAACCGGGGCCTCTGTGGTGACAGTGGAGTTATATTCATGATGCTTTTTAAACAAACATACGCTTGCATACTACCGCTGGGTTGAATCTGCACAGAGACTCTGGCTTTGGTTTATGTAGTGTGCCTTGGTGATAACAGCACAGCGATCTTGCCAGGAAGTTTCATATTACTCGTCTGCTTGATAGTGGACGTGCTCTGCACCGTGTTATCATACAGGACATGACTAGATCGTTGGTAGGTTTGACAAAGGCTTAGTGAAGCTTATTGCAACCTTGAAATGAATGTCATGGTATAGTCGGGGTTGGAAGCCAAGACCTAAGGGTTGACAACCAAGTAGGTTAACCACTACACGGTGAGATGGTCAAATAATAATGTAACAACATATAGAAACGTTTTCTATAGTTTAACGAATTGGCTAAGAGCCATGAGAGGTGTAGGTAATGGAAATTGAATCCTTAACTGATGATTATACTACTTGTAATCTATAGCCATGCCCACGTATAAGCTATTATGTTAGAAAAAAAGAATTACATGGCTTGTTTTAAACGGAGAATAATTGTGTTTACTGTGAAACACAAATCTGAATTTAAAATTAGTTTATGTCCTACATGATGTTTGAACTCTTTTTATTTATACTTTAGACAAACGCTAACATAGTTGTCATTCAGAAGCCATGGCAGCCTCTTTTCCAATCCTACACCGTACGCTGAAGTTAAAATGAATAATGATCACGTTACAGACAGCCAGTTTCAAAGCCATGAGAACTAAGTGAACAAAGAATAAAATTCATGAGCCAGTGAGGAATTCAACATGGTGTCCTTTGGACAAAAGAGAAG
The DNA here is from genome assembly GCA_946902985.2 of Meconema thalassinum. Classification (NCBI taxonomy): domain Eukaryota; kingdom Metazoa; phylum Arthropoda; class Insecta; order Orthoptera; family Tettigoniidae; genus Meconema; species Meconema thalassinum. Next base: position 1,854,746,720 of record OX336388.2, read on the forward strand.
CGTTCTACAAACTTAACCACCAAGCTGTCCTGTCGACCCTCAATGGTTTGGGTCATCGTAAGGATGAAAATTAAATCTAAGCTATAACTAAAACTAACTACACTCTTATATAGTAGAAGAAGAAATGGAAATCAAAAGTGCAATAGGCCAAATAAAGGGCAGAAGGAATAAAAATGGCCCTCAACCCTTAAGCATGTGGATTGAGGGAGTTGGAAGGAAGGAGAGCCATGAAAGGCAGATAAAAAGTATAATAGGAGAGGCTTTGCCCCAGAGGTAATGGATAAAGAGGAGGAAAACTGGACTCAGCTCAGAAATCCCTTGGGGTCGCCAACTTTCAAACTGCTCAGCCGTAAACCCCTTGGGGGTGTAGCCATATGCAGAGTGCAGCGCAAGTGGTGGGGCTATATAGACCCTACCTTCTTGAGGGGGCTTGAGCAAAAGACAGGAAATAACATGAAAATAAAAACAAGGCTGCCTCCTCACACAAGTAGGCTATCAGAAAAATAAATAAACAAGGGCCAATGAAGTTCCAAAAGGAAGAGACTCCCTGGGGCTCGGATACCCTAATCATGTTGGGGTCGGTAGAGAACAAGAGTTGAGCAAGTGTGGTCGACAGGAAATAAGACAGAGAGGAGCCTAGCACAAGTTAGTGGAAGCAATGACGGTCTCAGCTGGGACTCCGTGATCGCCAACCTACATGACACTAGATGTGACGCCCAGGGGTTGAATTAAAGACCTCTTTTGTTTTATATCACTGGCTTTTAAGGAAGCTAACACATGGCATGCCTTATTATGCAATACTGGTCCTAGGGTATGCAAAATTGTATTAGAAACTCAGCTAATAATAGTGTGCATGCCCATGATTATTTTCCCAAGTATAGTACATGGGACTGATAACCATAATTTCCAAGCCCCTAAGTAAGACAAAAACAAATGATTTTCATTTTCCAATGAGTTGGGGTGAGGTGAGGTGAGTTTTCTATACACCCAACTGATGTGGTTTCCCACTTCTACTCCAGGCAAATGCACATTTGATGTTAAGAATAGTGAAATGGTTTGCAACTGCCCAATGCTAGGACCTGATTAGTGGCTTTTAAAAATTGAATGGAATGGAGTACACTTACCCCAAAACCAACAAGAGGAGTGTTCGATCCCCCACAACAACCATTCTTAAAGTCAATATAAATGACTATGCACTTCAGCTCATGACGGTCGCCTCTCTCCAATCCTACCCCTTGACGGTGAAAGGCACACTCTAATACAACCATCATAGTGACAGGTTATCTGTTAAATACCTAACTATCCCCAGATTTACCTTAAATTTTCCTAAAATCCACTACATTTTCCGCAAATTGACCAAATGACACAACATTCCAGCAAAATTCAACAAATGACTACCAGCTTTATTGATATTCCATTGATTTTCCTAAGCATGGTTTAAACTACCTCAAATTCATATAAAATTAGACGAATATAGATGAAAATTCACTAAAATTTACCAAACTTACCCAAAGTGGGCTACAAACCATGAATTTTTTTTTTTTTTTGTAAATTCACCATATGTACTCGAAAATTCCATAATATTGCCTTTACAAGTATGCTTTTATTGTTGTTGTTTCGTTTACCACACTCCCTGCAGACATATACCTCAACATGACTTTCTCCTAGACTAGGAGCTCCACATTCGACATGATAGCTGAGTTTCATTTCCCATAAACTTGTCTCTGAGGTGGGTGTCAGGAAAAGGCATTCAGCTGTATAAACCACACCCTCACATAGACTTTCATAACCTCTCACGTTGAGGTTGTTAACACTAACGACATTGAATGATTGAACGGTTTCCTTTTCACAATTCATGTCTATACTTTCCTCTTGAAGGTTGCTAAAATGCAATTAAATTTAATAAATACCTTAAGATGGTTTCATTTGTTTAATGATATGGTGTTGATGATGGATATATACGTTAAGACTAATTTTTGTTAGGTCTTGACTGGCCTTGCAATTAGAAAATGACAAACCAAACATGGGTTATCTACCAGGGGAACACTTTGACCACTATGTTGGTTATTGACCAGTAAGTACAGTTCTAGTAATGAGACAGAAATCCAACACAAACAATGAGCGCGCAATGCGGTGGAGATTGGTACCACGATGTATTGTCGGTTATGTAGCTATGTGGAATGTACATCACATATGGTTTACTTGAAGGTTTGGAGGTGCCATTAAAGATATTTCTACAATAAACCATTTTCAAATGGTCATTCGTTGGTGTGAAAATATTTATTATATGGTATTTTATGTAAACAATTATGATTTATAAAAAAATTATACGTTTACTGTATTCTTATTTAATGTAAGCACTGGAGGCACTATCGACCAAAATACAGCACTATCTGGAATGTATATTGCATACTTGAAGGTTTGGTGATCCCATTAAAGGTATTCCTACAATAAATGATTTTAAGTTCTCGTTTTATGGCATGATTATTTAATATATGCTATTTGCTAATAGGATTTGACACTGGAATTATTTTACAATTAGTTATTTTAATGACCAACAGAGTTTAATGTTAACAAGGCACAGCTCTATTTGAAATTTTGAATAACATGTTGCATGTTATACATCATATGCAACTACTGTAAGGCTTGTAATTTATTTAATGCCTTTAACCCTATATTAAACACTCAGTTTGCAATACTGATAACTGCAATGTTACTGAAAAAAATTGAAACAAAACAAAAATCAGCATTGAAAAACCAAAAAGTGGTTGATCATATATATAGTGGGGAAAAGAAAAGTTTTGTAAACACTAATGTCCAACAAGACTAATTAAATCAGTAACTGTCAGGGTGGCCGAGTGGTTAAGGCGTTTGACTTAAGATCAAATTTCCAAATATATAAGGAAGCAAGGGTTCGAATCCCTTCTCTGACATAACTATTGCTTGAACATGCAAGAAAACAAGAAATATACACAAACTATGTTTATCAATTTAATCAATTTTTTTTACAAGAGATAGGCACACAGAATACAGCTCTTTTGGTTTATCATTTCTTTTAAACATAACACTTGTTGAAAATTATTTTTAGGGGATGGGGGTGTTGCTACGTTGACCCATCACACAATAATAGCAGCTTTACGAAGTTCATTTTCTATATTTAATAGCTCTTTCTCATAACCAATATGACCAACCTGTTTACAGGCATGCAAGAGCTGTAGACGTTCGACTAATATATGAGGATCGTTCCATTTGCTATTTTTTATGAATGGTTTCACAATCTCGGGAAGCAGTTCATCATTATCACCATCATTATGAATATCATCCTCATTATTATAATCATTTTCATAATGATGATCATTATCATCGTTATCATTACCATCATAATTTTCACCCGTGTCCACAGTCTTTTCAATGGTATGAGTTGCCTTTGATAGTGTTGAAAGCTTCTTTTTAGATGTGCTAGAATGCTTTAACATTGTTATGTTATTATTACCACTATTACCTTTCCCCGCTAACTTCTTGATGGGGTATATTGTCTCTGATAGGGTTGAGGGCTTTTGAGATGTGGGTGCGTGTCTGAACATGGGTTTCACAGGAGGTGTTAAAGGTTTCTCATTAATCAACTCGCTAACAGCATGAGTGCGTTGTAGTGTATTAAACTTGAGGTTAATATTATCTTGAGCAGCACTATCTTTCTCTTGGACTTGGTTTCTTGCTTTGGTTTGAGTTTTCCTTACATTTAGACTTGCGTGATTATTAAGTTTACATTCATGATTGTTTGAAGAAAGTAAGTCCAATTCTTTTGTTTTAAGCATTCCTCGACACTGTTACGATCGTTGCTTTGAACAGCGCCAAATAACAGTTCCATTTTTATTGCTCGTTCCACAATATATGAATATCCTTTATAGTATGCATAAGGCTTACCATACCTAGTCACTGATACTTCCGTATCAACTGTCAAGCACAAACTAATCTCTAGTAAAGACAACTTGGTAATAACAACATTAGTTTAATGTGGGAGCATATATACATGCAAAAAGTGGGAGCAAAGGTGGGGGGGGGGGTAAAAGTGGGAGCGAAAGTGGGAGAAAAAAATAACTGTGAGCAAAAAGTGGGAGCAAATATGGGATCAAATGGGGGAGCAAAGCAAATATAAAAAGTGGGAGCAAATATGCTAACAAATATGTCAACAAATATACCAGCAAAAGTAAATACACAAGTCAAGATAGATTAAAGTGCAAAGAAAATATGGAAGCAAAAATGAGAGCAAAAATTGTGTTTTTCTAAAACAACTAGACATAAAAAACTTAGTCATAACCTAACCTAACCTAACCTAACCAAACCTAACCTCACCTAACCTCTCCTAACCTAACCTAACCTCACCTAACCTAACCTCACCTCACCTAACTTCACCTAACCTAACCTAACCTAACTTCACCTAACCTAACTTGACTGAACTTTACCTAACCTAACCCATCATAACTTCACCTAACCTAACTTTACCTAATCTAACTTCACCTAACCTAACTTTCAACTCTCAGATCAAAATTAAATTCTAGGCATAGTTGAGTTGGAACCCAAGACTTCAGGGATAACACACAAGTATACTAGCCACTACACCGCAAAATGGGCAAATTATCATGCAACACAACATAAAGTAAAAGTTTCCTGTAGTGTAACTCATTGCCTGTCAACCATAGTTTGGGAATTCAAACCCAAGACCTCAGGACTTTTGTTTTGAACATTATCAGAAATATTATTCCATTTACATTTTGCTGCTGCTTATAGTTATAAGAGTTGGCATTAATATGGGAAGCAAAAAAGTGGGAGCAAATGTGGGAGCCAATATGGGAGCAAATATGGGAGCCAATATGGGGGCAAAAGTGGGAGCAAATATGGGAGCAAATGTGGGAGCCAATATGGGAGTCAATATGGAGGCAAATATGGGAGCAAATGTGTGAGCTAATCATCTCACCTCGGATATCGCCAGTGATTACTCATATCCACTAGGTAGCGGAAACATACTTTGTGTGTTGTATGTAACTATCTTACAAAGTTTGACTGCAAGCAAAACGTCCTTGTATAAGCTGTGCATATAATTTTCATATACATTGAAGACTAAGTGTTCAGAACTAACATGTATAGCCTTGTCTAGGGAATATAGAGGATCCTTAGCAAGAAAGACTGACTAACCCAGGAGTGTAAAGCCTTGCCATATGCAGTAAGCATCGCTTTGCAGAAATGGTTCCTTATAATAACGGACTTAATGAATATGAAACGTGTTTTGAGTGTCGTCTTAAATCCTTAAATAGGATTTGTATATGAAAATTATATGCACAGCTTATACAAGGACGTTTTGCATGCAGTCAAACTTTGTAAGATAGTTACATACAACACACAAAGTATGTTTCCGCTACCTAGCGGTGGATATGAGTAATCACTGGCGATATCCGAGGTGAGATGATTAGCTCACACATTTGCTCCCATATTTGCCTCCATATTGACTCCCATATTGGTTCCCACATTTGCTCCCATATTTGCTCCCACTTTTGCCCCCATATTGGCTCCCATATTGGCTCCCACATTTGCTCCCACTTTTTTTTTGCTTCCCATATTAATGCCAACTCTTATAACTATAAGCAGCAGCAAAATGTAAATGGAATAATATTTCTGATAATGTTCAAAACAAAAGTCCTGAGGTCTTGGGTTTGAATTCCCAAACTATGGTTGACAGGCAATGAGTTACACTACAGGAAACTTTTACTTTATGTTGTGTTGCATGATAATTTGCCCATTTTGCGGTGTAGTGGCTAGTATACTTGTGTGTTATCCCTGAAGTCTTGGGTTCCAACTCAACTATGCCTAGAATTTAATTTTGATCTGAGAGTTGAAAGTTAGGTTAGGTGAAGTTAGATTAGGTAAAGTTAGGTTAGGTGAAGTTATGATGGGTTAGGTTAGGTAAAGTTCAGTCAGGTTAGGTTAGGTGAAGTTAGGTTAGGTTAGGTTAGGTTAGGTGAAGTTAGGTGAGGTGAGGTTAGGTTAGGTGAGGTTAGGTTAGGTTAGGAGAGGTTAGGTGAGGTTAGGATTGGTTAGGTTAGGTTAGGTTAGGTTATGACTAAGTTTGTTATGTCTAGTTGTTTTAGAAAAACACCATTTTTGCTCTCATATTTGCTTCCATATTTTCTTTGCACTTTAATCTATCTTAACTTGTGTATTTACATTTGCTGGTATATTTGTTGACATATTTGTTAGCATATTTGCTCCCACTTTTTATATTTGCTTCGCTCCCACATTTGATCCCATATTTGCTCCCACTTTTTGCACACAGTTATTTTTTCTCCCACTTTTGCACCCACTTTTTACCCCCCCCCCCCCCCACCTATGCTCCCACTTATTGCATGTATATATGCTCCCACATTGAACTATTGTTGTTATTACCAAGTTGTCTTTACTAGAGATTAGTTTGTGCTTGACAGTTGATATGGAAGTATCAGTGACTAGGTATGGTAAGCTTTATGCATACTATAAAGGATATTCATATATTGTAGAACGAAGCAATAAAAAAGGAACTGTTATTTGGCGCTGTTCAAAGCAACGATCGAAACAGTGTCGAGGAATGCTTAAAACAAAAGAATTGGACGTACTTTCTTCAAACAATCATGAATGTAAACTTAATAGTCACGCAAGTCTAAATGTAAGGAAAACCCAAACCAAAGCAAGAAACCAAGTCCAAGAGAAAGATAGTGCTGCTCAAGATAATATTAACCTCAAGTTTAATACACTACAACGCACTCATGCTGTTAGCGAGTTGATTAATGAGAAACCTTTAACACCTCCTGTGAAACCCATGTTCAGACACGCACCCACATCTCAAAAGCCCTCAACCCTATCAGAGACAATATACCCCATCTTGAAGTTAGTGGGGAAAGGTAATAGTGGTAATAATAACATAACAATGTTAAAGCATTCTAGCACATCTAAAAAGAAGCTTTCAACACTATCAAAGGCAACTCGTACCATTGAACAGACTGTGGACACAGGTGGAAACTATGATGGTAATGATAACGATGATAATGATCATCATTATGAAAATGATTATAATAATGAGGATGATAATCATAATGATGGTGATAATGATGAACTGCTTCCCGAGATTCTGGAACCATTCATAAAAAATAGCAAATGGAACGATCCTCATATATTAGTCGAACGTCTACAGCTCATGCATGCCTGTAAACAGGTTGGTCATATTGGTTATGAGAAAGAGCTATTAAATATAGAAAATGAACTTCGTAAAGCTGCTATTATTGTGTGATGGGTCAACGTAGCAACACCCCCATCCCCTAAAAATAATTTTCAACAAGTGTTATGTTTAAAAGAAATGATAAACCAAAAGAGCTGTATTCTGTGTGCCTATCTCTTGTAAAAAAAAAAATTGATTAAATTGATAAACATAGTTTGTGTATATTTCTTGTTTTCTTGCATGTTCAAGCAATAGTTATGTCAGAGAAGGGATTCGAACCCTTGCTTCCTTATATATTTGGAAATTTGATCTTAAGTCAAACGCCTTAACCACTCGGCCACCCTGACAGTTACTGATTTAATTAGTCTTGTTGGACATTAGTGTTTACAAAACTTTTCTTTTCCCCACTATATATATGATCAACCACTTTTTGGTTTTTCAATGCTGATTTTTGTTTTGTTTCAATTTTTTTCAGTAACATTGCAGTTATCAGTATTGCAAACTGAGTGTTTAATATAGGGTTAAAGGCATTAAATAAATTACAAGCCTTACAGTAGTTGCATATGATGTATAACATGCAACATGTTATTCAAAATTTCAAATAGAGCTGTGCCTTGTTAACATTAAACTCTGTTGGTCATTAAAATAACTAATTGTAAAATAATTCCAGTGTCAAATCCTATTAGCAAATAGCATATATTAAATAATCATGCCATAAAACGAGAACTTAAAATCATTTATTGTAGGAATACCTTTAATGGGATCACCAAACCTTCAAGTATGCAATATACATTCCAGATAGTGCTGTATTTTGGTCGATAGTGCCTCCAGTGCTTACATTAAATAAGAATACAGTAAACGTATAATTTTTTTATAAATCATAATTGTTTACATAAAATACCATATAATAAATATTTTCACACCAACGAATGACCATTTGAAAATGGTTTATTGTAGAAATATCTTTAATGGAACCTCCAAACCTTCAAGTAAACCATATGTGATGTACATTCCACATAGCTACATAACCGACAATACATCGTGGTACCAATCTCCACCGCATTGCGCGCTCATTGTTTGTGTTGGATTTCTGTCTCATTACTAGAACTGTACTTACTGGTCAATAACCAACATAGTGGTCAAAGTGTTCCCCTGGTAGATAACCCATGTTTGGTTTGTCATTTTCTAATTGCAAGGCCAGTCAAGACCTAACAAAAATTAGTCTTAACGTATATATCCATCATCAACACCATATCATTAAACAAATGAAACCATCTTAAGGTATTTATTAAATTTAATTGCATTTTAGCAACCTTCAAGAGGAAAGTATAGACAGGAATTGTGAAAAGGAAACCGTTCAATCATTCAATGTCGTTAGTGTTAACAACCTCAACGTGAGAGGTTATGAAAGTCTATGTGAGGGTGTGGTTTTTACAGCTGAATGCCTTTTCCTGACACCCACCTCAGAGACAAGTTTATGGGAAATGAAACTCAGCTATCATGTCGAATGTGGAGCTCCTAGTCTAGGAGAAAGTCATGTTGAGGTATATGTCTGCAGGGAGTGTGGTAAACGAAACAACAACAATAAAAGCATACTTGTAAAGGCAATATTATGGAATTTTCGAGTACATATGGTGAATTTACAAAAAAAAAAAAAATTTCATGGTTTGTAGCCCACTTTGGGTAAGTTTGGTAAATTTTAGTGAATTTTCATCTATATTCGTCTAATTTTATATGAATTTGAGGTAGTTTAAACCATGCTTAGGAAAATCAATGGAATTTCAATAAATCTGGTAGTCATTTGTTGAATTTTGCTGGAATGTTGTGTCATTTGGTCAATTTGCGGAAAATGTAGTGGATTTTAGGAAAATTTAAGGTAAATCTGGGGATAGTTAGGTATTTAACAGATAACCTGTCACTATGATGGTTGTATTAGAGTGTGCCTTTCACCGCCAAGGGGTAGGATTGGAGAGAGGCGACCGTCATGAGCTGAAGTGCATAGTCATTTATATTGACTTTAAGACTGGTTGTTGTGGGGGATCGAACACTCCTCTTGTTGGTTTTGGGGTAGGTGTACTCCATTCCATTCATTTTTTAAAGCCACTAATCAGGTCCTAGCATTGGGCAGTTGCAAACCATTTGACTATTCTTAACATCAAATGTGCATTTGCCTGGAGTAGAAGTGGGAAACCACATCAGTTGGGTGTATAGAAAACTCACCTCACCTCACCCCAACTCATTGGAAAATGAAAATCATTTGTTTTTGTCTTACTTAGGGGCTTGGAAATTATGGTTATCAGTCCCATGTACTATACTTGGGAAAATAATCATGGGCATGCACACTATTATTAGCTGAGTTTCTAATACAATTTTGCATACCCTAGGACCAGTATTGCATTATAAGGCATGCCATGTGTTAGCGTCCTTAAAAGCCAGTGATGGAAAACAAAAGAGGTCATTAATTCCACCCCTGGGCGTCATATCTAGTGTCATGTAGGTTGACGATCACGGAGTCCCAGCTGAGACCGTCATTGCTTCCACTAACTTACGCTAGGCTCCTCTCTGTCTTATTTCCTGTCGACCACTCTTGCTCAACTCTTGTTCTCTACCGACCCCAACATGATTAGGGTATCCGAGCCCTAGGGAGTCTCTTCCTTTTGCAACTTCATTGGCCCTTGTTTATTTATTTTTCTGATAGCCTACTAGTGTGAGGAGGCAGCATTGTTTTTATTTTCATGTTATTTCCTGTCTTTTGCTCAAGCCCCCTCAAGAAGGTAGGGTGTATATAGCCCCACCACTTGCGCTGCACTCTGCATATGGCTACACCCTCAAGGGGCTTACGGCTGATCAGTTTGAAAGTTGGCGACCCCAAGGGATTTATGAGCTGAGTCCAGTTTTCCTCCTCTTTATCCATTACCTCTGGGGCAAAGCCTCTCCTATTATACTTTTTATCTGCCTTTCATGGCTCTCCTTCCTTCCAACTCCCTCAATCCACATGCTTAAGGGTTGAGGGCCATTTTTTACTCCTTCTGTCCTTTATTTGGCCTATTGTCCTTTTGTTTTCCATTTTTCTTCTACTATATAAGAGTGTAGTTAGTTTTAGTTATAGCTTAGATTTAATTTTCATCTTTACGATGACCCAAACCATTGAGGATCGATAGGACAGCTTGGTGGTTAAGTTTGTAGAACGCTTCTCTTTTGTCCATAGGACACCATGTTGAATTCCTCACTGGCTCATGAATTTTATTCTTTGTTCACCTAGTTCTCATGGCTTTGAAACTGGCTGTCTGTAACGTGATCATTATTCATTTTAACTTCAGCGTACGGTGTAGGATTGGAAAAGAAGCGGCCATGGCTTCTGAATGACAACTATGTTAGCGTTTGTCTAAAGTATAAATAAAAAAAAGTTCAAACATCATGTAGGACATAAACTAATTTTAAATTCAGATTTGTGTTTCACAGTAAACACAATTATTCTCCGTTTAAAACAAGCCATGCAATTCTTTTTTTCTAACATAATAGCTTATACGTGGGCATGGCTATAGATTACATGTAGTATAATCATCAGCTAAGGATTCAATTTCCATTACCTACACCTCTCATGGTTTGGCTCTTAGCCAATTCGTTAAACTATAGGAAACGTTTCTATATGTTCTGTTACATTATTATTTGACCATCGCACCGTGTAGTGGTTAACCTACTTGGTTGTCAACCTTAAGGTCTTGGCTTCCAACCCCGACTATACCATGACATTCATTTCAAGGTTGCAATAAGCTTCACTAAGCCTTTGTCAAACCTAACAACGATCTAGTCATGTCCTGTATGATAACACGGTGCAGAGCAGGTCCACTATCAAGCAGACGAGTAATATAAAACTTGCTGGCAAGATCGCTGTGCTGTTATCACCAAGGCACACTACACAAACCAAAGCCAGAGTCTCTGTGTAGATTCAACCCAGCGGTAGTATGCAGGCGTATGTTTGTTTAAAAAGCATCATGAATATAACTTCACTGTCACCACAGAGGCCCCGGTTCGATTTTTTTTCTAAAGGCTGCAACAGGGTATACTGAGTCTTGACAGGTAAAACTTTTTGGGATCCATTCGTGAACCATGGCGAAGGGTTGGCCATCCTGACTTCTTCAACACCTCAAACCAATGTTTACTATTACTGGTGAGTTACCATTTTTTTCTTCGGCTTTTCCCTATTAGTTTGAGTCGCCGGAGCCAACCGGGCTCATTTTGGTTTTGGCCGGGGATTTAAGGCCGAATGCCCTTCCTGACGCCACGTGATTTTTCAGGTGAAAATGCCAACACCCGCTGTCACCGGGATTTGAACCCCAGCCGTCCGGGTAAAGACGAGCAGCTAAGCACCTGTGCCATCACGCTCCCCACTGGTTAGTTATCTATACACACATTAATCCATAATTACCTAATATTAATAACAACAATCATCCTCCATACACATGTCCATTAAAGCATGGTTTCACATAACGCTTATGCTTTTAGGTGTATAACACATTTTTTCCTCATAACATGACTATTTACTGTTTTAGGGTTGAAACGACATATCCATGTAAAAGCATATGTCATGACCTATTTTTTTTAGCTATCACACCTAATTTTAGGGTTCTTCGTTTTCAAGATATTGATTTTTCAATTTGGGGGTTGTTTTCACACCCCTACTATTTTTCTTCAAAAACAAAAGATCTTAGGTTCATTTATTATTTTTAGGTGTTTAACACGTTTTCCCCCATAACATGACTATTTACTGTTTTAGGGGTGAAATGACCTATCGAGGTAAAAGCCTATATCATCCCCTATTTTATAAGCTATCACAACTAATTTTAGGATTCTTCGTTTCCTAGATATGGATTTTTCAATTTTGGGGTTGTTTTCACACCCCCTACTATTTTTCTTCAAAATCAAAAGATCTTAGGTTCAATTATCATTTTTTCCCGTTTAACACCTTTTTTTTCCATAACCTGACTATTTGCTGATTTAGGGGTGAAATGACCAATCGAGGTAAAAGCCCTAATCATCTCCTATTTTTTAAGCCATTACACCCATTTTTAGGGTTCTTCGTTTTCAAGATATTGATTTTGCAATATTGGGGGTGGTTTCCACCCCCTGCTATTTTTCATCAAAAACAAAAGATCTTAGGTTCAATTATCATTTTTACCCGTGTAACATCTTTTTTCCATAACATGACTATTTAATGTTTTAGGGGTGAAATGACCAATCGAGGTAAAAGCCTATATCATCCCCTATTTTTTAAGCTATCACACCTAATTTTAGGATTCTTCGTTTCCTAGATATGGATTTTTCAATTTTGGGGTTGTTTTCACACCCCCTACTATTTTTCTTCAAAAACAAAAGATCTTAGGTTCAATTATCATTTTTTCCCGTTTAACACCTTTTTTTTCCATAACATGACTATTTACTGATTTAGGGGTGAAATGACCAATCGAGGTAAAAGCCCTAATCATCCCCTATTTTTAAGCCATTACACCTATTTTTAGGGTTCTTCGTTTTCAAGATATTGATTTTTCAATTTTGGGGGTGGTTTCCACCCCTGCTATTTTTCATCAAAAACAAAATATCTTAGGTTCAATTATCATTTTTACCCGTTTAACACGTTTTTTTCCCATAGCATGACTATTTACTGTTTTAGGGGTGAAATGACCAATCGAGGTAAGAGCCCTAATCATCCCCTATTTATTAAGCTATCACACCTAATTTTAGGGTTCATCGTTTCGAGATATGGATTTTACAATTTTGGGGTCGGTTTCCACCCCCTGCTATTTTTCATCACAGCTGAGTCCGGCATTGCTTCCACTTACTTGTGTCGGGCTCCTCTCCGTCTTCTTTCCTGTCGACCTCCCTTGGTCAACTCTTGTTCTCTTCTGACCCCGACGGTATTAGGGTATCCGAGGCCTAGGGAGTCTCTTCCTTTCCCGCCTTAATTGGCCCTTGTCTCATCTTTTCTGATACCCTCTTTCTGTGAGGGGTCAGCCTTCATTTTCTCTTCCTTTTACCTCCTGCCTTGTGCTCTAGGCCCTTAAGGAGGCAGGGTGTATGTAGCCCCACCACTTCTGGTGCACCCTAGATAATGCTACACCCTCAGGGGCTCACGGCTGGTGAGTTCGGGAGTTGGCGACCCCGAGGGATTCCTGAGCTGGGTCCGTTTTTCCCTTTTGTCCCTTACCTTTGGGGCGGACCCTCTCCTCTTTGACTTTCCTATCTGCCTTTCATGGCTCTCCTTCCTTCCAAGTCCCTCAATCCGCCTTCTCCGAGGGTTGAGGGCATTTCTTTTCCTTCTGTCCTTTTATTTGCCTTATTCTCCTTTAGTTTTCCATTTCTTCTTCTAGTATGTAGGTTAGTAGTTAGTTTTAGTTTTAAGTTCCCTTTTCATTTTCATCTTCACGATCACCCAAACCATCAGGGGCCGATAACCTAGATGTTAGGCCCCTTAAAACAACAATTATCATCATCATCATCATATTTTTCATCAAAAACAAAAGATCTTAGGTTCAATTATCATTTTTACCCGTTTAACACCTTTTTTCCCATAACATGACTATTTACTGATTTAGGGTTGAAATGACCAATCGAGGTAAAAGACCTAATCATCCCCTATTTTTTAAGCTATCACACCTAATTTTAGGGTTCTTCGTTTCCGAGATGAGGATTTTTCAATTTTGGGGGTGGTTTCCACCCCCCTGCTATTTTTCATCAAAAACAAAAGATCTTAGGTTCATTTATCATTTTTAGGTGTTTAACACGTTTTTTCCCCATAGCATGACTATTGACTGTTTTAGGGGTGAAATGACCAATCGAGGTAAAAGCCCATATCATCCCCTATTTTTTAAGCTATCACACCTAATTTTAGGATTCTTCGTTTCCAAGATATGGATTTTTCAATTTTGGGGGGTAGTTTCACCCCGCAAAGGGGGACGTCACCCCAAGAGCTAGGACCCTTCATACACGTCCCTAGCATGATTGGTTCCCAAGATATGAACAAAAGTGTAGTCAGGCCCTTTCGACAAAAACTAATCATACATTCAAAAACGGGGGTCACCCCCAGGGTTAGGATACTGCCTATGGCAAAATCCCATCAGGGGTTCAGAAAATATTAACAAACGTATAGTTAGGTCCTTTTGACAAAAGCCGTCCGTGTGCGCACATACATAAAATATTATTTACCCCCTGGGTAAGGGTAGTTTTTATTTTGGGGTGAATATACCCCGTCCATAGGAAAGGAGAGTTCACCACGAGTCCTACGACACCTCATAGGTTTAAATCGCACTATTGTTTAGCGAGATACTAAAAAGCCGATGACCTATTAGTTTTCTTGGTTTATTTCAATGTATATTAAAAAAACACTCATCTATAAATAATCATTTAAAAAGCCCGCTCTCATACAAAAACCGCCAAGTTCGTAAGCATACAAAAATAAATTACTATTTCATCCCCCGGGTAAGGGTAGTTTTTATTTTGGGGTGAATATACCCCGTCCATAAAAAAGGGGAGTCACCACGAGTCCTACGACACCTCATAGGTTAAAATCCGATTATTGGTTAGCGAGATAGTAAAAAGCCGATGACCTATTAGTTTTTTGGGTTTCTTTCAATACATATTAAAAAACTCATTTATAAATCATCATTTAAAAAGCCCGCTCTTTTACAAAATCCCCAAGTGCGCAGGCGTACAAAAAACATTCATCGACATAATGTCAAAAAACACACGTTTACCCCAAATGGCGTTTCCAAATTCCATCCATTTAAAAAAATAACCTCACCATCACCTAGAGCGGAAAAAATACCATCTAAACGACCCCTCACTCGACCCTACTCCTTTCCCACCACCTAACCCTTTCCCAACATAGGCATACATATTCAAGCACGAGCGCGACTTGAGAAAACCAACACTACCCCACTACTCGCGAATGACCTTTTAGTTTTGGTCTTTTAATCACATAAAGAGGCTATAGGAAAGTAGGGGGCGTCACTACGAGTGCTAGGACACCCTGTATGTTCTAATCCCATGTTTGGTTAGCGAGATATGAGGTTCGGGGCCGATACGAGGAGGGTTCAAAAAGAAGCGTCGTAGAACCCCTGTCATCCCACTACTGTTATGACTGCACTAAAGTCAGCAGTTCTGCCAGTTATTATCCTCGTACATGTGAAATTGTTACTGAAACCATTATAACAGCTTGTAATGGTTTGTTTCGCCCTCACGTTGAGCGACAAGTGTAACGTTTTGCTAGCCCCTAACGTTGAGCGTACAATGTGGCAGTTTGGCTAGCCCACACTGTTGGGAGATAAATGTAACTTTTTATCTTTGCCTAAGCTATGTTGTTTTAATGGGCGCCAAGACGTCAATGCAATGTTGAAATCTAAATTTGTATTTAACAACGTCTAGCTCTGGCAGAACACCTTCAAGACACTATTCACTCAGATCGTGGTATGATTTGATCATTAACCCAACAAACAATTGTATCAGGAGAAGGAATTGGTCTATATCTAATGCTACCTACTGAAAGCAAAGATTGCATTGTAAAAGAAATGAATTTATTATATAAAACAAGTATAGCAAACTTAATAATAATAATAAGTACAAAATTTAAATTGGAGCGTTGTGATTTGAATATTACCGATAGAAAATTACGTGAAAACAGAGTCTGATAAATTGATTTTACTCTTATTTCCAAGCTATGAAGTTACTGAAATATGAAATGTAAAACAAAGAAAAATGAGAGATTGCGTATTTCTGCGTCATTTGCGCCTACCATTGGAAATTGCCAAGGCATTTTCTCGTACTTGCTGATGCTGTGAGCTTCCCACAGTCTCCTGGACGTCGTCATCTCCGTCGGAATTTGATGATATTCTGGTAGATTAGATAATTCTATGGTCCGTACCTCGGACCCAAACACTCGTACAACCGCACTGGTTAAGTTTTGCAAAAGTTAGTCTTCAACTCCACTGAACATCGGAGCGACACGCACTTGCAACCGTACTCCGCAAGTTCTACACAGATAGTCCCTTCCACCGAACATCGGAGCGTCCCCCGCGTATAACCATACTCCGCAAGAATTTCGCAGATAGTCCGTTCCACGGAACATCAGAGCGTCCCCCGCGTATAACCATACTCCGCAAGTATTTCACAGATAGTCCCTAACTCCACTGAACATCGGAGCGACTCGCACGCGCATCCATACTCCTCAAGTATTTCACAGGTAGTCCTCGTTTCACGGCGCGTCGAACGATATATGCACCTGTTGGCTCCTCCACCACGGTACCGTCTTCCAGCTTACGTTGTCTCCCCTGATTGGCTGAGCACGCCGCCAGTTCCCCTCCTCTGCCTCATTACACTCGGCGCGCGAGAGGGAGAAGTCGTTTTCCGTCCCAACAATTCGCCTTTTCTAGACCTTGCGACCCAGCCTTGCGTAATACTTCTCGACAGGAATCAGCTTGTACTAGAAATCCCAGTGAGTCACGTCTCTCGATATACCCTAACTGACGAAAACTCCTTAAAATTCCGTAATCACATAATTTTCTATAATATTGTCGTTCGTAATAATTTGCTTGATAGCGTTTTCTAAGACATAGAAAACCTATCTAAATGCTAATAATTTTTATAAAATGCTCCGAAAATACCTTAATAATAATTATAATAAATTAATAATAATAATAAATTAACATGAAAAATTCTCTTGGCTGAACAATTTGCCGCGTAAATAAATATAGAATGGCTTCCTACTGACTTATGCCAGTTGCATAAAACCCCTCGAAAAACACGTTACAAGCTTAGGCTTTCACGGCTGGCGTTCATAATTAGTTGCAAGTTGTTCGGACTTGTAGGACGTGGTCCAGACTGAATACCTCACGACGTTTCACCGGAAACTGCGTCCGGCATTATCAAGGGTTCTGCTCCTTTCCTTGGTCAGCAGTGGAATGAAGACCAGCTTTTTTTTCGGGGGGGGGGGGCAAGGTTTCCCGCACCCCCCGCGTGGCACCCGACCTTACTACTGGTGCCTCCGACATGCAGTTAGTCTACGTAGTAGAAGAGAAAGCATAGGGGATTGGAAAGATAAGGATTGCCCTTTGAGGCTTTGCGCCTGTCCCATCGCGGTCGCGATCTACCAGGCATCATAGGTTGATATTAACATTGGTATATCTCTATCTCTATATATATAAAAATGAAAGTTTGTCTGTTTTTTCTGAATTTCCACGGAAATTTGCGATATTTGCGCGTTTCAGGCTGTTTTATACGGGATGCGCGCAAAAATATTTTTTTTGTCTGTCTGTCTGTCTGTGTGTCTGTGGACAACTTCTTCGAGTCATTATAACTTGAGAACGGCTGGGTGGATCAACGTAAAATTTGATACAGATGTCCATCAGAGGCACCACACTAATCATTGATGTAACTCTTCTCCGTAACTCTCATAAAAGGGGCCCTACCCCTTTAAAATACATGCTGAAATAGGCCTAGAAGGGTGAAACAAAGCTCATTTTCAGCCCCTCAATGTGAGAAACGAGACTCGGGGGCCCTAAAACCATATTTTAAGGCCCTAAAACCAACAGTTTTTGAGATATTCCCAGAAAACTAATTTCACTTAATAAATTAATGAAAGAATGCGTGCCGGTAACCATGGCAACTGAATCTCAGGGGTCCATCTATTTCTGTAAGACGCAATGCAATTCCATTTATTACATTACTGTGAAGGTTTGCAAACGGCTATAAGGTTATAACGGATCCAAATTAAGCTGAAATATTCATTAATAGATACAATGCGCTTAAGGGGTCAAAGGGTACTCTAGAATTTTTTTCACGCGATTTACACGTGCGGGTGTGGTACTGAAGGTCGATTATATCCCTTCTCTATTCTATAAAATGAATGTTTGTCTGATTTTTCTGCATTTCTACGGAAATTTCTCTAAAAGCCAGTGTAGTTAAAAGGGACGTAAAACCAATAACATTATTATTATTATTATCTACGGAAATTTGACATATTTGCCCGTTTCAGACTGTTTTGTGACGGATGCACGCAAAAATATATTTTTGTCTGTCTGTTTGTCTGTGGACAATTTTTTGTGTCCTTATAACTCGAGAACGGCTGGGTGGATTAACGTAAAATTTGATACAGATATCCATCAGAGGCACGACACTAATCATTGATGTAACTCTTCTCCGTACCTCTCATAACAGGGGGCCTACCCCCTTAAAATACATGCGGAAATAAGCATGAGACAAAGCTCATTTTCAGCCCCTCAATGTGAGAAACGAAACTCGGGGGCCCTAAAAGGACCCCGAAAACCATATTTTAAGGCCCTAAAACCAACAGTTTTTGAGGTATTCCCAAAAAACTAATTTCACTTAATAAATTTATTAGGGAATGCATGCCGGTAACAATGGCAACAGAATCTCAGAGGTCCATCTATTTCTGTAAGACGCTATGCAATTCCATTTATTACATTACTGTGAAGGTTTGCAAACGGCAATAGGGTTATAACGGATCCAAATTAAGATGAAATATTCGTCAAAACATATAATGCGCTTAAGGGGTCAAGGGGCAATCTAAAATTTTTTAACGCGATTTACACGTGCGGGTATGGTCCGGAAGGTCTATTATATCCCTATCCCTATATTGTTATATTATTATTATTCTTTTAATTATTATCATTATTATGGCGTACAACGAAGAGACAAAGCTCATTTTCAAACCCTTGGCATCAGAAACAAATTCGGGGCCCCTCAAGAGCCGTAAAGGGTCCCCGAAAACTATATTTTAAGGCTCTAAACCCAACAGTTTCTTAGATATTCCCAGAAAACTAATTTCATTTAATAAACTAAAGAAGGAATGCAAGCCACTAACCATGGCAACAGTATCTCAAGAGGTGGCATCCAACTTTCCATCTATTTCTGGAATAAGTAATGCCACTCCATTAATTACATTACTGTGATAGGTTGCAAATGGCTATAAGGTTATCATGGAACCAACTAAAACTGTAAAATTCATCAATGCGCTTAAGGGGTTCAAGGTGTACCCTAGATTTTTTTCACACGACCTACACGTGCGATATGTCGTACAGAAAGCCTATTATATCTCCAAACAGCAACATTATTTTCAAAAATTCCTGATTTGAAATAGTAGACTGTTTGTTGCTGATTTTAGGAATTTGGACAATTGGATGCTAAAAAAAACTGAATTTTCATGCACCACAAGCCTTTATAATTTATAAAAGGGGTCTTCCTGTAGTTGGACACTTGACTCAACGGTTCGTCTACGAGGTTTTCAATTTTATTTTCACGCCAGGAAGAACACGTTAGGTAAATTTAGTTTGAGAGCACATTTTAACTAATAATCTTTCTTTGCCAACAAACAGGTTCCAAGCCCCTAAACATTGCAACAGTAGCTCAATTGATAACATCTGGTTATTAATACCGAAGACCGTTCGAAGAATAGGTACTTCTGCTAGTTATTATATATGTGCACATATAAATATGTACACATATATAACGGTAAGATTGTAGGGCTAGGGAAAACCGCATAGACAGAAAGGAAAGATTGTCTACACGTAAAACCTGGCGGCTTGGTTATTGCCACATGCAAGGATAATGTGGGTATGGAAATGAGTAGGTTTTGTTAGTACGGGAGGTGTATCATGCAACAGTTGCAAAATCCGTTTTCTCGCCGAGATTAGTATATGTGGGAATCAGTTGGCTTGGCACTGCTGGGACTAGCGCGTCCGCAATGGCGGACGAACTGCACGTCCGGGGTTAGGTTCGGAGCAGAGCCCGCCCGCCTAGAGCGTCCTAGTACCAAGTCTCCGTGATCCGGTGAGGGGAGCCACGCCTGCGAACAGGGGTTTCTTCTCTCGTGTCCAGGACATAGCTGATGGTTGTTATCGGTCATTCCGCCGCTGCATACAATCGTCCTGAAACTATAAGCTAATAATTATTAATAGTCATTCCCTTGGCTATCTTTTCTGCAAGCCAGGGGGAGGGCTTTTTAAAACTAATGTGCTTTTTTTGGGGCCTTAACTAAACTTAAGCTGTAACAAAGAAACAGACTGAAACAGATAGACAGACGTGCACATGGACATAGGCAATTAATTACTTCACATAAATATATACACTTCATGTATGCAGCAAGGGGAGCGCGTGCGGCCGCCTTGGTTGGCCTGAGCCATTACCAAGGACTTCCATGGGAATGTGGATTTGGGGTTATCCATGGGAGAGTTCCATGGGATGTGTATTTGGGGGGTGACATTTGTTTTGTATGTCCCTGGGGTTAGTGCCGCTTTGCGCTACTCATAGCACCTACCTTTCCTGACTTTACCTGAAGAGAATGTGTCGAGGGGTAGGGTATTTGCTATTTCAGCCCATATCGTGTCGGCCGAGGGCTCTTACGAGTGGGTTTGCCGAATAGCGCCTGGAGCGTTGTGACCTTAGTGCAAGTTGTCACACAAAGGCTTTGATGCTTGGCGTATTTGTTATGCGTTCTAGCTCCCGCGTGGGTGTATCCCGCGGGAGCTTTTGTGCTAACCGCAAGCATTTGTTTTGGATCATCTGCAGCTTTTTGAGGTTCGACTTAGCTGTGTCACCCCATACAGGGCTGGCGTACATAATAATGGGGCTTATGAGGGCTTTATACATGTTAACGCCCAGCGTCTTGTCGAGGCGACTCTTCCTATTTAGGAATGGGTAAAGCTGCAGTAATCGCATGTTGGCTTTGCGCTGGAGTGTTTTGACATGGTGCAGCATGGTTAGTTTAGCATCTAGGGTTACTCCTAGATACTTAACTGTGCTCGTCCATGGAATGTCGCGCGCAAATAATGTGAGTGGCCGGATGGAGTCAGGTCGGCGTGAGATGCGGTTCTTCTTGGTGAAGAGTACCTCCTGACTTTTTTCAACGTTGACTTTTATCCGCCAGTCTCTGAAATAGGGTTCCAGGGCCCATAGCGCTTCCTGCAGCCGTTTGCGGATACTGGCTATGCGAAAGTGTTGGGCTGTCATTGCCGAGTCATCAGCATAGAGGTATAACGTAGTTAATGCTCCTGCTGGTGTTGGCATGTATTGATGTACAGGCTGAACAGCACGGGAGCTATAATACTGCCCTGCGGGACGCCTGCTCTGATCTGTCTTTTGGTGGACAGCACGTTCAGAATATCAACCTGGAATGTGCGGCCTTCTAGATATGATTTTATGAGTCGTATGTAGGCCGGGTGGAAATAACAGTCTATTAGTTTGGCTAATAGGCCTGTGTGCCACACCTTGTCGAAAGCTTTCTGTATGTCTAAGAAGACAGCTCCGGTGTCGCGTTTTTGGGTGAACCCTACCGTGGCATGTTCGACGAGCCTCATAAGCTGCTGCGTTGAGGAGTGGTGGTTCCGAAACCGGAACTGCTCGTTCCTGAGCAGTCCGTTTTCCTTTACGTGCGCTACTATTCTCTTTAGCAGTAATTTCTTAAATACTTTGCTTAGTGAGTCTAGTAGGCTTATTGGGCGATAGTTGTCGGGATTGGTCTTGTTTTTGCCCGGTTTGCCGAATACTAGTATTTTTGCTTGCTTCCAGCACTCAGGGTAGTACTGTTGCGTGAGCATTGCATTGAAGATGCATGTTAGTATTTGCAGGGCCTTGTCAGACAGCTACTTCAGTACTATATTCTGTAGGTTGTCAAGGCCCGGGGCTTTGCGATTAGGGAGGTGTCGGATAATCCACTTTATTTCGTGAATATTGGTTTTGCGGACTTCCGGCTTGGGTGCATTGGTTATGAAATCATTCACCTTTGCGTCCATCCTGAGCGTGAACTCCGGGTTAGAGGGTGTCTCATTTGGTGTAAATGCTTCCTCTAGGGAGTTTGCTAGGCCCTCCAGTTTGTCCCGTGTCGAATAGGCTGGTCCTGTCGGAGTTTCAAGGGTCGGCACCTGATGGGTTTCGCGGGTGAAGTGTCTCGCGAGGGGCCACACTGATGGTGTATTTTCTGTGGGGTTGGTACCAAATTTTGATATAAGATTACCCCAAGAGCTGCACCTGTATTCGTGTAGAGCGTCCTGGATTTCAACATTGAGTTGATTTTTCCTGACTCTGTCGTGGTCCCTGTGGTATTTGGTCCAGTCCCGCCTTATATTGTTCCTTTTCCTTATTAGTGCCGGGATGCGGGCTGGTATTTCCAGTTTCCGCTCGCGGGTGTTTACAAGGGGAACACTTGTGTCCAAGGCGACTTGGATGGCTGAAACCAGGGTTTCCACAGCAGTGTCTAGCTCCTGATTTGTGGTTAGTGGCATGTCATCTTTGCCATCTAGTTCTTGATCTAGTATGGCCTTGAACTGGTTCCAGTTGGCAGCTTTATAGTTGCGTATAGGCCTAGTTCCTGTTTCGATGACTTCAGGGGGGGGGGGGTCGCAAATGTAATAATCGTTGGCTTGTGATTTTACGATAGGTCATTTATCACCCTGATTCTGTGACTGAGCGTTACCTGGTTCATCAGGCATATGTCCACAATGTCAGCGATGTCTGTCGAATTACGTTGCGGTACGAAGGTTGGCTCTTTGGGGGGCAGCGACTATGTAGTCATTGGCTATCATGTGCGCGTAAAGCCTCCTCCCCGAGTGATTGGGGCGGAGACATCCCCAGTGAGCACTTTTGGAATTGAAATCCCCTCCAAGGATGGTTTGTGTGCCAGTTTTGAATAGGGTTTCTATGTCCTGTGTATTTATCCGGTTGGTGTGATTGTACACTGAATAAATATTCAGGTAAGTACCTTGCACAGGCAAGCGGATGCCGCAGGCCTCGAGTGATTGCAGTTCTGGTTTGTCTAGTTTCATGTGAGCTATTTCTTTACCGACCAGTACTGCCACTCCTCCTTTAGACATATCGGTGTGTTCGCGGCGATCTAGTCTTACGGTATTAAAGCCTCTTACGGTGAATTTCTGCCCGGGCTGTAAGTGAGTTTCTGTTATGAGCGCCACGTGTATGTCATGGGTTTGGAAGAACAACGCGAATTCTGTGTTCTTTTTGCGGACTCCATCGGCGTTCCAATTTAAAACGCGGATTCCGTCCGTGTGTGTATAGTTGGGGGTATTAGTTGGGTTTCCCTCGTTCCCTTCAGGTAGGTCAGGTGTATTATCCATGACGGGATGTGAAGGTGATGTTTATAAATGTGGTGAAAATGCTCATCCACTGGTT
This sequence comes from Meconema thalassinum, assembly GCA_946902985.2. Classification (NCBI taxonomy): domain Eukaryota; kingdom Metazoa; phylum Arthropoda; class Insecta; order Orthoptera; family Tettigoniidae; genus Meconema; species Meconema thalassinum. Next base: position 1,854,770,154 of record OX336388.2, read on the forward strand.
CATAGGGGCCGTGAATAGCTGCATAATTAGCGCCATCACGGCCTGGCACAATGTTCCCATCGTCAACCCTGGAAAGAGTTGATTTAAGAAGTCATTGATTTTGTCCCAGATGGTACTGGGATCCTGATCCAGTGGTGGGCTGGCCTGAGTGGTTGTGTTTGAGGGAGGGGTGGGGCAAGAGGGAGGAGAGTAGCTGGGGGCGATGCGTATTGGTTTGGCTGGCAAGGGATGGAGCTAGAGGCTTGTTGGGCTTCTCGCGTTTGCTCCGCAGCCATGGTGGTCTTTGCTTCGGCATTTTTGGGGCGTTTGGAACGGACCTTCTTCTTCCTTTGTTCCTTGGGAGGAGGCACTGAGATCGGGTCTGGGCAGGTGGAAGTGCTGGGCTGAGGATTGATCTCAGTGCTTGGGTGTGGCGTGTCTGTGTTACGGGATGGCAGTGTCCCCCCTTCAAATCTACTTTCGGTCCTGCCTGATGGGCCTTTAGGCATTGATGATGCCTTGGTGCCTGAAGGGCCTCCACGTGCCTGGTGCATGCCACCTTGATGTGCACCAGTTTGCATTGTGTTTCGCCTATTGGCTTCGTATGCCCTGCGGATGGGGCAGTTCTTAAAATTAGCCACATGTGGTCCCTTGCAGTTTCTGCACTTTGAGTTTGCCTCATGGGGTCTAAATGGGCATTTGGCAGAGTGGTGTCCTTCCGCGCAGCACCTACAGCAAGGCCTATCGTGGCACCCCTTGGAGGTGTGACCCAGCCTTTGACAATTGCTGCATTGCGGCGCTGATGCGGGAGTCCGGTATGGGGTGATGCTCACCTCCATGCGAGCCAGCATTTTTACTTGCATTATGCTGTCCGCTTCCGGCCCTGCCATGACTGTCACCAAATACAGTGGGGAGTGTATACGGGAGGACTTGGTGCGCATCGTTTCGACGATTTCCACTGGGAAATTCATCGCTTTGAATGCGGCTGCGAGGTCGTCACACGTCTTCTGGTTTGCCGGTGTGCGTAGTACATATCGCTTTACAGGCTTAGCTGAAACGGTCTGTGAGTACGGCGCATTGACGGCTTCCAGGTACTCTATGCAAAAGTGATAAGCCTTCCAGCTATCGCATAGAAGCCAGACAGACGTGCCGGGGTCTCACTTGGGGGCTTTGAAATGGTACTCGTTACGGTACTCATGTGGGAGTGCCGTTGCAAGTCCCAGATTGATGTTATGAATGTTGTGTAGAGTGTAAGTGGCGGCGGCTTCTTAGGCTTTGGCCTATTCTGTCTGTCGGGGAAAGTGGAAGTGGTCGAGCCGGACGAGTCCCGCTAACCACTCCGTCTTTGCCCGTCTTTAGCATTAGCCGCTTGGGCTTGCCTCTTGGCATCGGCTTTTTCTCTCCTCGACATTACCGGTGTGAAGTCCTCCTCCTGTTCCCCAAGCTCTGGAGTCTGTTTCCTGAGTTCAGGGGCTCCTGGGTGCGCGGAGGACTTTTCATTGGTCTTTCCCTGCACAGGTTTGTGGGTAGATTATTGGCTGAGGAATAACCTAACCACCAAGGGAAGATGATAAAGAAAAGGAGGTGGGCTTCGGACTGGAGAGAAAGGAGAGAGAAATAGGAGGAGAGTCCCACAAAAACTATAAATTTAACTTTAAATGCACTCAAAGGCGGTTGCCACTGCAAATCCGCTTTCTGATACCTAAAGTGGGTAAGGACCTGGTCGAAGCTGACGGAAAACGCAGCTAGGACTTGGGCGGTTTGCAAGAGAATGGCTTTAGTGTATTCCCTCTCAAGCATGCATATGCCTACTATGGGGAAGGGTGATGGTCTGGCAAGACAGAGAGTAATAGACCTATTGTATGTCTTTTCAAAGGAGTTCGTTTTTGGACCAAAAATTCGAGGAATGCCAATAATTGGAATTGATTTTGATATTTCCAGTTTTCGAAGTTGTAGAGTTACTACAAAGCGACCAAGCGTTTCCAAGAAGTATGGTAATAAAGGAATTATACGTTTGGGAATAATTTTGGTGAGTGCACCAATAGTTGCATTTGGAAATAGCTAAGCTTTTACCCAGCAAAGAGCCGACTAAAAGTTTAGGCAAAGAAAAACACTTATCTTTTGGAAAACCAACCATAAGTTTTTGGAGAGGATCTCCACAAGCAGGAAGCTGGCGTAGCGAGCTGTACTTGCCTTACTGGCCAGTTAGAATTAGCTATTAAAGCTAAGAGAGACTTTACCACGATCACCACTAAGAGTTCTTGCTCAAATGCAACGAGTGGTGAAACCCTTATCACGAGATTTATTTGCATTAACGAGGGCATGAACCTAGGAAGAGTCAGGGAAGACAGGATCTTGTCTAACCGTTGTATTAGAGAAATGATGAGTCAAAAAGGAAAGTTTGAATTTATTTAACAATGCAAAAAAGTCTAATAAATTTGACAAGTATATAGTTTCAATTTTAGTTAACAATTTGGGGTCGCAGACCTCCTAACACTTAAAGTTTGCTCCAGGCAATTAACAATTCTTTAGGTTTCAAACCTTATATATGTACTAAAATCTTTGTAAGATTTAAAAATAGAAAAGATAAAGTACAATGGTATAAAGACAATTAAAGTGATTGAAGTTAGACAGTAAATCGAGTACAAGGAATGTACTTTAAGAAATTTCCAAGTACCTATCTTAGAAAAAGTTACAACATCGAGAATAACAAAAAAATAAAGCAGGTAGAATGTAAGAGAAGTTCCTATAACTTCTTATATTTACGCTGAATTACTTTTATAATAGTTACAAAATAGGACAGGTCACTTACAGTGAAACCTGAAGAGAAAGTCAAAAGGAAGGTTCTAGACTTCCTATGGTTAAATAGGAACCACGAGACAAATAGGGCAAGTTTCCCTTTCGTGAGACCTAGAAATAACTTACTAATGAGTTGAAAGAATTGTATTCCCTAATTGGAAGGGAGAAACAATGTAAGTTTAAAACGTGTGCTAGACACGTATTTATGCAGAAGTTAATTAATGTTATATAAGAAAAAGGGGAGGGCACTTCTATAGAGTGACACCTCATTGAAAAAAAGACTTAAAGTAATAAATTTAGTATTATGGTTTGTTAGTAAAGGGTTTAGGAAAGATCAATTCGGATTGAGGATAAATGTTCATGGCCTTATTTACGGTAATCGGACGATCGCGACGCGGTAGAAATGTTGAACAAGCACTAGTTTTCACTATAGTCTGTTGGATGGATGAAAAATTCACTTTAGTAACACAAAAGTTTATGGCAAATAAAGTTATTGCAATTGTGAAAAAAAACTGGTTGCACTAGGTAGGCGAGAGTCTATTGCTTGAGAAAGTTATAGATTGTCATTAAGTACACCAGAGAAAATCCAAACAGAGGAAGAAAAGTTAGCTATTGAGCGTTAAATAATAAGGAAGATCCTTTAGTTTGAGAAAATATTCACACATATGAGTGGAAAATACATGGCGGCGTGACTGGTAGATTCTGGAAGGTTCCAGAGCAATCTTGACTAAAGAATGGGGCCAAAGTTATTCCAGCGGTGGAACGAGCAAAATATTTTATAGACAGCGGGTATTCGATAATATCCCACGTTGTGAGAAGATTTCTCATTTCATTAGCTTAAGAAAAGCTACTTTTTTATTAAGGTTGGCTTAGACAGCCAAAAGCCCAACATGGTAAATCCCGCGAAGGAGGAGATTTCCCCAAAATATAATAATGTCACACTGCCTATAAAATGATAGTTAAAAGCATGTAGAAGTAAAACCGATGAAGATGATGTTAAAACCTGAAGTCTGTACTTATCTTTGCTGCATGGCGAAGGTGAAGTTCCCTTTGACGATTAAAGTTCCAACATGGCGAGGAATCTAAAGAATGTCTCTTTAGTTCAGGAGGCTGGCTCTAGTTGAGCCTTGACTGAGCCGACGGTCGACGTACAAGTGAGACCCAATCAGCGAAACGCCGAGGGACCAGGAAAGGGAAAAGAGTGGGGGTAGGAAACGAAAGGAATACATATAAGCATAACCAACATAAGAAAATTGAATGTTTTTCTTGATGAATGGTCTTCTAAGAGTTGATAGCAGACGATACTAGCGCAGCATGGTGAGTGAAAAAGTAGACGAAGTTCTCTTGATCACGGAGATGATAGCTGGCGATGGTGACGAGATCTGGTGGCAAGATGGAGAAGGAAGTCCTCTTGTACAGGGAAGAATTGAGGAACTTCACAGATTCGCTGCTAGATGATGCTAGGTGAGTCATGGAAGATATATATCTAGAACAGACTCACAAATGACATAAGAGACATGACCACCAAAGAGAAACTAGGAGATCACTGTTGGTGTTTGAGAAAAAGGAAGAAATGAACAAGCAAAGAGTATTAAAAAGAATACTCTATCATACCGTGTATTCCAAGAATACACCATACTGGGAGGGCGAAACACCAACAGAGAGCAGGAAAAACAATTAAACATTTAAAGGTAATGAAGCAATTGAAGATAGTGGTCTTGTGATATGACCATTAGTGGTCAAGATTTTGGCCACCCTGACTCTCCCATCCCTTCCAGGATAACACTCGGTCACTCTACCAGAAATCCAGACCAGGGGAGGAGAGACATCCCTAACCAAGACCAAGTCCCCCACTTTAATGTCGGGGCTGGAAAGAAACCACTTCTGTCTCCGTTGCAAGGAAGTTAAATATTCCAAGTTCCACCTCTTCCAGAAAGAATTGCGAAGGGCTTCAAGTTTACGCCAAACGGTAGGAAAATTAGAATCCCTGAAAGAATTGGAAAGGGGAGGAGGGGCAGAAAGAGAAGTGCCTATAAGGAAGTGACCAGGTGTGAGTGGAAGCAGGTCATCAGGGTCTTTGGAAAGCGGAGTTAAAGGGCGAGAATTGACAACTCCTTCAATCAGAACAGAGAGTGAATTAAATTCTTCATAAGTCAGAATGCGATTACCTAAAACCTTTCTTAAATGACGTTTAGAGAGCTTAACTCAGGATTCCCACCTACCACCGTGATGAGGAGCGTAGGGAGGTATAAAACGCCATTTGAAACCCTTTGAATAGGAAAAATTATAGATCTGTTCCATGGCAGGAGATGATGTGAGAGCTTTTTTCCACAAGGAAGCTGCGCCTTGAAAAGTGGAAGCGTTTCTGAAGGAACACCACGCCTAGCAGCGAAGCGAGAGACAGCTGATAAAAAGTAAGAAGTAGAGGCATTCGTTACTAGTTCCAAATGGATTGCGCCAGTTGGTGTATTCTTTGAATACACGGTACCTGAGATATAATGTCTACTGCTCATTGCATGTTCATTTCTTCCTTCCTCTTTGCCAAACACCAACAGTGATCTTCTGTTTTCTCCTTGTTGGGCAAATCTCTTATGTCTTCATAAGTATGTTTCAGATATATAACTTCTGTGACCCACCTAGCGTCATCTAGTAGCGAACCTCTGAAGCTACTCAATTCCTCATCGTGCAAGAGGACTTACATATCCATCTGGCCACCAGATCTTGTTACTATCGCCAGCTATTTTCTCCTTGAGCAAGAGGACTACGTCTACTGTTTCACTCACCATGCTGCGCTAATATCGCCTACTATCAATTCTTAGAAGACCATCCATCAAGAAGAACATTTATTTTTGATAAGTTGGTTAAGCTGATATGTATACCTTTTGTTTCCTACCCCCACTCTCTTCCCTTCCTAGGACCTTCTGTGCTTCGTTGAGCAAGTCTCACTTCTCAGTCGGCAGTTGAATCAATCAGTTAAGGCTCAACCAGAGCTAGCCTCCTGACCTAACGAGGCATTTTTTAAATTCCACGCCATGTTGGAACTCTAGGCATCAGTGAGGAACTTCACTTCGACATGCAACAAAGATAAGTACCTTCTTCAAGTTTTAACCTCATCTTCATGGTTTTAACTTCCACGTGTTTTCAATGATACTTTTATAGACAGTGTGAAAGTATTTATTTTGGGGCAAAAATCATTCTTCGTGGGATTTGCCATGTTAAGCTTTCGCTTGTATAAGCCGACCTTACTATAAAGAGCTTTTCTTAAGCTATTCAAATGAGAAATCCTCTCACTACGTGGGGTATTATCTAATTACCCACTGTCTATAATTCTACAAGCTAGTTCCTCCGCTGGATTTACATTAGCCCCATTTTACTGCTAAGATTGTTCTGGAACCTTCCAGATTCTGTACTCAATCTACAAGTCCTGCCGTCATGTATTTCTCACGTACTTGTGAGAATTCTATTTAAAATTGAATTATCTTACTTCTAAATTACTACATAGTGAAGTTTCGTCCACCGCGGGAATTTTCTATAGCGCATTTAATTGTAATTTACAATTTTCTCAAGAAATAGACTCTCACTTATCTAGTGAAACCAGTTATTTTCATCATTGCAATAACTTTCTTTTCCATAAACTTTGTGTCTCCACAGTGAACTTTTCATACATTTCAATGAACTATAGTGAAAACCAGTGCTTGCTCAACTTTTCTACCGCGTCGCGATCGTCCGCTTATATTCAAATAAGGCCATGAACATTTTCCTTAATTCCCATTTCTCTTTCCTAAACCTCTTACTAACAATCTGCAATAAACTTTTAATCTAGGTCTGTTCCAATAAGGTGTCATTCCAAGAAGTGCCCTTCCATTTTGTTGGTTTATCATTAAGTATCTCTGTATAATTACGTGTCTAGCACACGTTTCAAACTTACATTGTTCCTCCCTTCAAAAGCAGGGAAAACAATTCTCTCAACTCTTGAGTGAGTTATTTTTTGGTCTCGCTAAATGAAAACTGCCTCATTTAACTTGCGAGTCCTATTTAAAGTATAGGAGGTCTAGAACCTTCCTTTTGATTAACTTTTCAGGTTCACAGTAAGTGACCTGCTCTCTTTGTATAATTCTCACAAAGTAATTCTGTTTAAATATAAGAAGTTGTAGGAACTTCCTTTTTATTCTTTAAGTTTTCTATTTTGTTAGCTTCGAAGTTGTTATTCTCGTTAGAATGTTCTTTCAGAGGTTTCTTATAGTACACTGCTTGTACTCCTGTAAATGTTAAAACTTTAATTATTCCATTTTGCCTATTTTATTAAATCTTACCAAGATTTTAATACAAGGTTTAAAAACCTTAAAAATTGTCATTTGCCTGGAGCAATTTCTGAACGTTGTTGGAGGTCCGCGACCCCAAATTGTTAACTACATAGAACATATTTATTTGTTAAAGTTACGCTTCTTTGAATTGTTAAATAAATTAAATATTTGTTTTTGGATTCTCATTTTTCTAATACAACGGTTAAGCAAGGTCCTGTACTCCTTGGCTCTCCCTACTCGATGCCCTTAAATCTATTGATAGGGATTTCACCACTCGTTGCATTTGAGCAAAAACTCTTAGTGGTAATCTTGTCAAAGCTTCTCTTAGCTTTAATAGCTAATTCTAATTGGCCAGTAAGGCAAGTAAAGCTCGCTACGCCAGCTACCTGCTTGTGGAGATCCTCTCCGAAAACTTATGGTCAATTTCCCAAAAGATAAGTGTTTCTTTTTTGTCTAAGCTTTTAGCCGGCCTCTCGCTGAGTAAGGGCTTAGCCATTTCCAAATGCAACCATTGGGTCACTTACCACAATTACTTTCCAAGTTATAATTTTTTCGTCACTCCCCTTCCTTGAAGCACCTGGTCGCTCTTTTCAGGAATTCTATAACTTCAAAAAATTGAAAATACCAAGCTTGATTAACTATTGGCATTCTTCGAATCATTTCGAAAAAACTAATTTCTTTGAGAAGACATACAATAAATCGTTTGCTCTCTGTCTGGCCAGACCATCACCCTTCCCTATAGTACTTTTATTCGTGCTTGGGAGGAAATACACTAAAGCCTCTCTCTGGCAAACTGCCCAAGTCTTAGCTGCGGTTCCCGTCAGCTTTGACCAAGCTCGTACCCACTTTAGGTATCCGAACAAGGATTTGCGGTGGCAACCACCTTTAAATGTATTGAAAGTCAAATTCATAATTTTTGTGGAACTCTCATCCTATTTTTCTATCCTTTTTTTCCAGTCCGAAACCCATTTCCTTTTCTTAATCATCTTCCCTTGGTGGGTGGGTAATTCCCTAGCCTATAATCTACCCAAAAATTGGTGCCGAAACCCGGGAGAGTCCTTTTTTCAGTTTTTCTATTTGGCAATATTCTGCAAATCATTAATATTTACTTTGAATTTTTCAGCTATAATTACATCGTGCAAAGCCTGTGAAAGGGAACGAGACCACTCCTGTCTTCTTTGGTGGGTCCCGTGCTTTCTACCCATTCGCTGCTGCCAGCTTGACAGCATTTCCAAGGTTCCACAGTATCGTGAGTTACATTTCAATCTATTTTTTATAACATGGCTCCTACTGAGAAGGATAAAGATGAAAAACTTACTTCTAAACGAGCATCCTACAAAGGACAAATTACCCGTTTCAGAAAGTACATAAAAGAGCTAGATCCCTCAGAAGCTCAATTAGACTTGTTAAAACATCGCGTACGAGATTATGAACGGTCTTACGAAAATTATTGTAACATCCAAACTGAAATAGAAACTTGCATGCTCAATCAAACCGAAGATCGAGTTGAAGTAGAAAACCAATATTACGAAGGCATAGGTTCTGCTTTCAAAATAATACGCCAACTCGAAGAGGAGCAGAAAAAGGACGCTTCTGTTCTTGGTTCCCTTCACGAACCACAAACTTCTTTCCGTGAGGGTACTCACAAGCCCAAACCAATTTTACCGAAAATTGATTTGCCCCATTTTTCTGGAGATGAATCCGCTTGGGATTCTTTTTATGAATTATTTTGCTCCCTTGTTCACGACAATGAAGACATTCAAGTCATTTACAAGTTTCAGTATTTGAGATCTATCCTCCGAGGTCAAGCTTTGCAGTTGGTCGAAGCACTTCCTCTTCGTGCCGAAAATTATTCCATTGCCTTTAACTTATTAAAGGATAGATATGGAAATTTACGATTACGCATTCAACGCCACATAAGGGCTCTATTCAATCTACCTGCGTCACAGCATAATGACGTCACTAGTCTGCGCACTCTAGTTGACACTACACAGCTTCACGTAAAGGCTTTGTCCCAATTAGATCAACCTACTAATTATTGGGATACTTTCCTAATACATTTAGTGGTTTCTAAAGTTGATGTTGCTACCCTCAAAGCTTGGGAAATCGAACTTTCTAAAGAAGACGACTATACTTACGAGCATTTAGTCACCTTCATAAACGCTAGATGCCAACTTTTAACCGCTCTAGCTAATCAGAGCGAACCTTCATCTCCTAGTTCCAAATTTGAATTAATGTCCATCAAACCCAAAAGCGAACGCTCAGCGTCTAATACCCAAAAATCAGGGTTCAGCTCATCCAAATTCAAATCAAACACTACTGGTTACCCAACTAGGTCTAGTGAACGTCGTGTTGCTAGCTCTATTGTTTTAAATACGCAAAGCGAACCTCGCAAAAGTTTAAACGAACCTGTAAAGTGCATACTTTGTAAAGATTCCCATGCCCTATACTTATGTAAATCCTTTAAAGAAATGTCAGTCGATGACAGACGAAAACTAGTTGCTCAAAATAAACATTGTTTCAACTGTCTAGCGCCCACGCATTCTGCTTCTAATTGTAAGTCCACAAGACTTTGTTACCATTGTGAAAAGGCTCATCATACTTTGCTACATCGTCATGATCAGGCAAGGTCATCAACAGCATCCACTTCTCCTAAAAATGATAGTGTTAACAGTTCTAATGCTTCATCATACATTCAAAATGCTAAGTCTATTCGCAGTGCTCAAGTATTGTTGTCTACTGTTCAAATTGAAGTTCAGGATAACTTTGGCAACTGGGTCCGTGCACGCGGCCTTCTAGATTCAGCTGCAACTCATGATTTTGTGCCTAATTCCTTGATTAGAAAACTAGGCCTACCCGTAAACCCCACTTCTATCAATGTGTCGGGCATCAACAGCTCAAAATCGCAAGCTTTACAATTTTCAAAACTAACCATAAGAGATATTTGTCATAGAAACAACTTTTTTAAACTTAATTGTCTAATTCTCAATAGCATTGGAGAAGACACTCCTAGTCACTCGGTTGATATTTCAGGGTTAAACATTCCCTCGCATTTAAGGTTAGCCGATCCTTCGTTTAACACACAAAATCCCATTGACATACTCTTTAGTGCCAATGTCTTTTGGAACTGCCTTCGGAAACAGGTTCGCAAGCTATCCTCAAACGTGGTCGCTAGAGACACTAATTTTGGATGGATTGTCACAGGGCAACTTCCCCATTATTCACCCCAACCTGCATCGCAATGTTACTTCTCCAATACTGATCTGGAACAGTTTTGGAGGCTTGAAAATGTTGATTCTCCTAATGTAACTTCTTCAGAAAATGAATTCTGTGAGCAACTTTTTTTGAACACGACCACTCGTTCTTCTGATGGCCGGTTCATTGTTCAAATGCCAAGATTACACAATCCCCCCAAACTTATTAACTCTCAGCCTAAAGCTCGAAAAGCTCTCTTTGCTATCGAGAGCAAATTCAAAAAGGAACCCCTTGTCAAAAAGCAGTACACTGAGTTCATGGATGAGTATGAAAGCTTAGATCATATGGAGGTTGTTAACAAATCCGATGATGAATTGCACCCCCCAATCGAAACGGTTTGTTTAAATCATCATCCTGTGTGGAAAAACCCTCTTGTAAAAGATAAAATCCGAGTTGTTTTCAATGGTTCATCACCCGACGTTAATGGCAACAGCCTTAATGACACTCTTTATTCTGGTCCTGCTATTCAATCAGATTTATCTGCTATACTTTTAAACTTTCGATTATTTCCCATAGCTGTCATAGCCGATATAAAACAGATGTACCGTCAAGTGTTAATTCAACCAGAACAACGAGATCTTCAAAGAATCTTGTGGCGTGATGAAATCAATAAGCCCATTAAGGTATTTCGCTTGAAAACGGTTACGTATGGCTTAAAACCCTCTGCTTTCCTTGCTATCCGATCCCTAAACTTGCTAGCCTCACAAGATGGTCATTTATTTAACCCCAAAGCCTCTGAAGCACTAACTACGTCATTCTATGTTGACGATTACTTGCAGTCCTTCTCTACTTTGGAGGAAGCTTCTTTTGTGTCTTTAGAACTTCAAGCATTACTAAGGAATGGAGGTTTCCCACTTCATAAGTGGAACTCCAACTCCCCTGAGTTTCTCGCCCAATTTCCCATCGAAGACGTAGATCCCTCTTCTGTCGAAATTTGTGGAAACTCCGAATCTATAAAAATTTTAGGAGTTCATTGGTGCACTAGCACTGACACTCTTATCTATAAAGTTACGCTCGCAGAAGAGCTTCCTAATACAAAAAGACAAATCCTCTCTGAAATTGCAAAAAATTTTGATCCGCTTCAATTTCTTGCCCCAGTTATCGTTATAGCCAAACTCTTCATGCAAGAGCTGTGGTCGCTTAAATGTGAATGGGATGACACTGTCCCTCTATCTTTTCTGAATCGTTGGCTCTCGTTTCGCAGCAATTTGCTGGATCTTTCCCTTATTGAAATTCCCAGGAATTTAATCAGCTCTCATTCTAATGCATTCTTTTTCCTCCATGTGTTCGCGGACAGTTCCGAAAAATCTTACGGTTGCTGTGCATATTTAGTTTACCATGATTCATTCTATGGATCTCTAGTTTCCAACCTTGTTTGCGCCAAATCGAAGGTCGCTCCTCTTAACACTATCACTTTGCCTTGGCTCGAACTGTGCGCTGCACTCATGGCTGCAGAACTTGTCAAGAAATTACGGGAAGTATTAAAAGTCGAATTCTCGCAAATTTATCTCTGGAGCGATTCCATGATCACCCTTTCTTGGATCGCTAAAAACCCCTCTCACTGGCAAACTTTTGTCGCAAACAGGGTTTCCAAAATTCAAGCTCTTTCTTCTGGATGTCAATGGAGGCATGTTCCCAGTGCGGATAATCCAGCCGACATTATCTCTCGTGGTTGTTTACCCTCTCAATTGGCAGCTTCCCAATTGTACTGGCATGGGCCCTCGTGGTTAATCAAAGACTTTTCTTCATGGCCTGCTAAACCTCCAGCTACAAACTCCAACTTGCCTGACGCTAAAGTACCTCTGTCTATTGCCTCGTGTCTGGTTTCTAATGCTTCTTATCCTTTGTTGTCACGCTATTCTTCCTTTCATAAATTAATACGAATTATCGCCTATCTCCTTAGATGGAAATATTTTGTGGTTGACCAACCTCTTCTCCCCAAACCACACCTTACCAATCATGAATTGAATCTCGCCACCATTAAAGTTTTACAACTGACACAGCAAGAAGCCTTTTCTTCTGAGTTGTCTTTGCTTTCTTCTAAAAGAGATCTTCCCAAATCCAGCCGTCTTCGTGCTTTAGCCCCGTTCCTTGATGACCATGGGTTACTCAGGGTAGGTGGAAGGCTCTCGCAATCTTTACTCTCTGAGGACAAAAAGCATCCCGTTATTTTGCCTTCCAAACATCACGTTACTTCTTTAATTATACGTGACTTTCATTATCGTAATCTGCATGTTGGTACACGCACTCTGCTTTGCCTTTTAAGGGAAAAGTACTGGATTATAAATGGAATTCATGAAGTTTCTTCTGTAATTCATAAGTGCATTCCTTGCTTTAAAGCGAAACCTAAAATCAATACTCAATTAATGAGCGATCTGCCCTCTTTTCGCTCTTCTCCTATACGCCCATTTGCTTTAACTGGTGTGGACTATATGGGTCCGTTTCAATATCAACGAAATTCTCCTGAAGCTAAACGTAAATTGTTTGGTAAGCTTTATGTTTCTCTCTTTGTTTGCATGGTTACAGGCGCAATCCACTTGGAACTAGTAACGAATGCTTCTACTTCTTATTTTCTATCAGCTGTCTCTCGCTTCACTGCTAGGCGTGGTGTGCCTTCAGAGATGTTCTCTGATAACGCTTCCACTTTTCAGGGCGCAGCTTCCCTGTGGAAGAAAGCTCTTACTTCCTCTCCTGCCATGGAACAAATTTCTAATTTTTCCTACTCAAAGGGTTTCAAATGGCGCTTTATACCTCCTTACGCTCCTCATCACGGTGGTAGGTGGGAATCTTGCGTAAAGCTCACTAAACGTCATTTAAGAAAAGTCTTAGGTAATCGAATTCTGACTTACGAAGAATTCAATTCACTGTCTGTTCTGATTGAAGGTGTTGTTAATTCTCGACCTTTAACTCCGCTGTCCAATGACCCTGATGACCTGCTTCCACTTACACCTGGTCATTTCCTTATAGGCACTTCTCTTTCTGCTCCTCCTCCTCTTCCCAATTCGTACAGGGATTCTAATCTACCTATCGCTTGGCGGAAACTTGAAGCCCTCCGTAATTCTTTTTGGAAAAGGTGGAACTTGGAATATTTAACTTCCTTACAACGGAGACAGAAGTGGTTTCTTTCCAGTCCCGACATTAAGGTGGGGGACTTGGTCTTGGTTAGGGATGTCTCCCCCCCCCCCTAGTATGGATCTCTGGTAGGGTGACCGAGTGTTATCCTGGGAGAGATGGGAGAGTCAGGGTGGCCAGAATCTTGACCACTAATGGACCGATCACAAGACCACTGTCTTTGATCGCCCCGCTGCCATTAAATGTGTAACTGCTTATTTTGCTCTCTGTTGGTGTTTAACCCCCAGTATGGTGTATTCTTTGAATACACGGTACCTGAGATATAATGTCTACTGCTCATTGCATGTTCATTTCTTCCTTCCTCTTTGCCAAAAGTTTTCTCCTTGTTGGGCAAATCTCTTATGTCTTCATAAGTATGTTTCAGATATATAACTTCTGTGACCCACCTAGCGTCATCTAGTAGCGAACCTCTGAAGCTACTCAATTCCTCATCGTGCAAGAGGATTTACATATCCATCTGGCCACCAGATCTTGTTACTATCGCCAGCTATTTTCTCCTTGAGCAAGAGGACTACGTCTACTGTTTCACTCACCATGCTGCGCTAATATCGCCTACTATCAATTCTTAGAAGACCATCCATCAAGAAGAACATTTATTTTTGATAAGTTGGTTAAGCTGATATGTATACCTTTTGTTTCCTACCCCCACTCTCTTCCCTTCCTAGGACCTTCTGTGCTTCGTTGAGCAAGTCTCACTTCTCAGTCGGCAGTTGAATCAATCAGTTAAGGCTCAACCAGAGCTAGCCTCCTGACCTAACGAGGCATTTTTTAAATTCCACGCCATGTTGGAACTCTAGGCATCAGTGAGGAACTTCACTTCGACATGCAACAAAGATAAGTACCTTCTTCAAGTTTTAACCTCATCTTCATGGTTTTAACTTCCACGTGTTTTCAATGATACTTTTATAGACAGTGTGAAAGTATTTATTTTGGGGCAAAAATCATTCTTCGTGGGATTTGCCATGTTAAGCTTTCGCTTGTATAAGCCGACCTTACTATAAAGAGCTTTTTTAAGCTATTCAAATGAGAAATCCTCTCACTACGTGGGATATTATCTAATTACCCACTGTCTATAATTCTACAAGCTAGTTCCTCCGCTGGATTTACATTAGCCCCATTTTACTGCTAAGATTGTTCTGGAACCTTCCAGATTCTGTACTCAATCTACAAGTCCTGCCGTCATGTATTTCTCACGTACTTGTGAGAATTCTATTTAAAATTGAATTATCTTACTTCTAAATTACTACATAGTGAAGTTTCGTCCACCGCGGGAATTTTCTATAGCGCATTTAATTGTAATTTACAATTTTCTCAAGAAATAGACTCTCACTTATCTAGTGAAACCAGTTATTTTCATCATTGCAATAACTTTCTTTTCCATAAACTTTGTGTCTCCACAGTGAACTTTTCATACATTTCAATGAACTATAGTGAAAACCAGTGCTTGCTCAACTTTTCTACCGCGTCGCGATCGTCCGCTTATATTCAAATAAGGCCATGAACATTTTCCTTAATTCCCATTTCTCTTTCCTAAACCTCTTACTAACAATCTGCAATAAACTTTTAATCTAGGTCTGTTCCAATAAGGTGTCATTCCAAGAAGTGCCCTTCCATTTTGTTGGTTTATCATTAAGTATCTCTGTATAATTACGTGTCTAGCACACGTTTCAAACTTACATTGTTCCTCCCTTCAAAAGCAGGGAAAACAATTCTCTCAACTCTTGAGTGAGTTATTTTTTGGTCTCGCTAAATGAAAACTGCCTCATTTAACTTGCGAGTCCTATTTAAAGTATAGGAGGTCTAGAACCTTCCTTTTGATTAACTTTTCAGGTTCACAGTAAGTGACCTGCTCTCTTTGTATAATTCTCACAAAGTAATTCTGTTTAAATATAAGAAGTTGTAGGAACTTCCTTTTTTATTCTTTAAGTTTTCTATTTTGTTAGCTTCGAAGTTGTTATTCTCGTTAGAATGTTCTTTCAGAGGTTTCTTATAGTACACTGCTTGTACTCCTGTAAATGTTAAAACTTTAATTATTCCATTTTGCCTATTTTATTAAATCTTACCAAGATTTTAATACAAGGTTTAAAAACCTTAAAAATTGTCATTTGCCTGGAGCAATTTCTGAACGTTGTTGGAGGTCCGCGACCCCAAATTGTTAACTACATAGAACATATTTATTTGTTAAAGTTACGCTTCTTTGAATTGTTAAATAAATTAAATATTTGTTTTTGGATTCTCATTTTTCTAATACAACGGTTAAGCAAGGTCCTGTACTCCTTGGCTCTCCCTACTCGATGCCCTTAAATCTATTGATAGGGATTTCACCACTCGTTGCATTTGAGCAAAAACTCTTAGTGGTAATCTTGTCAAAGCTTCTCTTAGCTTTAATAGCTAATTCTAATTGGCCAGTAAGGCAAGTAAAGCTCGCTACGCCAGCTACCTGCTTGTGGAGATCCTCTCCGAAAACTTATGGTCAATTTCCCAAAAGATAAGTGTTTCTTTTTTGTCTAAGCTTTTAGCCGGCCTCTCGCTGAGTAAGGGCTTAGCCATTTCCAAATGCAACCATTGGGTCACTTACCACAATTACTTTCCAAGTTATAATTTTTTCGTCACTCCCCTTCCTTGAAGCACCTGGTCGCTCTTTTCAGGAATTCTATAACTTCAAAAAATTGAAAATACCAAGCTTGATTAACTATTGGCATTCTTCGAATCATTTCGAAAAAACTAATTTCTTTGAGAAGACATACAATAAATCGTTTGCTCTCTGTCTGGCCAGACCATCACCCTTCCCTATAGTACTTTTATTCGTGCTTGGGAGGAAATACACTAAAGCCTCTCTCTGGCAAACTGCCCAAGTCTTAGCTGCGGTTCCCGTCAGCTTTGACCAAGCTCGTACCCACTTTAGGTATCCGAACAAGGATTTGCGGTGGCAACCACCTTTAAATGTATTGAAAGTCAAATTCATAATTTTTGTGGAACTCTCATCCTATTTTTCTATCCTTTTTCTCTAGTCCGAAACCCATTTCCTTTTCTTAATCATCTTCCCTTGGTGGGTGGGTTATTCCCTAGCCTATAATCTACCCACCAGTAACCATGCAAACAAAGAGAGAGACATAGAGCTTACCAAACAATTTGCGTTTGGCTTCAGGGGAATTTCGTTGATATTGGAACGGACCCATATAGTCCACATCAGTTAAAGCAAATGGGCGTATAGGAGAAGAGCGAAAGGAGGGCAGATCGCTCATTAATTGAGTTTTGACTTTAGGTTTCGCCTTGAAACAAGGAATGCACTTGTGATTTACAGAGGAAACTTCATGAATTCCATTTATAATCCAGTACTTTTCCCTTAGGAGGCAAAGCAGATTGCGTGTACCAACATGCAGATTGCGATAATGAAAATCACGTATAATTAAGGAAGTTACGTGGTGTTTAGAAGGCAAAATAACGGGATGTTTTTTGTCTGCAGAGAGCAAAGATTGAGAGAGCCTACCACCTACCCTAAGTAACCCATTGTCATCAAGGAACGGGGCTAAAGCACGAAGACGACTGGATTTGGGATGATCCCTTTTAGAAGAAAGTAAAGATAATTCAGAAGAAAAGGCTTCTTGCTGTGTCAGTTGTAAAACCTTAATGGTAGCGAGATTCAATTCATGATTGGTAAGGTGTGGTTTAGGGAGAAGAGGTTGGTCAACCACAAGATATTTCCATCTAAGGAGATAGGCGACAATACGTATTAATTTATGAAAGGAAGAATAGCGGGATAGCAAGGGATGAGAAACGTTGGAAACAAGACACGAAGCAGTAGATAGAGATACTTTAGCGTCAGGCATGTTGGAGTTTGTAGCTGGAGGTTTAGAAGGCCAAGAAGAAGAGTCTTCGATTAACCACGAGGGCCCATGCCAGTACAACTGGGAAGCTGCCAATTGCGAGGGTAAACATCCACGAGAGATAATGTCGGCTGGGTTGTCAGCGCTGGGCACATGCCTCCATTGACATCCCGAAGAAAGAGTTTGAATTTTGGAAACTCTGTTTGCAACAAATTTTGCCAGTGAGAGGGTTTTTTGGCGATTCAAGAAAGTGTGATCATGGAATCGCTCCAGAGATAGATTTGCAAGAAGTCGACTTTTAATACTTCCCGTAATTTCTTAACAAGTTCTGCAGCCATGAGGGCAGCACACAATTCAAGCCTAGGCAAAGTGATAGTTTTAAGAGAAGTGACCTTCGATTTGGCACAAACAAGGTTGGAAACTGAAGATCCATATAATGAACCGCGATAAACCAAATATGCGCAGCAACCATAAGCTTTTTCGGAAATGTCCGCGAACACATGAAGGAAAAACGATGCATTAGAATGAGCGTTAATTAAATTCCTGGGAATTTCAATAAGGGAAAGATCAAGCAAATTGCTGCGAAAAGAAAGCCATCGGTTGAGAAAAGAAAAGGGAACAGTGTCATCCCATTCACATTTGAGCGACCACAGCTCTTGCATGAAGAGTTTGGCTATAACGATAACTGGGGCAAGGAATTGAAGCGGATGAAAAAAATTTGCAATTTCAGAGAGAATTTGTCGTTTCGTGTTAGGGAGCTCTTCAGTGAGCGAAATTTTGTAGATGAGAGTGTCAGTGCTAGTGCACCAATGAACTCCAAGAGTTTTTATGGATTCGGATTTTCCACAAATTTCGACAGAGGAGGGATCTACGTCTTCGATGGGAAACTGGGCGAGAAACTCAGGGGAGTTGGAATTCCACTTGTGAAGTGGGAAACCTCCATTCCTTAGCAATGCCTGAAGTTCTAAAGACACAAAAGAAGCTTCCTCCAGAGTGGGGAAGGACTGCAAATAATCGTCAACATAGAATGACGTGGTTAGCGCTTCAGAAGCTTTGGAATTAAATAAATGACCATCTTGGGAGGCTAGCAAGTGTAGGGATCGGATAGCAAGGAAAGCGGAAGGTTTTAAGCCATAAGTAACCGTTTTTAAGCGAAATACCTTAATGGGCTTACTGATTTCGTCGCGCCACCAGATTCTTTGGAGATCTCATTGTTCAGGCTGAATTAAAACTTGACGGTACATCTGTTTTATATCAGCTATAACGGCTATGGGACATAGTCGAAAGTTTAAAAGTATAGCAGATAGATCTGACTGAATAGCAGGACCAGAGTAAAGAGTGTCGTTAAGGCTGTTGCCATTAATGTCGGGTGATGAACCATTGAAGACAACTCGGATTTTATCCTTTACAAGCGGGATTTTCCACACGGGATGATGATTTAAGAAAACCGTTTCAGTCGGTGGATGCGATTCATCTTCAGATTTGTTAACAACTTCCATATGATCTAAACTTTCATACTCATCCATGAAATCAGTGTACTGCTGTTTAACGAGAGGTTCTTTCTTGAATTTACTCTCAATGGCAAGGAGAGCTTTTCGAGCTTTGGTTTGAGAGTTAATAAGTCTAGGGGGATTATGTAATCTTGGCATTTGAACAATGAATCGACCATCAGAAGAGCGAGTGGTGGTGTTCAGAAATAGTTGCTCACAGAATTCATTTTCTGATGAAGTCACGTTAGGAGGATCAACGCTTTCGAGCCTCCAAAACTGTTCCAGATCAGTATTGGAGAAATAACATTGCGATGCGGGTTGGGGAGAATAATGGGGAAGTTGGCCGGTGACGATCCATCCAAAATTAGTGTCTCTGGCGACCACGTTTGAGGATAACTTGCGAACCTGTTTACGGAGGCAATTCCAAAAACATTGGCACTAAAGTGTATGTCAATAGGATTTTGTATGTTGAACAAAGGATCAGCTAGCCTTAAATGCGAGGGAATGTTTAACCCTGAAATATCCACAGGGTGACTGCAAGTGTCTTCTCCAATGCTATTGAGAATTAGACAATTCAGTTTGAGAAAGTTGTTTCTGTGACAAATATCTCTTATGGTTAGCTTTGAGAATTGTAAAGCTTGCGATTTTGAGCTGTTAATGCCCGATACATTAATAGAAGTGGGGTTTACAGGTAAGCCTAGTTTTCTGATCAAAGAATTAGACACAAAATCATGAGTTGCCGCTGAATCGAGAAGACCGCGTGCACGGACCCAGTTGCCAGAGTTATTCTGAACTTCGATTTGGACAGTGGACAGCAATACTTGGGCACTACGAATGGACTTGGCACTTTGAATATAAGATGAAGCATTGGAATTATTAGCATTATCACTTTTCGGAGAAGTAGATACTGTCGATGGCCTTGCCTGCTCATGACGATATAGCAAAGTGTGATGAGCCTTTTCACAATGGTAGCAAAGTCTTGTGGACTTGCAATTAGAAGCAGAATGCGTGGGCGCTAGGCAGTTGAAGCAATGTTTGTTTTGGGAAACTAATTTTCTTCTGTCGTCGACTGACAGTTCTTTGAAGGATTTGCATAGATATAAAGCATGGGAATCTTTGCAAAGTATACACTTTAATGGTTCATTTAAACTCTTGCGAGGTTCGCTTTGAGTATTTAAAACGAGAGAGCTAGCAATACGCCGTTCACTAGACCTAGTTGGGTAACCAGTGGTGCTTGGCTTAAATTTAGAGGAGCTGGAGCCAGGTTTTTGGGTACTAGACGCTAAGCGTTCGCTTTTAGGTTTGATAGATATTAATTCAAATTTAGAACTCGGAGATGAGGGTTCACTTTGATTTGCTAGAGCGGTTAACAGCTGGCATCTGGCATTTATGAAAGTGACTAAATGCTCGTAAGAGTAATCGTCTTCTCTAGAAAGTTCAATTTCCCAAGCTTTGAGGGTAGCAGCATCAACTTTAGAAACCACTAAATGTATTAGGAAAGTATCCCAGTGTTCAGTGGGTTGATCCAATTGGGACAGAGCTTTGACGTGAAGTTGTGTAGTGTCAACGAGAGTACGCAAACTAGTGACGTCATTATGCTGTGACGCAGGTAGGTTGAATAGAGCCTTCATATGGCGTAGAATACGTAACCGTAAATTTCCATATCTTTCTTTCAATTAGTTAAAGGCAATGGGGTAATTTTCGGCACTTAGAGGAAGTGCTTCAACTAACTGCAAAGCTTGACCTCGAAGGATAGATCTCAAGTAATGAAACTTGTATATGACTTGAATGTCTTCATTGACAAAATAATTCATAGAAAGAATCCCAAGTAGATTCGTCTCCAGAGAAGTGGGGTAAATCAATTTTAGGTAAAATTGGTTTGGGTTTGTGAGTACCATCGCGAAAAGAAGTTTGTGGTTCGTGAAGGGAACCAAGAACAGAAGCGTCCTTTTTCTGCTCCTCTTCGAGTTGGCGTATTATTTTGAAAGCAGAACCTATGCCTTCGTAATATTGGTTTTCTACTTCGACTCGATCTTCGGTTTGATTGAGCATTCAAGTTTCTATTTCAGTTTGGATGTTGCAATAATTTTCATATGAACGTTCAAAATCCCTTACACGATGTTTCAACAAGTCTAATTGAGCTTCTGAAGGATCTAGCTCTTTGATGTATTTTCTGAATCGGGTAATTTGTCCTTTATAGGATGCTCGTTTAGAAATAAGTTTTTCATCCTTATCCTTTTCAGTAGGAGCCATGTCAAGGTAAGTAGATTAAAGTATAACTCACGAAACTGTGGAACCTTGGAAATGCTGTCAGGCTGGCAGCAGCAAATAAGTTGAAAGAAGGGGACACCCCAAAGGAGACAGGAGCGGCCTCTTTCCACTTCGCAGGCTTTGCACGATGAAGTTATAGCTGAAAGATTCAAAGCAGATATTAATAATTTGCAAAGTATTGCCAAATGACCCTTGACAAAGAATAAAAATAGCAAATGGACTCTCCCGGGTTTCCGGGACCAAATTTTGGGTAGATTATTGGCTGAGGAATAACCTAACCACCAAGGGAAGATGATAAATAAAAGGAGTTGGGCTTCGGACTGGAGAGAAAAGAGAGAGAAATAGGAGGAGAGTCCCACAAAAACTATAAATTTAAATTTAAATGCACTCAAAGGTGGTTGCCACTGCAAATCCGCTTTCTGATACCTAAAGTGGGTAAGGACCTGGTCGAAGCTGACGGAAAACGCAGCTAGGACTTGGGCGGTTTGCAAGAGAATGGCTTTAGTGTATTCCCTCTCAAGCATGCATATGCCTACTATGGGGAAGGGTGATGGTCTGGCAAGACAGAGAGTAATAGGCCTATTGTATGTCTTTTCAAAGGAGTTCGTTTTTGGACCAAAAATTCGAGGAATGCCAATAATTGGAATTGATTTTGATATTTCCAGTTTTCGAAGTTGTAGAGTTACTACAAAGCGACCAAGCGTTTCCAAGAAGTATGGTAATAAAGGAATTATACGTTTGGGAATAATTTTGGTGAGTGCACCAATAGTTGCATTTGGAAATAGCTAAGCTTTTACCCAGCAAAGAGCCGACTAAAAGTTTAGGCAAAGAAAAACACTTATCTTTTGGAAAACCAACCATAAGTTTTTGGAGAGGATCTCCACAAGCAGGAAGCTGGCGTAGCGAGCTGTACTTGCCTTACTGGCCAGTTAGAATTAGCTATTAAAGCTAAGAGAGACTTTTCCACGATCACCACTAAGAGTTCTTGCTGAAATGCAACGAGTGGTGAAACCCTTATCACGAGATTTATTTGCATTAACGAGGGCATGAACCTAGGAAGAGTCAGGGAAGACAGGATCTTGCCTAACCGTTGTATTAGAAAAATGATGAGTCAAAAAGGAAAGTTTGAATTTATTTAACAATGCAAATAAGTCTAATAAATTTGACAAGTATATAGTTTCAATTTTAGTTAACAATTTGGGGTCGCAGACCTCCTAACATTTAAAGTTTGCTCCAGGCAATTAACAATTCATTAGGTTTCAAACCTTATATATGTACTAAAATCTTTGTGAGATTTAAAAATAGAAAAGATAAAGTACAATGGTATAAAGACAATTAAAGTGATTGAAGTTAGACAGTAAATCGAGTACAAGGAATGTACTTTAAGAAATTTCCAAGTACCTATCTTAGAAAAAGTTACGACATCGAGAATAACAAAAAAATAAAGCAGGCAGAATGTAAGAGAAGTTCCTATAACTTCTTATATTTACGCTGAATTACTTTTATAATAGTTACAAAATAGGACAGGTCACTTACTGTGAAACCTGAAGAGAAAGTCAAAAGGAAGGTTCTAGACTTCCTATGGTTAAATAGGAACCACGAGACAAATGGGGCAAGTTTCCCTTTCGTGAGACCTAGAAATAACTCACTAATGAGTTGAAAGAATTGTATTCCCTAATTGGAAGGGAGAAACAATGTAAGTTTAAAACGTGTGCTAGACACGTATTTATGCAGAAGTTAATTAATGTTATATAAGAAAAAGGGGAGGGCACTTCTATAGAGTGACACCTCATTGAAAAAAAGACTTAAAGTAATAAATTTAGTATTATGGTTTGTTAGTAAAGGGTTTAGGAAAGATCAATTGGGATTGAGGATAAATGTTCATGGCCTTATTTACGGTAATCGGACGATCGCGACGCGGTAGAAATGTTGAACAAGCACTAGTTTTCACTATAGTCTGTTGGATGGATGAAAAATTCACTGTAGTAACACAAAAGTTTATGGCAAATAAAGTTATTGCAATTGTGAAAAAAAACTGGTTGGACTAGGTAGGCGAGAGTCTATTGCTTGAGAAAGTTATAGATTGTCATTAAGTACACCAGAGAAAATCCAAACGGAGGAAGAAAAGTTAGCTATTGAGCGTTAAATAATAAGGAAGATCCTTTAGTTTGAGAAAATATTCACACATATGGGTGGAAAATACATGACGGCGTGACTGGTAGATTCTGGAAGGTTCCAGAGCAATCTTGACTAAAGAATGGGGCCAAAGTTATTCCAGCGGTGGAACGAGCAAAATATTTTATAGACAGCGGGTATTCGATAATATCCCACGTTGTGAGAAGATTTCTCATTTCATTAGCTTTAGAAAAGCTACTTTCTATTAAGGTTGGCTTAGACTGCCAAAAGCCCAACATGGTAAATCCCGCGAAGGAGGAGATTTCCCCAAAATATAGTAATCTCACACTGCCTATAAAATGATAGTTAAAAGCATGTAGAAGTAAAACCGATGAAGATGAGGTTAAAACCTGAAGTCTGTATTTATCTTTGCTGCATGGCGAAGGTGAAGTTCCCTTTGACGATTAAAGTTCCAACATGGCGTGGAATCTAAAGAATGCCTCTTTAGTTCAGGAGGCTGGCTCTAGTTGAGCCTTGACTGAGCCGACGGTCGACGTACAAGTGAGACCCACTCAGCGAAACGCCGAGGGACCAGGAAAGGGAAAAGAGTGGGGGTAGGAAACAAAAGGAATACATATAAGCATAACCAACATAAGAAAATTGAATGTTTTTCTTGATGAATGGTCTTCTAAGAGTTGATAGCAGACGATACTAGCGCAGCATGGTGAGTGAAAAAGTAGACGAAGTTCTCTTGATCACGGAGATGATAGCTGGCGATGGTGACGAGATCTGGTGGCGAGATGGAAAAGGAAGTCCTCTTGTATAGGGATGAATTGAGGAACTTCACAGATTCGCTGCTAGATGATGCTAGGTGAGTCATGGAATATATATATCTAGAACAGACTCACAAATGACATAAGAGACATGACCACCAAAGAGAAACTAGGAGATCACTGTTGGTGTTTGAGAAAAAGGAAGAAATGAACAAGCACAGAGTATTAAAAAGAATACTCTATCATACCGTGTATTCCAAGAATACACCAGTTTGGAAGTCCGGGTGGGTGCTGGCTTGTTAACCTTTGCTAGGGTGCCTTTGCCAGCCTTCCCGCTCGACGATTTTGCTGGTGGAGCTCCTTCCTGGCCTAGGCCTGTGGTTGGAGTCGCCGTGCTAGTCGGAGACTGGGACTGCTGGGCTGCCGAATTGGGGGCCTTTGATTTGCCCTTCCCTTTGGTACTACCAGCTTTCTTGCGACGTGGCTGGTCAGGCGGCACGTCCATTACTAGCTCGTCTCCCGTAGGGTTGGGGTCAATCGCGTGGCTTTCCAAATCGATGACCTGGGACATTAGAGCTGGGATAGCTTTCTCCTGGACCACTTGCTTTCGCTTTCGCTGCCGGTCGTGTGGTCTCCAGGATAGGCGTCTCCTTGCCTTCTGTCCCTGTTGGCACCAATGCCGCGCCTAGTGGTGTCACTGGCGCGACGAGGCTGGAATCAGTGGGCTCTCCCATGGGCTGACTGCCGGACGAGTCCAGGCAGCCGTCCGGGACGTCTCCGCAACTCAACAACCTCGCTGGGGTGCCGTCTGTGTGCTGAGGCGCTGCGGGAGCAAGCTGGATAGGTGCTTCCTGTAGCGGGCTGCAGGGCGCGGCAAGCCGCGGCACCTGGGTCACGCTTACAGTGCTACCTATCTTGCGCAGCTCTCCATGTCGGGTGCCAAGCACGGGGGATGTGGTGTGCTTGGGTGTGAGCGTATATAGCTGCCTTTGGCTCCCGAGCGGGCTGCCGGGTGTAGCGGGGCTAGTCACCGGGGTCACGCTCAAGGCTGCCATGGCATTACTCTCATACCATTTGAGCAGGTTCATTAGGTCCTCCTCGGTTTGGGGAGTGACAAATGAGGGGATGATGGGGACGTAGGGTGTGCTGGGGAGTGCGCGGCACGGTGTGTACGTGAACATGAGGGATACGAGAAGTAGACAGCTTAGATACTAATAGGGTTCGCACCAGGGCCAAGAGAGGTTGTCCAACAAATTGCTCTTTTTGAAGCAGACAAATAGCTCTTTTGTAGTTGGCCTGGTGCTAGCCTATATATGTGGTGAGGGGAAAAATTCTAAAAGCGAACTAGTGAGCGCGGGATGATCCGACGTGAACGGGTCCCTGACTCACAGCATGCCCTATCCTAACCCTAAGTCTGGCTAGCCCAGAACAGATTGGGGAGTGGGATGATGAGGTGCGGTGATGAGATGAGATGTAGGCTGGCGGGCCTGGCTGGCAGCAGTAGCTTCAGACTCCTGACGTCCTTAGCTGGTGAGCTCGTGCCTGCTGGGCGATGACTGGTCTGGCGGGGCTCGCCGAAGCGCTTCCCGCGGTGAAGTCTCGAAGTTCTCAGTCGGCTCTCTCTCGTGCAGCAGCGTGACCTCTCTCGTTCATGTCCAAGTCAGCCCGCCGAAGACCAGCTTTTTTCGGGGGGGGGGGGCGAAAAGTTTTCCCGAACCCCCCGCGTGGCACCCGACCTTACTACTGGTGCCTCCGACATGCAGTTAGTCTACATAGTAGAAGAGAAAGCATAGGGGATTGGAAAGATAAGGATTGCCCTTTGAGGCTTTGCGCCTGTCCCATCGCGGTCGTGATGTACCAGGCATCATAGGTTGATATTAACATTGGTATATTATTATATATGTGCACATATAAATATGTACACATATATAACGGTAAGATAGTAGGGCCAGGGAAAACCGCATGGACAGAAAGGAAAGATTGTCTACACGTAAAACCTGGCGACTTGGTTATTGCCACATGCAAGGATAATGTGGGTATGGAAATGAGTAGGTTTTGTTAGTACGGGAGGTATCATGCAACAGTTGCAAAATCAGTTTCCTCGCCGAGATTAGTATATATGGGAATCAGTTGGTTTGGCACTGCTGGGACTAGTGCGTCCGCAATGGCGGACGAACTGCACGTCCGGGGTTAGGTTCGGAGCAGAGTCCGCCCGCCTAGAGCGTCCTAGTACCAAGTCTCCGTGATCCGGAGAGGGGAACCACGCCTGCGAACAGGGGCTTCTTCTCTCGTGTCCTGGACATAGCTGATGGTTGTTATCGGTCACTCCGCCGCTGCATACAATCGTCCTGAAACTATAAGCTAATGATTATTAATAGTCCTTCCCCTGGCTATACTTTCGGCAAGCCAGGGAAAGGGTTTTTAAAAACTAATATATATATATATATATATATATATTGGCCTTAACTAAACTTGAGCTGTAACAAAGAAACAAACTGAAACAGATAGACAGACGTGCACATGGACATAGACAATTAATTGCTACACATAAATATATACACTTCATGTATGCAGTAAGGGGAGCACGTGCGGCCGCCTTGGTTGGCCTGAGCCGTTACCAAGGACTTCCTTGGGAATGTGGAGTTGGGGTTATCCATGGGAGAATTCCATGGGATGTGTATTTGGGGGGTGACATTTGTATTGTATGTCCCTGGGGTTAGTGCCGCTTTGCGCTACTCATAGCACCTACCTTTCCTGACTTTACCTGAAGAGAATGTGTCGAGGGGTAGGGTATTTGCTATTTCAGCCCATATCGTGTCGGCCGAGGGCTCTTACGAGTGGGTTTGCCGAATAGCGCCTGGAGCGTTGTGACCTTAGTGCAAGTTGTCGCACAAAGGCTTTGATGTTTGGCGTATTTGTTATGCGGTCTAGCTCCCGCGTGGTAGTATCCCGCGGGAGCTTTTGTGCTAACCGCAAGCATTTGTTTTGGATCATCTGCAGCTTTTTGAGGTTCGACTTAGCTGTGTCACCCCATACAGGGCTGGCGTACATAATAATGGGGCTTATGAGGGCTTTATACATGTTAACGCCCAGCGTCTTGTCGAGGCGACTCTTCCTATTTAGGAATGGGTAAAGCTGCAGTAATCGCATGTTGGCTTTGCGCTGGAGTGTTTTGACATGGTGCAGCATGGTTACTTTAGCATCTAGGGTTACTCCTAGATACTTAACTGTGCTCGTCCATGGAATGTCGCGCGCAAATAGTGTGAGTGGCCGGATGGAGTCAGGTCGGCGTGAGATACGGTTCTTCTTGGTGAAGAGTACCGCCTGACTTTTGTCAACGTTGACTTTAATCCGCCAGTCTCTGAAATAAGGTTCCAGGGCCCGTAGCGCTTCCTGCAGCCGTTTGCGGATACTGGCTATGCGAAAGTGTTGGGCTGTCATTGCCGAGTCATCAGCATAGAGGAATAACGTAGTTAATGCTCCTGCTGGTGTTGGCATGTCATTGATGTACAGGCTGAACAGCACGGGAGCTATAATACTGCCCTGCGGGACGCCTGCTCTGATCTGTCGTTTGGTGGACAGCACGTTCAGCATATCAACCTGGAATGTGCGGCCTTCTAGATATGATTTTATGAGTCGTATGTAGGCCGGGTGGAAATTACAGTCTATTAGTTTGGCTAATAGGCCTGTGTGCCACACCTTGTCGAAAGCTTTCTGTACATCTAATAATACAGCTCCGGTGTCGCGTGTTTGGTTGAACCCTACTGTGGCGTGTTCGACCAGCTTCATAAGGTGCTGCGTTGAGGAGTGGTGGTTCCGAAACCCGAACTGCTCGTTCCTGAGCAGTTCATTTTCCTTAACGTGCGCTACTATTCTCTTTAGCAGTATTTTCTCGAATACTTTGCTTAGTGAGTCTAGTAGGCTTATTGGGCGATAGTTGTCAGGATTGGTCTTGTTTTTGCCCGGTTTGCCGAATACTAGTATTTTTGCTTGCTTCCAGCACTCAGGGTAGTACTGTAGCGTGAGCATTGCATTGAAGATGCTTGTTAGTATTTGGAGGGCCTTGTCAGACAGCCACTTCAGTACTATATTCTGAAGCTTGTCAGGGCCCGGGGCTTTGCGATTGGGGAGGTGCCGGATAATCCACTTAATTTCGTGAATATTGGTTTTGCGGAATTCCGGCTTGGGTGCATTGGTTATGTAATCATTTACCTTTGCGTCCATCCTGAGCGTGAACTCCGGGTTAGAGGGTGTATCGTTCGGTGTGAATGCTTCCTCTAGGGAGTTTTCTAGGGCCTCCAGTTTGTCCCGTGTCGAATAGGCCGGTCCTGTCGGAGTTTCAAGGGTCGGCACCTGATGGGTTTCGCGGGTGAAGTGTCTCGCGAAGGGCCACACTGATGGTGTATTTTCTGTGGGGTTGGTACCAAATTTTGATATGAGATTACCCCAAGAGCTGCACCGGTGTTCATGTAGAGCGTTCTGGATTTCAACATTGAGTTGATTGTTCCTGACTCTGCCGTTGTCCCTGTGGTATTTAGTCCAGTCCCGCCTTATATTATATTATTCCCTTATTAGTGCCCGGATGCGGGCTGGTATTTCCAGTTTCCGCTCGCGGGTGTTGACAAGGGGAACACTTGTGTCCAAGGCGACTTGGATGGCTGGAACCAGGGTTTCCACAGCAGTGTCTAGCTCCTGATTAGTGGTTAGTGGCATGTCATCTTTGCCATCTAGTTCTTGGTCTAGTATGGCCTTGAACTGGTTCCAGTTGGCAGCTTTATAGTTGCGAATAGGCCTGGTTCCTGTTTCAATGACTTCAGGGGGGATCGCAAGTGTAATAATCGTTGGCTTGTGATTTGACGATAGGTCATTTATCACCCTGATTCTGTGACTGAGCGTTTCCTGGTTCATCAGGCATATGCCCAGAACGTCAGCGATGTCCGTCGAATTACGTTGCGGTACGAAGGTTGGCTCTTTGGGGGCAGCGACTATGTAGTCATTGGCTATCATGTGCGCGTAAAGCCTCCTCCCTGAGTGATTGGGGCGGAGACATCCCCAGTGAGCACTTTTGGAATTGAAATCCCCTCCAAGGATGGTATGTGTGCCAGTTTTGAACAGGGTTTCTATGTCCTGTGTATTTATCCGGTTGGTGTGATTGTACACTGAATAAATATTCAGGTAAGTACCTTGCACAGGCAAGCGGATGCCGCTGGCCTCGAGTGATTGCAGTTCTGGTTTGTCTAGTTCCATGTGAGCTATTTCTTTACGGACCAGTACTGCCAGTCCTCCTTTAGACGTATCAGTGTGTTCGCGGCGATCTAGTCTTACGGTATTAAAGCCTCTTATGGTGAATTTTTGCCCGGGCTGTAAGTGTGTTTCGGTTATGAGTGCCACGTGTATGTCGTGAGTTTGGAGGAACAACGCGAGTTCTGTTTTCTTTTTACGGACTCCATCGGCGTTCCAATTTAAAACGCGGATTCCATCCGTGTGTGTATAGATGGGGGTATTAGTTGGGTTCCCCTCGTTCCCTTCAGGTAGGTCAGGTGTATTATCCATGACGGGATGTGAAGGTGGTGTTTATAAATGTGGTGAAAATGCTCATCCACTGGTTCATAGGGGCCGTGAATAGCTGCATAATTAGCGCCATCACGGCCTGGCACAATGTTCCCATCGTCAACCCTGGAAAGAGTTGATTTAAGAAGTCATTGATTTTGTCCCAGATGGTGCTGGGAGCCTGATCCAGTGGTGGGCTGGCCTGAGTGTCTGTGTTTGAGGGAGGGGTGGGGCAAGAGGGAGGAGAGTAGCTGGGGGCGATGCGTCTTCCTTTGGCTGGCAAGGGATGGAGTTAGAAGCCTGTTGGGCTTCTCGCGTTTGCTCCGCTGCCATGGTGGTCTTTGCTTCGGCTTTATTGGGGCGTTTGGAACGGACCTTCTTCTTCCTTTGTTCCTTGGGAGGAGGCACTGAGATCGGGTCTGGGCCGGTGGAAGTGCTGGGCTGTTGATTGATCTCAGTGTTTGGGTGTGACGTGTCTATGTTACGGGATGGCTGTGTCCCCCCTTCAAATCTGCTTTCGGTCCTGCCTGATGGGCCTTTAGGCATTAATGATGCCTTGGTGCCTGAAGGGCCTCCACGTGCCTGGTGCATGCCACCTTGATGCGCACCAGTTTGCATCGTGTTTCGCCTGTTGGCTTCGTATGCCCTGCGGGTGGGGCAGTTCTTAAAATTAGCCGCATGTGGTCCCTTGTAGTTTCTGCACTTTGAGTTTGCCTCATGGGGTCCAAATGGGCATTTGGCAGAGTGGTGTCCTTCCGCGCAGCGCCTACAGCAAGGCCTATCGTGGCACCCCTTGGAGGTGTGACCCAGCCTTTGACAATTGCTGCATTGCGGCGCTGATGCGGGAGTCCGGTATGGCGTGATGCTCACCCCCATGCGGGCCAGCATTTTTACTTGTAATATGCTGTCCGCTTCCTGCCCTGCCGTGACTGTCACCAAGTACAGTGGGGAGGGTATGCGGGAGGACTTGGTGCGCATCGTTTCGACGATTTCCACTGGGAAATTCATCGCTTTGAATGTGGCTGCGAGGTCGTCACACGTCTTCTGGTTTGCCGGTGTGTGCAGTACATATCGCTTTACAGGCTTAGCTGAAACGATCTGTGAGTACGGCGCTTTGACGGCTTCCAGGTACTCTATGCAAAAGTGATAAGCATTCCAGCTATCGCATAGAAGCCAGACAGACGTGCCGGGGTCTCGCTTGGGGGCTTTGAAATGGTACTTGTTACGGTACTCATGTGGGAGTGCCGTTGCAAGTCCCAGATCGATGTTATGAATGTCTGTTGTATAGAGTGTAAGTGGCGGCGGCCTCTTAGGCTTTGGCCTGTTCGGTCTGTCGGGGAAAGTGGAACTAGTCGAGCCGGACGCGTCCCGCGACTTACTCCGCCTTTGCCCGTCTTTAGCATTAGCCGCTTGGGCTTGCCTCTTGGCATCGGCTTTTTCTCTCCTCGACAGTACCGGTGTGAAGTCCTCCTCCTGTTCCCCAAGCTCTGGAGTCTGTTTCCTGAGTTCAGGGGCTCCAGGTTGCGCGGAGGACTTTTCATTGGTCTTTCCCTCCACAGGTTTGGAAGTCCGCGCGGGTGCTGACTTCTTAACCTTTGCTAGGGTGCCTTTGCCAGCCTTCCCGCTCGACGATTTCGCTGGCGGAGCTCCTTCCTGGCGTAGGCCTGTGGTTGGATTCGCCGTGCTAGTCGGAGACTAGGACTGCTGGGCTACCGAATTGGGGGCCTTTGATTTGCCCTTCCCTTTGGTACTACCAGATTTCTTACGACATGGCTGGTCATGTGGCACGTCCATTACTAACTCGTCTCCCGTAGGGTTGGGGTCAATCGCGTGGCTTTCCAAATCGATGACCAGAGACATTAGAGCTGGGATAGCTTTCTCCTGGACCACCGGCTTTCGCTGCCGGTCGTGCGGTCTCCACGATACGCGTCTCCTTGCCTTCTGTCCCTGTTGGCACCAATGCCGCGCCTAGTGGTGTCGCTGGCGCGACGAGGCTGGAGTCAGTGGGCTCTCCCATTGGCTGACTGCCGGGCGAGTCCAGGCAGTCGTCCGGGACGTCTCCGCAACTCAATAGCCTCGCTGGGGTGCCGTCTGTATGCTGGGGCGCAGCGGGAGCAAGCTGAATAGGTGCTTCTGTTGGCGGGCTGCAGGGCGCGGCACGCCGCGGCACCTGGGTCACGCTTAGGCTGCTGCCTATATTGCGCAGCTGCTCGTGTGTGGTACAAGGCACGGGGGATGATATGTGTTCGGGAATAGTGTTGCTGGGTTCCCTCGGGCTCATGAGCGGGCTGCCGGTGTTAGCGGGCTAGTCACCGGGGTCACGCTCTGGGTGGCCAGGGTATCAGCTATCGACCATGTGTAGTGGCGTGCCAATTGCTACCCGGTTCGGGGGGAGACCTATGGGGGAAGGTTGATGAGGGTGGGGACGCTGGGGGCGCTAGGGGTGCTAGGGAGTGCGCGGCGCGGGGTGAACATGACATACATAGGGATAGAGAAGTAGATAGCTTATGTACTAATAGGTATCGCACCAGAGCTAAGAGGGGTTGCCAGACAAATTGCTCTTTTTTGATGCAGACAAGTAGCTCTTTTGTAGTTGGCCTGGTGCTAGCCTATATATGTGATGAGTGGAAAAAAATCTAAAAGCGAACTAGTGAGCGCGGGATGATCCGACGTGAACGGGTCCCTGACTCACAGCCTGCCCTAACCTAACCCTAAGTCTGGCTAGCCCAGAACTGATTGGGGGAATGAGATGATGAGGTGCGGTGGTGAGATGAGATGTGGGCTGGCGGGCCTGGCAGGCAGCAGTAGCTTCAGACTCCTGACGTCCTTGGCTGGTGAGCTCGTACCAGCTGGGCAATGTCTGGTCTGGCGGGGCTCGCCGAAGCGCTCCTCGCGGTGAAGTCTCGAAGTTCTCAGTCGGCTATCTCCTGCAGCAGCGTGACCTCTCTCGTTCAAGTCCAAGTCAGCCCGACGAAGACCAGCTTTTTTTTCGGGGTGGGGGGTGGGGGGGCGAAAGAGTACCCGCACCCCCCGCGTGGCAGCCGACCTTTACTACTGCTGCCTCCGACATGCAATTAAACTACGATAGTAGAAGAGAAAGCATAGGGGTTTGGGTATGATAGCCGTTTGGCGAGGCTACCTCTGCCTGTCCCAGTACTATGTACTCTACCAAGCATCATGAAGCGGGATTCAGGATAAATAAGCGGGTTAGGTCAAAGCGTAGGGCCAGGGAAAAACCGCATAGGCAGAAAGGAAAGATTTGCCTACACGTAAAACCTGGCGTATTGGAGATAGCCACATGCAAGGATGTGGAAGGATTGGTTGGGTTGTGTTAGTGGGAGAAGGTATCATGCACCAGTTTCACGTCACACTTCTCGCCAGTTCGTCATCCGGGAATCAGTTTAACTCGGCACTGCTGTGGCTAGCGCGGGCCTTTCCGGCTACCGAGCAGGGTCGCAAGTTCCTCAACAAGCACCTGCGCCATAACCCGATCTCCATGGGGTCCCTGGTACCGAGCCTCCGTCACCGGAGAGTGGGTGGGGGGCCTCGCCTGCCGTAGCAGGGGCCTAGCGGGTGGTCCACGGGAACGAGCCGCCTTCCACTCTGCTCTTGCCATGGACCTATAAACGGGGCAACTGCGGCGGGATGACGGATGGTCACCCCGGCAATTGGCGCACACCGGCGCGTCCCGTTGCGCCGTGCATCCGGTGTGGTGATGGGCACCTGAACACCGGTTACATCGGACTGGGGAGCCACAGGACCCTTGGGAGTGACCCCACCTCAGGCAGCGGAAACACTGTAATAGCTGTTCTGAGTGGGGCCCTATATTACCTGAGTGCCACTTCTGTTGATCCTGGCTGCGGCTGGTAACGTCACGGTTGCGCCCTGGCGCACCCTCCAGGGAGCGCGGGCGGCGTTGGCGTCCCTGGCTGGTGGCGTCGCGGTGCCCTGCTACTCCCTCCTGGGAGCGGGGGTTGCGACGTCTGCGGCGACGGCGCCTCGTCTTCTTCTTCTTTGGGGCCTCCTCGGTGGCCCCATCTGCCGCTGCTGTGTCCTCCCTGGTGGCGGGCGGGAGTTGCCCCGCTAATGGCCTCGCCTGAGGTACTGGCTGCTCCTCCTCGTCCCTGGTGGCGGGCGCGAGTTGCCCCGCTAACGGCCTCGCCTGAGGTGGCTGCTCTACTTCCCCGGTGGCGGGCGCGAGTTGCCCCGCTAAGACCTCGCCTGAGGTGGTGGCTGCTTCTCTTCCTTCCTGATGGCAGGCGCGAGTTGCCCCGCTAATGGCCTCGCCTGAGGTCCTGGCTGCTGGTCCGGAGTCAGCGTCGTCTTGGTGAAGGCTAAAGAGGCCCGGCTGGGTCGCGGCCTCCACCGTCGTCGGTGGCTCCATTTCGGTTGAGGCGTCCGCACTCTGTGGCTTGTCGACTCGGATGATGCCCGCAGGTGCCTCTGGTTGGGCGCCTGGCAACTTAGTGACCTGCCAGTGCTTCAGGAGTTCGCTCCCGTACAGCTCGGTAGTCTCTTTCAGGGCAGGCCTGATCAAGACGCCGGTCGGGAGGTACGATTCGATGACGTCCTGATGTCCCTCTGCGCCATCGCTGGCACAGTAGTGGGCGTAGTCTAGGGTGGCCCTGATGTGGTTCCTAACTTTTTTCTGGGGACCCCCGAAAGAATACCCGCACCCCCCGCGTGGCAGCCGACCTTTACTACTGCTGCCTCCGACATGCAATTAAACTACGATAGTAGAAGAGAAAGCATAGGGGTTTGGGTATGATAGCCGTTTGGCGAGGCTACCTCTGCCTGTCCCAGTACTATGTACTCTACCAGGCATCATGAAGCGGGATTCGGGATAAATAAGCGGGTTAGGTCAAAGCGTAGGGCCAGGGAAAAACCGCATAGGCAGAAAGGAAAGATTTGCCTACACGTAAAACCTGGCGTATTGGAGATAGCCACATGCAAGGATGCGGAAGGATTGGTTGGGTTGTGTTAGTGGGAGAAGGTATCATGCACCAGTTTCACGTCACACTTCTCGGCAGTTCGTCATCCGGGAATCAGTTTAACTCGGCACTGCTGTGGCTAGCGCGGGCCTTTCCGGCTACCGAGCAGGGACGCAAGTTCCTTAACAAGCACCTGCGCCATAACCCGATCTCCATGGGGTCCCTGGTACCGAGCCTCCGTCACCGGAGAGTGGGTGGGGGGCCTCGCCTGCCGAAGCAGGGGCCTAGCGGGCGGTCCACGGGAACGAGCCGCCTTCCACTCTGCCCTTGCCATGGACCTATAAACGGGGCAACTGCGGCGGGATGACGGATGGTCACCCCGGCAGTTGGCGCACACCGGCGCGTCCCGTTGCGCCGTGCATCCGGTGCGGTGATGGGCACCTGAACACCGGTTATATTGGACTGGGGAGCCACAGGACCCTTGGGAGTGACCCCACCTCAGGCAGCGGAAACACTGTAATAGCTGTTCTGAGTGGGGCCCTATATTACTTGAGTGCCGCTTCTGTTGATCCTGGCTGCGGCTGGTGACGTCACAGTTGCGCCCTGGCGCACCCTCCTGGGAGCGTGGGCGGCGTTGGCGTCCCTGGCTGGTGGCGTCGCGGTGCCCTGCTACTCCCTCCTGGGAGCGGGGGTTGCGACGTCTGTGCTAACGGCCTCGCCTGAGGTGGCTGCTCTACTTCCCCGGTGGCGGGCGAGTTGCCCCGCTAAGACCTCGCCTGAGGTCCTGGCTGCTGGTCCGGAGTCAGCGTCGTCTTGGTGAAGGCTAAAGGGGCCCGGCTGGGTCCCGGCCTCCACCGTCGTCGGTGGCTCCATCTCGGTTGAGGCGTCCGCACTCTGCGGCTTGTCGACTCGGATGATGCCTGCAGGTGCCTCTGGTTGGGCGCCTGGCAGCGTAGTGACCTGCCATTGCTTCAGGAGTTCGCTCCCGTACAGCTCGGTAGTCTCTTTCAGGGCAGGCCTGATCAAGACGCCGGTCGGGAGGTACGCCTCGATGTCGTCCTGATGTCCCTCTGCGCCACCGCTGGCACAGTAGTGGGCGTAGTCCAGGGTGGCCCTGATGTGGTTCCTCTCGTGCTCCTGATTGTACCCCGGGCGGTAGTACACGGACAGAGCCCAGGCCATTGGGTTGAAGTAGCTGTCCTCCTCGAAGTCCGAAGACGAGACCCCATCGTCTCCAGTGCGCGGCGAGAGCGGCGCATCCTCCAGGCTGACGTCGCTACCCCAGCTCGGCTGGCCGGGCTCCGTGTCTTGTAGGCTAGCCGTGCCTTGTGTTGCCCTCTTCTCGGACACGGCTAGGTTGGAAGGGCTAGGAGGGCGGGGTTGGGCCTTGGAGTGCAGTGAAAACTGCGCCTGGTCCAAGCCCTCCCCCTCCCCTAGGCCCGCAGGTCCAACGATGGGCGGTGCGCCAGCCGTGTCGACAAGCACCCAGCGTGTCTCGGCCGGCGGCTTCCCTGGTGCTGGCTTCTTCTTCTCCCGTGGTGGGGGCTGGGCTTTGTGGCCAGGCTGGGCGGGCTCGGAGACTACTGTGGCCACAC
Source organism: Meconema thalassinum (assembly GCA_946902985.2). Classification (NCBI taxonomy): domain Eukaryota; kingdom Metazoa; phylum Arthropoda; class Insecta; order Orthoptera; family Tettigoniidae; genus Meconema; species Meconema thalassinum. Next base: position 1,854,806,175 of record OX336388.2, read on the forward strand.
TTCCACAGCGCACCTACTTCGCCGGCTGCCCGGCCCGCTTGGCCCCGCCCCTGCCATGGACTCCTCTGCTGGGCTCCTTCCTCCAGTGGCTGGCTCCGCTGCTCGCTCCTCCCGTCATCCTGGCTCCTGGTGGGCAGTAACAATACCTGATTGCGCAGGGCTGCAGTAACTATACTCGTAACGAGTCTGAGTCAAACTGCCCCTGAGTCGAACAACCACTGCTCGCATTATTTATACCGTGTGAGCCGAGCGTTCTCTGCGCAGTCCGGCTAGATCGTCTGGTCTCACGTACATGTTGCCGGCTGAGGTGACCTAACTTGTGAGGGTCAGGTGTTACCTGTGCGACTGCTGGGCTGTAGCAGGAAGGTTCTTCATGTTGATGTGTGCGTGATATCTTGGCCTTGGTGTTCCTAAGAGCCGGGATCCATGTATTAGGCAAGGTTCAATTTCTGCCTTTCGATTGAAGTTGTCGGAATGTTTGAATATTTCTTTAGCTTCCCATTGCCTGGCGTGGTAGTGGAGAGTATCTCCGTGTCCCTGTACTGTACATCGTGACTGGCCAAGAGATAATGCTCAGCGACTGACAATTTCTCAGTTTGACCAAGGCGGCTGTGTCTGTTGTGTTCCTAGAGTCTGGTGGTCATTCTTCTCTTCGTGGTTCCTATGTACACCTGCCCACAGGAACAAGCACCTTGGCATAATGCACTCGGCACACTCATTAGTGCTTGCCACATAATTGTTTGTGTGCCAATTTGAGAAATGTGTTTGGTGAGGCTAGGGGGTATTTTGTAAGTAATATGAGCGTTTCTGATCATGGGAATGCAAGGAGAATGTCTTGTTTTCTTTCTATTATCTGAGAATCTCCGGACCGACAGCGGTGGCTACGCTCGCTAAAGCGCAGCGTTACGTCATGGGGCCAAGCTCTCTGCTGACTCAATAGACGCGTGGAATCGAGCCCCACCGTCGGCCGTCCTTGAATTGGTTTTACGTGGTTTCCCATTTTCAACTCCAGGCAAATGCTAGGACGGTACCTTCTGACAGGCCACGGCCGCTTCCTTCCACATCCTTGCCCAGTTTCATTCCATCTCTCATGAGGTTGGCGTTAGGAAGGGCATCCGGTCGTAAAAACCATTACCACAAATACTTCAATCGCATATCCCCGACCCCGTTGGAATAACGGGAATAATAATGGGTAGACATACATAATAGGCTACATACATTTGAGAAACGCCGGATGCGTAGTGATCGATACTCTCTGATTCAGGTCTATCGATAGTACCGATTCTGTACGTATCATTGTTTAAATGTTGGACCGTTTATTTACATTCGTTCGGAATGTTTATTTCTATTCTTTGATCTCTAGTGTTGATGCAGTGCATTATTGTTTCATGATGCAGTGACAATCATCCGTAGAATTTGTTAAAACGTAATATATCACGTTCATGACTGGTGACTGCTGTAGTGTGTGCCGATGGAAATCTGCGTAATGTATGCGTTGCATATTTCAAAAAAAAAGCCTTTTTAACCAGCGACGTTATTATACTTGCGTACCGTGAATAGCGATGATTTCTGGTTCTAATTATGTTTCAAAGCAGTGACAACTATTTGGAGTGTTATTTGACAATGTTAAACTTGTAGGTTATGTGGCCTAGGACAAGCGAAGCAACGTAGGCAAGAAATATTTGGATTTTCTGGCAACTAGTTTCCACGAAACTGTTACTTTAAGTGACCAAGGATATACATGTTGATGTAACATTTTAGCCTTTGTTACCCATATAGCCTACTTTTCAGTGGTAGGTTTACAATTCAGTGCTTTGTGATAAATACATTTGTGTTTTCACTTGAGAAGAAACTGTCCACAATTATGGAACATCAAGGACTAGTGTTGTGGAGATATTCCGACATGTTATTTCTTTATGTTTGCCAAATTATGGATTCGTAAAGCAGAACATAACCTTATGACTAACTTGTTGGTGAGTACTGAATATTTAGATATTAAATAAAGCTCCTTCACAGGAATTTGCTCTTTCATTTATTTTTACTAGGTTTCCCTAGACTCTACCTTCTAATCCAAGAATAATTCTGACATCTTCAGCTGTAGGCTATCATAAATTGGGTGCTTGTGATTATACTCGGATTTACAAAAGGTGAATGGTGATGGCTGGCATCTGCTTGTCGGGTAAAGTGAGGAGTGGAGACGAGAGAGGTAACGGTCTCCATGGCAACAGCGAGCAGTGTTGCAATGTATGCAGACACATAAAAAAGAAGACATGGTTTGACGCAGTGTTCTACTTTGCCTTGACTCGTCGCTGTCATTAGACCGCCAGGCAGGGGGTCTAACTTCCCCAGTATTTGTCTCTTCCTGTGGGTAGATTATTGGCTGAGGAATAACCTAACCACCAAGGGAAGATGATAAAGAAAAGGAGGTGGGCTTCGGACTGGAGAGAAAGGAGAGAGAAATAGGAGGAGAGTCCCACAAAAATTATAAATTTAACTTTACATACACTCAAAGACGGTTGCCACTGCAAATCCGTTCTCTGATACCTAAAGTGGGTAAGGACCTGGTCGAAGCTAACGGGAACCGCAGCTAGGACTTGGGCGGTTTGCAAGAGAATGGCTTTAGCGTATTCCCTCTCAAGCATGCATATGCCTACTATGGGGAAGGGTGATGGTCTGGCGAGACAAAGAGTAACAGACGTATTGTATGTCTGTTCAAATGAATTCGTTTTTGAATAAGTAATTCGAAGAATGCCAATAATTTCGATGTTTCGAGTTTTCGAAGTGGTAGAGTTCCTAAAAAGCGACCAAGTGCTTCCAAGAAGGATAGTGATAAATGAATTATGCCTTTGGGAATAAATTTGGTAAATGAACCAATAGTTGCATTTGGAAATGGCTAAGCTTTTATCCAGCAAGGAGCCGACTAAAAGTTTAGGCAAAGAAAAACACTTATCTTTTGGAAAACCAACCGTAAGTTTTTTGGAGAGGATCTCCACAAGCAGGAAGCTGGCGTAGCGAGCTGTACTTGCCTTACTGGCCGGTTAGAATTAGCTATTAAAACTAAGAGAAACTTTACTATGATGACCACTAAGAGTTCTTGCTCAAATGCAACGAGTGGTGAAAGCCCTATCAATAGATTTAATGGCATTAAGGGGGAAAAGTCAGGGAAGACAGGATCTTGCCTAACCGTTGTATTAGAGAAATGATGAGTCAAAAAGGAAAGTTTGAATTTATTTAACAATACAAAAAGTCTAATAAATTTGACAAGTATATAGTTTCAATTTTTGTTATCAATTTGGGGTCGCAGACCTCCTAACATTTAAAGTTTGCTCCAGGCAATTAACAATTCTTTAGGTTTCAAACCTTTATATGTACTAAAATCTTCGTAAGATTTAAAAATAGAAAAGATATAGTACAATGGTATAAAGACAATTAAAGTGATTAAAGTTAGACAGTAAATCGAGTACAAGGAGTGTACTTTAAGAAATTTCCAAGTACCTATCTTAGAAAAAGTTACAACATCGAGAATAACAAAAAAGAAAGCAGGTAGAATGAAAGAGACGTTCCTATAACTTCTTATATTTACGCTGAATTACTTTTATAATAGTTATACAAAATAGGGCAGGTCACTTACTGTGAAACCTGAAGAGAAAGTCAAAAGGAAGGTTCTAGACTTCCTATGGTTAAATAGGAATCACGAGACAAATAGGGCAAGTTTCCCTTTCGTGAGACCTAGAAATAACTCACTAATGAGTTGAAAGAATTGTATTCCCTAATTAGAAGGGAGAAACAATGTAAGTTTGAAACGTGTACTAGACACTTATTTATGCAGAAGTTAATTAATGTTATATAAGAAAAAGGAGAGGGCACTTTTTTAGAGTGACACCTCATTGAAAAGGACCTAAAGTAACAACTTTATTAATATGGTTTGTTAGTAAAAGGTTAAGGAAAGATCAATTGGGATTGAGGATAAATGTTCATGGCCTTATTTATGGTAATCGGACGATCGCGACGCGGTAGAAATGTTGAAAGAACACTGTTTATCACTATAGTTTGTTGAATGGATGAAAAGTTCACTGTAGTAACACAAAAGTTTATGGCAAAGAAAGTTATTGCAATAATGAAAAATAACTAGTTGCACTAGGTAGGCGAAAGTCTATTGCTTGAGAAAGTTGTGAATTACAATTAAATGCGCCATAAAATATTCCAACGGTGGAAGAAACTTAGCTATTGAGTATTAATTCAGAAGGAGGATTCCTCATTTTTAAATAGTATTCCCACAAGTGAGTGAAAAATACATGATGGCACGACTTGTAGATAGAGTACAGAATCTGGAAGGTTCCAGAACGATCCTAATAGAAGAATAGGGACAAAGTTAATCCAGCGGTGGAACGAGCTTGATATTTTATAGACAGCGGGTAATAGATAATATCCCACGTGGTGAGAAGATTTCTCATTTAATTAGCTTAAGAAAGCTACTTTCTCTTAAGGTTGGCTTAGACAGACAAAAGCTCAACATGGTAAATCCCGCGAAGGATGATTATTGTCACAAATTATAGTAATCTCACACTGCCTATAAAATTATCCTTAAAAGCATGAAGAAATTAAAACGATGAAAATGAGGTTAAAACCTGAAGTCTATACTTATCTTTGTTGCATGGCGAAGGTGAAGTTCCCTTTGACGATTAAAGTTCCAACATGGCGTGGAATGAAGGAAAAATGCCTCTTTAGGTCAGGAGGCTGACTCTAGTTGAGCCTTGACTGACTAAGTCAACTGCCGACGTGCAAGTGAGACCCACTCAGCGAAGCGCAGGGGGACCAAGGAAGGGAAGAGAGTGGGGGTAGGAGACAAAGGAATACATATCAGAATAGACAACTATACAAAAATAAATGTTTTTCTTGATGAATGGTCTTCAAAGAGTTGATAGCAGGCGATACTAGCACAGCCTGGTGGGTGAAAAAGTAGACGAAGTTCTCTTGATCACGGAGATGTTAGCTGGGGATGGCAACGAGATCTGGTGGCCAGATTGAAAAGGAAGTCCTCTTGCACCGGAAAGAATTGAGGAACTTCAAAGATTCGCTGCTAGATGACGCTAGGTGGGTCATGGAAGATATATATCTAGAACAGACTCACAATGATATGAGAACCCTAAACAGCAAAGAGAACATAGGAGATCACTGTTGGTGTTTGAGAAAAAAAAGGAAGGAGAGAACGAGAAAAGAGCATTAAAAGGAATACTCTATCTTACCGTGTATTCCAAGAATACACCATCCTGTAGGCCTCTTGGAATGTTATGAGTCATGACTGTCTCAGTGGCAACGCAGAATTTCCCCATGTGCTGGCTTTGACAGACGTCAGCGTTCATTATTGGTAATACAGAGATAGTGATGAATTGCTATTTCTGCCCATACATTCATGTAAGTTTTCCTCGTAGTAGCTTCATACATGGATCTTGTTTTGTGTCGTAGCTTATACTACCAATATCATGATAAACATTCATTTTTAAATGATTGTCTGAGAGGGCTCATGTAGGTTTTTCCCTACCTGAACTTAAACATTTTTTCGCCCTCAGGAGTGTTGGTCGTTTCTGAAAAGTGATAGATCCAAGGTAATGCAGCTATACTCTGTGAGCTGCCGGATTGACATTTAGCCGCAAATTCCACGTCGGGCATCACCCCTCTGCCTCTTGACCAATCCATGTTCGCATAGTTGTCATAATACTATGAGTTGCAATATTACTGCTCGCGTACTTGAGTGCCTGGTCAGCTGTATCTCTGGCTTGTACGGTTTGGCAACCTCGTTCTCAGACCCCATGGCGAGGCGAGAACTGTCAATCCCATTATGGTAGCTCACCGAGTATGGATGAAGTTGGCAGTGTCGGAAAAACATTGAAACAAAAGGCCGACCTATGAAAGTTTGATGCTTTTCAGTCCGTCAACAAGAGTTTTTCCCAAAAGAGATGGGTTATTCCCTACCATTCATGTTGATACCTTCCAGATTATCTTCAGTTTCTAAAATAACAAGTATATCTGCCTAGCTTATAATCGGGCCATTCAACAGCACGCATGTGACTTTCCTGAAATAACCTAGTCATCAGTCACATATCATCATCCAAAACTTAATTTCTCTTCGTGACGTTATGTTATGAAACCATATTTTGTTGTCTGAGCGTTATACTCATTATATTTCAATGATATTGAATATTGCAGCTTGAAGGGTAGCCAATATCAACCATCAAGTGCTACTTTTTAAGAATCCGTGTGATGTGACTCAAAATTATCAGTTAACTTAGTTGTTATTGCATGGACAACAATTCAAATTAAAAAGGGATAAAGTCACTGCCCTTATTAAGTTCCGATGCATTGTTACAGGCCGGACGTTCGTTTTAGACGAGTGAAAAATCTTAATGGAAGCCTGGAGGCGAGTTACTACAGTACCTGTGTTGTTGTCAGCTGCCCCAAGAGGTCCGATGATTGACAAAGCTGTCTCACACTACTGCTGAAATACAGTCATTGGCAAATATAATGGCGTTCTGTTCGTAACTACGTAACGTGGACTTACTTGCCACACAATACTTCGATGTGAACTGTGGGTAGATTATTGGCAGAGGAATAACCTAACCACCAAGGGAAGATGATAAAGAAAAGGGAGTGGGTTTCGGACTGGAGAAAAAGGTTGGAGAAATAGGAGGAGAGTCCCCCAAAAATTATAAGTTTAACTTTAAATGTCCTAAAAGGTGACTGCCACTGCAAATCAGCTCTCCGATACCTAAAGTGAGTAGGGACCTGGGCAAAGCTAACGGGAGACGCAGCTGGAACTTGGGCGGTTTGCGAGAGAGTGGCTTTAGAGTATTCCCTCTCAAGCATACATATGCCTACTATGGGGAAGGGTGATGGTCTGGCAAGACAAGGAGTAACAGATTTATCATGTATCTGTTCAAAGTAATTTGAAGAACGCCAATAATTTGAATAGGTTTCGATATTTTTTTGTCTTCGAAATTGTAGAATTTCTAAAGAGAGACCAAATGCCTCCAAGAAGGATAGGAATAAACCAATTATACTTTTGGGAATAATTTTGGTAAGTGCACCAATAGTTGCATTTGGAAATGGCTAAGCTTTTACCCAGCAAGGAGCCGACTAAAAGTTTAGGCAAGGAAAAACACTTAAATTTTGAAAAACCAACCATAAGAATTGGAGGGAATCTCCACAAGCAGGAAGCTGGCGTAGCGAGCTATGCTTGCCTTACTGGCCAGTTAGAATTAGCTATTAAAGCTAAGAGAGACTTTACCGAGTTGGCAACTAAGAGTTCTTGCTCAAATGCAACAAGTGGTGAAAATCCTATCACAAGATTTATTTGCATTAACGAGGGCATGAACCTAGGAAGAGTCAGGAAAGACAGGATACTTGCCTAACTGTAGTATTAGAAAAATGAAAACGCGAAAAGGAACTCTTAATTTATTTAACAATTCAAAAGAATTTGATGAATTTAACAAAGATATATTTTCAATTTTGTTAACAATTTGGGGTCGCAGACCTCCGAAAAAACATCTAAAGTTTGCGCCAGGCAATTAACAATTCTATTGGTTTCAAACCTTTATATGTTTTAAAATCCTCGCAAGATTTTAAAATAGAGATGATAAAGTACAAAAGTTAAGAACAATTAAAGTGATTAAAGTTAGACAGTAAATAGAGTACAAGGTGTGTACTTCTAGAAATTTCTGAGAAAATATTCTAGAAAGAGTAACAACTTTGAAAATAACAATAACAAAAACAGGAAGAATAAAATAGAAGTTCCTAACTTCTTATATTTAAGCGGAATTACCTATTTTTTGTGTGTTTATAAAAATAGGACAGGTCACTTAATGTGAAACCTGAAAAGAAAGTCGACAGGAAGGTTCTAGACCTCCTATGTTTAAGTAGGGATCACGAGCCAATGGGGCAAGATTCCTTTTCGTGAAACCTAGAAATAACTCACTATGAGTTGAAAGAATTGTATTCCCTAATTAGAAGGGAGAAACCATGTAAGTTTGGAACGTGCATCAGACACGTAGTTATACAGAAATTAATTAATGATATTTAAGCAAAAGGGGAGGGCACGTCTCTAGCGTGACACCTCATTGAGAAAGACCTAAAATAACAATTTTATTTGGGTTGTTAGTAAGGGGTTTAGGAAAGATCAGCTGGGATGGAAGGTAAATGTTCATGGCCGTATTTATAATAATCGGACGAGCGCGACGCGGAAGAAATACTGAAAGAACACTGTTTTTCACTATAGTCTGTTGGAATGGATGAAAAGTTCACTGTAGTAGCACGAAAGTTTATGGCAAAGAAAGTTATTGCAATTATGGAAAATGACTAGTTACACTGGATAGGCGAAAGTCTATTGCTTGAGAAAGTTGTGGATTACAATTAAATGCGTCATGGAAAATCCCAACGGTGGAAGAAAATTTATCTATTGCAGTAATTTATAATGAAGATTCCTTAATTTAAAATAGTATCCCCACATATGAGTGGAAAATACATGACGGCGAGACTGGTAGATATAGTGCAGATTCTGGAAGGTTCCAGAACGATCCTAATAGAAGAATAGGGCCAAAGTTATTCCAGCGGTGGAACGAGCTTAATATTTTATAGACAGTGGGTATTCAATAATATCCCACGTTGTGAGAAGATCTCTCATTTAATAAGCATCAGAAATGCAGCTTTTACGAAGATTGGCTTAGACAGACAAAGCTCAATATGGAAAATCCCGAGAAGATGATTATTGCCACAAATAAGTAATCTCACACTGCCTATAAATGATTATTAAAAGCATGTAGTTGTTAAAAGACGATGAGAATGAGGTTAAAACTTGAAGTCTGTACTTATCTTTGCTTCATGGCGATGATGAAGTTCCCTTAGACGATTGAAGTTCCAACTTGGCGTGGTATCTAAAGAATGCCTCTTTAGTTCAGGAGGCTGGCTCTAGTTGAGCCTTGACTGACTAAGTCGACTGCCGACGTACAAGTGAGACCCACTCAGCGAAGCGCAGAGGGACCAGGAAAGGGAAAAGAGTGGGGGTAGGATACAAAAGGAAAACATATAAGCATAACCAACATTGAAAAAGTTAATTTTCTTGATGAGATGGTCTTCAAAGAGTTGATAGTAGGCGACACTATCGCAGCCTGGTGGGTGAAAAAGGAGACGAAGTTCTCTTGATCACGGAGATGATAGCTGGCGATGGCGACGAGATCTGGTGGCCAGATTGATAAGGAAGTCCTCTTGCACCGGGAAGAATTGAGGAACTTCAGAGATTCGCTGCTATGACGCTAGGTGTGTCATGGAAGATATATATATAGAACAGACTCACAATGATATGAGAACCCTAAACAGCAAAGAGAACATAGGAGATCACTGTTGGTGTTTGAGAAAAAGGAAGGAATGAACAAGCAACGAGCATTAAAAATACTCTATCTTACCGTGTATTCCAAGAATACACCAAACTTTACTGTACTGTCAGCAAGGTGGTGTCGCCACGTGCTCAAGTCTGAAATTCCATTACATCAGATCGGTGGTGACAAATATGAAGCGATAGGGTGAGAGAGTGACTGTGTGCAGACTCACCCGCAGGCTTCTAGGTCAAGGGCAATCGTCTAAAACAAATGTCCGGCTTGTATGAAGCCGACACAATAACTGGGGCAGATGACCTAGATGTTTTGCCCCTTAAAACTCAAATAACTAACCAACACAATAACTTATACATCTTTCCAAGGGTGGCTTCGGTGGCGTAGTCGGTAGCATGCTGAGCTTCTATGCCCAAGATAGCGGGTTCAAACCCGGCCGAAGCCGTCGGATTTTTTAAGAGCGTTAAAAAACCTCAGTATTCCTTCGGAGGGGAAGTAAAGCTGGCGGTCCCATTTCATATTTATGGCATGTTAAAGAACCTTCCACTAATTAAACCTGCTAAAATTGGATAGGTTAAGAATGTAAACAACGCTCTTAGGTTTCTACGTTCGTTGCCAAGAGCCGACTGTGGTGGCGTCTAGTAGCTAAGTTCTGAACTTGGCCTAGTAGTCGTTGACGGTGGCGCTTGGCGGCAAAAGTAGGAACTATTTGAAAAATTCTAAGTTGCAGTCTGTACTTAAAATTAAAAAACAGATAACACACACTAATACAGTCATCACAATTAACACTGGTTATCAGACAGAGTCTACACACACCCAAAGTACACGGGGCTACATGACCGCGTTATCGCAGCCCCTAAACTTAAGAAACAACCATTTTTCCAATAGTACTTGGAGCTTGTTGCATGTCTTAATCCATGTGTTTTCAAAATAACTTTTTACATTACAATAGCCTAATGAGTTAGCCTATGTTGTGAGTGTACTTTTCTCAACCTGTATGGCAAGTTTTTGCACCCTCGATCGCTAATGGTGTAATATTTGCACTGGTAAGTTATCAGACAAAATGTATTAGGTGCAATTTTCAATGTTGTTACTTCATTTGAAATAGGCGTATGTGGCTATCAATATCCTGACAACTTCATGCATTTTTTACAATAGCCTAATGAGGTATTGTGCCATTAAATATCAGCTGATACCACAGAGAGAAAAATAATATTAATATAGTACTGGAAGAGTATAATTACTAAATCATGACCGTAATAAGGCAGGGGAGAGAAAAGAAGGAATAAAAAATTAGTGGGTGTGGTGGGAGGGTGGTGGATGGATTGCGCTCAGAAGTGCATTGCCGCGCCATCCCACGCTATCTATTGGAACTACATGCCCCGAGCCACGGCCGACTGAATACGAGCTGCGCTCTATACTGGCCTTGACATTCCCAGTCAGAACCCATGTATAACATGTAATTGGAAAGTTTCTACTCGTTGCCGGTAGAGCGCACTCCCCTCCCATTATAGGCGCGATAAGGAATCAGCTGTACAGTACGTATATTAAATGTGTAATCTCAAGAACCACTCGATGGATTTTGATGCTACTTTCACCATTCTGTAAAGGTGATCTCGAGGAAGATTAGTGTAGAAAATAATTTATTTATGATCAAAGGGAGCCAAGCAGTAACGATTTCAGTGAAAAGGTCGAAAAAAATAGCCTGGCATCCGTGCGCTTTTTAAGCTTACGCTGGGCGAACCGTTAAAAATATCATTATATTATGAGTGTAAGAATTGTTCAGCGTGAGAAATTCTACAAAAAAAGTCCACGAGAGCATATCTCTATCTTCGATACATCGCCCACTATAAGTGTTTTTAGTTTGGACGGGAGGGGCATTTGGCTTGCACCTCGCCATTCTTAAATTACGTCTGACAGGAATTCCTTGCCCATTCATAACTGTTCCCGGGCGAAGCCGGGGCGGGTTGCTAGTGACACTATATAATTATTATCATTATAATTTCCGCATTATCAAAATTAAAATTATATCACAAAATAAAATAGCGTGCTAATAAATCGAAGAGAAATTAGACATACCTTGCACATCTTCGGGTACAAGGACACAACTCCAGCACCGTCTCATTAAAAGGAAAGAGAGGATCAAAATTACAGCCGGGAACAAGTAGCAGCTAATCGTGTGTTGTGTTTTGTGCAAAGAGATCTTTCGACAAATTATCAGATACCGTGTGCCTTCTTTTTCACGAAGCAGCTGTCAGGACGGGACTTACATAAACTCCTGCTGGACGTTATTCTCGAGGTTGAACAATGCGGTTTCATAATTATAATAACTGTCTCTGATAATCACAAAACTAACACTACAATGATGAGGCATTTAGGGGGAGGGAATTTGCAACCAATGGTCAATCACCCATACGACGAGTCTAGGAATGTATTCCCTAGTTATGATCATTGTCACATTCTAAAAAAAAAAAAAAACACATTAGAACGCAGTTTCTGTAACGAGAGATGACTGATGGTACTGGAATAATTTCAGGGAAATACTTGTCATTACTATACACAATGCAAAAGGGTGAGATCGTCAAACCGGTCAGACACCTCACTAAAAAACACATCGAACCCACTAAATTCGAAAAAATGAATGTTCGGCGTGCAGAGCCTCCGTGGCTTAGGCGGCAGCACGCCGGCCTCTCACCGCTGGGTCCGTGGTTCAAATCCCGGTCACACCATGTGAGATCTGTGCTGGACAAAACGGAGGCAGACAGGTTTTTCTCCGGGTACTCCGGTTTTCCCTGTCAATATTTCATTCCAGCAACACTCTCCACTATCATTTCATTTCATGTGTCATTCATTTAATCATTGCCCCAGAGGAGTGCGTCAGGCCTCGGCAGCCGGCACAGTTCATATCCTCGCCGCTAGATGGGGGCTTCATTCATTCCATTCCTGACCCGGTCGGAGACTGGAAGCAGGCTGTGGATTTTCATTTTCAATGTTCGGCGTGCCAAGGAAGTGTTCTCGTCAGAAGTTATTGGTGCCATTAGTACACTGAAAGAAAATATAGGCATGCACCCGGAAGCGTACACATTCATGGACGCAGAAGCAACCATTTGTTTTTGAAAAACGTTAATAAATGGTTCGCTATGCATGACGTAAGCATCACATATCATCATATTCAGTCTAGAAATCCAGATAAAGGGCATTTTTTCTCATTAAATGTCAGTCGCCTAAACTGGCTAGAGGAATATTTTCTTTCTTACCTTGAAACTTTGAAAGCTGCTAGTAACGCTGCTAGAAAGGACTTCCTGAGTTCTGAGACTTACGAAGCTACCTATACAATTAATCACGGATTCAGCTGTCCAGTGCATAAGGTATCTTCTAAAAATGGGTAGAGGAAAGTCGCCAAATATGGGGAGGTTTTTATAGGGCTCACATTAGACATAAGAAGGAACGGAATAACTTTGGTTTTCTCACCAATGTAAACCTCAGGCGATATACTATGTATATTACAAATATGGGCACGTTTGATGTTGTAATACCCTCTGATATTATTGTTAACTTTAAAAGTGCACTTTCCCCGTATTAGGCAACCGGGTTTCGTAATATGTGGAGGTGAGAAACCTCACGGTTTTTATTTATAATAGGTACACTGAATAGTATACCCTACTAATTAAAGCATTAATTCTGACATTTTTTTTCGTGTGGCCTCCTGAGAGGCCGAGTGCAGGTCTTTCTAGTCGACGCCCGTGGGCGACCTGCGCGTCAGGATGAGAGATGGAATGGATGAAGATGAATGAAACTGGGCAAGGATGTGGAAGGAAGCGGCCGTGGCCTGTTAGAAGGTACCGTCCCAGCATTTGCCTGGTGTTGAAAAATGGGAAACCACGGAAAATCATTTCAAGGACGGCCGACGGTGGGGCTCGATCACACGCGTCTACCGAGTCAGCAGAGAGCTTGGCCCCATGGCCTAACGCTGCGCTTTAGCCAGCGTAGCCACTACTGTCGGTAATTCTGACAATGTAATGAAATCATGAACACAAATAGTACAAAAATACAAAAATGAATATTTTAAGTAAATAACAGTCCTAGTTTCCTGTTGCCGAACTTCCAAACCGTTCAGCAGAAAAATGCATAAACTTTAATGAAAACCGAGTGATTCTGATCGAATTCAACTGTAACGAGGTGCAAGGTATGTCTAATTTCTCTTAGATTTATTAGCACACTATTTTATTTTGTGATATAATTTGCATTTTGATATTGTGGGAATTATAATGATAATATAATAGTGTCACTAGCAACCGGCCCCGGCTTCGCCCGGGAACAGTTATGAATGTGCAAGGAATTCCTGTCAGACGTAATTTAAGAATGGCGAGGTGCAAGCCAAATCCCCCTCCTGTCCAAACTAAAAACACTTATTAGTGGGCGATGTATCGAAGATAGAGATATGCTCACGCGGACGTTTTTGTACAATTTTTCATTCTGAACAATTCTTACGCTCATAGTATATTGATATTTTTAACGGTTTGTCCAGCGTAAGCTTAAAAAGCGCACGGACGTCAAGTTCTTTCTTCGACCTATTCACTGAAATCTAAAATCGTTACTGCTTGGCTCCCTTTGATCATAAATAAATTATTTTATACAGAAATCTTCCTCGATATTACCTGTACAGAATGGTGAAAGCCGCATCAAAATCCATCCAGTGGTTCTCGAGATTACTCGTGATATCCAAGAATCGGGGACTTTGTTTTACACTAATAAGTAGAGATAAGTCTTAGTCGTGCAATGCTTGGTGAACAGCGCTGTGTGAGCAGTTGAGTAACTAACAAGATTTCATGAAAAAGGTCTCATTGTCTAGGCCGGTATGAGCGCATTCAGTCGGCCGTGCCCGAGCAATAGGTTGGCGTCAAAATTTAACATGCATCTCTTTTATATCCTCTTTGATGTAAACCCCACACTGATGCAGTACCAATTCTAATTAGAATGTTTCCCAGATGCGAAATGCAAGTGGTAGGTCACCAGCATCTTCAGTTTTATAAGAGTAACACATACATGAAAAATTACCCTAGAAAATCCTGTTGTTGTTGTTGTTGTTGTTGTTTGAGTCTTCATTCTTTTGACTGGTTTGATGCAGCCGTCCATGCCTCCCTATCCTGAGCTAATCGTTTCATAGCTACCACACCCTACATCCGAGGCAATCTGTCAACATATTCTAACCTTTGTCTACCCCTACAGTTCTTGTCCTTACCCTTCCTTCCATAACTAAGATTGCTATTCCTGGGTGTCTTAGTATGTGTCCTACCAACCTATCCCTTCTCTTCATTAGTAGTCACCAGGAACATCTCTCCTTTCCCACTCGTCTTAATACCTCTTTGTTTGTAACCCTATATACCCATCTGATCATCATTCTCCTGTAACACCACATTTCAAATGCTTCAATTCTCCTGCACCAATAGTCCAAGTTTCACTTTCATAAGAGTGCCATGCTCCAGACAAAGGCTTTCAAAAATGACTTCCTAATACCTAAATCTATATTCGATGTCAACTGATTCCTTTTTTTTATAGAAATGCTTTCCTTGCTTGTATTTCCTCGTATTTAAAAAAAACATACATACTGCAACACACAAATATGCATGAGAGAAAGGGAAATCGTGGCTTTATTCATGCTTGCCGTGTGCCATGGTATCATAAATATAATTAAACAGTACCGGTGCGAGTTATTTCGGTTGGTTCTTAAGTTTAAGGGCTGCGACAACGCGGTCATGTAGCCCCGTGTACTTTGGGTGTGTGTAGAATCTGTCTGATAACCGGTGTTAATTGTGATGACTGTATTAGTGTGTGTTATCTGTTTTTTAATTTAAGTACTGCACATTAGAATTTTTCAAATAGTTCCTACTTTTGCCACCAAGCACCACCGTCAACGACTACTAAGCCAAGTTCAGAACTTAGCTACTAGACGCCACCGCAGTTGGCTCTTGGCAACGAACGTAGAAACCTAAGAGCGTTGTTTACATTCTTAACCTATACAGCTTCACACAGGTGCAATTAGTGGAAGGTTCTTTAACATGCCATAAATCTATGACATGGGACCGCCGGCTTTACTTCCCCTCCGAAGGAAGGCATACTGAGGGATCTTTAACGCTCTTAAAAAATCCGACGCCTTCGGCCGGGTTTGAACCCGCTATCTTGGGCATAGAAGCTCAGCATGCTACCGACTACGCCACCGAAGCCACTTTACTTATTTCATCGCACGAAGTTAGTACAGATGACATTAAGTTACCATACAGCATCAGGCAGTTCTATTGAACAGAGTTGTATCGTTGGAGCGGGGCTTCCACCAGCCAATCCAGGTCGTACCACTGCTTGCGTGAAGTGACAGTCATTAATAGTTCATTCATCAGCAATTCATTATTAAAGAACTAACCTTTTCACAAGTGTTGGAAGCATTTTCCATTACCTATTTGATAAATCCTGCCGGTGTTAAATGCATGAACTACAATTTGTCAGTGGTGTGACGCAAATAGTTTTCCCAGATACAGCAGTACAGTCTGCATGTATATCAATGAATCATTGTGGCACCAGTTTTGCGTTTGATCTGGTGGGTGTTTCAATTTTGTGTTATGTGAATATTCATATGCTTAACGGAGAGTAGTTTATTAGCACAGTAAGTACCAGAAACAGTAAAGCACGCAATCTGCTTGTGTCAATAACACTTGATGTGGGGCATACTGTGCCCGTTTAGACCGAAGTTCAACGACCACATATGCATTTTACCAAAAATCAGTCAGCACGAGAATCTAAACATCTCAGGGCGCCATATGAGTTTAAGTTACAGCAATAACAAGTCAAAAATCTTGCTTTACTGATTTTCGGCTAGATGCAAGAATAAGCATAGAAGGAGACTTTGAAAATAGCACAATTCCTAAAATAATCTCATTTTATTAAAATTTAAAATGTTTACTTAGTAATGCCAGAACAGCATTAGGAATGCATGAAGAATCATACATTTTATGTACAAGAAAATACGGGGTTATCAACACATGAACACTTGAATTTGTACGTATGTAGTTTGTCACGAATGCTGCAGTCCTGAAAACATCACATTCACCTCAAGATTAAATTGTTTGAAAAACTTCACAATAACAAAACCGCGTAAGTTATAGCCTACACGAGGCCGAGAGAGAACAGCAAGTGTCGCACTCGTGCTCAAATAACATTGCGAGACATGGTATCGGCACAAGACGGCAAATTTCGGACGTCTTCGTCTGCCCCTTTCCCCCCCTTTGTTGCAATCAGCGAGCAACTACCAACTGAGTAAATTTACCTGGTCTAGCGTCTCTACCATATCCTCCACTATTGAGATTAGTCGGTGCCCGGGCTTGGCAACGACCACACCACAGTTCGCAATACGGTACTACAAGTTTTTCTGAATTCCTATGCATGTAAGAGGTGCGTAGTTTTATTTATTGTTAAAAGATTATTTTTACAGTATTATTTATTTAAAATCTGGACGTTGTGCAACACTACGACATCATTACCGGCCACCACTGGTAAATGGTAATATGGAGTCACACAAATCATAGAGAAGATGCAAGAAAACGGACTCTACTGGTATGGACATGTACTATTAGCAAACACAACATCTGTCATAGCGAGAGCTTGACACCTTGCAAAATAACCTGAAGATCGTTGGATCTCCCTGTGATCAGGCACATAAATGTGCCAAATGGAGACAAGAGCCACAAAAGTGAACCCCTGAATGTTGAAGGACAAATGCTAAAATAATATTTCTTTTTGCAAAACTAATTCATTTACCAGTCTAAAATATTTCTTTTTTTATGGTTGACTGAATGTTGTCTTTCATCATGAGAAATCTCTTTTACAGCCAAGAACCAAAATGGCATCTTTTTAATCAATAAATTCGATGTCTTTCTTCTTCTTCTTCTTCGCGAATGGGTCGCTTAGGACCACACGAAATCAACATTTTGCGAGCTTTCCTCCTGGCCCAATAGTTCATTTTCACCAATTGTTGTAATCTCCGTCCAGATACGATGTGTTGGTCTCCTCCCATCTTCCTTAAATCCCCTTGTGTGGACAATTTTGTTTATTACGTCTCTATCCTGAAGATTCGGTCACACCAATCAGAGAGAAGATGCAAGAAAGCAGACTCTGGTGGTAAGGAGATGTACTACTAATTTTGCTCATTTATTTGAGCCATGTCACCTCATAATCGAGGCTGAAGCAAAATGTTTCTGGGAATTTTTAGTGTGTGGATTGCACTCTACTGTACATAAATCTGAACTCGAAAAACTATGGTTGCCAGGCTTTTGAAGGGAAAATTTCCCTTTTCTACCTCTGAAGAAAATCATAAGCAATTTCAAACTTGTTACATGTTGACAACTATAAAAGGTTTTAGTCAAGAAAGTTAGCAGCAAAATCAGACTACAATGACGGCGATGAGAATATTGCTGACCTTAAGGAGAGTGACTAATCACGATACAAGGAAATGTGTTTTTGATTTGGGGTTATCTCCCGTTGGAAGGTATCGAGGGTTTAGTAGTTCCCCCTACTCATGGTGTACAAAGCTGTTGTCATCTTAACGCTACTGTGTGGCTGTGAAACTTAGACACACTATTGCCGCGATAATCAGATTCAGTTGACACGCAACTCCCTAGATTGTTCTCTCGCCGGTGTTTAAACATATAAAAGCTGACTTAGTTGGCATTTCAGCTTGAACTATATCATTTCTTTAATGCTGAGGCA
This sequence comes from Meconema thalassinum, assembly GCA_946902985.2. NCBI lineage: Eukaryota > Metazoa > Arthropoda > Insecta > Orthoptera > Tettigoniidae > Meconema > Meconema thalassinum. The sequence continues at coordinate 1,854,824,312 of OX336388.2, forward strand.
CTACTTTCCTGCATCATTTAATTCATGAAAGGAAGGTTACTTATTACTGGGAAAAATAACACAGAGGTGAAAATAATTCTTTAATTCTTTCCTTTTATTACAGCAAAACACCTTCCTATTTTATAGCACCATCAGATATATATACATATTTGAAATTTAGTAAATCAGTAGCTCCCTAACACGCAAGGCTAGCTAGATCGCTCTGGAAACAAAACATATTTAATGACAGAAGGTTCAGATTCTCATTTTGCAGGATGGTTGCCAAATACAATATTGAGTTGTTCAGCACACTGATGACTGCTGCATTGGGTCACCTGTAAAGGAGGTAGTACAACATTAGTCTCTCAGAAACAGCAACTGATATATGAGGCTATTAGTATCAAAAGGAACAATCTCCACCTTCCTGCATTTTACAGTAGAGGTCAGCAACTTGAAGTGAGACCCTGGTGACAGCGCTAGCTCTGTCAGCCAGTGTGACAGAGAGGAGGGCGAGCTTGAGCGAGAGTGGACTGTGAACGCTTGTCAACACATCACATCTATTGGCTCCCGGCCAGCGATGGACTACACCCCTCTGCACAGATATAGGCACTGCGGTGGCATTTCATTGATCCATGCGCTACTCGACACGCCCCCTCCAGTTACTGCTAATAAATTATGTGTTTCTGACGTCTTTCTTATTGGGATTTTAAATGAAATTGAATAATCGACTTGCAGAGGTGATACTTTGCACCTTGATGCTCAGTTGTTATAGTACATGATCCATTATTAGTGAAATAAATACTTGATGGTTTCAATTTATTTCATAATATTACTTTTTTATAGTGCTACTGGTAGTAATAGATTGAACGTATGATATTTATAAGTTGAGTATGTAACCCTTATTTATATTGCAGACGTATTTTGGACAGCACTCTACCCGGTTTGTTAGTAAACAGTGAAATTGGCGGCTGTGTTTGGATTGAGCTGTTTCAGAATCTTTCTTTTGTGAACTTTCGTGTATGTATTTTCTGTAATTGAATTATCAAGAATGCCTAGGAGTAGGAGATGTCCTGGAAAACGGCCCTGGAAGAGAAGGTCAACAGGTTTGGCTGTTTATTATAAGGTGGGAAAGTGTGTTGCTTTTGATGTTTCAGAAAGCAACATGCCTGTTAATTATAGGCCTATTTCATGTCCTGAAATGAAACATACTGATGGGGAAGGCAGTGTGATTTGCCCTTCTGGTTCTATCGAATGTAATTCGAATGATTATGATACAACGGGCGAGCGTAAAATTAGGCCAACAGCCACTGAGTAGAAACTGGCAACATTCTCTAATTTCAGGCCTGAAAACATTGATGCAGATGACAGGGGGAATGATAATTTTATTATTGTGCATAAGTCTGCAAACAAGCTTGTTTTGCAGTCTGTTTTTAACTCCATCAGTGCCTGTTGAAATGAGGGAAAAAGAAGTCTGAAGGACATACCTAGCGATGTGGGCAGGGTAAATACCCTGTGGGAAGGTAAATATAATTGTGGGATTTACTTCCTCCATTTTTGGTCCGTATTGACTTTGATGATTTATTGCAAATATGTAAGTCCGTCGATCAATACATCAAGTTGCATATAATTCAACAGTGGTACATGTTTCGGGCCATTAAATAGCCCTTCCTCAGCCACAATTTATCGAATCTAAAGAAACAATCTCATAACACCAAAGACACCGTAACAACATTAAAAACATGCATAAAACTTGGTAAAAACAGGTCAACAACATGGAATAAAATGCATGTACACATCGTTAAAAGATCTCTAAAAAGTCTCTCCGGCCCATGAGTTCGTGGAAAGGTGAGTAAGTTCACATGGAATATTGGCACTATATGAAGTAAGCCAGTCACTGTTCATTTTTCATATCAATGTGGCTTGAAGGAGTTGGAACATTTCTTGACATGGACGCCTGGAGCGTCAAGTTGTGTTAATATGCGGTCGAAACGGACGAAAAATGGATCCCAAGAAACGTGGCCAAGTTAGCTCAAGCGAAGAAGCTGATGGTCCATAAGTGAAACACGAGGAGCCAAAATCTTAAAGAGAACAGAAAGAAAGGCCAAGAATTAAAGTGAGAACCCAAGAAACCAGGGAAGGCGAACCCGATCGTGTAGAAAAACCAGCGAAGTCATACATGAGGAGAGACCCACGAAACATGTACCACTGTTGAATTATATGTAACTTGATGTATTGATCGACGGACAAACATATTTGCAATAAAGGTAAATATAAATTGGGTATTTACCCGGGTATATACCCAGTCGTCATTTTAATATTTTTCGAAGTGAAATGCCATGTCCTGTGGTTCGGATTCCACGTAAAAAGGAGGTCCCGTGGCTCATGATCTCAAGATTAAAGGTCACGTTAAACTACAAGCTTTTTTCTTCATTTTAATATCCACAATGAGGGTATTTTCAGTTTTTTGAGCTTTGTAGAACACTTTTTGTTGTGTTGATGAAGTGTTGGACAAACAGGGACTGAAACACAGGTACCGGTATTTGATGCCTTTGATTGAAATTGATCCTTCAAAACTTAAGAAAAAGCAAAATGAACGTCCGGGTATTTTTGGGTATTTATATGTTTTGGCACTCTAACCTTGTCTTTAAGTGTGTTATTTCCTTAAACTAAAGTACAATATTGGATAAAACCTTTTGGTTGTTTTATGTTTTAAATTTTTTATAAATACCAAGTTATAGAGAAGGTCTAGTTTTATTACGGTACTGGAAATGAGCAGATGTGGGAAGGAAAAGCTACTTTTGTAGTAATAAGAGTAGGCTATATGCATATTAATTGAAATGTGTGTATGCCAAAACTCAAAAGGTAATAAAACATATTCAATAGAAAGGGAAGAAAGGTTAAAGTGGCGAGGCTTATGTTCCAAACAGACCCAGCCTGAGGCTGGAAACTGTACATGATGATGATGAATAGAAAGGACATTTGAAAAAAAAAAATATAATATTAATTCTAAATGAAAGTAGAACGCGGCTTATACACTTGCATCAGCATTGAAATTAGGAATCCTGGTCAATACTGCACCTCATATAAGTCATGTGCTAAAGTACATAAATACGTGTTTTTATTTATTGCTATTTTTATAAACGGTTGCTATGTTCTGACAGTGCTTGCATCTCGTTGAACTGTCAACAAGGCGTACTCTAGCGGCACACACTCTTGATAAAAAAAAAACATTCATAGGGGCGTGTTATGCTGTAACCATTGTCAAAAACCATTGATCTGGATGCGTTAGGCTGTAACCATTGTCAAATACAATTGGATTAGACAAAAAGAAAGTTAGAATGGTCGGGTGTAGGTGCGGCCTTGGCCTCGCGCAGCTGGCGGGGCACGGTTGACACAAAACCATTGATCTGGTTGCGTTAGCAAGTAAATATTTTCTAAACCACAGTTGTGCGGCAAATCGACACAAATATTTATTACAGTTGATCATAGAACCGCCGATTGAAATTACAGATCGTTATGAGGCAATTTCCACAATCCATGGTGAATAAACGATTCATTTCGGTGCATGATGTAATGAACTGAGTGGTGCGCACAAATGATGCACACTAGAGACTGAACTGGGCGCTTCAATGTTCTTCATAGTACCATAAGGGCGAGGTTGGCAGAACTGTCATGGTACTGTTTTGATGACGATTGATTTGAACAATAGCGCTGACAGCTGTGAGTTTCACTATATAAGTCGTGATCCGATTTTGGATGGCTGGGTGGGTCACAGACAGCGGAGGAAGAAATATCTATTAAAACATCGCTCCCTGATTTATTTCTAATCGTTTCATAAGGTATTTTGGCTGATTCATGTATCGTAGAGAATTTCATCCGGCGTTCTATCTTCATTCAGCGCTACCGTCGAATTCAATTTGAATAGTCACTACTAAACCTCATATATGTGCTCAAGTTCATAAATACGTGTTTTTATTTATTGCTATTTTAAAAAGGCTGCCATGTTTCGACAGCGCTTGCATCTCGTTCAACTGTCATCAAGGCTCACTCTAGCGTTACGCACTGGGGCGCACACATTATTCCCAACATGTGAGTTACTAAATCACTGTTGATAAAAAGAAGCGGGATACGAAATCACTGTTGATAAAAGTAAGTGGGATACAAAATCACTGTTGATCAAAACAATTCTTCGGGACGTGTTAGGCTGTAACCAAGGCCAAAACTCACTGATCTGGGCGCGTTAGGCTGTAACCAGTGTAAAAAATCATTGGATTGGACAAAACGAAGTTTAGAATGGTAGCCTGCAGGTGAGACTTTGGCCGCACGCACCTAGCGGCGCTTGGTTGACACAAAACCATTGGTCTTTGTGCGTTAGGCTGTAACCATTGTGATGAACCATTGGATTGGACAAAACTAAGGTTAGAAGGTAGGGGGTAGGTGCGGCCCTGGCCGCGCGCAGCCAGCAGGGCTCGGTTGACACAAAACCATTGATCTGGACGCTTTAGACTGTAACCATTGTCAAGAACTATTGGCTACGACAAAATTTCGGGTAGAATGGTCGGGTGTAAGTGCGGCCTTGGCTGAGCGCAGCCAGTGGGGCACGGTTGACACAAAACCATTGATATGGATGCGTCAAAAACCATTGGATTGGACAAATCGAAGGGTGTTGGTGCGGCATAGTACCGTAAGGGCGAGGTTGGCAATACCGGGTTGATGATGATTGAGTGGACAATGGTGGCCACAGCTGGAATTTGGCCTATATAAGTCGTGATCCTATTTGGGATGGCTGGTTAGGTCACAGACAGTGGAGGAGGAAACATCTATTAAAACATCATTCCCTGATTTATTTTTCATAGTATGATGAAGTATTTTCGCTAATTCATGTACTATAGAGAATGTTATCGCTCGTTCAAGACCGACTACAATATCTCAGACCGTAACATCAAATCCAAGATGGCGGAAATCGTAGGGGAACAGCTGTAGCGACTGGCGGGCATGGCGCCATCGAAATAGCGGCCAATTCGAAGACAAACATTCGCATAATTGATTAAATTCTACCAGAAATTACAGGTTTTTATGTAATAAGGCACAAATTCAATATGAAACCCTGACGTACTTCGCTACAAGCTACGCGAACAGACAGTAGCTAAAAATACAGACATAAATAAAGCAGAGGTAAGACATAATGTTTAAAAAATGCAAATACTTCTAAATAGAACTACAAGAATAGTCAACCAACAACAAAGTCAACCCCTGACACTATACAGCCCATGAAGGGCCTAAGCAAATATAAAATGCACATATAAATGGTTGTTGCTTATATTAGGGGCTACGACATCGTGGTCTTGTAGCCCCATGTATTTGTGTGTAGAATTTGTGTGATAACCTGTGTTATTGTTATGGCTGAACTAGTGTGTTTGTAAATTGGGGATTGTAATGGGAAGGAAGCTGCCATGGCCTTAAGTTAGGAACCATCCTGGCATTCGCCTGGATTAGAAGTGGGGAAAACGTGGAAAACTACTTCCAGGATGACAGAGGTGGGAATTGAACTCTCCTCTACTAAGTTGCTTCAAGAGTCTGAGTGCACCCCGTCCCAGCCCTATCTTGAGAATTAAATTTCTTGGCAGAGCTGGAGAATCAAACCTGGACCTCCGGGACGACAGCCAAGAACGCTAGGCACTACACAACGAGGTGGTCTAAAACAGAATGGTAGCACTGAATGAAAGTAGAACGAGCGATAATATTCTCTATAGTACATGAATTAGCCAAAATACCTTATCAAACAAAGAGAAATAAATCAGGGAATGATGTTTTAATAGATGCTTCCTCCTCCTCTGTATGTAACCCACCCAGCCATCCCAAAGAGCATTGCGACTGACAATTTGGCTTCAGGAGAGGAAGATGCACAATCCAGGCAATTCTAGGTCTTCAAACTGAGATTGCGTCTACCCTGTCAGTACCGAAGGGAAAGTTACAATCCATATTCATTGACTTCTCTAAAGCTTTTGACTCGATTAGAAGGAAGAAAATATTGGAAAAACTAGACAGACTATTGAGAGGTAACTTAACAGCTACACGAAACGTCTTGTCAAAAGTATTTTAGGCTCTAATAATATGGTCATTAACGATGCCATTACAACATCAAGCCCAATAGAGCAGACTACAGGCGTGGTACAAGGAGACCCACAATGCCCTCTGTTATTTATAATTGCTATGGCAGATAATATCACAGATATATTATCAGAGAGGGTAATCTCATTTATATATGCAGATGACATGGTGCTCGCTTCAAGTTCGCAGGTCGAATTACAATCTGCTCTCGACGATTTAGAATGATGGGCGTTACACAATGACCTTAGGTTAAACAGAAACAAGACTAAATCTATAACCTTTAGGAAAGGGGGAAAGCCAGAAATTTTTCACATTGCAGGAAAACCGCTTGAGAGTGTTGGTGTATTCTTGGAATACACGGTAAGAGAGAATATAATTTTTAATGCTCTTGGCATGTTCATTTTTTCCTTTTTATCAAACACCAACAGCTATCTTCTAGTTTCTCTTTGGTGGTCATGTCTCTTATGTCATTGTGAGTCTGTTCTAGATATATATCTTCCATGACCCACCTAGCGTCATCTAGCAGCGAATCTCAGAAGATCCTCAATTTTTCCCTGCACAAGAGGATTTACTTATCAACTTGGCCATCAGATCTCGTCGCCATCGCCAGCTATCATCTCTGTGATCAAGCGAACTCCGTCTACCTTTTCACCCACCATGCTGTGCTAGTATCGCCTGCTATCAACTCTTTGAAGACCATTCATCAAGAAGAACTTTTAGTTTTATAAAGTTGTCTATTCTGTTATGTTCTCCTTTTGTCTCCTACCCCCACTTTTTTCCTTCCTTGGTCCCTCCGCGCTTCGCTGAGCATGTCTCACTTGCACGTCGGCAGTTGACTCAGTCAGTCAAGGCTCAACTAGAGCCAGTCTCCTCAAACCAAGAGACACTCTCTACATTCTATGCCATGTTGGCACATTAAGTATCCGTCAAAGGGAACTTCACCTTCGCCATGCAACAAAGATAAGTACATACTTCAGGTTTTAACCTCATTTTCATCGGTTTTACTGTTATTTTATAGGCAGTGTGAGATATTTATTTGTGGCAATAATCATTCTTCGTGGGATTTTCCATGTTGGGCTTCTGTCCAATTAAGCCAACCTTCGTAAAAATCAGCATTTCTTATGCTTATTAAATGAGAGATCTTCTCACAACGGGGGATATTATAGAATACCCACTGTCTATAAATATTAAGCTTGTTCCACCGCTGGAATAACTTTGGCCCTATTCTTCCATTAGGATCGTTCTGGAACTTTCCAGAATCTGCACTTGATCTACAAGTCAAGCCGTCATGTATCTTTCACTCACTTGTGGGAATGCCATTTCAAACTAAGAATCTACCTTATAAATTAATGCTCAATAGCTAAATTTTCTTCCACCGTTGGGATCTTTTCTGGAGCATTTAATTGTAATCTACAACTTTCTCAAGTAATAGACTTTCGCTTATCTAGTGCAACCAGTCATTTTTCACAATTGCAATAACTTTCTTTGCCATAAACTTTTGCGCTACTACAGTGAACTTTTCATCCATTCAACAGACTATAGTGAAAACTAGTGCTTGTTCAACATTTCTACCGCGTCGCGATCGTCCGATTACCATAAATAAGGCCATGAGCATTTATCCTCAATCCCAATTGATCTTTCCTAAACCCTTTACTAACAAACCATAATAATAAATTTATTACTTTAAGTCCTTTTTTTCAATGAGGTGTCACTCTATAGAAGTGCCCTCCCCTTTTTCTTATATAACATTTATTAACTTCTGCATAAATACGTGTCTAGCACACGTTTTAAACTTAAATTGTTTCTCCCTTCTAATTAGAGAATACAATTCTTTCAACTCATTAGTGAGTTATTTCTAGGTCTCACGAAAGGGAAACTTGCCCTATTTGTCTCGTGATTCCTATTTAACCATAGGAAGTCTAGAACCTTCCTTTTGACTTTCTCTTCAGGTTTCACAGTAAGTGACCTGCCCTATTTGTGTAACTACTAAAAGTAATGCTGCTTCAATACAAGAAGTTATAGGAACTTCTCTTTCATTCTACCTGCTTTCTTTTCTTGTTAATTTCGAAGTTGTAACTTTCTTTAAGATAGGTACTTGGAAATTTTTGAAAGTACACACCTTGTACTCGATTTAATGTCTAAACTTTAATCACTTCATTTGTTTTTTTAAATCTTACAAAGATTTTAGTACATATATAAGGTTTGAAACCTAAAGAATTGTTAATTGCCTGGAGCAAACTTTAAATGTTAGGATGTCTGCGACCCCAAATTGTTACTAAAAATTGAAACTATATACTTGTCAAATTTATTAGACTTTTTGCATTGTTAAATAAATTCAAACTCTCCTTTTCGACTCATCATTTCTCTAATACAACGGTTAGGCAAGATCCTGTCTTCCTTGGCTCTTCCTACTCAATGCCATTAAATCTATTGATAGGGCTTTCACCACTCGTTGCATTTGAGCAAGAACTCTTAGTGGTAATCTCGTTAAAGTTTCTCTTAGCTTTAATAGCTAATTCTAACTGGCCAGTAAGGCAAGTACAGCTCGCTACGCCAGCTACCTGCTTGTGGAGATCCTCTCCGAAAACGTATGGTTGGTTTTCCAAAAGATAAGTGTTTCTCTTTGTCTAAACTTTTAGCCGGCTCCTTGCTGAGTAAAAGCTTAGCCATTTCCAAATGCAACTATTGGTTCACTTACCAAAATTACTCCCCAAGGTATATTTTTTTTGATCACTATCCTTCTTGGAAGCACTTGGTCGCTTTTCAGGAACTCTATAACTTCGAAAACTGGAAATACTAAACCTGATTCAAATTATTGGCATTCTTCGAATTACTTTGCAAAAAACTAATTTCTTTGAGCAGACATACAATAAATCTGTTCCTCTCTGTCTTGCCAGACCATCACCCTTCCACATAGTAGGCATATGCATGCTTGAGAGGGCATATACTAAAGCCACTCTCTTGCAAACCGCCCAAGTCCTAGCTGCGTTTCCCGTCAGCTTCGACCAGGTCCTTACCCACTTTAGGTATCAGAGAGCGGATTTGCGGTGGCAACCGCCTCTGAGTGCATTTACAGTTAAATTTATAACTTTTGTGGGACTCTCCTCCTATTTCTCCATCCTTTTTCTCCAGTCCGAAACCCACCTCCTTTTCTTTATCATCTTCCCTTGGTGGTTAGGTTATTCCTCAGCCAATAATCTACTCAAGTGTATCACCGTACAAGTAGTCCTACTTAGGTCCTACATTACAGTCAACAGGCAATGTTTTCACACTGCACATCAAGGATAGACCCAGCATCGCTACCAAGACATTTGACTAAGCTATCTATAAAAACAGCCTTAAAACTTTTGCGGTTAAAAGTTACCCGTATTGTGACTTATGGACTGGAGAGCATTTGGACACATTTAAATATGAAGTATTTGGAACAATATGGAGCAACTGAAGGCAACTTACATAAAGAAGGCATTGGGTGTATCAAAGTATACACCTTCAAGACCGGTGTAAGAGGTGACTTGCGAGGTTTATAATGTAGAAGAACTCCGACTTCAAATGTTGCTACTTTGTACTCTAGGATATGTAAAACTCATGGACACACTAGGGTCAAAGGACATTTGGTAGGATTTTTGCGCCACGGACTCTATGATTTTTGACGATTGGGAGAGTGGGGGGTACGAGATGAGACCATTGAACTGTAGGTACTACTGGAACAACTCCTCCCATGGTAACCCTCGCTGAAAACTGCTTCCTGGTGCACTACCAGGCGTAACTAGTCGCATTTAACTCTAGGTTGCAAGTCAGCTGATATGTCGTGATTACTTTCATATATTTGATCGTACGTACCTCTGTGTAACGTTATATGTATGGTATTACCCAATAATACTGTAGGTTTACGGTCTACTTTATTCCCATAATTGAGATTTGTAATGAAGTAGCCTATTCAGCCTTTATGGATACGTCTTACATCAAATTTTGACATAGGCCTAAATAGCACATGACAAATACACGTAGGCCCTATTGTAGGTTATAAGTCATTAGTCACAAAATTATAACCTACACTTATATTACAGATTTCCATGGAAACGCCCAGATGTAGACCTATTAAAGAAATGGGTTATAGCTGTGAACACTTTTATAAACATGCTACTTGTTTCATTCAAATAGAAACAAACCACTGCTTAAAGATGATGCGATGCGGTACCTGCAATTTGCAATTTCCCACAGCATCGGCTTCAGCCACCCAAGAAAAGACCGAGAGTTATTGAACGACAAGTAGCCTAATATTTACTGTTACTTTCTTCATTAGCATAGGCATAAAATTTCACATTTTCCAGTATACTTTTATGATGTCAGTCTTGGATACGATAAAAATAATTCGGCTTACGGGATCTTCCCTGCAGGACCTGTTCGTTTGCTGTAGCCTATGACTTATGTGAGGTCTAAGTTTCGACCTGCTTTGAAGAAAAAGAAGCTTGTAGTATTACGTGACCGTTAATCTTGTTATCATGAGCCAAGGGACCTCCATTTTACGTGGAATCCGAACCACAGGACATGGCATTTCACTTCAAAAATCTCACTTGCAATGACCGTGAATCAAACCTGGTCCACCTTGGTGAGAGGCGAATAGCTTGACCACTGCGCCACCACGCCCCATTACTTTGAAGAATACTGAACATGTGGATGTTTTGTATAAATAAAGTAGGCTATGTATTTTTGTTCACTAAGAATCTATTTAATTGTTTAGTTGTAGGCTTATGCATATTCACACACATATGAATGCTGCCTTTGAGTTAATAAAAATGTTGAATACCAATTAACATATTTTTTTATTCTTAGTCATTCCCAGCCTAACCTTATTTTTATTTTATTTTAATGTACGTGCGGCTTGTATTTTTTGCCAGTAGGCCTATAGTTATGGTGTATGCTGCCTTTGATCTAAGGATAAAATGATGAACAATCAGGCTGCAATATAATATTTTATGTTGGCGTATATTCCTAGCCATTTTAGTATCAAATTACTACATGATGTTTTGAAATATGTATTTCGGCATTAAGTCCCGTTTAGTTTACCGTTTGCCTAAATGTTCAAAAGTACCTCTTTTACTTGTATCTCGTCGTACGTACATCATCCTTTCGTTCGTATACGTCAAATTCTCCTCCTTGACATGCACTACCAGGAGTAACTAGTCGCACCAACAAACCGCACTTTCCTCCCATACAGTCGGCATTCCAGTTCAATGGCTGAGACATATTCTCACGCGCGTTGCCATACATGGTTTCTGTTATAAACTGTGTCGCACCAAAAAGTTCCATCATCCGTGTGACGAATGTTTGTGTGAGAACAATGTGGAAGATCTCACGCTATATTCCGCACATTAAGACATGAATCTTTGATATTCCTAGGGAATAACAATTAGTTTACTGTATGATTTTAGATTTTATTCATTATATGTATAGCCAATGGCTGCAATAATCCCTTATTATTATAGGCTATAGACGAATTTCCAGCTGTGAATGCCATTATTCACATCAACCATCATCAGAACAGTACTGCCAATCTCACCGTTTTGGTACTATGCCGCACCAACACCCGACCATTCTAACCTCCGTTTTGTCCAATCCAATGGTTACAGCCTAACACGTCCAGATCAATGGTTTTGTGTCAACCTGCCCCAATATCTGCGAGCGGTCAAAGCGGCAACTGCACCAGACCATTCTAACCTTCGATTTGTCCAATCCAATGGTTTTTGACAATGGTTACAGCCTAACGCGTTCCGATGACTGCCTTTTTTTAACAACAGTGATCTGCTAATAGATGTTGTCTCCTCCGCTGTCTATAACCCACCCACCATCCCCATTTATAACACGACTTAGGCCTATATAGTGAAATTTCAGTTGTGTCGGCCATTGTAGGCGTGGCTTATTTGACAAATAAGATATTGCCAACCCTACGTATACCGTAAACACGGTCGTGTGTTGTTTGTTTTGAGCGGAGAGAGCTATTAGAGCGCACTCGCTTCTATCTGTTTGTATAGGATAGGGGCAACCTGAACTAGCTCCAACAGATGGCACACAGGTACTATCATTTTGTTCTTTATTTCAAATAGCATTTGCCAATAATACTCAATTGACTGTTACAAACTCTTTAAAATGAAAATTTACTGTATTATCAACTTGTCATTCTTCAAATTCGATGTGTATAGAATTCCAACGGAAGGCAAATCAGTTGGTTCTTGAAGGCTTTATATATAAAAACCTAACCTAGTAGCTGACATAAATCCTATCTTATTAGGTAATGTTTTACATACAAAAACAAACCTAACCAGCGGCTAACGCCCGAGACCCCCTTGCCTGTGGTACTAACAGTAATTTTCGGCCAGGCAGTAGGCCTACCTAACCTAGTAACGGACATAAGTTCTATCTTATTAATGCGTTATATACAAAAACGAACCTAATCTGGGGTTAACGCCCCAGGTCCACTAGATTGTGATACTAACAGTAATTCTATTTACATACCTGTCGCATTTTAAAATCACTGCTTCCATCAGACTGTAGGATCCAATTCAATTTGCCCACAAGCACACAAAGATTCTTGATTCACGATTCTTATAGAATACATTACACTTAAAGAACTTGGCACTTTAGAACACACTGACACTCATGGTATGTCATTAAAACTACTATAATCGACTTTAACAAACAGGAGTTGTGTGGTAGGACGGTTGATTTGTGAAAATTGGCAGAATGGCCAACACCACCTACTGGAATGGCATCAGGGGGTTAGGGAATTTTCCTAACCACAACATACAACTGTTTCAACTTCGAAAATTATCCTGGAGAATATTTCTTATCGACTTCTCTTTCTTTAGGAAATATAAAAATTGAAGTATCTGCAGCAGTATTAAATTTACAGCCGGGTTCACCGACAATAACAATGAACAGACAATAATTCTCACATTAGGTATCACCGGAATTTATAATTATTCACAGTGCACTACACTACTTAAGGTACTCTATTACAATAAATAACAGCACGAAATCACTTGAGATATGCGACATTTGAACGAAATTCTGGCAGCAGACAAACTAAAATGTTGGTTCAACAAATGTAAACAATCCCCTACGATTTCCGCCATGTTCTACGGTATCGATAGTGGCATTGCGGTCTGATTTATTGTAGTCGGTCTTGGCTCGTTCTACTTTCATTCAGTGCTACCAATATAATAGGGAATACAACAATTTTGTATTGAAAAGTGGAAAGGATCTTTTCAAAAGGCCATATTTATTTAACCAGTGAAGGATAAATATGGTCATCTTTTAGTTATTATTATTTTTACGAAACAGCACAGTTTGTGTAACATAGAAAAGATGAAAACAACATGTTTTTGCAGATGACTCACTGTATTCGGTACTAAGATCACTGGGAATTAGCATGTTTTATGTATTGTCGGGTATGCCATGCCTGATATTGTAAGTATTGCAATATGAAAACTGCTGTAGGTTTACTCTATATCAAGTATTTGTTTATAAATTATTACCACATCATCATGCCCCTATATGAATCAACAACAAATAGTTTCCTCTTTTGTAAATGTTCTCATGTCTCATGACTGCTGCTCTGTTCCATTTCAGTATGTAATCTTTTCTGTCATAGGCATTCCATTAATAGCCTGTTTTCTTATCATGGATGAAACATTTGTGTGGCTAGTTGTTGTTTTGTGAGTGGGTTAGGTCATCACTGTCATCAGCCATGTGTACTTGCATATGGGTAGAATTTGTATGTGTGTATGTGATGCTAGAATTGGGAAGGAGGTTAGGTATTGTAGTTTTAAAGGGCGGAACTACGAGGACATCTCCCCCTGGGAAGGAGTTGACCATGGTATTCTGTTAGGAACAATCCCAGCATTTATCTGGAGGAGAAAGGAGAAATCGAACCCACTTCTTCTCAGTTCAGTTTTAACTCATGTGGTTGAGTGATTTTCGTTTCAAACTCAAATCAGAATTATATTTTTAGGGGCAGAAGACATCGTAATTCCGCACCTTTAAACAACAATAATCAACAACAACTAACTAGAATTATATTTCTTGGCAGAGATGGGAATCAAGCCTGGACCTTTGGACAGATATGATTGTCTATATTGTAGATATTAATTTCTGTTTTAACTATTACAAATTAATTGGTTATTTGTGTATGTGTATTTTCTTCTCGTTGTGTAGTCGACATTTCACGTTAAAATGTGGTGAATAGTTTTCAAGTTTTCTATTGAATTCTTCTATATACTGAGCCCGCCTGAGCTCATGCTCGGTGGTATTTCTACGAATGTTTATGCACATGCCATGATTGTTCATTGAACGCGCCCTGGAAGCAGCGCGGCATGTCATGAGAAAGGGATGATGTCTTGACTCTGGACATTCACCCTAAATAATTTTCTGAGCACCCATTATCTACTTCTTGATTGTCAAAGTCTCAGAACTTTCCACATCGTCATTCAGTGTCAGATAAACATTATTATGTTTTAAATTTATTTTTGGTAAAGGTAATTTACGCCGCAGATAGGCGGAAGGAAGTCAATAGACTGTCAACGACTCAAGCAACCGCTTGGACACAGCAGAGTGAGCCTATGCTCGCTGACAACCAATTTTGTAGCCGTCCGAGTAAGACGTGCTGAGTAGACTGTCCGTGGGACAAAGAACTTACAAGTCCACCCATGTGGTGATGAAAATCTACAACCATCGAGTATAATTTGATACGATATTTGTGAAGCGAATGTGAATCCAACAGTATTGGCAATTTGTAAGTCCATTGTGAAAATTGTGCAAAATTGTGATATATTTCCGACATTATTTTTTTGGTCACGTGGAACACCACATTTCGACACGAGGGCCAATGTTAAATTGAAGTCCATGAGGGACGTGAAATATTGTGAAATAATTAGTAATCAACGACCATCGAGTATGAAAAGGCACACCACAGTTCTAAAGTGTATTACCTTTCGAAGTGTAATCAATTTTTGACACAGGATTCTCACGATCCAGAGCGATATTTGCTATCGTAAAATCTGTGAGCATAACACCGCATGTGTTACATAGCATCTGT
Source organism: Meconema thalassinum (assembly GCA_946902985.2). Lineage (NCBI taxonomy): Eukaryota > Metazoa > Arthropoda > Insecta > Orthoptera > Tettigoniidae > Meconema > Meconema thalassinum. The sequence continues at coordinate 1,854,839,496 of OX336388.2, forward strand.
GAACGCAGACAGTGAAGGCCTTTTTGATAATAAGTCTGCAATATTATTGTGTAAAATCAGTGAGATTTCTGATCAATTGCCACGACTCGATAAATTTAAACTCTGTGAAATCACTTGTGCAATCTCTGATAAGATGTGTTATCACGACATAAGACACATGTGCATCTTTCTATAAGTACTGTCCGTGGGTGACATGGTGTAGGCTTCTACTATATGAGGGGAATATCGGAAGAAGAGGAAGCTTCGACATGGCAGGAAGAGGACCTTACAACCACGAGGGACATGGAACTAGGACGCCCATAAACCCGAAAGCTGACCGCAGGGAGGAGATGATGAACGTGTACCAGACACGTGGACGCAGTAGGAGACTGGAACGTAGGAGGCTTGGTCCAAGAAGCCTGGTTTGGAAGCACCATTGGAACCGTCCAGGGCTTTGTTACCCCTCAATTATGATGAAATTGAGATGAGGCGAATAATACTATAAGTCTGCATCTTCTCATCTGTAGGTTTTTTTCTGTGGTAGATAGAATGTAGTATAGTTAACCAAACTTGTGATAACCAGCTTACGTAGGATTTCTAGTTAGCAGCTATTTCTTTTTCAGTGTGAGTTAGTCACCGTTTCGAGCATTCTGTTATATGTCAGTAGGACGTAATATCCTAACAACTTGATAGACACGACCACACATCATTTCGATCTGTCTTGGTCAACCCTTAGTGTGGGTTTGATTTTTAGGAAGGATTGACAGCCATTCTTTGGTTCATTTTTTTATGTAACCCCTTCCAAGATTACTCCCAAGGTACGCCACTGCTTGTTTAAGATGGCCGTATCGTTTGATGACCGACTGTTGTCATCACATTTATGTGAATTTATGTTATTTACAGTCAATGTGAAGCTTTGAAGCCACATTCCGTTCTAGAAAAACCGTACAGCGATTATATTTAAATTTTACCCGAAGAGCATGGAACCCTAACACCCTCCGTATCATTTTAGACATCTTGGCAGTTGTAATATTGTCGTTATTGTTATATTTTATTTGTGCGAAGTCTAGAACACGCAAAGTTATGTATTTAAGAAAGGTAAATATTAGTCGAGTGACATTTCTTTGTCAACTCAGAGCACTCCAGAGAGAGTGGAAGAGTGAAAGTGTTACTTGGAATTTTAAGACATGAGTTATCATCGTACACCGTATTTTTACGTGGTACATTTTCTTCGAGTGTCTATTTGTTATATGTTATTATGTTTGAGCCAGCATTGTTCACTATAGGAACTTTATTGAGTGAATTCTAGCCTGCTGAATGTGTAATCAGTTGCCGGACGCAACTATGAAGCTAACGTGCTTTGTCAAGCACCAGTGAGAACGGGTTTCTATTACCCAGAGTACACTACGCGCTATTTGTGAGACGACTTTGTTACTTTTAAGACAGATGCTAGTGCATCGTATTTACCGTTTGCAGAATTGATTCATTATTTGGGTCAAGACCAGCGACCTTGTTGGAGGAATCAGATACCTTTGCTGACGTCATGTACACGAGCATGTTACCTGTTTTGATCGCTATTGGAGAGCGAATTTATACTGACACCAGTTGGGAGTGTGTAATTTTTATAGGAAGCTTGATGTTGTCTATTATTTTTTGGTGATAAAGACACCCTGTTTGAGGCTATTGGCGTTATATTTTGAGTGCATGGAATACACTGTCGTACAGAGTTCATTCTGCGACCATTCTTTCCGGGACTAGCCCGAGACTGCATCAGGAGAGCTGTGCGCCCCTGACAGTTAAATTTTGCAACCGAGTCTTGTCAACTCGTGTTATTGTGAATATCTATGACTTTAGTCATTTTTCAAGTTTTTCCGTATTGATTTTGTAAGTATATGCACTTGTCCACTTTTCAATACAAGAATATCTTTTTATTTATAAATTTTGATACATGTTTCGGCCTTGTGAGCCTTCTTCAGTCAAAATCAATAAAATACTCCTAGATCATTCTAAAGGTTGGGTCTCTCATAAAAAAATTGTAAATCCATTTTTACATCGTCAAGGTGATTAAAATACATGGATATAAAATGCTTAAAGAAATTAAAAGATTTAAAAATGTACAATATTTTGAAACGTGGGCTCGTGTTATTGTGCCGACTATTGAGTCGACGTTTTTGCAAGTGATTGATCTTACAGAAGACTTCACTTTGTTTAGCCTAGGTGTCCTGGAATCATCAGCCAATCGTCATAAACCAACGACAAATCTAAACTACGCTCCTAATAATAATAATAAATACATAATTATTATAAACAAATGCTAAATAACCATGAGAGTGAACTTAAACTTGATTTCTGAACGTTGTGCCAGCTGCTTGATTCCATTTGGATGTTTTCCATTTCCATCGGGAAATGACTTTAGACATTGTACACTACTTTGAGACGATGGAGCAGCGTACGAACCAGTAGTTCATACCTGGTTGCGCACGATGTTCATGCGACCTAAGTCATGATTTTTATCACGCAGTTACCACCATAATTGACATAATTAGATGACCCTTGAATACAAAGAGTATTCAAACGTGCAGGCAGGGTTTAATAAGAGATCATGTGAATGATGTCTTTTATTTATTTCTTGAAGTGTTAATACTACATGTTAACCCATTGTACCCTTAGTTTTAAGGAGTGTATTTAATCATTTTTGTTTGCTGGTTATCATGTAGCTCTTTATGTAATGTTTGTTCTTTGGTAGTCATTCGCCATAAAAGCTCGTTATAATGTTAGGACTTAGCAAGATTCAGTAAATGAAACTGAAAATTCAGGAGTGGTACCATCATAAATCTCATTTGCTTATTTATTGTTAACTTACCTTCTGTTTTTCATAGTAACATATTTCATCTGTTTAGGGTCTACTTTTCGTGCCACAACCCTAGTTTTGTTGTTGTTGTTGTTTTTTTTCTTTGTGTAATAGATCTTTCGCGAGGGTTTTTAAACTTCAATCAGTGTAGGATTCTGGACCCTTTATTTTCTTTTTTATTAGCTTGCGGGAATAGCCCGAAACATAACCTCCGAACTAGGATAGGTGTTTGTTATTCTTTTAATAAATTTTACACAAGTTTACTTAAGTCTGGATGTTGTTATTTTGTAGTTTAAGTGTTTCTGTGGTGTACTTCTTGGGTTGTTATTGACACATACCATGTCTGCCCAGATCGCCCCGTGATCTTGCGTCTCGTACGCACTGACCTATAGGAAGTACATCCAATCCTATTCGGCTTATGTGTCCGGACGATGAGTTGTCCGAAAGTAATTTCGGTTACTGACGACACTGACGGCTCGTCTGACGGGCTCAATATACATCCATTAACCTTCGTACTGCGCCCGAATTCCTCTAGGCCACAGTCCAAAATCCGCGCAGATGGTAAAAGGATCGTAGGAAATTCAACACCCGGCTAAGAGTTGAACAACTCCTACCGGACTAATGACTAGGGAACCCTAGGAACACACATATACATCTCTAACCATACTACTAACTAGTTGCATACAGAACAGGAAAAAATAAAAGATAGAGCACTAATGAGCAACTCGGCTCTCGGGCGTTAAGATAAAGTGTCGATCGGCTGCCTGCATCTAGCTAGCGGTATCGTTATAGCGAAATTAAGCATTGAATCAAGAATCAGTTCTATAAAACTTAGCAAGAATAAAATATTACGCTTGCCATTTATTGACAAAATATGAAACGACATAACAATTTATGTCCCCAACACCAATAATAAAATTGAAATAAAATCACTATTTAAAATGAAATATCTACGCCTCATTTAGGCTTGATGCGTTTAACAAGTGTCTCTCCTGCATCATTTCACATATGAAAAATATATCTTGCTCCAAGATATTTTTAAACAAACATTATTTAAATTCAGGACACTAATATCTGTCGTACCTGTTCACTAAAATTATACTTTAACGTTCCAAAATAACAGACATACTCCCTACGTAATACATCCGTTAAAGTCCTTTAAATATAATGTCAAGTTTCCAAATGCTATTAAAATGGTTAATAATAATGACAATGAAATATTTACATTTATTTACATGATCGCGACCCGCACGATTTCACAGTATCTGTCTCCAATTTACCAGAGTTCATTTCACAACTTTTCCCCGTATCTCACAACCTTTCTCCGTATTTCACACAATAAAACTGGTCATTATAGGTATTTATGCGTCGATTCCATGTGAATCATAGACACAAACAATAAAGTTAATATCACATCACTTAAGTGTACAACTCCGGTATCCAATAAGCCAATAATTATACAAACTTGCAACGCATGACTATTCAGATAAGCTCTCAAACCAAATATCGACTGTGTGTGGCATTAACCCTCATTTCCCACACTCTCATCTTCTCAAAATACAAAATACGGCTTCTCTTAATCAACACAAAATATTTCAAAACCTTTCCACTCAAATTCTTAATCTCACATTTCATATCATCGCGTCTCTGTTACGCCTCCATCAATATAATTGCATCTCATTAATATTTCCTCTTTAGCACTTTTACAAAACTTCTACGGTTCCATATCAACTACTTTCATCAAATAATAATAATGTTATTGGTTTTACGTCCCTTTTAAATACACTGGCTTTTAGAGACGCCGGGGTGCCGGAATTTTGCCCCGAAGGGGATCTTTAACGTGCCAGTAAATGTACTGACACGGCTCCCTCGCATTTGCGAACCCTCAAATGCCAGCTGACTGCGCCAGGTTTCGAACCTAGAACCTTGGGCTCGGCAAGCGAGAACGTTACCCCTGAGCCACGCAGCCAGACACTTTCATCAAAGTATGATATTCTGTATTCCTACTAGAAATCACAAATGCAATCTCTTTCATGAATAGCCTACACTACTCCTCCTTCTACAAAATCCTCTATCGATTATACATTTCCGTGCTATGTTTAAAACCTTTCCACATAAATTCTCTATCTCATAGTTTTATCGCACAATCTCTCCACAATTCTTACTACCATAACTCATCTCATACTTCCTTCTCTGCTTCAAATACTTCCTTGTTACAATTTCTCGCTTAACTCTGAATTTTAAGTCTGCTTGCGTCTGTTATGTAAATAACAATTACTTTTCCTCACGTTTCTGTTAACAATAGATGCCAATATCCTTCCTTCCATTTCACATTATCATTTATAACAAATATACATTAATAACATTCTATAATAGCGTTTCTCATTTAGTTATGCCTTCAACTATCGCATACTGTCCTTTTCCGTACAAAAAAGCTTCTGGGTTTTACAATGTCATTATATTCTTTTCATACTGGATTTCTTTCAATGTCAATATTGAATACTCCTATTAACAATTTCGTTTTATACATAGTATTTTCGTTTCTGAGATGAATAAACTCTTTATTATAGGATTCTCATGTCCTTCCTTTCTCTGCTATTACGTTATAAACTATTCACGTTTGTCAAACACATGACTGTTCTCTTTCTCTGATACATTATTCATTTATCACAAATTTACGCTTCTCCTCTCATGTTCCAATACATATATGGTCGTTCTCCGATGTTACAACACATCTACGGAATATACGTGAGCAATCGCAACGAAATTAACTGTAAGTAAAAACTAAACGTTCTAAAATGACAGTGAAAAACACTAACGATGTCTAAGATCATCGAACAAGCCTTCAAAATGCGTCTGAGTAACGTATGAAAATAACTATAGAAATTACTAAAAACTTTCAAGACAATACATTAACATGGGTTATAAATGCAAATATGTTGGTCAAAATTCTGGAATAACGTGTACAAGAACTTACTACAGATGTGTGTAAAATTGCACTGGTCTTCCTTCACTTTGAGATCGCTGGTGACAGACCTGATGATGTTTCTGTCCATGGAATTTCTCCCACGTCTCTGGTATGCGGCACGCCTCCACGGATTGGTTTCGTTATGTCATCTCGGCTATGTCTAGATTTCGCTGCAGGTGAATGCCCTGGGATGTTGTCTCCAAACCGGTTCCCAGCTGGAAACTCGTCTGCCTGCTTGCTTCCTCCGTCCTTGGCGATGACGACCCCCTCGCAGCTCTTGGTGGTTGGCGCTCGCCAGCTCCAGATTCTCCTCGTTCTCCATCTTGAATCCCGCTCGTCTCTTCTTAGATCTCGATGTTCATTGAAATCGGTAGCTTGCAGTGTTCTTTCCAACGCAATAAATCACATCCATAGCGTGAATTTCTCTGGTAGTAGCTTGTAGCGTTATGTGAGCGAAAACTGCGATGTTCTGCAGCTCGCTGCTCATATTGCTATGTTATCTGGTTATTTCTGGATTTCGCTAGTTAGCATAGTTCTACGTTCCCAACATAATGATGTTAGAACATTCTCCTCACTGCTAAACGATGTGAAGTCGTAGTTTCTCCCCTCCGACCTGTTTCTTTATACATATTTGTGTAGATTGATGAAATTCTTATTAGATAAAGTCTCACTTCTTCTGACTTCCTTCCTGTGTGGTTACGTGTTCAATGTTTCACTTTGAATCTTTCAAATACCATATCACGACGTATATTTCTTCTTCAAATGCAGTAAAAATGCTTCTTCTTAATACTGTTCACTAATGATGCTTAATTTTCCATTTCGATAGCTTGTTGCTTCATCTTGAAGTCTCAGGTTCACAAAGACTTTTGTCTGTATACTTCTCGAAGAGTAAAAATTATAACGTCTTGCCTCCTCGATTGTCCAAATAGAAAGAGCCTCGTCTCTTGGCGTCTGCTAGCCTCGTCGATTTCCCCCCGCAAATCTGGTCAACTAGCCTCCAACCGCTATGAAAATTGACTGATTTATACACAACTTCTCTCTCAGCCATTTAATTCAATATCCGTCTTGCCAGTTAAATTTCTTTTCCTCTGCTGGTGAATTCAATATGTAACACTCTCATAAAATATTAAAGTAATGATTTTAATATTTATTCATTCCTTAGTATTCAAACAAGAAGTGCAAGGAAGCGAAAGAAGAATGGTTGAAAGAGAAATGTGCAGGTATAGAAAATTGTCTGAAATTAGGAAAAGTAGACACAGCTTATCGAAGGATTAAGAATACATTTGGGGAAAAGAAGACTAAGTCCTGTAATATTAAGGACACAAATGGAAAGCCTCTAACAGATACGGAAGAAAAGGTTGAGAGATGGAAAGCTTACATAGAGAGTTTGTATAAGGGAAAGGAGATTGAGAATCATGTAATGGAAAAGGAGGAGGAAACTGATGAGGAGGCGAAAGGAGATTTAATATTGAGATCAGAATTTGATAGAGCTTTGGAAGACTTAAGCAGGAACAAAGCACCAGGCATAGATGATATACCGATTGAGTTGCTACGCGGCATAGGAGATGAAGGTCTGATCAGGTTATTTCACTTGGTGTGTAGGATTTATGAGACAGGTGAGGTACCCCCTGATTTCAAGAAGAATGTAATCATCCCTATACCAAAGAAAGTGGGAGCTGACAGATGTGAAGATTACCGTACAATCAGCTTGATTACTCATGCTTCAAAGATCCTGTCAAGAATAATTTACAAGAGGATTGAAAGCCAGATAGAAACGGAGTTGGGTGAAGACCAGTTTGGTTTCAGGAGAAATGTAGGAACAAGGGAAGCTGTACTAAGTCTTAGGCTGATTTTGCAAGGTAGAATAAGGAAAGATAAAGAGAACGTTCATGGCATTTGTAGACCTAGAAAAGGCTTTTGATAACGTTGATTGGACTAAATTGTTTGACATTTTGAAAACGATTGGAATAAAGTACAGGGATAGGAGGGTGATCTACAATCTATACAGAAACCAGACAGCAGTCATTCGAGCTGAAGGACATGAGAGAGAAGCTGATATTCAGAAAGGTGTTAGGCAAGGCTGCAACTTATCACCCATACTTTTCAATCTTTACATTGAACACGCAATGAAGGAAATTAAAGAAAAATTTAAAGTGGGAGTGAAGATTCAAGGAGAAATAATTTTAACTCTGAGATTTGCTGATTGGCCGGCAAGGCTGAGGATTTGAATGAGTTTTTGAATGGTATGGACTCCGTCTTACGGAAAGAAAACATGATGAAAATTAATAATTGTAAAACAAAAATACTAGAATGCAGCCGAAATAAATCAGAAACCTCTATGGACATCAAACTGGCAGGTGAAAAGCTGAAGGAAGTAAGAGACTTCTGTTACGTAGGAAGCAAAATAACCAGTGATGGACGAAGCAAAGGGGATATGAAAAGTAGGTTGGCTCAGGCCAGGAAAGCATTTTTACAAAAAAGGAATCTGTTGACATCGAATATAGATTTAGGTATTAGGAAGTCATTTTTGAAAGCCTTTGTCTGGAGCGTGGCGCTCTATGGAAGTGAAACTTGGACTATTGATGCAGCAGAAAAGAGGAGAAATGAAGCATTTGAAATGTGGTGTTACAGGAGAATGATGAAGATCAGATGGGTAGATAGGGTTAAAAACAAAGAGGTATTAAGACGAGTGGGAGAGGAGAGATGTTTCTGGCGACTGTTAATGAAGAGAAGAGATAGGTTGGTAGGACACATACTAAGACACCCAGGAATAGCAAGCTTAGTTATGGAAGGAAGGGTCAAGGACAAGAACTGTAGGGGTAGACCAAGGTTAGAATATGTTAAACAGATTGAGTCGGATGTAGGGTGCGGTAGCTATGTAGAGATGAAACGATTAGCTCAAGACAGGGAGGCTTGGAGTGCTGCATCAAACCAGTCAAAAGACTGAAGACTCAAACAACAACAGTATTCAAACTGTTCTCTCATTGGTCATTAGCTAATTCTGGCGCGCTCTCGACACGCGTCTGCTCCCCCACTCTAGACCGTGGCGTGTGTCTGACCTCAAGTCGACCTTGCTTCCTCTCCCTCGGCTCAAAACTGGTTTCTCGTGGCTAACATCGACTAAAGTGTAAATTTCCAGGACTGTTCTCCAATCATTTATGCTAGGTTAAAAATTACCAAGTCATAAAATTTCCATTATTTCTCGAAATAAAAATATTTCTCTAGGCGAAATTTTTTCCAAATGCTTATTTAATCATGACCTTCAATCCAGACTGCAAAATTATATCCATAATTCCAAATTTTAAATGTGCCATTCTTCTGAGGTGGTCCTCAGTTCGTACTGTCCCCGGATATTCTAGAGGCAGTCTGTTGGATATCCGAAGCACCAGCTGGATTCGTAGACCCTGACTGCTCCGGCGCAAAATACTAGTCAAGGATCTACCTCCAACTAGACCCTCGCGAATATACGTGGCGGAAATTACAATACAACGGTGAATTACAAGAAAAATACACTTAGCTCGCAGTAAAACACCTACCTTATTTTTGGGGATCTCGTGGTCAGCCTCTCTGGACCTAAAATGGGTTTCACAGTTGCATCTCCTTATATCTATAATGAATCATGACGACACGGCTTCTAATAAAACTAAACGATTTAATAACAAAATCTAAACTAGGGCTAAACATTCACACAAAAATAAAATAACACACTCCCATTCGCTCATCTCTACACTCACGCCACTGAAAGAACTGCGTTCTAAGAACATAATGACAAAATTTGGCGTAGCTTGTGTCCATACATCAAGCTGTACAACAATTACACACCTCTGTGTATTTACATTCTTCTGGCACGCTCCCAAGAACATATGGGCGCTCGGCGCACGCGACCCTCGCCACGTGTCCGATGACATAACATTCACCGCTACATTCCCAGTCTGGCTGGTTTAAAAAAGAAAGAGCGCAAGCCGTGCGGTTCGCAACAATCTCTCCCCATTTGTGCGGCCTGGTCGAGCTATGGCCTTGGCTAGAAACGAGTTTTAAAGAAGTCCTCGCTATTCCCGCCTGGTCCACAAATGTGCTCTCCAAAACAATAAAAGCTGTGTTAAAATGAAATAGATTCACGTCAGACAAATACGTGAACTGGACGCAAATCCTACATGCTACTGACATAATACTTCTATACACACTCTCATTCATACTCTCGCATTGTGACGTCCCAATGGAGTTCATTTCATTCGCACTGAAAAAGAAACAAACCACATACAGTCACATACTCATTCATACTCTAACCTCTACGTTAAACAAACTATAAATTTCCTATTCCTAATATGTTATACACTCGACTGGCAAATAATAAAGGTTAACACTAAATGAATTTATAATGACGCATATAGCACCAGCTATAGTCCTTTCAAAGTAATAGCGTCTAAATACACTCGAGCCTGTGCTCTGATCTAGCTGTTTTGTCAAATACAGTGAACTGTGATCTTTAAAATCTTCTACATCTCCAGAATTAACCACCACCAGTCTCTCCTCTCTGATCAGGTGTCAAAATAGTTTTAGATACATTCGACCACTGAATGTGAAACATATGCTGTTTCATGTTTAGGTTTAATAATCTCGATAGAAGTATAGCATAACAGCTTTCATCATCAATTTCCTGTTCCAATTTCAACCGTGACCCTTCCTGTCCTCTCCAAATCCCAGATCGTGTATAACAAAATAAGGAGTACTCTCTACTCACACTTTAATGCCATGCCAATCCTAGTCATGCCCACGCAATGACTGTACTTTAAAATGCGGAACACACCTTCGCAATAACCTCGTATGCCAACTACATACGGAAATACATAAAAACCCACTATCAAAGGGTTATCAACTCCACTTCTCTCAACCTGGCATTCCTACAAAAGGGCATAATTTCTCAGCGTTGTCTCCACAATCGCTGGTCTCATGAACAATTACAACAATTGTTAAATTATTAATTTATACATCTTAACGACCTTTGGAATTTACGATACTGACCTCCTCACTTAATACTCTTGAAACGATACTCTGATAAGTATAAACTGTCGTGCATACATTTAATAAAAAAAATACTACATCTCATCTTCACACATCTGGGTTCGACTTAATCGAGGAAGGAATATTACGTCTACAACGTGACATGATATTACTCCTCGTAAATATTTAATCACAACATTACATCTATGTGTTTGTGTCCAACAAGAATCTATCACGACGAGGTTATCGAACGATAACTACCCTAACGTCGGATGATAATTAATCTTCCAAGAAGATTCTAGCTTCAAATAAATTAAATGACTGAAAGTTCATAGCTTTCTTCAATAAAAACATACAATTAGTCATATTCGTATTCTCTTCATTCAGAACGAATGTCAATGAGTTCTGACGATAATAATCGTTTCCACGTTAAATGTTTCTTTTCCACAATGTGACATGATATTTCACAATATATCATTACCAAGATCTTCTTTCTTGACGTTTCTTCTCGACGGATAAAATGCCCAAATTAAACTAATAAAAATAATTAATTTAAATGGGTAACATAGACGAAAATGTCTATCACCTGCATTCAGAATGAATGCAAAAACGTCGAAAATAAATTACTGTTCCTTAAAGGAAATGACAAAAGCTGGTTCCTCGAACAAGTAAATAATCTCAGTTCAGAAACTGGATTCCTAACAAACGAAGTTAATAGCGTCGCAAGACGATCACTATAATAAATTTCGAAGAATAAAATGCTATACATAGAGTACATAAATACTGTATCGAAATATGAAGAAAGGATTTGCTCAGAAAATGTCACTACAAGCTCTAACTACAAGGTTAGTGAACACTGCTACCTGGTCTCGAAGTCTAGAAGATCAGGATAGAGTATAACAAAATACTCGGATGTTACATCTCCCAAAGATCTGGTCTGGATCCTAGCTCGTCTCCTCAAACTCGTGACCTCTGGAAAGGAACGAATTCCCCCACTGGAAACAGCAAGCTCCGACCGGAATCGAACTGCGGGCCTCCAATCATCATCTTCCTTGTGACCGGGATAACCCTGGAACTCTTGTTAATCTTGATGTTTCTTCTATCTCCGTCCCACACAGTCTCATCATAACAGTGAGTAGCGTCGAAAGTTCTGCTTTCCACATCAAAAGGCATTTGAAGAGAAAGTCTTGGACCTCACTCGTATAACGAACATTCATGTAGATGGAATCTGAATATCGTTCTGTAGTCGCTGATGTTAATGTGGAGCTCATGTTTGACAAGAATGCACTAGAATAGAGTTGTGCATCAAGTCTCATGATCGCTCACTAAGTAGACATTCACGAACAGTCCCCTCTAACGAAGCTCCATCGTTGATTATATTGCTTCTATCTGCTTATACTCCTGGCGCACATAATAATTTAGTCCATAATAATCTTCATAATAGTAGACTGAATATTGTTCTTCACTATGGAATACATCTCCATCCTAAGTGTTGTAATACAGTTCCACACAAGCAATATTAATATGCACTCGTACTCACTTGTGGCTGTTGCCTGAGCTGCAGTCGCTCGGACAAAATTGTCTTATCGCACTGGAAAGAAACACTTTTCTCGCGCTTCACAAAACTGCTTATAATTGCTGAAATACTTCCTTTAAACTTCTGAAAGTTCGTAATATACAATATCTGCTAGTCAGCTACAATATGTAGTTGAAATAAAGTCTCTTAAGACAATCAGACCTAAGTGATTGCGGTATATGTGATTCAAGGCGCGGTCATCTCCTAATTCCGCCCTTGCTTAAGCCTTGTCACCGCGTGTCACCTTCTACAAGACCGGTGAAACACTCGGAACTCCTTTCTCTTCCAATCGCACACGTCTGACCCTTTCGACGTTCAGATACACAAGAGCCCCGGTGCTTGGCGTCTCCCCTCCAAGTCTACCGATTCTAGCCGCCGTTTCGAGTTCCCTCTCGAATTCGCGCGGGCTCTAGCAAATCGCATATTTCTTCCAATAGCGACCTGCTATTGACTTATAAAATATTTCCAATATTTTATTACCAATATATAAATTCCTTCTCTAAGGGCTTAAATGAATTAAATATCCATAAAAATTTAGTTGCTGGAACTCCCGTCTTCTCTAAAACTTCTTCCTATTGGCTGTAAGCTCATATCCAATGGGATAATTTATAACAACATTTAAACAAATCCTGGAAATATTCGCTGTTGTTAGGTCGATTCCAAGCTTCTAGAAACTTCCGTTGCGCAATACAATCACGTGACGGAATTTCCCTCCTTGCTCGACGGCGCCTCACGACTGGTTTCAGCCAAGTTCCAGCCATCATATTCCTTGGTTAAATTTTATCATGGGCTTCGAAAAAAATGTATTATTCCCATTTTCATCCCTTATAATTCATTTTACGGGGGCATCCCCCTCCCATCTCAGTTTAAAAACAGTTGCAAAATTGTTTTTAACCGCTTCGAATCAGGACCTTAAACATGTCACTGAACTCGAAAATGAATTATAATTTTCAGCCTACTTTCTTAAAATATTTCTTCAAGTTCTTCGCGTTGTATTTTCCCAAAATGACATTGTTCTCTTCATCATACAGCTCATAACAGTTATTCCCATGGACAGTCTCAATTCGGAACGGTCCAATAAATATATCCCCGAACTTCGGGTATATTTTCTTGGTTACGTCCGCTTTGACAGGTCGGCGCAATAACACCATGTCTCCTACTTCTAAGGACTTACTAAATCTTTTCCCTTCTACTCTTTTCATGCGTTTATCGGCCGCCTTCTGAAGCTTTTCCTTCGCTCTGTCTATTCTCTCTTGTCTTCCTACATCTGGGTCTTGAGGAATAAAGTTAAATGCGTTGTCCCAAGGTCTTTCTGGTTTCCTTCCTAAATGTAAGACCATTGGAACTTCTGCCATGCTCTCTTGAACTGTGGAGTTCAAACATTCTTCAATGATAGGCACATACTTAACCCAACTGGGGTGATCATGAGGGCAGAAAATTCGACAGAATTTACTAAATTCAGCCATATATCTCTCACAAGAATTTGATTCAGGATAACGCACGATGGAAAATATGTGTCGTATTCCTAATCTCTCCATGTCTGCTTCGAATTCCGCTGAGGTGAACTGGGCTCCGTGATCAGATAACAAATATCCTGGTCTTCCAGCTTTCCGAAAAACAGAATTTTCCAATCTGCTCACTACATTTCTTGTATTTGCTTTCGGCATGGTGTTCATCGTCACAAATTTGGAAAAGACATCCACTGTCACTAACAAGAATTGGCTCCCTTGGTAACCCTTCGGACAGGGGCCAAAAATGTCCGCCGCCATAAGCTCATGTGGTCTGGAGGGTATCGTAGGCCTTGGTTTGCCTTTTAACAATTCGGAGGTGAATTTCCCTCTTTGACATTTATCGCAAGATCTTATTATCTTCCTAATGGTGGATCTCATGTTGGTCCAAGTGAATCTCTCTTTCAGAGTGCTGAGAGTCTTGTCTAAACCACCGTGTCCTATTGAGTGGTGTGCTAGCCATACCAACTTCGAAACCAAAATAGGGGGCACAACTATGCGTGGCTTTGTATGCTCGGCGTCAATATACTTGCATACTAGATCTCCGCTCAAAACAAAGTGGCGCGATCGTCTTTGGGTTGCGATATAATCCTCTTCAGCTATGTCCATGAAACCTTTTAGGAACCTGTACATTTTCCTGATTGGAGCGTATCTCCTCTGTGATACACCGATTCGGGCTAATCTCCTAACGGTTTCTTGATCTTCTTGCTCCAATTGTACATGGTTTATCTGCAGATTTTTAATGGGGTTTCTCGATAATGCATCAGCCAGTAAGTTATCTTTCCCTGGCTGGTGGACAATAGTAGCGTTAAACTGCTGAGTGAAAAGGGCCCATCGTGTTAACCTGTCACTCGACATTTCAGTTTGAAGCATAAACTGCAATGCCTTGTGGTCGGTCACGATAATGATCTGATGACCAATCAGTATCTTCTTCCAAGCCTGCAGAGCTGTAACAAAGGTTAACGCCTCCAGTTCTGTCGTAAAATAGTTCTCCTCATGTCGTTTCAACTTTCTACCAGTGAAAGCGATATAGTGCCTTCTTCCATCCTCGTCCTTCTGGTACAGAACAGCACTTATACCTACGCGGGAGGCATCGGATTCGATATAAAATATACGGTCAAAATCCGGGTATTCCAACTTGACATTCTGCCTCAACATCTCCTTCGCGTTTTCAAAGGCCTCGTCAGCGGCACTCGTCCACTTTCAACGATTGTTCTTCTTCAGTAATTCATAAGGTGTGCCATGATCTCAGAGTATTTCGGACAGTGACTGCTAATAAACTGGCAAGCTCCCACAAACTCGCGTACTTGCTTGACCTTGGTGGGCTTAGGGAATCTAGTTATAGCCTCTACTTTCTCATGGTTTGGGTGGTAACCTTCCCGATCGATGGTGTGACCTAGGAAATTAATCCGTTCGTGCATGAAGCGACATTTACCAAAGTTCACTTTGATATTCGCATCCCTCAAGTTCTCGAAAAGTTTACGTAAATGCACCATGTGTTCCTTAACATCAGGAGATGATATGATCAGATCATTGATGTAACATATCACGTTCTTCTTGACCTCATCAGTGAGCTTACCATCAAGGGCTCTGATTAGCGTTGGGCCGCTATTTACTATACCAAAACGTAGCCTTTGAAATATCCATGAAGTTTGGTCGAAGAGAAAACCGGTGTACTGTTTACTCTCCTCTTCCAACTCAATTTGGCAAAACAACGCTGTTAAGTCCAAAACGGAAAAGCAGACCTTTCCTTTGAATTTCCTTAAGAGATCACGAATTTTCGGGGGCCTGCCTGCCTCAGGAAGAATTTTCAAGTTGATCGAACGTGCATCGAGTCATAGGCGTAGCTGTCCATTATTCTTCTTCACTACAGTGATGGAGTTGATATATGAAGAGGCCTGTCTCCTAATAATGCCAACTGCTTCCATCTTTTTGAATAACCATCTTACTTCTTCATAATATTTCTCTGGAATGGGGTATATCCGCTTCTGATAAGGGGTTTCATCAGTCAATCTAATCTTGCACTTGTAATCCTTGATTAACCCAGGTTTGTCGTCAAAAACATCCTTAAATTCCATAATTAATTCTTCAAATTCCTCTTGAATTTCGTCAAACCCTTCGGCTTTGAGGATAAGCTTTTCTCTAGCATTCTCTGCCTCCTCAATAACGTTAGTTAGAATATCTTCCCTATAATCCGTATCTGGACTGTTATTCAGTTCCTGTTTTTCTAACTCTTCTGTGTTAATAATCCCCTCGCTAAATTTAATAATCCTATTCTTCATATCAATAATGGCTCCTACCTTCGTGATAAAATCAATCCCAAGCACTATGTCAAAATTTATCTTGTCCACCACGATGAAAATATTTTCATAAGCACGTGCAATTATTTCAAAGTTCAGCAAAACTCGAATCTTACACTTCACAGCTTTATCTTGAAGCAACAGTTTAGTGCTTTTCAGTCGGTCAACACGAATGTACCCAAAATAGATGGGTTATGCCCTAATCCTGAAATAAATTACATGAGATTAATAAAACACTAGGATGACCAGTTTCGATCGTCAAGCGATCATCATCAGATCCATTACACTTAGGCTACAAAATCTATGTTTGAAATACAGGTGAAAATATTTACAATATGTACAATTATTTAGTTGCAGTATTGGTACTGCAACTGTCAGTGTATGCTAAATGCAGTATATATGTTAGGTGAAATGCTAAATGGTGATAGCTATCCGTAGATTGTACTTTAGAGAGATTATATGGTTGTAAACTATGGTTAAACTATAAAATTTTAGGCTAACTACTTATCTGATTGTCTTCCGTACAACAGCTACTCGCATTTTTCGTGCTCACTGGAACTCACTGTGCGGTCAACTGCGGTGGTTATCTTAAAGACTGGTTTTTTTCCTGCTTTCTCCCCCCCCCCTGCTCCTACGTGCTGTGGGGAGTGATAGCGATGTGTTTATGTGAGGTGTTGCCAACCTAGATAAGATGTATGTTATTGAATGAGGTGGGTCTACAACTATTAAAGACCGTGGATTAGCCCTCGCCACGCGTGGAGCATAACCCATTCGAACTAAGCGTTGACGGTCTTATGAGGACGTCCCGGCACCTTTAATACTGCCGCGAATATGGGCCTTGGTTTATTGCAGAAGCAAAGTACATCGTACACCTGATCCAGATAACATTTACCTATTAATAACCCCCTAATTTCCCCCTTTTTTATCTAGCTTGGCTGTGTCGCTAAATGGTGTTTTGTTTCCGACAGGGTGTGTTTTTTAGTAGCGTGAAGAGGGGTGAGCTCTCCATGAACGTGTGTTCATTTAGATTGTTGGGATTGTTTCGTTTGGCTAGGTGTATCTCGATTGCTTCCTTTATGTCAAGAGCTCTGCCTTTCGATTCATGATGGATTATTTTAAGGTCCGACTCTATGTTGGTAAAGCTGTGCCCTGCGTCACACATATGTTCGCACATGGCTGAATGTGTTCCGTATCTTATCGCATTCCTATGTTCATTATAAACGTGTGTCTACTCGCCTTCCACTCTGCCCGATGTAATTAGCTTGACAATCGGTGTCTTGGCACGTTATAGAATATACCCCTGACCTTGAATACGGGTCACGTTTATTTAGATTACTATTTAGGAGGTGCCTAGCGGTTGTGTTTTTCGTCGTGAAAGCTATCTTTATGCCTTGCTTTTTGAATAGGTTAGTGATTTTATATGTATTCGCATTCACATAGTTGAAACGCGCAAATTTTTTCTCATTACTGTCCGGTTTGGGAATCGTTTTATCTTTATTTTTATGTTTGGCTATAATTTGATTTATTTTGCTTGGCGAGAAGTTGTTTTCCTTTGCTATTTGCATAATAGTTCTTATTTCCTTATTATAGTTGTCTTTTGACATGGGTATGTTTAAAGCTCTGTGCACCATTGAATTGAAACCCGCTGGTTTGTGCGTACTGGGGTGATTAGAATGATTTATTTCAGGATTAGGGCATAACCCATCTATTTTGGGTACATTCGTGTTGACCGACTGAAAAGCACTAAACTCTTGTTTACTAAGGCAACACTGAAAATATGGCTTCAAACACCACAATGTTTATCTTGAAAGATGCCACGCACTTTCACAGCAGATGCGGGCAAAGCCGTCATCTTGTCACTACCCAAAAATCTCTGGTAACACTCATGAGATATTATAGTCATAATAGCTCCCGTGTCCATCAAAGACTTGCATGTCTGATCATCGATATTTATACATATAATTGGTAATTCATATGGCCTTTCCTCTCTTATGATCTCGTCTTCTAACAATAGGTCCTCATCCGTCACCTCGTATACTTCATTTATCAAAATCTGGTGTAATGTGGTGGTATTTCTCTCTTCCTCTAGTTCTGTTTTGAAAATGGAGTTTTTTTTGTCCTTGAGCATCATTCTCTCGGATTCCTTGCTGGCTAGTACCGGGTTTAGCATCCTCGCTCAAGTTCGAATTACTTCCGTTTCCGCCTTCCATTTCTCTTAATTCTTTCAAGTATCGCTTTCCTTCTTGATGGCGTTCATCGTAGTTCTCTTTGGTCTTAACCTCGTTTCTTTGTGGTCTATCGCGGTTCTGATTCTGGTAATTGCGGTTGTTTCGACCATTATAATTATTGTTATTGCAATAATTATTATTGTTGTGGAATAAACCGCTTCTTCGATTCTCCTGGTAGTTTCCACGTCCTTGCTGTTGTTGATATGGACGGCCACCACGGAATCTCCTATACCTTGGTTCAGGTCGCCTATCTCTAAAATAGGTATTTCTTTCTGGACCTACATTTCCTTTATCCTGTTCTTTAGGGCTTTCTGTTTGCTGTGTCTGATCAATATACACAGTATTAATATCTTTGTAGTCCTGACGTTGGTTTCTAGCTACGACATTGGGCGTTGGACTAGTATAATCCAATTTCCGAAGAAGTTCGTCCATGCCGGCCAAATCGCTGATTCCTGACGAAATTATCAGTCTTCTCACTTCAACTGGCAACATTCTGGCTATGGCATCTATCAATTGTGCCGTAGATAGAGGGGGTTGCAAGAAACGTAGCCAGGCAAGTTGCGTTGTGAAGAAATCGGCGTAACGCGTCGGTAATGTACCCGAATACTTCCTCGAGTGTACTTCTGCGCGTAAACTGTTCTGCGCTTCTATGGACCAATAACGTTTCATGAGGGCTTCAGCAAAGTCCTCAAAGTCCACAAATGTGTACCTGAAGGCGCAAAACCATTCAAGGGTGCCTTCTCCCATATAGCGTTCCACTATCTTCATCTCTCGTTCTCTCGGAATGTGAGCCTCCGCAAAATAGTCACGGATATTCCTGATATACTCAATTGGGGTGTAAGAATCGTGGTTGGTAAATTTACACGGTTTGTCCTCAAAATTACGGATTACCGTCACATTTCTCTGTTGAGAATCTTGGAAACGGGGACGATATTCCTTCCTTTCTCTTTCAGGTTCTCTACTCCTATCCTCGAGTCCCTCATGGTGTCTTAACATCCTTTCTTCTGGTCTCACTTCTCTATCTCCTGTTTCCGTACTGAGTTTTCTACGATAATCTCCATAGTCCTCCATTTCTATCTTCTCCCTCTCTTCTATCTCCGCAATCAACTCTTTCACTTGCTTCTCTATTTCTTTCTTCATATCCTCCTTATAGACTTCAAGATCTTCCACGTCTCCTAAGCTCAGATTTTTCAATTTCCCACTAATGTATTCCTCAATATTAGTGGATTTTCCTTCCTTAATATCATTTACGACGGTGACTACTGTGTCTATCCTTTCATCTAACCGTTTACTACGATTTTCTAACGTCTCTTTTAACGCTTGATTTTCCTCGACCGATTGATTCTTGTCGTCAACCTGTCTCTGTAATGGTTGATCAATACGCTTCCCTAGATCTGACCTAAAAGACATTACATCACGGTTGATCTGTAATTGCGTATTGGCAAGCTTACTTTCAACTTTACCCTGAATTAGCTTAATATGTTCTGCGCTCGACTTATCCCATTCGTCTTTCCAAATGACAACATTAGCCTTCAACATTTCAGCTATATCTAGTTCAATGTCCTCCTTCAAAATTTTATTGTGGTCTATCACCCGACTACGCAGGGTATCAACATTTTTTTTTCAATTCGGCTAAAGAAACAATGGTCTTTAGAGAATCGTCAACAAATTGCGATCTCAAAGCACCTATACCTTTTGAACATTGTGTTTTAGACTCTTCCACTTCCTTCCTGATCTTATCGATGTCCCCTTGGACATTATATACATCAACAAACATAGAATTAACTTCAGACTGTACTTTACCGATATCATTTTGTACACTAGTTATTTCTGTCTGGACATTATTAACATCGATTTGCATATTGTTTACAGTAGGGGAAAGCTAGGAGTTCTGCCCCCCCCCCCCCCACCTCCTCTCCCTATGACGTCACATACTAACCCGCAATACATTCAGGGGCAAAGCTGATATCTCGCCAACCCTTGGTCCGATTTTAACAAATGAGGAGTCGTTCGACTCGGGTTGACGCCCTCTTTCCAATGGACCACTCATGTCAACCCCTAAATAAAACCTACCCCTACAAGGGGGTGAAATTGTAATTTTTTTAGTGAAAGTCTCTTTTCAAATGCGACATGTATAAGGTGCGCTGCTAAAATGAACTTAAACGTTGTTGCTCATATCGCGCATTCGTTTGGCTGGCTGCCGCTATGGATTAACATTTTTGTTTTTGTTTTGTACGCATGCGCACTTGGGATTTTTGTAAGAGGGCGAGCTCTTTGAAAAAAAAAAAAAGATTGATAAGAAGGGGTTTTGGTGGTGAGGAGAGAACCAGATAGTCGCCTACTTTCCTACGAAGTTTGCCGATATCTCTCGAACGCAAGGTCGGATTTGGACGTGTGACGTGTCAAATCGCTTGTCTCGAAGCCCTATACATGTTATTAATAGGTTAAAGTTTTGAGAATGAGGGAAACAGGCTTTTTGGGGTAGACTTTTTCCGATATTTCACGAATGCCTGGTCGGATTTGGTCCTATGACGTGTCAAATGGCTTGTCTAGAAACTCTGTTTATTTTGGTAATAGGTTAAAGTTTTTGAGAATGAGGGAAACAGAATGTTTTGGGGTAAAACCGTGATTTTAAACTTTTTGCTATATTTCGCGAACCAATTATGCTAGGGGCGTGTACGAGGGGTCCAAAGACTCGGGCTGACGTACTCCTTACTATAGACTACTCGTTATATTTTTTAAAAATTTGGAAACTCGATTTTGGGGTAAACAAGTGTTTTTTGTGATTTTTGCTGATAACTCACGAACCAATAAGCCTAGAGACAAGTGCGAGGTGTCATTTGTTTCATTGCGTTGCCCTCTTGCCGAGGATGTTCGTGTTGAGCAGGAATGAAAAACCATGTTGAGGTAAAACCATCATTTTAGACTTTTTGCTTTATCTCTCAAACCCATAACGCTAGAGACGTGTACGAGGTGTCCTAGGACTCGGGATCACGCCCCCTTTTAAAAACTATGACATTTTGACAAAGGGCCTAACGCCAAACATGTTGAAAAAAAATATTTATCGATACCTGTTTATAATGTTCATGAAGCGTGATGGTTGAGAGAGACGATACTGCTGGGTGTGTGTGTTTCAACGAACCTGTCGCTGTCCACGGTGGCTGTGCTCAATAGATCAATCGCTATTTCGACAGGTCGGTTTATGACAGAGCGAGGGTGCGTTTTTTCTGATACTTTACCCCGAAGATGATCTTTAACGTGTAAACGGTGATGAGAACTTGGTTCTATGTTGGTCGAAGCGAGTACAGAAAACAAACTTGCAGAGGAGCAGGATGTGAATGTCATTTGTGCTCATTGGAATGCGCTGATCTGACTTGACAACAGATGCAATGGAAAATGACAAAGACGCAGAGGACACTTGAAGGTGAAATAATCTGACCATTGTGGTGGCAGGGAAGAGCGAAATGCATGCATGCATACACGTATGAGATGACATGTACGCTAAACAAGTTACATCCTGTTTTGCTTCGTACGTGACAAAATGCAAGTCCATGTGAAATTTGATCCGGCACAGGTGTTCACTTTGGGTGTTAGCTGTCCACATGACCGATAACAGGATGTTCAAAGCGTGGGAAAAAATGATTATACATGCAATGTAACATATATAAAGATATGTCGTTATCATTTCCACTCTCACTTAGGTGACTACCTTTGAACACATTGCGTTGCGTGAAACCCCTGGTCTTTTTTAACAGTTTTGGTGTTGGTAGAAAATACTTAACCTTGTTGTGGGGTAGGTATTAATTTATATATTTATTCATTTATACTTTTATTGATTTATATATGTATTTACAAGCAATTATTTATTGATTAGGTAATTAATGATTTTATTTATTTGTTTGCAGATAACCGGTATACCTTACATGTCTGAGAGAGAAGAAACCATTGCACTTTTGATCCCACTAGAAGGAAACAGCAACAAGCCACTGCAAGTAAAGGTGAGATGATTTTTTTTAAACTAACTTGTTTCTTTTTTTGTTTTATGTTTTTATTTTATGAAATGCATGTATTAACCTGAATTTAGGTATTTATAGCTGTTTATTTTATTTATTTTTAGAAACTTGGAAAGAAAAGCCTTACCGCCGTAGCAGTTGCTGAAAAAAAAACGAAACGCACTAAAGCGAAACCACTGCCAAAGAGTGAACTGTTTAAAACTCAGGTAAGTCTAACTTAAAAATGCTATTCCATTTTACCACTACTGAAAACTCGTAGACAAAAAAAAATTCATTACCTGTACATGACTGGGACAATGATTGCTTTCTTGATTAATGGCTATGTTGTTGTTGTTGACTGGGAAAAGTACAAGGCCATGTTGGATTTTCTAAAAATAAAATAAAAAAATTATGGGTGGTTCCCTATGGACTCAACGAATATACACAGGTTTGAACATGATAATGTGAACAAAATGACATGACATTCATTTTTGTTTATATATTGGTTAAGGGGGGGGGGGGTAAATGACTGTAGCTTTATAAAAAGAAAATAAGTACATGGGTTACTGTTAGTGCCAACATACAGTTTATTTTTAATGGTGTTTTGATATATTAATGCCAATTAACGTTAACGTTTTATTTACAAGTATTAGTTGATTGATAGATTGATTGATTGATTGATTGATTGATTGAGTGATGGGTTATTTTGTTTGCTTTAAGGTGTTGTCATGTGCCATTAACGTAATGAACAGACAGTGAACAAGCATGCATTATGCTTTAAAGTACTCTGTGCTCTTGTGCAACGTTAATAACTTACAATAAGAAAAAAGTTTTATTATAACACATGGCGTTAGTACCAAATACAACAAGTGAGCAAGTTGGTTTACCACGTGGGTTAAATTTAAAATCAGAACATGATCGATGGTTAACATTTGAATCCTGGCCTGTAGGCTTTTTGTCGACACATAAACTTGCAAAAGCCGTTTTTTTTACTTGAACCGGAAGATGTGGTGCGCTGTGTGTTTTGTCGTTTTGAACTTTCACACTGGGAAGAAGGGGATGATTCCTTTAGAGACCATTTGCGTTGGTCTCCTCATTGTCCTTACGTGCTTGGAAAGCAAGTGGGTAACCTAACCCTGCATTCATTTTACCGAATCACAAGGCCTTTGGCCGCTACTTACGTTGCTGAATCACAAATAAATAATAATAATAATGATGTATTACCAGCCAACGGTAGTGTCGATATATGTGGTCCATATGCCATAGACAGTGTTGAATTGGAGTGTGATTTTTAAAAAGTTGGGAGTTTGCAAGACTAAAGCACTAGCACTCCCAGAGTACAGCTCTGTTGAAAATCGTTTAGAATCTTATAAAAATGTTTGGCCATTAATATTAAAACACCTTACCAAACAGCTAAGTGAAACTGGATTTTTTATACTGGTGAAGGGGATAAAACAATATGTTTTTATTGTGGATTTGCTTTAAAGGATTGGCAAATGACTGATGACCCTTTTGTGCAACACGCTCGTTGGTTACCAAACTGTAAATACATGGTGTTGCTTAAAGGTCAAGAATTTGTGAACACTATTCGTAAAGAAAACGTGATTGCAGCACAAGACATAAAAGTGCCTTTAGAGTTAGAACACGCAGAGCAAATACATAAGGCTGAAAGAAAAGACTTGTGTTACGAACAGATACAAAAGTGTGACCAACAATTATGTAAAATTTGTTATCAAGATGAACTAGGTGTTGTATTTTTACCCTGTGAACACATGATAGCCTGTGTCAAGTGTGCATTAGAACTTAACACTTGTGCTATATGCAGAAAAGTAGTATCTGCTACAGTTAGGGCATTTCTTGCATAACTAGTATAATTTATTCGCCATGCATAGTGCAAAATCCCTAATTGCACATTATTATTAAAGCTGTTTTAGAGTGTAATAGATATCCTTTTGTTTTGTTTTGTTTATAGACTACTACAATGAATGTTTTGAATGCTGTGGGACAATCATGTGGCTTAGAGACAAAGAAGCTCAGCGAATTGCCAACGCATATTCCATTCCGCATTATCAAGATTCGGAAATTGAAAACAGCATATGGCGATCGTGTACTTTGTGTATGTGAAAACTTTGAAACATTTCTGCCTATACGGTTTAATGATATGTTGGAGAGTGTTTTTGATGAAGTCAATAATGCTGTGCAACCTGTACACTTAATATATGAAGGTTTTAAAAACAATAGGTGCATGGTTCGTTTTAATTAAATAAATAAATAAATAAATGTGAAATAATAATGGAAAATATAAATAATGACAATATACTGAAAAATAAAGAAAATATGTGTATAGAATAGTAATGTTTTAGTGTTTAGTGTTGTCTTTAAAAATATTATGATGAAACAAAAAAAACAAGAAATGTATATAAAGTTTGTAAATAAATGCAAAATGATGTTACAATGTTGTTTTATTTTATACAAAGTTAGTATATTTAACATTGCAAAGTATAAATGATTATGACAATAAATGCACACTGAATACAAGTCTTTCTCACTTTACAATAGTCTGTTATAGTTTTAAACACAAGGCTTGTTGTAGATTATTTTATAGCTATGTCCATTCAATGTTGTTTTCGAAAAGGGGGAAGCCGCAATGGTTGTATAGGCATAAAATCCTTATTGTTATTACTATTTAGTCACTTTGATCCCCTTGCATATCAAGAGCAGATGACCTAGATGTTCCACTCTTTAAAACGACAACAACAAAACTACCTCTTGCATAGTTTGTGATGTTGATGGCTCTTGCGACGTGGAAGATGGATTAAAAATAACTTTTAGAACAGGGCTTAAACGTTGCTCATTAAACAATGCACTATTTTGAGTAGCAATATGTTTTTTTTGATTTTTTGTCGACGGCAACTGTGTTTCATGCAGTACACTACATTGATGATCACTGACACTTAAAACCTCACTATTTTTACTTTTTAGGTCACCACGACAATGTTTGGAACGATGCTTTGAACAACGCCAAATAACAGTTCCATTGTTATTGGTTCGTTTCACAATATATGAATATCCTTTATAGTATGCGTAAGGCTTACCATACCGAGTCACTGATACTTCCATATCAACTGTCAAGCATAGACTAATCTCTAGTAAAGTCAACTTGGTAATAAGAATAATAGTTTAATGTGAGAGCAAATATGGATCCAAAGAGTTCAGGTAAAAGTGGAAGCAAATAAGCAAATATTAGAAACAAGAGTTGGGGTAAAGTGGTCGCAAAGTGGTAGACCCATTACACAATAATTTCAGCACGACGGAGCTCTTGTTCAATTTCTTTGATTTCCCAATCGTGACCGGTATGCCCAGCTTGTTGTAAAGCATGCAGTTGTCGAAGCCGTTGAATTAGCTTACTGGGTTTGTTCCAGTATACAAATTTAACAAATGGATTTTAGGTGTAAACAAAGCATTACCATTATCATGAGCATTATCATCATCATCATTATCATCATCATGATCACCATTATCATCATGACCATCATCACTGTTACTATATAGTCCTTTTTGATCCTCTTGCAATACCACTTCATTTATAGTCTGAGTTGATTTTGATAGTGTTGAAGGTTTCTTGGACGTTGACAACTGTCCTAACATGACGTTTTGAGGACATGATAAGTCCTTTTGAACAAACACTGCACTATTTTTTAGCCGCAATATCGTTTTCTTGAACTTGCTTTTTAGCATTTTGATAATTGTTTGTAAACAGCAAGCGTGGTTCGTTTAGAGCACTACATTGATGAACACTCACACTTAAAACCTTTCCATTTTTACTTTTCAGATTGCCTCGACATTTTGTTGACCTCTCTTTTGAGCATCGCCAGAATATTATTCCATTCACATTCTGGCGATTATAGTTATAAGAGTAGCCTTGATAGAGTGCATGTAGCCTACCTTTGTTGGTTGTAATAAGTTCCATAGTAGTAACTGACCTGTCAGTACGATGTTCACACTACAAAGGTTACAACTGTTTTGCTGATGGAGTGACCTACCATAAGCTTATATATTGGCTTATGTGTTGGCTTTTTGTGTTGGCTTTTTGTGTTGGCTTTTTGTGTTGGCTTTTGTGTTGGCTTTTTGTGTTGGCTTTTCGTGTTGGCTTTTTGTGTTGGCATTTGTCTTGGCTTTTTGTGTTGGCTTTTCGTGTTGGCTTTTTGCATTGGCTTTTGTGTTGGCTTTTTGTGTTGGCTTTTTGCGTTGGCTTTTTGTGTTGGCTTTTGTGTTGGCTTTTGTATTGGCTTATTTGACAAGTTATTTGTGTCAATGTATTTAGTGGATTTTTTCTTGGTGTTGGAAAGTAGTTGAAAGAGAGGGAATATTTAAAGACTTAACCTCAGCTCACTAACCTAACCTAACCTAACCTAACTTCACGCAGCGTAACCTAACCTAACCTTTCAACTCTCAGATGTTAATTAAATTCTGTGCATAGTCGAGTTGGAACCCAAGACCTCAGGGGTAAAAAAACCAATTATTTTTGATGGCTTATTTTGGTAACTTATTTTGATGGCTAACCTAACTTTACCTAACCTAACCTCAGCTCACTTTGGATATTACTAGTAGGTGGTCATATCCTCCGCTAGGTAGCATGCTAGTAGTACAGGTAGTGCTCATATTTACCGCTAGGTAGCGGAAACATATTTTGCGTGTTGCATGTGACACTTGTGAAGTTTAACCGCATGCAAGACGTGCTTGTATAAGTTCTCTATTTAAACCCAATATACAATTAACCACTAAATGTTCAGAACTAACATGTATAGCCATGTTTAGGGTATATAGGAGACCCTTAGCAAGAAAGGCTGTCTAACCCACGAGTGTACAGCTTTGTCATATGCAGAAAGCACCTGTTGGCAGAAAACAACAACAACAACAGTTCGAGAAAGCCAACAACATATCCATTAATGTATTTAAAGGAAACAATTTTTGTTGGCTTTCTCAAATTGTTGTTGTTGTTGTTGTTTTCTGCCAACAGGTGTTTACTGCGTATAACAACTG
This sequence comes from Meconema thalassinum, assembly GCA_946902985.2. Classification (NCBI taxonomy): domain Eukaryota; kingdom Metazoa; phylum Arthropoda; class Insecta; order Orthoptera; family Tettigoniidae; genus Meconema; species Meconema thalassinum. The sequence goes on from OX336388.2 coordinate 1,854,866,942, forward strand.
TTACTACTATGGAAATTACTACAACCAACAAAAGTAGGCAACGTGCACTCTATCAAGGCTTCTCTTATAACTATAATCGTCAGAATGCGAATGGAATAATATTCTGGCGATGCTCAAAAGAGAGGACAACAAAATGTCGAGGCAATCTGAAAAGTAAAAATGGAAAGGTTTTAAGTGTGAGTGTTCATCAATGTAGTGCTCCAAACGAACCACGGTAGCTGTTTAAAAACAATTATCAAAATGCTAAAAAGCAAGTTCAAGAAAACGATATTGCGGCTAAAGATTGTGCAGTGTTTGTTCAAAAGGACTTAGCATGTCCTCAAATAGTCATGTTAAGACAGTTGTCAACGTCCAAGAAACCTTCAACACTATCAAAATCAACTAAGACTATAAATGAAGTGGTATTGCAAGAGGATCAAAAAGGACTATATAGTAACAGTGATGATGGTCATGATGATAATGGTGATCATGATGATGATAATGATGATGATGATAATGCTCATGATAATGGTAATGCTTTGTTTACACCTAAAAATCCATTTGTTAAATTTGTATACTGGAACAAACCCAGTAAGCTAATTCAACGGCTTCGACAATTGCATGCTTTACAACAAGCTGGGCATACCGGTCACGATTGGGAAATCCAAGAAATTGAACAAGAGCTTCGTCGTGCTGAAATTATTGTGTAATGGTTCTACCACTTTGCGGCCACTTTTACCCCAACTCTTGTTTCTAATATTTGCTTATTTGCTTCCACTTTTACCTGAACTCTTTGGATCCATATTTGCTCTCACATTAAACTATTATTCTTATTACCAAGTTGACTTTACTAGAGCTTAGTCTATGCTTGACAGTTGACATGGAAGTATCAGTGACTCGGTATGGTAAGCCTTACGCATACTATAAAGGATATTCATATATTGTGAAACGAACCAATAACAATGGAACTGTTATTTGGCGTTGTTCAAAGCATCGTTCCAAACATTGTCGTGGTGACCTAAAAAGTAAAAATAGTGAGGTTTTAAGTGTCAGTGATCATCAATGTAGTGTACTGCATGAAACACAGTTGCCGTCGACAAAAAATCAAAAAAAACATATTGCTACTCAAAATAGTGCATTGTTTAATGAGCAACGTTTAAGCCCTGTTCTAAAAGTTATTTTTAATCCATCTTCCACGTCGCAAGAGCCATCAACATCACAAACTATGCAAGAGGTAGTTTTGTTGTTGTCGTTTTAAAGAGTGGAACATCTAGGTCATCTGCTCTTGATATGCAAGGGGATCAAAGTGACTAAATAGTAATAACAATAAGGATTTTATGCCTATACAACCATTGCGGCTTCCCCACTTTTCGAAAACAACATCGAATGGACATTGCTATAAAATAATCTACAACAAGCCTTGAGTTTAAAACTATAACAGACTATTGTAAAGTGAGAAAGGCTTGTATTCAGTGTGCATTTATTGTCATAATCATTTATACGTTGCAATGTTAAATAGACTAACTTTGTATAAGATAAAACAACATTGTAACATCATTTTGCATTTATTTACAAACTTTATATACATTTCTTGTTTTTTTTTGGTTTCATCATAATATTTTTAAAGACAACACTAAACACTAAAACATTACTATTCTATACACATATTTTCTTTATTTTTCAGTATATTGTCATTACTTATATTTTCCATTATTATTTCACATTTATTTATTTATTTATTTAATTAAAACGAACCATGCACCTATTGTTTTTAAAACCTTCATATATTAAGTGTACAGGTTGCACAGCATTATTGACTTCATCAAAAACACTCTCCAACATATCATTAAACCGTATAGGCAGAAATGTTTCAAAGTTTTCACATACACAAAGTACACGATTGCCATATGCTGTTTTCAATTTCCGAATCTTGATAATGCGGAATGGAATATGCGTTGGCAATTCGCTGAGCTTCTTTGTCTCTAAGCCACATGATTGTCCCACAGCATTCAAAACATTCATTGTAGTAGTCTATAAACAAAACAAAAGGATATCTATTACACTCTAAAACAGCTTTAATAATATTGTGCAATTAGGGATTTTGCACTATGCATGGCGAATAAATTATACTAGTTATGCAAGAAATGCCCTAACTGTAGCAGATACTACTTTTCTGCATATAGCACAAGTGTTAAGTTCTAATGCACACTTGACACAGGCTATCATGTGTCCACAGGGTAAAAATACAACACCTAGTTCATCTTGATAACAAATTTTACATAATTGTTGGTCACAGTTACTGAAGTGGAAAATGTAGAAAAGGAATGGTCCCACTTTAAAAAGGCATTTGCTGGTGCAGTAGAGAGTGCTTGTGGTAGGACGTCAACAAGAGTGAAAGAGAAGGAGACACCGTGGTGGAATGAGGAAGTGAGGAAAGCAGTGAAAGAAAAGAAGTCTGCATGGAAAGAATGGAACCGAGATCAAACAGAAGAAAGCAAAAGGAAGTATCACGACAGCAAACGGAGGTGTAAGAAAGTGGGAGGAGAAGAAAAGAAGAAAAGTTGGGAAGAATTTACACGAAGAATGGAAACAGATGTAAGTGGCAGTAAAAGGATGCTGTATGGGCTTCTAAGAAGTAAGAGGAAAGAAAGAGTTACTACAAAGCTGGTGAAAAAGGAAGATGGAGAGTTGTTAACACACCCAGAAGAGATAAAGGGACGATGGAAGGAGTATTTCGATAAGCTATTGAATGTGAGCAATTGTACTGGTGAGATCGAAGTGACACAGCCTGACGACTCTATAACAGAAGATGATATAACAATGCTGGAGGTGGAATTAGCAGTACAGAAAATGAAGATGGGAAAAGCAACAGGGGTGGATGAAATCAGTGTAGAAATGATAAAGGCTGCTGGACCTGTTGGTATGCAATGGCTGTATCGACTGCTAAAGTGTGTGTGGAAACGGAAATGTGTACCAGAAGACTGGGAGAAAGGGCTAATAATACCAGTGTTTAAGAAAGGGGACAAGAAAGTGTGTGATAACTATAGAGGGATCACCCTCATATCACAGATAGTAAAAATACTGGAAAGGATATTAGAAAGAAGAATGAGAAGAAAGGTGGAAGGAGAGTTGCAAGAGGAACAGTATGGCTTCAGGAGTGGAAGATCCACAGTGGACCCAATCTTTAGCTTGAGGCAGGTGATGGAAAAGAAGTGGGAATATGGAGAGGATTTCATCATGACTTTCATAGATCTGGAAAAGGCATATGATAGTGTCCCCAGAGAGAAGGTATGGGAAACCATGGTTAAGAAGAGACTGGGAAGAGAAATGTTGGAAATGGTGCAAGCAATGTACAACAACTGTGTTAGCAGGGTACTGACCCCAGTTGGAAAGACAGACTGGTTTAGGAACAAGACTGGACTAAGACAGGGGAGTGTGCTGTCACCTATTTTATTCATAATGGTAATGGATGAAATTGTAAAGGAAACAAAGGAAGCATATGGACATAAAGAAATGAAGTTTCTATTATTTGCAGATGATATTGTGGTCTGGGGAAGGAACACCGAAGAAGTGCAAAAACAACTAGATGCACTAAACAAAAATATTCAGAAGTATGGCCTGAAAATCAGTATAGAGAAAAGCAAGACCATGGTGATGACAAGAGGGGAAAGACAAGGAAAGGGCACTGTGAAAATTGGAAGTCAGAGTTTGGAAATTGTGGACACGTTCAAATACCTAGGAAGTGAATTGATGCAAACTGGTAGGTTGGACATGGAGATTGGCAGGAGGGTACAGCAGAGCAATGCATTCTATCAAAGTGTAAGAAAACTTGTTTGGGATAAGGAAGTACCAAGGAAAAGCAAGGAGGTAATGTATAAAATGTACTATGTACCCATATTAACTTATGCAGCTGAGACTTGGACCCTGACGAGCAGGCAAGAGAGTAGAATCCAAGCCAGTGAAATGAAATTCCTACGAAGTATGATAGGAAAGACAAGGAAAGACAGAGTGAGGAATGAAGATGTTAGGAAAGAAGTTGGGATGGGAACACTAAATGAGAGAATTGAGAAGAATAAACTAAGGTGGTTTGGACATGTAAAGAGGATGGAGGAAAATAGAATACCAAGACAGATGCTGGAGGCTAAGTGCAAGGGTAAGAGAGCAAGGGGAAGACCTAGAACAAGGTGGATCGATTCAGTGAAGAACAGCGTGAGAAAAAGGAATCTGGACTGGGACAGGATCGTGGAAGAAGAATTATGGAAGGAAAGAGGAAAGTGGAGAAGTGCCATAAATACCCCGACCCGGCAGGAGCTGGATAAGGGGAAATGATGATGATGATGATGTTGGTCACACTTTTGTATCTGTTCGTAACACAAGTCTTTTCTTTCAGCCTTATGTATTTGCTCCGCGTGTTCTAACTCTAAAGGCACTTTTATGTCTTGTGCTGCAATCACGTTTTCTTTACGAATAGTGTTCACAAATTCTTGACCTTTAAGCAACACCATGTATTTACAGTTTGGTAACCAACGAGCGTGTTGCACAAAAGGGTCATCAGTCATTTGCCAATCCTTTAAAGCAAATCCACAATAAAAACATATTGTTTTATCCCCTTCACCAGTATAAAAAAAATCCAGCTTCACTTAGCTGTTTGGTAAGGTGTTTTAATATTAATGGCCAAACATTTTTATAAGATTCTGAACGTTTTTCAACAGAGCTGTACTCTGGGTGTGCTAGTGCTTTAGTCTTGCAAACTCCCAACTTTTCAAAAATCACACGCCAATTCAACACTGTCTATGGCATATGGACCACATATATCGACACTACCGTTGGCTGGTAATACATCATTATTATTATTATTTATTTGTGATTCAGCAACGTAAGTAGCGGCCAAAGGCCTTGTGATTCGGTAAAATGAATGCACGGTTAGGTTACCCACTTACTTTCCAAGCATGTAAGGACAATGAGGAGACCATCGCAAATGGTCTCTAAAGGAATCATCCCCTTCTTCCCAGTGTGAAAGTTCAATACTACAAAACACACAGCGCACCACATCTTCTCGGTTCAAGTAAAAAAACGGCTTTTGCAAGTTTATGTGTCGACAAAAAGCCTACAGGCCAGGATTCAAATGTTAACCATCGATCATGTTCTGATTTTAAATTTAACCCACGTGGTAAACCAACTTGCTCACTTGTTGTATTTGGTACTAACGCCATGTGTTATAATAAAACTTTTTTCTTATTGTAAGTTATTAACGTTGCACAAGAGCACAGAGTACTTTAAAGCATAATGCATGCTTGTTCACTGTCTGTTCATTACGTTAATGACACATGACGACACCTTAAAGCAAACAAAATAACCCATCACTCAATCAATCAATCAATCAATCAATCTATCAATCAACCAATACTTGTAAATAAAACGTTAACGTTAATTGGCATTAATATATCAAAACACCATTAAAAATAAACTGTATGTTGGCACTAACAGTAACCCATGTACTTATTTTCTTTTTATAAAGCTACAGTCATTTACACCCCCCCCCCCCCCCTTTAACCAATATATAAACAAAAATGAATGTCATGTCATTTTGTTCACATTATCATGTTCAAACCTGTGTATATTCGTTGAGTCCATAGGGAACCACCCATAATTTTTTTATTTTATTTTTAGAAAATCCAACATGGCCTTGTACTTTTCCCAGTCAACAACAACAACATAGCCATTAATCAAGAAAGCAATCATTGTCCCAGTCATGTACAGGTAATGAATTTTTTTTGTCTACGAGTTTTCAGTAGTGGTAAAATGGAATAGCATTTTTAAGTTAGACTTACCTGAGTTTTAAACGGTTCACTCTTTGGCAGTGGTTTCGCTTTAGTGCGTTTCGGGTTTTTTTCAGCAACTGCTACGGCGGTAAGGCTTTTCTTTCCAAGTTTTTAAAAATAAATAAAATAAACCGCTATAAATACCTAAATTCAGGTTAATACATGCATTTCATAAAATAACACATAAAACAAAAAAATGAAACAAGTTAGTTTAAAAAAATCATCTCACCTTTACTTGCAGTGGCTTGTTGCTGTTTCCTTCTAGTGGGCTCAAAAGTGCAATGGTTTCTTCTCTCTCAGACATGTAAGGTATACCGGTTATCTGCAAACAAATAAATAAAATCATTAATTACCTAATCAATAAATAATTGCTTGTAAATACATATATAAATCAATTAATGTATAATGAATAAATATATAAATAAATACCTACCCCACAACAAGGTTAAGTATTTTCTACCAACACCAAAACTGTTAAACAAGACCAGGGGTTTCACGCAACGCAATGTGTTCAAAGGTAGTCACCTAATTGAGCGTGGAAATGATAACGACATGTCTTTATATATGTTACATTGCATGTATAATCATTTTTTCCCACGCTTTGAACATCCTGTTATCGGTCACGTGGACAGCTAACACCCATAGTGAACACCTGTGCCGGATCAAATTTCACATGGACTTGCATTTTGTCACGTACGAAGCAAAACAGGATGTAACTTGTTTAGCGTACATGTCATCTCACACGTGTATGCATGCATTTCGCTCTTCCCTGCCACCACAATGGTCAGATTATTTCACCTTCAAGTGTCCTCTGCGTCTTTGTCATTTTCCATTGCACCTGTTGTCAAGTCAGATCAGCGCATTCCAATAAGCTCAAATGACATTCACATCCTGCTCCTCTGCAAGTTTGTTTTCTGTACTCGCTTCGACCAACATAGAACCAAGTTCTCATCACCGTTTACACGTTAAAGATCATCTTCGGGGTAAAGTATCAGAAAAAACTCACCCTCGCTCAGTCATAAACCGACCTGTTGAAATAGCTATTGATCTATTGAGCACAGCCACCGTGGTCAGCGACAGGTTCGTTGAAACACACACACCCAGCAGTATCGTCTCTCTCAACCATCACGCTTCATTACATTATAAACAGGTATCGATAAAGATTTTTTTCAACATGTATGGCGTTAGGCCCTTTGTCAAAATGTCAAACATAGTTTCTAAAAGGGGGCGTGATCCCGAGTCCTAGGACACCTCGTACACGTCTCTAGCATTATGGGTTTGCGAGATAAAGCAAAAAGTCTAAAATCATGGTTTTACCTCAACATGGTTTTTCATTCCTGCTCAACACGAACATCCTCGGCAAGAGGGCAACGCAATGAAACAAATGACACCTCGCACTTGTCTCTAGGCTTATTGGTTCGTGAGTTATCAGCAAAAATCACAAAAAACACTTGTTTACCCCAAAATCGAGTTTCCAAATTTTTAAAAAATATAACGAGTAGTCTATAGTAAGGAGTACGTCAGCCCGAGTCTTTGGACCCCTCGTACACGCCCCTAGCATAATTGGTTCGCGAAATATAGCAAAAAGTTTAAAATCACGGTTTTACCCCAAAACATTCTGTTTCCCTCATTCTCAAAAACTTTAACCTATTACCAAAATAAACAGAGTTTCTAGACAAGCCATTTGACACGTCATAGGACCAAATCCGACCAGGCATTCGTGAAATATCGGAAAAAGTCTAAAATCACGGTTTTACCCCCAAAAAGCCTGTTTCCCTCATTCTCAAAACTTCAACCTATTAATAACATGTATAGGGCTTCGAGACAAGCGATTTGACACGTCACACGTCCAAATCCGACCTTGCGTTCGAGAGATATCGGCAAACTTCGTAGGAAAGTAGGCGACTATCTGGTTCTCTCCTCACCACCAAAACCCCTTCTTATCAATCATTTTTTTTTTCAAAGAGCTCGCCCTCTTACAAAAATCCCAAGTGCGCATGCGTACAAAACAAAAACAAGTAGTTCCGTGAAGAACTATACAGCCTATTTTCTATATCCTACTTATGTTAGTTGCCATTATCAACATACACAATTTCTGTTTGATTGCTGTAATAGATTCGTAGATATTAAGAACCGACTAAATATTTCGGATGGTCGCCATGTTGGATTTTATATATGTAGGTCCTAGAGTTATGTACTGTTACATGCAGATTATTGTGAACGTGTAGTATTCAATCTTCAATCGCATAATTAGGACACAAGGTAAAACAAGGAGATTTAAAAATTTTTCACAGCTGCCATCTTGAGGTTATGGAAACAATTGAAATAAATTAGATGCCAGTGGATTAACATTCGTATAAGGATTTACTGTACCAAGTTTCACTGCACTCGGATGGTTAAATTGCGAGAAATGGCCATGCGAATATTTATAATTCGCGTCACCGCCATGTTGGCTTTGTGATCACCAGGTTATTTAAAGTCTTATAGGTGAACTTAAGTTCATAGCCCCTATGAACATTAAAAAATGCAGTTTGATTGCTAAAATAGATTCGTAGATATTCAGTATCGTCTAAATATTTCGGATGGTCGCCATGTTGGATTGTTAAATGTATAGGCCATAGAGTCATGTACCATTAAAGGAAAATTATTGCGTAGGTTCATTATTCAAACTTTCACTTCGATCGCATGACTACATCACAAGAAATAAAAACTTAATTTTAAAATTCGCACTGCCGCCATCTTGAGGTTATGTAAACAATTGAACTAAATTAGATACCAGTGGATTACAATGTGTATAAATATTTCCTGTACCAGGTTTCAGTGCGCTTGGAACATTAAATCGCGAGAAAGGTCTATTTAAAATTTTCAAATTCGCTTGGCCGCCATGTTCGTTTTGTAGTTAACCGGTTTTTGAAAGTCTTATAGATGGACTTCCAGTAGTGCCCTTTATCTCCGTACAAAAGTTTAGGGAGATACCGCTAATAGTTTCAGAGATATAGAATGCCGGTGAAATATTTCGCACATCCACCATCTTGTGATTATGTAAACAATTGAACGAAGTTAGATGTCGGTGCATTACAATGTATATAAACATATACTGTACCAAGTTTCATTGCGTTTGGTTGGTCAAATCACGAGAAACGTCTATTTAAAAGTCGCAAATTCGCTTGGCCTCCATGTTGGTTTTGTAGTTACCAGGTTTTCAAAAGTCACATAAGTGAACTTGTAGTAGTTCCTTCTATCACCATAGAACATCTCAGGGTAATATCGGTAATAGTTTCGGAGATATTGAATGCTGGTGGAATATTTCGCACAGCCGCCATGTTGGATTGGTGAGTCGTAACAAAATTTGAAGGGCACGGTTGAGGTCGCCGGGAATAGTGCTATGAACTTTCCGAGTTTCATTGAAATCGCTCCTGCCGTTTAGATTTTATTAGGGGGGGGGGTACACACACGAATCACACACACACACACCCATACACACACGGACAAAAGGTGATCTCATAAGCCTATTTTTTCAAAATTGAAAATAGGCTAACAAAAACGTTAATCCATAGCGGCAGCCAGCCAAAAACATGCGCGATATGAGCAACAAGGTTTAAGTACATTTTAGCAGCGCACCTTATACATGTCGCATTTGAAAAGAGACTTTCACTAAAAAAAATACAATTTCACCCCCTAGTAGGGGTAGGTTTTATTTAGGGGTTGACATGAGTGGTCCATTGGAAAGAGGGCGTCAACCCGAGTCGAACGACACCTCATTTGTTAAAATCGGACCAAGGGTTGGCGAGATATCAGCTTTGCCCCTGAATGTATTGCGGGTTAGTATGTGACGTCAGAGGGAGAGGCTCGGGGGGGGGGGGGGAGGGGGGGGGGGCAGAACTCCTAGCTCTCCCCTACTGTTTACATTCTCTTGAACCTTATCTACTTTTGTTTGAACATGGGATACATCTGACCTTACATTGGCAACTTTTGATTTTACAAGAGCAACATCATTCTGAACATGGGCAACATTGGACTTCATAAGAGACACATCATCTTTAACAAAAGTCACATCATCTTTGACTAGGGCAACATCAGAATGCACACCCTATACTTTCGATTGTACACTGGCAACATCGTCTTTCAATTCAGCGGAGCTGGTCTGCAATCCCTGTAAAGAATTTTGCGTACGCTGAATATCTCCCTTAAAACTCTCCTCTACACTACTGACCTTATTAACGACAGTGTCAAGATCTGCCTGTCGATCTTTCTTTAGCTGCTCTCTGTCTTTCTTTGCCTCGTACAATTTCCTCTGTAAATCAATAACATTTACTTTCAGATTCTCTTTAATCTGATTTTCCACACTATTTAATTTCTCCTTCATGCTGTTGTCCATTTTCTCCATCATCTCCCCCATCATCTTACGGACATCGTCTGCCGCCATCGTTGCCATTACAACAATATCAATAATACAAGTGCTATAGGAGTACAAACAAATAGAGCAATATAACAACACTTTAGAGCACCTTGGGCATCTTATCGTCTCGCCTTAACGTTAACTTAATGCTAAATCACCATACATCTTAGTCTAAAATACCAGTACCTAAACGTTCGCGTTTGATTTATTTTAGATATACTACCATACAGAATATTTACATTTAACACCATTAAACAAGTTAGCTTTACATTAGCATGGCTGCCAATAACCATGAGCCGGTAAAATGAAAATAGATTCAGATCATAGATCATTCCGAAAAATATAACCTATTACTCCTCTCTCAGGCTATCCATAAGATCTGATCTTTCGTTTTAGTGCAATTTTATTGAAAACAAAGCAAATATAACCTATAGAATTACACTCTAGCTCATCGCAGATGATGTGGTTAATTAATCCCATAAACTTAAAAATTAAGCTGTCATCTGGATAGCTTCTAAATGGCCTCAAGAAGCAATTTTCGTGGCCCCAAAGTCTAGGGTGCCATCTTTCCACTGTCCCTGAATATTCTAGAGGCGGTCTGTAGGATATCCGAAGCACCAACTGGATTCGTAGACCCTGACTGCTCCGGTGCAAAATACTAGTCAAGGATCTACCTCCAACTAGACCCTCGCGAATATACGTGGCGGAAATTACAATACAACTGTGAATTACAAGAAAAATACACTTAGCTCGCAGTAAAGCACCTACCTTATTCTCGGGGATCTCGTGGTCAGCCTCTCTGGACCTAAAATGGGTTTCAAGTTGCATCTCCTTATATCTATAATGAATCATGACGACACGGCTTCTAATAAAACTAAACGATTTAATAACAAAATCTAAACTAGGGCTAAACATTCACACAAAAATAAAATAACACACTCCCATTCGCTCATCTCTACACTCACGCCACTGAAAGAACTGCGTTCTAAGAACATAATGACACAATTTGGTGTAGCTTGTGTCCATACATCAAGCTGTACAACAATTACACACCTCTGTGTATTTCATTCTTCTGGCACGCTCCCAAGAACATATGGGCGCTCGGCGCACGCGACCCTCGCCACGTGTCCGATGACATAACATTCACCGCTACATTCCCAGTCTGGCTGGTTTAAAAAAGAAAGAGCGCGAGCCGTGCAGTTCGCAACATCTCTCCCCATTTGTGCAGCCTGGCCGAGCTATGGCCTTGGCTAGAAACGAGTTTTAAAGAAGTCCTCGCTATTCCCGCCTAGTCCACAAATGTGCTCTCCATAACAATAAAAGCTGCGTTAAAATGAAATAGATTCACGTCACACAAATACGTGAACTGTACGCAAATCCTACATGCTACTGATATAATACTTCTATACACACTCTCATTCATACTCTCGCATTGTGACGTCCCAATGGAGTTCATTTCATTCGCACTGAACAAGAAACAAACCACATACAGTCACATACTCATTCATACTCTAACCTCTACGTTAAACAAACTATAAACTTCCTATTCCTAACATGTTATATACTCGATTGGCAAATAATAAAGGTTAACACTAAATTAATTTATAATGACGCTTATAGCACCAGCTATAGTCCTTTCAAAGTAATAGAGTCTAAATACACTCGAGCATGTGCTCTGATCTAGCAGTTATGTCAAATACAGTGAACTGTGATCTTTAAAATCTTCTACATCTCCAGAAATAACCACCACCAGTCTCTCCTTTCTGATCTGGTGTCAAAATAGTTTTAGATACATTCGACCACTGAAGGTGAAACATATGCTGTTCCATGTTAAGGTTTAATAATCTCGATAGAAGTATAGCATAACAGCTGTCATCATCAATTTCCTGTTCCAATTTCAACCGTGACCCTTCCTGTCCTCTCCAAATCCCAGGTCGTGTATAACAAAATAAGGAGTACTCTCTACTCACACTTTAATGCCATGCCAATCCTAGTCATGCCCACGCAATGACTGTACTTTAAAATGTGGAACACACCTTCGCAATAACCTCGTATGCCAACTACATACGGAAATACATAAAAACCCAATATCAAAGGGTTATCAACTCCACTTCTCTCAACCTGGCATTCCTACAAAAGGGCATAATTTCTCAGCGTTGTCACCACAATCGCTGGTCTCATGAACAATAACAACAATTGTTAAATTATTAATTTATACATCTTAACGACCTTTGGAATTTACGATACTGACCTCCTCACTTAATACTCTTGAAACGATACTCTGATAAGTATAAACTGCCGTGCATACATTTAACAAAAATACTACATCTCATCTTCACACAACTGGGTTCGACTTTAATCGAGGAAGGAATATTATGTCTACAACGTGACATGATATTACTCCTCGTAAATATTTAATCACAACATTACATCTATGTGTTTGTGTCCAACAAGAATCTATCACGACGAGGATATCGAACGATAACTACCATAACGTCGGATGATAATTAATCTTCCAAGAAGATTCTAGCTTCAAATAAATTAAATGACTAAAGTTCATAGCTTTCTTCAATAAAAACATACAATTAGTCATATTCGTATTCTCTTCATTCAGAACGAATGTCAATGAGTTCTGACGATAATAATCGTTTCCACGTTAAATGTTTCTTTTCCACAATGTGACATGATATTTCACAATATATCACTACCAAGATCTTCTTTCTTGACGTTTCTTCTCGACGGATAAAATGCCCAAATTAAACTTATAAAAATAATTAATTTAAATGGGTAACATAGACGAAAATGTCGAAAATAAATTACTGTTCCTTAAAGGAAATGACAAAAGCTTGTTCCTCGAACAAGTAAATAATCTCAGTTCAGAAACTGGATTCCTAACAAACGAAGTTAATAGCGTCGCAAGTCGGTCACTATAATAAATTTCGAAGAATAAAATGCTATACATGGAGTACATAAATACTGTATCGAAATATGAATAAAGGATTTGCTCAGAAAATGTCACTACAAGCTCTAACTACATGGTTAGTGAACACTGCTACCTGGTCTCGAAGTCTAGAAAATCAAGATAGAGTATAACAAAATACTCGGATGTTACATCTCCCAAAGATCTGGGCTGGATTCTAGCTCGTCTCCCCGAACTCGTGACCTCAGGAAAGGAACGAATTCCCCAACTGGAATCAGCAAGCTCCGACCGGAATCGAACTGCGGGCCTCCAATCATCATCTTCCTTGTGACCGGGATAACCCTGCACCTCTTGATAATCTTGATGTTTCTTCTATCTCCATCACAGCACAGTCTCATCATAACAGTGGGTGGCGTCGAAAGTTCTGCTTTCCACTTCAAAAGGCATTTGAAGAGAAAGTCTTGGACCTCACTCGTATAACGAACATTCATGTAGATGGAATCTGAATATCGTTCTGTAGTCGCTGATGTTATTGTGGAGCTCACGTTTGACAAGAATGCACTAGAATAGAGTTGTGCATCAAGTCTCATGATCGCTCACTAAGTAGACATTCACGAACAGTCCCCTCTAACGAAGCTCCATCGTTGACTATATTGCTTCTATCTGCTTATACTCCTGGCGCACATAATAATTTATTATTATTATTATTATTATTATTATTATTATTATTTATTTGGATTTATTGTGCTTCTAACAGGCATATGCCTAATAAAAAGAAACACATGTACATTTGGTTACACAATTCTATCAAATTATAATATAATTGACAGACATAATGCTGAGATTGTAATGCAAATTAATTCTACAACTAAATACGAAAATATAATAATACTGTGCAGGTAATTGGTAGGTGGAATGTACGAGTTCATGTGATCGCACAGCAGGCAGAAACAAAGGAACTATATGTGTAACTGAATAAGTCGAGGTTGTTTGCTATTGAATGTTCATTGTATAATTGAATAGCACTTATTATTGGGGAATGTTTATGCTGTTCAGTTCTAGTTCTTGGGCAGTAAAATGTAATAAACTTAGGTCGAGTTGATGGAGGTAGGACACGTAAATTAAACTATGATATTAAATACGGACTATACAAAAGGTTATTGAATACTTTGAAGACAAAAACAAGAATTGCAATTTTTCGTCTGTTAGCCAGAGATGTATAATTCAGGTAACTTAGAAGATTTCCATAGCTATCATATTTCGGATAAATACCCGTCATTTTATACTGCAGATATCTTAGGAATTTATTCTGAACCATTTCAATTTCACTAATGTGGTTCAAGTACCAGGGATTCCAGATGCTGGATGCATATTCTAATCTGCTTCTAACAAAATGATTGAACAATAATTTTATACTTTTTGGGTTGACGAAATCTTTAGAATTTCTTCTTATAAAGCCTAGCATTTTATAAGCACTAGCTACCATTTCATGAGTGTGCAATGAAAATGTTAGCTTTGAATCAAAATGGACTCCTAGGTCTTTGATAGAATTGTTAATAGTGAGATATGCATCCAATATCCGGTACCGAAACATCACCTGGAATTTGTTTCTAGTAAACTTCATAACTGAGCATTTCTTTATGTTAAGGTTCAAGCGATTTAATTTACTCCAGGATGCCACATTATTGAGATCTACTTGTAGTAATTGACAGTCCTGCTCTGTCTGAATATTTCTAAAAATTTTGACATCGTCCGCGAATAACAAAACGTTCGAATATTTAATACACCTTGTAAGATCATTGATAAGCAGTAAGAATAATAGAGGGCCTAGGTTTGAACCTTGTGGGACGCCTGATCGGGCATAGTATGAATAGGATTCACATCCATTGCAAGCAACAAACTGTTTTCGTTCACTGAGATATGAGGTGAACAACTTCAGCAAATTGTAAGAGAAGCCATAATATGCTAACTTATTTAAGAGGATATCATGATCTACCTTATCGAATGCCTTCGCATAATCTGTATAAATTACATCAACTTGACTTCCTTTGTCCATTGCTGCTGATACTTTGTGAGTAAACTCCATTAGATTAGTTACTGTTGATCTTTTAGGCATGAACCCATGTTGAAAGTCACTTATAATGTACTGTACGTGCTGAAATATATGCTGATATAACAATTGTTCAAAGAGCTTTGCAATGGCTGACAGTATTGCCACGGGTCTGTAATTATCAAAATCAGACTTATGTCCAGACTTATGTATGGGACTTACCCTGGTAATTTTCCAACGACTGGGAAAGGTACCAGTTTGAATGGCTATATTAAATATTATAGTTAAAGGATAGGCCAGCACCTCTGCACAGCCTTTGATTATGTATGGAGGAATTAGGTCTGGGCCAGCGGCTTTCTTTTGATTTATTTTTAGTATCGCATTCTTAACATCAGAAATACTAATCTGTTTAGAATCCAGTACATCAAGCAATGGGTGTATGTCCTGGTCACTTGCACCTAAATTGTCATACTTGACGCATTCCTTGGAATAAACCGACGAGAAATAATCTGCAAAACCGTTGACTATCTGCCTATCATTTTCTAATATTTCCCCATTAATTTTCATTACGGGAATTGCCGGGGATCGTTTCTTGTGTCGAATAAATGCCCAGAGGCGATTCGTGTCCTCTCCGATTGCATTTTCGACATTACGTACGTATTGCCGGTAGGCGGATTGAATATCACGTTTTAGAATTTTCCTGAGCTCTTTAAACTTTTCGCAATGAAAGTCCTTGTTGGCCTGTTCCCTACGCATTTTCTTTCGATGGTAAGATTTTCTTCGGATGTTTTTTTATTATATCAAAATTAAACCAGCATGGATACAGTTTGGTCCTCTTACTAGTGCTTACAGGTACACTAGAATCCAGAGCCTGATAGAAACGGGAATAAAAATTATCCACCGCCTCGTCTACATGGGAAAATTGCGAGAGAACACTCCAATCCACTTCTTGTAATTTTATATAAAGTTGTTCGAAATTAGCCTTTTTAAAATTGTATGTATGAGTTTGGTGAATATTGTGTCTAACTTCTCTCTGCCAGTATCGTACATTAATGTTTAAGGGGGGATGATTATTGTCTTCCGGTACAAGGGGTTGTTCCTCTCTATTGACAGCAATAGAGTAGATGGTGGACAGTACTAGATCAAGTGTTCTATTATTCACATTCACGATATTATTAAAACTTTTCAAGTTCATCATATTTATAAAATTATTTAAGGAGGTAGAAAGCCGAGATCCTGTTTTTAAATCAAATGTTGGGGTTATTTCTGGAATGTTAAAGTCTCCCAAAATAAGAACAGGATTGTTGCTTATGAGTGAGTTCGATTCTATACTTGTGTAAAATTCCTCGTATTTCTCTGCCTTCGACTCCGCCGGAAAGTAAACAGAACAGATAACTATGGTAAAATAGTTGTCTATGAAGAGTTTCACACAAAGGACTTCCGTTTCCAGACCCAGGTCCATAATAATCTTCATAATAGTAGACTGAATATTGTTCTTCACTATGGAATACATCTCCATCCTAAGTGTTGTAATACAGTTCCACACAAGCAATATTAATACGCACTCGTACTTACTTGTCGCTCGGACAAAAGTGTCTTATCGCGCTGGAAAGAAACACTTTTCTCGAGCTTCACAAAACTGCTTATAATTTCTGATCTACTTCCTTTAAACTTCTGAAAGTTCGTAATATACAATATCTGCTAGTCAGCTACAATATGTAGTTGAAGTAAAGTCTCTGAAGACAATCAGACCGAAGTGATTGCGCTATATGTGTTCCTCGCAACTTCACCTAGATTCAAGGCGCGGTCATCTCCTAATTCCGCCCTTGCTTAAGCCTTGTCTCCACGAGTCACCTTCTACAAGACCTGTGAAACACTCGGAACTCCTTTCTCTTCCAATCGCACACGTCTGACCTCTTCGACGTTCAGATACACAAGAGCCCCGGTGCTTGGCGTCTCCCCTCCAAGTCTACCGATTCTAGCCGCCTTTTCGAGTTCCCTCTCGAATTCGCGCGGGCTCTAGCAAATCGCTTATTTCTTCCAATAGCGACCTGCATTACCATTATATAAATTCCTTCTCTAAGGGCTTAAATGAATTAAATATCCATAAAAATTTAGTTGCTGGAACTCCCGTCTTCTCTAAAACTTCTTCCTATTGGCTGTAAGCTCATATCCAATGGGATAATTAATAACAATATTTAAACAAATCCTGGGAATATTCGCTGTTGCTAGGTTGATTCCAAGCTTCTAGAAACTTCCGTTGCGCAATACAATCACGTGATTCCCTCCTTGCTCGACGTCGCCTCACGACTGGTTTCTGCCAAGTTCCAGCCATCATATTCCTTGGTTAAATTTTATCATGGGCTTCGAAAAAATGTATTATTCCCATTTTCATCCCTTATAATTCATTTTACGGGGGCAGTACCTCATCCTGTCTTCTTCTCTTAACTAGACATGATTTCGAGCGCATTTCCCCATCCGACCCTAATAGAAAGTAAAGAATGGACTTTCTTTTACTACATGTCATTCCTACACATAAATATGCTGTCGAAATTGTGTCACTATTGAATCTTGGGGTAAAATCTTTTTAACTTTGAGTGATTGTATTTTCCAATAATACGATCATCGCTAGCTATGGCATAGCAATTATTTCCGTAAACCATCGCTACCTTGGAAGGTCCCCTGAAGATGTTACTAAACTTGACGAATACCTTCTTCAAGACATCAGCTTTCACATTTGTTCTAGTAAGAACCAAATCTCCCTCTCTCAATGGTCTGCTGAATCTCTTGCATCTCGTTCTCTTCAATCGCTTTTCTGCCTGCTTGTTGAGATGTTCTCTTGCCTCTTCTATTCTTCTGCTCCTCTCTTTCATATAACAACTCCTCATCTGTGACCTCGTACAGTCATTTATGGCGTTCTCATGCCTCATTATTGTGTGATCTACGCTTTCTCCTACTTTCTTTTATGAAATGGAGTTTTTTTGTCCAGTCCTGTCGTGATTTTGACCTTCACGAATAGTTCCTGGTTGAGGTTCATCACTCACTTGTGCCTGTTGTTGGGGTTGTTCCTTTCTTTCTTCTCTTTCCCTCTGATTTCTTCTATAATCATGACTTTCCCTTTCTCGGTCTTCGTAGTACCTCTGAACATTTCCGTCTTCTCTCCATCTGCTCCTTTGATAGTTGTTCCTAGGTTGTTGTTGTTGTTGTTATTGCATAGGACGTCGCTGTTGTTGTTGGTCCCTTCATTCCAGTTTCTGTATCTGGAATACCTTCTAGTATCTCCTTCGTTTTGTCTCTCAGGATAGTTATTCCTGTGAAATCCATTGTTATTATTATACTGGTATCTAGACCTTCTCTGTCTATCATTCCAGTAACGGTTCTTGTAAGGCCAACCTTCTCTAGCTCGTTTATACCCTGGATCATACCTGGTCCTACCATTGTTATTATGCCTGATTGGTCCTATCCTAACTGTTGTTACATCAGTTTGTTGTTGTTGATCAACCAATACTGTATGTATTTCTCTATTTTCATGTCTGGCTCTTGAATTTTGATTGTGAATTTGCCCTTGAGTTTGCGCTATAGAACTTGTGTGGTCTAATCGTCGCAGCAACTCTGCCATGTCCTCTAATGTATTCACATTTGACGAAATAAGGTGCTTTCTAACCTCGGCAGGTAACTTTCTGGATATGACAAGTATCAGCTCCGGTTCTGCCAATGGAGTATGAAGATGTTGTAGACGGGCTAATTGATATGTAAAGTAGCTCGCATAACGTGTCGGTACAGAGTATGGGTATTTCTTTGAATAAATCTCGGCTCTGATATGTTGTTGCAACTCTTCACTCCAGAATCATTTCAACAGTGCCTCTGCATATTCATCGAACGTGTTGTAAGTGTATCTAAATGCTCGGTGTCAAATTAATGCCTCTGATGACAAATATTTTTCCACCACTCTCATCTCTCTCTCTCTCTAGGAATTTTGTTCTCCTCCAGGTAATATCGCATGTCCCTCAAGAATTCGACGGCTGTGACATTTCCTTCCCCCATGAACTTGTCGGGTTTTTCCTCATGGCTTTTTGTTACCACTACATTTTTATTGTTCCTACTAGCACCCTGATCGTATGTTCTTCCTACCATACCCGGTTCTCTTGTGTTTCTTTCAGTGCATTCTGTTCCAGTAGTGTAGCGTGACCTACCAAACATGTGAGTGTCTACGCTCTCCCTGTCATCTTCCTGTTCACCTTGACGAAATCCTAATCGGTTCAGTTCTCCTCTCAATTTACTATCTCTTTCTCTAAAGAAATCTTGAAGATCTTGCTTCATATTAGATGTTTCCCTCATCGACAGAGCTTTCATCTGTTCATTCAGCTCACCTATCTCTTTCTCTTGTTTAGACTTGACTTTCGCTATCTCAGTATTGATCTCATCAACTAATTTCCTAATTTTGTCTAATTCTTTAAATTTAATCCTATCAGTTTTACTCGTTATTTCGCTTATTGTTGTAACATTGGATTCCTCTAAAGAGTCAATTCGTTTAGTTAATTCCTCTCGCAACCCAGTTACATGAGTATTTGTTTTACGTTCAATATCCTTTACCTCTTTCATGATTTTACCATGCATTTCATAAATATGATCACTACTGCTCTTTAACACTTCCTCTTTCAATTTCAATACAGCATCAACAATACATTTATTTATGTCAAAATTGATACCCTCAGAGATCAACTTTTGTTGATTAATTACCTTTTGTTGGAGCTCGTCAACTGTACCATTAAAGGTAGTCAGCTGATTCTACAATTTACCTTGGGATCCTGAAATAGTGTTAAAATGGTTTGTGTTGTCAACCTTTATAGTGTCTATACTATTCTGTAGAGTCGGCTGTAGCTCTTGTAGTCGTTTCTCCGTATCAACTTGTGCCTTTTCTTGTGTCTCTCTGGCTTCATTTTGTGCCTTTCTAGCTTCTTCTTGCGCCAGTCGACTTTCTTCCTGAGCTAGTCTACTCATTTCCTGTGATACCTTTCCTTCGTGCTTCGCCTTTTCTAAAGCTATTTTGATCTCCTTCTGTAATTTCTTGGCTTCTTCTTGCGCCAGTCGACTTTCGTCTTGTGCCAGTCGACTTTCTTCTTTCATCTCTGCCTTAGTGTTCTTAATTTCTTTCCCTAACTTTTAGTGTTATCGTTAGTGATAGTGTGTAGGGCTTCAACTTCGGCAGTCAAACCTGCCTGACTGGTCCTCATCTGCTCCAAGATGGACCTGATTTAGGTCATATCCTCAGACGACATAATCTTCATACAATGAGAAAAATGGGAAGTATCACTATACTAAACACAGCGAATTTCCAGAATGACAAACATTTTAAATTACCTATGATCTACTTACGTATTCCGTAGATATGTTTATCATTCCTAACCAACGTCTATACTAACGCTAACGGTATATAGCACTTTTAATAACCAATGCTGAACTTATTTCAACACTTAATCCTAACCAATATTTATTTAAACATGACATCAATTTACATTTACGTTTTACTTGACCAAAAAGTCTTTCGCCGGAACAATGCAAGATATGCCTCACAACAAATTGTACTCCGCATATCCTCAACTTGTCAGATTGGGATCGGCATTTAAAATACAAACAAAACACGACTGTGTCGTAGACCAAACATGCTTAAAATAGCCGTGATTACGAAATATCACCTAGTGTAACAAACTCGACACAACCGCTGGTCACTCAGCACAGGGAAATCAAATTTACAAATTCGAGAGACCCAGGCAATCGACATCGTCGAAGCCCCACTAGTTGGGCGACCATTAATTAGACATGTTATATATGTGCCCGAATTCCTCTAGGCCACAGTCCCAAATCCGCGCAGATGGTAAAAGTATCGTAGCAAATTCAACACCCGGCTAAGAGTTGAACAACTCCTACCGGACTAATGACTAGGGAACCCTAGGAACACACATATACATCTCTAACTATACTACTAACTAGTTGCATACAGAACAGGAAAAAATAAAAGATAGAGCACTAATGAGCAACTCGGCTCTCGGGCGTTAAGATAAAGTGTCGATCGGCTGTCTGCATCTAGCTAGCGGTATCGTTATAGCGTAATTAAGCATTGAATCAAGAATCAGTTCTATAAAACTTAGCAAGAATAACATATTACGCTTGCCATTTATTGACAAAATATGAAACGACATAACAATTTATGTCCCCAACACCAATAATAAAATTGAAATAAAATCACTATTTAAAATGAAATATCTACGCCTCATTTAGGCTTGATGCGTTTAACAAGTGTCTCTCCTGCATCATTTCACATATGAAAAATATATCTTGCTCCAAGATATTTTTAAACAAACATTATTTAAATTCAGGACACTAATATCTGTCGTACCTGTTCACTAAAATTATACTTTAACGTTCCAAAATAACAGACATACTCCCTACGTAATACATCCGTTAAAGTCCTTTAAATATAATATCAAGTTTCCAAATGCTATTAAAAATGGTTAATAATATTGATAATAAAATATTTACATTTATTTACATGATCGCGACCCGCACGATTTCATAGTATCTGTCTCCAATTTACTAGAGTTTATTTCACAACATTTCTCCGTATCTCACAACCTTTCTCCGTATTTCACACAATAAAACTGGTCATTAAAGGTATTTATTAGTCAATTCCATGTGAATCATAGACACAAACAATAAAGTTAATATCTCATCACTAGACCTGGGATTTTAAGGCAAATGCCTATTTCGTTCCTTACGAAATAACATGATTTTTTTAAAATATGATAAATCCCTTACATTAATAGAGTTTTATAGTGCCCTAAAATGCCTATTTGGACCTTTAGAGCCTATTTTACTATTTTAGTGCCTAAAAATGCCTATTTTCTACATTTAAAATAAAATTCAACTTCTGTAATTTTTACAATCACACGATGGACATCCCTGGAACGATCAGAACAGCAGAGGGTGGGTTTTTCACAGAAATGTGCTCTTCCCAGACAACTGTCACCAAAGGAATGCTGAGTGAAGGGTGGATGTGGAGGATTAGCTCAGAAGAACAACGAGCAGGTAGTCAAGGACGTACTGTGTCGAGTGACGGGGTGAGGGGGAGGATTATCTAGGAAGAACAAGGAGCAGGTAGTAAGAAGCGACATACTGTGTCAAGTCGCCAGTGAAAGAACATCTGTTTAAGTGAATATAGTTCATCATGCCTAAAACGAAATCATCTAAGAGTGCGCTTATACAACAATGGCTTGTACAATTTCCAGGGATGACTTTTGATGGCAAGATTATTTTCTGCCAGTACTGCAATAAACAGGTATGTGCCTATATCTTAAATTTCATATTAATCTAAAATTAAGGTTTTGATATTGGCTTCTCTAATTAATTGTAGAGACCTACTGTCGGCGCAGAAAGTATGTGCAGTCGAGTTTAAACGCTAATACAATTTGAACCAGTCCACCAATCTAAAATATAAATACACCATCGTAAAGCGTGTTTTATTCTACGTTATCTCCTGTTACATGCATATTTCTATTGTGTTTCTGGTGAAAGATATATTAGGCGGAATGCAAAAAAATACCTATTTTCTTGTCCGTTTTTTGTAAACAACAACTTTGTAGTTTAATTACATGAAAACGGAGAGCCTGTCGCTCGATTTCAAATAAAAATCGGTATAAAATACAGAAATCATTGTAAGTTTTCGGTATACAACGATTTGAAACAAAAACCTTCAGAACATTGATGAACTCAGTCTCGATTTCGGAAGACCACCCTGTATCAAACGGACAGTCTTTTACAAAAACAATAACTTTTGTCCAACGTGTGTAGAGTAATTAAACCTCATAAATATATTTATAATAGTGCATTCCATAATCCACCTAAATTTCATGAAAGTCGAACAGTACGTTTTCATGTAACGGTACTACAAAGTTGTTGTTTACAAAAAACGGGCAAGAAAATAGGTACTTTTTGCATTCCACCTAACATAACTTTCACAGGAAACATTATAAAAATATGCATGTACCAGCAAAGAATGCAGAATAAAACAAGCTTTACGATGGAGTGATTGCATTTTAGATTGGTGGACTGGTTCAAATTTTATTAGCGTTTAAACTCGACTGCAGATACTTTCTGCGCCGACAGTAGTCCTGGCGACCTGGGTTCGATTTCCAGTACCGGCAGTAATTTAGAAATCTATGAGGTCTGGAAGGGTGTTGACCCAGCATCGTGAGGACAATTGAGAAACTACGGTGGGCAGGGGTCACGGAGGCAAGGCAATACGGCTGAGGGATGTATCGTGCTGACCACACGCCACCCAATATCTGCAGGCCATGAGCTGGGCAGCAACCGTTATTGAAAGCCAAGGCCCTTCGGGGACTGTAGTGTTCTTGTTCTTAATTAACTTTAGAGTAATAATGGCTTAATTTAAATAGTTCAAAATTACAAATTTTATTCAATAGCTCACCTTTTCTATTCCTCATCTTAGTCTCTAATTGACATCACTTTATTGTGTTTTAGATTTCACATGAGAAAAAATGCCACCTTCAGCAGCATGCAGATAGTGCCAGTCACAAAGCGAAAGCAGCCATGAAAAGTAACATTAGACAGACTCTGCTCACACAAACTATATATCCTACAACTCATAATGGTTTCTATGCTGATATGTGTAGAGCCCTAGTTGCAGCAAATATCCCCTGGAATGCTGTGCATAATCCGGTTTCCAGAGATTTTTTACTGAAATACACCAAGCAGCACATCCCATCAGCATCTACATTAAAGAAAAACTACTTTGATATTTGTTACAATGAGGTCATTTTGTCAATCAGGGAGGATATTGGGGAGTCTTGCATATGGTTGTGTGTGGACGAAACCACCGACTCTGTGGGCAGGTACATTGCTAACCTTATAGAAGGAAAAATGGAACCCAATCAGGCATCTACCGCTCACCTTCTTTGCTCTAAACAGCTTGAGAAAGTCAATAGTCGAAGCATTGCATACTTCATCAACAAGGGGTTGCAATTGTTGTATCCTGGGGGTGTTGATGATTCTAAAGTCCTTCTACTTGTCTCCGATGCTGCTTCCTACATGATTGCCACTGCACCTCTCCTCAAAACTTTATATCATTCTTTAATTCATGTTACTTGCATGGCCCATGCCTTGCATAGACTCGCAGAAACAGTTAGGGCCGAGTTTCCTGCAGTAAATACTCTCATTTCAACAATGAAGAAAGTGTTCTGTAAGGCTCCATCAAGAATAGCCATCTTTCGAGAGAAACTCCCCTCTATTCCCCTTCCACCACAGCCAATCATCACCCGTTGGGGTTCCTGGATGGAAGCTGCCCTGTATTATGCAGAACATCTTGAGGAAATCATGACTGTGATAGACAATGTGCCTTTAACGGACAACTCTGCATGTGTGTCGTCTGTCAAAGAACTGTTAAATGATTGTTCCAGTGTTCAGAGAGACATTGCGTATATTGAGGCAAATTTTTCATTTCTTCCAGTCACCATTACAAAAATGGAGGAAAAAGGAAACAGTCTCAAACAGCAATTTTCTGTAATTGAAGAAGCTGAGAATAACATACAAAGTGCTAGGGGCAAGGTTGGAGATAAAATAAGAGACAAGTGGTCTAGTGTACTGCTGAAGAACCCAGGTTATTCAATGCTGAAAAGGGTACATCAGGTAATGGATGGGGAAAAGGTAGACTTACCAAGTGAAATTGAATTGAAAAATGTAGGTAAATTTTCCTATGCCCCTCTAACATCTGTGAGTGTGGAGCGCTCTTTTTCTGCTTTCAAAATGATTTTAACAGACAAAAGACACAGCCTGACTGTGGAAAATTTGGAGAAGATTATTGTTATGTACTGTAAAGCAAACTACGAATGAAAGTACTGTAGGAATGTTCCTCACAAATAAATAAACACATACTCCATTCGCGTTTCCACCGTTATTGGATGCCTACAGTGCTGTAATTGTGTACAGTGATTTTAGTATTAAGGTTTTAGATCAGTACTGCTAATGATATATCATATAATCCAAAACATTTTTTGACACATTACTTTTTATATTGTTTTTCATAAATGTCTTTTTTATTCTGTCTTAATTTTGCAGTTATTTCGGTTAAGAATAGGGATACCACGTTTGTGAAGAAATAAAGTATCACGTTACAGTTTAAGTGTATATTGTAATATTTTAAAGTCTATTTCCTGCCTATCCACACATTTTGAAAACATATTTTAAGTGCCTAATTTCTCTTTTAAAAGCCTATTTACTTGTTTTAAAAGCCTATTTTAGGCGCCTAAAACTAATTTTTTTAGAGCCTAAAATCCCAGGTCTACTCATCACATAAGTGTACAACTCCGGTATCCAATAAGCCAATAATTATACAAACTTGCAACGCATGACTATTCAGATAAGCTCTCAAACCAAATATCGACTGTGTGTGGCATTAACCCTCACTTCCCACACTCTCATCTTCTCAAAATACAAAATACGGCTTCTCTTAATCAACACAAAATATTTCAAAACCTTTCCACTCAAATTCTTAATCTCACATTTCATATCATCGCGTCTCTGTTACGCCTCCGTCAATATAATTGCATCTCATTAATATTTTCTCTTTAGCACTTTTACAAAACTTCTACGGTTCCATATCAACTACTTTCATCAAAGTATGATATTCTGTATTCCTACTAGAAATCACAAATGCAATCTCTTTCATGATTACACTACTCCTCCTTCTACAAAATCCTCTATCCATCATACATTTCCGTGCTATTTTTAAATCCTTTCCACTTAAATTCTCTATCTCATAATTTTATCGCACAATCTCTACACAATTCTTACTACCATAACTCATCTCATACTTCCTTCTCTGCTTCAAATACTTCCTTGTTACAATTTCTCGCTTAACTCTGAATTTTAAGTCTGCTTGCGTCTGTTATGTAAATAACAATTAATTTTCCTCACGTTTCTGTTAGCAATAGATGCCAATATCCTTCCTTCCATTTCACATTATCATTTATAACAAATATACATTCATAACATTCTATAATAGCGTTTCTCATTTCGTTATGCCTTCAACTATCGCATACTGTCCTTTTCTGT
Organism: Meconema thalassinum; assembly: GCA_946902985.2. Taxonomy (NCBI): domain Eukaryota; kingdom Metazoa; phylum Arthropoda; class Insecta; order Orthoptera; family Tettigoniidae; genus Meconema; species Meconema thalassinum. The sequence goes on from OX336388.2 coordinate 1,854,893,239, forward strand.
ACAACAAAGCTTCTGGGTTTTACAATGTCATTATATTCTTTTCATACTGGAGTTCTTTCTACGTCAATATTGAATACTCCTATTAACAATTTCGTTTTATACATAGTATTTTCGTTTCTGAGATGAATAAACTCTTTATTATAGGATTGTCATGTTCTTCCTTTCTCTGATATTACGTTATAAACTATTCACGTTTGTCAAACACATGACTGTTCTCTTTCTCTGATACATTATTCATTTATCACAAATTTACGCTTCTCCTTTCATGTTCCAATACATATATGGTCGTTCTCCTATGTTACAACAAATCTACGGAATATACGTGAGCAATCGCAACGAAATTAACTGTAAGTAAAATCTAAACGTTCTAAAATGACAGTGAAAAATACTAACGATGTCTAAGATCATCGAACAAGCCTTCAAAATACGTCCGAGTAACGTATGAAAATAACTATAGAAATTACTAAAAACTTTCAAGACAATACAATAACATGGGTTATAAATGCAAATATGTTGGTCAAAATTCTGGAATAACGTGTACAAGAACTAACTACAGATGTGTGTAAAATTGCACTGGTCTTCCTTCACTTTGAGATCGCTGGTGACAGACCTGATGATGTTTCTGTCCATGGAATTTCTCCCACGTCTCTGGTATGCGGCACGCCTCCGCGGACTGGTTTCGTTATGTCATCTCGGCTATGTCTAGATTTCGCTGCAGGTGAATGCCCTGGGACGTTGTCTCCAAACCGGTTCCCAGCTGGAAACTCGTCTGCCTGCTTGCTTCCTCCGTCCTTGGCGATGACACGACCCCATCGCAACTCGCCAGCTCCAGATTCTCCGCTTTCTTCCTCTCGAATCCCGCTCGTCCACACGTCAGCGACTTACTTGCGCGGTATAGTTTGCGCAAATCAGACGGAACACTGTGCAGCGTCCACACTGCGCGAGTAAATGTGCTCAAACTTCAGTACGACAAGTACGTGGAGTTGGGGTAGTCCGCTTGCCTCTCACTCGGAGGCCCCGGGTTCCATTCCCGGCTCCGTCAGGGATTTTAGAAACAGACGTGAGGGCTGAAACGGGGTGTACTCAGCCTCGTGAGGACCATTGAGTAGCTGTCTGACAGTGAGACAGCGCCCCGATCACGAAAACCAAGATTAACGGCCGATGGGACCCGATGCGCTGATCACGCATCACTCCAATATCTGTAGGCAGCGGTTGCTTGGTAGGCCTAGGCCCTAAACGGGCTGTAGTGCCAGTTTTTTTTCTTTTTCCAGTACGGCAAATATTGACTTCGGAGTAGGTGCTTTGACAGCAATGTGGGCAAGTGACGATTTACTTTTGTTACAGTTATTTTTTTACTGTTTGCTGCTAAAGAAGAGGAGAAGATAGCGTTGTAGATCAAAAAGGAGAAAAAATGGCTATTGAAAAGAAATATATATTCACATGTAAATTTATTGAACGACTTAAGAGAAGATCCAGATGATTGGCGTAATTATTTAAGAATGGATGAAAACGCATATACAGAATTGCTTTGTTCGGTTACGCCTCTAATTGTACGTCAAAATACTGTGATGCGCGTATCTATATCCTATCTATCTATCTATCTCCTCACGAAAGACTGAGTTGCACTTTTAGGTTCTTAGCTACAGGAAGATCGTATAGGGATTTGAGATTTACGACGGCAATTTCTCATCAAGCTTTGTCTATAATAATTCCGCACACATGCCGAGCCATTTACAAGGTTTTAAGCAAAGAATTCGTGAAGGTACGTTACAGTCAATATTTATTTATTAAAGACAAGATGATTACACAATAATTGCAGTTAATAACAACCTTGTGAAATATGAGTTAAACAGGTTTGTAACTTTTTACAAAATCAACAACGCTGTTTCGCGCAGCACTATCTAAATGCATGCTTTGTGATCGTTACTGTTCATGGTTGTTCTATTAGATGACTGAGTATAACACTGCATTTCTGATGAATAGTTTATCGCGGTGTACGGAGGCATATTTTGTGGATTGTACACTGACACTGACGGGTTAGATGGCAGAGAACTGTTGTTAAAAGCAGGAACATTTAAAGGCATATGCATCGTAGGTAAATATACACAACAACTTCTGTTTAGGTTCCCTAATTCACCTTCAAAAATAGCCTCATTGTTTATTTTTTTCGCATAAATGCGTTGATCATTCGGTAAATGTCGAAGCTTATGAGCAATATTTCGACCATAAATGTCGTGTTGATCGTCATCTCCTCTTTCTGTTAATTGTTTTCCAATACAATTTAGTATGCTGTCTACATCTACTGCTCTTTGTCTCTTCCTCTTGAGTTGTCTGGGCGGTAAGGGTGTGGTCTTGGTAGGAGATAGCACGCCTAAGACAGAATGTGGACGATCCTGTACAGAATTGCTGCTGACGATTGTGATGGTGGGCGAGGCTCTGCGGTAAAGTTATTCGTTACCGAATCTGTGTCACTTTCATCCTGAAAAATAAATATTTTTTGTAGGTTCCAAGGTCGCAAGAGGAATGAAGAAAAATAGCACGAGAATTTGAGAATAGATCGAATTTCCCTCATTGTTAGGGTGCCGTTGATGGCAAGCACGTCAAGATTGTACCACCGTCAGAGAGTGGTTCGTATTTTTACATAATGTAAAGGCGGCTTCGGTGGCGTAGTCGTTAGCATGCTGAACTGCTGTGCCCAAGATAGCGGGTCGAAGTCGGCCGAAGTCGTCGGATTTTTTTAAGAGCGTTAAAAATCCTTCAGTATGCCTTCCTTCTGAGGGGAAGTAAAGCCGGCGGTCCCATGTCATAGATTTATGGCATGTAAAAGATCCTTTCACAGACTAAATTTGTGTAAAGCAAAATTGTTAGGTTAGATTTCGTCAGAACGCTCTATCAAAGTTCCAACGTTCACCACTAGGTATCATTGATATCTGGTGGTGAAAGTTGGAACTACTTGAAATTGAACGGAACTTGTAGCTCACCCTTTAGGGTGTCCGCTGGAAGCAGCTACAGACTCAGGGGAGCCGAACATGTCCTCGGACACTCCCGGCACTAAAAGCCATACGATAAATAAACAAATAAATAAATAACCTAATGTAAAGGATTCCATAGCATGGTACTAATGGCAGTCGTCAGTGCAAATTATGAATTCATTGTATGTGACTTTGGTGTGAATGGAAGAATTTCCGACGGAGGTGTTATTGATGAAACAGTATTTTACTATAAACTGAAAAATAATTCTTTATGTATTCCTGGCCAGCAACGGCTGAATAATTCAGATAAAATCCTCAACTATGTGTTTGTAGGCGACGAAGTATTTTCCTTGACTTCAAAATTTTTTAAACCTTTTAATGAAAGAGAGTTAACAAATGAGCGTGGAATATTTAATTATCGTTTTTCAAGAGCAAGGCGCACGGCAGAAAATGCGTTTGGCATATTGGCATCTAGATTTAGATTTTTTCATGGCAGTATTAATTTGAAACTTGAAAATATAGACATTGTAGTCATGACGTGCTGTGTGCTTCATAATTTTCTACCAGCTACACACCAATCGGAAGCTTGGACTTTGAAGACTCTATATGAGGCACACTGTTGTTAGGGTTAAGAACAAGTGATTCTAATCTGACTGATTTAGAATGAGGTCAGTACAGAAGCAGTTCCAGGGATGCCAAGAAGATTAGAGAAGAGTTTTTATCGGTAGCTTATTTCAATAATGAAGGCAGTGTTCCCTGACAGAGCAGATTGTGTAATGTAAATAATGGATAAATATTTTCAATAATGAAGACAGTGTTTACCGACAGAGTGGACTGTGTGAACTGCAGTAATAAACTCAATAAAAACGTATTATGTTACAACCCATACCTCAAAAAAGCGTTTCTTCAAAATTGGAGATTGGTATTCGAGGGGTTTCTTGGTCATCTACAAACCGCAGTAGGTTGTAGTACCTCAAGGTAGGTACATAAACGTCTTCTGCGCTGGTACCTGCCTTCTGTGAGACTTTCACCTTATCTTTTCTTTGCGGCAGTAACTACGCAAAGAATTCACTTTTTTTTGTCACTGAATCTCTGTCTGCAATTGGTGCTATCTGTACAGATAAAATGGGAAGATATGTTAGTAGTGCCACTAGTGTACTATAAACATTTCACATTTCACAGAACTGAACTGATTAGAAAAACGTCTTATAATGAATTCACGGATGGATGGACACACGTTATAAAAACTATTCCTTCATTTAATGTACTATTTTACTTCAATGTGTTACGCACATTTTATACGACCGAAAATGTGTAACAAAACTTAAGTTCATTTATATGTATGTACACCATTTATACAACTCGTTTAATTTTTATATCAGTTTTTCGTATGCAGCATTCTTTTTATTCCTGTCACAATACTCCTTGGATTTTACTTTCCAAAGCCATGGTAGAGACTTGTAGAGATCGATAAATTACGCAATAAAATGTTTCGAACAATTTCTTATATCGGACATTATTGTTTATGCCTAATTATTTAACCGCACTGGAAAGTATTTCAAGTTTCAGTTAAGGCGAGGCTTGAGCCAGTGGCGGATCCAGAGGTTCACCTCGGAGGGGGCCCTCTAGGATTTCAGAGTAGCAACAGAAAATATGTAATAAAATTACTAAATTTTTTTATTACACACTACACAGAACATCCAACCACCAGATTTTATAATTCTACAAGAAATTCATTATATTAAAAAGGTTTGTTGGTTTCAATTTCAATTCATTGTTGACACCTCGTCAACACAAGGGAACTCAAAGAAGACAAGATACTTGGGGAGGAATGCGTGCTGAACTTCTGCTTACCATAACCCAGATTAAATGAGAGACTAAATACACTAATATCTACTGTCAAGAAAGAACACTGAGTAGTAATTTTCAGGGAAAACAATATAATCAAATATATATATATATATAAAAATACAGGCATGCAACAAGATATAAAAAACATTTCATAATAAAGGAAAATCAAAACTAAGTTGAGAATCAGAGAAGATGGAATCGAGAGAAAGGAATAAAAATTAAATTACAGACTGATGGCAGAGTCGAAACGAGGGTAAATAAATAATAATTTAAGTGTCAGTAGACACACGTCACAGCATCCATAGAGGATATACTACGTCACAGCATCCATAGTGGATATACTAAAGTCCAGGGAGAGGGAAATTGAAATAAAAAGACATTAAGTAGATAAAATCCCATGGACAACAACTTGATCACTGGTATCGCAGAACAGAGTGTCTGGATCAGCTTATAAAATTAAATACCTTAGACAGAAGAGCATAAATTACAAGAGAAAACCAGAGAGATGAAGGTAATTGTTTTCATGAACCAAAGTACTCCAAGTCATACATAACCTACCAACATACACGCGAACAGACACCAAGAATATGTGTGGCCAAAGTCACGGCAATAAATTGCAGACCACGAAGGTCACATGCAAGGCTACTACATATCAACCACACTGACAAACATACCAAACTATATCGTACACATATACCAACCAAACGTCCATCATAAATAAGGTCTATGTCACCAGTGAATAAATTACAAACCTGAAGCTTCGGTTAAGATGAGAGACCAAAACATAACCCCTTCAAAACATAATTAAAGTCATACCAACCCTTGACTAAATCCACTCATATGCCGAAGTCAGAATCATGAATAGCGTACTACCAACCCATAAGGTTAAAACATGTTAGACTAAACGCATATCATCCATACAATCACGTATCCTGCCAACGTAACACAGCAATCATTCCAACATCCTTTCATTACAAAGGTTCACGAACACAACCACCTTTTCATATCTCCATATTTAAACATATGAACATACCTTATCTGCTCCCAAAAAACAGTTGTCTTTAGGTAAATATTAAATAATGATATTTAATTCTTCTTAAGGACAATTTCGCCACATGCATAAAATGTCATCCGTATCATCCGATATTTAAAGTTTTCAGAAAGAAACAGGTTTCCAACGGTGGTAGATGATATGAGTAAGTATGATGTTAAGTCCACATTGAGACTTAAAAGCTGTAGGCCCGGCCTTAGCCGTCCTAAACTTCTCCGTTTATAAAATAAATAAATAAATAAATAAATAAATAAATAGCCTTACAAATCCCATAAGGGCTATGGCCTCCTGCTTTGCAGGGAATTGCTCAGTTTTAACTCATCAGGTGAGCAAGTCCTGAGGAGCATTCAGGGTTATTCTTTCTGATTGGGCCTTCTATATAGATGTGCAGCTGATTAAAGATTAAGTAAATTATATTACGATGGCATAACATTCGCTACAACAATCTTCATTTTTGAGTCTGGCGATATCAAGGCCTCAAATATCCATTAGTATTACGGAAATCATAATAGCCATCAACCAATATCTGGGAGCTTCCCATTGCCACTAAGCACAAAGCTTACCCTGTCTAAGCACTTGAACAATGACAGAAACTGCCAAGTCTTCACTCTTCAGTAAAATCTACGTATATTGAACCGTTTCAAATAGGTCTTTTAAAATGCAATACAAAACCTTACCGGTGGAGTTTTAACATCTAGTTTGGATGCAGATACCTATACACGTTCTTTAACATCCCACAAATAATTCACTATGTTGTGCACATGTGGTCCCGGAACGAATTAACAAGTGTTTCGCAAGATAGTTGAATCTTTTGAATACCTTGTGATGCAGTATGGTTATTTTCCCTAGTGAACACGATGATGTTTCCTTAAAATTAGAGCGCGAGACAATGTTCCATTAGTTCTGTCCGCCATGCAAATGACTTCTCACATGTGCTACAAGTGTATTACTTCACTCCAGTATGAACAACAGTGTGCTTCTTGAGGTCACCGCTCTGTGAGAAGCCTTTATTGCACACCAGAGATATGTACCGCTTTGCTGCATGCCCACTGAACGGTGTCTTTCTAGTTGATGCATTGTTTTATTGGTCACTGCATGCGAGTCTCCCTAGGTCTTTCCACTCCTGCCTCATCTTCGCTGTTCTTGTCCATTGTTATCCTCCCCATTTTACGAACCAGTCTGCCCATCTGATTCTTTGTCTACCAACGTTTCGTCTTGCTGTTCTTGGGTCCCACATCGTCATTTTGTACGTCCATCGGTTAGGATCTAATCTCGCTACATGTCCACCCCATCTCCATTTGAGCTGGTCTGCTAATGTCATAGCGTCTTTCATGCCGGTTCTCCTTCTTAAATCTTCGTTCCGTATTCTATCTCTCAATGAGACATGAAGTATCTTCCTTTCCATTTTCCGTTGACATCTCTGGATCATTTGTCTTTGTTTCGATGTTAATGCCCAAGTTTGGCAACCATATAGTAACACCGGTCTAACGCATTTTTCCAGAACTTCAGCCTTTAAAGTGTGTTTTTGGGTCTTGTCAGCCAGTATAAACTTTAGGGACCAAAAGCTCTTCCATGCTTGTCCTATTCTTCGTTTGACCTCTTTCTCTGAACGACTTGAAAATGACATGTTCTGACCGAGATATACATATTCTTCAACATATTCCAGTGTATCTCCGTTCACATTAATTGGGGCTTCTAACGCATTGGTCATCAGCTTCGTTTTCTTCGGGTTCATTGTAAGGCCCACTTCTTTACTTGTTTTGTCAAATTCTTTTATCATTTGTTCCAGCTCTTTCGCTGATTCAGCCACCAAAACAATGTCGTCTGCGAACCGTAAATGGGTTAGTCTTGTCCCATCGATTCTGATGCCATATTTTTCTTCCCAGTCTAGTTTTCTAAACTGATTTTCCAGCAAACAGGTGAATAATTTTGGTGAGAGGGGGTCTCCCTGTTTTACTCCCCTTTCTATCATGATGTTACATCCTTCTCTTTCTGTCTTTATTCTGACTTGGTTACCGTCGTAGAGTTTGCCAAGGAGTCTAACGAATTTGTTTGGGATGCCTTGTTTTTCCAGTGCTTCTAAGACGCTTCCCTGTTCTACGGAGTCAAATGCTTTGTTGTAATCCACAAATGCGATATACACCTCTAGATTAAATTCCTGAACTTTCTCCATGAGTTGATTTATTGTTTGCAAGTGGTCTGATGTACTGAAACTCTTTCTGAATCCTGCTTGCTCTATCGGTTGCTGTTCATCCAGTGCCTTTGTCATTCTATTGGTTAGGATCTTCATAAATAGCTTGTAGAGGTTTACAATTAGGTTGATCGGTCTGTAGTTGTTTATGTCGTCCTTGGCTCCCTTTTTGTGTAGAAGTATGATAATGCTTTGTTTCCACTGCATTGGTATGTCTTCTGATGTGAGTATGGAATTAAATAATGTTGTGATGACTGGGATTAGGTCTTCTTCACCCCATTTTAGAAATTCATTGTAAATTCCATCTTCACCTGGGCATTTTTCGGTTTTCGTTTGTCGAATGGCTGCTCTTACTTCACTGGGTAGTATTGGAGGTGTTTCTTCCTCTAGGTTTTCTTCTGATGTATTCTGGTCCTGATGCAAGTTGGATCTTTGAGAGTTCCTTGAGTATAGTGTCCTATAGAACTCTGTCGCTTGCGTCATTATCTCTTCTCTTGAGGCTTGTCTTTTTTCGTTGTTGTCTTTTACTCCCAGCATCCAATGTTTGCCAGTAGTTAATTCTTTTCTAATCTTCTTTATTGATTTTGTGGTATCCATGATTTCTTTGACCACTTTAGTGTTGTGTTCTCTGATGTCTCTTCGGATTTCCCTTTTTGATTGTTTATTGACTTCCGCATATTCCAGCTTTTTGTGTTCGTTTTCTATGGCTTGTGATTTTAGGCGTTCTCTTTCTTCGATCAAACATTTGGTGCTATCGTTAAGTTTTATTTTATTTTTCATACTGTTTCCAGGTGTTGACGATTGTTTGGCTGCGCGGGATATGCAATTTACGAGCTCTGTATAGTGTTGTTGGACTTTTTGCTCCGTTTGTTGGTTGAAGTCTCGTAGGTTTTGTTGAAGTGCTTTTACATACTCCGCCCTGTCTATGCATCCTGGATGTGTAGTTTTGTTATTGAAGTAGTGTCTCCTTTTCTTCTTTATTCTCACTTTCAATCGTACCATTCTGTGATCTGTGTCAAACTTCAGACCATTTATCACTTGTATGTTTTTCACCTCTGTTAGTCTATTGGTTAGGATGAAGTCTATTTCGTTTTTGATTTTCCCATTCGGAGATTTCCATGTCCATTTGCTTTCTGGGTTTTTCTTGTAAAATGTGTTCACAATTTTAAGTCTTTGTCCCAGTGCAAACTGTATTAGTCTTTCTCCTCGTTCGTTCCTTGTTCCGTATCCGTGAAGGCCCATAGGTTCTTCTTCTTCGTATTCCTTTCTTCCTACCTTGCTGTTGAAGTCTCCAATTATGAATGTTGTGTGTGCTTCGTACTCGGCTAGTGTGTCTTCGAGCAGCATATAGAAGTCTTCAATTTCTTCTTCCGTACTTGCTTCTGTGGGAGCATAGACTTGAATGATTATGAATGTGTTGTCATTTAATTTTAGGGATAATACTATGATTCTTTCTGAGATTCCCTTTATTTCTTTTATATTGTGTTTTAAATGTCTTTTTATCAAAAAACCTACCCCTTTTTGTCCTTTTGTTTCGCCTATGAAGCTAAAGACATCCCCATTTGTTTTCTCTATTATGTCTTCGCCGTATTGCCTCACCTCACTGAGGCCTAATATATCGTACCTTACGTTTTCGAGTGCGTTTTCGAGTTCTATTTCTTTATCTTGGGTTCTTAAGGTTCTAACGTTTAGTGTACCAAGTATGAGTTCTTCTTCCTTGTGTGAACGTTGTTTAATCGTTGTGTTGTGTTGAATTCTTCTTCCCCGTTTTTTGAGGTTAAGTCTTTCCAGTGCACCCACTGGTCATTTAACAGGATTTTCTGGTATCCAACTCTTACATTGTTATTACCCTTTTCCCTTTCTTCCCTGGCTTTCTGTCGGAGTGATGCTTGGATTTCTCTTTCTTTTATTGTGAGGTCATCATCTATGAATATGTCTTGTCCTCTCAGTTTGTGTTTGTTTCGGACTATTTTTAGTTTGTCTGCAAAATTTGTGAAACTGACTTTCACTATACCTCTATTGTTTCTGTCTTTACCGACGTAGGTTGATTTTTCTGCCGTCACTTCTTTTTCTATCGTGTCCAATATCTTCTTGACTTTGTTCTTTAGTTCGTCTTTGTTACTTTCATCATTAGTGAATTCTTTACTTTTTACCACTATGTTGTTCCTCCTTTCTCTTTTCGCCTGTTGTTCTTTTTGTTCTTCTAGGTCACTTATTCTTTTGGATAATGTTTCTATCTTTTCTTGTATTATGTTATCTATGTTAGTGATTTTTTGTTCTAATGACTCATTTGCTCTTTCGCAGTAATCATTTCTTTTTTAATTTCCTTTCTCATGGACTGAATTTCCTCTCTTGTTTCTTGTTTAAACTCTTCAGTTTGCTTTTTCAAATCTTTAAGTTCTGATAGTATTTCAGAAAACATACCTTTAATGTCGTCTCTTTGGGGTTTTGCATTGTTTGTGTGTTCTTCTTCTCCCGAGCTTTCTGAGGTTGATATTTTGTTTTTTCTCTCTTTTTGCTTTATGTTTTTAGTTGAGGGCTGTGTTTTGGGTGGCATGTTGTTATATTTGCTAGTTACGTACTGTGATATATTTTACTCCTCTTTTTGGCGCGTGTAGTGTATTAATCTGCTTTGGCTTCATTCACTTCGTTTTTGCAATATAGTTCCTCTCATACTCATTCGCTTCTATTTTAGTGCTAAAATATGTCTAGGTATATTGTTAAAAGTCTTCACACCTTAGTAGCAGGTTGCTGGTTTTCTTGTGTGAGCTGATACTATGCCTGTGCTTTGAGCTGTAAGACGTTCGTTATGCGACGAATGTCCTCTTTCATTGTTGACAGGCCAGCGTCTTGTAACCGGTATGTCTCATTCTCCATACAGAGTTTCTTCTGGTCACATGTTATTTTTGTGGTAAGGCATTCAAACGGTTCTTTGTTGCTGTATGCGATTAGTGTTTTGGTGAGCTTGGTGCTATATAACCTCACTAAACTCCTTCTGTTGTGTGATGTAATTAATTTCAGTTATTTACTTATTTACCTCCAATTTGGGTGATTCCTGGTTTTCTTTCATTGCGTACGTCTTCCTCGGGTACTTTTTTTTTTCACTTTTAAGCTGCACTGATATCGTTTTACCGTGTAAAGATCCAAAAACCGTGGAGCTCGGAAATGGCGCGTGTTTACTTGACTACTCACATCAATTCACATCTCTTCTCTGCTGATGGAAAAACTCAACTCATTATTGCTGTCAACAACTGTTACCGAAGCAACGGGTCGAAGCAATTGAACGTAGATCGATATATGAACAACGAAACGATACAAAGTCACAGAAGATACACGCCACACTATCTCGCGTCGGCTCACATAACCTTAGGTACTAATAGCACCCGCTAGGTTTGTAACACAAGTCCAGGGTGTAGTAATTTGTTGACCTGAAGAACTTTCCGAAGAATAGAAACGGGTCAATTGTCATTATGTAAAAAAAAAACTCTTTAATTCTACAGAATATGTACAGTTCCACATTTTAATGCACATTACACAGTCTAATATATATTAAAACATTTTCAATCATAGTGACTATCTGAAGACAATATACAACTCAACTACACAAATGTTACAAGATATGTACTGTACATAGTACCAACATTGTCAGTCACTGAGTCACTACTAGTCACATAAATATAAATACAAAAACAATTGTATTGAATACTGATTGGGATTCTATTTGGTGACTATCCTAGGCAAAATACATGCCTATTACAAAATAAAATCCAGGCGATCATTCGTTTACCCCCTTAGAGAAACGTTCTAGAACTTTTTTAATGTCAACATTTATATCACGGTGAACAAATAACAGACACAAGCCTTTCAACCTTTCCTCTGTCATTCGCGTTCGTAGCCATGATTTAACAAGTTGCAGGCCGCTAAAAAAAACTCTCTACACTTGCAACACTGTCGATGTAGCGATTATATTAACAGTGTTGCCATTACATACTATATGATAAAAAAAACATTGACCACATTCATGAATGCAGGCAATACAGCAAAGATTTTACTTGCAGTGCAGTTTGGAGAAACAATCATTTTATCGGCAATATCAATGTAGTAGACAACTGGGGTTTTTTTTGGGGGGGGGGCACTTGCCCCAGGTGCCCCCCTCTGGATCCGCCACTGGCTTGAGCTAACGTGTCTACACGCACAAACTGCACTGCGCAACTTAGTTTGCACAAGTAAAATCTTTGGGGCTGCGACGATTGCACAAGCCGCGTTTCTTGGCTTGCACGAGCTACCGTTTTCCCGTCCATACGTACAAGCTTTCCTCTGCAAACCGGTTTGCACAAGTATGCTTGAGGGAAAGCCTGCGCGTGTGGACGGCCTTGATCTCGATGTTCATTGAAGTCGGTAGCTTGCAGTGTTCTTTCCAACGCAAGAAATCACCTCCATAGTGTGAATTTCTCTGGTAGTAGCTTGTAGCGTTCTCCAATCATTTATGCTTGGTTAAAAATTACCAAGTCATAAAATTTCCATTATTTCTCGAAATAAAAATATTTCTCTAGGCGAAAATTTTTCCAAATGCTTATTTAATCATGATCTTCCATCCACACTGCAAATTATATCCATAATTCCAAATTTTAAATATGCCATTCTTCTGAGGTTCGTACCTCATCCTGTCTTCTTCTCTCAACTAGACATGATTTAGAGCGCAGTACCTTGTAGCTATGATTACGTTTTACTCACGTAAGTCATTGTGTTTATCTAATTGCCCCTTTTGTCGAACGTATCTTCCTTCACGGCACTCGCCTTTAGTTCTACTTCCTTACCGAAACTTACCTTGATGGATTTTTACATAATTATACTGTACTGTACCCTTCAGGTATAGTTCTGTCGTCACATATTTAGTTCAGTCACGTCAGTCCTACGAGTATTTACTCTATTCATTTTTGTCCCTCCAAAACACCCTCTTTCTCTGTATAATAATAATAATGCATTTTATTAATCCCTTAACGAGTCAAGGACTCATATACAAAGGAATTGTACAGTTTTATCTTGTTGGTGACAAATAACAATACAATGGTTAGTATACAAAGTTTACAGTATGAAAATATATACAACATTTTGTAGCTTCCATAAGTTTTTGTACACAATGTGTTCTTCTTTTGTCTTCTCAAATTATGAAATTTCTTCAAACTGACATTTTATAATCATTCCACATAAACTGTTTTAGCCTCCTTTTAAAGATTGGTAGGCTAGGTGCAATTTTTATATTTTCTGGTAGTCTATTGAATTTTACAATGGCACTATACTTAGTGCTATTACTGCCATATTGTTTGGAATTGATATGGAAAAGTGTTATGTCATCTGCATGTCTAGTTTTGTAAGCGTGTAAATCAGATTGTTTAGTGAAGTTTAAATTTGTGTGGATTCTGTTGTGTAGGATTTGGTACATTAGGACATTTGATTTGATTTCTGCATTTAGGGCTACTGGTTGAATTTTACTCGTAATATAAAGGTGTTTGGTTGGTGTTAAAAAAGGGTAGTTATAAATATTTCTTATGGCTCTATTCTGAATTACCTCAATTTCTTTTTAGGTAATTTGAGCATTTTATCCAAATTGTATTCAAATATTGTAAGTGGCTATGGATTAAGGAAAAATACACTTTCCTGAGTAGATATTTTGGGATATAGTAGCTCAATTTTTTTTATCATCCCAGCGGCAGGTGATATTTTTTTAGCCTATTATCAATTTTGAAAAAATAGGCTTATGAGATCACCTTTTGTCCGTGTGTGTGCGTGTGTGTGTGTGTGTGTGTGTGTGTGAGGTGTGTGTGTGCTCCCCCCTAATAAAATCTAAACGGCTGGAGCGATTTCAATGAAACTCGGTAAGTTCATAGCGCTATTCCCGGCGACCTCGACCATGCCCTTCAAATCTTGTTACGTCTCACCAATCCAACATGGCGGTTGTGCGAAATATTTCACTAGCATTTAATATCTCCGAAACTATTACCGATATCGCCCTGAAATTGTGTACTGTGATAAAGGGCACTACTAGAAGTTCACCTATGAGACGTTCAAAAACCTGGTGACTAAAAAACCAACATGGCGGCCAAGCGAATTTGAGACTTTAAATAGACTTTTCTCGCGATTTAACTATCCAAACGTAATGAAACTTGGTACAGCAATTGTTTATACAAACTGTAATGCATTGGAGTCTAATTTAGTTCAATTGTTTACATAACCTCAAAATGGCGGCTGTGCTAAATATTTCACTGACATTCTATATCTCCGAAACTATTATAGATATCACCCTGCAATTTTGTACGGTGATAAAGGGTAATGATACAAGTTTACCTATGTATATTTCATAAACCTGTAAAGTACAAAACGAACATGGCGACCAAGCGAATTTGAAATATTTTAATAGACTTTTCTCGTGATTTAACTCTCTGAGCGCCGTGAAATGTGGTACAGTAAATGATTTTGCAGTTTGTAATGCACTGCCATCTAACTTAATTCAATTGTTTACATAACCTCATGATGGCGGCTGTGCGAAATTTTAAAATTACGTTTTTATTTCTTGTGTCGTAATCATGCGATCGAAGTGAAAGTTTGAAGAATGAACCTAGGCAATAATTTTCCTTGAATGGTATATAACTCTATGGCCTATACATATAACAATCCTAAATGGCGAGCTTCCGAAATATTTAGACGGTTCTCAATATCTATGAATCTTTTACAGCAACCAAACTGAATTTTTTTATGTTCATAGAGACTATGAACATATGTTCACCTATAGGACTTTCAGTAACCTGGTGAGCACAAATCCAACATGGCGGCGACGCGAAGTATAAATATTTAAATGGACGTTTCTCGCGAATTAACTATCCGAGTGCCGTGAAACGTTGCACGTTAAATGCTTATACTAATGTTGATCCACTGGCATCTAATTTATTTCAATTGTTTGCATAACCACAAGATGACTGCTGTGCGTAATTTTAAAATCTCGTTTTTTCTCCTTGTGTTCTAATCATGCGATTGAAGTTTGAATACCACACGTACACAATAATCTTAATGTAATAGTACAAAAATAAAAATCCAACCTGGCGACCATCTGAAATATTTAGACGGTTCTCAATATCTACGGATTAGTTACAGCAATTAAACTGAAATTTTGTATGTTGATAGAGGCAATTAACATGAGCAGGATATATGAAAATAGGCTGTATAGTTCTTCACGGAACTACTTGTTTACTAATGCATCAATGTGCTTTTGCCAGGAGAGATTTTCATCTATTATTAAGCCTAGGTATTTGACAGATGAGACCCTTTTAACTGCTTTTCCATTCAGCATTATATTCTGAGTGATGTCTAACTTTGTTATACGCTTAGATATTATTAAATAATTTGTTTTATCTTCATTTATTGTTAATTTATTTGACTGGGTCCAGCCAAGTATAGTATTCATGTCCTCCTGCATGTGTGTCATCAGCGTGTTGGTGGTGTACGCATTGTAAAAGATGCTTAAGTCATCTGCAAACAACGTTATATTACCATGAAAACGGAGTGTTGCTATGTCATTAATATATACTAAGAAGAGGGAAGGACCCAGTATTGATCCTTGGGGCACACCGTGGGTAATATTAACTTCCTCACTTCTGTAGCCATTTATTTCAATATACTGCTTACGATTAGATAGGTAATTTTTAAACTATGTCCAAGCTACTCCTCGGATACCTGCTTTATCAAGTTTCCCTAAGAGAATTTCATGGTCAACAATATCAAACGCCTTTCTCAGGTCTATGAAAACGCCACTCGCTGTCATCTTATTGTCTGAGACATCCTGCAAGTTAGAGATAATATCAATTGTGGCTATTTCTGTGCTTGAGTTCTCCCGGAATCCATATTTCCCTTTGTAGAAGTAATCATTTTTATTTAAGAAATTAACAATTCTGTTTTTTACTACTGTTTCGAGTACCTTGGATATGGGCGGGAGGATGGAAATGGGCCTGTAATTGTCCGGATTGCTTTTGTCACCTCCTTTATAGACTGGTATGACTCGTGCTATTTTTAGATCATCAGGCACCAGACCAGTCTCTAACGATGAATTTATTAAAGTAGTTAATGGGCTACTTAGCATGTCAATGGAGTTTTTTAACAGTTTCACTGACATACCATCTTTGTCTTGGCTACTTTTCATTTTAAGGCTTAATATAATATTGCGAATTTCCATCTCATTAGTCGGGGTCATAAATATGGAATCTGTGTTGACATTAATTTCATTAACTTTCTTCCCTGGGGGGATGTTTATGGCTAATTTGTGTGCTATGTTTGTAAAATGAGTGTTTAGAGCATTGCAAATATTTCTTTTCCTGTGAAAGATTTACCGTCAATTATTATCTCACTGGGACCATCTTTGTTTTCAGTTGTGCAGTTGTAGATCATTTCATTGATTACTTTCCAAGTATCTTTTATGCTATTGGCATTCAGTGTTAATTTATGTTATCCTCTAGGCTATTCGGAATACCGTACACTTCTTTGTCGGTATGTCCATTTTCCTGACTCCCTTGTCTAGTCTCTTAATCTTTTTATTTCCGAACTTAATTTTGCACTGTGTGTGCATACTATTTCACTAACGTAACTCTCTCTCTTATGTCTATGACATAAACTTCATACACATTCATGCATTCTACTTAGAGTAACTACATGTATTATTATTTTCACATAACCTAACTATTTAGAATGTATCGCTTCCTCGTCAGTACTTAATTATCTTTCTTGATCAATACACTACCGTGATCTCTATTATATCTACGTGGTTTCTGAGTTCATTGTTTCATTAGATAGTTTGGATGGTTATTTTTATTCTATTACTTTGGTTCTAGGCTAGGCCCATGGTCCATTGTATGTACGGTATCGTATTGAACTTACATCCACTGCCATGTGAATGTACGTTCAGTCCACGCCTCTGATAGATTTTTCTCCCTTTCAATCTCTCGTTATTCTGGTCTGATATATATTCATCTCCCCCCCCCCCCCTGTCCTGTTACATGGGCCCAGCGCAGGTTTAAAACACACTTTTCGACTGCTGCTACAACATAATGCAAGGTAAGACCGTTTCAGACCAATGGTCTTGGACCGTAAGCGGGAGCATCATCACTAGAAATGCTGAGGGAACAGGTGAGAACCATTTTATTTTACTTAAGGATTAAATTATAATCCATCTTAATCCTTGTGTTCACGGAGGTGGTTCTTTTACTCTAGGCCTACTAAATAAATTGGGGGTTAAACTTTCCAACTTGTCACTGTTCATTTACTTTGGTTATTTTAGGTTAGGAGCATGGCCACCTTTTGCTGGTGGGCCTTTGTTTGCATTCCTTAGCTCCTGAGCTAAAGGGATTCCTTGTAATTGTCCAGCAGTAAAGTAGGAGTGGGCCATGTTCATTTGAGTGGCATATCTGTATATATTTTCGATTTTTGATGGTTTTTTGTTCTGATTTAAATTAGCAAGAATGAAGTTGGTTATGTTTGATATTGTAGAGGATCCGATGTGGAAATGGATGACATGTTATGCTCTTTGAAGAATAGAGATTGTTTTTAAGAAAAGAATTGGTTATTGATATCTGAAGAAAAGATCAAAGAAAGTACGTTCTTTTATGATTGAAATTGATTGTGAAAAGAATAATGAACGACTAACAAAGGAATGTCCATCACATATGGAATATCAGGTATATGGATTGTTTGTATGATCTGCACTGAAAATTAAGCTTACCCTTTTTGTGAATAAAATAACCACAACCCCGAATTAAGTACAGTTATAATAATTGCACCTCAACGTGGGACACGATAGGGAAGCGTACTGAACTCAAATTCAGCCCAGCTTCAGCCATTGACTGAGCCGAGGATCGAACCGACTTGTGAGCCTGATGATCTAAGCAATGGAATTTGGAATTGGAAAAATATTTTATTCACATATGTATTTTAGGAAGTGAATAAAAGCATATTGACGACTATTTGGAAAATTTTGGTATATTTTGTAAGAATTACATTTGGGAATATTTCAGTGAATGCTAATTTAACCAAGAGAGAGTCAGATCTTTCGACACTGGAATATGACCAAGGCTTCAAGTTAGCAAGCCTAAGACCGGTTTTGGTTGGCCGAGGTGACAATAACAAAATTGTGCACACGACACGCTGATAAAAGGCTAGAACAGGGAGTTTTTCATGATAACCCAACAGCCAATCAGATTGGATCACAAAATGTTTGTGGGAATCGCTATTATATCAAATTTGCTTATATAAAGCGATATTAGCACTTCTAAAGATGCAGAAGAGAAAACGAAATATATTTGTCAAAACAGAATTATATATTTATGGACAGGAGAGAAGATATAATCGAAATTCAGTTTAATAGGACTCTGTGCGAGGCTAGAAATCCATTCTAGTTTGCCACGCGTGCAATTGTCACGAGCGCAGATTTCATTCCTACTTAGCGACTTGAAGAGAGCAGACCTGCATTGCAGCGCGTCCCAGGAGAGCTCACTGTTATATAGGAAGTACGGACAGGAGACTAGACTGGACCATGAGGAGACACAGCTATCGCCGAGGAAGAGTAGGAGAAGCCGGCAAATTACAAAACGCATTAGCTCGCTATTGAAAGCAGCAGTTTATATTACAGCGTTTATTGGGAGAAGACTTCGATTCTACAGCTTCACATTTCTACAGAACGACTGGCAGCAATGCATTCACAGGTTACTATATTGAAACAGTATTTATTCTGAATATTCATCTAACAACGATGATAATGTCCACGAGTCAGGGGGGGCATTCTTATTCGACACTTATTAAGAAGATTGTCATGTAGCACTAAACAATGGAAGGAGGTTAGTCTATATTATGGAGTGGGAATTCAGAGTGATCTTGACGACCATGGATCGATGATACTACAACTGCTCATCCAACATGCAGTATTCTGAATTTACCTTCAAAAATACGATTCAAATAACCACTACCAACTTGGAGAGATGTCAACCAGAGACTTTCAAACCTACAATGATGACGAGATGCTACACGAAGACGACGGACAGAGGAGTTCGTTTGTTCCGGGTACGGGTTGCCAGACTTGTAGTCGCGAAGCAAGGAGAGCCGTTAGCAGGGAGGCGAGACAGCAAGCCCAGGTGTTCGCAGCTCGAGCAGGGAGGAAGCCAGACAGCTGATTGTCACGCGCCTAGCAGGAACTCGCTTCGAGGCTGGCGACAAGCACGTGCCGACCCCAGGGAAGAACATCATGTATATCAGACCAGGTACTTCGACAGCAGTTCATCAGAAAGGTAGAAAATTGAATGTCCTAATATCTCAGTTGTTTGATATATTCTTTGATGGTATTTCAGATGTGACCAACTTATAAGTAGATTTTCTTACTCATAACCCATGCTATTATGTTGTTAATGTTTAAGATTTAACTGTAAATTTTATTATACGTCAGCGTGTGTCGTTTTTGACGTAATTTCATTTGTATTTAGATTTTGATATTCCGTTTTTGTATTTTTGATTTCTGAAATCTGACACTTATATCAGCGTATGCACCTACAGAAGACGATAGTGAAGAGAAGAAAAATGCATTATATGACCAGTTGGAAAAGGATTGTAGTATGATACCAAAATATGATGCAATAATACTTCCTGGGGACTTCAATGCCAAAATGGGTAGAGAGGACGTCTTGCAGTATGTAGCAGGGAAACATTCTTTACATACTAATACTAGTGAAAATGGGAAGCTTCTATGCCAATTTGCAGAAAGGAATAGAATGGTAATCAAAAGTACTTGTTTTAAACATAAGGACATACACAGAGGAACCTGGAAAATGCTAGGCACTGGAGTGGTAATCCAAATTGACCATGTCTTGATTTCTAGAAAACATGCATCTTCAATGATTGACGTCAGATCTGCAAGGGGCCCCAACTGTGATTCGGAACATTTTTGGTGAAAGCTCTGTTTAGAGAACGAATTGCGAATGTAGAATGTGACAGAGGAATTAAGAGGATACAGTGGGACGTGGAAAAGTTTCAGCAAACACAAATTGTTAGACAATATGAGGACACACTGAACAAGAAGTTGGAAGAGAGATTAAAGAATATGAATGAGGATGACACTGTAGAGAGGAGATGGACTGGAATAAAGAAAGCATTGGATGAGACTGTGTAAGAAACTATTGGGGAGAAGAAATGGATCAGGAATGAAGAATGGTTTGATGATGAATGCAGGAAATATATAGAGCAGAAGAATGCAGGCAGATTGATTATGATTCAAAGAGAGACAAGATGGAATTGTGAAAGAGAAAAAGAAAGGAGAAGAACAGCAAATAGAGTTCTGAAAAGGAAGAAGAGAATGTATCTAAGAAAACAAATGGAAAGAATTGAAGAATTGAACAGCCAGAATGAAAGTAAGAAATTTTACCAAGCAACGGAACGAATGACAAAGGAATTTCAACCACGGGAGAACTCGTGTAAGGATAAAGATGGAAAAGTGATTCGAGAGGAAGAGAGAGTTCTTGAATGATGGGCGGAGCACTTTAAAGATACGTTAAATATAGAACGTAAGGACGAGATGAATGAGAGCCAGGTCTACATGAATGTAGAGCCACAGGTCACTAAACCATCCATAGATGAAGTTCTGGAGGCAGTGAAGCGTCAACGAAATGGAAGAGCACCAGGAGAGGATAAGATCATAGCGGAGGTAACAAAGAATGGAGGACAAGGGATAGCTAGGAACCTACATGAACTGATTGGGGAGATATGGGAAAGATAGATAATGCCTCAGGATTGGAAGGTTGGCCTTATCTGTCCCATCTTCAAGAAAGGTGATAAGTTACAATGTGGAAATTATAGAGGGATAAAATTACTAAGTGTTGTATATACGATATTCTCAAGTATATTGCAAAGGAGACTGAGCGACTACGCTGAAGAAATAATGGATGAGAACCAGTGTGGATTCCGGCCAGGAAGGGGAACTACTGACCAAATATTTGTTATGAGGCAATCTATGGAGAAATGCTATGAATATAGTGTTGATCTGCATTTTCTATTCATTGATTTTCAACAGGCGTTTGATAGCATTGATAGAACGAAGATGTTGAACGCCCTAGAAGCATGTGGAGTGCCAAAGAAGTTGATCAGACTAGTAGCAATGACAATGGAAGGATCGCAGGCCAAGGTTTATGTAGGAGGCAAAACTAGCAGGAATTTTGAGGTGAATACCGGAGTGAGGCAAGGAGATTCATTGTCTGCAGTGTTATTCAACTTGACACTGAATGAAATTATGAATGAACTGGGATTGGGAGGGACGATAATAAACAAGTCCAAGGAGGCGTATGCATATGCGGATGACATTGTGTTGATGGCACGGAACTGGGAATCTCTTAAAGAAATGTTCAAGATTCTGGAGGAGAAGAGTGGAAAGATGGGAATGAGAATTAATGAAAGGAAAACGAAATATATGAAAATGTCAACGGGAAAAGATAGAAGAGCAACAGAAAATGTAGAAATTGGTCAGTATAAGTTTGAGAATGTAAAATGCTTCAGTTACCTTGGTACTATACTAAATTGTGAGAATTCAGTATCAGAGGAGATTCATAAACGGATCATGAATGGAAACAGGGCTTACTATGCTAACAATAAGCTCTTAAAATCAAAACTGTTAAGTAGGAACTTGAAACTTAAACTCTACAAGACCCTTCTTAGACCAGTGGTGACCCCCCGGTGTGGGTGCGGGATAGAATACACCCACGGTATGCCCTGCTTGTCGTAGGAGGCGACTAAGAGGGCCGACACGGCCGAATAACTTGCCAGTTATTGATTTGTTCTGACCCCCTTTGAATGGGGAGGGCAGAATTCATCCGCGGTATCCCTTGCCTGTCGTAAAAGGCGACTTAGAGGGGGCCTTATAAAGGTGGATTTTGGTTTTCTGGTCCCAGCTCTGGTTTGACCAATAGAAATAATCATGCATGCTGTTAGGGGAAGGGCACCAGCTTGGCCATCTGGCCAGAAAGCCTAGACGGTATGCCCCATCCCGTCAGGTGGGTGCGCCATGTACCCTACAGTAGTATCCGCCTTACAACGAAGGTCCCTGCATGGCCGAATACTGGAGCTGCATAAATCCTGTGCATGCCGAGAGGGAAGTGCCTGCTCGAGGCACTGGGACCCCGGGCAATATCTGCTATGCCAGGTAGGTATTGCCTTGGCTGGGTGGCGCCCACAGTGATAGCCCCCGTTCGGAGTGGGCAGTATTCGGGGAGGAATTCGTCCGGGATGCCTAGTAAGCGATCACGAACACCTGTGCAGGGTGGTACCCTTAAAAAGCCGTCTCAGGAGTGTAGACCGAATTCCAAGGTGTATACGCCTTGGGATGACGCATTTAATAAGAAGTTCCCTGTTGACAGGTCTCCTCGCTACATGGTAGCTACCAGGACAGACGGGGGAGATTTTAAACAGGTAAAACCGATCCTATTTTCAGAGGAAATCGAGGGGAAATATCGCGACCTTAACGGGATTTCCAAGCTCCGGAACGGGCAGCTCCTGCTGCATACCGTTGACCGGCAGCAAACCGACGCGTTGTTGGAATGCACGCATTTCGGCGAAATTCCCGTTAAGATTGCGAAGCACGATACGCTAAATGAGGTCCGTGGATTTATATTCCATCGCGACCTCATTCTAAACAGCGACGCGGAATTGATGCGGGATCTGGGGAAGCGATCGTCACCAGGATTAGGCGCATCACCTGGATAATTGGAAATGATAGCGTCGATACTGGCGCTTTCATTCTTCACTTTGAGGGTGATGTAGTGCCTAGGGAGGTGAAGGTCACGTCGTACCATTGCGACGTTAGACCGTACATCCCTCCACCTATGCGCTGCTACAATTGCCAGAAATTCGGCCATGTTTCTGCCAGGTGCACTGCCAAGGCGGTGTGTAGAGAGTGTGGCAAGGGGACACATGACGGTGTGGGGTGTACGCCTCCCCCCGACGTGTCCTAACTGCCAAGGAAGTCACTCTCCGCGGTCGAAGCAGTGCCCTGAGTTCTGCAAGGAAGCTAAGATCCAAGAAATCAGAACATTGGATCGGCTTTCATATCACGACGCTCGAAAGAGATACCGTGATATGACTGCACCCGAATTTCCGGTACTTTTCGCGGCTAAGGTGACGCCACCTATCACCCCTGCCACTTTCGTTCCCCGTGCTGTACCCTCGACGACGAACTTCTCTGAGATCGTAAAGTCTCCCCTCGCTGTCCAAGCGAGGCCTGTCAGCCCGAAGGTCACAAAACCTTCTTCGGCCATTGTGAAAAAGGCGCCGGTTATACCATCTAAACCGGCGCAATCGGAGAAGTCATCTTCCTCTCCGAAATGGTCGGAGAAGAAGTCTTCCCCTGCCAACGAGGCAAAGAAGACTTCTGCGACCGGGGCTGGATCGTCATCCAGCCCACCTGATAAGACAAAGATAGTGGAGAAGAGGGAGACGGTTCGTCGCCGTCTCTCTCGCCCTCCTGCTGACGGGGTGGCTACTGTCTCTGCTGGCCTTTCCGCTCCCACGACCACCAAGGGAGCGAAGCCTTCTGAATCCAAGCCCGTCAGTATGGAGGAACTCCCCTATAGAAAAGAAAATAGATCGGCGGAGGAGAGGGGAACGGTTCAGCGCCGTTTCTCTTCCTCTCCTATAGACAGGGCTGCTCACGTATCTGCTGGCCATCCCGCTCCCACCACTACCAGTGGAGCGGTGCCAGCAGGAGCGACCTTGTTTTATAAGGACCCGGCGTCTGTGGGGAAGGGACCATCTACTTCCCCAAACACACGTCGGCGCCGATCCAAGATAAATATCTTCGGGACGTGTCGGGGATAGACACCCAGTCTTCGGACCGGGAGAAAGTCCCTCGACACCGCTCTCGCTCTTCCCCAAGAGCGAGACTCGTGAGGTCCGAAGACGACCGCGCGCAACCCAAGAGAGCGCCCCCTCCATTTTCTTCGTCTTCGGAAGGAGATGTGGAGATTGAGGTGTGCTCTCCTGCCCCTTCATCTCCAACTAGAGATGGGGAAGTGTGGCAAACGGTCAAGCATAAGTAGAAGACCCACTTCTACTTAAGTCCACAACATGGCACTATTACAATGGAACTGTTATAGCTATTCTGTTCATCTCGCGGAGTTACGACAATTAATATCTTCGTTTTCGGCAACCATTGTCTGTCTTCAGGAATCCAGGTTTCGTCCTGGACATGAGACAACAATGCGTCACTTCAAACTCTTCTCTAAAGACCGGGTGGACGGAGCTGTGGCCGCTGGTGGCGTCTGCACTCTCGTCCACTCTAGCCTCTTTAGTGAAGAGGTGCCGTTGCGTACTCAGCTAGAGGAAGTTGCAGTTCGTACTTCGTTGCCAGTAATGACAACATTATGTAACGTGTACATCCCGCCTGATTCTCAGTCGGATTACGACCAGCTGGTGGATCTAGTCTCTCAGCTCCCCCCTCCTTTTCTCCTTCTGGGAGATGTTAATGCCCACAACACCATCTGGGGCTCCGCTACCATTAGCGGCAAAGGGAGAGATTTTGAGAGGCTGATCAGGTGGCTGGACCTGTGTGTGTTGAACACAGGGGAACCTACGCACTTCTATATTGCACACGGTACTTATTCAAGTATCGATATTACCTTGTGCAGTCGTGCGCTGGTTCCCCTGCTACAGTGGGGTGTACACGATGACCTATGTAATAGTGACCATTTTCCAATTATCGTTACTCTTCCGAACCAGAGAGCCATCGAGTTACCAAGTCGATGGCTTCTCCGTCGGCCTAATTGGCCAACCTTCACGGCACGTGCGGTGTTTGTCGAAGATACCTTTCAGAGTATCGACGATCATACCATTCACATAACGAATGGTATTTTGGCTGCTGCTGAGGAAACAATACCTTCCTCATCCGGCAACTCACGCCGGAAGCTTGCCCCTTGGTGGACAGCCGAGATTGCAGCAGCCATTAAAGATCGTCGACGTGCTTTCAAATGCTATCGGAGGCAAAATACTATGGCCAACCTTATCACCTTCAGAAGGATGCGTGCTAGAGCCCGATATCTGATTCGGGAGAGTAAGAAAACGACGTGGGAAAAGTATGTGTCGTCTATGACGGCGCATACTCCTTCATTTCAAGTGTGGACTAAGCTTCGTCGGATCTCCGGACTCCCGACACCACTGTCGATACCCGGAGTGTCCATCAATGGAGACATCATCACCGACCATCTCGCCATTGCCAACAACATTGGCTCGCACTACTCCGATGTATCCTGCTCCGGGAGTTACGATCCTACATTTCTGACTCTGAAGCGGGAGGCAGAGACTCACCCCTTGTCCTTTGCCACTGCTGCTTCGGAGTCCTATAATGTACCATTCTCTGAATGGGAACTGCGCAGTGCGCTTGCACTGTTCAGGGATACGGCTCCTGGACCGGATAACATACATAATCAAATGTTAAAACATCTGTGCGAATCCAGTATAAAAAACTGTTGATCCTCTTCAATCGTAATGGATTGAAGGGGAGTTTCCATCTCAATGGCGACTGGTGTGGTTCTTGGAGGATAAAGGTCTCCTGTCTGATTTCCAGTGTGGATTTCGTTCTCATAGGTCCACCACTGACCATCTGGTGCGACTTGAGAACGCTATACAGGGGGCATTTTTCCGAAAGCAGCACCTAGTTACGGTCTTCTTTGACTTCGAGAAAGCCTACGACACCACATGGCGCTACGGGATCCTTTCCACCCTTCACAAGTGGGGACTCCGTGGTAATCTACCGACATTCATTGCGAATTTCATGTCCGTCCGACTCTTCCGTGTAAGGGTCGGTAGGACAATATCGCAATACTATACTCAGGAAAATGGAGTTCCTCAGGGTTCTGTGCTGAGTGTCACCTTGTTAGCGATTGCCTTAAATTGCATTGTTGCCGCCGCCGGGTCCGCGGTAGTTCCATCGCTGTATGTAGACGATTAACTCTGCATTACAGCTCTGGAAGTATGGCAGTTGTGGAACGGCAATTGCAGCTAGCTATCAACCGGGTCGACAGGTGGGCTCACGACCGGGGTTTTCGTTTTTCAGCAGCGAAAACCTCCGTCGTCCATTTTTGTCGGCTCCGGAGGCTACATTTACACCCTGAACTACATCTCAGGGATGCTGCGTTGCCGTTGGTTGACACTTATCGCTTCCTGGGGCTCCATTTTGATAGCAAATTTACGTGGGAGCCCCATATACGGCAATTGAAAATGACGTGTCTCAGGAAACTGAACATGCTCAAGTTTCTTAGAGGCACTACGTTGGGGGCTGACCGTGCGGTGCTGCTACGGTTCTACCAAGCCCTCGTTCTGTCCCGGCTAGACTATGGTTCTGCGGCATACGGTTCAGCAAGGCCGGCAACCTTGAAAATGTTGGACAGTATCCACCATAGTGGCGTTAGGCTGGCTACCGGTGCCTTCCGGACCAGCCCGATACCCAGCCTACTCGCCGAATCGGGTGTTCCACCTTTAAATTATAGACGCCAACATATGCTTTTAGCATATGCTGCCAATGTGCGTCAAATGCCGCAACACCCGACCTATCAAGCTCTCTTCGGTACCCAAAACCACCAGGGGTACGCCAACCGGCCTCGTGCCACTCGGCCGGTTGGTATTAGACTTGATAGCTCGTGTACTGAAATAGGAGTGGCTGTAGGTCCCTGTATGATCCGGACATCTAGCGAGGTGCCTCCGTGGCAAGTCCCGCGTCCGGAAATTCGGTTAGATCTTCACCGAGGTCCTAAGGTGAACACGGATGCCTCCGTTTACCGGAGGCAGTTCCACAGCATAGTTCACCAATATCCGGACGCTGGCATTCTCTACACGGATGGTTCGAAGTTGGACGAGAAAGTGGGTTGTGCTTACGTTATTGATGGTGCGAATACCAAGATCTCTTTGCCTGAGGCCTGTAGTGTGTTTACTGCGGAGCTCGTTGCCATCTATGAAGCTCTGCAGTTTGCACTACAGGATGCACGAATCCACTTTCTCGTGTGTACCGACTCTTTGAGTTCGTTGCAGTCAATTGCTACATGTTTCCCGCAACACCCCCTAGTGCAGCGAATCCACGACCTACTAGCCGGGCTGTGCCAAGCTGACACTCGAATCACCTTTCTGTGGCTTCCAAGTCACATGGGAATTGCGGGAAATGAGTTAGCTGATCAAGCTGCAAAAGAGGCGATATCACTACCACCTCGACCAATGGAGGTACCCGCTAGAGATATTCGCTCTCAGTTACGCCTACAAGTTATGGCTTTTTGGGAGAGTCAGTGGCTAGCTGACCCACTGCCCAGTAAACTGAGAGCGATCAAGGGAACTACTCGTGTTTGGCGGAGCTCCTTCCAGGTCCGGAGAGAGTCCGTCATTTTGTGTAGGCTAAGGATAGGTCATACAAGATCCACCCACTCTTACCTAATGAGAAGGGAAGACCCCCGACTTTGTACCTGTGGAGCCGTTTTCACCGTGGCCCACATTTTCACCGAGTGTGTGGATCTTGCTGACTTACGAAGAAACCTTGGTTTGCAGACGACACTCAAACTTATATTAGCCGATGACGCGGTGGCTGCTGATCGCGTTATCCGCTTTATAAGTGAGAGTGGGTTAGGGCCAGCAATCTAAATTTTCCAGTGAGCAGTCACTCAACGACTTGTTCGTTTTTGAATGATAATGTTTTTGTTTTTCCGTAATTTTTGTTTATTTTTATAATTTTTATTTTATTTTAATTTTTTGGTATTTTTAAAATCTAGATGTCCACCTCAAAATGTTATATTCAATTCAAAATTTGTATTCTTTAATCTGTGTTAAGAGGGGCAGATGACCTCGTAGTTCCGCCCCTTAGAACAACAATAACTAACTAACTAAGTGGTGACCTATGGATCTGAGACGTGGACAATGTCAACAAATGATGAGAATGATCTCAAAATTTTTGAAAGGAAAGTTTTAAGAAGGATATCTGGCCCGGTAAAGGAGGATGAAGGGTGGCAAATCAGGACAAACGAAGAAATTGAAGAGACAATCAAAGGTGAAGATATTGTGAAATTTATTAAGTCCCGACGTCTGGATTGGCTGGGTCATGTAGAGAGGATGAATGAAGAAAGAACACCAAGGAAGATATTACATGGAACTATGGAAGGGAAGAGGAGACGTGGACGACCACGCAAAAGATGGCTACAAGACTTAGGAGAAGACCTGAGAACTATGAGGGTTGGAAGATGGTGGGAGAAAACTCATAGAAGGGACGAATTGCGAGGAATCGTGAGAGAGGCCTAAGCCTACCCCAGGCTGTAGCGTCGAGGAAGTAAGTAAGTTTTTATATTTTAAAGAAACGTTTTAATATGCTCACTTTGAAACGAAACTGTTTTATGGAAGGGAATGCTTCGATCGATTAAAATGCGTAAGTGACAGAATGCGTCAATATTGCTCGATTGTATCGTTATTAAGAGAAAGCATTATTGTAAAATGCTAGAACATTGTTTAAAATATTTTTGTTGTATCAGAATATAAATGCAACATTTATTAAATATTATAAATAATATTCTTGGAGCATGACAATTCCAATTGCGGAATGTTACTGTAATATGACATTAATATAGTCATGGACAATTTTTATAACGGATTTAAACTATGAAATAGGATCATATTGTTGACATTAGAGGTCAAATGATGCCTATAATTAGCAACAATTATATTGGAATAATTTGCTATAACAAAACCACAGACCAGGTGATTTGTAGATCTACCTGAGATCTTGTATGAAATCAAACACGTTAATAAATGAATAATTGATTCATTAAACGTATACCAGATAGGGAGGATAAGTATTATTGCTATTAACAGTAATGACGAGCGGACTACAGTTTATTAATGTTAATATTTTATTGTATCGTGGAAAAACAGTATGTTGTGAAAGTTTCTTAACGAAATGCGTTAATGGAAGTTAAGTGTAATATTGTACAAGGTGAATTGTAGAGAACAAGAATGTCATTGTTATTTAAAGAGCAAGAAGATAATTAATTTAGAAAGGAGTTTGTTAGGTGTGTATCATGAACAGTATTTCACAGACTCTTGTTTACTTAGTAGGATCACAAATTCTTCTACACGTTTGGAGTGTAGAAAGATGGGTTTTATTGAAGGAATACCTTGCATGATTATTGTGATGATTGTAGAGAGGAGAGGATCATCGAAATCAGCTCCAACCAGTGTGGGTTTGTCAAGGGGGCTGGAACCGCTGACGCCATCTTCGCAGCACGGTTACTCATGGAGAAGCACCGTGGGAAAAGAAAGCCTCTGCATGTTGCCTTTCTTGACCTTGAAAAGGCCTTCAATCGTGTTACTAATGAGTTGATTGTGCTGTTGGCACCTCGGAAAACTTTCCTGTAAATGTCGGCATCCACCAAGGCTCAGCACTATCACCGTCCCTTTTTGTTCTTGTGATGGACACCATCACTCGTGACCTGCAACGGAATGTTCCCTGGACCCTTCTGTATGCAGATGATATAATGGTTGCAGATGACACCCGAGAAAAACTCCAATGTCAAGTTGAAGACTGGAATAATCGCCTCTCCCAGTATGGCCTATGTCTAAATGTGAAAAAGGCGGTGTATCTGGAGTTAAACCCAAGCGACGGTACCATTCAAGTCGCTGGACAAAATCTAGTCAAGACAGAATGCTTCAGGTACCTTGGATCTCGTCTTCAGAGTGATGACAACTTCAATGATGAAGTAAGAGCCAGGGAAAACGCAACCTGGTTGTGGTGGAAGGAGGTCACGGGTGAGTTTTGCGACAAAAAAAATGCCACTTCGTCTCAAATCGAAGATATATCGGACAGTGGTACGGCCAGTTGCGCTGTATGGCGTTTAATGTCGACCATCCGACAAAATTTCAGAACGTCGCCTGCACGCCATGGAAATGAGAATGCCTCTTCGGACAATGGGTATCTCCCTTATTGACCATATCAGAAACGACACAATTCAGGAGCAAATGGGTGTCGCCCCAATTGTGGACAAAATGAGAGAGAAACGGCTCCGATGGTATGGCCATGCCCTGCGTGCAGCGCCTGATTCTGTTGCTGACACTGTCCTTCATTTTGAGGTTGAAGGCCTTCGCCCCAGAGGACGACCGAAGCAGCGTTGGCAAGACACTATAAATGGTGACTTAAATATTACCGGCCTAAATCCGGCTGACGCACGAAACCGGACAAAATGGAGGTCAATGACCAAAAAAAAGCGGACCCAGCACTAGCGGGACAACGCTAGGAAGAAGAAGAAGAAGATTGTTGAGAGGAGAGGAAAGGAATATGTCAAGTTTTGGAAGCGTAGCTGACGCTATTATATGATGTTGTTCACAGTATACGAAAGAAAATAAGTGTGTTGCCGTTTGGAGCAAAGTATTTGATACAGTATGTTAAAAAAAGTAACCGACATTAGGATTTGTATTTGTGTTGTTCATGTCAGAAAGTGTTTTTACGAAATCCACGAAGTTTATTGAAAGTAACTGAGTAGTTCCGTATCGTTCTTTACGTTTATTGTATTTTATTCATTGATATGATATTTCAGAGCTGTAATTAACTTGACCGTTCGTTACTATAGTTCTATTTATGATAACAGAAACTCAAAATATACCAGAAAAATATATTGTTTGTGAACGAGTGTTAAAATAACTGATTAGAGAAACAGAAGCGCAGTATGATTGTCAGATCGCGACAGATCTTGTACATAAGTTTTTGAATACCGTGCTGGACATGGTAATTTCTACTTGTGTAAATATTTAATTATTTTAAATATCTAATAATTTTATTCGTATTACGTTCATGTTCAAAATCGATATGTGTATAAGGTAGGGCAGTGTATTGTAAATTACATTTCTTTTAAGAACAGCTGATTTTGATCACACTGCTAAAAGTGATCGAGTCACAGGGTGACTATCAAACGTAACTACTTAATTAAAATTCTTGAATTATTACGTGTGAGTAACTTAAACTTTGCAGAAAAATTGTTTGACAGATAGAAGGACTATCTACTAAATTAAATATTTTATTTTCAATTTAAATTTATGTTATATGTGTTAGGGAGATTTAATGTCTTGTAAATACTTTAGTTAATAAATTCACAGGCACTAATTTGTTTGCCTGTCCATTTTTATAGAAACTGATCATCATTTAATTCCGCAATCGACGTGCGATAATACTGCCAGTTAGTCTCACTTAGTCTCAAATTCACCGTTCACGCTCGAGATCCGAGATTCTCGTCCTACCATCTTGTTATGGATATTTTTAATTGCTAGTAAACGTGTAACTAATTAGAAGCGTTATTGCATGACCGGTATGCGTCGAGGGTTTCCTAGTCATTCACCTAGTAGGGAAGTGTTGATTTATCTGGCTGGGTATCGACGTCCTTACAATCCTTTTCCATTTCTGCGGATATGGGTGGTGGCCATGCGAGATTCGGGCGCATATAGGTGGTATATTATTTGACGCCCAATGTGTTCGGCATTGATTGTGTTGGGACACTAGCGTGTTCAACGACAACTTTGCGAAGATATTTGTGGATTATAAAATTTATTTAGAAATGCCGATCCCAAATTTTTGAAAGTTGTTTAAGTGAATAAACACTGACAAATTTGAGGAGTACGATAATGGTTTAGAGCCATGTTTGTTAAACCAGCTGATGATAGTTTGGCCATGTAACAGTAAAGAGATGGTTAAATTCACATTGTTGTAACTTAATTTAGTTGGGGATTGTCGAATGAGTGAGGATCAGTTTGCTAGATTACGGTTAGGTAGGATTTTAGACTTCAGTCTATTATTTTAAATTAAGATTGTCGAAGTATTCCTTTATTATAAACAGTATGATTTGGTCACTCTGAAATTTCCACAATGTAGTGTAGATGATACCTCCTAATTTCTCAAGTGTATAAAATATGTCGTCGGGAGATTTGACCCAGATCAAATCCATCCTGGAAAAGATACATGAGAACCAGAAGAAGGTGACGGGAGATTTAGACGCCCTCCACAAACTCACACATGACAATAGCAAAAATATAGAGAGAGAGATTAAACAGTCAGCTGCCAGAGCTAAATCAGAAATGAAGGCAGAACTGGCAGTAGCACAGTCAGTAACTATGGCTAGCATTACATTAGTGCAGGAGGAATGTAGAAGGGTACAAGATGTGAATAGGAGGGCACGAGAGGAAGACAAGAAAGTGCAAGAAGCTATTAGAAAGGCACACGAAGACGCAAAGACAGCACAGGAGAAAGCACAGGAAGAGGCTAGACAGGTACAAGAGGAGGCTAAACAAACCCAGGAAGACATAAAGAAAGCCTTAGAGAAAGACCAAGAAGAAGGAAAATTAGCCCAAGAACAAAGTAAATTAGCTCAGGCAGAAAGTAGATTTTCGGTAGAGGAGAGTATGAAAGCTCTGGAAGAGACCAATTCAGCTTTCAATCAGGTGAAAGAAGATATGGCCTCTACCAAAACAGAAATGTGCACACTGAGAGCAGAAGTCACTACAAGAGTAGTAGAAGCCAAGGTTCAATGTAGTGAAAACATTATTCAGTTAGAGGCAAAGATAAAAAAAAGTATTAGTAGTGCCACCTTAGAACAGAGAAAACAAAATGGTAGCGTTACAGGTTCCCTAAAGCAACTCACCGAGCAGCACAACAATTTTAACAGCATTGTTGGCAACCGACAAGGTAAGTTGGAAGACCAACAAAAACTTATCAGTGAGGGTATAAATGTTGATATTCAATCTTTTATATCCAAATCTGTGAGTGAAATGAAAGAGGAGGTGATAAAATCCAATAAAGAGTATATAGATTTTGAAAGATGTAAATAACATTGAAACGAATGCTAAAGCTAATAGAGATAATCTTAAGCTAGAATTGTACAAGCGTATTGACGAAATTAGAGAATCTAGCATTACCGAAATAAAAGGTTATGTAAATAAAGCAAATTCGGAAAAAAGTGAGGAGTTAAACGTTATCAGAGCTACCGTTAACGAAATTAATGTAGAGCTTGCTAAAGTTAAGTCAGGTCAGGAAAAATAACTACTGGCTATTAGCAACAGAATCAAGTCACTTTCTATCGCAGAACCATATGACCATGAAGGAGTTAAGGATGTCTAGAATTGAGACGAGATTTGGCGGAGTTGTTCCAGAATCAAGAGAAAAGGCTTAAAGAAGAGCTAGGGAAAGCTGAAGCTGAAGAGAATAGAGCATCTTTAGTCGTATGCAGGAAAGACAGCACCTAGCGCAAGATACGGAACGTATTCATAGGGAATGTGGAGGCCTAGGAGGATTTTATGACCAGGGAGGCCAAAGTACTAATCAGAACGTCATAGTATTGAAGAATATTGACGAAAACCTGTCACTTTTCAGCGGAGTAGGAAACATAACTGCGGTAGAGATTTTAAGTGATATGAGATGCTACCTGGATGACAACCGAATACATAGGGATCGAGAGATGAGAGTGGTCGAGAAATTTCTTGGATCTGAAGCATTAATTTGGCACCGAGCTTTCAGATACACCTATGCAAACTTTGAGGAATTCGCAGACGCATTGCAAAGAAGATTCTGGAGTAAAGAATTGCAGCAAGATATTAGGGCAGAGATTTACTCGAAGAAGTATGCGCATTCAACTCCTACGCGTTATGCAACTTTCTTTACATCACAGCTCGCCAGCAGCCTCCATTGGCTGAAACTGAACTCATACATGCAATCTCATGACAGTTGCCAAATGACGCGAGAAGGCATCTTATCGCAGCCGAGGTCAGAACGTTAGAGGGAATGGCAGACATTCTTCGTAGACTAGACCACACAAGTTATACGCCTAACGTAATGCCAAACAATAATTCTAGACAGAGGCAAGAAGGCAGAGACGTGCATACAGTATTGGTGGACCAAACCCAACAAACAGAGGATAACCGCAGTAGAGCAGGTCCAACTCGAACGAACGAGTTTGGCAGGAACCGCTACGAACCGCCTTATCGACGATTTAGGGAAGGCAGACCTAACAAAGCAAGATACTGGAATAACGGTCAACGAAAAACAGGATATCATAGGAGAAATGACAGAAGAAGAAATGACTACTATGATAGTAAAAACAGAGGCACTGGAGGAGGTTATCGCCTGTACAAAAACTGGAACGATGATAACTTTGCCCGTGGGCAACAACAGCAGCAACAACAACAGCCTAGACAGCAGCAGCAACAACAACAGCAACAACAAAATCGAGGTTGGAGGAACAACGATAATGTGAGGAGATATTATCAAGACCGAGATAGGGAAAGCCAATAATAATCAAAGGGAAAATGAAGAAAGAAATAACCAGAGGAGTGAAGAGATCGAACCTCAACCCTCAACTTCAAGACAGGGTCAAGAACCAAACATGAGTGGGGGACAAAAAAAACTCAGTTTGGAAAACGGTAGTGAGGAGATAACGCTGTTCACAAACGACAAGCATGAGATCGCCGTAAATGAATTTTACCAGGTATCAGATGACGATTTACTTTATGAAAGAGAGGAGCCAGAGAGAGGAAAATAGCTAGATTGCCTATTTTACAGAGAGAGTTTGAGAACACTTCTAGACACGGGTGCTAATGCATCGATCTTATCAGAAGGCTGCCATAATAAATTAAAGGATGGAAAATCTATAATATCTACGCCAGTGTCATCTATTAAAGTCCGTGGAGTATTTAACGATAAGACCATGAAATGTAGGATCCAAGCACTGATGAAGTTCACGATAAATGGTCATGTTTATGAACAGATATTTATTGTTCTAAACAAGATTAGTTTTGATGCTATACTAGGAATAGACTTCATTACTAAAACAGGAGCCGTGATAGACCTAAGGATTGACATAATTAAATTTAACGAAAGAAGCAATGAAGCTGAAGGACAAGAAAATGAATACCTCATAGAAAATGAAATTCCGGAGGAGAATTTGGAAAGAATTATCTCTGAAGTGGAATTATAAGAGCCAGGTCATTATGGATTGAAGATTGAGAATTTCGAGGCTTACGAAGGAAGATTAGAAGCATTAATCCAGAACTATTCCGTTGTTTTCGATGACAAACCAGGATTAATAAAAGGTTTTAAATAACAAATTAAATTAAAGGACAACTCACCATTTCAAAGGAAATTATATCCCATTACTGAGAAATATCAAGCAGAGGTCGCTGAACTGATAAAAGGCATGGGGAAGGACGGTATAATTCGCAAGCAACTCCCTACTTGAACCCAATGAGTGCATTAAAGAAAGCGGGCGGAAATCTGCGGGTTTGCCTAGATGCCAGGGGTCTCAATAGTCTTCTGCTGAAAGAATATGACCAGCCGCCTAAGATCAGAGAGCTACTTAGGAAGTTTAAGGGAAAGTCATGCTTCTCTGTAATAGACTTGACTTCGTCTTTTTATCAAATTGAGTTGACAGAAGATAGCAAATGATATACAGGCTTCCTATTCGATCAAACTAGCAATATTTTTGAGAGGGCCCCATTCGGGCTTATAAATTCAAGCCCTGCGTTGATAAGAGCGTGGACAACAAGCTCACAGACGAGGTGAAAGCCAATGTCATATGCTACGTGGATGATTTAATCATTTCAACAGAAAATCCCAATTCATCTAAGGAACTTACTGGAGAACTTAACAGAAGTAAACATTAAAGTAAAGTTCAACAAATGCCACTTTTTCCAGCAAAGGATTAATTTCTTAGGACACACAATTGATCAATTTGGTTACCATGACAAAATTGATGCAATCTTAAGGTTTCCTAAACCGAACAAAATTAGAGATGTTAGAGCCTTCGCAGAACTGTGTCAGTTTTTCAGTAGCCATTGTCCTCGCTATTCTGAAATTATGGGACCACTGCATGAGTTATTAAAAAAGAATAACTGATGGAAATGGGGCATTGAAGCAGAGAACGCATTTATTTTAGCTAAGGAGATGATCAGAGATAACATCAAGCTTGAGAATCCAGACTATGAACTTTCCTTTATTGTTGAGACGGACGCTTCTAAAGTCGGAATCAGTGCAGTTCTCTATCAAAAAGACCAGAATGGAAATAACCACTATATTTCCTTCAATAGTAGTAAGCTACGGTCTCATAAGATAATCTACTTCACCACGGAATTAGAAGCTTTAGCCGTGATTAATGCCTTACATCACTGGAAGAAGATCTTAATTGGACACCAGATCATTATCAGAACTGACCATAAAGCTTTGGAATTTATGCTCGAGTCAGACTTATCGAGTGATAGGATGACTAGGTGGACGTTGTTCCCACAACAATTCAACACCACAATTGTACGTGTTCCTGGTAAGGAAAATTTATTGGCAGACATTCTATCCAGAAATCCAACAGCAGATAACGGTGTGAAAATCAATGTAGTGGAGATGGACGATGAAGATCAGGCAACGCTGGAGCGACTTAGAAGAGTAGCCGTCAGTTGGAAGAGAGATGCAAGTTTGAGGAATTTATACAGATTCATGTCAGGAAAGATGCAGAATAATGATGAAGATTATGAGGAAACTGGGAAGAAAGCCACTCATTATATACTAGTAGAAGGCATAGTATGGAAGTGTGTCAATGCTAACCACACGAAGGTGAGGATTGTAATTCCACCAAGGTTGAGAGTGCCAGTAGTTTGGTTGGTGCACAAGAGCATTGGACACGGAGGAGTAGGCAAAACGTACAGTACTGCACAAGAACATTTTTATTGGAGCAACATGAGAGAATCTATAACAGTCATAATCAGGTCATGTGAACTAGGTAAGAAAAATAACTATAATTCGGAGCTCTTGAAGGAGAAACCAAAGGCCATTATACCCACTAAGCCTTTAGAATTGTTCAGTGAGGACATTTCTGGCCCAGTTCCAAAAGGTAGTAGGGGTAATAAATACTTACTAGTCACAATGGACGTTTTCCCTAAGATAGTCATGATGAATCCGATGCAGAAAGCAACTACGAAGACTGTTATGTATCATCTAGAGAAAAACATTATTCCTAAGTTAGGAAAGCCTGAAAGACAGCTGACAGACCATGGAACGAAGTATACTTCTACGGAATTCCAACAAGCGATGGAACGACTAGAGATTGGTCATATATTCAGTTCAATCCGAAGTTCACAGACCAATCCGATTGAACGAACGATGTTGGAGTGTTCCAAGTACATACGTCTTTATAGCTCAGAGAACCATGCTAATTGGGTAAGTGTAGTACCTCTGATGGAGTTTTGCCCTAAATAACACGAGGCATGAAAGCACGAATGATGTTCCAGTGACGCTCCATTACGACGAGAAACCAGCCAGGCCATGGAACGGAATCTTCAATATTCCGGAAGATGACGAACCATCGGTGGAACAGCGCATAGAAACTGCAAGATAGCACTTGAACAAGCAAGCCGAGAAGAGACTGAAGAGAGGTCATGGAAAGAGATACAGTAGACCATTAGAACTTGGAGAATTAGTTTTGGTCAGGACTCCAGTTAAAGCAGACGTATTGAAGAGGATATATGTCAAGTTCTCTAATGTCTTTAATGGTCCACTCAAAGTAGGAAGAGTGTATGGAAATAACTTTTATCAGATTGTGAGGATAGAAGACGATCGGCCTATTGGAAAGTACAACCATTCGAAATTTAAAAGATTTTATCCCAGGATACATTAAGGGATGAATTCGGTTCCAGTTATGAGCAATTCGAATATAGTCTATGTTATACTTTAATTAACGAGTCAGGAGGGGAACTGAACTCGAATTCAGCCCAGCTTCAGCCATTGACTGAGCCGAGGATCGAACCGATTTGTGAACTTGATGATCTAAGAAATGGAATTTGGAATTGGAAAAATATTTTATTCAATATGTATTTTAGGAAGTGAATAAAAGCATATTGGCGACTATTTGGAAAATTTTGGTATATTTTGAAAGAATTAAATTTGGGAATATTTCAGTGAATGATAATTTAACCAAGGGAGAGTCAGATCTTTCGACACTGGAATATGACCAAGGCTTCAAGTTAGC
The DNA here is from genome assembly GCA_946902985.2 of Meconema thalassinum. Taxonomy (NCBI): domain Eukaryota; kingdom Metazoa; phylum Arthropoda; class Insecta; order Orthoptera; family Tettigoniidae; genus Meconema; species Meconema thalassinum. The sequence goes on from OX336388.2 coordinate 1,854,931,381, forward strand.
AAGCCTAAGACCGGTTTTGGTTGGCCGAGATGACAATAACAAAATTATGCACACGGCACGCTGATAAAAGGCTAGAACAGGGAGGTTTTCATGACAACCCAACAGCCAATCAGATTGGATCATAAAATGTTTGTGGGAATCGCTATTATATCAAATTTGCTTATATAAAGCGATATTAGCACTTCTACATATACAGAAGAGAAAACGAAATATTATTGCCAAAACAGAATTATATGTATATGGCCAGGAGAGAAGATATAATTGAAATTCAGTTTAATAGGACTCTGTGCGAGGCTAGAAATCCATTCTAGCTTGCCACGCGCGCAATTGTCACGAGGGCAGATTTCATTCCTACTTAGCGACTTGAAGAGAGCAGACCTGCATTGCAGCGCGTCCCAGGAGAGCTCACTATTATATTGGAAGTACGGACAGGAGACTAGACTGGACCGTGAGGAGACACAGCTATCGCCGAGGAAGAGTAGGAGAAGCCGGCAAATCACAAAACGCATTAGCTCGCTATTGAAAGCATCAGTTTATATTACAATGTTTATTGGGAGAAGACTTCTACAGCTTCACATTTCTACAGAACGACTGGCAGCAATGCATTCACAGGTTACTATATTGAAACAGTATTTATTCTGAATATTCATCTAACATTTACGATGATAATGTCCGCGAGTCAGGGGGGACATTCTTATTCGACACTTATTAAGAAGATTGTCATGTAGCACTAAACAATGGAAGGAGGTTAGTCTATATTATGGGGTGGGAATTCAGAGTGATCTTGACGACCATGGATCGATGATACTACAACTGCTCATCCAACATGCAGTGTCCTGAATTTACCTTCAAAAATACGATTCAAATGTCCACTACCAACTTGGAGAGATGTCAACCAGAGACTTTCAAACCTACAATGATGACGAGATGCTACACGAAGACGACGGACAGAGGAGTTCGTTTGTTCCGGGTACGGGTTGCCAGACTTGTAGTCGCGAAGCAAGGAGAGCCGTTAGCAGGGAGGCGAGAGAGCAAGCCCAGGTGTTCGTAGCTAGAGCAGGGAGGAAGCCGGACAGCTGATTGTCACGCGCCTAGTAGGAACTCGCATCGAGGCAGGCTTCAAGCACGTGCCGACCCGAGGGATGAACATCATGTATATCAGAACAGGTACTTCGACAGCAGCTCATCAGAAAGGTAGAAAATTGAATGTTCTAATATCTCAGTTGTTTGATATATTCTTTGATGGTATTTCAGATGTAACCAACATATAAGTAGATTTTCTTACTCATAACCCATGCTATTATGTTGTCAATTTTTAAGATTTAACTGTAAATTTTATTATACGTCAGCGTGTGTCGTTTTTGACGTAATTTCATTTGTATTTAGATTTTGATATTCCATTTTTGTATTTTAAAGAAACGTTTTAATATGCTCACTTTGAAACGAAACTGTTTTATGGAAGGGAATGCTTCGATCGATTAAAATGCGTAACAAGCTACAGAATGCGTCAATATTGCTAGATTGTATCGTTATTAAGAGAAAGCATTATTGTAAAATGCTAGAACATTGTTAAAAACTTTTTTGTTGTGTCAGAATATAAATGCAACATTTATTAAATATTATAAATAACATTCTTGGAGTATGACAATTCCAATTGCGGAATGTTACAGTAATATGACATTAATATAGTCACGGGCAATTGTTATAACGGATTTAAACTACACACATCAAAAAAAGTTTTGCATCACCTCGGTTCCAAGAGTTCCGGAACCTTTAAATACAAAGGGAATAGAGATCAACACAAACAACATTTCAGCTCGTTTTATTGCTCATGAGACCCACACATTGCATGTTGTACCATCATGCAGCTAGACTTTCAGCATTTGTGGTCCAGATTGCAGTACACACCACTACCTCTAATACCCAGTAGCACGTCCTCTTGCATTGATGCATGCCTGTATTCGTCGTGGCATACTATCCACAAGTTCATCAAGACACTGTTGGTCCAAATTGTCCCACTCCTCAACGACAATTCGGCGTAAATCTCTCAGAGTGGTTGGTGGGTCAAGACGTCCATAAACAGCCCTTTTCAACATATCCCAGGCATGTTCGATAGGGTTCATGTCTGGCGAACATGCTGGCCACTGTAGTCGAGCGATGTCGTTATCTTGAAGGAACGCATTCACAAGATGTGCACGATGAGGTCGAGAATTGTCGTCCATGAAGACAAATGCCTCTCCAATATTCTGCCGATATGGGTGCACTATGGGTCGGAGGATGTCATTCAGGTATCGTAAAGCCGTTTCGGAGCCTTCCATGACCACCAGTGGCGTACGTCGGCCCCACATAATGCCACCCCAAAACATCAGGGAACCACCACCTTGCTGCACTCGCTGGACAGTGTGTCTAAGACGTTCAGCCTGACCAGGGTGCCTCCAAACACGTCTCCGACGATTGTCTGGTTGAAGGCATATGCGACACTCATCGGTGAAGAGAACGTGATGCCAATTCTGTGGGGTCCATTCAGCATGTTGTTGGGCCCATCTGTACCGCGCTGCATGGTGTCGGGGTTGCAAAGCTGGACCTCGCCATGGACGTCGGGAGTGAAGTTGCGCATCATGCAGCCTATTGCGCACAGTTTGAGTTGAAACACGACGTCCTGTGGCTGAACGAAACGCATTATTCAACATGGTGGCATTGCTGTCAGGGTTCCTCCGAGCGGCAATCCGTAAGTAGCGGTCATCCACTACAGTAGTAGCCCTTGGGCGGCCTGAGCGAGGCCTGTCATCGACAGTTCCTGTATCTCTGTACCTCCTCCATGTCCGAACAACATCGCTTTGGTTCACTCTGAGACGCCTGGAAACTTCCCTTGTTGAGAGCCCTTCTTGACACAAAATAACAATGCGGACGCGATCGAACTGCGGTATTGACCTTCTAGGCATGGTAGAACTACAGACAACATGAGCAGCGTACCTTCGTCCTGGTGGAATGACTGGAACTGATCGGCTGTCGTACCCCCTCCGTCTAATAGGCCCTGCTCATGCATGGTTGTTTACATCTTTGAGCAGTTTTAGTGACATCTATGAACAGTCAAAGGGACTGTATCTTTGATACAATATACACAGTCAACGTCTATATGCCGGAGATCTGGGAACCGAGGTGATGCAAAATTTTTTTTGATGTGTGTATGAAATAGAATCATTTGTTGACAGTAGAGGTCAAATGATGCCTATCATTAGCAACACTTATATTGGAATAATTTGCTATAACAAATCCACAGACCTGGTGATTGGTAGATCTACCTGAGGTCTTGTATGAAATGAAACAAGTTTAGAAATGAATAATTGATTCATTAAAAGTATACCTGAGAGGGAGGATATGTATTATTGTTATTAACTGTAAAGACGAGCAGACTACGATTTATTAATGTTAATATTTTATTGTAACGTGGAAAAACAGTATGTTGTGAAAGTTTCTTAACGAAATGCGTTAATGGAAATTAAGTGGAATATTGTACAAGGTTTATTGTTGGGAAGATTATTGGCTGAGGAATAACCTATCCACCAAGGGAAGATGATAAAGAAAAGGGAGTGGGTTTCGGACTGGAGAAAAGGATGGAGAAATAGGAGGAGAGTCCCCCAAAAGTTATAAGTTTAACTTTAATTGTCCTAAAAGGTGACTGCCACTGCAAATCAGCTCTCCGATACCTAAAGTGAGTAGGGACCTGGGCAAAGCTAACGGGAGACGCTGCTGGCACTTGGGCGGTTTGCGAGAGAGTGGCTTTAGAGTATTCCCTCTCAAGCATACATATGCCTACTATGGGGAAGGGTGATGGTCTGGCAAGAAAAGGAGTAACAGATTTATTATGTATCTGTTCAAAGTAATTTGAAGAACGCCAATAATTTGAATAGGTTTCAATATTTTTTGTCTTCGAAATTGTAGATTTTTTAAGAGAGACCAAATGCCTACAAGAAGGATAGGAATAAACCAATTATACTTTTGGGAATAATTTTGGTAAGTACACCAATAGTTGCATTTGGAAATGGCTAAGCTTTTACCCAGCGAGGAGCCGACTAAAAGTTTAGGCAAAGAGAAACACTTAAATTTTGAAAAACCAACCATAAGAATTGGAGAGAATCTCCACAAGCAGGAAGCTGGCGTAGCGAGCTATGCTTGCCTTACTGGCCAGTTAGAATTGGCTATTAAAGCTAAGAGAGACTTTACCGAGTTGGCAACTAAGAGTTCTTGCTCAAATGCAACAAGTGGTGAAAACCCTATCACAAGATTTATTTGCATTAACGAGGGCATGAACCTAGGAAGAGTCAGGAAAGACAGGATCTTGCCTAACTGTAGTATTAGAAAAATGAAAAAGCGAAAAGGAACTCTTAATTTATTTAACAATTCAAAAGAATTTGATGAATTTAACAAAGATATATTTTCAATTTTGTTAACAATTTGGGGTCGCAGACCTCCGAAAAAAACATCTAAAGTTTGCGCCAGGCAATTAACAATTCTATTGGTTTCACACCTTTATATGTTTTAAAATCCTCGCAAGATTTTAAAATAGAGAGGATAAAGTACAAAAGTTAAGAACAATTAAAGTGATTAAAGTTAGACAGTAAATAGAGTACAAGGTGTGTACTTCTAGAAATTTCTGAGAAAATATTCTGGAAAGAGTAACAACTTTGAAAATAACAATAACAAAAACAGAAAGAATACAATAGAAGTTCCTAACTTCTTATATTTAAGCGGAATTACCTATTTTTTGTGTTTATAAAAATAGGACAGGTCACTTAATGTGAAACCTGAAGAGAAAGTCGACAGGAAGGTTCTAGACCTCCTATGTTTAAGTAGGGATCACGAGCCAAATGGGGCAAAATTCCCTTTAGTGAAACCTAGAAATAACTCACTTATGAGTTGAAAGAATTGTATTCCCTAATTAGAAGGGAGAAACCATGTAAGTTTGAAACGTGTACCAGACACGTAGTTATACAGAAATTAATTAATGATATTTAAGCAAAAGGGGAGGGCACGTCTCTAGCGTGACACCTCATTGAGAAAGACCTAAAGTAACAATTTTATTTTGGGTTGTTAGTAAGGGGTTTAGGAAAGATCAACTGGGATGGAAGGTAAAAGTTCATGGCCGTATTTATAATAATCGGACGAGCGCGACGAGGAAGAAATACTGAAAGAACACTGGTTTTCACTATAGTCTGTTAAAATGGATGAAAAGTTCACTGTAGCAGCACGAAAGTTTATGTCAAAGAAAGTCATTGCAATGATGGAAAATAACTAGTTGCACTAGGTAGGCGAAAGTCTATTGCTTGAGAAAGTTGTGGATTATCATTAAATACGCCAGAGAAAATTCCAACGGAGGAAGGAACATTAGCTATTGAGCAGTAATTTATAAGGAAGATTCCTCATTTATAAATAGTATTCCCACAAGTGAGTGGAAAATACATGACGGCACGACTTGTAGATAGAGTGCAGATTCTGGAAGGTTCCAGAACGATCCTAATAGAAGAATAGGGCCAAAGTTATTCCAGCGGTGGAACGAGCTTAATATTTTATAGACAGTGGTTGTTCAATAATATCCCACGTTGTGAGAAGATCTCTCATTTAATAAGCACCAGAAATGCAGCTTTTACGAAGATTGGCTTAGACAGACAAAGCTCAATATGGAAAATCCCGCGAAGGATGATTATTGCCACAAATAAGTAATCTCACACTGCCTATAAATGATTATTTAAAGCATGTAGTTGTTAAAAGACGATGAGAATGAGGCTAAAACTTTAAGTCTGTACTTATCTTTGCTTCATGGTGATGATGAAGTTCCCTTTGACGATTAAAGTTCCAACATGGCGTGGAATCTAAATAATGCCTCTTTAGTTCAGGAGGCTGGCTCTAGTTGAGCCTTGACTGACTAAGTCGACTGCCGACGTACAAGTGAGACCCACTCAGCGAAGCGCAGAGGGACCAGGAAAGGGAAAAGAGTGGGGGTAGGAGACAAAAGGAAAACATATAAGCATAACCAACATTGAAAAGTTAAATTCTCTTGATGAGATGGTCTTCAAAGAGTTGATAGTAGGCGACACTATCGCAGCCTGGTGGGTGAAAAAGGAGACGAAGTTCTCTTGATCACGGAGATGATAGCTGGCGATGGCGACGAGATCTGGTGGCCAGATTGATAAGGAAGTCCTCTTGCACCGGGAAGAATTGAGGAACTTCAGAGATTCGCTGCTAGAAGACGCTAGGTGAGTAATGGAAGATATATATCTAGAACAGACTCACGAATAACATGAGAACCCTAAACAGCAAAGAGAACATAGGAGATCACTGTTGGTGTTTGTGAAAAAGGAAGGAATGATCAAGCAAAGAGCATTAAAAATACTCTATCTTACCGTGTATTCCAAGAATACACCAAGCTGGGAGCGGCAAACACCAACAGAGAGCAGGATAAACAATTAAACATTTAAAGGTAATGGAGCAATTAAAGACAGTGGTCTTGTGATCTGACCGTTAGTGGTCAAGATTCTGGCCACCCTGACTCTCCCATCCCTTCCAGGATAACACTCGGTCACTCTACCAGAAATCCAGACCAGGGGAGGAGAAACATCCCTAGCCAGGACCAGGTCCCCCACTTTGATGTCGGGACTGGAAAGAAACCACTTCTGTCTCCGTTGCAAGGAAGTTAAATATTCCATGTTCCACCTCTTCCAGAAAGAATTGCGGAGAGCTTCAAGTTTACGCCAAACAGAAGGTAGATTACAATCCCTGTAAGAGCTGGAAAGGGGAGGAGGAGCGGAAAGAGAAGTGTCTATAAGGAAGTGACCAGGTGTGAGTGGAAGCAGATCATCAGGGTCATTGGAAAGCGGAGTTAAAGGGCGAGAATTAACAACACCTTCAATCAGAACGGACAGTGAATTAAATTCTTCATAAGTCAGAATACGATTACCTAAAACCTTTCTTAAATGACGTTTAGTGAGCTTTACGCAGGATTCCCACCTACCACTGTGATGAGGAGCTTAGGGAGGTATAAAACGCCATTTTAAACCCTTTGAATAGGAAAAATTAGAGATCTGTTCCATGGCAGGAGATGATGTGAGAGCTTTCTTCCACAAGGACGCTGCGCCCTGAAAGGTGGAAGCGTTATCAGAGAACATCTCTGAAGGAACACCACGCCTAGCAGCGTAGCGAGAGACAGCTGATAAAAAGTAAGAAGTAGAAGCATTCGTTACTAGTTCCAAATGGATTGCGCCAGTAACCATGCAAACAAAGAGAGAAACATAGAGCTTACCAAACAATTTGCGTTTAGCTTCAGCGGAATTTCGTTGATATTGGAACGGACCCATATAGTCCACACCAGTTAGAGCAAATGGGCGTATAGGAGAAGAGCGAAAAGAAGGCAGATCGCTCATTAATTGAGTATTGATTTTAGGTTTCGCTTTGAAGCAAGGAATGCACTTGTGAATTACAGAGGAAACTTCGTGAATTCCATTTATAATCCAGTACTTTTCCCTTAAGTGGCAAAGCAGAGTGCGTGTACCAACATGCAGATTGCGATAATGAAAGTCACGTATAATTAAGGAAGTTACGTGATGTTTAGAAGGCAAAATAACGGGATGCTCTTTGTCTTGAGAGAGCAAAGATTGAGAGAGCCTACCACCTACCCTAAGTAACCCATTGTCATCAAGGAACGGGGCCAAAGCACGAAGACGACTGGATTTGGGAAGATCCCTTTTAGAAGAAAGTAAAGACAATTCAGAAGAAAAGGCTTCTTGCTGTGTCAGTTGTAAAACCTTAATGGTAGCGAGATTCAATTCATGATTGGTAAGGTATGGTTTGGAGAGAAGAGGTTGGTCAACCACAAGATATTTCCATCTAAGGAGATAGGCGACAATTCGAATTAATTTGTGAAAGGAAGAATAGCGGGACAACAAGGGATGAGAAACATTGGAAACGAGACACGAAGCAGTAGACAGAGATACTTTTGCTTCAGGCAAGTTGGAGTTTGTAGCTGGAGGTTTAGAAGGCCAACAAGAAGAGTCTTCGATTAACCACGAGGGCCCATGCCAGTACAACTGGGAAGCTGCCAATTGAGAGGGTAAACATCCACGAGAGATAATGTCGGCTGGGTTGTCAGCGCTGGGTACATGCCTCCATTGACATACCGAAGAAAGAGTTTGAATTTTGGAAACCCTATTTGCAACAAAAGTTTGCCAGTGAGCGGGGTTCTTGGCGATCCAGGAAAGTATGATCATGGAATCGCTCCAGAGATAGATTTGCGAGAATTCGACTTTTAATACTTCCCGTAATTTCTTAACAAGTTCTGCAGCCATGAGTGCACTACACAATTCAAGCCTAGGCAAAGTGATAGTTTTAAGAGGAGCCACCTTCGATTTGGCACAAACAAGGTTGGAGACTGAAGATCCATTTAATGAACAGCGATAAACCAAATATGCGCAGCAACCATAAGCTTTTTCGGAACTGTCCGCGAACACATGAAGAAAAAAAGGGTGCATTAGAATGAGCGTTAATTAAATTCCTAGGAATTTCAATAAGGGAAAGATCAAGCAAATTGCTGCGAAAAGAAAGCCATCTGTTAAGAAAAGAAAGGGGAACAGTGTCATCCCATTCACATTTGAGCGACCACAGCTCTTGCATGAAGAGTTTGGCTATAACGATAACTGGGGCAAGGAATTGAAGCGGATCAAAAATGTTTGCAATTTCAGAGAGAATCTGTCTTTTTGTGTTAGGGAGCTCTTCGGCGAGCGATACTTTATAGATGAGAGTGCCAGTACTATTGCACCAATGAACTCCAAGAGTTTTTATGGATTCGGAGTTTCCACAAATTTCGACAGAGGAGGGATCTACGTCTTCACTAGGAAACTGGGCGAGAAACTCAGGGGAGTTGGAATTCCACTTATGAAGTGGGAAACCTCCATTCCTTAGCAATACCTGAAGTTCTAAGGACATGAAAGAAGCTTCCTCCAGAGTGGGGAAGGACTGCAAATAATCGTCAACATAGAATGACGTGGTTAGTGCTTCAGAAGCTTTAGAATCAAATAAATAACCATCTTGAGAGGCTAACAAGTGTAGGGATCGGATAGCAAGGAAGGCGGAAGGTTTTAAGCCATAAGTAACTGTTCTTAAACGAAATACCTTAATGGGCTTACTGATTTCGTCGCGCCACAAGATTCTTTGGAGATCTCGTTGTTCAGGCTGAATTAAAACTTGGTGGTGCATCTGTTTTATATCCGCTATAACAGCTATGGGAAATAATCGAAAGTTTAAGAGTATAGCAGATAGATCTGACTGAATAGCAGGACCAGAGTATAGAGTATCTTTAAGGCTGTTGCCATTAACGTCAGGTGATGAACCATTGAAAACAACTCGGATTTTAACCTTTACAACAGGGTTTTTCCACACGGGATGATGATTTAAGAAAACCGTTTCAATTGGGGGGTGAAATTCATCATCAGATTTGTTAACAACTTCCATATGATCTAAGCTTTCATACTCATCCATGAAATCAGTGTATTGCTGTTTAACGAGAGGTTCTTTCTTGAATTTGCTCTCGATAGCAAAAAGATCTTTTCTAGCTTTTGGTTGAGAGTGAATAAATTCAGGGGGATTATGTAATCTTGGCATTTGAACAATGAACCGACAGTCAGAAGAGCGAGTGGTGGTGTTCAGAAAAAGTTGCTCACAGAATTCATTTTCTGAAGAAGTCACGTTAGGAGGATCAACACTTTCGAGTCTCCAAAACAGTTCCAGATCAGTATTGGCGAAGTAACATTGCGATGCGGGTTGGGGAGAATAATGGGGAAGTTGACCGGTGACGATCCATCCAAAATTAGTGTCTCTGGCGACCACGTTTGAGGATAACTTGCGAACCTGTTTACGAAGGCAATTCCAGAAAACATTGGCACTGAAGAGCATGTCAATGGGGTTTTGTATGTTAAACAAAGGATCGGCTAGCCTTAAATGCGAGGGAATGTTTAAACCTGAAATATCCACAGAGTGACTTGGAGTGTCTTCTCCAATGCTATTGAGAATTAGACAATTCAGTTTGAGAAAATTGTTTCTGTGACAAATATCTCTTATGGTTAGCTTTGAGAACTGTAAAGCTTGCGATTTTGAGCTGTTAATGCCCGATACGTTAATAGAAGTGGGGTTTACAGGTAGGCCTAGTTTTCTAATTAGACACAAAATCATGAGTTGCCGCTGAATCGAGAAGACCGCGTGCACGGACCCAGTTGCCAGAGTTATCCTGAACTTCGATTTGGACAGTGGACAGCAATACTTGGGCACTACGAATGGACTTGGCATTTTGAATGTACGATGAAGCAGTGGAACTGTTAGCATTATCACTTTTCTGAGAAGTGGATGCTGTCGATGACCTTGCCTGATCATGACGATGTTGCAAAGTGTGATGAGCCTTTTCACAATGGAAGCAAAGTCTTGTGGACTTGCAATTTGAAGAAGAATGCGTGGGCGCTAGGCAGTTGAAGCAATGTTTGTTTTGGGAAACTAATTTTCTTCTGTCGTCGACTGACAGTTCTTTAAAGGATTTACAGAGATATCAGGCATGGGACTCTTTACAAAGTATGCACTTGAAAGGTTCATTTAAACTCTTGCGGGGTTCAATTTGAGTGTTTAAAACAAGAGAGCTAGCGTTCACTAGACCTAGTTGGGTAACCAGTAGTGTTTGATTTAAGTTTAGATGAGCTGGACCCAGGTTTTTGAGTACTAGACGCTAAGCATTCGCTTTTGGGTTTAAGAGACATTAATTCAAATTTAGAACTCGGGGATGAGGGTTCACTTTGATTAGCTAAAGCGGTTAACAGCTGGCATTTGCCATTTATGAAAGTGACTAAATGCTCGTAAGAGTAGTCGTCTTCTCTAGAAAGTTCAATCTCCCAAGCTTTAAGGGTAGCAGCATCAACTTTAGAAACCACTAAATGTATTAGGAAGGTGTCCCAGTGTTCAGTGGGTTGATCTAATTGGGACAGAGCTTTAATGTGAAGCTGAGTAGTATCAATGACAGTACGCAAACTAGTGACGTCATTGTGCTGTGACGCAGGTAGGTTGAATAGAGCCTTCATTTGGCGTTGAATACGTAACCGTAAATTTCCGTATATTTCTTTTAATAAGTTAAAGGCAAAGGGGTAGTTTTCGACACTTAAAGGGAGTACTTCAACTAACTGCAGAGCTTGACCTCGGAGGATAGATCTCAAGTAATGAAACTTGTATATGACTTGAATGTCTTCATTGTCATGAACAAGAGTGCAAAATAATTCATAGAAAGAATCCCAAGTAGATTCGTCTCCAGAGAAGTGGGGTAAATTAATCTTAGGTAGAATTGGTTTGGGCTTATGAGTACCATCGCGAAAAGAAGTTTGTTGTTCGAGAAGGGAACCAAGAACAGAAGCGTCCTTTTTCTGCTCCTCTTCAAGTTGGCGTATTATTTTGAAAGCAGAACCTATGCCTTCGTAATATTGGTTTTCTACTTCGACTCGATCTTCGGTTTGATTGAGCATACAAGTTTCTATTTCAGTTTGGATGTTACAATAATTTTCATATGAACGTTCAAAATGCCTTACACGATGTTTCAACAAGTCTAATTGAGCTTCTGAGCTCTTTGATGTATTTTCTAAATCGGGTAATTTGCCCTTTATAGGATGCTCGTTTAGAAGTGAGTATTTCATCCTTATCCTTTTCTGTAGGAGCCATGTCAAGGTAAATAGATTAAAGTATAACTCACGAAACTGTGGAACCTTGGAAATGCTGTCAAGCGGGCAGCAGCAAATAAGTTGAAAGAAAGGGACACACCAAAGGAGACAGGAGCGGCCTCATTCCCCTTCAAAGGCTTTGCACGATGTAGTTATAGCTGAAAAATGCAAAGCAGGTATTAATAATTTGCAAGGTATTGTCAAGTAACCTTTGAAAAAGAATAACAAATGACAAATGGACTCTCCCGGGTTTCGGCACCAAATTTTGGGTAGATTATTGGCTGAGGAATAACCTAACCACCAAGGGAAGATGATAAAGAAAAGGGAGTGGGTTTCGGACTGGAGAAAAAGGATGGAGAAATAGGAGGAGAGTCCCCCAAAAGTTATAAGTTTAACTTTAAATGTCCTAAAAGGTGACTGCCACTGCAAATCAGCTCTCCGATACCTAAAGTGAGTAGGGACCTGGGCAAAGCTAACGGGAGACGCAGCTGGAACTTGGGCGGTTTGCGAGAGAGTGGCTTTAGAGTATTCCCTCTCAAGCATACATATGCCTACTATGGGGAAGGGTGATGGTCTGGTAAGACAAGGAGTAACAGATTTATAATGTATCTGTTCAAAGTAATTTGAAGAACGCCAATAATTTGAATAGGTTTCGATATTTTTTGTCTTCGAAATTGTAGAATTTCTAAAGAGAGACCAAATGCCTCCAAGAAGGATAGGAATAAACCAATTATACTTTTGGGAATAATTTTGGTAAGTGCACCAATAGTTGCATTTGGAAATGGCTAAGCTTTTACCCAGCAAGGAGTCGACTAAAAGTTTAGGCAAGGAGAAACACTTAAATTTTGAAAAACCAACCATAAGAATTGGAGAGAATCTCCACAAGCAGGAAGCTGGCGTAGCGAGCTATGCTTGCCTTACTGGCCAGTTAGAATTAGCTATTAAAGCTAAGAGAGACTTTACCGAGTTGGCAACTAGGAATTCTTGCTCAAATGCAACAAGTGGTGAAAACCCTATCACAAGATTTATTTGCATTAACTAGGGCATGAACCTAGGAAGATTCAGGAAAGACAGGATCTTGCCTAACTGTAGTATTAGAAAAATGAAAAAGCGAAAAGTAACTCTTAATTTATTTAACAATTCAAAAGAATTTGATGAATTTAACAAAGATATATTTTCAATTTTGTTAACAATTTGGGGTCGCAGACCTTCGAAAAAAAACATCTAAAGTTTGCGCCAGGCAATTAACAATTCTATTGGTTTCTAACCTTTATATGTTTTAAAATCCTCGCAAGATTTTAAAATAGAGATGATAAAGTACAAAAGTTAAGAACAATTAAAGTGATTGAAGTTAGACATTAAATAGAGTACAAGGTGTGTACTTCTAGAAATTTCTGAGAAAATATTCTAGAAAGAGTAACAACTTTGAAAATAACAATGACAAAAACAAAAACAGGAAGAATACAATAGAAGTTCCTAACTTCTTATATTTAAGCGGAATTACCTATTTTTTGTGTTTATAAAAATAGGACAGGTCACTAAATGTGAAACCTGAAGAGAAAGTCGACAGGAAGGTTCTAGACCTCCTATGTTTAAGTAGGGATCACGAGCCAAATTGGGCAAGATTCCCTTTAGTGAAACCTAGAAATAACTCACTTATGAGTTGAAAGAATTGTATTCCCTAATTAGAAGGGAGAAACCATGTAAGTTTGAAACGTGTACCAGACACGTAGTTATACAGAAATTAATTAATGATATTTAATCAAAAGGAGAGGGCGCGCCTCTAGCGTGACACCTCATTGAGAAAGACCTAAAGTAACAATTTTATTTTGGGCTGTTAGTAAGGGGTTTAGGAAAGATCAACTGGGATGGAAGGTATATGTTCATGGCCGTAATTATAATAATCGGAGGAGCGCGACGCGGAAGAAATACTGAAAGAACACTGGTTTTCACTATAGTCTGTTAAAATGGATGAAAAGTTCACTGTAGCAGCACGAAAGTTTATGTCAAAGAAAGTTATTGCAATGATGGAAAATAACTAGTTGCACTAGGTAGGCGAAAGTCTATTGCTTGAGAAAGTTGTGGATTATCATTAAATACGCCAGAGAAAATTCCAACGGGGGAAGGAACATTAGCTATTGAGCAGTAATTTATAAGGAAGATTCCTCATTTATAAATAGTATTCCCACAAGTGAGTGGAAAATACATGACGGCACGACTTGTAGATAGAGTGCAGATTCTGGAAGGTTCCAGAACGATCCTAATAGAAGAATAGGGCCAAAGTTATTCCAGCGGTGGAACGAGCTTAATATTTTATAGACAGTGGTTATTCAATAATATCCCACGTTGTGAGAAGATCTCTCATTTAATAAGCACCAGAAATGCAGCTTTTACGAAGATTGGCTTAGACAGACAAAGCTCAATATGGAAAATCCCGCGAAGGATGATTATTGCCACAAATAAGTAATCTCACACTGCCTATAAATGATTATTTAAAGCATGTAGTTGTTAAAAGACGATGAGAATGAGGCTAAAACTTGAAGTCTGTACTTATCTTTGCTTCATGGCGATGATGAAGTTCCCTTTGACGATTAAAGTTCCAACATGGCGTGGAATCTAAATAATGCCTCTTTAGTTCAGGAGGCTGGCTCTAGTTGAGCCTTGACTGACTAAGTCGACTGCCGACGTACAAGTGAGACCCACTCAGCGAAGTGCAGAGGGACCAGGAAAGGGTAAAGAGTGGGGGTAGGTGACAAAAGGAAAACATATAAGCATAACCAACATTGAAAAGTTAAATTCTCTTGATAAGATGGTCTTCAAAGAGTTGATAGTAGGCGACACTATCGCAGCCTGGTGGGAGAAAAAGGAGTCGAAGTTCTCTTGATCACGGAGATGATAGCTGGCGATGGCGACGAGATCTGGTGGCCAGATTGATAAGGAAGTCCTCTTGCACCGGGAAGAATTGAGGAACTTCAGAGATTCGCTGCTAGATGACGCTAGGTGAGTCATGGAAGATATATATCTAGAACAGACTCACGAATAACATGAGAACCCTAAACAGCAAAGAGAACATAGGAGATCACTGTTGGTGTTTGAGAAAAAGGAAGGAATGATCAAGCAAAGAGCATTAAAAATACTCTATCTTACCGTGTATTCCAAGAATACACCAATTGTAGTGAACAAGAATGTCATTGTTATTTAAAGAGCACGAAGATAATTAATTTAGAAAGGAGTTTGTTAGGAGTGTATCATGAACAATATTTCACAAACTCGTGTTTACTTAGTAGGATCACAAATTCTTCTGCACGTTTGCAGTGTAGCAAGATGGGTTTTATTGAAGGAATACCGTGCATGATTGTTGTGATCATTGTTGAGAGGACAGAAAAGGAATATATCAAGTTTTGGAAGCGCAGCTGACGCTATTATAAGATGTTGTCCACCGTATACTAAAGAAAATAAGTGTATTGCCGTTTGGAGCAAAGTATTTGATACAGTATGTTAAAAAAGTAACTGACATTAGGGTTTGTATTTGTGTTGTTCATGTCAGAAAGTGTTTTACGAAATCCACGAAGTTTATTGAAATTAACTGAGTACTTCCGCATCGTTCTTTAAGTTTATTGTATTTTATTCATTGATTTTACATTTCAGAGCTGTAATTAACTTGACCGTTCGTTACTATAGTTCTATTTATGATAACAGAAAGTCAAAATATACCAGAAAAATATATTGTTTGTGAACGAGTGTTAAAATAACTGTTTAGGGAAACAGAAGCGCAGTAAGATTGTCAGATCGCGACAGATATTGTACATATGTTTTTGAATACCGTGCTGGTCATGGTAATTTCTACTTGTGTAAATATTTTAATTATTTTAAATAGCTAATAATTTATTCGTATTACGTTCATGTTTTAAATCGATAAGTGTATAATGTAGGGCAGTGTATTGTAAATTACATTTCTTTTAAGAACAGCTGATTTTGATCACACTGCTAAAAGTGATCGAGTCACAGGGTGACTATCAAACGTAACTACTTAATTAAAATTCTTGAATTATTACGTGTGAGTAACTTAAACTTTACAGAAAGTTTGTTTGGCAGATAGAAGGACTATCTACTAAATTAAATATTTTATTTTCAATTTAAATTTATGTTATATGTGTTAGGGAGATTTAATGTCTTGTAAATACTTTAGTTAATAAATTCACAGGCACTATTTTGTTTGCCTGCCCATTTTATAGAAGCTGATCATCTTTTAATTCCGCAATCGACGTGCGATAATACTGCCAGTTAGTTACTAGAACTCACTTAGTCTCAACTTCACCGTTCACGCTCGAGATCCGAGATTCTGGTCCTACCACCTTGTTATGGATATTTTATTTGCTTGCAAGCGTGTAACTAATTAGTAGCGTTATTTCATGACCGGTATGCGTCGAGGGTTTCCTAGTTATTCACCTAGTAGGGAGGTGTTGATTTATCTGGCTGGGTATCGACGTCCTTACAATCCTTTTCCATCTCTGCGGATATGGGTGGTGGCTATTCGAGATTCGTGCGCAGTACCATAGTTATTGTCTGGACACATGTGCACATTACCAATATATACATATGAGTTGTAAAATTTACACAGTTTGGTGTGTGATAAAATGATATATCAAAGCATCACGAACTAAAGTTAAGGTCTAGGATTATAAGAAGAACCAACAATAAAATGGAAGTACATAGTCAGGGATCGGAGGGATATAGTAGTGAAGAAGGAATGGGACAGGCGGAGAAATCCATGAAAAACATTTTCGTTACCGAATCACTGACGTTTGCTGAAAGGGCTATTTAAATTTGATGGGGGAGATAAACATTACTGTGTTACATGTGTTAATAGAGAAAATAGAGTCTCTGAAAGAATTTGGGAACAACAAGGAAGAATCTGAAAAAATTCTATGAGAGAGTTAGCAGAATCAAGGAACAACAAGGTAGAATCTGAAATTAATTCTATGAGAGAGTTAGCAGAATCAATGAACAAACAATTGGAGTCAGTGAAAGAATCAATAAATAACAGGGTAACATCTGAAATTAATTCTATGAGAGAGTTACCAGAATCAAGGAACAACAAGGTAGAATCTGAAATTAATTCTATGAGAGAGTTAGCAGAATCAATGAACAAACAAGCAGATTTAATGCACAAACAAGTAGAGTCATTGAAAGAATCAATAAATAACAAGGTAGAATCTGAAATTAATTCTATAAGAGAGCTAGCAGAATCAAGGAACAACAAGGTAGATTCTGAAATTAATTCTATGAGAGAGTTAGCAGAATCAATGAACAAACAAGCAGAATTAATGAACATACAAGTAGAGTCAGTGAAAGAATCACCGGGTGAGTTAGCTGTGGTCGTTACGGCATGACTGATGGCAGTCGCTCACATCCGGGAGGCGAGGAGGTTCGAATCCCCCCGCCGGCAACCTTGAAGATGGTCTTCTGTGGTTTTCCATCTTCCTTCCAGGCAAATGCCGGGGTTGGTCCCTAACTATAGGCCACAGCCGCTACCTTCCAATTCCTCGCCCTTCCCTTCCAACTTCCCTCCCCAACGGTACTTGTAGCTCACCCATCGGGTGTCCGTCTCGAAGCAGCTAAAAAACTGGCGAGCCGAACATGTCCTCGGGCACTCCCGGCACTAAAAGCCATACGCTAAAAAAAAGTGAAAGAATCAATAATAACAAGGTAGAATCTGAAATTAATTCTATGAGAGAATTGGTTGAAAACAAAGTAGCTGATATGAACCTTAAAATTGAGGAAAACCAATCGAACTACCAACACAAGAATTGAGAATCTCAGTAAGGAGATACCGAATCATCAGTTAGTACTCAATAATAGGATGGAGGAGGTGGAGAAAGGGAAGTTGGAAGAGCAGAGGGTGGAGATCATATGCATCGTAGAAGAGAAAGTTGAGACGGTAGAATCTGTGAGTATGGCTGTAAAGGAGGAGGAAGTAGAGGAGGAGATGTGTGAATTGCGTGATGCTAGGGGGAGTAAGGAAGAAAATGGACAAGAGAGAGAACAAGGTGAAGGAGGACATCAAATGGTGGAGGAGGATTAAACTGAAGACAAGGAAGAGTATGAGATAGAAGACAAGGTGAAGAAAAGGGTGGAGGATAAGATAAAAGAGGAGGAAGACAACATACCAGAAGTAGATAACGTGAAGAAGTGTTGGAGGAGAAGGACGAGGAGGATAGGCAGGAGGACAAGGTGGACAGAGAAAAGGATGAGATGTAAGGCAAAGAGAAGGAATAAGAAGGGGAAGAGATGTCAGGCAGATAGAGATAAGAGAGTGAAGGATCAGAGGAAGAAAAAGGAAAAGATAAAAGGGACAAAGGGAAAGAGGAGAGAAAATATAAGAAGAAAGGAACTGTTGAGCAAGAATAATACAGATGAGGAAGAGTAAGAAAATGAGGAAGGGAAGGAAAGATAAGCAGGAATGGAAAGCAAAGAGAAGGAGTAGGAAGAGAACGAGATGTCAGACAGATGGAAATAAGAACAAGAAGGAAATTCAAAAGAAGGTAAAAGGGACAAAAGGAAGGAGGAAAGAAGAAAGGAACTGCTGAGCAAGATGAGGAAAATGAGGAAGAGAAGAAAAGAGAACCAGGAAGTGAAGTTTAAGAAAAACAAGGGAAAGGAGAAGAAGGGGAAACGGAACAAAAGAAAGAAGCGCAGTGCAGAAATATTGAAGAATGAGGAGGAGGATAGTCCCGCTGAGGATGAAGATAACGTTCTCAATCTTGATAAATTCATGATTTTGGATTCTCTTGATGAT
The DNA here is from genome assembly GCA_946902985.2 of Meconema thalassinum. Classification (NCBI taxonomy): domain Eukaryota; kingdom Metazoa; phylum Arthropoda; class Insecta; order Orthoptera; family Tettigoniidae; genus Meconema; species Meconema thalassinum. The sequence goes on from OX336388.2 coordinate 1,854,949,915, forward strand.
GATGATGAAGACGAAGATGATTATGGTAATGGCGTGGACGTGTTTGATGACGATTCTGCCTTTTCTCCTGATTATGATATTGTTGTCAGATCCTATGATAGAAGAGGAGTGTCTAATAGACTCGATGAGATAGTTTTGGCTGCTCCATCTGAAGAAAATATTTATGTTGATGATTCTGGTGAACTTAGAACAATTGTCTTTGGCGATGATAGTGCCAATGGCCCTTCTGAAAATGATGATAATCGATAAGTTGTTTTACTATGTGTGTGATATTTTTAGTGTATGTGTGATATGTATTATTCTCTCAAACTTCACCGCCAATAATCCAACCAAATCGGGTGTTCTGTAGAGCTGGTACTTCGTTTCTGGGTCGACCAATAACAAGCTTCCAATAGAGTCCCGCACCAATCAACATGTCTATGTCCCAAGGCTTGTTGAAAGTCGGGTCTGCCAAGCAAATATCCTTTGGAATAATAAACTTGTCTTTCTTGATCTCTAGCTGTGGCAGTCGTTCTGTAATAGATGGCAACATCACAAATTCTTCTTCAATGGCAAAGTCGTAATTTCTTGAAGCGAGTTGTACTCTTGCAGTTTTGTTTGTTTCTACTTTGGAACAATCAACTCCGACGATTTGCATGCTTCTCTTAACATTTGGCAAGCCGAGCTTCTTATACAGATTCTCTTTCATCAGATTGATTTGAGATCCATGATCCAATAAGTCTCGACATGTTGTTCTCCTTCCTTGAGCATCCCTCACATCGATTAATGCCGTTGACAGAAGTATTTGCGACGTTTTTTCTTTGGCCAAGCTTATATTGAGGGGAGGCGAATCCTGAAATTTGACGCTTCGTTTTTTCCAACATTTTGTTTTTGTTTGTTATCGTCCTCTGAATGTAATAACGTGTTATGTAAATTCCCACATTTCTTGCATTTTGATCCTCTACAGTCTTTCGCAATGTGTCCTGGTGTCACTTTTTACTAGCCCTTCTTGGGCGACTGATTTAAAACTTCCCAAAATCACCCTCCTATTGGTGATCGGAAGCACTTCATCATATACCACACAATTGAAATGGCAGGGTCGTGGAGTGTTGGACACACATTTGGTCAACCTAACTGGTATCATTTGAACGTTCAACTATTGGGTGTAACTCCCTATAAAGAAAACTAATGATAACCTTTAAATATATTAAAATCAAATTCAAACATATGGTGGGGACTCTCGTCGAACAGACTATGGTTTCCTATCTTCAATTCTCCTCGGCAATGACGAAAACATGTGACCCAAAATGAATGTTGTAATATAAAGATGTTTGTTACTCACTCGCCGACGATCTTGCAGATAATCTTCGAGACATGCTCGATAGATCAGTTCTCCCCAGCTTTCCAAGATTTTCCACACGTAGTTGCTAATAGAAGCTCCTACTGTTACAAATTCGCCTACTGCTACCACACAGATGATCATATTTTGTATGCTCTTCACTAGTAGACTTTTATGCAGATCAATATTACACAGAGGCTATAAGCGTACAGTAATTCCCAGTTCGCAACGATATATTATATACAGCATCTTGTACTGCGTAATGAATGCGCACGTAGTTTAGGTTAGAAATGTTTACAAAGCCACATCTCTGCGATAAATGAATGTGCTTCCGTACCAAACTTGAAATGTGCTAACAGATATAACATTATTCTTATTTGTAGCCGTCTCGAGTACATTCAAAAGCCATGCTTTCAACAAAACAGTTTCTCTAGATAGGCCTACGCCAAATCAAGAGAACGCGACCTTTCCAACCAGACGCTAGAATAGAAATCCTGCCTCGCTCGACACGAAAAACCAACCTCTCATTTTGTAAACACATGTTTTCGTCTTTCTCCGCCAGGGTCATGATACCCTCCAACCCATACAAAATACAACAATAATCTCGAACCCATGTAGATTTCTTACAACTCATGTCGCGAAACTCTTCTCTGACATCAGAATCTTACACAATTTACACAAAGCTTTCTTCAAGACAAGGGAAGTTATTCTCGGCCCAATCTAAATTTGGCCTAGAGTTTCCTGCTGTTGCAACATCTTGTAGCTTGCCTAACACAATCCGCTGTCTTGTATGCTGACATCTCCCATACAAATTAAATGAAATATTCCTGACTGAGTCCCCGAGATACACAAGATATATACACTAAATAAAATTAAATCCTACAACCTAAATGATGATGATGATGAACAAGAAAAGGAATGGTATGAAAAAATTACCCTAACCTTACTTCTCTTCAAGTCAACCAAATAAAGGTTTGGGAACATTGTGACCGGAACAGTCACAATACACCCCCATGTGATTCACACGGTGAAACAAGTGTGGATCACAAACACTCAAACAAACAACACACTGAAAACACAAAGAAACACCCTATTACTTAAATAAACCCTGGAAGACATATATACACATACTTGTCAAATTTTCACACATTATCACTCTCTCGAATTCATTCATTCATTCATTTATTTGCAATGGGGGGAGTGTTCCCCGGTAGCAAATTGGATATACATAACAAATAAATAATTATACATAACAATTCAATAACAATTATACAACAATTAAACTGGAGTATTTACACAAATAGTCAGTCTTTTCTTAAACACACCTATATGTTTGGTAAAAGGCTCTAAGACTGCGGCAGGTAGAGAGTTCCAGTTATCAATGGCACGGTTTACAAAAGAATATTTACCATAATTTGTTCGCTGTGGTCGGCCCTTAACTTTGAAAGGATGATCGCTCCTACCCATGTAAGTGGGCTTTCCCAATCGTTTGCTAAGCTCACCCCATGCTGGTTGATTTGTATACGTGTTGTACATAGCGCAGAGTCTAGATTTCATCCTCCTAGCCTCCAGTGATTCCCACCCAAGTTTCTTTAACATACGGCTCACACTGCTCCTGGGATTAAAGTCACTGAGCACAAATCTAGCGGCCTTTCTTTGTACCATTTCCAACTCATTGATGAGCCCTACTTGATATGGATCCCAAACCGCCGAGGCATATTCCAGAATAGGTCTTACAAGTGACAAATAGCCTAATTCTTTAGCAGAGGTACTACTTCCTTTTAATACCCTCATTACAAAGTGCAGGGATTTGTAAGCTTTTGAAACTACACATCCTACATGACTACCCCATTTCATATCATTCCTTACGTGAACGCCCAAATATTTTCAAGAATCTTCTTCTACAAGTATTTCCAAGCCAATGTTATATTGAAAATCCTGCCTCCACACTTTCCCTATTTTTAAGAGACTACATTTTCTTGTGTTTATTTTCATTTTATTTTCAATCGCCCACTTATAGACCAGGTTCAGGTCCTCTTGAAGCACTGCATTGTCTTGTGAGTCATGTATCTTTCGATATATTACACAATCATCCGCAAACAATCGACAAACACTGCGAATCCCATTTGGTAAGTCATTTATAAACGCCAAAAATAACAAAGTTCCGATTACACTGCCCTGAGGGATACCCGACGTTACGGTAATTTCATCCGAGAATATGCCTTTGACTTTCACTTTCTGTGAACGACCCGTCAAAAATTCTTGGATCCATAAAATTACTCTTCTATCAATCTTCGTCGAAGCTAATTTATGGAGTAGCATGTCATGCGGCACGACATCAAATGCCTTCGCAAAATCTATAACCACGGCGTCGACTGAAACTCCATGGTCTAACGATTCGCTAATGTCTTGAAAAAGTGATAGCATCTGACTCTCGCATGAGTAACCTTTCCGAAATCCATGTTGCCTATCATTAAACCATGATAATGTTTTCCACTGTTCCCTCAAGTAGTCGCAAATGAGATGCCCCATCTGTTTACAAACGATGGACGTAAGGCTAACCGGCCTGTAGTTGCCCAATTCAAGTCTGCTCCCTCCCTTAAATATTGGGACTACCGTAGCTCTTTTCCAGTCATCTGGGATTTGCGCATTGTTTATGGACACATTAAACATCACCTCCAAGTATCGTGCCACGGCCCTACCCCCTAGTTTAAGTACTTCACTAACAATATTATCAGGACCCTTTGATACATTGAAACGTAGTTTTTGTATTAGCTTTACAATTGCTGACTGGTTTATTTGGAACAGGGGAGCCCCTGATTCGTCGTTAAGGTCCAACACACAGCTATTGGATTTATTGAACACACTACCGTAAAAGACATTTAATTCATTAGCAATGGCCTGTTTCTCAGTAATTAATTTACCGTCACCGGACATTATCATCGACAAATTATTTGAATTTCCCTTTCTTCTCCTAACATAACTGTAATTTTTTTTCCACCCATCACCTCCCGAACCAAGTAAACCTTGCATATAATTGTCATGAGCAGCCCTCTTTTTTAAGACGAGCTCTCTTCACAAGGACTTAAATTTCAACATACTCTTGTCACTATCATGTCTTTTATTGTATAATTTCCTAATTTTCCGTTTTAGACTCCTAATTTCTCGTGTGTAATACTCAGGATCTGGGTTTTGTTTCAGCAATTTAAATGGGACAAATTTATCAACAGCGCTATTTAAAATTTTCAAAAAGTTAGTCCACAGGATATTAATGTGATTTCCTTCCGATGCCCATCCTACAAATAGCTCATTCAAATACCCCTGAAACTTGTCCTGATCCGCCCTGCGATACTGGAATTTGATCTTTTTTGCTACATCAGAGTCTAATTTTGTAATGTCACCATATCTAATATTTAATTCAACCCCAGAATGGTCACTAACTCCTGGTACTTTCAGACAGTTAATATACAGCTCTACAGGCCTTACGAGATAAACATCTAAGGTATTATTGCCTCTAGTTGGGAAGTCAACTACTTGGGAAAATCCCCCCTCCCTTAAGAATTTATTTGCAGCGCTCTGAGCTTGACTACAGCTAGTTGACTCACCAGACCAGTCTACTTTGGGGAGGTTTAAATCTCCGGCAATTATTATGCTCTTTTTCATAGCATTATCCGTACAAGTTTTATCATACAGTGTTTCGAGGAGAGAAAAGTTATCTTTCGGTGCTCTATACGCCCCTATCACCTGAAGAGGGAATTTATTTCCTTTATCCGAAATTTGTACACATAACATTTTGTAACAGTTTCGCTAGCCCACACTGTTGGGAGAAAATGTAATTGTTTACCTTTGCCTAAGCTATGTTGTTTTAATGGGCGCCAAGACTTCAACGCAATGCTGAAATCTAAATTTGTATTTAACAACGTCTAGCTCTGGTAGAACACCGTCAAGAATCTATTCACTCAGATCGTGGTATGATTTGATCATTAACCCAACAAACAATTGTATCAGGAGAAGGAATTGGTCTATATCTAATGCTACCTACTGAAAGCAAAGATTGCATTGTAAAAGAAATGAATTTATTATATAAAACAAGTATAGCAAAATTAATAATAATAATAATAAGTATAAAATTTAAATTGGAGCGTTGTGATTTGAATATTACCGATAGAAAATTACGTGAAAACGGAGTCTGATAAATTGATTTTACTCTTATTTCCAAGCTATGAAGTTACTGAAATATGAAATATAAAACAAAGAAAAATGAGAGATTGCGTATTTCTGCGTCATTTGCGCTTACCATTGGAAATTGCCAAGACATTTCCCTCGTTCTTGATGATGTTCTGAGCTTCCCACAGTCTCCTGGACGTCGTCATCTCCGTCGGAATTTGATGATATTCTGGTAGATTAGATAATTCTATGGTCCGTACCTCGGACCCAAACACTCGTACAACCAAGTTTTACAAAAGTTCGTCACTAACTCCACTGAACATCGGAGCGACACGCACTTGCGACCGTACTCTGCAAGTTCTACACAGATTGTTCGTTCCACGGAACATCGGAGCGTCCCCCGCGTATAACCATACTCCGCAAGTATTTCACAGATAGACCTCGTTTCACGGCGCGTCGAACGATATATCCACACGTTGGCTCCCCCACCATGGTACCGACATCTAGCTTACGTCGTCCACACTGATTGGCTGAGCACGCCGCTAGTTCCCCTCCTCTGCCTCATTACATTCGGCGCGTGAGAGGGAGAAGTCGATTTCCGTCCCAACAATTCGCCTTTTATAGACCTTGCGACCCAGCCTTGCGTAATACTTCTCGACAGGAATCAGCTTGTACTCGAATTCCCAGTGAGTCATGTCTCTCAAATACCCTAACTGACAAAACTCCGTAAAATTCCGTAATCACATAATTTTCTATAATATTGTCGTTCGTAATAATTTGCTTGATAGCGTTTTCTAAGACATGGAAAACCTATCTGAATGCTAATAATTTTTACAAAATGCTCCGAAAATACCTTAATAATAATTATAATAAATTAATAATAATAATAAATTACCATGAAAAATTCTCTTGGCTGAAAAATTTGCCGCGTAAATAAATATAGAATGGCTTCCTACTGACTTATGCCAGTTGCATAAAACCCCTCGAAAAACACGTTACAATTTCATGATCCATATCAGCCCACTTTAAGAAACTACCTATATTTTTGCGCACACAAATAAATAGTCCACCACCTCGCTTCCCCCGATCCCTTCTGTACATTTCGTAGGTCCCTTGAATTTATTCGCTACTATTTATGTCCTCATATAACCAAGATTCAGTTGCAATGACAATGTCCGGAGAATACGTCTCTACAAGATTCCAAAATTCAATTAATTTATTTCCTAAACTCTGACAATTAACCTGCAGTAATCTTAGAGTCTTACCTCCGCAGCAAATATCTCGAAATAGCTCCTTCTGTTCCCATCGGCTGGCAACCTCTGGACCTGCTCCTCCTCACAAAAGCCGGCACGAACCGATGACCCTGTCATGTAGGCTCCCTAGGTTAAAAGCACCCCGTCGATTTAGATGCAGCCCGTCTCGGGCGAAGTCACGGCCACCAATCCAGCAGTCAGCTTCTACGTACACTAATCCCAGTTGTGCACATACCCAGTCCATGCGGTCATTTACAGTCTTAACTCGCCTTAACGGAACATCTCCCCGCCGAACAATGCCACTCATTATAATTTTTGCATTTCTAAACTTGCTTTTAGCTTTTCTGCCTAGTTCGTAGAGCTCCCCCATGATGTAATCAGCTGTAGCCCTCTTCTTCAAATCGTTCGTCCCAACATGTAGCAACAACACTTTAACTTTGTAACAGTCCTCTACATTTGATTGTTCCACTTGTTGGGCAAGCTGGTCAATTTTAATCCCCGGATAACACCGCACTTTCGCACCTGATTTCCTCGAGATATTCGCACTCCATCGTATCATAGAATCACCCATTATGATGACGTCTTATTGTGTCCATTTCCTAGCCTCACTGATTTTTCTCAATTGTCTTAGGTCTATCACTTCATTTTCCTCGTCTCATCATGAGACCCTATCGCTTCACAAGCCATGGTATTTGCCTGCACAGGCCTTATCATACCATCTATCCATCTAACACTCGACGATGTCACTTTGCTGGTTAGCATTCTTCGTCACATCTATTGAGTTTTGTCATGCCATCACGTTATGTTGACTAGTTCTCTAAGAGTCCATGCCATTTTATTTTACAGAATAATATCTACGGAGATTCCTAATATTATGTGTACTGACAGACTTACCATCCTGGTCCGTTAAACTATAGGCACACTCACCAATACGTTTAACCACCTTAAAAGGCCCCTGAAATAGATGAAAAACTTCCCCATCTCCTTATCCACAACTGAAGACGGATATGGAATCCTGAGAAGCACCTGATCGCCTACTTCAAAACAATCAAACTTGACCCGTTTCTGCTGGCGCCTACGCTCATTCCCTGCCTTGATTAAGTTGTTCCTAGCCAGCTGGATACAAACATCCTTCCCAGTCTCCTCTCCCGTGACCAAACCTAGCATTCTAACAAGCTCATTGGTAGGCTTCCTACCATACTGAATTTCATAGGGGGTGCATTTCACACTCTCATGGAACGTACTATTGAATCATCGTTCAATATCTCCTAACTTGGAGAACCACGCATCGTGGCGATTGCTCACATAGGTGCGAAATACTCTCCCTAATTCTCTCATAACTCGTTTGGACAATTTCCTTGAGGATATCGAATAGATGAGAATATGTGCTTGATACCCAATTCACTCAACTTGGTTTTCCAGATCTTAGAGGTGAATTGGCTACCGTGGTCTGATAGTATCCTGACAGGCACCCCAAACTCGGGTACATACTTATCAGTGATCTGTAGGACACAACCCTTCCTGGTCGCTTTTCTCAGGGGATACAGTTTGACGAGTTTACTGAATGCGTCAACAACCACGAAGATATACTGATATCCAAACTGAGCTTTAACCAATGGACCATACAGATCGACACAGAGTAAATCCCTTGGTTTTTATGTGATCACCATTTGCCGAGGTCCCTCAAGAAACCTCGTTGGGCATTTACACCATTGACACGAATCACAACTTGCCAGAACTTTCCTAATCTGCCTTCCCATGTTCTTCCAAATGAAATGCTGCTGAACAGCGAAAAGAACCTTGCTTGATCCAAAATGCCCTAAAACCTTGTGATGATACCAAATCATCGTTACCTGCAATGAGCTTGGCACACACACTCTCCAGGCACCTTCATGGCACAGCCTAGCCAAGAAACCACACTCCAACTTGTACCAATACTTTCCAACCTTAATTCTACTATCCACATCCATACCTCTCAACTGAGTCAAGATCTCACCCAAGACCTCATCCTTCTCCTGCTCTACAAGCAGTTTCCTTAAGCAGCGTATCTCATCATCACACTCGCTTACCTTGGTTACGCAAATTACAACACCTTCTTGTACCTCCAGTACCTGATGACCCTCATCACCCCCAATGTTTCTACTTATGAAGTCAGCCACAATGTTCTCAGTACCCTTAATGTGCCTTACTTCAAAGTCATATTCGTTTATAGCCAAGATCCACCTTGACATCCTGTTCGAAGTGAGCTTGCAGGATCCAATAAAGAGTAATGCATGATGGTCAGTCAGTATCTGCAACTTACTGCCCAACACATAACTCCTAAATTTCCCTAGAAAATATACGATTGCTAACATCTCTATTTCAGTAATTGTATACATCTTCTCCGCCATGCTTAGCCCTCTGCTTGCTAATGAGACAATCCCTAGATTGCCCTCACTATCCTCCTGACACAAAATGCCTGAGATGCCTTGCATGCTCGCATCAGTCATCAAAATGTAGGGACAATCCAGACGAGGATACCTAAGCATGACAGTCTCTCCAAAGCCTCTCTTCAACTCCTTAAAAGCCTCATCGTTCACCAGGGTCCATACCCACTTAGTACCCTGCTTCAGCAATTCCCTAAACGGTTCTACAAGACAGGAATATCTAACTACGAATCTACGAAAATAATTAAAAACCCTAATATTGACCTCAATGTTTTGGCGTTACGTTGTGTAGCAGTGTTGTGAATCTTGTCTAAGCGTGACTGTTCGGGAGACACCCCTTTTGTTGTAATGGTATGCCCTAAAAATGTAATAGATGTTGTGCAAAACAGAGATTTCTTAAGTTTAATTGTAATTCTCCCGTCCCTTAATTTCCCCAAAACAATGTCTAAGTGATCCATATGTTCCTTTAATGTGTAAGATGCAACAATTAAATCATCTATGTACATTGTCACAAACTCGTGTGTGTCCCTCCCTAACACTAGATTTAAGCCCCTAATCAACGCTGAACTGCTGGTCTTTGTCCCCGAAAGGAACGACCCTAAATTGATACAAACCACTCTTAAAACTAAACGCTGTCAACTTCCTGTCCTGTTCTCTCAGCGGCACCTGCCAAAATGATGCACTCAGATCCATAGTGGAAAACCATTGCTTGCCATTGAATTTCTGAACCAGTTCCTCAATGCATTCTGGCCTCTGTTGGTCCCCAGATATCCTACAATTGAGCTGCGTGGCGTCAATACACAACCTGACTGAGCCATCACTCTTCCCGACCACAACTAAAGGATTCAGATATGCACTAGTTGACGGTTCAATAATACCCTGATTCAGCATAATGCCTATTTCTTTCTCCACAGCATTAGCAAATTTGTGAGGTATCGGGTACTTGGGTCCTGACAATGGAGAATGATCTACAATTTCGCACTGATGCGTATAGACATGTGTTAGCCCTGGCTTGTCACTGAAAACTTCTTGGTATAGCTCTAAAACCTCTAACAAACTATCCCTCTCCTCAACACTTAAACCACTCTTATCCACAGCCTGCTGGAGTTGATCACACTTATCATCCTCCACAGCAATGTGACATAAATCCACAACTTCCTCCTCATCGTCCGGCTTACCTTCTGACATCTCCCCTACAGTGACCTCAGTAACACATGCCTTTACTGTTCTATCTACACTCTTGCATTTCATTCCCATCTCCTGGCTTATATTCCCCCTCACAACGTTGATAATACCCCGGTCAAAATCAATAACACCACTATGCTCGTTAAGCCAGTCTATCCCCTAAATCATTTCATAAATTAGGTTAGGAATTACCAAGCAAGTCTTGTGGTCAACTTCATTACCAAACCTCATGGGCAACAATACCTGCTTTCCCACTCTTTGGGATTTATTACCAACAGAAGTTACCACATATGTCGACTTACTGGAATTTCTTCCAACTTACCACCATCCTTGATTAAAGTATCATAAAATCCCTTACTGTTGACACTTCTCTCACTCCCCGTATCCACCAATGCCTGCACTCTCTTACCTAGTATGCTCAACTCCACAGTTGACATAAAAGCCTCCTTCTCACCGATACACGAGAACTCCTGCTGGTCAACTAGCAGATCCTCCCGACTCATAGGCATAAAATCCTCCTCACCCACAATAACACATTGCCTGACTTCATTTCTTACGGACTGCCTGACTGACCTCCCTGCACAGCCCGTTCGGAGTTTAAAGCTCCTTGACCACCTTGTTCTTGTGTCCTCTGGTTCACCTGTATTCCTTCGTTCCCACCATCCTGACGCCCCCTGGGTAGATTATAGGCTAAGGAATAACCTACCCACCAAGGGAAGATGATTAAGAAAAGGAAGTGGGTTACGGACTGGAGAAACAGGATAGAGAAATAGGATGAGAGTTCCACAAAAGTTATAAATTTAACTTTAAATACCCTTAGAGGCAGTTGCCACTGAAAATTAACTCTCTGATACCTAAAGTAGGTACGAGCTTGGTCGAAGCTAACGGGAACCGCAGCTAGGACTTGGGCGATTTGCAAGAGAGAGGCTTTAGTGTATTTCCTCCCAAGCATGTATAAGACTACTGTGGGGAAAGGTGTTGGTCTGGCAAGACTGAGAGTAACCGATTTATTGTATGTCTTTTCAAAAAAAATCGTCTTTTCGAAATAATTCGAAGAATGCCAATAATTTAAATCAAGTTTGGTATTTCCAATTTTCGAAGTTATAGAGTTCCTGAAAAAAGCGACCCAGTGCTTCCAGGAAGGATAGTGATGCAAAATTATACCTTGGAAAGTAATTTTGGTAAGTGAACCAATGGTTGCATTTGGAAATGGCTAAGCCTTTACTCAGCGAGAGGCCGGCTAAAAGCTTAGACAAAGAAGAAACACTTATCTTTTGGAAAATTAACCATAAGTTTTCGGAGAGAATCTCCACAAGCAGGTAGCTGGCGTAGCGAGCTTTACTTGCCTTACTGGCCAATTAGAATTAGCTATTAAAGCTAAGAGAAACTTTAACAAGGTTGCCACTGAGAGTTCTTGCTCAAATGCAACAAGTGGTGAAATCCCTATCAACAGATTTAATGGCATCGAGTAGGGAGAGCCAAGGAGGACAGGATCTTGCTTAACCGTTGTATTAGAAAAATGAAAAAGCGAAAAGAAACTCTTAATTTATTTAACAATTCAGAAGAAGTTGATATCTTTAACAATTAAATATTTTTCAATCTTATTAACAATTTGGGGTCGCAGACCTCCGACAACATTTAGAAATTGCTCCAGGCAAATAACAATTCTTAAGGTTTTAAACCTGGTACTAAAATCTTTGTAAGATTAGAAAAAGGCGAATTAAATTATTAAAGTTTAGACAATCACAAGAGTACAAGGAGTGTACTTTAAAAAATTACCAGGTAACTGATTTAGAAAAGGTTACAACTTCGAAAATAACAATAAGAAAAACATCAAAAATAGAAGTTCCTACAACTTCTTATAATTAAGCTGAATTGCTTTATAAAAATTATACAAAAGAGAGCAGGTCACTTACGGTGAAACCTAAAGAAAAAATCAAAAGGAAGGTTCTAGACTTCCTATGTTTAAGTAGGAATCACGAGCCAAATGGGGCAGTTTCCATTTCGTGAGACCTAGAAATAACACACTCAAGAGTTGCAAGTATTGTATTCTCTCATTAGAAGTGAGAAACAATGTAAGTTTGAAACGTGTGCTGGGCACGTAATTATACAGAAACTAATTAATTACACATGAGAAAAAATGGGAGGGCACATCTATAGATTGACACCTCGTTGAAACAGACCTAAATTTAAAAGTTTATTACGGATTGTTAGTAAGAGGTTTAGGAAAGAGAAATAGGGATTGAGGAAAAATGTTCATGGCCTTATTTAAATGTAAACGGACGATCGCGACGCGGTAGAAAGTTGAACAAGCACTGGTTTTCACTATAGTTCGTTGAAATATATGAAAAGTTCACTATAGAAACACGAAAGTTTATGGCAAAGAAAGTTATTTCAGTTTGAAAAAATGACTGGTTGCACTAGATGAACAAAAGTATATTGCTTGAGAAAATAGTGGATTACAGTTAAATGCGCCATAGAACATCCAACGGTGGAAGAAAATTCGCTATTGAGCTTTAATTCAGAAGTGAGATTCTTCAATTTTAAATAGCATTCTCACAAGTGAGTGAAAATTTCATAACGGCAGGACTTGTAGATGAAATACAGAATCTGGAAGGTTCCAGAACGATCTTAGTAGAAAAAATGGGGCTAATGTTAATCCAGCGGAGGAACTAGCTTGGTGAATTATAGACAGCGGGTATTTAGATAATATCCCACGTGGTGAGAAGATTTCTCATTTAACAAGCATAAGAAAGCTACTTTCTATTAAGGTTGGCTTAGACAGACAAAGCTCAACATGGCAAATCCCGCGAAGAATGATTTTTGCCCCAAATAAGCAATCTCACGCTGTCTATAAAATATCTTTAAAACATGTAGAAGTTAAAACCATGAAGATGAGGTTAAAACTTGAAGCTGTACTTATCTTGGTTACATGTCGAGGGTGAAGATCCCTTTGACGGATGCCTAGAGTGCCAACATGGCGTAGAGAGTGGAGAATGCCTCTTGGTTTGAGGAGACTGGCTCTAGGTGAGCCCTGACTGATTGAGTCAACTGCCGATTTACAAGTGAGACCTGCTCAGCGAAGCACGGAGGGTCCAAGGAAGGGAAAAGAGTGGGGGTAGGAGACAAAAGGTATACATATCAGCATAACCAACTTATCAAAAATAAATGTTCTTCTTGATGAATGGTCTTCAAAGAGTTGATAGTAGGCGATACTAGCGCAGCATGGTGAGTGAAAAAGTAGACGTAGTCCTCTTGCTCAAGGAGAAAATAGCTGGCGATGGTAACAAAATCTGGTGGCGAGATAGATAAGTAAGTCTTCTTGCACCAGGAAGAATTGAGGAGCTTCAGAGATTCGCTGCGAGATGACGCTAGGTGGGTCACAGAAGATATATATCTAGAACAGACTCATGAGGACATAAGAGATTTGCCCATCAAAGAGAAAACAGAAGATCACTGTTGGTGTTTGACAAAGAGGAAGGAATGAACATGCAAAGAGCATCAAGAAATTAGATTCTCACGTACCGTGTATTCAAAGAATACACCACCCCCATCTCTCTGATAGTTACCTTCCTGTCGCTGTGAATTATCCTGACGCCCCCCACCTCTCTGATAGTTTTCCTGCCTCTGCTGATAATCTCTTTGCCCCTGATTAAATCTACCCCTATAAGACTCCTGATTATTCCCCCTATTGCCCCTAAATTCCTGTTTGACCTCTGGCCTCTCCATATGCTGCTTGCCTAAAGCGTCAAAGCTCGTAAGAAGCTCTTCCAACTCTTCTACCGTCCTAACCTTCTGCATACAAGCTGCCTCCTGAATTCTAGGTGGGAAGTGCTTCAACATGACCCTAACCACATCACTGTCAGAGGTCAACCCATCCAAATTCTTCCAAATAAGTACATGGGCCAAAAAATATTCTGTCAGGGATACCCCTTCTCTCTCCTTATATTTCCCAAAAGTTATTTTTTCCCTTTCCCTAGACTGTACCCCCTCCCCCCAGACTTAGCTTTGAATTTATCCCTGAATTCCCTTAAACTATTCATGTTAGGCCTGTATATTTGGAACCATGCTTTTACATCCCCTTGAAATGAATTAGACAAGATCTCCAACACTGTTTCCCATTCGACAACCCCGTCGTCTAGATCCTTGCTGAATTTCTTCTCTATGGTTTTTAAAAACTCAATAGGATTGATCTGCCTTGAATTAAATTGTGGCAGACCAGTGTCTCTGAGTAGCAAACTAGATGGCATCACAACCCTTTGACTCATCGGTCTCTCTTTCAACTCTCTCCTGACCTTTATCAGCTCTTCCTGCAGCTTCTCGTTTTTCTCGGCCAATGCCACCTGGTTCCCTCTCAGACCCTCAATCTCTCCCAACTTATTTTCAACGGCGCCTACTCTATCTAAATATTCCCTCTTATTCCCACTTACAGTGTTGCATATCTCATCACACTTTTCCGTTTCATTCTGTACTTCTGCCATTGAACTAGCTATCTCTCACTTAATTTTCGTTATTTCCTCATCTTGCTGATTCTGATGGCCTTCCATCCCTTCTAGCCTAATTGTAATCCCTGCCTCATTCCCCTGCATTTCTGCCCTGATTTCCTCTCCCTGTTTGCTAATTTTCCCACTTAATTCCAGGTTCATACTCTCCATTCTACTATTAAGTACAGACTTATGGTCCTGTATTTCTTTGCTGAGACTCTCTATCCTTGTGTTCATGGCCCTGTTGCTCTCCTGGATTTCCTTACTTACAAATTCCTTCACTTCTACTATCTGTTTGGTCACTGACTCTACCTTCTCATTTACCGAGCCTACCTGCTCCTTAATTTCCTTACTCATAGATTCTCCTTGTTTCTTAATCTCTCCTTTTATTTCACTCAGTAGCATTTGGATCAAACTATCGTTCATACCCCCCCCCCCCCCCATTTACATGTAAGTTACTACCTTCAGCGATCAGCTGCGACTCAGTGGTAACAATGGTAACATATTTTCCCACTGTCTTTTCCACATCTTCCTCACTGCTACTTCCCCCCCCCCCCCCGTTTCCTGATTACCTGGCATTTTACTGTTTGATTTACTTACAACCCTTGACCTTAATTCTAAATTGTCTGATGTGGACATACCCCTTAAAACAAAACAAATTACTGTGAACCCTAATACTCCAAAGGTGTCTATCGGCTGTGTGCATATGTGCCCTAATGATACCTGCTTGGTTTCCCTACTCTTTCCCCACGTTGAGGTGCTATGTTGTCACTTTTTACTAGCCCTTCTTGGGCGACTGATTTAAAACTTCCCAAAATCACCCTCCTATTGGTGATCGGAAGCACTTCATCATATACCACACAATTGAAATGGAAGGGTCGTGGAGTGTTGGACACACATTTGGTCAACCTAACTGGTATCATTTGGGCGTTCAACTATTGGGTGTAACTCCCTATAAAGAAAACTAATGATAACCTTTAAATATATTAAAATCAAATTCAAACATATGGCGGGGACTCTCGTCGAACAGACTATGGTTTCCTATCTTCAATTCTCCTCGGCAATGACGAAAACATGTGACCCAAAATGAATGTTGTAATATAAAGATGTTTGTAACTCACTCGCCGACGATCTTGCAGATAATCTTCGAGACATGCTCGATAGATCAGTTCTTCCCAGCTTTCCAAGATTTTCCACACGTGGTTGTTAATAGAATCTCCTACTGTTACAAATTCGCCTACTGCTACCACACAGATGATCATATTTTGTATGATCTGCACTAGCAGACTTTTATACAGATCAATATTACACAGAGGCTAAAAGCCTACAGTACTTCACAGTTCGCAACGATATATTATATACAGCATCTTGTACTGCGTAATGAATGCGCACGTGGTTTATGTTAGAAATGTTTACAAAGCCACATCACTGCGATAAATGAATGTGCTTCCGTACCAAACTTGAAATGTGCTAACAGATATAACATTGTTCTGATTTGTAGCCGTCTCGAGTACATTCAAAAGCCATGCTTTCAACAAAACAGTTTCTCTAGATAGGCCTACGCCAAATTACGAGAACGCGACCTTTCCAACCTGACGTTAGAATAGAAATCCTGCTTCGCTCGACGCGAAAAACCAACCTCTCATTTTGTAAACACATGTTTTCGTCTTTCTCCGCCAGGGTCATGATACCCTCCAATCCATAAAAAATACACCAATAATCTCGAACCCATGTAGATTTCTTACAACTCATGGCGCGAAACTCTTCTCTGACATCAGAATCTTACACAATTTACACAAAGTATTCTTCAAGACAAGGGAAGTTATTCTCGGCCCAATCTAAATTTGGCCTAGAGTTTCCTGCTGTTGCAACATCTTGTAGCTTGCCTAACACAATCCGCTGTCTTGTATGCTGACATCTCCCATACAAATTATATGAAATATTCCTGACTGAGTCCTCGAGATACACAAGATATATGCACTAAATAAAATTAAATCCTACAACCTAAATGATGATGATGAACAAGAAAAGGAATGGTATGAACAAATTACCCTAACCTGACTTCTCTTCAAGTCAACTAAATAAGGGTTTGGGAACATTGTGACCGGAACAGTCACACTGGCTTCAAACAGTTAAGACACCGTCTTTTCTCTCGGAGATGCTTCTTCCTGTCTTCTACTGATCGTTGAAGTAACTCCTCACAATTGTAAAAAGGGTAACTTCCTCCACACAAAATGCAGCCCTCCTGAGTGGCTGTCATAACAACTCTCTTCCTATGCCTTTTGTCCTTTGAATATGTCTTAGTATTGAAGTCTTTGTTTTATTATAATTCAACAGCATATATGATTGAGAACGTTCAGTTAAAAACTGTAGAAATTCTTCCAACGTTGGCATCTCTTCCGGAGTGCATCCTTTTACACTTTCTTGCCAATCTCTTTGCTCCACGAAATCCAACTGCTTCTTTGCTAGGTGAATAATCATCGTAGCCCAGTGTTGCACCTGTTGCTTCATTGTCCTTAATGAAGCTATGTGGGTTTGGGTATGAAGATGTAACCGCCTGACCGAATGGAGACATCTTCAGCTTCATCGGTGAAACCAAAGGGCAAAAAGAAGTGGGCTTCATGATCAAGAAGCACTTAAAAATCATTTGGGAAATTCGAGGAATCTCAGAGAGAATTGCGCTACTGTCCTTAGATCTAGAAGGGAATACCATCGTAATTATACAAATCTATGCCCCCACAGAGAACAGCACAGAGGAGGAAATTGAAAAGTTTTACGAGCAACTAGAAGACACACTGGACAACTTCAAAACACAAAGAACGTTCGAAATGGGGGACTTTAACAGTAAAGTGGGAATCAAGGAACATACAGACGAAGCACCTATGGGACCATTCGGATACGGAATTAGAAATGGGAGAGGAGACAGATTGATCCAGTTTGCTCAAGGACACAACATGAAAATTGTGAACACCTTCTTCAAGAAAATGCCAGAGAGTAGATGGACATGGAGAGGCCCGAACGGCAGGACAAAAAACGAAATTGACTTTATACTTACCGACAACTTAAAGGAAGTAAAGGATATTCAAGTGATCAACGGGCTAAAATTCGACACCGACCATAGAATGGTGCGCTTAAAGCTAACAATTAAGAAGAATGGACGGCCATACTTCAAGACCAGGATAACTAGCCCTGGACAGATCAACCAGACCGAATACGCCCAAGAAATCCAGCAAAATCTAAATCACCTGAAGCAACAAAACCACATAATCACACAGCACCTCTACACAGAACTCATAAAATGTATAACATCTGCATCTGACAACTCAGCAATACCAAGAAGTAAGAAGGGACGGCGCGATAAGCTAAAAGACAGTACCAACCGCCTAATCGAGGAAAGGGAAATATTGAAAGCACAAGCTGTAGATAACAACCAGAAAATGTTAGAGTACGGGCAGTTTAATAAGCGCACAAAAAGGAAAATTGTTGTTGTTTGAGTCTTCAGTCTTTTGACTGGTTTTATGCAGCTCTCCATGCCTCCCTGTCCTGAGCTAATCGTTTCATCTCTACATAGCTCCGACACCCTACATCGGAGGCAATCTGTTTAACATATTCTAACCTTGGTATACCCCTACAGTTTTTGTCCTCGATCCTTCCTTCCATAACTAAGCTTGCTATTCCTGGGTGTCTTAGTATGTGTCCTACCAACCTATCTCTTCTCTTCATTAGCAGTCGCCAGAAACATCTCTCCTCTCCCACTCGTCTTAATACCTCTTTGTTTGTAACCCTATCTACCCATCTGATCTTCATCATTCTCCTGTAACACCACATTTCAAATGCTTCAATTCTCCTCTTTTCTGCTGCACCAATAGTCCAAGTTTTACTTCCATAGAGCGCCACGCTCCAGACAAAGGCTTTCAAAAATGACTTCCTAATACCTAAATCTATATTCGATGTCAGCAGATTCCTTTTTTGTAGAAATGCTTTCTTTGCCTGAGCCAACCTACTTTTAATATCCTCTTTGCTTCGTCCATCACTGGTTATTCTGCTTCCTAAGTAACAGAAGTCTCCTACTTCCTTCAGCTTTTCACCTGCCAATTTGATCTCCATAGAGGTTTCTGATTTATGTCGGCTGCATTCCAGTATTTTTGTTTTACATTTATTTATTTATTTTCATCATGAATTCTTTCCGTAAGACGGAGTCCATACTATTCAAAAACTCATTCAAATCCTCAGGCTTGTCGGCCAAGATGACGATGTCATCAGCAAATCTCAGAGTTGAAATTATTTCTCCTTGAATCTTCACTCCCACTTTAAATTTTTCTCTAATTTCCTTCATTGCTTGTTCAATGTAAAGATTGAAAAGTATGGGCGATAAGTTGCAGCCTTGCCTTACACCTTTCTTAATACCAGCTTCTCTCTCATGTCCTTCAACTCGAATGACTGCTGTCTGGTTTCTGTATAGATTGTATATCACCCTCCTATCCATGTACTTTATTCCAATTGATTTCAAAATGTCAAACAATTTAGTCCAATCAACGTTATCAAAAGCCTTTTCTAAGTCTACAAAAGCCATGAACGTTCTCTTATCTTTCCTTATTCTACCTTCTAAAATCAGCCTAAGACTTAGTACAGCTTCCCTTGTTCCTACATTTCTCCTGAAACCAAACTGGTCTTCACCCAACTCCGTTTCTATCTGGCTTTCAATCCTCTTGTAAATTATTCTAGACAGGATCTTTGAAGCATGAGTAATCAAGCTGATAGTACGGTAATCTTCACATCTGTCAGCTCCCACTTTCTTTGGTATAGGGATGATTACATTCTTCTTGAAATCAGGGGGTACCTCACCTGTCTCATAAATCCTACACACCGAGTGAAATAACCTGATCAGACCTTCATCTCCTATGCAGCGTAGCAACTCAATCGGTATATCATCTATGCCTGGTGCTTTGTTCCTGCTTAAGTCTTCCAAAGCTCTATCAAATTCTGATCTCAATATTAAATCTCCTTTCGCATCCTCATCAATTTCCTCCTCCCTTTCCATTACATGATTCTCAATCTCCTTTCCCTTATACAAACTCTCTATGTAAGCTTTCCATCTCTCAACCTTTTCTTCCCTATCTGAATCGGATGAATTGTATATGAACGCATCGCCATTACGCATTTGTTTAAACTACTCGCGCGCTATCTATTTTGAAATGGATTAACTATGCCTATAAACCTCCCGGAAGTGTTTACAACAACTCACCAAAATTTGATCGCAATCGGATGAATGTTTTATGAACGCATAAAAGACGAACACACAGACATTCCTTTTTAGATATATATATGTATATATAAGATTTATGTTCTTATAGATTTAATGTTGATATTCTTTTATTGAATGAATTAATTTTGAATTGATTTTTACAATTGTTTTCATATTTTTTTATAGTTATATTTCTTCTTCTTCTTCTGGTTTTACGACCTCATTGGACCACTTCAGTCAATTATTTCTTGGTCCTCTCTTTCAGTAAGTTTTCTTTCCGAGTCGCCTAGTAGCTCTTCATTCGCTCTGATCTTCTCAGGCGTTCTTCATCTGTAAATACCCTTTTTACTGTATTATGTTTGTCTATTTTTACCTGAAATCTTATTTTTATATCTTTCAGTTTTTTTTAAATTTGTTGTTTTGTGTTGCAAGTCATCCAATGTTATTTGTAATTCTTTCATATCTTCTCTCATCATCATCATCATCTTCATTTCCCCTTTTCCAGTTGACACTGGGTGGGGGCAAATATGGTTCCTCACCACTTTGTTCTGTCGTTCCACCATTCCTCTTCCGACACAGTGTTCCAATCCAGGTTCCGTTTTCTAATACTATTCATCACTGAGTCCATCCAACGCATTCTCTAATTTCCTTAATCCATCCTACTTGTTGTTTCATATTCCAATGTTTCACTACAATTTTACAAATCCCTGCACTTTGTAATGAGGGTATTAAAAGGAAGTAGTACCTCTGCTAAAGAATTAGGCTATTTTTCACTTGTAAGACCTATTCTGGAATATGCCTCGGTGGTTTGGGATCCATATCAAGTAGGGATAAATTTGCTGCTCGCCTCGCCAGTATACGAAATGTTATGGACTGAACGATCTACTATCAGACGCAGATTCTCTTATGAATACACTCGTATAAAACACTGTTACAAACGTCAAAAACCAATTCCCGACTACACAATCCTCCTTATTTACCTTAATACAGCCGAAATGAAACCATTTCTCACTTAGTGCAATTTTGCATACGTCCCCCTTAAATTGCATTTTGTGACAATTTTGAATCTAAATTACATTTTGTAAGTATTTTCTATCTAAATTGCATTTTGTAAATATTGTCATTTCAAATAAAAGTACAGTAAGTATGTAGTTAGTTTTAGTTGTAAGTAGGTAGTTAGTTTGTCTATTAGATATATGTCATTGTTCTATTAGACTGTGGTGTGTGAGTGTGTCTGGTAGCAGTTGCATTGTTTATTAGTTATAGTTCATTGTTTCAGTAGACTGTGATGTGTGAGGGTGCATGTGAGTGTGCCTGTTGACAGACTGTTTTAGTGGTAGTAATTGTTGTTGGTGGAAAGTTTTTTGTTAGTAGAGTTTTGGTATTTAATTGTTAGTACGGTAGAAGGTTAGTATTTTTGTTAGTAGAATTGCTCTTTACTTATTCTGAAAGGGAGTAGCAGCCTTTCAGAATAAATCAATTCTTTACTAGTCTTATAGACGGTTAAGATATTGATAATATAAGCCAATAATGGCAACACTGCGTCCTGCTGCACGGCTGAAAGCAACGGGAAACTACAGCCGTATGCTATTCCCGAGGATATGCACCTCTTTATGCATAATTACATGTGATGATGGCCTCCTCCCTTGTAAAATTTCAATCCGGAGGTAAACTAGTCCCCCGTTCGGATCTCCGGGTGGGGACTACTCGAGAGGGGGTTAACATCAAAGAAGTGACAAAGAGGAAATCTGACATTCTACGGATCGGAGCGTGGAATGTTAGAAGTCTACTAGGAAGTGGAAGGTTAGAAAACTTAGAAAGGGAAATGGATAGGTTGAGGTTGGATTTGGTTGGGATTAGTGAAATGCGCTGGCAGGAAGAACAGGACTTTTGGTCAGGAGACTATAGGGTCATTAGCACTAAATCAAACAATGGCCAAGCAGGGGTTGGCCTCATATTGAGTAGGAAACTTGGACAGCGGGTGGAATATTATGAGCAATATAGTGAACGGATTATTGTAGCAAAAATCAATACAAAACCTACCTGCACTACAGTGGTACAAGTCTATATGCCTACCAGTCAAGCTGATGATGAGGATGTTGAAAAGGTCTACGAAGAAATAGACGAAATTCTGAGGTATATCAAGGGTGATGAATATGTTATAGTAATGGGAGATTGGAATGCTGTGGTAGGAAAAGGGAGAGAAGGGAAGATAGTAGGAGATTTCGGATTAGGTGAAAGGAATGATCGAGGAAGCAGGCTGGTCGAATTCTGCACCGAGCATGAATTGGTCATAGCTAACACCTTATTCAATAACCACAATAGAAGAATATACACATGGATGAGACCAGGAGATACAGGGCGTTACCAAATCGACTTCATTATGGTCAAGCAGAGGTTTCGAAACCAGATTTTGGATTGTAAAACATATCCTGGTGCTGACATAAACTCTGATCACAATCTGGTTGTAATGAAATGCAGATTAAAGTTGAAGAAACTGAAGAAAAGTCAAAAGCCAAAAAGGTGGGCAATAGACAGACTGAAAGAGAAGGATGTAAACGAAAGATTCAAGAAGAGTATAAAGGAAGGACTAATGAAAAACCCTAAACAAACTTCAATTGCAGACGAATGGGCACTTTTGAAGAATGAAATAACAAAATCCGCAGAAGAAAACATTGGTAGGAAAGAAAGAATAGGTAGAAAACCGTGGATCACTCAGGATATACTAGAATTGATGGATGAAAGGCGGAAACACAAGAATCTAAGAGATGAAAAGGGGAAAGCAGAATACAGACGTCTGAGAAATGAGGTTAACAAGAAGTGCAAGGAAGCGAAAGAAGAATGGTTGAAAGAGAAATGTGCAGGTATAGAAAATTGTCTGAAATTAGGAAAAGTAGACACAGCTTATCGAAGGATTAAGAATACTTTTGGGGAAAAGAAGACTAAGTGCTGTAATATTAAGGACACAAAAGGAAAATTAGAAAGGACATTAGAGACCACAACACGGAAATCATCAGAAAGTACGCAGAAGAATCAAAATCAAAAATAAATATGAGAAAATAACTAGCACCAGTCAAACAATGGATGCTAGGAGTGAAAGACAAAAGAGGTAAAAGACAAGCAACAAAAGAGGAAATAACGAAACAGGCCACAGACTTCTACAGAGAGCTGTACTCCAGTACACACCAGAGAAGAGACTCAGACCAAAGTGATAAGGGGCTGGAGGCACTAAACGACGAAGAAATTCCTCCCATCGTGACCAGTGGATTTAGAGCAGCAATAAAGGAGGCGCAAAACGAGAAATGCCCCGGAGAGGATGCCATCTACAACGAATATCTGAAAATGGGTGGTGAGGATCTCATAGAAGTGATAACTATTCAACATGATACTTGAAACAGAAGAAATTCCAACAGAATGGAAACAGAGTGTTATTGTTCTGCTTCACAAGAAAGGCGCTAAAGATGACATTAACAACTACAGACCAATCAGTTTAATGGCCAGTCTCTACAAACTTTTCACGAAAATCATGACTACAAGGATGTCTAAACTACTAGATGAAAACCAAGCAGTGGAACAAGCTGGTTTTAGGACAGGCTTTAGCACAATTGACCACCTGCAAGCAATGAACCAGCTCTTGGAAAAAACGCAGGAATTTAATCTCGAACTATACATTGCATTCGTAGACTATAACAAAGCCTTCGATTCTGTGGAACATAGTTGTGTGCTAGAGGCATTGAGAAGCCAAGGCATACAAAAGAGATATGTCAGACTACTGGAAAAGCTCTACGATGGCTGCCAAGCGAGGGTAAGAACGGAGAGGGAGGGTGAGAACATCAACTTAGAGAGAGGCGTGAAACAAGGCGACCCCCTCTCACCAAAGTTGTTCACATGCCTACTGGAGAACCAATTTTGGAAGTTGGAATGGGACAACAAATACGGCATCGAAATAAACGGGGAAAGGCTGATACACTTACGGTTCGCAGACGATATTGCACTGCTAGCAAAATCGGCAACAGACTTGGAACAAATGCTAGCGGACCTGAACACTGTCAGTAAAGAAGTAGGTCTATCTATTGTACCCATGTGAGTAATCTTCATGGAAAACATGCTTCTGCCTCCAGCTAGTTTCAGTTCTCAGGCGTGTACCGTCCTCCCACTGAGCAGTTGCATATTTTGATCTGAGACTACAAGGTATCAACTCTACAATGATAAAGCACAACTCTATTCTAAAGACTTTAATTCAGCGTTATATCATGGCTTCAAACACATAAATACACAATCCCAACAAATATAATACAAAAACAAAGCAAAATTACTCCCACAATCCACTAATATTATTCACACTTTATCCTATTAAATCCATATAATTATTCAATCATTTACCCTGAGATTGACTTCACACTTCCTCTCACGTGCTCTGATGCACCTGTAACTTCCACAAAAACTGTACTTATTATCTTATGTCACCTGGTGTGACTTCTTTAATTTCACAAGATTAATTATTTCTCACAACACATCTTACTTTACATTATGTGTACCTTTGTGTTTTGTTTCTCTCTTCCCACCAAAATGCTGTACCATGCATTAGCCAATTCATGGGTTGAACATCAAATCTACTTGCAACTCCATAATTACATGTAAATATATCCCTACCGTTCCCCTTTTCTATAGTTCCACTGCATGCCGTTGTGATTTCAATGTCAAAACGTCCGTTACCGCTGTGTCGGATGGTATATTAGGCTACCCTTGCGAGGGCATAGCCTCCGGCATCTGGGGCCAAGCTGCATAACTAAGTGTCAGTGTCAGTATAAAATGCAACTTCCAACAATTCGTAAGTTTGCTAAATATTAAATCATCAGGATGATCTTTAATTATCAATGTGTTTCAAACCACACAATTACCTTATACAATATAACAATGACTCTTTTATTACAAACAGGGTCTCAAAGTTTGTCCCTTTTAAAATGACAACCTTCAAGGGTAGTATAACGTCTCCCCCTGGGTTCTTGCTGCATAATGGGCTGTGGCGGGTGGTAACGAAACCCTCGTTCCGTCCTCCACTAGCTCTGTCTCCCTTTCACTTCTCTCTTTATCTCCAAGCAGTAACTTGTAACTTTAAATACAATAGTGTAGTCACAATGACCCACATGTCCCATATGATTTAACCTGAATGGTATGCAATTTAGGTTCTGGGCGAGTTTAATGATTTATTCCTAACCTTAGGATATTAATAACTGGCCTCAATAGGTCCATTTCATTATATGAAGGCACGAGATTCATCAAACACTGGTCGAACTGGCTAGCCGGTATCTTTAACTGCTACGGTCAGGCACAAGCTGCCGCAATTTAGATTCGCTTCTCAGGAGCTGAATCATTCAACAACAAGTTCTCGGTCGATCAGGTATGAATGCAGAGGTTTCCAATGTTATCCTCTCATATAACACAGGATTCGAACCCGGAACATTCCATATCCATCCTCAGAGTTAGGGTACAACACTACATACACTCTGGCACATACTAAATATCTCTGTACGCCCTAGGCTATACGAGATTTCACACGTCGAACAGATTACCTGGCTCCCTGACCCCATGCTATGATCTCGTCCTTTAATTAGTAAGAGAAATCTATCAATTACCCTACAAGCTTCTTCACAAGCTACAAATTCAATTCACTATTAAACTCTTCCATTTCCTGGATTCTTGCATAATTATATTCCCATTAACACAATATACTCTGATATTAAACTGCTTTCCTCAGCCCTTCATGTATTATCTTACTGCTTGGATAGATAAATATTCCAATGAGCATAAATATTTTGCTTACAACATTTTTTCCTGATGTATTCGTTTATTCCTTTTATTATTTTTATTACTATTATTACTGATATGAATTACCATAACCCGACACAACGTAACCATTTTAATTAACGAACATCCGTGTTCGTTACGTTAAGTTTTTATATAACTGATTTGCCATTTTATAATAGTGGTAACGATTGATCCACTCAATGATGTACAAAACATCTCAACTTTACTAAAATCAACACAACAATACTAATAATTTGAGGCTCTACCTCCTAATAGTGACTCTTACTGGCATCTTTTATAATTTTGAAATCACACGCCACACAGTAGACTATAACTGCTATAAAATCATGGTTTTTGGGTACTTACATTGGCTATCCAGTTGGCTCCAACCACTCATCTCTTCCATTAATGCCTGCCATTTGCATAATTAGTAAGACATTCTTACACTGATAACACACATTTTATATAACTTGGGCCTCACAAGACACACGGCACTTTTCCTCTCCATATTGAGGCTATTGCTTCCTTATACACATAACACTTTATAGCACTTGTTACACTTAATTTTAAAGATATTTAACAGATCGTCACTTCACTATTTACACTTCTTACTGGTTGAATTTCCTTGGCAAGATATCAGAACTGCAGGCGTTGACGAACTCTTCCACGCTGCTACCCGCATCCTGATTGAAAGTCTCGATTATCTGCCTATGGATTCCTATCGATTCACCCAACTGTCTATCAATTATCCTTCGATAAACTTCCTGATTTGCACGAATATGCTTGCATATCGTCCTGAGCGTTAATATATTGGTGTTCTATGAAATTTCATAGATCGCATAATAAAGTTTATTTCTGCACAGTCCAGCAGCCTAAGATCTGCCTACTCAATATTTTACATACTGCGCTCCACCATTGTACATTGTACTTGTACAGATTATTACTCTCAAATGTCTAGCTTGTCTATCACACGGTACTTTACCTACGTGCATAATAATAATCGCTCGTGATGCCGACTATACAAAAATGGCATGACTGGCCTTAATAAATGTGATTAATAAATGTTATACTGCACGGCTAATACACTTAATAATTCATAAAGAAATATTAAAGTCTTTGTGCGCGTCCCTTTCCTGGACCAGAGCTGCATGATCTCTGCCCTGCGCTTGATTCAACTGTATATTATTAATTGTTCTCAATTTGTGCATTACACTGCACGGTGAATATACTGCTTAACACTAAAAATGTTCAAGTCTTTGTGCGCGCGTTCTTTTCCTGGACCCGAGCAGCATGCGCTCCGCGCTAGAGTCTGGTACAACTGTCCCCTCTGACCTGAGTCCACTCCCTTATATTCGTTTGAATAGAAAAAGTAGACCGCGAATTCCCCCGCAGTGTCCTTTTCTCTCCCAGTATGATTCTGGTCTTGAAATAATGCTCATATGGTTCCTTTTTCCTTGCTGATCACAGAACTGAATGCGTGCTCGAGGATCGATCGGCCAATTAATTAATATTAATTGCCTTTTCCATAGCGTGGGGACGCCGCGTCACCTAAAAAACCCCGACAGCACGGTTATAGCATTCCGCTAACTCCCAAAATACTGTGTCCTTGCGCATTCCATTAAATATGCCTCGATTTCAGTGTTTAATGGCTTGATAATTAACCTCCCGGCTAAACATTCACATGTGGGCAACCCTCATGTCACTGCGTTGCTCCAATCACGAGTAATCATTAATTTTCACGGGTATCTTCCCACTCCACTAGCGTTTCTTTTCTGAAACGGGGAAGAACTTGGCCATTATTTAACCCCCTGACCTGCTCCAGACGACTTAAGTAGGTCAGCAAGAGTGACAAGGCTCCAAGAATCTCCTCCCACTTTTCTGGAGTCATTTGCAAAATGTCAAACGCTCCAACTTCTGTGTTCAAGTCCAGAGTAGTATACTCCATACAGCCCAATAATGCTGTATTCTACTAATATTCCCTGCATTATATTAATAAATAATGTCAGCATTAGTTTATATCACAACAGTGATTTAATATGTAATTTCCTCTAGGGGTTTTTACAACTAAACTCCCTCAAAAGATCTCGTGTTCGTTCCTTGCCGGAACCTCAATTCTGAGCTCACTATCTCTGAGATCCACGTTCGACACCAGTCAGCCTAACCCCGTTGGGTTCACTATGAACCCCCTAAAAACAAAACTGATGACCAACTCACTGGAAGTACAAATCCTCATCAATGGCAAACCACTAGCGTACACACAGGAATACGTCTACCTTGGACAAAACCTGTCATTTGACTGCTCCCAGGAGAAGGAAATCAAGAGACGAGTTGGACAAGCATGGAAGAAGTTCTGGTCCTTAAAATTTATATTGATGGACAAATCCCAGAAAATAAGTCTAAAGTCAGAAGTGCTAGAAAAGGGTGTAATACCGGTACTGCTATACGGCTGTCAAACCTGGGCGTTAACAGAGAAGCAAAGGCAAACAATCCGGGTATGTCAACGCAAAATGGAACGGAAGATCCTTCAAGTTTCCTTGAGGGACAGATTACGAAACGAGGAGATAAGAAGAAGAACTGCCATGAAAGATGCCGTGACAACAGCTGACAGGCTAAAATGGAAGTGGGGAGGCCACGTGGCCAGAATGAAAGACGATCGATGGACGCACAAATTAACGGTATGGGACCCCAGGACAGAAAGAAGGAACGTGGGTAGACAGAGGACCCGCTGGGATGACTCAATCGTAAGGATGACAGGCAAACACTGGACGAGTATAGCAAGGGAGAGACAAGACTGGAGACGTATGGAACTATAAGAAGGGAAGAGAATGAGAGCTTCAACAATGAAAGATGCTGGTAGACAGCACACCTATGACATGAAAGATATACTTCTGCAACCTGTAGCAAGCCAAACAACGCACGTAAAAGCGAAGTGAAATGTAGTGTTATTGAAGTGAACTACAGTGAAGTGTAGCAAGTGGATAAAAACTTGTACACAACTCCTTAGGACTTGCTCGCCTAAAGAGTTTAAACCAGAGCACGTCCCTGTTCGCAGGAGGCCTTTGCCCTTATGGGATTATCTAGGCTATATTTATTTATTATTTATTTATTTAACTATTCTTAAAGAACAACTATTTTGTGAATTCTTCATTGAATTCCGGTAATTTGATTTCTGGTAATTTCTGTACTCTTTTAGAGTGAATTGCTGGTAGGCCTATTTCTTGTTGATGAATGGTGTTGTTTAAAGCTGGATTCAATTGAGTTAGTACAGTATTTTGAACCTCTTCCGCTTCATCTATATTGTTGCAAACGTGTAACTGCATTGAATTAAATGGTTTCGAACAGCTGCCGCTCTCCTTCACATTCCACTTGAAACTCTTGTGCTGCCAATTCATCAGTGATCTCTGTTTCTTCTATTTTGATCTGTACTTCTTCAAAGGCTCTCCATACTTCATCACGTTTTTTAATTTTTACCTTTGCTCCCGAGTTTGATGTTTCAGCTGTAATAGAATTGTTTAGTCTTGTTAACATGCATTTTACTCGGCCACGTGATTGCTTTAATTTCACAAGTTACGACAAGTCGAAATTGAGGTTATGAGTCGCTTCTGAAGAATTAGGCTATGTTAAGGTAATCAAAGGTTTTCTAGGATCGTTTTTATTTTTATGTCTAGGCAACATTCCTACCTATTTGCCGTCTTGTGACGTTCGTCTCCGTGAAGCGTATTGGTGTCTTGCCGATTGCCGTAATATCGGCTCGTTGCCGAAATTATTTTTGAATATGTCCGGTTTTCGAAGGCCGTGCCGTTGGCGCCAATGTTATTGTATGTATTTTTGACTTGAATAAAACGTTGTTGCGTTTACCGATTACTAAACACCTTTATTTGTGTCATTACTTTTGCCGTAAGCTTAACAATTTTAAAAACAATTGACTACAAGCTCCTGCGAGTGCGGGTCGCAACAAAACCCAGTAGACACGCAATCAACTCCTTCCTTTCAACAACGAAGGGATGAAGTCTACTCATTGACAGCACACACTCTAGAATAGACACCGCAGATTATCCAGCAAATTCTATATAACAAAGGAGAAACTGTTCCGCCTTGTCAATACATTTATTTAAAACAAGTTAAAAACTTTTTATTATATGGTACATGTTTCGGGGCCTCTAGTACTGGTCCCTTCTTCAGCCATAAATTAAGCCAGCAAATTCTACACACTTATACACAGTACATGGGGCTAAATGACCAAGATGCCCAAGCCCTTCAAATGAAACATCATTATTAAACATGACATAATCTACACTCCATGTCATTCTTAGTAACGAAGCGATACAAATACAGAGACGGAATCAGTTTTCATTTATCGGGGACCACCTTGTGGTGTAGTGGCTAGCATAGCCTACTTAGCTGTCGCCCATGAGATCCGGATTCGATTCACGGCTCAGTCAAGACATTTAGTTTTGGTCTTGGTTAAAACGTGGTACAATATGCCCTGTGAGGTAAGACTGAGAAGAGGGGAGTTTCCTCACTTCAATTACGAAAACACACACACTTGGGGAAACCACAATAAAACAGGCCGTCTGGAAAATTCGTGTTATCACACGTGAATTCGAAATCTTCTTTAAAAAGTCATACATTCTGAAAATTATATAATTTTCCGTCTGGCTGTGTAATACCGTCTGCTGCCAATCGACTTGCTTAGGGACATAGTTATGTATTCAATATTTCAGCTCGCAGCACTTCTTAATGCTTCACTACTGTACACTGCATTGATACAGCGATATTGCCACTTTAGTTTGTATTTCCCCGGCGAACCTAAATATTTAAACACGTAATCTTTCTCTTTCAAATTATACCTCCAGTTCATGTGCAGATGTTAATTCCAGAACGGCTGATTGTAGCGCCACAAGGTTTGGACAGTCAGCTTCCAAATTTTAGCTCTGTAACATAGGATCATCAAAATAATTGAATAAGTAATTATTTTCGTGCGCGGATAGAAATAAAGATTTGGTATGGCACAGCGAGCTTAGCAAGTTCACTTACCTCGGTAATGTTCTGTTCAATTGGCTGTCATGAGCGAGTGAATCTAGCTCCTATCTCATGTTCAGAGTTGTTTTATATACTGTATAGTATATTTATTCACCATGTATGAGTTAAAATGCCATAAACTTTTCGATTAATGCAGTTGAACATCTCATGATAAACAAATGGAATCACATGTCACTACTTACTACAGTGCTGCAACATTTGTCTAATTTTTTGGTATATATATATAATGACTTACAATGATGAAAAAGAAAAATAATGCCGCAATAAAGATGAATTATGTCCCTAATATTGCCGAAATTCCTTCTGTTTCCTCTAGTCTAGTCCCGCAGATGATGTTTATTTCTTGGTTGGAAGTTAGAGATAAAAGATGTGTGGAATGTAGGCTTTCACGGTCAAGAAATTTAACTCCAGCAATTCTTCTAGGTTTATGCAGTGTATGATGTATGAAACTCTTTCAGCAGACTCTTTGTATAAATGGCCAGCCGTATGCACGTGAAAATTTTGAGGCAAATCTACATTATATCATGTAAATACCATTAACAGTCTTCTGGCACACTTGCCCAGCACCTCTTTAGTTACTATTATTGGCACTCACACATTGCATTTGTTGTCGGCACGAACCATACACTGACAGCACGAGTAGAACACTGAGATAGGACTCAAAGTGCGCTGGGCAAGGAGACAATGCGCACTTCATTTGCACGGTCGCAAATGTATCAAAGCTCACTGTGCATGGATATACCATTGCGAACAGCCTAAGAGGAACGGCTCATTAACAGTGCCTGGACCCCATCAGGATAGTGGACCATGCATTATGACCTGTATAATTATGATAGGACTTCCTTGCTGGTGGAACTAGAGCTCTTCCAGCACTATCTTATCCTTATAAAGGTACAAAAAGATGGAATATTGACTTTCATAGCCAAACTACACAGAATAAGCCTTGAATAATGCTGGAGTTTAAGTGATGTGTGGTAAACTTCAGTAAGACCATGACACGGATTTACAAGATTTGATCTAATTGAGAACTCTGAATGGTCTTTATGGGAATGGAGTTGGGCGACTTAGAAACAGTGATAGAGATAAAGGTTGGCTTTGTCAGTGACCTATAAATGGAAATGCTGGGTAGAGCAGAATTTCTTATGAAATGCACCTTAAACATTTAAATCGATTCATTTTTATCAGGATTATTCACAATGTTCAGTATATGTATGTGATTCACCCAGTTTATACATCCCTTGTAGCAAAATCACAATGCAATTATAATATATGCACAAGAATAATGGAAAACATGAAGGTTTTAGCTAAAAAGCTAATAAATGGTAAACACAATATTTATAATAATACAAATATTAATCCAGTACAGTGCTACCCTCTAATCTAATTACAATTTCTCCGTTTGTTGACACTGCCTGATCAGATTCTTAAATGTCTGAACATAGGGGCATGCCAGCATGAAATTCATCCCGAGTCCACCTTCTGAGGAAGAGGAGAGATTACACATCATTGCAAACTTCTACACTAGGAAAATGCCGGAATGGTTCCTAACTTATGGCCATGCCCACTCTACTTCCTTCCCAATTCTAGAATAAATTACAAATATAACCACTACAAACTATACCACAATAACATCTGATGCATTTCGTTAAATATATACTAGCAGTAGTACTCCGCATCGCCCTGTGGAATGAACATGATGTCTCAAACTCTCTTAAGTTTCAAGGTAAGATAACACTCCCAGTGATGAATTATAATTAGGCACTGTCCCCGAATTCGTAATAAGAGATGCCAGAGTCATGTATGAAATTTAACCATTGCAAAGTGATCATTTGAATAAAATTGGAAAATGAATATTGGAATGGGTATGTAACACAAAATTGTAGTCATGAGGTATTGTCCAATTAGAAGCTTGTTAACTGGAAGTAACCACATCATAGAAAGGACGGATTTGATTGGATCATCCTAGGTGATAGACCACAGGCAGTACTTGAGGAAAGAGAACGTGATTGGAAGATCCAATGGGCGAATTTAGAAATGGGATATATTATTTTGGCGAGTATGCTAATTAATGCTTTTATAAGAAATTGAAGGCTGAAAAGAAATCGAGAGGATTATTTAAGAAATTATCAGGAAACGTTTTCCTAAGATAATTAACGCCCGAAGACAGAATGAATTATATTCATGTCCGAGCCTTGGGTATGCGCCATTGAGGATGGTAGCAGAGAGAAGGACGAGACGCCATTGTATCGGGGAATGCAACTCGGGTCCTTGAACCGAACGGACGTGAGCTGAGAGCTCCAGAAACGTGGTGCGGGAGTAAATGTACAAGTGCTTTAGTTGAGGAAAGAGTAATATGGGTTTGAAACATTGTAGTATAATTGTGCTAATACCTGGTGCGAAGCACGTAAGTTTTTGCGTGAATTTGAAGGTGTTATGGAATATTTTATGGTAGAGACCGGTGTCATGGTCAGACAATGAATTGTCAGTATGCATTGTGTAATGTGTTCGTGGAGAAGATGGAAGTGTGAATATAAGTGAAAGAAACTGTAAAAACGTGTTGGAAGGAAACATTTTGAAAGGGACACGTTGTTTGGAACGGTATCTTCAATTTTGAAATGCTGTGCAATAAAATGGTGACGAACATCGTGGACATGTGGTTGGAAGGAACATTTGATCCGTCAGAGGGAGTCGTGCAAAGTTCACACGGCTACTTCAAAAATGCACAATCTAACGGAGAATAACCAATATCAGAATGGAGAGAGTCTACAAGACTTTCCAGAGGAACGAGAAAAAGAGCAAGATTGGGATGAAGGCCGAGGATCGAACGAGGAGTCTGTCAGGGGGCGAACCGAACGCCGAGGCTATCAGGGTTCCCCCATGAACCATGGAGCCCCTGACCGGGATCGTACATTCTCGAAGCAAGCAAGAAAAGGTGAATCGAGGCTAGGAGGGAGGCTAGCCAGTCATCGGCCGAATGAACTTGAAAACAGCAACTCGAACCTGGGCGTGTATGAGATTACACGTTTTTCATCGCCAGTCCAGTTGAAAGTAAGACAAGCTCTTCATTTATATAGCCCCAGTTCGTAGATTGGTATTCTAGAGGCTTGCCTAGTGTGATCATTTGTATTTCAATAGAATTTAGTTCAGTAGAATGTTATTGCCCTGGTAATCAGTGATTTACTCCGTCTGAGGAAGTTGCTTTTCGCATTAAAGCTGGTTAGAAACAGTTCCAGCTGTGTTTGAGATCATCATTGCAGTCGAGTCAACTTTGTAGTTAACTAGGGGAAGGTTTAGCGGAGTTCCCTGTTCGATGATTGCCGGTGGCATTTGAACATTTTGATGATGAAGCAGATTTGGATCTCGATCTTTTGGTTTTTGAATTTAATTATTTCTGGATTTGAGTGAGTTTACAGATGAACAGTTTTCCACGCATTTTATCTCTACCCATTTCAATATTTTTGCACAGCTTTCACTTCTCAGTTTAGAGAATTTTCAGTGCGACGAATTTTCAGTTTTTGAAAAATTGCCTTCGCAATTTTTTTGGATATTTTCATTTTTCGATTTAGCTATTTTTGAACTTCGATGATTTTTCATATTGTGATTTTCCACAATTCAACGATTTTACCATTTGTGATATTTCTCCCGATTTTGGAATTTTCACATTTCAGGGAATTTTGAATTTTCATCTTGATTTTTTTCTTTCGGATTTTCAGAAAATCCTGGATAAATATTTTTGGATTTTGATTAATTTGGGACTTCAATCCTGATTTGATATTTTCCAGATTATTGTTTTAATTCTTCTTTTGGAAGTGTAAATTAATCTTCAGTTATGACTCTTAGTAAATTTTGCATTGATTGAAAGTTGATTGCAACACTGAACGTTCAGACGAAGTATTCTTTCAAAAATACAATTTTGAATTATGAAATGTAATGATAATACGAGAAACGTACACGACTATTGTCATAGCATGATACAATGTGTATATATATAACCAGATATTTCAATATTTAATGAAAGTAGTTCACGTTTAAGCGACAAATGTTTTTGAGTTGACACACACAATCAATGTGATTTGAAACAGATAGTAGTAGTAGTAAGTAGTAAGTAGTAAGGAATGTTTCGTGTTGAGTTGACACGCAGTAGGAAGGAGTCCTACGATCAGTAAATGTTATTGCTTGTAAAGCATATTTAAAATTATTATCAACGTCATTGAATTACTAATAACTTGAGGGAGAGATGTTTATAGTTGGGATTATAGGATTTTCCTGTTTAGATTGAAGAGGTGTGCGATAATATCAAATGTTATTTTAGTATTTCGAAGGTTGACCTTGTAAGGGATGTTAAGTCTTGGGAACCTTTCCTCTGTCAATGTCTTGTTGCTAGGATTGCAGTCATGTTTGTAGGCTTTTGTGCTGTTGAGGTCGTTGTTTGGAACGTTAAGTTATTGGGTTGTGGAGCCTTTTCGACTGCTGATAGTTAGATATTTTACTGTGTTGGAAGACAGTATTTCATTCGTAATGTAGGATCATTTTTGTGGTGATTGAAGTTGATCTGATAGGCTGCCGTTTTCGTTCAGATCAGCTGTGATGTAGATACCGGGTGCTCCATAAGTATAGTATTCAGGACGTTGGTATTAATTCAGTTTATTATTATTGTTATTTATAAATATTGGATCAGAACAGGAGTTCATTGGATAGCAATCTTATCTTAATTGATCGGAATGCTAAGCTATTTTACGACCGATAACCTCGAAGTTGATACCATTCCGTTAATGATAATAAATCCTATGTCTATTAAAACATTTAGGGAGGAACATTGGGGGTAGATAATGTTTCGGAATGAGATGTATATATAAATATTTGATGTTTATTAACCTTAAGTATTTGAGTTAAAAAGTATTTCAGTAAGTGATTGAAGATTAGAATTCAGGATCTGTGTATAGGTTAAAATTTTGATATTGTAGGTGAGAGGCCGTCACTATTTAAATTCATTAAGGGGGTTGTATTTTCATATAAAGATTTTTTTATCCTGAAAGCGAAGGCATAGCGAGACGTTGACAATTTATAGGTTGTTAATTTTATGTCGTAAATTTTGTGAAGCTGATGGCATTATGCCAGAGTGTCAAAGGACATTAAGTAATACTGATATTTAGTTGTGTTGATATTCAATTTGCTTATAACCATATATAGTTTGTTTACTTTTGAATACATTCTGGGCACGCATTTGCGTCTGCTTATACCATTTTTACAGTACACTTGCGTTATGATTTATAGATAGTGGGAGGTTACCAAAATGCTATGGTAATTATAGCGGCTTGAACCATTTTATCCATTTACTTGTCCCTTTTACGCCCATGGTATGAGAGTCTTGAGCTCTGGTGTGTTGTTGTCGCTGATCCAGTGGAGGATTTACCATTGTATTTTGATGATATCGCCTGATATGTGTTCACAATTTGCAGATTCGGTAAGTTTTTTTAGCCGGGGTACTGCTGTTTGCTTCGAGTCCCTGTCATCTTGGATTTTGGCATTCACGACACTGTTGAAATCGGGTACAGTACATTTATTAACAGCATTTATATTTTTATTTAATTACTAACAGAAGTACCCGTTCTTCGAACGGTGTTCGGTGTTAACACCAGACATTATCAATTGAGCTACTGTTGCAATGGTTAGCGGTTTGTCATTCCTTCATAAGTTTATCAGAACGAAGTTAGTTTTCTGGGAATATCACACACACTGTTAATTTAAGGGCCTTAAACTGTGGTTTTCGGAGACCCTTTATAGACTCCCGAATTTTGTGTCTCATATTGAGAAGCGCAACATTTGCTTTGGTCGTCCTTCTAGGATAATTTTTATATTTCACCTATTTTAGCATGTCTTTTGAGAAGTTTTTCCCTATATCCACCTTTCCACTGTATGAAAAGTACGGTGAAGAGTTCTATAAATGATTGGTGTATTGACGCTCATGGATACCAAACCTAATTTTACGATGCACCAAGCATCCGAACACGAGTTAAAGGCGTACATAAAGATACACAGAAAGGCAGACAGACAATTCTATTGTCTACTACATATCACCCAGATAGCCAAATATGGGTATATCTACTACAAAGTGTAACTGTTGCTACTTACTGGCAAAATCTAATTTGATTTGGACACGGAAAATAAATACTACACAGTATCAAACAAAATCATACTTACAATGATCCCGTATGTCGACAACAAGAAAAAGCGATTAGTTAAAATGTGCTCTCAAACTAAATTCACCTAACGTGTACTTCTTGACGTGAAATAGAATTGAAAGCCTTGTAGACGAAACGCAATACACGTCACATGAAAACTGACCCTCTACGTTGTGTTAGGTCCCCATACACAGGAAGAACCTTTTCATAAATTATAAAGGCATAAAAATTCTGGTTCTTTAGCCTCAAATGGCCCAAATTCCTAAAAGCCGCAAAAAATACTGATTCAATTCAGGAATTTTTGAAAATAATCTTGCTGTTTGGAGATATACGAGTAATAGACCTTCTGTACTATATGTCGCACGTTAAAATTGCGTGAAAAAGTTCTAGGTTACCCATTGACCCCCTTAATTGCATTGATGAATTATACAGTCTAAGTTGGTTCCGTGATAACCTTATAGCCTTTTGCAAACTTTCACAGAAATGTAATAAATGGAGTGGCATTGCTTCTTACAGAAATAGATGGAAAGTTGGATGTCACCCCTTGAAATAATGTTGTCATGGTTACCGACTTGCATTCCTTCATTAGTTTGTTAAATTAAATAAAATTAGTTTTCTGGGAATATCTCAGAAACTGTTGGTGTTAGAGCCTTATAATGTAGTTTTCGAGGACCATTTAGGGCCCCCAAGTTATGTTTCTGGCACCGAGGGGCTTTGTCTCGTCATTGTACGCCATAATATAATACTACTACTACTACTAATAATAATAATAATAAAAAATCGTGTGAAAAAGTTCTAGAGTACCCCTTGACCCCCTTTTAAGCGTATTATAATTATTGATGAATTTTACACCTTAATTTGGTTCCGTGATAACCTTCTAGCCGTTTGAAAACTTTCACACTAATGTAATTAATGGAATTGCATTGCATCTTACAGCAATAGATGGACCTCTGAGATTCTGTTGACATGGTTACCGGCTTGCATTCTTTAATTAGTTTATAAAATGATATTAGTTTTATGGGAATATCTTAAAAAAGGTTGGTTTTAGGGCCTTAAAATGACGTTTTCGGGGACCCTGTAGGGCCCCCGAGTTTTGTCTCTCACAATAAAGGGCTTAAAATGAGCTCTGTCTCGTCCTTCTACGCCTATTTCAGCATGTATTTTAAGGGGGTAGGCCCCCTTTTATGAGAGGTATGGAGAAGAGTTACGTAAATGATAAGTGTCGTGCCTTTGATGGATATATGTACAAAATTTTACGATGATACACCTAGTCATTCTCGAGTTATAAGGGAACAAAGTTGTCCACAGACAAACAAACAAACAAACAAACAAACAAACAAACAAACAGACAAAAAATATTTTCGCGCGCATCCATCATAAAACAGTCTGAAACGCGTATATAACTCAAATATCCGTACAAATTCAGAAGAAACAGACAACTTTCATTTTATATACCGTAGACTCTATAGAGATATACTGCACCGCTCGGCGTTGACCGTGTTTTATAGGTTTTACTCGCTAACCGATGGAGATACACGAAAAGTGATTTTAGGGGGTAGGATAGAAAATTAAATTTTAAAGCTCTAATCTGCCATCAAAAGTTTGCTATTTCTTAGCGTTCTCTTTTTATTTGAAATGGAATTATGAAATTTTGAAATCAAAGGGTGTAGTGACGTCACTAAAATGGTTGCCATTTTTAAATAGTGCAAAATATCGAAATCAAAATCATCCTATCTGTAAACCTGGTAAATCAGCAACATCCATGCAAAATTTAATTTCAATCGGACCAGTGGTTCTTGCGTGATTGAGTAACAGACAGGACGACAGACACACACCATCTCATTTTTGTATATTAGTATGATTTTTGATGTGTAACATCTTTCCACTCGGTTGCTGGATGTTTTTGTGGGAGTGATTTTGAAAAATGGGACGGATGTGGATCGGAACGATGGAGGTGGCACCAGCTGGCAGTGGTGGATCGAACGGAAGTGTAAGACGCACTGCCAACTCAATCGATCGATCCAGCTGGCAGTGGTAAGATCCAGCTGGCAGAGGTAAGAGAAGCAATGAGCGCGCGGTGTCGGAAATCGATACCATGACGTACTCTTGGCCATGTGGAATGAATATGACGTATTGAACGGTAAACGCTCATGCGAACTCTGGTGTCAAGTGATTGAAACAAAGCACATGGTACATGTTCGAAGTCTTCGTATTAGTATATAAATGGTAAATTGCCTTAATATCAAACATCGTAAGGAGTCGGCATTGCCGGTATTATGTTTCTGCACAATGGCTATTCAAATATTAACCCACATAACGGTAATGCAGTCTTCAATATAATATAATCGTTGTGGTTATACGAGAATTGAGCAAGCCTTCATGAACTATTGCTGAATACATCCTCTTTGCTCACAAGAGGGCCTATTCATAAGGCATTTTAAACTCAATTTCACGCAGGAACATTACCGAAACAAGCAAAATATAAATGAAACTTAATTCCGTAATGCAGTATTATTGGAACGTGGAAATAAGTCGCCATCTTGTGCACAATATTTGCGTAGTCGAAATAGCCGTAGAGTTAGCGCCTATGACTGTGAATCTAGAGATCTCGGGTTCGAATCTCGGAGGGGGTAGATATGTTTGCTACCAGATTATCATTTTAAACGATATTTATCATATCAAAATGACTCATTTTAACTGAATCCATATGCAATTACGCGTTGGTCTGTGAATCAAGAGGTCCTGTTTATAAGGAATTTAAGGTTATGAGCGGTGTCGCGTCTATTAAACTAGTTGATCCATATCGTATTCTTTATTTAGGCTCGTGCTGGTGGAAGCTACAAATCATCTAATAAAATGAGTTCCGTATTATAAACTACAATATCTGTAAAACACTCCCTTTTACAATAGATTAATATTTGTGCCAATAATAGTATAAAATACCGGTGTATCAACAATTTCACGTGAGGTTTCTTCTATGTCAGATGTACACATCATATGCGACTAATGTAAGGCTCGTAATTTTGTATTTATTGATCTATTTATTTTATGGGCGATAATAAAAACTAGCCGACAAAAATATTTTATAAATTACAGTTTAGGAAGACTTCATGTGGTGTTGATTAGTAGTAGCCTATAATGGACGCAACATCCAGGTCATTGGCCCCTAATAATATAAACAAGAAGTTCCGTGACGAACTAAAGAGCCTACTTTTCATGCCAATGATTAATCTACAGTATTTGGACCAATCTAAAATAATGACGAAATTAAGTTGGTACTATCGAAATTTCTAATTAGTTCGAAATATACCTGGTATAATGTAGCCTAATAGATCACTACAGTTGACAGCCCTGTTGCCTGAATATATTCTTAGTTCTATCTCTTAAGATACCGAATACAAAATTTGGTTGAAGTCCAATGGATAACATGGACATTACATGCAGTTAGACACAGGATCTATCAACGCACGTAGAATCTTGTTGGCAACAATGTCGTGCATGTGCTGGTCAGAAATTATCTGAAATATTATGATATCTTGTTGTGTCAATTTTGGATGAAATCCATTTGTTAGTATAGAAGTTACATGTAGGCCTATTTGAAAATTGGACCTATCAGCAGGCATATAATCATGTTGGCAGCACTGACTTACATTAGGCACTCTAAATGAATCTATAATGTCAGGTACTATACGTGTGCAAGGTATAGAGTTGTTGGCTTGCATTCTTTCTGATATATTGATATCGGTAAAAATATAGACAGCATTTATTAAGAGTTGGCAGCCCTGGTTGCTCTTAAGAATACTTAGAGTCATATCTGTTATGTTACACATAGCTCATACGAAATTTGGTTGAAATCCAACTGATAGTTGATAATTAATCTAGAATGTCAGGTACTATACGTGTGCATAGTTTAAAGCTGTCGGCTTGCATACTTTCTGATATATTGGTATTTGGATACAAAATAGAGAGAGCATTTATTAACACTTGGCAGCCCTGGTGGCTCTTAAGAATACGCCCAGTCATATCTGTTCATATACACATATAGTATTACATAAAAAATTGGGTTGAAATCCAAAATTGGACCTATCAGCAGGCTTAAAATCAGTTGGCAGCACTGTACTGTATGGCCTCCTAGAAATTAAACTGAAATATTATTATCTATACGTGTGCCAATTTTGAAATAGCTCCCATGCATACCTTTCAAGATATCCAGCATGGAGCTCAAATTTCATTTGCAATTTTTCAGCAGTTGGTAGCACTGACATAATTTTCAAATACGGCATTTTGATATTCCAGTATAGGTATTTACTCATACCAAATTTTGTTTCGATAGCTGCAGCCGTTTAGGAGTTGATAGGGGGGACACACACACTGACAGACCGGCAGACAGAAGGACAGACAGACAGACAGACAAACACACATTTTCCCGGATCGATCTTATAAGTCTACTATTTCCTCATTTTTGCAAAAATGAGAAAAGTAGGCTAAAATGGAAACGATTACTAACTACTGGCAAATGTAATTTACCAACTAATATCAAAATATTGATAAGAGAAAGTGAAGTATAAGACGCTGCCCATATCTAATTCTTCTTCTTCAAGTGCCATGTTCAGTCACCCGAATGTTTTCGATCACCATGGCAAAGGCGTTCTTCCGTAAGCCGGAACAATTCTCCTGCTGATTGAATCCCTGACCACTCCTTGATGTTCTGAAGCCATGACATTTGTCTTCTGCCACGTCATCGTCGGCCATCTATTTTACATTGCAATATTAGTTGAAACATCTGGTATTTTTGGCCTCTAAGTACATGACCTAAATAGGCAGTCTTGCAACATTTAATTGCAGACAAAAGTTGACGATCACTGCTTGCTCTTCTGAGGACATCTTTGTTCGTAATTTTATCGGTCCAGGGTATTTTTAGCATTCTTCGATGGATCCAGATTTTGAATGCGTCTAGTTTTATCATGGTGCTATCCTTCAAAGTCCAAGCCTCCATACCATATAAGAGTAAGTATATACTCAATAGTATTAGTAGCTAGCCACCAAAAGTCAATAAATTCAAACTAGGAGTTCTTTAATGCTGTACTAATTTCGACCACATTGTGGTATTCTTCAGCATACGTATTATTTTAACAAGTGGACAACTGGTTGGCTAGTGCGAGTATGGTATTGATATAAACTTATGTATAAAACTTACTGGTATTTATTATAAATTATGTTTTGAAACAATCTTAAAATTTAGAAAGAAAAATTAAAAAATCAGAGCGCTCGAAAAAACACACCAGGGAAACTCGAGTGGAAACATGATGATGATGATGAGATCTGTGACAATAATAATTAATAATAATTTTCTTAAGAACTTTACAAATATTGTTAAAATGTAATCAAAATATTCATCTGTTAAATATCCTTAAAATTGTAACCTATTCATATTACATTAAATTTGTACAAAATAG
Organism: Meconema thalassinum; assembly: GCA_946902985.2. Classification (NCBI taxonomy): domain Eukaryota; kingdom Metazoa; phylum Arthropoda; class Insecta; order Orthoptera; family Tettigoniidae; genus Meconema; species Meconema thalassinum. The sequence continues at coordinate 1,854,992,482 of OX336388.2, forward strand.
TTTTAAAATTTCTGATGGTTTAAAAGTGGTTCATAACGAAACTTTTTCTTCAAGCTTGCATATAATATAGACACAGTGGTGGACTTCGACTTGAATTATAATCTGAGAAAAATATAATTAATCTGGATTCATGCTATAAAGAGAAATAGAGAAATCTCTATCTGTACCCTCTGACTCGGGAGCGTAAACCACCACCCTCAAGTTTTAGGTGCAAGACATTATTTTTAAGTACTGTACCCTTAAAAATAAAAGTAAAATATCCTGAAACTATTCTATAAAAATTATTTAATACTACGTTAGGCGGTAAATCGGAAAAGTAATCTTGATTTTCTTAGTCGTAATTTCCTTATTCTACCGAACAAACAGTCTGTTTTATCCCCGTTTCTCGCCAAGGCAGTTGGGGCTTTGCTCCTTACCACGACGATCCGAAAAGGTACATTATTTTGAACTATTATTTCTAAGCCCCGATTATAAACGGAGGTAAGATACTGTGACACGCAACACACAAAATCATTACTCTCGCCGAAAAAAAAAAGCAGCGCGAAAGCCATTTCTTTTTTTCGAAACAAACAAAGTAACACGACTTTTCCCTCGTGCTTTAAGCACACCCTGAGCATGCGCCCTGTGTTGCGCCGATAGAGTTCAAAAAACAGTGTTGTCAGACGTTTGACTTTTAGTGCTACACTTGTGTCGTATTTACCTAAATTGGTGGAGCTTCAGCATTTCATCAGTTTCTGTCTAAACTTTGTTGATTTCAATTTATGAAGTTTATACTTTGTCACTGTGATATGAATCTGCTTGTCGTGCCTGCTCCAAGCTGTTATGCAGAGAGAGGCTTTTTGGTAATGAGTAAGGTTAAGGACTACCTCCAATCTACAGAAGAATTTCTGTCTACTGGCCACCTACTCGGAAATGGCATCTTGCTCAAAGATTGACGGCTGTCAGTGTTCAGGTCTTTTGTTAGACGTTGGCAAATGTTTTACGTATTGTATTCATATTCTGATTGTATTTTAATTAGAAATACTTTTTTTAAATTATAACATTCTTTTTCTTTCCTAGCTTTTATCCCAGTAGGGGGTCCGTTGCTCTACTACATCTTCTCCAATTTTTCCTGTCGTTGACATCTGCAGGTTTCAAGCCAACATGGTGCATATCCGTCTTAATATTGTCGATCCAACGCTTCGCAGGTCGTCCGCGTGGTCGCATTCCACCTGGGTCCAGGTTGAAAGCTACTTTGGCTACAGAGTCGGCCGGCATTCTCATAACATGACCATGCCAACGGAGACGAACTTCCCTCACTTTCTCCGTAATTGGTGTGACACCTAATTGTTGTCGAACATCTGTACTTCTGACATGGTCATATCTAGTTAGTCCAAGTGTCCAACGGAGCATCTTCATCTCCATCGTGTGCAGAGCCTGTTCATGTTTTCTTGTCATTGGACGGGATTCTGCCCCATAAATTGCTGCCGGACGTACAACTGTCTTATAAACTTTTGCCTTTAGGTATTTAGGCATCTTTTTTCGCAGAGGACACCAGTGACCTGTTTACGCCTACATTACTGTGATATTTCAAGCGCTAAAGCATTAAACAAAACAAAATACGCTGATAGGTAGGCAACCGCAGTTTATAAATTTGACCCCCACGTTTGCATGAAGTTTTAGAAATACTTTTGATAAATACTCTGACTGAACAACAGCAGTAAACGCCCCAATTTATAACCAAGGTCAGAAAAGATTGCTATACGGGAAGGCATTTCTTTGATAAGCGTCCCGGGCAAAGTTTACTCAGGCATTGTAGAAAGGAGAGTTCGATCATTGGCCGAGAGTAAGATGGATAAAATGAGGTTGTCAGAATGAAATTTTTAGCATGTACCATGTTATTGAGAAATGCTACGAGAGGAACAGACGTTTGTGTTTTGTAGATCTAGAGAAGGCATATGATAGCGATAGTGTGTGTGAGCGAGAGGTATGGGTTCCGTGGATCGAGCACGGCGTCTCCACCACTTGTTTACACCCTCGAGGTTCCCCTGGCGAATTACTCGCTTGGCGTGTTAGAGCGTTTCCTCTTGGAGGGACCGGGCGATGCAAAACGGGATGCGAGAAGGTGTTCGGGGAGGCAGTTAGTGTTAGAATGTAATATGTTTTGAGCGTTCTTTAGTTTCATTTAAACATTTACAAGATTGTTGACAACGTACACAGCATGCTAGCTCAAAGTCACAACGGGAGAAGATTCTTAGTTTGCTTGTTTTATTGTTTCATTGCCGGTACTGAATTCCAAAGAATAATTAGATTACAGCCACATAATTAACATAGATACTGTATATAGATCTCCAACACACACCCTTTAATTTTGTACAGAAAGTTTACCTTATTCTTAACTTATTAACAATCTCATCGAATTTTATACCTGGTAACGGCTTAGTAAAATGTCAGCCAACATTTCTTGAGATTTCACAAACTTCGTTCCTATCTTACCATTCCTCTCATAATCTCTCACTACATGATAGCGAATATCTATAGGTTTGGTTTTGGGTTGATAGCCCTCATTTTTACACAAGAATATGGCTCCTTGATTGTCACAGTATATCGTCAATGGATAATACTTTCCAAACAGTTCTCATAATAGACTCCTTAGATAGACAGCTTCATTCGATGCTCCACTTAGTGAAATATATTCGACTCAGTGCTTGACTGTGCAGCAGTGTTCTTCTTTGTTGATTTCCATGATATTGGTCCACCTCCAAGTAAAATAGATAACCGGAGTAAGATTTCCTATCTACCTTGTCATTTTCCCAGTCAGCATCACTGTATCCGACAACTTGGCACCCTTGCATTCCTGTTTCTGTCTTAAGGAAAGTTAGTCCCTTACTTTAGGTTCCTTTTAGATAACCAAGCACTCTGAGGGCACATGACCAATGTTCCTCACCAAAAGAGTTATTAATTTGGCTTAGGTAATTAACAGCCTGCGTTATGTCAGGCCTTGTCCATGTACAACAATGATCCTATTAGATTTTGGTAATCTACATCAAGCTGCTTCCCTTCATTTCTCATTAAATATTGACCATTAACCATGTAAGTTTTAGGTGTTGCATTACCAACATCAAACTTGAGCAGGAATTCATCAACATATTTTTCCTGAGATAACTTAATCTCTCCATTCATACTCTTTATGACTGACACACCAAGGAAGTATTTAACTTCTCCCAGGTCTCTACAATCAAAGTTACTTGACAGCTTATCTTTCAAGGCCTACAATTTTAACAGAGGATAAACTGGTAAAGTTAAGGAGCGCCACTAAATCAATGCGGAAATTAGCACAATAAACATACATTTCTTTACATACAGCACATAAAGCCGTAAGTGAGGAACTGAAATTGTGGCCCTATAAATTGACAGTCGTCCACGAATAAAAATACGATCATGAGAAGAAAGTACATTAAAGTCAGTGGTTCCAGTCTTTCATCAATCGTCAAGGAGTAGAACTTTTGGATAAAACATTTTCCACCGATCAAGCATGGTTTAGTCTTTCTGGAGTCATTAACTGTCCGAATTTGCATATTGGGTCGTCAACCAACCCCCATACACTGAACGAAAAGCCACTCCATACGAACAAAATTGGAGTTTGGATTGCCATTTCCAGAGCGCGAATCATAGGACCAATTTTCTTTAACACGACAATCAATGCTGAATTGTATTGTTCAGATAGTATTTATCCATTCATTGCCCTTCTGAATGAACATGAAATTGAACGGTGTTTTTTCAACAAGGCAATGCGATCCCCCTCACATCGAATGAAACGTTACGAGTATTAAATGAAATCTTTAAGAAACGGATAATCACTAAAGGACTATGGCGACCCCGCAGTCCAGACCTTACGCCCCATGATTATTTCCTCTGGGGTGCCACAAAATCGAAGGTGTATAAGAATAACTCAAAAAGCACTCCATTACACGGGAAACCGTACACAAAGTGTTCGAAACCAAGTGCAAAAGTGTTGAACTCTGCCTACAGGAACGAGGACAGCATTTCCAATATAGCCTATTTTATGATAGTGGTAAATAAGTCATTACAATTCAATTCAATGTCATTGAATGTAGCCCAATTTCCGTTCAATTCGTATGTTAATGCATTTCATATTAGCGGAGTGACTGCTAGCTGGATTCCTTACCAACTTGAATGCAGATGAGTGTATGATAGCGTATTCCCGTCAATGCGGAGAGACGTTGTATACACCCTGTTCTACAGTGCAGAATGCAGAATTGGAATCACCTCCCCAAAATACATAATTAACTTCTTCTGTGTTATTTTCCAAAGAGTAGATACTCTCACCTCATCCTTGGAGGTATTTGATCATTATCCAACATTTTATACACCTATTTTCCTAAAGGCAGTATCGTTCATGCGTGTAACTTCTTTCAGTACCGTAGCCAACTACGAAACTAAGGTAAAAAAAACAGTGCATTACGGGTAAGTTGCCTAATAGCTAACTGGCCACACGCAGTTATCTTAATAACTAAAGTTTCTGATACAGTTCATGACGTAATGAACCAGAAATATATTTTGTTTCCTGCTACACTAATGATTAATTTAATTTCGTATGGCAGAATGACTATCGGTTGCGGGAATGAATTGAAAACAAAGTACACACTCTAAAATGATTAGTATTAAAAAAAACTCTCCCCGATTGAAAAGCTTTCATTAATAGAACTAAACAACACTGAAAAATGGCTTCATTCACTTCACTAAAATGCTTATTCATGTCGTCAGGAAGCGTAATTGCTTTAGAAAGTGGCGTCAGGTGTAAAAGTTTGAAGTGATCCGCTGGAATACAATAACAAAATATACCACAATAAGAGAAAGTATGAATAAAGACAATAAGGAACATAGGATATGCTATAAAATAGCACAATAAAAATATTTTTGATACAGAGTGGAGAGAAATAGCGCACCACTCGATTTATCCGTCATCTGAGCTTTCGAACTATGAGGATGGTTATGGCATTGTTATCGTAAACTCAAGCGTCATAAGAAGGTAGCTTGCAGAATACCACTTTCAGCCTCCCTAACCATGGGTTGTTAGACTCACGGTTAAGATTCCGTTGTAACCATGCAGACGGGTTGTTATGGAGTGGAGTTACAGAATCGGGGTGGCAGTGTAGGCTACCTATGCTGACTTTGTAGAAAATACTGACTCCTCCTTCTGGTCTTTCTCTTTCTTTTGGTTTGTCATTTATTGGTACCGGGTAGCTCTGTTAAGTAACAGAACTAACACGAAGACCACTGTGTAGTATTAACAAATACAGCTAAGCAATCAAATTGTGCATCACAATTATCACCACTTGTTCTCAGAGTAATATCGTTATTCGCGAACTCAATCGAATGTAGGTGGCAGGTTGGTCACGACAAAACGATGGACGCAAGGGTGATGAACTTCATAATATCTATTGAATGTTGTTGGCAAATCTAGGTGGGATCTTGTTGAAGAACGGGCAATTTTAGACGCCAAATACATAATTATGTGCGGGAAAATGCTAGAAACAGAAACTTTATGCTTACAAACTAGTAATTTGAAAGGAGTACCTCAACAAATTCAAAATGAAATTCGGTCACCAGTTGCCAAGAAAAAAACAATGTGTTCAGGAATACAGTATGTAATAACAGTAAGAGTGTAGTCGGTAGATTCATTTACATACTTCAGTAAGTAGATACCGTACATTTAAATTTGGAAGATATATCCTAATACTGCTGAAGTCGATAAATCAACGTCTGTACAAGTTGACTATAACGATTTTTTAAATTATTTAATAGGCACCCGATTATAAAAAAAACTTAGAAGACCTGATATTCACAGATTTGGAGCAGCAATGGGGCAAGTTAAAGAAAGACAACCACATGTAGGCCGACGATAAAGCGTCCCCTTAAAGTAAGTTTTAGCCTACTTTTCTCATTTTGCAAAAATGAGGAAAAGTAGACTTATGAGATCGATCCAGATAAATGTGTGTCCGTCTGCCTGTACTTCTATCTGTCTGTCTGTCTGTGTGCCCCCCCCCCCCCGCCCTCCCTATCAACTAATAAACGGCTGCAGCTATCGAAACCAAATTTGGTAAGAGTAAGGATCTATACCTGAACGTCTCACGGCCATGTTTGAACGTCAGTGCTACCAACGGCTGAAAAATCGCAATTGAAATTTCAGCTCTATGTTGCATATCTCAGAAGTTATCCATGCGAACTATTCCAAAATTGATACAATTATAGATAATAACATTCCAGATTAATATTCATAAGTCCATACTGTGCCCGATAATCTGGCTTCAGATAAGGTGGCCTGACAGAACACGCCAATCCTCACCCAGAATTTGGTACAACTCAAAACCTGAATGTTCGAATCAATTCCGGGCAATAAAAAATTTTCAGGGGACTAGATTTAAATAATCACAGGGCCTTAATTAGGATAGGGTTTAACTGGGTTAATCTCAAAATTGATCCGATGAACACCGAAGTATAGCAGCAAACAACGATGATATAGAACTCAGCTGTTAAGATAAAACTCATCCACCAGTTTATTATAAAACCACACCAAGAAGTACATGAAAATAAAACAGAGAAATCTGCCTCACTCGGAGATTCTTCGAATTTAGTCTTGATGTGCATTAACAACAACAAAAAAAAGAGAAATACAGTAGTCGCATATAATGTGTAACATCTGACATAGAAGAAACTTCACGTGAAATTGTTGATACACCGGTATTTTATACTATTATTGGCACAAATATTAATCTATTGAAAAAGGGAGTGCTTTACAGATATTGTAGTTTATAATACGGAACTCATTTTATTAGATGATTTGTAGCTTCCACCAGCACTAGCCTAAATAAAGAATACGATATGGATCAACTAGATTAATAGACACGACACCGCTCATAACCTTAAATTCCTTATGAACAGGACCTCTTGATTCACAGACCAACGCGTAATTTCATATGGATTCTGTTAAAATGAGTCATATTGATATGATAAATATCTTTTAAAATGATGATCTGGTAGCAAAAATATCTACCACGCCCGGGATTCGAACCCGAGATCTCTAGATTCACAGTCATAGGGGCTAACCCCACGGCTATTTTGACTACGCAAATATTGTGCACAAGATGGTGACTTATTTCCACGTTTCAATAATACTGCATTACGGATTTAAGTTTCATTTATATTTTGTCTGTTTCGATAATGTTCCTGCGTGAAATTGAGTTTAAAATGCCTTATGAATAGGCCCTCTTGTGAGCAAAGAGGATGTATTCAGCAATAGTTCATGAAGGCTTGTTAAATTCTCGTATAACCACAACGATTATATTATATTGAAGACTGCATTACCGTTATGTGGGTTAATATTTGAATAGCCATTGTGCAGAAACATAATACCGGCAATGCCGACTCCTTACGATGTTTGATATTAAGGCAATTTACCATTTATATACTAATACGAAGACTTCGAACATGTACCATGTGCTTTGTTTCAATCACTTGACACCAGAGTTCGCATGAGCGTTTACCGTTCAATACGTCATATTCATTCCACATGGCCAAGAGTACGTCATGGTATCAATTTCCGACACCGCGCGCTCATTGTTTCTGTTACCACTTCCAGCTGGATCTTACCACTGCCAGCTGGATCGATCGATCGAGTTGGCAGTGCGTCTTACACTTCCGTTCGATCCACCACTGCCAGCTACCACACTTCCGTTCGAGCACACTTCCGTTCAGTGTGCCGGCTGGTGCCACCTCGATCGTTCCGATCCACTTCCGGCCCATTTTTCAAAATCACTCCCACAAAAATAGCCAGCAACCGAGTGGAAGGATGTCACACATCAAAAATTTTACGCCAAGGCAAAAATAAATTATCAGGGACAAAATTATCCGGTCGTCCTGACGTTTGACATAATACAACTTACGGAGATCTGAGTTAAATCACATTACTCTTACGATAGTTACGTCAATCATCAGATCACCTTTCCATTGTAAAGTCCATTGCAGGTGTATAATTGTGAAAATATCCAAAGTGAAAAAAAAAAATTATCTCCTTTGATCTCCTTCTAACTAATTTCTACTGTAAAGAAATATGGATGTCTCTAGCGTCACACAATTATTTACAAAATTAACTCGTGGATTAAATGTCTTCATTATCTCTTTATGCCTCATTTGAAAAGCACTGGTTGTTACATTTATCACATTGCATTATAAAACCTTTATGAAACATTACGATAATATATCACACTTATTTTTCATTTCTATGAATGTATGTCCACGTCTCTTATTTTGCTTAATTTCAGGTTTTCAGTCGATCACCGCGTGATCTTTCCACATCCACAAATACTCCAGAAACATTTGTTAGGTAGATGGCCTTTAGCCTTATTGTATTCATTTCAACATACAGTGACCTCAAATTATCATACTCATATTTATTAACTATGTCACATTGATTATGATCATTTATCTTTATCCACCTCGTCATAGCGAGAAAATTTAACTTCATTATATCTTTCTTTTAAACAATTCTGTTTCACAAACACTGTTCCATTTCTATACAACCTTGAATAACATAATTCCTATTACATATTTCTGTGTTCAATTTCGCTACAAATTGCATCTACTCGTTTTTAATCATTAAAAAACCTTATGTGGTTTGAAAGTGTTCCGTACAGTTACCAAAATGTAAAAAAAAAAAAAAAAAAAATGTGGCCCCTTAAGTGTGAATGTTTCTCCCTGTAAGTTTAGAATGCTCAAACAATGAATTGGCATCATAGTTAAACCATTTCCAAAGACCGTTTTGATGTAACACGCCGACTAATCCATTTTACCTATATTATATTTTAAGACATTTACTTATTTCAATTAAACCCTAATAATAATAGTAATAGTTTTTGCACACAAAAAACTCAAATTTTACGTCCCTAATAACCTTATTATTTTATCGCAGTTTATTTCGATTTCACGCCCATCTGCACAAATTTCAGTAACCACTATCCAGACAGATTTACATAATATAAATTTACATGTGGTTTTCTGTGCCTTTGTTGCCGCATTGGTCTTGGTTCCGTCGACGATATTCCTGTGGATATTGGTTCCAAGTTCTCCGAAGGAACCTCCTCTTCTCCCGTCCTGGATCCAGATCGCGACCCCTGGGTATCCGTCGTCCATCACCCGCCTCCATCGTTACGTCGTCGTAACAGCCCCCACGTTCATAGTCTAGCCGATCATACCTCTGTCACGACAATTCATAACCCGGAACGCGCACTGACGCACACTGATAGCCATATTATCCTTTCTGTGATTCGCTTCAATGTTCATTTTAAAATGCCGGGAAAGATAGATTCGTAGGCGTGCAAATATTTTACTGGCCACACAATTTGTCGTACGTAATTTTGCGTGAGCTCGTCTCGAAATAAATTGTACTTGCCCTTGACCTAGAATGTCGCATGTACTTGGCCCACATCCAGTTTACTGCGAGTTCACTGACCCAGCAACCTTCGCTCATCAACTGTTCAGACAAAAGTAAAGCGTGACACTTGCTTGTTTTCCAGCGTGCAAACACCGCAGCCCGTCTCCAATATTATCGAATTTTGTCGAAGTCTTTGTTCACACGTGTCTTTGCTTAAACTGCGTCTTAAAATTTTGGAATTTCGAACCATGTTCCCATACAGAAGACGTACCGTAATGACACATTTTTATCACGCTTGTTTTCAAAGTCTATTAAATACGATACTGCTCACGTACAATATGATACCATAATTTAATGTGGGGCTTGCCCCTTCTCTATCTGCCGTCTATAAATTGTTTGCAAATTTTTTTTGGTAAATAAATAAAAATAATAATAATACTCTGCACTTCGCAAAACTTCGTAATAATATCCCACATGGGTTACAGATTGACCCGACACGTCTGTCTTGTGCAGCCAACTGACGGTACACTGTTACGCCGCACAGGATTAAAGTTGTACTTCCCACAGAACAATATAGGTACTTCCTTAGAGCCCAACGATATAGAAGTGAATTTCCTTTCAACCTTGAGGGCCGGGTTCACCAACGCAGCGTTAACAGACCGTCAGTAAATGCGTTGTTAACTTTAACATCGGCATTAAGCTTGTTTCCGTTTCACCAGCACATTCACCGATCAGCATTAGCAAACGACTTGTTATCTTTAAGGGCTGTACAAAACTCTTTGAATGATTAAGATTGTGACGGTATTTGTATATTCTTTGGCGTAATCAGGCTGGCCGTGAACGAAATAAGGCTTAAAAGTTACTTGTTCCTTGAATAAAACAAACATGGTATCCCCTACAGCTCCTTACAATCCCTTCACGACTGTCCATTGAGTGATTCTTTGTGTTACGCCTAGTGTTTGTGTAGCTGTAGATAGTAGATAGTCGCTTATATAATAGCTAACCCCAAAATCCTTTGGTCCAATTCCTCTCTACCAAGAAGCAGAAACATGGTTGATGAGGAGAGAAGGAAGTCGACTTCGACCGGGCGTTAATCAGCGCCCTCTACGCTTGTTGTTGTTGTTCGGGTTGCGTTTCTGGACAAAGAAGCCTCTTCGCCCAATAACATCCGGCTGGGAATAGACTACAGTAGCCATCGCAGTAAAATGCCGCAGAAAATGGGTTCGTATGTTTAAAAGCCACTAATCTCTTGGACTTCGTTTGTCACATTGAAACTGATATCCACATTATCCTCTTCACTATCGGAGCTGATCTTTAGCACTGATGTCGAAATTTATATAGTTATCGCACACGCCAAATATGAGGGATAAAGGAAACAAGAGCTATATATATGGGTGACCAAAAGCCTAAAAACCACACCCAGAAGCACCAGAACAATAACTGGAAGGACCCCCCCCCCCCCCCAGGAGCCCACCTATGATTTTACAATTGAAATGGAAGGTGATCCAAATATGACATAATGGCATCCACCATTGGAACTGTAGGACTATGTACAAGTGACGCGATATTTAAAGGCAAGGGATAATCAAGTCACCTCAATTTCTCCAACATAATTTCCCGCTGCAGATTGAAGGTTTCACACTGAAACAATATGTGATGCAATGTACCTCGTGCCCTACCACATACATACCTATCATTGTCCCTGAGATGCATGCGCTCCAAAGCTACTGGTGTAAGAGCGTGCTGGAAACGCATTCGAATGATGGTAATAATATGACGCCGTGAATATTTTCCGACCCGGAACCAAGGCGCTGTAGTTACGGATGGTTTTATTAAGAACACATATTTTGCTTTACATTTTGCTATCTCGGTCCATTCATTTTGCCAAGCACTGACGACTCGCTGATGAATTATCGGTACTATATCCGGATACGGTATCCCGATATTATAAACAATTCCCTGACCGCATGCCGCATTCTTTGCCCAGAGATCTCTGTTTCGTTTCCCGCTATATGAGAATGCCCAGGAATCCACATGATGACCACATCTTGTCCTGTGAGTGTGAATGTATGGAAATACTGCACTATTTGGTAAATATACCAATTATTTGAGTGTAGAAAATGAGGTAAGGCATTAATAACACTCAAAGAATCCGTGCATATTAGCACGTGATATAAACGATGGGCATGAATATAGTGACAAGCCTGGCGTATAGCAAAGAGTTCAGCTGTAAAGATTGTCAGATGAAGGGGGAGGCAATAAGTACGACTAACCTGTAAGTCAGGAGAGTAAAAAGCCGACCCCACGCGATCCGGTCGAACCATCTTTGAACCATCCGTATTAAAAAATCGTATAATTGGAATACAAATCCTGAATATCTCGAAATGCACGAGAAATGATAATCGGATGATGCTTGAACATTTGAAATAGCAATGGAAAGGAATTATGCAGAATCTTAGGTTGGGTATGCAAAACCCTGTATGGGATTGTATGGAAGTGCTAAACGGGTTTGTAACACATCCTTCCTGAAGGGTTGTAAAATCTCATAAGCCATGACAAGTGCAGGTTTATGTGAGCGATCTAAACGATTTTGTGCGTAATATTTCGTCAGAAGTTGTAATTTAGAGATAATCGGAGACGCCACTAACGACAATTTGTAGACTAAATATTTGCCCGCTATAAATGTGCGTCGATGTGATAAAGGTAACTCACCGGCTTCCACCAACAATGCACTCGTGGGGGTGGAGGCCAAAGCCCCTAGAATTATGCGGATGGCTTTATATTGTAGTCTATCTAACATTAACAAGCAACTGTTCGCCATTACATCGTAAAAAACTGCCGTAATCTAATTGTGAACGCATAATGTTCTTGTACACTGCCAATAATAATGCGGGGTCCGCTCCCCTACGACGCCGTGTCAAAGCTCGAAGGACCTGTAACCGTTTTTCGATTTTAACTTCAAGATATTGTACCTGCCGTGTCCACCGGAGTTTATCGTCAATATAAATGCCTAAATATTTGATATTGCGCACAACATCTATGGTACCCTGTCGAAATAAAATAGGGGTCCGAACGTACCGCCGTTGATGCGTGATAATTATAGCAGAGTTCTTACCCGGAGATGTTTCCAAGCCATGATTAAATAGCCATTCATGGGCTAGAATGAAAGCAAAATATACATCTGTTCGACATTGATGTAAAGTGTCACGGGAACAATAAATCATAAAATCATCCGCATATTGGATGATACGGGCATAAGGCAAAATCACCGCTTCTAATTGTTGAGTATAAATGGAAAACAGAAACCCACTAAGTATGTCCCCTTGCGGCAAGCCCTGAGACGTCTGACAGTGGTCCAGCATCCCCTCGGGGGTACGTAATATGAGACGCCGATGAGTTAAAAAATTGTGAACAATGCAAAGAAATGAAGAGGGGAACTGAAGCTCCTGCAGTTTCCGTTGTAAAATCATGGGATCTAGGGCATCGTACGCCCCCTTAATATCCAGACAAACAGCAATGGTATGATGTTTGCGTCCTTTAGCTAATAAGACATCAGTTAAGAAAATAGAAAGAGCATCTACAGTACTGCTACGTTTACGAAATGCGAATTGATACTTAGAGAATAAGTTGTAATATTCCATACACATTTGCAGACGATGCAATAATACTTTTTGAAATATCTTCCTACCACAGGAGCCTAAATTGATCCCACGATAATTCTGAGTGTCACGTGCGTCCTTCGAAATTTTTAAGATAGGAAGGACCTCAAAGATATTCCACTCAGTGGGAAACGTGCCAAACCGTAAAACTTCATTATATACAGAAATAAGCATCTCCAGTGCCTTATCGGGAAGATAGGCAACCATCTGATATGTTGTGGAATCCACACCCGGACTAGTCGATTTCGTACCTCGTAGGGCAGATTGAATTTCCACGTGCGTTATAGGTTGCAGTAAAACGTTGAAATGATCTGAAGCTGCATAAGACGGAAGCGGGCCCTTATTGATAACTGTATCTGGCGTGAGATTTATATAAAATTCTTGAAAAGCCTTCTGGCTAAGTCCTGTAGACGGCCCCATATAACGCGTATTGGACAAACTTTTGATGGTAGACCATAACTTAGTTAAAGAGGTTGTGGCATTTAATGAGCTGATGTGATTCTTCCATGCATCGCGTCTCTTTTCATTAGATACTCGTTGGATCGTGGATGTGACGCGCTCATACAAGATATAATTGTCAAGTGTGCCATGTTTCCGATATTTTCGTAAACACGCCTTCCGTCTTTTTACTAGTAAGGCGCACTCTGCATCCCACCACTGTATAGTCCCAGGGCGTTGGAACCTATTATACGGAATTGGACGCTTCGGGTGATAACAATCCAAATATTGCTGAATAAGGTGATACAAAAGAGAGTATTTCTGACGGGAGAGGGGCGGGATGCGGCCCAGATTATCCTGAATGAATGTCTGAAAGAAGTCGAAATCAAAGTATTTTAAGGAACGAGTTGTTTTAGTGCCCCGGTGTATCGATGGTGCTACCCCAGTACGATCATAAAAAATTAAAATAGGGAAGTGATCACTCTGATGCGTGTCCCCGATCGTGCTCCAATCTAATTTATGCGATAAGTCCGGGGTAGTGAGAGTTAAATCTACCACACTTTTTGGACTGCCCGGGGGTGTCCATCGCGTAGGAGAACCGTCATTTAACACATTTAAGGAAAATGTGCAAATCGCATGAGCAATATGTCTACCTTTGGCATTGGTTCGTTCACTGCCCCAGAGTCCATGGTGAGCATTAAAATCTCCTAGAATCAAATGTTTAGATCTTTGAGACACATATTTAAAATACTTGTGCCACTGTTGTTGCGTGCCCTGAACACGTGGTGGGCAATATATATGACTGACATATATATCTCCCACCCGAAAGAATTGATGATAACAAAAAGGGAGTTGATAAGGCAAGGACATCGGAGTTATTTGTAAGTCCGTTTTACAGAGGGTTATTAAGCCTCCGTATCCCGGACCATCTTCACGAAAGACCTTATAATTGGGAATTTGAAAACGATAATGTGGGTATAGCCACGTTTCTTGGATAAATACGATCTCAGGGTGATATGTCGATATTAAATGAAGCAATTCATGCTTCTTATTTACCACACTCCGACAGTTCCATTGTAGCAGCCACATCCTTCACCTATGAACGAACATGAGATGAAGAAAGAGACTAAACGAATACAATCCAAAAAAGAAAAAGAAAGAAACTATTGACAAACTGCACCAGTGCCCCTTGGTAGTGGTTTTTCGAGGGGTGGAAGTAATGGCAGTATTTTATCTAATAACTTTTCAACACAGTGCGCCCACTGTACATTGTGGCCTAAAAGATCCATGAGTTCTGTAAATTCGTCGAGGATGATTTGAGTAGGAGCAGACTTATCGGGCCCCGAATCGGGCTCCAGGCGCCGGACACCGGATGTGCCCGGTTCGCTGGGCTTCTCAAGGGGTGATATCCGTTCCACGGTTGGGTTTTTTATCAGTTGCAGATATGTCGACCTATCATATCCCAAGGGTGTAATCAATTTCGGAGCCGGATGTACCAACTCAGTAAATTTACGCTTGCGCGGAGGATCAGATCGTTGCCCACTGAACGAAGCTGCCAAAGGGGGGAATTTTTGGGGGAGTGCTAAATGGTGAAAAGAGGTACTTGTCTGGCGCTTCACAATTTCATTGTATGATTTTTTTCTCAGTACACATCAGCCTCTTTATCTCCATTTGCTGCTGATGCACCTCACAGCGCACCTCCCCTGCCATAAGATTTCCTTGACAATTAACGCACTTGAATATCACTTCTTTACAGTCACTCGTTAAATGCTCCTGCGCGCATTGTCCACATCTAGGGCCCCGAGCCCGACAGTGAAGTTGCACATGCCCGTACCTCTGATACTTCTGACATCGAAGAGGTGAAAAAAATGTACAAGCTTACTTCTAAAAGAACATTGAGGATGCTGACATGAGTAGGCAAGTTTTGAGTTTCGAAAAAAAAAATCACGGTGCCCGTTGCTATTTTTCCGATTTTCCATCTAAGGTTTTAGTACGAAAAAAAAAACGTTGTAAGCGAACGATAGGTACGGGAGAGTCAATGAAATGCATTAGTTCCTCCTGCGTAAAGGAGGTATCTACCCCCCGAATGAGTCCCACTCGTTGTATGCTTGACGATGGAATAAAGGCCATTAGATTTCTATCCTTTAATACCGGATGTTCCAAAAATGCATTGGCATCTCGAAGTGACTTAAATTGAATTTGAACCCGATTGCGCCCTTTTCGTTGGATTTCTTGAATTCCTGGGATTTTACGTTCGTAAAACAAACGTCCCAAAGCCATTGGATGCATATGTCCAATCGCTTGAGGCTCAAGGCCTTGAACGAAGACTATATACGGTCCAGTATGATTTGGGGAGCAGCGATAGTCACTGGGAGGGGTACGAGGTTGTACAGCGGTTTGTACCACAGGAGTAGCCCGAACTTCCGACGTTGTAGTGTTCTCATGTTCATCCACAATATTCATTGATTCAATGTTGGCGTAACCATCAATAATAACGGCAGACGAATTATCCGGTGGGAGGCCTATTTGACCTCCCCCACTCTTCTCCGACATTGCGGCGAAGAATTTCCGAATGTATAGTACTTACATAAATCGTAACCAAGCACAAGGAAATAAAGACGAAAAACACACTTAAATATGGATAGCAAATCGCACACCACACCGCTCACCGCACACACAAACACCAGACTAAAGCGACGGATATTTTGCTGCGTTCACAGCGGACGAGCGACTCTCTCTACGCTTCTTATATACCGGAACTATTCCTTGAGTCAAGATGACGACTACTCTCATGACGTGCTCGTGACAACCTCAGCTCACTTCCGCTCACTTCCAATATATCAATAAATACATTCCAGCATACAGGATACTAAAAAATAACAATTCTTATCTTATATGGGATCCTTCCTCACGCATTTTTGGTGCTTGCATCGTCACTTTCATCTCCCTGTCATGCGATGTTGTCGAGCTCTCAGAGCCATGCGATATCGGTGATAATACATGCCAGTGTTGCCAACATGATTCTATGCCTTCCGATAGGTCCAAGTTTTAAATGCATGTAGCTGCTATACTATCGATTGGATTTCAACCAAACTTCGTATGTGTTTGTGTACCATTACAGTTATGACTATGCGTTTTCTTAAGAACCAGCAGGGCTGCCAACTGTTAATAAATGCTCTCTCTATTTGTTTAATCCTAATATCAATATATCAGAAAGTATGCAAGCCATCAGCTCTAAACATTGCACACGTGTAGTACCTGCCATTCTACCTTAGTTTGGTGTAAGTTATATACAACCGTCCTGCCAACACGATTCTAAGCCTGCTGATATGTCCAGTATTTAAATACATATAACTTCTATACTAACAAATGGATTTCTAGCAAATTATGTATCTGCTTTGTGAACCATAACAGTTATGACTATGCTTATTCTGAAGAACCAGCAGGGCTGTAAACTGTTTAATCCTAATATCAATGTATCAGAAAAAATGCAAGCCATCAGCTCTAAACTTTGCACACGTATAGTACCTGACATTCTAGATTAATTTGGAGTAACTAATATACCTCAGTGCTGCCAACATGATTCTAAGCTTTCTGATGGTTTCAATTTTTAATTAGGATGTAACTTCTTTACTAACAAATGGATGTTATCCAAAATTGACACTATAATATTACAGATTAATTATGAACATCACATACATGACATTGTTCCCAACATGATTTTGCGCGCACTGATAAATCCAATATCAAACAGCATGTAACGTCCATACTATTCATTAGACTTCAACGAAATTTAGTATGTGCATTCTATACCTTAACAGATGGAACTAGGAATATATTCAGAGTCAACAGGGTTGCCAACTGTAGTAAGTTAATCTATTAGGCTACTCTATTCCAGGTGTATTTCAAACTGGAGTACTTAGGAATGTTAGTATTACCAACTTGATTTCGTCATTTTTCTTGATAGGTTGATAGATTGGCATGAATCTTAAACTTTAAGAAAAGTAGGCTCTTTAGTTCGTCATGGAATTTCTTGTTGCATAGTTTGTAGTGGAGGGGAGAATGTAGGGTACTGGTTATTGTAAGAAATTCATTAGTATTTAATAATAAATAATTCTCCTTTGTAAAATGCCATCTGCATACGATCATATACTTCGAAATCGGTCTTGCGGCTTGAATTAATCGACTCTATTCCGTCTGAAAAGCTTTCTTTTTGTGGAACTAATGCATTGATATGGAAATTGTTGAATTTGTAGAGCACAACGGAACTGATCAATTATATTAATCATCTTTTAGCCCCAATTATAAAGAATATAACTGAAAACACGAGAGTAGAGCACACCCATCGACTCAAATCACATGTTCGCTTGAGTTCGCGATTTAACGTGATCTCACGCCGAAATGACGTTCTTCTAGATATACAATCAAGAGACAATCAACGGAGGAAAATTAAACTTTATTTAATTAATGTTGGGATTAAATACCTTTGATTTTCATATTTTATGCACTGAAGGAAAATGTGATTAGTCCAATTTCATACCACAATTACATGATTTACGATACGCTATTTTTCCAAACCTTCTCCCCTTTGAAGGAAGGATGGAGCAATTGGATGAGTCCAATCGCCACCATAGGGAAGATGCAGTTAGAATAAGGAAACAGGTTAGGAAGAAAAATCAGAAGGGTTGGTTCAAACGGAAAAGATCATCGCCGTCTACAATTCTCAAGCCGTTTCATAAGGTTTGGCAACACTGTCCATCTGACATCTGGGAGGCCTAGCGCAAGAAAAAGGTAATTGCTAACACTGCGTAAACACGTAGATTTTGAAGCCAAATGACTAGTGAAGCTGTACAGGGTCTATGGAGTAAAGCAAGTGGTGAGTCCCTGAGGATTACAATTATGTGGTGATAATTGGGGAAGGAATAGGGTTAAAGGGGCCTGCTTGCTGTCTGTCGTTTTGATAGTATTTTTCCGCTCCATCTGATGGTGAGGTTACCTTTTTAATAGGTGGACTATTGGATATGTATTTTGGGATAAAACCCAGTTTTTTACATTTTTCCTGATATCTGGCGAAGGGATGATGCGATTTTGAAGTGTGACATGTCATTTTTTTCGTGGCGTTGCCCTGCTAACAGGATGCCTGTTGTGAGAATGAGAGAAACGGGATTTGGGCGGAAAACCTGTTTTTTGACATTTTGTTGATATTAGCTGAACCCATTTTCGGATTTGGATGTGGGTGGTAGGGATGTTCTGAGGGTGATGTCCTCTTTGGCATAAGGTGTGAAGAGGGGTGGAATATTTGAAAACGAGGGAAACAGAACGGATTTTTTGTGGAAAAAGTGAATTTTTGGAGTTTTGGAGCGGGGAATCGAACCCGAAGTATTTACGGTGACACTGAAGTCAGATAGCCACTTCACGACGACGCTAATAACGTATGGTTTTACTATTGGTGGTGAGGAATCAAATGTCTAAGGTGTTTTGACACGGGCGTAGACACTCGAGGGAAAACTGTGCATGTGTATGAGAGAAGTAATAACATTAGAGACCGCCGTGAATGAAACGTCTAGCTACTGATGTGAACTCTGCGCCCAGCACTGTCTGTCTGCTTGCGTGTGTTATCAAACTGCGCGTGGGTGTGTGGAGAGGCGATAACACCGGCAGTCGCAGGATGCGTTATCAGCCAGACAGGTAATCCGATACTACAGCGAAGGCCTTTCTCATGAACATCTCGGCTCGAGAAGTCTGTCTCGTCGTGAGAAATAGTTGACGGTGCATGTTACAGCCCACCCAATAGCTTTAGCACTGCTGCGGTGGGTGGAGGTTTTATCTGCAACTCATATAGATGAGTATATGTATTAGCAGCTAAAGAAACCGCCATTACTGTTGTCTGTCAATTGATGGTGAAGGAAGTGTTCGCGGCTGACTGACTGCTATACCCAAGGTTGGGGGATTAAGTGCTATTGTACTATACTGTTAAAGTGTGTGCGTGTGTTTGTGTGTGCACGTGGAAGGAATAACGTTAACTAGTGACAAGGTACGTTATTGCCTTATAATTATTTTATTCATGGTTTAATAGTATTTAGTTATTTATTTGATGGTGAATGATTGACTTATGGTATGTATTTATTTTTTGTTTAGAAGTTGGGACTACCGAGGTGGTGTTTCCATAGAGGCAGAAAGACGGTGGCGTGTCTATTATTATTATTTGGAAGGTGAGTGCATGTCATAGACAACCTATGCTGAATATACGTTATTTAATTTATGGCGATGGATCTTCTTCTTCTTTTTAGCGTCATCCCGTAGGAACGGGCTCCGCTTTTTGGATCAATGCACGCCATTTCTTGTGATCTAAAGCTTCCCGCGATTTCAAGTTTATTGATCGTAAATCTGCGTTAAAAGTGTCCAGATACCGCAATTTTGGTCTCCCACGCCTTCTCTGGCCATCGACCGTTAGATGGTAGGCCGAGCTGATGACTGAACTTTGTGGTGCACGGACAACGTGTCCGTATCGTACCAACGGAGTCTCCATTCCTGCATTTTCTCACTGATTGGAGCCACGCCAGCTATATGTCGAATCGTTGTGTAGGGGATACGGTCGAGCAGAGAGATGTCTAATTATCTTCGCAGCATCCGCATTTCCAAGACATGAAGTGAGTGCTCAGCACTTCTAGGTGCTGGCCAACACTCGGTACCGTACCATATAATGCAACTGGTCTCACCATTGTGCTGTATATCTTTGATTTTAGAGTGATAGGCATCTTCTTATCACAAAGAACACCGGTGATATCTCTGAATCACATCCAAGTCGCATTAATTCGTGCTCGCACATCTTCATTCACAGAGCTGTCGCTATGCAATTGTGAACCTAGGTATCGGAAAGTATTTACCTTGGTAAGACGACCTCCATTAATACCTATAGTTCCAGGGGATGACATCGTTTCGAGGTATTCAGTCTTGTGGATGTTCAAACGAAGACCGAATCCTTGCAGACGTTCATGCCATGTCTGCACTTGGGTTTCAAGATCCTTCCTGGAGTCTGCCGCAAGCATCACATCATCAGCGTATAGCAATGTCCATGGTACACACTTCTGCAGGTCTCACGTTATGGAATTCATGACGATAACAAAGAGCAGGGGAGACGGAGCTGAGCCTTGATGAACCCCAACTGTCACAGGGAAGCTGTCAGTAAGTCCTGCAGGGCATCGCACGTGGCTTTTGGTGTTGTTGTACAGCATTTTTACCCAGTTTATATACATTTCTGGAACTTGATGATCTCGGAGAGCGTACCAAATCATCTGGTGTGGTACTCAATCAAATGCCTTCTCAAAGTCAAGGAAATCAAGATGTAGTGGCCTCCTCTTCTCGCGGAATTTCTCCATCAGCTGGCGCACAGAAAATATTGCGTCTATCGTGCCACATCCCTTCACAAACCCACATTGATTTGCTGAGAGCTGTACGGTGTTCCTCAGCATATTGTCTAGGATACGTTCGAATATTTTCATAGTGTGGGAGAGAAGTCTGATTGGACGGTAATTGGTACATTCAGCTGAGTCACCCTTACCCTTAAAGATAGGTACTGTGATACTAGTTGACCAATCTGTAGGTATTTGACCACAGAGAATAATTGAATTGAAGAACTCTGTCAGCCAGGTGGCGATGGATGGATGTGTAATATTTATTTATTTGTTGTAGAACCTGGGTCAATTGGTAGAGAGAGAGAAAGCCAAGCAGCAACGTGACCACTAAGCCACGGTTGCCGATATTAAAAGTTAAGCTATAAATGTATTGTTTGTACTAACTTTGCTATTCCCGAGTGTGTGTCCTACCATTCTATCTTTTTCCAAGACAATGTGTGTATGTGTTTAACCTAGTTTAACCTTGATGTAGCCCCTAAACCTATTTTTTATAAAGTCGCATAAATGAATTAATGAACGAGTGTGTTTACTGTATATATACATGACTAATGAAGGGTTGTGTTGGTTTGCTTTTCAGACGCCTAGTATGGAAAACAAGTACCTGGTGGGTGATTGAATGACTGCTGGTCCCCTAGGTTGCAGGATCAACTTCTTTGCCCGAGGTTGCAGGATCAACGAGTGCAAAAGTGCGTGTGTGTGTGTTTGTGTGACCACGTGTTTGTGTGTGCTACAACTGCTTGTCTGCTGTTGGATTACCGGTTGAATTAAGTAATGGTTAAACACTTTTCATTTATTATAAGCATGTCTATCACTGAAAATAATTTAGTGTGGCAACCGTTGGCCAAATGTTTTAAAAGTCGTGTCTGCACGGGCCGAATCGAAAACGTAAATAACTGTATGTCCCCTAACGAGTGTGTGGAATCTTGTTTTCCAATTTTTAAGAGTGAAAGTGAGAAAAACTTGAGATTGCATCACGCATTGAAAATAAATTTGGAACTACTATGCCAGTTTATATTAATTAAGAATAACATAGAACAAAGGCATACGTTTAATCTTTGTACGAAAATGCGGGAATTGTTCATAGCCGATAATCTGGAAACATGGTATGAGCAAAATGGAGTTAAAGCTCTGATGAATTAATTTGGCAAGTTACAGGATGGGCCTAGTGGCTTGGCGTTAGAGACCATCCACCATTTGCAAATCAATATTCGCAAATACATCCCGCTAAAAGCTGGCTCGAGCTTTAGTGCAACACCGAAGCCGATCGCTTTGAAAGAAGCAATCATCAATATTCGTAATCAAGATGATTATTGCTTTTTGTGGAGCCTTGCTAGTTTTTTGAGGCCATGTGAAGACGGTGATCCACGTTGGCCAAAACAGTACAAAGATGGGTTTGACACTTGAAACATACGTTGAATCTAACGCGTGTTTCGTTCGCTATGCGATTAGATAAAATACATCAGTTTGAACCAGATAATCCTGATTATTCATTTATGGCGTATGGTGTTGAAGGAACCGACATTGTGGGTCCTTTATACGCCACCAAAGAGCCGAAACTGCATCATATTCATTTGCTGTTTTTATCTGATGGAGATAAATATCACTATTGTTGGATTAAAAATTTAGGGAAATTTGTAGGCTGCCAAATGTCCAAGGACAAGCATACAAAACATATTTGCAATCGCTGCTTACAATATTTTACAACCCCTGAACTTACGGGACGACATACGGAGGGATGTGGGACGCAGCACGATAAAGCTAGTCTCGCCTGAAGAGAGTGACACAGTTCTAAAATTTAAAGCCACACACAAGCAGCAGGTAGTGCCATTCGTTGTCTACGCTGATTTTGAGCATTAACGGAGCCCCACCCAGGTTACGAACCATCCCCTCATACAAGCTGAACTTATGAAGTCCAAAAACATGAACCTTTTACTGTAGGATATCATGTGACATGCAATATGACAAATCAAAATCCCAGTATTACAGTTGTGCCAGTGGTTTGTTCAGCAGATGGCGGCATTAGCTGACGAGGTACAAAATATATTGGACAACCCTGTACCCATTCAATTTAATGATTTATAGCGGAAAGAATATGAACAAGCCACGCCATATCATATTTGCGAGAAACCTGTTTTAGGTGATAATTTAAAAGTGAAAGTCCATTGTCATTATCAGGGCGATTTCGGGGAGCAGCACATAGTCAGTGTCATTTGAATTATCGTACCCCTCTCTTCCTCCCAGTGTTCTTTCACAACCTCTCTGGATACGACCTTCCCTTTTTTTTATTAAGGAGTTTGCAAATGTTGATAAAGGCAAATTTAGTATTTTACCCAAAAACCATGAACGTTACTCTTCAATTTCGTGGTAGAGAGGTAAAATGTGTATTCGCTTCCTAGACTCGTTTAAATTCATGTCATGTTCACTTGATAGCCTAGTGAATGGCTTAAGTGAAAATGAGTTGAAGTATACCCAATTGCATTTTACGAATACACAGCAGTTCAAATTGTGTGTTCGTAAAGGATTATTTCCTTACGATCATGTACAGAGCTGGGATGTACTTAAGGAAAAATCTTTGCCTTCCCAAGAAAAGTTCTTTTCACAGCTGTCGCAAAGCACGATATCCGATGAGGAATACCCTCATGCTTGTCACGTGTGGAGAACGTTCAACATTAAGACTTTAGGTGAATATGCTCTGCACTATCTGAAGCTAGATGTCTTGCTGCTGACGAACGTATTTGAAATGTTCCTTCAATTACGTCGTAGCAGTTATGGCCTGGACCCCGCCCACTATTATACCAGTCCAGGGCTTTCGTGGGACGCCGCCCTAAAATATACCGATATTGAGCTTGATTTATGAACGGATCCTGACATGGTGCTAATGATGGAGAAAGTGATCCATGGGGGTTTTGTATCGCTAAATCAGCGGTAGGCCAAGGCAAATGATCCCTACATGCCTTGTTATTGTCCCGAAGAACTTACTTACTTAATTCCTGCCGCTCCTTCCGGAGCATAGGGCCTTGGCGAAATTTCTCCACGCAGTACGGTTCCTAGCCATCCTCTTCACTTGACACCAGTTCTTGTCCACCTCTGCAATTTCATTTTCGATCGTCCTCTTCCAGGTCTTCTTAGGTCGACCTCGCTTCCTGGCGCCTTGATGATTCCAGTCTAGCGCCGCCCTCTCAATAGCTCCGTCCGGCTTCCTTAGTGTGTGACCAATCCAGCGCCATTTCCTCTCCTTGATCTGGATGCTAATCGGTTGTTGATTGGTGATGGTCCAAAGATCTTCATTTGAGATTATGTCCGGCCACCTCACATTCATGATGCGACGCAGACAGCTGTTAATGAACACCTGTAGCTGGTTGTTGATCGGTTTTGTGACTTTCCATGTTTCACAGCCGTAGAGAAGAATCGACTTTACGTTGCTATTGAAAATGTCCCGAAGAACCCCTATCCTATTTGATGAATTATGACGTGCATAATCTGAACGGTCACGCTATGATTCAACCCCTGCCTTACAACAACTTTGCCTGGCTCTCTGAGGATCAGCTAGAAAATTCCAATGTCCACACAGCCACCCAACAGCAAGACGTAGGTTTTATTTTAGCTGTAGACATTTGTTATCCCGACAACCTCAGAGAGCAACATAGCGATTTCCCTTTTTGTTTAGAGAAAATGGGGTCGCCACACAGTAAGCTGAATCAGGAAAAATTGATGGGCACCTTGTATGATAATGATCGCTATGTGTTACATATTAGTATTGAATAACACTTTCAGGAGGTAGGGTAAAACATCGTGGTTGTTGATAACAAATTGAATTTCGTCATTGTTCTTACTACCCCATCTTCCATTTGTATGGGATTTAACACTTGCAACAGGTCCTTGTTCATGATGGTTGTTTAACGTATAGCCAACGTTTTTTAATCGCTGTTTGTTTACTCGTGTTAACGTCCTCATATACGGCGGACAACTAACTAACCGTTCTGGTAGAGGGTGTTGTTACTTTATAGATCACCTTTAAAATGAACTTGTGGGTGACTGGCGTGTTGGCATCCAGAGAAATCAGTTGTTGCTTTTAATTCACTAACCGTAAGGTAATATCACAAATATCACTCACATTCACAGGGTATTAAAGAACCACTGAAGGGTTCTCACGAATAATATAGCCACATGATGAGGTTATTATAAAATCATAGAGGGAATGGCTTTGTACTTGATTCATAAAGACAGCTCTAATAATATTGCAAGTCACAGACACATGATGATCGTCAATGAATTTCACTTGATGTTCTGAATTATGGGGTTGGTTAGGTTCCAACACTCGTGGTTCAAATCCTAGTAAAGGACCAATAGAATCGGGTTGTGTTTCCCAGTCAATATTAAACGTGGAGAAAATACGACACCGATGGGTAATTGTATTTCCAGTAAGTTCAAATTTGTGTGTCCCATCCGCAAATAGCTTGACACCAAATTATTTTATCATCCCCACACTAATGGCCTCATGAACATCGTCTATGGTATAACCTCCAGGTGATAGCGTAAACATATAATTATAAAAAAACTTGTCATTAAAATCCTTTTGTATATTATAAATTCTGATGTAACTTTCCAAAGAGATTAATCCCAGCACATAGGATTGTTGGGCTTGGAATTCAATAGGGGGAAAGAAATCTAGGGAAACTTGAGGTCCGTTTCCGTGGTCAGTAAAGGTCGTGGCGTTCACATTCATAATGATGAGACTGTTCGTTTAACGTGGCCTCTTATATAAACAAATTAAACACCAACGCCCACACTCTTCACTGTCCAACATTTGTTGACGTTTTAAATTTCCCAAATAGCGAACCAACTCGATAGGGGGTGGTAAATTTTCATAACTGTCAAAGTACCATACCGTGAAACCCTGTATCACATAGGCTACAAAATACTTCCTGGCCCTGTACCCTCTTCTAAATTCATCATAACTCGTTCTTCTTTCCTTGGGGTTTGGGTAATTCATTTCGCATAAATACACCTCGAAAATTAGAAATCTTTAGTTGTTTGGCTTAGCTTTCGACTTGTTGATGGGTCATGGCATGCAGAGGCAGTTGCCTTAGGAGTTTATTGATGAATGGAGTTCTTTTCCTTTGCTGACATGGTCAGGCCAAGTCCTTGTTGATGAAAGACTGGCTTTAAAGGATTGCCGTTTTTAGCCCCTAGGACAATGGCTTCCATCATTTGATTGTGTCGCTGACTTTCTTTCAATTGTTGTTTGCCTTGTTTCACCGCTTTTATGATTTTTGCGACCGCGCTAGCTCCGCCCGAAAGTATTCCCAGGGTGGCCAGACCCGCGAAAATGGCTGGTAAAAACCCCCGCGCTTAGCGACAGGAATCACTCGCCCACGTTTTTTTCTTTATCGCCGCATCATGGAGAGATTTCGGGTCAGTAGACAATCGCACCCCCTGTAATGCTTTTTCAATAGCCACCTTTCTTTCATCCCATTGTGTGACGCAAGCCAACCTCGTTTCCGGGCTGGCTTTTTTCTTTTGTCTCGTTTTTTCAATTTTCACAGCGTATCTTTGTTTCACCATGGTAATAATAATGAACTTTTCACAGCAAAGATTGGATAACAAATAACGTGTAGAGCATTAGTTCATGGCGGTATATTCCAGTTCTATATAAGGCGGGAAATCATTCACGGTTTTTACTGCTTGCTTTTTCTGTAATGTAAGAATGAGATGAAATGATAATTCATCACCTGTGTTGACGGTTTGATGATTGTGTACCAACAGCCTATGACAGTTTATTTTTATGTGTAAATGCTTCTCATCAGGCATCGATTGTTTGATATTAATAACACCATCATAGTGCAATCGATAGTGTCTTAAAACCGAAGAAATCACATAGGTAAGGAGGTTATTCACTGGTGGTGGGGAATGGATCCCTGTCATTCACAGGTTTTTGATTAGTCAGGTACACTAAAAATATGGATGGGACAAATTTATAAAGCCTTTTCATTTGGTAGGTGAGGTATCGTTTGGTGCAAACATCGTCATCGTCTTGAGGGTCGTCCACGTCAATAATACGATTATGATTGGCCGAATAGCCCTTGACTGTTAGCCTCGGGACCATGTGGTATAAACTTTGCACTTTGAGATCGACATACATTTTTGCAGCCACCTTTCGGTGCTGTTTGGGAAGGAAGTACCGTGGCCATAGTCACACTAGCTAGCCCAAACACATCCATGGTGATAGGCATCAACTAGCCTGCCCTGGTGGTCGGTTCTGTATATATTTAAACCTCATTCACACATAAAAAAAAGCTCAGTCGTAGTCACTATGGAATTGATGAAACAACCAGATGCCTTGCCTGTCACCGATTTGGTTTCAGAGCTTTCGCTGTCCGTGTGTCAACCAAAACGTCATGGCTCACTATTTCCATCCACGATTCGATGTATTATCGTGGGACCTACTGGCTGTGGGAAGACCAATGTTTTGCTAAACATCATTACCGCTCCTCATGGGCAACGATTTCAAAATATTTATATTTTTGCCAAATCCTTGTGCCAACCTCTGTACGTGTACCTGGAACAAATTATGTCTTCGTTAAATAAAGAATCCATGGGCTATTTTCCATTTACATCACCTCAAGACGTTATTCAACCAGACCGTATACGAGCTGATTCTATTATTATTTTTGATGATATTGCTACTCAACGACAAGCCATTATTCAAGAGTATTTGAGTATGGGGTGCAATAAACAAGTGGATTGTTTTTATCTTGCCCAGACGTATTAAAAAATTCCCAAACAGTTGATTCGCGACAATGCCAATCTCATTGTTCTCTTTCGACAAGATTCCAGAAATCTCTACCATATTTTTAAGATCAAGTTAATCCTGATATGCCTTTACAGCTTTCACACAATTGTGCGCATCATGTTGGAACAGTCATCTACATGCCTGTTTGGTGATAATAAACTAATTGAACGATGTGAACGACATAACCGCCTGGGCTTTGACCATTTTATTTCTCTTTAAAAACACGGATGTTTTGGTATTTCCTGTTAGTTTACCACCACCATGGAGACGTCCATAGGGTACAAAAACATGTTCAAATAAAGCAGGTTCCATCGCCTGTTCATAACATATCTATCAAACAAAACGCTGCTGCTACCTCACAGACGAGACCCTTAACAAGTTCAAAATCTACTCAAACGCTTCCACAAGTGGTAAAATCATAATATGATAGTCAAGAAGCACGAGAAGAACGAGAAGAAGAACAAGGAGAAGAAGAAGAAGAAGAAGAAGAAGATGGGAAAGTGGAAGCAATACCGTATTTAGTCCTGAAAAAAATCCCTCACCCCTTCAACAGTTTCTAAAAACAAAACAAAAATCGGTCATGGCCGAAACACCTTCTTCTTCCAGATCGTCTCCGTTTTCACAACTCTTGGCCACCCCTCAAAATAAAGCTCAACTAAAAAACATTTTAATAAAATATTATGGATCAACACTGGAACCGTATCTCACAAATCTATTTATTGGAAAGACAGACACGACGTAAGGTGTTCGCTATGAGGATGATAGTTTTAAAATTGGTGATTTATCTATTAAATTTAGTGGTACTAGTGTCATCATAAAAACATAAGCTATAAATTAACCCCAGGTCTGTTAAAGCTGTTATTTTTTCGTACACCATCTTAACATGATTATACGCTAGAGGACCATGACAAATATAAATCCATTTTATTGGAAACCCATGCTCACAAACGAAAGTATAAATCCTCTCAACAACTCAATGCCAATATATCCCAAAATTATAAAACCATCATTGCAAAAACGTTTAGTAAGCGTAAATACGTCTCTGCCTCTGGTGTTAGGTTTAAAAAATTAAAGACACTCGTGGATATAACTTATTGGAATAATCACAATAAGTTGTTAGAACGCTTATGCCTGCTTCACGCGTCACGACAAGCTGGACACAGTGGACATGATTCCGAAATCCAAGAAATTGAACAACATCTCCGGGATGCTCAAATCAACTCATAATCCATCCCCATCAAAGTGGCCTTCGCCTATGAACTGCATAAACCTGCTCGTCGCTTTTATCAACGCCGTCGTGTTATTTGAAAGGGCGTGGAAGAGTTGTGGCAAGGTGATTTGGTGGAGATGTCTCCTTATGCTAACGTTAACGATGGTGTACGCTATATATTGACTGTGTTTGATGTGTATTCCAAAATGGCCTTTGTTGAACCGGTGAAAAATAAAACTGAAATTTGGTGACCAAGGCTTTCAAACGTATTATTTCACACTCAAAAAGAAAACCCAAGCTTTTTCAAACCGAACAGGGGAAATAATTTTTCAACAAGGATTTCAGCAGTTTTCTTAAATCTGTAAATATCCACCACAATTCTACATTTAGTAATTTAAAAGCGAGTGTGACTGAAAGATTTAATCGCACATTGAGAAACTATATGTGGAGAGAGTTTACCTCAAGAGGTAACTATCAATGGTTACCTCTTGTCCAACAGTTGGTCAGGGAGTATAATAATACAAAGCATAGAACCATTGGAATGAAACCCCGACTGGTAACTACGAATATTCACAGGCTGGATAAACAGTTTAATCCTATAAAAACGGCAGACCCTAGACGTTACCAGCTTAAAATCGGAGACCATGTTCGTGTGAGCAAAAATAAATCCGTCTTTGCCAAGGCCTATTTTCCTAATGGGACATGTGAACATTTCAAAATCCACCAAGTAAAGATGGGGCACCCCGTCACCTATCAGCTAGGAGATCAATCTGCAGAGCCCATTCAAGGCGCCTGCTACCTTGAAGAATTACAGAAAACTTCATACCCCCACCATTTTTAATCAAGAAAATACTGAAAATGTTGTGAAATAGATGGGTTTCCCACATACCTATAATTCTTGGGTTAATAAACAAGATTTTATCTGATAAGATCATGTCTCTTTTCAATTTATTTATTCTCTCTTAGGCAAATCCCTTTTCCAGAGGGGAGATGGCCTCGTCGTTCCGCCCCATCAAACCCCAATCACTCACTCCCTAGTCCTAGTCCATTTCAAAGTTGGCGCTTCAAACCCCCTAGCAGGTAAACATGGTACTAATCCATTATTGCCGACTGTGGAGACGTACCCACTAGTAACTCTTTGCCATTTGTGAGGTTTGAAGCCATTTTTCAGTGTTGCCTAAGTAAACAAAAGTTTGGTGCTTTTCAGTCGGTCAACACGAATGTACCCAAAAAAGAGCTGGGTTATGTCCTAATCCTGAAATAAATTACATGAGATTAATAAATACACTAGGATGACCAGTTTCGATCGTCAAGCGATCATCATCAGATCCATTACACTTAGGGTTAACATCTATGTTTGAGAATACAGGTGAAAAATATTTACAATATGTACAATTATTTAGTTGCAGTATTGGTATTGCAACAACCGGTGTATGATAAATGTAGTATATCTAATGTTAGGCGAAATGCTAAAATGGTGATTAAAATCCGGAGTTTGTCTGGGTGGGGTGATATATGGTTATACAAAATCAACTATGGTTATACTGTAATAATACATGCTGATACTTATCTGGTTGTCTTCCTGACTGGAAGTTCGAGTAGTTTCGTGTTCACTCTAGCACCAGTTTTGGTCGACTAACCCGGGTGTTAACTGGACGAAACCGGTTTTTCCTTTCTCCCCGTTTGTTCCTGTGTGCTTTCTGAGGTCAGTGCTATGTTAAATTGTGAGACGTTGCAAAATCTAGATAAGAATGTATGTTATTGAATACAGGAAGATCTACAACTATTAAAGACCGTGGAACTGTCTTCACCACGCGTGGACTGAAAAGCCATTAAACTAAGCGCTGCCCGGTCTATTGAAGACGTCCCGGCACCTTTAATACTGCCGCGCATACCGGCCTAGGTTTATTGCAGAAAAAAGTACATAGTACACCTGGTCAGATAACATTTACCTATTAACCACCGCTCCCCCCCCCCTTTCTTACTGTATCTTTTGCATTTTT
Organism: Meconema thalassinum; assembly: GCA_946902985.2. Taxonomy (NCBI): domain Eukaryota; kingdom Metazoa; phylum Arthropoda; class Insecta; order Orthoptera; family Tettigoniidae; genus Meconema; species Meconema thalassinum. Next base: position 1,855,023,433 of record OX336388.2, read on the forward strand.
CTGTGGGATTTATACCTTAAACAGATGGCATCATGGTAACACTCTTTCGGTCCATCCTCTTCACAAGACATTTACTTCCATCATGGGAAACTAACATATCTGAAGATCCCTTCCTTCTTTACTGAGCTCTTTGTCTGTCTTTAGCCTTGCTCCTTTTGGAACTCTGTTTTTCTGGATAGTTCCTGTTGATCCAAAACCCCTCCTTAACAGTTCATCAACTAGTTTTGTACTAGTGAAAAAACGATCGTGATAGATGCAGTACCGGTACCTAAGAGTCATGCTTTCAGTCAACTGAAGAACTGTTGATTCTCCTAAACCGAATCCTTGCGTGGAATACTCTGGATAAGTTGTTTTGTCCTGGTAAAATTTGAAATCTAGAACTTGTCAATTTGGGTTTGCTAAAACAAATATTTTTAAGCCAACAGGATTTGGTTTATTAGGGCAAAACTGTTTTAGACTGCAAACTCCAGAGAATGGAACAATCATCTCATCTACAGCAACATGAACTTCTTTTTCTACCTTCAGACATCCTTCTCTTAATCTATTAATTAACGGATGTAGCTTCCATAACCTGTCCTCTTTCCTGGCATCTTCACCAATATCATCATCGAACACGACCTTCATAGAAGTTCTCAATGTGAAAAATCTATTTCTGCTCATGTTGTCACTGATTATTGGTTCTCGCCATCGTTCAGCCCAGTGCATTCTAATCAAAGGATACTGAAGACAACTCATAACCATGCTAATTCCTATAAATGCCCTTAGTTCCGCCAAATCCAAGTCCAAAGAACGTCCTTTCAGCTTTACATATGTTTGACAAGTTTTATTAACCATTAATTGCAAAATTTCATCATCAATATAGTCCTCAAGGTAAACTTTGTAATTAAATTCACTTCTATCAACAGGTGGTATGGTGAGCTGAGATAATGAAGGACACTCAGGACTAAAATTCTTCCTTCTCCACTGGCATCTCGGTACACCATGCAAAGGGTTCTAAAAAGAAATTATGCTTTATAATCTTACACATTTTTTAGGTCGTCAGCTTAGAAACTTTATTATTTCTTCAAACTCTGTCTCCACAGAAAAGCAGGTTCAACATAACTGTTCATCGTCCTCACTGCTGGCTTCCTCATCTTCAATTTCATATTGTGGAATAGGAGGTGGTGTTCACAAGTCACTGGTATTCCCATTCTCTTCATCATCCTCCCCAACAGACACCTCTCCCTCAGATTCATCGAGCGTTTCAATTACTTCGTCCAAATACCTCTCAATTTCATGTTCTAAAAAATTTAGGCCTACATTATTTTAAGTTTATTTAAATTATTAAGTTTCATTAATTTTCACATTCAGAAGTGCTATGTACAGTAATTCCAGAGCACAACAAACAGCCTTGCTATAATTCTACTAATAGCATCTTATGAAGTAAGTCCCGAACTACAGTATACTGTACTTCGAAAGATATCATGTTCTCACAGCAATATAAAAAGTTAATGTTCACAAATTATCATAAAATTCATTATAAAACATTAATAAGATAATTTTATAACATTAACCTATGATATCATGCATACAAATTCTTAAATTCGAATTTACCTTGAAGACTGTTTTTCACATATTGCCATCGTGATGACGCCATTTTGTGAATCTGGCACACAGATTCTATTAATTGGAGAGCACTAAAATCACTGAATATCACTACGATTGGCGTATAAATATCGTGCACAGCTTGTCGCAATTTATAATTTAGCAGTGGCGTGCTTTGCACACAGATTATACAGCACTTACTGTCCACACAAAAATGTTTCCACTTCGTGGACTTGGACGATTTTAACAGCGTTGTGTAGAATATAATGTACCACGTGCTGATTCGAAGAAAATGTTATAAATTCACGGGTTCCAATAAATTCGACACTGGCGTGGATTAATTGTGCCCAATTCGGCGTTACAACAAATATCACTCACTTTTGAGTGGCTTAAATGCACGATGCTTGTAGATAATTTCACCTTGATTCGTACTTAGAAATTTCTTCACAAAACGTGGGTTCGACAGACCCAAACGTGTCGCGTCCTACTTGGACGGATCCAAAACGTGGTGTGTTCATCTCCGGAGCGGTGTTCTGGGTTCCAAGGAAGTGCTAGAGTCGGGCAGTGTTTAATTACATCCTGTTCGCATATCCGCGATGGAAATACCTTTACCAAATCATTTCAAAGCCACTGTAACGTGGTAAATTTCACAGAGTTACAAATCATAAAATTCTGGGATGTGTAGTATAAAAATACGTAGTTTAATTTGCTTAGGAAAAATATCAACATGATTCTCCAAAGTCAAAAGAGCATCTTGAAGCATGATAAAGCTTAAGCTGACTTCCGGGTGTGTTCTATGCAGTAGCAAAGTAATTACACATTCCTCCAACGAAAATAACACCAGGTAGAGCAAATACGGGCTCAATACTATTTATAGAAAAAAAATGCAATTATTGCGTGGACTAGATTAGATGAGTAAGAATATCACAAGTCAACGTGCCCCATTGGACACAATGAAGATTGACTAGAGTTAAGATAGAGAAATCTAGGTTACTCATAGCAACTTGGGCACAGCAATAATATAAAATGCAATTTGAATGATACAAGGATGAAACAAGGCCTATACGGCAAGAGAATATAATGAACTTGCAAGCTTCTTAAGTTACAATAGGTTTAAAGCGTTTTAGCTTCGAGAAAGCTCCAACTATCCATAAGTTGGACCTAGGGACGTGGTTGAAAAATACCACTGAATTTATACATAAATACGAAATTGATACATTCAATGGTGGGGATGGCGTCCAATGACAAATCCTCAAGTTACTAAAAAACAAGTAGTTCCGTGAAGAAATAAAGCCTATTTTCATATATCCTACTTATGTTAATTGCATCTATCAAGATACAAAATTTCAGCTGTAAGAGATTCGTAGATATTGAGAACAGTCTAATATTACGGAAGGTCATCAGGTTGGATTTTTATATATTTAGGTCTTACAGTTATGTACTATTACATTAAAATTATTGTGTACGTGTAGTATCCGAACTTCAATCCCATGATTAAGCCACAAGAAGTAAAAATGAGGTTTTAAAATTTCGCACAGCTGTCATATTGTGGTTATGAAAAAAATTGAAATAAATTGGATGCCAATGGATTAACATTTGTATAAGCATTTAGCGCACCAAATTTCACAGCACTCGAATGGTTAAATCGCGAGAAACGTCCATTTAAATAAAATGTATGCTTCGCGTCGCCGCCATGTTGGATTTGTGCTCACCATGTTATTGAAAGTCCTATAGGTGAACTTATGTTTACAGCCTTTATGAACATAAAAATTTCAGTTTGATTGCCGTAAAAGATCCGTAGATATTGAGAACCGTCTAAATATTTCGGATGGTCGCCATTTTGGATTGTTATATGTATAGGCTATAGAGTTATGTACCATCAAAGGAAAATTATTGCGTAGCTTCATTATTCTAGCTCTCATTTCAATCGCATGATTACAACACAAGATATGAAAACTTAATTTTAAAACTTCGCACAGCCGCCATCTTGAGTTTATGAAAACAATTGAAGTAAATTAGATTCCAGTGCATTAAAATATATACAATCATTTGAGGTACAATATTTCACTGCACTCAGATGGTTAAATCGCGCGAAAAGTCTATCAACTTATTTCAAATTCGCTTGGCCGCCATGTTCGTTTTGTTCTATTCAGGTTTTGGAAATGTTCATAGGAAGACTTGTAGTGGTGCCCTTTATCACCGTACAAAATTTCAGGGTGATATGAGTCATAGTTTCGGAGATATAGAATGCCGGTGAAATAATTTGCACAGCCGTGATCTTGAGGTTATGTGCACAATTGAACTAAATTTAATGCCAGTGCATTACAATGTGTATGTAGAATTGCTGTACCATGTTTCATTGCGTTTGGATGGTTAAATCGCGAGAAATGTCTATTTACAAGTTTCAAATTCCCTTGGCCGCAAGGTTAGTTATGTAGTTATCAAGTGTTTGAAACTCTCATAGATGAACTTCTAGTAGTTCCCGTTATCACCGTACATAATTTCAGGGTGATGTCGGTAACAGTTTCGGAGATATTGAATGCTGGTGAAATATTTCGCACAGCCGCCATGTTGGATTGTGAGATAATAAGATTTGAAGGTTACGGTCCGGGTCTGCTAAAATGGTGCTATGACCCTACCGGGTTTCGTTGAAATCGCTTCAGCCGTTTAGAAGTTATTAGGGACACACACACACAGACACACAGACCCACACACAGACTAAAGGTGATCTCATAAGCCTATGTTTTCATAAAATGAAAATAGGCTAATAAACCGTAGATTAATGAAGCTAAAGAGTTGATTGTTAGTGGAGTTGAAAGGGGTGGGAAGGAAAACTGGTTTTTTTTCACTGTCAGTTATCGTATGGGTATCCAACACTGTGACCGATTGCACGACAAACCAGATAATTTTCTTGGCGCGATGCAATCAAAGAATGGGATACAGTTTCTCTTTAAAAAAATGTCACTGTTCAATAGGATGAACTATTTCCGGGCTGAGAATTTGCATAGTTTTGAAGTAATTTTGGTTTTAAACATTGATGAAATTGCATGGGGTTGAGAGTCTTGTGTTATGAGCAGAGTTGATCCATTAGACAGTGAGAAGCAGAGTTAGGTGAATTTCATGATGTGTCAATTACTGACTTTAAATTTGACGAGGTTATTGAAGAATGTTCGAGATGGTTTTCCGTGGTTTCCCATTTTCAACACCAGGCAAATGCTGGGACGGTACCTTCTGACAGGCCACGGCCGCTTCCTCCCACATCCTTGCCCAGTTTCATTCACCATCATTCATTTCATCTCTCATTAACTCCTCTCATGAGGTTGGCGTCAGGAAGGGCATCCGGCCGTAAAAACCATCGCTACAAAGACTTTCATCGCATCTCATCCCCGACCCCGTTGGAAAACGGGAATAATAAGGGGTAGACATACATACATTGAAGAATGTTCGAGATGGTTTTTACTAGATTGAATTGAGTACACAATTAATTACACGACGAGCCCAATTATTGGCATTTGACAGAGTGAAGTAGAAAAGATAAAATCCCACGTGGTGCCTAACCATCAACTTTATACATGAAGAGTTTTCCCTCGGTGGACGAAATTAAGATATAACATCACTGCAATTATTCCTGCCAGCAGGATAAAACTAGACGTATGAAGTTCCTTGCAAGTGAGTTTAAAGCAATTCCATGAAATTAGTTTAAAATTGTATGTTCAACTTCTCTTTGCTTGTAGACTGGATGACTGGAAGCGCTAGTACACAACTATCAACTCATGACTTTCACAAAATGCCGGACGATTAACTAATGACCCTTTTAGAGCGATCTGGTAGGTCTGCAGGCTGCACTCAGAAGAATGACGAGCTTAGTAGAGCTCCCATTTACCGAGTCGAGCGAGGAGGAGAGAGGAGGGAGTATGACGTAAGATAAAAGGGATACCAACATATGCACACATACGTATTTCAAGTACACGAATTTCTTTTCTTGAGGTGGAGTCCACAGAATGTAGAAGTGTGTAAGTTGTCATCTGTAGAGGATGAGTCGAACTTTCAAGCATCATCGTAAGTCAGTGACAACGGACTCCCACTTTGTCCGCAAGATACGAGCGAGTTCAGCAAAGCGCCGCGGGATGGTGCGCTAAGGAGTAGCTGAACGTTTCTGTTGAAAGAGGGTAAATGGATCGCGTTCGCTAGAACACACTAAGAAGAGCATGAGGAAAAGCAAAGGGGAGGAACGAAAACGCAAGAATTCTTTGTTGGTTGTTTTCACGAAATAAAAGGTAAGTGAAAGCGAAAAACTAGAGAAAACACAATATGGGTACAAATATTCAAATAATATACCAAACTGGGGTGGGAGGGGGGGGGCGGGACGCCACCAACAGAGAAAAATGAGAATACAGAATCAAAAGTCAAGAGGCAAAGTTGCAATCATTGATATCGGTCTTACAATACGACTGTTGGTAGTGAGAATCTTCACAACTCGAGTCTTTCCATCTCGACCAAGGTAACACTCGGTTACTCTGCCCGAGATCAACACTAAAGGAGGAGAAACGTCTCTTATGAGTACGAGATATTCTACCTTCACACTGGGGTCAGAGGAGAACCCACTTTTGCCTCCTCAGAAGCGAAGTTAGATACTCCAATTTCCAACGTTTCCAAAAAGAATTGCGTAGGGCTTCAATTTTGCGCCTGAATGTCCCTACGAGAATCGAGCAGGGGAGGGGGAGCAGATAAAGTACAACCTATAAGAAAGTGGCTAAGAGTGAGAGGAATCAAATCATCCGGGTCATTACAAAGAGAGGTTAGGGGACGAGAATTTACAACACCCTCGATGAGAATAGCAAGAGATTAAATTCTTCATAAGTTAGGATACTATCACCAAGAACTCTTTTCAGATGCCTTTTAGTAAGTTTAACACAAGATTCCCATCTCCCACCAGGATGAGGAGAATAAGGAGGGATAAATCTCAAATTGAAGCCCTTAGAGTAAGAGAATTGAGAATTCTGATCCATAGCAGGAGGAGACGTAAGTGCTTTCTTTCAATATGAAGTTGTACCTCGAAACGTAGTGGAATTATCGGAAAACATCTCAGAGGGAACTCCACCCCGAGCAGTGAAGCGAGAGACAGATGAGAAAAAATACGAAAAGGAGGCGTTGGTTACCAATTCCATATGAATAGCTCCGGTAATCATACAGACGAAGAGGGAAATTTAAAGTTTTCCGAACAATATCCTGTTAGCCTCAGGGGAAGAGCGAAATTATGGCAAATCATTCATGAGCTGAGTGTAGACTATGGGCTTTACTTTAAAGCAAGAAATGCATTTGTGAATAACAGAGGAGACTTCATGAATGCTATTAATTGATGATCCATTAATTCCCTTGAAGAAAACAACGCAACGTGCGAGTACCAACGAGGAAATTACGGTAATGAAACTCACGTATGATGAGGGAAGTAACGTGATGCTTAGAAGGTAGTAAGATTGGATGTTTTTTTATTCTCGGACAGAGGGGAGTAAGAAAGTCTACCACCAACTCTCAGCAAGCCTTCATCATCTAGAAACGGAGCTAGAGCGGGCTAGGCTGAGAAATATTTATCTTCTTTGATAGCAAGGAAAGCTCGGAGAAAAAGCTTCTTGTTGAGTAAGTTGCAAAATTTTAGTTGTAGCAAGATTCAATTCCTTGTTAGGTAGGTAAGACTTAGGAAGCACAGGCTGATCTATTACAAAATACTTAGTATGTAAACAAAAACACGGACCAGTTTGTAGAAAGAAGAATATAGTTTTAACAAAGAAGAAGCACTAGCAATATGACAGGAAGCGGTAATTTTGACAGCTTTAGTATCAGGCAAATCAGAAATTGAAACATGAGGTTTAGAGGGCCAACTAGTGAGATCGGCTATGGACAATGAAGGACCTTGCCAATAGAGTTTTGATACGGCTAAAAAGAAGGGGTACATCCACAAGTCATTGTCTGCAGGATTATCAGCGCTGGGAACATGTCTCCAATGACAACCTTGAGAGAGATTTTGAATTTTTGCAACTCTATTTGCTACAAATGTTTGCCAATAAGTAGGAGTTTTGGCTATCCAAGACAGAGTAATCATCGAGTCACTCCAAAAATAAATTTGAGAAGTCAGAATTTTCAAAACTTAACGTAATTTCAATGTTATTAGACTCCATATTGGAATCTGTTAAGAAAGTATTGACAGTGACATTACTAAGAATAATATCAAAGAACTCCGTCCATCAATAATATATAAGTATAATTTTTTTTACACTTTTGGGTACATGTTTCAAGCTCAAAAAGCCCCTCTTCAACCCTATCACGTCAACATATTCATGCAAATATCACCCAACATATCAACAATCATTTCATAATAAATAACATTAAAACTAAACAAACACATGTTAAAAAACACTTTAAAATAACATTATAAAACTTCTATGCGTTCAGTGGCGTAATATTTAATGACTCGAAACATGTTCTTAAAATACACTTCACAAAAAAATTGTTTCATATTGCAGTGAGCTTGCAATTGTGTCAATTGGTTGTCAAGCGATGATTGAGATCCTTGGCTCAATTAAACTAAAATTGCGTCCTTTTTATTTTCTGACGTTACACGTCCAAACACAGGTGTCTGTCCAAAAAGAACAGAAAAGAAAAACTAAATCAATTTCAATCCAATTAAACGTCTAAACTACTGTTAAATTAAAGTGTAAAAAGCTTACATCAAACGGTCGGGGACCAACAAATCGAGATAAAATCCATGTCCAAGTCCAATTGATTAATTGAAAGATCTGCGAAATGAGGAAAACAATGAAATAACTTTTTTTTCATGTCTGCAGCATGTGGTCCGAATGACGTGTTGTAGGATTACCTTGTTCACATCTGTATGAAGCTCACTGACTGAATGAAGCGAATTTTATGGAGCGATAAAGTATTGTGGGGGGCTGAGGAAGGGAAGGACGGTAGAGGCTGCGTCACGCGTGACGTCATTAGAAACTCGCTACCTGTTCAAAAGCCAATGTAAACAACACTGTCTGAGGGTGTTTTTTTGATCTTCGTTTTAATTATGTAATCTGATAACACGTCATATACAATATTAGTTTCAAAATAGATGTCGTTGAGGTTTTCTGCTGGATTGTACTTTTATGTTGTGTTTATCTCCATTTGCTCTAGCACTTTCATCGTTGTGCCTTTATATTCAAAATGAAGGATATGCAGATCTTTGTCTATATCCGTGAAATTATGTCCTGTTTCTTGCATGTGCTTTGCTATTGCTGAAAATTTTTTGTGTTTTACTGCATTTGAATGTTCCCCATATCTTGTGGCGAAACTCCTTCCTGTTTGATCCATATAATCTGCTTCACAATATTTGCACTTCAGCTTATAAATACCTGATCTATTGAATTTACTATCCTGATTAATTTGTGTGGAATTACATTTATTTTTGTGATTAGTGTTGTCCGATTTATAGGAAATTTTACAGTCATATTTCTTAAAGACGTTTGTGATGTTGTACGATAATTTATTGGTAAATGTGAATAAGGCAAAAGGCCTAAAAGATTCCAATATGGAGTCTAATAACATAGAGAATAACGAGGCATGTCAAGCTAATAGATTGCATTTTGAATATAAAAATCTAAGAGTCAAATTGTCCACTATCATCAAAGACATCGATTTTATCAACAAATGCAAAGGACACAATCTCGTTCCAGCACACATAAAGTCGTTCCAAAAAAGAAATTTTAACAATAGTTTTGAAATCAAAACGCAGCAGATTATCAATAAGAAAATTTTACATCGAGAACTGAAATTTCTCTACATTGAAAAGAACCACATTTATAACGAATTGTATAACGCGCATTTAGCGGCATCTAACGCGTCGGAAAAAAGAGAGGGATCTATTCATGATTAATGTTATGATAACAGTGGAATTCCTAGCTAACAAAAAGCAAATCATCGTAAACAATAAATTCAAGCATCTATTGAGTGAAAAAGACGCGAAGCGTTCCGAACGATGAAAACAGACATTTCATGTTCTTCACAAACCTGTTGAAAACTTGTCTGACACCAACTTGAGCACTGGAGAAATCAACGTGTCTCCATTGAAAACCTTGAGAGAGATTTTGAATTTTTGCAACTCTATTTGCTACAAATGCCGGCCCCGTGGTGTTGGGGTAGCGCGCCTGCCCATCACCCAGAGGCCCCGGGTTCGATCCCCGGCTCCGTCAGGGATTTTAAAACTGACGTGAGGGTTGGAACGGGGTGCACTCGGCCTCGTGAGGACAATTGAGTAGCTGTCTGACAGTGAGACTGCGCCCCGATCACGAATACCAAGATTAACGGCCAAGGGGACCCGACGCGCTGATCACGCGTCACCCCAATATCTGCAGGCCAAATGACTGGGCAGCGGTCGCTTGGTCGGCCTTAGCCCGTCATGGGATATATAGTGCCAGGGGTTGACTTTTTTTGTTGACTATTTGCTACAAATATTTGCCAATAAGTAGGAGTTTTGGCTATCCAAGACAGAGTAATCATCGAGTCACTCCAAAACTAAATTTGAGAAATCAGAATTTTCAAAACTTAACGTAATTTCAATGTTATTAGACTCCATATTGGAATCTGTGGAAACAGAAAAAACTATTCAAAATCTTCCTCAAGATAAGCAGAACGAGGTCAGGCAACAGGTCAAAAAGAAAATTTGTAAAATTATCAAACAAAACGAAATAAAGAAAACCCAAGGCTAACATTAATCTGGATATCCCCAATCTAAAGAATAAAAGCAAACAAAATAATTTAATTTTAACCAAAAGCCGACAAAGACAACACAATAGTTATCATGAATAAGGAGGATTATATTAAAAACAGAAGCTGTTCTTAATAGCCCCGATTTTGCAATTTTAAAGAAATATCCTAGTGCGTCAACGCAAAGGAAATTGAAACAACTATTAAAACACACCAATTTCATCCTAGAAGACAGTCAGTCAAGTAAACTGGTATGTATGAACCCAAACATAATACCCACGCTCTGAGCTCTCCCCAAAACTAATAAAACCAATGTCCCGATTAGACCAAAAGTCAATTATAGGAGTAGTCCGGTTTACAAAGCGTCTCAATTCATACAACGATTCCACAAAGTTCATTATAGATTCAACGGTGACAACAGTTTCATAACTTCTGTTCATTTTTGTGAATCCTCGAGACATTTAGTCTTAAAAGAATCCTACACAATGCATACCGTCGATATAAAACACATGTATACCAGCATTCCTGTCCCAGTCACCATGAATATTATGAGAAATAACTTTAGAACTTTCAGCAAATTACAATGGGATCACCTGTCAGGTATATTGGCAAACATATATATGGACGAAATGGAACACAGCGAAATTCTGGGGCAGGTATGTTGTCAATACGCTCTGACGAAATGAAAGCCATCTGTTAAGGATGACGTGGGAACGGCTTCGTCCCATTCGCACTTTAGGTACCATAACTCTTGCATAAATAGTTTAGCTGTGAGAAAAAGACTAGAATATCTCAAACTGACATTTATCGGTTATGTATATGTTGGTGTTCAAGTGTTCGTTCTTTTTTTGAACAACCATAGTTGAAGCATGGAACATGGTTGAAGTTAATGTAATGTTGTTGTATGTGAATAAATCGTGGTTCAATGCCTCCTTAGAAAGAGTCTTCTCGTGAAGTAATTGTTTAGTGTATTCCCACATTTGGCGACCGGTTACAGGACGACATTTACGGTATATATAGGATAGCAATGGATAAGTTAATTACATTTCGAACGGCACGCCAGCGTGCTTACACGCGAATTTTCAAGAAGATCGTCGACGGCTTAGAAAGTGTAGAACTTGATCCTGTTGCTAGTGAAGCAGAATTTAATTTACTTCGGGAAAAGCGGGAAGACCTACGAGTGTTGATCAACCAGATATTCGATTTAATGCTGGAAGCCGATGAAGATGAGGATAACCTAGAAAAAGAGGTTAGTGTTATGATGATTATTTAAGTAAATTCAACAATCTGCACATTAATGTTGCTACATTGTTGAAAGAGAAGGAACAGCAGAATGTTATCAGTGAAAGTCCTTCAAGTGTTGGTTCATTCGCTCAGCGACAGTATAAGCTTCCGTTGCTCATCTTACGAAATTCAGTGGCAATCCAAAAGAATGGCAACAATTTTGGGCCCAGTTTGGTAAAATTGATGAAGATAACAGTTTAGATCTCTCTTCTTCAAGCCACTACTGAAGGTTCCCGTGCCAGAGAAGTACCTTAGTCAGTAGTTATCATGCTACTTCTGAAAACTACCCCAAGGCCCTGGAAGCATTAAAGTTTCGTTTTGGTAGAGAGGATGTACTAGTTAAGTACCGGTATATGTTAGAGTTGTACTGCAAGATAGTAATCCTTCTTTTGGTATGACTTTACGCTCATTGTATGATCGGCCTGAAAGTTATTTAAGAGCTCTGGAATATTTAAAGGTTACCACTGATAAGTGTGAAGCAATGCTTTTTACGCTTATGGAATCTTGTTTGCCAGAATAACTTTTAAGAGCCTGGCAAATATCTCTTGCTTTACATGCACGAAGAGACCAAAGCACCCAGTGGAGACATGGGAAAGGCTCGGCTAACGTAACTCATGGAATTTTTAAGATCTGAGGTCGAAAGTTTTCGGTCTTAGAGATGCAGATAAATCTAGAAGGAAATACACAAGGCATGAAGCAAAAGGTGAAGGAAATCAACCCACATCTGTCTCAAATGAAATCCCTACTGCCACCGTGTTGTTCACCGCCTCTAAAGATAGTAAGAAATGTATATTTTGCTCTTCTAGACACAATCCTCAGGACTGTATTAAATCTCAGGACTTGTCTTTACTAGAAAGTAAACAAGTGGTAGAGAAAAATAGGGTCTGTTTCTGCTGTCTGCAAGCTGGTCACCCTGCTAAGAAATGTAGGAATCGTCCCAAGTGTATCGTCTCTGGAATGGGGCATTTTGCTTTAATGTGCGCAGAGATACAGACAGAGCGACATAGGAAAAGGGCTGAAGTTCATCAGTCATTCAGCCCTTGCAGCAGTAGGAAATCATTGCAATGTCCTGTTGCAAACGCTGGTAGTCAATGTGAAGAGCAACATTGATCGTATACGTAAGGCGAGACTTTTGATGGACGCAGCATCCCACCGTTCATATATATTGGCTTGTACTGCTGCTGAAATGGGGTATGTTCCACGCTCTCAGGAATTATTTCAGCATGCACTTTTTGGTGGAACAGCAACTGGAGTGGTGCAACATGATGTATTCACACTTTACCTTTCTAAATTGGTTACCATTGTCATTTTGATGATCTTGGTCAACATAAGATTTGTGGATATATTTCTTCTGTTGCTGACGGCCCTTGGTTACAGGAACTTGTTTTGCATGACATTGAATTAAGTGATGTTGGCAGATATTGACATTTTGGTCGGAGCTGATTATGCTGCTAAACTTTGGACTGGTAGAAGAGTTCAATTTAGTTCGGGACTAATAGCGATGGAGACAATATTTGGTTGGACACTGTCAGGGAAAGTTCCAGGTATCTTATCCGGTAATGAGAGTATAGCTATTGTAGTGTCAAGCATGCTGACCAAGGAAGCAACCATTACAGATTTGTGGATTTTGGCATACTGAACTCTGCTGAGAAGAAAAGTAAGCTACAATTGCAAGAGACGGTTCATCAACATTTCTTGGATACAGTTGGGTAGATTATTGGCTGAGGAATAACCTAACCACCAAGGGAAGATGATAAAGAAAAGGAGGTGGGTTTCGGACTGGAGAAAAAGGATAGAGAAATAGGAGGAGAGTCCCACAAAAGTTATAAATTTAACTTTAAATGCACTCAGCGGCGGTTGCCACCGCAAATCCGCTTTCTGATACCTAAAGTGGGTAAGGACCTGGTCGAAGCTGACGGGAAACGCAGCTAGGACTTGGGCGGTTTGCAAGAGAGTGGCTTTAGTGTATTCCCTCTCAAGCATGCATATGCCTACTATGTGGAAGGGTGATGGTCTGGCAAGACAGAGAGGAACAGCTTTATTGTATGTCTGTTCAAAGAAATTCGTTTTTGCAAAGTAATTTGAAGAATGCCAATAATTTGAATCAGGTTTAGTATTTCCAGTTTTCGAAGTTATAGAGTTCCTGAAAAAGCGACCAAGTGCTTCCAAGAAGGATAGTGATAAAAAAAATTATACCTTGGGGAGTAATTTTGGTAAGTGAACCAATAGTTGCATTTGGAAATGGCTAAGCTTTTACTCAGCAAGGAGCCGACTAAAAGTTTAGGCAAAGAGAAACACTTATCTTTTGGAAAACCAACCATAAGTTTTCGGAGAGGATCTCCACAAGCAGGTAGCTGGCGTAGCGAGCTGTACTTGCCTTACTGGCCAGTTAGAATTAGCTATTAAATCTAAGAGAAACTTTAACGAGATTACCACTAAGAGTTCTTGCTCAAATGCAACGAGTGGTGAAAGCCCTATCAATAGATTTAATGGCATTGAGTAGGAAGAGCCAAGGAAGACAGGATCTTGCCTAACCGTTGTACTAGAAAAATGAAAAAGCGAAAAGAAACTCTTAATTTATTTAACAATTCTAAAGAAGTTGATAACTTTAACAAATATATATTTTCAATTTGGTTAACAACTTTGGGGTCGCAGACCTCAGAAAACATTTAACATATGCGCCAGGCAATTAACAATTTATTAGGTTTCAAACCTTTATAAAATCCTCGCAAGGATTTAAAATAGCGAAGATAAAAATTCAAAATTTTAAAGACAATTAAAGTGATTAAAGTTTAACAACAACTAGAGTACAAGGTGTGTACTTTGAGAAATTCCTGAGAGAATGTTCTAGAGAGAGTAACAACTTAGAAAATAACAATAACAAAAACAGGAAGAATAAGATAGAAGTTCGTAGAACTTCTTGTATTGAAGCAGCATTACTTTTAGTAGTTACACAAATAGGACAGGTCACTTACTGTGAAACCTGAAGAGAAAGTCAAAAGGAAGGTTCTAGACCTCCTATGTTTAGATAGGAATCACGAGACAAATGGGGCAAGTTTCCCTTTCGTGAAACCTAGAAATAACTCACTTATAAGTTGAAAGAATTGTATCCCCTAAATTAGAAGGGAGAAACAAGATAATTTGAACCGTGTACAAGACACGTAGTTATGCAGAAGTTAATTAATTACACATAAGAAAAAATGGGAGGGCACATCTTTAGATTGACACCTCGTTGAAACAGACCTAAATTAACAATTTATTATGGGTTGTTAGTAAGAGGTTTAGGAAAGAGCAATTGGGATGAAAGGTAAATGTTCATGGCCGTGTTTATAATAATCGGACGAGCGCGACGCGGAAGAAATACTGAGAGAACACTGTTTATCACTATAGTTCGTTGAAATGGATGAAAAGTTCACTGTAGTAGCGCAAAAGTTTATGGCAAAGAAAGTTATTGCAATCGTGGAAAATGACTGGTTGCACTAGATAGGCGAAAGTCTATTACTTGAGAAAGTTGTGGATTACAATTAAATGCGCCAGAAAAAATCCCAACGGTGGAAGAAAATTTAGCTATTGAGCATTAATTTATAAGGTAGATTCCTTAGTTTGAAATGGCATTCCCACAAGTGAGTGAAAGATACATGACGGCGTGACTTGTAGATAAAGTGCAGATTCTGGAAAGTTCCAGAACGATCCTAATGGAAGAATAGGGCCAAAGTTACTCCAGCGGTGGAACAAGCTTAATATTTATAGACAGTGGGTACTCTATAATATCACCCGTTGTGAGAAGATCTATCATTTAATAAGCATAAGAAATGCTGCTTTTCACGAAGGTTGGCTTAATTGGACAGAAGCCCAACATGGAAAATCCCACGAAGAATGATTATTGCCACAAATAAATATCTCACACTGCCTATAAAATAACAGTAAAACCGATGAAAATGAGGTTAAAACCTGAAGTATGTACTTATCTTTGTTGCATGGCGAAGGTGAAGTTCCCTTTGACGTATAAACTTAATGTGCCAACATGGCGTAGAATGTAGAGAGTGCCTCTTGGTTTGAGGAGACTGGCTCTAGTTGAGCCTTGACTGACTGAGTCAACTGCCGACGTGCAAGTGAGACATGCTCAGCGAAGCGCGGAGGGACCAAGGAAGGAAAAAAAGTGGGGGTAGTAGACAAAAGGAGAACATAACAGAATAGACAACTTTATAAAACTAAAAGTTCTTCTTGATGAATGGTCTTCAAAGAGTTGACAGCAGGCGATACTAGCACAGCTTGGTGGGTGAAAAGGTAGACGAAGTTCTCTTGATCACAGAGATGATAGTTGGCGATGGCGACGAGATCTGATGGCCAAATTGGTAAGTAAGTCCTCTTGTACAAGGAAGAATTGAGGAACTTCTGAGATTCGCTGCTAGATGACGCTAGGTGGGTCATGGAAGATATATATCTGGAACAGACTCACAAAGAACATAAGAGACATGACCACCAAAGAGAAACTAGAAGATCGCTGTTGGTGTTTGATAAAAAGGAAAAAATGAACATGCAAAGAGCATTAAAAATTATATTCTCTCTTAGCGTGTATTCCAAGAATACACCAACAGTAAGGATCGATGAAGATGATAGATTTCAGTGCTGCCTGCGATGGGTAGAAAATCATCCTCTACTTCCTAACAACTACAGTATAATATGGCTATGAAAAGAGTTTATTCTATAGTTAAAAGATTACAGGTCTGAAGGTTATTATCATGAATATCAGTCTGATTTGGATGAATGGTTACAAGAAGGTGTAATAGAGGAGGTAACGGCTGAAACAATGAGTTCTCCTTGCCATTATTTACCACATCGTCATGTCGTGAAGCAGAACAGTACCACACCTATTCGAACAGTGTTCGATGCGTCGGCATGTGAAAATAAGAATACCAGTCCCAACAATTGCCTTGAAAGGGGGCCAAATCTTATTGAACTACTTGCTTCTGTATTGGCTCACTTCCGGTTGAAAGAAATTGGAGTGATGGCTGACATAAGCCGTGCATTCGTACAGAACAGTCTCTCTCTAAAGGGAACCGACCATTTTTGAGATTCTTGTGGATTGACCGACAGGGTACCGTAAGCTTTATCAGCACTGTCGAGTGGTTTTTTGGTGTTTCATGTAGTCCCTGCCTACTAGGAGCAGTGATCAAGTACCACACAGAGACTCTCCTGAGCCAGTGAAAGGAGGGTAAATCATCATATTCTCAAGATTCGGTAGAATTGCTATCTCGTAGTTTTGATGTTGACAACTGTTTGACCAGTGTACATGATATAAAACAGTTCCAGCAGTTCATTGATGAAGCAACTATCATAATGGCAGAGAGGAAGTTCGAGCTTCGAGGGTGGGAGTACACCAACCCCCTTTTAACCCTCGGAAAGCCTGTCAATGTTTTTGGACTGTTTTGGGATAATTCTGAGAATTAACATAGCAAATCTAAATACCCTTTGTCTGGAGAAAATAACCAAGAAGGTTATCAGATATTTGATCCTATTAGAATAGCTTGCAGTGTCACTTTACTTTCTAAACTACTTCTACAGCAAACCTGGGAATCAGGCATAAGTTGGGATCAGGAAATACATTATGATATTAAATCTCAGTTCTTGGCCTGGATGAGGGATTTGCTGTACTCAGGAGAAATCAAAATTCCTAGGTGGCTACCTGGGACAGACTGTCAAGAAACAGGACGGGTCATAATTTTTGTGGGCTTGCTTATGCTGCTGTGGCCTACTTACGTGTGGAAGAACCGAATCATGTTCGTGTCCAGCTTATTCTCGCTAAAGCAAGAGTCTCTTCAATCAGTAAGTCCAACAAGAAACTGACAATCCCGAGGTTGAAATTGTTGGCTGCAATAATTGGTTCTAGGAAGTACTCTAATATTGTTCATGATTACAACATTCCTGGTGTCAAGATGATATTTTGGAGTGACGCAACAACTGTTTTAGCCTGGATTCAAAGAGAAGATCTGTGGGATGTGTTCGTATCCAACAGAGTGTAAGAAATCAGGAAACTGACCGAAGGGCAGGAATGGCGATATGTTCCTGACAATATGAATCCTGTTGACCTCCCATCAGAATGGTGGGAGGGACCTGACTGGCTACGAGAATCACCAGACTCAAAGTCCTGCGCAGATGTTGAGTTTGATGAAGAAGAGTTAACTAGTGGTAAAGAGAAACGTGTTGTTTCCTCCATGCTCGCAGCTTCGGTTGAATCTGATTGGTTTTATGGCCGTGCTTCTACTTTCAAGAAAAGTGTACTTTCAGTTGGTTGGATATGTCGTCTTGTAAAGAACTGTCGAATAAAAGAACAAGACAGACCCATGGAAACTTGACTACCGAAGAAATAATCGCTGCAGAGGTTAAAGTGGTGAATTTAGTTCAGAAACAAGTATTCTCGGGAGTTAATGATCCAATCATTATCTAGTGTGGATGCCATTTGCTGACAGTAATGAAATTTTACGCCTAATGACGAAAATCTCACACAGAAAGGATCTAAATGAATTCTATCACCCAGCAGTCCTTCCTAGTTGTGAGCATCCTGTTGTTTTTCACCTGATTATGGACTTGCACAAAGAATCGTGTCATGCAGGCACACAGATGAAGATTACTATTCTTAGAGGGAGATTTTGGATTCTTGGTGGAAGAAGAACTGTTCGATCTGTCTCGGATAAATGCCTTCATTGCAAGAAACAAACAATAAAATATATATAAGTAAATTCCCCACCTCTTCCTGAAGATCGAGTATGAAATGCTAAGATATTTGAAGATACTGCCGTAGAATTTGCTGGTCTTCTGTATGTGAAAAAGGAGAGTGGCAGCAGGGAGAAGGCGTGGGTGTGTTTGTACACCTGTGGAGTCTATCGAGCAGTGAATTTGGAGCTTGTATCTTCACTCTCTACTGACTGCTTAATTCAGAGTTTTCGAAGATACACCAGTAGAAGAGGTCGACCATCTTTAGTATACAGCGACAATGGTACCAATTTTTCAGGTGCTGATAGTGCCAGTAAGTAGTGTGCCCTTTTGAACATAGGACCTTCAGGACAGGATTCATTCCTCGGGGGCGGAGCGTTCCTACTTGAAGCTAACAACTGTCCTGGCATACACCATTTGGAAGATCGATAGGGCTGATCAATGAATCATCACACACAGAATTCAAAATAAAGGAAAGCAACTTTATTAACACTGAAGAAACAAAATACAAACCAAAAAAGAAAGAGTAAAACAAAATATCAAAATAAGAAAATCAAAATCTTAAGGAGAAATGAATTAAGGCGAAAGTAAACTAATAAATCATGAAATTCTGAAGCAAATCCAAAATAAGTTTAAAACTCCAAAATAATCTACTCAAAATTACAAAATATCAAAATCAATCCAAATGGATTCCAAAAATAACAAAATTGAATAAAAAAGAATGATCAAAATCTAAATTAATTGGATATCAATTAAATTAATTACACAATCAATTTGATTAATTAAGTGAATCAAAGCGATCAATCAAATCATTCAATCCCGATTGGGCAATATCAATCCAATTAAAGACCATTAATAAATTATTCAAATTAATAATTACATAAATTAATTAATCCATCTTTGATCAAACACGTAAGCAAAATTATGATCTGATCTCACTATAATCAGTATTGTACTCATTGAAAATTCCACACTGTGAGCTCATTACATCAAGCATCATGTCATCTCACCATAACGTAATGCACCATGTAAATTAACATTACTTTAATTAAATCATTCGTGTATCACACTATTAAGCAAGGGCTTTTCCAAACATGATCTAATATCATAATATAATCTTGCAATACCGCCTGTATGATCCCTTGTATGGATTAAAATACTCTCATAAAGATACACTTCTTATGCATCCAAATTCTTAACACAAAACTTGCCCCCTTTTTTTTGGGGGGGGGGATATACAATTGGTACATTTATCTATGAGCTATCGTGTATGCAACAGATGTACACTTCAATAGGACTTGAGATATGCTATACTGGCACATTATAATAAACACCAATGCATGAGAACACGATTATCCAAGGATCGAACTCAAGACTCGATACCTCATTTCGGGTCTCGAATTCGATACTGTCTGTCAGAGTTTATGGGTGTATGTCAACTATACTAATATACAATAACTGAGATGCTTGAAATATCCCTTCAAATATCATCTTATGCAAGACAAAACCCAAAGGCTAAAAATGAATGCTAGACTATATGCAAATTTGCATCAATGCAATAATAAGAATATTCTATGCTCACAATTCGTACGATGACAAATAACATTTGAAACAACGATGAGTGTAGGCAACAACGTTGTTTCTCCGACACTGTAAATAAAGGCATTGCACAACTGTATCTACAAAATATATTCACAAAATATGTACACAAATAGGTCTCGAAGTAAGGACCTCGACTTACCTGTTTCGGGCGTGGCATACCTGCGACCGTCGCCAGTATCAGAGAGAGAATACACTTCCACCTCAAATGGTTAATGAATATCTGTACCCTTCTGTAGAATACCATTAACAAATTAATTACTTAACTATCATTATTATTATTATCATTATTATTATTATTATCCAATATTATTTCCACAGTGATGTTAATTTGCAATGACGCTAGGACGCGAAAGGTCAATGGATATCTGTACCCTTTTACAGAATCCATTGATTATATGAAAATGAAAATCCACAGCCTGCTTCCAGTCTCCGACCAGGTCAGGAATGGAATGAATGAAGCCCCCATCTAGCGGCGAGGATATGAACTGTGCCGGCTGCCGAGGCCTGACGCACTCCTATAGGGCAATGATTAAATGAATGACAGATGAAATGAAATGATAGTGGAGAGTGTTGCTGGAATGAAATTTTGACAGGGAAAACCGGAGTACCCGGAGAAAAACCTGTCTGCCTCCGTTCTGTCCAGCACAGATCTCACATGGAGTGACCGGGATTTGAACCACGGACCCAGCGGTGAGAGGCCGGCGTGCTGCCGCCTAAGCCACGGAGACTTCCATTGATTATATACTTATTATTATTATTATTATCATTGTTATTATTATTATTATCATTGTTACGATTCGTCACTGCGAGGACGCTAGGTCATGATAGGTCACTGTGTATCTGCACCCTATTACAAAATACCATTATTTAATGAGTTATTATTATCAGTTCAAAAATGTGCTCAAACAAACACAGACTTAAATTTGGTACGGGAAACATATGATTTACTAATAGCTCGGCTTTCTACACGGCCAAGAAGGGAGTGACGTAGGTACCATTAGCCTAAGGGTGAGAGGGAAAATGTCAAATGACCTTGGCCTAGGACAAACATGTGTTGAGCCAATACACCCAGTGGTAACCAAAAGCATCCTACTAATCTTGCACCAAATAAGCGAAATGAACTATACGAGCAGCTAATCTCGTAAGCCTAGTGGTCTCCTGTTCGAAGATGAGCGTGGTATAAACTTTGGTACATACCCAATCGTGGTTCATCATTTCACTCAAATAATTGCAAGTGCCGTTCGGCCTTACCTCTTATCTTATGGCATGCCTCAATACACACTTCTTACCTTTTTATTTCCAGTTGGCGACATCATGGGACACATGGCGATGTCCGCTACAGCCTAACTGCACATATTTCACAATTCGTACCATTTTTTTCTTCTTTCATTCGTCGTAGCTTACCTGGGATCACATGGGACCATCCCAATACCATATTTTGCATGCCTTTATCATAACCTTTCTGCATATCACCACGACCCAATGCTCATAAATGTTCCAAAATACTCAGACAGTTGTTCAGTGCACTCTCTAACAAATCGTATCTTACCTGATTATAGCAAATATATTGGAGACGCAAAGGTAACGTTCCTAGCTTACTTCCAGGGCGTAACTTAGCTAAATAAATATCTCACCAGGTGTCAAATCAAAATACCATCATTACGGAATTAAAAATCCCCCTCCATCACTCGTGTTATTGTTATTATTATTATTATTATTATTTCTACATTATCATTAATAACTTGTGTTATTATTATGTCCATAAAAATGTTCGAATCACTCTCTCTTTCTTACCCAAAACCACATGCCTCACTCTGGGCTTCCTCCGTCTTTTCCTGGGCTGAAATACACATACTCTAGCAAATAAATAAACATACATTCCTACCAGTGTATCCAACATGTACGACTTGTGAGCGTTATTTCTGCCAAGCATCTCAAAATAAATCAGCAGCGTCACGTCATCACGTGCGCAAATATCTAATCAAAATAAATCTAACTTCAAAATTCAATCACTAACATATTATTTACACAACTATGGTAATCCTAAGAATACACCCATAAACACTGACTTAATATAATCAAAGATTAATACTCATCGTGATCTCCCGTCAGCTGCCATCATTCCTTTCAGCAGAGATCTTACGCAGCTCCTCTCCATGGGCTTTACATGATATCACAATCACACATCATCACTGAATACATTATTACACTGATTAATTCTTTATCATAATTACGCTGGGTTTCACTCGATTTTCTTCACAAACTATTATTGACACTTTCATAAGGTTATCACATACTAGTACCCTATTAAACACGCAATTTATTATTTTAGACGCTTTTATACACTTTGCAGGGATTGCGCAATATAACCACACGTATTTCTATCTCACTAATTCTTTCTTCACGATGCCGTGGGTTGACCTATTCTACGCGTATTTCCCTCCGAATGATGAGCTCGCAGGTGACGTGCCGGTTCAACTGGACTCCGGTTCGGACCTCGATTGCCTTCTACGTCTTCCTCACTCCAGCGTCTGCTAACACCGTCTCTGTACTTGGCGTGGAAAGTCTACTATATAAATTTGAGCGAATATATTGCTTTCCCGCATGTGAATACCTTATTTAACACAATTTATGTCTCTTTAAATACCGTCCCCTTGTATTTCACCAATTGTGGCGCAATATTATTCAGCTTGGCGTGCACCCACTGCTAACTGTTCATAGCTATGCGACGATCCTTCTCGCCCACCGACTGCCACCAACCAACTAGCAAACTGGACTCTGACTCCCTGCAAACTACGCAGGACCGCTCACGCGAAACTATTCCAGACTACTGCCAACTAACTCCTGCGGCCACGAGAGTGCGGGGATATATCCTCCACATGGCGGCAGTCAACACTAATCTTTCTACGCTGTCGGGAGCTCTTCTTTCAGACCGTTCACCATATTCACAATATGTGCAAATTAATATTGATAATAGGGCCGTATTATTATCATATTGTCACCGACATTCGATCGTGGCTTCCACAAATATGCGTCTTGCGTCCCCTGGCACTATTTATGACGACATGGACGCTATCCCTACCAGGGCAACCAAACTCTCCACCCCAGACTGTTGGCGTAAGGAACTAATTTCCTTGATCATCGATTTAATGATATCATGATGATCTATTCAGTTTGATGACTGGCGAAAAATCTTAGGAATATTCCATGTTTAGTGACGTTAAGGGTTCGACCCTGGGTGTTATCGTATTATCACAATTTATTTATTTAGTGATTTAGGGGCGGGGCTTTGCTAACTTGCGGCGTAGCGTAGAACATACGAGAACAAATTATTGAGGTCAGCTTCCCAAGAAGTCCTTGAAATGTTGCACCTGCTCTGGTCGATGCGTAGCATAGAAGCATGTTCTAGACTTCGCTGTATTGGCAAACTTTGGGCAATACGTCGCTGGTACTGCCTGCGACGTACATGAGCTCGACTTGCAACCTAGATCGGGCGCTTGCCATGATTAAATAATATGCAATCCGGTTTCCTTCTCCTCTGTAATTTGAAGCTCATTTAAACGATATACGCTCTGCATGACCAAGAACCATGCGAACTTAGCCAGGGGCCTTTTGGATAAGGTCGCAGTAGCTGGACTGGGATGCCATTAGTCAGTAATGTCAGGAGAATTATATGGAAGTTTAACCCTCCAACGGGGTCATGGTGGGGCGGTTGGTGGAAGCGGCTTATTGGAATATTGAAGAAACTACTACGCCATGTTTTGGCCGAACATCAGTGAACTATGAGGAGATGCAAACGATTTTGTGTGACTGTGAGGCTGTTATCAATGTTAGACCCCTCACATACTGATCCCATGTGCAATTGGTTCAAGCGTCGAATCCATATTTATATGCAAAAACGAGAGGAAATAACGCAGTCTTTAGAATGACTTGGAAAGATTTTAAGAAGTGGGCTGTTATAATGTGGTGCAAGAACGGGTGACCACTAGTCATGCGGGCATGAGATCACGCTTGACTTATCGATAAGAAGCTGGCGCATG
This sequence comes from Meconema thalassinum, assembly GCA_946902985.2. Classification (NCBI taxonomy): domain Eukaryota; kingdom Metazoa; phylum Arthropoda; class Insecta; order Orthoptera; family Tettigoniidae; genus Meconema; species Meconema thalassinum. The sequence continues at coordinate 1,855,047,402 of OX336388.2, forward strand.
ATTATTAATAGAACGAGAAAAACATTCCACGACGAGTGAGGGAGAATGAGTTTCGGAAATAGACCTTACTCAGCTATAAAATGGCAACCTTGCAATGACGCAAGAAGAGAAATAATTAAAATTAAGCCATTTGCAAGCATTTAATTAATGAAATGAACACATCATTGTTGATCATTCTGGAATAGAGATTTTTGTGTGCGGAAAAAGTTTATAATATTTGCACAGGAAAGAACTGCAGAAGCGGCATTACGTCGATAGTTATTCCCCGAGCCCAGACATGGGTGAGAGGAAAAAATAAACCTCACCACCCACATATCTGAGGAGCCAAATTATTTAATATCTTGGAATTGTGTGATCGATTTTCATGATCAAAGAAACCATGTTACGTTTAAAATAAGAGCTTTCAAGAGATATATTTTTCAAAATAATACGACAATTACTTCAGAAGTTAGTGCTGGAGAAGAAGCGGATTTTATCTTTTTGCCGCAGATTTGGTTATAAACCCTGGATGAGCCAGGAAGAGCATGCAGTTTCCGACAGACCGAGGGGGGCGTCGCTGTGTCACAAGTATCATTCAGTTTTCGATGTGTGCGCAGGGGCGCTACACGCTGAATCACAGTGTTCAGATCATCAGTACGAGTAAATCTACGTAGTCGTTTCGCCAAAGTGGGCCCGCAAAAAGGGCTAAAGAACATTATTAAGTACAATTATTCAGTTTTAGTGTCCCTCTGAGGAGGACACGCTTTTTCGCGAGGTATCATGCAGTTTCCGAGAGCCCGAGAGGGGGCGTCCGGCTGTATCAACAAGTATCATTCAGTTTACCAGAGACGCCAGGGAGCGTGGTACTGTTTCGACAACAATTAGTCAGTCTTCGATGTGTGCGCAGGGGCGTGACGCTGAATCAACCAACAACAAGGCAATCTACAAGTAAACTCCTAGTTCAGGAGTGCTGCATCAAATTACATTCAGTTTATAAAAGACGCCGGAGAGCGTGATACAGTTTCGCAAAGTAAAAACAAGGAATTTTTAGTGAGCGCTGAGACGCTGCACGCAGGAACAATTATTGTTAAATGCAGTCTTTACCAGACCGTGAGAGGTCGTGTTACGCTGTATCATAGACGATCACCCCGTATGAGAGTGGCCGTGCAGTATCGTCATTAGTATGGCCGTGTGAAGACACTTCGGAATCCTGATATAGGAATAATATCATCAAGCTTCAGACTTTTTAAAGTTCACCAGTACAGTCAAAGTTTAGGCTGTGGACTTAAGAAATTACCGGTGATAGGTACTCGAATAAAATAGTTCAGTTAAAGAACCGACGCATCATAAGATTTCGAAGTACCCAAGGACAGTGAAATGTACAGTTCTAGCTACGTTAAGTAACCAAATTAGGGTAGAACGAAATAGTAACGCCTAGTGTTCCTGAACCGAGGGGGCTAGAGCGAAGTACGATAAAAATTAGGAATCGAAGTTCCAGACTTTGTCTAGGAGGACAAATGAACAGTCAGACATTGGGGAGTACTCCAAAAAGCCACAAATCAAAGTAACAGAAAGTAATACAAGGGCATTACTAGGTCGCAGTTATACAAGTTCGAGGGATCATAAAGGTAATATATCAGTGACAGACTTTTATTAGACGAACAATTTAGCGTCTAGCAAGATACGACATCGTGCAGTAAATTTAAAGAAGCCGATAGTCAAACCCAGAACTAGAAGATCAGCCGTTCCTGAGAGGTTAGTTCGATCGAGACTTTCAATCATATCTTCAGAGTAGGAAGCCGACGTGCATATAGTGCAACCCTTAGAAACGGGAAAAGAAAAGAAATCACGTGTGTAAGGCGAATAATTATCGCCAGAGTGATAAAAAATTTATGTAATATAAATATAGTGAAATTTTTAAGTATAAAATATTTTTAGTGAAATTGTACTGTGTTTAAGTGAAAACGAATACAAAATTGTATTCCTTATATTCAAAGTGATTGGGGTATATATTTTATGTGTTGTTAAGAAAGTGTTATTGAGTGTAAATATAACCATGGATATGGCTTAAGAAGAAAGTGGTGGGTGAAAATGTTCCATCGTTGGAGAATTCGGTCTTTGACCGTACAGTCATGTGAGTAACAATTTCATTATTATGTGTTTTGGGAAGATTAGCGTATAATCCTCATGAGTGAAAGGAGGGATGTTTGATAACAGGTGAAATAAAGATTGCGCGATCTGAACAATTAATTTGATAGAAATATAATAAATATGTGAAATGTTAATGAATCCCTTGTGGAAAATATTCAGTGAAAAATCAGTAAAATGGTAAATGATATAAATATGGTAAAGCAAGCGTAATAATAATAATAATAATAATAATAATAATAATAATAATTATATAAATGAATATTGTGATGAATTTTTATATTGAAACGTGGTAGCTTCAGAGCTCCTTTAGATGAATTAATAAATGTTGTGAATACATGTTTCTTATTGGTAAAAATGATTATTGATGGAGGCTGAGTAATATATATTTTGAGATGTAGATCAAACGTTGATTTGAATTTATTTTGGTTCTTTGAAAGGCAACTTGGCTAATTCATGTATGAGCGCCATGTCGCGCATTGATGTAATTTGTCACGCTAGGAATGCATTTAAATGCTCGGTAAAAGTAATTATGAGGGACAGTTAGTTGCGGTAATGAGCTGTTGTAAGTCATCAAAAGTTGTGATAGTGATCACGAGGCATTGTATGTTGTATGTTGAAAAGGGTGCAATTTATGTTGTATTATGAGCGCTGGTATTGGGCTAGGCCTTCCTTAAGTCGCTAATGTTGTAAGTCCTCACAGGTTGGGATATTGCTCCCGAGGCATTTTAAAGGATCGAACTCAGAGTCGTCCGTGTTGAAGCCCCTTAATATTGGTTGTTTTATTGAATTTTCTTACCCTCTAATGAGGACACTTCATAATTATACTTTACCGATGCTAAGAGAATAAGGTCTGTAGAACCTAAATAGTTGTTTTGTGGTTATTTTGTATCGTAAGGCTTGTCATTCAGAGAAATGCATTTGAAACAGCTGTGTGTAAAAGCTGAGTAACCAGTCCCTTGTGTAGGCGAGACTGTGGGCTTTTCTCTCCATGCAATAAATCAAGCCAAGTAGTTAAGGCAGACCCTTACCCTCTTGTATTGAGGTAGGTTGGGGAAAGGGATGTCTGAATCACAACACACGGAAGTGTTTACGATTGTTTTAACGACCCGGTATTTGAACCGAGGTCCCTTTACATTTATTATTATCGCTTGCAGAGTTCAGATCGTTGCTTTCTTAAAATATAATTGTCTGTGAAGACAAAATGATAAATCCCTAACTTTCTAATTTAATGATTTAGTGATTCACGAGTTTTTATGAGAACATTAAGGTTCTGGGAGTAATCTTAACTTGACTTGCTCAGTAGTTTTCTATACGCAAATTTTTCCAATCACGGTAGTGAGTTGGTAGCTTGAGAGAGAGTGATGGTAACAGATGAATATTGTGAGAGCCCAAAATTAATTGATGATTAGCCATACTTTGATATTATGGTAAAAACCAGATATACTCATGTAAATATTAATTGATGTGTATTTAATTTCTAACACAGTGTATGTAAACTTTACCGAGCCATTTTGGAGCTCGTTATGTTGTAGAATTTGAATTGACACCATATGGGAGCGGAACTTAGTTAGAGCTTTGTTGGTTTTTTGGAAAACCAATCATCATTATTATTTTGTAATAGTTTAATTTGAATTCCTTTTTCAACTTTGGACAAGTGTGGAGTGGAGTGTCAGTATTTTCATTTGTTTAATTTTTGTAGCGCCATATTTTGGATAATTAAATGATTTGATTTTGTTTATTTTTGGAAGTGTATCCTATGCTTAATCCAAAGTATGTAAGTCACAGAGTAGAAGAACAAACCATGAACCCCGATACTCCCGATTGAGCATTGCTGGCAAACTGTGATTTGCATATTTCATTGTTGAAATGGGCACATGGGGGCATAGAAGTGATGTGCTTGGATTAATGCTTTTAGGAACACTTAAGACGGTCATATCACATAAAGGTAAAAATAGTGATAGAATCAGCTACAAAATATAAATTTAAATGACCACAGTGGGACCCTGGAAACTCACACCGAGCAGCCCTTAAAATACACCCCCTAACACTTATATAAAATGGCGCCCAACGTGGGGTAATGACTGACTTACATAATTATATTTCATGGCGCCCAGTACGTAGGGATGAGTTTTCCTAGGGAAAACCCGAGTTTTTCTTGAAAAATCAAAATTTTAATTTTTTGAAAAATATGGTTTTTCTAAAATTTTTGAATTTTAAAATCACTTCCATAAAGGTGTTGATATTGAATGAGTATTATACCAGACGGGTACGTTTTAGTAAACACCCGTACTGAGGTTGAATTTTGGAAATTGGGACACAAGAGTTCAGAGTACCATCTCTCACGCATGAACCGATGATGGGACAGAGTAGCCCACTGTATTCTCTAAGATAGTAATATGTCATTGAGTGAAGCAAGGCAGAGGTTCTTGGAGGCCGTGAAGGCAGACAGTAAAGATAGATATGAATCTATAGACAGTAAAGTGAACCTCCAACAAAATGAAAAATGGTACCCAACCAAGGGAAATGTAGAAATTTCCTTAGAAAGCATGCGTGCATCTAGAGGCATAGTTGCACGAAGAGAATGTAACATGTCTTTAGCTAACAAGGTAAAGATTGAGCCTATAGAGCTCCAAATTGAGAATGAAACATGTAAACCAGTTCCAAGGGAATGCGTGCATAGTAAAAGCAATAATGAGGATAATAATAAGGATGATTCAAAGTCTCATATAGTAAGGCAAGTTCCAGTAGGCTCGAAAATCGAAGGGGAAAAGAATGATAGCTTTAGCATTCAGGATCAGGAAAAAGTAGAAATGGCGACCTGGGACGAAATAAAAGAATTCTTGGATATAATTAATGAAATAGAGGATGAGTATCGCAGAATGAGGATTGACATTTGGAAATTGAGATGTACTGACTCAAATAAGGAAGAGGAAATCAAGGAACAAAGAGAAAGTATTTCCGAGGAAACTAAGAAGACATCCGAACTTCGTGATAGGGCAAGTAAAAATTGGTATACGATACCCAAACAAGAATTAGAGGAATTGTATACTGAAATCTCTAAAGTTAAAAAGTCATTAAGAGAAACGAAAAGGAAATTTGCGAAACGCATGGTTAAAGAAGAGAAAATAGATTTAGCTCCGTGGGAACAGATAAGAATGTTCATTAATGAAATAAGTGAAATAATGTAACAATTATGGGAAATATGGAAGAACTGGTGTCATATTCAGTGCAAAATTGAGTACGAAGAGTACGACATGAGCAAATATCCGAAGGAACAGATGGATTATATAAGAGAAGAACGTCAGAAGATGCATCAGTTCAAAATGAGCATGTACGATGAACAAGATATAATAACCATTCAGGAGTTAGCCGAAGTAAGGAAAGTTAAATTCCCGGAATTTAAAGAAATATTAGAGGTCGTCCAGAAAAGATATGATGAATATATTGAACCCTTATTGATTTGCCGATCAATAAGTCTTCATGATATTTATTATTATTATTACTGATATCCAGGCAGAGCATGTTGGAGATTGACAAAGGGAAGACAGGTAGTGTATCGCAACGCTTGCAACAGAGGTGGTGTGGTAGTTATTCCTGGGGCTGACCAGCTAAGCTGAGTTCAAGGACAAATTCAGGGTGAACGCGCATCCAAGTCGGCGTCATTATGGGCGTGCCAGAAGTGAATTTCCAACCGATACACGATTGAATCAGCAAATCAGGAGAGAGGACGCATAAACCACGCGGAGACGTGCGTAACTAAAAAAGGCGCTAAAACACGTGTATGAAGAACCGCCAATGCGATAGGATTCCGCATGAGTGCATTGAGACGTTTAAATAATAAGAAGAAGTTTGATACTAGTCCCAAGTCTGTGAGGTGAAAATTACAGATTATTTTCACAGATTGCCCCCACTCCACCCCTTTCTGTCAGTTTCTAATAAATTGATTGGTGATGAGTAGTTTGACACACAACTTTATCGGGCTCTGAGGAGCATCGTTCACGCCAGTTTCAGACACGATTTTTATCAGGCTCTGGTGAGCATACTTGACGTCAGTCTGAACGAACATTTTCTTGGGCTCTTGGGAGCAGAGTTCAGGCCTAGCGGAGGGAGATCTCTAGTTGAGATACGCGCTACGCGGTAGACGTAATTTGTGAGACTTGTTAAAAGCCAGTTGCGAGGTGGACGAAGATTGTAATATTTTCTGTAAATTTTGTGTTATATTTTGAGCGATGTATATGTGCGTGTGAAGTAAGCAAATGCTTAGATAGGGCCAGTTCAACGTTGAGTAATCGCCCAGGACATTTTTTGAGTGAAAGTCAGTAGCTCATAGCGATTCTAGCTAGGTAGAATAATAACTTTGAACATTTCTTTCCAAGAAGCCACGCCAAGATGTCTACAGGAAGGTCGATTGGTGGAATGATGTGCTACGCCTCTACCAGAACGTCGACGATGAAGGAGTAGATTTCCCGTGGGGAAATGCATTGGGGCGGAGGTTGATTTCTACAAGCTGCACGGTGATGTACAAACCATTGATTTATTCAATATGTAGCTAGATTAGACGTGGGAACGTTGTAAATATTTATTTCATTGTTTCTCTTGTGTATTCAGATTTTGTGCGCCGATACTGTTATGTGTTAAATGTACATTGGCACGTGGCCAAAATTTTGTTTGATTGTATTTTTCTTATGTGTCATTATTAGTATGCAAGGCGTGTGTATTTTGATTTTATTCATGCGAATGCGAAATTCGCTATGGTCGATAAATGGTGCTTTTATTCAAATTCATTTCTAGTAGGAGAAGGGGGTAGAAGTTGTTAAATGTTGTACGAACAGGTTTTTATTCATACTAGGGTTGCCAAGCGCAACAAGTTAAGAGGTCACTGTAGAACACCTTAGTTCTATATTTTTTTGAGTTTTTTGAGATTCCTTTTCAGTTTCTTTAGTCTCGGAATAGATTGGGAGCGCAAGTCGGTGGAAAATATTTTATGTCCTTTATTTCAGGTTTCTGTCAAACCCATGCGTGTGATTCTGGTGTGTGTATTGTGTCAAGGTGTGTGTATTTGATTCTTCGTGATGAGGGGAAGAATGGGTCTACCGCCCTCAAATATTGTGGTTGTATTTTTGGAAAGGCAGAGCGCTCTTCGAGGCTACAGTACCTTGTCCTGTGCTGATTCTTGGATTTCCTTGGGAAATGCTAAGATATTTTATTTTGACACACACACGTATATTATGTGCTTTTGGGAGCACGCTTCTTCGAGACTCGAGCCATTGCTACGGCAGGTCGAGGTAATTGACACGTGGGTTGACAGATGTGCAGATTCCACTTTGCGCCCGTCTATGTCTGGTGATTCATCGTTTAGGCAGTCCAGCTGACCGACTGACCCCTGTAAGCTATCTGTAGCAAACCTGTTCTTTTAATGGTCATTGGATCATAATTTTAATTGGGAGTTCGCCATGTCCGTTACGAATTACCGCATATCGTATGATATGAAATATTTATTTTATGATGTAAATGTTGGCTTTGAGCCTAGTGATTTCTGTGACTCATTTCATTTGTTTGTAATGTTAGAGTTTGTCTGTTGTGCTACCGTTGGGTGTATTTTGCATTTTTCTTGTAAAAAAAGGCAAGCGGCCATACGTGTATTTTTCTTGATTGGTCACGTGTTAATTTACTTGTGTTGATTTGAAAAGTCCTAATTTTTAGGCGTTAATGGTGTTTGCTACGGCAATTCTTTGATTCCAATTTCATTGCGGAAATTATTTTTGTTTTATTTAGTGTAGGAAGTGTCGGATTAGTTTAATTAGTGTTTAGTTGGTTCCTCGTGTCTGTCTAGCTCTAAGACAATGCAGATTCGTCCCCTGAAGGTTTACTGGATGGTAACGAATCTCGCATTAATTTGTACACATCGTAACGCATGTAGAAAAGCCGCACACGCACATGTCATTGCAGTATTTTTGGGACATTTGGTCCAGATGTTTACGATCTCTCCTGAGATCAGGCCTAGTTTGGCATTTTTATTTAATTCATGTGGGTGTCATTTGGGAGACCTTGTTTTTTTTGTTGTAAATAGTGTAAATTTATTGATCTGTTTATTAAATTCATATGTTTTAATTCTGGCATTCACTTTTCCCTGCATGTTATTTTGTTATATGTTACCCTGCATGTTAAAAGAAGTGCTTAACAACAACTTTACGAAATGGACTGTTACACCCCCAGAAATTGAGTCTCATATGCTTCTTTGCAAGGGTTCAATATATTAGCGCAGGACCGCAAATCAAAAGAAATGGCTATTCCAGTCATAAGTGGCATAGAAAAAATTAAGGGAAAGGACATAACGGTGCCGGAAGAGCCCAAAACTTGCCTTAAACAATCCAAATAAGAAAAAGAAGTAGAAATGGTTGTGACTCCTATGGAAACGGAGAAAACTATTGAACTACCTCAAGAAAAAATAATGGATATTCAAGAGGAAACGATAATTCCATGTCAGAAAGAATGTCGAAATGAAAACGAGTTTCAAATTGAAGAAGACCATTCGTATGCCAAAATTGAGCATGAAGAGAAATATAAAAACCCAGATCAAGTGGAGACAACAGAAGAAGTGGAAGTCGGAGAGACTAAAATAATAATTCCTAGGGGAATTGATAGAACAACGGAAACCCTAATAGAGAGTGTCGTCGAGGCACGAATGGAAGTAGAAATTCAGGATCCAATGGAAACTGAAAAGGAAAGTGAAATTCCCGAAGAAAGTCATAAGTCTGAGGAAGAAGTTATGGAGATTTGAAACATGGTCGAGGAAAATAATGAGGAAGACTTAGAAGAGGAAGAGAATGAATAAGAAGAGCAAGGAGGAATAGTAACAGTTGGAGATGTAAGATGGAGGCACAAAGGGTAGAAAAAGGTTACCCCAGAACAGGAACTCTAACGGGTTAAACCTAGATGCACGCATTAAAGAAAAAAATGAAAATTTTAAGAAATGCCCTCTTGATACGAGATGAAGGAAAATGGAAGAAAACAGATGAGGATACGGTTAGGGATAGACCTCACCCGTAATGAAAGATGAAATTCTGTAGACTTTGAGTCCAGAAAAGAGAAATAAGGAAGGAATAACGGGGTAGGGCCAGACCGCACCCGTGGAGCCTTACGGTGATGTAAATAAGTTCATGGTTGGAAGAGAAGAAAGGAGACAGACAGGCAGAACGCCAGTCCCATGAAATAAAAAGAAAAGAAAAAGGAAACCGTCTGACACAGTTTTGGAGTGCACGCCAGACTGTAAGAAGGCAGAGAAATACTCGAACGAGACAAGTGATTTATGACCTTAAGTGTGGACGTCCGCTTAAAGGGAATGAATGAAGGGAACCCTGTTGAGACCACAACAAGCCAGAAAAAGGAAGGGCTTGTAAAAAAGAAGACTAGAAGGTACTGCGAAGTGTTATGATGGCTTCGACACTGAAAGAATAAGATTTTTTTATAAAAGAAATGTTTAAATACATTTCCTCAAAATTTCAAAAATTTATTTATCTATGTCGGGGAGATTTGAACCCATGTGCAATTGGTTCAAGCGTCGAATCCATATTTATATGCAAAAGAAGAGAGGAAATAACGCAGTCTTTAGAATGACTTGGAAAGATTTTAAGAAGTGGGCTGTTATAATGTGGTGTAAGAACGGGTGACCACTAGTCATGCGGGCATGAGATCACGCTTGACGCATCGATAAGAAGCTGGCGCATGATTATTAATAGAACGAGAAAAACTTTCCACGACGAGTGAGGGAGAATGAGTTTCGGAAATAGACCTTACTCAGCTATAAAATGGCAACCTTGCAATGACGCAAGAAGAGAAATAATTAAAATTAAGCCAGCAAGAGTTTAGTGCTTTTTAGTCGGTCAACACGAATGTTACCCAAAATAGATGGGTTGTGCCCTAATCCTGAAATAAATTACATGAGATTAATAAAACACTAGGATGACCAATTTCGATCGTCAAGCGATTATCATCATATCCATTACACTTAGGCTATAAAATCTATGTTTGAAATACAGGTGAAAATATTTACAATATGTACAATTATTTAGTTGCAGTATTGGTACTGCAACTGTCAGTGTATGCTAAATGCAGTATATATGACGTTAGGTGAAATGCTAAATGGTGATAGCTATTCGGAGCTTGTACTTTGGAGAGATTATATGGTTGTAAACTATGGTTAAACTATAAAATTGTAGGCTAACTACTTATCTGATTGTCTTCCTTACTACAGCTACTCGCAGTTTTCGTGCTCACTGGAACTCACTGTGCGGTCGACTGCGATGGTTATCTTGTGTAACATTCGTGTTGACCGACTGAAAAGCACTAAACTCTTATTTACTAAGGCAACACTGAAAATATGGCTTCAAACACCACAAAATTAAGCCATTTGCAAGCATTTAATTAATGAAATGAACACATCATTGTTGATCATTCTGGAATAGAGATTTTTGTGTGGGGAAAAAGTTTATAATATTTGCACAGGAAAGAACTGCAGACGCGGCATTACGTCGATAGTTATTCCCCGAGCCCAGACATGGGAGAGAGGGAAAAAGAAACCTCACCACCCACATATCTGAGGAGCCAAATTATTTAATATCTTTGAATTGTGTGATCGATTTTCATGATCAAAGAAACCATGTTACGTTTAAAACAAGAGCTTTCAAGAGATATCTTTTTCAAAATTATACGACAATTACTTCAGAAGTTAGTGCTGGAGAAGAAGCGGATTTGATCTTTTTGCCGAAGATTTGGATATAAACCCTGGATGAGCCAGGAAGAGCATGCAGTTTCCGACAGCCAAGGGGGGCGTCGCACAGTGTGTCGAATCGCAATTCTAGGTGGAAAAAATTAATAACTTCGTTAATACTGGTGGGATTCTATTAAAAGTTGGCAATATACCGTTTTCGAGGTCGCTTAATTCATTTATGGCATCGTCTGAAGTGTACGATCATCGGGGGGTAAATATATAGGGGTGAGGGGGTAAGGGGAGGTGTAAAATATGACCGAAAGCAACAAAGGATCGTCCATTTTCGGTAGTAAAAATCAAGATATGGATGTTTACATTATAGTTTATGACATTGGAAAACATACTCTTTAAAACTGGATAAAATATGAATAACGATGAGACTTGCAGTCCAGCATTTTTGTTACACCTTATTTGAGGGAATAGACGAAGTCACTGTATGTAAAATCATCCAGATTAAAAACGTATGTTAAATTGTTAAATTGTTCTTTTGAAATCTTGCTGAATTTGATTTTTCCTTTGTTCAAATTCTCCCCTTATTTGTGTACGAACCTGCCATACCTTAAATGGAATTCTGTAACCGATGTTTTTTTAGAATGGCTATATCCACGAATGTAATGTCGATAAACCATACACGTAGTTATTGACATTAACAGTTCTAGACAGCATTGAGTTCATTTTGCTAGGCTTCGCACCACAAATATAGCAAACTTAAGAGCCTGGGGTATATGTCTAAATATTGCAGATTTGTTCATCTACCATGGTTTGCAGAAAGCTGTGAATTACAGTCCAATTTCCAGCCAGAGATGGCGTCAGCTCTTTCATTTAGTTTTCAATTAACTCAACTTCACTTTTGACCATTTCAGATGTTTCCTTCCCAAAACGAAATGTTATTGGCCGGCAATAACGCGTTGACGAAGGCCTGGGATTTGTCCAAATTGTATTGGCATCATTCAGGTGCAGTTTTAAAGGAACAAAACCGATTACAAACAAATACTCATCTGTGTTACTTTGGTCCTTAAATCTCTGTTTGTACAAACTGTGACCTGAACTTCCGTCACATCCCCATTTACTGATAAGGGTGGCAGAGGAGTCAGTATATTGCACAGGCAATGTGTCAATTAAGAGTTTTACCATTAGATCTAATATCGCCTGTAACTTTACTGTAGCTGAGGTATCGCTAATAGTCATATCTTCCTCCACAGGATAACACGCAGCTTTAGCTTTCTTTAGAGCGTAATATGAGGGTTAAATGAAATGCCCTAAATCCATGGCACGTTTCCTCATTAATTTATAACCGTACGAGATAGACTTGGTGTCAACGTACAGTATAATGCTAACGCTTCATACGGTGTAAATGGACGCTTTTCCTGCTCCTTTTTGTGAGCAAATAGAGCCTTCTTAATTTTTGTGCCTCTTGTTGGAGGGGGGGGGGGAATAAAGCTCTTTCACGATGTTTGATGCATCTCTTTTCCCGTTTGATCGAAAAGAATCTTCATCAGCAAACGCTACTTCCTCCAAACTACGCGATTCGGTAATATCACAAACTTTTTGCATCTTTGTCTTGGCGGAACAGTCCTTAAATTCCTTCGGGACACAATTTGTTTTCGGAGCATACGCTGGATCGATGTCTTCTAGTTCACTGGAAACGATGAAATCCACCCCATTTAACCAATAACCGAATATTTCCCGGAATCGTTGTACTCTTATTCCTGCACTCTCCCGTGTTTTTGTTAATATTATGGGATATCAACTTAATTTTATTTCTTACCTCCTGAACCTGAGTGTCGGTAAGAGATGTAGGATCAAATTTATTCGTAACATATTGAAATATGACGTCTGTACATCCCTCTTTACGACAGGACCGCTCCGCGTTGAAAAATTCTTCTCGCGGTAAAGCCCACATAGTCACTGAAAATAAGAAAATAAACCATGATGCACATTCGTGCGCAACCAAACCACTACAGATCCTGAATCTACATTAAATTTCCTATCGAATGACGTTCAAAGTAAAATGGCACTTTGAGGCACTCATAAAGTAAATAATTTATTTAATGCAGGAAGCTTGTATTAAGCATAAATTTGAGAACACATACCTCTTTTTACTATTCCATGAGCAGCAGAAGACAACACCTCATTGAACTCACAAGAAACACAACGTTCGGTTCACTCCGACACCTCCTATCAAATTAACTGATAACTGCCAGGAAGACCTTTCAGCACCAAACCCTTCCTCCTGCGCACCAGACAGCGGAAAAGAAGACCGAAGGTCACCTTCTAGTTTGTTCACTATCGAATGAGCCAGTTTTCGCTTTCATTTGCGGCAGTGAATTTTTTCCACCTAGATATGGGATTCGACACACTGTGCGTCGCTGTGTCACAAGTATCATTCAGTTTTCGATGTGTGCGCAGGGGCGCTACACGCTGAATCACAGTGTTCAGATCATCAGTACGAGTAAATCTACGTAGTCGTTTCGCCAAAGTGGGCCCGAAAAAAGGGCTAAAGAACATTATTAAGTACAATTATTCAGTTTTAGTGTCCCTCTGAGGAGAACACGCTGTTTCGCAAAGTAACATGCAGTTTCCGAGAGCCCGAGAGGGGGCGTCCGGCTGTATCAACAAGTATCATTCAGTTTACCAGAGACGCCAGAGAGCGTGGTACTGTTTCGACAACAATTAGTCAGTCTTCGATGTGTGCGCAGGGGCGTGACGCTGGATCAACCAACAACAAGACAATCTACAAGTAAACTCTTAGTGCAGGAGTGCTGCATCAAAGTACATTCAGTTTATAAAAGACGCCGGAGAGCGTGATACAGTTTCGCAAAGTAAAAACAAGGAATTTTTAGTGAGCGCTGAGACGCTGCACGCAGGAACAATTATTGTTAAATGCAGTCTTTACCAGACCGTGAGAGGTCGTGTTACGCTGTATCATAGACGATCACCGCGTATGGGAGTGGCCGTGCAGTATCGTCATTAGTATCGCCGTGTGAAGACACTTCGGAATCCTGTTATAGGAATAATATCATCAAGCTTCAGACTTTATAAAATTCACCAGTACAGTCAAAGTTTAGGCTATGGACTTAAGAAATTACCGGCGATAGGTACTCGAATAAAATAGTTCAGTTAAAGAACCGACATATCATAAGATTTCGAAGTACCCAGGGACAGTGAAATGTACAGTGTTATCTACGTTAAGTAACCAAATTAGGGTAGAACGAAATAGTAACGCCTAGTGTTCCTGAACCGAGGGGGCTAGAGCGAAGTACGATAAAAATTAGGAATCGAAGTTCCAGGCTTTGTCTAGGAGAACAAATGAACAGTCACGCATTGGGGAGTACTCCAATAAGCCACGAATCAAAGTAACAGAAAGTAATACAAGGAAATTACTAGGTCGCAGTTATACAAGTTCGAGCGATCATAAAGGTAATATATCAGTGACAGACTTTTATTAGACGAACAAGTTAGCGTCTAGCAAGATACGACATCGTGCAGTAAATTTAAAGAAGCCGATAGTCAAACCCAGAACTAGAAGATCAGCCGTTCCAGAGAGGTTAGTTCGATCGAGACTTTCAATCATCTCTTCAGAGTAGGAAGCCGACGTGCATATAGTGCAACCCTTGGAAACGAGAAAAGAAAAGAAATCACGTGTGTAAGGCGAATTGTACCAATTTTGCAAATCGGTACATGTTCATCTTATCTTCGAGACGCAGCAGGAGCTCCAGGTCTGACCAGATTATCATGAGAGCATACACCAGCCCTCTTCTGGGAATTCCATTCACCAAGCTGGCGCCTGGCTACTGGTGAAATGGGATCGCCTAGCCTTTTCTGCCAGGATTTGTGCCCTTGTGTGTGCTGTCACCTAAAGGTTTATCGTAAATGGAAAAGAGGGATAAGTCAAGCTTTGATCCGTGAACTTTTGAAAGGTGAACATTTCCTGTCAGTTTCATTCGCCAAGCTTTTCTGCCAGGATTTGTGCCTTTGCGTGTCCTGTCACTCATAGGCTTATCATTGATAGACACTTGTAAAGGGAGATAAATCGAGCTTTGTGTCTGCAAACATTGGAAAAGCAACATTTCTTGTCAGCTACATTCGCCAAGCCCTTATTCTAAGAACACCCTTGCAAGAACATGGTGTAACGCCTCAGCTCCTGGAAGGTTTATAGGCAGTAACCTATGTGGGGAGATATTCTATAGTACCCACTCAAGACCTTGAACTCTGGCTTTGTTTTGGCCGGTTGTGCAACTAGTCGCAGTTGGTACTACTGGAGGGTTGTGGTGGGTGATACGCTGGAATATACAAGGGTGCGATCTGTGACTGCAAAAACAGTGCGAGAGGAACCTTGCTGACGGTAGGGCTGTTAAGCGATCGCCTCCGGGGAACTGATGGCAGTTCTCCGGAGGGCTGAAATACACCAGGTGGTATGAACTTTTGTTAGAAGGGGCAACCGTTCGGTGGAACATTAAACTGTGTCATTTTGCTATGTCGTTAAGACCATGTGACGGTGAACCATACTGACATTTTATTCTAGTATATTAGCATGTAATATTTTGGAAGGGTTTGTATGATTTGGGGGGTACCTTTATATGTAATTACTGCAGTATGGGTTATTATTGCCCTATTTCCGGTTAGCTGGATGGGAACCTCGTGGATTTAACTTTGGTCAGATAGGCTTCAGAAGACAGTCAGTGCTGGACTCTGAAGTTTCTCAGACGCTTTCGTTCACTAAGGAACGCGTTTGTTGCTTTATGCAATTTGTTTGTGAAACGGCACCAGGCCTAAATTTCATGTTGTTATTTTCCTTGTATCCTTGCGGGTGATACTACCCTCACTTCTGTAATTCTATTAATCGTATGATGGGGAAAAGTAATTTTGCCAACTGGGCAATGTCTGACTTTATTTTATTCACAGTATTATCCGTAATTTGCATTACCTTAAACATAAGCCTAAGTTAAGCGGTTTAGGGTTTTAGTTGTAATTTAATCATGATTTAATTGTATCTTTGATTTTCATTATATTTTGTTATTGAGATGATGTTATTTATTGCATGAAGTCACTAGGAAGATTATTCCCCTTTTCTTCTTCATCTTTGGCAGGGTCAATTTAATACGGCCTGCTGAGGTACGCATCCAGCCTTCTACTCAACAAGCTGGTCTTGACATTGGTTTCGTCCCGCCTAATCTCTTTTCCTAAATCAAATGAGGGTGTTCTTGAAAACCAAGCAAATCGGAACATTCACTCCTAGGTTTTATTTGCTGTGAACTCAGCTGAACTAGCGAGTAATCAAATTATAATTTTGATATGCTAATATTATTATTATTATTATCACATCTTGGGTTATCGAATAGGGAAGGGGGGGATGAGAGCACTGTTACAGTGGTAGCAGTGAGCGTGGTTTGTTCTGTGATCTTGCCATTAACAAATAATCTTTCCTGCTGACTGATTGCAGTAATTAATTAAAATTAAATTCCGCAGTAATTAATTAAAATTAAATTCAGTAACTTAATTAACGAAGATTGGGCCCTCCTCCTTATTAATCTTTTCTCCAATAGGTAGGCTAGTTATTAGAGCAGAACCTAATACATGTTGTGATTTGATTTCATGTAAAATAACCTGCTGTGTACACCGAAGACCAAATGAGAAATTCATATCGTCAGCTGTTAGACGAGAAGATGCTGTAAGTGACAGTCCAGAGTGCGCTGAACGAAATTCAGGACTGCTGTAATAATATGGCCGTGCTGCGTTGCCAGATTGACGAGTTGACCGGCCGGATGAATTTCACACGTGGTGAGTTTTGATATGCTGTTTGTATGGTTTTGGGGTGGTTGTAAATTCATTCTGTTTCTTGTAGGAAATAGTCCAGCTCAATTTTACTGCGCCTGTGCTAAATGTACACCTCAGGAAGTGTTGTTTTGACAAATTGTGTCACGTGTTTGAAAAGAATAAAATGTTTGTCTGATTGGAAGTAGTTTTGGTAAGGTTTAAATTAGTGACGTTTTAAATTCTCTTGAAAATAGGCTGAAATTGATAAACTTGTATTTCCAGTAAGAATAACTTAGTGTCTGTTTTGATGTGCGTTTAGTGCACGCCTGTTGAATCACGTAGTGATTTTGAACTATCATGGCGGCGACTGTGACGAGTTATTATTTTATGCAACTGATGTCAGTAAAAAAGGTGAATTGCGTGTGTGGATTTATCATCAGCCGGTTCCTAGGGGTAAATCTGTAATTATTCTTAATAATTGTTAGTGATGTGAGGCTGAAATTCTGCAATTCGCTGTGCATAATACGTGTAAGGTATTATTGGTAGTTGTCAGCTGTTCGTTAAGCCAAACATTTCAAGTTTTGTTGTCATTTCTTTAGCTGGGGGTTAATTATTTCGCTGTTGGTAGTTCTGTCAAATTAAATTGGACCGTGAGAGTATTAAAATTTGGTGTTGTCAACATATTCTGTGTTAAATTAATTCCGGAAAATGGTGGAATTGCTGTCTATATGTACGTTCGGTAATTGTGTTTTGAATGATGTTAAGTGTCGAATTGCGTGTGTGCTAATTCAGTATAAATGAATCAGGTGAGTGTTTATGTATGTATGATTTATGTTTAAGTTTGCTTAGTAATTGGGGGGAGAGTAAATAGTCTTGTTGTGACATGGGGATTTTAAGGTTAGCTTGTCATCTAAATTGGTCAAGTATTAAATGGCTTTAATATTCAGTATCTTAGTGTGTTTTTCGTTGAGTGACTTACTAAGTGGGATATTTCTGGGAGGCATTTCACCTTCAGGTCGCATCTCATTTAGGGTGTAAATAAATATTTTCCCCCGATTCGTGTCTTTCGTTTTAGGACGTATTTATACGATGTAAGGAGAACTGTGATTTCAGGGCTACAACTACGGGTTGTTTTATCAGGTCCTCACGTGAGTTGATACTCCGTTGGCGTTATAGTGTCTTGACGATCCGAAAACTAACATACTGGTGTAAATGGGGAATTTTAGGATTGTCCAGGGAAGGGAACACGTATGTCTGGTGCATGCATGAATGTATTTCTGTGGTTGATTGTGTTCAGGATGAAAGAGTGTGTGCGATGCGATTTTTATTGCTGCCCTGACTAGGAATCGAACTGGTGTTCTTTGGTGGTCAAAATTGTATTTATTTTCTTTTGTA
Source organism: Meconema thalassinum (assembly GCA_946902985.2). Taxonomy (NCBI): domain Eukaryota; kingdom Metazoa; phylum Arthropoda; class Insecta; order Orthoptera; family Tettigoniidae; genus Meconema; species Meconema thalassinum. The sequence goes on from OX336388.2 coordinate 1,855,065,454, forward strand.
ATCCTTCAGTTTTTTTAAATCCTGCTGATTGAATGAAAGTCATGTGTGAATGAATTGATGTAGGTTTGCAATTTGAATTTGGGTGGGAGTAATTGAGGCCTAATTGCCAGTAACGTAAGATGGATTATTATTAATTTTATATTAGTTGTATTAGTTGCATTTTGAAAATGGACCTATTATGCAGATGTGCTTCGTATGGGGATCTACTGTCAGGAGTCCATTTAATTTGGGGTGTGAGTACCATCTTGATTGGGCCCGGGCAGGGTGTATATAGTATTTGCCCGAGTCGAGTGACTGGAGGTATGGGACTTCGTTATCTCGGTGACAGGCAAAAAATTTTTTTGGGGGTATTTAGAGGCCACTCGTCCAGTTTGTATGGAGAGTCGAGCCACGATTGGTGAGCTGTCGGTAAGTGTTTCTATACCATAGGGTATTTGGTGTTCATGATATTTGTACGATTGCTAATTTGCATAATTGAAAGTAACGGGTTATTGTCGTGGGTGGTAAAATCTTATAATGAGATGTTTGAGAAGGATGTGTGATGGATGATGGATGAATGTTAGGAACTGGAGTCCTGTGTTCGAGTTCCAGTGATGAAGTTGCTAACTCTGGGAATACTTGTTGATTTTTGGTATATAAAAAAAAAATTATTTGGTAGTTCGGTTGGTGAAAGTTTTCCTTTAGGGAGATATCCTGCGGTGGCATGCTGAGTTGTCGTTGTATGTCAGCTGCTGTGTTCACTAGTCTGATTTTGAGATTTTTGGGAGGTTGCAATGCTTCGTTTGCGATGGCATTGAAATAGGCTGGTTCGTTAGTTATTCATAACTTGCAGTTTCTTGCTGTTAGGCGGCTAGGTTATTCTGTTGTGGTCGCATTTCTGAAGGGTTGTAGGTTCGTGAGATTTCATGTAGACTCCCGTTAGCTTGGGTGTGTTCACTTCACAATCAGCTGTTGTAGGCGTTCATGCATATTTTCATATTTTGATTCTGGAGTTTTCACTTGAGGGTGATTCAGTGCATTAGTTGGTTAGTTATTTATAACTTGCAGCCTTGATCTGTTAGACCGCTAGGGTCTCTGTTGTAGTCTCAACTCTGAAAAGTTCTGGGTTCGTTAAAATTTTGTGTAGCCCCGTCACCTTGGGTGTGTGTGAGTTCGGCTGTTGCCACCGGATGTTCTGATCGATTGTGAGCCTTAGTGACAGTCAGTGTCCTGGGTAGTTACTGGAGTAATCATCTTTTGTGGTAAATACATTTAAATTCTCTGAGTAATAGTGTGTTGGTAGCTTGGCAGTTTTTTTGGGGTATGCGAGGTTCCAAAGTGGTTAGGTGTGAGCTGGATTTATGGATTTATTTTGAAGATTTTAATTGCTTCGTGCCTTTTGAAATGTAACATCGGTCATTTCTGTGACTTGTAATTCTGAATAAATTAGTTTTGATATTCTGGGAGGAATTTTATTGGCGTTAGAATTTGGGGAGATACAGACACATGTTGTTAGTCAAGGAGGTTGTGAATTTTGAGATTTTAAGTAGCTACGTGAAGTTAATGTTTTAAGAACATTTTGATGACAGTGGTGCGTTGAAGCATCATGGGTTCGATTTGAGTGTGGTCATAAAATGTCACCCGGTATTTGGATGGTGAATATTAATGGTAGGTGACACACGTTGTTAGTTGGAGACGTCTGTAGTCTGTGGTAACGCCACGTAGAGAAATTTTCGGGGTTGTGATTGTCTGTGTTGTGTGATTGGAAGGTGAACCACGTGCACTAGGGTGTGTGTGACGCTTGGTGGGTGCCCTACCTTGTGTCGAATGTGTATTTATGTTTTGGTAATGTGTTGTACTGTCATCTTCTGAGGCGGCCGTGCCTTTGTGGGGGAAGATGTTAATTACCCTCTGCGGGGTCGTGTGTTGATCCGGAGGGGGAGCTCAGGTACCGAGCTGATTATGTCGTGATGGCCAGGGTTTGGTGGCGCAAGAGTGATGTTCCTCCCGGTGTCATAAGGGAGAGGACCTGTCATGTGAAGGACAGGGCGGTGTTTGTTTGTGTAGTGTGTGAATGACAGTGCATACTGTTTTAATAATTCACGTCAGGATATGAACTGCAGTCCTCGTGCTGTTTTCCTGGTTCGCTAGTTGTCCTATGGAATTTAGGGTTATTTATGTTTTGTGTTGTCACCGGGAACATTGCCCGTTGGCAGATATGGAGTGGGAGAAATATCGGGGTGACAGCCCGATGGAATTAAGGGCATTCTTATTATTAAAGTGTGAATGTGTGTGTGAATTATGTGGGTGACGTGGTTTTTTCCTTATTTTGTTTGTCTTGCTGCTAGTATGCTTGCGTGATAGGATGTTGTGGTCTCTGTTCCTCCTGTCCTTGGAGGCCACTGAGGGCAGTGTGGGGCAGGAACATGTAAAATTGAGCAAGACATGTAATTTGTGTTTGTGTGCATATCAAAACGAGCTCTGTGTGATGCCTTCGGTGCGGTAGGTAATTTTGTAATGTATTAACTTGTGCGATGCCACGGGCGGTATAGTAAATGTAGTTCTGATGGAATGCCCCGTACGGCATGTTAATGTAATTGTCATTGTGAATTTTGGAAATAGTTACGTGCTGTCCTGATTTCGTGAAGTCGCAGAAAAATGGTCCTTCAGTTTTGTTAAAATAAATTCATTTTGAGAAATTGTTTAAAATTTTTGGTGGGCAAGTTTGTAGGTGCCTTTGATTTGCGAATTCTAAAGAAAGATTCTGGGTTCTGTACACCTTAGTCAAATTTTGGTTATTCTTGCTAAGTATTGTAGTGAACTTTAATTAAGCTTGTTAACGTCAGTCATATCGTATAGTTGGTTGCCCCTTTCGTGTGTTTTTCGTACTTCAGTGGACCTTTAATTATGCCCTGGACACTATCTCTTTGCGCAGAACCTTGTTTGAAGCATCAAGTATCCCTTGTGACATGAAAGACTCTTAAGTGAACTTCGATGGCACACTAATGCTTCGTGTGATGTTTTTTTTATCCTTCCTGGGATAACTTCAGCTGTTATGGGCTGGTTGGCTGGCCTGGAACGTTTGTTCCCTCTAAGGGAACTGTATTTGGACCATACGCTGCTGATCTGATGTGTGTTTCAGTGGTCACTATGTGGGACGTGTACTACCAATCTGGGCCCAGTTTGGAGGTACCATCTAGGTCCCATGCCATCATTCTACCCAAGGAGATCTACTTCAAGGTCCGCTGGCGGAGATTGGAGTAGCCTCTTCAGCTGCCAAGAGACCAGCTGGACACCATCACCCTGTTCATCATCTCCCCATCGTCTTCCTTTGGAGGAGGAGGATGTACCAATTTTGCAAATCGGTACATGTTCATCTTATCTTCGAGACGCAGCAGGAGCTCCAGGTCTGACCAGATTATCATGAGAGCATACACCAGCCCTCTTCTGAGAATTCCATTCACCAAGCTGGCGCCTGGCTACTGGTGAAATGGGATCGCCTAGCCTTTTCTGCCAGGATTTGTGCCCTTGTGTGTGCTGTCACCTAAAGGTTTATCGTAAATGGAAAAGAGCGATAAGTCAAGCTTTGATCCGTGAACTTTTGAAAGGTGAACATTTCCTGTCAGTTTCATTCGCCAAGCTTTTCTGCCAGGATTTGTGCCTTTGCGTGTCCTGTCACTCATAGGCTTATCATTGATAGACACTTGTAAAGGGAGATAAATCGAGCTTTGTGTCTGCAAACATTGGAAAAGCAACATTTCTTGTCAGCTACATTCGCCAAGCCCTTATTCTAAGAACACCCTTGCAAGAACATGGTGTAACGCCTCAGCTCCTGGAAGGTTTATAGGCAGTAACCTGTGTGGGGAGATATTCTATAGTACCCACTCAAGACCTTGAACTCTGGCTTTGTTTTGGCCGGTTGTGCAACTAGTCGCAGTTGGTACTACTGGAGGGTTGTGGTGGGTGATACGCTGGAATATACAAGGGTGCGATCTGTGACTGCAAAAACAGTGCGAGAGGAACCTTGCTGACGGTAGGGCTGTTAAGCGATCGCCTCCGGGGAACTGATGGCAGTTCTCCGGAGGGCTGAAATACACCAGGTGGTATGAACTTTTGTTAGAAGGGGCAACCGTTCGGTGGAACATTAAACTGTGTCATTTTGCTATGTCGTTAAGACCATGTGACGGTGGACCATACTGACATTTTATTCTAGTATATTAGCATGTAATATTTTGGAAGGGTTTGTATGATTTGGGGGGTACCTTTATATGTAATTACTGCAGTATGGGTTATTATTGCCCTATTTCTGGTTAGCTGGATGGGAACCTCGTGGATTTAACTTTGGTCAGATAGGCTTCAGAAGACAGTCAGTGCTGGACTCTGAAGTTTCTCAGACGCTTTCGTTCACTAAGGAACGCGTTTGTTGCTTAATGCAATTTGTTTGTGAAACGGCACCAGGCCTAAATTTCATGTTGTTATTTTCCTTGTATCCTTGCGGGTGATACTACCCTCACTTCTGTAATTCTATTAATCGTATGATGGGGAAAAGTAATTTTGCCAACTGGGCAATGTCTGACTTTATTTTATTCACAGTATTATCCGTAATTTGCATTACCTTAAACATAAGCCTAAGTTAAGCGGTTTAGGGTTTTAGTTGTAATTTAATCATGATTTAATTGTATCTTTGATTTTCATTATATTTTGTTATTGAGATGATGTTATTTATTGCATGAAGTCACTAGGAAGATTATTCCCCTTTTCTTCTTCATCTTTGGCAGGGTCAATTTAATACGGCCTGCTGAGGTACGCATCCAGCCTTCTACTCAACAAGCTGGTCTTGACATTGGTTTCGTCCCGCCTAATCTCTTTTCCTAAATCAAATGAGGGTGTTCTTGAAAACCAAGCAAATCGGAACATTCACTCCTAGGTTTTATTTGCTGTGAACTCAGCTGACCTAGCGAGTAATCAAATTATAATTTTGATATGCTATTATTATTATTATCACATCTTGGGTTATCGAATAGGGAAGGGGGGGATGAGAGCACTGTTACACGAATAATTAACGCCAGAGTGATAAAAAAATTATGTAATGGAAATATAGTGAAATTTTTAAGTATAAAATATTTTTAGTGAAATTGTACTGTGTTTAAGTGAAAACGAATACAAAATGGTATTCCTTATATTCAAAGTGATTGGGGTATATATTTTATGTGTTGTTAAGAAAGTGTTATTGAGTGTAAATATAACCATGGATATGGCTTAAGAAGAAAGTGTTGGGTGAAAATATTCCATCGTTGGAGAATTCTGTCTTTGACCGTACAGTCATGTGAGTAACAATTTCATTATTATGTGTTTTGGGAAGATTTGAGTATAATCCTCATGAGTGGAAGTAGGGATGTTTGATAACAGGTGAAATAAAGATTGCGCGATCTGAACAATTAATTTGATAGAAATATAATAAATATGTGAAATGTTAATGAATCCCTTGTGGAAAATATTCAGTGAAAAATCAGTAAAATGGTAAATGATATAAATATGGTAAAGCAAGCGTAATAATAATAATAACAATAATAATGATTATATAAATGAATATTGTGATGAATTTTTATATCGAAAAGTGGTAGCTTCAGAGCTCCTTCAGATGAATTATTAAATGTTGTGAATACATGTTTCTTATTGGTAAAAATGATTATTGATGGAGGCTGAGTAATATATATTTTGAGATGTAGATCAAACGTTGATTTGAATTTATTTTGGTTCTTTGAAAGGCAACTTGGCTAAGTCATGTATGAGCGCCATGTCGCGCATTGAAGTAATTTGTCACGCTAGGAATGCGTTGAAATGCTCGGTAAAAGTAATTATGAGGGACAGTTAGTTGCGGTAATGAGCTGTTGTAAGTCATCAAAAGTTGTGATAGTGATCACGAGGCATTGTACGTTGTATGTTGAAAAGGGTGCAATTTATGTTGTATTATGAGCGCTGGTATTGGGCTAGGCCTTCCTTAAGTCGCTAATGTTGTAGGTCCTCACAGGTTGGGATATTGCTCCCGAGGCATTTTAAAGGATCGAACTCAGAGTCGTCCGTGTTGAAGCCCCTTAATATTGGTTGTTTTATTGAATTTTCTTACCCTCTAATGAGGACACATCATAATTATACTTTACCGATGCTAAGAGAATAAGGTCTGTAGAACCTAAATAGTTGTTTTGTGGTTATTTTGTATCGTAAGCCTTGTCATTCATAGAAATGCATTTGAAACAGCTGTATGTAAAAGCTGAGTAACCAGTCCCTTGTGTAGGCGAGACTGTGGGCTCTTCTCTCCATGCAATAAATCAAGCCAAGTAGTTAAGACAGACCCTTACCCTCTTGTATTGGGGTAGGTTGGGGAAAGGGATGTCTGAATCACAACACACGGAAGTGTTTACGATTGTTTTAACGACGCGGTATTTGAACCGAGGTCCCTTTACATTTATTATTATCGCTTGCAGGGTTCAGATCGTTGCTTTCTTAAAATATAATTGTCTGTGAAGACAAAATGATAAATCCCTAACTTTCTAATTTAATGATTTGGTGATTCACGAGTTTTTATGAGAACATTAAGGTTCTGGGAGTAATCTTAACTTGACTTGCTCAGTAGTTTTCTATAGCTTGGGAGTACGCAAATTTTTCCAATCACGGTAGTGAGTTGGTAGCTTGAGAGAGAGTGATGGTAACAGATGAACATTGTGAGAGCCCATAATTAATTGATGATTAGCCATACTTTGATATTATGTAAAAAACCAGATATACTCTTGTAAATATTAATTGATGTGTATTTAATTGCTAACACAGTGTATGTAAACTTTACCGAGCCATTTTGGAGCTCGTTATTTTGTAGAATTTGAATTGACACCATATGGGAGTGAAACTTAGTTAGAGTTTTGTTGGTTTTTTGGAAAACCAATCATAGTAGGGAAGTAAGGGGGGTTCTATTACCCCCCACCACTTCTCCCAATGCAAGCCGATAACCCCCGAACCCGTGGTCGGAGATTCACGAATGAGGTGACGTTGGACTCGGGCTAACGGGGGCTTTGCTATGGACCACTCGTTATATTTTTGAAAATTTTTGTTTCCGAAAGTAGGTTATAGTTTGAAAACCAAACATGATAGAATATTGTGCCATCGCTCAAACAAACGGTCACTATGTCCTTTATTTTTTTAAACAAAACTTTTTTATTTTTTACGTTTTTTTGAAAACACTCGAATTATGAAAATCCTATATTTTGGAAACTAGGAATTTTACAAAAATGTTTGTTTGACGTAAATCAATGGTCCCTACGCCCCAAAATAAATTTCAAGTCTCTAGGATAAAAACCTGACAGTAGTATGATGATGACAGAGCTGTCTACTAACTTATTGAACCCTCCTCGTATTTGCCCCGAACCTGATATCTCGCTAACCAATGGTCGTATTTGAACATACAGGGTGTCCTAGCAGTCGTAGTGATGCCCCCTACTTTCCTATAGGCTCTTTATTTAAATAAAAGACCAAAAGTAATAAGTCATCCGCTTTTAACCCATGGTTGGATTTGACCATATGTGTCCTAGGAATCGTGGTGAAACCCCCTTTCGTATGGACGTTTTATTTCCACTCTAAAATAGTGCTAGGTTTTAGGTTCTGCTCTACTTAGGAAGTTGTGAGCCCCTGCGACCTTGGAATGGAAGGAGTCATGCTAGGAGGGCGTGCTTGGATTCGTTTTTTTCGTCTCGTTGTGCTCTTTACGGGAATGTAGGTGTCGAAAAGGTGAAAATCTGGAAACATGTTTTTTTTGGGGGGGCAAAACCGTGATTTTAGACTTTTTGCTATATCTCGCGAACCAATCTTGCTAGAGGCGTGTACGAGGGGTCCAAGGACTCAGGGTGGCGTCCTCTTTGCTATGGATCACTCGTTATATTAAAAAAAATTGGAAACACGTTTTTGGGGTAAACAAGTGGTTTCTTTGTGATTTTGCCGATATCTCACGAACCAATAAGCCTAGAGACGTGTACGAGGTGTTATTTTTTTAGTCGTGTTGTCCTCTTGCCGAGGACGTTCGTGTTGAGCAGGAATGAAAAACCATGTTGAGGTAAAACCGTGATTTTAGGCTTTTTGCTCTATATAGCAAACCAATAACGATAGAGACGTGTACGCGGTGTCCTAGAACTCGGGCTAACGCCCCCTGATTGAAACTATGTTTGAAATTTTGACAAAGGGCCTAACGACACTTTTGTTGAAAACATTTTCTCTTTACCTGTTTACAATGTTCATGAAGCGTGGTGGTTGAGAGAGACGATATGGCAGGGTGTGTGTGTTTCAACGAACCTGTCGCTAACCACAAGGACCATGCTTAATAGAACAATCGCTATTTCGGCGGGTCGGTTTATGACAGAGCGAGGGTTCGTTTTTCTGATATTTTACCTTTAACGTGTAAACGGTGATGAGAACTTGGTTCTATGTTGGTCGAAGCGAGTACAGAAAACACACTGCCGAGGAGCAGACGAGCAGGAGGTGAATGTCATTTGAGCTTATTGGAATGCGCTGATCTGACTTGACAAGAAGTGCAATGGAAAATGACAAAGACGCTTGAAGGTGAAATAATCTGATCATCGTGGTGGCAGGGAAGTGCGAAATGCATGCATACACATGTGAAACCACATGAGGGCTAAACAAGTCACATTCTGTCTTGCTTCGTACGTGACAAAATGCAAGTCCATGTGAAATTTGACCTGCCACAGGTGTTCACCTTGGACGTCAGCTGTCCACGTGTTTGATAACAGGATGTTCAAAGCGTGGGAAAAATGATTATACATGCAACGTAACATATATAAATACATGTCGTTATCATTTCTTCTCTCACTTAGCCTTTGAACACATTGCGTTGCGTGAAACCCCTGGTCTTGTTTAACAGTTTTGGTGTTGGTGGAAAATACTTAACTTTGTTGTGAGGTAGGTATATATTTATTCATTTATATATTTATTGATATATATATATATATATATATATATATTTACATGCAATTATTTATTGATTAGGTAATTAATGATTTTATTTATTTATTTGTTTGCAGATAACCGGTTTACCTTACATGTCTGAGAGAGAAGAAACCATTGCACTTTTGAGCCCACTAGAAGGAAACAGCAACAATCCACTGTAAGTGAAGATGAGATTATTTTTTTAAACTTACTTTTTTCATGTTTTTGTTTCATATTTTTATTTTATGAAATGTATGTATTAACCTAAATTTAGGTATTTATAGCGTTTTATTTTATTTATTTTTAGAAACTTGGAAAGAAAAGCCTTACCACTGTAGCAGTTGCTGAAAACCCGAGACACAGTAGAGCGAAACCATTGTTTCCAGGCAGTGAACTATTGAAAACTCAGGTAATCCTAACTTAAAATGCTATTGCATTTTACCACTACCGAAAAGAACTCTTACACAAAAAAATGCATTACCTGTACATGATTGGGACAATGATTGCCTTCTTGATTAATGGCTATGTTGTTGTCGACTGGGAAAAGTACAAGGCCATGTTGGATTTTCTAAAAACAAAAATTTAAATTTAATCTATGGGTGGTTCCCTATGGACTCGACGAATATCCACAGGTTTGAACATGATAATGTGAACAAAATGACATGACATTCATTTTTATATATATTGGTTAAGGGTGTGTGTGTAAATGACTGTAGCTTTATAAAAAGAAAATAAGTACATGGGTTACTGTTAGTGCCAACATACAGTTTATTTTTAATGGTGTTTTGATATATTAATGTCAATTAACATTAACGTTTTATTTACAAGTATTGATTGATTGATTGATTGATTGATTAATTGAGTGAGCGATGGGTTATTTTGTTTGTATTTTAGGTGTCGTCATGCGTCATTAACGTAGTGAACAGACAGTGAAAAAGGCATACATTATGCTTTAAAGTACTCTGTGCAACGTTAATAACTTACAATAAGAAAAAGTTTTATTACAACACATGGCATTAGTACCAAATACAACAAGTGAGAAAGTTGGTTTACCACGTGGGTTAAATTTAAAATCAGAACATGATCGTTGGTTAACATTTGAATCCTGGCCTGTAGGCTTTTTGTCGACACATGAACTTGCAAAAGCCGTTTTTTTTTTACTTGAACCGAGAAGATGTGGTGCGCTGTGTGTTTTGTCGTATTGAACTTTCACACTGGGAAGAAGGGGATGATCCCTTTAGAGACCATTTGCGATGATCTCCTTGTTGTCCTTACATGCTTGGAAAACAAGTGGGTAACCTACCAGTGTATTCATTTTACCGAACCACAAGGCCAATGGCTACTACTTACGCTGCTGAATCACAAATAAATAATAATAATAATGATGTATTACCAGCCAACAACGGTAGTGTCGATATATGTGGTCCATATGCCATAGACAGTGTTGAATTGGCGTGTGCTTTTGAAAAATTGGAAGTTTGCAAGACTAAAGCGCTAGCACACCCAGAGTCCAGCTCTGTTGAAAAAGTTTAGAATCTTATAAAAATGTTTGGCCATTAATATTAAAACACCTTGCCAAACAGCTAAGTGAAGCTGGATTTTTTTATACTGGTGAAGGGGATAAAACAATATGTTTTTATTGTGGATTTGCTTTAAAGGATTGGCAAATGACTGATGACCCTTTCGTGGAACACGCTCGTTGGTTACCTAACTGTAGATACGTGGTGTTGCTTAAAGGTCAGGAATTTGTGAACACTATTCGTAAAGAAAACGTGATTGCAGCACAAGATATAAAAGTGCCTTTAAAGTTAGAACATGCGGAGCAAATACATTAGGCTGAAAGAAAAGACTTGTCTCACGAACAGATACAAAAGTGTGACCAACAATTATGTAAAATTTGTTATCAAGATGAACTAGGTGTTGTATTTTTGCCTTGTGGACACATGATAGCCTGTGTCAAGTGTGCATTAGAACTCAACAGTTGTGCTATATGCAGAAAAGCAGTATCTGCTACAGTTAGGGCATTTCTTGCATAAATAGTAAAATTTATCAACCATGCATAGTGTAATATCCCTAATTGCACAATATTATTAAAGCTGTTTTAGAGTGTAATAGATATGCTTTTCTTTTGTTTATAGACTACTACAATGAATGTTTTGAATGCTGTGGGTCAAGCATGTGGCTTAGAGACAAAGAAGCTCAGCGAATTGCCAACGCATATTCCATTCGTCGATCGTGTTCTTTGTGTATGTGAATACTTTGAGACATTTCTGCCTACACGGTTTAATGATATGTCGGAGAGTGTTTTTGATGAAGTCAATAATGCTGTACAACCTGTAAACTTAATTTATGAAGGTTTTAAAAACAATAGGTGCATGGTTCGTTTTAATTAAATAAAAAAACAAATGTCAAATAATAATAATGGGACATATAAGTCATGACAATGGACTGAAAGAAAAATATGTGTATAGAATAATAATGTTTTAGTGTTTAGTATTGTCTTAAAAATATTATCATGAAACCAAAAAAATGTATATAAAATTTGTAAATAAATGAAAATAATGGTACAATGTTGTTGTTTTTTCTATAGAAGTCAGAATATTTAACATTGCAGAGTATACATGATTATGACAATAAAAAGCACACTTAATACAAGTCTTTGCCTTTACGATAGTGTGTTATAGTTTTAAAAACAAAGCTTGTTGTAGATCTTTTTTCTTCCACGGTGAACAATAGGCATGAAAACGTTGTTGTCCTGTTTTAGATCATTATCACTCTCATAATCATAAGCAGCATGATCTATATCACTATTATTATAATCACTATTATCCTCAACATTATCCTCAACATTACTAAAACCAGTTAAATATTCCTGTTCCTCTTCCTGTTCCTGTTCATCTTCCTCTTCCTCTACAGTGTCCTCATGTAGAGTCTGCGTGGCTTTTGATAATGTTAAGGGTTTTTTGAACATTGAATTATTTTCAACAGTAGTATTGTTTTGTAGCACTTGCCTTTTAACATTTTCATGATTTTCTGTTGACAGCCACAGAGTTTCATGCAGTACATTACATTGATGATCAATGACACTTAAAACCTCAATATTTTTATATTTTAGCTCACTGCGACATTGTTTTGAACGTTGTTTTGAACAACGCCAAATAACAGTTCCAGTTTTAATGGTTCGTTTCACAATATATGAATATCCTTTATAGAATGCATGAGGCTTACCATACCTAGTCACAGATACTTCCATATCAACTTACAAGCATAGACTTAGCTCTAGTAAAGACAACTTGGTAATAAGAACAATAGTTTAATGTTCGAGCATATATGGGTGCAAATGTGGGAGCAAAATAAGAGTGGGAGCAAAAAGTGGGAGCAAAATTTGGGAGCAAATAGTGAGAGCAAAAATTGAGAGCAAAAAGTGGGAGCAAAAAAAAGTAGGAGCAAGTATGGGAGCAAATGTGAAAGCGAAAGTGGGAGCACGTATGGGAGCATATGTGAAAGCAAAAGAGGGAGCAAAAAGTGAGAGAAAAAAGTGGCAGCAAAAAGTGTAAGCAAAAGTGGGAGCAAATATGAGAGCAAAAAATTAAGAGCAAGTATGGGAGCAAATGTGAAAGATAAAGTGGGAGCAAAAAGTGAGAGAAAAGAAGTGGGAGCAAAAAAGAGTAAGCAAAAGTGTGAGCAAATATGAGAACAAAAAAAGAAAGTGTGAGCAAATATGGGAGCAAAAAGTGGGAGCAAAAAGAGGGAGTTAAAAGTGTAAGCTAAAGTGGGAGCAAAAATTGGGAGCAAAAAGTGGGATAATAAAAAGTAGGAGCAAGTATGAGAGCAAATGTGAAAGCAAAAGTGGGAGCAAGTATGGGAGCAAATGTGAAAGCAAAAGTGGGAGCAAAACGTGAGAGAAAAAAAGTGAGAGCAAAAAGTGTAAGCAAACGTGGGAGCAAATATGAGAGCAAAAAAGTAGGAGCAAGTATGGGAGCAAATGTTAAAGCAAAAGTGGGAGCAAAAAGCGATAGAAATAAAGTGGGAGCAAAAAGTGTAAGCAAAAGTGGGAGCAAATATGAGAGCAAAAAAAAGTGAGAGCAAATATGGGAGCAAAAAGTGTAAGCAAAAGTGGGAGCAAACAAGTGTGAGCAAATATGGGAGCAGAAAGTGGGAGCAAATGTGAAAGCAAAAGTGGGAGCAAAAAGTGAGAGCAAAAGAGAGTGCACAAAGTGGGAGCAAAATGTGTGAGTAAAAAGTGGGGGGGGGGGGGGGGAATGTGGAGTTTTACTAAAACAATCTCCCCTAACCTAATCTAACCTAACCTAACTTCACCTAACCTAACCTTCCAACTCTCAGATCAAAAATTAAATTCTGTCCATAGTCGAGTTGGAACCCAAAACCTCTGGGATAACACCCAAGTATACTAGCCACTACACCGCGAGATGGGCAAATTATCATGCAACAACACAAAAATAAAATTTTCCTGTAGTGTAACTCATTGGCTGACAACAATAGTTGAGAATTCAAACCCAAGACCTCAGGACTTTTGTTTTGAACATTATCAGAAATATTATTCCATTTACATTTTGCTGTTGCTTATAGTTATAAGAGTTGGCATTAATATGGGAGCAAAAGTGAAAGCAAAAAGTGGGTGCAAGCATGGCTGGTTGTTGAGACTTTCATATCAACTAATAGACATAAATTAAATTTTAGTAAAGTGACTTGGCTAATAATAATAATAATAACAGTTTAAAAAAATTCAAGGGGATTGATATTTTTCAGGGCGTAATTTCCAAAGTACTGTTAAGAATAATAATTACATGAACAGATTCCAAGAACTCTAGAGTGCTTTGAAGGTTAATTATTGGCAAGGAGGGAGATAGAGCTAGCTAACCTAAGTTAACCTCAGCTCACTAAACCTAACCATGTCACATGACATGTTCTACAAGTATAGACTTGCTTTGAGACTGGCTATGACGTCACAGATGACTGGCGGTGGGAGGCTGGACATGACTTTTTATTACACAAATACATTTTCCTTTTTGCCAGCCTCCCACCGCCATTCATCTGTGACGTCATAGCCAGTCTCAAAGCAAGTCTATACTTGTACAACATGTCATGTGACATGGTTAGGTTTAGTGAGCTGAGGTTAACTTAGGTTAGCTAGCTCTATCTCACTCCTAGCCAATAATTAACCTTAAAAGCACTCTAGAGTTCTTGGAATCTGTTCATGTAATTATTATTCTTAACAGTACTTTGGAAATTACGCCCTGAAAAATATCAATCCCCTTGAATTTTTTTAAACTGTTATTATTATTATTATTAGCCAAGTCACTTTACTAAAATTTTATTTATGTCTATTAGTTTATATGAAAGTCTCAACAACCAGCCATGCTTGCACCCACTTTTTGCTTTCACTTTTGCTCCCATATTAATGCCAACTCTTATAACTATAAGCAACAGCAAAATGTAAATGGAATAATATTTCTGACAATGTTCAAAACAAAAGTCCTGAGGTCTTGGGTTTGAATTCTCAACTATTGTTGTCAGCCAATGAGTTACACTACAGGAAAATTTTATTTTTGTGTTGTTGCATGATAATTTGCCCATCTCGCGGTGTAGTGGCTAGTATACTTGGGTGTTTTCCCAGAGGTTTTGGGTTCCAACTCGACTATGGCCAGAATTTAATTTTTGATCTGAGAGTTGGATGGTTAGGTTAGGTGAAGTTAGTTTAGGTGAAGTTAGGTTAGGTTAGGTTAGGTTAGGGGAGATTGTTTTAGTAAAACACCACATTTCCCCCCCCCCCCCCCACACTTTTTACTCACACATTTTGCTCCCATTTTGTGCACTCACTTTTGCTCTCACTTTTTGCTCCCACTTATGCTTTCACATTTGCTCCCACTTTCTGCTCCCATATTTGCTCACACTTGTTTGCTCCCACTTTTGCTTACACTTTTTGCTCCCACTTTTTGCTCCCATATTTGCTCTCACTGTTTTTTGCTCTCATATTTGCTCCCACTTTTGCTTACACTTTTTGCTCCTACTTTTTTCTCTCACTTTTTGCTCCCACTTTTGCTTTCACATTTGCTCACATACTTGCTCCTACTTTTTTTTTCTCTCATATTTGC
The DNA here is from genome assembly GCA_946902985.2 of Meconema thalassinum. NCBI lineage: Eukaryota > Metazoa > Arthropoda > Insecta > Orthoptera > Tettigoniidae > Meconema > Meconema thalassinum. Next base: position 1,855,080,537 of record OX336388.2, read on the forward strand.
TCCCACGTTTGCTTACACTTTTTGCTCTCACTTTTTTTTCTCTCACTTTTTGCTCCCACTTTTGCTTTCACATTTGCTCCCATACTTGCTCCCACTTTAACTTTCACATTTGCTCTCATACTTGCTCCTACTTTTTTATCCCACTTTTTGCTCCCACTTTTTGCTCCCAATTTTTGCTCCCACTTTTGCTTACAGTTTTAACTCCCACTTTTTGCTCCCACTTTTCCTCCCATATTTGCTCACACTTTTTTTTGCTCTCATATTTGCTCACACATTTGCTTACACTTTTTTGCTCCCTCTTTTTTTCTCTCACTTTTTGCTCCCACTTTATCTTTCACATTTGCTCCCATACTTGCTCTTACATTTTTGCTCTCATATTTGCTCCCATTTTTGCTTACACTTTTTGCTCCCACTTTTTTCTCTCACTTTTTGCTCCCTCTTTTGCTTTCACATATGCTCCCATACTTGCTCCCACTTTTGATTTCACATTTGCTCCCATACTTGCTCCCACTTTCTTTTGCTCCCACTTTTTGCTCTCAATTTTTGCTCCCACTTTTGGCTGCCACTATTTGCTCCCAATTTTTGCTCCCACTTTTATTTTGCTCCCACATTTGCACCCATATATGCTCGCACATTAAACTATTGTTCTTATTACCAAGTTGTCTTTACTAGAGCTTAGTCTATGCTTGAAAGTTGATATGGAAGTATCTGTGACTAGGTATGGTAAGCCTCATGCATTCTATAAAGGATATTCATATATTGTGAAACGAACCAATAAAAATGGAACTGTTATTTGGCGTTGTTCAAAACAACGTTCAAAACAATGTCGCAGTGAGCTAAAAAGTAAAAATAGTGAGGTTTTAAATGTCAGTGATCATCAATGTAATGTACTGCATGAAACACTGTGGCTGTCAACAGAAAATCATGAAAATGTTAAAAAGCAAGTGCTACAAAACAATACTATTGTTGAAAATAATTCAATGTTCAAAAAACCCTTAACATTATCAAAAGCCACGCAGACTCTACATGAGGACACTGTAGAGGAAGAGGAAGATGAACAGGAACAGGAAGAGGAACAGGAATATTTAACTGGTTTTAGTAATGTTGAGGATAATGTTGAGGATAATTATAGTGATTATAATAATAGTGATATAGATCATGCTGCTTATGATTATGAGAGTGATAATGATCTAAATCAGGACAATAACGTTTTCATGCCTATTGTTCACCGTGAAAGAAAAAAGATCTACAACAAGCTTTGTTTTTAAAACTATAACACACTATCGTAAAGGCAAAGACTTGTATTAAGTGTGCTTTTTATTGTCATAATCATGTATACTCTGCAATGTTAAATATTCTGACTTCTATAGAAAAAACAACAACATTGTACCATTATTTTCATTTATTTACAAATTTTATATACATTTTTTTTGGTTTCATGATAATATTTTTAAGACAATACTAAACACTAAAACATTATTATTCTATACACATATTTTACTTTCAGTCCATTGTCATGATTTATATGTCCCATTATTATTATTTGACATTTGTTTTTTTTATTTAATTAAAACGAACCATGCACCTATTGTTTTTAAAACCTTCATAAATTAAGTGTACAGGTTGTACAGCATTATTGACTTCATCAAAAACACTCTCCGACATATCGTTAAGCCGTGTAGGCAGAAATGTCTCAAAGTTTTCACATACACAAAGTACACGCTCACCATATATATATGCTGTTTTCAATTTCCGAATCTTGATAATGCGGAATGAAATATGCGTTGGCAATTCGCTAAGTTTCTTTGTCTCTAAGCCACATGCTTGACCCACAGCATTCAAAACATTCATTGTAGTAGTCTATAAACAAATGAAAAGTATATCTATTACACTATAAAACAGCTTTAATAATATTGTGCAATTAGGGATTTTACACTATGCATGGTTGATAAATTTTACTATTTATGCAAGAAATGCCCTAACTGTAGCCGATACTGCTTTTCTGCATATAGCACAACTGTTGAGTTCTAATGCACACTTGACACAGGCTATCATGTGTCCACAAGGCAAAAATACAACACCTAGTTCATCTTGATAACAAATTTTACATAATTGTTGGTCACACTTTTGTATCTGTTCGTGAGACAAGTCTTTTCTTTCAGCCTAATGTATTTGCTCCGCATGTTCTAACTCTAAAGGCACTATTACGTCTTGTGCTGTAATAACGTTTTCTTTACGAATAGTGTTCACAAATTCCTGACCTTTAAGCAACACCATGTATCTACAGTTAGGTAACCAACGAGCGTATTCCACAGAAGGGTCATCAGTCATTTGCCAATCATTTAAAGCAAATCTACAAGAAAAACATATTGTTTTATCCCCTTCACCAGTATAAAAAAAACAGCTTCACTTAGCTGTTTGGTAAGGTGTTTTAATATTAATGGCCAAACATTTTTATAAGATTCTAAAGGGCCAGTTGTACGAACTCGGGTTATACCTCGGCTAAAGTTTTCTCCGTAGTTAGCGCAGAATTGAGTTGTACGACATTGATATAAGAGATAATCCGGGTATAAACGACGGCATAGCTAACCGGGCTTGGAATGGCGAGCTATCTGCTTATACCGAGTATATACATGGCGGACGGGAGAGACCGCTACAACATCCGAAGTTAAATCATCGCAAACTCGTAATTTCAGTGAGCTATTCATAAATGAACATGAGAACGTATAATTTTAATAGCAGCACAATAATTACATACAGATTTTTACAGACAAAATACCAAAACAAGCCAACGACATTACAAATGTACGCATCATACGCCTTGTCTTCAGCACTGAGCCATGTTGCAGTGGTCCAATGGTTAGCGCGCCAGACTCACGACGGAAGAACATAAATTTTGTGGATCGAACCCCACCAGTTCCAACTTTTTTTGCTTATTAGTTTTTGTTTCTATGTTATGCTTGGTGTTTTTGCATTATCTTTTATATGTAGCCTACCAGTAATCACTTGGGGTGATCCTAGGTTCAACAGGGTAATTAATAATAACTCCGCGTCAGTCGAGAGCATCATGCTGGAGATGCCAGGAATTAATGTAGAAAGTGATGCAGAGTCTCATCACTTATTAGAAAAAAAAACGAAGTTAAATCATCGCAAACTCTTAATTCGAGTGAACTATTCATATATGTACATGAAAATGTATAATATTAATAGCAGCACAGTAATTACATACATATTATTACTCATAATTATTCAAGAGTCATGCTGACGCGGAGGATCCATTAATAGAAATACTATTTCTGCAAAGGAGAAAAGCAAAGAAGAACTGACAGAGGCCGGCTCATTTTCTGAACTGTGATGAAAATTAATTCTTTATACGGTTCAGACAGGAAATATACACAGTTTTGAGGTTATTAGATCAAATTATCGATGGACTGGAACATATGACTGACAGGTAAAATGTGTGATAATAACATGTAGTAGCCTATCCTGCACCTACCGATACTTAATTCTTGGATATGCTATATTAGTTTGCATTATATTTATGTATAGCCTACGATTTATACCATTATTTGTAACCAATGTATGGATTTATTACGGTATGTTTGTCCACGGCCGTGGTTTGTTATTCTCACGGCCTCTCATGGAGTATCGCATTGGCCAATTCGATATTCATCTGTTTCCAAGGAAGTTCATATTTGGTATGAATGTGCCCACAAAATTAGCTCCGTTTGTTACCAACTTAGCTGGTCTCTCAGACAAACACGGAATAGCTAGCCCCGGAATAACATCTTGTCGTACAACCCACCCTTGGAGATATACCAAGGAAGACGCTAGCCCAGGTATAGCTATTCCGATGGATAACCCGAGTTCGTACAACTGGCCCTAAACGTTTTTCAACAGAGCTGGACTCTGGGTGTGCTAGTGCTTTAGTCTTGCAAACTTCCAATTTTTCAAAAGCACACGCCAATTCAACACTGTCTATGGCATATGGACCACATATATCGACACTACCGTTGTTGGCTGGTAATACATCATTATTATTATTATTTAATTGTGATTCAGCAACGTAAGTAGTAGCCAATGGCCTTGTGGTTCGGTAAAATGAATAAACTGGTAGGTTTCCCACTTGTTTTCCAAGCATGTAAGGACAACAAGGAGACCATCGCAAATGGTCTCTAAAGGGATCATCCCCTTCTTCCCAGTGTGAAAGTTCAATACGACAAAACACACAGCGCACCACATCTTCTCGGTTCAAGTAAAAAAAAAAACGGCTTTTGCAAGTTCATGTGTCGACAAAAAGCCTACAGGCCAGGATTCAAATGTTAACCAACGATCATGTTCTGATTTTCAATTCAACCCACGTGGTAAACCAACTTGCTCACTTGTTGTATTTGGTACTAATGCCATGTGTTATAATAAAACCTTTTCTTATTGTAAGTTATTAACGTTGCACAGAGTACTTTAAAGCATAATGTATGCCTTTTTCACTGTCTGTTCACGACGTTAATGGCGCATGACGACACCTAAAAAAAACAAAATAACCCATCACTCACTCAATCAATCAATCAATCAATCAATCAAAACTTGTAAATAAAACGTTAATGTTAATTGACATTGATATATCAAAACACCATTAAAAATAAACTGTATGTTGGCACTAACAGTAACCCATGTACTTATTTTCTTTTTATAAAGCTACAGTCATTTTACCCTCCCCTTAACCAATATATAAACAAAAATGAATGTCATGTCATTTTGTTCACATCATGTTCAAACCTGTGGATATTCGTTGAGTCCATAGAGAACCACCCATAAATTAAATTTAAATTTTTGTTTTTAGAAAATCCAACATGGCCTTGTACTTTTCCCAGTCAACAACAACATAGCCATTAATCAAGAAGGCAATCATTGTCCCAGTCATGTACATGTAAATAATTTTTTTTGTGTAAGAGGTTTTTTCAGTAGTGGTAAAATGCAATAGCATTTTAAGTTAGGCTTACCTGAGTTTTCAATAGTCCACTGCCTGGAAACAATGGTTTCGCTCTACTGCGTCTCGGGTTTTCAGCAACTGCTACAGTGGTAAGGCTTTTCTTTCCAAGTTTCTAAAAATAATTAAAATAAAACGCTATAAATACCTAAATTTAGGTTAATACATACATTTCATAAAATAAAAATATGAATCAAAAACATGAAACAAGTTAGTTAAAAAAAATAATCTCACCTTCACTTGCAGTGGCTTGTTGCTGTTTCCTTCTAGTGGGCTCAAAAGTGCAATGGTTTCTTCTCTCTCAGACATGTAAGGTATACCGGCTATCTGCAAACAAATAAATAAATAAGTAAAATCATTAATTACCTAATCAATAAATAATTGCATGTAGATATATATTTATCAATAAATATATAAATGAATAAATATATATCTACCTCACAACAAGGTTAAGTATTTTCCACCAACACCAAAACTGTTAAACAAGACCAGGGGTTTCACGCAACGCAATGTGTTCAAAGGCTAAGTGAGAGAGGAAATGATAACGACATGTATTTATATATGTTACGTTGCATGTATAATCATTTTTCCCACGCTTTGAACATCCTGTTATCAAACACGTGGACAGCTGACGTCCAAGGTGAACACCTGTGGCAGGTCAAATTTCACATGGACTTGCATTTTGTCACGTACGAAGCAAGACAGAATGTGACTTGTTTAGCCCTCATGTGGTTTCAGATGTGTATGCATGCATTTCGCACTTCCCTGCCACCACGATGGTCAGATTATTTCACCTTCAAGCGTCTTTGTCATTTTCCATTGCACTTGTTGTCAAGTCAGATCAGCGCATTCCAATAAGCTCAAATGACATTCACCTCCTGCTCGTCTGCTCCTCGGCAGTTTGTTTTCTGTACTCGCTTCGACCAACATAGAACCAAATTCTCATAACCGTTTACACGTTAAAGGTAAAATATCAGAAAAACGAACCCTCGCTTTGTCATAAACCGACCCGCCGAAATAGCGATTGTTCTATTAAGCATGGTCCTTGTGGTTAGCGACAGGTTCGTTGAAACACACACACTCAGCCGTATCGTCTCTCTCAACCACCACGCTTCATGAACATTGTAAACAGATAAAGAGAATTTTTTTCAACAAAAGTGTCGTTAGGCCCTTTGTCAAAATTTCAAACATAGTTTCAATCAGGGGGCGTTAGCCCGAGTTCTAGGACACCGCGTACACGTCTCTATCGTTATTGGTTTGCTATATAGAGCAAAAAGCCTAAAATCACGGTTTTACCTCAACATGGTTTTTCATTCCTGCTCAACACGAACGTCCTCGGCAAGAGGACAACCCGACTAAAAAAATAACACCTCGAACACGTCTCTAGGCTTATTGGTTCGTGAGATATCGGCAGAAAACACAAAAAAAAACATTTGTTTACCCCAAAAACGTGTTTCCAATTTTTTTAATATAACGAGTGATCCATAGCAAAGAGGACGCCACCATGAGTCCTTGGACCCCTCGTACACGCCTCTAGCAAGATTGGTTCGCGAGATATAGCAAAAAGTCTAAAATCACGGTTTTGCCCCAAAAAAAACATATTTCCTGATTTTCACCTTTTCGACACCTACATTCCCGTAACGAGCACAACGAGACGAAAAAACGAATCCAAGCACGCCCTCCTAGCATGACTCCTTCCATTCCAAGGTCGCAGGGGTCACAACTTCCTAAGTAGAGCAGAACCTACAACCTAACACTATTTTAGAGTGGAAATAAAACGTCCATACGAAAGGGGGGTTCACCACGATTCCTAGGACACCCCATATGCTCAAATCCAACCATGGGTTTAGGAAATATTAAAAGCGGATGACCTATTAGTTTTGGCCTTTTATTTATATAAAGAGCCTATAGGAAAGTAGGGGGGCATCACTACGAGTGCTAGGACACCCTGTATGTTCCAATCCGACCATTGGTTAGCGAGATATCAGGTTCGGGGCAAATACGAGGAGGGTTAAATAAGTTAGTAGACAGCTCTGTCATCATCCTACTACTGTCAGGTTTTTATCCTAGAGACTTGAAATTTATTTTGGGGCGTAGGGACCATTGATTTACGTCAAACAAACATTTTTGTAAACTTCCTAGTTTCCAAAATATAGGATTTTCAAAATTCGAGTGTTTTCAAAAAAACATAAAAAATAAAAAAGTTTTATTATAAAAAATAAAGGAAATAGAGCCGTTTGTTTGAACCATGGCACAATATTCTATCATGTTTGGTTTTCAAACTATCACCTACTTTCGAAAACTAAAATTTTCAAAAAAAAAACAAAAATATAACGAGTGGTCCATAACAAAGCCCCCGTCAGCCCAAGTCCAACGACACCTCATTCGTGAATCTCCGACCACGGGTTCGGGTGTTATCGGCTCGCATTGGGAGTAGTGGTGGGGGTAATAGAATCCCCCTTACTCCCCTACTAATCATCATTATTTTGTAATAGTTTAATTTGAATTCCTTGTACAACTTTGGACAAGTTTGGAGTGGAGTGTCAATATTTTCATTTGTTTAATTTTTGGTGTGCCATATTTCGGATAATTAAATGTTTTGATAGTAGGATTTGTTTTTGTTTATTTTTGGAAGTGTATCCTATGCTTAATCCAAAGTATGTAGGTCACAGAGTGGGAGATCAAACCATGAACCCCGATACTCCCGATTGAGCATTGCTGGCAAACTGTGATTTGCATATTTCATTGTTGAAATGGGCACAATACCTAGCCACTAATCTCACAGATTTGACGCCACTACCTCCCACTATGTTTTTGCAGGAAGTTAAAGAGCTAGGAGTTCCAGATTTTGACTTGGCTGAATCCAGTGATCTAAATAAGAGACTTCGTTACAGACAAAAGCTAAGAGAAGACCTCAGAAGTAGATTTCGTTCGGAGTATTTGGGGCAATTGCAGTTGTACGCCAAAAAACATTTCTGTTCGTGCAGTAGTGTTGATTGGAAATGACAACTCAAAACGTCTAGACTGGCATTTGGATAGAGTTGTCGATCTACTGAAAGGAACAAATGTTAAAACTAGGCTGGTCCGAGTCAAGACCTCATGTGGTTTTCTGCTGAGACCTGTGCAGAGAACCTATCCATTGGAACTGGAACTTAGTGAGCAGGGTGAATCTTCAATCATCGGCAAAAGGCTTCGAGAGGAAGTCATGGAATTGCCTCAGGATGAAATCAATATTGAATGGAAGATTTCTAAGAACCAGGTGGAGACGAGATTCGGAAGGACTGTTCGCATTGCCTGTGAAACTAAGCCTGTGATTGTGTCTTGTAAGTTAATGTTGGGCTAGCTACCATTAACTTAGGTGGGAGAATGTGAGAAAAAGACTAGAATATCTCGAACTGACATTTATCGATTATGTATATGTTGGTATTCATGTGTTCGTTATTTTTTTGAACAACCATAGTTGAAGCATGGACCATGGTTGAAGTTAATGTAATTGTTATATCGTGGGAGATACAAGATAAATAACATACACTTGTTAATATAAATCAACGCTTTATTACCGGGTGAGTTAGCCGAGGTCGTTGCGGCATGACTGTTGGCAGTCGCTCACATCCGGGAGGCGAGGAGGTTCGAATCCCCCCGCCGGCAACCTTGAAGATGGTCTTCTGTGGTTTCCCATCTTCCTTCCAGGCAAATGCCGGGGTTGGTCCCTAACTATAGGCCACAGCCGCTACCTTCCAACTCCTCGACCCTCCCATCCAACGTTCCTCCCCAACGGTACTTGTAGCTCACCCATTGGGTGTCCGTCTCGAAGCAGCTACAAAACTGGCGAGCCGAACATGTCCTCGGACACTCCCGGCACTAAAAGCCATACGCTAAAAAAAACCGCTTTATTAATCACTAGTTGTTACACAACGATACACAAGGTGGACTAACTTGAGCGGAACTGTCGTCTACAGTCCGCGGGTGCATATATACATAGTAGCTGGAAAGTTCCAGAATCGAATGTTCCAGATTGGAATGTTCTGGGCATAGTGACTAGAATGTTCGTGTTAACTCAAGTAGCCTAAATACACAGCACTGACTAGAATGTTCATGTTAACACAACACTTTCTAGAATGTTCATGTTAACTCAAGTAAATACACAACATTTCCTCCCTCTTTTAAATGGATGATTTAGGAAACTTAATCAGGAGAGAATCTCAATGGTGGTCTTCGCCGGTGAGTACTCCAGTGTGGAATAAAAGTAGTCTGCGAAATAGGTGGTGTCCTGTTTACAGGTGTAGCTGGTGTGCCTGGTGGTGCTTGAACTGTTGCTGGTGTCTCGGTGAAGCGAATTCGTCTCAGGCTCGGTTGCTCGGTGGCTTGGTCGGTTGTGCGGTGGCTTCGTCGGTTGTACGGTGACCTTGTCGGTTGTGCGGTGGCTTGGTCGGTTGCACGGTGACCTTGACGGTTGCATGGTGACCTTGACGGTTGCGCGGTGGCTTGGTCGGTTCTACGGTGACTTGGTCGGTTGCGCGGTGACTTGGTCGGTTGCGCGGTGACTAGATCGGTTGTGCGATGACCTCGTTGGTTGCGCGGTGGCCTGGTTGGTTGCGTGGTGGCTTGGTCGGTTGCGTGGTGACTTGGTCGGTTGCTCGGTGACCTGGTCAGTTGTGCGGTGACCTCGACGTGGCCTGGTCAAGTTGAGTCTCGTGCGGAGATGAGGGTACTTTTGCTCCGTTGCTGTCATCGTTCGACTGACGTAAGCGATTGGACGTTCTTGCCCGTTGCTTCCGGTGTGACAGTACTGCGCCCAGGCCGGTCTTGCTGGCGTCCGTGGCCAACAGGAGTGGTAACGCTGGGTCATACTGCAAGAGTACCTGGGGCGAGGTTAGGGCGTTCTTGATGTCTTTGTATGCCCTGTAGCCTTCTGGTGTCCAGATGAGAGGGTCCTTGAGCTGCATGTCTCTGAGTGGTTTGTCTCTGGTGGACAAATCGGGGATGAACGAACTGTAGTAGGTTCCTTTACCAAGAAACAGTTGGAGTTCTTCTGGTGTAGTTGGTTTCGGTGCATCACGTACAGCTCGGATGTGTGCATCAGACTTGTGGATGCTTGACGCATCGATTTTGTGGCCAAGGGCTTCCAGAGAAGTTTGAGCGAAAACGCATTTGGCTCGGTTGAGCTTAAGGTTGTGTTGCCGAAACCGTTCCAGAGTGGTGCTGAGGGCCTGCATCAGATTTTCAAAGCTACCGTATCAGCAAAAACTATACTGTCATCGAAAAAACTTACGACGTTTGGGAGACCATGCAGAACTGTGTCCATTCGCCGCTGCCAGATAGCGGGGATATTAGCTGCTCCATATACTGCTCGCGATGGGCGGATCAGACCGTGAGTTGGCGTGTTAACCGCGAGAGCATGGCTGAACTCGTCGTCGACCTCGAGATGAGTGTATGCGTCGGTGATATCCAGATGGCAGAAGAGAGTGGCGCCGCGCATTCGGTTGAACAGATGTTCCACCTTGGGAATCGGATGTTCATCGATGATGATCAGCGGGTTGAGAGTAGGCTTGTAGTTGCCTGTGATCCTCAGTTTGCCGTTCTTCTTGGCGACGACGTGCGTTGTCGATGCCCACTCAGAGTAGTCCACTCTTTTGTAGAAGCCAGATGCAATTTTCTTGTCGATTTCCTTGGCATAGGCATCGCGGAGGGCAACTGGTACATCTCGAGCTCTGGCGAAAACAGGTGTGGCTCCAGCCTTCAGGTGCATCTTCGCTGGGGGACCTGAGACCTTCCCGGGGGTGTCGCTGAACACATCCTGGTAGCGAGATAGAATGTTGTCGAGCTGCTTCTGTTGTTCCAGGGTCAGAGCCTGCTTGTCTGAGAGCTTGTGGATTGGGTCGGGTTTTGCGAAGAGGTGACCAAAGTCGATCTCCCGTACAAACTCTGAAATTCACTCTCGGCCAAAGAGCGATTCGACTTCATCGTCAACCACATAGAGATTCAGGTTCCTGGTTGTGGTTCCGATGGTGGTGCACACTGACGTTTTGCCAGTGCATTTAATCGGATGGCCGGTGTAACTGACGAAGTTACGATCGTTTCTCTGCAACAAAAACCTGGTTTGATCATACTTAGCTTTGATTTGCTCATAGTTGAGCAGGGGGCAACGGTGTCGAGTTCCGTTTTGACGGTGGTTCCCTCTATGTTGACATCAACCAGTGGCTTGGGTGCTGCGTTGACCAATCCGATGACCTCAATTTTGCTGAGGTAGTCCACAACGTCGAGGTTTCCTGCTGGAAGCTCTTCTTCGGTCACATGGTTTGTTGTTCGATGTTTCCTCGATTTCGATCGGCAAACTTTTCTGATTTGACTTTTCTTGCCACACTTCAGGCACTCTGCGTTCAGGAACCTACACTGACTACGAGGATGAGCTTCACCGCACCCTGCACATGTTGATTGGTTGTCCTGGGATGCACACTGGTTTGCCTGGTGTGGCCATTGGTGCTGTCTGGTTAGATTGTAAGACCCTTGACTTCGATGAGCTGACTTGCTGCTTGGTGGCTGCTGGTTGATGTTCTTCCTGGACAGAGGCTTCTCGTATCCAATCCGATTGGTCGATTCAGACTTAGCGGCAGCTGTTTTGACCTCTTCGGTCGTAATGCGAGTAGCTTTGAGTGCGTGCGCGATTTCATATGCTGCGGTGAAGTTCTCCGGTTGTTTTGCAATAATCTCGTCGCACATTTCTCGTGATTCCAATCCTGCAAGCATTTGTTCAATTAATATGCGATCAAGAAATGTGGCATACTCACAAAACGTTGCAGCCTGCCGCAGTCTTAAGGTGAAGCTAGCGATGGTTTCTACTTGCTTCTGCATTACACTGCGAAATTTGATGCTCTCAGCAAACTTGTTGCGTGTGGCGTCGAAGTAGCCTTTCAGCTTAGATTGAATCTCGTTGTATGACAGAGTTATGGATCATTAGGACTCACCAGGATCTTCAGGGCATCATTGAGTTCAGATCCCATGTAAACACGTGCAAAGTTTGCATGCTGTTCCGCGGGTACCTTGCTGAGGTTGAGCGCCCAGGTAAAGCGAGTGAAATAGTCGGCTACAGTCGTTCCATCGGTAGTGCGATACGGTTGCATTGTGAACTTCGGCGGTCGAGGTTCTGATGACGTTGTTGACCCTATTGTCTGTCGGATAGCGTCGGCGATCATTGCCGAGAATTGTTGGAGTTGCTCATAGGTTAAGTCCGGCATGGTGAAGATGAGTGGAGAACAGTATATTATCTAACACGCACTTGCGATGAACTTAGTTCGGTGCAAACACTTGCGTTGAGGTTAGAAAGTTCACTCGGTTTAGTTTCCAACACGCACTGCGATGAACGTCGTTCGGTGCAACACTTGCGTTGAGGTTAGAAAGTCACTCGGTTTCACAACGTTATTTATCTCATCCCACTTCCGACACCGCTGTTATATCGTGGGAGATACAAGATAAATAACAAACACTTGTTAATATAAAACAACGGTTTATTAAACTCTAGTTGATACACAACGATACACAAGGTGGACTAACTTTAGCGGAACTGTCGTCTACACTCCGCGGGTGCATATATACATAGTAGCTGGAAAGTTCCAGAATCGAATGTTCCAGATTGGAATGTTCAGGGCATAGTGACTAGAATGTTCGTGATAACTCAAGTAGCCTAAATACACAACACTGACTAGAATGTTCATGTTAACACAACACTTTCTAGAAAGTTCATATTAACTCAAGTAAATACACAAGAGTAATGTTGTTGTATGTGAATAAATCGTGGTTCAATGTCTCCTTAGAAAGAGTCTTCTCGTGAAGTAATTCTTTAGTGTATTCCCGCAATAGCAATGACAATGACTGGAGCTAGAAATTGAAGGGGGTCGAAAATTTTGGCAATTTCGGACAAAACATGCCTTTTATTGTTAGGAAGATCTTCAGAAAGAGAAACTTTGCAGGTGAGCGTGTCGCTACGAGTACACCATGCACACCTAACTTTTTGATCGAGTCGGGATCACCACAAATTTGGGGTCAAACCTTCTGAAGTTTGCGGGTGGAACAAGTGGCCGTCCTTAGCTGCGAGCATATGCACCGAGCGAATAGCAAGAAATGCTGAAGGCTTAAGTCCCTAGGTGACAGTTTTCAAACGAAAGATTTTGATTGGTTTGTAGGGTTCTTCACACCATAAGATGCGTTGGAGATAGTGGCGGATCCAGAGGTTCACCTCGGAGGGCGCACTCTAGGATTTCAGAGTAGCTAGAGAAAATATGTAATAAAATTACTAAATGTGTATTTAATCTACACACATTACACATAACATTCAACCACCAGATTTTATAATTCTACAAGAAATTCATTTTATTAAAATGGTTTATTGGTTTCAATTTCAATATCACAAGTCATTGTCATTACGTAAAAAAAAATTAATTTTACAGAATACGTACATTTCCACATTTTAATGCACATTACACAGTCTAATATGTATTAAAACATTTGCAATCATAGTGACTATCTAAAGACAATATACAAGTCTACTACACAAATATTACAAAATATGTACATAGTACCAACATTGTCAGTCACTGAGTCACTACTAGTCACATAAATATAAATACAAAAATACTGATTGGGATTCTATTTGGTGACTATCCTAGGCAAAATACCTGCCTATTACAAAATAAAATCCAGGGCGATCCTTCGTTTACCTCCTTTAGAGAAACGTTCTAGAACTTTTTCAACGTCGACATTTATATCACGGTGAACAAATAACAGACTCAAGTCATTCAACCTTTCCTCTGTCATTCGCGTTCGTAGCCATGATTTAACAAGTTGCAGGTTGCTGAACGATCTCTCTGCACTTGCAACACTGACAGGCAAGGTGAGAAGTATTTCCAAGAAGCGTCGAATAGTTGGAAATAAATCAATGTCGCAAGAGTCAATCACATCAAGCACCGTTTCCGGAAATGGGTGGCCTTGTTTGCTCTCTCTCTTCCACTTTTCGTTCCAAACACACATTTCACCATCTAGAACAGTAGCAACAGTTCTGCCTTCTCGGACACCTTCTTGAAGAAGAGGGCTGTAACAATCAACAAGAGCTCCTATCCATGACTCGAAGTCACCGTCACCATCCTTCAATATGAAAATAGGCAAAAAAAGATACAAATCATAACACTGTAATGAATTCTGTGAGAATCATTGCTCCAGGTCAGTTATGACATTGTCCAACATTGGAATGTAAATGGATTTCCTGTAGAATTCCTCGGTGTTGTTAGTGTAGTAGTTTGCTCTGTGCATTTGTCTTGCAGCAAGGCGTGGCATTGTGAGGTCAACTCCTAGCTGAGTATCTGTACATGTGGCATCTTTGTGCAATACTGGAAAGTATTTCTCACTATCATGTCTCAGTGCACGCAGTGTAGCCAGTGTATCCTGAACAGCAACAGAGGCTCCTCTCAAATCAAGCGAAGGGGACTGTAAGTGACGACTAAGTGGCAGAGTACGCTTAAGTACATCAATCAAGCTAATTAATGAAAAATGAATTCTGTGCTGCATACAGAGTTGGTATAGAGCACAGCTTTTTTTTTTGCAGTCTCAGATTCGGACTACTCGCTGATTTCTGCCAAGGCTTCTACAATTTTTGGCAAGGCATTAAAAAAAGGATAACAGCCTTTCAACCCAGCGAGTTTCATCCATGCGTATAAGTTGGGAGCCTACATGAGCTTTCAAGACAGCATTTTCTTAGCAGACTGACTGAAGAAAGCAATAACTTCTTTCATAACAGCTGTAGCATTCCTTACACTCGAAACCTTTGATGATTTTGAGATAGAATTATTTAATGCATGATTGTTGCACGATACATGTTTGGCGTTCATAGCAACCCGGAGAATTTCTGACACATCACCACATTTCTCGGAAATCGTAACTGCACATCCGTCTGTACCAACACCAACACAGTAGTTGAGATCAAGACCAAGGTCCTTTGTGTAGTCAATAACTATCCGTGCTAAAGCATTCCCTGTTAACCTTACTTCTTTTCGAACTACATCTTGACCTTGATTATCTGCATGTGCATTCCGCAATGATTGAAATGCATCTACAAAGAATAGGAAATCTTTCCTTAGAGTGCTGTTATATACATATCTAACTATAAGTGTCATTTGCTCAACATGTGCTCTGTCTGTTGCTTCGTCAAAAATTATTGACCAGTACTTAGCATTCTTAATTCTTTCAATAATCACATTAGAAATTTCTTCTGCACAGCAATTCATTAGGACATTTTGTGTAGTCTTACTGATGTAAGTAGCACGAGAAGAAGCATTCTGTAAATGTTCCTTTAGTTTTGTGTCCCCAGCCTGAATTCGAAAGTAAAGCAACGCCCTATAATTACCTTCGTTGTTTACAGCTGTCGATTCGGGATCTAAACACAGTTCCCCATCGTCCCTGTGATCTCTAAAGGAGATATTTTGACGTCCCGTAAATATAACCATCTGTATTATTGGGCGTAGCCTGGCACGATTTTCTTGAACTAACAGTAGTCTCTAAGAACTAATTTGATTTAGAATTTCTTTTTCAGGAGCTTTGTAAGTCCTGAGGAAATCCTTGCCTGATGCAACACAAATTTGGTGTAGTTATTTCTTTCGTGCGTTTCTAAGTAGCCATCTTTTGCTGTCAGGTCTTTAAAAGTTGTAAGAGCCTCCGTTACAAGTCTGTTAACTTTGACACCTTTGTTGTGTCCTACTTTTTCTTGTGCAAAAAGAGCACAGTATTTACAAAATAAACCTTTACCGACATCAGAGTATACCAGCCAATGGTGTTTATCAATGTGCGATTTAGAAATATACCGTCTAACAGTTTTCCCCTCACCTTTTGAGTGTGTTGAGTACGGGTAGGAATAGTCATCCGTCGGATGCCATGGCTTTTCAAGGAGCAGACACTTGGTGAAATCATCTACTTTTATCCCAGCGTGGAGTCCTATATCATTCAGGTTCTTTGGTGCTGATTCTGTAAGAATATCCTTTGGACGTGCTTCGAAGGTTGTGGATTCACTGTGTGCACTGCTGTCTGTCGTAAGATCTTTAGATGTAGAAGGCTCAGAGATGACTGTTTCACTCGTAACTGGTCCTAAAAATAATTAACTGAATAATATTTTATAAATTACTATGTACAATTTTTTTTAGAAATGAGTGGCGTTAGGCCATATTGGAATGTTAATTTAAATTCTTACACCGTCCTTGCATTATTAATCATTGTTTAAATATGTACATTTTGTTAAACTGTCAAAGGAAAATAATTACTATAAGTTATGGTGGTGTGATAGTTCACTGGCTTTATCAATGCAGAGCCTTAAGATAGAATTAAACAAACTTGTATTTTCATTATTACCTTTGTTAGTGACAGAATGAAGGCATTCATCATGATGATGCGGAGAGTTGTCTTCTTGTGACTGATGTCGTATACTCTTTTTTGGAATCAGTTAAAAGTACGAGTCGATCATATGTTCGTCCGCTTGTTTTTTTGGAAATCCTATAAAAAAAAGTGTCACAGAATACAGTAATACACATTATGGATAAAGTATCAAAATGGCTATAGGTCCATGCACTAGCGCTATCAACATATAACTTACTTCATTTTCATTTACTTTACATGAAGCTAGAAATCCCTGGCTCTGAACATTTTTATATTAAATAAGGAACTAAGTAAGCATAAACAAAATAAAAGAACTAATACATATGAATTCTAATTACGTACCATAATCTCTCCAGAAAGAATTTCACTAACAACAGAATAAATACATCATAAAATGTATAAACGAAGCACAGGCGTAGAGCACTCACTCAAGGCTGCAAGTCCGCTTCAACAATGTCGCGCCGTTGCGGATTGTCGAGACGTATAAGCAGGTAGCCTGCTGGAAGGGATAAACCTCCACTCCAGTGACGTAGTTGGTGTACCCCTTCTTCCACTTAACCCATTTCGCCCGTACATTCCACGGCTGCCTTGAAATATTAGGAGAGCTGAAAGGCCGGCCACGGCCAGTCAAATAGTCAAGTAGTATAGGAAGGCGCTCCATGGCACAAAGGATTATGAAATATATTTCTACTTCTACCTGTCAGGCTGTCCTAAACATTAAAAATATTATGTCGATGTAGCGATTATATTAACAGTGTTGCCATTACATACTATATGATAACAAACATTGACCACATTCATGAATGCAGGCAAAACAGCAAAGATTTTACTTGCAGTGCAGTTTGCAGAAACAATCATTTTTATCGGCAATATCAATGTAGCAGACAACTGGTCTTTCGGGGGGGGGGGAGGCACTTTCCCCTGGTCCCCCCCCCCTGGATCCGCCACTGGTTGGAGATCCTGCTGTTGCGAATTGATTAAGGCTTGACGATACATTTGTTTGATATCGGCGATGACGGCTCTGGGAAAAAGTCGAAAAAATTCAAAAGAATAACGGACAAATCGGTTTGAATAGCAAGGCTGGAGTAAAGAGTGTCATTAAGACTACTGCCGTTAGCATCAGGTGAGGATCCATTGAAGACTATCGTACATGAATTTTGTCGTAAATGAGTGGATTTTTCCATACAGGATGATGATTCAAGAAAACGGTTTCGGACGGATGATGAAATTCGCAATCAGTTCTGTTGACGACTTCCATATGACCTAGGCTCTCATATTCCTCAAGAAAGCTGGTGTATTGTTCTTTAACGATGGGTATCCTCGCCTGTCATTCAGGATGAGACATTTTAATTTTAAAGTAGTGTTTCTCTGACAGATGTCTTTGAGTTGCAACTTCGAAAATTGCAGAGCTTGACTTTTAGAATTATAAATGCCTGATACTTCAAGGTAGGTATCACGGGAAGACCAAGTTTATCAATTAATGACCTTGACACGAAGTTGTGTGTTTCGGCGGAATCCAGAAGACCTCTGGCTCGAATCCAATTACCAAACCTACCTTGAATGTCCACTTGAACTGTAGATAAACGTACCTGGGCACTGCGCTAACATTTAGAAATCTGGACGAAAGAGGAAGGATTAGACCTTCCAGCGTCATCGCTTTGTTTTGAGGTGGAAGGTGAAGTGGCTTATGACTTCGGTTTCTCGTGACGATGTATCAAAGTATGATACGGCTTTTGGCAATGGAAACAAAGTCTACTTGATTGGCAATTAGACGCAGAATGTTTAGGCGAAAGACAATTAAAACAACGATGATGTTGGGCAATGAGCTTTCTCGTATCGTCGAATGCTCGAAAAGAAGCGCAAGAATGCAAAGCATGGAATTTCGGAAAATTGTTGGGAATTTTGTGTATTTCGCCTTGACTATTGAATGCAGCGGAGCTGGTTTGTCGTTGTCGTTGTTCTGAAGACCTGAGCCTGTAGCCACTTGATGGAGCGTTAGATCTAAGAGAGAAAGAAACATGATGTTGAGTTCTTGTGGAGGCGTGTTTACCTTGAGTTGAGAATGCAGTTAAAAGCTGACATCAACTGTTAATAAAAGTGACCAAATGCTCATAAGGATATTCGTCATTATGGGAAAGCATGTAAAGTGGCGACGTCATACCTAGAAGCTACGAGATGAATGAGAAAGGTATCCCAATGTTAGGTGGGTTGCTAAAGTTGGTATAAAGCATTGACATGAAGCTGAGTGGTGTCCACAAGAGCTCTCAAAGAATTTACGTCATTAGGACGAGTAGCCAGTAAGTTGAAAAACGATTGCATATGGCCCTGTATGCGAAGACGAATGTTACCATACCTTTCGTTAAGCATATTAAAAGCAATAGGGTAGTCGTCAGTGCTTAATGGAAGAGCTTCGACCAGTTGTAACGCTTGGTTATGAAGAGAAGATCTTAAATTAGAAACTTATGAAGTGCCAGAATGGCGTCATTATTATAGATTAGAGAACAGAAGAGTACGTAAAAAGAATGCCATTCGTTTTCATCGCCCGAGAAATGGGGCAGTTCAATTTTCGGGAGCAACGGCCTGGACCTGAGAGTGATATCGCATGACGCTGTTTGTTGAGATTGAGCCAGATTAGGAACTAGAATGTCCTTTTTTTTTGATCTGCCGAGATTTATCTGATTAAGGCATGAGCCGTGGAAAAACCCTCATAATACAAGGCTTCCACTTCATCACGATCTCCCTCCTGGTCGAGAGCGATGGATTCGACCTCTGTTTAGAATGCATCATACCGTTCGTAAGACTTTTCATAATTTTTCAAGCGCTGAGAAATTATGACCTAATTGTATTCTTGAGGAGTTAAATCTTTGAGAAATTTTCTGATCGAGTAAGTTGCCCTTTGTACGAAGCATGCCTGTTGACAAGTTTATCATCCTGGGGTGCCATATTAAAGAATTGAAGTTGGAGTCCAACTTACGCTTTTGGTAGAAAAAGATATACAGGCTGTTAAGTTGGCAGCAAGGAAGAGTGAGTACCGTAGTGTTTGACTGGAAGGAGTGGCCTCTCTCCAACACCCCACTGCTAATATCTCATTCAGAATTAAAGCTGAAAGTTCTAAGTGAATATTAGTATTTGGTAATCTATTGGCAAATTGGGTCTCCCGGGTTTCGGCCCCAAGATTTGGAGCAATTGGAAGAGTCCAATCGCCACCATAGGGAAGATGCAGTTAGAAATAAGGAAACAGGTTAGGGAGAGGAATCAGAAGAGTTGGTTCAAACGGGAAAGACCCTAAGCAAAGAAAAAAATATTAACGAAAGGTGTAAAAAGCAAAGAAAGAATGAGACAAAAGTATGCTAGTTTAGTGAAATGAAAATCTACAGCCTGATTACAGTCTCCGACCAGGTCAGGAATGGAATGAATGAAGCTCCCATCTAGCGGCGAGGATACGAACTGTGCCGGCTGCCGAGGCCTGACGCACTCCTCTGGGGCAATGATCAAATGAATGACAGATGAAATGAAATGATAGTGGAGAGTGTTGCTGGAATGAAATTTTTGACAGAGAAAAACGGAATACCTGGAGAAAAACCTGTCTGCCTCCGTTTTGTCCAGCACAGATCTCACATGGAGTGACCGGGATTTGAACTATGAACATCGTATAGATTACAACTAACAAATACCGACGAGTTGCATTACCAATACTGCAACTAAATAAGTGTACATATTGTAAATATTTTCACCCTTATTATCAATACATATTTTATAGACAAATGTAATGGATCTGATGATGATCGCTTGACGATCGAAACTGGTCATCCCATTGTATTTATTCATCTCATGTAATATTTTTCCAGGATTAGGGTATAACCCAACTCTTTTGGGTGCATTCGTGTTGACCGACTGAAAAGCACCAAACTTTTCGTCACTTCCTTTCTTTTATTAGCCTGAGTTGAGACTAGACGATTTGGCAAATTTTGCAATTACAGGGAGCGGAAAAAGATCTGACGGTTTTTAAATCACAACAACACAAACATTTCAAATGATACAAACTCTTTTATTACTTATAACAGCAAGGTGTACATGTCAATTAATGGAAAACATGAAAGAACAATAGATTTTAACTTTTAAGATTTGAAGATAACGTCTTTCAAATGATGCCCAACTTTTGCCATGCATTCTTCCAGTCTTGCAGTGAAGCTTTGCATAGTCATTAGGCTTCAACTGCTGGACAATAACCATTTTATACGGATGAAAATGTAAATCGAAACGCAATATTCGTCTCACTGTTCGATCAGACATTTACAAAGCAGCAGCTTGTTTACGAGCCGGCCGCCGTGGACTGGTTTCCACAGCTTGTCTCACTCGCTCAACATTTTCTGGTGTCCTGGCTGACCTTGGACGGCCTGTCGACGTACGTTTTAAGGCTGAACCAGTAGCTCTAAAATTACTCACATTCTTCCAGTCTTGCAGTGAAGCTTTGCATAGTCATTAGGCTTCAACTGCTGGACAATAACCATTTTATACGGATGAAAATGTAAATCGAAACGCAATATTCGTCTCACTGTTCGATCAGACATTTACAAAGCAGCAGCTTGTTTACGAGCCGGCCGCCGTGGACTGGTTTCCACAGCTTGTCTCACTCGCTCAACATTTTCTGGTGTCCTGGCTGACCTTGGACGGCCTGTCGACGTACGTTTTAAGGCTGAACCAGTAGCTCTAAAATTACTCACCCATAACAAAATTATGTTACGAGATGGAACGCGTCCTCTTCGACTCGCTCAGCCGTACAACGACATAAACCGTCAGATCTTTTTGCCACATGGCAAAAGTTGAGCATCATTTGAAAGACGTTATCTTCAAATCTTAAAAGTTAAAATCTATTGTTCTTTCATGTTTTCCATTAATTGACATGTACACTTTGCTGTTATAAGTAATGAAAGAGTTTGTATCATTTAAAATGTTTGTGTTGTTGTGATTTAAAAACCGTCAGATCTTTTTGCCGCTCCCTGTGGATCAGAGAAACAATAGAATATGTAAAATACTGAAATACAAATTTCACTGATTAGGGGAAGATAACCTCGCTGTTCTGTCCCTTAAATCAACAATTACTAACACATTTCACTGAATCTTGGAAATAAACAACATACCGGCGTGGTATATGAACTTATGCTATAGGAAATATCAAACAGCGGAGCAACTAACTTTCAAATGTTCTTCTTCTTAATTACGATCTCGGTACTGATGTTGTTGAAAGTATGGACTACCATAATATTTTATTAAGCACGGATGATATAACTATCTTAAATCCCAGACTTCACAACCGCAGCTCCGTTTACCCTTCCTCTTCTCGGACCTGGAGTTGACAGTGGCTATCCTGAGATTATCTTCGCCTCGAGTTTCAGATACTTCAGAATAATCCCAGGATGGTACCGTCATGTTCAAGCTCTGGTTCTCAGCTGGTTCAGTACCCAAATCTTGTAGGTCCACCCAAATAACTATGCGGTAAGTTAGTTTGCGCAGTGACACCCGTTACCAAACTAATACTATACACACATTCTATGCCCAAGGTCGCGGGTTCAAACCCGGCCGATAGCGTCGGATTTTTTAAGAGCGTTGAAAATCCCTCAGTATGCCTTCTTTCGGAGATGCCATAGATTTATGGCATGTAAAAGAATCTTCCACTAATAACATTTGTGTGAAGCTAAATTATAGGTTAGGTTTGATTAACGCTCTTAAGTTCCAACGTTCGTCGCCAGGAGCCGACTGCGGTGGCATCTAGTAACCAAGTTCACAACTAGTTTTCATTGACGGTAGCATTTGGTAGCAAAAGTAGGAACTACTTGAAAATTGAATGTCTGCAGTCCTCAACTGAATTACATATGACACATACTAATACAGCCATCACAATTGACACCGGTTATCAGACAGATTCTACACACACCCAACGTACAAGGGGCTACATGACCGCGTTGTCGCAGCCCCTAAATTGAGGAACCAACCAACCAACGATACACACAAAAGTACACGGGACTAACGCCAATATGTCCCTACTTTTTAGTCCACATTTGAAGCAACAACTGTCTTAAAATTTGAAATCACACTCGAACAAGTTGTTCAAATGCAAAAGGGGGAGGATTTTCAGTTGAGCACATGGGCCAGCGGGAGCCAATTTGTGAAGGGAATTAAATAACCAAGCCTGTATTGATACATGAAGTATAATTACGCGTTAGGCTATATTGAATTAGCCATATTCTTCTCTGCTTTATTACCAGAAAAATATTAGAATTGTGTGTTAATATGATATTTGTTGATATTTTTCATGTAGAATATTTTTTACGTTTATTTGTGACTTCCTTTTTCAATTGTTTGACATTTGTGAAGGTTGGAATTAATTTTCAATTTCATAATTTCGTGCCTGCTTTATATCGTTAGTTTTAGCGTATCTCATAATTGAGATATGTATTAACCTGATTTAGAGTACAGGACTATTTGCAGTTGAGGAGGGATTAATGACTCTACTCTCCCTGGCCTTTTGGCGTTAGCCGGCGTCAGCGACTGAAGTAGGCGAAGTAGGATCGCTTCACTGGGAAGCGCTGTAACAGAGGGTGGGAGGCATTGAATTATGTTTTCTGGTGATTTTCAGGAGTTGTGTCGTTTGTGTTTAGTAAAGGAAGGAGTTTCCGTTCCTATTTTTGAAGGTGAAGGAGGCGCTCATCATTTATTCCAAAAAATTGACGCCTGCCTCCCTGTGAAGGTAAGGTGCTCCCATTATACATGCTAAATAACACTGGATAGTGACGCCATTTCCCCCTCCACTTTTTTTTTTTTGTCTTCGAAAAGCCGATTTAATAATCTTGCATGTTATTGCATGCTTTGATGCTTTTAGCAGTGTGCCGTTGACAACTAATAATAAATATGTTGGATGTTGGCTATCTCTGACCAATTTGAAGTCTTATTACCCGATGGGATTCGAGATTCCTTCCCCTCCCTCGTAAGAAAAATCTCTTCGGAGTTGCAAAGCTAGTTGGCTTTGATGACATTTGCCCAACGGATGTAACAAACCGGGACTTTTAAAGAGTGGTCGATGCACAGTGCTTCTTCACTTATAGTCGAACGTGAGTTTGGTCTGTACCGGTATTATAGAGTGCATATCCGTGTAACGGCCCTACGGATGTAACAAACCAGTATGTTATGGGGTTGTCATTTTCAGTGCCTCACCTGGTCCAACGTGAGCTGGATCTATACCGGTACAACAAAACTGTATATATGGGAACAGCCGTACCTGTTAATCAGTTAATTTATATAAAATAAAGGTCTTTTGTCCAGATCAATGAAGACCATCGACAAGCTCTTGTTGCCTTCGATGTACTTCTCCTCTATTTGTCTCAGGGCAAATATGGCATCTGTTGTTCCTCGCCATGCACGAATCCAAACTGCTCCTTGCTAATCGCCACTTCCTGTCTCAGTTGCTGTTCGATCACTCTCTCCCATAATTCCATGGTATGGCTCATGAGTTTGATTCCTCTGTAGTTACCGTATTACAAGATTGAATATCCCCTTTTCTTTTATATATTGGAATCAGCACACTCTTTCTCCATTCATCCGGCATTTCTTCATCCTCTAGTATGCTGTTGAATAGACCTGTGAGCCAAATCACTCCTTCATTTCCCAGAGGCTTCCAAGCTTCCACCGGTATATTATCTGGTCCTACAGCCTTACCATTCTTCATTCTTTGTAACGCCTTCTCCACTTCATCTTTGGTGATATTTTGTACCATTCCCATAGATGCCTCACCTTCTTCTCCCATTGCTGTCTGATGTTCGTAATTCAGTAGTTTCTCAAAATATTCCCTCCATCTTTCTAAAGTGTCAGGGTCATTCCAAAGCAATCTACCATCTTCTGTTTTAATAGCCCTTGTCTGATATACATCTTGGCTGTTCTTCTCCCTCTCTCGTGCAATTCTAAAGATTCTCAAGGTCTTCATATAAATCAGCATATGCCTCTGCTTTAGCTTTGGCCACAGCTCTCTTTGCTTTCTTCTTTGCTAAATTGTACTCTTCTCTGGCATTTTCTCCTTCCATAGCCCACTTCTTCTTTGCCTCCCTCTTGTCCTTGATACATTTCTGCACCTCCTCACTCCACCACCATGTCTCTTTGTCAATTTTACATTTTCCGGCAGTCTGTCCCAGGTCCATAACACCAGCTTCATGATCCCATCCATTTTTTCAGTTACAACCGTTGATCGGAGATGCTCCGTGACCTCATCCACAAATTTCTTCCGCAAGTCGGGTTGTTTTAAGCTTCCACCATTTTGTTTTATATCTAGGTTTGGTGATCTGCCAACACACTGTGCAAATTATTGGTCTATGTTGGGGTGCGAATACTTCTCCAGCTAGCACTTTACAGTCGCTCACTTCTTTTAACATCTCTATTCTGTATAGGATGTAATCAATTTGTGAATATCGACCACCACTTTTATATGTCAAGCCCTGATTTAATGGTTTTTGGAAATAGTTGTTCACTATCCCATGTCTGTTGCTGCAGCAAAGTCTGTAATGGTTTCCCGTTCATAATACTCTGCGTTACAATATTACAGTCCATGTGCTTCAGTGCCTGGTCAGCTGTATCTCTGGCTTGTACAGTTTGGCAACCTCGTTCTCGGACTACATGGTGAGACGAGAACTGTCAATCACATTCTCCCAGCTAACAGAGTTTAGTCTGTGATTGATTTCTGTGTTTACACTGTTAGATGATTTAATTAATGAGCCCAGATATTACCGTGTAGAACTTGTATTCACCAACTTCAATTCAACATCCTCTTGAGTGGTTGGTTTTGTTGACGCTTCCATATCGGTCCTAATTGTTGTGCTGCAGCATCCAATTTACTAAATGCTTCTTACATGGCTCTCTATGATCTCCCAATGATGTCAATATCTTGAGTATATGATTTGTAGAGTATTGTACTTCTTTTTCAATGGCCAAACTTCTGACACCATTTTCCAATGCATAATAATAATAATAGTAGTAGCACAGCAAAACAAGATGCAAACATAGAAGTAGCGTACTGTAATGCAAAAGTAAGGTTTATTAATATGAGTTTTATATGATGAATACAGCTATGAATTGAAACCATACCATCAGGGTGACAAGCAGGGTAGGACTAGTCCAGAATTGACACTTGTGTCCTACATCGTTTGAGTATGAATGAAAATGTATGAAAATGGAGTTGGAAATGATAGTGACAATGTTCGGAATTAATATAACCTACTGGTATTCTACAAAAACATAAATGCACTTTTGTTTAAAGGAATCCTACCTGAAAATTTATTTGCCCATGAATTTCAAATTCTCTCATGCTAGTTTACCTCATTTTATTAGCAAATGAACACATTTCTACATTCCAAGCATTTTGAACACTTAATTGTCTGACGTGGAATTAAGTAGTTTGCATTCTGGCTTTGTCTTATGCCAGTATACAGCGGTTTGAATCATCTTCTTGTGCCACATCCTCATTGTATGTTGGCTGTTATCAGGGTGATTTCTTGCTCTTTTTTAACGGTTCGGAATAGTGTAGGAGTGTTGAATCCCTACCATTTGCCTATGTTTCTTAAGCAAGATGTTCTTCTATTTGAATGAGGCTCCAGTAATGTCGAGAATGACCAGTTCTGGTATTATCGAAGTATCTGATTCTCGCCCTGCTCACTGACTTGGTCTTGAAAGCACTGGTCACACGGTACTGGACACAAACAATCCTAAGATACGGATGGAACTGGCAGCTGATTTTCCTGGCATTATCTGGGAGCATATTGGAGAGATAGTACAGCCATTCCATGGAAAAGTAAACCCTGAAAGTTAAATTCAGAATTTTTTTTATACTCACAGTTCATATGTTACTAGGAAGAGAAAGGTCTGAAATGACAAATTCAGTATATTTTTTTTTATAAATTTTGTGTTTTTATATTTTTTTTATACGGTTAATGTTTTATGTTCCTGTAAGCCTCTCTAGATGTGAAATTAAGGTTAAGTTTAAAAAGAAAGTAAGAAGAAGAATACCTTAATCACCTGTTGGCTATCATTTGGAGGAAAAACCTTGTTAACCCTTCTTTTCAGTGACATAAGGTAAAGGTACCTATAGATGACACCGTTAAGAGAAAATAATGGCAAAATGAGAACTGTGTTTACTCGTAATGCAATTTTATTGAACAAGAAACTTCCTTAAGTGCTCTGGACTATCCCCTGCAGGAATATGGGTTCAGTTTTCCATTTTCTTCATTCGACTATTGATAATTAAATGTATCCTCATGTTCAGCATTAGTCCCTAAGTCATGAGTTCCAATAGATGACATACTTCTTAGCCCAATAGATGACATATTTTAAAACACACAAAAACATTTAATCTAGATCAATTCTACAAGGAAGAACATTTCTAATTATGTTAGTCAAGGAAAACAAGTTGTTAGTACAAAAAAAAACTAAAAAAAAATGAAATTAGACTTTAAAGTTAAAAAGGCGATTAAATGAGTCTTCATAGTTTTAAAACTTCTATCCACACGAACAATGAAATCACATTTCTCTCACTGGAACAGACTTTTCAAAAATGTATCTAATTCGTTCTCCCTTGCTAGATATTTTAGGCAGATCTAGTCTTCCAAGCACCTGTTTGATTGAAATCGATGAAATGTCATTTTCATTCACTGTGAATTCCGTCTTTCTTTCGTCCTGAGATTTTAGACCCATGACCTGGATCTCTGTCTCATCTTTCTCTTGCACAATACAAAGGTACACAAATTTTGTTTGATTTCTCCTGCCACCTTTGAACTCACACAACACAAAGTCTCCTTCTTTGAGTCCCTCTAGAGTCACTGGCTGGCAAGACAAATCGTCACTATCCTCATGCCAGTCTGAATCATCCGTCTCTCTGAAACTAACTGAACTACAATTCGATGTGGAATCAGTCTCTTCATTTTCTTTCTGTTGTTTCTTCTGTTTCTCTTGGTTCTTGGCTTTCTTTTTGTCTGCCCTGGCTCTTTTCTTTTCCTCTAAAGCCTTCTTAGTTTCTTCCCTCTTTTTCTTTTTCTCGACTTGCTGGTCGTATTTCTTCTGTTTTCCTTCTTCTTTCTTTTTATAGTAAGCCATCATTTGGGGTGAAGTGAGGACAGCAGGGATTTTTTCCTTTTTCATTCGTTTAGGTGTCACTGCAGATTCACCTGGCCAAAATAAGGTTTTCTTGAATGGTGAAGGGATATGGCATTTACTTGTACCAGAAGTTACTTCTATTTCCATGGCTTTTTGAGGGGTTGATAACTCTAGACTCAAAACTAGCCGTTCAGGAACATCTAATGACGGATCTGGCTCTGCTGACACCATCTCCTCTGGCTCATCAACAGATGTTGAAGGTCTTGGCTCTTGCTCATCAAGAGATGTTGGAGGTCTTGGCTCTACATGCAGCATCTCTTCTGGTTCATTAGCATCTGATGTTGAAGGTACTAGTTCCATTGATGGTTGTAGACTTGGGATTGGTGGTCTAGTATGCAGCCCTCTCTGTACCTCTATCTGAAAATTTAATGTAAAATTCTTATCACACTAAGTTAATATACTTTATCATTCCAACTTTTAAAGAACTTCAATTGAAATGCATAGTTTACCTGCTGCTCTTCCAACTTGTCTTTGTTACTCTTCCATATGTTGTACAAGGACAAATCTTCTTTGTTTCCACTCCATTCTCCTTTATTATTCCTGAATATCAGGAGTTTCTGCTGCCCAATCTCATGCTCTAGATGAGATAAAAAATCCTTGACTCTCGCGGCGTTAGTTCTGGGCATTGGAGGCATTGGCTGGTCAGGTTCTAAACACACAGCTTGAGGATTCCAGGGCATTAATCCACACTTTCTGAATCCATTTTCAAAGATGGATGGTGAAAGTTTGCCAATAACTTCTTGCAGTAGTGGAGGAAAGTCCTTTTTCTTCATTTCTTCACCCAAGTTCGACATCCTCCACTGCTGCACTTGTTTTCTCCATTCTGCTTTTAAAGTGTGGAAAACTGCCACATCCATGGGCTGCAGAATGTGTGTTGCATTAGGATATAGAGCAACTAGCTCGATGCCATGCTCAACACAGAACTGGGACAGATGAAGAGATATATGCGAGGAGTGACCATCAAGGAAGAACACCACAGGCAATGCAATATTCTGTTTCTTCAGCCATGGGTAGAAGATATTTACTATATACTCATAGAAGAGTTCATGAGTCATCCATCCATTTTCTGATCTACCTATAGCCCATTCTTCTGGGAATGCCTCGGCAATGTGCATTGGTATCCTTTTGTACCTATAAACAACCATAGGTGGTGCTATCTGGCCAGCTGCATTTGCTGTCATGAGCACTGTGACATTCTCCTTTTCATCATTTGCCCCAGATAGGTACACTGTCCTGCTCCCTCTTTCAGCAAGTACTTTGCCCCCTCTCGGATTCAAGTAAAATGCAGACTCATCTGCATTAAAAACTCGTGATGCATCTTTCAGTACATCCATCAGACCCTTCTCTTGCATATACAGTCCAACCTCTTCAAACCATTTTATGAGCTTCTCCTTAGTGACGTTAGCCCTAGACCGTGTAAGGGTTTGATAAATTCTGTCACTAATGGCAATATTCCTGCCTCTAAAAAGTTTGTACCATTTTTCTCCAGGAGGTTTCTCCAAGTCCAACTCCTTTGACAGCTTAGCAACACTAATCATGAACATATCCTTTGTAACAGGAAAACCAGCTTTTGCCATGGTTATCACCCACTCAGTCAAGATTTTTTCCTGTTCACCAGTGAAAAGAGTAGCTGGGCCCATTTTCTTCCCCACAGGCAGTTTCCCATTGACTTTATACAATAATGTCACCCTAGGAACTCCAAATTTCTTGGCAGCTGCCATTACAGAACTCCCATTTCTCACTTCATCTATGGCAGCAGCCATGGTCTCTTGTGAATAATTTAAAATCTTTTTTGACATTTTGAATCTAGGGATAAAAAAAGAGAAAAGAAATTGTAGAAAGAACCAATGAGCCAATGCCTGACATATTGGACACCAATGGCTGACACCCCCTGTCAACTAATGGTTCCCGAAGTCAAATCATAATGAAATTAACATAGTTTACCATCTATTTTAAAAACAATACTTTTAACATTGCCAACTCCAATGTAGAACAAATTCCAATGCCTGACACCCCTGTCAGCCATTGGGCCAATAGCGTTCAGTAAGACCAATAGATGACACACATAATTACATATACAATTTAAGATTAATCTTTTCAACCAAAGCAAATAAACAGAGCCTAGAACCCTGCAACCCTTGATATAGTAATAAAAATCACCTTCCTACATAAAACGAGTTATAGAAGACAATAAACTTTCATCTTACCTCTTAAGGAATGTGTCTAGAAGAAGGGAAATATTGCTTCATACATTCACAAGTCTTACAAAGATCTGTTTCACATGAATACAAAGACACCACTGACCCTAGGCATGAGCTCAGGTAGTCAAGTAAGGGTCACCAATGTTGCCAGTTCTTGCACAACCCTCTGGGAATGTGGAAATTCCTTAGTATTGCAAAATTCAGACTGAGTGTCACCTATTGGTATTGCCAGGCAAGGGTGTCATCTATTGGTACATTTACCTTAGTTGTTTTGCTGATGTTGTTAGTCAGAAAGTTGGAATTTTACTGCGTTTTAATGGCTCCCTGGATGTCCCGTCCGTAACAGAAAAGGTAAGAAAGTTTGTTTAAAAGAATATAACTACATCACACTTATGTTTAAACAAAGAATCCTGTGTTTAAAATGTACTCAGAATCTAACCTCAAAATATTAATTTTTTTGTAGTTTTATTTAGATTTATATTGCATTTTGAAATTTGTCCCGTCCATAACGCTGTTTCAGAAAGTTATTTGGCAAAGCTCTCAAAGGATTTCTCTTTACGATAAACTGATTTATTGCAACCAGTCTTGTTAAGTAGGCCTAGACACTTCTAACAGACAAAAATACATACATTTTATTTTATGATATACGGTATAAACTTATCAAATGTATGTGTTTTTTTGATGACTTCAAATGTGGAGAAAGAGGCTTTGGAGAGAGAAAAAGTCAGACTGCGTGTTCAAAAACACTGGAATAAATTGAAGCTTGATCAAGACGAATGCACTAACCATTTGAAGAAAGATGCAGAGGGAAAGAAACAAGAAAGAGGTAAGAAGAAAAAAGAGTTAATGGCAGGTAGATCAACGAAGAGAGGTAAGATTGCAATAGAATTAAAACGCTTAAAAGAAACTGAGAGAAAAAGAAAACATCGACAGAAAAAGAAGTCGGAACAGAGTTTGAATAAAGAAGGAAACAATGTGTTAGGATCATTTTCTTCCGTTCAAAGCTTAGGAAAGGCTTTTAGCCGTGTTAAAAAACCCATCAAAGAAACTGGCTGTTGTAAAGAAACTGGCATATGCTACTACACAGTTACCTGAATCACAACGTAAAGCCTTATTTAATGAAGCGAGTAAAGTAAAAATCACTGCAGTTTCTAAGGAAACAGAGGAAAAAATCCATGCTTTTTACTGTAGAGATGATATTAGTAGGATGGCTCCTGGAAAGAGAGATTGTAAAACGGTAAAAAATAAATATTCAGGTAACCGAAAAAGTTCAAAAACGTCATATGGTAATGACAGTGAAAGAAGCCTACAGTCTGTTTACAGAAGAAAACCCTGCTATTTCTCTGAAAAAGAGTAAATTTTATGAACTCAGACCTAAGCATGTGCTTTTAAGTTCAGAAATGCCACACAATGTTTGTGTGTGTAAGCTCCATGCAAACTTTAATTTCATTACAGAAACCTTGTCGAAGACTTTAACCGTTTTTCCAACAACGGGCAAGGAGTTACTGATTCAGATTTGCTGTGACATAAAAAACGAAGAATGTATGACTGAAGGTTGTAAAAAATGCCAAAAAAAATGTTGAAAGCTTATGTTTAAATGAATGTGACCTAACAAAGGAAGTTTCATGGAAGCAGTGGGGAGAAGTAAATAAACGTCCGATGTTAACCACTGTGAATGGTACGGTTGAAGAGGCAATAACAATGCTCCAAACTATGTTGCTTAAATTCAAGACTCACTGTTTTGTGAAAAATGTCCAAAGTAAATATTTTGAAGAAAAGAAGAACCATTTGAGCAAGGGGGAAGCCATGCTTCAAGTAGACTTTGCGGAAAATTATACCTGCGTCGCTCAAGATGAGATACAGAGCGCTCATTGGAGCAATACCCTTGTAACAATATTTACCTGTGTAGCTTGGGTACCTGATGGTAAGCAGTGCTATGCTATAGTCAGCAACGATTTAACTCATAACAAATTTTCAGTGTGGTGTTAAAAAAAAAAATATACCAGTGATCTGAAGAGTGAGCATGAAGTAGAAGTAACCATTTTTTCCGATGGGTGTGCTGTTCAATTTAAAAGTCGGTATACTCTGTCTAACTTAACATTTTTTTATGAAGACTATGGAGTTACTGGAGAATGGGCATTCTTCGCCACTTCACATGGGAAGGGCGCAGTTGATAGAGTGGGCGGAACAGTAAAGAGGCTGGTCTGGGAAGAAGTCATAACCAGACAGGTAAATGTGTCCTCAGCTGAATAATTCTATAACTGCTGCAAAGATGTTTGTACATCTGATAAAATAAAGATCATGTTCATTGGTAGCCAAGAAATGAATGAGTCTTAAGGAGCTGCTGCTAGAATCTCGATGGTCATCGGTGCAGGCAATACCAGAAATTCAGTCAAAGCATTACTTTCGGGCTTCTTCTTATTATGGTGGAAGCATTGTAGCTGGACGAACTGTCAATTCAGAGTTAAGGCTCTCTGAACTGTGGAAGGACAATGAAGAGGCAGAGTCAAACCAGTCCGACAGTGAACTTAATGAATTTGACTCCATTCCTCAGTCAAGTAGTATGGCTCAGCGTGAGCGGGTTAGGTACTCAGAAGTATATTCAGATTCTGAGAACGAGGATCAGTATCTCTTGGCTAAACCTGTGCCTAAGAATGAGGTGAAGGCAGGCCAATTTATATTAATCGAACTTGTCAGTGTGAAAAAGGGAAGAACGCAGAAATACGTGGAAATCACTCAAACCTGTGTCGACGAAGATGACAATGTCGAGGTTATATATATGAATACTGTTTGTGGAACAAAAAGTGAACAATTATTCAAGATAGAACACTCAAAATCGTATATTGTTCCATTTGCAGAAGTATGTGGAGTATTAAAGTCTCCAGAAATTAAAGAGACAGGAAACAGAATATTTTATAAGTTTGAAAAGCCAATCTAGTTGTAATTTGAATTAACAGACTCTCTAAGTTTGAAATAATATTCTTAATTGGCACACAGAGACATTTAGTTAAGCTCAAATACTTTAAAGTATTGTTAAATTTACTTTGATGATTAAAAATAATAATTATTGTACCTTTTGCATGTGTTTTTTATACATTATCCTAGGTGTCACGTCCCGTCCGTAACGTGTACCTTGTGTTAATTTATTTATTTTCCCTTATTATAAAGATGCCAAAGTTCAAACCTACAGTATTACTTTGTAGATAAAGGTCAAAATGTATCATTCACATATTCTTTAAAATTTAATTTCATTATGTTTCACAGAAAATTTTATACGAAGTTCATGTACTTTATCCTATGTCTCATTTTCGTCCCGTCCGTAACGGGCATTTAAAAGTTCTTGACAGGTTTAAAAAAAATATGTGGCATACAGGTTACAATCAGTATTTAGTAGACACTACCTGCCAGCATACAAGCACAATTTGAGTTCAAAATATATATAGGGTTTCTTGATATTTAATAGTTAATCCTTCAGGATGTCCCGTCCGTAACAATGGAATGGCTGAGTAGAGGCTGCACCATTAACTATTCATAGCATAAATCCCAATCACACCCTCCAACCCGCAAACTTTCTGTGTCCCTCTGTGGATGGGGGATTCAATATACCCATGAGTTGATGGGAATTCATCCATGGCGCTGCCTGTCTTAAAAGCAGGCCTAGCAGGGGCTTTTCAAAGTTTTTTTCAATTTTCTGGTGCCTGAATGGTTGGATGATTTGAAATAAATATGCATTGTTTGGCAGCCAACTTGGCCACCTTTTCAGAAAGCCTGGATGGTACTCTATTGGGTGGAACTCCTATGAAACTTTTGAAGCCAATCTAGCATGTCTTGTAACAGTAGGAAACCAGGGTCTTAAGGAGTGCTAGTAGCTATCATACCCTACTAATAGTTTTTTCTGAACCAATAGACCTCGTGCGCATGGATGTTGCTGCGCTCTGGCGGCAAGTCGTCCCAATAGTCCATGTGGCGCTTGTCAGTGAAGTGAAGCAACGTGATTACCAGGCTGCGCTTGTTGAGGTGCGAATTAAAATTCGAGATGGAAGAAAGTTCTACAAAGAGTAAAACAAATTGTTCTGTGGTTGGATGTAACTACTCCTACAGAAATTGCCCGCCTGCGACGAAATTCTTCGTATTCCCAAACAATAAAGAGCACATTCATAGAAGGAACGCTTGGACTGTGGCTTTAAAACGGGACGCGAGTGATGGTAAACCATGGCATCCTACATAATTATAATTCACATGTTTGTAGTCGGCATTTTATAAACGGAACACCGACAAGAGATCCTGACAGTCCCGGTTACATACTGAGGCTCTACGTGAAGCCACATTTATCGGATCAGCACCAGCAACGAGAGGGCAGTAGAGTAACGGCGAGATACAAGAGGCGAAAAATGAGGCATGAAAATGTCAGGGGTTAAGGAAGTGTGATGGAGTATGGTTCATTAAATGACGTGAGCACACAGACGGTTATTGTGACCGTATATAGTGACAAGACGGAGGTGAACATATTGTTTTCTTCTTTGAGAAATAATTGCGAAGCAGAAGTCCAGACAAATCTGCCAATGCCCCGTGCGAACAAACAAACAATGACTGACACTTGTTTAAAACAAGACTTTAGTTTTAATGTTGACCTTGTGGATAAGAAGCATTATTTTTGTGGATACCGGTCAGTGAAAGAAAGCGAACATAATCTTGTTGAAATAGCGGGTGTAAAGCTGGCAGTGTTTCGTATCCTGTTATCGTTGTTCCCTTCTGTTCATCATAATAATTGTACTCTTGACAGGGAAAATATGTTACTTCTCCTGTTAATGAAGTGCAAACTGGGTATTAGTTTTGCTGCACTCGGCGTTATGTTTAACTGTCACAGGACTACGGCTTCTTTTGCCTTTAAATTTACACTCTAAGTTACCATATTTTTGAGAAAACTAAGAAATGGATTTCCTGGTCACAACGATCCACTATTAAATGTACTATGCCAAATTACTTTAAACGTAATTTTGAAAATTGCACGTACATTATAGATTGTACTGAAGTATACTGTGAAAGACCGCCAAGTGTTCGTCAAAGAATTTTAATGTTCTCTCATTACAAGAATGCATACCCTGTAAAATTTCTGATTTCCTTTACTCCGTCAGGTTATATTTCTTTTCTTTCTAAATGTTATGGTGGAAGAGCGACTGACAGCTACATTACTGTACATTCCGGTATACTAAATCATATTCAAGCAGGAAATCTTGTTATGTGTGATAAAGGTTTCCCACAGATAAAAACGTGCATTGAAAATAAGAACGCAGTAATAGTAATGCCACCATTGGCATTTAATCCACAGTTTTCAGCTGAGGAAGTGAATCAACATATGATATAGCATCTGTCAGAATTCAGGTTGAAAGAGCTATACATAGAATGAAGGTTTATAAAATATTAAGTAACTGAGTTACTTTGGATTTGGTACCTCATTCAGACAAGATTGTTCATCTAAAAGGTGGCTTAGTGAATTTCAGTCCTCCTATCATTAAATTAGACGACTGATATATTTTAGGCAGGTCCTTAACTTAGACATGATTATAAAATTATTGAATTGTACATGATTACACCTCTAATTCACTGTTTTTTGTATTTGTAACAAAAAAATAAAAACAAATCAACCCCTGGCACTATACAGCCCATGACGGGCTAAGGCCGAACAAGCGACCGCTGCCCAGCCATTTGGCCTGCAGATATTGGGGTGACGCGTGATCGGCGCGTCGGGTCCCCTTGGCCGTTAATCTTGGTAATCGTGATCGGGGCGCTGTCTCACTGTCAGACAGCTACTCAATTGTCCTCACGAGGCGGAGTGCACCCTGTTCCAATCCTCACGTCAGTTTTAAAATCCCTGACGGAGTCGGGGATCGAACCCGGGGCCTCCGGGTGAGAGGCAGGCGCACTACCCCAACACCACGGGGCCGGCTATATTTCTAACACGAGTAGAAATTATATAATGCTTCCACTTTTTTTTTTTGTCGTGTGGCCTTCTCAGAGGCCGAGTTCAGGTCTTTCTAGACGACGCCCGTGGGCGACCTGCGCGTCGGGATGAGAGATGGAATGGATGAAGATGAATGAAACTGGGTAAGGATGTGGAAGGAAGCGGCCATGGCCTATAAGAAGGCCTGGTGTTGAAAATGGGAAACCACGGAAAACCATTTCAAGGACGGCCGACGGTGGGGCTCGAACCCACGCGTCTACCGATTCAGCAGAGACCTTTTCCTCATGACCTAACGCTGCGCTTTAGCCAGCGTAGCCACTGCTGTCGGTATGAGAATGGTGACAATGTAACACTATGTATAACGCTTGAAAATTAGCGGGAGGTGATGTTCGAAATAAAGCATCTCTACTATGGGAATAATACTTGAAAGGAATTCTTCATTTCTGGAGACACTCACTTTCACACATTTCTTTTGAGAATATACAAACAAGTCACAGAAGTTGAAGTTCAAAATATACAATGATGCCTGTACCTGGGTTTAATAAACATGAGTTTCCTTTAACTTGATATCACCATCAATGTTAATATACAAAATGGAACAGTACACATGTTGTCATCAACCACAGGCTTTTCCCGACAGGAGTAAGGGCACTTGATCTCCAAAAGAGAAAGGCATTCCTGACCTAGCACTATCCCATCCAGGCTGCAGCAGAGCCAGGGTTGCTCTTCTTTTATAAAACCCAGCTGTGACACGCAACATTGGGACGATAAACAGAATTCCTGAAGTGCCCTCTGCTCATTATCTCTTCCTTATCTCACTGCAGGACTGTTTATGTCTTTAGAAATAAGAAGCTGAGATGCCAGTTTATTAAAATCTCCACTCTACAGTGTCATGATCTTGTGTACGCTTTGGCTGGCCGATATGCGTAATTTTCTTTGATGGAACCAAGCAGGAGTCTTCGATTGAGCCCTAGTCTCAATAGCAATAGCTTCCTTCTGCGATTTTGTGACTTTCACCTTGTCAAAATAAAAATTCAGGACGCCACTTGGCAACATGGACTCATAATTTTTTGGCACTAGTGATATCTTGCCACTTGGCAAGTAATTTATTCCATAGCATCTAAACAGTTTATTAACGTTTTGATGGTCTAATTGCTGAAGACACTGAAGTAAAGTCTTGTTTCGCTCTGTTCTACAGTATCATCCACGATAGCTTCAACAATAGAGGTGGAGATAATTATGAATTCACCTTCACACTCGGCCTTCAAAATTCTTGTAAAAGCACAGTCTATATTTTTAATTTTCTTGTATAGTTCAGTTTTGGTGAATGTTTATAATCCCACACTTTCCGACACGCTACAAACTGTCCTCTTATTTAATCTATCCTTGAACATTTTCTCCTAAGTGTTCACCTTTAGAATATTCCGCGATAACATTCTTAGGTTTCTCCCATTGTTGCAGGAAGGAAGTCTTCGAAGAATGCTTGCAGCATTTGGAAAGGCCTGCTTTGCATTCACATTCGACTGACTGAATGTTCCTGTTGCAATCGATCTGTTAAATATTTTTAAAAAAGACTAGCATTACTTAATGAAAAAATAATTTACAGCGGCAATGGATACGGGAAATACATATAATAAAGTTATGTTTAAAATTAATAGTCTAAATATACATATGATTTGTGGACCAAAAAGAAAGGTATTTATTACCTTAAATTTAACAGCAAAAGGCGGTTGATTAATGCTCGTTTCTCTGAAACAGAAGCTGGATATTTCTTCTCCCAATCGTTCCTTCACCTGAAATATGTGATTTCTTCCATTGAGCTGTTTGCCTTTCTTTAGCGTAGAAACTCTAAAATACGACATATCCCAACGAATCTTCTGAAAGCCCACGTGAACCTCTATGGACGACGACATTTCAGATTTAAATTGCTTCCTTCATTATCACACTTGATTCTCCCGCACAAGCCAGTACACACACTCACCACATGGATGTTCTGAGCGAGTTGCTGCTAGGAGCGCCAGCAGGTAAAATATCGCCATGCGCACGAGATCTATAGATGGTAGGAGACATTGATTTGGCTGAAACCTTTACTTTGTCCACCAAATTCAGTATATATTACAAGTCTATAAGTAATACAGTCGTTTCTGAATATTGGATAAGAGAGGTAGTGCACAGTTAGCTACTCCTGTGGGGGTCCGGGCACAGACACCAAGAGCCCGCTGATGAGCCTATCTTGGTGTTCTTAGGTGAAACCCTGCACAAGACATGGCATAAACCTAGAAAAATTGCTGAGTTTTATTTCCTTGGCTGTGAAAGCCAATATACCATTTTCTCGGAAGCCAATTATAGGCTCTGTGCGTTGGGGTGATATGTACTGCCGCGCTATGAGTGGCCAAATTTATAAGTTCAAGTATGTTACCATACTTACTTTACTTTCCGTGTCCGGGAGACACACTAAATTCATCCTTTCCAGAACTCTGCAGCTCTTATCCCTCGGTCTATGGCCAACATAAGGTCTTCCTGACTGCAGGTGTCATTAAGATCTTGGCACGTGAGCAGGAGTTGTGGAGTCTGGATTTCTCCATCGGCACATCGTGGATCTTCTGCATGACCCCACTTCACAAGGTTGCTACGACACTTAGGCACTCCTGTTCTCATCCGGTTTAAGGACCTCCAGGTGGTATAAGGCAAATGACTGCCACTGCTCAGTTCTTCTTTAGGGGTTCACCCCTCTGGTTCTATTTGTTTCCAGAGTGACACACGCCGGACGTCTGGTTTGGTATGGAGGGCTACTGTTCTATTAATAAAACTCTTCCTGGATCTTAGGCGAGGAGTGGTCACTTTGTGGTTGACCATAGAATATCTGGGATCTGTTTCAAGCTTTTGTCTCTCTTTCTCTGCTGCCACCTCGCGTCGAATAACTGGAGGTGCAATGCCAGCGAGAGGGTAGATCTTCTGCACTGGAGTAGGTGTCAGACATCCAGTGACAATATGTGTGGACTCGTTAAGAGCTATGTCCACATGCTTGGTATGGGCAGATACTCCCCACACTGATGATCCGTACTCTCCTGCTGCGAAGCAAAGTCCCAAAGCTATTGAATGTAGAGCCTGAGGGTTCGCTCCCCATGTTGAACCTATCAACTTCCACATTATGCTATTCCTTGGCTGAGGTGGAGCGATGTGTAGGTAAATTCTGAAAATATATAAACATGAATCACTGAGGGATTTCCAGACATCCTAGAAACATGCAACTTAGTACCAGTAAAGCTGATACAAGATCGCAATAAGAGTCTAAAATATTCTTCGAGGGTACAGAGTTGGAGGGATTTGAAATGGCGGCTTAGGAGAAGAACGGTGCAAGCAAGCATTTTTTCAACCGTAGATTAACCCTTTTTCCAAAACGATGACCTCTAGTTTTTGTGAACTCAAACGTTTCCTGAATGTTCAAACTAACTTTTAACATCAAACCCCGAGGAAGTGTTGAGAAAATTTTTCGAGATATTAAGGAGGTAATGTCGTATTGCAACGATGTATAACTAATACAAAAATGAAATTAGACTTGAATTAATGCAACTCTTCCAGGTATCCCAGAAATGTAAAACTGGGAACCAGAGAAGTAGATGTGACCAAGATCCCTAGAAGAATCTACAGTAAATACATCCAGTAGGTTGCTTTTTTAGTTTTGGCAACTATGTTATAAATTGATAAATAACACACCTACATGGTACTAAGTTTCATAGGCCCTCGATGTAGTCTCCAGCACTGTGTACGTGTTCCCAGCGACGCGGAAGCCATTGTATTCCGTTGGCACTGCCCAGTCTATCGATGGTGCGAAGAGCGCGCTCGTCAGCCTGCACAACATCTCCAATTGTAGGGTAACGGTTCCCACGCAGTGGCTCCTTCACCTTCGGGATGAGACTTAAGTCGGGAGAATAGGGGGGATGATAGAGCACCTCCCAGTTCCAGCAATTCAACAATGCAGACACAACTCCTGCTCTGTGTGTCCTAGCATTGTCATGCAGAACGATGGGCGGAGTATCCATGTGGTGTTGCCGTTTCCTTCTCAGAGCTGCTAGGAGATGGTCTTGCAGAAACAAACAATAGTACGCCGCAATAACGGTTTGCCCTGGAGGAACGGTATGTTTTATGATCACACCATCCCAATCATAGGCAAGAATCAACATTACCTTCACATTGGTGGGGGTTTGTCGAACTGTTTGTTTTCGTGGTGATCCATGGTGCTGCCACTCATTCGATTGGCGTTTCAACTGTGGCTCATAAGATTTGGCCCACGTCTCATCAATGGTTATGATACGCCGTAAGAAGTCCTCTCCTTCGCGCTCAAAACGCTGCAAGTGTGTAAGAGAAGCGTCATATCGCAGCCGTTTCTGCATGCCGGTTAAGTTATGCGGAACCCATTTTGATGCAATTTTCCTAATTTTTTGGCAGTCCTTCAGGATGTGAAAGACAGTTGAATTCGCCAGGCCTGTATCTTACGCTAATTCACGAAGCGTTACGTTCCGATCCGCCTTCACTAAGGCGGACACCATCTGTACATTTTCATCACTTACTGGTGGGTGACCAGATCGAGGCATGTTCTCCACATGTTCGCGCCCATCTCGAAAGGCTGCAACCCATCT
The DNA here is from genome assembly GCA_946902985.2 of Meconema thalassinum. Taxonomy (NCBI): domain Eukaryota; kingdom Metazoa; phylum Arthropoda; class Insecta; order Orthoptera; family Tettigoniidae; genus Meconema; species Meconema thalassinum. The sequence goes on from OX336388.2 coordinate 1,855,120,929, forward strand.
TGCTACCGTTCTGTAAGGTAATGCAGCTGCACCGCACGCCTCGTGCAGTCCTTGGTGGCACTCTCGAGCCGTGCGACCCCTAGTACATTGAATTTTAATCCACGTTCTCTGCTCCTGCTTTGAAAACATTGCGACTCTTGCGCGAGCGCTTGCCCACAACTACTCCTCTAACAGGCGCCACTGCATATGAATGGGGGAGGGGACGGACGAGGTCATGTACTCTATCGGAGGGGATACAGGTTAGCAACTTTTGGTAACGATGGCAGAGTCCAACACCGTTGCAACATAAAGCAGCGGCATCGTTGCCGAAACTAAAAAAACAAGCCAAGTTTTGTTAGGGGGCCGAGCTGATGAGCTTTTAAATTGGGTTTCAGAAGTGGTTTGGCCTGAGTAGGCCTACACAAGCGTATTTTCACCCATAGGTTAACTTGTTTTCTAAAGCGATGACCTATAGTTTTCGTGAGCTCAAACATTTGCTGAAAGTCCAAACTAACTTATAACATCAACAAACCTAGTTTTAATCCCAAATGCACAATTTAAACTTACTGTTTGTGATTCACCGTCAATATCCACAGTGTTTTCAAATCAATTTTGTGAGTTCGTGAAGGGAAACTATGTAGAGTATTACATTGTTCTGTGTGACAATATTTATTATTGCAAACAACAATACAACACAACTTTTCGACATTGTTACTGTATAAAATAATAGAATAAATACTCGCACGTTTTCGATGTACATCAATACTGATCGTGGTATGTAGGAGCTTCTTGGAACATCCGCTTACAGCAGCACTTCAGTATGTGCACGGAGACTATAGGGAGGTGAAAGGCTGCTTGAGCTTTTAGATCTCACAATACAGAAGCGCAAGTGCACTTCATAAGAAGGGAGGTAGTGCACAGTTTCTTTCTCCTGTGGGGGTACGAGCACAGACACCAAGAGCCCGCTGATGAGCCTATCTTAATGTTCCTAGGCGAAACCCCGCACAAGACATGGCATAAACCTACAAAAATTGCTGAGTTTTACAGAAACTGCTTGTTTTGTATTATCTATACTATCCAATATATGCAACCATTGAGATGCTGAAATCATTCTCTCTCTTATGAAGTACAATGTAGTGTTATGGTACATTATGTTATGCTTGCTATTTATATTGTAATTAAGAATATTCCCTTGTTTTTCTGCTATGGGTCTTAATGGCCTGTTACTTGCAATAAATGGTGATGATGATCATGATACACATCAAAAAAAGTTTAGCATATGCTTACCACATCGAGCGGCGGTGGTACAAAACTTCCTCCAGGAGTCCGCCATTGCACGAATGGAATGGTCTGTGGTGTTGCCAGACATGATCTGTATCGAACTTGTCTGGGATATGCAGAAGCGTGCTATTGCTCAGCCTCCACGCCTTCCCATAACCCAGAATAATATTATCCATTTTCAGGTCCGTGTTGAATATGTTTACTAATAAAACTAACAATTCTCCGTCTTTTCAATACAATATTAATAGTCTATTTATTTGTTTATGTCTTAATGCATATTTGGGCTGAGGAAGCACTAACGTTTGTGCGAAACATCTACCCAATTGTATAAATAGACTATTAATATTGTATTGAAAAGACGGAGAATTGTTAGTTTTATTAGTTCCCATAACCCGCCAAGAGACCATGGAGGCCGCTGTCGAAGAGTGGTATCGCCTGCCTCAAGAGGACCTGGACAACGTGATCTGTGGTATGCCATGGCAAGTAAGAACCCTGCTGGACGCCGGAGGTGGTCATGTTCCTTATTGAAACGTCACATGATAGCAAGATTACAACACATATCAGTCCCTTTTGACAGGCCAAATGTCTTCCTGTTTGTAATTTTCTTTTCACACATGAATCAAGTCTGCAGGGTTTGCTAGAATGACGTCTCATTTGTAATAACCTCGTCCACAATCCCACATATGCTCTGAATCATGGCAAACAAGTATTATGCAAAACTTTTTTTGATGTGTATATTTAAAATACTAAGGTGATTTTTGTTACCATGAGATTGAGAGAATAGCTGAACCGTTTTGATTTCGTAAAGCACTCTACAAAAGCTCTTGGCCTGTAGCTTTGTAAAGTGTCTTTAAGAGAAAGAACTGTTACCGTATATTTTTAAATTATTAAAGAAAAATATAATATTCTTGACAGTCGCACATGCGCACAATGGCTTTCGCCCGTGTGACATCTCGGATAGAAGATCCAAATTGTTTTACTGTGATCGTTGTTTATGAGAATTATAGAAGAGGGGAAATATTGTTTATGATCCCACGAAATATACTATTTCCTGTGATAGAATAATAAAATAAAGGAAATAATATTGAAGAACTTAAACTAGCAGTTAATTGTTTAGTTGTTTTCCTTACTTAATAGCTCCCTCCTCTTCCGTTGTCTTGACAGCTCAACTATTAGCATTGCTGACTATGAATTATATTATGTATCGTCCATAGAGTTAGAATCCCATCTCTGATATGTTTTAGGTAGATTTCATTAGAATGTTTCGACTTCCGGAAAATTTACATTTCACGACTCCCAGACCCCAAAACCACCGTCATTTCAAAAGTTTATTTATAATTTGTATATACATATAGGCTATGACAAGTAAAACCTGAATTTTCCGCCGAATCAATACTTTACTTATGGAAAACTTTATGGGTACATGTTTCGGAGACCCTACTGTTTCCTTCTTCAGCCCTCCTTTGGTACTACAAACATCGTATAACACATTCGAAATCCCCTAATAAAACAACACAGAATACACAACATAAATTACAAAGCCACAACATATTAAAAACTATGAGCTTAAATCACATTAATTAAAATTCAACAAACAACCAAAGATAAAACATGTAATGCTCCTCGCATTTTCAGTCATTCAGTTCTAGTTAAGTTTGTGTCTGAGGACATGTTAAAATATTGTTAATGCACAACCATTTGTTTTGTTCACAGTGTCTTCAAACTCTAAAATAAATGTAATCAATCTATGGAGATTCTTGCGTACGTAGGGCTTGTTGAATTGAAAGCATCTAGGATTTGCCTATTGTCGATGTACATTTGTTGTTTTAGGTAGAACATCAAATATTATGGTGTTCCTTCTCTAGAATACTTAACAACATGCTATAGTAAAGCGACTATTGTTATGAATAACAGTCCAATTAGAATTGAAGACGGTCAATTCAAGGCTTCTTATGATGGTAAGCCGATGGTCGGCGGCATCGATTAAATATTTTCATTACTATTGTTTTGGTCGAGGAACATTATCAAGTTAATACCTCGTCTTATTCGTCATGGAAATGCTGAATAGTTCCAAATAATCGGACATATGTGACCTAGTCAAACTCACAGCCCTCATAGAGGTCAACTTCAACTGAGCAACACAAACTTAACTAGAACGTACAATCTGATACCCAGAGCAAAATGTTTGAGGAACTAATAAAAAACAAAAATCTTAAAGAAAAATTAGTAGCTATGAGTGCTGACAACACTAATACAAATTTTGGCGGGGCCACTAGAAAAGGGAAAAAAATGTGTGGCAATATTTCCAACATAGTTTAGAGAAAGAAATAATCGGAGTAGGGTGCGAAGCCCACATAGTACACAACTGTTTCAAATAGCCGTAGATTGTCTGCCATTTGATATTGAATGCTTTGCAGTTAAGGTATATAAATACTTCCACATATATATCGTTAGAACTGAGCAACTGATGAATTTTGTGATTTCGCCGAGTGGAAAACACTCGTTTTCTGTCTCTTGGCCCAGCTATTACACGGGTTCTGAAGATATTTGAAGGCCTGAAGTCCTGCTTTCTTTCCCAGGGAAAATGTCCTTACTTACTAAGCCAACTTTTTTTAAATCCATGCTTTAAGCCATGGCTGATGTTTGCAACATCCCAGATTTCAACTTTTGAAGACACCGTTTTGAAGATAGAGAAGGATAATATCTCCGCTACTGGGCGCATACACTCACTCAAAAGTGTGATGAAATCTAGAGAGGAAGAGGGATTTATTCCTACTAATGTGAAAACACTGATATTAAACGTACAGAAAGAAGGAGAACGAGAACTAATTGTCCAGGTCTTTACAGCAACAGTGAAAAAGTTTTACAAAACTTGTGTTGACAATTTAGACGAATGGGAATTGAGCTTCGGAGGCGTACATAACTTGCAGTGGATTTTGCTACAAACTGTTCCGTCATGGAATGATATCCAGACCAGCCTATCTAATTTTAATGCCAGCCAGATCAAGGGAATATCTGAAGATCAAGACGAAGAAACCAAACTCTTTGACCAGTGGAGTGTGTTAAATAGATTGTGTCTGAAAACAAAGGAATGGAACAGAGTGGACGGAACCAAGGTAAAAACTCCTGTTGAAGAGAGATGGAAGCAAATATTTGCAAGGCTTAGTAGTGAGGACATTGCATATGATGCTATTTTGAAAGTTGTTGAATTTGCTATGTGTTTGCCAGGAACCAGTGCTCCCGTAGAAAGAGTTTTTTCCATCATGAGTCAGGAAAAAATGGCGAAAAGTATTAGAAAGTCAGGTATTTTATATTAACCATACAGTATTTAGTGCTTTACACCCGTATTTTGATGTTACTAATTCAACTTATATCTGATGATAAAAAGCCATAACTCGATGGACATTATGGTAAGTTTCCATTTTTACAGTACACCATAGTAAAAACCTCTTACCTATTTTTTATGTTTTTTTGGCATTGGCGTAGGGATATGGCTATAGTTTAGGTTATTAAGTACTTTAATTTATGTATTATTGCTTTATAATTTACTTTATTTTGTATTTTAAATAAGTAAAGAGGCGAGCGTTGGGCAGCTATGGGGGTGGTAGAGGCTGCAAATAAGATATATATATATGCTCAATAAACCATTTTTCCGATGTTACGATGACTTCGCAAGTCAGGAATTTTGTTGAAAAATGGTCAGGAATAGTCAGGAAAATTGACATTGAAAATTCTGTGGACACCATGGAAGCGCTCCCCGCGCATTGTCGTCTTCATCTTCGGAATGAGATCATAGTCGCAGGGACTGATGTCGGGAGAAAATGGGGGGTGATAGAGGACCTAGCCCCAGCGATCCAACAATGCCGACACAACGCCTGCTGTGTGTGCCCTAGCATTGTCATGCAGAACGATGGGCGGTGTAACCATGTGGTGGCGCAGTTTCATTCTCAGTGCTCCTCGGAGATGGTCTTGCAGAAACGAACAATAGTATGCCGCATTAACGGTTTGCCCTCGGGGAACAGTATGGTGAATGATCCCACCATCCCAATCATAGGCAAGAATCAACATTACCTTCACATTGGTGGGGGTTGGTCGAACTGTTTGTTTCCGTGGTGATCCGAGGTGCCGCCACTCGTTCGATTGGGGTTTTAACTGTGGCTCATAAGATCTGGCTCACGTCTCGTCAATGGTTATGATACGGCGTAAGAAGGCCTCTCCTTCGCGCTCATAACGCTGCAAGTGCATACGACAAGCATCATATCGCAGCCATTTGTGCATGTCGGTTAAGTCGTGCGGAACCCATTTGGACGCAATCTTCCTAATTTTCAGTAAGTCCTTCAGGATGTGGAGGACAGTTGAATGCGCCAATCCGGTATCTTGCTCTAATTGACGAATCGTTACGTTCCGATCCAACTCTACCAACGTGGACACCATCTGTACATTGTCATCACTTACTGGTGGGTGACCAGATCGAGGCATGTGCTCCACACGTTCGCGCCCATCTCGAAAGGCTGCAACCCATCTTGCTACCGTTCTGAACGGTAACGCAGCTGCACCACACGCTTCCTTCAATCCTCGGTGACACTGTTTAGCACTGCGACCCCTAGCACACTGAATTTTTATCCACAATCATTGCTCCTGCTTGGAAAACATTGCGACTGTCTTTCGCGAGCGCTGGTCTCACATTACTCATCTAACAGGCGCGACTGCGCACGAGCATTGGTGAGGACGGGCGAGGTCATGTGCTCTGAGGGAGGGGATGCAGGGCAGCAACCGTCGGTAAAACTGGCAGCGCCCAACATTGTTGCAACTTGGCACTGAAGCATTGGTGCCAAAACTAAAAAAACAACCCATGTATAAGATTTCTGTTGTCCAGCCAGGCCATTGTTTGTTAGTTTAAGTAGGTATTAAGTAATACAAAGTTATTACGATTTACAAGTTTTTAACCATGTGAGTAATAAATATGAAGGAAAATAATGTTAGTTTTGATTTCACTTTCATGGAGTAAGGCTATGGGTTTTCGGACTTCACTGCCCCCCCCCCTCCTCTCCTCTCCTCCCCCGGGTACTACGATGTCCTGGTCTAGGCCAAAACATTTATGGCCACCCTAACTATATAAGATGTTTAGCCCAGGCAATAAGACGGCCATTTTGTAACCTAATTTTCCCACGTCACACACAACGGCGCTTACAGAATTACTAAATAAATAAAGTTGATAACCATATCCAAAATAAAATAGTGATTTTATCAGGTTATAATTCTACAATAATCCTCAATGCTAGAAATATCTCACTTAACGGTAATATCAAATATCCAAAGCCGATAATAATGACATTGCATCTACTGTGCGAATCATCTGTTCGTTCATTGCTACTGTCATGTGTTGAACTTAGTATTGAAACAGGCAGCTATGGGAGGAACAAAATGTCAATTTTTTTTTTAAATCTCTTTCTGGAATGTCAATTTCTTTTTTCATTCTTCCAAGAGAACTGAATATCTCCGAAACTTTGTAGGAAAAAAAATACCGAGAACTGCACCTACTTGCTGGAACTTTTAACTCGAGACTTGTTAACACCGTTCAAGAGCAGAGAGACAACCTACCTATGTTCTTTGAAAGCTGGATGCACGGATACCACCACAAGGTATGCAAAGAGAAGACTTACCACGATCCAAACCCAACATGTGTGTGCGAACTTTGTGATCTCTCGAGTGACCGCTACCATGTAACTATATGCAAAAAAGGCTCAAATCATTAATTGATACCTGCACAGACTAAGAAACTATTAAATAGTGCAAACGATCTAATTAATTTCTATGTACAATTTGTACGAATTTAGAAATATATGTATTGTTGGTTAATTGTCAAGGAAGTTTTTCAACTTAGGCCACTAAGATGTTTAGCCCAGGCAATAAGGCGGCGGTTTTGTAACCTCATTTTCCCACTTCACACACCACGGCGCTAACACACACTTACAGAATTACTAAATAAATAAAGTTGATACCCATATCCAAAATAAAATAGTGACTTTATCAGGTAATAATTATACAATAATTATTCCTGTCCTCAAAATAATAATACTAGAAATATCCCACTTAACTGTAATATCAAATATCCAAAACCGATAATTAATAATAACATTGCATCTACTGTGCAAATCATCCAAAATGTGTTCACGCCACAATATTGATAATAATCATACAACACAAACACACGGATTTTACCCCAATATAATAAAATATGATTAAATACACCCAGCCAGTGTCTACTGTCTACACATTACGCAAAGAATCAAGTTAGAGTGAAAGGTGGTGAACTATAATTCCTATCGCGTAACTACCTTGTTACTGTGACTTACTCGTCTATCACAGAGTCCCGTTATGGAGTATGTATTACCAATGAAATTAGTTTTCTGGGAATATCTCAGAAGCTGTTGATTTTAGGTGCTTAAAAATTGGTTTTCGGGGTCCTTGTGGACCCTGAGTTTTGTTTCTTACATTGAGGGTCTGAAAATGAGCTTAATCTCATCCTTTTACGCCTATTTCAGCATGTATTTTAAAAATTATCCATCGAAGGATCCTCAAAAAATTGGAACAGGATATCAGTGAAACACAATTTGGTTTCAGAAATGCACTAGGAACAAGAGAAGCCCTGTTTACCTTCAATGTGCTGGCACAGAGATATTTAGATGTCAATCATTCGATGTATGTCTGCTTTTTGGATTATAATAAAGCTTTCGACGAAGTTCGTCATGATTGCCTCATCCAAATGCTCCAGAAGAAGAACTTGGATGTGAAGGACATTAGAATCTTCAGCAATATTTATTACAAACAGACTGCGGTCATAATGGAAGGTAGGGAGCTATCTGAAGAGGAGGAAATAAAACGTGGTGTTAGACAAGGTTGTGTCTTGTCTCCTATGCTGTTAAATCAATACCCAGAAGAAATATTACAAGCAGCTTTAGAGGAAGAAACAGCAGGAATTAAAGTTAATGGAAAAATAATAAACAACTTAAGATTTGCAGATGGCATGTTGTTATTCGCAGAAAATCTACAAGATTTACAGCGACAGACTAACAAAGTCGTGGAGGCAAGTGAACAATGGGGATTAACACTTAATGTCATTAAGACATGTTTTATGGTAGTATCACAAACACAACATCAAGAGAGCTTGATAATCGATGGGGAGACAGTATAGCAAGTGACAATTACAAGTATTTAGGAACATATGTGAACTGCTACATTGACTGTACTGAGGAGATAAAGTCCAGGATCGGTCAAGCCAGAAATGCATTCAATAAAATGAGGAGTGTGTTCTGTAGCAGGACCTTAATTTACATCTAAAAATTAGACTTCAGAGATGTTATGTCTTCTCCACATTGTTCTATGGAGTTGAGACCTGGATCATAAAGAAAAGAGAATTGGACAGATTGGAGGCATTTGATCTATGGACGTACAGAAGGATACTGAGGCTGAGTTGGAAAGATAAGGTCACCAACGATGAGGTGATGAGGCGGATGGGAAAGAGAAAGGAAATATTAAATACTGTCAAAATTAGAAAACTGCAGTATCTGGGTCATGTGATGAGAGGAGAGAAATATCATCTGCTGCAGCTGGTCATTCAAGGGAAGTTACAAGGCAAAAGAAGACCAGGAAGAAGACTCATTTCTTGGACCGATAATCTGAAAATGTGGTTCAATTGTTCCACTATTGAGCTGTTTCGTGCTGCATCTACAGCAAGAGTGTCTATGATGGTTGCCAACCTCCTGAGAGGAGATGGCACATAGAGAAGAAGAAGCTCCTCTTTTATGACAGGTGTGGAGAAGAGTTACATCAATGATTAGTGTCATGCCTCTGATAACTGTACTAAATTTTACATAGATCCATCCAACCGTTCTCGAATTAAAAGTGTACAAAGTTGTTGACAGACAAAAAAAATTTTTTTTGCATGCTAGTCATAAAACAGTCTGAAACGTGCTAACTACCCAAGTTTCCATGGAAATTCAGAAAAAAACAGACAAACCATAATTTTTATATATAGAGATCACTTTTTTATGGACAGGATAACTAGGCCTACTATAATTTTGCACCAATCGCCAAACTTATACATAAAATACAGACAAACAAAATCTCGGTCGAGTTCGTAAATGGACAAAATTGAGCCAAGGGTGTGGAAATGGGAGGGGGATTTTCAAAAGAGTGAAATATTAATATATCTTTCTACTATGTGAAAAATCGAATCCATTCAAAGTTCACACAATACTTTGGATAAAGGCCAAAATCATATCTCAGTAAGTTTTTGATCACACCAACCATTAACCAAAGGGGTTGAAAAAAAAAGGAGTTTTTAGAGAAAAAAATATCAACCTTAATAGACACAATATCAAAACAGTTTAAAATGGTCAATAGTCCTCTAAAAATCACCTAAAACTTTGGCTGAAAGAATTTTGATATGGCCCACCCTTATGTTTGCCATCTCTTGATGATTGCAGTACATTTGCATTTGTCTTGTGGCACAGGCTAGAGTAAAATGTGGCTTTTCACCGATGTCTCAGTCTCACTCATGGCTGTGATTACAGTATATGGAAGCTACTGAGGTATGAGTGGTGCTTAGTAATGACATTCAGGGCACAGTCAGTGCCTGTGGATGCTGTGAACGGTTCTACTCATAGGGTTAGTACCGCTGTTCTGACTCAGTGAGGAAAGCAACGGCAAACTACCTCACTCCTCATCTTGCCTAGTACGCCTCAATATAGCGCTGCCTTGGGATTTTGTGGGCATCTACCCACATAACCTAACGGCGGTATGTTTTGAGGATCCAACCTGCCTTCAGGCTGACTACCTAACAGACAGACAGAACACATTTTACTTTTATTATTCCTGCAAAGCAACGAATTCTCCGCGGTATACAATGTCATATACTTTTAATTTATTAAAGAAAAATGTAGTATTCCAGCACTCATGCGTGTTGACAATTGCTTTCAACCATGAGAGAGATATGGCAGACAGAATTCATTTGAGGGACTTGGGCATTGTTGTCATCCAGCCCTGTGTACTTGGGTGTATGTGTGTAATTTTGTTTGATAACTTGTTCCATTAAGTGATGGCTGTGTTAATGTGTGTATTTGTAATTGAGGTGGGGATTAGAAAGGAGATGGCTGCGACGTTAAGTTAGGAACCATCCCAGCATTTTCCTGGAATGGAAGTGGAAAACCACATCCAAGATGGTTGAGGTTGGAATCGATACCACCTCTCTTTTTTCCTCTTGAGGCTGAGTGCATTCCGTTCCAGCCCTCAGTTCAGAACTAAATTTATTTTCAGAGCCGGGAATCGAACCCAGAAATTGCTTATTAAGAGCAGTGTTGTACTGTTTATATCAAAATGAAGAACGCCATCGTGAGCTGTGTTTTTCAAACTAATGCAAAAATTGTTGCCGACAGGGATAATTACAAGGATTTTTTTATTGGCGATCGATCTCACCGCTTTCCCATCAACAACCAACTGGAGTATGAAAGTCTTGGGACGGTGAATAAGCTGGTCATGTTGAACTTCATAGTATAAGTCAATTGTCAATTGATTTCTTGTTTACAGTACTGTACACAAGTCTAACTACGCTGTTTATAAGGGGCGGATGACCTTGCCGTTCTGCCACTCAAAGCAACAATAACTGACATGCTGTTGATTATGGCAATGGAAGTATTATTTGCCATTTAATATTAAATGTCGGCTCGGTTGATGCAGGACACACTATAGCATTATCGAATAAAATGTTAATTTGGGGAGAAATGCTACAGTAAATAATCCTGTTCGATGAAAAATAGCAATCACTGGTCGTATGTAAACTACAGTGAGAGTCTTCCCAATAGAGCGGGGCCTCACATTCGCTGAGTGATGGCCGGGGCAGTGTGGTTACACGCCTGTCGAGCAAGGCACTGGCTCTAGCAGCGTATTGCCCAACTAGTTCAACACATTTACACTTTTTGACGTATTTAATAATCCTCATTATTTACATGAATTTCAGAGTATTTGCTTGAAATGCTGTCCTTCATTTTCTAAACACACGTTGCACCAACGTAGGAAGTTTTGGTACACTCGCTGTAGTTCATCCTCATTGTTATTTCGTATCGGTGCAATTTAGTTCTCGAGAGCCTCCTGAGTATGCGGATTGGTTCTGTATACCTTTTGTTTCAGGTTCCCCCACAAGTAAAAATTGTACAGAACTGAAACATAGATACGAACACATTTTCTGTAAGACTTCTTCTGGAGAAGATAAGTTTTCACTAGGAAAATTCGATGCTTTCTTCAAAACCTAACCATGTTCACGGGATAAGAGATAGGCTACAGTACTTCACCACAAGTCTTAACACTCTGAACTAAGGTGTCTTGCCAGCTGGGAATGTAATCAATGCGGTGACTCCCAACTCACTGTTGTGTAACGGTGGGGCTAGTTACCTGGCTCTGACTCAATGCTCTCCGCATGTCACGCGGGCCGACATAGCTCTGTTCTATAGGGAAGGCTCTCACTGTACAAATAGATGCAAAAAAGTGAGAAATTGGAGAAAAGATGAAGCCACTTTTAGAATCCAATATAAATCTGCCATTTCTGAATCAATTCCAAATATTATGCCATACACTGTATGGTCCTTGACGAACGAATGTAAACATTGTCCTGTGAGAAAACTATGCTTGGTTACTTTGGTCTTAGCTATTGTAATGGTAAAATTGATCTGCCGGAATATAAAACACAATACAATTTTTTACTGGAGATGTCTCAAGGAATTTCAGAGAGAAAACTCTGCAATACAACAATGCTATGTCCGTCATTTCCTTTGGTGCTAATGTTACTTGAATATGGTCCATGTTGTTTTAAAAAGTCTGGAATTGCACATCATTGCATTGCTGCTTTATGTTCCTAAAATAAGAGTTGTATATACGAACTCGTGCGATGAAGAAGGGCTTTCACACCATTTTTGTAGTTTTGTTTAAATAATGGAAGGAAGCTTTTATTTTTATGTGACCGTTAATCATGCGATCATGAGCCATCGGACCTCCTTTTTACGTGGGATACGAACCGCACTTCGAAATACTCGCATGCATTGACCGGGAATCGAACCCGGTCCACCTTGGTGAGAGGCCAACAGCTATTGTTTAAATTGCCCTTTTAGGTAGATTTCATTAGGAAGCTAACTATTGCAATGGCAGGGTGTCGAGCGATACGTGAAATGCGGGAATTATACGGGAATTTTAGTTACCCGGGAAAAATATGGGAAATCTTGAAAAATCTCATAATGCCCGACTTCTCAGCCCCCGGACGCTAGGTAGGTTCCTCCCGCTCAGCCTTCTATTTCGCCTCCAGACCGCGCTGCCACCCACAATTTGCACTACCGATAGAGCGCTAAGCGGGATGAGAACCCAGCCAACGTCTAATGCATGCTTTGCCTGGTCGACCACCATGAGGGGCTACGAGTGCCGCGCTCGTTGCTGACAATGCCATTCAGGAATCTGTCCGCATTGTTATTCACAGAGGAGACCAGTTGTTTTTTTTCGACGTGGGTTTCTGGACAAAAGCAGCCCTTAAAGAAGCTAACAGCTCAAGATCTCAGAAAATTCCAGACGCGGATGTTCTGCAATTTCGCACCAACTGCCGAAAATTGTACATTCGTATCCTATGGCTGAAAGAATCAAAGAGAGGTCAAGTCTTGCTCACAAGATGACCCGTGCTATTTCCTGCCTAGACCCTACCCCCGCTGAGACTCGGAAGTTGGCAGAAGTTAGGATCGTCATTGCCTTGGAAATTCTTTGTAATCAGAAGAATTTGCTTTCTGGCGCAATGGCTGACCGCATCAAGAGCAGCTACTCCGCACTTCTGAGACTGCCCTCCGTCACTGCGCGTTTGAAGCAGTTCGACGGAAAAGAGCCACGGCTCGACGTGCTGTGGTCTGAATTAGTGGCTTCAGCACCTTCCTCAGTTCCTGCCAAAAACGATCTCACAAGCTTCGTTAAAATGATACTGATTTTGTATCACAGCAATGCAGCTCTAGAGAGAAGTTTCTCCCTGAACAAGGAGTGCATGATCGTCAATCACAAAGAAGCAAGTCTGATTGGCATGCGTACTGTTCAGGACGCTGTGATGGCAGCTGGTGGAGTAGAAAAGATAACCGTGAGCAAGAGTCCATACTGCACGAAACTCGTACGCCGTGTTAAAGGAAGCAAAACAGGTGCGAAGCCAGGAGGAAAAGGAAGCGACGGCTAAGGTGGCAGTCGAAAGAAAAGCCACATAAGATCTCCTGGAATTGGCAAAAAGAAAAGTAGAAGAAGATATTGAACGACGCCCGTTCTGAAGCAGAGAAAATTGAAGGGCAGATGAGTTCCCTAGTTAAGCTTTCAATTAATAAATCCTTGATTATTGTTTGTTATATCTTATTTTGTGTGACTAAAGTTCCTAACCACAATCTAGTATTGACAAAGTGACTTATTTTATTTTGTGTATGACTAGCCTACAGTTCCTATTCAGAAATTAGTACTGTCAAAAGAACTTAATTTTGTGCTGTGTATAACTGAAGTTCCTAGTAACAATCTTGTATTTTGTTAGAGTGACTTATTTAATTTCGTTTTGCATTATTTTATTTTCTATTATCTACTTTGATAAAATAAATCTAAATTAAAAAGTATTTGCGGCGTGTCGCGTGTGGAATTTTACTGTTTTTAGCCTTTCCATGGTCTTCTTTCGCAGGGGAGAAGCACATACCAAATTGTTTTCAAGTCCGTGCAAACACTCAATGCAAATGCTTCAAACATGCATACATTTCAAAAACTACAAACACTATCTTACAGCTCTCGACATTTTACTATAAAACACCCGTCACCAACATGTGGCTACAAAATACACCACACAAGTGACAGAATTCTTCTCGTATGGGCAGGCATTGTTTCAGTCGCTTATTAACCATTGTCTGTGTCGGATTTCCTTTCATTGTCATTGTTTCGTTACTTTTACTTCGCCAAAGTTTGACCCGAGGACTGGACACATCCCGTACAGCATGTACAGAAAGAAATACTGAAGGCGGTGGATGAAATGATTATTAACCTTGGCAATTCATCTAGCTCTGACGAAGACAATGATGGTGGTGATGATGATAGGGACAGTGAAGGGATGGAGGGTGTCAAGGAAACCCTTGCCAAGTGACTGAGTATAATTTATTTATTGGTGTCAATTCGCTTGCGTCAATCGATAATAGAGCACAGGCTATTGTTTCCCATCATAGTGTTACCGTCTGTCATTCAATAGCCTACAACTCAACAATATAAAACCACGGCAATAATATCGCCACAGAGCGGCTTGTTTGACTGCTCAGTGCTAAGTATGTCTTTAACTTAACGTTGAATACCAATGCCGTGCGACATAGGTAGGTCGAGTGCTATGTTGTTTGTGGTCTGGTGTGGGTATAGGCCGATCACCCAGAACTGTATCATGTCATAGGCGCATTGCATTCAAATCGTTTTCATGTCCGTTAAGAAGATACAGTGAAACCCCTCAAATCTGAACCCCGGAAATCCGAAATCCCGGGTAATCCGAACGACTTCTTTCCGACAATTTTAAGTTAGAAAATCACACGCAAAAAAGAGAAAATTATTTAGTCATAAAACGATTATATATTCGACATTATAACATTAATTTACGTAATTATTTGAGAAATTAACAAAGAAGTACAATTAACATACCGGACAAACACGCTACAAACTTATCTCATCCTGGATTGAAAAACGGAATAGTTGGTTATTGTAATTCTGTAGGTTAATCACTTTGCAAAAACAATGAATTGACAACAGAAACACACAAAATATGACGTAATCTTTCACTAGAAATCACTTATCTTCAATTGTCGAAGTGATGAAAATCTTCCCGCGGTGACAATTGAGCGCCAGTGTCGCATGAATATGACATCGTTTGGCGTGGCTGCTCCGTGTTGTTCTGCTAAGCACAATGCGACGTCAAGAGCAGATGCAGCTTCATTAGACTATAAGTCACATTGTCTGTCGAAGATTCTTCATCCTCACTGTCACTAGCCTATCTCGCTCAATGTACAGTCCGATACCGTAACGAGGGCTGGTTATTATGTTAGGTTATGCAAATTTTTCGGATAATCCGCACAAATTGAAATCCGAACAGGCTACAGCCCCAATTAGTTCGGATTTGCGGGGTTTCACTGTAATACAAGACAGCAAATCCACTTTATGTGCTAATGCAAATTTTAAAGTCAACAAGCCAGGACTCGTCATCCCTGTTTTCATAGTGTCAGCAACATATTTATAGTCATATTCCAGCGCACTTTTAACCCTCTAAGCGCCAACGTCCTTTTGAAAGCCCGTTTGGTTTTCATCTGAAAAATGCCAACGTCCTTTCAAAAGGACGTTCAGTATTTATTTTTTATTATTAATAGTAACAGTCATTTCCTTTCAGAATTTCTCAATATAGTTAGTTAAAGACTTACTGTTTTTGCAATAAAGAGCCTCTTTTAATTTTAATGCCATTGTTTCAGTATATCAGTCCAATCAGCAGGCATATTTTTTGGCGCGCTTTACATGGCGCGGCATCTACACTAACAGTCTTGCTGTGCAGGTTGTCCGCTCTGTGTCTAGTTGCTCTCGATCTTTAACTTGTTCATTTTTTTTATTGCTTTGAAAATGAGCCGATCTCCTGTTAGTTAGAACACTATTCGTAATATGATCGAAGAAGAATTTTTGGTTCTTATTATTATCAGTATTATTATTGTTATTATTATTATTATTATTATTTGTAATATGTTATGTAAGTGTTATGTAAAAGAAGTTTGTATTGTATTCCGTAAGTATTGACTTAAAAACCAAACGAATGTAATAGGACTTGTGTTGTATTTTTGGCTCATTTGAATATGTAAATTAATTATTTTTATTACAGATTTACTTTAGGTTCAAAATGAATGAAATTTTCAATATAGCTTCATAATAAGTCGTACTATTCAATAAGTAGGTTCGCGATGGATGAAAATATTTTTGTTCTACCAAAATTTTATTGCTAAACTTTGGTTTTGTTTTATTTTTAATTAATATTTTTGGGTTCTGGCTGCCAAATGTTTACAAATGGTCATAAATGAACTGAGTAAGGCTTTATTCGTATAGGCCATCATATTAGTAAACAAATAACGAAAATTTCAAGATTCTACCTATAATAACAGCTGAACTATGAGTGATCAAACAAAAGCTTGCAAAAAACGAAAACTGGCCTTGGCGCTCCGCGGTAGGCAAACCGTAATAGCACGCGGCGCTCAAAGGGTTAAATAAAGTGCTGAAATCAAAGTGTCCTCTTTGTCATCACTTATCCAATATTACTAAAAGTTGTTGAGTTGCATAGGCTCATGGACATGAACAAAATACTCATATTTTCTCTCGACATATAAATTTAATTATGACTGTGCATTTTAACCATCACGCACTTAGCAAGAATGTGTCGTAACAGCAATTACATATCAATGTTGCTGTAAACAATAGGAATGTTTTAATTGTTCTTAAGTTTATCATGTTGTAATTTTAATCGTTTTTTAAGTGTTTTAATATCAATATATAGTTGTGTTTTGACATTGACGAGGCCAATTTTGTCTGTGGAATGGTGTTTCTTAACATAAATGTAAAGGGCTGAAGAAGGAATTATTAGAAATTCCGAAACATGTACCCATGAGACGATAATATAGCATCAAATTGTGTTGATTAAGCGTAAAATTTGTGTTTTTTGTTATTGTCATTTCTAAACGTCAACACGGAACCTGCAATGAATTCTTCTTCGAATAAACTCACTGCAAATGCGTCACACATGCATAACTTTCAAAAACTACAAGCAATATCTCACAGCTCTCGACATTTTACTATCAAACACCCGTCGCCAACATGTGGCTACAAAATACACCACACAAGTGACAGAATTCTTCTCGTATGGGCAGGCATTGTTTCAGTCGCTTATTAACCATTGTCTGTGTCGGATTTCCTTTCATTGTCATTGTTTCGTTACTTTTACTTCGCCAAAGTTTGACCCGAGGACTGGACACATCCCGTACAGCATTTACAGAAAGAAATACTGAAGGCGGTGGATGAAATGATTATTAACCTTGGCAATTCATCTAGCTCTGACGAAGACAATGATGGTGGTGATGATGATAGGGACAGTGAAGGGATGGAGGGTGTCAAGGAAACCCTTGCCAAGTGACTTGAGTATAATTTATTTATTGGTGTCATTTCGCTTGCGTCAATCGATAATAGAGCACGGGCTATTGTTTCCCGTCATAGTGTTCAAAATACCGTCTGTCATTCAATAGCTTACAACTCAACAATATAAAACCACGGCAATAATATCGCCACAGAGCGGCTTGTTTGAGTGCTCAGTGCTAAATATGTCTTAACCTAAACTTTACCTTTGTATTATCACGAAAGCTAATATTAACCGTAGCGAGTCGTGGATTCAGTGGGTGTGCATGGTGTTATCTGTCAACTACTGTAGTAAGCTGTGAATGCCCTCCACTCAGACTCTTGTTTCATGTTAAAGGATAATCATTGCATGGTGAGTGTTATTATATTCATTAGCAGTAGAGTGTTTGCCCTCTTTGTCGTATTTATTGAATTGAATGCCAATGATAGAGGTATCATAGCTTCGGTCTGTAATTTATTTATTCATCTAAAAGTATCGTATTCCTCTGTTTGTATGTCCTCGGCGTTGACTCAGGATCGTCTTATTATTATTATTTCCGATTATTCCCCTTCAGGAGAGCGTGAGAACTTGAGCCAATCACAGCTTCACTTCCTTTTCCTCTCTTCTTTTCTTCCCAAAACCTCTTCATTAGTTCACTGTGCTTTTTCTTCCTTTCCTCTGTCCATTTTTTCCCGGATGTGTCTTTCCTTGAAACTTGTACAATTTTCGTGTTTCTGATTTTATTTCTAAATTGTTCTCTGTCATTAATGTCGTCTTCAGAGATTTTAAGTAATTCCATGTCTTCATGTACTTCTTTAATCCAACTGGTCTTTAATTTACTTGCATTCACGATATTGAAAATCTTCTTAGTGAGTCTGTTCTCATCCATCCTATATATGTGTCCAAAGAACTGCAGACGTCTCTTCCTAAATTTATCTATAATGGTGTCTGTATTTTCATAAAGTTCCTTTGTTGGTCTCCTGACCCAAATTCCATTACGGAAGACAGCGCCATGGATTTTCTTAAGAATTTTTCGTTCCTGTTTCTCAATATCATGAATTCTTGTCATTCCTCTAATGACGGTTGTTTCTGCCGCGTACAAGGCTTCAGGCAAGACAACTGTGTTATAATGGCGCAATTTTGCATTGCGAGATACTGCTCTTTTGTTATAATGATTCCATGTCAGCTTGTACGCCTTCTGCAATTTTACTATTCTATCTGCATTAGAAATTGTGTTCAATCCTGTGGGTTGGATGGCTTCTCCTAAATATTTGAAGTGAGTGACCTGCGAGATTTTTCCATATTGCGTTCGCAAGGTGATGTTTCCTGTTGATTTGGTATCCATATACTGTGTTTTTTCATAGGAAATATCAAGTCCCGTTTTACTGGAGATTTCATGTAGTTTCTCTAGCGCTAATATGGCTTCATCCTTGTTGTTTGTTAAGATGGCCAGATCATCTGCAAAGGCCAAGCATTTCACAGTGACTCTTTTCCCTTTCTCCTTTCCAATTTGGATACCTTTCACATGCTT
This sequence comes from Meconema thalassinum, assembly GCA_946902985.2. NCBI lineage: Eukaryota > Metazoa > Arthropoda > Insecta > Orthoptera > Tettigoniidae > Meconema > Meconema thalassinum. Next base: position 1,855,139,933 of record OX336388.2, read on the forward strand.
TTCCCATTCTGTGATGATTTTGTCCAGTACGATGTTGAACAAGAGTGGTGATAAACCATCTCCTTGTCGAACTCCAGTATGTATTGCAAAAGAGTTAGAGATTTCTCCCATGAATTTCACCTTTGAGGTAGTTCCCAATAATGTTTCCTGGATGATGGCCCTGGTCTTCCTGTCAACTCCTAATTCTTCTAGTCTGTTAAACAAGGTTTGTCTGTCAACCGAATCGTAAGCCTTTTTGAAATCCACAAATGTGACTGTAGTGTTCCTGCATCGTCGGATGTGCAGTATGGTCTTGAGGTTCCAGATCTGCTCAATACAGGACCTTCCCTTCCTGAAACCTGCCTGATATTCTCCAATATGGTGGTCCACCTGTGGCTCGAGTCGATTCAGCAAAGCTTTAGAGAGAATTTTATAAGCGACTGGAAGAAGCGAAATTCCTCTATAATTATTCGGATCAGTTTTGCTTCCCTTCTTATGGAGTGGGTGTATCAAAGCACCCTTCCATTCTTTTGGGATTTTCTCTGTTTTCCAGACATATTATTCTGTGAATTTTTGGTGTTATGTGTTCATGATCCAATTTCCAAACTTCTGCAATAAGTCCATCTTCACCAGGGGCTCTATTGTTTTTTAATGACTTGATTATGCCCACTATTTCTTCATGTGATGGTGGAAGTGAATCAAGGTTGGGCACTGGTTTTGCAAATTGAAGTTGTTCAGAAGGTGCTTCGCAATTAAGGAGTGTACTGAAATATTTAGCTAGAATTTCACAATTATTGCTCGTATTTGTTTCCAGAGATCCATCAGGTCGTTGGAAGCATAAACTAGGAGGTTGAAAGCCTGCTATATTTTCTCTAAAGGTCTTGTAAAAATTTCTGGTGTTGTTCTTAGTGAAGTCCTGTTCTATTTCATTTAGCCTATTATTATCATAATTGCGCTTTTCTCGGCGAATAATTTTAGAAGTGTTTTTCCGAACCTGCACAAATTCTTGCCATTTTTCTGTTGTTTTATGGCTATTGAAATTATTCCATGCTTTAAACCTATATTCAATAGCATGATCGCATGTGATGTTCCACCACCTATGTTTTCTCTTTCTCGGAGGTTGACCGAATTTTATTGCTTGTTTCATTTTCTCTGCAAGTTCAGACCAGCTCGTGGTATCCATTTGACGGATTTCTTCAATGATGTTCATCTTGTTGAATTCAAGGTATTCTGGATCAGTTCGGAAAAGCTGGGTTCCCCTTATCCTTTGTCTGTTGGGTTGAAATTTTACCTTGATTTGTAGTAAATGATGATCTGAGTCAAAGAATCCTCTCCTGGTTTTCACATTAAGGACTTCTTTAGCGTTCCTTCTAGAGATAGCAACGTGATCAATCTGGAATTCTCCAAGTGTTTCATTGGGGGATATCCATGTTGTTAATTTACGCGTAGGCTTCTGGAATTGTGTTGACATAATTTGGAGATTGACATTTTGACAGAAGCTTATAAGGTGTTCACCATTTTTATTGGTTCTGCTATGAGCAGTGTATGGTCCTGTAATTCTCCTATATTTCTTTTCTTTTCCTAACTGACCATTAAAATCCCCCAGTAGAATCTTGACATGATGTTTGGGAATTTTGTTTGTGATTTCCTCCAGAAGTTCCCAGAAGTCTTCTATTACCTGAGGGTCTTTCCTGTTGTAGTCATTCGTTGGTGCATGCACGTTAATCAGTGTGTATACCTTGTTTCCCGATTTTATTGAGAGTGTTGAGAGTCTTTTCTGATGGTGAAGTAAAATCAATTACTGAATCTGTGACGGACTTGCTAACCGCAAAACCTGTGCCAAATTGTCTTGGTCCTGTGTTGATCTGCACTGCAGGTTTTCCTTTATAGAGCCTGTAATTCTCAGAATCAAAGTGATTTTCATCTGTAAATCGTGTTTCCTGCAATGCCAAAATTTTGATGCTGAATTTATCAAGCGTGTTCGTTAGATGTTTGAGTTTCCCAGGCTTAAACAAAGTGTTCACATTAAGTGTACCTATGAAACACTTTCGTTTAGGTCGAAGAGGTTTTGAGAAGCTCCGATCCTTCTCTACATGACATGTCTGGTCCCCCAGAATCCTATGACCAGAACAGGGATCCAATCTATTGACTGGGGCCTGGGGTAGTGGAATCTTTTCCTGTCGTTCTGCCATGGTTGCTTAAAGTTGAAGATTGTTTGTGGTGACCTCCGATGGAGATCATAAGATTTTAAGACTTAATTGTTGAGATTAAGCCGTACTTCGAACAGCCGCACAAACTAGGTGAGCAGACGCTGCTCACTAGCCGCTGGATGCCAGAACAGACACTAGTGAGTTGGATATATGGACATCCATATACCTTTTACTCTTATCAACCCCGAGCACTGGGGTGCCTCCTCCGCCTCATACGCTGTACTGAAGTCCATCTTCTCCACCGTATTCGCCATTGAGGTCTTCACTACTAACCCTGAGCTTGGGCCCTCCATATTTGTAACCCCTGGAGAGAGGGTGTCCCAGCATTATAAAGCCCCCAGGAGTTGGGCTACCTGTTGGTCCGCGGGTTCTATTGGGGGGTATTTGAACCAACCCTACAAACTGTAGGGGCCCCCTATCCGCCACCTGGGGACGCGCTCTCTAGAGGTTACAGGTTCCCCCGACAGTCAGGATCGTCTTATAATATATATTACGTATAATTGTACAGAAATGATGTCTGAAGTGTAGGGCTGTGTATTATTCGAATCGGTTGATTTACAGCAACACTAAAAACTTAGCAACACAGCTCAGCTATTCCAAGCTCCCGACATATCCTTCACGTTGTTTCCTTCGAAATACAGGGTGTCGGTGAGAAATATGTTCAGAATTCTTGCTGTGTGGCGGTTAGACGTAGGGTCTTGTTATGTGACGACCGTGGGTTGCGGAGAGGAAAAGCGAGGCAAAGTGACAGGAAGGCTGTCAGTACCCAATGCGCGGGGTTAGCAATACTGTATTTGTCCTATAATTTATGCGTGTAATAGCGGACACACCTCCAATTTTACTACAAAAGTCGTGATCTAAAAAGGGATAGTGGGTGGGTAACATCTATTACTACACGACCCCCAAAATTATTATTCATTATTACAAAGGGTATTTTGACTATTTTCAGTAGTGTAGAAAATTGTATCGCCTTGTTCCGGGCTCCTATAGAGCCTACATTTTCTTTCGATCTTTCATTTCCATAGGACGCGCCACCAGCGTTTGGTTATGCATTACCAGCTTCCAGTTTAGTAGTCAGGTAATGAAAGCAATGGGAACAATTTTCCTTGCATGCAACTAAGCAAATTATTGTACTAGGTTTCGGGACCCCAGCTGAGTCCAGCATTGCTTCCACTTACTTGTGCCGGGCTCCTCTCTGTCTTCTTTCCTGTCGACCTCCCTTGGCCAACTCTTGTTCTCTTCCGACCCCGACGGTATTATGTTATCCGAGGCCTAGGGAGTCTTTCACTTTCCCGCCTTAATTGGCCCTTGTCTCATCTTTCCTGATACCCTCCTTCTGTGAGGGGTCAGCCTTCTTTTTCTTTTCCTTTTACCTCCTGCCTTGTGCTCAAGGCCCTTAAGGAGGCAGGGTGTATGTGGCCCCACCACTTCTGGTGCACCCTAGATAATGCTACACCCTCAGGGGCTCACGGCTGGTGAGTTCGGGAGTTGGCGACCCCGAGGGATTCCTGAGCTGAGTCCGTTTTCCACTTTTGTCCCTTACCTTTGGGGCTGACCCTCTCCTCTCTCCCCTCTCCTCTCTCCTCTCCTCACCTCTTTTCCTTATATTTCCTTTTCTCTTTAAGATTCCCGCACTGTTTTTGTTACTTGGTTCACCGTGTATCTAAATTCCCTTTTAGTGATTTTTTAAGGCATTTTTGATCTACGTTGCATTTTGTAGGTTTTTTCGATCTAAATTACATCTCGCGATTGTTTTCAACCTCAATTGCATTTTGTAAAGATTGACAATCTAAATTGCTTTTTAGTAAGTCTTTCAATGCAGGTAGATGGGCCTTTTAGTGAGTATTTTGAATTTCAATTGCATTTTGTAAGTATTTTCAACCAAAACCGCATTTCGCACGAATTTTGAATCTCAATTGCATTTGGTGGGTATTTTAAATCTAAATTACATTTTGTCAAGTATTTTCAATCTAAATTGCATTTTGTAAGTACAGTATTGTCAATCCACACCAGTCGTTTGTAAGCATTTTCAATTTCAATTGCATTTTGTAAGTATTTTGAATTTCAATTGCACTTTGTGAATAATTTGGATTGGAACTGGGATAGGGCCTATTTCAATCTGAATTGCGTTGTGTATTTTCAATTTCAATTGCATTTTGTAAGTATTTTGAGCCTCAATTGCATTTTGTACGTATTTTCGATCTCATTTGCATTTTGTAAGTATTTTGAATTTCAGTTGCATTTTGTAAGTATTTCGACGCTACATTGCGTTTTGTACGTATTTTGAATCTAGCCTACGTTTTGTGGGTCTTTTCCAATCTATTCTTTTTGTGAATCTTTTCGTTCTAAATTCCCTTTTGTAAGACCATATTGTGAGTTGTTTCCATCTGAGTTTCTGTTTGTACGTATTTTCCGTCTCACATAATTTTCGTTCTGGTTTCCATTTCATTCTCATTTTCGCTATCACCCCGATCATTAGGGGCCGATAACCTAGATGTTAGGCCCCTTAAAACAACAATTATCATCATCATATTGTACTAGGAGAATATAAAAATGCACCAAGAATGATATGATCTTCAGCTGTGTGCAGTGAGAAAGCTCTGCATGTGTTCATTCCTTATGTATTAATGATGCGAAATGTCAGCTAACGTTGTGCCGCATACAACACTCGTAGTCTCTAAATGTTGGACATTTTCCCGTAAATTTACAACAGTTTATGTTTGAATTGCTTATAAGATAGTGACAAAGAAAGTGTTTCTCCAATTTAACTGTATGCACGTTGTATAATCTTGGCGAGGTGTTTTTTTTATTTATTTTTATTTTTTTCACAGAGCAACTTTACACCGTAGTAGGCAAGCAGCTTTTTTGTATTTAGTTTTCTGGCAACTTGTTTTAAATTATTGACTAAAATATTTCTAAATGCAGACAATCCATACCTCCATTAGGATTCGGGTTCCATAATTCATGCAAAATGAGGTTCGTATGTTTGTGAAATTGAGGTCATAAACCCCCCCCTACCATTTCAGTAATTACCGTATGGTACTTTACGTGGACTAGGGTGAAGATGTAAATGATCATTTAAAAAAGATGTCGCCAGTTGTTTGGTTTATTAACTTAGGGTAATATTTTCCATAGGTACTGAAAACTAGGCATGGTTGGATTTTAAGGTGGAACTGCATGTGCTATCAAATATCACTTTCTTGCAATACCTGGAATATGTATATAATTATAAAATGATTATTGGTTAAATAAGTGTTAATAGATAGGCTATTAGAATTATAATGATTAAATACATATTAAAGAAGAAACAACACGTTGTTAGTAAATATTGGCCTACCGGTACGGCGAAAAATAGCCTATAACTCGTAGCTTCCGTCACAATTTAGCATTTGAACGGGTCACATTAATGCATAATATACTAATATAACAACCGGATAGCAAATTATAATAATATTCTCACATATAACATATTTAATTTGCAACAACTTAATACAATAATTGTAGTCTAAGATATGTTAGCCCACTACTGTTTGAAATGTGCAAATCGCACACTTAGTAGGTAAGCTGTTTGTTATGGTCGCCTCTGATGCGACGGTTTACTAATTACTCTTTTATGAGACACTTATCTTTGGAATATTCATGTAAGGCCAACCCTCTAGTTCTTATTTCATAAGTTGAACGCCTAAAAACAAAACCACAATCCGAAATAATAAAGAAGATAATCAAGTACGATTCACTGCCAATGAAAATCAAATGGAGATTCGTGGACCGGAAGTTCGCTATGCATAAGCTTCGGTGCCATTTTAACTCGTGGAGGCTCTATACAGTTACGGTGCCATACAATTCAGTCACTTCCCGTAAACATTTATGTGACACTTCTATTCTCTACTCTCTCAACCCTCCTCAGTTATATCATTTATGTATATATATATATATGTGTGTGTGTATATACAGAGTCCGCTAGAAAAATGTATACACTGTTTGTCAGACGATATCGGTATATGGGCATAGTCAACTGTTATCATTGTTTTTAAATGTTGTAGTATGGTCTTGCGCTCAACAGATGTCGGTACTTACATCACAATATTGGGAAAACAAAATGGCTGGAGCACGCTGGACGTTCGAGCAGCGAAAGTACATTCTGAAGTGGTTTATCAGGTTTGGTAATGCCGTTGAAGTGCAACGTCAGTGGAGGAGGGAGTTTGAAACAGAACCCCCAACACGCCTAACAATTAAACGCATTACTGGGAAGTTTGAGACGCATGGAACAATTTGTGATATTCACAACGGAAAATCGGAAAGCACGCTTACAGCTACTAGTCCTGCTTTGTCGGCTCACGTGTTGGAAAGGTATGCTAACTCTCCACAGAAGTCTGCTACGCAATGTGCGCGGGAAGTGGGGATTAGCCGTACAAGTGTACGAGGGATTTTAAAAACAGCTAAATGGAAAGTTTACATCCCATGAATACTGCATGCGCTTAATGAGGATGATCCTGATCGTTGAATGCAATTTTGCAAATGGTATCAGCAAATGGTCACCCAAGATGAACAAGATATGGACAAGGCGGTCAATCTACCAGGGGTTAATGTCCGGTGTGGACTGTCATCGAGGGGCTTACTAGGACCATTTTTCTTTGATGGTACTGTCACTGGAGCAGTGTACTTGGGAATTAGTCTTGTGTAGTTCGCGAACAAACTAGTTCGGAGGAGCGGGTTCCACAGACGAACTACCGAACTAGTTCCTAGATCCCTCGCTTGTTAGTTCGTTCGATCCTTTCCGCTGACAGACTTGTAACAGCGTGAGAGCAAGGGGCTGCTGTAGCTCGTCACGTCAACACTTATTGCACAATCACATGCGCTTTGTTTCGTTCATTCAGTTCAGTTGATTGAGTGTATCTATTGTTAGTGGCAAGATTGTCAAGTTTTAGCGCGGTGAGGCGCGGCGAATGTTCAATGCTAGCAGGTAATAACTACCTTATATTTGTAATGTAATACAGTGGCGGTTTATAAATTTAAGTTACTGATAGTTAACTGATTTAGATGTAGAGATAATTCCACAGTTTTATGTAACTTAGTAATTTGGGATCACGGTATTTGAAAATATCTCTAATTATTTATAAAATCTGCGAAATGGATTTTAATGAACTGCTTGATTTTTATTTTTGTTGATACATGGTGATACAACTACCTTTTACCTGTTTTTAAGAAATGAACATCATGACGATGATTCACAAAGAAAAGTGAAATTCTATGGACAAAAACCCTGAACTAAAAAAACCTATTCCTCCCATTTATGCCATAAAGATAATGTACCCAATGGTTTCTGAGTAGCCAAATAATGAATACCACGAAGCAAGTGGGAAATGAAACAAAAATTGCGGGTGGAGGTACGTCTTATCACCTAGTGACAAGTAGGAAATGAAATGAAAAAGATTACTTGTCCCCCATCCTGGAAAAAATCCTGTGGGCGCCCATGAATCGGATGGTGACGTGCCGATATACACGATAAAAATATGATAATTGTTGTTTTAAGGGGATAATAAGTGTATGCTTCCACGAACACATCGTCCATACTGTTTTTCTTTTAGGTACGGTATTTCACTAATGATAAACAAATGACGACTTTTGGCTTTAGAAACAATAGAAAGAGAAGACGTCTCAGAAGGAAAGACATGGACCCAAATTAAAAGGATGGCCAACAATAGAGTGAGATGGAAGAAGTTTGTAGCTGCCCTATGTTCCTACAAGGAATAAAAGAAAATAAGGAAGGAATAAGGAATTTCATTAATGTTTCAATACTCATATTTCTGTAGTTTTATATCTTCGAATATCAAAATGTAAAACATATTACTACAAACGCAACACATCACTATCTAACACACGAACTGCACGTGCAGCGAGCACAGTAACTGTTTCAGTAGTCTACAAGCTTGCTTGAAACGAGAGCAATGTGGATGAGCAATCACTGGTGACGAGTAATCACTGGTGACAGACTACTCGCTTGCTGGCTGAATTCGCATCACGGATCTCCTGTTTATGGTTACTAATGACTTCCGTTCCCTCTCTGGCCTAACTCAATACTCAATCTGCAACGTTCTTGCCAGCACATTCCTGTTGCATCAGGCTAGTTGAGCAACACGGCAGTAGATTCGAAATCGCGTCACCGTGCCATGTCTTTTGATGGTCGATGTTCATGCCTTAATTGGTAACATCTAATGCAGTAAAATTCATGTTTAAAATTAAAGAATGCCAAAATATTTACTCTTTAATCTTTACTTATTTTGTAATCAAGCAGGTAAAACAGTGATTCAAAGTTTCAAACGCTTCAATGGAGAACCGCCACTGATGTAATATGACTATCCAAATATTATGTGACTTCTACAATGCGATGATGTGTAGTAGTGTAGTGTTTCAGGTCATTTATTACGATGTCATCAAAAAGGAAGCATAGCTCCCTTTGGACACATTTCACGGAAAGCACAGAAAAAAGAAAGCAAAATGTAACCACTGCTCAACATTAATAAGTATTGCAGGAGGCTCAAGCGGAAATTTACCCCGGCATATGAAAACAAAACACGCTTTCATGCCATTAACAATTGAAAGACAAAATATAGATATAAAAAATTACGAAATTCATTTAAATATTAGAATACTACGAAAAGGCTTACAACAATGATGATGATGATGATAATTGTTGTTTTAAGGGGCATAACATGTAGGTTATCGGCCCCTAAGGCTTACAATGTATGTAAAGGAAAAAACAAGAACAGAATAGCTGAATATCCCATTTTACCCATTTGTGTAAATTAGACTACTGATTTATTTGCCCATTTGTTATTTAATCACCCAAAATAATAACCCAGGCATTGCCTACACTGATCGTTATAAAGAAACTGCTATAACAAAGAAAGAGCGCATGCAGTGACAGTAGCAAGGCGAGGAACCAACCAAAATCTCTGATAGCACCAACCATTGACCAAAGGGGTGGGAAAAAGTGGGTTTTACGGGAAACATTAATCATATCCCTCTTAATAGGCACAATATCAAATCCGTACAAAATGGACAATATTCCCCTAATAATTACCTAAAACTTTTGTCAGTAAGAATTTTTGATATGACCCACCATTACACCAAGGGATGAGCAAAATGATTTCGGAATTACAAGAAAATGCCAAGAGCTCAGAGGTTGCCATGACAACACTACTAAATTGATGAGGGATGTGCCATCAGACGTTGCTATAACAACGCCATTGCACCATATCACATTCAGTTTTCCATCTGACTCTGTGGGAAGCAGCTTCGGTGACGTAACTGGTAGCATGCTGAACTTCTATGCCCAGGTCGAGGGTTCAAAGCCGGCCGAAGTCATCAGGTTTTCTAAGAGCGCTAACAATCCCTCAGTATGCTTTCCTTTGGAGGGGAAGTTCCAACGTTCGTTGCGAGTAGCTGGTTGCGGTGGCATCTAGTAGCCAAGTTAACAGCCAGGTGTTGTTGACGGTAGTATTTTGTAGCAAAATTGGGAACTACTACTTGAAATTGACCGTCTGCAGTCCGTACCTGAATTACAGACTAATACAGCCATCACAATTAACACTGTTTATCAGCCAGATTCTACACACACCCAAAGTACACGGGGCTACATGACCGTGTTGTCGCAGCCCCTAAACTGAGGAACCAACCAAAATCTCTGCGGGAGATAAAATTTTGCATGAAGATGTAACAGACCGTTAGATAGTTACACATCAGTGTCGAAACCTTGCATTAGGTCAGTGTGACCACAAGTATAAAGAAATGGACCCCAAATGACGAGAAGGTTACCGTCCCCGTAAGACAATAAAATGTTTACAATATGCATAAAATGACGAAACACAAAAGTTAATTAAGCTCCAATTATAAAATACTTTCTCGCAATAAATGAGGTCTGATCCTTCTACGAAAATTGTATATTCTGCCTATTTTCGCCTATCCCCAAGTTTGCCCGGTGAAATCTACCTCCGCCTTCCAGCGTGCCGAGAGGAATTTTTGTTGTTTGAAAGCTCCCTATTGCGGGAATTTAGTCCAAATTTTATGTAAGTGTTCCCTACTATCATATGTATATTTTAGTTAACTCATGTCGTGCTTCAGTGATCACTGATAAGATATATTGCAACATTGTTGTCGATAAAATTGGAAGAAGGATTTTGTTGTCTCGCAGCCCACTCATTAAGAGCTTGTTTTTATTGTGACTACTGCCCTTATTCCACTGAACAGGTACTATCTCGGCATTCACCTGGAGTTAAAGTGGAAAGTCACCGAAAACCACTCCTTTAATGGTTTAGAGTGGCATTTCGAACCCATCTCTATTCTAATTTGTGTACCTTGTTCCAACAGAGACATATAAGGATGCATGAACTACGGGTGTGGAGGGGATGCTCAAGTTGTTCTGGGGAGGGGGGCGACTAAAAATGTAGTTCTCTCTCTTTTCTATAGCGGCTTCGGTGGCATAGTGGTGGCATGCTGAGCTTCTTTGCCCAAGGTCGCGGGTTCAAACCCGGCCAAAGTCGTCGGATTTTTAAGAGCGTTAAAAATCCCTCAGTATACCTTCCTTCGGAGGGGAAGTAAAGCCGGCGATCCCAGGTCATAGGTTTATAGCATGAAAAAGAACCTTCCACTAACTACACTTGTGTGAAGTCGAACTTTGTAGGTTAGAATTGATAACGCTCGATTAGTTCCAATGTTCGCCGCCAGGTGCTGACTGTGATGCCATCTTGTATGAACTACTAGAAATTATTGTCGGCAGTCCTTACTTGAATTAAAACAGATAACACACACTAATAAAGCCATCACGATTAACACTTTAATATAAATAATACTGATCTTTGAAGTCGTGATCGATACTGGTAATTCCTTCATCTAACCAAACGTTGGTGCGTTATTGTAATAAATAATCCAAGCTAGCCACCTCAGAGTAGCGGGGTGATATACTTGCTAAATGAATCAGAAAAGTCAGTATACCGACTTCACAAAAATACACTATTTATTAATACGGTAATAATTCTTCTTTTCAGGTTGATCTTTGGCAATCAAAACTACCAATACCCGTTTTTCAACATATAAGCAGGTTTTCCAATACCTGCATCTCTTGTAAAGTGTCCACCACAACTTGCATTCTTTTCTACTTGTGAATTCTTCTTTTCTGGTCGTTCTCTGGCAGTCATGAACTATCAATACCTGTTTGTCAAACATATAAGCAAGTTTCCATTACCTGCATCTCTTGCAGAGTATCCACTACAACTATCATTCTTTTCTCCCAAAACCAATTGCCAGACCTTCAAAAACATCTCATAGTCTTCAATCATCCAACACCAATTTCCAGACCAGGGAACATAACATATTTCCCATCATCACATTTTCATAAAAGCAAGCTTCCATTCAGCATGGCAGAAAATATCTTCTTCTTTTCCATCGTCTTTTCCCACTCAAGTGGGGTCGACATTCCTGGCAAGTCTTCTCCATTTTCCTCGGTCCCATACGTCCTCTTCCCTTAGATGTTTCTCTCTCAAGTCTCCGCATATACAGTCCCTCCATCTTCTTCGTGGTCTTCCCCTTCCTCTTGCGCCTTCTACTACCATTTCTGTAATTCTCTTGCCAACACATCCCCAGGGTTACCTTGCCCTTAGATCAAAGCCACCTACTGGTAGACCACCATAAAAGAATCCAATAGGCACTGAACACTAGGACTCCATGTGGTGCTCCACGAATAGGTGGCCATGGTCGGAAAGGTCCAATAAAAATAAAAAAATACCACCAACAGAAAGAAACTAAATGCAGGCTCTGTAACCTACTAAAGTTTGGTTACAACACCGGTTATTAGACAGATTCTACACACACCCAAAGTACACGGGGCTACATGACCGCATTGACGCAGCCCCTAAACTAAGGAACCAACCAACCAACCTTTCTTTTCTAGACAGAAGTAAAAGTAATGCTGGAATTCCTACTGCCCAAACAAATAAAGGGGTTTGCTCCTGCTTGGCATAGTGTATTACAATTAAGAAAGCTCAAGGGAGAACTCTGTAACATTTAGGTCTCTATTTCCCTCATTGAGTTTTCAATCGTGGTCAGTTGCATGTTGCAATGTCGAGAATGTGATCTTTTGACGCCCCTAAAATTGCAATAGTGCCAAAAGTAATCTTACAAAGAATGTCATATACAGGAAAATCCTTCAGTAATTTTTTTCCAATTGACAGTCATGTTTTGACAGGTTTCAACTAGTTAAATGATGCAACACTACAAGCACACACATTGCTTGTATTTGATTTGACTTTTTAACGTTGCATGAAAAGACTAATGATCATATTTAAAACTGCTGGTCTTGTTATTTACATGTGGGCTTGAAGTTATTTTTCAACATTTTGTGCTAATATTGTAACCGAATTTATTTGGTTACAGTGTTCACCCCCATGTTTTCTGTTGGTATTATGTTTGGATTTTAGGTTACCAACCATGGCCACCTATTGATGGAGCACCACAGAGTTTCTAGTGTTTTGTGCATAGAGATACTTCGTGGTGGTCCAGCAGTGGGTGACAGGTGGCTTTGACTACTTACAATGTTACTATGATGATGTCATGTTTTATTCAATATTATGTTATGTTTTGGATAAATAGATGTTTATGTCATGATGTATGCTGATGTAGAAAAAGACGTTTTAAGAAAATGTAAGAAGATAAGAATGCAGCAAAAGAATACTAAGAATTGTGAGGGGGTTTTTACCTCATGAAGGTAGTTGTGGATACTGTGTGAGAGATGCAGGTAATGGAAACTTGCATACATGTAGACAAACAAGTAATAAAAGTATTGTATTTTTTATTTCCTTGCGTGCTTAACGCTATATCGACCCTGAAGATTATTATATTATTAGAAGGAAGAGATTAGTAACATTGATTGCCCAACGGTGGGGCATGTTGTTGTTGGTTGACCCCGACCAATAGAAGAACAGATTAGTTACATTGATTGCCCAACGTAGGGGGGTTTGTTGTAGTTGGTTGACCCTGACCAATTCTACTATTTTAAATATTTTTCATGATAAGTTTACTATTATTTGGATTTGTTTCAATATAGCAGTAATATTGTCCATGGTATTTGTTCCTTCAGTAAATGTTACTCCCCAACATAAGCCCTTGATCTTAGAGTTCCATATTACTCTTCGTACTCCTTCACGACCTATCACCAATACTGAACGTATAAAGTGGTGGAAACTACCTGGCCATGAATTGCAACTTCTAGATTCTATTGGTCCTCTTCCTCAACATTGATCAACTAACATGGAATGAATTTACCTCAAACATCCAGGCAAATGCAAAGGAAGTAATGGGTATGACAAAACCGGGATGACAATTTGTTGATAAACAAACTTGGTGGAATGAAGACTTGCAACGAGCTGTGAAATCGAAGAAAACTGCTTTCAAAAAGTGGCTTAGAACAAGAACCGATGCTGATCTATCTCAATATCGTCAGCTCAAATCTGATGCAAAACACGCTGTTGCAGTTGCTAAATCCAAGCAACTAAGTACATTGTACGAACAATTAGAGGAATCTACTGGGGTCAATAATATTTACAAGCTAGCCAGTTCTCGTCATCGTGCCACAGTTGACATAGGACATGTCATGCATATCAAGGGTAAGCACGGGCATCTTCTAACAAAACCAACCGAGATCCTTCAACAATGGCATGAACACTTCAATACTATCTGTAATGAAGAGTTCCCACACCCACCGATTCCATTAGCCGAACCTGTGCAAGGTGCAGTTCCACCTATCACACCTGCCGAGGTCAATACTGGGATCCACACCATGAAGAATGGCAAGGCAACAGGCCCTGATGATATTCCTGCAGAGCTATGGAAAAAGTTGGGTCATGCCTCTGCCGAGTTCCTAGCAGAGTTCTTTAACAAATACCTTGCGGGCCACCAGATCCCGTCAGGTTGGCAAACTAGCGTCACAGTACCCATATGGAAAGGCAAGGGCGATGTAACTATATGTGCCAATTATCGTCCTTTTCTTCTCCTATGCCACATGTAGGCCGGTAAAATTAGACAAATCGAAGGAAAAAAATCCCGGAGTTTTGAAAATTTGTACGGTTGTTCCTTGGTATCTGAATTTCAAGAAAATAAAAAGTCCTTATGGTGGAGGGGGGGGGCGAGCTCGAGGGAGGGGGCCCTTTATAGGGGCCCTATTTTAGTTTTTCGCTTGTATCTCAGTAACTATCAGTCGTAGCGACAAGTTGTTCGAATAAAACTTAAAGCTAATAAAATTTACTACAAAACTGGTCCTATGCTGTTTTTATGTAGGACTAATACTTTCGGAGTTAAGGGGCAGAGAATGTACAAACATTTCAAAAAATTGGGATTTATTTATTATAATGAAACAATAAAGTGTCAGGGTCGTTTATCAATCAAGCAGTCATCTTGTCAGGGTCGACAATCTCATCTTCGTCCATGCTTGCGTCATCTACAACTGGAAGGTCATTGGTGCAGGCTCCCTCGCAGTTTCCACACACTGTTGTGCAGTGGATTTCTGCCTTGCGACACCCACAACGTGCCCCACAACCTGTTGCACATTTGCAGAAATTTGTGTTGAGGACGGAGGCAGGGGCAGCAGGTTCCATTCTCCATTGTCATAACAGGTCGAAGATTTCTATCGATGCCCCTCGACCAACCTTTAGCCCATTTTCACCAATGTTTTTATACATCTCCAGCGATAGGACCCCTAATTTGCCAACGTCTTCAGCAGAGGGAGATGTTCTCATCCTCTCTATCGGCAGAGCAGGAGGAAGCATTCGTGCTGGGCTGTGGCACTTTATATTGCCCATGCTGAGGAATGTTTTGAATTCATCTAATGTGGCAACGTTATAGTCAGCATTGTCAAACACATACTGGCCGAAGACACCTGGTGGTATGAGTTGTTGAGGATTGTGAATGGCAGATACCTCCAACATTTTAGCATCATTATATGAGGCACTGAACCCAAGATTTGCTAGAGAGTTTACCAAGCTCTTAGCAACAAATTTCCGATGTATAAAGAAGACAATACCATGCATGATAGGGGAAACAAAAGAACGAGGGCGTAGAGCGCTTATGATGGCATGGGAAAGAGACACTTCTCTTTTCTTCGCTTTCACTGGATCCTGGGTCCTTGAACTTAAAAGTGCTTCCAAGAATACAGAGAGAGTTGAAGGGACCATCTGATCTGCCTCATCAAGGAAACCATCACTTGCGGGGTAACGACTAGTGTCGGAAGCTTGACTCTGTATGTCTTTTTATTATAGCAGCTGCAGTTCGAACAACTCTCAAGCGTTCTTCTTCTGCAGTTTACTCCTCGAAGTGGAATCATACCACGATGAGTTCAAAATGTTGGGATCACTTCCCGAAAGCAAAGCACAGTCTTATAGGTGGGTGATTATTAAATGATCACCATATGTCTCGTTCAGCTTATCTTTGACTGTTCTCATCGATGGCTTTTTCCCAGTTACTGCGTCCATCACCTCATGCAGGGAATACTGACAGTCATCTTTGTCATTGAGAAAATTGTATATCTCTTCCATTGCACTTGCCACATAATCATTGACAGGACGCCCTCTTTTCTCACCGGTTGAATGTTTTCTTGAAAATAACTTTTTGCAGCAGTTGTCATGGTAAATGGCATCAGCTGCAATCAAATCACCGACAATACTGATCCGTCTTGATACTTGTCCCCATTCGTCCTCCCTTTGAGTGGCAGCATCCAAAATGTTTAGCTTCATCTCTAGGCTGCGTACATTGTAGACTTGCTGACTTTGGTCCACAGGTTTTTTCTTCTGTTTCTGATGAAACTAATCATCAATCAGTTCACAGCAAAAGAAACACTTGGCTTTGAAATCAAATTCCGGTGCACTGGAGCACCGAGATCTTGCTTGTGAGATCGATGGCTCGTTTCTCGAAGAAACAGCAATGGTGTTTGGTCTGGTATAATTTTTTCGGCAGGAAGTGTGAACAACTCTGTCGGTTTCGTTTTTGAATCGGTCCTTCTTCCCATCGTGTCTTGCATTGCTGGCCCTCAGTAGCCCTTGCATTTCCCTTTCACCAACAACCCCGGCGTCTCTATAAGCAACGGTAGTTAAAAGGGACATAAAACCAATAACATTATTATTATATTCAACAGTCTCATCACAAATAAACACCTCTCAGCCATTATAATGAGGCGAGCGTGGAATTACACGGACAATGAATGCTCTTCACTCTTGTACTTCTTTACTTGTTTCCGAAACAAACAAACAAACAAACAAGCAAACATAATATGCTGCCTGTTACCATCCTTTGTTAAAAAAACTGTTGTTATTGCCATGACGACAATGTTTAGCTTTTCTCAGTAAATGAAATTAACCACCAGTTAATTTTTAACAATCGCTGGTGACAGGCAGCCTTAATATTATATCTGAAATACTCATAAGCAAGGAGTATAACAATGAGAATGTGAATAAATCAAGATTTTTGAAATGTAGGTACTTTCTTGGCCTCATAACTCCGAAAGTATTAGTCCTACGTTAAACAAGCATAGGAACAATATTGTAGTACATTTTATTATCTTTAAGTTTTATTCGAACAACTTGTCGCTACGAGTGATAGTTACTGAGATACAAGCGAAAAACTAAAATAGGGCCCCTATAAAGGGCCCCCCTTCCTCGAGCTTGCCCCCTACCCTAAGGACTTTTTATTTTCTTGAAACTTAGATACCAAGGAACAATTGTACCAATTTTCAAAACTCCGGGATTTTTTCCTTCGATTGGCCTCTATTTGTATAATTTTACTGGGCTAATAATGAAGATTCTAGAACGTGTGATTGACACTCGCTTACGTAGCATTGTTACCATCTCGCCTAACCAGTGTGGATTCATGAAAGGTCGCGGAACAGCTGATGCTATCCATGCAATGCGGCTTCTGATAGAAAAGTATATGGAGAAAAGAAGGACAATTCACATGGCTTTTCTGGATCTGGAGGAAGCATTCGACCGGGTTCCCCATCAGCTTATATGGTATTCTCTTCGATCTCATGGCGTACCAGAAGCTTATGTGTGTTGGGTCCAACTCCTCTACAATAATACAACTAGCTCTGTACGCAGTGCTGCTGGCCTCACCAAACAGTTCCATATTCGAGTTGGAGTTCACCAGGGATCTGCACTATCTCCACTCTTGTTTATCCTATGTATGGATACAGTGACTGCCGATTTGCAGAGGCAACCACCATGGACATTACTGTACGCCGATGATGTCATGCTTGCAAGCGAGACCCGTAATGATCTAGAGCACTTGGTCAACCTCTGGAATGCGAGGCTCTGTGAATTTGGACTACGGCTCAACCTCACTAAGACTGAGTACCTTGCATGTGGTTCCCAGACAGATGGGACCATCATAGTAGATGGCACCCCACTACCAAAGGCTTCACATCTCCGATACCTTGGCTCCGTTGTGAGACCTGATGGTGACACAGTCTCGGATGCCCGTGCAAGAGTGAATGCTGCATGCATGAAGTGGCGCCAGGTCACAGGCGTTCTCTGTGACCGCAAGATCCATTTGCGCCTCAAAACTAAGATCTATCGATCAGTCGTCCGCCCTGTTGCTTAGTATGGAGCTGAATGCTGGCCTAATACAAAGAAACATGAACAAGCCTTGCACTCAATGGAGATGCGGATGCTACGATGGTCCTTGGGAATTACACGGCTGGGTCATATTAAGAACGAAGACTCTTGGAATTGCCCCTATTCCAGCCAAAATGAGGGAGACTCGGTTGCGTTGGTACGGGCATGTAGTCCGAGCAAATGCAGAGTCCATGGTAAGCAAGTCACTTGCTCTCGAGCCTGATGGACAAAGACCTCCAGGACGACCCTACACGACGATATGCGCATCGTAGGTCTTCGTCCTATAGATGCAGCAAACCCCAACAAATGGAGAGCGGGGTGCAGAGTGGCAGACCCCAAAAAATAATTGGGAACAATGCCAGGAAGAAGAAGAAAAAGACTGCTTTGAAGCCATTTTTTCAGTGTTGCCTTATTAACAATTGATATAGTAACTGACAGGCACATATTACTTAGGGGCAGTGGTTCCGAGGCGGTTGTGTGCGAAAGTTCATCGCTGCGCTATCTTTAGAACCTATTTCCCACCAATCTGCCCTGTTGCCAATCTGTCATCAAAACTTTACATCTCTATTCAGTTATATCCTGTTTGCCACCAATCCCATCAGGTGAGTGCACCATATTACCTTTGCATTGGTGTTCGCATGACAACGCTGGTACCTCCATAGCCGATTGCTATTGAGCTGTATAAGTCTATGCATGCTGAGGGGCGGTTTCGGTGGCGTAGTTGGTAGCATGCTGAGCTTCTATGCCCAAGATCGCGGGTTCAGACCCTACCGTAGTTGTCGGATTTTTTAAAGAGCGTTAAAAATACCTCAGTATGCCTTTCTTTGGAGGGGAAGTAAAACCGGCGGGCCCAATGTCATAGATGTAAAAGAACCTTCAACTAACTACAATTGTGTCAAGCAAAATTTGTAGGTTAGATTTGATTAACGTTCTATCAGTTCCAACGTTCGTCGCCAGGTGCCGATTGTGGTTGCATCTAGTAGCCAAGTTCGCGGCTAGGTGTCGTTGACGGTAGCATTTGGTAGCAAAAGTAGGAACTACTTGAAATTGTCTGCAGTCCTTACCTGAATTACAGATAACACACGTTAATGCAGCCATCACAATTAACACTGGTTCTACACACACCCAAAGTATACAACGCTACATAACCGCATTGTCGCAGCCTCTATACTTAGGAACCAACCTGTATGCTGAGGGGTATGTGCCTGTCAGTTGTATTATTTTTTTTAGCCTACTTGCGATTTTTGCAAGAAATGAAATGAGACTTATGAGATCAACACAGGGCCAAGAAATTGTGAGTGTGTGTACTCTGCATTGTCTGTCCCCCCCCCCTATCAATTCAAACATGGTGAGACCGAATTGAACGAAGTTTGGTACAGAGGTAGCACTAGCAAAGGACGCCTCAGTGTCATGTTTTATATCATCGCCATCTTGACGGAAACGTAATGGCGGCCACCCAAATGTTCAAAGCTTAAATCAAATTACGACTAACCTAATCATCTGAGATCTCTACCAAATTTTGCAACATCATACCTTTATGTGGGAAGCGTCTTTTGACCAAACTTCAAGGTCATCAGGCCAATAGTTTGAAGATGCGGCCGTGTATGTGTGCAAATCGATGCCCCCTATCAAAATAAACACAATGAAAGCAAATTGAACCACCTTTTGGTACAGAGGCAGCACTAGCAAGGGACAACTCTGTGTCATGTTGTACTTGTGACATTCAAAAATGATTGGCACTACAATTTTTTTTTTTCTTCACAGGAACCATTTATTGGACAAACTCATTCAGATTACATTACAGGTATTCTCCGCGAATGTCTATGCACTTTGTCCATCGTTCTGGCTGCTTCCATATCTGCATAGCAAACCATTCTTTGGGGGTATCCCGGTGCCACTTTGGCCAACTATATGGAGTTCGTCATTGGTGGTGAACTTCTTGCCCCGCGTGCCTTCTTTCATTGCGTCCAATAGGGCATAATCGCTAGGAGCCAGATCTGGCAAATATGGAGGATATGAGGCCTTACAGTAAACCATAGTTCACGAATGGTGGCAATGGCGTGGCGACTTGGTGCTGCCTCCCCACATATGGCTGCTAACCTCGTGTGGATGTCTTAAGAAGTCACTCTTTTCCTCCAAAGAAGCCACACTGTTCACCTTTGGCTGTGCTTGTCGGCTGCCATATTGCTTCATCGATGTCCGTAAGCTTACTCGCACGCCGGAACATTTGCTGCTCCAGTGCGCTACCTATGGGAAGCAGCAGCATCTGGTGGCATTTGACAGCACTATAGTCGTTTTTCACGCATACATCGACACGCATTTCAATCTGATATTTTGCAGGAGTTATAGGGGGAGTGCCAATCATTATTGAACGACCTAAATATATCGCCGCCGTCATAACAAAAAGGAAATGGCACCCACCCAAATGCTCGGAGCTGAAATCAAATTATGACTAACCTAATCATCCAATATCTACCAAATTTTGCAACAGTAACCTTCATGTGGGAAGCGTCTTTTGCCCAAACTGCAAGGTCATCAGCCAAATAGTTTCAAGATTGCGGATGTATGAATCATGCAAGTATTATAGCCTAACCGTAACTTACGATACAACAAGGCCTGACCTCGACAATTCAGCTTATCGTACATAGGGAGGTTTAAACTGTCCTCAAGGAGGTGACCGGCAGGATATTAGCATATTATAATAGAATATGTAACCGTAGAAGTGACTAACAGGTCAGGCTTACCGTGCCATATCGTTGTGGAGCCGTGCCGTCCCGTTGTCAAAATGATCGGTATATTTGCTAGTAAATCCTTATATTTTCATAACTTCGTAAGTTTATATCCTTTTAGGAATGTACTGAGTCGCCTCCGTACCGTAGCGGTCAGCATGCTTAGCTGCCGCCCCGGAGGTCCTGGGTTCGATTCCCGGCTCTGCCACGAAATTTGAAAAGTGGTATGAGGACTGGAACGGGGTCTACTCAGCCTCGGATGGTCCAAATGAGTAGAGGGGGTTCGATTCCCACCTCAGCCATCCTCGAAGTGGTTTTCCGTGGTTTCCCACTCCGTCTTCGGGCAAATGCCGGGATGGTACCTACTGTAATGCCACAGTCGCCTCCTTCCCTCTTCCTAGCCTATCCATCCCAATCTTCCATCCCTTCCCATCCCTCATGAGGCCCCTGTTCACTTTGCTGGTGAGGCCGCCTGGGCGAAGTGCTGATCACACCTCCCCAGTTGTATCCATCCCGACCAGATGTTCCAAGCTCCAGGACACTGCCCATAGAGGCGGTAGTGGTGAATTCCCTCGCTGAGTCCGTGGGAACCACCAACCTAGAGGGTAAATTGACTAAATAAAATAAATAAAAATAAAAGGAATGTACTGAACAAAAAAATATATACTGATATCGCGTCAGGAGTTGGCAGTTCGGTTTGAACTGCATAGGTCTTCCGCTCACTGCGTATCGCGCATTCCAAAAACATTCAGTTGGTCACTACTTGCTTTACTCACTGAGCACATTCCTTCTTTCACTGGCTGCGTGTCGTCTGCTGCAATAATAACCATTGGCATGCGGGAAGCCGATATATTTAAGTTTGGAATAGGCGGACCGCGTATGCGTACTGCAAGACCCCCTGCACCCCGTCGCAGCGTGTTCAACTGCCATCTCCTGCCACGATGACAGTATTTAGTATCAAATGGGTTTATAGAAACAGCAGAAAGCGCTAATGAAATCGTTGCTTTCAACACAAAATATGATACAGTTATACTAAACCACTTATTTACCAAGTATTATCGTAGCGCATCCGTGGCGTAATGGTACGGACCCGGGCTCATAGGCTCGGGGTTCATGGTTTGAATCCCTGCAGGTTCAAATTTTTTTACTTCGTTTTTTGGTTATTGGTTTATAACTATTTACACATTATAATGTTAAGCATATATAGTGTGTATTTGCAATCGAAAATATTATATATATAACTTATAACGCCACATATTTCAACACTCGAATACAGCGGTTAATATCCGTTGACCTTCATCCGCGGTACAGTCTATTATTGTTGTTTCATTGGGGGTTTTGCGGCATTATGGTCTTGTAGCCCCATTTATTTGGGTGTGTGTAGAAGTTGTCTGATAACCTCTGTCTCTGTGATGTCTGTAGGCTTACTAGTGTGTGTACTTTTATACAAGGAAGGATTTGGGTAGGAAGCTGTTGTTTCATTTGAGATGCATGGTCATTTAGCTCCGTGTACTTGGGTGAGTGTTGAATTTTGTCTGATAACCTGTATTATTGTGATGGCTATATTAGTGTGTATATATAATTCATGTGAGGATTCAATCAAAGTTTAATATCCGTATAGCACGTTGTATTTCAACAAGCTACTACAACCAGCATTCAATTATACTCCTTGAAAATGACAAAGAGTTATAACTATACCCATGCATTTAGCAGAAAGTAGGCTATATGTCCTTTACTGAACATCCTGTTTAATTATTTTTTTCCCATTAAATTTTTTTCCCGAGGCATTGCTGGTTGGCACCCAAAATTGTAAGTCACCGATTAGAATGTGTGTAATCTAAGATTAAGCAATGTGAAGGGTAGGTACTGTTGTAAAAATAATACCTTATTGAGATTATTTATTGCTCTTCTTGGTTTTAGGTTGAGAAGAATGACGAGCTTCCTAAGAAGATTTGTGACTCATGCTTACTTAAGGTGGAAAGTGTTTACCAGTTCTGGAACATAACTGCAAATGCCGAAAAGCAATTACTTCAGTGGTTGAGTGAGCTCAAGACTGATGAGAATATACGTAGTAACACTTCAACAATTGAAACAGAACAGGTTTGTGCCCTAGATACCACATTTCTTTCGAAAAGTTTATTTTTGTTGTTGTTAGTCTAGGCTTTTAGTGAAGTAAGTTATTATTGGGAGTGTTATTGGCAACCCAAACTAACACTTGGGGCGCTGCGGTCGGTCTGAATAAGTAGGGTTTAAAATACTCAATAACACGCGTTTGATATGGAACACTTTTTATTTTCGGTTATAATCAGTAAATATGGTCTCTAAAGTAATGACAGTGTTATTTTAAATTGTATATATGTATAACTGTGCGATACACGTGATCTAATTTGTGTGTTCCACTGGATTTTTTGGTGTCATTTGCATATTATCAAGCATCAGTTTTTATGGGTGGTGTAGATCAGCTGATTCAAATTTACACAGGGCTACACTTTGGACATTATTTCGGTACTATTATGCGCAATATAATGTAACTGTCGATCCTGAGTCAACGCCGAGGACATTCAAATAGAGAAATACGGTACATAAACAAATAAATAACACACCGTAGCTGTGCTACTTTTATCATTCCGAGACTAGCATCCACGCAAACCAGACGCCACTGTTCCAAGCTCCGACTTATATCGTGAATTGATGTCAAACTGATGATCAGCCAGCCTTTCCGCCAAGCCTACACCTCGTAATCGCTAAGTTCTTCGATATTCGAGCTATTCCACTACGAGTCATATAGGCCTAATTTGCCTCCCCGTGGGCACTGTAGAATGAGTGATTCCGCTACCATTCAAATATTCAACACCAAACCCACCTTTTAACCATCCAAATCAAGCAATTCCTGTCGCCCCCCGAGTTTTAATACAAGTGAAACTCATCCCTTCTCCCTACCAAGCAGCCAATAATTAATTATTCAAGTAACTTCAATCTTACCAGCGCGCCCATCGTAACAGCTGTTTTTAAACGGAATAACCTTCGCTGGCTTTACGTCGCAGGTCTTCTGTCTGTCTACCTCGACAAGTGTTAGATCCTTCCCGGGGTGGAAAGGTATTATTATTAGGTATCATCACATTTCGGCTCTTGCTATTTGCATCGTTTGGAAAGTGATGAAAACGTATGTCCGCAGCCCTCTTATACATCGACTTACAGCCGTAAACTGAGCAATACACTTTGCTTTTACTCATTTTTCACTCTATCCACGAGTAAAACTTATTACTTATGTATAAAGACACGAACAATTTACCACGATCTGTTTACCAATACAAGAAACCATATACAAACAGTCACCACGTGACAAATGTGCCCTACTTGGTAAGTTTCTTATTTTTACCGCTAGATGTCATATCAGATAGCTGGAGTTGCCAATAGGCTGATTCCAGAGAATGGTCCACTCAAGTAGGAATAAATTTAAGTGAACAATAAAACACAACTATTTGTTTTTATTATTGTTAGAACAACTATGGTACTTTATTAATTTTATGATATGTATTACTTGATTGATTACTTTCAGTTTTTAATTTGTGTATTTCAATGTACTATTTTAACTTCGAAGTTTCTCAATGGCTCTAGGAATTACTGTTTATTATGATGAAAAGCTATAAAACTAATAATGAATATTAATTCTACAGTAAAGTACCTAATGTAAGTTATTAATTTGTACTTGGTGTACTACGGTATTGAGGCCGGCCCTGTGATGTTGGGGTCGCACCTGCCTCTCACCCGGAGGCCCCGGGTTCGATTCCTGGCTCCGTCAGGGATTTTAGGTACTGATAAGAGGGCTGGAACAGGGTGCACTCAGTCTCGTGAGGACAATTGAGTAGCTGTCTTGACAGCCCCGGCCATAAAAACCAAGATTAACGGCCGAGGGGACCCAATGCTCTGACCATGCGTCACGCTAATATCTGCAGGCTAAATACCTGGGCAGCGATCGCTTGGTAGGCCTTAGCCTTTCATGGGCAGTGGAGCCACGGGTTTTTTTTTTTTTTTTTTTTTACTAAGGTAATGAATTTATTGCTGCAGGCATGTAAACACTCAACGAAAGTGTATAAAAGTTTCTGCAGACGAAACGGACATGGATCAATTTGAATAAAATTTGGTATGCTAAGCCAAAATTGTACCCCCTTTCAAACTGCTATATCATTTGTTTGAAATTTCAAATTGTTTTGTATGTAGCTGACAGTAATACAGGGTGTATCAAAAATGAATATTTAAGGCTTTGTAGTATTTATTACAGTTAACTTACAATTATAAATTGTTCTCTCTCTTCTCCTTTCAAGTGGAAGCAGATTGTTTGTTGACACTTTGTCTTACCAATGTGATCGGAAGCGTTTGGGAATTTGACACTGGATTCGGTAGGATGGGCGAAATTAGTCATTCGACGAGAAGTGCTGTACTAGATAGAGAGAGAGAGACTCTGCCAGAGCTGCTTGATGATGTTCCGTTAGAAGTAAGGGCTAACATGTGGTTGCAACATGACAGAGTACCACCCCACTACGCCCGTGGTACGCGACATTTCTTAAACCGGGCATATCCCAATAGGTGGATTGGACGGCTAGGACCTATTCACTGGCCTGCAAGATCCCCAGATTTAAGTCCCCTTGATTGTTTGTGTTGGTGCCGTATGAAGGAGCTGGTGTACAGCACTCCAGTAGAGGATGAAACGGACCTCGTAGCCCGCCATTGCCGCAGCTGCTCTCATAATTCAAGAAACGGAAAAGTATTTTTGAAAGCAAGTGCCAGGGAATGCTTCAGAGATTCGATGTTTGCATTCAAGCAAACGGTGCAAATTTTGATCACCTTTTGTAGACATAGCCATTTCTTTTTCATTGAAGAATAACGAAAAGTATGTTTTTTTGTTCGTCCCTTGTACATATACCATTCATCAGATTGCGATCAGATTTTGGTGAGTTGTTGTGCACACTCCCGGGATGTATATAGGCATGGTAAATCCAGTTTACAATAGATAGCACGCGAGTAGTTTCAACAAATGAGGAGTGTTGGCGATGCGTTTATATACCATTAATCCGATTGTGATAAAATTTTGGTGAGTTGTTGTGCACACTCCCAGGATGGTTATGGGCATAGAAGTAAATCCAATTTGCGATAGATAGCGCGCGAGTATCAACAAAAAGATGTGCGATTTGTTGCGATGAAATTTTGACGAGTTGTTGTGTACACTCCTGTGATGGTTTCTGACTTAGCAAATCCATTTTACAATAGGTAGCACACAAGTAGATTGAACAAATTAATGACAGAGCGTGATTCGTTTCAACAAAGTCCTGTATGCGTTTATGTACCATTCATCCGATTGCGATGAAACTTTGGTGCGTTGTTGTGTACACTCCTGCAAAGGTTTCTGACTTAATAAGTCCATATTACAATTGGTAGTGCATGAGTATCTCTAGTTTTGACTTTTCCTATAATAAATTTCGGGCATGTGAGTTATGGGCCCACAGAGCCCTAGGGCAGTGAGGGGGCTGCCCTCTTTAGGTGTCTGCCCTTGCCTTGCTGTAACTTCAGGATTGATGGTCTTCTCGTTCCGTACTCCCTGAGACAAAGATTTTCTTCCTTCAGGATCTTCAGCTAATGGTCTGTCATTTAGTCTGGCCCCTCTCCCTCGACCTTACCAGCTAGGGTGATCCTGCCAGGAGCCGAGGCTCCCGCCGGCATCGCTCTTGGGATCACTGAGGCACGCAAGCCTCCCCACCATGTCAAGGTACCAGACCACTGAGAAGGGATCAACACTGTAGATGACGAAGTTCGTATCGGCGAGTTGTCCTTCACAATCTTCCAGTAGAAGTCGCCACTTATCAGGATCTCGATGGGAAGGTCTTCCCTCGAATCAGTCTTTGGGTCCGCCAGCTGCAATTTTCGGGTCTGAGCCTGTGTCTTAACATCTTGTGGGACGGCTGGTTGGGGTGATAACTTGTGAGAACACTCAAACACGCGGACAAGTACCATGGATTTCGTCCAGGCTCCCCTCATGTTGAGCCTAATGAGCTTATGTTTGGTGGAACTATTGGACTGAGACGAGAAAGTGCAAACAGTAAGTTGTTGTTGGTCAATGACTTCTAGTTTTAACTCGTCCATGAGGGTTCGAGTGATGAAACTCGACTGACTCCCACTGTCCATTAAACAGTGAGTAAGCTTACTCAGTCCCGTGGGTCCTATTATCTTCACTTTGCAGGTATGTGAATCCTGGCACGGTGACGTCTATCCTGGCAACAGAGGTAGGGTTGTTCTGTTCCGTCTTTCTTTTGCCGTCGTCGCAGATAGACCTGTGGGGTGTCTTGCAGTTGGCACATTGCTCCTTTTCGCAACTTGAGGCACAGAAAGCATCTATAGTCAAACCTCGACAGAACAATATTCATGGGACCATGAAAATTATATTGTTATAGCAGGGTTATTGTTATAATGCGGTTTTGTTAGTATATACAGTAGTACTTTACTGTTTTTTTGTTTTTTTTTTGTCGTGTAGCCTCCTGAGAGGCCGAGTGCAGGTCTTTCTAGTCGACGCCCGTGGGCGACCTGCGTGTCGGGATGAGAGATGGAATGGATGAAGATGAATGAAACTGGGCAAGGATGTGGAAGGAAGCGGCCGTGGCCTGTCAGATGGTACTGTCCCAGCATTTGCCTGGTGTTGAAAATGGGAAACCACGGAAAACCATTTCAAGGACAGCCGACGGTGGGGCTCGAACCCACGCGTCTACCGAGTCAGCAGAGAGCTTGGCCCCTTGACCTAACGCAGCGCTTTAGCCCGCGTAGCCACTACAATATTCATGGGACCATGAAAATTATATTGTTATAGCAGGGTTATTGTTATAATGCGGTTTTGTTAGTATATACAGTAGTACTTTACTGATGAGAAATAATAGAATAACGAAAAAAATATAAAAATAATCTGGTAGAGTGGTACTGTACTGTATGTACTCTTCATGTATACTCATAACATTACAGCTGAAGGTACTGAGTTAACTTATAAATTAAAGGAAGGTAAAATAAAATGTATGAACTCGTACCTGGTAAGCTTCTTACATTTTTTAAGCATAGGGGATTTATTGATCGTCCGTACACCAATGGTGTCAACTTATGTGTCCCCGACACGTTTCTGTAGAGAAGAACCGTTAGGCATACTTTGCAAACATCACGGAAATAAACTGCGTATGACCCCAACACAACACTTCCGACTGCAACTCGAGCTCAACAATGTACAGACTAAAACAGTTAACACAGGAGCTCTATAACTCTTCGTGCCTTGCCGCTTAGCTATACCCTATTCGCTACCTGCTTACCGTCAGCACAGTATGTAGCGATGCTTCTGAAAATACAGCGCTGAAGGTCAAGAGGTTTAACAAACAATACGTACCATTATGGTCACGTTCTTAGAAGCAAACAAAATAGTAAGATCCCCAAAACTTTGTCTTCGTTCTAACAAGATGTGCTAAAATTACTTCATCGTTGTAATGAGGGGTGATTAACATAGTAAATATAGGAAATCAGCTGGGATCGTTGTAGTAAATATAGGAAATCAGCTGGGATCGTTGTATCGATAATCATTGTACGGAGGTTTGACTGTATTCGTTTTCTTGTGGCGTTTTTCTGCTGGGTGACGTCTAACATTTCCTTACAGTTCTGAGCCCAGTGGCCGTGTGACTCACAGAATACACAAAATGGTTGAGGTGGTCTGGTAGCTTATACTGGTTTCATTTTAGACTTGGAATTCATGTGAACTGCTGCTGCAAGGTCGGACAAGGATGAATGTTCACCGCCGATCTTCTGTGTTGTGTGTGCAGTTTCAACTTCTGCGCACAGGAATGCTGTCAGTTTCAATATGTTCCCTTTGAAGAATCCTTTCTGTTTTACTGTACATGTATGATCCATCGCCGGCAAATGTCATCTGTGAACGCGCGGAGTATCTTCGGAGCCAGAACTCGGCCATACCCATTGACATCTTTTCCGAGTGCTTGAAGGGCTTGAATTCTACCAGCCCTGGGGCTGGTTTACTGCAACTCGCCAATCTTCTCTATTCTCCGCCATCCTCTTCAATTCGTGATATGATTTTGTGTTTGTGTCTGTCATTATCTGTGTGATGTATGTAAGTGGTGGTCTTCCTCTTGTGTTTTTCCCTTCTAACATCCCTTCGATGACTCTTGCTAGCAGGCTATTATGTCTGAGAATATGTCCCAACATATTTGCTCTTCTTGTTTTCAGACTCTTCATAAAGCTTCTACTTTCTCCTGCTCTTCTGAATACCTCTTCATTTGTCATATGTTCTATTCAACTGATCTTAAGAGGTCTTCTCCAGCACCAGGCCTCAAAAGTCATCAACTTCTTCTCTTCTGACTTCCTTGTTAGCCCAGGCATTATATGCAAAAAACATGGCCAACCTCAAAAAAAGTAATGTAAAGCTGAAATTTGGCATAGATGTTCCCTAGTACCCTAGAAACAAATCCTGAAAAGTCCCCATCTCTGCGGTGTCCGCGTCATAGTTTTTGGAGGGTTCAAAAGGGCTTAAATGGGGCCTAAGTGCCAAAAACAGCATTTTTGCTTCCTGCGTTCAAAATATTGATCCAAATTTAGTTCTCGTGAGCTTTAGCAATTAATAAAAATGAACCAGTAGGATAACGAACTTATCAGGCCTAATTATTGCTATTGATGAGGGAAACAAAACTACTAATTTAACACTTTTAGCACAATATTTACACGAAAATTTGGTTAATCTGTCATTAGTAGGTCATTATTTTTTAAACAACTGCTAATATTGACTAAAGACCCAGAATGAAAGTTGATTAAGGGGTTAACTGTGGAAGCCCTAAACTCTGTGGCTATTGAGTCGATGATGGACTCCTTGTGGTTATCTGGACGGTGGTCAGGTATTAATTTACCCGCTTCGTGGAACGGCTTTATGAAGACGTCACTGTCTGCTCATGCTCAACCAGCTTCCCAGACAACGTCAGTTGATGCCCTGCCTTTCATTAACTTGGAACCGAGCAATCCATCAACTATATATTCCGCGTTGAAGTTTGCCGCAAGAGAGTGCGCGGAACTGAAAGAAAGCACTTGTTTCGTAACCTTTGACCAGCCCCTATACGCGAAAGTTGCAGAGATAGTCGCATCGGACACTTCAGAGGAACTCAAAAACGTGGTTGTTCGTCTAGGCGGATTTCACATTCTGATGTCGTTTCTTGGGGCAATCGGCTAAGTGATGAATGGAAGCGGTTTGGAGGAGCTCTGGGCGGAAATATATGCTAAATCGTCAGTGACTCACATGATGTCTGGACACGCATATTCTAGGTAGGCTTGCAATTAGCTCGCTGTTAATTATTACGTTATGCCTTCAATTTAAAAAGTATCAATAACGCGAAACTGTGCATGTTCTAGGGCCCACAGAGCGCATTTTCTGACAAACCAGGCTATCGGGACAATGTTACTCGACTTGAACGACGGGCTGAAGGATGACAAGGACGAAATACAGGCGCCTTTTTACCGCATTCCAAGAAGGCACCGCCAACGACTTGCTATCATATCCTTGCCTTCAACGTCTCAAAGAGTTGCTTCATGACACATTTTCTTCAATGAGCCAGAAATCTTGCACAGGAAAGCTGTGGGTAGAGTACATCAGACAGCAAGCCTGGAAAATATTGAAGGATTCTGCATCATTACGCGAGGAATTGAAGGTATTCGTCTCTACAGTTCCAGATGAAAAGGCCATAATATCAGCTGGAGAGAAGTTCGCCATTTGTATCTACGATAGTGCCAAATTGGAGTGCAAAAGCCTCGACGAACTTCGGGTAGTGAAATACAACCAAAAAATTGCCAAACAACCGGTCACAGCATCATTTCAGCTGGCTTCGTTCCGCCGACTTCGGCGGCATGCTAACAACATTCACTGCGGGTATATTTGCAAGTTCAGAAATGGTTAGGATTTTCTTTGGACCCGACCCAAGGTGAATGGAAAATCCAACACTCAGCTTTAGGCCAGTGACAACTCATCTTCCAGCTGCTCCAGATCATTTCCTCAATTTGGTGTCCTGCAACTGCAAGATCTCTTTTGGCAGCCGGTGTGAGTGTGTACGTTCCGGTTTAGAATGCTCCTTAATGTGTGGACGCTGAAGTGGAAAAGCGTGTGGCAATGTCACATTTGATGGCTCAGACGATGAGGACGACGATTGAGTCCGATGTAAGCTTTGTTTTGCTAGTGTGCTTTGTCTAAAGAAAGCTTTTTAAGGCTTGTTTGGTTATTATTTGCATTATGCATGGTGTTGGGGTAGTGCGCCTGCCTCTCACCCGGAGGCCCCGGGTTCGATCCCCGGCTCCGTCAAGTGATTTTAAAACTGACGTGAGGGTTGGAACGGGGTGCACTCAGCCTCGTGAGGACAATTGAGTAGCTGCCTGACAGTGAGACAGCGCCCCGATCACGAAAACCAAGATTAACAGCCAAGGGGACCTGACGCGCTGATCACGCGACACTCCAATATCTGCAGGCCGAATGGCTGGGCAGCGGTTGCTTGGTCGGCCTTAGCCCGTCATGTGCTGTATAGTGCCAGGGGTTGATTATGCATATTAATATGAATGTACGTTTAACTGCTAACTGCATTAAACTCGTTTTGTTCTATGCAAACTGTTTCTGCTAGTTTATCTGGATTCAAAGGAATACCATCCTAAAAGCTCTTGATCAATAGAATAGATGGAGCACACCAGCGTAAATGGGCGTTCGTTCAGAAAGCGACTGACACACTTGCACTTTTATATTTGTAACTCTATCTCTGCTGCTGTTTGTCGGATGGACATGGGCAATGTATCGTTTTAAAGCTACAAGTGTGCTTTACAACTTTTTCTTGGGGTCTTTAGTCGCTATCAGCAGCTGTTGACACGATAAGTCCCGGCTAATGACAAATTAGCTAAATTTTCGTGAGAAAAGTTGAGCTAAAAATGTTTGATTACTCATCTGTTTAAATGTATGGCAATAATTACGACCAATAAGAGCGTTATATTTAACGCAGTCCTTCTCTTATTACTATCAAAGCTCATTAGAACTGATTTTGGATCAATATTTTGAACGCAGGAAGCAAAAATGCTGTTTTTGGCACTTAGGCCCCATTTAAGCCCTTTTGAACTCTCCAAAATCTATGATGCGGACAACGCAGATATGGGGACTTATCAGGTTTTGTTACTAGGGTACTAGGGAACATCTATGCCAAATTTCAGCTTTACATTATTATTTTTTAGGTTAAAACTTAATATGCCTGGGCTATATTGACAAGGTTTCACTACCATACAAAGCCACACTCCACACTTACGTCTTCAACAGTCTTTTCCTTATTTTTAGGTCTATACTGGATGTGAAGAGCTTCTTTTTTCTATGAAAGGTGTTCTTTGCCTGAATAATTCTACTCGGAATTTCTCGTTTGCTTGTTCCATCATAGGTTGCCAAGCTTCCCAGATACTTATATTCCTTCACATGTTGTATTCTATCATTCTGGATATAAATTGCCGGTTCTCCTCTATGATCTTCCTGGTTCCGACTGCATACAAGTATTTTTGTTTTATTTTTATTAATTTTTATGTTCAATTCGTTTTTAAGGATGTTATTCATTACATGAAGAACTGTATCTGTTGAAGATCATCATTATCTATTGTCAAAGCAATGTCAATCTTTTCCCCATGTATATTTATTCCTACTTGAATCTCTTCTCTTATCCTATTTATGGCATCTTGGACATACAAATTAAAATAGCAAGCATCTGTAATATTTTTGTATACTTATACTGGTTATGGTAGCATATTTTTTGTATATTTATTCTCACATTTTATAGCAGGGAAAATAACACTTGAATGCACCAAAAACTAACGACTGACTCACTATCTTACTTCTTTTTGTCAATGCAATGAAATGCTACTTGAAAGACCAAAGAGTTTCTTACTTTGTGTCCACCACATCACTCACCCACCAGTGAGGACTATGACAACTTTACGATAACATGGTAGTTGTGATAGAAAATCCATATAGTATACATGAACAAAACACAACACTGAAACATAAAACACATATTACACTGAATATTGAAATCACTTTCTTTGGTTACACATACCTGGATTTAGTTGGTCATTAATGACTCAATCCATAAACCGTTTGGGAAATGTTACTTTCCTTCCTGATTTGGTTGTCTGCATATTAAGGTTTGAATTATGTGGCATTAGATTTTCTTGGGGTATTTTGTCTGAATGCCTGTCTTCTTTTTTTTTGGAAATCCAGGTCAGCCTCTGTCGATAATAGATAAGCTGGCTTGAGTCTGTCCATTGATATGTTGATTACTTTGCCTTTAATATTGATGGCGAAGTATTTCTCACATTTCCTTACTACAGTATAAGGTCCTTCATAGCAGGGTTCCAGTGGCTTTTTAATTCTGTCAAGTCTCACGAAGACATGAGAACATGACATAATGAAAACTGGTAGTGTTTTAGAGTGTCTAGGAGGAGTTGGTTTAATCAATAACATTCTCTCTTGTAGTTGTGATGCAAACGATGCTGGGTCACCCCTTAGAAGGTGTTCCTCAAAGAATTCACCTGGTAATCGAATAGTTTTCCCATACACCATTTGTGCTATTGAAGAGTTGGTAGCCTCCTGTATTGCTCCTCATAAACCAAGCAGAACAGTTGGTAACGTATCAGTCCAATGAATTGAGTTGTGAGCTCGGAGTGCTGACTTGAAGGTCCTGTGTAAACGTTCTATTTTGCCATTACACTGTGGATGGTAAGGTGTAGTATGTCACATTTCTACACCACACGTCCTGGTAGGACTCTTGAATAATTCGGACTTGAATTTAGCGCCTTGATCACTTATGACGCGAGATGGAGTCCCAAATCTAGTAATCCAATGCTCATAGAAAGCTTTGGCTATTGTTTCTGCTGTTATGTTCGGTAAGGGTACAACTTCCATCCATGAGGTAAAACTGTCGATGCAAGTAAGGCAGTAAATCATGCCGTTTGAAGGAGGCAAAGGTCCGATGATGTCAATATGCACTACGCTAAATCGCTCATCTGGTTCTTCATACTTGCCCAATGGTGTTTTTGTGTGATGAGTAACTTTATTTTTCTGGCAGTTGACACAATCATGATCTTGTCCATTGCTGAACATTACGGTGAATATCTGGCCATACAAATTTAGAAGTCATGAGCTTACTGTAGATTTTACTGCCAGATGGGCTAAATTATGCATTTGTTGAAATAGTTTATGCCTGTGCTATTTAGAGATGAAAGTCCTGATTTGTGTGGTGGAAGTATCACACCAAATGGTCTTGCCTGAAGGAAGGGTACATTCTTTAAACTGCAAGGACTTGCTTTCCTTTAGGAGTTGTTGTAATTCTTTACCTCCAACTTGATCTTCAGCGACTGTTTCATGGTTAATTTCCGCAATTTCTTCAATTCTTGACATTGCATCAGCAACGACATTATCCTTCCCGCTGATATGATGAATGGCCGTAGTGAATTTGGAAATGTACTGTAGTTGTCGAAATTGCCTTGGAGATGCCTTTTCATTCTTTTGTTTGAAAGCATAGGTTAGAGGCTTGTGGTCCGTAAATACCATGAAATTCCTGCCTTCCAATAGGTGTTTGAATATATTGATTGAAAGAAAAATACCAATAAGTTCACGATCGTATGTATTGTAGACCTTTTGTGTTTCGTTTAGCTTTTCAGAGAAAAATGCTATTGGTTTCCAATTACCATTGTCATATTGTTGAAGTAGGCCTACTGAACCGACAGGAATATCTGTTGTATCAGTACACAATGCTAGTAGACGTTCAGGGTCAGGACAAGTAAGTAGTGCAACGTTGGCTATGTCCTGTTTACATTTTACAAACATTGACTTTGCATCCTGTGTCCACTGAATTGGTCGTTTGTCTCTTTTACTTGCGCCATTGAGATAATCATGAAGAAGTGACTGAGTCTGAGCCGCATCTTTCAAGATGGTCGCTAAAGTTAACTATGCCTTAAAAGGTCCAAAGTTCGTGGATCTTTTCGGGTAGTTTGTAATCAAGTATTGCCTGAACTTTCTCTGGCAAGGGCTTGGAACCTTCGGAAGTAATCCAATATCCCAGAAAACCTAATTCGTTAACTCCAAAAACAGATTTGGACATGTTAATACGTAGTCCATACTTTGCTACTCTTTTCAAAAGTGTTTTCAGGTGTTCCTCATGCAGGGTGTCTACTACTCTAGAAAACATGGGAAGCAGGGAATACTCAGGGAATTTTTAAATCCTGGAAAACTCAGGGAATTGTCAGGGTATTTGAACGACACTCCGGGAATTTTAGTTTTACAAGGTCCAACCTTGAATAAGGGGAAATTAAGCATTTAATTTTTTTGGGGGGAAAAGTAGATTTTGGTGATGATTGTTGTAGATGTATGTTCGTACTGATGTTAAATCAGTAAGCTCTCATTTCTTGCAAGATAGAGCATACCATCATCATCATCATCATCGGCTTTTACTCGAATCCGAGTATAAATCTTCTTCCTTCAGTCCAGTTTGTGGATGTGTTTACGGTGACTAAAAGAGTCCAATCCTGGCATGGAACAAGCGTCCACACAAGTCACATAGTATTGCTGGAGGAGTACGTGGTTGGGCTGCTCGAAGTTTCCTAGCTTGACGCTTCATGTGTGCGTCGATCCCTTTCAAACGTCTTTACAGTCTCCGAGATGGTACGGCGCCAAGTTGAGCGGTCTTCAGCCAGCGTGTCCCAGGTTTGTGAATCAAGACCTGTCAATTTCAGGGTCTGCTTAAATTGGTCCTTGTAGCGCCTCTTAGGACCACCATGAGGTCTGGTGCCATAGCATATCTTACCATATAACATTCGATGTGGTAATCTCTCATCATCCATCCGATGGACATGACCAATCCATCTAAATTGGTGACCTATTATGGATGATTCTATGCTGTTGATTTGAGCCTTTTCCAGAACAGCAATATTGGTAATGCGGTCTTCCCATTTAATCCTCAGGATTGATCGAAGTTTTTGTAGGTGGAAAGGCTCAAGCTTCCTAAGATCATGTCGGTAAAGGTCCACGTTTCACAGCCATACAACAATGTAGAAATGACATTATATATGTAGACTGTGTATTTGTATATAAATGTGTAACTGCATGATTTTTGAGAGCATTGCTATTGACGAGCAACTTTCAATACTCTCAAGTACAATAGTTTTTCTGGATGAAGAATATAGAATTTTTTCTTTTCTACTTTGTCATGCAACCCTTTATTGTTCAAGCACTTCTTGAAATGCTCTTCAGGTGCAAACACTGTTTAATATATTTATTATGGCCCCTACTGTTACTCAAAGAATTTTCTGATTTATCCTGAAAAATTCAGGGAATTTTCAGGGAAATCTGTTAATTGGTTTTGGTAGACATCCTGTCATGTTCTTCATGTGATGACGATGCGATCAAGATATCGTCCAAATACGGAAATACAAAATCTAGTCCATACCTTACTTCATTGATAAACCGTTGAAAAGTAGAGGGTGCATTTCTCAGTCCAAAACTCATCACATTAAATTCATAGACACCGAATAGGGTTATTATAGCCGTCTTCGGTTTATCTTCTTCTGCAATTGGAATTTGGAAATAGGCCTTAAATAAGTCAATTTTTGAGAAAACTGTTTTGTTCTTTAAAATAGAATGGAAATCCTCTATCCTCGGTGTTGGGTATCGGTCAGGTATTGTTCGTTTGTTTAGCCGCCTGTAATCACCACAAGGACGCACATTTCCATCCTTTTTGCTCATCATGTGGAGTGGACTGGCCCATTGCGATTTAGAAGGTCTGATAATACCATTGTCCAACATGAATTGAAACTCCTGCTTGGCAATTTTTAAACGGTTTGGGTTTAGGGAACGAGCTCTACTAAATACTAGCGAACCAGTAGTGGTTATTTAATGCTTCACATCCTGCTTTATGTCGCTAGGTGTAAGACTTGGTTTTGTAATTTCAGGATACTTAGTTAATAGGTGTGAAAATTTTGAGTCTTTGCTCATAGTGCTAATACCGTTTTCGTTCGAGATTGTTGTGACGTCACCTTGGACACAAAGTTGAGTCACTCCATTTATTAACTTCCTGTTACTAATGTCGACTAGCAGTTTGAAGTTATTAAAAAAATCAGCACCTATGATAGCCTTATTAATTTTTGCAACGATAAATGGCCACTTAAACTGATGGCGGAGTCCCAGGTCAAGGTTACATATTCTCATACCATAAGTGGCGTACCAGTAGCAGCCTACAATTTGTTAGTATCGTCTATTTTATAATTTGCCCGCGCAGGAAATATCGATACATCAGCCCCACTATCGATCAAATAGCGCAAATCTGTGTTTCTGTCCTTGACAAATAGACGGTATTTGACAAATAGTAGGTATTTGCGGCAATTAATGTAGTCCGGAGCAGCTGAGCTTTCAAGTTAATGGGAAAACCCTCCAGAAAATCTTGCAGCAGAGCTTGCCACCTTATCTACTGCTTGTCAGAGTTTTCCTGTTTCTCCCAACTGCAGGGCTGTATACACTTAGTAGGGTCACATTTATTTCCAAACCGGAAATGAAAGTAACAAAACTTTCCCTTCGGATTATATCTCCTTCTCGAGTTATGACTACCTAAACAGCGATATCTGGGACTGCGGTTCCGAGATCTTGAACGGTGCTCAGTTGATAGTACTGTAATCTGCTGTTCCAACACTGAAATATTGTTCATAACGTCATCCATAGTTGCTGCATCATATCGCTGCTCTTTGACGGTACTGGAACTGCTACTCGCAGAATACAGTTCGGAACTGGGATTCATTTCAACTAACTTATCAGCCATCATTGCTAATTTTTCCAAAGCTTCCTCACTGACAATTAAAATACCTTTAATAAAATTTCGTAATTTTTCGAGCCATAAGGTCCTCAGAACTTTATTGGAAATCTCTGGTCCCACTAGTGCTTGCATTTTGCGTAGTAATTGACTTGAATGTTAAAGGGACAGGAATTCCGCCTGATCAATACAAAACTTTTCAGTCAAGGGGCTATATTATACCCATTTGGTTGGTACATGTTTCGAAGCCTTCCATGGCCCCTTAATCTGCCATACATATAAACATATTGTCAGTACAATCTTGGAATAACATTAAAAAGGTTAAAACTAACATGAGAAAACTTGATGAAAATGAGACATAAAAAACCATGAGGACAGTTGTGGTACAAATACATTGAGCAAAACTTGTCCTAAGAAAACCTTACGAATATTACAAACAAATGGAAAAACACATTAAAAATAGTATATGTTAAAATGCAAACTTAAAGTGCAATTTATATGACTATACAATTTTCAAAAGAAAAATATGTATTGTCCGTTGAGCCACTATATATTTAAACACAAATAGTGCTAAATGTTCCGGCATAACTCAACAAAATGACAGTGTTTCGCCCCGGTGTGCAATTGAGCTCTTCAGTTGGTTAAAGCACACCTCACCAAGACACTGTCTAGTACACACTGGGAAGGCCATTGCAAGACGTATTTGATACATGTGTATCCACGTCACGAGCAAAGCCAGTGCACTATGGGAGTCGAAACTCCTCTCCAAAGCAATTATAACCTTACCTTGGCATTGAATATACAATTTTCAAAAGAAAAATATGTATTGTCCGTTGAGCCACTATATATTTAAACACAAATAGTGCTAAATGTTCCGGCATAACTCAACAAAATGACAGTGTTTCGCCCCGGTGTGCAATTGGGCTCTTCAGTTGGTTAAAGCACACCTCACCAAGACACTGTCTAGTACACACTGGGAAGGCCATTGCAAGACGTATTTGATGCATGTGTATCCACGTCACGAGCAAAGCCAGTGCACTATGGGAGTCGAAACTCCTCTCCAAAGCAATTATAACCTTACCTTGGCTTTGAATATACAATTTTCAAAAGAAAAATATGTATTGTCCGTTGAGCCACTATATATTTAAACACAAATAGTGCTAAATGTTCCGGCATAACTCAACAAAATGACAGTGTTTCGCCCCGGTGTGCAATTGGGCTCTTCAGTTGGTTAAAGCACACCTCACCAAGACACTGTCTAGTACACACTGGGAAGGCCATTGCAAGACGTATTTGATGCATGTGTATCCACGTCACGAGCAAAGCCAGTGCACTATGGGAGTCGAAACTCCTCTCCAAAGCAATTATAACCTTACCTTGGCATTGAATATACAATTTTCAAAAGAAAAATATGTATTGTCCGTTGAGCCACTATATATTTAAAACACAAATAGTGCTAAATGTTCCGGCATAACTCAACAAAATGACAGTGCTTCGCCCCGGTGTGCAATTGGGCTCTTCAGTTGGTTAAAGCACACCTCACCAAGACACTGTCTAGTACACACTGCGGGGCCGATAACCTAGATGTTAGGCCCCTTAAAACAACAATTATCATCATCATCATCAGTACACACTGGGAAGGCCATTGCAAGACGTATTTTGATGCATGTGTATCCACGTCACGAGCAAAGCCAGTGCACTATGGGAGTCGAAACTCCTCTCCAAAGCAATTATAACCTTACCTTGGCATTGAATATACAATTTTCAAAAGAAAAATATGTATTGTCCGTTGAGCCACTATATATTTAAACACAAATAGTGCTAAATGTTCCGGCATAACTCAACAAAATGACAGTGTTTCGCCCCGGTGTGCAATTGGGCTCTTCAGTTGGTTAAAGCACACCTCACCAAGACACTGTCTAGTACACACTGGGAAGGCCATTGCAAGACGTATTTGATGCATGTGTATCCACGTCACGAGCAAAGCCAGTGCACTATGGGAGTCGAAACTCCTCTCCAAAGCAATTATAACCTTACCTTGGCATTGAATATGCAATTTTTAAAAGAAAAATATGTATTGTCCGTTGAGCCACTATATATTTAAACACAAATAGTGCTAAATGTTCCGGCATAACTCAACGAAATGACAGTGCTTCGCCCCGGTGTGCAATTGGGCTCTTCAGTTGGTTAAAGCACACCTCACCAAGACACTGTCTAGTACACACTGGGAAGGCCATTGCAAGACGTATTTGATACATGTGTATCCACGTCACGAGCAAAGCCAGTGCACTATGGGAGTCGAAACTCCTCTCCAAAGCAATTATAACCTTACCTTGGCATTGAATATACAATTTTCAAAAGAAAAATATGTATTGTCCGTTGAGCCACTATATATTTAAACACAAATAGTGCTAAATGTTCCGGCATAACTCAACAAAATGACAGTGTTTCACCCCGGTGTGCAATTGGGCTCTTCAGTTGGTTAAAGCACACCTCACCAAGACACTGTCTAGTACACACTGGGAAGGCCATTGCAAGACGTATTTGATACATATGTATCCACGTCACGAGCAAAGCCAGTGCACTATGGGAGTCGAAACTCCTCTCCAAAGCAATTATAACCTTACCTTGTCATTGAATAAACAATTTTCAAAAGAAGAATATGTATTGTCCGTTGAGCCACTATATATTTAAACACAAATAGTGCTAAATGTTCCGGCATAACTCAACAAAATGACAGTGTTTCGCCCCGGTGTGCAATTGGGCTCTTCAGTTGGTTAAAGCACACCTCACCATGACACTGTCTAGTACACACTGGGAAGGCCATTGCAAGACATATTTGATACATGTGTATCCACGTCACGAGCAAAGCCAGTGCACTATGGGAGTCGAAACTCCTCTCCAAAGCAATTATAACCTTACCTTGGCATTGAATATACAATTTTCAAAAGAAAAATATGTACTGTCCGTTGAGCTACTATATATTTAAACACAAATAGTGCTAAATGTTCCGGCATAACTCAACAAAATGACAGTTTTTCGCCCCGGTGTGCAATTGGGCTCTTCAGTTGGTTAAAGCACACCTCACCAAGACACTGTCTAGTACACACTGGGAAGGTCATTGCAAGACGTATTTGATACATGTGTATCCACGTCACGAGCAAAGCCAGTGCACTATGGGAGTCGAAACTCCTCTCCAAAGCAATTATAACCTTACCTTGGCATTGAATATACAATTTTCAAAAGAAAAATATGTATTGTCCGTTGAGCCACTATATATTTAAACACAAATAGTGCTAAATGTTCCGGCATAACTCAACAAAATGACAGTGTTTCGCCCCGGTGTGCAATTGGGCTCTTCAGTTGGTTAAAGCACACCTCACCAAGACACTGTCTAGTACACACTGGGAAGGCCATTGCAAGACGTATTTGATACATGTGTATCCACGTCACGAGCAAAGCCAGTGCACTATGGGAGTCGAAAATCCTCTCCAAAGCAATTATAACCTTACCTTGGCATTGAATATACAATTTTCAAAAGAAAAATATGTATTGTCCGTTGAGGCACTATATATTTAAACACAAATAGTGCTAAATGTTCCAGCATAACTCAACAAAATGACAGTGTTTCGCCCCGGTGTGCAATTGGGCTCTTCAGTTGGTTAAAGCACACCTCACCAAGACACTGTCTAGTACACACTGGGAAGGCCATTGCAAGACGT
Source organism: Meconema thalassinum (assembly GCA_946902985.2). NCBI lineage: Eukaryota > Metazoa > Arthropoda > Insecta > Orthoptera > Tettigoniidae > Meconema > Meconema thalassinum. Next base: position 1,855,181,109 of record OX336388.2, read on the forward strand.
ATTTGATACATGTGTATCCACGTCACGAGCAAAGCCAGTGGACTATAGGAGTCGAAACTCCTCTCCAAAGCAATTATAACCTTACCTTGGCATTGAATATACAATTTTCAAAAGAAAAGTATGTATTGTCCGTTGAGGCACTATATATTTAAACACAAATAGTGCTAAATGTTCCGGCATAACTCAACAAAATGACAGTGTTTCGCCCCGGTGTGCAATTGGGCTCTTCAGTTGGTTAAAGCACACCTCACCAAGACACTGTCTAGTACACACTGGGAAGGCCATTGCAAGACGTATTTGATACATGTGTATCCACGTCACAAGCAAAGCCAGTGCACTATGGGAGTCGAAACTCCTCTCCAAAGCAATTATAACCTTACCTTGGCATTGAATATACAATTTTCAAAAGAAAAATATGTATTGTCCGTTGAGCCTCTATATATTTAAACACAAATAGTGCTAAATGTTCCGGCATAACTCAACAAAATGACAGTGTTTCGCCCCGGTGTGAAATTGGGCTCTTCAGTTGGTTAAAGCACACCTCACCAAGACACTGTCTAGTACACACTGGGAAGGCCATTGCAAGACGTATTTGATACATGTGTATCCACGTCACGAGCAAAGCCAGTGCACTATGGGAGTCAAAACTCCTCTCCAAAGCAATTATAACCTTACCTTGGCATTGAATATACAATTTTCAAAAGAAAAATATGTATTGTCCGTTGAGCCACTATATATTTAAACACAAATAGTGCTAAATGTTCCGGCATAACTCAACAAAATGACAGTGTTTCGCCCCGGTGTGCAATTGGGCTCTTCAGTTGGTTAAAGCACACCTCACCAAGACACTGTCTAGTACACACTGGGAAGGCCATTGCAAGACGTATTTGATATATGTGTATCCACGTCACGAGCAAAGCCAGTGCACTATGGGAGTCGAAACTCCTCTCCTAAGCAATTATAACCTTACCTTGGCATTGAATATACAATTTTCAAAAGAAAAATATGTATTGTCTGTTGAGGCACTATATATTTAAACACAAATAGTGCTAAATGTTCCGGCATAACTCAACAAAATGACAGTGTTTCGCCCCGGTGTGCAATTGGGCTCTTCAGTTGGTTAAAGCACACCTCACCAAGACACTGTCTAGTACACACTGGGAAGGCCATTGCAAGACGTATTTGATACATGTGTATCCACGTCACGAGCAAAGCCAGTGCACTATGGGAGTCGAAACTCCTCTCCAAAGCAATTATAACCTTACCTTGGCATTGAATATACAATTTTCAAAAGAAAAATATGTATTGTCCGTTGAGCCACTATATATTTAAACACAAATAGTGCTAAATGTTCCGGCATAACTCAACAAAATGACACTGTCATTTTTAATGTGTTTTTCCATTTGTTTGTAATATTCGTAAGGTTTTCTTAGGACAAGTTTTGCTCAATGTATTTGTACCACAACTGTCCTCATGGTTTTTTATGTCTCATTTGCATCAAGTTTCCTCATGTTAGTTTTAACCTTTTTAATGTTATTCCAAGATTGTACTGACAATATGTTTATGTGTATGACTGATGAAGGGGCCATGGAAGGCTTCGAAACATGTACCAACCAAATGGGTATAATATAGCCCCTTGACTGAAAAGTTTTGTATTGGTGGAATTCCTGTCCCTTTAACATTTGACTTTTAATCAATACGGAACCATGATTGATTGTACGAGTAATTGACTTGGTTTAGAATCGCCTGTTACCACCGCTTTATGCGTTTATCTTGACTCTCCTTGAATATAGCTAACATCCCCCTTGGCCAATGAGTATTTATTTTTATCACCAGATTTAACAATATGCCAAATATTTTCGACATATTTTGACTCCAGTTGAGCAACAAGTTAATTGAAATTAGTTTCTTCTGTCGAGATCTTATTTATTGTGAATTGTGCTTCGACTTGGTAGAACCATATTTCTGGCTTTTCTCTCCAAAATGGTGCAATCTTAATACTTACTCAGGACTATTACAGGTCAGGGGGAAAAAATCCTGTCAGGGAAGTCAGGGAAATGTCAGGGAAATTTTATGCAAGGTCAGGGAACTTTTTAATTTTCAATTTCCTTCCTACCTTAGCAATATTTTTGAAGACTATGTGCCCATCGTATTATTTGACTATTAGATCATCGTTTTTAAGTCATTAGTTATAACAATTGCAATAACTTTTTGAATGTAAGAAGTTTCATTGTGAACTGAGTGTACTGACAAAGAAAGAAGTTAAAAATAAAGTTCCTTGAATCCATTTTTTATTTATTTCTTTTTTATTTGTCCATGTTATTTTTAATTTTTAGCATAACCGATTTATTTATTAAAAAAGTCAGATGAAGACAGTTTTTGAAGCGCTCACGGCATTTGAAACTGGGCTAATTCTTAAAATTAGGTTTTTGTTAAAATTCTTTCATTAAGCCTTTTCTTTACAATCTCTGAAATGAAACTCCTTTTTGTATGAAATGGCTTACAAATCTCGTGTAGCTGGACAAAAAGAAACCGAAAGGTTAGCATGGACGTGTATTTAATAATAATAATAATAACAAGTAGTTCCGTGAAGAACTATACAGCCTATTTTCATATATCCCCTATCTACAAACAAAATTTCAGTTTGCAGGTTGTGATAGATTCGTAGATATTGAGAACCGTCTAAATATTTCAGATGGTCGCCAGGTTCGATTTTGATTTATGTACTATTACATGAAGATTATTGTGTACGTGTGGTATTCAAACTTCAATCGCATGATTAGAATGCAAAAAGTAAGAACGAGATTTTAAAATTTCGCATAGCTGCCATCTTGTGGTTATGAAAACAATTGAAATAAATTAAATGCCAGTGGATTAACATTTGTATAAGCATTTAACGTGCAAAGTTTCACTGCACTCGGGTGGTTAAATAGCGAGAAACGTCCATTGAAATATTTATAATTCGTGTCGCCTCCATGTTGGATTTGTGATCACCAGGTTACTGAAAGTCCTACAGGTGAACTTATGTTCATAGCTTCTATGAACATAAAAAATCTCAGTTCGATTGCTGTAAAAGATTCGTAGATATTGAGAACTGTCTAAATATTTCGGATGCTCCCCATTTTGGATTGATATATGTATAGGCCATAGAGTTATGTATCATTAAAGGAAAATTATTGCATAGCTTCATTATTCAAACTTTCACTTCGATTGCATGATTACGACACAAGAAATAAAAACTTAATTTTAAAATTTCACACAGCTGCCATCTTGAGGTTATGTAAACAATTTAATTAACTTAGATGCCAGTGCGTTACAATATGTATACTCATTTACTGTACCACATTTCACTGCGCTCAGGAAGTTAAATTTCGAGAAAAGTCTAGTAAAATGTTTCTACTTCGCTTGGCCGCCATGTTCGTTTTGTACTTTACAGGTTTATGAAAGTTACTTAGATTAACTTGTGCCAGTGCCCTTTATTACCGTACAAAATTTCAGGGTGATATCGGTAATAGTTTCGGATATACTGAATGCTGGTGAAATATTTTGCACAGCCGCCATGTTGGATTGGTGAGACACAATATAATTTGAAGGGCACGGTCGGGGTCGGCCAGAATGGTGCTATAATCTTACAGAGTTTCATTGAAATTGCTCCAGCCGTTTAGAAGTTATTAGTTGGGGACACACCATCACACACACACACACACAGACACACGGACAAAAGGTGATCTCATAAGCCTATTTTTTCATAAAATGAAAATAGGCTAAAAATAATATTCCGCGTATGTCGTGGGATTCGGAAGATGTAAATCAGTAACTATCGTTTGATCAATTCGACGGGTTTTATTAGCCTACTTTTCACATTTTGCAAAAATGAGGAAGAAGTAGACTTATGAGATCGGGCAAATGTCTGTCTGTCTGTCCTTCTGTCTGTCCTTCCGTCTGTCTGTCTGGCTGTGTGTGTGTCCCCCCCTATCAACTCCTAAACCGCTGGAGCAATCGAAACAAAATTTGGTAGGAGTAAATGTCTACACCCGAATATCTCACGGCCATATTTGAAAATGATGTCAGTGCTACCAACTGCTAAAAAATCGCAATTGAAATTTGAGCTCCATGTTGGATATCTTGGAAGGTATGAATGGGAGCTATTTCAAAATTGGCACACGTATAGATAATAATATTGCAGTTTAATTTCCAGGAGGCCATACATGGCAGTGTTGCCAAAATGATTATAAGCCTGCTGATTGGTCCAATTTTTAAATGCATATAACTTCTACACTATCAATTGGAATTCAACCAAATTTCGTATGTTGTATGTGTACATAACCAGATACGACTGAGCGTATTCTTGAGACCCACCAGGGCTGCCAACTGTTAATAAATGTTCCTAATTTATTTTATCCAAATACCAATATATCAGAAAGTATGCAAGCTGACAGCTTTAAACTATGAACACGTATAATACCTGACATTCTATATTAATTTGGAGTAACTTATATACATCAGTGCTACCAACATGATTCTAAGCCTGCTGACAGGTCCAACTTTAAATACATGTAACTTCCATACTATCACTTGGATTTCAACCAAATTTCGTATGTGCTATGTGTACCATAACAGATATGACTATGCGTATTCTTAAGAGCAACCAGGGCTGCCAACTGTTAATATGTGCTGTCCCTATTTTTGTTACCCTAATATCAATATACAGTATCAGAAAGTATGCAAGCCAATAGCTCTAAACTTTGCACACGTATAGTACCTGGCATTCTAGATCAATTTGGAGTAACTAATATACATCAGTGCTGCCAACATGATTCTAAGCCTGCTGATAGGTCCAATTTTAAAATGCATGTAACTTCTATACTATCCAATGGATTTCATTCAAAATTGGCACAACAATAGATCATATTATTTCAGATTATTTCTGACCAATACATGCATGACATTGTTGCCAACATGATTTTACGTGCGCTGTTAGATCCAATGTTTAACTGCATGTAACGTCCATGCTATTCATTGGACTTCAACCAAATTTTGTATTCTGTACCTTAAGAGATGGAACTAAGAATATATTCAGTCATCAGGTCTGCCAACTGTAGTGCTCTATTAGGCAACATTATGCAAGTTATACAGTATTTCGAACTAATTAGAAATTTTGATATTAGCAACTTCTTAATTTCATCATTATTCTAGATAGGTTCATATACTGTAGAATAATCATTGACATGAAAAGTAGGCTCTTTAGTTCGTCACGGAACTTCTTGTTTTTGTAATATGTTCATACCGTGATCAGAATAAAGTATTGGTGGTCAGGGAAACTGGGATCTTAAGTCAGGGAAAATGTAAATCTTGGTCTTGTAACAACCCTGTTACTGTATTTTCTTCTAACCTTGTTTCAATTGAATCCTCTCCCTGCATTTTGATCACAACACGTCGGGTCTGGGTCACCAATTGTGATATTTTTGTATACTCATACTGGTTACGTTAGCATTTAACAACTATATTTTTTGTATGTTCACACATTTTATAGCAGGGAAACTAACACTTGAATGCACCAAAAACTAACAACTGACTCACTATCTTACTTCCTTTTGTCAATTCTTAAATTCATTTGAAAGTTTTCTTAGCCAGATAAACAATAAATTATGCATCTTCCTTGGAGATACCAACATTGATATCCTAGCTGATGATCAATTAAGAAGGAAATATCTAAATTTAATAGCATGCTATGGTTTTAAACAATGCAACACTAAATATGCTACACGACTTTGTGACACTGCAGCTACCTTAATAGACCACGTGTCACTAAACAATTCAGAATTAAGTTATAAAATATCAAATGTCAGCAATGATATTAGTGATCACAGTATATTAATTCTTGATATTTCCAAGACCAATTATAGCACGTACACTCTGTCACATAAGCCGACAAAATCAACAACACACGAGGACTCTTGGGATAGGCAACACACTCCTGAAACTAATATATCTATAAATGCAGATTCCCATAATGATGCAGATAGTACTGTTAACTCTCTATATAACTCTTTCATCAAACAATTGAATCTAAGGAACAGACATAGCCAAAGAAAAATAACAAACAATACTAACAATAACAGACAGACTACTAACTTACCATGGGTCACAGCTGAACTCCTTACACTTATAAAACAACGAGACACTCTGCATGCAAAGCTCAAAAATCCCCTTCACAGAAATAATAATGATATGAACCAAGAATACTGTAGATGCCGGAATAATGTAACAAACTTAAAAAGAAGACTAAAGTCAAATTACTACTCTGATAAATTCAGAACATATGGAAACAATTCTAATAAAACTTGGGAGACTATCAAAGAAATCATACACAACAAAAAACCAACAGTTGAGACATGCACTTCACTTGAAATAGACAACAAAATTATCACAGACAATCAAGAACTATGTGAATCATTTAACTTGTTCTTCACAAACATTGCTGGAAGTCTAGCAAAAGCTATTCCTGAACAGAAGGAAATCCTCAGTAAGGACCACAATCAGTCAAATTCTCTCTACTTATATCCGACCGATGAAGCAGAGGTCAAGTCCATCATCACAAATTTAAAGAATAAAAAGAGCTGTGGATTAGATAGGATCAAGACAAATTTCATTAAAAACAATATACAATCATTTATTAAAATCTTGGTTGAAATGATTAATGAGTCCTTAGTTACTGGCATGATACCAGATGACTTAAAAGTGGCCAAAGTAGTTCCTATATTTAAGGGTGGTGACAAAAGAAATCCAAATAATTATAGACCTGTTTCTATTTTATCGGTAGTTTCAAAAATTCTGGAAGAAGTGGTAAAAACAAGATTGCTTTCATTTCTGAACAAGAATACATTCTTTCATAATATGCAATATGGATTCAGGGAAAATTCTAGTACTGAGGCAGCAACTATTGACCTAATAACAATGCTACAAGAAACTATTGACAAAAATAATATGGCAGTTGGGTTATTTATTGATCTCACAAAAGCCTTTGATACAGTAGATCATAAAATACTGTTATCAAAATTAGAAAATGCTGGTGTCCGAGGTATAGCACTAAAATGGTTCCAAAGCTACCTTATTGGAAGAAAGCAGCATGTAGCTTTGAATAAATGCATACGTTCAGGAAACTATATAACTCATGGAGTTCCACAAGGATCTATACTTGGACCTACATTATTCTTAATTTATATAAATGATATTGTGGAATGTAATTTGAGAGGGCATATCAAATTGTATGCAGATGATACAAATATCTTCTACACTGGGAAAGACATAATTGAAATCATACAAAATGTGCAACAAGATATAAATACTCTCTCACAATGGTTCCAGGCCAATAAATTAACAATGAACCTACAGAAGACCAATTACATGGTAATTTCAAAGCAAAGCATGAAAGAAATCACACATGACAATATATATATAAATAATATTGAAATAAAAGAGGTTAATCAGGCAAAGTATTTAGGTCTAATCATCGACAAACACCTGACCTGGATTGAACACGTTGAACGAATTGCTAAGAAACTCTCACCTATAGTAGGGATCCTAAGGAAACTTCGGTATCTTATTCCCCTAAACCTTGTAAAACAAATCTACTATTCACTTGTACATAGCAAGCTCCAATATTTAAATGTTATTTGGGCTCACTGCAGGAAATCCACACTGAATGATTTAATGACTATTCAGAATAGGGCTATTAGAAACATATTTAACCTTCCTTACTGCACTCCAGTAAAAGATCTGTACATCAGAAGTAAAATTCTACCCCTCAGCATAAGTGCAGATCTCCGAGCAGCTATGCTAATATACAAAATTAAACACAACACAATACTCTATAGCTCTCCCTACATCTTGAACTCGGACAATCATTCTTATGGAACTAGGCATGCGAAGGACGTAGCCTTATATATCATTCACTCTTCTAAATACGGTAGAAATAGTTTCAAATTCTCTGCATCACAGTCATATAATAAACTTCCCGATGAAGTAAAAAGTGCACCAACTTTGTCAGTATTTAAGAGGAAAACTACGAAAGTATTGTGGGAAAAATTCGATGCATCGTAATACATCAAATAAGCTTAAAAATCCTGTGCTTATCATTTTAAGAGACCTTGGTCTAAACAATCTTAGATATATTATCAACTTTACTAATAGGCCTATGCCCTTATTCATCAATTTGTGTTACCTTCAGAATTTTCTTCCTGGTGTGTAAACACACATATTACTGTACAATTCCTCTGTACGAGCCTATGGCTCTTTGGAATTAATTGAATAAATATCATCAAGTATCAAGTATGTTGACTATGTTTGTGGTCTCAATCTTGTATGATGGTTTATGGAAGAATAAATATTTTGTTTTAGTGATATTGAATGCAATGAAATGCTACTTGAAAGACCAAAGAGTTTCTTACTTTGTGTCCACCACACATCCTTGTCGTATCCTTTCTATATTTCAACCTCTTCCTGGTTATTGCCAGATCTTATTATTCTCCTTTCATTCTTATACAAACTATGTATTATTCTTCTATCTCTATTAGCCCACCCACTTTCTTTAGCAACTTGAACAGTATATTACAATTCACGTTATCAAAAGCTTTCTTCAGATCCATGAATGCTAGATATGTTGGTATTTCTTTCCTATTTCTCTTTTTAATTATTTGTCTAGGTCGGTATTACACTATCAAAGAAATTTGTCAAAGAAATTTTATAAAATATTGTATAAAACTGAACTTTTATAAAAGTTATTCAAATTAATAATCACACCATTACACTACATAAAATATTTCATCAGTTCAGCAAAATGGATGAAGGGCTGTTCCCTGTTCACTTTACTGTACTATGGTAGTTGAAATGCAATAGTGGCAATACCGGTATGTAAAAGAAACGGAAAGATAAACTAAACGTCCATGGGTTAAACCATGGGTCACGCACGTGACAAGAAAGATATTTATACAAGTAAAATCTTGGTGAACTAGCTGCAGTACGAGGAATTGAAAAATTACATTAATATTAATTTATTAATAATTATGATGAAATGAATGATGGTGACGTTCGAAACAACCACTGCCCGAATAATGAAAATTAAAACATACAAAGTAAAAAGGTATGCATTAGGTGGGATTCGATCCCTGGTCCTCTCGTACTGGAGTCGAGCGCTCGACTCGTTCAGACTAGACACTTGCTTGTAACGGGCAGTTACATGCATTACCTACCGGTAAAGATAAGGTGCTTATTTACATACTCTTGTAATACCATAAGTGAAATTGACAAATTATAATACAAATTTTATAACATAAATTACACTACTATTCACGGCTTATTTCAGCCTATTTAACTATTTAATTCTTCTTTATAATCTGAAATGTGCGTCCTTTATGTGCAGTGCTTATAGCCTTGGCCATTTTTACCTACACTTTCTATCTGGTATTTATGTTTTACATTGTATACCATTCATTATGTAACATATTATGTAACATATTATGTAACATTTCATGCATTTCACACTCTGATATGAGCATCTTGGTTGCGTTAATATTCCAGGTGTTATGATCTGCCATTTTAGTTTGAATCTTTTATTAAAGATAGCATGATGCTCATCATACATTTTATAAAATACATTTTATAAAACCATCTTTTATAAAGGATTTCCCCATTACACTGTTCTGAATCCAAATTGGTCATCTGTAAGCTAATTATCAAGGTTTTCCATTCTCTTAGGAATAATACGTGTAAGAATTTTAGATGCATGTGTTGTCGGGCTTAATGTCCTAAATTGATTGCAATTTTGTGCTGTGGCTTTCTTTGGAATTGGAATTATTATGCACTTTGGAAAGTCGGTTGGTACTATTCCAGTTTCATACATCTTGCATATCATTCCATACATTGCATCTTCAGCTTTTTCTCTGCAGTTAATTAATCGTTCTGCAGGGATTTTATCTACACCTGGTACTCTTTTTGCTTTCTAAATCTTTCAGTGCTCTTAGAAATTCTGATTTTAGTATTTGGTCACCTCTATTCTTTGTGTCTGTCTGGTATTCTCTATTACTTCCTTATTCATAACTTCATCTCCATAAAGGCTCCATAGATATTATTTCCATCTCTTCCCAACCTTTCCCTCTTCATACGTGTATTGTCCATTCTCATCTTTAATACCATGCCTTCTGTTTCTTCTCGCCAAAAAATTGCTTCACATTTCCATATTCTTTTTGTAAGTTATTTGCTTTAAATTAGGTGTCAATTTCATCACATATAATTATCACATAAGTATTTTTCTTTGTCCCGCTTGCTTTTCTTAATGATTTAGTTTCTCAGTTTTCTATAATGTTGTTTTCCTTAGTCACTTGTGTCATTTTTGAACCTCCTTCTTTCAGTGATCATTTCTACAACTTCCTCACTTATCCATGCTTTCCTGCTGTTTCCATTTATATTTTTCAGCAGTTCCTCTGCAGTTCCGAGTATTCCTTCCTTCAGGATTCCCCACTAACTTTCTATTGGTTTCTGTAATATGTCAGTATTTCTTTCTATAATTTCATCTGTTCTGGAACTCTTCTCTAATATCTGGTGTCTTGAGTTTTGTCACCTGTAGATACTTAGTCTTTTTCTTAATGATTTTCTTATATTTGAGTTCCGCGTGCATCATGACTCGCTTACTATATCTGCACCTGGATAGCTTCTGCAATTTTTAACCTGGTTCTTAAACCTTTCTTTTACCATTATGTAATCCAATTGCACACTTCTCATGTCTCCAGGAGTTTTCCAAGTGTATTGTCTTCTCTTGGGATGGTTGAAGAGTGTATTTGTTGTGACAAATTTATGCCTGGTGCAGAATTCTATATCGTTCCCCTCTCTCATTTTGGACTCCCAGTCCAAACTGCCCAACAGTTGTTCCCTCTGTTCCTTCCCTTACCGTTGCATTCATGCCCCCCATAATGATTACATTGTCTTCTGCTCTTGTTCCTTCTATCAGCTGATTCAGATCTTCATACATTATTTCAATTTCCTCGCCGTCTTCATAATGTAGTTGGCATATATGTTAGTATTATAACAGTATTGTTTGGCTCCGTATTTATCTGGATTAGAATTATCCTATCACTAGGGATAGGAATTTTTCGGTGATTTCAGTGTGAAGAAAGCAATATTTTAAAGTGGCAAATTCGGTGGTTTCAAGTGCACATTTCGGTACTTTCAAAATGTTAAATTTTAGGTGGGATTTTTTAAATATCATGGATAACATAACACATTTCAGTCATCCTTCAAAATATACTTCAGTGAAGAGATCCAATTTCTCTTGTGACAAACGGTGACACATATCACTTAACGTGCTAGTGTAAGCTGAAAAACAAAAGTTCACAGCGTTTGAACAGGGTATCAAAATTGTTTTCAACACAGATTCTGAGAACTTTGGAAATACAAATGTCATTCCTTGCAAAACTCGAACAATGTCTGTCTTGGTCCTGTCGTGCATCTGCTTCTTAATTAAAGTTTGCAGTTCGTTGTATCCTCTTATGACCTCACTTTCTTCTAGTGTTCCACAGAATGGCAACTTCTTAATTTTCTTTGCAAGGTCCTCATTGATGTTCATTGGCACTATTTCTGCTGGATCAAACGCACGCATTTGTAAATCTTGTTCCCAGGGTCAACGGATCTCAGGCTGATTAATATTCTAAGAGCATGGGACCCAGCCTTTACTAAAACTGAATGTATTTTCTCTCTCTTTTAACACATTTCCACAACCCTCCAACAGCTCCTTAATGTTCGTAACGTAAGTTTAAGTGCTTGCTGAATTCTCCGTAGATGTCCATCTAGAAGGTGAACAGTCTGATAAGACTGGCCTTCTAATAAAGGGATGAGTTCAATGATGTCTGTGCCAAATTCTTTGAATCTCAAGTATTTCGTCATGGGAAACATTGTTCAGGAAATCAACACTAGAGTTATCAGTCCCTACTACTTCATTCATAAATTGCACAATATCTTTCAAGTACTCTGACAGGTACACTACAGAATGAAACCAAGAAGACCACCTAGTTAAGACTGGTTCAGGGAACAGTGGCATATTTGGATATGGATACTTGCCATCTAGATATTCATGTCTGAAAGGCGCACTATATGACGCAACGTGTCGAGTAATCACTAGGATGATGGGGCAGGTGACCTTCCTGTTCTGGCCCTTAAAACCTCAATAACTTAGTGACTTGCCAGGATGACCGCCCAGATTGATAAAGATTGCTGTATGCAGAAAGCGAGATCCGCTATCTACCGTTAAGTTTCCGATCATTCCATGTTCGTTGGATGCTCTCCATGCAGTCAAGTCATGAGAGAAAATTACCGCTACTACACTCACACAAAAACAAGCCTTTGTTAGCTTCTGTGACGACGATATTTCAAATGGGCAAGGTGGTCTCGCTATGATGACATTAGGGCAAAACCTGGATGAATGCCAAGATGCAGAAGAAAGTGACATTCAGTAGTTAGACTTCGATAAAGATGATCATGGTTTCAGACATGAAAGCGATGAGGATATTGTATGGAATTTGACTTAGGTTCTCCATCCAGGTAACCGCGCAAGATTATGTGTTATTGTATGATTGACAATGAAGGGTGTCTGTCTATCGATTGTCGGTGAGGTAAACTGAGATCCAGTGCATGTCACGTGAAGGAGTGATGCAACGGATATCCCGAAAGTTCCCACAGTCAAGCTAGTGTGTCTATAGTCACACTTATCTCTTATATAGAAAATCGAGATGAATTTTCGTTCTCATATATTGTTTTCTTCAGAATTATACAATCTACAATTAGAAAAAATAAACTATCTAAGAAACAAAAAGTGATGACAGTCATTTCTCTTAGTTTTTAATATTGGTATAGGCCTAATCCACATACTGTCTCTTACAATACTATGTAATAAAGTATTATAATTATTTTTTTCTGCATGTTCTTAAAATATATTTCAATATTTTAACCAATAGTTATCTTTTTGCTAGGCTTAAAAACATTACTGCAGATAATTCGCGGCTTTCAAATATCCGCGGAAATTCGTGCATTAATTGCCGCGAATTATCGGAAGTGCACTATAAAGAAAAAATGCTAAAATTCGCGTTTTCATGCAAAATTCGCGTTTCATGCGAAATTCGCGAAAATTCGCGAGCTCAAAAACATTTATTTTCGCAATTTTTAGGGTTATTATAACACATTATCACCTGTGTATTACATCTTTAGAAAATTCGCGAAATTCGCCATCGCGAATTTTTCCTATCCCTACCTATCACTATGCTGACCATATCCCGCTACTCTTGAGTCCCATGGATTTCTCCATAATCACTCCTATCCCCTTTCTTCCTAGCGGTCCATCTTCTGACCCTCAGTAAATTATTCTGTAGTCGTCTGACCTAAAGTCACCTGTACCAGGCCATCTCATTTCAGAAATGCCGAGAATCTATTTTTAATCTTTTCATTTCTATTTCTAGGTTTTCCAGCTTCCCCACCTTAAATAATGTGTTAACATTCCTATTTTCCTTGCGCATTTCTGTTTCTTGTGTTTGTTAAAAATACCATTATTTCCTTCAGCTGCCCCCGCCTGGAGATCTACATTAACACTCAATAAAAGTTGAATTTAGAGCCTCAGGGATAGGATATTGGATCGGTTTTATAGCTTCTAGATAATCAAAATGGGCTTGAATTATCCGTGTTTTTCTTTACCGTATCTTCGTACGTGTCCGCTATTACAGCAATGTCCTCGATTAAGTGCTTAGGTTCTCCATCCAGGTAACCGCGCAAGATTATGTGTTATTGTATGATTGACAATGAAGGGTGTCTGTCTATCGATTGCTCAAACTGCTCCCAGAAGGGTGCCCAGGTTTCTATATCTCCTGAGAAGTGTTCAAGCTTAATCGGGGAAGTCTCAACATGGCCGATGGGACGGCTGCTGTGGCTTGGGTCAGTGATCTTGACGTTGGCCGTGGATATATTCAGTCTCTTTTCGATTATATTTGATAGATTTATGATTGCCCGTTTGGAAGAATCTGTACAGTATATTCCTCACACTTCTGCACATCTGCTTCATAGTCACCGTCATGAAGTTGTTCTTGTACCTCAACATTGAGACTGGTTAGTCGAAACAAGATCTCTTGGAGTCTCTCCTTGCAGTATTGAAAGTCTTCGAGAGATGAATCGTCTGTTAGTCTTTCTATGTCAGCAAGGAACCGTGTGACATTCCCTCTCTCCCGGGTCCGTCTTTGCTTATGAGTGGCCAGTGTTTCTTACAAGTCTCGTCCATCATTGTTGCCTTGTGAGCCAGGTTGTAATACTTCGTGGTGTCACCAGGTCACTTTTAGAGTGCGTGTTGGAAGATTGACTTGATTCTTCGAACGGCCGCTATGATCACTGCAAGTGAGTGTAAGGAGAATGTTGCAAGTTTTTTGAACGTTCGCTAGGATCTCTGCACGTGTGTCGGTTTTTCGAATGTCCGCTAGGATCACTGAGTGAAGGTCGAGATTGATATCCTCTTTAGTAGAGATTGCGTTAGAATAAATCTCCAAAATGGCGTGCAGAATTTCATATCAAGTGACCAATTAATATTTCCATGCATGAATCATTCAGGATGACTGGAATCTCATTTTAATTAACAAATTCACAAATGAAATTTAATAAAATGGTCCGGCTAGCTCAAAACAGTTGCCAGCGTTTCGCCCCAGTGTACCATTGGGCTCTTCAGTTGGTATGGTACTCCTCAACAAGAGGCATGGCCATTGCATACTGAGTAGGCCGCTGCTAGGCACAAAATGTCGCCACAAGTGGCGCCAATGCACTATGGGAGTCGACTCCCTTTCAAAATAGTGTTAGCTTACCTTGTTAATCCATATTGGAAATGACTGTTCCTTTGGGAACTGTCTGTCATCTCCAATCTCATTTTAAGTCTACCACCACTACAAATATGTCTTTAACAGTCGTGCATACAAGTATAATAGCAATCCAGTATCCACAGTAAGACTGTACATCTGAACACTTTGCTGTAGGGTCTTCCATGCCGTGTCTTATTGCTGCATCCAGTCTAACTTCTCTCTAGTCTTTACGTGCTGATTCTTGCATGATAATCCCTTAAATCATTACCTGCGTAATATCAGTTCTTGCTGTTACTGTCGTTTCTCCAGTAATCCCGGTTAGTTTCGGCACCAAATGTTACGTCGTGAATAATGACACGGCACTTTTTGACACACTCGTTATTACAGCAAACTGTCACAGAGTTAATAAACAAAGGCAATACATATACAGATAGCACTGTGTAGCCATAGATTTCTTACACCTTCCTTCTACTACTCTGAATTATTCAAGCCCCAGCCGCCAAATAAGCCACCATGCACAGTTGTTGTACCTTTCTAATCAACAAGCGAACACACTGTACAAGTCACAGACACAGCTGACCTGGCATTGAAAGCTCATGGACTGTGAGACAGGGTATCATCAACTACCCAAACTAGGATTGGAGGGGAGGCAAAGAAGTGATGGCTGACATACTATTTCTGGCCAAATGTCAAACACATTCTTCGAGCATAAAAGTATATTAAACAAACACTTTTTTTTTGTATGTTTCAGTTTTAGCTTTTTACCATCAAAATAATGCTAGTAATCCTCCTTTTAGCAATTGTGTTATGAATTGCATGTTGTATTATTTCTAGTTGATGTTGAAAGAAGAGGCCATAGAGACTGAGCAATCTTCAGAAGTTTCAAAAACAGAAGCTGTCCAAGAGGATGATGAAGGTGAGAAGAAGAGTGAAGAGGAGGAGGAAGAAGAAGAGGAGACTGAAAGTAATGAAAGTTCTAATAGTGAGGACAGTGGGGATGATGGTGATATAGGTGAAGGACTAGGAAAAGAAGAGGCAGACTCTGAAGACGAACGCGATGGTGAACTTGAACCTACTACATTTGTGAATGTATCACTGTGTGAAGAGGCTGGACCTTCAGGTTTACAGCAGCAACAGGCTCCACCAGTGGTGACACAGACATTGCAAGCGGAGGCTCCCTCTACCAGTAAAGCAGTAGCAGTACCAGCTCCAGTAGCCAGTGGGTGAGTACACCTTGTTGTCATTCAAGTGGATTCATGTGCACATATTGCCTGTGCAGCTCTTTTCAACTGATTAAATTGTGTACTCAGCTTAGTAATATCCCTTGCAACTAGTTAGAAATATGACAGGCTGATAAATGTTGTTTACCCTTATATTATTATTATTATTATTATTATTATTATTATTATCATCATCATCATCTGTTAATCTCTGTAGGGAAAGATAACAAGTGGACATTCAATCACTGTACAGGAAAATGAGGATTGAAACATTTTAAAATTAGAAATACAATTTCATTTCCTTCCCCGCCGCTTCTTTATCATTTTTTACTTGAATTATATTTCTTGACAACCCTTTGTTTTGAATTAGTAGAATTATAATTGACAATTAGTTGAAGCACTTCTACTCTGGCAACCAGAGATATCATAGTGAAGAATTTCATCACATAATTATACAGCATCGGGTGGTCCAAATGAGTAGAGGGAGTTTAATTCCCACCTCAGTCATCCTCGAAATGGTTTTCCGTGGTTTCCCACTTCGTCTCCAGGCAAATGCAGAATGGTATCGAACGTAAGGCCACGGCCGCCTTCCCTCTTCCTTGCCTATCCCTCCCAATCTTCCAATCCCTTCCTGTCCCTCATGAGGACCCTGCTTGCTTTGCAGGTGAGGCCGCCTGGGCGAGGTGCTCATCTCACTTCCCCATTTGTATCCCCCGTTCCGATGTTTCAAGCTCCAGGACATTGCCTTGGAGGCAGTAATGGTGGGATCCCTCGCTGAGCCCGAGGGGAAAAGCCAATCCTGGAGGGTACACAAACTAAAAATATATATATGTATATATATATATATATACTGAATCATATAACTTACATGTAATTTAGGAGTAGTTTTCTGTTTGAAAATAGGAGCTTCCGAATATTTAGTAAAATTAAGACTCAGAGTAAATTGCAGCAACACTCCTACTGTCGACCAAAGTATTATGTGCACTCGAGTTTGAAGGTTGTTTATGAAGTAACCAATAAACCTACATAAAATCCAATAACATCATCATTTTCGTCGTTCTATTTTACGTTAGGGCATGTAGGTTTGGA
Source organism: Meconema thalassinum (assembly GCA_946902985.2). Taxonomy (NCBI): domain Eukaryota; kingdom Metazoa; phylum Arthropoda; class Insecta; order Orthoptera; family Tettigoniidae; genus Meconema; species Meconema thalassinum. The sequence continues at coordinate 1,855,198,294 of OX336388.2, forward strand.
AGTTTTAATATATATTTTAATATTTTTTATCGCAGTTGGAACGCATAAAGTGCACGTTTTTAAGAGTGTTTCAACCATGCGTCACATTTAAGAATTATCTCAAAAACCCGTCATCAGATCGAATCCAAATTTTAACACAATATGCATTGGAATGTTGTATAACTGGTTTAGTAATTTCAAAATTGTGTGTGTCCAAGAAACAAAGTTGTTATCATTTTTGTAAGGTAACTTTTTCTCGGCTCGGGGTGATTGGAAAATGTAGTTCTTGGTTGCATTGTAATCCTTATACATCGAAACGTTATGCTCTATGACTGTGAAATACGTAAATTAATTCACTTATTTTATATCGGTTTGTATTTCTACAGGGAAATAACTCATGTTTCACCAGCTAGCCGCTCGGGGAACAGCTGTACAGCGTTGCCGAAATGGTGCCCACACGCATCATGGCGCATCTCGCTCGGAAGTGATGGGCTCCATCTCAGCAACGCTGTACAGCTTTTACCGGAGCGGCTAGCTGGAGAACCATGTGTTATTTCCTCGTACAAATACAAACCGATATAAAATAAGTGAATTAATTTACGCATTTCACAGTCATACAGCATAACTTTCTGATGTATAATGATTACAACGCAACCAAGAACTACATTTTCCAACCCCCCTGAGTCGAGAAATAGTTACCTTACAACAATGATAACAACTTTGTTTCTTGGACACACAAAATTGTGAAATTAATAAACCAGTTATACAACACTCCAATGTATATTGTGTTAAAATTTGGATTCCATCTGATGACGGGCTTTTGAGATAATAATTCTTAAATGTGACGCATGGTTGAAACACGCTTAAAAACGGGCACTTTTTGTGTTCCAACTGTGGTAATAAATAAAGAAATATAAATTTAAAAATCCAAACCTACATGAACTAACTTAAAAAAAATAGAACGACGAAAATGTTGATGGTTTTGGATTTTATGTAGGTCTATTGGTTACTTCACAAACAACCTTGAAACTCGAGTACGCATAATACTTTGGTCGACAGTAGATGTTTAGGTCATTTAGGTTCCATTCAAAAAAGTCGAATCAGGACCCAATGCAATGAAACAATTTGTTAGGTTCTGTCTACCACGTCAACACAATTTATTTATCCTTAGTTTTATTTGAGCATGTTTCGAACTTTCTTTTTAGCTCCTCTTCAGGAATAACTTGCATAACAGTGCACAGCTCACCAAAGCAGTTACAGTCTAATAGCTGCCACAGGCATGCACATCAATCACATTAGTGGTAAGTTTTGTTCTATGTTATTCAGGAACACACACAAATAATTTTAATCCCAAAGCTTTGAACTCTCACGAATTTTGGATTTGTTTTCTAGTCTAGTTGTTGTTGCCTTTGACCACACGCAATTGCATCCGTATTATCTCTACTCTAGAAGAAATTGGAATAATAAGCTTGTTTGCCCAAATGAACAACTAAAATAGGTTGTCTGACAATATCCTAAATACAATTACTGTACTCGGCCGAAGTCATCGGATTTTTAAGAGCGTTAAAAATCCCTCAGTATGCCTTCGGAGGGGAAGTAAAGCCAGCGGGCCCATGTCATGGATTTATGGCGTGTAAAAGAACCTTCCACGAATGACAATTGTGTGAGAATAAATTTGTAGGTTAGATTTGATTAACGCTCTATAAGTTCCAACGTTCGCTACTAGGTGCCGGTTGCAGTAGCATCTATTAGCCAAGTTCACAGCTAGGTGTCATTGAGGGTGGCATTTGGTAGCAAATGTAGGAACTACTTGAAATTGATCGTCTGCAGTCCTTACAGATAACACACACTAATACAGCCATCACAATTAACACCGGTTATCTTACTGATTCTACACACACCCAAGTACTCGGGGCTACATACCGCGTTGTCGCAGCCCCTAAACTGAGGATAAAACCAACAATTACTGTAAATATCTATAACCAAGGAAGAAATTAATAGTAAAATGACTCTAAACATGTGAATAGGCTTACTGTCGAATTATGTCTGGCTTACAATTTATTTATTCGTATCAGAAGTACTGTATGTTAAAACAATTGGTACTTAATAACTCACATATCAGATAGTGTCTGTCCAAAATTTTGCCAAGTCATGGGCATTAGATGTTGCAGCCATCAAGTCCTCCATTGTTCAACTTAAAGGACACTTACTGCAATAAATCATGAAATGGACTGTGGTTTGAACTTAACCACAATCACATAGCCTGGATGTGCCAGGAATACCCCACTTATATCATATTGATTCTTGATCTACCTACACCAGTGCAAAGCCTTTTCAACGACTTCCACGTCGACCAGTGTTCCTCATGTCCTGGAGGGAGAATTTCAGTTGGTAGCATCCAGCCATCAAGTTGAGTATTTCTAGATCTCCATAATCTTAACCTTGTGGACTTAGCAGATTCATGTAGATCTTCTGTTGTATTCAGGAAACTCCTAGACCTCAGTCGTCGATGGGCAGGTTCATATCTGTACAATGGGTGTGCGAATGCGGTAATTGCTTTAGTTCTCTGTCATGGCTGCAACTTGTCTTCTAATGTCTGGTGGGGAGATTCCAGTCATACAGTAGATTCTACATAGTGGTGTTGGTCTCAGACAGCCAATGATATGTCAGAATGTTTCGTTTAGAGAAGTGTCGACTTGTTTAGAACGACAGGAACCGTACCAAACAGGACAAGCGTACTCTACAGCGGAATAACAAAGAGCCAGGGCTGTAGTTCTCATCGTCTTTGGCTGTGTACCCCAATTGGTTCCAGACAGTTTGCGAAGGATTTTATTTCTAGCTGACACTTTCTGCTTGACGTTTATGCAATGCTGTTTATACGTGAGAGCACGATCCAATGTTACACCTAACTATTTAGGTGTTGGGCAGTGGTCTAGTTGAGTGTCTTCCCATGCTAACTGTAATTTCCTTGAAGCCTGTCTGTTCTTTAGATGGAAGGCACGTACCTGAGGTTTAGATGGATTAGGCTTCAATTGGTTTTCTCTGTAGTCGTAGGATAGTTCAGAAAGAGCCTCTGATAACTTATCTTCTATAGTCTCAAAGCTGTTTGCTTGAGTAGCAATAGCTCGATCATCCGCGTATATGAAGCATTTGGTATCGACTGGAGGAGGTTGGTCATTCGTATAGATATTGATAAGCATTGGGGCGAGAACACTGCCTTGTGGCAAGCCATTCTTTTGTTTCCTCTATCGACCATTCTGATCTTGAAAGTCGACAAAGAACCTACGATTTTGAAGAAGATTGCTAATGACTTGAGTCATCTTGTAGTCCTTTGTCATGTTATATAATTTGCTCAACAGTATACGATGATTAACAGCATCATATGCAGCAGATAAATCGATAAAAGCCACCCCTGTGATTTTATGATTTTCGAATCCATCTTCAATATATCGTGTCAGATGGACGACCTGTGAGGTACAACATTTCCTTTCACGAAATCCTGCTTGCTCTGGAATGCGGAGAGGTTCGATGATCGCTGTAAGTCTTTCAAGGATCATCCGTTTTAGGATCTTGTACAAATAACACAACAGTGAGATAGGTCTGTAATTTTTCGGATCGTTAGGATCTGCTCCTGGTTTGAGAATTGCAATTACTCTAGCTTTCCTCCACACACGTGGTAACTTGCAGGTGCTTATGCAGTTATTGTACAATTCTAATAACCATGGTTTAGCAACAGGTCCAAATTGCTTTACTTGCTCAACACATATTTCATCTAAGCCGGCAGCCTTACCATTCTATTGCTCTATTCAGCTCGGATAAAGTGAATGGTACAGTGAATGTATCAGACTCCTGCTCGTAATCCCTCTCAATTCCTTTATTCTGAAGTCGACATGGATTATATGATCGTCCATTTTGTAGAAGTTGATGTGCAATTTGGTTTGCTGTAACCCTGGAATGTGTAGATGTTTTATTAGGATCACTACTGAATTTAAGTAATCGCCAAGCTTTTTGACTACTTCTGCTCAAGTCAATGTCTTCCATCATCCTTAACCACTGTGCCCGTTTTGCTTCGGAAATGGAAGAAATCACTGTTGTCCCATTGTGATGGTGTCATTGCTGAAAGGGTTTTCTTTGAATAAGTTATGATACTCTGACAGGAGAGCAGAGGTTTCCTGAGTAAGGGTCTTGTATGTAGTTTTTTTTCTGCAACCTCTAGGGACTGCAGCTCTTGAACACTCACGGATACTATTATTGAATTGTTAATATTCTTCTGGAATTGGAATTAGTGGTTTGATCTTCTCGTCTAGTAAGTTGGTGAATCTTTCCCGGTTGACTTTCTTAAAATTGTATCTCGGTTTAAAGTAGACCTCTTGGGGTCTAATTGCAGCTACGAGTTGGCATATTATTGGACGATGCTGTGTATTCGGGATAGGGGCACATACAGACTTAACGCACTGATGTGCTATCTTCTCGCTCACAAAAATTAGGTCTGGATTATAGCCCCTCTTCCATCTACCACTGTTAAAAGAGGAAGGGAGCTTGCTATCATGGATAAGAGATAAATCTCGCTTCTCAGCCCATTCTAAGACACAATCTCCACTTTCGTCTTATGCATATCCCCAAATACTGCTATGACTATTGAAATCGCCAATGAAGAATTATACTTTTTGATCATTGAGATTGCTAGGTGGTATGAATGAGAATGTTACATTAGGAGGTTTATAGATGGAAACTATAACCGAATTACTCAGTTCCACTGGGATTAATTCTATATCATTTTCTTTAGTAATTGATGTTGAAAGTATGTGGAGATCTGGCTTAACGAAGATAGCACTACCATGCGGTCTCTCTACTGCCAATTTCATACCAGGTATTCTAGGACGTGGTTGGTGTACGTCCCTGTGAGTTTCCTGTACACATATTGCATCACAATTTGTTGTTTGACAAAGTTCTTGTAAGAGTTGTTGTTTATAAGGTGACATACCCTCTATGTTTATAGATATGATGGTCGTTTTTGGTTCTGAAAAGAACCTTTCCAGACTTTTGAATGTCATTAATAATAATATTATTAATATGTGTTCTGGATTGGAAAGATCAGCTGGTGTATCACCGTTGCCTAGGGAACGCCCAAATGTAAATCACACACTCTTCGGGAAGGCTCTTTCTGTGTTCCCCTGGCATACAATGATGAGGATGTGATGATGAAGCTGCTTTGAAATATCTTAATATGTTATGAATTTAACCATGTTTTTTATTTCTTGGATGCATAGTGAGAATAGGTTTATTTGAAAGGTGAAATTGGTCCACGTGGTCTATACAAAAGTATAAGTATCTTCTCGAGGATTAATAATGTACGGGCAGATTTCCACCCACAGTTTGTTACTTCCATTGTGTCCCGCAGGGTGTCGAGCGATACGGGAAATACGGGAATTATACGGGAATATTAGTGACCCGGGATAAATACGGGAATTATACGGGAAATTCGCACTTGATACGGGAAATCTTCAAAAGTCTCATAATGCCTGACTTCTTAGCCCCCGAACGCTCGGTAGAGTCCTCCCGCTCAGTCTTCTATTTCGCCAGCAGACTGCGCTGCCACCCGCAATTTGCGTCACCGATAGAGCACTAAGCGGGATGAGAACCCAGCCAACGTCGAATGCATGCTTTGCCTGGCCGACCGCCGGCCGTACCCTCTCTGCGCGCCGCGCTGGTTGCTGACAATGACATGCAGGAGTTAGTCCGCATTGTTATTCAGAGGAGACCTGGGTTTCTCGACAAGAGCAGCCCTTAAAGAAGTTAACAGCTTAAGATCTCAGAAAATTCCAAACGCGTATGTGCTGCAATTTCGCACCAACTGCCGAAAATTGTACATTGGTATCCTATGGCTGAAAAAATCAGAGAGGTCAACTCTTGCTCACAAGGGACCCGTACTATTTCCTGCCTGGACCGTATAGGGGTCGCTGAGACTCTTAAGTTGGAAGAAGTTAGGATCGTCATTGCCCTGGAAATTCTTTGTAATCAGAAGAAGTTGCTTTCTGGCGCAATGGCTGACCGCTTCAAGAGCAGCTACTCCGCACTTCTGAGACTGCCCTCCGTCACTGCGCGTTTGAAGCAGTTCGACGGAAAAGAGCCACGGCTCGACGTGCTGTGGTCTGAAATAGTGGCTTCAGCAGTTCCTGCCAAAAAAAACGATCTCTCAAGCTTCGTTAAAATGATACTGATTTTGTATCACAACAATGCAGCTCTAGACAGAGGTTTCTCCCTGAACAAGGAGTGCATGATCGTCAATCACAAAGAATCAAGTCTGATTGGCATGCGTATACTGTTCAGAACGCTGTGATGGCAGCTGGTGGAGTAGAAAAGATACCGTGAGCAAGAGTCCATACTGCCCGAAACTCCTACGCCGTGTTCAAGGAAGCAAAACAGGTGCAAATCGACGGCTAAGGTGGCAGTCGAAAGAAAAGCCACGAAAGATCTCCAGGAATTGGAGAAAAAAAATAGTACTGTCAAAAGAACTTAATTTTGTGCTGTGTATAACTGAAGTTCCTAGTAACAATCTTGTATTTGTCAAAGTGACTTATTTAATTTCGTTTTGCATTATTTTATTTTCTATTATCTACTTTGATAAAATAAATCTGAATTAAAAAGTATTCGCGGCGTGTCGCGTGTGGTATGTTACTGTTTTAAGCCTTTCCATGATCTTCTTTCGCAGGGGAGATGCACATAGCCTACCAAATTGTTTTCAAGTCCGTGCAAACACTCAATCCAAATGCGTCACACATGCATAAATTTCAATAACTACAAACAATATCTCACAGCTCTCGACATTTTACTATCAAACACCCGTCACCAACATGTGGCTACAAAATACACAAAACACGTGGCAGAATTCTTCTCGTATGGGCAGGCATTGTTTCAGTCGCTTATTAACCACTGCCTGTTTCCTTACTTTTACTTCGCCGAAGTTCGACCCGAGGACTGGATACATCCCGTACAGCATGTGCAGAAAGAAATACTGAAGGCGATCTGGATATCGCGGTGGATGAAATGATTATTAACATCGGCAATTCATCAAGCTCTGACGAAGACAATGATGGTGGTGATGATGATAGGGACAGTGAAGGGATGGAGGGTGTCAAAGAAATCCTTGCCAAGTGACTGAGGATAAGTTATTTATTGGCGTCAGTTCGCTTGCGTCAATCGATAATAGACCACAGGCTATTGTTTCCCATCATAGTGTTCAAAATACCGTCTGCCATTCAATAGCCTACAACTCGACAATATAAAACCACGGCAATAATATCGCCACTGAGCGGCTTGTTTGAGTGCTCAGTGCTAAATATGTATTTACCTTAACTTTACTTTTGTATTATCACAAAAGCTAATATTAACCGTAGAGAGTCGCGATTCAGAGAGTGTGCATCTGTCAACTACTGTAGTAAGCTGTGAACGACCTCCGCTCAGACTCTTGTTTCATGTTAAAGGATAATCATTGCATGGTGAGTGTTTTTATATTCATTAGCTGTAGAGTGTTTGCCCTATTTGTCGTATTTATTGAATTGGTACCGATACCGATGATCCGTCCGGCTCTGTGGCTAAATGGTTAGCGCGCTAGGCTTTGGCCCAAAGTGCCTCGGGTTCGATTCCCGGCCGAGCCATCAGGGATTTTAATCTCCTGGGGTTAATGACCGTGTCTCGGGGACTGGGTGTACGTGCCGTGTTCATCATCATTTCATCCTCATTACGACGCGCAGGTCGCCGACGGGCGTCAACTAGAAAGATCTGCACTAGGTCTCTCCGGAGGCCACACGATCATTATTATTACTACATAACCCCAGGATTATTAGTCATTATTACAAAGGGAATTTTGACTACTTTCAGTAGAGTAGAAAATCGTATCGTCTTGTTCCGTGCTCCTATAGAGCTTACATTTTCTTTCGATCTTTAATTTGCCGTATATTTAATTTGCCATAGGACGCGCCACTGGCGTATGTTTTTGCATTACCATTTTCTGGTTTAGTAGTCAGGTATTGGAAGCAATGGGAACTGTGTACTACAATTTTCGTTGCATGTAACTAAGCAAATTATTGTTATTAAGAGAACGTAAAATGCACCAAGAATATGATCTTCAGCTGTGTGCAGTGAGAAAGCTCTGCATGTGTTCATTCCTTATGTATTAATGACGCGAAATGTTAGCTAACGTTGTGCCACATACAACACTCGTAGTCTCTAAATGTTGCCCATTTTCCCGTAAATTACAGCAGATTATGTTTGAATTGCTTATAAGATCGTGACAGAGAAAGTGTTTCTCCAATTGGATGATAGTATTTAACTGTATGCACGTCGTGTAATCTTGGCGAGGTGTATTTTTTTCACGGAGCAACTTGACACCGTAGTAGGCACGCAGATTTTTGTATTTAGTTTTCTGGCATCTTGTTTTAAATTATTGACTAACATATTTCTAAATGCAGACAATCCATACCTCCATTAGGATTCGGGTTCCATAATTCATGCAAAATGAGGTTCGTTCGTTTGTGAAATTGAGGTCATAACCCCCCTACCCTTTCAGTGATTACCGTATGATACTTTACGTAGACTAAGGTGAAGATGTAAATGAGCATTAAAAAAAATTGTCGCCAGTTGTTTGGTTTATTAACTTACGGTAATATTTTCCATAGATACTGAAAACTAGGCACGGTTGGATTTTAAGGTGGAACCGCATGTGCTATCAAATATCGCTTTTTTGAAATACCTGGAATATGTATAGTATTATAAACTGATTTTTGGTTAAATGAGGGTTGAAGATAGGCTATTATAATTATAATGATTAAATAAATATTAAAGAAGAAACGATGCGTTAGTAAATATTAGGCCTACCGGTACGGCGAATAGCCTATAACTCGTAGCTTCCGTCACAATTTAGCATTTAAACGGGTCACGTTAATGCATAATATACTAATATAACAACCGGATAGCAAATTATAATAATATTCTCACATATAACATATTTAATTTGCACCAACTTAAATATTGTAGTCTAAGAAATGCCGTTTGAAATGTGCAAATCGCACACTTTGTAGGCAAGCTGTTTGTTATGGTCGTCTCTGATGCGAAGTTTTACTAATTACTCTTTTAGGAGACACTTGTCTTTGGAATATTCATGAAAGGCCAACCCTCCAGTTCTTAATTCATAAGTTGAACGCCTAAAAACAAAACCACTATCCGAAATAATAAAGAAGATAATCGCGAACGAACGATTCACTGCCAATGAAAATCAAATGGAGATTCGCGGACCGGAAGTTCCCTATGCATAAGCTTCGGTGTCATTTGAACTCGTGGAAGCTCTATAGGGTTACGGTAACATACAATTCAGTCACTTCCCGTAAACATTTATTATGTGACACTTCTCTTCTCTACTCTCTCAACCCTCCTCAGTAAAACATTCATTTATATCAGCTCTCCTCAGATAAACGGTATCTGCGAGAGAATTCACTCGCGCGCACTCGCTTTGCTCACGCTACGGATTAGACCTAAATCTCGCCATAACCCGTGGGTTGCGGAAGTATCTCCAAAAATGCAGTTACACTTACGCCAGAAAATCTTGATTCGCGCTTAAAGATTCATTTTTCAGCCATTCGGTATGCGAACTCGAAGTCTTAGAGAGTTCTAAAATATACGGGAATTTGGTGGATTTTCGTACGGGAAATACGGGAATTATACGGGAATTTGAAAAAAGGTCATCGCTCGACACCCTGTGTCCGGCTCCGTGGCTAAATGGTTAGCGCACTAGGCTTTGGCCCGAAGTGCCCCGGGTCGATTCCCGGCTGGGCCATTGGGGATTTTAATCTGCTGGGGTTAATTCCCATGGCTTGCGGACTGGGTGTATGTGACGTCTTCATCATCACTTCATCCTCTTTACTAGTGCGCAGGTCGCCCACGGGCATCAACTAGAAAGACCTGTACTCGGCCTCTCGAGGAGGCCACACGATCATCATCACTTCTAATACTGGTGCATCAACAGAGAACAGTCATCAATAATTTAATTATTAAAAAATTGCTCCAAACCTAGATTTTAAAGATTAAAAAAAATAACTACATTCTTTATTGCTTACAATATCCTACTAGCTAATTTGTCTCATGGACAGAAGAGAAATCTTGTTAAGTTATCCATATTCTTTGGAAGTTTTTGATCTCTTTTAAAATAATGTACCCACATATTCAGGAAACAACTTTTCATGTGCTGCCATGTAAACTATGGTCACTGAAATGACTGGAAATTTAGGACACGTCACTGCTTAATGAGTTGGATTTTTGTACATATATAAGTCTGGACTTCAGCATGAAAAGAGATTTCAAGATTGAGTGTTATTTATCCCCCTCAACACTCCATTTTACTCCCTTACCAATTAATGTATGTTTTTGTAGAAGGATATTGTATTGGACTGGCTGAGATGGTCTCTCTGAAGAATGATTAATTTTCCATCAGATTTGACTTTACTTTGCATTGGGCAGTTAATGTAGTATATATAGATCAGTTGGGTATAGTTACAGATTTCTTCAAGACTGCAAATTTTAGGCAAATGGATCAATATGAACTGGTAGGTTGTTTGAAATTATTAAATTTGTCAAATAATGTCAACATCATAATGTTTAACCCAAGAACCGGCAAGGTCTGAAATATTGGCACTCTGCTGAGCGTTGTATTGGCAAAGGCAGTCTGTTAATACTTCAATATTTCTTCACTTAGTTACCCAATTTTCCCAGTAGTTGGCATGACATGCCACTCTGTGCGATCCTACTGGACTACTGTATGTTGTCGTAGGTAGCCTCATGCAAGGACACAGAAGCTAGTTCCTCCGATTCTGAATTTCCCACCGGTTAAGCTGTGAGGACATTTGAGAAATTTAAGAATGGGGGCAAAAAAGTTGTGAAATATTGTTCATTTACAGTATGTCTCAGCATTTTACTTTTCCAAATAAAATAAGGTTAGAAATAATGACTACATCTTAGATACTTTATTTTTAGGTTAGACTTGATTTTTCAAATAACGTTAATTGCATTTAGTGTAGTATTTCCTCTTGCATTCCTTCCTTTTTATGTTTTTTTAAGGACATTTATCAGCATTGTATATTTGTGATTAAACAGGCATGTAATATGCATATGGATCCACTTCTTAAACAAACCAGTTATAATCAAGACATTAGGTTTCACATTCAGTTGTGATCTGTAACTAATTAGTTTCTGTATACTGAAATATTTTAATCAAAACACTACTTTTATATTAAAAATAAGTTTGTTTTATTAAGATGGGAGTCTGTGTTTTGAATAAAACTGGTTTGCTTTCATATTTGTAGATTGGATGAGTGTGTGTACATTTGGAGGATAATGTAGTTTCCAAACAGCTCAAACATGTTCCACATGGCTGGGGCCCAGGATGGTGACATTGCACAGCAAGTACAGTACACAACCTTGCTTTGATTTAGGGCCTAACCCCTCCAAATAATTTTGCATATTTTTTAAGAATCTCTTAATAAGACAATCCCTTAATTATTATTTTTTCAAAACCATTGGTTTTTTCTTTTATTAATGCACATACCACATACAGTAGTTACATTACAGTAAATCATCCCTAGTTTATCACTGAATTTTGTCATAAAGTTGAGCTAGTGTCGTACTCAAGGTTACACTGCGCAGTATCTTCTTTCTGCTGTAATAGGTATGCAAATGGGGCAGTGTAGGCAATGAACTAGTTCAGGTACGAATCTTCTGGATTGAGGACTTCAGTATCAATTAGGCTATTTGCACATGTAAGTTTGGCAGAGAGGAATACTTGTCATTAGGAATCATGTTGAATGATGTTACTGGTATTTGACAGTCATTCTGTGCCTTGATAGATTTTCCCCATTATTTATATTTTTTGTATTTATATTTTTATATATCCTTTATTGCTGTATCATTTACACTGCAACAATTTTGAATGTTGAATTGGTGGGTTTATCCCAATGTTTTGAAATACCGAACAATTTTGTGAGTTTAAGTCTGTCCTCAAGCAGCATATATAATGAAGTGAGAAGGCAAAATTATTATTTCTGATTTATGCTTTCTGAAGAAGTATAAGCTACACATATTCAGAAGACTTCTTTCATCATTATGGTGGTAAATAATAATGAAGTTGTGTAAATAAGGTGCATATTATGTAAAATGTAAAGAATTCTCCTCATGTAGGAAGTTCAATTTTTGTGGTTGTATATAACGGTCAGTTTGCATCGCATATACCACATATTGCATTCATTCCTCATGTTTGGAATGTAGTGCATAATTTTTTATGAAGCAAACTAGATTGTACGAGGCAAGCGGCAACCTTTCTGTTTTGGAAGTTCTGTGATAAGGTAAGTTTTTATTTCAGGTAAGTAATAGTTTCCCCCCCCCCCCCCCCCATAATTTTGTCAGTAATATTTTGAAGATAATAGTGAAATGAAATGAGTGGATTTTCATTCATTTCAATAGTTTCCCCCCCCATAATTTTGTCAGTAATATTTTGAAGATAATAGTATTTGTTTGAATTGTCATATTGGTCTGATCATGGTGGGTTTGAGTGGGTTTAGAAATAGCATCCTTGACCATGTTCTTTTGTTGTAGGAGTTCTACTTGAAACTTCACGAATCATTTGAAATCTAATAATTTAAATAAAAGAAGGCAAGTTTGCAGGACCTGACATAACAGACCTTGATAGGAACATTCAATATCAAGCACTTTTCCACGTAAGATTTTTTTTTTACTTTCAATTTTAATTACAGTTGCAGTTTTCTCTTTCAAAATGAACTCCTGGAGTATGTGAAAAAGTTTTTACAAACTTTCAATAGTTCAGAAACCTTTTCACTGTAAACATCTATCTTTTTCCTATCATGTGTATTCTTCAGTTGTAGTTGCAACTTCCATTTTTGAGGTCGAAATTTGCATGTTTTTCACCTCACGTGACAGTCTTTGAATGAAGTAGGTATCTAGTTCAGATTTGCATGGATTAGTAGGTCTGGCATTGTCCTAAGAAGCAATTGGTTTGTGCCATTTTATTATTAAGGATTAAAGTTATCAGGGGCTATTTATAAGAAGTTCCTCTTCCTGTGCAGATGAATTACATGTTGCTGTTGGTTGTATGCTTTCAGTACATCTAGTTTCTTAAATGCTCTGGTTGAAATTCAAGAAGAAATTGATCTTAGGCATTGTATTTTTTCCATGCTTGTTTGTAATTTCCTTGTTTAGATTAGTTTGTCTTATTCAGCTAGGAGCTAAATACAGTAGTAGAACATTCGGAGTATATGGGGTGTTTCTCATAACGTTTACTTCCCCAAGTAATTTTAAAACTAAAATCCAGTTTTACAATAATGCTACCATATGAGTGACTCATAAGTGGTGGGATGTCTGTGGAACCAGCTTTAAACTGTTTTTTTTTATGAACAATATATGTTGTTTGTATTATCCTAGAAAAATTAAACCTGGAGATAAAGTTATTTTCAGAATTACTGTCACTTTCATGAACAGTTTGCTTTTATGGCATATCTATGTGTTAAAAATATTACTCAATTATTTATTGTTTGTATTGTACAGTATTTGGAATTAAAACTTGCACTAGGTAATTTCTTTAACTCCAAGGATAGACAGTTTGCTTCCATTTCCATTCATCCTGTTGACACAGCCTAAAAGTATTTACATTGTCAATATCTTGGATAATATTTGTGCTAGTAAAGTGAAAGAAAGTCTATTATAAATAATTTACCTCTACTTTATATTTTGTTAGAAGGAATATGCTTCATTTAAAGAAGTGTTGAAAATATTTCCTCGACTTATTTGGGTTTGTGCATCCCCTTATTTTGTGAGCCCCACACACTGATCCATTTGTATGATGTAAGGATTTCAAGATCTTTCATTTCAAAAAATATCTCAAAGTTGGGTTAAACATTCTCCATACTATTGCTGAAATATTTTAAAATCACTTACATGGTTGTAGTAAGGGGACAAAGTTAAGGGTGAGAACTTTTATTAATTGAAATTTCTCTACAGCTCTGAGGAAGATATATTTCTTCATGAAAGTGCTTCTGTGAGGTTGTAAATCACCAAATTAGCATGTCCTATATTTTGTTTTGTGTCATAATCTTGATATCTCATTGATATAACTTTGACACCTTTAAAATGAATTACTGGTGTTGCTGTTACCTGTACTACCTCTGGACTTGAAGACACTTTTTGGTTTCCTATTTATTTTTTGAGGGAATGTTTACTGACTTTGAAGAAATGTTTTTCTAACATTCTCTGTGTATGAAATACTGTATGATGTATGATCTAACTTGCTCTATTCTGTATGAAAACATGCTAGTTTGCTTCTAAGGTGCATTTCTCCTAGCATTGAATAAGTCTGTTGCCTACCAGTTTACCATCCTGAAATTACCGACGACTTGGATAGGTATTTTTCATATAAAATACAATGTTTAGAAATGCTGTCCTTATGAAGGTTTGAGCAACATGAAACAAAATTTAACTTCTAGGTTGCTGTTCCATAAGTTGAAGAGAATTGGGAAGGGGCACTTTCCTTTTGGCTAGTGGATATTATTGATGATAGCTCATCAGTTTTTCTCAATATTGTGCATCAAAGGTCTACAATGTTTGAAGTGTGGTTGTGGGGATAGTGACCAAACAAGACGAACAAAATGTTCTTGTAATGCCGAGTGTCAAGGCGTAGTCCATTTCTTGTGGTGTTACATTTCTGCACTCGTTGACTTCATAGTTCCTTTGACAGCTGTCTCTATAATGGAACAATAACAGTCACGCTATGAAGATGGCGTTTTGAATATTTAAACAATATCAGTTAGTAGATATTGTTGTAATCTAATCTTTTATTTTAAGATCAATTTGCTTCTTAATAGAGTTTTTTAAAAATGCGTATTCGATTAGCGTTGGGAAATTTCTCTACAATGCTGCAATCTTGGCCAGTTAAACTTGGTGTAATAAATGTTCAGCTAGTGTGTATATACCGAATTGAGAACTCGAGATCAAGATTTTAGGGAAGCTTAGACTGAAGACCATTAAAAGCCTTTGCTACTACTTTGTGTTCGGTGAGATTTCAAAATAATATACCAAGTTTGAGGAAGACTCCGTCAATCAATACTTTATATTTTAGAACATATCTATATCTCAGATATCTTGGTATATTAGTTCTTTGTCAATACGGACCTAACGAACCCCATTATGGAGTTGAATAAAGCAGAGATTTCAAAAACCAAATGTACTCGGCACATTTTGTAACTATGCAAAATTATGATGGTAAGTATGAAATTATTTTGATTTTAACTGGCATAATGTTTGGACTATGTAGTTTTGTGTAGCATACCATGAGTTTACTCTCGGATGAATTTCTGACCATTTCTAGTTTAGCGACAGTAGTTGTGTGTGTGTGATAAGTGCCGTTTGTTTTTTCTTCCTCAGGAATTGTCATATTGGCTCATACAAATTCATAATTAATTGGAAGTCATCTCCATTTGCCATACCCTTAATAATATGACCTGCTGTCAAGTGTGGAGCAGATATTATGCAGCTATTTTGCTATTTATGAGGTAAATATGACCAATCAGTTATAAAATTGTTCTTTTTGGCAGCTCCTAAGTCCTGGATCTTAAGCAGTTTTATTATGGTGAGACCACCTTGTGGTGTAGTGGCTGGCATTCTTGGCGGTCACCCCAGGTCCAGGTATGATTCCCGGCTCTGCCTTAATTCTGGTCTGAGGGCTGGAACGTTGTACACTCAGCCTCGCGAGACCAAACTGAGAAGAGGTGGGTTCGATTCCACCTCGGCCATCTCAGAAGTGGTTTTCCGTGGTTTCCCCACTTCAGGCAAATGCTGGGATGGTTCCTAACTTTAGGCCTCAGCCACCTTCTTCCCAACCCTCACCTGAATTACAAATACACACACTAATACAGCCATCACAATAACACAAGTTATTGGGTAAATTACACACACCCAAGTGCATGGGGCTACATGACCACGATGTTGCAAAGCCCCTAAATAAATCAACCCATTACGATGAGGTTGGTTAGGACAGAACACAAGGTTTATTATTATTAGTTAAATATTGTTCCAAACAAGTGTAATTCTGCTGATGAAAATCACTACATGCTGAAGATCCATGTTCCAAATCAAGAAAGCGGGTTTCTTAACATCTTTTTGTTGCTATTGTTCCTCTCATTCTTTTCTACCTTTCTTGAATATTTAAATCTTGTTTGGAGACCTTATAATCTGCTGGGTCTTCAGAGTTCTGTTATCAGTCTTCTCCTATTAATCTCATGTAGAGATTTGAAACCATTCTTTCAGTGCTGCATATACAGAATTGTCATTGCACATTTTGGCATCAATTTACTATAGCTTGTGTTTGAGAATGACAATATTTATCTCAGTCTTTACAGTATAGAGCTTGTACTTTTTTTCATTCTTTCACTTGCCATAGGACGTGCCACCGGCATATGGTTATGCATAACCAGCTTCCGGTTTAGTAGTCGGGTAATGTAATCAATGGGAACTGTGCACTACAATTTTCCTTGCATGTAACTAAATAAGTTGTAAGGAAAAATAAAATTTGTGAATTGCACCAAGAATGATATGATCTTTAGCTGTGTACCATGAGAAAGCTCTACTTGTGTTTATTTCTTATGTATTAATGATGCGAAATGTCAGCTAACGTTGTGCCACTTACAACACTGTCTTGTCTAAATATTGCACATTTTCACGTCAATTTACTACAGATTATGTTTGATAATTATTTAAGATAGTGATGAAGAGAGTATTTCTCTGGGAATCAAAACTGGGGCCTCCGGGTGCGAGGCAGGCGCGCTATCTCAACACCAAGGGGCCGATGTCTTGGCATTAGATTGGGTAAAAACTTAACATGGACGTGACATGTCTTGATATTAATGAAAAGAAAAAAAAGAAATCTTTAAACAAACTTAATTACATATTTCTGGGGACACTAAAAAGAACTATGGTTGGATCACTAGTCTTGCCTCATTTTGATTATTGTGACGTGTACAGGGATGCACGATCTGGCTTACAAAATTGGTTGCAGTGAGGGAAAAATGCTTGTCTGCATCATACCTGCAATTTGTGACAATTTTTATCATTTGACACCATCATTCACTAGTCTTCTCATGGCCTCGCATAAATATGTGGTGTAGATACCATACCTTGAATGTTCTCCATCAAGTACTACACTTATCACAATCCAGTTACCTAAACTGTCACTGGTATCTCTTCGTACCATGACCGAAATACTTGAGCTTCCACCTCCCTAGCCATACCCATCCACTGAAAAGTGATATTCAGTAGAGCTCAGCACTAGCTCCCTCTGCCAGTATGACAAAGAGGACAGCGAGCTTGTAGTTCGCAAATTTTCCAGAGTTTCAGTTGGAGTTGCTGAGCTCTAACTCTTTTGCTGTATCTGCTTGTTGAGAGTGGAATCAGATCCCCGAAAACATCAGAGCTCATTCATTTAAGGCAGCTGCATGGGAGATACTGTGCAAAAGAATCTTGAGTGCTTTTCCCTATGCCTGCCATCGTATACAAGACCCAACCTGAATATTAGTCTAAGCTATTCGACCCTTTGCAAACTCGCCAACAACTGTTGAATTCACTTTAGATTCTACTTGTTCCGTATAAAATGAAATCAATTCTATTTTCCGCCCAATCAATACAACTTAAGTTGGAATAATTAATTTTTAATAAGGGACATGTTTCGGGATATGAACATTTCCCCCATCTTCAGCCTTGAAGACCTGACAATGTATTCTGTATACCGTATTTGCTCGCGTATATCTCGCCACCTTGTAAATCTCGCACCCCATTCTTAAATTGGAAATTGCAGGAAAAGGTATTCCTCGCATATATCTCGCATTAATTTCTGATCCCGTCATCAAAATGATCGTAGTACGGTAATTTTAAAACAAGTCTTGCCCGCGATATTATTGTTCGTTTTTGCAATGGTGCTTTCCTTTCTTTCATGGTGTTAGTTGTCCGTCTGTTGCATTGTTGACCAGTAGGCCTACCAGTATTGTCTTCACGTTCTATTTTTGTTTCTTAATTAAGTGGAGTGACTCTAACATTAAAGTTCTTTATAAAGGAAAGGGTGACACAGGTTCCCCAGATTGCTACAGAGGTAATAGAGAATAATCTGTTGAAAATATTCACCAGGTTATTGAAAAACAGACTGGAGGAAGAAATCAATAAGATTCCGGATGAACAATTTGGTTTCCGGAAAGGAAGATCAACACTACACGCAGTCACAAACTTGCTGGATAACATAGATGAAACACTACGGCATCCTAAACAGAAATTCTATGCAGTATTTATTGACTATAATAAAGCTTTCGACTTAATAAACAGGTAAATTCTAATTCGCAAACTGGAACTGTTGAGCGGAAGAAACAACAAAATGGTGACTATTGTAAATAATAATCTGACATCAAACAGAATTATGATAGATGATGGAACAACCAGATCAGATTACATCACTCAAACCAATGGAGTCTTGCAAGGAGATCCATTAAGCCCACTACTCTTTAATGTAATCACTTCAGATATTGTTAAAATAATACCTCGGAACTCCCCAGTAGTACTATACATGTATGCTGATGACATGGTTCTAGGAGCTAGTAATAAAGAAGAATTACAATCAACAGTAAATAAATTGGAGGAATGGACAACAGAAAATGATTTTACTACTGTATTAACAATAACAAGACTGTACAGATGGTTTTTAGAAAGGGAGGAAGATTAGCCAAATAAGATAACATACTTATTGGAAAAGAAAAATTGGAAATTGTCAACCACTTCAAACATTTAGGAATAAGTCTACAATCCACCAAAACATCATTTGGATTACATATAAAGGAAAGAGCAATAGCAGCTATTCGTAGTATTCAAGATATCACCAAACCAGAACTACTGGATATTAAAACAGCTATGTTCTTATTTCACGCAAAAATTGCACCAATCGCAACATATGGACTACATTTAATATGGACACATCTTAAAGGCAGAGACCTTGAAGTATTAGATCGTGTAAAAGCAAGTTTTTTGAAAAGGACACTTGCTGTTTCAAAATTCACTCCCACACGATTAGTAGATGAACTTACAAAAGAAACTTTCTTCATTGAGGAACTTAAAATAAAATTGGGGCGTGGTGGCTCAGCGGTCTAGCTGTATGCCTCTCACCAAGGCGGTCCTGGTTCGATTCCCGGTCACTGCATGTGAGATTTTCGAAGTGAAATGCTATGTCCTGTGGTTCGGATTCCACGTAAAAAGGAGGTCCCGTGGCTCATAATCACAAGATTCACGGTCACGTAAAACTACAATCTTCCTTCCTCTTCCTTAAAATAAAATTGCAACTACCAACAACACCAGCCTCAGAAAAACACCTAATTGATAGGAAGGAGAAACGGGAAAATATCTGGGAAGAATTCTACAGCACTGACGCAATGGTAAATGGGGAATGGACTCAAACCAACTACACTCTCAGGCATACAGTGACTCGTTTCGCTGTACATGGGTTCCATCATTTGATATGCAAAGTAAAGTCTTTTCATTCACCGGATGAAAACTGCTTTTGTGAACTCTGTGATAAGCAATGCGGGAGATATCATCTTCGGGACTGTTCGAAAAGATCAAGATCTATCACGAGTTATAGTGAAGGAAATTAAAATTAATTTATATATGTATATATTGACCATTGGCTGTAATAAATCTATTAATTAATTAAGTGCGATAGTTTTCTTGTGGAAATCGATCATTTAGTTATGTAAAAACGCGGAAGTTATACGGCTGGATTTAAACTCAAAGTGATCAAATACTCAGACTCAATAGAGCTGCTGGCCGAGAATTCATTGTGAATGAATTTGATATTCGCTACTGGCGTCAACAGAAAGATGCACTAGAAACCAATAACCAAACACGTCAGGTGTTTTCAAATGTGGCGACACAGTAAAACAACAATACGGTCTGATTTGTTGGCGCTCCACACACTAAATAAGTAATTGTTAGGTTAGAACACGTCGCGATCTGGTATTGTTAGCTAAGGTAAGCTGACGACAGAAGACTAAATAAAGAAGGCCGTCTGTTGAACTCTTGCGAGATTTGGCGCTCTACACGCTAAATAAGTAATTGTTAGGTTGGAACACGTAGAGATCTGGTATTGTTAGTCACGATAAGCTGACGACAGAAGACAAAATAAAGAAGGCCGTCAGTTCAACTCTTGCATGATTAGATATAGGGGTATGGGTTATGGTATTGACAGACGTTATTAAGTGCTTCTTGAAGACTGGCCTCGCAAATGCATTGGACGGAAGTTAGGATGATGCAGTATGGGATGATAATGCACGCGAGAGTAGCTCGGAGATGGGCATCAGCGACGGCAGTTGACAATTTCAGTCATCTTATTTCAATAATGCAAATTTTACGTTTTTTCGGGAATAAGGTATTTCCCTCACAAATCTCCGCATATATCTTGCACCGAAGATTTTCACACTTATTTTCCGTCAGAAAAGTGCGAGTTACATGCGAGCAAATACGGTAATGCTCAAGGCTGAAGAAGGGGGAAATGTTCGTCCCCCGAAACTTGTCTCTTATTAAAAGTAATTATTTCAGCACAAGTTGTATTGAATAGACGGAAAATAGATTTGACTTCAATTTTATATATTACGTCAATGGATATTAATATTCCCAACTTGTTTGGTAACCAAAATCATATTTTATACATTGTCATTTGTTTATGCATGTCTCTCTATTTGTTATGTAGATATTTGAACTATTTATTCAAATGAAAACTATATCCTGTTAACTACGATAGAGTATTTTTATAATTAGCATAACTTATATATTTCATATCTTATCTTAAAAAAATTAATTCTCATTATTAATCATTTAGTGATATCTAGCTCTTAATTACTCATTTCTACTCTTGGTTGCGTAGTATAATTTGTGTGTTGTGTATCTGGTTAGATGTAAGAATGTAAGAGATCACTGGGCCTTAATTTTGCCAGGCTAAATAAAGCAATAATCAATGCATGCATGGAAAATATCAGTTACTTTTGAAACATTGTGATTACATGCAATTACATACAATAACTTTCATCAACGGTACACAGGGTTATTCAAAAAGAAGGATCTGATTTCAAACATTTATTTCTTCCAAGCAGTCACATTTAATATATCTAGAAATCTAGAAAGACTCCAGTGTCTCTAACCTTTAAATGAATGTTGGACTAGGTCAGATATTTGGGTCACAGAGCCTGTGATCAATGGAAAAAGTTCTTCATCTATTCCTTTTGCCTCTCAGCGTCGTTTTCCTCCTAATTTGACTTCACCCAATGTGTGTAATTACCCCTACACAGGAGCACAGTGGAGGGGTTGCCTCCTCACAACATCTGTGCCTGCTGGACTTTTCTGTCAGGGTTGTTCCCCATTAATCGAGCTTATCTTGTTTTAAAGAGCCAGGAACTCGTCTTCACCCCTCCCCTTACAGGGCTAGGATTTGCTGATTGCGTTACTAGGCAAAGCCTACTAACTAGAGCATTTCTCGGCATTGGTGTATCGCCCGAGACTCGGTAACCAGCTATTCACCCTCCTCCTCACTCAACTGGGCTTGGAGCCAACTATGGCAGAGTTGGAAGGAGAGACCATATATTATAAAGTAGAGCTGGGCAAACAGCTCCCCAATTCCGATCGATCTTGCAGGCAAGAATGAAGAACGGAATGCTGGTTCTGGAACAGAGTTTCCTGGTAACCTGGTATTGTTTATTCAGTTGAAACTTCCCGTCAGATCAATACAAAAAATATTTGCGCTATTATTGCGCTATTTGGTACATGTTTCGAACCTTGTATACCGGTCCTTCATCAGCCCTTCACAAACAACAAATGGCCACACATCAAATCAACACTGAACAATCCAAAATGCATGCACACTAATAATACATATTAAAACCATTGCATTAAAATTCTGTACAAAACATATTAAAAACACATGTTAAAAATTCTAAGAGTCCACTTCACTTGTTCATAAGCACATGTCTTTCTGGTAGGAATCTTGTCCTATTCTGTTGTCTGCTTCCTGTCATGTGGGGAACTAGAATATTAATCCTATTTGAATGGTCCAAATGCGAAGACTTTAGGTACTCCCTTTTGATAGGAGACTTGTCCTGTTCTGCCTCTTGTCATATGTGGAACGGAAATAGAATAGTATTCCCATTTGAATGGTCCAAATGCTAAAGACTTTAGGCGCTCCCAGACTAAACCTGTAGTCCTCTGTTAAAAGAAAATTAAATTGATTTAGTGAATGGACTGAAGTAATGAATCTAATATATGATCAACCAGAAAACGATTGCTATGAAATCCTTACCTCCCAGTATGTGCAGTGAACCTGTGTGCTTTAAACAGCTGTTGCAACTCAAGTGCTGAGCCTAGGCGAGGCGAGGCAAGGCCACGTGAGACATGTAGGGGGGGAGAGTATCATTGGTGGAAGCAAAGAGCGGAGGGGCGGGGAGGCAACTTAGAGCGGGAGGGGAAGGAAGTTTGGGTGGTACTGCAAACCCAGGTCTAATATTATGGAGGTTTTTTATGTTTGTTACTGGTGACAAAATTTGTCAATGTTTCGTATAAAACATTGCTATCGAAATTGATTTCATTAAGATTGTGCGACGGGTTGTTTCTCAGGGCCTGGTCTATCTCTAGTTGCTCCAAAATATTAAGCATAATGCCTTTGCCGCAATAATGCAAAATTTCCAAGTCTTCCTCAATTTTCGAAAAGTTGTGGTTGCGTTCCTGCATATGATTATTAATGGCTGAGAATTTTTTGTGCCTAGCAGCGTTGAAATGCTCATTATATCTTATTTTGAAACTACGCCCCGTTTGACCTATGTAATCCGCATCACAATCCTTGCACTTTATTCTGTAAATACCGGATTTCTGGAATTTGTCTTGTTTGTTGACCGATTTGGAGTTAAATAAGTGTTTCATAGTGGTGTTATCCGTTCTGTATGCTATTCTAAGCTCCTGTTTCTTGAAAACGTTCGTGATGTTGTGCGTTAGTTGATTTGCGTATGTGAAAACTGCAACTGATTTCTTATTTTCAATTGGTTGCAAGCTTGTGACTGGTCTATTTTTAATTTTACTTAAAATGGAATCGACGTACATTTTGCTAAAACCATTAGCTATGGCTATCTGATATATGGTGGAAAGCTCTTTGCTCCAATCTTGTTCTGAGAGGGGTACGTTAATGGCTCTGTTAATATATGCCCTGAAAGCAGCTTTTTTATGGCTGGCCGGATGGTTTGAATCCTTCCTGATGGTGGTGTGCGTTTGGGTTGGCTTCCTGTATATTTTAAAACGTAGGCTCATGGTGTCCCTAATGACAGTAAGATCCAGATAGTTTATAGACTGATTTATTTCTGATGTTGTGGTGAATTTGATGCTATTATCAATTTGGTTTAGCTCTGTTGTAATGTGATTGATGCCACAGATTTCATTATCAACTATCAGAAAAACGTCATCGACATATCTTGTCCAAAAGCTGATTCCTTTTATTTTACTGATGCTGATGTTTTCCAAGTGGTCAATATAAATATTGGCCATTATGCCTGACAATGGGGAGCCCATGGCCAAACCTTCTGTCTGCTTGTAGATTTTTTGGTTGAACGTGAAGTAATTGTTTTGCACAGCAAATTTTAACAGACTGATGAACTCCTTGATTTCACCTTGTGACATCCTACTGTGCATTTTTAAGTTCTCCTCTATTATATGTATGGTGGGGCCTAATGGGATGTTCGTGTACATGTCGCTGATATCAGCGGTGTGTAAGGTTTCTGAGCTTTTTATATTCAAACCCTTAGTGCGTTCACAGAAGTCAATGGAATTTCTAATTGCATTATTGGTCGTAAATTTATAATGTTTTTTCAAAAATTTTTGGAGGAATTGCGTCAGCTTGTAAACAGGACTACCCCTGAAATTTACGATAGGTCTGATCGGTAGGTTATCCTTATGGGTTTTAGGCAATGCTCTAAGGGTTGGTATGCTTGGGTTCATATTGATTAATTTACTAATTTGATGTTCATCTAGAATCATGTCGGTGTTCTTTAATATTTGCTTGAGCTTCCGTTGTGTGGGCCCTGTGGGGTCCTTGCTGATGATGCTGAAATTTTTGTTACTCAAAAAGGATTCTGTTTTTTCGATGTATTCGTTCTTATTCAAAATAACGATACTATTACCTTTATCGGCCTTAGTTACTATTAAATTCTCTTGAGCGATTTTCTTTTTTAAGCTGGTGACATTTTCTGTATGGGGTTGTTTATTGTCCTGTTTTATTATTTTGTTGATTTTCTTGTTGATGACATGTCTGGTTTCATTTCTTTTTTCTATTGGGAGTTTTTGAATTGCCGCTTCCGATTCTGCTATTAGTACTGTTAAATTCGTTTTATTATTATAGGAGGAGTGCCAGTTATGTTTGAAGCCTTTTTCCATTAATTCTATTTCCGCTTGATTAAAATCGACGTTAGAAAAGTTTTCGAACGGTTTTTGGAATTCATGGGATGGAGTGTCAGGTTCCTCGTTGCTCATCGTGCGTGCCTGCCGCATTAGTTGGTCTAACTTCCTGTTTAAAGTGCCGACCTTTTTATTGGCGTGGAATGCGACAACTTCCTCTACATGGAGAAGGAAGGAGTCCCATTCATCTTTATTCGTGGTGTTAGCAGCCTCTAAGTGAACTTCGTATAAAAAGTTATTAATTTGATTTTTCTTTATATATAAAAATTTTAATTCCCGTTGCAGGATTTTCTGGTTGATCATTATCTGTGTTTTACGTTCAAAGTTGTTGTAAAATCTCTTTTTCTGAAACGCGCCTATATGTCGCGGAACTAGATTGTGCGTTCTGCATTTCTTTAAGAAATCAATGTCTTTAATGACGCTGGCCAATTTTATTCGCAGATGTTTAAATTTATACCTTTTAGCCTGACTAGCCATTTTAATGATGGGAATACTAGTTGCCATTTCTGGTCCGTATTGACGTATATGAATAGTTTATTCAGTTGAAACTTCCCGTCAGATCAATACAAAAAATATTTGCGCTATTATTGCGCTATTTGGTACATGTTTCGAACCTTGTATACCGGTCCTTCATCAGCCCTTCACAAACAACAAATGGCCACACATCAAATCAACACTGAACAATCCAAAATGCATGCACACTAATAATACATATTAAAACCATTGCATTAAAATTCTGTACAAAACATATTAAAAACACATGTTAAAAATTCTAAGAGTCCACTTCACTTGTTCATAAGCACATGTCTTTCTGGTAGGAATCTTGTCCTATTCTGTTGTCTGCTTCCTGTCATGTGCACGATGAGCAACGAGGAACCTGACACTCCATCCCATGAATTCCAAAAACCGTTCGAAAACTTTTCTAACGTCGATTTTAATCAAGCGGAAATAGAATTAATGGAAAAAGGCTTCAAACATAACTGGCACTCCTCCTATAATAATAAAACGAATTTAACAGTACTAATAGCAGAATCGGAAGCGGCAATTCAAAAACTCCCAATAGAAAAAAGAAATGAAACCAGACATGTCATCAACAAGAAAATCAACAAAATAATAAAACAGGACAATAAACAACCCCATACAGAAAATGTCACCAGCTTAAAAAAGAAAATCGCTCAAGAGAATTTAATAGTAACTAAGGCCGATAAAGGTAATAGTATCGTTATTTTGAATAAGAACGAATACATCGAAAAAACAGAATCCTTTTTGAGTAACAAAAATTTCAGCATCATCAGCAAGGACCCCACAGGGCCCACACAACGGAAGCTCAAGCAAATATTAAAGAACACCGACATGATTCTAGATGAACATCAAATTAGTAAATTAATCAATATGAACCCAAGCATACCAACCCTTAGAGCATTGCCTAAAACCCATAAGGATAACCTACCGATCAGACCTATCGTAAATTTCAGGGGTAGTCCTGTTTACAAGCTGACGCAATTCCTCCAAAAATTTTTGAAAAAACATTATAAATTTACGACCAATAATGCAATTAGAAATTCCATTGACTTCTGTGAACGCACTAAGGGTTTGAATATAAAAAGCTCAGAAACCTTACACACCGCTGATATCAGCGACATGTACACGAACATCCCATTAGGCCCCACCATACATATAATAGAGGAGAACTTAAAAATGCACAGTAGGATGTCACAAGGTGAAATCAAGGAGTTCATCAGTCTGTTAAAATTTGCTGTGCAAAACAATTACTTCACGTTCAACCAAAAAATCTACAAGCAGACAAAAGGTTTGGCCATGGGCTCCCCATTGTCAGGCATAATGGCCAATATTTATATTGACCACTTGGAAAACATCAGCATCAGTAAAATAAAAGGAATCAGCTTTTGGACAAGATATGTCGATGACGTTTTTCTGATAGTTGATAATGAAATCTGTGGCATCAATCACATTACAACAGAGCTAAACCAAATTGATAATAGCATCAAATTCACCACAACATCAGAAATAAATCAGTCTATAAACTATCTGGATCTTACTGTCATTAGGGACACCATGAGCCTACGTTTTAAAATATACAGGAAGCCAACCCAAACGCACACCACCATCAGGAAGGATTCAAACCATCCGGCCAGCCATAAAAAAGCTGCTTTCAGGGCATATATTAACAGAGCCATTAACGTACCCCTCTCAGAACAAGATTGGAGCAAAGAGCTTTCCACCATATATCAGATAGCCATAGCTAATGGTTTTAGCAAAATGTACGTCGATTCCATTTTAAGTAAAATTAAAAATAGACCAGTCACAAGCTTGCAACCAATTGAAAATAAGAAATCAGTTGCAGTTTTCACATACGCAAATCAACTAACGCACAACATCACGAACGTTTTCAAGAAACAGGAGCTTAGAATAGCATACAGAACGGATAACACCACTATGAAACACTTATTTAACTCCAAATCGGTCAACAAACAAGACAAATTCCAGAAATCCGGTATTTACAGAATAAAGTGCAAGGATTGTGATGCGGATTACATAGGTCAAACGGGGCGTAGTTTCAAAATAAGATATAATGAGCATTTCAACGCTGCTAGGCACAAAAAATTCTCAGCCATTAATAATCATATGCAGGAACGCAACCACAACTTTTCGAAAATTGAGGAAGACTTGGAAATTTTGCATTATTGCGGCAAAGGCATTATGCTTAATATTTTGGAGCAACTAGAGATAGACCAGGCCCTGAGAAACAACCCGTCGCACAATCTTAATGAAATCAATTTCGATAGCAATGTTTTATACGAAACATTGACAAATTTTGTCACCAGTAACAAACATAAAAAACCTCCATAATATTAGACCTGGGTTTGCAGTACCACCCAAACTTCCTTCCCCTCCCGCTCTAAGTTGCCTCCCCGCCCCTCCGCTCTTTGCTTCCACCAATGATACTCTCCCCCCCTACATGTCTCACGTGGCCTTGCCTCGCCTCGCCTAGGCTCAGCACTTGAGTTGCAACAGCTGTTTAAAGCACACAGGTTCACTGCACATACTGGGAGGTAAGGATTTCATAGCAATCGTTTTCTGGTTGATCATATATTAGATTCATTACTTCAGTCCATTCACTAAATCAATTTAATTTTCTTTTAACAGAGGACTACAGGTTTAGTCTGGGAGCGCCTAAAGTCTTTAGCATTTGGACCATTCAAATGGGAATACTATTCTATTTCCGTTCCACATATGACAAGAGGCAGAACAGGACAAGTCTCCTATCAAAAGGGAGTACCTAAAGTCTTCGCATTTGGACCATTCAAATAGGATTAATATTCTAGTTCCCCACATGACAGGAAGCAGACAACAGAATAGGACAAGATTCCTACCAGAAAGACATGTGCTTATGAACAAGTGAAGTGGACTCTTAGAATTTTTAACATGTGTTTTTAATATGTTTTGTACAGAATTTTAATGCAATGGTTTTAATATGTATTATTAGTGTGCATGCATTTTGGATTGTTCAAGTGTTGATTTGATGTGTGGCCATTTGTTGTTTGTGAAGGGCTGATGAAGGACCGGTATACAAGGTTCGAAACATGTACCAAATAGCGCAATAATAGCGCAAATATTTTTTGTATTGATCTGACGGGAAGTTTCAACTGAATAAACTATTCATATACGTCAATACGGACCAGAAATGGCAACTAGTATTCCCATCAACCTGGTATTGAGAACTATCTTCTTCAACATTCTTGTTTGGCCATTGTGACCTGGTTGAAAGGTACTGTGGTGTGTTGTGTAAGGATAGAACAGTACATGTTACATGGAAATGTTCATTCCATTGACTTAATCTGCTCATATTGGTGTCAAGGGGATAACGATTTAAAAGCGAGTTCCACAAGCATGCCAGTACATTATATTTTGTTTATATGGAAATAATCCTACC
Source organism: Meconema thalassinum (assembly GCA_946902985.2). Classification (NCBI taxonomy): domain Eukaryota; kingdom Metazoa; phylum Arthropoda; class Insecta; order Orthoptera; family Tettigoniidae; genus Meconema; species Meconema thalassinum. The sequence continues at coordinate 1,855,226,795 of OX336388.2, forward strand.
TGAAGATTCATCCAGTATATGCTTGTTCTATCACAAGCTTTCTTTTCTAATAATTTCAGACTTCAATCTGCGAATTATTTTTAAGTGAGAGAAGTCATATTCCTTGTGAGTGGACCAAACAATACTGTTTCATGTTTGTTGCATGTAAGACTGAGGAATGGTCCCCATTCCAGAGTTACGGAGTGTTTTAACTTGTCACAAGCAGCGGCTTGAGTGGCTTGCATTTTTCTTTTAAATCGACATTGTCTGCAATGCCAAGAAAAAGGAATTCCAGTATTAATGATATTTTGTTTCCCACTGAGCAGAGAGACTTGGCCTTGTGTGCCCTTGGTGGGAGATGATATGAACACGGAAGACTGCAATACCAAGTGGTTCTAGTGCTAATTTGCAGAAGTCCATTGACAGCTGTGCGACCCTGACAAGCAACTTACAATTCTGTAGTTCCTGGGAAATATGGCACAAGTCAAAAAATTAAATTTTATCAGAGACTGAAAAATCTGTCCAAACAAATTATTCACATTTTTAAAAACTTCAGTATCTCCTTTGTAATTGCCAAATCGCTTGTGCCTCTCTTCTCAAGTTGGATATGATACAAATGCCCACTAGAATTAACTAACTAAAGAATGTTGACTTATGCCACTTATCCCGGCACTACAGAATTAAAGAAGTAACCACCTGGCTATGCCTGCACTATAAGCTAGAAGAATTGTCATCCTGATGTTCAACCTGATGGTAATGGCAGCGTAATTTGTTTCAGTGTGTTACGAAGAGCAGTCTTCTTCCCCTTCAATCTTTTTGCTAATATTACAGCTCTGAGGATCCAACCAGTCTCTGGGTTGACTACCTAACAGACATAACAATTGTCCAATTTTTGGTGCATGGGCAGACAATGTGTTGTATTAACAGAGTTGAGGTAATAACGTAAAGCTAATTTCTATAATTTTACTGGTGTGTATGTATGCCTACACACAGAGTGGTTGGAAATTCTGGTTATAAACTTCTAGGGCTTGTAGAGGGGAGTAAGTACATACAATTTTGAATAGCAATCCATGTCCGGAAACGTGCCATTTCGGTAGTACATCCGTTTCCAGTCATTTGTTTGACTTGTCTACTTCTGCTGACGGAACGAGAAATGCCAGCCAGAATATTCATTTTCGTATCCACAGTATTCTTCCCATGTCAGAACACCAATTCTGAATGGGAACAACATTGAAAGTTGGTACGGAATGCCCAATACAGCTACTGTCCATCCACCAGCTCATGGTCTTAGGGGGCTGAAGGGGAGAGGAGAGACATACCAGCTGCGTTGATTGAGTGGACGTGCCGCTGCAGGTATTGCCAACTCAGCACCGATGTTATTCACTCTATGGTTACTCACTGCTACTTTAGTTTAGTTTCAATTGTGAAATCGTACGGGTCAGTAGTAGGTTGGCACTATTTGTCGTTCACGCAGAGGCCAGCTGTCTCCCGTTGACTCGTTGCATTCCTGCCATGGACCTTAAGCTGGTGGACGGACAGTAGATCAGTCTCCTTTAGTGAAGCCTATGATTGCATCGAGGTTTCCGACGTTCTGACACACAATGTACTGTGTCATGCCTAATAAGAGTCCTTAGCAGAAGAGGAGAAAGAGATGGTATATTGAAAAGGTGGGAAGAATACTTTTCAAAGCTACTGAATGTTAAACACATTGAACTGGATGAAGAAAGGGAACAAGAAGGAACAATGGAGGAAGAAGAAGAACAAGAAAAGGAGATATCTATGCTAGAAATAGAGGAAGCCATAAAGAAGATGAAGAGTGGCAAAGCACCTGGAGTGGATGAGGTGACCACAGAAATGATAAAAGCAGCAGGACCAGTAGGGTTGCAGTGGCTGTATAGATTATTTAGAATAATTTGGAAGAAGAAAGAGATCCCAGAAGAATGGGGAAAGGGTTTAATTATCCCACTTTTTAAGAAAGGTGACAAAAAGGAATGTAACAATTACAGAGGGATCACCCTTATTGCCCATGTAGCCAAGATCTTTGAGAGAGTATTGGAAGGTAGACTGAGGAGGCAGACAGATGGAGAGATGGAAGAAGAACAGTATGGTTTTAGGAGAGACAGATCAACTTTTGATCTAATCTTTACACTAAGGCATATGATGGAGAAAAGATGGGAGTTTGGAAAAGACATGGTGATGACTTTTATTGATATTGAGAAAGCTTATGACAGTGTGCCTAGACAGGTGGTGTGGGATGTATTAAGAAAAAGGCAAGTTAACAGTGCAGAAGTGCAAATGGTGAAAGCTATGTACAAATATTGTCAGTAGCATAAAGACCACTATAGGAGAAACAGAATGGTTCAAGGTGGAAACGGGTCTCCGTCAAGGAAGTGTATTGTCCCCCTTACTATTCATCATAGTCATGGATGAAATCCACAAGAATGTTAAACAGAGATTGGGACAAGAGGCAATAAAGGCCATGCTGTTTGCAGATGATATAGTGATGTGGGGTGAGGATGAAAAGGAAGTACAAAAACAAGTAGATGTATGGAACCAAGAGATTGAGAAGTTTGGGATGAAAGTTAGCACAGAGAAGAGCAAGACAATGGTAATGTCAAGGGGAAGTAAGGAGGGAAGAGAAAAGATAGAAGTGAACGGAAAAATTCTAGAAGTGGTGAAAAGTTTCAAGTACTTGGGAAGTGTGATCACAGAAGATGGAAAGATTACTGAGGAAATTGGAAAGAGAATACAACAAGCGAACAGCTTCTACCAGAGTGTTAGGGGTATTCTGTGGAACCAAGATGTCCCAAAGAAATGTAAGCAGGTATTATATTCAACCTATTATGGACCCGTACTAACATATGCAGCTGGAGCATGGACCACTACAAAAAGAGAGGAGAGTAGAATACAAGCAGCGGAGATGAAATTCCTAAGAGGTATAGAAGGGAAGACCAGAAGAGATAGAATCAGAAACGAGGAGATAAGAAGGAGGACAGGAATCTTGAAGCTGCAGGACAGGATAGAAACAACCAAGTTAAAGTGGTATGGACATATGATGAGAATGGGAGAGGAGAGAGTGCCAAAGAAAGCTTTTCTGGAAAAGGTTTCGGGGAAGAGACCGCGCGGAAGGCCCCGAAAGAGATGGGCAGATACAGTGTGGGAGTGCGTGGAGAAGAAGGGAGGAAAACCTGAAGATGTACTTAAAGGGGGAGAGGAGTGGTGGAGAGACAGGCAGCGTTGGAGGTCCTTGATTCACAACCCGACCCAGGAAGCTGGAAACGGGAAATGAAGAAGAAGAAGAAGAAGAAGAAGAAGAAGTGGATGAGGCAAACGCCTTAATCGAAATGGAAGTAGAATGATACAGGTAAGTTCCTGATCAAAATATTATGTACTCACTCCCATCAACAAGTCTTAGAAGTTTGAAGTTTGTAACCGAAATTTCCAAACACCCTTATATATATATATATATCCGTTTTTTTTAATTAGCTCTATTACACTTGTATTATTATGGCATCTTTGATTATGAAAATATGGGAGGGCAGCAAACTACTTTCTCAAAATTGGAGCTGTGATGAAGATGATCAAGAGAAATGTTGTAAAATTGGTAGGTATGGGTTTTGAAAATGAAAGTGAGAGTGAGTAAAGCTTTCCATATGCTGTGCTGCTGCCTCTGCCTTAGATCAAAGATTAAACTCTCACTACTTATGATGGGCTAGTGAATAGTCTGTCTCCGATTTATCAAGACAGTGTTGGCAATATCCAAATGTAAGTTGAATCGGTAAACCTGTTTCATTAGATCTATTTAAGTACTTGCTTGTAAATATCTCTGAAGACTTAGAAGACTTATGAAAACTTGGAATACTGGCTGTCTCATATGAACACTTGGAAGATTGGCTATGACTGAAAAAAAGAAGAAAGTACAATGGATTATTTGCAGGTAAGGCAGGGCTATAATAATTTGGGATTTGTTAAGCTTTGTGATTGATTCATTTCAGAGTAGTTTTTCTATTCCTGAATTACTTAGTCTTCCATTCAAATTGGTTGGTTCTATTTCTTGGAGACTTCAGTGTTGCCACCAGATGAACAAAAGATAGCTGTGGAAGGACCAACATGCATCAAACTAAGGGTTAAGAGACAAAGCTATGGCTTGTTTTGCCTTCTTCCTAAAATTAGTAGTGTTTGCACAACATGATTCAAAACTTCTGATCTTCAAAATGGAAATTTCCTGCAGAGTTCTATTGGATATTGATGACATGAACTATGTCCTATATTTCTTAACTTGACTAATTCAATCACTCTTAAGTTACTGTCCACCTGGTGCTGTAGGGGCTAGCATTCTTGGCCCAGGTGTTGATGGCTTGGATCATATTTATGAACTAAGCTGTGACCTGCATTTCTTACCAACTCGACCAATCGCTTTCTTCACTTGTGCTTCGTATTAACGATTTAAACAATTTTGCCTTACCTTGCAATTTGTGGTTTTTATGGTTCTTAATTGATCGAATTTACCACATCATTTCCACGTGAAACAAAATCCCTATTGAAAATGAAGCTTTTATTTTGTTTCTTATGGATCTTCTAGAGATTAGTGATGTTCAGATAAAGGGAAATAGAGAAGAGGACGTAGCAGATTACCAGGTATACCTGTCAGGTGTAAAATGAGGCAGGGCAAAGTGGGAGTAGGGCTGTACAGTATGTCAAGAGAATGTTAGAGAGTAACATAGTTTCTGTGAGATAGGTAAAAGAACGAATAAAATGGATCGATTTGGAAATGACAGGAAATCGGGTCAGGATTGTTTCAGTGTACGCTCCATGTGAAGAGGTAGATGAGGACGTAGTGGAAAAGTTTTATGAGGCAGTGAGTGATGTGGTAAGTGAGAGTTAACAATGACGATAATGTAGCATTGATTGGAGATTTCAATGCTAGGATAGGAAACAGGACTGAGAAGTATGAGTAGGTAATGGGGTAAGTGGGGTGAGGATAGGTAAGCGAACACCAATGGGAAATGTTGACTGGACTTCTGTGCTAGCATGGGGTTATCTGTTTTGAACTCCTTCTCGAAGCATAAAGAGATTCACAGGAAACACATGGGAACGTAGATGAGCCAGGTCAATAATAGGCTATATATATATATCATTACTAACTCTGAATTTAGTAAATTGTTAAGGAATTGTAGGGTATTCAGTGGATTTTTTGATGAAACAGACCAAAAACTAATCTGCTGTAAATTATGAATATTTAGACCTAAAGTGCAGAAAGTGAGTGCTGTTTGCAGTCTGATTAGGATTGAAAATCTGCAGGATAAGGAACTTAGGCAGAAATATGTGAAAATTATTGATGAGAAATTCCATAGAGTAGATGGTAAAGAATTGCAGGACATTGGAACGGAGTGGCCAGCATATAGGAATGCAGTAGCAAAGGCATGTCTTGTGACAACAGTGTGTAAAGACAGGAAAAACACACATCCTGATAGAATGATATGGTAAAGTCTGTTTGTCAAAGTAGAAAGAAGGCTTACAAAAAATGGCCCCAAACAAGGAATCTGGCAGACAGAGAGCTATAACTAGTGGAAAGGAGCAAAACCCTACAAATAATAGTAGAGTCCTAAAGAAAATCATATGAGGAATTTGGAGATAAATTAGAAAAGTTAGGTCTAGCAGCAGGGAAACCTTTCTGGAGTGTTATAAAGAATCTTAGAAATGGAGGAAAAAGGGAAATGAGCAGTACTCTGGTTAATTCAGGGAAAATTTGTTAAATGTTAATGGAGCCTTATTTGGCAATGTGCCAGATTTTGAAATTATGCAGGAGGAGAGTGAGGACTGGAACAGGATTACAGTTGATGAAGTAGAGGGGATGGTAAATAAACTACAATGGTACAAAGTGGCGGGGGTAGATGAAATTTGGCCAGTAGGAGAGCTTGGCTGAAATTGTTCCATAGGATAATCGAATTGGCTTGGGTTTTAGGAAATATACCCTCTAACGGATAAAAGCAGTAATCGCCTCAATTTATAAGCAAGGTAACAGGAAAGATAGGAATAATTATCGAGGGATCTCTTTGAAAAGTGTCCCGAGTAAAGTGTTCTCAGGCACTGTTGAAAGGAGTGTTCGATCATTGGCTGAGAGTAAGATGGATGAAAACCAGTGTGGCTTTAGACCACAACGAGGATGTCAAGATCAAATTTTTAGTATGTTCCAAGTTATTGAGAAATGCTACAGTTGTTTCTGGTTCGTTGATCTAGAGAAGACATATGATAAGAGTACCCAGGGAGAAGGTGCTGAGCATCCTGAGGTATTATGGTGCCTAGGGAAGGCTGCTGCAGGCAATCAAAAGTATTGATGTTGATAATCAGGCTGCAGTGAGAGTTGATGGTAGGAGGAGTTCTTGGTTTAAGGTGGTTACAGGTGTGAGAGAAGGCTGTAACTACTCACCACTACTGTTTATTTTACGTATGGACCATTTGCTGAAGGGCATAAACTGGCTGTGTGGGATTCAATTAGGTGGAAACCAGGTAAGTAGTCTGGCCTCTGCTGATGACCTGGTTGTAATGACAGACTCTTTCGAAAGCTTGCAAGCCAACATGATAGAACTTGAACAGAAATGTAGGGAGTATGGTATGAAGATCAGTATATCAAAGACTAATGTTATGTCGGTAGGGAAGAAGTGTTAAAAATCCCTCAGTATGCCTTCTTTCGGAGGGGAAGTACAGCCGGCGGTCCAATGTCATAGATTTATGGCATCTTAAAGAACCTTCCACTAATTACACCTGTGTGAAGCTTAATTATATAGGATAAGAATGTAAACAACGCTCTTAGGTTCCTGCGTTCCTTGCCAAGAGCCGACTGCGGTGGCGTCTAGTATCTAAGTTTTGAACTAGTAGTCGTTGACGGTGGCATTTGGCGGAAAAAGTAGGAACTATTTGAAAAATTTTAAGTCTGCAGTCCTTACTTGAATTAAAAACAGATAACACACACTAATACAGTCATCACAATTAACACCGATTATCAGACAGATACTACACTCGCCCAAAGTACACGGGGCTACATGACCGCGTTGTCGCAGCCCCTAAACTGAGGAACCAACCAGGGAAGAAGCGCAAGAAAATAGAATGCCAGGTAGGAGGAACTCAATTTGAGCAGGTGGAGGGAGCATTTTAAGTACGCTGTGTATTCTCTCATGATGGTAGTATGGGGAAGAAAATAGAGGTGTGGAAAAGCCAATGCAGTGAGTTCTCAGTTGCGATCTTCGGTATTCTGTAAGAAGGAAGCAAGTTTAGCAACGAAACTCTCCCTACATCACTCGGTATTTAGACCGACATTTCAGTATGGAAGTGAGAGCTGGTAGATTCAGGATATCTGATACATAAGCTAAAGGTAACTGATATGAGGGTAGCACGAATGATTGCTGGACAAATAGAAAGGAGCAATGGCAGGAAGGTATTCGTAATGAAGAGATAAAAGCCAAATGAACACTCTAGATGAAGCTGTTCGTATGAGCCAACAGATGGTTGGGTCATGTGAAGAGAATGGGGGAGGAGGGATTATGTAAGAGGTTAATGAGTTTGTCTTTAGAGGGTAAGAGAAGCAGAGGTAGACCTAGGACGCGATGGTTAGATTCAGTGTTGAACGCTTTCAAAGTGAGGGGGGTAGAAGCGGAGGAGGAGGATGCAGTGCTAACTGTTAATAGGTGGTCATGGGGGAGACTTGTTCGCAATTAGAGGCTTGCAGACTATACTACTCACTGAAAGGCAAAACAGTCTTAAATGATATGTATGTATGTGATGTTCTTACATTGGTCCCTAAACAATGAACAAAAAACCTAGTGTATAGATAGTGAAAACGCCATGGGATGTTGGTTAGTGTTGCCTCGCATGTTGTGGAACTGTATTTATAAGTCGGGATGGGTCGATACCATTCTATTTCGATACAGATACACAATATGTTTCTCGATACTCGATACCGCCAACATTTCAAGTTTCAATAAATAGATTAAAAATATGTTGGAGTGAACTGTATAATATTAAGTTAATTGATGAGGCTCGGACATCTCTTCTCCAACTTTTATGCTAGGTGGGAAATATTTCTAAAGACGGGACCCTTTATGGCTTGGAGTGAGGTAATTAGATGTTTCGGTGTGCGATGAATATGCAGGAATTGAAAGAAGGTTCTTCCTGACCATATCTCCATCTTTATTTAAATTGTTTACGTTTCGATCACATATAGGGCAATATTAATACTATTAATTTAACAGTCAACATTTTCCTACAAGTTAACTGCTACTGATATTGCAGATTTTTACCGTTACTCTACCTGTGAATTTGAGCTTCAAGAGAGTCATGGTCCTTGCGACCACTTCTAACCATTTCTAACTTAGCTTTTATCTCTTCATTACGAATACCTTCCTGCCATTGCTCCTTTCTATTTGTCCACTTTTGAAATTGTCCTTGTGGCAATAATATTTTAATTTTGAAAAATGAAAATTGAAGAAATACCTATATATCGAAAAATTATTGAGTGAGTTTTTTTAAAGTATCCTCTGTTGACACTATGCAAGGATTGAGAGTATCGAGAACCCTTCCCTACATATGAGCATAAACATTGAATATTACATAGATGATAAAAAAACATCACCACTACTGTAAAAGATAAATATCCTATTTCCTCGCATAATCGTCGCACCCCACTTTTCAACCACTAAAATAGGTTTATAAAATTTAATGGCATAATTGTTTCGTAGCATTATTCGTATTTGTGCGCCAGTCAGTTGCACATGCTGCCGCGACTTTATAACCTGGCGCGACTTAGTCGGAAGAAAGTTATGTCGTCTTTATGCCTGCGGGCTATGAACTGTGAAGTGAGTTGCCAGCATCGTCACAGCACATTCCGCGAGCTTGTAACCTGCCGTGGCCTTGTCTGAAGAAAGTAATCTCGTCTTTATGCCTACGGGCTATGAACCGCGACTCGAGTGGCCAGCATTGTCACTTAGCACATTCCGCTAGATATAACCTGGCGTGATCTTTTCAGAAGAAAGTAATCTAGTCTTTATGACTGCGGGCTATGAACCGCGACGCGAGTGGCCAGCTTCGTCAGCACATTCCGCGAGCTTACAACCTGTCGTGACCTTGCCAGAAGAAAGAAGCCTGTCTCTCTGACTGCAGGCTATGACTCACGCTACGCAAACAGCTGGCCCATTGCACGCTAAACAACGATCGCACTCAACGCAACTGCAGGGGAGTGAAACTTGTGTGGACCTATCGCTTCCGTGAGTTGGCCTCGGAATGACTAGATTCAATAAGCTGCCATACGAAGCGCTGCTAGTCCCAGTTCGCTGATGGTAAAACAGGCCCGACTACTATTGGCAGAATCTTATGCAAGGGATACCTCGTGCCAGTCTAGCATCAGTCACTTCCGTGGAAACTTCGCAACAGAGACCCGTGCGTGATGATGATATGCACGTGGTGTCCAAAATGAGAAAATACAAGAATTGTACAATGATGTTGATGAAAGTGAAGTACCTGTGGTTACATAGTAAGCAACTAATAAGAAGAGAGTGCACAAGCGTGCAGCAAATAATAATGCAGTATATATTTAAAAATTGGTTTCCTTCTTTGAACTTAAATATTCTTCGCATAATCGTCGCACCCTCCTTTTTCCCCACGAATTTTAGGCTAAAAATGTGCGACGATTATGCGAGGAAATACGGTACCATAAGCACAAGTATTCCTTCCTGTATTGTTTGAAATATGCATTTGATCAAATTCAGTGAGAATTTTCTCACTTAAAAATGGTGACCACAGAACATGGATGGAGTATTCAAATGAGTCTCCCCCATGAAAATGTGGCAATTATTATTTGCACTCTGGCTCGTACACTCACACACGATACTATTTAAAACTACACTATCTGATGCCAATGCCAAGTGTGTACTGTATGTGTTGACCATTTCAAAACGACCCAAGCACACGTCTCAATAGGCTATCGTGTGTAACTGTAAGTAGCTTTTTCTTTTTGTTAATTAAGTTTTAGCTATTAAATAATTCAAACAACTTGCTTTTCTATATCTTTGTCCTTTAGGAAGTGTTTTGTCCATTGTCTTATCTGTATAGTGAGTTACAGGTGACACCATATTATTTAGTCATTTCTGGTCAGTTTTGCAATCAGTTTTAGCCTTTTTTCATCACCTGGCGTTGGCAACACTGCGCCCGTACAACCCAAATCAGTCGCTCGCCACACACAGTTGGGGGCAGGCAAACCTAGCTTCATGCCATCAAACGGTAAGTAATAGTATGTTAATTTACTTACACACTCTCACTACCAATCTTGTAATTTGTATAGGCCTCAATTCTTCCGAAGTTCACCAAGCCCATAGTTTTCATGGAGTCTTGCATGGAAGCAAATCTAAATTACCTCCGTGGCTTTTGTATGGGTCTGACCAATGCAATCTCCTCATTGTACTGTTAGTAAAAGCTTTCATCCACAGATCTGTTTTAGAGTATTTAGACTCGTGTTTATTACCGCTGGCGTGGTCGCTCATTCATCATCCCTTTGAGCGTAGGAAGTTCTCTGATTTCTACAGGATGGTAAGGAATGAATTATTTAGATTTTTCTCACAATTGTAAAACATTTGTGTGATTATTGTAGAGACATAATCTATAAAATAATATTAATTTCACAAATTGTGTTCTTCGGTTGTGGTGGGGAAGAAATAAATATTCTTGAAATTGTCTGGTTTTCAGTATTAAGTACCAAATAATAGCCCAGTGCTGAGTGTTTAGCAACTTATCGTAATTTTGTTTCTTTATAGAACTCTAGAACTTAAAAGGTTCATTCTGGTTCCGTATTGATAAACTAATTAGTATAAACAGGTTAAAGGTTCCGCCTGATCAATACTTTTATTAATTATGATCACCGTGTGGTCACTAGTGGGACATGTTTCGATGCCTAATTAATATTTTGGCCCCTTCATTAGCCAATATCACAGAGAACGATACAAGATTATTCCTCACGTAGCACTCAAAATTCAATCTTGTATGGTGCTCCATAAAGCGAGATTGAAACATCTCACGCCCAACAAATCAGAACCGGCATAGAATACAATTTAACCTCTTGCTATTTGCCAATTTAATAAGTTTGGATATTAATCGTTGCTCAAACAAGACGGATTAGAGGCCAATCTCTGCCAGTGCAAGTTTGAAGTTATGCAATTCATAAGCTTTATATTTGGCAAGATAATTTCAGCGCAGTGACTTCATTGCTTTTATCATCTTTATATTGCTGGTGAAGTATTGAGGAATTAAGTGTTCCTACTGCTGATTCCAAACATGTTTTATGGTGTTCTGAACTGTAGCTGTCGTACTGGACCGGTACCGTGCATTTGTGCTTTCAATAGTGTCTGGGGATTACCGTGAGGCGTCTATTGAAACTGTTTATGGGCCTAGTTCATTAAGACTTTTTACATGGCTCATGTTGGGCATGAGTTGTTTCAATCTCGCTTTATGGTGCACCATACAAGATTGAATTTTGAGTGCTACGTGAGGAATAATCTTGTATCGTTCTCTGTGATATCGGCTGATGAAGGGGCCAAAATATTAATTAGGCCTCGAAATATGTCCCACTGTGACCACACGGTGATCATAATTAATAAAAGTATTGATCAGGCGGAACCTTTAACCTGTTTATACTAATTTATAGAACTGCACTATTAGCTAACATTACACATCAACATTATGTCATCTTGATTAGAAACACACCTTTTTTACATTTCCAGTTCACTCTCTACAATTTGGCCTTTCGAATCATTGAAATGTTGGTGCAAATTGCATTTTTCAGTTCTTCTATGATGCAGGGGCTATTTCTATGCATTCTATACTACCCCATGAATATAAATGTGACAAAAAGTTGACAAATTATTATCATATTTAGTAAATTGTCAATACGGACAAAATAATGAATTTGAATATTCCCGGAGACCCCATAAATATGGAAGTCGCAAGTCATTAAACTGGGGGAGGGAGCAGGTCCCCGAAAAATCACCCACTGAATCATTGTAAGGGTGGTATGTGCTATAGCCCTGTCTTCCTGGAAATATCCAAGCGACCTTTCCTGTGCAGTCAGTTGAGGGGGGGGGGGGGGACTTATTCAGTTTTAATAAATTCTATGTATCAGGCTCTACAATTCTTTTAATACTAATAGTGCACCTACCCAGGGCCGTCGCGAGGGTGCGCGGGGCCTGGGGCGAGAATGTACGCGGGTCCTAGTAGGCATGAGTTCGCGGGTGGGGGGTAGTAAATGCAAATTTTAGACTGTCAGTGGCTGTGTTGTACGGAGAGTGATGTTTTGAAAGAAATTACAATTTTAGGCTAGTTAAAACTCATTTTATTACATTTCTAGTTTCTAAACACACCTCAACAAATAGGATAAGGATAAAATTGGATACAGGAAGCAGATGATCAGATAAAAGCAACAAGCAATATCAATGGAAACCTGATATAAGGAGCTAACACAGGTGGTTTTTTGGCATAAATAATATATGATGGAAAACGAAGCATGTGCCTGATGTACTTTCTTACCCAAATGCACATAATTAATAATAATACGCAATCACGTTTACATATTTCACCATTTCTACGGCTATACAGTTTTTCATAAACTAAACTACTAAAAGTGCTATAAGACCATTTTCACCGATAAATATGAGCTGAACGACCCCTTTGTTCGAGAAATAACATGGTTTACAAGCCAGGCTTTTTCTTAAAAAATAAAAAAATAAAAAAAATAAAATGTTTCTTGTTTAGAATTTAGAGCTTTTTATTTATGTAAAGGGTGCTTTGCAGGCCTTTGCTAGGGCAAAAGTGCTGATTAAATAGTTTATTTCTAATTTTTTGGCCATTTCACATTCGATTGACAGAGTAGCCAAAATGTTCAGACGCACCTGTGCCATCTTTGATCACAAATAGTTTTTGATTAGTTTCAAAATGGAAAAATCCTTTTCCCCCGACGCAACCGTTATAGGAATTGTAAGCATAATTCGATAGGCCGGCATTAAATTAGGATAGGACTCCTTTATCGGGGCTAAGTAGGCTACTGTACTGCACCTAAAGCACTTTTTACAGATGACGGAACAGCGTACCTAAATAATTGTAGCTCCAGAAAAAGATCTTCTGCATTCAAATCTTCAAGCTCCCCGTCTTTTAGAAAATTAGAGAGTGTTTGACAATGGTCTTTCAATTGCTTTTCCTCCAAATTGGAGAGCTTGGAAGGATCGAAAAGAAATCCAAAGTATTCCGAAAGAAAATTAAATTCATTAAATCTATTTTCTATGCAGCTCAGTGCAGTATCTACGACAGACAAAAAGTAATTTACCCGAAATTTATTTTCAGCTTCTTTTTTGAAGTTCTTCTTCTTTTTTTTTTCCACCTGTTGATCATTTTGCTGATTTATTTCATCAAAGAACCTTTTGCGATTGCCTTGACAGCGAATAGAACATTTCTTTGCATAGCCCAAATTTTCCATTATTTCTCTAGCGGTGGACATTGCACTGTTAAAGCCATTGTTGCGATAATTTTGAAAAAATGACTTGAGGCCCTGAAGTTTGGTTAAAGCCGTGTCTAACGAAGTCTTCTCAGATTGGAGAGTTTTAAATAAAATGTCATACTAGATAACGAGGCTTGAAACAAATTCATACAAACTTGTATGTGTATGAAGCAACAAAGATTGGGCCTCTGACCGGGTAACAGGATCTTTGGTAGTTTCTGCCACTTTTTCTAGAGCTTCGTTTACTTTGCCTAACTGGTACCTGATGATCTTCACACTGTCAATTCTATATTCCCATCTCGTGCTAGATAAAGATTTTAGTGTGAGGAGGCCAGGACATAGTCCGCACAAAATGTCCCACCTTTCCGTGGAAGCTACAAAGTGTACAGGTGCTGAACTATACCAAAAAATGTCATAGCGTCCTTATTGCATTTAACTATGTCACCCAAAAGTAAGTTAAGATTATGTGCAACACATGCCATGAACATTGCTCGTTTATTAATATTTTTACTCGCGTCTGCACTCCCTTATACTTGGCCTGCATATCAGATCCGTTGTCATACCCTTGTCCCCTACAGTCCATGACATCAAGATTATCCTCCAATACTCCCTCAAAAGCCTCAGCTAACCCCTTTCCCGCAGTGTACCTCCAAAACCTCGATGAACGATTCGACGATCCTTGGGAGTTTCTACCATCATATCAACATAGCGGAGGACCAAGGTCATTTGCTCCTTGTGGCTCACATCGGGCGTACAGTCGAGGATAACCGCGTAATATTTGGCGACACGAACAGCATTCAGTAGTTTTCCCTTCGTAGCAGCGCCTTAATAAAATTATTAACATTTTCGCTAATTCCATTTAAAGAACTAACCAAATGTTTAAATTTAGTTAAACTTTAACTTACCTAACATCAAAATTATATCGTTTTGTATTTCGGGACCGAGATAATATACGTAGGTTTCGTCATCACGCACCTGCCGAAGATGTTCCTTCATCGGCCCGTCAAAAATAGCGAGCATTTCCATCAACTTTAGAAAATTCCCATTTTCTCTCGAACATATTGCACGAACTCCCTCGAAAGGCAGAATTTGTCTCAGCCAAGTATTGCACTGCTGCGATGATTCTTGTGAGTACAGCTTTCCAGTGTTTCTTTTCCGCGTTGATCATATCAGCATGTGCCTGATTTATGGTGGAGTGTTTTTTAATTCTTGAGCTAAGATCCGTCCATTTGGCGAAAGATTTGATATTGTCTGCCGATCGCTGGTGTGACTTGAGGCTTCTTCCGCAATGACCCCAGTCGCTATAACCGTCTGTATTACTCAGGTTTGTGACAGTTGCCTGATCGCTTCCGCCAAAAAGTCGGGAACAAAAACAAAAAACGACGTTTTTTTGTTTTTGAATAATCTAGCCAAGTTCTTGCCACTGTTTTACCATTAACCAACTTGCACTCTAAAAAGTCATGTAAAAAATGGCGGCCGCCCTAATTTTTTGGAAATTGATAGTTCTGTGGGATTTTAGGAGGTCCCATTTCTATTAAATATTCTCTAGTAGCTGTATCCATTTGATCTGGCCACTGTCCAGGGTCATTTAAGTAGGACCGATCGGGTATCGATTGTTCAGATCCCCTGACGATGCTCCAGGTTCACCCGGATGGAGGGCGCTGCGAGGAGTATCTGCGCTGTCGCTACTCCTTTTTCAGAATTTGTGTGGCCATTCGGCCACCACAAGCCCTTTATTATCAAAGGCAATCCATTGGAGAAGTTAAAAATTGAATCTGTTACTCATATTCCAAGAAGATGTGACGTCACTTTTGTTTGGGAGATCGGAGACCGACCCAAGTTTTGTCAACAAACTGACTAATTCAGACGATCCAGATCCAAGTAATTAATACCCTCGGGGGGTATTGATTACTTGGATATGAGAAGGGCCCCCCCATACAAACACAGCATATTTTACATTCTTGGCTTATTTTAATTTGGGCTGGACTGAATCAAACACACTATCTTTATTCTTTCATTTGTAAAAAAAAACAAACATGGGGTGAAGCGCGGGGCCTGGCGCGACCGCACCTCTCGCGCCAGCCCTGCACCTACCTCCTATTTTAAGGTCATGAAGTGGAGTTTTGCGAATTTACTTGTCTATGCAAATAAAACCAAGTCACATCAGTAAACTATATTAATTCATGATTCAATTCACCACTGTTGACAAGATGGAAGAAACCAAATGCAATAGTGTATTCTTGGGCTTCTGCACTTCTGTGATTTTGTAAGGCTTATATTCCAGTTTCAAACTGCCCCCCATGCCGAAGAATATGAAACATCACTTGACTGAGCTAATACACTTAAATTTTTTAATTTTTTTATTTGTGGGGAGGATCATCATCATCTTGCACAAATATTCTGATTTTTTCACGAGTTGAGATAGTCCATTGTTAGACTTGTTTTTTTTGTTTAACACTGACCCTGTATTTTGAAATTATTCACGATTGTCGTAATTCAATAACGTGTTTGCACTCATACTCCAGGAAATTATTGGCGTAATACTCTTCTCTTTTTATGAAATGCTCTCTCTCCCAGCAGATTTGTGCTTTAAAAATCTGTACCACATAGGTCATTCCGTAAGGACAGACGTTAGGGAGCCTGATGATTTCTGCTTCTCCCTCTTACTTACATCCTCCAGAAAGTTTATATGTTTTACAGTCTTTTATTTTACTTCGATATGTACATGAGTGTGTATAAAGCAGGGTTGTTTTACGCTTTGATCTAGTTTCAGCAAGGGAGAGGTGTACAATTTTGTTAAGTTTTCTTTTTATATTTTCAATCACAGTTCATAATTGAAATTGACTCTTCAGGTATATTCTGTTCTTCGGTAGATGTAACAAACGTATTAAAAACCCATCTATGGTGATGATTTCAGCAGGAGTTAGGCATCCAGTTCTAATATAAATGTATTTATTTTTAGTATTAGAGGAAGATGACCTGTTTCGCCCCTTGATCCAACAATAACTGACTAATTTTAGTAAAATACGACTGCCATTTTCACCCACTGATTTTCCTTCTTTACATATTCGGTAAATTATTCTCACCATGCAAACCCTAGGCATTTATTAGTTCAGAGACAACCTTTTCTTCTTCTCTTCCATATTTCAGTAGCTCCAACTCTATTCCATCTTCCCCTAATGCCTAATTATTCTTTATTGCTTTAATAGTCAATGAACAAGGGCTGTTTTTTAAGTAAGGGCCGTTTTTTTATAAATAAATTAACCGAACATTTTATTTTGAAACCACCTTTATTTTTAGGTTTTACATACCTTCCTCTATTTTTCTACGTAGTTGCCTTGTTTATTTAGGAACTTGTCATACCTTAAAAGTTCTGAAATCCCTCTGCATAAAAGTTTGCCGCCTGCTCTCACAACCAAGAATTCACACTTGAGGAAAATCCATTGATAGAGTGGTTATCATGAATCTTCGGTCCTCGTGAATTTTCGTGTCAATTGCAGTCGCCAAGTCATCTGTGATCACAGACCTAAGCGTTCATCGCCATGAACATTTTCACGGCCACTTTTGATCTCGCGTACCCATTTTCGCACTTTACACCTTCCGTCATTGCATTATCACCATATACCTCACAAAGCTGACAATGAATGTCTGCAGCCGACATGTTTCTTGCACTCAAAAAAACGTATCACAGATCGTACCTCACACGCGGTGGGCGAATCAACAATCTTGAACATTGTAAAGATGCACAGTTCTGCGTACAGGTTAGCTACACAGCTGCAACCGACGCCTGCTTGCTCGCAAAGGACTGGGAGGTAGCGCGCACGCTTGTTGCGGCGTGCACACTAACTACGGGCTTTAAAAAAAAGGCCCTTACTTAAAAAACAGTCCTCATAGATAACGGTAATACAGGAATGACATACTTGTACCTTTTTTGAAATAGTGACCGTTGTTGGATGTCGGAGTGCTTATTTTGAACAGGGTCATTAAATTTTGCTGAGGAAGTTTGAAGATAGTAATTAGTAGGTCCAGTGATTATGGGGGGGGGAACTTAAATAAAATGTACAGGTCATACACATTAGAAGAATTATGAGACAAGTTTGCTTCTGGGGGTTAGTCGCCTGGCTTTGGTCCGAGAGACCCAGGCTAGAAAACACATTTTCATTCCTGCTCTATGGAGTGCTATATGCTGACCATTGGGGGTGGCTTCAAGCAAAAGCTTAAGATGCAGCTGTCTATGACATGCTCTCTGTATGTAAGTGATGCCACACTGCTGCTTTACAACATTGAGATGCATTGTTAAACGTAAACCAAGTTTATAGTTTTTATAAAAGAAAATTCATAAGGAAATATTCTTTGTTTCTTGAACTGGCTTCTGCTGTAATAAAATTCGATCAAATTGATGCAACTGGACAGTGATGCCTCGTTTTGTGGTGAAATATTTTATCTACAGGTGTGTGTTTAACACATCAACATGTGACATGATAAGGTGTATAATATCCATTCCTAAGGCTCTGCTGCCTCTTTCTAATACCTTGTAAATTCCATTATTATTATTCATCTCAAACTTCTCTGATGATGTTGGTGGCAGGAAGGGCATCTAGCTATAACAACCATACACTTACATAAGATACTCCCCTTATCTTTTCACCTCATTCCCTACTCAGTAGAAATTTTGATAACCAGATCACACAGAGAAGCATAGATGTGACATGAATTGGCAGGTGGAAACCTATTTATTTTACTACTACTACTGCTAATAATAATAATAATAATAATACCCATCAGTGTGATGTGATTCCATTAGTATTTCATAAGGCATCTCCTTTTGAAAAACGTTGGAATCCCTGCTGTAGACGTTTCTTCCATGTACACAATTTGATGTATTGCTTGCCTGTGCCTTGTCACATCCCACACTCCAGACTGCTTTGTGACTAGAAGCGGAAAGTTGGAATACCATTGCAGTTTTGTGATCATTCAATTTGACCTCCCAAGATGATCCTAAATAGTCTTCAAATTTTCAGTGAATCAGGTGAGATTGAACTCTTAGGACTTGCATGCAAAGTTTTGTTTCTGAACATATTCTATTAGAAAATATGTGCATTTCTAGATGAGGCATAGAAATGAGTGGAGAAAATTGCTCTAGGTGAAATTCATGTTAAATTGTCTACCAATTTATGATCTGTCCCCAATAGACTTTCAGAGTAGAAATCATCATCATCATCATCATTTCCCCTTATCCAGCTCCTGCCGGGTCGGGGTATTTATGGCACTTCTCCACTTTCCTCTTTCCTTCCACCATTCTTCTTCCACGATCTTGTCCCAGTCCAGATTTCTTTTTCTCACGCTGTTCTTCACTGAATCAATCCACCTTGTTCTAGGTCTTCCCCTTGCTCTCTTACCCTTGCACTTCGCCTCCAGCATCTGTCTTGGTATTCTATTTTCCTCCATCCTCTTTACATGTCCAAACCACCTTAGTTTATTCTTCTCAATTCTCTCATTTAGTTTTCCCATCCCAACTTCCTTCCTAACATCTTCATTCCTCACTCTGTCTTTCCTTGTCTTACCTATCATACTTCTTAGGAATTTCATTTCACTGGCTTGGATTCTACTCTCTTGCCTGCTCATCAGGGTCCAAGTCTCAGCTGCATAAGTTAATATGGGTACATAGTACATTTTATACATTACCTCCTTGCTTTTCCTTGGTACTTCCTTATCCCAACAAGTTTTCTTACACTTTGATAGAATGCATTGCTCTGCTGTACCGTCCTGCCAATCTCCATGTCCAACCTACCAGTTTGCATCAATTCACCTCCTAGGTATTTGAATGTGTCCACAATTTCCAAACTCTGACTTCCAATTTTCACAATGCCCTTTCCTTGTCTTTCCCCTCTTGTCATCACCATGGTCTTGCTTTTCTCTATACTGATTTTCAGGCCATACTTCTGAATATTTTCGTTCAGTGCATCTAGTTGTTTTTGCACTTCTTTCGTGTTCTTTCCCCAGACCACAATATCGTCTGCAAATAATAGTAACTTCATTTCTTTATGTCCATATGCTTCCTTTGTTTCCTTTACAATTTCATCCATTACCATTATGAATAAAAGAGGTGACAGCACACTCCCCTGTCTTAGTCCAGTCTTGTTCCTAAACCAATCTGTCTTTCCAACAGGGGTCAGAACCCTGCTAACACAGTTGTTGTACATTGCTTGCACCATTTCCAACATTTCTCTTCCCAGTCTCTTCTTAACCATGGTTTCCCATACCTTCTCTCTGGGGACACTATCATATGCCTTTTCTAGATCTATGAAAGTCATGATCAAATCCTCTCCATATTCCCAGTTCTTTTCCATCACCTGCCTCAAGCTAAAGATTGGGTCCACTGTGGATCTTCCACTCCTGAAGCCATACTGTTCCTCTTGCAACTCTCCTTCCACCTTTCTTCTCATTCTTCTTTCTAATATCCTTTCCAGTATTTTTACTATCTGTAATATGAGGGTGATCCCTCTATAGTTATCACACACTTTCTTGTCCCCTTTCTTAAACAGAGTAGAAAATAAGATTATTATTATTCTATCCATGACCCTGCAGTTGACCTTGAGTACATGGAAATTTTGGGATTGTAATGAGTGCTAATGATAACATTAAACAACACTAGGAAATAAATTGCCATTTCCTCACCAATGTGTTCTTATTCAATGGACATTTTCAAATGTTCCTTGATATTTTGTCCTTTTCTTTTGCAATCTGCCATGGAGATTTATATAATTGCTTGAACCATGATAGTGTTCTAGAGCCAAAAATGTGAAGTAGATGAGTTCACTGCATCACATTAATGGAAATACACTCCGATGCGTACTAATAAAATGTCATTGCTCAATACTCAATACATTAAGCAGGTTTGAGAATTAGTATCCCTCTTCGTACTAGAGAAGTGTTTATTCAGCTACTTAAAAAGTTAGTCTGCTCTCAAGTGAAATATGTATATTTCCAAAAGAAACCAGAATTTGTACACCCCTATTGAGAGTATATTGTTTAAATAGTAATATAATAATGTTATTGGTTTTACGTACCTTTTAACTATTGAGGCTTTTAAAGACATCACAATGTCAGAATTTTGCCCTGAAGGTGATTTTTAATATGCCAGTTAATCTACTGACATGGCTTCCTCACATTTGCATACACTTAAATACCAACTGATTGCCTAAGGATTCAATCTTGCAACCTCTGGCACAGCAGGTGAGAACGTTAGAGCTGAGCCATGCAGCCAGTCTAATAGCACAAGATTGAGATATCTGAAAGACTTTGATTCTTGTGAATTTTTGTTAGTTTTTGTTTTTTCCTGCTAGGTTTGTTCTTGCACCTCCGCCTTTTCGAATGAATGCAACTTTCATGAATAGAATTCGAAGATTGACTGTTGGTTGAGCACTCAGGTCTCCTATGTGTAGCCTCTCTCAATATTTGGTGGGGTTCTCATTGTAGGAATGGGATCTGGTGATTTTGTTTTCTCTGTGGGAAAGCTTGTTTCAATGTTCTTTATCTGCAGCTTTGACAGATAACGATTTGGAACATCATGATGTGTAATGCAAAATGATGTCCTAATAACCATCTTAGTCATTTTTAGTTTTCACCATGCTCAGCAGTACAGTATATTGTTTCATTTTCTACAGTTGCAAATGCTATATGAGTAGTTCAGAGCAAAAGTGGACCAAGTCCACTTTTTATACTTCTGAGAAAGCATGAGGCAAAGTTAAAGCTATATAATATTAAATTCCTCTTGACATATACAATATTTATTTATTTCACATCTCAGAGCAGGAATTCAGATTTAACTTAACATTCATTAACTTAAAATTTTAATTTATCTAAGTACCCTTTTTAAAAGTTATATTCCAATTTTTGGACTTGGTCCACAAGTGCACTGAACTTTTTGTGCATGGAAGTTATTCAGCAAATCTTTTTTTTGTTGTTGTTTTGTTACATAGTTTATGCCCACATTGGAATACTTTAAATCAGTCCATATACAGCATTACTAACCCTATGAGTAGAACCTTTCACAGCATTTACAGGCACTGACTGTGCCCAGAATGTCACTACTAAGCACCACCCATACCTCAGTAGTTTCCATATAATCACAGCCATGAGTGAGACTGAGACATTGGTGAAAAGCCACATTTTACTCTAGCCTGTGCCAGCAGACAAATGCAAATGAACTGCATTCATCAGGAGATGGCAAACAGGCCATTAACTACTGTTATTATATTATCTTATTAATTTGTGTTTTCAAGTCAACATGACTTTGGTTTGTAGGTTTTACAATCTTTGTTTTACACAAATATGACTTCGTCCCCACTTGAACCATCTTTTTCTTCCTCCACATGCCGATTCCTGGCTTGTGACCTTCCGGTTCTTTCAGTAGTGTGAAGGTTCCTGTAGTAAGCGTGGTGTAATGGTGGAATAAATTTCAGTAGATCAAGCATATCCCTCTCTTTGTCTGCTGTTACCATCCTTCTAGTCTTGTAGAGTAGTAGGTCCAATGGGATTTCAGCCAATGCTTGTATTGGATTCCCCTTCCTCCTCTTCATGAAATTTATCTCACTGAAATCTATCAGTTCATTCAGTGTGTCTTTAAATTTCATTTGAAAGGGATTGCTCCTTTCAAATCTCATTCAACGCATTTTGAGCCAATTTACTTCTTGTCCACCAGTGACCGTTTTTTTCTGTTTCTAATGACCTTCTCCATGTTATAAGTGGATACAAAATATACTCGCTTCATTGACACAATTTAAAATTTTTAGCCTTCCGTTTTGCAGATTTTATTATATTGACCCAATCCTCTGGTCCATAAATATATTGCTTTCTTTGCAGTTTTTTCTATTACAGCAAAGTCAGTATCATTAGGCAGAAACGAATGACCAGATAAATTCGTGGTCTATTACTGTTACCTTCATTTCTGGATCCTCTACAAGCCTTAATAGAGTCAATGTCATTTTAATGTTTCTATTCTGTCCTGTGCATGTATGAGAATGAAGTACTGTATGATGTGGTTGTGGTTTGCAGCATATTTCTTTAAGTGAGTATTAATGGAACTTGCTACTTCTTGAGATCCTCTGCCTGCTGTAGTCTCATCCCATAAATAAAAGGTGGTTATAATTAAACTTGTGTTACTTGAGCCCATATAGACGGCAAAGTATTTCCCGTATGGGTACCCCATTTGATAGGAACGATGTTCAGATTGTGCGCTGCAGGATGTGCGTTGTTAGTCGTAGTGTCATGAGGTGCCGTTAGGCGTAGGGTGGACACACCAGCATCAGTGTGCATTACAGGTGCAGACAGTCAACATGGCTCTGGACACGCGGTTACTATAACACATTTGGTGAACACCGCATCATTGACCGATCGTTCCCCACTGCGTGGCCACCAAGATCCCTAGATTTAAATCCGTGTGATTTCTGGCTGTGGGGTTTCCTTAAGGACAGGGTGTATCAACGGGACACTGACACAAGCTGGCGATTGAAGGTGAGCATCACGAGGGAGGTAGCCAACATCCCACCTGAGATGTTGCGGGCAGTGGTGGAGCACTCGCTAGTGCAGTTCCAGGCTTTCGTGAATGCAGATGGTCACATTAAGCATCATTTGTAACCTGTACTGTCAACTTGGTATGCCATTAACACCTGTTACTCGCTCATGTGGAAATTAAAATGTGTTCCTTTCAATGGTTGATTCGTTATGTCCCTTCCGTATGTCCTGCAAAGGTTTCCACACCGTTTCATTGTCCTACAATCACTTGTTTGTCCGGGGGCCCCTCGCAAGTGGCGCAAGTTTAATTATAACCACCATCCAATATGGAGTCTAATAACACGGTATATACAAGCTACTAGTGATTTGAAAGAATAAATTCCGAGATTGTAAACATACATATTTCTTTTATAATATGATGTGGATGTTGTCAGTTTAGGGGATGGCAGAGCCTTCTGTAAATCGAATGTAGCCACATACATTTCACTTGATGCATTTTCTTTTTCAAATTTTGTGAGCTCTGGCTCCGTGCAGGCCTTTTTCTAGTTTAATTGCTGCTTTCTTTGTTTCGTCACTTTCATTTGAGATCTTCAGCTGTAGTTCATCACACGTTCGACAAGTATCAGTGTAGGGTGGCTTGAAGTGTAAATTAAATTTTGTACTGAACACATGGTAGTAAAACTTCTCTTTTAGCGGGATCTTATTTTCCTGTTGACATTTCTCCACATATATATCATACATTTTGCATATGTTCAGATTGGATTGAGATATTTCCTGTTAGGATTATCCTTGCATGAATAATGACTTTGAAAAGCAGGAAATGATAGGATATGATTAGCAGGAATTGATAGGATATGATTAACAACATCTGAATCATCAATAGTATTAACTGAAGAGGATTTCCCACGATTGTCAGTCACTGCAAATACTTCTGGTCTTGACAGAGTCCTATAAAGTCTTCCCCAACTGTTGCACACACCTACACTTTCATCAGACAGTCTGAGAAAAATATTTGTAAATAGTTGATTTGGAACTTTCTGTATTGTCATGTGGATGCTTTCTTTGGCACTTAACAGCATGCACAAGGCTGCTGTAATTTGCTTACAGTAATCTCCAAGTTTCCAAAATAATGTAAAGCAATCCACATAATCGTTCACATTGATTTTCTCCTTACACTTCCATGAGCAATGACAGTTAACTTCTGGGTTAAATTCTTTCCCTGGAACAATATTACCTTTCTTGTTTACATATTCTTGACCAGTGTTACTCAGCGTTTTCCTCGGGTTCCGCTACCAGCTATCTTCATTCCTGGGCCTCTTCCTTCCACGTGTTGCATTATCCATCCTTTTTGCAGCCAGCTTAGCTGCAGAAGCTGTAATAGGAGTACTATTCTCGTGAGCCTCTACACCAGGGATAGGCAACCACAAAGCCTTCGCGATCTACTGTTTCATACCACCATATCAAAGTGATCTACTACTTTTAAAAATATAGTAATTGCTACATTTTTAATTTTTTAATACTGTGAAACAACTATATTTAACAATGAAACTATTACATCTTCACTATTTGCTGAAAATACAAAAATTTACAGTCAATGTGAAACTTGAGGAGATGTTCGTTTAACAATGTCTTTGATGACAATAACAGAAAATACAAAGTTTCCGCCTAATCAACACAATTTGATGCTATATTATCATCTCATGGGTAAGTATCAAATTGTGTTGATTAGGCGGAAACTTGGTATTTTTTGTTATTGTCATTTCTAAACGTCAACACCTGCAATGAATTCTTCTTCGAATAAATGTCTTTGATATTAGGTGTATAACTTGTTACACTTAGTCGAATACACGAGTCAAGGTGTTCGTCAGTCAACCTTGTTCTGTGTTTATTTTTGATAAAATTCATTTTTGAAAACAATGATTCACACAGGTAAGTAAAAGCAAACAAGGCCTTTATTTTAAGTGCAACATCAACTAACATAGGATTCTCCTGAGGAATTAAAGACCAACAGTTTTTAGGTTCCGCAATAGTTTTGAGATACAAATCATTTTTAGCCTATTTTCAATTTTGAAAAAATAGGCTTATGAGATCACCTTTTGTCCGTGTGTCTGTGTGTGCGTGTGTGAGGTGTGTGTGTGTGTCCCCCCTAATAAATTCTATACGGGTGGAGCGATTTCAATGAAACTCGGTAAGTTCATAGCACTACTCCGGCCGACCCCGACCGTACCCTTCAAATTTTGTTACGTCTCACCAATCCAACATGGCGGCTGTGCGAAATATTTCACTAGCATTCAATATCTCCGAAACTATTCCCGATATCACCCTGGAATTTTTTACGGTGATAAAGGGAACTACTCTAAGTTCACCTATGTGACTTTTGAAAAACTGGTAACTACAAAACCAATATGGCGGCCACGCGAATTGGCGACTTTTAAATAGACATTTCTCGCGATTTAACCAACCAAACGCAATAAAACTTGGTACAGTATATGTTTATACACATTGTAATGCACCGACATCAAACTTCGTTCAATTGTTTACATAACCACAAGATGGCGGATGTGTGAAATATTTCACCGGCATTCTATATCTCTGAAACTATAAGCGGTATCACCCTGAAATATTGTACGGAGATAAAGGGCACTACTGGAAGTTCATCTATAAGACTTTCAAAAACCGGTTAACTACAAAACAAACATGGCGGCCAAGCGAATTAAAAATTTGAATAGACCTTTCTCGCGATTTAATGTTCCATACGCTATGAAATCTGGTACAGGAAATGTTTATACACATTGTAATGCACTGGTATCCAATTTAGTTCAATTGTTTACATAACTTCAAAATGGCGGCTGTGCGAATTTTAAAATTAAGTTTTTATTTCTTGTGTCGTAATCATGCGATCGAAGTCAAAGTTTGAATAATGAACCTACGCAATAATTTTCCTTTAATGGTACATGACTCTATGGCCTATACATTTAACAATCCTGCATGGCGACCATCCGAAATATTTAGACGGCTCTGAATATCTACGAATCTATTGTAGCAATCAAACTGAATTTCTTTATGTTCATAGGGGCTATGAACATAAGTTCACCTATAGGACTTTAAATATCCTGGTGATCACAAATCCAACATGGCGGCAATGCGAAGTATAAATATTCACATGTATGTTTCTCGCAATTTAACCATCCTACTGCAGTGAAACTTGGTACAGTAAATCCTTATACGAATGTTAATCCACTGGCATCTAATTTATTTCAATTGTTTCCATAACTACAAGATGGCAGCTGTGCGAAATTTTAAAATCTCCTTGTTACTTCTTGTGTCCTAATCATGCTATTGAAATTTGAATGCTACACGTACACAATAATGTTCATGTAACAGTACATAACTCTAGGACCTACATATATAAAATCCAACATGGCGACCATCCAAAATATTTAGTCGGTTCTCAATATCTACGAATCTATTACAGCAGTCAAACTGAAATTTTGTATGTTCATAGTGGCAGTTAACATAAGTATGATATATGAAAATAGGCTGTATAATTCTTCACGGAACTACTTGTTTAATGATGTGATTTCAAGTTCAAGAGCTGTCCCATCTACGTCAAAACCATTTTCAATGGAAGAAGATACATTCAATAGTTCAAGGTTAGCCCAAGGGAAAGATACAAACTGGGTTACCACAGAAATCTTTTGAAAATCTGAAAACCGATTTTTGAAATCGTCCCTCAAAGTGGAGATCATGTTTACATAACATTCTCTATCATAGGGTATCTCACATTCTTCTACTTGGGTCTTCAGAGTTGGAAAGTGTCTTAACTCACCTCTCTCAAGGCAGGACTCCCATAAACACAATTTTTCAGTAAAAAAATTTACTTCAGCTATCATTTCAGTAATATCTTTGTCCTTCCCCTGAAATTTCCAATTTAGTTCGTTAAGCTTTTCTGTTAAGTTAAGTCAATTAAAAAAAGCAAAATGCATAAGCCAGAGAGGATCTTCAATATAAGCTTCTATTTCCTGCAGAAACAGTTTGACAGCTGGTAAAACCTTGTGGAAAAGTTCAAGTACTTTTCCCTTACTGAGCCAGCGTACTTCAGTATGGAGAAATAAATCTCCATATTGCAGTTCCAATTAGTCTGCCAAATCTTTGAAAAGTCTTCTATGAAGAGAATGAGACCTAATTTTGTTCACTATCTTCACAACAGTTTTCATGGTTTCATTTAAATTTAAAAACTTGCCACACAGAGACTGCTGGTGTAAAATACAGTGATAAGTTAAAAATTGTGGAAAACTTTCATCATTTTGGCACAGAGCAAGAAAACTATTTTTAGAACCTCTTAAAGCTGGGGCTCCATCTGTGGTAATGCTTACAAGCTTTTGGATAGGTATTTTCTCTGACAAAATGAGTTGTTTCACAGCAAAAATTACATCTTCTCCTCTTGTATGGCCTCTCAAAGAAATTACTTTCAAAAGTTCTTCTTTGACAGTAAAGTTATTAAAAACCACCCTTACAAAAACTGCCAACTGTGCAGTACCTGTTGCATAAATGGATTCGTCTAACTGCAATGAAAAATAACAACACTCCACCAAGTCTGTTTTCAATTGAGAGAAAACATCACGAGACATTGTTTCAACTCTTCTTGGTCACCGTTCTTGACGAAAGTTGAAGCGATTCGATGGCAGCCACTATTTCAGACTTGTTCTTGAAATTATTAACACATTGCTGACCGGATGCCAGGACATGTCACATCCCCTGTGGACCGGACATTTTGCTACTGAGAATATTCCAGTGAACTAGATTATGTAAAGTACATAATTGTGGAAATAACCTAGATATTATCTTTCTAGTTGATATGAGTATACACATACCCCTAGTAGTGCTCGAGGGGGTGATGTATTTGGATACATGACACAATGTGCTGATGGAGTATATTTGAGGTTAGATTGGTCAACAATCAAAGTACGGTATGTACTTTGGTTGTTATTACGTCGCCTAGAGACCTGAATATCACTCTCTCATTCAGTTTCTACTAATTCACTATAACTTGTGCCATTTGAACGATAATATAAACGATAAATCTTATCATCTGATTATACAAGTCCTCCATCTTGTCATTGATTGAACCAACAGAAGGAAGTTCGATGTTTCGAAACAAAATCAAAGAATAAAAGAAGGCCATGAGTAGACTGAAGATGGCACATATACATCTACAAATGTCCTTCTCAATGTGCTAGACCGAAATAGTTCAATACATGGTAAAGAGATGTCACAGGAAGACCGAAAACAATGACGTGTATAAAACCAAGATTTTTGGGGCCCGTCATCTACCGCTGGCGAGTGTACTACGAGATTTCTCGGGGCCCGTCTTCCATGTGTTAAACAACTCATCAGCAGCTTCTCGAAATGCTTCTTTTATGAATTCGCCGTCTTCAAAGGGTTTCCTCCGTTTCGCCAATACATTCGAAACACGATACGAAGCAAGGGTGGCAGCAACACTTCTATCCACTGGTTTAGTGAACATATTTTGCTGAACACTTAACTGATTTTTAAGTTACTTGATTTTTTTCTTTCCTCATTTCACTGCTTAAAGGAAACTCTGCATTCACACATGGGTGCATAGTTTTGAAGTATCTCTCGATGTTTGTCTTTTTCACGAATGCAATTGTAGCTTGACACAACAAACAAATACATGTGCCATTTCTTTCCGCTACGAAAAACTCGTGTTCCCTTTCGGAATGAAAATTATAAACTTTACGTTTTTTTAATACGCTACTCATTATGCGTAAAGTGTCGTTGCACTATGTACACAATTATGTTCTTGATACAAGATCATGTTCAAATATAGTCACAGTCCACTCACTATAAAAACACGAAAATTAGCAGTTCACGGTAACGACACCAAAGAAGTTAATATTGTAACCACAATAAACAGCACGAGGAACGAAACTCACTACCTGTTAATTTGGATAAGCTTTCTTTCAAATTACACACCACCTTCTCCAGACACGTACTGAACCAATACAACACATTGCACAAAGATAAATAAGTGTAGAGACAAGTGGCGCGCAAGTAGCGGCTTTTTGACTAATGCGAGAAAAACAATCTGAGGTTCAAGGTAGATGTTGCTACTAGTTCTACAAACTTGTTTCGAACGAACACGTATTTTCTCTGCTACGAAAAACAATTGTCCATTTTATTCAATAATTTTTCTCCTGCATTCTCAGTAATCACGCGATCTACTAAATAAGCACTCGCGATCTACCATAGATCGCGATCGATGTGTTGCCGACCGGTTGCCTACACTATCTGCAAATAAATATATGACACAATCTATTAAGTCACTGATAATGTCACAGTAGTTCTATAAATCATAAATATAAGTAGGCTAAATTAAAATATAAGCATGACAAAATGTAATCTTGTCTTATTTTAACTAAAATGAGCTTACCTTCACGTTCATCTGTAGAATTGTTGTCGGGAATATTATATCCATTGTCATCTTCCTTCATTTAATCTTTGAATTGGAAGTCAATTCTAATGATCCTAATCATTTACTCTGACAATGCACGCACAAACAAGAACCTAGTGCAATCATTACACGTCATGATGTTCCTAACCGTTAACTGTCCTAACCTTTATCTGTCTTAGCTGTGGGTGTGTACACAACATTGAAACAATCTTTTGAAATCTTTAATATGCCAGTTAATCTACTGACATGGCTACCTCACATTTGCATACACTTAAATGCCAAAATATTGCACTAGTATGTCAGAGCATTAAGGAACTGCTGCATCCTGGGGGATCAGAATTGAAATTCGGACTTGATTCACTATTAAACCGAATAACTACCAACATTTACTATCCTTTAAGGGAAAAACAAAAGAAGTTACTCTTGGACTTGTGATGGTGAGTAATGTGTCTTTGTACCTTAACACCAGCAATTCCAATCTATTGAACAGCAAGCCACTTGAGTGATGAAAAGAGAAAATAGTTCCAAATGTGGTTTTGAGCTATTATGTCATGTTGTGCACATGAAGGACGTGGATAACGGAATCCATGCTGCGCATGTAGCGTTTGGACGTCTCTCACGTCGTGTATTCCGGAGTAAAGATCTAAGAATCTATACAAAACTAATGGTATACCAAGCTGTTGTCATTTCTACGTTGCTCTATGGATGTGAGACCTGGACCTTATACCGCCAGACCATCAATAAACTGGAACGCTTTCACCTGCAGAAACTCCGTTCCATTATGCACATCAAACGGGATGACTATATAACGAATGCTGCGGTTCTCGAGAGAGCAGAGATGAAGAGCATAGAGGCCATCATCATTAGTCACCGGCTTAGATGAATCGGTCATGTCCAAACATGAATGACGACCTCCCACGGAAAATCCTGTACAGCGAGCTCAGCACGGGCAAGAGACCTCTAGGAGCACCTCGGAAGCGTTACAAAGATCAGCTTAAACAAACCTTGAGGAGTGCAGCCATTGATCCTGATAATTGGCATACTCTTGCGGAAGGTCGCGCACGTTGGCGTGCAGCCACCTCAGCTGCGGTTTCACATTTTGAAGAAGAACGCCGAAGACAGGAAATGGAAACTCGTCAGAGGAGAAAGCTGCGCCAGATATTGCCACGTCCTCCACCTTCCATCATCTGCATTGTGTGCGGCTGTATGTTCTATGCCAGAATTGGTCTGTTGAGTCACCAGCGACATCACCATCGAGTGAATACAAATTAGTAATGCAGGAAAGAAACATACACTCGGATACGAGTATTGGCCGACGACGTACATGAAGTACAAGCCATTAAGGGGAGAGTCTGGTGAAAAATAAGATAAAATGATGAAATATGTGAGGTTTTTTCTTTTGTCTTTTCATTTTAATGACTTCACAGTAATTGTTGTTCATGTGATGCTGTTATTTTTGACATTTGGAATGTTTAAAGGCCTTTGAGCGCCATTTTAAATCACCTTGCAAAGTCGGCTTGGAGCTTCCGTTGTGACAAATTATTCATTAGTGCCCTTCTTTATGCAATATCATGATATAATATTTGTCTCAGATGTTGTATTTACATTATGAAACAATACTATGGTAACGTTGTTTTTTTTTTTGGCTATAGTTTCTCTGTTTTATGATATGTTATTGTTGTGTTGCTTGGCAACAGCTTGAGGAAACAGCTATTACTGTTGGGGAATTTGACTGCTCTTACCATAAAGAAATTGACTTCCTACTACAGGAATGCCCTGAAAAATAATAATCCAAATGTGCAGGAAATTAAATCTGCACTGTTTACTACATTATACCACAAGTCTGGCACGACATGACTCGAACCTTTGGATTTCTGACTCGATGCTCTGTCCAACTGAGCTACCATGATCAGACACTTTTTCCCTGTTTAGCTGGTACAACAACAGCTGTAGCCATTTCAACTGCACTATTGAAGAGGCCCACTGTGGGGCATACAAACTATGTAGTTTTTACGTCCGTTCGAGTATATCTCACAGCAGGCCTTGTTGATATGGAGCTGTCAAGACGGCTGCAGTTGTCATACCAGCTGATGAACCTTTGCCAAGCAGGGAGAAAGTATCCGATTGTGATAGCTTGGTTGGACAGAGCATCGGGCTGGTAATCCGAAGGTTGCAGGTTTAGGTCCTGGTCGACTCTCTGCTTAACATCTTGATTGCTTGTACTTCATGTACACAACTCAACCTTGTAGCTGATAAACCTCATTTAGTATTCAAGTGTTCAGAATCAATACTCTGATAAAAGGTTCATTTCGCAACATTTCTTTTGATCTGAATCGAAGGGCCACCATACATAGTACTTATTATAATTGTTCATTGGTTTATTTGGGGTTATACTAGACCATCAAATGGTGAAGCGGTTATCATTCTTGGCTCCCATTCTGGAGGTCATGGGTTTGATTCCTGGTTCTGTCAAGAATTTAAAAAGTCTTTGTTTGGTCTGGTATGGGATTTCCTAGCCTCCACCCCTTGTGGATATGACACTCCCTATTATCATAATCATCATAATCATCATGTTCAGGTTATATCCCACCACATTCAGTATTTACTTTTTGATTTCTTCATATATATATATATATATATTTACAGTAGTAAAATACAGTAGTTAGTGGAATATTTTTTCAATTAATTGAGACTTTTTTTGTTATTATGATTTTCTTCATTGAGCATTGCTTAAAAATATGTGCTTATTATCTAGAGCTACCACATTAGTGAATCTTCCTTCTTCCATTATCCCTCTGCAATTGTAAGCTCAGGGAATCTCATTAGGCATTTCTCTCTTTTACAGATCTGCAGACAAAGCTTATCTAGTAAGTAAAGGCAGTTCAACACACACATGTGAATTTTGTGGCAAGGTATTGATTAAAAGCAAGCTTGTGATCCACAGACGAATTCATACGGGTGAGCGACCATTCATGTGTTCCGTCTGTGGTGAAGCATTCAATTGCAACGGGAAGTTAACATCTCACATGCTAATTCATAGTGAGCATCGACCATACAAGTGCGAGGCATGTGATCGCCAATTTAAGAGACCAAGTGAACTGAGGGATCATCATAAGATACACACGGGTGAAAAGAATCACATTTGTGATATATGTGGTTCTGCATTTATACAGAAGTCTAACCTAAAGAATCATCGTAAAAGACACTTATCTGAATACAAGTTCATATGTGGCATTTGCAAAAAAGGTTATTACACGAACACAGAGTTGCTGGAACATAAGAATATTCATAGTGGGGAGAGACCCTTTCAGTGTGATCTATGTGGACGGGCATATCCTTACAAACACAATTTAGCATTACACAAACGTAAGCATGAACCAGACTATTGCCCACCGGTTGCTAGATTCCAGTGCGAAGTGTGTGGCAAGGTGTTCGTGCAGCGTGGTTCGCTTACTCTGCACATGCGGTCGCATACGGGCCAGAGTAGTTATGTATGCGAGATGTGTGGTAAGGCTCTGGCTAGCAAGACTTCGCTCATTGTTCATTGTCGCTCACACACAGGGGAGAAACCTGAAGTCTGTGATGTGTGTAACAAAGCGTTTGTTTCTCGTGATTACCTCAAGACACATCAACGATCGCACACAGGTGAACGCCCTCATGTTTGTGATGTGTGTGGGAAGGCATTTACTCAACGTTCCACACTGGTGGTGCATAAGAGAGCTCATACTGGACAGAAACCTTATCATTGTGGCATGTGTATCAAGAGTTTTGTGTCCAAGAATATGCTGAAATCTCATCAGAAGAGTCATGTTCAAGCATTGTAGTGTCTGATATTCTCTCTTGTTCAGACAAGGGTAATCTAAAAGACTTCAGGACATTGATAATAATGATATTTCCATGATGTTCCTAACCTGCATTATTAGTTTTATCTAAGTGTTCCTTCTATGCTAAAATTTGGAATCCTAGTACAGAGATAGACAAGTGTATGTCATTTATGTAATGTATGTGTCATGGATTAAAATATTACACTTATGTACTTCCATGTGCTTTTGGTTCAGGGAGGACCTAAGTTCAGTTGCTAGTAATTCACCGTGCCATGTCTGGGGAGTGGAATAGCAATAGCCGCCAGACCCATATGGAATAGTCTCAGCTAGTCTGCGATAAACTTCTGTACAGATCACAATGTGATTGCTTGGATTAGTGATTTTTATGGCTTTTGAAAAAAGTAGATTTTTAAATCTAAAATCTGCTGGAAGAGTGAGAAGATAATTCTGCAAATAATTTCCCAGAGCAAGTGCCAATCCGTTACGGAGTTCAGAAAATCATGAATATATTCAAAATTGTATGCTCAGCGCTAAACAAAAAATGAGTTTAATAGCCATCTTAACTCATAAACTTGGGTGATTCCCCCTAAAGTCTATGTGACTGGCTCAGCAAAGTGATGTTTCATATTTTTTTGCATGGCTGGTCATAGAAAAGCTTAAATTTGAACCTTACAAAGTCACATCTTTAAGCATATGTGAACATTGTGATTGGTGTCGTAAGTCTGTCAACAGTGGTAGATAGAATCCTGAAGTATACTGTTTGCTGATGACGCGTAGTGTAAAATTGCAAAATTACCAGTATTGGTCTGGTGGTATTGGTGCTAAAAGAACTGTAGAGGCAATTCTTTTTAATGAAACAGTCATTCTCACCGAAACAAAGAATTGATACTGTATGAGTGTTTCCCTCAACTGACTGAACATGAAAGGTCACTCGGATATTTCCACCAAGGTGAATTGCCATTCGTAATCCAGTGTGGGATGTTTTTGGGGACAGAATAATTACTTCTGGTTTATGGCCTGCTCTCTCTCCTGATTTAATGCCTTTACCAGGGTAGTTTGTAGACTCAAGGCTGAATTGCGAAGAGTGAACGGGGATGTCAACACACACTACAACACTTACTGTTTGGGTAAGTTTAATTTCTCTCTCTCTTCCTCAGTTTGATTATCTATGTATTGAAGTTGATTCACTCATTTACTGATACTTGGTATACTGTACATGAAGGTCGGCAACACTCGTGGGGCCCACTCTGTATATACACAGTAATGCTGAAAATTGTTTTGACAGTAACATTTCGCGAATAGTTTCAATCACAGCATTGTATAGTATATTTTACAAGGTGCAGGGCAATTCGATAACAAAATGTCAGTCATAAGTATTTCCTGAACTTAGTGGCGAATGACCTTGCTGTTCTGCCCCTTAACCCCTCAAGCGTGATATTGTGATACTCTGGGCTGCACCCACAACGTGCATTATTTCTAGCCTACTCCCAATGGTAAGCGCGGTGTCATATGCATTTCGCTATAATTTCCAAACGCACTGGCAAACTTTTCAAAAAACACACACAATAAGAACAACATATAACATAAAATTCTAAACTATTGATAACCTGGTTATCCCTGGTCAGCGGCACGTCAATACTGGGACAATATCACAGTCGCCTAATGTGTTCGTATTTCTTGGCGTTCTATCACGAATTACATTGTCAGCGTCACTATCTTCACTGGAAGTTATAGCGAACTCATCCTCTATATCGCTGTCACACTCTGAATCACTTTCGTTGGCACTAATATCGAGCAAATTAGCTATTTTTTGTCATCAATAACTGTGCCACGACCTGCCATGTTTACAAGCAAACTCGCGGTCCGCAAAAGCGGGAACACGTGTGCAGAGATCTGAAAAATAAATGACTGTGAAGATATGCGACACCTCCTGGCAATGATAAGTAGCTCGATGTGTAGCCAAAAGTTGCCTCTTCCTGCCATCTTACGACCAAATAAATTACTATTACGAAGTCTACGTAGCGGGCGTTTCAAATTCGACGGTGCACCCTTGCGCCGTACACGCTGTGAACGTAGCAGGCTAGTGGGCGCACCGTTGCGCCGTACACGACAAACAAAAAAAAAAAGGTATCTCCTGAACTGTTGAGGATATTGATCGTTGTGTTCACTCTAATTTCAGGTGGAAAGGGACTCATTAGATAACTTGTAGCATTATTAAGCTCCCAAGGTAACGTCACCAAATTCATATTTTGAAGTAGAACCAGCAGCTTCGGTGGCGTAGTTGGTAGCATGCTGAGCTTCTATGCCCAAGATCGTGGGTTCAAACCCGGCTGAAGTTGTCGGATATTTTAAGAGTGTTAAAAATCCCTCAGTATGCCTTCCTTCGGAGGGGAAACAAAGCCGGCAGTCCCATGTCATAAATTTATGGCATGAAAAAGAACCTTCCACTAACCACTTGTGGAAGCTAAAATTTGTAGGTTAGTTTAATAACGCTAGTTCCAACGTTCACCGCCAGGTGCTGACTGCGATGACATTTAGTAGCCACGTCTGCAGCTAGGTATCTTGGACGGTAGCATACGGTTGCAAAAGTAGGAACTACTTGAAAAAAATTAATCGTCTGCAGTCCTTCTCCCTGAATCACAGATAACACACACTAATACAGCCATCACAATTAAGGTGACACTCTTGAGATAAATCCATGTCAATTCCACTCTTGATAATACCTCTTCATTTGTCATTTGGTTCATCCAGGGAATTATGAACATTTTCTGATATCACCACGTTTCATAGGCTGTAATACTTTTCCTCTCATTCTCCCCAATTGTCTACGTTTCACGGTTATAAAGCAGCATACTCTGTACAAATGTTTTAATTTTTAATAGACTTTCTTTGGAATGCTGGACCATGCTGCTTGAGGTGAAGAGGTTAGTTACACCTACCATTAGAGGCGATCATGGCCTAGTTAATTTGTCTTAATATCTTGCTCTGTGACCTTCCATCTGATAGTATCCTGCTTCCAAGATATGTGACGGCCTCCGCGTTCTCCAGCTTCTACATGCCCGGCATACGTTCATGTAGAAGTATGTGTGCCATTTCTGCTTGCTACCAGCATTTTGGTCTTTGTTTAGCTTATTGTCAAGTTAGGGGTGCAGAAGGAGGTCTCGTTCATCTTCATGTTTTTGTTCACTCGCAGCCAGCACAAATCTAGAAATCTAAGTCAGGTCACTTTCTCCCTATGGAAACTCCGCCTGTATCCTCTAGTTTATGCTTCACCTTATCTATGGTCTTTTGGATGTACCCATTGAACAAATGAGGGGAGAGTGAGGAGTAGTTAGGCACTCTTTGTATTGACGACTCCTTCCTGGTGTTAACCACACTTCATCACTGGCACTTCGTTCCTGCAAATTCTTGTATTCTCTGTCCATTTCACTTCCACTTCCTTCCACATCCTAAAGAACTCATTTCAGGTGATTTTTGAAATGCCTTTACTATATTGATAAAGGCAGAAATGACACATAGAAAGCCTATGGAGATTTCAGATGAGTTGAGAAAATCCCGATCTGAAAGAATGAAAAAGTACTGGAAAGAGCGCAAGAACCAAGCAGTACTACCTTCAAAGAAGAAGTGATTGTGGAACTACTCAAGTGGTCCAATGTGACCAATCAAGATTAATAATAATAATAAAGGCGATCTGTGTATCCTGATCTCGGTCACTTTTCAAGACTCTTTCTTGAACCTGAAATTGCTCCATGATTACCTTTTTCTCTCCTGTATCAATACAGAAACCAGTTGGGCAGGTTCCCTTCCTCTCCATGCGACTGGCCTTCTCATGGCCTTTATACCGGCTGGTTACGTGTTATCTTTGTTTACATTTCTCAGACTTGTTGATGTTTAGTCTGTCAAGTCTTGTTATCTGGTTCCTTGGATTTTCTCTTTCCTCTGTTCTTGTAAATCACACACCTTTTACAACACACTTTTCATGTCATCTGGCACTTGCTGATCTGGAGAATTGTATGTTCCCGCAAGGCTGATAATACTCCACCCACCTTGTATAGTTAGACTTGCATGATGCGCAGGTTTGTATATTTTCGGATTTTTAGATTTATTGGTTTTGTTCTGTAGCGCAGCGGCTATGTTTTAGACTTCTGTGCCCATAGTTGCGGGATTGAATTCCAGAGCAGTCGGGGAGCCATGTCATTAGATTTCCTGGCACGTTAAAGATCCCATTTGGTGCGAAATTTCTAAGCCACAGTGTTTCTAAAGTTGTACTAGTTATAAAGGATGGCCCATACCATTATACATATTTTCTGTGCCGGAGTTTAAATTTTTTTAAATTATTTTTTATTTTTTTATGTTCTAAATGGTATTTTGCATTTTAACTCTTGAAAATATTTGTAAACAGATATGTTACTATTATTGTAGTTTAACATGATGAATTTCTCTTCATGAAAGTCCTTGAGTAGGATTGTTGCATGCTTATTTCTAATTTTATTTACCACGCTCATTACAAAACTGTAGGAACTCCCATTTGCTTAGTCTGAGTGGATGCCTCCAAATTTAATAACACTGTCCTATGCTATTTGAATGTTCGTAGCTATGCTTAGTAGGTAGAAAGTAGTTTTCTTGTGTGCTCCTGTGTGTGTCGAACAATTTTTTTCTTTTCAATAATGGTTATGGTTTGAGTATGTTTTTTTGAAATGTCATGATTTGTTGTTTCTACATTGGCTGTTCAATAAAGAGTAATATTTATATATATATATATATTTTACAACATACCTTTGCCCATCGCCCTTTTTCTCAAAGTAATCCCCATTGGATGCAATGCACTTCTTCCGCCTTTTTTTTTCCAGTCTTCAAAGACATGCTGAAAGCCATTTTCTTTTTGATAGGCCCTTTAAAATTGCCTCCACTACCTTCACTAATTATGATAAAGGAAACCACTTTCCACGACGGTGTTTCTTCAGAGTAGGGAATATAAAACAAGTAGTTCCGTGAAGAACTATACAGCCTATTTTCATATATCCTACTTATGTTAATTGCCTCTATCAACATACAAAAATTCAGTTTGATTGCTGTAATAGATTCGTAGTTGTTGAGAACCGACTAAATATTGCGAATGGTCGCCATGTCTTAGAGTTATGTACTGGTACATGAACATTATCGTGTACGTGTAGCATTCAAACTTCAATCGCATGATCAGGACACAAGAAGTAAAAAAAAACTTTTAAAAATTTTGCACAGCTGCCATCTTGTGGTTATGGAAACAATTGAAAAAAATTAGATGTCAGTGGATTAACATTTGTATAAGGATTTACTGTACCAAGTGTCACTGCACTCGGATGGTTAATTTGCGAGAAACGACCATGTGAATATTTATACTTCGCGTCGTCGCCATGTTGGATTTGTCACCAGGTTATTGAAAGTCCTATAGGTGAACTTATGTTCTTAGCCCCTATGAACATTAAAAAATTCAGTTTTATTGCTGTAATAGATTCGTAGATATTGAGATCCATCTAAATTTTTGGATGGTCGCCATGTTGGATTGTTATATGTATAGGCCATAGAGTCATGTACCATTAAAGGAAAATTATTGCGTAGGTTCATTATTCAAACTTTCACTTCAATCTCATGATTACGACACAGGAAATGAAAAACTTAATTTTAAAATTCCCACAACCGCCATCTTGAGGTTATGTAAACAATTAAACTAAATTAGATACCAGTGCATTACAATGTGTATAAATATTTCCTGTGCCAAGTTTCATTGCGTTTGGATCATTAAATCGTGAGAAAGGTGTATTTTAAAATTTTCAACTTCGCTTGGCTGCCATATTCATTTTGTAGTTAACCGGTTTTTGATAGTCTTATAGATGAACTTCCAGTAGAGCCCTTTATCTCCGTACAAAATTTCAGGGTGATACGGCTAATAGTTTCAGAGATATAGAATGCCGGTGAAATATTTCGCACAGCCGCCATCTTGAGGTTATGTAAACAATTGAACGAAGTTAGATGTCGGTGCATTACATTGTGTATAAGCATATACTGTACCAAGTTTCATTGCGTTTGGTTGGTTAATTCGCTAGAAACTTCTATTTAAATGTCGCAAATTCGCTTTGTCGCCATGTTGGTTTTGTAGTTACCAGGTTTTCAAAAGTCACATAGATAAACTTCTAGTAGTTTCCTTAATCACCGTACAAAATTCCAGGGTGATACTGCTAATAGTTTCAGAGATATAGAATCACAGCCGCCATCTTGAGGTTATGTATTTGATAAGTGCGTAATATTTGTTTATGTCTTAATGTATATTTGGGGTGAGGAAGCACTAACGTTTGGTGCGAAACGTGTACCCAATTGTATAAATAGACTATTAATATTGTATTGAAAAGACGGAGAATATTGATAGTTTTATTAGTATGTAAACAATTGAACGAAGTTAGATGTCGGTGCATTACAATGTGTATAAACATATACTGTACCAATTTTATTGCGTTTGGCTGGTTAAATCGCGAGAAACGTCCATTTAAATGTCGCAACTTCGCTTGGCCGCCATGTTCGTTTTTTAGTTACCAGGTTTTCAAAAGTAACATAGGTGAACTTCTAGTAGTTCCCTTTATTACCGTGAAATATTCCAGGGTCATATCGGTAATAGTTTCGGTGATAATGAATGCTGGTGAAATATTTCACACAGCCGCCATGTTGGATTGGTGAGACGTAACAAAATTTGAAGGGCACGGTCGGGGTCGCCCGGAATAGTGCTATGGACTTACCGAGTTTCATTGAAATTGCTCCAGCCATTAAGATGTTATTAGGGACACACACACACTCCTCTCACACACACACTCCTCTCTCTCACACACACTCCTCTCTCTCACACACACACACGCACACACACACACACGGACAAAAGGTGATCTCATAAGGCTTTTTTTTTTTTTTTTTTTCAAAATTGAAAATAGGCTAAAAATGTCACATGGGACTAGGTTCGGACTCTAGGGTGGTTGAGGAACACCCGTCACATTGATTTGTACGAAATATTGAGCAACAACATTTGTTATATGTGATTTTGCATTATAGTAATGCAGCATCCTGTTGCATCGATATGTGGCATTTTGTGCTTAATATGGTCTTGGAGAGTATTTAGTACATCCCTATAGTATACTTCAGTTACAGTCATTTGTGCAGACATTCCCTGAACATAGAAAAACAAATGATCATAACTTTCCCAGCAGAAGTCAGCACTTTTTTTTGTGTGTGTGAGTGTGTGTTGGTAACTATGGAAAATGGCTTCTAATATTTCAACAAGGGAGATTTTCACACAGGACTTAGCTGCTTGCCAAGCAACAATGGACTTACTGAAAGAAAAACAAAACAAAAAGAACCTAGTGTACATATTCAATGTTGTATTTACATTGCTGTTTAGGTTACACACATCTCATTTTCAATTTTTCTGTTATCATCATGTGGGTGACACCGGATGAAATATGCATTAGTTTTGATTGTGTTCATAATGTTATTTGACGATCATCTCTGACAATAGCATCAGCAGTGTTTTTGTTGACTTCTGTACGAACAATGACTGGAGCTCTGGGTCCAGCTTCCTTTGATATTGATTGTTTCCCCTCTTTAAATATTTTAAACATCTTCTAGCTCTGCTATAGGGAAGAACACCCTCTCCTGCATAGGCCTCAGTTCACAATTATTTCTTCAGAGGAAAGCAAAATTCTATGCTGAGTATTGTTCACAGTATGTTGTCTTCACTGTTCCCATAGGTGATACTGAACATTTCTCAACTTGCAAGGTTGATACTGACACACCACTGGAGTCAAAATAGTAAAACATTTACTACATACAAGAGTTTAGTGCTTTTCAGTCGGTCAACACGAATGTACCCAAAAGAGCTGGGTTATGCCCTATTCCTGATATAAATTACAGTACATGAGATTAATAAATACACTAGTGTACATTCGTGTTGACAGACTGAAATGTACTAAACTCTTTTTTACTAAGGCAACACTGAAATTGGCTTCAAACCCCACAATGTTCTACTACATAGTCAATAACATTAAGCTACCAATACAGCTTACAAAATTTTGATCATTCTTTATTGAACAGACCTTGTACAGTAGTTCTTGTTACATTTGAGAAATTCCTGGTTTGGTTGATTCCTGATTCTTTTGTAAATTCATTATGTAGGTCTATTTTATTTAAGTGGTTTGCATTAGTTAACCTGTCATGAATATCATCTATGAAATAGCTCCATTGTAAACATTTAGTCAACAATATGGAAGGATTCCAGATGATCCAAATATATTAGTAGCTAATATTCCCATGGGTACCGGTAAATGTTTTATTTTATTTTTATTTTTTATTGCTCTGAGTGAAGAATGAAGCTTCGAGGTCCCAAATGTATTGCTGGTGTTACCTACCTTGGCTTTATCATTCCAGCTACAATAAGTGTATTTCAATATCCAGTAAGGCCCCTAAAATGATGATATTATTACAGTAAAAGACTCCATTCATTCCATTGACAACTAACACATCTGCTACTCAGGATGATATGAAAATTTAAAGACCTATTTAATCCATAGTTTGAAACTACTTTGCAATTATGGTTAGTTGGAACAAAGAAAATATTTTAATTTGTACTGATGGTTTTATATTCTAAAATTTCTATGAATATATTGAGACTAGGGGTTAAACAGAGCATATAAATGAAATGATGGTGCATCCTCGGTGTACCACTGATGTAGACTATAGATCTACAGTGTATGTCTATGACTTAAGTAAAGATCACCATTTTTACCTGTATAGAATTCTAGTTATATAACTATATATTGTCCACTTTTCAATACAAAAGGGTTTGTTTTGTATTGAAAAGTGGACAATATATTCATATATATTAGTGTCCAAAAGTTAAGCATAAGTTAAGAATAAGCAGAGGAACAGGAAATAGATTGCAATCGCACGACATATGCACCTACCAACCTTACGTGTTCGCTCTGTATAGGAAAGGAGTAATCCCTGTGTTGACTAGCGGCATAACCGCAAGAAAAACACGGCCAGTGCCTGTGCCCCATATTCCCTTAGTCGTGTTTGCCCTGTTATAGTGTGTGCAGTGTAGCCTCGTGGTGAACGTGACAACATAATGGCACGACGACGCCATTTGGACCCCGTTTTGCAGCGTAGAATACTCGGCCACCTGGAAGCAGGCCAGGCGCAGACCGAAGTATGTGCCTCAAAGTGTCATTTCCAGGCTTTGGAGACTATTTCGAGATACAGGAGATGTTAGTCATAGGCCAGTACCAGGTCGACCAAGAGTAACCACCACACAGCAGGACCGATATCTGGCCTTAACCGCCCGACAAAATCGGAGTGTACCTACAAGACAATTGTCGGCGGAGCTTGCAGCTGTCTCAGGGGTTGCAGTTTCCCAGCAAACTGTGTACCGGAGGCTCAGAACGGCAGGGTTGTTTGCCATACGCCCAGCGGTGTGAGTTCCGCTCGCTCCAGCATAGAGACGGGCCCGTTTACTGTGGAGCCGTCGACGTCGAAACTGGACCATGAATGAATAGAGGCATGTGTTCTTCACAGATGAATCCCGCTTCAGTTTGCAGAATGATTCCCGTCGCACATTAATCTGGAGAGAATCGGGAATACAAATTCTATTGAAAAGACGGAAATAGTATAGTGAAAGTTAGAGAACCGGGTAGCCGATACAACCACAGGAACATCGTGGAATGGGACCAGTATGGTGGTGGCATCATGGTGTGGTGTGGCCGTACGGACCTGCACATCTTCATGAATGGTCCGAGGAACACTGTGAACGCTCGGAGATACAGGGATGAGGTACCGAGACCACATGTTCGACTCTTCAGAGGTGCGGTTGGTCCAGACTTCCTCTTAATGGACAATAATGCCCGACCGCACCGCGCTGCTCTGGTGGATGAATTTCTGGCTGGGGAAGACATTCATA
Organism: Meconema thalassinum; assembly: GCA_946902985.2. Taxonomy (NCBI): domain Eukaryota; kingdom Metazoa; phylum Arthropoda; class Insecta; order Orthoptera; family Tettigoniidae; genus Meconema; species Meconema thalassinum. The sequence goes on from OX336388.2 coordinate 1,855,270,093, forward strand.
GCATTGACTGGCCAGCGAGGTCTGCGGATCTGAATCCTATAGAACATGCCTGGGATGCATTGGTGAGACGTATTGCATCCAGTCAGCCTCCACCAAGGACCCTCCAAGATCTTCGCATTGCCCTTTCGGAGGAATGGGATCGACTGCTACAAGAGTTCTTGGACCATCTGATAAGAGCATGCCACGTCGCTGCGAAGCATGTGTGGCCGTCAGGGGTAACCATACACCCTATTAACAGCATATTTTGTTGTGCAAGACATTGCCAAGTGCAGTTAGTTCTTGTCAATGGTGTACTTTAGCTATCAGAACCTTTCTGACACTGTTTTTTGGGTCAAGTTGTGTGACATATGGTGTGTGATTCAGCTTCCGTTTGTTAAGCGATCCGTCTGACATTCCTATCAGGCAGTATGGCCTCGTTTAGTGATAATGCTTAACTTTTGGACACCAGTGTAGATTACAGTGTATTATTGGGATGTGCTTGGCTCATAATTATGCCATCTATGTTGGCCTACTGTCGTTATTTGAATCTACAACGGTCTCAAAAGTAAATATCTGTATTGGACATGTAATCTGGCTGACAAATTTTCTCCAAAGAAAATAACTTGATAATAATTGGTGCTCGATAATGTACAACTCTGACTATAATGGCAAGTTGGTAAAAACCAGTCATTGCTACATAAAGCAAGGAAGTGCCTTGTTACAGCCTGTTTGGTGTTAGTAACTACTTAGTTACTTCTTAGCTACTTGTCTCTGAAACCAAGAGTTCATATGACTGACCCAGTCAAGTTGACCTGCCACCAGAAACAAAAGCAGCACTGGGACCCTCCAAATTATTACCCTCCACTGAGTGGTTAAGCTACGTATTTCTGGAATTCTTCAGAGAGTTATTAACTTACTGGGATACAGTAGCAGAGATAAAACAAACAGAATTGAACATTGAGATTTTTAGATCCTGTCACCTTGATCGTTTTCTTGGAAATACTAATGGGGGTCCGTAAAGATCCTGACAATATAGGGGTGGTGTGACTAAGGGCATTAGCTCAATGTATTCTATGCATACAATATTCCTAATCAAACTTGGACCTTTCACCTTTGAAATATTTGTAGCATACAGTGTCTTTCCTTACATTTTTATTCACTTATATTTAAATTTCTACTTAACTTTTTTCTCAACTAATTGAGTATGTTTTGTGAATATGTTGACTTGCTGGCAGTGTTCATGGACTTCAAAAAGATAGTGACTTGTTATATATTAATTGTTGGATTTAAGTAATACAGTAAAATCTGCCTTCAACGGAAAAGAACGGGACTTACTTTTTTCCCGTTAAAGATTGGTTTCCGGTTAACGGAGGTACAGTAGGTCTATACTAAAATATTTAAACAATGGACATACTGAAAGTAAAAAAGAAGAACCTAGTGTACATACCTTATTCAATGTTGTATTTACATTTCTGCTACGAATTAATACAGTACTGTATCACGTATACTCATTTGTCAAGATCAAGTACAATTCTTGCTTTCGAAGCCATAATGACTACTGCCAAACTATGTCAGTAATGTAAGTTGTGAAGTGCTCAGTTGAATTCTAATCTGATTGACAAGGCCCGAGACAGACAGGCATTTGTTGATTGACTCATTCAAGCGAGCATTGGTAAAGATTTGGGCAACAGGAAATGGGCAAATAGCTGTACACTTTCACGTGTAAGTTCGAGAACATAAGAAGGAAGACTGTTTTGTACATCTCTTGTTAGCTACAGAATTGACTTTTACAGCAAACAAGGTAGACTTTTACAGGTTGCCTGAAAGTTTTCTAAGCACTGGGTTCCGAAAATTTCTGTTAAAATGTGTATTTTGATTTTCGTAGTCCAAGTACAGTTACACAGTTCTCGTTTAATGAAGGGAATTTAACACGTTTCTCACCCCTAACTCCGTGAAATATTTCCATTTTAAACAAGTTTCCGTTTAATACAGGGTCCGGTGAAGGCAGGTTTTACTGTATATGGAATTGTGTTTTATCTATTCCATGTTTTGGATTTATAAGAATGATTAAAAGTGCTCATTGTTGTATTAGTTGTTAGTAATGTGCCGGTGACCAATATTATAAGTGTTCAAAATAACTTAATTATGTTTGTCAGATTTGTAAATGCAGCCTACTTATTATATGACGTGAAAGTTGTCATTTTGATCAATACAGTTCTGGAAGGAACCTCTTGTTACTGGTGCTATTCTGTCCACACAACATTCTTTGAGACCACCCTAGCACCTTTATTGGTAATTTTTTATCTTTGTATAGGAATAATCATGCTTATGTTTTATTTTAAGATGGGGTTTTCTCTTCTTAATTCTGCTCATTTGATTATATCTGTTCGGCACTATTGGAGGGGTTAGAGTGATATGTTAGGAAATATAATTACTGGCAAGGTCCTACAATACATTTGAAAATTCATACATATGAACAGAAGGGAAATACATCTAATCTCATGACTGCAGCTTTTTCTTTCATAAATATGTTAGTGCTAATTGGGTAAAGACTGGAATCATTCCTTGATTGGCATGCTAAATTGATTCATACTCATTAACTTGGAAATATTACTGTTTTACAATCAGCTTTACTTGTAGTTCAGAGGCAGATGACCTCAATATTCTGCCCTTTAAAACAATTTTCACCACCATTACAATAATCTCTAGTAGGTCTCTGAAAAATAGCTAAGTTTGCAATATATACCTAAATGGGAAACATACATGTGCTACCATTGTTTGAGCATAGAAAAGAAAGTACATAGTGTTTACATGGATTATTGCTTTATGGTAATATCTCTTTTTACAGCTCTGCAGACAAATTCAAATCTGATGTTGGAAAAGCAAAACATAAGTCAGCAAATGAAAAAAGTGATGGTTTGTCAAAAGTGAAGTGTGTGAAGGCGAAAGTAGATAAATCTAGTAATGAATGTGAATACTGTGGCAAAACTTTCACTCGATGTAAGATGCTAATTCATCGAAGGATCCATACAGGGGAAAGACCCTTTGTATGTCTGGTGTGTGGAGAGTCTTTTGTCTCGAAAGGAGCGCTGACTGTTCATCTGGTGATACATAGTGACGAGCGACCTTTTCCCTGTGATATGTGTGATAGACGTTTCAAACGGGCCTTTGAGTTGAAGGATCACAAAAAAATTCACACAGGAGAGAAAAACCATGTTTGTGATATTTGCGGTTACTCTTGTATCCAGAGGACAAATCTTGTGAACCATCGCAAGAGACACTTAAATGAGTACAAATTGAAGTGTGATGTTTGTAGTAAGGGATTTTATACAAATAGTGAGCTACAGGAACACAAAAATGGTCACACAGGGGCAAAACCATTCCAATGTGATGTTTGTGGGTTAGCTTATAGATATAGATTCAGGCTAACCGTTCATAAGAGAAAGCACGATCCCGATTACAAACCGCCTCCCAAAACTCATCAGTGCGAGATCTGTAACAAGACTTATTCTCGGAGGCAGGTTTTAATGTCTCACATGAAATCTCACACTGGTGAGAATCAGTTTCTATGTACAATTTGTGGCAAGGCTGTTTCAAGCAAGGATTACCTCAAGATTCACATCCGGACTCACACTGGAGAAAAACCCAATGTCTGCGATGTATGTGGGAAAGCGTTTATTTCGAAGAAATACCTCAAGATTCATCAGCGAACTCACACAGGCGAAAAACCCTTCTCTTGTGTTGTTTGCGGCAAGTCGTTTACACAGCAGTCGTCACTCATAGTGCACAGACGTTCTCATAACAGCCAAGCTCAGTTTGCATGTCACTGCAATAAGATCTTTACTTGTCACACACACTTGTTGGAACACCAGAGGACTCATAATATGGTGTTTATGTGAACATGTAGCGAACTTATTTCTTTTTCTTTCCCCCCCACTATGTCTTCCGTGATAAACTAATTTACATGATGTTTATGATCTGTAGTTAATGGATGAAATCTGTATTCAGATACTGGTGTAAATTAAAATGCACAAGATTATACATGTAAACTAAGTGCATTGGGATACAGTTATCATTGTCTTTTGCTGCTTATCAGTCGGTTAACACGATTGTGCCCAATGAATTGGGCAGGGTACAAGTTATAAATATGTAAACACACTCCTGGAAAAAATTACATTTATTAGTTATCACACTTAAATGGATAATTTAGGGTTACGCTTTACGACCCTCAAGTGGCCGTCATGAGATCCTGATCACTGTGTTAAGGTTGATTTTCACTCTTGTAAATTCACTACTGTATAATTATACATTATAATTATTATACTATAATCTAACGATGTGCTATTGAACCACAGTAGTGAATTTACAACAGTGAAAATTAACCTTAACACAGGATCACCACTTGAGGGTCGAAACGCATAATCCTAAATTACCCATTTTTTTTTTCCAGAAGTGTGTTTACATATTTATAAATTGTACCCCGCCCAATTCATTAGGCACAATCTTGTTGACCGACTGAAAAGCTGCAATTTGTATAGGCAACCCTGAAAAAAAGAATGGCTTCAAATTTTCACATATAGGTATCATGGCATGTTTTTTTAATGTTTTTTAATGAATGTTGCCATTATGATCTTTTTGTATGTCAGGTATTGTCTGCCCCATATTTGTATTCATGACAGAACTTAAAGTTATTTATCTTAAGTTGGTAGGGTGAGTATTTTTGTGAAGCAGAGAGAGAATGGTATTTTCATATTTGGTATGTTGATTGTTCCAAAGCTTTGGGTACAGTGTACAGTACATTGGCATGGTTATTGCTCCTGTTAATGGAGAATGTGCAACAAACTTTCTAGCAAATGAATAAATAAAGATCAGTGAATATCTTGCCTATTAAGAAATTTATGTAGTTCAGCAGCTCAACTAGGGATATTTATGTTAAGGTAGTGAAAAAATACTACAGGTAAATATAATTATAATCTTAAGATAAGGAGGGAGAAGGGTGAATGCAATTACATCTTAGTGAGAATGTGTAGGGGGATGAGAAATAAGCAGCAAACTATGTTTTTAAAGATGACGATTGCTACTATCATCTTTTAAAAGAATATCACACTGCATATTAAGGCGAATAACATTAAAAAATCCTTTCACAGTCTGTTAGTTCCATCGTCGAGTAAGAACTGGTAAAGATTTGTATCAAACTTGGTATGTAGACTGTAGCAGGACTCTGTTGAAGTAGCGGCTTCAGTGGCGTAGTTGGTAGCATGCTGAACTTCTATGCCCAAGATCGCGGGTTCAAACCCGGCCGAAGTCGTTGGATTTTTTAAGAGCGTTAAATATCCCTCAGTATGGCTTCCTTTGGAGGGGAAGTAAAGCCGGTGGTCCCATGTCATAGATTTATGGCATGTTAAAGAACCTTCCACTAATTACACCTGTGTGAAGCTAAATTATATAGGTTAAGAATGCAAACAACGCTCTTAGGTTCCTACGTTCGTTGCCAAGAGCCGACTGCGGTGGTGTCTAGTAGCTAAGTTCTGAATTAGTAGTCGTTGATGGTGGTGTTTGGTGGCAAAAGTAGGAACTATTTGAAAAATTCAGAGTCTGCAGACCTTACTTGAATAAAAAAAAAAAAACAGATAACACACACAATTAACACCGGTTATCAGTCAGATTCTGCACACACCCAAAGTACACGGGGCTACATGACCACGTTGTCGCAGCCCCTAAACTGAGGAACCAACCAACCAACTCTGTTGAAGTCAATATATTTCATTTTTAAAATTTGTTGAAGTCAGTAATATCATTTTTAAAATTAAACTTCAATATGTTGTTAAGTTGTAAAATTGGGTTTACAAAGAAATGTTACCATATAAAAATGGATGAAGATGAATAGGCATTTAGGAAAGTAGCAATTCATATTGGATCCGTTTTAACTATTAGTTATTATGAGGGTCTTTAATTTGAACAGTCCGCGTAGCTAAATGCACAATTATTGTGGACGTGTATACAAGAAATTCTAAAAGCTTTCGGCTGGCTGCGTGGCTCAGCAGTAACGTTCTTGCTTGCTGGGCCCAAGGTTGCAGGTTCGTATCTTGGCGCAGTCAGCTGGCATTTGAGGGTGCGCAAATGCGAGGGAGCCGTGTCAGTAGATTTACTGGCACGTTAAGGATCCCCTTCGGGGCAAAATTCCGGCATCCCGGCGTCTCAAAAGCCAGAGTAGTTTAAAGGTACGTAAATCCATTAGCATTATTATTATTATTATTATTATTCTAAAAAGCTTTGTCCTTTACATGTATGAAATACATTGCAAGATACTAGAAATCCATTTTATGATGCAGTAGAGCTATTAATAAAATTATTAAAATAACTTCCATCATCTCTTGGTTCAGGGGAAACAAGGCTTTAGTTGCTTTAATTAATATCTTTAAAATTGAGTGTTTCTGCTGAAACCCAGTCAAATTTGGCTGCTATTTTTCATGTCTTTCTGTTGTAGGATCATGCAAATTTGCAATTTCCTTATGTAACACAAATTGTTTGCGAGCATTTTTGGATTATATTTGCATGGTATTTATTTGCTTGTGTCGGCTATACTTCAGAGCTGGTTATGGTCTGAGGCGGCCTTATCTCTTTATCGACATACAAGAGTTCCATGATCCTTGTGGGGGAGGGTGGACTTGCGAACTGAACGCATGGCGTTGTGTTCATTACCTTCTGCTGGACTGCCTAATATACATCAAACATTATTCGGGCTTATGTTTTGAGGAAATAACGTTTGCGTAGCCCTGCTCCTTTCGTGTGTCTCTCTGAAACTATTTCAGAGGGGCAGGTGGGCCACAGAGAAAGCATTGGCATGCTGGATATGACCCATGGGCAGTAGTTTTGATGACCCTGGTGAAGGGGATCATGTAAGAGACATTCTAAACTGCCCCTGTACAGAGTAGTCTACTGTTGTTCACTGTCAAGGTTTGAATGCACAAGGAAATTCTGAAATTCTCCTTTGTGTGTGCGAATACGCATTCCACAGAAGGACATTTGTCTTGCAGGTGCAGCAAGAATTCATTCCTCAATCCTAGTAAACCTTGTTACGTCACGATTTTTTTTTTGCCACACAAATCTTACATACTATCAATATCCCTATATCTTTAACGGTTTACCCAGTGTAAGCTTAAAAGGCGCACAGACGGTAGGTTTTTTTCAAATCGATTCACTGAAATCATTACTGCTCGGCTTCCTTTGGTCATAAATGAATGTTGTTCTACAGAAACCTTCCTCAAGAAATACTTTATAGAATGGTGAAACCCCCATCAAAATCCATCCAGTGGTTCTCTAGATTCCCCATTACATCCAAGAATCGGGGACTTTTGTTAAATGCTATGTAGGAATAGCATGAAATAAGACCCAATATCTTTGATGCATCCAAAATATGACTTTTCAAACAAAATAAATACCCATCATTTTTCGTCATAAGATTCATAAAATATGTTTTAACATACTTGGACACGTCATTAAAATCTGCCCCCTATGATAACACATCTTCATAATAGAGTGAGCTAAGGCACATAGCTGCACCATTCACCATTCCTCTATAGAAGATATAGTCAGAATCGTTTTGCTTTAACCACTAAAAGGGAAGTTATTTTTGAGGGAAATTTGTTGCCCGTGACAAAGCTGCAAACATAATTACTTAAATAAAATAGTATAAGGAGCTTCCTCAATTTAAAATGACTCAGAGTGCCATGCAAATTGAGCTTCCAGTTCACAAGTCTCCATTTGACTGAATTGTTCACTATTATATTCTTAATTATTTCAGTGTGGTTCTGTTTCTGGGTGTTCAACATATGAAATAAGGAATAAAGGGTTGGCCTTCCATGGATATCCCAAATACAAGTGCCTCGTAAAAGAAAGGTTAGTAAAACTTTGCAACAGAGAAGACCCCAATAAGTAGCTGGCTTACCAAATGTGTGATTGTATTTTCAAGCGTCTATCTTTCATACACCTCTTGAACCATAATGGTGTTGAATTTGTGTAAACTTAGTAAGTTATTGTAATGGTTTTGAGCCCATCAGATCTTTTGCAGGTCATCACACAACAACTACAGTGACAGGGGATAGATTTATTGGGGTACCTGCTCTGTAAAATTTGTTAAGACAGCCAAGGAATTGTTGCCAAGGAATGAGACTAAGTTGACAAACAGTACGACGAAAGCTGTATGAATCAGGTGTGGAGGTTTGAAGAGTTTTCACAGGTTTCCAAATGGTCCCACATCATCACATTCGTAGACTTGCGTTTACGCATCAACAAGCTGGATGTGTTGTTCACTGATGATTGAAAGCCCAGCTTAAAATTATCTGATGAAAAAGAAAATAGTTTGAGGGGGGTACAGGTGAACGATTTCCACCAGGTGTAATGTTGGATAGGATAGCCTTGGATGGAGGAAAATTTGAAGATTATTCTGATTTCCTTCTTGCTCGCCAGTACCTACTGGGATTACATCGTCTTTTGCTCCTCCTATTCACTTACCCATCATGTCATGTGATCAAAACTACTCTGTTTCTTTTCATTGTGCTGATTGGATGAAAAAGCTTGTCTGGAATATGAAAATTCTTTTGTTCGAAATTAATACTGGACCGGTGTGGATTACACTCCCTCTAGTGAATATGAGTCCAAGTGAAACCATGAAGTCCCTGGTTGATGAAGACCCGTCATTGTAGAACACTCTATAGGTGAGAAAAATATATTGTGTGAATTAATCCATTGAAAAATTAACACTTTTGGAAATTAAAAAAATAGCGTGGATCATATTGGAAACACTTACAGTACGTGTTGTTGTCAAAACTTGATTAAAATAACTTTTAAGGTTATGATAAAGCGACTGACGTCTGTTGGAATAGGTTACGACTTGAATATCTGGAGGAGGAAAAGAAGAAAAGACCTTAATGCGTATAATGTTGTTGCTACTTGAACACTAAATGTTGCGAAGTTGTTTCCGCTTACCTTGTCGAGTAAATCAGTAATCTATAAACTCAAATGTAACAAATGTGACGCTGACTTTGTGGGACAGACAGGTCGAAGTTTTCGTATCAGATTTAATGAACATCTCAATGCAATCAAGCATAAACATTTTCTGATTCTTTGTAAGAGGTTGGAATTTGTCATCTGTAGGCACACAGTCGGTCTTGTTCAAAATTCATTGGAACTTGTTGGGAAGACATGGCTATTGTTGTTATGGTGTGCCCAAAGATCTGGAAGGATTTGAGTGTCGCTGTTACATTAGAATAGGGAGATCTCCTATCGGAGTGCCGTCCAGAGTCTTCCTAACTCAATAGAGGCAGTAATTATTGTAAAAGAGGGGGAAAGCTCATTGCTGTGTTAAAAGTTGTTAAAGGTGCATATTGAGAAAGATTAATATGTGAAATGCTAGTTTATTTCTTTCTTTTTTCACCTAAAGTGATAATCAGGGAACGGATTTATATGTACTAATAATTCATGAAATATGTACATATATATTTAGTTGTTGTTATTGAAATATGGAAATATATATGGACTTAAAATTACAAAAAACTATCATTTCTATTTGATATCAAAGTTCAAAGAAGCTATAGAAAGTAGATCTACATGAACCATAATGCTGTACTTCTCATTTTAATATGATCTTTGAAGAACATGCAATATTTTACTCTCTTTTACCAAAACAATGGATCACAAAATGTTCTTTTAAGTGCTGGAAAGTTAATGTTCTCGAAGGACTGATTTATATTGACTGAAACTTCGTTCAACATCAGAAGAGGTAATGGGGGCATATTTAAACTTTACAACGTCTGCTGGGGTTAAATCCAATGTTAACTTGACACTTAAATCTCCACACATAATTGCAGCAACCTTTCCCATTCTTTCACATCCAGGGTTCTTTGAAAGTACAGTGTCTATAAGGATCCAACGTTTAGAATGAAGCACTGGTTAGATAGGGATATTCTTCTCTCTTTCTGTTGCACGCGAGACATGTATGATGCTGTCATTTTCTAGCACTCCACTGTTGCCATATCATTCAAAAATTTTTCTTTGTCGAAAAAAAAACAGCATATTCGGATAAAACTATGTTTTGCCGATCTTTTTTGTCCTATATTAGAACTACGTAAACTTGATAGAAATGCTAGAAAAATTAGATACCCATATTTAAAAAAAAAACTATAAACTGAGTCCCCTTTTTAGTAAAATCGATCTTATATCATGTTGCATTGACTTTGTGATGCCTATTTTTCACACACATGTAGCTAAATGTGCCGTCTTGATGATGGATTATTGAAATATTTTATACTGGCAATATTACAATTTTCATGTAGGTAAAACTTCTGAATATTCCCTCATAACCGCATAGCTGCATTGAAAAAGTTCGTATGCTGCCAACTTTTCTATTTTTAAAGATAACCATGTCATGTCAGTTTGAGAGTTGTAGAAGAATGTTGGAAGAAGTTTTCTATCTGCTTACCCAGAGTGTAGGTTTAATTGTTTACACAGGCCGGCCTGTTCATTGACCGCGGATTATAAAAATGAGGTTTCGAAGGACAGCGGGGTGCAGCATGCTACTCAGAGCTTTATTACTGTGGCCTTCGAGCTTGAATTTCAGTAGTTCGGCTGTCTCTATCTTGAGTGTGTGTGCAGCAGTTCTGTTAGATTGAACGTGTTGTGTTTTACGTATTTCACATACAACAATGGATAGTTTTGTGAAAAGAAAGCGTGGTCAAGTGCTCAGAAGGAGGGAAAAACAGGTTGTAATTAATGTGTTCAGTTATTTTAAGAATCTTAAACCCAAAGAAAGTATAAATCATGAAAGGTAAGCCAATGAGGAGTATTTTCTTTAATAACGTACTTCAACTTTAACTGCAGTCGAAACTTCACACATTTCCTTGTGTTTGTTCTTTATTTATTTATTTATTTATTTTATTTTGATTGTTTTCTTTATGTCACATTGAGCATACGTTATAGTTAATTTAATTTAATTTCGTTGTATGTGTTATGTTAACCTACTATTAGTATTATTATACAGTACTTAATTCAAGTCTTCGTCAGTGCACAATCGCAGAATATGCGGAAAGTGTACGCGAAGTGCTTTGTACTGCCTCCTCTCATGGAGTGGCAACCCTGTCGTAACGCGCCATAAGACCAATGCTTCTTTCTAAACGTTGGATGCACTATATCTACATTTTTGCTACATCTGCAACTTTACCTGTACCATGATTTAGGTGTTCCACAGTTCTATTCACAATTTCGAAACTTTCAGAAAGTGAGAGATGCGAGTTTTGGTAGACCTTTGAGTGTTTTTGTGAAGCATGAAAAATTATGCTGAATGTAAATCAAGTCATTCCTCACACTTGTGTCGCAAACAACTGTATGCACAGCTTCAATTGAGGCTGCATCTGCAGAGTCCATAGCCTGCAGAACGTTCTTAATGGAGTCTATATGTTCAGCATAGTATTCAACCGCTTGCAGCCATGTACCCCACCTAGTTAGTACTAGCTGGGTACATTTCTTTCAAAAGATGAACTCTTTTGTGGGCTTTGAGAAAAACTTTTTTCACTGAGGAAATCAATAGATCTACTTGGGGGTACACTTCTGCCACACGATGAAAGGCATGTGCTACACAAGTTAAATGAGTCATCGTAGAATATACATCACACAATGCTTCTCCGGCTTTCATCATATAAGGTGCAACACTTTATCATACTGAACGCCCTGTGGCCAGAGGATAGGCCTACCCATAGCTTCATTGAACATTTTTGCTATAGTTTTGTTATTGCACTTTTCTAGAACATCACAGTGTAAAAGAATCCATTTACAATAATCTTCACTTAACAAACCAATGACTACGTTGCCAATTATCCTGCTTACCTTCTTTGTCTGTTGTCTCGTCGATGGAAACCCAAATCGGACCATCTTTCATTTCTTTTCTTATCTTCTGAACAGTTTCATCGTATATGGCTGAAACGTAAGTTTTTTTCTGAACGTTGACTCATCCGGGATAGTTCGATTAGTATATTTCTCGAGGAATTCCCTGAAGTACTGATTATTCAGTTTGAAGAGAGGGATGTCAGCAGAGATGAGAGCGCGGCAGAGATCGGTGTTGAACTCGGACGTTACACTCGAAGTTGATGGTTGTGTCAGAAACAACTGTCTCAGCTTGGAATTTTGTAGTTTGTTAGTCTGATGTTTACTGGTTGAAATGTGTTGTTGCACCAGGAACCTTTGATTAGATGCCACTGAACTTCGACGCAAAGTACAAAATAATACCTTACTGTCAGTTGATAAACCATCTTCTTTAAATTCTGTTATGTAACTTTTTAATTTTAAACTGGTTGACTGTGCTACTTTAGGCATCTTGTAACAATGTTAATGTCTTCAATGAATGTCAATGGGCAACTGAAAACACTGCACTTGTAGACATAGCGATACGTACAAGAACACTACGATCCGTCTCGCTGCTAATTCAAACTGTGAATCACTGGTAGGAACTACAGTAGATGGAGGTATTGCGCCATCAAGGGGAATGCCCGAATTACGAAATAATCCAAAAACTACTGGCATATCGTCAATGAATGGGATTTCCTGAGACGAAATTATGGGACAGACGTAGTCGATGTTATGTGTGATTCTGATGCTCAGCTGATCTCACCTCTTCTGGGTTCACTCATCTCTCTTTCACCGCGCCGTTGATCACCTTACCTTATCAACTCAGGTGTGGACAGGTGTGATGACGAGTTGCACCCCAGTTAAAATATTAAATGACTAAGAATATGGAACATTATGTGCTAAATTCCAAAATGTGGGAAAATATGGAAAATAAATACTCCATTTTTAACTCCACACACCATGATTTGTAAAGATTATACAAAATGTAATTAAGTTTAGCTTCACAAAGAGATGTGAATCCGTTCTCTGGTGATAATACAATGTGTTTTTTTTTTAGCAAAACAGAGTACAATCGCAGTCTAATATACACAGTTTCGAAGCTTAGCTCATTTTTTTCCGTCCAGTGCGACAATAGTGCTATCATGTGGCCAGGAAGCGGGTAACGTCTTTGGGTGACATGGTCGACTGTTGTATTGGTGTATGATGTTATTGTTATGAAGTTTAGCATTAAATTAATTTAGCAAGGGTTTTATGAGAGGAGATATATGCAGTGCAATAAACGGTTGAAATAACGAAAAGAAGACACCCGAGTTATCATTCTTTAGGTTTCTAATGACCCTGGAAGGTTAGACTTGGCTAACATTATAAAGCTCTTCAAACAAACAACGGAACTAGATCTTCAACCTTACTTCGGGCACAACTGATCTGAGAGCCACACATGTTACTTATCTCATATTCATCATTTGCAGTGGCGTAGCTACTTTCACCTTTCAGTAGCTGCCTGTTTCTGCGTGATATTCAAGGCCATCTTGGCCGTTTGGTCAATGACCTTGCACAAGAGCTGTTGTAAAAGTTTCCTGCCAGGCACATTGCGCCTGATAGTGCACCATTATGTAAATTGCAGAGATTGAATGAGTGTAATTGCTATTGTACCAAAACTGATTATTCTGATGACCATTGTTAGGTTTATCACTATGGATTATATGGGGGAAAGGATTGAAGTTTTTTTTTTTTTTTTTTTTTTTTTTTTTTTTACCTAAGAAAATGTGTAGAAATACTGTAGTGGGAAAATGGTATTTCTGAAGGAGAAATATTGTTACACATAAAAATCATTGTACTTATGATAATCTTTATGTAAACTTAACTGTTATGTATAGTTTAAAAGGCAATTATTAGAATACCGCAATGTAGAAGCTTGCTTCAAAAAAATATTGCAAATTATATTTTATACTCATTTCTAAACAGTGTTCCTGACTGGCTCATTGCGCCCACTGCCGCTGTATTTAATATTGTGCCTGACAGAAGGTTGACTGCTTATAAATCCAGAAGTGTATCATAGTAGAATATCTGCATATTGAAAATTGAGCAAGCTTAAATAATGTCATCTCAAACACGTCCCAATATTCTAATTTTCAGGTGTAGAAATTGCATTGCAAATAGTAGCGGAAGTGATTTATAGTAATAAATAAATACAGTAGTTGTTGTTTTATAAGATGATCTTGGACATCGTGGCCATTTAGTAGTGTGTACTTCTGTGTGTGTAGAATTTGTTTGATAACCTGTGTCACTGTGTCTATTTGGGCACACTTATGTTGACCGACTGAAGGGCAATTCTGTTGATTGATTATACAGGTAACACTTGTAAAATGGCTTCAAACATTTCAATAATATCTGGGCTATCTTCTTTATGTGGACGACATCGCGTTGTATGCCTCGACTCTTGTCCAACTAGAACAGCTGATGAAAACAGTTGAGAGATTCTCAGGAGATATAGTATATGAATGGTATTTGGACTTGATAAGTCTCGAGCACTCAAGGTAGTCAGGGGTAAACTATAGGAAGGCCTATATGGACTGGTAAATGGAGAGCAATAAGTTCTACAAACATTTAGGTATTAAACAAGTGAGACGGGACTGACCATGTGGTAATCAAAACGAGTTGAACGATGAATTTGTCACTAGAGTTAGACAGACTCAACAGTAAAAATTTGGTCAAACCTGTTTATAGATTTGCAATACCTGTGCTTGCTACTTATTTGGTTTAATAAAAAGGACACCAAGGGCCTTGCAATAAAACCTGAGAATGGTAATGACCAAACCCCTTAACTGTCACCCAAGGTAATCATTAAGAGAAGATGGCTCTGCCAAGATATCTAGACGGTCGCGGATTCCTTAAAATTGGGAGTCTATCTACACGTCAAGTGAATAGTCTGAGGGAGTACTTTCGTCGAAGTTATACTAACCTCTACGAGGCCGTCTGTGATGCTGATGATTTCATGCCACTGATCTTCAGTGAACAACAAATTGCTGATCATATAATCAATGCTCTTCAGAAGAAGAATGTGTGGATGGGGAATCAGTTGCACAGGTAGCATCTGTTCAAATTAAGTTAAGCCCACGTCGACATGGTGGTGCAAAGTTTTCGCTGACTGCAGGGCAGATCTTCCCCAAAACTGAAGGGTTTATGGTGGCAATACAAGATCAGGTCATTCCAACACATAATTATTGGATGTTCGTTGTTGAAGATGGAACTCTTCAAGTTGACGAGTGTGTCTACGGGTGCCGTGCGTTGGAGACTAGGTACCATATCATATCTGCATGTACAATGTTATTGGGTACAGAATACAAAGACATGACTCACCATGAACTGGCTCCTATCTTTTCACTCATAAGTCAGCTAAAGAGAGAGCTGGTCTATCCACCAGCAGCAGCACCATCGCTAGAGCCGGCAACAGATGAGACTTGTCATTAGTGCACGTCACATTTGTGTCATGTTATCGGAATTTTTATTCCTCTCCATTGTCCCTGTTTTCATTATTGAAGAATTCGAGAGTGAGTATTGTGTTATGTCTTAAATACCATCTGCATTGCTATTGTGCTCTTGTATTTCATACCCGGCTGTACATCTGGATAGCACAGATTGTTTTCAGGTAGGCATTTCTCTTGGTCCTCTGAAGATAGCAGTATTTGTCTGTAATGGGAGAATGCTGTGCCACGAAAATACAGAAAACTCGCTCATAATTTTTGTTTCATGTATGGTATTCTCTTTTGCAATAACTTCTTAATAAAAGTATATTTGTTTAGGGTGAATGGTGAAAGAGTAGAGATACAAAGACTGGTGGAAATTATAACTATTACCCCATATATTTCCTAATCTGCTTAAATTTCGTATCTCCGAGGCAGTAAAAAAGAAACTGACTTTCCCGTGAAGAGGCAATCCATGCAAACAGATATCTCTGTTGTTGCTTATTTTAGGGACTGCAACATCGTGGTCATATAGCCCCGTGTATCTGGGTGTGTGTGTGTAAGTTGTGTGATAACCTGTGTTATTGCGATGGCTGTAATAGTGTGTATATTTGTAAATTAGGGGTAGGATTGGGAGCCAGGTGACCGTGGCCTTAGGTTAAGAACCATTCCAGCATTTGCCTGGAGTAGTAGATGTGGGGAAACCACTTTTAGGATGGCTGGGAGGGGAATCGAACCCTCCTCTTCTCAGTTTAGCCTGACGAGGTTGAGTGTACACCGTTCCAGCCCAGCACCAGAATTTACATTTTTGGCAGAGCTGGAAATCGAACCCGGACCTCCGGGGCGACAGTTAAGGCTAAGGTAGATTTCCTTGCAAAATAAATTATAATAGCCTAATTTCAGTTTTTTAATCAAAAGACACAAATTGAAACAATTCGCCCGAGTCAGAAAGAAGCAGAAAATTATAGTCTATACATTGTCGGGAAATTTCAAGTGAAAAGTAAAAATAGAATAATGAACAGATACTGTGACAAGTTTCTCTTGGATTATTCCTTTTCAATAGTCTCCCAAGAGTTATCGATTCTGCTTGGATTATGAAATTCACTTGAGTAATTGGCAAAGGACCTTCAATGTTCGTATGATATAAATTGACCAAAATGGGTTAGTTTGACTCCGCCCAATCAATACTTACAAATTACTTACTAAAAATTTAATTTAACATACTAAACAGGTACATGTTTCGGACAATGACAATTTGTCCTTCTTCAGCCTGTCACATATTCATAACCTTTTATACATATCAAAAACTTAAAAACATGCATGAGTGGAACACATTTTCCCTGTTGACAAAGCATTACATACTAATGATATTAGTCATTTAAGCAAAATATTCTACAAATTATTAAAAAGTTTGACACGTTAAAAGTTGATCCTGTAAACTTTTGATTGGATATATGAGTGAAACTTGTTACAATCTTGTTTCTTTGCCTATTTCTTGCTAACGGATGGAGATACCATGACCATAAGCATCGGATAAATTATTTAGCGGAAGTTCCATGCCGCATTAGATTACGTCATATTGAAGTGATTAATGTCACCTGAAGATGTGCATGTGAGTAGAAAACCCAATTTAATCAAGCCTGGATTTGGTAATCGGTGACTGTAACTTACTCTTAATGTACTGATCAAAAAGTTTGTTTGGCAATCGGGTAGGGTCCTTCTCTGCTTGGATGCTGCAAAGTATAAAAGATTGAATGTCAGAAATTGTGTAAAATGAAAAGTGAACGTGTCCTATCCGGAAAGAGAACTGTTTGTCTTACCTGTACTCTTGCTGTATGCTTAGCGATGCATAACACTGAAAGTGCAAGCACGCATTGAACGAGCATCAGCTGTGTTGGTTCGCTACCTGTCTGAACAGCGGGAGGCGGGGTAGGGAGGGTAGCGTGACGTGGGGAAGTGTGAGATGTCCTGGTTATGGAGGAACATGAGGGTAAGGGAGGGGAGGTGGTGGAGGAGAGAGGTGATTGGATTGCGTGTATTTGCTATTTGTTGATTGTTTTGGAAAAAACCTATTAATATTATCATACAGAATGTTGGATTCTAAATTTATCTCGTTAAGATTGTGTGAGGGGTTTATTTGCTGTGCGTTGTTTATTTCAATTTCAATCTCTCAAATCTCTCACAAGAAACTTACAAACACATTTACTGTAAGACTTCTTCTAGAGAAGATAAGTTTCCACTTGGAAAATTCAATGTTTTGTTCTATACCTAGTCATGGTCACATGATACTGTCTCAACTAAGGTATCTTGCCAGCTCCGTTTGTAATCTATGCTATGACAGCATCCGGTGCTTTGCGACCTGCTGTTGTGTAATTGGTAGGTGCTAGTCATCTGGCCGTAACTTATCGCTCTCCGTCTGTCACGTGATCCCGGCGAGGTTCCGTTCTTTAGAGAAGGACCTCACTGTAGTAGGAAATGACAACTGGTTCAAGCCCTGCCCGTTGTATCTCAAAAGTTCAGGTTGTAAATATGCCCTACCCTCTAATGAACTACCTCCTGTTTACTGTGCACAGACAAGTGAAATTTTCTCGAGAGTGAGCTGACAACATGTAGATGAAAACATTAAAATTTGTGTGTTATAATTTCAAATTTCATTAGTGTTTTTTTCTATCAATTTTGTAATTATATTTTTCATTTCATTAATACTGAATTAAACAAATTGTAGTGTAAATGTCATGTAGTAACTCAAAATAATCACATTTGAAGCATGTCTATTACAAATGATACAATTTAAACTAGAAACAGTTAAAAACCATTAAGCTTAATTATTTTTTTTGCTACCTCACTGAAGTTAAAATCTGACCGAGTTTGCAAGCAAATTACTTCCATTCGTATTTTAATAGTTATGTCGGATCATATCTGATTTCATTGTAAGTGTTTTTTGATCAGGAGATATATAAAGATAGTCTGGCCACCTAGTGCTGATGCTCAGTTCAGTATTGGAATTTCGATTCCAATAACCTATGCAGGGGCACCACTTGCAGGAATCAGCATCGCAGACAGATATGGCCAACCTCTACCCACTACACAGGAAGTTTCATCCGATTTTCCCCACAGTCAACATCGCCCTGTTTTCCTAAAAGTCGGCAATCAAATACCTTTTGTGATCTCCTACCCTCGACCTTGATGGAATTTCATGAAAGCAAATTGGAATGATTTCTCACGAGATTTCGATAAATACGTTAGTTGGATTCCTCTAAATGCCGATAATTATGGCAGTGTAACAAATCTAACCCACCAAGCTTGCCACCTCAGGATAGTGGGGCAATATACTTGCTAAAATGAATCCACAAAGAACAGTACACCAACTTCTTAAAAATACACTATTTATTCATAAAACAAGCTTCCATAACCTGGATCACTCACCCAGTATTCACAACTATCTTTTATTCTTCTCCACCTGGTCAATTACTTCATTTCTGGTAATTCTCTGGCAATTATAAAATTTTCTTTCTTTGCATCTTCTTACTAGATGTAACATCTATTTTCCCAATCTTCACAAACATACCACAGACATCACATATCATTCAACAACTGTCATTTTTGTTCATCAAAGCCAGCATCCATCCTGCATGGCATCCTTATTATCCATATTAATCATCATCCCCATGCTTGCCATGGTGGGTGAGTGGTCAACGTGTCGGTCTACTAACCACAAGCTTGCAGGTTCGCCCCTGGCCGCGGTAAGTGATTTTTGAAAGGCGACAAAAATCACGACATGGATGTCATACATTGTTGGCATGTGAAAGAACCCATTTGAATTCAGTAGGCCGTGTTCAATGGCAAAATTAATCTCGGGATTTTCCGCCAACACAAAGATCCTCCATTCTCTACTAGAAAGCGCTGTAGTGTCAAGGAGCTTAGATATCTAACCTCCTTGACTTTCATAGTGTTCAAAGGAACGACGAAATTCGACATGCACACTGCCCTCTGGGTGTCAATTAACAAAGCTTGCACCAGGCACCCGAGGCCATACGATATTATTATTATTATCATCCCCATGGTAACCTTGCCATGTCAAAGAAAACCTTGCCATAAGCAAGGCCACCTGGTCCATCTACTGGCTGACCACCACCAAAGAATCTCAAAACACCAGACACTCTGTGGTCCCCACCAATAGGTGGCCATGGTAGGTAATAAAAAATACAAAACAAACCTCACAAGGCGAAAACCTGAGGGTGAGCTATTGTAACCACAATAGTTCGGTTACAATACGCTACTATCAAGTTCGGTTACAGCAGATTCGTTGGTGCCGTCCTAGCTGTTGCTAAAAAACATATCCCAAGAGGCTAAAGGAAAGAGTACATTCCTGGCTGGACTGATGTTTCTGAGGAGCTTTATAAGGATTTTATCACTAATGGTAACCAGGATATTGCTGATAAACTCCTCCAAAGCTTAAATAACTCCCGAAGACAAAAATGGGTTGAGACTGTAGAATCTTTGGATCTTAAGTAATCAAGCAGACAAGCTTGGTCCTTGCTGAGGAAACTAGGTAATGGTCAACCAGCAGTTCGTCAAACACCTACAATAACTCCTAATAAAGTTGCTGCGCACATTGTTTCCGTGCCAAAGCAACAATGGATGTGAAGCATGTTAGACAGGTCCGAAGGGAACTCAAATGTCTGAAAGCTCAAAGCCAATCATACTCTAAATATGCTCGTCTCTCCCGAATTTCTTGTCAACTGAGGTAGAAATGCATGATCATGGCTCTGTAAGTTTGCTACCAATATCCTGCAGACTGGTAAGATTCCTCACTTGTTAAAGCAAACAAAAATCATCGCTGTTTTGAAACCTGGGAAACCAAATAATATGCCAGAGAGTTACAGAGCAAAATCTCTATTGAGTGTATGCTACAAATTAGTGGAACGACGACTTCTGAACAGAATTGCTTCAAGATTGCTTGCGGAGATACCTATTGAGCAAGCGGGATTTAGACCACATTGTAGCTGTACAGACCAGGTGTTGTCACTAACGACATTCATTGAGGCACTGATTTACAAACTACTTCAAGTAATTCCCTGCAAGACCATTGCCAATCTAGTCAATAACATGATGAGTAACAGACTGTTTAGAGTTGTCATGGGTAGTACAGTTAGTGCACAAAGGAAATTGAATGATGGATTACCACAAGATTCTGTCTTGGGTCCACTTCTTTTCAGCTTGTATATAGCGGATATGCGAAGGACGGAATCAAGGACATTTGGGTATGCAAACGACTGGGCGATAGCTTCAAAAAGTTGAAATATAACAACTGAGATCACACAACAGACCCGAGTTTCCTAGGGGACTATTTTCGTAAATAGAGACTACAGCCTAGTATGACCAAGACAGAAGTTTGTTCCTTCCACTTGAATAATCGCATGGCTAACAGGGTGTACTTTCATAACGTCCTTCTGCCACATTATCGGCATCCCAAGTACTTGGGTGTTACTTTAGACAGAGCCTTATCCTTCAAACATCTTTTGAAGACTGCTGCTAAGCTGAGATCATGCATTAACATCATCCAGAAACTATGTGGAACAACATGGGGCTCTAATGCTTCAACTCTTCGATCTTCTGCAATTAGCCTCGTTCTATCTGTAGCTGAATATTGTGCCCCTGTGTGGTTAAACAGGCCTCACATAGAGAAGATCGATTTTGAGATAAACAAGACCATGCGTTTGATATCTGGTACCATTAATTGCACCCCTATTCAATGGCTCCTTGTTCTGAGCTACATTCCTCCACCCCATCTCTGCAGATGTAATATCGTGGTCAAAACATACCACAAGATACTTCAAAATCAGGATCTCCCTATTCATGCTGATATACCTGCTGCTTGTCGACCCAGACTTTGCTCAAGGCAGCCCCCTGTGGAGACCGCTACGAGACTTTATCAATGATGACTTTGACATAGTCCAGCAGTGGTCTCATGATTGGAAGATTTTTGCTCCACAGGAGTGCCGAGACATGCCATCTGTCACATCTAAAGTACCTGACTTTGATCTTCCTCGTCGGATATGGTCGAAATTAAACCGGATCAGGACCAATTCTGGTGTTTGTGCGGACTTTTTGTTCAAGTGGAATAGGTTACCGCGTCCAAAGTGCGACTGTGGAGCTGATAGACAAACGGTGAAGCACATCATTCAGGACTGTCCTCGAAGAGCCTATGGTGGTGACATAATAGATTTTATCTCAGTGAATCCTGCATCAGTGGACTATATCTTAAATTTAGATGTTAAATTATGAGACTGTGTTTTTTTTTTATGTTTTTCTTATTTTTTATTTTATTTTTTATTAGGCTGTGATATGATGTGTGTACCATACCATACGATTAATAATAATATCTGATATCTTTTGACCTGTCATGGATTCACCAGGTAGATTGTTAAATTACCAGCTATGGACTAGTACAATACGTGCAGTGTAGTTAGCTAATTATTATTATATAAATAAAACAGAGAGACAAAGCTCGTCACTATTTCCATAACTGGGTCAATTCCTGAGGCAACCAGCATAATCCTAATGCTCTTAAAATAACAGGTTTACATACAAATTCTGCACACACTCTAGTATATGGGGGTGAAGACCAATGTTTCTAGTGACGTGAAATGGCCTTGAATGGAGCAGCTGTGGCTAGGGGATGTATGTTGGGTGGGGTTCAGGTAGCTCATGACTAATGGATTTGTTTGTAGTTCCTAAATGAATCAAGAGTTACAGTAGTTACACTAAGTACACCTACCACTCAACATTGGCTGAGGGGTATGTTCCCCCAAACTTTGCCAGCTAAGAATGCCAGTGTTATGTTTTACGATCGATGTCTCGTCGGGTTGTAGTGTATGAATAATAAAATCAACCAAATTATAATGGACTGGTTGTATTATGTGAGTACAAATTCCTTGTAAGGAATGTTCTATCGAGTGGTTATGACATTAATCAAAGGATAACCTTGGTTGAATGGGACGTTTGGCTGCGTTCTTCCAAAAGTAAGCCATTCATTCTTGATGCCAATGCCCTCATAACTAGATAATGCAGTATTGTTTTCTTACTTTAGGCAACTCGGAGGGGTAATTAACATTCATTTTGTGATAAATACTCCAATACTCATGCAGTGAAAAGTAGTTTCCATGTTTACCATGAAAATCCTACTTCAGTTTCTTCACTAAGTCTTCAGTAACGCATGTGCATGCCCTTATGACTAATTTATTGCTTTATTGAAGTCTCTTCTATGCTTAAACCTAATTTCTCTTCTTTACAGGACTGGAATTTTGAATAATAATCGTTATTGTGGAAATTCAGAGAATATATTTTCTGAACATGATCATCTCTTGAATTCAGAAGCACCAACACAAAACAAATTGATTAAGACAAAGACTTCTCGGTGTGGGGTAATTACGCAGTTGGAAGGGGTGATTCAGAAAAGAGGGAAACATTTTATTTGTACCATCTGTAAGGAAGTTCAAGACAGCAGACAAAGCCTTAAAAGTCATCTGAAATCTCACCTTGGTTGCCACATGGTACAAGAGGTCCATCAGTGTCAAGTGTGTAATAAGGTGTGTGTGTCAAGGAGTCATCTTAAAAGTCACATGGTTTCTCACACTAATGACCGACCATATCATTGTAATGTTTGTGGTAGGAGGTATAAACGTAACTTCGAACTCAAAAAACATAAAGAGACACACACTGGGGAAATGGATCACGTTTGTGAGATATGTGGGTATGCTACTTTCCAAAAGTCAAATCTGTTGGTACATAAAAAAAGACACTTGAATGACTATAAATTTAAATGTGATATATGTAGCAAAGGGTATTACACTAACACTGAATTACAGCGACATAAAACGATTCACACAGGGGAACGTCCATTTCAATGTGACATCTGCGGGAAGGCTTATCCCTACAAGAGTAACCTGGCTCTACATAAGAAGAAACATGAACCCGACTACAGGTTAAAACTCCACTATCAGTGTGAGTTCTGTGGCAAGACATTTCTCCACAACAACTCTCTGAGAATCCACAGGAAAAACCACTTGGGTGAGAATCAGCTAATGTGTGATGTGTGTGGGAAGACTCTGTGTGGGGGAGAGTCGCTCAAAGCTCACAGACGCATACACACAGGCGAGAAGCCTTTTGTCTGTGACGTGTGCGGCAAAGGGTTTGGCAAACCTGACTACCTCAAAGTACACAGGCGGACTCACACAGGGGAGCGCCCTCACTCTTGTGACCAGTGTGGCAAGTCCTTCACTCAGCTGTCTACTCTCACCGTCCACAAGAGATACCACAGTGGACTGCGACCCTACCAGTGTACCCTCTGTAGCAAGAACTTTGTGTCTAACACGTTACTAAAGACCCACCAGAAGAGCCACGCACTTTAAAACCAAGTTGGTTGCAAGACTTATTAAAAATATGCATATCACAAGAGAAGTGAAACTATCTATAAATTATGTTGAAGCTGCATGAAATTGTTTCTTATTTTGTGTAAAAGTTCATTTTATACAGTGTGTCCGCATATTCTCTCCGCAGAGGCAAGCTATGCGGGTCTCGCCTTGTGGGACGTGTCGCTGTATACACAGTCTCACCACAGCGCTTGTTCCGTGTTGACATTCATCTGAAGTGGTTGGTTGGGGAATCCCAGTTCATTATTGCTGACAGTAAGTGCCTGTGCATGACAGTGTTGATGCTGTAAGTTGTGTTCTTGTCAAGTTATTGTGTAAGCTGAGTCTAGTGGGAATGCTGACTACTGAAGAGCATGTGTTTATAGTGGAAGAGTTTCCAGTGCTGGTGGAGAATGTGAGGCGGCAATTTAGTTCGTGTTTTCCTGCTTCGAGATGTCCACATCGTGACACGGTACGCAACTTGCAGCGTCAACACTGCCATGCACAGGCATCCACTGTCAGCAATAATGAACCGGGTTTCCCCATCTTACCACAACAGATGAAGGTTACCACAGAACAAGCGCTCCGGTGAGACTGAGTATACTGCGACATGAATGTACTGCCAACCCAACACGTCCCGCAAGGGGAGACGCGCGTAGCTCGCCGCTGCAGAGAGAATTTGCGGATACACTGTACTTTCCCAGTGTTTTCTGTATTGTCTACCAGTAACAATACATTTTCCGTTCCAAATTGTAGTAGACGCACAACTACTGTGAATATGGGCTCGTCCAATAGCATGCTTCCTGCTGAGTGCTGTTGCCTCATCAACAGGCCGGTGAGAGGAAGTGAGAGAAGATACAATTCTATGCTCACAGTACACATGTGACCTCCTTCAACACAAGGCACACTGAATTTAAATGCATGTATTTGATGGAAGACCTAATATTACTACTGTATGTATGTCTACAACAAAGTTCACATATGCTTACAATTACGACATGAGGCAGTTGCAGCCAAATCTCCTGTAATAAGTCATGTGAAATGTATTCATGATCGCAGTACTCAACTCATAGGAATGTGTGTTATAACAATGGGTACTGCATGGTATTCTGAGTAACATTTCCAGTAGCGTTGAGATGTTACTACAATTTCTTTATAAATTTCTTTATTTCCACGGGGATGAGCGGACAGAATTTCTTCTGTTATAGACTGGTTTTACAGTCAAATGTCCTGTTTGATGCAAAACTCATGAGTGGAATCAATGAGAGTTAAATAATGAAGATGAATGGGAAGGAAGTGGCCGTGGCGTATTAGAAGGTACTGTTCCGGCATTTGTCTGGTATTTTAAATGGGAAACCTCAGTAAACCATTTCAAGGGCGGCCGATTGGAATCAAATCCACTCGTCAACTGATTCCAGAGACAGCCTGGCCCCACAGCCTTAAAGCATGTAGCTACTGTGGTCATTATAAATTATAATTAATTCAACAGAGCCAGTTTTTGTTTATCAGGTCAACCCATATTGTAGCAGTACTAGTTTACCTCTTGGTGATCTGACAATTGATATTACAACTTTTCAGTCGGTCAACACAATATAATCCCAATTACCGTACTGGGACATGCGAAAAAATAGGGAGAAAACTATGGGATGACATGTTTCTCTAGTCAAGAAAGCATCATCAGATCCAAATATACAGGACAAAATAGCTCTACAAAATCCTCAACGGTTTTTGCCCTCCATAAACAAAAAGCACAGCAAAAACATAGTGACGTATTACTGATAATGTGATAAATACTAGCATTAAGCACCCGTAAATAGAACTATTTATTTTAGTATCTACTATGTTGCAAGACTGAGAAATGACGATCCCACCCACAGACAGCCTTCCTCCACTGGCTAATCTATGAAGGTGCAGCTACTATTGCTGTGATACACTTAAAGCAAGAAGCCCCAAACTAGAGTTGTGAACTAATATGCAGAAATTACCTAAGAGTATTCTGGTGAGATGATGATAAAATTCTAGAGCTGCAACTTACAAAATTGGTGTTAGTCTACTAATAATGTGTTAGGAAAGACCTGATGTGGAGACTTATCTGAATTGTGGAATGTCTGCACACAATGGTGAAGAGTTTGTGGTTTTTAACATTTAAATTGTTTTAAGGGTTAGCACATCATGTTCATTATGTCCCAATCCAAATTGAGTATTTTATAGCAAATGTTGTAAATAATGATACTGTGCAATAACATAATAAAAGACATTTATATATTAAAACAAAAGCATGATTTGGCTACCTGGTATTGACCTGTAGGGGTGCTGCCATTAAGGTGTACATATTTTGATTTTCTGTTTCCACTGCAACTTGGCAATCAACACACTATGGGCAACCTGTGGGTAAGACTATTCATTTTTCATCTTATTACCAAGAAGTACACAAGAGGTCTTTAGTAAATGAACATTGTGTGGCTTGGAGTGCCGTGGATATTTCCCGCTCTTCTAAAATTTCACTTTCTGGGTGGACACACTACTACAGATCGACTGAGAAGACTGAGAAAAATGGTCTGTAAAAGAATTGTTGTTAGGTATCATTTGTAACATTTGGACTATTTTGTGAATTGTACAGCACAGTCTGTTATTTACTAAGGCCTGGAAGTTCATGCAAAATCATATTTTTGCATTTATTTGTATTTATGCATATTTTGGTTATTTTGGCACAATACATCATATTCTTCTCCTTTGCCTATTTAAGTACATATCTCTGCTTGAGAAGGGCGTATATTCTAATTTACTAGTGTTTTGAAGCACTTTTTGTTACTTCATGTTCTTAAAGTCGTAGGTATTTCGATTCGGACTCCGAAATTATTTTAATACCTAGTACGTTTGAGTCCTTCTTGCAAGTTAATATCAATTATATTTATTCAGCATCCACTATGTAAGTACCGGTATTGTAAAATTATTTTCAAGAATAAATAAATAAATGCAATGGCTATTAAAATTGCATATCAGTTATACTTCAAAATTAACATAATAAAATAATTATTGATGGTCAACACCGCTTGAAGTTCCATTAAATAACATTTCCTACTACAGTACTAGAACTGTTTCTTAGTTGAGATATTTTAAAATAGGAGTATTTATATGTCAGTCTGTTCATATGTTCTTTATATTCGAAATAGAAATGCTAAAGTATACAGGGTGTTCGTAATTGCCGTAGTTATTTAATAGTGCATATTTTTCGAAATGTGATGTATATTTGACCAATAATTAGTGCATTTTCACATGCATATTTATTCATTTAATAGTGCATGAACTTCCGAGCCTTAGTTATTACACATCTGACGAATCCTTGCCTTCAGTAGATGTTTGAACTACGAGTTGTTAGCGGTGTGACACGATCTGTTTTCCCGGAGACATAGGTACAGTCATTACTGTGTATCGATGAATCGTTGTGGTTCGTCAGTTGGTATTTCAAGATTATGTTAAGTGAATAGTTTTGAGGAATTCATACGCTTAACTGAAGAGTTGTGTATTATTACAGTAGTATTATTTGCATTATATATTAGCACAAACAACACACAATATGTAAGTGTACATGCCTTTCCTCTTGCCCCACATCAGTCCTTGACGTACCGATAGATGTAAACAGTTGCCAGCGCAGTAACAGAGTTCATCAGACGGGTAATATACATCAGTGTCTAGGTTTCTATTGGTCATCCAGCAATGAAACCAAGCATGTTCCATGACTAAAAGAGGAACTCAAATTGAGAGATCTGGAATTTAATCCTGACGTATAGGTTATCCTTAATGATTTTTCTAGGTTTTTTCACACTTGTAAGTTATTTCAAGTCCCAGGACATCTAACCCAGCTCTATACCCTAATAATTACAGTTACGGACACAATAATAAAATGGGTTATCAGACAAATACAATTCACAGAGGGTAGAAAACCTAAGATGTCCCTATCTACTAATAGAAACAACCACCACTTATTGTCTGTGTGTCAGGAGAAATCAGTTTGACATGCTGCGATGGGCAGCGGAGACTTCAGCTGTGTGCAGCCCATTGCAGCATCTCCCACATGGTGGTTGTGTATCCGGCTTTAAGTGTGTGTTGTTCCCTTATCAACTGTAGACATTTTCACATGACCTTTTGATTATATCTTGGCGGAGTACAAAGGAAGCATTTAGTGAGCAAAGCAGGCAGTGGCCAACTTGATGTTTTTGGAATGTGCGGTTCTCGGGAAGGCATCTACACTTCAAACCCAGCTGACTTCTCCTGGCACACAGACAATAGTGGCCAGTCACCAATTGTGAATTGATGTAATCACGGAAAGAGAAAATATATACCGTATACCCACTCTCCAGGTGTCTTGCCCAAGAGTCATTGGTATCTCTTTCTGCTGTATACGAAGATGTGATATTACTGTGCTGTTCATCATCCATTAAAAACTTCCTATGAGCTTCATCATGGAACATTCAGGTATGTGTTCAGTTTTTTTTTTAATGATGGATTTAGCATAGAAGAGTTTTTAAAGCTTAAGGCCATTATGAAACAATTTTTTTAAATTTAAATTACTGAAATTTTAGAATAATAAAATATTTTGGAAAATTATATTTGCCCAACAAATTATGCAATCCACCCATATGTGGTATCAAATTGCAGTCATTGTTATACTGAAGGTTGTATGCCATACTACAATTCAGATGATGGTGTGATGTGGTTATTAATTTCGTGATATTTCTCATGTTCAGTCCCACACAAGTTTCTTTAGGGCATCACCGCCAAATGGTTCTGTGTTAGGCTGTGTCAACCTTTGGTCAATGTGGATGGGTTACACAGTCTCTTATACGCTAGTCTCAAGCATGTAGAATCTCGAGAGATTGCTTGGTTTATGGCGATGTTCTTCCAGTTTGTTTGCGGCCTTTGCTCGTTGATGTGTAAACCAGCTGTCACTTCTAGCAGGACACCTGTGATGAGTGGGATCTCCAGTTGTAACCAAGTGGAAGAGTGTAATATTACTTATGACATCAATACTGCTTTTGTTTGTAGAACATTGTATTGAAAAGACGGAGATTATTAATAGTTTTATTAGTGAACTATCAATCGGAAAGCAATGCACAATCATTTTCCCCCCAAAAAGTTAAATAGGTAACAAACCAAACAAATCACAAATGAACTTAAATCTTTGACCTACTTTTCCACATAGCCACAAAGTTTCTCAACACATTCCTGGCATCGCCGTACCATTTTCAATGTACCCTGTTTGGAGAAGTCCGTTTGGTTGGAGTATAGCCACCTGCGGACTGCTGATTTCACTTCTGCATCTGTCGCAAAGCGTTGGCCGGCCAGGAATTTCTTCATGGGACCAAAGAGATGAAAGTCCGACGGTGTCAGGTGTGGACTGTATGATGGATGCTGGAGCACCTCCCACCTGAATTGGGTGATTTTCTCACGAACGGGAGCAGCAACATGGGAGCGGACCTTGTCATGAAAAAGTTTGTCAAGTCGGCATTAACATTGTGGCTGACACAGCTGAACGAAAGTTTTAATGTAGGCTGCAGCATTCACAGTGGTCCCGAGTTGAGCAAAGTCCACCAATAACACACCACACATATCCCTGAACACTGTTATAAGCACTTTCCTAGCAGATTGAGTCACTTAGAATTTTTTTCGTACTGGGAAACCAGCATGTTTCCACTCCATAGAGGCCTGCTTGGTTTCGGGCATGTAGTGGTACACCCACGACTGGATAACACTAAAAGAAAGTTTCTAATACAGTAATGCTCATTCATTGTAGAATCAAGAACTTAATAAAATTCAAATGTCCCAATAATTATTTATTACACATATACAAAAAGTGCGACTTCAAATTGACAGGTGAAAAGCCAGAGGAAGTAGGAGGCTTCTGTTACTAGGAAGCAAAATAACCAGTGATGGATGAAGCAATGAGGGTAAAAAAGTAGGTTGGCCCAGATAAGGAATGCATTTCTACAGAAAAGAAATCTGTTGACATCAAATACTGATTTAGGTATTAGGAAGTCTTTTTTGAATGGCTTTGTCTGGAGCGTGGAAGTGATGGTTGGTTCCTTAGTTTAGGGGCTGCAATAACGTGGTCATGTAGCCCTGTGTACTTTGGGAGTGTGATAACCGGTGTTAATTGTAATGGCCGTATTAGTGTGTGCTATCTGTGATTCAGGTAAGGACTGAAGACAATCAATTTTCAAGTAGTTTCTACTTTTGCTACCATCCACGACACCTAGCTGCAAACTTGTCTACTAGATGCCATCACAGCCAGCGGCGAACGAAGGAACTAATATAGCGTTATCAAATCTAACCTACAAATTTTAGCTTCACACAAGTTTAGTTAGTGGAAGGTCCTTTTACATGCCTTAAATCTATGACATTTGCCCGCCGGCTTTACTTCCCCTCCAAAGGAAGGCATACTGAGGGATTTTTAACACTCTTAAAAAATCCGACTTCGGCCGGATTTGACCCTACGATATTGGGCATAGAAGCTCAGCTTGCTACCAACTATGCCACCGAAGCCGCTTCTATGGAAGTTTATTTATTTATTCGTATCCGTAGTATACATTTTACATTTAAAAATATGGTACTTAAAAATGCACATATCAAATTGTGTCTGTCCAAAACTTTGCCAAGTCATGGGCATTAGGTGTTGCAGCCATCAAGTCCTCCATTGTGCAACTTATAGGACACAATGCAATTCATGAAATGGACTGTGGTTTGGACTTCACCACAATCGCATAGCCTGGATGTGCTAGGAAAACTCCACTTAAACGTATTGGCTCTTGATCTACCAACACCAGTGCGAAGCCTGTTCAATGGCTTCCACGTAGACCAGTGTTCCTCATGTCCTGGAGGTGGATGTTCAATTGGTAGCATCCAGCCATCAAGTTGAGTATTTCTAGATCTCCATAATCTTAACCTTGTGCACTTAGCAGATTCATGTAGATCTTCTGTTGTATTCAGGAAACTTCTCCTAGACCTCAGTCGTCGATGTTGGTCTCAAACTGCCAGTGATAAGTCGGCGTGTTTCATTAAGAGAAGTGTCAACTTGTTTAGCATGACTGGAACTGTACCAAACAGGACAAGCGTACTCTGCAGCAGAGTAACACAGAGTAACACAGGCTGTAGTTCTCATCGTCTTTGGCTGTGTACTCCAATTGGTTCCAGACAGTTTGCGAAGGATGTTGTTTCTGGCTGACACTTTCTGCTTGACGTTTATGCAATGCTGTTTATAGGTGAGAGCACGATCCAATTTTACACCTAAATATTTAGGTGTTGGGCAGTGGTCTAGTCGAGAGTCTTCCTGTGCTACCTGTAATTTCCTTGAAGCCTGCCTGTTCTTTAGATGGAAGGCACATACCTGAGTTTTAGATGGATTAGGCTTCAATTGGTTTCCTCGGTAGTAGTAGGATAGTTCAGAAAGAGCCTCTGGTAGCTTACCTTCTATAGTCTCAAAGCTGTTTGCTTGAGTAGCATTAGCTCGATCATCCGCGTATATGAAGCATTTGGTATCAACTGGAAGAGGTTGGTCATTCATATCGATATTGATACGCTATGGGTCGAGAACTCCGCCTCGTGGCAAGCCATTCTTTTGTTTCCTCCATCGACTATTCTGATCTTGAAATTCGGCAAAGAACCTACGATTTTGAAGAAGATTGCTAATGACTTGAGTCTTCTTGTAGTCCTTTGTCATGTTATATAATTTGCGCAACAGTATACGATGACTAACTGTATCATATGCATCAGATAAATCGATAAAAGCCACCCCTGTGATTTTATGATTTTCAAACCCATCTTCAATATATTGTGTCAGATGGAGGACCTGTGAGGTACAACATTTCCCTTTATGAAATCCGTCTTGCTCTGGAATGAGGAGAGGTTCTATGATCACTGTAAGTCTTTCAAGGATCATCTGTTCTAGGATCTTTTATAGTGCGTTTCATAAGAAGGGAGGTAGTGCAAATTTCGCTACTCCTGTGGGGGTCCGGACGCAGACACCAAGAGCCCGCTGATGAGCCAGCTTGGTGTTCCTAGGCGTAACCCCACACAAGACACGGTATAAACCTAGAAAAATTGCAGAGTTTTAACAATAACGTACTTAAAACTAAAATACAAAAATGGCGCCAAGTTCATATGCTAATTTTATCTGAATGTGTATTGGTATTTCAAGTCAAATAGTTATTACTATGAAACACTTAAGTGACAAGTCCCAAAACAGTCTACAAATGTGAACACAAATAAGCAGTAAAACCTACAAGTGTAGACGACCAAATAGTCAGAGTTAGTCCACTTATACTGTGCGAAATGCATTGTACTTCTCAGCTTCGGTGTCGAATTGATATTTCTTCAAATTGGACCTCGGAATGTCGTTGTAGTGTTCCTGTTGCCCTCCCTGCTTTTTCTGTCCGACCTGCAACTGGCAGTGCATGATTCGTCTTATGAGACGTCATTCAGCCATGTAAACATGTCCTGCCCATCGATGCTTTAATATTGCCTCAATGTTGATAGTATTAGCTTCCTATTATCAGGGCCGGATTTAAGAGTATGCCACCTATAGGCTAATGTCCATTTACCGCCTCCTCTATAGTTCATATTTGTTTAATAGATTAGTTTTAGACAACAAAAGAATTGAGTTCATTGGCGTTTTCATCTTTTTTTAAACATTAAGTTCATTTAGTTTAAATAAAACTACAATATTAATGGTTTCCATAATAAATTATATAACAAAATTAATTATCTACTTTTTTTTACTTCTTTTAAGATTCGTTAAAAATGAAATGGGTTTCGAACT
Organism: Meconema thalassinum; assembly: GCA_946902985.2. Lineage (NCBI taxonomy): Eukaryota > Metazoa > Arthropoda > Insecta > Orthoptera > Tettigoniidae > Meconema > Meconema thalassinum. The sequence goes on from OX336388.2 coordinate 1,855,302,663, forward strand.
TAATTTATTAATTAATCTGTTCTTGGAGAAGGATTAAAACATATTTTTAAGTAACATGTATTCTTAAATTCGTACGGAAATAAAGTTTGCAATACTTCATTTTAACTTTTGAATAAATTGCCAAACTGCCGCTCTAGGCTGCAGCCTTCTTAGCCTATTTAGAAATACGGCCCTGCCTATTATAGAAAACTTTTCAGTCAATACGAGTATGCCCAATTATATTAGATAGGGAGTACAAATATTATCACTTAACACACAAAGAAGCTGGGAGCTAGTAATTGTTTTTTTTTTTTTGTCGTGTGGCCTCCTGAGAGGCCGAGTGCAGGTCTTTCTATTCGACGCCCGTGGGCGACCTGCGTGTCGGGATGAGAGATGGAATGGATGAAGATGAATGAAACTGGGCAAGGATGTGGAAGGAAGCGGCCGTGGCCTGTCAGAAGGTACTGTCCCAGCATTTGCCTGGTGTTGAAAATGGGAAACCACGGAAAACCATTTCAAGGACAGCCGACGGTGGGGCTCGAACCCACGCGTCTACCGAGTCAGCAGAGAGCTTGGCCCCATGGCCTAACGCAGCACTTTAGCCCGCGTAGCCACTACTGTCGGTAGTAATTGATTAGATGACATGTTTCAATTGTCATGCGATCATCATCAGATCCTGTTCACCTAGGCTTAGATAAGGTATGGCGGATATGTTTACACTTAAGTACAAACATATTTACAATTATTATTAAATTTTAGGAGGTTTTAAACTTACGTAAGGTGTCGTTCTTTCACATCTCATCCCCGACCCCGTTGGAAAACGGGAATAATAAGGGGTAGACATACATTGCTTGGTTGGTCTATAGTCGTACAAATGTTGCGAATGTTACGTTGTTAGAAATGTTTAAGTATATCAACACTGTGATTTATTTACATATTAGTGTAACGAACTTCAGATATGAATGTTGTCAATATTATTGTGTTAATGTCCGGATGGTCGAATGTCTCTTTCAAGCAAAACTCATGAGAGAAATCGATGAGGGTTTAAATAATGAAGATGAGTGGGAAAGAAGTTGGAAGGAAGTGACAGTGACCTATTACAATGTACTGTTCCAGTATTTGTCTGGTATTTTAAATTTGGAAACCGCAGAGAAACATGACGGAGGCTGACGGTGTGATTGCAGGACTGTTACAGGTCAGGGAAGTCAGGGAAAAGTCAGGGGAAAAAATTCCAGTCATGGAAGTCAGGGAAATGTCAGGGAAATTTTCTGCAAGGTTAGGGAACTTTTTAATTTTTTAAAATAAAAGCTTGAATCTGTCTTATTTGCCTGTAGCGCGAAGCTCCTTTGCTTTGTCGGGTTAGGGCTGCAAAATGCTAATGCAGATGACCTCGTAGTTCCGCCCCTTAAAAGAATAACTAACTAAAATGCTAAAATTGTAAAATAGAGGAGAGAGAACAGTAGCCCTGCTGCTTTCGATACTTCGTCTCGTCGTTTGTCCCCACTACACTCTTTCCTCCACTCTCCCTTGCCCAAGTCGGTCGAGTTTCGTCGGGAACCGCGCTTGTTCGGGGCCAAAGCCTCTACTCCACATGCACCATCCCCCTCGCGTTCCCTCTCATCTTGTCGGTGTTCGGTTCGCCGAAGTTTCGCTTCGTGTACCTTCGGCATAGCACCTATGCTTGGTCTACTAATACAGAGATGATAGTCGAAAATCGGCTCGAACGTTTTCTCATAGGCCTACGACAAGTGTACGATGGTGTTCAATTCAAGGGAGAGTTAGGTAAAGTGACTGTCACCAAAGAAATGCTCGTTAAAGCGAGGCATGCTCGTTTAGAATATGAAATTGCACCTAAAGAGAGGGCCGCCGAAAAGAATAGAAAACGAGGCCAAAGAAAAACGAGAGCAATTGTAGACGAGGTAAAAGAGTTGAAAACCAAAAGAGTCAAATTGATGTTAGAAAAAGAAGCCGAACTAAATGATATTGAAGAACGTTTAAAAGCGCTAAACAGCGGGTACTTGTAGAGAGTTATTCAAATAGATGTATGCAACGAAAGTTTTAAAGCTAGTGTGTTAGCTTTTCAAAATGTGATCGTACTTACTTTCGCTAAGAATGTAGCAAAAAGGTGTATACTCCGAGCCAAATGCGTCGATTTCCTGTTTTAATCCATCGATTTCTTTACCAGTATCAGTCACTAAATTTTATGTTATCGATGTCTATATTCTTTCTCAGTATTTTTTATGTATTTTAAGTGTTAGTAATTATAGCAATAAGATCTTAGGCACAAAACATGTCGCAATGTATGGTCTTTAAAGTGCACGTCAGGCATCCGTTAAATCTTTTAAGTTTCAAACCATTCTTTTTGTTCTTCAATTTTGATCGGTATAGGACAGGGCCATCCAAACAGCGAGCGCAGCGCTCCGGCCGCGCTCTAAGCCTGTGCTCAGAGCATTTTGGTGGAAGGTAGTTTAGGAAGTGGTGGGGGGAGCTTCGCTGGCTGAGTGTGCGAGCTTCCCGCCGCGCTGAAGTGAGCAGCCGATCCATGAGTTGCTAGTCTAGTCCAATGTCCTTTATTGACAGCGTGTAAGTAAATCAGTTTCACAGTGGTCATGACTGAACATCATACAAACAAGTAGTTCCGTGAAGAACTATACAGCCTATTTCCATATATCCTACTTATATCAATTGCCTCTATCAACATACAACATTTCAGTTTGATTGCTGTTATAGATTCGTAGATATTGAGAACCACCTAAATATTTCGGTTTGTCACTGTGTTCAATTTTTATATACTGTATGTAGGCCTTAGAGTTATGTACTGTTAGGTGACGATTGTTGGGTAGGTTCATCATTCAAACGTTCACTTCGATCGCATGATTAATACACAAGAAATAAAAACCTAACTTTAAAAGTACGCACAGCCGCCATCTTGGGGTTATGTGAACAAATTAACAAAATTAGATGCCAGTGCATTATAATGTGTATAAACATTTACTGTAACAAATTTCACTGCGCTCAGATGGTTAAATCGCGAGAAAAGTCTATTAAAATGTTTCACATTCGCTTGGCCACCATGTTCGTTTTGTATTTTACAGGTTTTAGGAAGTCTCATAGCTTTACTTCTAGTAGTACACATTATCACCGTACAAATTTTCAGGGTGATATCAGCAATAGTTTCGGAGATATAGAATACCGGTGAAATATTTTGCACAGCCGCCATCTTGAGGTTATGTAAACAATTTAACTAAATTGGATGCTAGTACATTGCAATGTGCATAAACATTTGCTGTAACAAGTTTCTTTGCATATGGATTGTTAAATCGCGAGAAAAGTCTATTCAAATGTTCCACCTTTGCTTGGTCGCCATGTTGGTTTTGTAGTTAACAGATTTTTTGAAAGCCTCACAGGTGAACTTCTAGTAGTGCCGGTTATCACCGTTCAAAATTTCAGGGTGATATCAGTAATAGTTTCGGAGATATAGGATACCGGTGAAATATTTCGCACAGCTGCCATGTGCCTGGTGAGATGAAATAAAATTTGAAGGGCACAGTTGGGGTCAGCCGAAATGGTGCTATGACCTTAACGAGTTTCATTGTAATCGCTCCAGACGTTTAGAAGTTATTGGGGGGACACACACACACGGACAATAGGTGATCTCATAAGCCTATTTTTTCATAAAATGAAAATAGGATGGAGTGGTGAAGCAGAAACCTTTAAAGCAGAATGGGAAATTTTATTGTTCTGTATAGCTTATAAAGGAGGAAGAGTCACTCAAGGTCTGTACTATCAGTTCATATTGGTAAAATGTTGTTGAATTTTCCTCTCTAATATGTTCACATTTCAGTTTGGAATAAATCACAATATTCTTTACTTAACACTTGCGTTCGTTTCCTGCACATTCCATACATCGGAGTACCATTCGATTTGTATATGCGGTATATATTTTATGGCAATATCAATATGATGTGAATAAACCCACAAAAGCCATCGGCCGCACGACTGTACATACGACCATACGTATCTAGTCAGCGCGGTCCAAAGATCGTCCATCTGTCTTATGTCTACTCGCTGCCACAGTGTAGTGGTGGTAGGGAAGGAGCGCTAGTCTGACTGCCCAGTGCAGCGCGAGCGCGCTCTCGGAGCGCAATGACTGGATGGCCCTGGTATAGGATAAGGAATCAACGAATCCGTGCCATACCAGACTTAGTGTCAAAAGCCATTGATGTCAGTCATGGCGCAGTCGTAAGACGTAAAAGATTACAAAGTGTTAAATGTATTTCTGTGTTGTCTGTGGGTCCATGCAATACTTGTTTGCTTCCTAGACAATGAAAAGGGCTTTTGCAGTCAATCGATATAAATAAGTCCGATAGTTTTTGTGTCCAATGAAATGGTTTCGTTGTGCCATTTTTTCTTACCTATTTTAAATTTCATTCTTACCTTAGCAATAATTTTGAAAGAATCCGTGCCATGTACGTTACTTACCCATCGTATTATTTGACCATTAGGCTGTAGTTTTTAAGTCATTAGCATAGCGTATAGAAGAGAAAGTGACGCGACTTGTGGAGTTTGTATGGTCCAGCCGCTAGGTGGCTCTAGCGTCGGCTAGCGCTGAGTGAGGACGGTATCAATACAAGCAGTTGAATGTTACTTTTCAGTAACTGAATGTTATCAGCTTACACTACGTTGTATTAGACAAGATGATCCAAATATAAAATTCTCCGCACTGAGTATATACAACGCTAACGTCCGTTGTGTTAATTATGAAACATCAGATTGCGTCATAGGTTCATATAATACGGAAATAAAACATTCTGACGGGGGTCAAAATGTAACTGAATGTGTGAAAATCGTAAAGCTACAGACCATTCACTACTGCACAAATAAAGTAAATATAATATAATACAGTATAATGACAAACTCACCCATATAACTTATAGCTCTCAGTTGTCCGAAGCTTTGGACAGCTTACGCGATGATTTTCCAGACTTAGAAGTTGACTGCTCTTTCCTAATTTCTTTCGTACGAAAGAAAAAGCGCACTTCATGAAATGAAAAACGAGTTTTCCAATAAGGTCCAGTTTATGTTCCATACACCATCAAAAAATCACGGCCCTAAAACAATCTCATCAATGCTGTCCTAACACTCATAAAATATATCAACCCACAAATTTGAAAGGGAAGATAATTCCATTTCAACGACTACTTCGACCTGTAAAAGAATGTTGAAGACACTGTCAGACGGTTGAGTTAGGTAACTAAGGGCATTTATTGTGCCAAAGTCCTTTATATTAGTGAAAGTTGCAGCTGTTGTGTCCGACGGCCTTTTCACTTTGAAGGGTTGTTGCACACTTCACACAGCTGATCCCTTTCCTTAGTTGCTTGACAATATACCCGGCTAGATAGTGTGGGACTGCACCAGGCTTCAAACTCCATCTCATTCTCGCCATTTCGACTGTCTTTCCTTCTATAATGAAAGTGTCCGTTTTTATAAGGAAATTATCGGAGCAATGTTTGTCACATAGCCTGCATATGACTTACTTGACAGTTTAATGTCTTTCCTCGGAATGGCCTTAGCCCATTTAAATAAATCATCTTCGGCTTTTGAAGGTCTAAAGAAAAAGTGCTTACCTGTTGCAGATGACTTGTCGTATCCAGATCGGCACCCGGGAACAAAACAACACGGCATATTCACTTACACAGTTTTGTTTGACGAATCTTACCAGGTTATAATTCACTCGACAGCACAAACGTAAAGAAATAAGTGTAAAGGCTTACAAATACTAAACACACCAGTGTCATAACGTATGTATTATTTCACTATCGCCTCTTGATCGCATACACTTTTCAACACCAAGAAATAAGGTCTAAATACGGCAGCATTTCCATGTTTTCAAACTCGCGAGCGCTTAGAAAGTGTCTCCAGCCAGCCACAACCAACCCCTGCGCAGTCTACCGGCGGGCGCAGCAACTACCCATACTAAAGATACGGCAAACTCGGGAGTCGGCACACTTTCTCTTCTAAACGCTATGTCATTAGTAATAACAATTGCAATAACGTTTTGAATGTAAGAAGTTTCATTGTGAACTGAGTGTACTTGAATCCATTTTTTAAAATTTATTTGTAGTGTTATTTTTTTTTAGCATAACCGATTAATTTATTAAAAAAGTCAGATGAAGCCAGTTTTTTCCATGCCTTCTGAAGTGCTCACGACATCTAAAACTGAGCTAATTCTTAAAATTAGCTTTTTGTTAAAATTATTTCTTTACAATCTATGAAAAGAAACTCTTTCTGTGTAATACAGTAGCTGGAAAAAAGTTTGCATGGTCGTGTATTTAAAGAAATAAAAAATTTAATCACCATATGTCGTGCGATTCGAAGTTGTAAATCAGTACCGGTAACTATCGTTTGATCAATTCGACGGGTTTAATTTTTAAAATATGTTCATACGGTGATCAGAATAAAGTATTGGTGGTCAGGGAAAATGGGATCTTAAGTCAGGGAAAAGTCAGGGAAAATGCAAATCTTGGTCTCGTAACAACCCTGGATTGGAATCAAACCCATTCTTCAACTGATTCCAGAGACGGCCTGGCCCCATGGCCTTGAGTCTTAATCAGGGTGTTGACTACTCTGGAAAACATGGGAAGCAGGAAGTACTCGGGAATTTTTAAATCCTGGAAAACTCAGGGGTTTATCAGGGTATTTTAATGACACTCGGGGAATTTTAGTTTTACAAGGTCCAACCTTGAATAATTGGAAATTAAGCCTTTAAATTTCGATGGGGGAAAGGCATATTCTGGTGATTGTTGTAGATGTATGTTCTTACTGACGTTAAATCAGTAAGCTCTCATTTCTGGCAAGATAGAGCAAAAATTACATGTGTTGACTGTATTCGTATATAAATGTGTAACTGGATGATTTTTGAGAGCATTACTATTGACGAGCTACCTTCAATACTCTCAAGTACAATAGTTTTTCTGAATGAAACTTTCTCATGCTACCCTTGATTGTTCAAACACTTTTTGAAATGCTCTTTAAGTACAAACTCTGTTTTATATATTTATTATGGCAGCTGCTGTTACTCGGGGAATTTTCTAATTTATCCTGGAAACATCGGGGAATTGTCTGGGAAATCTGTTAGTTTGTTTTGGTAGACATCCTGTTGATGCGTGTAGCTACTGTGGTCATTATAAAGTAAAATAAATTTAGAAATTAATTCAATGGAGCCAGTTTTTGTTGTTTATCTGGTCAACCCATATTAACCGTTGTAGCAGTACTAGTTTACCTCTTGGTGATCTGCATTGATATTACAACTTTTCAGTCGGTCAACACAATGGACTGCAAGAGGGAGAAAACTATGGGATGAAATGTTTCGCTTGTCAAGAAAGCATCACTAGATTCAAATATACAAGACAAAATGGCTCTACAAAACACCCTCAAATGGTCTTTGCCCTCCAAAATGGAAAGGCATGGCATAAACATGGTTGGTGTGGCAACTATTACAGATAAATACTAAAGCATTTAGCACCCGAAAATATAACTACTTATTTTAATATCTACAATGTTGCAAGACTGAGAAATGACGATCCCATCCACAAACAGCCTCCCTCCACTGACTAATCTGTGAAGGCGAAGTTACTATTACTGTGATAGGCCTACACAGTAAGCCCTAAAACTAGAGTTAATTGTAAACTTTAATGTAGAAATGACCTACAAGTACTCGACTGAGGTGATTGCACAAAGTTGGAACTGCAACATACAAAACCGATGTTTGTTTACTAATAATGTGTTGAATGATCTGATATGGAGACTTACTGGTATCTGAATTGTGGGATGTCTACAAGCTGCTCCGACAAACACTGTTCTGATGTAAAAAAAATCTGTATGTTGATACATTCACAAATCATCTTCATTAATTGGAGCATGAACGTTAATCAAAGCGTCATTTTTATTATTGTTAGATGTAACTCTTCAGTCGGTCAACACAAATCTGCCCAATGACTGGGCAGGGTACAATGTATATAATATAAAATAATAAGTAAAAAAAATAAATAATCATAATCACTAATAATAATGGAGCAATTTAGGATTTTTGCTTTTCGACCATCAGGCGGTCATCATCAGGTCCTCTTCACTGGGGTTGAGTTTTAAATGGAGTATTATGCATGTGTATACAGTTAAGATGATACAATAAAATAAAATACAATTAGAACATGCACTTGTATTCTATTGGAGTATATATCACTTGCCTGAACACAGCAGTTGGGTTTTACAGGTGTACGCATTGAACGTTCCTACTCCTGAGAGTATATTTATTGTCCATATATCGTAATTATGCTGTTTTTCCTAGGTACCATTTGATATTTAGTGATAACAAACTTCATCTTTCTGGCTTTTGTGGAAGTGAGAGAGCTAGTGATGAGTGAGGGAGGGCTTTGCCTTTTGTTTATAGAGATGACAGATATGTGATGAACTGGTTATGCTGATCTTTGGACACTCGTGCATATTGTTTGAGAAAACTTATAACATGTATTGTTGAACAGAAATCATTTTGTCAGTTATTGTTGTTTTAAGAGGCGCAACAACATGGTTATCCCTGCTCAGAAGTCTTAAACACTGAAACAAATTATATTGAGGAACAAAACCATTTTTCTTTCTTTGTTATTAGAAAATGAGAGAATATGTTTGAAAATATTATCCTTTTGTTAATAAATGCAATTTTTCAATACTTAGCTGAACTTCTATTTTGTAACAATTCATAAATGTGTGAGAGGATCGATTACATTTCTCTAGTTAAAGTCAGCTCCTTATTTTAAGGGCTTTTGCTTCAAAGAAGTCATTTTACATTCTCTTCTTTCTAGGTCTTCAAAAGAACATAAGAATGAAGAGAAAACTAATGAAGATACCTGCAAAAGACGTTATTTTGTAATTTTGAACCATGTCTCGCTTCCAACGAAAGTGGCAAATAGAGAGATCTTGACAGAAGATGCCTTGGACAATGACAGGAAGTGTGGTGTTTGTGGTAAAGTCTTCTTGACAAAATTACTATTGGAGCGGCATGTTTGTAGCAGTTCTAAAGAGTGTCTGTATGCTTGTGATTTTTGCAATTTAAGATTTAAACGGAGTGGAGAATTGACTGCACATGCCCAATCTCACACAATATCAGGTCCCAAATATTCCTGTACAAAATGTAGCTATGTAACAACGGTTAGTTCATACTTGGAAAGTCATATGAAAAGACATGGTTCAGAAAGACAGGATTCAGATATACATTTAAAATTGAACTGCAAAAAATGTGATTTAAGTTTCTCCTCAAACAGCGAGTTAAGCAAACATGAAACAGAACATTTTAAACAGGAGAAGAACTTCAAGGACAGTAGTTGTACTATTTGCAGCAAAACCTTTGTGAATAGATTCAGATTGGCACGCCATATGATAACCCACAGCACTTCACGGCCGTACTCTTGTGACATGTGCCATCGAACCTTCAGACACATGTTTGAAGTACGAGCACATAAAAAAATGCACACAGAGGCCCGAAGTTATACTTGCAAGATATGCAATTATACTACCATCAATAAGGCATACTTTGATATTCATGAAAAACGACATTTGGGTTTGTTCGATATATATTGCGACATCTGTGGGTTAGGTGTGTCTTCGGTTAAATGCTTGGAAAAACATAAAATGACTCATAGTGAAAAGAAGCTTTTCTGTTGTGAATTATGTGGTAAAAGTTACAAGTACAAGAACAATCTAGCTTTCCACAGTAGAACAGAACATATTGATAGACAAGGGCCGTACACAGCGTTTCAGTGTGAAAAATGTGGTTTAACTTTCAAGTATAGGAGAGCTCTTGTACATCACATGTCTGTACATACAGGGCAGCACAAGAAGCGCATTGTTGAACACCAGTGTGATATCTGTGGAAAGGTAGTGTCGAGTTTGGAAACTCTGAAAACTCACCTCCGGATCCACACGGGGGAGAAGCCTTTCATATGTCCAACATGTGGGAAGGCCTTCAGGTCCAGTCAGTACCTCAAAACTCATATGATTTCGCACACGGGAGAGAAGCGACATGCTTGTGATCAGTGCGGAAAGAAGTTTACGCAGCGATCTACCTTGATGGTCCACAAGCGCTATCATACTGGAGAACGACCCTATGTTTGCCAAGTTTGTAGTAGAGGTTTTGTAACAAAAACATTAATGAAGACTCATTTAAAACTTGTTCATAAACAATCCCCAGCTGATGATCCCTCTTCATTTTTGGCTTCTAATGATTCCCATGATGATCAGTTATGAGACAAATATTTACCTTAATGTCATCTTGTAATGCTTCTTAGATAAATTTCTTTTCCCAACCACCAAGAAAACAAAACATTGGTATATTTTTTTATTTCTTTAAATGTGTGTGATCTGTTTAGATATCTACTGTTATGGTTAGTTCCTCTTTGTGATGCACTGTCCATACACGTTGATACATTATATCTAATATATATTAATGATATTGACAAATTAGTTTTACAGCAATAATTTGTTAATAATGTAGGCCTACCTTATTATAAAAAATAAAAATAAAAAATACAATTACAGTAAAACTTCTGAAGATGAGAGATCTGACCTCATATTGGATGAGTGAGTAATGGTTGTGGTAATAGGTGGATTCCAGTTTTAAGCTAAAAGTCTAGAAAGTGATCTGCAAGTTACATGAGTGTATTCCTGTATGTGACTTTAAAAATGGGTTTGATACAGTAATACTGGAGCTAAATGTATAAAAACTTCTGTTTGTTCTTTACTTAAAGTTAAGTCGTATTTTCTTCCAGCGAAGACTTCTCCCCATGTTCGACAAAACAGAATTCCATCTGAAATAGTAGCATCACTCGGAATACAAAGCAACCAAGCTTAATTTTAAATGAGGGGAATTATTCTAACCTACGGTGTCTCGTGCTTGAGATCCTCAACAGGATTATTTAGTCTCCTTCTGTGATTAGATTCCCAGTTTTATCAAGAAATGTATTTGAAGATGTTTGATTCTCATACCAACCATCGTAGAAATAGTTTTCTATAGTTTTCCGTTCCTATTCTCAGTAAATGGCAGGATTGTTTCTAGTTTAAGGTCATGGATGCCTCCTTTCCAATCCTGGCCCCAGTTACAGGTGTACACACTGCACCAAATTACAGTTATTTTCCACAACCCAAGTGCACAAGACTGATGACCAGAAAAAGTCTCTAAATGAAATGATAGGACCAATTGCAGTATATCCATAACTTCCAGGTGCATGACCTTACTCATGCCGTTCTGATTAAACTAATTCATAGGTTGAGGCAAATAGCATAGTTGGCTCAGGGCTGCCCTACAAAGTCCAAGCGCATGAGTTTGATCCTGGCTTAATTTAATGGTATTTTCAAGTATTAAAGAAGTGAAGACAGTCTTGCGTCAGATTTGCTGGCACTGGGAAGAGATCCAGGGAAACATTCCTTCACCCCTGTACCTCTTATCACCACAGCATTTTTAAAGACCATCAACCCAATAAGTTAACATTATTATCTCATTCATAGTTACATGAAATTGCCCAGTGGAATTTCTCAGTAAAACTAGTTACATTTTTGTTAAATCGGATTTTGGTCAACAGGTTCAGTTCTAGTATGTTGTAGAGGTGCCAGTTTTCACGAGTGATACATTTGTGTTGATCAACTAAAGTATTGTGTTCCTAGCCTTTCTTTAAGGGAATTCCATCATTTTATGCATGACAAATAAAGCAAAATTCTATATGGTTAGGCTAATAACACTGTAATTAAGTATAACAAATTTAAAGTTTCCGCCTAAATTTGTTATACTTAATTTCAAAACGTCAACACGGAACCTGCAATGGACTCTTCTTCGAATAATAACACTGTACCGTGAACACAGCTGGACATCTAGACCAGAGCTGGCACATTCATTGTCACAATATGTAATTTTAATGGTATACTTAGTGGGTGATTCACTTAAGCCTTAGGTTGAAACACAAATAATGTCTGAGTTAATGGATTTCATCTATAGTTTCTTCATTGTACACTTCTGCAGAAGGAAAATTCATTTTCTTTTTGTGTTCTTTTTGTTCATTGTGTGGTTGGATTTACTTGAAACAATTGGTTACAGATGAAATCATTCATACCTGCCTCAGCCTTCATTTACAGTAGAGTTACACTGGATGACGACATGCAATTTGAGATGGTCAAACTTGAAGGATCTTCGGTTGTCAGCAAGTAGAGCCTTGTACGTGGAGAAATGTCTTTCTACGTCGCACGGCGTAACGGGGGCATACTTGAAAAAAAAGGAAATCGTAAGCGGAACGCACTGGCTCATTTCCGTTGAATTTTGCTTCTTTTCCACAAAGAATGACAGCAACTTAACACAATTTTGTGTACCAGGATTTCGTTCAAGACAAGTCAAATTTTTTCCCTGACCTCGTCGGCTACTTTACCCTGTGCTTTCGATAACTCACTCTCAATTTCTTGCACAATGCTTAGTGCATCATATAATTGTATGCCCACAGTTTCAAGGTGAATGATCGTTTTTAATATCACAGAGATTTGAATTATGTAGACTAAGTTTCTTGACATGCTGGGTGAAAACAACTCTTGTAGATTTTTGATTGCATATGAATCACTTCTGTCAAAGTCATTGAGGATCTTCTCAATCTCACTGTAGTTTGTGCAATAGTAGTTTACAGCATCAAGCCAAGTCCCCCAATGTGTTTCAATGGCCTGAGGGGGTAAGGGTAGTGATGGTGCTTCTTCTTTAAACTTCTGAACTCGAAGCGGAGCCTTATCTAAAGTATTCTTGGCGTTACCAATTAATTTATCCACCTCAGGATAGTTCCCTTGGACCTCTTCTGCCACTTTATGTAGGGCATGCACAAGACACGTTACATGCACCATATTTGGATGCAGAATTTGAAGACCTTTGGCTGCTTTTACCATGTATGGAGCAGTATCCGTTGAGCACTTTCTCTCGTTGTACTTGTACTTGAGTGCTCCAGTTCTGTAGTAGTATTCATTATCATCCATAAAACAAATAAATCCACCGGGCAAAGCCGGGCACTACTGCTAGTAAATAAATGAAAGGGAACAATGCAGTACTCAGCTCAAAGATACCACCTTCATCACGCCCGAGTGGAGAACCATGTAGTTAAAAAGTCGTCTAGTTTAGGATCGTGTGACATTGTGGTCATCAGCCCATGTACTTGTGTGAGCGAAATTTGTTATAACTCGTCTGAGTTGTCTTAACAAGGCTAAGTGAACTTCGTCCACGGAAGGTGGCAGGTAGTTTTAAGTTCTCAACACAACTGGCATTGGAAGACGGTCGGATGTGTGATACTTTTAGCTAGGGGCTCGCCTAGGTTATCGGCACAGCTAGAGATACCTAGGACATTTGAGGAGCTTTATTTACTAATAAATAAATTTACGTTTCATCAGGTAATATTGAATCACAAAAATATTCTTTAAAAATAAAATTTTGACCTTTAAATGTAGTAGGGTAATTAAAAGCGAACAGAGTGGTTATTTGCCATTTTTTTTACATTTATAGTGTGCCTGGTGACAGACTGTTTTAGTGGTAGTATTTTGTTGGTGGAACTTTAGTATTTTTTCGTTAGTAGAATTTTGGTATTTAATTGTTAGTAGAAGGTTCGTATTTTTAATAGTAGAATTGCTCTATTACTTATTCTGAAAGGGAGTAGCAGCCTTTCAGAATAAATCAATTCTTTACTTGTCTTATAGACGGTCTACACTGCGTTCTGCTGCACAGTTGAAAGCAACGGGAAACTACAGCCGTAATGCTCTTCCCGAGGATATGCACCTCTCTATGCATAATTACATGTGATAATGGCCTCCTCCCTTGTAAAATTCCAATCCGGAGATAAACTAGTCCCCCGTTCGGATCTCTGGGTAGGGACTACTCGAGAGGGGGTTAACATCACAGAAGTGACAAAGAGGAAATCTGACATTCTACGGATCGGAGCGTGGAATATTAGAAGTCTGCTAGGAAGTGGAAAGTTAGAAAACTTAGAAAGGGAAATGGATAGGTTGAGGTTGGATTTGGTTGGGATTAGTGAAATGCGCTGGCAGGAAGAACAGGACTTTTGGTCAGGAGACTATCGGGTTATTAGCACTAAATCAAACAATGGCCAAGCAGGGGTTGGTCTCATATTGAGTAGGAAACTTGGACAGCGGGTGGAATATTATGAGCAATATAGTGAACGGATTATTGTAGCAAAAATCAATACAAAACCTACGTGCACCTCAGTGGTACAAGTCTATATGCCTACCAGTCAAGCTGATGATGAAGATGTTGAAAAGGTCTACGAAGAAATAGATGAAATTCTGAGGTATATCAAGGGTGATGAAAACGTTATAGTAATGGGAGATTCGAATGCTGTGGTAGGAAAAGGAAAAGAAGGGAAGATAGTAGGAGATTTTGGAATAGGTGAAAGGAATGATCGAGAAAGCAGACTGATAGAATTCTGTACCGAGCATGAGTTCGTCATAGCTAACACCTTATTCAATAACCACAATAGAAGAATATACACATGGATGAGACCAGGAGATACAGGGCGTTACCAAAACGACTTCATTATGGTCAAGCAGAGGCTTCAAAACCAGATTTTGGATTGTAAAACATATCCTGGTGCTGACATAAACACTGACCACAATCTGGTTGTAATGAAATGCAGATTAAAGTTGAAGAAACTGAAGAAAAGTCAAAAGCCAAAAAGGTGGGCAATAGACAGACTGAAAGTAAAGGATGTAAACGAAAGATTCAAGAAGAGTATAAAGGAAGGACTAATGTAAAACCCTATACAAACTTCAATTGCAGACGAATGGGCACTTTTGAAGAATGAAATAACAAAATCCGCAGAAGAAAACATTGGTAGGAAAGAAAGAATAGGTAGAAAACCGTGGATCACACTGGATATACTAGAATTGATGGATGAAAGGCGGAAACCCAAGAATGTAAGAGATGAAAAGGGGAAAGCAGAATACAGACGTCTGAGAAATGAGGTTAACAAGAAGTGCAAGGAAGCGCAAGAAGAATGGTTGAAAGAGAAATGTAATTGTCTGTAAATAGGAAAAGTAGACACAGCTTATCGAAGGATTAAGAATACTTTTGGGGAAAAGAAGACTACGTGCTGTAATATTAAGGACACAAATGGAAAGCCTCTAACAGATACGGAAGAAAAGGTTGAGAGATGGAAAGCTTACATAGAGAGTTTGTATAAGGGAAAGGAGATTGAAAATCATGTAATGGAAAGGAAGGAGGAAATTGATGAGGATGCGAAAGGAGATTTAATATGGAGATCAGAGCATTGGAAGACTTACGCAGGAACAAAGCACCAGGCATAGATGATATACCGATTGAGTTGCTGTGCTGCATAGGAGATGAAGGTCTGATCAGGTTATATCACTTGGTGTGTAGGATTTATGAGACAGGTGAGGTACCCTCTGATTTCAAGAAGAATGTTATCATCCCTATACCGAAGAAAGTAGGAGCTGAAAGATGTGAAGATTACCGTACAATCAGCTTGATTACACACTCTTCAAAGATCCTGTCTAGAGTAATTTACAAGAGGATGGAAAGCCAGATAGGAACGGAGTTGGGTGAAGACCAGTTTGGTTTCAGGAGAAATGTAGGAACAAGGGAAGCTGTACTAAGTCTTAGACTTATTTTGGAAGGTAGAATAAGATAAGAGATCGTTCATGGCATTTGTAGACTTAAAAAGGCTTTTGATAACGTTGAATGGACTCAATTGTTTGACATTTTGAAAACGATTGGAATAAAGTACAGGGATATGAGGGTGATCTACAATCTATACAGAAACCAGACAGCAGTCATTCGAGCTGAAGGGCATGAGAGAGAAGCTGGTATTCAGAAAGGCGTAAGGCAAGGCTGCAACTTATCACCCATACTTTTCAATCTTTACATTGAACAAGCAATGAAGGAAATTGGAGAAAAATGTAAAGTGGGAGTGAAGATTCAAGGAGAAATAATTTCAACTCTGAGATTTGCCGATGACATAGTCATCTTGGCCGACACGCCTGAGGATTTGAATGAGTTTTTGAATGGTATGGACTCCTTCTTGAGGAAACATTGTTGTTTCCTATGACTAGCCCGGATTCCAATCCATCAGCTTATCTTGAGGAAACAATTCATGATGAAAATTAATAAATTTTAAACAAAAATATTGGAATGCAGCCGAAATAAATCAGAAACCTCTATGGACATCAAATTGGCAGGTGAAAAGCTAAAGGAAGTAGTAGAATTCTGTTACTTAGGAAGCAAAATAATCAGTGATGGACGAAGCAAAGAGGATATAAAAAGTAGGTTAGCTCAGGCAAGGAAAGCATTTCTACAGAAAAGGAATCTGTTGACATCGAATAAAGATTTAGGTATTAGGAAGTCATTTTTGAAGGCCTTTGCCTAGAGCATGGCACTCGATGGAAGTGAAACTTGGACTATTGGTGCAGCAGAAAAGAGGAGAATTGAAGCGTTTGAAAGGTGGTGTTACAGGAGAATGATGAAGATCAGATGGGTAGATAGAGTTACAAACGAAGAGGTATTGAGACTAGTGGGAGAGGAGAGATGTTTCTGGCGACTGCTAATGAAGAGAAGAGATAGGTTGGTAGGACACATACTAAGACACCCAGGAATAGCAAGCTTAGTTATGGAAGGAAGGGTTGAGGACAAGAACTGTAGGGGTAGACCAAGGTTAGAATATGTTAAACAGATTGCCTCGGATGTAGGATGTGGTAGCTATGTAGAGATGAAACGATAAGCTCAGGACGGAGTCATGGACAGCTGCATCAAACCAGTCAAAAGACTGAAGACTCATACAACAACAACTTTACATGGCCACAACAAATTCATTGCAGTGTCGAAAACAACAGCGATGGAAGAGTTGTTTACCTAACACCTCACACGTCAACAAAAATGTTTCTCGTGGCTGGTCATGGTTATGAGTGCCTACAATAACATTCGCTACATATCTACCGTCTACGTCGGTGGTTTCATCTATACACATCCATATTTTGTTACTGCCCACACTGTTTCTTATTTTGTTCATTGTACAGGGTCATTATATGTGTGCGCGAGTAAACAGGGCAAGCTAAGCCGGCTGTGACTGGCGCAGATCGCGGGCGCACGTACCCGGTTCAGCCAGTGGTTGGCGAGCACTTTCACACTCTTACCAAACATGTTCAATAATGTGTACTTACAGTGCTCATAGGCGATGCTGAAAATGTCCTCCCTCTCTCGCACACCTCACATCTTCTGATGAAAGAATGTCTGTCAACTCTTTTATTATTTGCGGAGCCTGTTTCCTTGAATCGTTAACGAGCCTCCTAATTGTACTGGCGTTAGGCACAGATCTCCCTGGAAATTTGATTCAGAACAAGATTTTCTGCTTTCCATATACGAATTATGGATATACACTCGTTCGCGTAATGTGAATTGGTGTCTAGGCATGACCAACAATCACAGTAATCACAATACTCTCTAAACGTGCTACACTAACGTCTAAGCTTTGCAGATACACGTCCATATGAATGACAAAATATGTGTGAACTAACGATATGAGTCGGCGAAGCGCGCCAACCAGCGGCTGAACCGCGTATGCGCCAGTCACAGCCGGCTTAGCTTGCCGTGTTTACTCGCGTGCTCATAGATAATGACCTTGTACATAGGTTTGGGTATTTAAGCTTAGAAAATCTGCCTTTATGGCAGATCCAATTGGATGGTCTGTTTCCTAAGAAGATTTTGCACTCTGGTTGAACCGATCAATATTAATTCAAATTCCAGTGAAACTGATATTATCCAAATAATTTTGCCAGACAGTTTTTTTTTAAATAAAAGCTGTCTCTCATAATACAGAGATAGCTTCGGTTAAGTTGCTGACAATTCCCCATGCCGTGTCAGGGAAGTGGATGATGCAATAGCTTGCCTGGTTATGAAATGGTCTCAGGTAGTCTGCAATAAGCTTCTATACAGCTCACAATGTGATAGCTTGTAATCGATTAGTTTAGTGCATTTCATGACCAGTTTATTTTTGTGTGCTGTAGATTTTTAAAGCATGAATCTGTTGGGAGAGTGAGAAGAGAATTCTACTAACAATTACCAGATGCCAAGTGCCAGTACACCACAGAATTACGAAAATCGTGAATGGATTCAAAACTGTGGATTCAGTGTTCAACGCAAAAAAAAAAAAAAAAAAAAAAAAACTATCTTGACTGACAAAATCTCTTAGGAAACTGGCTCAGAAAACTGAAATTTAAGCCTCATAAACTCACAGAAGTGCAAAATTTAAGGATGTGTGACCACCCGCAAGACAAAATTGTTGCGATTGGTGAAGTAAATCCTAATTTAGTACAGTTTTCTGATGTATGATTTTAATTGCATGGACACATACATTTCCAAAATGACTGGTATTGGTCATACAAGAATCGAAGAATAATTCATGAAACTGCACTTCATGACATTCAAATAGGAGTTTGGTGGAGTTTTTTTTAAATGACACCACTAAATCTGATCGATACATAGAATTATTAGGCTACTATAAAAGTTTTCTTCTGAACTGACTGAACAGGAAAGGTCACTCTGATGTATTCAGCTAGATGGGGCTACGGCACTTACCACTCCGTAGTTCAGTAAATGCAGTGCGCTATGTTTTTGGGCACAGACTAGTTATTGCAGCTTGCTCTCCTAATTAACACCTTGTGACTTGTATTATTTGTGGAATAGTTTGAAAGATCAAAGAAAACTGAAAAATGCCATTTGCACTGACATTTTGATGATTCAAGAGGCTGAATTGCAGAGTGTGAACCGGAATATCATCACATGCTTCAACTCTTGTCTACTTACTGTAATGGGGTAAGTATTATTGTTTTTATGTTCGACGATGTCGAAATGTAAATATTATGTCAGAAAACTACTATAATGATGCTATTAAAGTACTAGTTTTCATTATGATGCAGTTTCTCCCACGAATCAGAGCTCAAGATTTACATTATGAAACAGTTGTGTGACCAATTAGGTACTTGATAGCTTCGTACATGCAAACAAAATCCAACATGATTTGAAAATTGATAATGTAAAGGATATCCGATCAATGCATAAACAAACTGAGGAATATGACAAGAAATAGCACTGTACCTTAATATCCACAACTCCAATTTCTACACAGGGCATTGCGTACAATTTCGCCGACATTTTAGTGAATGCATTTGTTGATATAAACACACCAGAATGTCATAGAGGCATCAAGCATATGACATTAGATCCACGGAAATCGATCATTAATACAGCTCTGTTCAGTAAAGGGATCTCTTATGTGAAACTTTTCCGCCAGATGTCATGACTGTTCTATTTGGGACTCCATTGATTTACCTTCCGTTGGCATTCTATACGCATCGAATTTGAAGAATAACTGGTTAATAATACGATACATTTTAATTTTAAAGTGTTTGTAATGGCCTATTTTGTGTTATTTAACCAAAATAACAAAATGATCCCACATAGTTCCTGTGCGCTATCTGTTGGTGCTAGTTCAAGATAAGCAATGTTTCAATGCTTCGGAATTTGTTATTGGGTAGAGAGCATATACTGAGCCCACACAATTCCCAAGAAAAAGAACAACAAAGCTTTGGAAGGACTTTGATCCTTGGTGGGAATCCAGCGCATGCGCTCTTCACTAAAGTCAACTGACAGAATCTCGACAGATATTTATGAATATTTATGTTAGAACATATAATAAAATTATAATTATTGTCGAACATAAACAGTCGTATGCAATTAGCCTATAATGGCAATAATTAAGTCACTCTTATGGAAACGATAAAACTCGCTTCATTCGTTTTGATTATTGCCATTATAGGCTCGTTGCATAATGTACTATTATATCTGCTTTGCTATCTTATTATCCATTCATCGAATTTGTTTTTGTTTCTACGGGCATAGGGGAATGGTGTGATAGTGGTCGCACTCTCTTTTACCAACACTTGTCATGCAGGAATGTCGGCAACACTTGTGGGAATTACCCTGTACATTGGCACTGCTTGTGGTTCAAAGAGCCTCATGGTGGCCTTCCACAGAATGTACCAGGTAGCTCAAAAAAATTCATGCACTCTTTGAAACATGTTACACATGTGATGATATGCTTAAGTATAGCTTTGGGCACAGGTAGAATACGGTTCGTGAACACATGGTGTTATGACGTCATACATTAGCAAACACGGCATCTCCAAATCATCCTAGAAAATGTAGCCATGGCACACATGCCATTTGAGCAGTGAGAATCACTTTCAAAAGCCGAGAATGTCGCTGAAGTGCAGTGACAATGGGGGCAGGAATATGGAACTGAACCACCAACATACCTAACCATTGGTCTCCTTAGGGTTAAGTTTGAATGGGATGGATGAGTGTCATAAAGGGAAATCTAGCCATCTTGCACAGCCATAATTGAAATGCCTTCTGTGTGGGTGTTGAATGCATTTATTTTACACCCTCACCATGGAACTCAACAGTGTGCTTGTGAGATGGGAACGAGTAGGGCAAACATCAGTCATATTTTGTACAGAACAAAATTGGAAATTAACATTCCACAGAGGTTACATGCATCGAATAAGTACGACTCAGAATGGTTCTGTGTACAGTGGAAGATGATTTCAAAAAATAGTTAATTCAAAGAAAATTCATAATTAACGTATTACTTTTTAAAATTTTCATTTCCCCACTCCTTTTCTTATGGCACATATGTAGTACATCACAGGAAGCATTTCATACTGCAATGTCGAGGTCAGAGCTGGCTACGTGGATCGCCAACCTTCGTTTGGGGGATGGCGTCTTAAGAAGAAAAAGAAAAAGAACTCCTTTTCTGGATTGATTTCTACACATCGGAAGCAATGATAAATAGGTCATGGATTGGTACGAACCAAGAGTTATGTCATTTTATGTCCTCTATTGTGGTACATGGATATCATCACAAAGTGTGCAAAGTGATGTTTTACCATGATCCAGGCTCTGACTGTGAACTTGGTGACAAATACTGTGACTGGTACCATGTTAAACTTTCTCAATGAATTAAATCCGTAATGTCGCTTTGGGGCTGTTCACAGAAGACAACAATATTAATAATTTTATTAATGCAGCCAATGGCCATT
This sequence comes from Meconema thalassinum, assembly GCA_946902985.2. Classification (NCBI taxonomy): domain Eukaryota; kingdom Metazoa; phylum Arthropoda; class Insecta; order Orthoptera; family Tettigoniidae; genus Meconema; species Meconema thalassinum. Next base: position 1,855,323,834 of record OX336388.2, read on the forward strand.
TATTTTATTTTCAGGATGGGTCAAGAAAGGGATTTTGGAAGGAAATCGGCCTTGGACCTATTGAAAGGAACCGTCCTGGCATTTGCCTGGTGGTGAAAATGGGAAACCACGAAAACCATTTTTATGACGTCCGAGGTGGGATTCGAACCCATGTTCTCCCGGTGCCAGTGAGGCACGAAGTAGCGCGTTCACATTCTCAGCTACTGCGGCCGGTAAAGAAGACACAATATTATGACTATATTCAAGCCTATTGTCACCATTGGTAAATCTTAGCGATTGGTCAAAGATTCAGTTGGTCTTAACTGTGCTGGAATATGGGAGTATAACATCCCATGTTCCTGTGGTTACGTATATGGTTGGTTCCTTAGTTTGGGGGCTGCGACAACGCGGTCATGTAGCCCAGTGTATTTTGGGTGTGTGTGTAGAATCTGTCTGATAACCAGTGTTAATTGTGATGGCTGTATTAGTGTGTGTTCTAATTCAAGTAAGGACTGCAGACAATAATTTCAAGTAGTTCCTACTTTTGCTACCAAATGCTACCATCCATGACACCTAGCTTGCGGACTTGGCTACTAGATGGCATCGCAGTCAGCACCTGGCAGCGAATGTCGGAACTATGCCAGACCCAAAACAACTGTGAACATGAGGGAGGAGCCAGATTACCTCGCTCACTCGCGCCGGCCAATAGCATAGCGCGGCATTGCCTAGATAACTCAGCCTGCAGGGCTCGCTGCGCCGTACGAAATCGTTATTTCTCTCCACGCACGAAAATAATTATTTCTTCAATTATTTTAATGACCCTATGTTACAGAGCTTAAAATTTTGAAGCTGACTGTCCAAACCCCGTTACGCTACGACCAGCCGTTCGGGAGATAACATCTGCCCTTGAAATGAAGGGATAATTAGAGAGAGAATGATTTAGGTGTTGAAATATTTAGGTTCGCTAGGGAAGATAACGAAGAGTGACGGCATTGCTGTATCAATTCAGTAGTAGAGCTTTAACAAGTGCTTTGAGCTGAAGTTTTGAACTCATAACATTGTCACTTAGCAAGCCGAGTGGCAGCTGAAAGTTTTACACAGCCAGGCAAGAAATATAAGTTTCAGGGTATATGGCCTTTAAAAGAAGTTTTCGAATACAGAAGTACGTGAAAAAACAAGATCTGATAACCTATTTTATTCTGGTGTCAGCAATTATGTTTTTTGTTGCTGTAATTGAGTCAAATAAATCTCACCTCTTCACAGTTTTACCGTACCTCACGAGGCATATCGTACCCAGTTCTAACCCTGAGACCAGAACTAAATGTCTTGATTGAGCCGTGAATCGAATCCGGACCTCACGGGTTGTTGTTGTTGTTGTTGTTGTTGAAGATGATCGTTTTAGGGGCTTTGCGACATCGTGGTCATGTAGCCCCGTGTATTTGGGTGTGTGTGGAATTTGTCTGATATCCTGTGTCACTTTGATGTCTGTACTAGTGTGTGTATTTGTAATTCAGGTAGGATTTGGGTAGGAAGCGGCCGTGGCACGTGAGGTACCATCCCGGCATTTTCCTGGAGTAGAGGATGGCTGAGGTAGGAATCCAACCCACATCTTCCCAGTTTTGCATCACCAGGCTGAGTGTACCCTGTCCCAGCCCTCTGACCAGAATTACATTTCTTGGGAATCGAACCCGGGCTTCCGCGGTGACAGCCAAGAATGGACAGCAAGTGTGCTAGCCAGTACACCACAAGGTGGTCTCCAATAAACAAAAACTGATCCCAATAAATTGTTTTATGTATTTCTATTACCTTATAAGGAGTCCACAAGCAATGTTAATCAGAATGAATTGGGGTGTATATTACATCATGTGAAATAATAACGTTGTTTTTGTTGTTTCATTTGAGGGGTAGAACATCTTCGTACTTTAGCCCCGTGTACTTGTCTGAAAATCTGGGTTATTGTGGTGTCCGTATTAGAGTATGTGTATTTGTATGCTTGTGAAGATTGGGAAGGAGGCGACCGTGGCCTTATGTTAGGAACCATCCCGGTATTTGCTTGGAGTAGGCCTACAAATGAGAAACCACTTCCAGGATGGCTGAGGTTGGAATCTAACCCACATCTTCCCAGTTTTGCCTTACGAGGCTGAGTGTACCCCGTTCTAGCCCTCAGACTAGAATTAAATTGCTTGGCAGAGCCGGGAATCAAACCCGTATCTCCTGGGCCACAGCCAAGAATGCTGTTCGCTACACCAGGAGTGCACGAATAACGTTTGTGTGATACCTTATATCTGCCTCATATCACAATTATAAAAATGTGCGCACTCCGTTGTGAGCATAAATATTCGTAGGATTAGGCCCCCCAGCTCGTACATGTTCTTACATTCGGAGCGCCTTGTGTTCACGGAAAAGGTCGTGCGTATACTGTGAATGTAGAGCTGTGTCATCTCTGCCAGTCTCACTGTGGCAACAGCGCTCAGCTGGACGCACTTCGGTTATTTTAAATTTCAACCTGACCTGATAGCCCCAAAGCTATATTATGGATAATAATAATGCTAATAACTAGGGTTTGGAAGTTTAAGACCTAAAAAAGTACAAAATATACTCTAAAAACTAGCTGAATGTGACCTAAGAAACGGGAATATATGACTGAATATGTAGTAAGTAAAGGAATATTTTTAACTTAAAACACGATAATACTGCAGGCACATTCAATTATGTGAACTGATAGAGCTATAATAGCTACATTTAACCTTTTCTTAATCAAGCAGTTCGGTAGTAGCTTAGCCTTGGGGCGCAGTTCTCACTCTTATTTTCCTAAAAAGAGAATCCAAAAATGTATTAACATAGTTTTTGCTATCTGACGTAAGTTAGAAGACGCTGCCTAACAAGAACAGCATTTAACTTGAGGCATGAAGGACTTCACTGCAGTATGGCAAGAGTGTCCAATCTGTTCAAATGCCCTGGTTGCAAAAGAGCAAGGGGGCTGTAACACGGCCCGTCAAGGCCGATCTAAGGCGCGGTGCACACTGGAGAAACCTGTTTCATGCAACTGGTTTCTTGAAATCGGTTTTAAGAAACCAGTTGCATTGGAACATGCACACTGAAGCAACTGTTTTCCATCAGTTACTGTGGTGGGGGCCATGATTTTGTCTTGTTGGATTTCATGACCCCGCATTCCCAACGAGGACCATGCCTGCAAAGAATAATGAACCTGAACGGTAACTAAATACAATTAAAATTCGGTAACCATGCCTGTAGCCTTCAGGGGCAGATAACCTCGTTGTTCCGCCCTTTAAAACAAGTAGCCTTTGTGTTATGTACACGTGATCCCAATATAAACCACTATCGCATCCAAGCAGCATCCCCTATTTGTCAACCCAAAGAAAGAGTGCCCGGTTCAGCTGACGAAAATCAATAGAAAGGACAAAGACATCCACATATTAAATATATAACATAATACTAACTTAAATAACTAACCTTGCGGATCACGTGAGCAAAGAGATTGCCCTATTCCCCACTCCTCTGTTATTCAGGGGCGTATATAAGAGGGGGGCCCGGGCCGCCCCGTAAATTTTGTCACATATTTGTTTATGAGTTACAACATTAAAAACTAACATAGTCTTCTTATCATGTACTATTTTTACTACGCGACGTATGGCAATGTTGCAAAGCAAGGCGACGCTAGAGCGATGTAAACAGTGTGCCAATCAGTTAGCTCTGATCTTATGTGTAACAACATAACCTCGTATTACTCTCCAGTGCCTTCGCTCTTATGAACCTACCAAGATCAGTGTGGAAGAGGGCGTGCAGGAACAAACTGAGGATGACGTTATCGTAATGGGTGATTCAATGATACGATGGAGTGCGAATATCTCGAGGAAATCAGGTGCGAAAGTGCAGTGTTATCCGGGGATTAAAATTGACCAGCTTGCCCAACAAGTGGAAGAATCGAATGTAGAGGACTGTGACAAAGTTAAAGTGTTGTAGCTACATGTTGGGACGAACGATTTGAAGAAGAGGGCTACAGCTGATTACATCATGGGGGAGCTCTACGAACTAGGCAGAAAAGCTAAAAGCAAGTTTAGAAATGCAAAAATTATAATGAGTGGCATTGTTCGGCGGGGAGATGTTCCGTTAAGGAGAGTTAAGACTGTAAATGACCGCATGGACTGGGTATGTGCACAACTGGGATTAGTGTACGTAGACGCTGACTGCTGGATTGGTGGCCGTGACTTCGCCCGAGACGGGCTGCATCTAAATCGACGGGGCGCTTTTAACCTAGGGAGCCTACATGACAGGGTCATCGGTTCGTGCCGGCTTTTGTGAGGAGGAGCAGGTCCAGAGGTTGCCAGCCGATTGGAACAGAAGGAGCTATTTCGAGATATTTGCTGCGGAGGTAAGACTCTAATATTACTGCAGGTTAATTGTCAGAGTTTAGGAAATAAATTAATTGAATTTTGGAATCTTGTAGAGACGTATTCTCCGGACATTGTCATTGCAACTGCATCTTGGTTATATGAGGATATAAATAGTAGCGAAATAATTAAAGGGACCTACGAAATGTACAGAAGGGATCGGGGGAAGCGAGGTGGTGGCTATTTATTTGTGTGTGCAAAAATATAGCTAGTTTCTTAAAGTGGACTGATATGGATCATGAAATGTTATGTGTACAAATTTCGGATAAAGGAGATAAATTCCCTCTTCAGGTGATAGGGGCGTATAGAGCACCGAAAGATAACTTTTCTCTCTTTGAAACACTGTATGATAAAACTTGTACGGGTAATGCTATGAAAAAGAGCATAATAATTGCTGGAGATTTAAACCTCCCCAAAGTTGACTGGTCTGGTGAGTCAACTAGCTGTGGTCAAGCTCAGAGCACTGCAAATAAATTCTTAAGGGAGGGGGGATTTTCCCAAGTAGTTGTCTTCCCAACTAGAGGCAATAATACCTTAGATGTTTATCTTGTAAGGCCTGTAGAGCTGTATATTAACTGTCTGAAAGTACCAGGAATTAGTGACAATTCTGGGGTTGAATTAAATATTAGATATGGTGACATTACAAAATTAGACTCTGATGTAGCAAAAAAGATCATATTCCAGTATCGCAGGGCGGATCAGGGCAAGTTTCAGGGGTATTTGAATGAGCTATTTGTAGGATGGGCATCGGAAGGAAATCACATTAATATCCTGTGGACTAACTTTTTGAAAATTTTAAATAGCGCTGTTGATAAATTTGTCCCATAAAATTGCTGAAACAAAACCCAGATCCTGAGTATTACACACGAGAAATTAGGAGTCTAAAACGGAAAATTAGGAAATTATACAATAAAAGACATGATAGTGACAAGTATATGTTGAAATTTAAGTCCTTATCAAGAGAGCTCGTCTTAAAAAAGAGGGCTGCTCATGACAGTTATATGCAAGGTTTACTTGGTTCGGGAGGTGATGGGTGGAAAAATTTTTACAGTTATGTTAGGAGAAGAAAGGGAAATTCAAATAATTTGTCGATGATAATGTCCGGTGACGGTAAATTAATTACTGAGAAACAGGCCATTGCTAATGAATTAAATGTCTTTTACGGTAGTGTGTTCTATAAATCCAATAGCTGTGTGTTGGACCTTAACGACGAATCAGGGGCTCCCCTGTTCCAAATAAACCAGTCAGCAATTGTAAAGCTAATACAAAAACTACGTTACAATATATCGAAGGGTCCTGATAATATTGTTAGTGAAGTACTTAAACTAGGAGGTAGGGCCGTGGCACGATACTTGGAGGTGATGTTTAATGTGTCCATTAACAATGCGCAAATCCCAGATGACTGGAAAAGAGCTACGGTAGTCCCAATATTTAAGGGAGGGAGCAGACTTGAATTGGGCAACTACAGGCCGGTTAGCCTTACGTCCATCGTTTGTAAACAGATGGCGCATCTCATTTGCGACTACTTGAGGGAACAGTGGGAAACATTATCATGGTTTAATGATAGGCAACATGGATTTCGGAAAGGGTACTCATGCGAGAGTCAGATGCTATCACTTTTTCAAGACATTAGCGAATCGTCAGACCATGGAGGTTCAGTCGACGCCGTGGTTATAGATTTTGCGAAGGCATTTGATGTCGTGCCGCAAGACATGCTACTCCATAAATTAGCCTCTACGAAGATTGATAGAAGAGTAATTTTATGGATCCAAGAATTTTTGACGGGTCGTTCACAGAAAGTGAAAGTCGAAGGCATATTCTCGGGTGAAATTACCGTAACGTCGGGTATCCCTCAGGGCAGCGTAATCGGAACTTTGTTATTTTTGGCGTTTATAAATGACTTACCAAATGGGATTCGCAGTGACTGTCGATTGTTTGCGGATGATTGTGTAATATATCGAAAGATACATGACTCACAAGACAATGCTGTGCTTCAAGAGGACCTGAACCTGGTCTATAAGTGGGCGATTGATAATAAAATGAAAATAAACACAAGAAAATGTAGTCTCTTAAAAATAGGGAAATAACATTGGCTCGGAAATACTTGTAGAAGAAGATTCTTGAAAATATTTGGGCGTTCACGTAAGGAATGATATGAAATGGAGTAGTCATGTAGGATGAGTAGTTTCAAAAGCTTACAAATCCCTGCACTTTGTAATGAGGGTATTAAAAGGAAGTAGTACCTCTGCTAAAGAATTAGGCTATTTGTCACTTGTAAGACCTATTCTGGAATATGCCTCGGCGGTTTGGGATCCATATCAAGTAGGGCTCATCTATGAGTTGGAAATGGTACAAAGAAAGGCCGCTAGATTTGTGCTCAGTGACTTTAATCCCAGGAGCAGTGTGAGCCGTATGTTAAAGAAACTTGGGTGGGAATCACTGGAGGCTAGGAGGATGAAATCTAGACTCTGCGCTATGTACAACACGTATACAAATCAACCAGCATGGGGTGAGCTTAGCAAAAGATTGGGAATGCCCACTTACATGGGTAGGAGCGATCATCCTTTCAAAGTTAAGGGCCGACCACAGCGAACAAATTATGGTAAATATTCTTTTGTAAACCGTGCCATTGATAACTGGAACTCTCTACCTGCCGCAGTCTTAGGGCCTTTTCCCAAACATATAGGTGTGTTTAAGAAAAGACTGACTATTTGTGTAAATACTCCAGTTTAATTGTTGTATAATTGTTATTGAATTGTTACCGACAGCAGTGGCTCAGCTGGCTAAAGCGCAGCGTTAGGTCATGGGACCAAGCTCTCTGCTGACTCGGTAGACGCGTGGGTTCGAGCCCCACCGTCGGCCGTCCTTGAATTGGTTTTCCGTGGTTTCCCATTTTCAACACCAGGCAAATGCTGGGACGGTACCTTCTGATAGGCCACGGCCGATTCCTTCCACATCCTCGCCCAGTTTCATTCATCTTCATCCATTCCATCTCTCATCCCGACACACAGGTCGCCCACGGGCGTCGAATAGAAAGACCTGCACTCGGCCTCTGAGGAGGCCACACGATATTAAAAAAAAAGAATTGTTATGTATAATTATTTATTTGTTATGTATATCCAATTTGCCACCGGGGGACACACCCCCCATTGCAAATGAATGAATGAATGAAAAAAAGAACAGCAACAAGTGCCCTTGAAGCGTGTGACAAAAGTTTTCTCCCTAACTTTTATACCCTTATCAAACTTTTGTCAAATTTGCCTCCGTCTGCAGGCACGGAGTTGGAGTTGGTTGATAACATACCGGTACTTTAGAAACTCTAGTTCTGAAAACAGACTCAACGGTCTAGTATTGTTATAGAGACATACATCACCGACGATGAAGTTATAAACCGATTCGGTAATATATCAAGAAACCTTGACTTTGTATTATAGTGTAAGTTGTAAATCAAAACAGTAATGATAATTCTTTCCATGTAAACACTATCAAGTGAGCAAGATGATTGTATTAATAAAACGTAACATCAAATGGTCTTAGTTGTGTTTGACATTAACCAAACATAAAACTTCACAACAAATTGGTTGAAAAAGTGATGCAAGATAGCCTTAAAACTCATCATTTTGCACCAAATTATATAAAAGTTTCCCGCAGAGAACTCCGGATCCCCCTATTCTTTGGGGCCTATATCATGCCCACTAACTCCCAGTTGGGCACCCCGCAAAATAAAACTCTATATACGCCCCTGCTGTTATTACAAGATACAATTTACATGTCTTGTAAACAACTAGGTTCGTAATGTCCAACCAACAGCAGGCTATGTTTTTTATTCCAAAGTTCGCACTTCATCCTTCAATAGCACGTTCATATATTTACGTAAAAGACAGGAGGCATTGGCCAAAGAATAATATTAACATACATAGGGCTGTGCACTCTGCGTTTCATGAAACGGGTTTCTCCAGTGTGCACCGCGCCTAAGTGTGAGATAACACAGTTTCCTTGTTTACAAATTGCTCCGAGATAAATATATCAGGGTGTCGAGTAATACGGGTTATGCAGGAAATGTACGGGAATTTTAGTGACCCGGGAAATATACGGGAGTTTCGCATTTGATCCGAGAAATCTAAAAAGTCTCATAATGCCTGACTTCTCACTCTCACGTTTTACAATAGTGTTTAAAGTAGTCCCAAGAAGGAAGGCTAATCATCTGGTAAACGTACGTACAGCTCCTAACTCAACGTCGTTATTGTATAATATTAAATAGTAGTAGTAAGCTCTCGAATCTTATTACACTTGGTTGCTCTTCTGTGTTGTTTATTGTAACTTAACCCTGTAACAACAATCGTACGTTGATACTAGTGGGGTCTGACCATCAGTAGCGTAACTACGGGAGGTGATCAGGGGGATCAATCCCTCCCCCAGAGCCAAATAATAAAACTATTAAATTTGTTGAAGTTTTTAATTTTGAATAAAACCAATCTTCGGATTGATGACTAATGATTGGAAGATGCAAGTTAATGCTTACAAATTTGAAATAATTTCTTTTCACTCGTTTGACATATTCATTGTTACCCTAACTTGACACTTACTGAATGAACAAAATAGTCAGCTGTTCAGTTAGCTGGAGAGGAAGTGATGAGGTGGGTGAGCAGTATTTTTCCTCATCCCTTGCCTTCATGTTAGTATCCGAGTGTGAGTGACATTTTGGAAAGTGAATACCGGTAGTATTGTGTTAAACTTTAGTAGGAAACATTAGTTTATCAATATTTATTCAATGTGGGGAAGTAGGGCCAGATGATTGCAGGAAGAAAACTGGTCATTATAATTTAATACCAACAAAACTGTTAATTTTCGATCATTTGTGCATTGATAAGTAACAAGTAGTTCCGTGAAGAACTATACAGCCTATTTTCATATATCCTATTTATGTCAATTGCCTCTATCAACATACTCAATTTCAGTTTGGTTGCTGTAATAGATTCGTAGATATTGAGAACCGTCTAAATATTTCGCATGCTCACCCTGTTGGTTTTTTATATTAGGTCTTAGAGTTATGTACTATTACATGAAGATTATTGTGTAGGTGTAGTATTCATACTTCAATCACATGATTAGGACCCAAGAAATAAAAACGAGATGTTAAAATTTCGAACAGCTGCCATCTTGTGGATATGAAATCATTTGAAATAAATTAGATGCCAGTGGAATAAAATTTGTATAAGCATTTACCGTACCAAGTTTCACTGTGCTCGGATGGTTAAACCGCGAGAAACGTCTATTAAAATGTTTCAACTTCGCTTGGCCGCCATGTTCGTTTTGTACTTAACAGGTTTTTGAAGTTACATAGATAAACTTATAGTAGTGCCGTTTATCACCGTAAAATATTTCAGGGTGATATCAGTAATAGTTTCGGAAATATAGAATGTATGTGAATTATTTCGTACAGCCACCATGTTGGATTGGTGAGACGTAATAAAAGTTTGGAGGGCACGGTCGGGGTCGGCCGAAATGGTGCTATGACCACACCGAGTTTCATTGAAAACTCTCCAGCCATTTAGATTTTATTACGGACACACACACACGGACATAAGGTGATCTCATAAGCCTATTTCTTCATATATGAAAATAGGCTAAAAATACAACGTATCAAATGCTAATGAAATAAAACATTTAAAAAGTGTAGGTAGGAGGTTTTGAAACTTCCAAGATCATATAATAAGTACGTCCAGAAAGTAAGTTCCGTGTACAGATACAGAAAAATTATTTATTGCACAAAATTCTACAACCCTTAAACTACTTTTCCACATAACTGCCGAAATGTTGCAGGCATTTGTCGTAGCGTGGCTCGAGTTTTTGTATACCTTCTTCATAGACGTGTGCCGCCTGTGTCTTCAACTAGTTGTACGTTCCGCTGCAGCGCAGTTCCGCATATGTGACGTAGACGCTCTGTATCAAGGAGAAGAAACTTGCGCCATTTTGAGAGCGCTGTCAGCCACGTACGCGTTATTGTGCATGTTTATTCGTACAATGTCGGTGTTGATTGAAAATCCCTCCGCTCGTGAAATCAGATCTGTGATTCGTTTTCTGAATGCTAGGAAAGTGAAACCAATTGAAATTTATCGGCAAATTTGCGAAGTGTATGGGCAAAATGCGATGAGTGATTCAATGGTGAGAAGATGGGTCCGACAGTTCAATGAAGGACGTAGTGAACTGCACGATGAAGAACGAAGTGGGCGTTCATCTTTGGTTACAGAAGAACTGGTTCACGCGATTGATGACGAGATCCGGGAAAACCGCAGGTTAACAATTAGTGCTCTCGCTATGGAATTTCCCCAAATCTCACGATCACTAATTCATGAAATTGTTACCGAAAAACTGAACTTTCGTAAACTTTGCCGACGTTGGGTACCAAAGATTCTTACGGAGCAACACAAAACAAAACGGATGGGTAGTGCACTTCAGTTTTTGACCCGTTACAATGAAGGTGGCGAAGAATTTCTGACACAGATAGTCACAGGAGATGAAACTTGGGTTTCTTACGACACCCCTGAAAGTAAGCGGCAATCAATGGAATGGAGGCACTCTTCATCCCCAGCGAAGGTTAAGCCAAAACAAATCTTGTCACCTCAGAAAATGATGTGCACAGTGTTCTGGGACTGGAAAGGCATCTTACTCATTGATTTCTTACCGCGTGGTCAAACAATCAACGCAGATGCTTACTGCGAGACACTTAGGAAATTGTGCCGCGCAATACAGAATAAGCGCCGAGGGTTGCTGTCAAAAGGTGTTGTTTTTCTTCACGACAACGCACGACCAGACACTGCAAATGTGACGAAAAACCTCCTACAGGGATTTGGCTGGGACGTGTTTGACGACCCTCCGTACAGCCCTGACCTCGCTCCTAGCGACTTTCATCTGTTCACACATCTCAAGTCTTTCCTTCGCAGTCAACACTTCAACAATGACGACGAGCTGAAAGAAGATGGTTCCAACTGGTTGAAGACACAGGCAGCAAACTTCTATGAAGAAGGTATCCAAAAACTTGTGCCACGCTATGACAAATGCCTGCAAAAGTTCGGCAGTTATGTGGAAAAGTAGTTTAAGAGGTGTAGAATGTTGTGCAATAAATAATTTTTCTGTATCTGTACACAATTTAATTTTATTACCAAACGGAACTTACTTTCTGGTCATGCCTCGTACTTTATTTCATTATGTCAGAGTCCTTACCCCTCAATGTAATTTTCACTCAGCTCATCTCTCTCCAGAAGCCAACACTAGTTACACCACTGCTGACAATCCTCGTCAATATTTAATAATTTCGGTCGATCATACCTACGATAGCTACTTTTCTCATGTCTACGTTGACATTTTTGCAGTGTAAAACTGATACACATATCATTGATATGGGCGTACTAATTAGTCAGTAAAAATAGATCATCATCATCTTGTACAGTTTCCAACCCCAGGCTGGGTCTGTTTGGAACATAAGCCTCGCCACTTAGTTCTTTCTTCCCACCACCTCTCCGCTGTCACTCTGGTCCAGTCCTCGCCTCTCTTCTTGACACATTCCTCCACTCCTTTCAGCCATCTATCTCTTGGTCTTCCCCTTGGTCGTTTCTTCTGCATCTGCATCTCATGTATCCTCTTGGGAATCTTCTTCTCATCCATTCTCTTTAAGTGTCCATACCACCTCAGTCTTGATGTCTCAATCCTACCTTGCAAGGGCTCCTCTTTCACCATTTCCCTGACCTTTTCATTCCTCACCCTGTCTCTTCTTGTTACTCCGATCCTACTTCGCAGGAACTTCATTTCACCTGCCTGTATTCTGCTTATGTCTCTTTTCTTCATTGTCCACGTTTCTGAAGCATAGGTCAGTATCGGGATATAGTAGCTTCTGTATAACACTTCCTTGCTTTTTTGTTGGACATCTTTATTCCACACTAAGCTCCTAATGCTTCTCAGAAATTCTTCTGCCTGTCTGCCACGTTCCGTAATCTCTTTGTCATTTCTCCCATTTTCCTCCACTATACTTCCCAAGTACTTGAGACTTTCCACCTTCTTCAGCTGTCCACCTCCAAGTGTTATCCCACTCATTGGTCTGTCCTTTTCCTGGTCGTTAACAGGATCTCACATTTACTGATGTTGAACTTCCATCCGTACTCTCCCACTGTTTCTTCCCAAGCCTTCAGTTGCTCCTGAATTTCCTCCTCCTTGTTTCCCCAGACCATGAGATCATCTGCAAACACCATTGCTTTCATCTTATCTTCTCCTATTTTTCCTGCTATCCGTGTCATTACCTCGTCCATAACCACAATAAAGAGAAGGGGTGACAGCGCACTACCCTGTTTCAGGCCACTCATTTGTCTGAACCAGTCTGTTCTTTCCCCTCCAACTTTCACACAACTCACACTTCCACAATACATCTCCTTCACTCTGCCTACAGTCTCTTTTTCCACTCCCATGTTTTCCATTGCTTTCCAAACCTTCTCCCTACACACACTATCATAGGCCTTTTCGATGTCCAGGAAGGCCATCAGCAGATCCTCTCCAAATTCGTAGTGGTGTTCCTGGAGCTGTCTCACTGAAAATATGAGATCCACTGTTGATCTCCCAGGTCTGAATCCATACTGCTCCTCTCTCAATTTTCTCTCCACTTTGGATTGTATTCTACTTTTCATATATCTTGGCACAGTGAGGTATGAGTGTGACTCCCCTGTAATTTCTGCACTCCTTTCTGCTTCCTTTCTTAAATATTGGGACAATTAATCCTTTCTTCCAATCTTCTGGGGTCTTTTTCTCCTGCCATATCACCCTCATCACAGGGTACAGCCACTGTTTCCCAACCTCCCCTGCTGCCTTCACCATTTCAACACTCACTTCATCCACACCTGGTGCCCTTCCTCCTTTCATCTTGTCTATAGTCATTTCCAGTTCTCTCCAAGTCAGGTCCTTTTCCATTCCTGTGTTGTCTTCTCCATCTTCCAATATATTGTCTTCCTCCCTATGACCATTTGGATTCAGCAAATCCTCAAAGTACTCTTTCCACACTGTCTTGAGTGCCTCTTTGTTGTGTACCTCATTTCCGTTTTTGTCCATCATTACCACATCCCCTCGCAGACCTCTTCTCTTACTTTTGACCATCCCATAAAGTACTTTCTTATTTCCTCTGCTGTCTTCCTCCATCATCTCTGTCCACTTTACCATCCACTTCTTCCTCTCCTCTGCGACAATCTTGTTTGCTTCTTTCTTCTTTATCTTATAATCTTCCCTTGTCAGATCAGTTCTTTCCTGGAACCACACTCTGAAAGCCTTGTTCTTCCTTCCCACAGCTTCTTTTACTCTCTCATTCCACCATGGTGTCTCTTTACACCGCTTTCTGTTGCTTGTTCTTCCACATACTGCCACTGCAGCTTCCACCATTGTGTTTTTAAATTGCTTCCATTCCTCTTCCCCTGTTTTAGGATTGTCTGTTGGCATCCTTTCCCTCATTATCTTCTGGAATTCTTCCTTGACTTCCTTTTCCTTGAGTCTCCATACTTTGATTCTCCTTTCCTGGTACTCTGTCCTCTTGCTATCCTTAACAACTCCCAGGGTCATTACAAGTATTCTGTGGTCGCTATCTAAGGCCTCTGATGGTATTAACTTTATATCTCTGACACTTCTCTTCATTTCCCAGTCGTACAGCATGTAATCTACCAAAGATTTCTTTGTTAAATCACTGCTGTACCACGTTACCTTGTGGCTTTCTTTCTTCCGGAACCAGGAGTTGCCTACCACTAAACCGTTTCTCTTGCAAAAATCCAGCAACTTTCTCCCTTCTTCATTCCTGCTACTCCATCCTTCTGCTCCCAATACATTTTCATATCCTTGCCTTTTACTTCCTACATGTGCATTAAAATCTCCCATGACAATGATGCTCTGCCCATTCAACTGCTGTTGTAGCTCCTCCTCAAAGTCTTCATTCTCTTGAGCTGTACATCCAACTTGAGGGGCATATACCTGGGCTATCTCCAGGCTTCTTCCCTTTACAGTTACTCTGATCTTCATGATCCTGTCACTTATTCCCTTTACCTCTTCCTTCATTCCATCTCTCACAACTACTCCTACTCCGCTGCTCCTTCCTTCACTGTTCCCACTCCAGTACAACCGGTACCCTTTCCTCAGTTCTCTGCGACCTTCTCCTTTCCATCTTGTTTCTGCCAAGTCCAGTATATCCAGTTTTCTTCTCTCCATCACATCTACAATCTCCTCCACTTTTCCTGTCAGTGTCTGTATGTTTAATGTCCCAACTCGTAGTCCATTAGCATATCCGGGTCGTCGTCGTTTGCATCCGTCCTTTCCGAGGCCTGTTCCTGGTTTGAAAGCAAATATGGTATCCACTAGTGGCTTGCTAGGCCTATCGTAGCTTCACCAGAGCCCCGTCAGCCGTCACTTTTCAGGGTTCCCATAGAGCCTTCACAGTTACCGTAGCGGTCCCGGGGCACACAAAGTCCCCACTGTACTTCACCCCTACAGGCAATCCCCTACTTCATGCCGTTGCCCGTCTCCCACCACGTGGAGGAGGGGTTGGACTTGTGGGAGACAGTAAAAATAGATACCGTATCGATTTATTGAATGAGGAAGTGTTTTCTTGACACAGTTATTTCATCACGTCGTTGAAGATACGTGTATCTGTGGCAATAATTACAATTGGATCAAACATTCTTCTCAGCAATTACTCTAAAATGATGACAGACCCATTGAATACTTCAAATTAAGAAATGTAATCTGTTTACGCCTCGGGTGGTCCAAATGAGTCGAGGGGGTTCGTTTCCCACCTCAGCCATCCTCGAAGTGGTTTTCCACTTCGTCTTCGGGCAAATGCCGGGATGGTACCTCCTGTAGGGCCACGGCCGCCTCCTTGCCTCCTCCTTGCCTTTCCCTCCCGCCCTTCCCTTCCCTCCCCCTCTCTCATGAGGCCCCTGTTCGCTTTGCAGGTGAGGCCTCCTGGGCGAAGTGCTGATCACACCTCCCTAGTTGTATCCAATCCAACCAAGTGTTCCCAGCTCTAGGACACTGCCTGGAAAGGCGGTAGTGGTGAGTTCCCTCGCTGAGTCCGTGAGAACCATCAACCTGGAGGGTAAAATTGACTTAAAAAAAACTGTCAACACTTGTATGATGTATATATTTGTTTCTTGCCATGTTCTTGTATTTGATTAATTGTTAAATAACTTCCATCAAAATCTCTATTTGTCACCCATACGTAACTACCCCCGTCCATACATATTAGTGAACTTCTTTTCAATAATCCGATATCAAATTAGAATATTAAGAGACAGCCTAGGCACTTGGTCGGACGTATGAAGCCAGTGAGACGGTGGTGCAATTCGGTCTGGCCACGGCCTGGTTATAGGTGGCTATGATAAAACTGTTACCATTTTCAATGATTAAGGTTTACAAATGTTATCAAAATATAATTATTTAACTTTTCTTTTCTATTCTTGAATACAGAAAAGGAAAAGGAAAAAGCAACCTCCTGACCACAAAAGTACTTTAACTTTTTATTCAATCTTATTATGCTGTCATTTTTAGGCATAACACACCACGCACAGTTGGCTTCTTTTTTTTTTTTTTCCAGGTACAGAAAAGAAAGTTAGAATTATTGATCTGTGTCATCTACAAAAATTAAAATATATCTTGCAGACCAGTTAAAAAACATAATTTTCTGGTTATTATGAAAACTTTAGTTTGCTTGTCAAAAACCAATATTTTCTGCAGTATAGTAGAACTCTTTATGTATTATTTATGAAAGCTTAATTGAGAAATTTAATAAAGCCTACATTTTAAAAGAACATCATTTACAAAATGGTCCAATTTTTAAAAAGAAAGAAAGGATAATAATCATACTAATAATAATTATTTCAATAACTAGAAATCAAACAATTGCAATGTTATGAAATGAGACTTAAATTATTACTTGTGATTCTTCTTGCTACAAGTTGTATATAAGCCAGGTCATGTATGACTTGTTCATGTATTTCAAGCCACGCTAGATACAAACCAAGTCAATTCCATCTTCCGAGTTTTTACATAATACTAGCTGTACCCGGCATGTGTTGGCGTTATAATTTTGTTTGTTGAAATGCCTTTAGATACAAAATTTTTGTTTCTTTTTTCATTAACTGCCTCTAAACTATTGTAAAATTTACTATCTCCGAGACAATCGTGGGAGCGTGCTCAACAACTCACTAAAGTTTCATCACAATCGGATGAATGGTTTATGAACGCATACGGAACTTTGTTTAAGCCATTCGCGCGCCGTCACCCATTTTTTGAATCGACTAGTGCTCTACCTATTGTCACATAGATTCACTAAGTCAGAAATCTTTGCAGGAGTGTAAACAACAACTCACCAAACTTTAATCGCAATCGTATGAATGGTTCATGAACGCACACGGGACTTAGTTGAATAACATTGCGCGCTGTCAAACATTTGTTGAATCTACTGGTGCACTACCTATTTTAATGTGGATTTACTAAGTCAGAAACCTTCGCAGGAGTGGACACAATAACTCGCCAAAGTTTCATTGCAATCGGATGAATGGTATATGAACGCAGAAGGGAGTTTTTTGAAACTATTCGCTCGCTGTCACTCATTTGTTGAATCTACTCGTGCGCTACCAACTGTGAAATGGATTTACTAAGTTAGAAACCTTAACAGGAGTGTATACAATAACTCATTCAAGTTGCATCACAATCTGATGAATGGTATATGAAAGCATATGGGATTTTGTTGAAACGATTCGCGTGCTGTCACTCATTTTTTGAAACTGCTTGTGCGCTAACCTTTGCAAAGTGGAATTCCTAAGTCAGAAACATTCGCAGGAGTGTACACAATGACTCGCCAAAATTTCACCGCAATCGGATGAATGGTATATGAACGCATACGGGACTAACAGAAAAGATTCGCATGCCGTATCTCATTTGTTGAATCTACTCCTGCGACACCTATTGCACAATGGATTTACTAATTCATAAACGTTTGCAGGAGTGTACTCAAATACTCACTTACGTTCCATCGCAATCGGATGAGTGGTATATGAATGCATACGGGACTTGTTTGAAACGATTCACGCGCCATCACACATTTGTAGAATCTACTCGTGCGCTACCTACTGTATTGTAACATGGATTTACTCAGTCTAAACCCTTCGCAGGAGGTACATAACAACTCACCAAAATTTGATCGCAATAGGATGAATGTTATATGTATGCATAAGGGACGAACAAACACACATTCATTTTTATATATATTGTAGATTGTATTTGCATAATGTTTGCTTTCTACGCAGAGACATACAACATAATTTCACCATCTGTGTTACAAGCTAGCATAAATCAACTGTTGAGAATGCATTGAACCAAAGAGCATAAAACCCATGGCAGCTCGTCTCGTACGGACTGCAGTAAATGTCCCTTATGTTGTAAATAGTTCATTCATACATAGTCATACATACATACATTACATTTCAAACATATGTATGCTTGTTGATTATTCAAATCACAGTAATATTAAATGTTATAAAATGTTGTCATCTCATGGCTTCTGACATCTGGGGAAATGGTCTTAATTCTACTGTCACTTTCCTCTGGAAATTGGGAACAATAGATCCCTGCAACAAATCCCAATTGAGGCACTGAGTGAGAGAGGGGGCTATGGCGAGATTTTGTCAAAATTGAATTATTGGTACCATTGTGTAGGGCATACATTCGTCTTTCAGTGTGCATAATATCACAGACATCCACAGGCTCTTTCCCTTGTTTTGTGAAGATGTAGTTTCTGTGAATCACGTTTATGCTGCGAGACAGCAACCCACAAAATTCCAAATATCTCGGTTCCATCCCATTCTGGCATAGCCCTCTCTCTCACTCACTGCCTCAATTGCTATGTGAAAATTGTTTGTTTTGAAATCATCACTGATTGGTTTAGAAATACTTTCAGCATAGTTCCTTTTAGCTTTGGACTAGTGTAGTGAATACAGCAGTATGTAATAGTTTCCTTTTTGTTATATTGTGTCTCAATACTGTAATAGAGTTTACACATTTGTCATATATATTCTTCTTTTGCCATGGCCCTCCAGTGACTGTATGGAACTATATGAGCATAAATATTGCAATAAATGTAAATAATAACACTGAACTTGTCTGCATTATTTGCGAGCATTACTCTAGTTTTTCTTTTTTCTAGGTCTCCGAAGGAAAAGGAATGTAGCGGAGGCAATTCTAATGTCAGCATATCAGGTGATGATAGTCAGAACTCACAAATGTTGACCACCGATGATATAAAGACGGAATGCGATTTGTGTGGAGAACCTGTGGTTGATGGGTTGTACTGTGGTTGTGTCGTCACCAAATGTAAGATCTGTGATAAGAAGTTCTCCTCCCGAAATAAGCTGCTTCGTCACACTAGCACCCACAATAAAGATCCCCAGTTTTTTTGTCGTGTGTGCAACAAACCTTTTAAACAAGCTTCTGGATTGAAGCTGCATGCCAAGGTACATACTGGAGAAGATAATTTTAGTTGTCATCTGTGTAATTACAAGACTGTGTATAAGTCAGCATTAATTAGTCATACAAAGAGGCATACACAAGCAGTCGAGGTAAAGTGTGAAATTGAGGAGACAGATTTTGATACTTTACCAGAATATATAGAGCAACGAAGTATTCCTCGAGTATTGACCAACGAAAAGGAGGGTAATGGTGAGGGTTCTTCCGGGTTGACATCAGATGAGATAAAGAAGGAGTGTGATGTGTGTGGCCAGCTTCTAGTGGATGGACTATGTAGTGTTTGTAGTGATACCAAGTGTAAGGTCTGTGGAAAAGTATTTTCATCCCGGAACTGGCTGTTGCGTCATTTTAATAAGCACAAGAACGAGCGCCCATATGCTTGTGATTCTTGTCCGAAAACATTCACGAAAGGGTATGCATTAAAGTTGCACAGAAGAATACACACTGGAGAGGATATTTTTTGCTGTGACATGTGTAGTTATAAAACCGCTCATAGTTCGGCATTGATTATTCATAAAAGGCGACATTTACAAAATTTTAAAATAAAATGTGAAATTTGTGAGAAAGGTTTTTATGCTATGAATGAGTATTTGGAACATCAGAATTTTCATAGGGGTGTAAAGCCTTATCAGTGTAATTTGTGTGGAAAGGCATATCCATACAAACACAATCTAAACACTCACAAGAAGATAATTCATTCTGAGTTAAAGAAGGAGAGGCCAACATACCAATGTGAAACCTGTGGCAAGTTATTTTCATACAAGAAGTCTTTGTTGTTACATATCAATTCTCACACTGGAGCTCAAGTGTTTATTTGTGATATTTGTGGCAAGTCGTTGAGCAACAAAGAACACCTCATGTTTCACCGGCGCATACACACAGGAGAGAAGCCGAATGTTTGTGACGTGTGTGGGAAAGGCTTCAGTAAACGTTGTAACCTTATTTTACACATTCGAACACACACTGGAGAGCGGCCCTACAAGTGTACACTCTGCACCAAGTCTTTTGCGCAGCGTTCCACCCTAGTCATCCACATGAGATACCACACTGGGCAGAGACCATACGAATGTGACTTGTGTGGAAAAGCGTTTGTGTGTAGAGCTCTTTTGAATGTCCATCGTAAGATTCATCCTTAGAGAAAAGAGGTTTAGTTTGTCTTCTTTGCTATTAGCTATGTGGATTTTAAAGAAGTTACTCCTTATGCTTTGGGGTAGTAGGATCACACAAGAGTTGTCCTACCTAAAATGCATGGCAAGGGAGTTCAAGACCAATGTACGAGGGAAGTTCCCTAAAAAAAATTGTTGTTTTGTTTCCCCAGGGACCCCTCATTGCCAAACTGACATACACCATGGCATCATGATCTATACACCTTGCACCATTTTTTTACATAGTCGCCACCGACATTGATATACTTGTCGTTGCGTGTAAGGTTTGATGATACCACTCTGGTAAACCTCAGTGCCCTGCAATGAAAGGAATTGTCGCACAACTTGCTCTGGGGTCATCTTACAGACACTTTTCGGTCACCCAACACATCATGGAGCAACAAATAAGCAGTGTGGATGCCACATCTGCCACTGCTGTGTGCTTATCCACTAACACCATGTCTTGTACTCGAGCAATGTTGTTTTCATTCGTGGATGTGGAGGAATGCCCACTTCAATCTTCCTCCTCTGCCCTCTGCCATACTTAACTGAACATGCAACACCAGCGACCAACTGAATGATATTGGACACAACGGTCTGCGGCGCTCCCTCCGCTGACGTTCCTTTTGTCGTTAAACCGGTCACGGGTGTGGATTCTTTTGGCGATTGTTTAAGTCACATGGTGTACCATCAGCTCGTGCAGTAAAATTACGGCACTTACTTTCGTAACTTCCCTGTTACTACTGTGGAAAATCAGGCAATTTACCATGTGGAAGATAAACTGTCTTATTAGCCAGTTATTTTAAAACTATTCTCTTACAATGCAGTTCGGTAATATGTCCGGCAACACAGTGTCTAGATGCTGGAGAGGATGATGAGCATTGTAATATTGGTCGTTAGGTGGGAATGGAGGAACACCTGATTGGACATCTGGTGAACATGTAAATTTGGTCTTCTGATAGACATTGTCCATACTTTTTGCCAAAGGCTGGTGAGGTGGAATGTGAATTTGATTTGTGACTGTCTTTTCCCTTCCTCTTTTCTGGAAACTCCTTGATTCCTTTGGATCTCCAACTCAACAAGTATTCATCCTTCAAGGGCTTAGAAACTTCACCACCCGTTTCCACCATTATTTCCTTGCAATATCTTCAATATTTTGATGTTTTTAGGATGCATTGTATTTTCACCTCAGGTAATCACTTGAAGTTGATGGAACCTACTACCTTTAGGGAAAGGAACTTTCCACCAGCACTCTGCAGTGGGAGAGGCAGTGGTGGTAAAGTGCAGCCCTACCATGCCCATTTCTGAGCATTGCAACATGGCAGCACATTAGTACTGCAGGATTTGGTCATACAGGCACTATGCAGTCATTGTACTCTTGACAAAGAACTGCATTGCATTCAGTACCTCATCACTAGGCCACGCATTGTATGCTTTGTTGTTGTTAATTCTTTGTAGGAGCTTGGGACATCTTGATAAACAGTGGCTTGTAGTTGGGTGTGTGTTTAATTTGTCTGAACCTGTATTTATGTGATGACTGTTGTAGTAGTAGTAGTACTAGTAGTAGTAGTAATAGTAGTACAGACAGGGTAGGTGCACCGGAACTTGTAATAAGGTACTATCCCAGCATTTGTCTGGATGGAGTGTGGAAAAATCTGGGGAAAACGATACTCGGGATAGCCACTGTCAGTGCCGAGGTTTGAAACTAGGATTTCCGGACTTGCTGCAGCTGCCTGCTCAATCGTGGTGCATGATTTATTATTGACCATATTATTAACAGTCAAAATCGGGACAGCCTTGTTGTGGGCGATTGTTGGAGGATAGAGAGATTATATTTTGATTCTAACATATAGAGTTCTTTAAGTTATGGTCTTTTACAAAATATAATTTTAAGAAGTTCTGCCAAAAATCCAATATAGAGGGACAAATGAATACAAAGTTTAATTTTAGTGTTTTTTTTATTAATGCAAGAGTACCTTACAAATTTTGTGAGCAAAACAAAAAGAAAACATTAGTAAGTTTATTTTCAAGTTTTTCACTTCACATCTTATGATTACAATAACAAAAAATTCTTACTGAGTCTTAACAAGCGCCTGAAGTCTTTACGAACTAGGACATGGTGTTGGAACATGATGTTTGATCACCACTGCTCTTCTTACTCCAATCATATTTTTCAGTCGACGCCAATGCTTTCAACAGAGGAATTTGGTCGCATATGTCTGTGGACGTGAAGGTACAGTTCATTTGCTAGATCAAGATCACTTTTACACATTCAATTGACATTGAAGATTTTTCTGGGCCCCAAAAGTTATTGATTGAAATTGCTCGTTCCACAGAAGCGTTAGTCCCTGGCAGGAAAAGAAAACACTCGACAAACATCTTGAGGTTAGGGACTTTGATGTCATTCTTGCTCAAATCCTGGAACACAAGTAGCCATCTTTGTTCTGTTGAAATGTTCTTTCTCACCCATTCTGCTAATGTGCTATCAGAGAGCTGTGTGTTTAGCACACCAAATGTATTAAACAAGTTGTCCAACTGAAATGGGTGGCATACTATTTTGAAACAAAGTCCAACTTCCTCTAATTCTTCCCACTTGAGTGATTTCTTCAGATCTATCCAGGATAACTGACTCAAGCATTGTATATTTGACTTCCAAGAGTTCTAAGCAAGTTATACACTGACCATAAAATGAACCAACTGTGTCCTTCAGGATTTGTAAGCCAGTCATATCCTGCAGCTATAATTTTTCTTTGTATCTCCATCACTCAGGTAGGTAGAAACAGATGCTTTTCTGTCAACCAAGTTCTTGTACAAAAGCAAATATTCTTAACTGCTTTTGTTGCTGACATTTTCATCACCTTCCACCTTCTTTAAAACTTCATTAAACATTGTGTAGGAACCAAAGCCAAAGGTCTCCTTTTGGGCCGTCAAAGAATGATTTTAATACCACGTGAGGATTCGATTGAGAAGCAAAGAAGTAGTTTTTTTTGTTGTTGATAGATTTATTTTATCTGGCAAGATAATGGCCATTGGGCCCTCCTCTTCCATCTAACCAGATTATTCAATTGATACATAATGAACAATACAAATACTACTTAAATCTAACAATATTACAATATTATTATTATTGAAACAGCGCACAATGTCCGCTGAGACTTGTCCTCATACAAAACTGTCAATTACAGTGACATCGGACTAGAGTGTAAACTCTCAATGATTGATCGCCACTTAAATGGAAAAAGCAACGCATCAATGCGGTTCTCATCAGGAGGAAAAAGTGAATATTACAATGTTGATACAATATAAAATACATATAAAAACAGATTAGCTTGGTATAGGCAGGAAATTGTAGTATTGCTAATTTATTACTAGGCTGAATAAGTAAGATAGGCCTACTTAGAAGTAAGTTTAAAATTAGAGTTTCTAAGGGGTTCAAACATTTGAAGGACACGCTCTAAAGCTGGTAAAAGTCTCAGTTATGGAGTGTTGGAGTAAGATAAGATGTTTTTGCACTCCACGCCAATAAACTCACAAAAATCTTTCATTTCTGCCACTCGGACAGTGTATATATATGAAGAAACTTAAAAATACCAACCTCAGCATCAATAGGAAGGGTATCAGCAGCATTGTTAATACAATTATTAACAATATGAGCCATGCAGCCTATGCCAACTAAGGTTTTGTCAATACTGCCGATAATTTACAAAACATGTTATTTCATCCTTTTCTTTGCGCAACCCCCAAAATTGGTATTTGTGTTGTCTGCTGACATTCCAACTAATTTGTTAACCAACTTATTGAGGCTTAAAACTGAAAATATATAATCGTTCAGTTGGTCCCTTTTTTTCCCCTGTGGAACAGTGAGATGTAACCGTAAAGGTCTTCCTCAAGAGATGAAAGGTCTGAAGATGAAGAAAGGACAGAAACCTAAGTTCTGGCATCATCCAACTAAAAAAATTCTTGCATGTTCGTGGCAAGATACCAGTCGGGTAAATACGCTCACGACCATACACTCGTCTGAGATTGTGAAGGTAAGGAAGAGATCAAAGAGGGGGTCCAACCAGTTATGTTACCCGTGATAAACCTAAATTAGTTGTAAATTATAATCATGAAATGAATGGGGTTGACAAGTTCGATCAGCTGAAAATGAATTACGCATATGTTAACAAGAAAATCAAGTGGTATCGGGTCTTGTGGTATTTCATCATAGAAACAGCCCTATTCAATGGAAGAATAGTGTACAATAAGATCCTTAACAAGAAAACCAGTGCTCATGACTTCAGAGATGATGCAATAGCAGGACTTCTAGAAAAGTATAAACGCGCTCCACCTGTGAAACGTGGCTGAAGATCTTCTGACGGGATACCGCTCGCGCGTCTCACGGAGAGGCATTTCATTGGGGATCAACAGGACAAGAGTCACAGACCCAACTGTTTAGTTTGTTCCATATTACCGGCACAGTGTTCAAAGAAACGAAAGGGGCCGTGCAAGAGGAAACGAACAATATTTTATTGCAAGAATTGCCCAGGACAGCCTTCAATGTGTCCAACTACCTGCTTCGAAAGTTATCACACCAAGGTAAACCTCAAGGTCACCTGCCAGTGTTGGATTTCATTGAACCAAGGACCACGGAATATATCTTAAGGGCAAGACATGTACTTTGTTAGTTTCATGTGTTATCCTATGATTCAAAATGAATGAAAATACTCACTAAAGTTAACTTAAATGTCACGTGTAAGTTTATGTTTAATCGAACCAAGGACCACAGAATGGATCACAAAGACGATATATATTAATTTTTTTGTTTCATGTGTTATATGACTAGGGCTCAGATTTTTAAGTGCTAAAATTCGGGGAAATATTTATTTATTATGTATTAAAAATACCTGAATTATGTGACAAAAAAGTAAAAATATTTAATTATAATTTAGTTTATTAATGTGAGTATAAACAATATGCAGTACACAAATGCAATTTAAGCTATGTCTCACTGACTGCTGAAGCATTACCATACACTACGAGATACATCTTCAGGTTGTCCATCACTAATGAGTATAATGACCGACGATTATCGCGAAACACTTATTCTGAAGGCGCAAAACTGCGGCAATATGTTTCGTGCCCTTGAGGTGTTGTGTAACGTGAGATCGCTGTTCAGCCATGATTGCTTTCCCACATGGTTGGCAGAACAGAACGCCCCGATCAGATGGAAAGTTATCTTTAAATTCTAGAGCAGACGATAGCTTGTCGTTCTTTTTACTTTAGGCATCGTAGAACTGCCTTACACTTCACAGTGCCAGAAATGATCTGCATGTGAGTGACACTGGTTTCAGGTAGCTCTAGCACATGGTGCAATATGGCTAAGGACAAGGAAATCCCCGGCTTCCACAGTGAGTGGCACGGGGCGACAAGTTAAGAATAACACAGTTGCAAGCTGACATACGCTCTGCATGAAGATTAGATAGCTCACAGGTTCTTCCCCGTTGAAGTAACACAGAACAAAAATGCAATAAACTGAAGGATTTAGCATACTGCTTTTAAAAAATGTAAATTTTATGTCTTTTTGTGTGTTAATAAGTGAAAAGGAGGAATTGATGTACTTATAGTAAAAATGCTTAAAATATGTATTTATAAGGTGCATTCAAAAAGTAATGAGCTGGTGGCTGGAATGCGCAAACCGGTGCCGACATCGGCTAATCGTGGTGTGTGTAACGAGGTGTGGTTCCAACCAGAGCATGGAAGGTCACAGCCCATCGCTAGAGGGCACGTGTGCACATCACGTGACGATACAAAGCGAGCAGCAGCATGCATCAATCTTCCAACGCTGCCAGTCGCATTGCAAGCAGTGACATGGAGGCATCAACCGAAGAGCAAAGAGGTGTTGTTCGGTTTCTGGCAGCGGAATGAGTAGGGGAATGGACAATCATTGCCGAATGTCACAATTGTACGGCGAACACTGCATGTCCCTTGCAAGGGTCAAGGCGTGGCACAAGCGCTTCAGGGAAAGACGGGTGTCGTTAGCTGATGATGTCCGGTCTGGGGCACCCCCCTGCATTACCGATGACAACGTCCAGCTGGTTGCTGCACTCATTATCCAGGACCGCCGAGTGGCAGTGAACGCCATAGCCGCCGTGGTCGCTCCACGACAATGCATGTCCTCATACGGCCAACACAGTCGCGGCACTCCTGCAGAAATTCAAATGGGAGGTTCTTGGCCTCCCTCCATACAGTCCTGTGATTATGCCATGTTTGGTCCCCCGAAAAGGGCTCTGCAGGGCCAACGATTCACCACGGATGCCGACGTCCTGCTGTACGTGCGGAACTGGTTCACATCGCAGCCCAGGGAATTTTATGAGACAGCCATTCACCGCCTCGTGTCACAGTGGGACAAGTGCCTCAACAGCCAGGGCCAATACTTCTAACATACAGGTACTGGTTTCTGTAATTATGCCTCCGGCTCGTTACTTTTTGAACGCACCTGATACATAAAAAAATATTTATTTACCTAAAAATCTGAGCCCTATATATGTCTTATAATAAATAAAAATCCACATTAAACCTTTTTTTCAATATCTTCATTAAATTACGCAGTGAGGGTTTTGTGATGTCAGAAATGCAGCAGTGAAAGAGTTAAGGAAAGCTTTAGGGAATAAATATAAATAATGAAACATTTATATTTCATCTAAAATCTGTTACCATTTCCCCATAAGTGATTCCATTTGTGTTTGTTAACTATTCAAAGTTTTTAGAAAAAAATAACCCAAAGATCCTGAGTTCAATTCCCATCTTTGTCAGGAAAATTAATTGGTCTAAGGACTGGAACAGGATGCACTGAACCTGTGAGAATAATTGAGAAAAAGTTGTTTGATTTCCACCTCATTAATCCTGGAAGTGATTCTTGAATGGCTTCCCACTTCTTCAGACGAATGCTGGTATGGTACTGTACCCTTATTTCTGGGATGATCCACCAAATTCCACAAATGGGGAAGGATCGTAGCATCTTGAAGTCCCCGGCTAGAGAAACTGCATAGAGCTACTGGCGAATACCGAGGCCGTGTCACTCATCTGTCCCAATCGTGTGTGATCAGGGATTGATGTCGATCCGGACTACGCCCTTAGAAGTGTGTGAGATTCTGTCATCATTGGATACTGCAAAATCGTTTGGGGCTGATGAGATACCAGGTCTTGTACTCAGAGAGTGTGCTCCTCAGTTGGCGATACCTCTCCGTGCATTTTTAAATATATCTTTTAAATCTGGATGCTTTCCTTGTGAGTGGAAGAAGGGATACGTAATTCCAGTATTTAAAAAGACTGAGAGAAGGGTATTTGATAACTATAGGCCGGTCGTCCTGCTATCCCTCCTATCAAAGGTGGAGAAGATTGTGTACAATAGAATATACAGGTCAGTTGGCCAGTACATTAATGTTGCTCAGCATGGATTCGTGCAGAAGCACTCGACTGTTTAGGCGGCAGCGTTTTAGAGTTCATTAGAAGCTATCTCACTGAAGAAATTTGCTTTGTTAAATCCGATGGTCAAACTTCAAATCCATACATTCCAACTTCTGGTGTTCCTCAAGGTTCCATCTTGGGGCCGCTTTTATTTATAATCTTTATTAATGATTTAACTGGGGTCTTCTATGCGCTGATGATTTGAAACTGTTTCGAGTAATAGACCACGAGTCAGACTGTGACTTGCTTCAATTAGACCTACATCTACTAACAGATTGGTGTACAAAGTGGTTACTTGACCTTAATATATCAAAATGCAATGTGATAACCTTTTCTAGGAAGTTGGTGCCTGTCATGAGGAATTATAGTGTAAGTAACTCTGTCTTAGTGCATGTGAATGAGGTAAACGACCTAGGTATAACAATTACCAACGATGACGAGCTGTCATTTCTAAAACATGTAGATAAGGTGACAAGTATGGGGTTCAGATTACTAGGTTTTCTGAAGAGAAATTGTAGTGAATTTGCCAATATAGGTTCTCTCAAAATTTTATTTTTAACATATGTAAGGTCGACTGTTGAATACTGTTGTGAGGTATGGCTCCCTTCTCAGCGATATGCTATTGAGTGGTTAGAGAGAGTGCAGGTGAGATTCATGAAGTAGATCAGCTGTAGGTATATGGGCATTCGACTCTCTACATTGGACTACGAGACCTTCTGTGGAACCATGGGTATGCGGTCTTTGAGGTCTCGCCGCATGTGTGCCAACGTCATGTTTCTATATAAGTGTCTGACCAATAGAATCGACTGTGTGCCCCTTTTGTGGTTGATTCCACTTCATGTTCCAGGTCGCAATACAAGGCAAAGACTCACTTTCCGGATCCAGAAGTGTAGAACTGTAGCCCATGCCAATTCCTTGTTATTAATGGCGCGCTCTCTAAACCATCTTGATAGCTCTATAGATATATTTTACTCGAAGCCTACTGAAATTAGTTGGTCATTGTTGAACTCAGGATCGTAGGTGTTTGTTGTATATATTGTGTGTAAAAATTGTTATTTTAATTTAAGTGTATAGAGAACTTAGTTTTTAAGCTTGAATCAATGTTTGTTTCTAGGTTAGTTAAATAGTTGTTTTTAAGTTAATTTAATGTTTATTATGTTTTATTATATCATCTGTAATTGGGTGCCTGTCCTGTTGATGGTAAATAAATCTATCTATATCGCAGTTCACTCTGTATATTTAAGAATATTACAATATTCCATTTATTCTCACTTATTTCTTCTCCTCAATATAATACATTCTTTCTTAAACATGTGAACGACTTTCGCAAACAGATTTGAGAATAAGTTATTAACAAGATAACTAAATTCAGATTTCAAATACAGTATAGATCGCTAAATGATCGCAGTTTCTAAGTAACCTTGTCAGTTAACTTAAATTCAGGAATCCAAAGTTCCAAAAATAACAATCAAACGTAATGCAATAAAATCTCAGATATCTCCTAGATGCATTCAAAATCAAAATAGAAAAACGTTCCAAACTTCAAACAATGAATGAAATGAAAATGAAATCCACAGCCTGCTTCCAGTCTCCAACCGGGTCAGGAATGGAATGAATGAAGCCCCCATCTAGCGGCGAGGATATGGACTGTGCCGGCTGCCGAGGCCTGACGCACTCCTCTGGGGCAATGATTAAATGAATGACAGATGAAATGAAATGATAGTGGAGAGTGTTGCTGGAATGAAATTTCGACAGGGAAAACCGGAGTACCCGGAGAAAAACCTGTCTGCCTCCGTTTTGTCCAGCACAGATCTCACATGGAGTGACCGGGATTTGAACCACGGACCCAGCGGTGAGAGGCCGGCGTGCTGCCGCCTGAGCCACGGAGGCTTGCTCAAACAATGAATATTAATCCTAAAATTACCTAAAGTATTTAACTCCGATGAAAATCAACATTAAAGATCCTACATGACATTACGATGAAAATATAAAGTCAAAAATTTAGAAAAGCATAAAAATTGGCCAAAGTGACATTCATAGAAAAATGGTTGGGTATTCTCTAATGCAGGGGTGCCCAACCTTTTTTTTTTTTAACTAAGGGCCACATTGTAAATAGTTGGGGGACCTTGCGGGCCAATGAAACTCCGGGGGATTTGGGGGGTCTGGTGTTTTTTTTTTTTAATTTTATTTTTTTAAATATAGGTACAATATGGTGAGCTGTCTGAGCGTAGTTTACTTTATTGTTGCCGTTTTCTATATTTATTTATAGTGGATAAAAAACAAAACACTGAAAAAAGTATAAATATTTTTAATAAATCACTTTTAAATAGAAGTACTGTCCCCTTGAAAGAAGTGTACGCGACTGTTTTCGGGGAGTGTTCAATTCTTTGTCGTGAGGCTGGGACCTTTTGATATTTCGCTTCCATAACTTCAAGGTAACATAAAATAAAAATAATATAGCAAGAAAGTGAACCAAGATTAACATAAAAACAACTTAAATAATTGATAACTTGACACAATATTACAACAAAAACCACCCATATGACTCCCTCAAAAATAATGTTACTTCAATCACACAATAACATTAAAAATAATCACAGCTAAGAAAACACTGTTTAAGTCACATAATACTCGGATCAAGTCCGTAATTCACTGATTCATTGTGTGTATGCATGCGTCGATGGTGAATAAAACTAACTTAGAATGAGTACGATATGACTAAGTACGCTTCCTTTGGTCCAGGCCGCCAGTCACGCACTTCCTATTTATAAATTGTGCTCTGAAAGAAGTTCATTTTCCGTATTGACAGATTCACTATATAACAAAGGAGAAACTGTTCCGCCTAGTCAATACATTTATTTACAACAAGTTATAAACTTGCTATTATATGGTACATGTTTCGGGGCCTCTAGTACTGGTCCCTTCTTCAGCCATAAATTAAGTTGCAAATTCCAGCATAATTAAAGATATCATAATAAAAAATACATAAAATGATGAGTGAATGGATGAAATGAGGCGAAAAAGAACATATTACTCATGAGAAGTAATGTGAGTGCACATCAGTAAAAATTAACACCATTGGTATTGCTAGGTTCTTGAGAATACACTTATATAGCACTGTTCTAATGTTTGTGCATGTGGAAATCACTTCACTTGGGATTTATAGCCTGTTGTTTACAATGCTGTTGACTGAAACTTGCTGTTCAAGCTGGGGCTTCTGAGCTTATAGTCTTGCATTAGAGGGAAAACATCGAATGTCATGTAATGAAATACATCATCATGATGAGGAGACGTCCAAGTATGGAAAAAACATATGCTTGAACAGCAAGTTTCAGTCAACAGCATTGTAAACAACAGGCTATAAATCCCAAGTGAAGTGATTTCCACATGCACAAATATTAGAACAGTGCTATATAAGTGTATTCTCAAGAGCCTAGCAATACCAATGGTGTTAATTTTTACTGATGTGCACTCACATTACTTCTCATGAGTAATATGTTCTTTTTCGCCTCATTTCATCCATTCACTCATCATTTTATGTATTTTTTATTATGATATCATTAATTATGCTGGAATTTGCAACTTAATTTATGGCTGAAGAAGGGACCTGTACTAGAGGCCCCGAAACATGTACCATATAATAGCAAGTTTATAACTTGTTGTAAATAAATGTATTGACTAGGCGGAACAGTTTCTCCTTTGTTATATACTTCCTATTTATATCACTAGGCTTAGGGTCTGGGAACTACAATTACAATGGCTAAACACAAATAATTAATCTTCCGAATATTCGACCCTTAAGTAATTACAAAATAACTTCCACATTAAGTTTTATCAATGTGCCTCAGCACGCAAGGCAAATAGCCTCAATTAGGTCTTACAAAACAACAAAACAGAAGTCTCTATCGTGGCCATCCCAATACAACAAATGGGCAGACCGTGTGTCTCCCAGACATTTACATAAGATCAGCACACAAATGATGCATAAACAAATATTTACATTTATTCCAGACAGTCACTAGCATAAATTAATCACAAAAATAATATCAACATAATCATGAAATATGTCCCTGACATGGTGAACTACCCATTAATATAATCTATTCACTTCCAATTAAACAGGCTTTTCATTTTACTTTTATCTTGTTAGCACAACCTCTGTCGTTCAGTGCTAATTGCCTGACATTCCTTATCTATGATCTGGGCGTGTAAGTGAACTCTTAACATTTGTCAACATATCCAGCTGGGTCTTACCAAATCTCACAAAGCATCTAGCTTTTGAGAATCGAAGAACAGCATGTCCCATCATCCTAAAAGAAATACATGTGATCACATATCGCCAATATGTCCCCAGAAATTGCACTCGTGCATTTCGGGACCGGAGAATAATACAGTTATCTCCTCAGAGCGTGCTGTCGAAGATTGCAGCATACAGGTGAATGACCTAGTCACACCCAGCGCAGAATAATCGCTCACATGACCCCAATCTTGGTTTGACAATATCTCTCCACCAAATGTAGCACCAGATCAGAGAATACACTATAAAAATGTGTTAACAAAACACATCCAATTTAACTCCGTGCTCAATTTACTTTAAAATCATTACTAAAGAAGTAGGCTTCTCGGTAATTATAGTAAAGCCATCATTACTTCCGACTTGACGTTTCAGTGCTAGGCTCAAGTTTCATTCGCTAAATCATGACATCGCGAACGAAACTCAATTTGTCGTGATATATCGATTTGAATGGCTGCCTGTGATTGTCTAGTTAAAGTGATTTTCCTTCTGACCGCTAGATAACTCGAGGGTAACACTGAAACGTCAAGTCGGAAGTAATGATGGCTTTACTATAGTATGCAGTATCGCATAATCTTTAGCCTATGTAACCTGATGTTATCAAATCAAATCTCGTCTTCCCCCCCCATAACTGTATTTACGTTACTGAAAAATAAGCTCCATTTATCATCAGTTACATATCTCATTCTCGTGTCATATTATATCAAAAAATACACACTATGTACTTGATAGCACATTTTAACACACTGTCATTCACAAAAACAACTAAATTAACACAAATAGCCACAACGAGCTCCACAAGTTAAATTAGTAGTCGGTGAAAACAAATCTACAATAAAACAACAAATTATACACAACAGTTCCCGATTACCAAAGCTAGCTACATTATGAAATTAATTCATTTTGTACACATCCTGA
This sequence comes from Meconema thalassinum, assembly GCA_946902985.2. Taxonomy (NCBI): domain Eukaryota; kingdom Metazoa; phylum Arthropoda; class Insecta; order Orthoptera; family Tettigoniidae; genus Meconema; species Meconema thalassinum. The sequence continues at coordinate 1,855,356,575 of OX336388.2, forward strand.
GATGTCAGTCAAATAGATGTCCCCTGCCATGATCCCAGCGATGTTTCTACTCCATGGTCATCGCCTCGGAGATCGTGGTTTCCAATGACATCCTTCCTTCCTTCAAGGGTCTTCCAGTATTGACTTACTGCTTTGAATAAATGTAAGTTAAATTCAGTCCATAATCGTAACACACCTGACTGCTACTAAATTGCTTCGGTGGATTACTCAATTCATCCACTAGTCCTATTAAGCAATATTTGTCGAAGACTCTTGCCCTAGCTTATAGCAACATGCTATCTCACTAAAATGCACACGCATAACACTTTAAAAATAGACATGATAATAATAATAATAATTATTATTTCAAAGTTGAAATTGTTTCTCGAAAATACTACAAGTTCTCCTCTGCACTTGGACAGAGTAAATTTTCTAAGTCCTCAGACCTGATTCGAATAACTTTTTCTAAGTCCGCAGACCTCTACAAAAATGAGCATTGTCCCAACACATCACATGATATTTATACAAATTTGACAGAGTAGTAAGGGAGGAGACTATTAAAATAGCTAACTAGTCAAGCAAGAGTCGCACAAGCAAGCAATTTGTCAATGAACTCGTCTTGAAGAGGAGCGCATGATTCGAGAATTCGGAAATCAAACTGATCGGCAGATTAATTGCAATTCGATTCCCTCCATATCTGTACTATGATAGCTTGGTGACCAAAGTGCGCGCTTCCTCGGCGTCCCTCCTTCTCATTCGTTGACTTGATTTCCAGATACGCGGCATTTTTGCTAGCCACGCCTAAATTGGAAAGTATCTCCTTCTCTGTATTTCTGCACTCTTCTCTGTCACATCTCGCTGTACAAAGACATTTTCTCTTGCTGATTCACGGCATCATCAAGCCAACTTCTGGTGCGCTGAAATCTAACTAACGGTACACTCCCTTGTTCTCTTGCTCTGCCAAACATTCCAGACTCAACCCTTCTCGTTGTTCTTACAGGAAGTCTGAACTTACCATCCCCGACTTCTCGGCTCTAGCAGGTATCCAGCTTATTGTGACATAAAGCAGGTGTTCTTTGCAATGTTCAAACTTTTCCTTCCACACAGAACTAAAATCATGAATCATTAATATGAGGGATTCATATTAAGGGTTCAGTACGATGATATTCAATACACTCGTAGAGCATGAATGACAAAGAGTGAGTATTTATGTTCATTTGACACAATTCATCAAATTATGAAATAAAGTTTACGATAATTTAGTTTAGTGCGACGACTGGAAAATCTTTGTACTGGTACTTAAAATTTCTCTCCACTTAGGATCGGACTTAGTTGTACCAATCATTAATAAGGATTTTAAGTGTTCATTAGTGAGTCAATGACTTGGGTAAGGGTGCGCGCGCACTGCTTTGTCTAGTTGGCTTTAGTTGTTTCAAAGCTTTGGCGTCGCGGTGCAGACGCCGAGCGGCGGGCCGTAGGTTGGAGAGTCCTGCTTTAATATAACCAATCTACAGAAATATGGGATACTTGATAATTGGTCTTGATTCTACCTTTAGGAGCGTAAAGATGTCTAGAAGTGGTTTTCCCTCGCTGAACTTCATAAACAGGGTGTTCCTGGGGTACCTCTGTTCATGACTGCTTTGCTGAATCATCCTGGATCGCCATATGAAGTCGTCATCTCCTTGGCTGGGATTCGAACTCCATACAACATCGTGGTGATATATCAACATTCGTTCTGCGTCGAGATCTTCAAGTGTCGGGTCCGCCCTCACTATCTCGTTCAGGAATCGAACTGGGTGTACCCTAGTTCGCGCGTACATGGAAATTTTCTTTTCTTCTGATCTTCCGCTTAGATTTAGTATTGTAGCTGTATCCATATTTAATAGTTGTTCTTAATGATGTACGTAGATTTTGGAAATGCAGGAGAGAAAGGTGTTAGCCTCCCCTGTGTTATCATTTGTCATGTCATGTTCCCAATAACATCTTAACAATCCATCATCATCTCTTCAGTAGCAATTGTAAATGTCCCACCCGACTTCTGTTGGTTAACCATGGTGATGAGAAAATGTAAATGTGAATATCTTCTATCACCTTTGAATACTTCTTGATACAACTTCACGTAGCTAGTGTGCTTCTTAAATGTTCATAATTGCACCTTCAATAATATTACAATTATATAGTCGTTAATTACGCAATTGTGCTTTGCCGTAATTATACTGTAGACTTCTCTTAATATCTCGTGCTGCTATATATCATCGTCTGAGATGCTCTAAGTTAATACTTTCAATTACAATGGTAACTATTGTGCTGTCGGAAGACACATCCATCTCCGCTGGAGGCTTCTATGAAAAATACCTTGACTCAAGTCGCTTCTCTCCCACTCCAATAAAAATGATAACGTCCTTTGTTAATTATACTCATTGAAGCCTCCGTGGCTCAGGCGGCAGCACGCCGGCCTCTCACCGCTGGGTCCGTGGTTCAAATCCCGGTCACTCCATGTGAGATCTGTGCTGGACCGAACGGAGGCAGACAGGTTTTTCTCCGGGTACTCCGGTTTTCCCTGTCAAAATTTCATTCCAGCAACACTCTCCACTATCATTTCATTTCATCTGTCATTCATTTAATCATTGCCCCAGAGGAGTGCGTCAGGCCTCGGCAGCCGGCACAGTTCATATCCTCGCCGCTAGATGGGGGCTTCATTCATTCCATTCCTGACCCGGTCGGAGACTGGAAGCAGGCTGTGGATTTTCATTTTCAATTATACTCATTACTTTGCAATTACAAGTTCAATTAGATTCAGAAATGTCTACATATTTTAAAATAATATTTGACGACTTTTCTGGTAGTCCAAGTTCCTTTAATAGCTCTCGCGATGAGTAATGCTAATTATGGTAATTGCTTTATTCTCTTATTTCATTGGCTGCCGCTGGTCACGTGTCATCATAAACAGGCACGCTTCTGACGTAGCCTGCCACGCGTGGATTCTGACGTGCGCTCTCTCCCCCCTGATCAAGTGTTTTTATATCGGCTCGTCGACAACTAAGCAAGACCGGTTTCTCTCGCTCTCTGCTTCTATTTTCCAAGCTAATTTTCTCATTGGTCAATTCCTGTTGCTACCATGACTGTAGAAACTGGTTTGTGTCATAAATGCTGCATCGAGCTTTTATAGTACTGGCTTCATTTCAATACACTCAAATTATGAAAACTTTCACCTAGACCTCTTTCCTAATCCTAGTACAAACAGAACAGCCCAGGTTGTCAGACAAATTACACAAGTACACAAGGCTAATGACAACTTTGCAGGCTGCTTAAGTGAACTACCACAACTTTTTTTTTTTTTTTGTCGTGTAGCCTCCTGAGAGGCCGAGTGCAGGTCTTTCTAGTCGACGCCCGTGGGCGACCTGCGCGTCGGGATGAGAGATGGAATGGATGAAGATGAATGAAACTGGGCAAGGATGTGGAAGGAAGTGGCCGTGGCCTGTCAGAAGGTACTGTCCCAGCATTTGCCTGGTGTTGAAAATGGGAAACCACGGAAAACCATTTCAAGGACAGCCGACGGTGGGGCTCGAACCCACGCATCTACCGAGTCAGCAGAGAGCTTGGCCCCTTGACCTAACGGAGCGCTTTTAGCCCGCGTAGCCACTACTGTCGGTTACTACCACATTTAACTCCAGTTAATTAACGTTAGTTACTTTCTACTTTTAGATCCTTATCGAGTAAATGATTTGAAAAAGTGACAGTTAAATGTAGATTTGTAGGATTCCTAATTAGAGGTCTTGGTTTCATCATTTTTAATTGTAAGTTTTGTAGCATGTACTTATCTTTTTTTACGTTTCATGGCAAATTGTTTGCAAGTTTCTGTAAACATTGCATGTAACAGTTACGATTAAAATAATACATTTAATAACATATCATCACATCATATAGTCTAATAAAATGTAATGTAGTAATGTAGAAAATGAAGATATAAGTAAATAGCAAACTTATCAGTAATAGGTCATGCGAGACGAACAGATATACAAACATTGAATTTAAAAATGATAAAAGTTAGCGAGATCATTGACCTAATATGTAGGTCTAGGTATAATAATATTACTATCATCGTATGGCCTCGGTTGCGGAGTGGAAGCTTTGTTATTTGACGCCCAGAGGGCAGCTTGCATGTCCATTTTTTGTAATTTCTTGGAGCTCTTGAAAGTCAAGGAAGTTAGATATCTAAGCTCGTTGACACTATAGCACTTTCTAGTAGAGAAAGAAGGAACTTTGTGTTGGCGGAAAATCCAGATATTAATTTTGCCATTATGAACACGGCCTACTGAATTCAAATGGATTCTTTAACATGCCAACAACGCATGACATGCGTACCGAGATTTTTGTCACCTTTCAAAAATCAGGAGCGAACCTGCAAGCTTGAAGTTAGCAGTCCGACACAATAACCACTCGTCCACCATGGCTCGTTAGGTCTAGGTAATATTATTAAAGAGAAGTCCATTGACAAATAATGTATAATTTTGCTCTTTATTATAAATTCTTAACTGCTAAAATCTAAACCAATAGTCAAAACTTTTAATATACTTATGTTGATTGGTTTTTAAAACAATTTGTACCTATTGTTGTTACAAATTACAAACATTAAGTATAATACATACAGTCATAAAGGAGGTAAATACCCTGGTGGTTGTTGAAAACTTTCCTACATGTAGGAAGTGATCAATTTTAGTGGTGCGAACTGTTGTGAATTTTGCTTATTATGGGACAAGAACCATAGTTCATCACTTCAGTTGAGTAATTGTCTATTGTATGTCTACCCCTTATAATTCCCGTTTTCCAACGGGGTCGGGGATGAGATGCGATGGAAGTCTTTGTGGCGATGGTTTTTACGGCCGGATGCCCTTCCTGACGCCAACCTCTTGAGAGGAGTTAATGAGAGATGAAATGAATGATGGTGAATGAAACTGGGCAAGGTTGTGGAAGGAAACGGCCGTGGCCTGTCAGAAGGTACCGTCCCAGCTTTTGCCTGGTGTTGAAAATGGGAAACCACGGAAAACCATTTCAAGGACGGCCGACGGTGGGGCTCGAACCCACGCATCTACCGAGTCAGCAGAGAGCTTGGCCCCATGACCTAATGCTGCGCTTTAGCCAGCGTAGCCACTATTGTCGGTAGTTGAGTAATATTTATATATTTTTTTTTTCTTTAGTCTTTTTTGTTTGTTTTACTTATGGAATGTGCCTCATTTGGGATGCTTCTTTAGTGGAAAGGTCTGGGTTTGATTCCTGTCTCTGCCAAGCTATTTAATTCTGGTCGGAAAAGGAGAATTGTCAAGAGATGGGTTTGATTCCCACCTCAGCAATCCTAAATGTAGTTTCCCCTCTTCTGTTCCAGGCAAATGCCGGTATGGATCATATCTTAAAGGCCATGGCAGCCTCCTTGCCAATCCTAGTCTCAATTACAAATGTACATACTACTACAGACACCACAATTACACATGTTATCAGACAAATCCGACACATACCCAAGTACGCAGGACTTGCACAGAACCACGAAAGTACAAGCCCCTCAATAAAGAAGATACACCAACAACATTTAACTTTAAAGGAATTATGTAATTTTATCTCTTTATGTCAATAATGATAATGATAGTTGCCTCAACAAGATTCTAAACGGCCTTGAGAATCCATCACAGATTTAATTGGCTAGCTCTGCAAAGTACACAACTGAAGTGGTGAGTCCCAGTCTGGCCAGCACAATGCTAAGCTGAGTGAAGTGGGGCCCAGGCTGATCACCAGGCACTGTGCACACTAGTGTTGGTGTTGTGACACGAAAGTGCACTACCCATTGTTTGCGGACACAGTGCCAAGTACTTGGCTTAGAGATTCTAAATAAAATTTTGAAGGATATGCCTTATTGTAGTAAATATACACGGCATGCTGCTTGGTCAACATAGCAAAGGTAGTAGGTTCATCCACTTTGAGTTCTATGTCTTCTTCTCAAGAACAGCTGGTGCCAGCAACTTTCAGTAAATTTGGTCTTTTTAGCTCAGACTTTCCCACTTTCACTTTGAAGGAGCATTATCAGAAATACATTTTGAGGAATTGTCGTGATTTGCATAGAGTTGTACTATGCATTCAACACTCAACATACAAAGGGCGTCCAATTTCCCTATTTATTTTTTACACAAATCAAACTGTGCACGTGAAATAGAATGGCTGGTGGGTTAGACAGATGTGTGTTAGCATCGTTCACACCAACTTACGATGCATGCTGCAGTATCTCGCCAGTACGTTGCCAGGTAGCATGGTTTTTCCACTACAAAATATGGCTGCTTGTGGGCTGTGCTCTGTCATTCATTTTTGCACAGCAAAGAAAACATCCGCTGTTGATATCCATCAGAAATTAACCTCTGTCTATGGGGAAGACTGTATGAGCATCCAAATGGTTTGACATTGATGTGCAAAGTTTATGCAAGGGCGTGAAGTTGTGCATGACAAACGGTGCACAGGTAGGCCACTGATGACATGTGATGATGCCATCTGTGAAATTCACAATATTGTGGATTGAAAATGGGCACTCACCCATTGCAAAGATTCTGAAAGACCATCTTATCTACCATAAGGTCTGTGCAAGATGGGTGCCACGTTTGCTGAGCGATGTCCACAAGCAGCAACAGATGTGTACGGCCAAAAAGTTTTTAGAAATTCACCAGAGAGAGGGAAATCTTTTCTTCAAATTGCTCATTACTGGGGATGAGACCTGGGACCATCATTCAACTTCCGAGATAAAATGTCAGATCATGCTGTGGAAGAAACATGCCAAACATTTGGCAGCGATTGTCCAGCAACACACTTTTGGAACTGTCAAGGTGTCTTACTCATTAACTACCTGCTGTGCAACACCACAATGAATGCAGGGAGGCAATGTGATGTATTGAAGAATCTCCGAGATGCCATCATAAGTAAACGTCCTGGACGTTTGTCTTGCAAAGTTCCTCTTCCTGCTAGCGCATGCAATAGTATGCCAAATGAGCCTGGACAGATTTTCCATGCCTGTAATGCATACTAAGCTCCATTTTTGGAACTGTGGTATCCTTCTGATCTATTACTCCTAGTAGTAGAAGTAGTAGTAGTAGTAGTCCAAAATTTCAAATTCTGGAGTAGATGCGTTGATATATAAATTGTCAGTTGTGCAGAGTCGCTGTGAATAAACCAAGAGCTGTGTGCTCTGTGGGTCAGTTACACCTCCAGTGAGCTGTCATAGTGCGTGAGCTCTTCAGGACATGACTGAAATCGCCCAGATGGCTGTGGTTCAGTTTAACACCCAGCTCTTCCATGAACGATTTAAATCCCAGTATTAGGGGTCAAAATGAGGCTCACTCTTTTGTAAAGACAATTGAGATGAGCAGTGGATTTCCAGTCCTCCTAATATGATTTCTCCACTGCAACTCGGATGAATCCAGCTCAAGTTCATGGTCACCTTTTTGCCAATCCTAACCTCAAGGGTTACACTCGGCAATGGCATAGATGACGACACAGATTTCACTCATACATTCACATGTACAAAAGTTGTTTGATTTATTTAGGTATTTCGTGCCAATGTGGTCATATAGCTCCATTTACTAGTGTGCAGAAGCTAGAATTCTTCAATAAAACTATGGACATAATATCTGCTTGAGATTTTGACCGTTTGGCATGGCTCCACAAAGTGGCAAAGAATAAGACAGGTTGTGATTCAACTTTGTTTTTTACATCCAAGACAGCTGAGCATTTCCATGTTTCAGAAAGGACAGCCCAGGTATGGGTGGAAAATTGTTGATGCTCAGGAATTTTTGGCTGAAATGCTTGGAGTGGTTAAAGAAAAACTTCTACACCACAAAAGTATGCCAGATTAGTGGCAGAGATTGAAATGATTCCTTTTCATACATAAGGAGGGGTATATAGTCTTTGCAGTGGGAAATAGTGGTTGGGATTGGAAAAGAGTAATATTTCTGAAGTCACCTTTTCAATGATAAAGGTAGGATCTTTTTTTTATTATTTGCACCCAATTCGACCACAGATATGCCACAATTCATACCTGAAGAAGGCGACCGAAGTAGTTATATTTTCCACAATAGTTCCATGGAAAACTGGTCCATTATAATTATAAATATCAGGCCATGTCACAGTGTGGTCCAACAACATGTTACACTTCCTCTCTGAATATTAGTGAAGGTACCTGAAAGGAACATAGGTTCCACTTCTATTTCAGACAGAAGTATTGCCCAAATTACATTTGAAGACTTTCACAAATATCTTGAAATTTTTGTCAGTAAAGATAGCTGGTTGTTTAACTAGGTTTTCTTTTTTTTTGTTGAGCACTGAACCCACAGTTTTAAATCCATTCAAATATACTGGAACTCGGCATCTGGAGAATTGTTAGTAGAATTCTCTTCTCACTCTCCCAACAGATTCATGCTTTTAAAATCTACAGCACACAAAAATAAACTGGTCATGAAATGCACTAACCTAATCGATTACAAGCTATCACATTGTGAGCTGTATAGAAGCTTATTGCAGACTACCTGAGACCATTTCATAACCAGGCAAGCTATTGCATCATCCACCTCCCAGACACGGCATGGGGAATTGCCAGCAACTTAATCGAAGCGATCTCTGTACTATGAGAGACGAGAGACGTCTTTTATAAAAAAAAGTCTGGCAAAATTATTTGGATAATATGTTTCCCTGGAATTTGAATTAATATTGATTGGCTCTACCAGAGTACAGAATCTCTTAAGTTTCCTTGGAGAAAGACCATCCAATTGGATCTGCCATAAAGGCAGATTTTTTTTTTTTTTTTTTTATTTTTTTTATTTTTTTTTATTGATATTTATTCAATTAATTCCAAAGAGCCATAGGCTCGTACAGAGGAATTGTACAGTAATATGTGTGTTTACACACCAGGAAGAAAATTCTGAAGGTAACACAAATTGATGAATAAGGGCATAGGCCTATTAGTAAAGTTGATACTATATCTAAGATTGTTTAGACCAAGGTCTCTTAAAATGATAAGCACAGGATTTTTAAGCTTATTTGATGTATTACGATGCATCGAATTTTTCCCACAATACTTTCGTAGTTTTCCTCTTAAATACTGACAAAGTTGGTGCACTTTTTACTTCATCGGGAAGTTTATTATATGACTGTGATGCAGAGAACTTGAAACTATTTCTACCGTATTTAGAAGATTGAATGATATATAAGGCTACGTCCTTCGCATGCCTAGTTCCATAAGAATGATTGTCCGAGTTCAAGATGTACGGAGAGCTATAGAGTATTGTGTTGTGTTTAATTTTGTATATTAGCATAGCTGCTCGGAGATCTGCACTTATGCTGAGGGGTAGAATTTTACTTCTGATGTACAGATCTTTTACTGGAGTGCAGTAAGGAAGGTTAAATATGTTTCTAATAGCCCTATTCTGAATAGTCATTAAATCATTCAGTGTGGATTTCCTGCAGTGAGCCCAAATAACATTTAAATATTGGAGCTTGCTATGTACAAGTGAATAGTAGATTTGTTTTACAAGGTTTAGGGGAATAAGATACCGAAGTTTCCTTAGGATCCCTACTATAGGTGAGAGTTTCTTAGCAATTCGTTCAACGTGTTCAATCCAGGTCAGGTGTTTGTCGATGATTATGCTTAAATCCCAAACTTAGTGATGTACTTGTATATCACATCAATCTCACTTTCACATGCCATGTACAGACAGCCAGCATGAGTCATGATCCCGTGCTATCCAATCCAGTTTTCTTCTGAGGAAAGGAATGCAGACAGTACAATTCTCTTATTACCCGGACAAATTTTAGCATTAAACTCACTCCATCAAAAATAGTATTTGCTGAAAATGTTCATGATACAAATTCAAATGATGTTTGATTTTCTCTTATAGTTGCTTGGTGGGCATATTTCTTTTGTGTGTGCTTCTTCCAGCTACCCACTTGGGAGACTCTCAATAATAAGACTGCTATCATAGATAGATTTATTTACAAAGAGAGAAAAATACAAATTTCAAAATGCCTATTACTGCTGTTGGTGGCCTGAATGGAAACTTCTTAAAAGTCGGTGTAATCATAGTCTCTCATTGAATTGGCTACTACATTTTAAATGTAATGATGACCTCCCCATGTGGGCAGGCACATGGCAATGGTTTTGTGCTTTCTGTGGCTGTAAAAGTAAACTTGTGTAGCCCACTGGCTTGGCACAAGTCTTCAAAAGTGATCCATTTGAGTGACTTGTGTATCAGTGGTACTGTTCTCATACCTAAAGTAAGAATTTAATTTCTTTACCTCGAATTGGGATATGTGGGAATCGAACCTGGACCTCTGGGGTGGAAGCTAACTATGTTAACCACCACACCACAAGGCATACCTATGCAGTGCCAACATCAGTATTTCCTTTACATCTGCTATGCCTGTCTGTATTCAATCATCTTGATAGCTTTTTTCTATTCCCCACAGGGTAACCCCTGGAGGTCCATGATCCATCTATGCGTGTACTCTTTGGAGAGTTTACACTAATTCATTTTGTGTGGAAGTCTGCACCTTCAAGGAATTTCCTTCCATCTCGGTCCTTTGTTTTGTTTGACACTGACTCGTTTAAGATCCCTTTCAGGACAAAATCCAGAACCCTGGTGTCCTTAGATCTGCAGTAGTCAAGAGTGAATTATTATTATTATTATTATTATTATTATTATTATTATTATTATTATTATTGAGTAACTGTATTTTGTGTGTACATGGTGAAATACGACATGTCAAGTGGCAGGAGCGGCCCTGTCTTCTGGGTCATGCAGTGCAGTTTGATGGGCTTTATCTTATAGCCTAAGTGTTAACACTATTCTCAGCTATCCTGTAGGTGGGATTTTATGATTTCTCACTACTGATCTTGGCAAATACTGGGATGGTACCCAACTTAGGCCATGGCTGCCAACTTGCCAGTCCTTGTCCTAATTAAAAGTACATACACATTACAGTTGGATTGAAACCACATAACTTTTGATGCATGTTCATTCATACAGTGCTAGCAAATAGTAATAATACTGCATTTCTGCACATAGACTGTGTTTCTACAGAAACTTTAATTTTCATTGCCATGTTCTGATATTGACACCTTTTTACTTGCTAGGTCTTTACAAGTTATGAATGAGTGGGGCCCCAATGTCAGTTAGGCTGGCTTTTTTTTTCTCTTCAGTGTGTTAGTATATGAGAGCAATTAAAGTCAGTTGCAATTTGTATATTCCAGTGAAGAAGGGTTCCCTTCGATTCAAGTAGCTTTCATGGTGAATCACCCAAGATCACGGGTGTGATTCCTGACTGAGGAAGTCGCATATTTGAAGGGCGGGGACAATCCACAGCACTCGTGAGTGCTAAGAGGTCTCGCTCAGCCACAGGTCCCAATATAGTTCCGGCATGGTGGCGCAGAGGTCAAGCTGTTTGGACCGGGTTCGATTTCCGGTCAGTGCATGTGAGATTTTCAAAATGAAATGCCATGTCCCGTGGTTCGGATTCCACTTAAAATGGAGGTCCCGTGGCTCATGATTGCGATATTAACTGGCACGTTAAACTGCAAACTTCCTTCCATTATAGTTCCAGTTTCTTTGCTGAATGGAACATCGAGATTGGAGAGAAGATTGCCTAAATGGCTCCAACTCAAAATATATACACACTCATACACACATAGCTGAGGCCATACTGTTTTTGTTTCAAGGACAGTAACATGTGTACAATTGGGTACTACTCCAGCGAGGCAAGAATGTATAAATTTTGCTACTTTGATGTGCCAACCGAGCCAGTCACTTTCTGCAAAAGCAGGAAACCCACCTGTCACGTATTCTTTGATGTCCCTGGGTAGCTCCCACATTATGCATAAGTCTGTGATATTTTGCCTAATAACTTTGTAGTCTGTTGCAGGGTGAATTTTCCTTCTCAACCATTAAATGAACTGACTGTATCAGATACAGATTAAGAGTTGTAAAGCTTGTAGTTTAACGTGACCGTTAATCTCGAGATCATGAGCCGTTAAGAGTTGTAAAAGCTTTATCAGCATGAGGAGTCATTTCAATATTTTGGATGAGAATGATAGTGGAAAATATATACACAGGTGCTGTATTGCAGATTTTGGATGAAGAAATCTGAACCGTATCAATTAACAATTAATTAATCTGTTGAATTCAATGTTTAACTGCTCTTGATAACCCTAACTCTGCCCAGGAATCTGCTTGTGTTCATGGTTTTTAAAAGATTTTGCTATAATTTAACGCACTGTTCAAAGTAAACGTAAATTTTTAGTACTACTCCCTCCGAGACGGTATGAGGTATGCCTTGATTTTGTGAATAAATAAATAACGCCTGGCACTACAGCCCATGAAGGGCCTGGGCCTACCAAGCGACCGCTGCCCAGCCATTTGGCCTGCTGATATCGGGGTGATTCGTGGTCAGCGCATCGGGTCCCCTCAGCCGTTGATCTTGGTTTTCGTGACCGGGGCGCTGCCTCACTGTCAGACAGCTACCCAATTGTCCTTATGAAGCTGAGTGTACCCCATTCCAGCCCTCACGTCAGTTTCTAAAATCCATGACGGAGCCGGGAATCGAACCCGGGGCCTCCGGGTGAGAGGCAGGCACGCTACCCCAACACCATGGGGCCAACTTGATTTTGTGAAGATACCTAAACCTTTGTATGTCTGCTCTGGTCGGTGACTTTGTCTATCCTGGCCATGTGGCTCAGGTTGTTGGAGGCACTAACTTCCTTTGCCCAATGCTGTTTGACAAATGTTGGCACAGTCAGCTGGCATTTAAGTTAAAGAGACCAATGTTACTTAGAGTTACTGGCACTAATTTCTTTTTTGTACAGTAAAGCTCGTAAACTCGGCCTAATGTGGACCGAAGGGTGGCAGAGTTCACGAAAATGCCGGGTTATCGGGAAACGTGTTAATGGACGAAATAAGCTGTTTGTTTTGGTTTAAAAGTAATGCAATGCAGTACATTTACTTGTTTTTAACAGAAACACAAGTTTTAAAATGATTAAGCCACTACAGTACCTGAATATGTACAAAACAATTTCTGTAGGCAAATAGTTTTTTCACTTAATGAAAATTACCATTTACTTTTTTGCAAAAAAGTAAGTAATGTTCTTTTGCATTGACACCTGTTGCTTGAAGTCTCGTCATGAAGATGGCGAAGAAACAGAATTGCGGAGAATGCGCAATCAAATAAATACAACGCTCTGCGCGAGAACCGTTTGTTTACTTCTTACTGCCAACAGTTTGTGCATTTACAGTACTCTCCAGTACCTGTATTTATTAGGTCGTCGTTACTCTTCTTACTATGTACTGTAGGTCAACTTGTTTTGCGTCGTATTTAACTGTCGATAATTCCATTGATGGAGAAGACGAAAGAAAACATAATAATGCTCTGTGCGGAAACACAAAAACAAACAAAAATCATGATTTTTTTCTCCTGTCAGGGTGGCCGAGAAATCCGGAGTGCCGGGTTACCGAGTGCCGAGTTTGCGAGACTCTACTGTATTGGAAAGTGGTAAAAAGCTGAAACATAATTAACAATTCAATACGGACAAATCATATATATTATTTCAGTAGCATAGATCCCTCCTGCGGCACTCACAAGCGACCGATCATGACAAATGATCTTTTAAATGGAAGATAATAGACATAAGCAGTGACAAATTGCACTCTAATTTCATAAATATCTACAATTTATTTAAAAAATTACTTTAAAAAAATGAACGAAGTGTGCGATTTGCTCTAGGAAAATACGCTCCATACATGCTGTCCACTTCACATTTTGGCCACTTTCATGCCTGTTTCATGTCATTTTAACATTCTGAGGTCTTTCCTTTATTATTTTGCATGGATTTCAGAAACAGTAAATGAAAGGAATGAGTACTCAAATTGTATAACTTCATAAATATCGAATAACCGTTGATTGTTATGATGAACCAATTTTCAGTGATTGCCTTCTTAAGTGAGGGAACGTAGAACTTGGAATTCTAACTGAAATGTAAATAGGGCTCGATAATCGTTTGGTTGAAATAAAAACACAACAACCTTTCTCCTTAAATCACTCATTTTAAACCTATTGGTGAATGTGTGGTTTATGAACATGGCTAGTGTCACTTATGTCAGAGAAATACACAGTTACTGGCATATTAATAATACCCTTCATGGGCTGAATTCCAGTACCCAAGTATTCTCAAAGTCATAGCAATTATTATTTTACTGTTTTCCATAAATAACTTGTCATTATACTACACAATATGAAAATGTTTGTAAAATATTACAAAATGGGAAACCTTACCTTGTCCATTGTATTTAATTTAGCCTCTCTGTTTAATGATCATATTTTGAAGTAAAATGTAAGATAATTCATACTTATTGGAGAGGTATGTGAGGAGATCTGAATTTATGTCCAAGTAGACCTGCTGTTAAGCTTACATGTTGACAAACTCCGGTTTCTTATTTGAAAATTTGACACAGGAATGGCTTTATTTTTATTGGTCATGAATTCCTTTTAAAATAGTAACTGTTGTTAACTTTCAAGTTGCAACTGTGTTAACTTCATGGGTATATGGTTGTTGTGAGACACTTTATCCTTCGATGTTCTAAATTAGTAATTATTTGTGAAAGTAAATAGATTTTATAACTGTAGTACTACAGTGAGAGCCTTCTCTACAAGATGGAAACTCGCAGGCACATTGTTACGGCCGGGGCACTCTTGACTCGCCGTCTGTCGAGCAAGGCACTGGAGCTAGCTGTTGCGTAGTGCCCAACTAGTTCAAGACATTTACATTTTTTAACGTATTTAATAATCATCATTAATAACCCCTGGCACTACAGCCTATGAAGGGCATAGGCCTACCAAGCGACCGCTGCCCAGCCATTTGGCCTGCAGATATTGGGGTGACGCTTGGTCAACGCGTCGGGTCCCCTTGGCCGTTAATCTTGGTTTTCGTGACCGCGGCGCTGCTTCACTGTCTACTCAATTTTAATAATCATCATTACTTACATGAATTACAGAGTAGTTGCTGGAAATGCTGTCCTTCAATTTCTAAGCACACATTGCACCGAAGTAGGAAGTTTTGGAACACTCGCTGCAATTCATCCTCACTGATATTTCGTATAAGTGCAGTTATTTCGTTCTCGAGAGCCTCCAGAGTACGCAGATTGTTTCTGTATGCATTTTGTTTGGGATTCCCCCTCAAGTAAAAATCGCAGCATGCTGAAAATTACCAACACATTTACTGAAAGACTTCTTCATCAGAAGATAAGTTTCCACAAGAAAAATTCAATGTTTTGATTCATACCTAACCCTGTTCACGGGATACGAGACAGCCTACAGTACTTCACCACAAGTCATAATTATCTCAACTAAGGTATCTTGCCAGCTCCGTATGGAAAAAATGCAACGAGAACATTCCAAGGCTTCCCGCCCCACCCTCTAGTCAATAGGCAAATGCTAGTCAACTGTGGGTGAATCACTCTCTGCCCGTCAGACAGGCGGGCGCGGCTCCGTTCTATAGCGAAGGCTCTCACTGTGTTATGTATACCTACATGAGTTTAACTACTTAGTAGAACTGTAGTGATTTCACTTATTAGTTACAATATGAGCATGAATAATTTTGTCTCCTTTAGCTTTATATTCACATCAATGCCAGCAAACATTTTTATGTGAAACTTCAAACCATTTTGCTTGAAATTTTATCTGTACAAATGTCTAAATGATTGTTACTAGAGTGCAAACTACAAGCTTCTGTTCGGGATAGAGGGAGAAAAATCAGTGGTGGAAGGAGTAGTCTTATATGAAAGGAGGTTCTTGTGATGGAATATATCAATCGAGTGCAAATGTAGGCCTACTGATGTATATTTGATTAAGTTACCTACTTAGTGGAAATGTTGTGATTTCACTTATTAATTATGGTATGAGCATGAATGACGTTGGCCCCTTTAGTCATATATTCATATCAATGCCAATGGGGTATGTTACCCAGGTCATTAGTTACTTCAATTATTCAAGGAATTTTATCTCTGCATTGGCCTTGAATCCAATGTTAACTTCTTGCTAACAGCTGGATTAAGCCACCCAGGTCAAGGATTTAAAAAATAATACTTGTGGAATCTGAGATGTCTACAGAGGTGAGCACTTGGCACTGACAATTTGGTAAGGGTAATAATTTTAAATATACTTAATATATTTTATGGTATTCCAATAGATACAACTGGCAAAGATCAACATTATTTTAACAACCAACATACAGATTTTAAATACACTAGGCTACTGTTTGTAGAAAGTGAAACACCCAGAAGAAATGGTTGGAGACACTACCAGAACAGGGGTCGTGTAGGCCTGCGGTACCATACTACGTCATTGAAATCGCAGAGAGATGGCGTGCACGTTGGCCCACCAGTGCCCTCGGTCGTGGGACCGGACAGGTCAATGTTTCGCACAGCTCTGTCGGTGTGGTGCCGTCATACCAAGTGGAAACGTGTAAACAAGTGCAACGATGTCTCGCCGACAGCAGAGGGTGGACTATCAGCATGTCAGTGCAGTTGAATGGGGCAGAATGCTTGGGCTCTGGGAGGCGGGTCTGTCGTTCCGGGACATTGCGGCTCTTACAGGGCACGCTGCGTCAACAGTGAGGCGTATGTGGATCCAGTGGAGAGAGGAGGGCCATACACAGCGACGACAGGGTACAGGACGACGCAATGTGACCACAGCGCGAGACGACCGCCATCTTCTCCACAAGGCCGTATCGGACAGAACCGAGTCGTCCTCGGTGTTGGCTCAACATTGGAGCACTGCAACTGGGGTGGACATGTCTGCATCGCCGTCTTTTGAGGGCAGGATGGGTAGCACGCATGCCACTGCGTCGGCTTCCATTAGCTGGGAACCACCGCCGCCTCCGACTACAATGGGCACGTGCACGCCGACACTGGCAGGCTGAGTGGCGAAATGTAGTGTTTTCGTTCGAGTCCCGCTTCAAACTGTCTTACAGTGATGACCACAAACACGTTCGACGCCGCCGTGGAGAACGCAATCAGGCAGACTGTATTGTTGAGCGGCATACCAGACAAACACCAGGTGTAAGGGTTTGGGGCGCAATTGCCTTTAACAGGCGATCGCACCTCGTACGTCTTGCGGGCAATCTGAACAGTGACCGCTACATCAGGGAAGTTTTACAGCCCGCGGCACTGCCCCTCTTGCAGGCCGTTCCACAGGACAATGCCCGCCCGCATGTGGCGAGTAATGTGCAAGCCTTCTTCGCAGAACGACGGCTACCTCTGCTTCCCTGGCCTGCCCGTTCGCCTGACATGTCGCCCATCGAACATGTCTGGGATGTGGTCGGTCGGCAACTTGTTCGTTCAGGTCCTCCTGCCGCCACTGTTGATGCTTTGTGGACGTGCCTGCAAACCGCATGGAACGGTATTCCCCAGCAGCATATTCAAGCGTTGTATGATTCCATGCCATGACGTGTAGCGGCTCTGAGTGCAGTACGTGGTGGCGCGACACCGTACTGAAGATCGAACGTCAACGTGCATGTACCGGACTGTCCTTCTAATCAGTAATGTATTGTCATGTCCCTAATCTGTGGTATAAAGTGCAACGTGGTCACATCTCTTGTTCTTGGTGTTTCACTTTCTACAAACAGTAGTGTATTTGAGAGCCTACAAGGTTTTGTTGGTCCATGCTAGAGGATACATATAAGTTTCTGAATGTAATACAAGTACAAACCACCAGCTTTTTCATAATTTACTTTGTTTATAAAGGGGAATTAAAATTCAGTTTTAAGTGGTCAGAATAAATTTTAAAAAACAAACAGGAGTGGCAACCCCCTCCCCTCCTCTTTCTACAGTAATTCGTACCCTACTAGTACAAAAGGACAGAAATAATGCCATGTAATTAGGTAGTAGGAGATAGAAACAGTTCTTTTGAAGACGAGCAAGTTGTACAAACCCCATCTGTATGTTATTTAAATTCGGGTCCTTAGTTACTCAGTGTAGAAGTTCAGTTTTTCAGACAGTCACGGTAGATTTCTCTTCTTTCTAGGTTTGGGACTGAATCATATCTTACCAGTCTAAAGATAACTGGAGAGACCTCAACAGTCGGCAAGATAGCAAGCCGTTTCCATAATAAACGGCTTGTAAAAAATGTTAAAGAACTTCATAAGATAAAACGGAAAGACCATGACTTAAAAAAGAAATCGATGCTGAAGCAAGAATTGAAAACTTCAAACCTACATCTAGCCTGTAATTTATGTCATGTTAACTTTCTCTCATTTGTAGAGCTAGAGCTCCACACGAAAGGCCACAGTAAGTTAGATGATTATGTTTGCAATATATGTGGTAAAGTTTTTGCTACAAAGAAGATTTTAAAGCGTCATTTGGTAGTTCACAGCAGAGATCGTCCATATTCGTGCGAAATCTGCCATAAGACCTTCAAGCGACCTTATGATATCACCATTCATAAGAAAAAACATACAGGCGAGAGTAAACATTCATGCGACATCTGTGGCTACTCTACCATATACAGGTCTGCTCTGGCTACACATCGCAAACGCCACCTGGAAGACTATAAATACCGCTGTGAGGTGTGTCACAAGGGCTTCTTTGTGAACACTTGGTTACAGGAACATCGTAACTATCACACTGGGGAGAAGCCTTTCCAGTGCGACATATGCGGAAAGGCTTTTCCGTACACACGATATCTGGTGGCCCACAAGAAGGCCAACCATGCAGATGCTAAGAACCCGGCAATGGTCAATTGCTGTGAAACTTGTGGGAAAGTGTTTGCTCATAAGAAGTCTTTGTCCTTGCATATTAAATCTCATACAGGTGAAAATGTTTGTCTCTGTGACATCTGCGGAAAAGCCCTGACAAGCAAGGAACATCTTAAGTTTCATCGCCGCATTCATACAGGAGAGAAGCCGAACGTCTGCAGTGTATGCGGAAAGGCCTTCAGCAAACGTTGTAACTTGAAGCTGCACCAGCGCACACACACGGGAGAGCGACCGTATGTCTGCGAGACCTGCGGCAAGTCTTTCACGCAGCGCTCCACACTTGTCATTCATAGGAGGTACCATACAGGACATCGACCTTACATTTGTCATCTGTGCACCAAAGGTTTTGTGTGCAAGGCTCTACTCAATGCACACCAGAAGGCTCATACACACATTGCATTTAATCCTGTGTCTGGCTATTTCTAGGATGTGTTTAAACAGATGTAGTACTTGTCAGTCTTATGCTGTGATAGATGCTGGAGGGGTTTCACTTTTGAGTGATCTTCAATAGTTGTGAAATGGTATACTTAGAAGACTTCTTGAACTTTTCCTCATTCAAGTTCTGCTAAGTGTATCATCTGAACAACTAAAACAAAACAGACCCTGATGAGGCCAGGCATACTGCTTCAACTGCTAGCCTGTACTTCAGCCCAGGGGTTGACATTGGTTGCTATATGCTATATGACATATGGTTGCTGTTCCCAGTCCTCCCTGTGCATAGGAAATGTTCTGATAAATGGCAGTAATCAAAATCTCACTTGGTTAGAAGTCGATGCTGGCTTCAAAACCACAGGGGGGTTGTTCCCTGAACAGGGAATTTGATTTATCAACTCCCTCAGGTCATAGCCCAGTGAACCTAGCTGATTATTTTAAATCGAAAAGTATTTGATTTGTGACTTTACTGTTAGAAACTAAGCAACAAGCGATCATAATAGTGACAAGGAATCCATAATGGGAACCTTCAGTTTACTAGGGTGTGAATGTTCCTCATGTACAGTACTCGTATATAGTCCAGATGCAGTGTCTCGGCTCTGATATCTCTTGTGAAGAGGAGAGACAGCGTTTCCTGTTCTGCTCCACGAAATATATAAGATGCAGCCTAGATGAAATATTTCGCAGACGAATTCAGCTTACACACAATTGTTCACACACAAAACAACAAACCCAACGTGACCTGTGTTGACAAAGAGCAACTGGACTACCTACAAGAGACTTGGCAATAATGTGGTAAATTCAAAGACCCACTTACCATTCTCCATAGAAGCGTGAGTCTCTCCCAGCTCCAATGAGTTAGAACACTGTCAAAATATGGCTTGGCAGCTAGAAGGGTAATGAGTTAGGTCTTAGACCTATTAAAGAGCAGTTATACACATGATGCAACTATCTACATAGAGTAATATCAAATCCAGACTTTACTTGAGGTGAACATGTATCAGCTTACTACAAGGCTCTACCTCAGAAGCCTGGATTAAGAATTAACATGTTTTAGATTCTCTCTTAAAAAAAAAAATGATTAAGCTAGTTTTGGCGATAGATTACATCTTTGCTACTTATTAGCATTCATCTCTTAATATTTGCTGGTGTGCGTCTTATCATTACATTACATCTCTTAATACAAAAATAGCAAATTGAAATCCAGGTCTAATGTAGGCTTTGATAAGTCTCTGTCAAGATGACACATGTTCTTTAAATTTAGTCAGTTACTGCAGCTAGATGCTATATTCAAAACCTTTAGATGCCATCCTATAAGTTCATGCCGAGATTCACTGAGCTGTCAGGAGCAACACGCACAGGGGAGTTACGGGTGGACTTGTGTTTAACACTACACTTGACTGTGTTGCCCAACTCTTGCACATGATGATGATGATGATGATGCCATGAATGATGATCTTATAGCCTCAGCTACCTGTGTGTAGATCTTTTGAGTTAGTCATTTGGGTGATTTATTCTCCAATGTCTACATTCCTTTAACCTGAAACTCTACTTTAGCAGAGGTCGCCTTAGGTATTTAATTTAGAAAAATACCTCGTGAGTGTGTTCTCAGTTACGGAGGCCTTATTTATTTTCCACTGTTATTTCTCGTGTATATATAGAACGTATGGGATTATATCAGTGTGTGGAAAATACACCTAAAACAAATCGGTCCACTTAATATTTTGATGGCCCTAAGCAGTGCTTGATTTGTAAAAAATGAGGTTCCGGTACTGTGGGTTACCGGGTGGGGATGAGAGGGGGGGGGTAGCTTTATGGAATATTGAAATATAGAGTTCTTAAAACAATATTTATACGCTTTTCTGAACACCTTTAAAATATTAGCCTAATCAGTGGACAAAATAGCAATCTAATTATGATTGTAATTGTAAATTAAATTGAGACTGCTGTAGCAACATTTTTTCTTACCATAGCCGTTGGCCTATATGAAATTTTAATGTAGGCCAACTAGGCTACCATTCAAACAATGCACATTATTTAATTATTTTTTTACGTAATTAAAAAAAATTAAATACATTCTGTTTGAAAATACACACATGTTCAGTAACAAACATTTATTTCTTGTTTTATAATTTTGTCTTTACTGTTTTCTGAAATAACTATCCAGTCAAAGACCAAGTTGACCTTGACTTACAACTAACGTTCCACAGTTCTAAAAAATATGTTATTCTGTATATTCGATTTTTCTCCCGATCAGAGGTTTCGGTATGGCGTACCGGTGCGTACCGTCACAAATCTAGCCCTGGCTCTAAGTATTAACATTCTAATTCATATCATCAGCCTAATTTCCTCATTAGAAATAGTCAAAATTTAAATGGTTACACCAAACTTCACAAAACTTGGAATGCATCAAGCCTTGCTTTCGGACATATTCATTCATAAATAAATAAATACATACATACATACATACATACATACATACATTTTCATTTGAGACTGTTTCGCCTTTCAGTGTCCAGTCTAATCTACAAGCCTCTGTTTGAGAACAAGTCGCCTCCATGATCCCCTATTAGCAGTTAGCACTGCAGCCTCCTCTGCCTTTCCACCTCCCACTTTCAAATCGTTCAAAACTGAATCTAACCATCGTCTTTTAGGTCTACCTCTGCTTCCCTTACCATCTACCGCCAAAGTCATTAAGCTCTTCGGTAATCTCTCCTTCCCCATTCTCTTCATATAATCCCTCCATCCGAGTCTATTCATAAACAGTTTCATCTAGCGTAGGCTGTTCCAAATCCATGAGTTTGAGTATGCGTACACGCGAGTACTCAGCAGTAATGTTCGGAGCACGGTTGGATAGGGACTGGGGGTGAGAGCCAATGCGTCACTGGGTGAAGGTCATAACACAAGTTCATGCACTTCATGCCAGTCATGATGTATCCACCCCGAAGTGACGGCAGCCCCCCCACAGCAGAGCTGTATTGCATGTTGCAGGTTTACTCACGGAAGGCGGCGAGTACTCCGCTGCTCACGAGCGAGTTGCTCGGCTGGAACAGCCTGATCTAGCGTGTTCATTAGCCTTTATCTCTTCATTACGAGTACCCTCCTGTCATTGCTCCCATCTATTTGTTCCAGCAATCATTCGTGCTACCCTCATATCAGTTACCTATTGCTTATGTATCAGTTATCCTGAATCTACCCAGCTCTCGCTTCCATACAGCAAGATCAGTAAATACCGAGTGAAATAGGGAAAGTTTTGTCGCTACTATAATTTCTTGCAGAATATTTAGATCACATCTGAGAACTTGCTGCATTAGCTTTTCTGCGCCAAGACTCTATTTCTTTCCCAAGAGAATACACAGCCCGAGTACTTTAAATGATCCACCTGCTCCAGTTTAGTTCCTCCCACCTGGCATTCTATTTTCTTGTGTTTCTTTCCTACCGATATCACCTTGATTTTTCAAATGCTGATTTTCGTATCTTATTCCCCACATTTCTGTTCAAGTTCTAAGATGTTGGCTTGTAAGCTTTCGACGGAATCTGTCGTTTTACAGCCTGGTCGACGGCATAAACCGGACTGCTTATCTGGCTTCCACCTAAATGAATCCCACCTAGTCACTAATGCTCTTCAGCATGGAGTCTTACACTCTACCCACTTCAAGCAGTTCGTCACTTGTTGGTTATGCACATCACCTAATGGTAAAAGTCAAGTGCTTATTTACACTTGCTTGTAATGCATAAGTAAAAGTGATGAATTATAATACAAATAGTAGACTATAACATAAAATACACTGCCCTTCATGTCCTTTTTCGGCCTATTTAACTATTTAATTATTCTTCTTGACATCCTGAAATGTGCATCCTTTCTGTACAGCACTAATATAGCCTCTGCTATTTTTAACTACACTTTAATCTTTTACTTATGTTTTTACAGTCTTTATACCATTTATTATGTAACATTTAATGCAATACACATTCTGATGTGAGCATCTTTGTTATGGTAATATTCCGGCTGTTATGATCTACCATTTTAGTTTGAATCTCTTATCAACAATAACATGATGCTCATACCTTTTCTAAAAGAATTTTTTTTAAACCATCTTTTATAAAAAATGTAGGCATTACACTGTCATATATTTTATAAAAGATATTTTATCAAAGCTCTTTGACAAATTTCTTTGAGTAATACCAACCATAGAAGGTCTAATGTTACAGTGCCCTCTTCTGGCAGTCCCTCTTGTAAGTACAGTACTTGGTTTTCATGTAATGTTGTTCTCACATTTTAATTTTATGCTTTGTAGAATCCTAAGAAGTGATTTAATAGTTACTTACCAATAGGCATGTATATAGTTGTAGCAATATAAAAATAAATATATTGTCTAATTACATGCTGTTTGTTTTTTATTCCATCATGTATCTAAACTAACTCTATAGGGAGCTCAAACTCTTCTGCTGTAAACCTTTTCAGTTCTCAGCTAATGCTAAAAGTCCTGGAAATGTCTGTGTTTTCTGCAGTAAATCGTATCAGAGCAAGGAGTGCTTTAAGGCACAGAAAATGACTCTAGTAGAAAGAATATTTCAATGAAAGCTGGGAATTGTAGTCATCTAGTAGAAAGAATATGTTGGTGAAAGCTGGGAATTGACAGTGCTTGAGACTCAAAATTGAACTGCTTATAGGTTCTAACATTTATGGAGCTCTTTCATCTGGACCAGTAAGAAATTTAGCTGTTCAATTTCATGCCTCCCTTCCTCAAAGTCAGAGAGGAAAATGCTATTTTCTCTTTTTGTTCTATCAACCAAGGACCTCTTGGTAATCTATAGATGGTACCGTAAATATTTGGGTGATCAAGTATAGGAATACCACTTGTGTATCAACCATGTAAACTGCTTGACTGTGTTGGTAATTTAAATGAGTCTAATCTTATTGATTCATTGCATCCATCCAAACAGAGCATGAATTAATGCTTTCAGAACCTGGTGGTTCTAGTCTAATGGCATCTATTGATTTCTTTAATTTATATGAACACTGTGATCCATTGTTGTGGTTTATATTGGGCAGATGTTACATGTTGTTGCTTATTTTAGGGGCTGCGACATAGTGGTCATATAGACCCGTGTATTTGTGTGTGTGGGGAATTTGAGTGATCATCATCATCTTGTACAGTTTCCAGCCCCAGGCTGGGTCTGTTTGGAACATAAGCCTCGCCACTTAGTCCTTTCTTCCCACCACCTCTCCGCTGTCGCTCTGGTCCAGTCCTCGCCTCTCTTCTTGACACATTCCTCCACTCCTTTCAGCCATCTATCTCTTGGTCTTCCCCTTGGTCGTTTCTTCTGCATCTGCATCTCATGTATCCTCTTGGGAATCTTCTTCTCATCCATTCTCTTTAAGTGTCCATACCACCTCAGTCTTGATGTCTCAATCCTACCTTGCAAGGGCTCCTCTTTCACCATTTCCCTGACCTTCTCATTCCTCACTCTGTCTCTTCTTGTTACTCCGATCCTACTTCGCAGGAACTTCATTTCACCTGCCTGTATTCTGCTTATGTCTCTTTTCTTCATTGTCCACGTTTCTGAAGCATAGGTCAGTATCCAGGCGCGGATTCAAGGGAGGGGGGGGGGGGGGGTCACGGGGGTCATGACCCCCCCCAAACGGAGACCAAATTTTTTTGCAAACTCAAAAAACGAAAACACAATTACCAGACAAATTAAACTTAACGAATTTTAACTGAAAAACAGTTCTTTTTTTCATTTTATTCAATACTGAATTATCTTTATTGGAATTATTATGTTCTGTTACAACTGTACATATTTACAACTTCTAACCTCTTGTATAAAAACTATGAGTTATACAACAAAATCAACTCGTCTATTTTGTTTAGCAAACCTTGTGATTACCTAATCGATGTTTATAGTGATGTCACGATGAATGTGCAGTAATGCACGGATAGGAAACTGGGGCTTTTTTCGCACCAAAAATTTTTGCCGACGTCCAAACTGCAAGCTTGGTTGGCAATTTAAGCTGTGACTTTCTCCCTTTGTCGGTACCAACTCGACTTGCCGAAACTGTTACGTACCTTGATCATTTTCTCGAAGCTCGATGTAAAAGTCGCAAAACACGCCGTTGCAATTTGTACGAATATTTTTGGTGCGCTAAACGCATCAAATTTCTATCCATGAAGCTTGCAAAAAAATTGGTCTGGTTTTGTACGTTTGGTTATTTTGTGATTGCGTTTTTAGTGATACCATTTTTCTTAACAATTTCGATTCTCTGACCCCCCCCCTCCACCGCCCCCCCCCCCCCCCCAAGCCAAACTCTAGATCGATTCTCTGACCCCCCCGAAGACCAAACTCTAGATCCGCGCCTGTCAGTATCGGGATATAGTAGCTTCTGTATAACACTTCCTTGCTTTTTTGTGGGACATCTTTATTCCACACTAAGCTCCTAATGCTTCTCAGAAATGCTTCTGCCTGTCTGCCACGTTCCGTAATCTCTTTGTCATTTCTCCCATTTTCCTCCACTATACTTCCCAAGTACTTGAGACTTTCCACCTTCTTCAGCTGTCCACCTCCAAGTGTTATCCCACTCATTGGTCTGTCCTTTTTCCTGGTTGTTAACAGGATCTCACATTTACTGATGTTGAACTTCCATCCGTACTCTCCCACTGTTTCTTCCCAAGCCTTCAGTTGCTCCTGAATTTCCTCCTCCTTGTTTCCCCAGACCATGAGATCATCTGCAAACACCATTGCTTTCATCTTATCTTCACCTATCTTTCCTGCTATCCGTGTCATTACCTCGTCCATAACCACAATAAAGAGAAGGGGTGACAGCGCACTACCCTGTGAATTTGAGTGATAAACTTTGTTATTGTGATTTATTTTTTATGTATTAAATATTTCTGAAATATGTGACAAAAATGTAAAACTATTTAATTACAAGGGTTGGAACTTGGGTAGTGGCAACTATTTATTATCAAGAGGTACAAAAGTGGTACCTGTTAGCTCCCTTTACAGTCCCTCAAAGTAGTTACCAGAGTGGTGTAGAAGCTGTTGCCAGCGATGTGGAAGTCGTATACCTTTCGCCGAGCCCGTTCTGTCGATGGTGTGCTGCATAGAGCGGTCTATCGTCTGTCGAATCTCTGCAACAGTCTGGAAGCGAGTGCCACAAAGTGGTTTCCTTCATCTTAGGGATTAAATCGAAGTCAGAAGGACTTAAGTCAGGGGAGTATGGTGGATGGTACAGTACTTCCCAGCCCCATCGACCGAACAAATCTGCCACAGCTTGCGCTGTATGCACCCGAGCATTGTCGTGCAACATGATGGGTGGTTGCCGCAGAAAGTGTGGCTGCTTCTTTCGCAATGCTGGGTGCAGGTGGTGCTCCAAAAACGATCAGTAATACTGTGCATTGACTGTCTTCCGTGGAGGAACGTAATGCGTTAGAATCACGCCATCACAGTCGACACGAGGATCACCATCACCTTCACCACACTGGGGGTCTGATGGACTTTCGGGGTGACCCATGATGCCGCCATTCGTTCGATTGGCGTTTCAGTTTGGGCTCGTAGGATCTGGCCCTTGTCTCATCCAGGGTGACGATACGGTGTCGGAAGTCACTCATTCGTGCTCATAGCGCTCGAAGCGAGTCTTGGCAGCGTCTTAGCGTAACCATTTGTTCATTTCAGTCAACTCGTGCGGCACCCAACGTGATGCAATTTTCCTCACGCCCAGGCGTTCCTTCAGGATGTGCAGCACAGTCGTATGCGCCCATCCGGTTTCATGGGCGTGCTCACGAATCGCCTGGTTTCGATCACAGTCCAGTAATGTGGCAAGAGCATGCACGTCTTCTTCACTGACGCTCGTAGGACGACCTGCCCGATGAATGTCTGCCACAGTTTGCCGATCATCGTTGAAGGCCTTGACCCAACGTGATACCGTTCTGTACGGCAATGCAGCATGCCTCTTGCAGACCCTGTTGACACTGGCGTGCTGTACGACTTCGGGCACATTCAATCTTGATCCAACCTTCGTATAATTTAGTTTATTAATGACAATATAAACAATATGCAGTATTCACGAATGCAATTTATGCTATGCCTCACTGACTGCTGAAGAATTACAATACACAACGAGATAAATCTTCAGGTTGTCCATCACAAATGACCGACGATTATCACGAAACACTTCTTCTGAAGACGCAAAACTGCGACAATATGTTTCTTGCCCTCGAGGTGTGATGTAACTTGAGATCGCTGTTCAGCCTTGATTGCTTTCCCACATGGTTGGCAGAACAGAACGCCCCCATCAGAAGTAAAATTATCCTTAAATTCTGCAACATACTGCTGCACACAATAACTTGTAGTTGCTTTTACTTCAGGCATCCCCGGCTTCCACAGTGAGTAGGACGGGGCAACAATATAAGAAAAACCCAGCCGCAAGCTGACATACGCTCTGCATGAAGATAAGATAGCTCGCAGATTCTTTCCTATTGAAGTAACACAGAACAAAAATGCAATAAACTGAAAGATCTAGCATACTGATTTTAAAATAGGTAAATATTATGCATTTTTATGTGCTAATAAGTGAAAAGCAGGAATTTATGAATTTATAGACAAAATGTTCAAAATATGTATTTACATAAAAAAGTATTTATTAACCTAAAAATTCGAGCCCTAGTGATGGCTGTACTAGTGTGTGTATTTGGAAATTGGGGATAGGATTGGGAAGGAGACAGCCATGGCCTTAAGTTAGGAACAATCCCAGCCTGGAGTAGAAACGCGGAAACCACGGAATACCACTTCTAGTATGGCTCCACCTGAAGATGGGGATTGATGACGAACAGTCTGACATAAGTAGACAATCGCCCTCTACTTAGATTCACACTATGGCACTATTACAATGGAACTCGAGTAGCTATGCTCGCTGAGTTACGCCAACTAATTTCATTTGTAAACCATTGTTTGTTTCCAGGAATCCAGGTTTCATCCTGGACATGAGACAATAATGCGGAATTTCAAACTCTTTTCTAAGGACTGGGTGATTGGTGCTGTGGCCGCCGGTGGCATCTGCATTCGTGTCCACTCAAGCCTCTTTGGCAAAGAGGTGCCGTTTCGTACTCGGCTAGAGGCCGTTGCAGTTCGTACTTCATTGCTAGTAATGGCAACAATATGTAACGTGTACATCTTACCAGATTCTCAACTGGATTACAACCAGCTGGTGGATCTAGTCTTTCAGTTTCCTCCTCCCCTTCTCCTTCTTGGGGTGCTAATGCCCACTACGCCATTTGAGGCTCCGCTCACACTTGTGGTAGTAGGAGAGATCTTGAGAGGCTGATCTGGCGGCCACAAGGTCACCTTCACGACTCCGCCAGTTACCGGCTTGCTGTGTGCTATTAGCAGGCAGCAGTGAAAGACGGAGTGGGGAGGGTATGAGAATCGTATTGCTATCATCATCATTGAACAGTTCCAGTTTCCCGGGTACTGTTTATGAGCCTCTTCCACTTCAACCTGTCCATATACAACTTGTCATGGAGAACATCATCCACTATCCATCCTTTGGTCGCTAAATCAATCTTGATCATGTCCATCCATTGGGTTCTAGGTCTTCCTACAAGTCTCTTTCCATACACCTGTCTTTCGAAATTTATTCTGGCTGATCTTGTAGGCTCCATCTTCATCACATGCCCGTACCACCGTAGTCTAGATGTGCTGACTTGGTCTAATAGGGATGTCTTTATTCCAGCTTGTTTCCTCACCTCCTCGTTCTTTAACTTGTCCATCTTGGTCTTCTGGATGGCGGATCTAAGAAATTTCATCTCTGATGCTTGCTGTCTTGATGCATCTTTCTTTGTAAGGGTGCATGTTTCAATACCATAGGTCAATATTGGTATAAAGTAGCTGTAAAACATCGCCAGTTTAGCTGGTTTTGGAATTGTGTCATCCCATACAAGTGTCCTTACTTGTTGGTAGAATTCTGATCCCTTTTGCACTCTGTTGGTAATTTCCTTACTGACCAAATTAACACTAGAGATTACACTTCCAAGGTAAGTGTAACACTGTCCACATACTCCAGCAGGTGGTCTCCTAGTTTAACACTTGCTGAACGCCCATCTCTGTTGACTGACATCACCACTGTCTTGGTCTCGCTGATGTTGAGGTTATATTCCTGGAACTGGGATTTCCATACATTGAGTCTGGTCTGTACTCATCTGTTTCACTCCAAGTCATGATAATAATAGCAAAGGCCACTGCATGCAATTCACCTAACTTTTCCTTGACGTTCTTCATTATATTATCCATTATAGTGATGAACAGTAGTAGGGACAGTGCACTGCCTTGCTGAACTCCACTCTTGGTCTCAAACAATGATGATCGTCCTTCCCCAATTTGTACACAGCTATTATACAGTCTTTGTACAGCATCTGAACTTTCCTTACTAGACCCTCAGGCACATTTCTTTTTCTCAGGCACGCCCAGATCTTATCTCTTATAACACTATCATAGGCCTTCTCTATATCCAGGAATACAATGACCAGGTTCTTGCCTTTCTCCCAATATTTTTCCATCAGCATGAGGCTGGTAAAAATTAGATCCATTGTCCATCTGTTATTTCTGAAACCATATTGCTCCTCCTCCAACTGTGGTTCTATGATGGTTCTTAATCTTCTTTCTACGATCTTCTCTAGAATTTTCAGCCCATGAGACAGCAGGGTTATTCCTCTATAGTTGGTGGGTTTCCTTCTGCTGCCTTTCTTAAACAGGGGAATTATAACACCCTTGCTCCAATCTGCAGGTATTTTGTTGTCTGTCCATATGGCATGTATTCTGTGCAGCCATTGTATGCCCTGGATGCCTGCTTCCTTTATCATGTCTGCATTCAGTTCATCTGCACCTGAAGATTTTCCTTAAGGCATAGATATTAAGGCTGCTTCAGTTTCCGTCCAAGTGATGGGAGGTTCCTCATTGTAGTCGTGGATTTCCGGTTCTATTTTTAGCCTACTTTTCACATTTTGCAAAAATGAGGAAAAAGTAGACTTATGAGATCGATCTGGGAAAATGTATGTCTGTCTGTCTGGCTGGCTGGCTGTGTTGTGTGTGTGTCCCCTATCAACTCCTAAATGGCTGTAGAAATCGAAACCAAATTTATTATGAGTAAAGATGTAAAGATGAAAATGATGTCAGTGCTACCAAATGCTGAAAAAACGCACTGGAAATTTGAGCTCCATGTTGGATATCTTGGAAGGTATGCATGGGAGCTATTCCAAAATTGGCACACATGTAGATAACACTATTTCAGTTTAATTTCCAGGAGGCCATACATGACAGTGTTGCCAAAATAATTTTAAGCTTGCTGATAGGTCCAATTTTTAAATGCCCATAACGTCTACACTCTCAATTGGATTTCAACCAAATTTTGTATATAATATGTGTACATAAACAGATATGACTGAGCATATTCTTAAGAGCCACCAGGGCTGCCAACTGTTAATAATTACTCTCTCTATTTGTTATCCAAATACCAATATATAACTGCCTCAGAACTAATTGTGAAAATCTAGTGGGGAGCTCAAGAGAGAGTCTGCTTACCTCAGCCTGCTGGATGGTGTACGCTAAGTCACTCGTCAGCCGTCAAAAGTACACTCTGACTCACATGAAAACCACAATAATTTATTTTGCTTCTTATAAACTTATTTGGGGTGATTGGAATAATTAAATGTCACTAATACGTGCAATGGAACAATATAGTTACGAAAATATTATGACTATATCGTTCAGTAATGTACTGCAGTATTAATAATCAACCATTATTAGGGTGCGTGGTGGCGCAGTGGTGAAGCTGTTGGCCTCTCCAAGGTGAATCGGATTCGATTACCGATCATTGCATGTGAGATTTTCGAAGTAAAATGCCATGTTCTATGGTTCGGATTCCACGTATAAAGGAGGTCCCGTGGCTCGTGATCACAAGATTAATGGTCACGCAAAACTAAAAGCTTCCTTCCTTTGAACCATTATTAATTATAATTATTAATAATTATAATAATTAATGAACCAAGCAAATGGCAATGCATTTTCAATCTTCACCTTAAAAGCAATCACCGGGTATTCATTTATCATCTAATGGTTTGATTCCAGACATTTCACTATCACTATCACTTTCATCAGATTCACTTTCACTGCCACTGTCACTGCTGCAGTCATTG
Organism: Meconema thalassinum; assembly: GCA_946902985.2. Lineage (NCBI taxonomy): Eukaryota > Metazoa > Arthropoda > Insecta > Orthoptera > Tettigoniidae > Meconema > Meconema thalassinum. The sequence continues at coordinate 1,855,388,000 of OX336388.2, forward strand.
TTTGCACTAGTTATTATGAGAGATTCTATTCTCTCCTCTATTATTCCCTTTCGTTCATAATACTTATTTTCTATTTTCTCTGTGTGATCACAAACACTAATCCAATTACTTTCCTGAAATTCTGAAAACCTCTGTTCGCAAAGGCGTTTGACATCATTAATTTTAAAGGTGACATTACTGTATGTGCACTGACCCACTGTTTTACATCAGACCAGACAAGTTCTAAGGGATTTAGATCTGCATGGTATGGAGGCAGTCTCAATACTGTGTGTCCACTAGCGGCCATTATTTCATCTATTATGTAGGTTTTGTGTCGCGGCTTTTGGACTTTTAATAAGTTCATAAGGGTGAACTTTCAGCATTGAATCGTTAAAAGGGATTTTATTAACCCGCAACCAGTGTTTCAAATTATCCTTATTAGAATTTGATGTTGGGGCCTTGTCTTTCTGCGTGTTGTGGTATGATGCGTTGTCAATAACAAGCACTGAGTTACGTTCCAAATTAGGGATCAATTCTATTTTAACCAACGAATATAATATTCACTGTTCATGTCTTTGTGATAGTCCTCACTTTTTTATGCGACTGGTAAATAAGTAGAGCGTTGGGAACAAAGCCTCTCCGACCACCGGCATGGAGTATAATCGGTCGTTCTCCTCTCGAGACGGGATAGAACACTCCCAATGTGCTATCGTTAGTCCAGGCTTTAGGTGTAGAATGGCTACTATGTATATAAGCTTCATCTCTCTATATATAAAAATGAAAGTTTGTCTGTTTTTTCTGAATTTCCAGGGAAATTTGCGATATTTGCACGTTTCAGACTGTTTTATGATGGATGCGTGCAAAAATAAACTTTTTGTCTGTCTGTTTGTTTGTTTGTTTGTCTGTGGACAATTGTTTGTGTCCTTATAACTCGAGAACGGCTGAGTGGATCAACGTAAAATTTGGTACAGATATCCTTCAGAGGCACGACACCAATCATTGATGTAACTCTTCTCCGTACCTCTCATAAAAGGGGCCCTACCCCCTTAAAATACATGCTGAAATAGGTGTAGAAGGGTGAAACAAAGCTCATTTTCAGCCCCTCAATGTGAGAAACGAAACTCGATATGACCTAATAACTATGAAATATGCCCTAAAACTGTGATATATGCCCTAAAAACTGTGAAATAAGACCTAATAATGTGAATAATTACCTAAAACCTATGAAATATGCCATAAAACTATGAAGTATGACCTTCCACATTTTAAGGCCCTAAAACCAACAGTTAGCCTACTTTCGATTTTTGCAAAAAATGAAAGTAGACTTATGAGATCACTACAGGGCGAAAAAAAAGTGTGTCTGTCTGTGTGTGTGTGTGTATGTGTGTGAGTCTGTGTGTGTGTGAGTGTGTGTACTCTGAATGTCTGTCCCCCCCCTATCAATTCGAACACGGTTAAACCGAATTGAACGAAATTTGGTACAGAGGTAGCACTGGCAAAGGGCACCTCAGTGTCATGTTTTATATTGCCACCATCTTTACCAAAAGGTAATGGCGGCCAATCGAATGGTCAAAACTTAATAATGCATTACGACCAAACTAATCATCGGATCTTTACCAAATTTGGTAACAACCTACCTTCATATGGGACGCGTCTTGTGCCCAAACTACAAGGTCATCAAACGTACCATTTCAGGATGGCGGCCGTGTGAATTATGCAAAATTTATAATCCATAACATGGGACCCACCAGTTCCGATTATCGAACCAAGAATCGTTTAATCTGTTCTAAGCGACATGGTTCGTTCGAAATTAAAAGTTTATATTGTAATATTATAATCTAGAAGTGACTTTAAAAATCTGATTCGTCTCGGCTATTTGACAAGATGGCAGCTGATCTCTCGTTCTGACCTATATTTTACTAATTTCAGTATGTTGCATGCAATATAACCTACTGATAAAAATTATATGAACTTAATATGAAATGAACTCGGTTTGAAATATACTCCAGTGAAGAAATCTTCAGTCCAAGTGATTATTTGCTAATACAGTACGTTATATGTATTTAATTGATAACGCGTGAGTTATGAGTGTACGATTGGCTGTGTGGTTAGAGCTCCCGTCTCTCATGTGGCTGGCCGGGGTTCAAATCCTATCAGAGTAGAACTTTTTTGCTTGATTTTTTTATATATTTATTGTTTCTTGAGTACTGAGACGTTATAAAATAAAGCGTTATATGGTGCGTTTTGCAATAGAAATTATATATTAAAAAAAAAACGACATTCTCCACCGGAGTGACATCTACCATCCTTCAGTTGTACTATGCAGAAACTATAGATTCGAGCAGCGCTCTATACCGGCCAGTTAGTGAACCCAGTCTTAACGACTGCTAGGAGTAATAATACAGTAACATTCGTTTATTCCTTGTGCACAGAGGCGTTGTTGATAACCTCAAAACTTGCAATATGGATGATTTGGAGATGGATTATTTTGTTATACCGTGTATTTAAGATTAGCCTATAAATTAACGGGTTGCGAAGTTACTTCACTTAGTCCTATATCATTCGTATACGACACAGAACAACAACGTGACGTCAGTTTCTGATCTGCTCTGATTGGCTATTACATTGCTGCAGTCGGGTAGTTGGCAGTCAAGGATAAAATTCGCGACTGCCAACTGCCAGCTACCAACTGCAACTTCATGTTGTGTATGGTGCCTATAGTATACACGGAGTCGATCGCGACTGCCGACCGAGGACTACCAACTACGGACTGCCGACTGCGCATTGTAGATGGGCCTTATTAGAGCAACGAAGTTTCAATTATTGTAAGTAGTCGGTGTTTGGAGTGTTTGCTGATGAAATTGCAAAATGCTGGGGTAAATTATAAACTATGGTTTGAACGCCATTGTTCAAATCCTGTGTGCCAATTTGCACTTCAAATAGGAGGAAATTAGGAGATGATAAGGACAGAGAGTTATAACTATACCCATACATTTAGGAGAAAGTAGGCTATATGTTCTTTCCCGAACATCTTGTTTTTGAGATATTCCCAGAAAACTAATTTCACTTAATAAATTAATGAAAGAATGCATGCCGGTAACCATGGCAACTGAATCTCAGAGGTCCATCTATTTCTGTAAGACGCAATGCAATTCCATTTATTACATTACTGTGAAGGTTTGCAAACGGCTATAAGGTTATAACGGATCCAAATTAAACTGAAATATTCATCAATACATACAATGCGCTGAAGGGGTCAAGGGGTACTCTAGAATTTTTTCACGCGATTTACACTTGCGGGTATGGTACGGAAGGTCTATTATATCCCTTCTCTATTATATAAAAATGAATGTTGGATGGAAGAAAGATAGAGAATCCAAGGAAAAGATGCTGATTATCCTGAAGGATTATGGTATCCAGGGAAGGCTGCTACAGGAAATCAGAAGTACTGCATTTATGTTCATAATCAGGCTGCAGTGAGAGTTGATGTTAGGATGAGTTCTTGGTTTAAGGTTGTTACAGGAGTGAGGTAGGGCTATCTCTCAGCACTACTGTTTATTTTATGTAAGGACCATTTGCTGAAGGATATAAACTGGCTGGGTGTGATTCAATTAGGTCGAAACCAGGTAAGCAGTCTGGCCTATGCTGATGACCTGGTTGAAGTGACTCACTCTGTTGAAAGCTTACAGGCCAACATGTTAAAACTTCAACAGAAATGTAGGGAATATGGTATGAAAATCAGTATTTCATTAACGAATGTTATGTCTGTAGGAACGAAAATCCAATGCAGTAAGTTCTCAGTTACGATCTACAATAATCGGCAAGAAAGAAGTTAGCGTAGCAACAAAACTCTCTCTACATCGTTTCGTATTTAGACCAACCTTGCTGTATGGAAGTGAAAGCTTAGTAGATTCAGGGTAACTGACACATAAGCTAGAGGTAACCAATATGAAGGTGGCATGGATGATTGCTGGGACAAATAGATGGGAGCAATGGCATAATGAAGAGATAAGGTTAAGTTAGAAATTAACACGCTAGATGAAGCTGTTCGTATGAGCCAACTCAGATGTGATAGGAATGGGGGAGGAGAGGTTAACGAGTTCGGCAGTAGAGGGTAAGTGAAGCAGAGGTAGAATTGTATTCAGTGTTGAACGATTTCAAAGTGAGAGGTGTGGAAGCGGAGGAGGCCACAATGCTAACTGCAAATAGGGGATCATGGAGGCGACTTGTTCGCAAATGGAGGCGCGCAGACTAGATTGTACGAAGGAAGGCAAAACAGTCTAAAATGAAAATGTATTTATATATGGGTGTATTAACTGAATGATTTGTTTTAAATAAGGATATTTTGAAGAGAATGTGAGAAATGAGAGTTGTTCTTGGGGTAGTTGCTATGTCTGATAATGATATATATGTTAAATTTCTACATGCTCTAGTGCCAATACTCTTTGTCTAACATAAAAATCCTAGGGGAGACAATTTGTAGGAAATTTAATTAGTTTATTTTTGTATTGGAACAATCTTCTCTAAAAGTGCATAGTTTTCAAGTTGAAGGGACACTACATAACAGTGGCGGTTTCTGGGTATTCGCCCTGGAGCCAGTGCACACCCATTCTTGAAAAATTGCCGTTCACATTTGAATTTTACGAATATAAAAATTAATATAAGATTTTATGGTAGTTTCAAGCTTCAACAAATGTCCAGAATACCGCTTTTTTATATTTAAATGTACCGCGTTCGTTGCGCCTCACTGTATGTTGCTTGTGTGCTGACTCTGGTATCATCAAATATCGCCGTTCGCCACCTGCAGAATTGTAGCCAGCGTTAGGCTTGACGGCAGGAGAGGGGACGGCAAGAGGGGAGAGGGGATGTGTGTTTACTATAACAGAATCGGAGCCAAATCCTTGCCTGGCGAATTGTACTGCGCATGCTCCGTTTATTTTCCATCTCCTGTCGCATCTGATTGACAGACGAAGAAGCGATGACCGCAAGCGTGCAGGAGCTACCGCACTATCTGTTGGTGAATTGTTGTACCAAGTAGAGTTTCATGCGCAGTTTGAAGTGGTTTGAAAGGTTGTGTCTTTACGCAGCTTGTATAATAGCGCCACTACCATTTGATTTTCAATGTGCATTTAAAAACCACAATCATGCAGCCAACTGTATGATATTATATAGTCTATAGTTGTAACAGTGAATTCAGTTTCATTACATTTCTTTATAATTTACAGATTTTTAAGGTCCAGTAATTTGGAGGATTAACGCAGCCTATTATCTTGTTGATCTTGGACGTGGCAAGTATTTGATACAAGTGTGTTTCTAAAGGGTGGAATATTTGAGTGCGTGTGCATTATTACGTATTTGATAGCTTATCCTCCCAGCTTGGCTTCACCCACTGACATAGCTAGGATCATTCCTCTACCGTTGGAAGGATGGTGTCTGGGAAGCAAACACACTTTTTCAGCAAATGCAACTGGGGATGGTGACAGATGACCGCAAACTTGGGTCTAATTCAGGGTCAAAGAAGAGATTTTGACCGTTGGCCTGAAAGGAACCGTCCCGGTATTTGCCTAGTGATAAAAATGGAAAACCACGAAAATCATTTTCAGGACGGCCGAGGTGGGTTTCGGGATTATTATGGCTACTGTTCAGGATTTAAAAACTATTACATCTTCTCAACTTACTTACTCTGCAAGAAAAGGTGGCCATATAATAAGAAATGGGAAGACCTATTCCAAACCTGAATTTAATTCAAACATCCCTGTGCAAAGCGAAGGTTAGGAATCGCTTATTCCGTGATTAAGTTATAGCAAGTGGGCTTGTGGCTGTGAAATAACCAACTGGATGTATTGTTTTCCGTGCTTAAAGTCGTGCTACGTGCACAAAAAAGAAAATCCCTCTCTGCATGCTGGAAGCAGAGGTAGATTTCACCGGGCAAAGAAAAATGCTTCGAATTCACTAAATTTGCCAATTGTTGTACAGTATACCTACGAAAGTTACACATGTTTACCATACAGCATCTTCTTATAATACCTGAAACATTTCGCTCATCCCTTGATGCAAGGGTGGGTCATATCAAATATCCTTTCAGGCAAAAAAATTTTGTTACATTTTAGAGGGGTATTGGCCATTTTAAACTGTTTTGATATTGTGCCTATTAAGGGAGGTATGATTTCTTTTCTCTAAAAACTCCATTTTCCCCACCCCTTTGGTCAAACTTACGAAGATAAGCACTTGGCCCTTATTCCAAAAATAGTACGAACTTTGAATGGATTCAGTTTTTAACATACTATGAAAGTTATAGCAATATTTCACTTTCCCCCCATTTCCAACCTCTTGGTCCGATTTTGCCCGTTAGCGAACTCGACCGAGATTTTGAATGGTTATATTTTATGTAGGCCTATACATATACATTATATATTAACTTTTGAACTGACGGTGGTTTTGGGATCTGTGGGATGTGAAACGCGAAGATATGTCAATTTTTTTCTGGATGTTGAAATGGTACCCTTTGCAATAGATAGCTTTCTAATGAAATCTAACTAAAATCGACAAATGTGAACAATCAAAAGCCTACATGAATGCAGAATTGGAATTACAAGTACTAGGAAAGTAACAAATCAGACAACAGTTTCATTGTGCATTCAGGAGGGAACATAGAACAGCAAAATATCGAGATGTCGAAAAACCAACTCCAAGTGCCACTAGATGCATATCTAAACATACAAAATAGAGTAACATTGTGAGGAGACAGTTATTTTGTATGCTTAGATATGCATCAAATTTAGATATTTTTTTTAAAGAGTGCACACCCACAATTTTTCTTCACCAGCCGCTACTGCTACATAAATAAGAATTGTTTTGACAGAATGCACCAGTTTTACAAGATGGTAAACTGGATTCAATACCCCAAAACATTAAGGACGATAGAGATGGATACTTCTATTCTCCTCCTCAGCACTATTACGTATACCAAGACAATATACTACAAATAGAAAACTACGATAGTTCTATAAACTATTGAATAAAAATCAGTATTGTAGTTAACTATCAAACTGCTATTGATTGATGAAAACATCGATTGTGCCCATCACTACTTGAGGAATGGAAACATGCTGCCCGATGAGGCTGGTCGTACTCCTCCTGGGTGAAAAGAAATAAATGATTGCATATCATAAAGTAGTACTCCTAGTCTGATGCGAGTCCTCTGAATTGATACAATGTCTGACTTGCAAGTCGACATCGTTCCAGTATCTCAGACCAATGTTAAATTTCTAGTCACACCTCCGGGGCCCAGCTAAATATTCTTAGCACTACATCATGAGGCATACTTTGTGTGACTGGATTTAAATTGATGAGGGGAAACTGGAGATCCTGGAGAATTCCAGTCCACCTTAGTTTTTTCCTACACAAGTTTCTCATGCAGCCGCCACATCTTAAACTCGGAGTGAAATGGTGCAAGCCTGAGCCACTTAGGTACCTCTGATACTAATGATGACGTTGAGTTTTAATCTCCCTCATAATTGTTGTGGTTTAAGAGACTCCATGGTGTCTTAGGGTAGCGTTTATCAAACTATGGCCTATGGACCACAAGTGGTCAACAGAGTCTTTGTTAGTGGCCCTCTGCTGCAGTCAGCTGTTATTTGAGGGTGCGCAAATGCCAGGGAGCCATGTTAGTAGATTTACTCCTACTGGCATGTTAAAGATCCCATTTGGGGCAAAATTCCGGCACCCCTGCGTCTCTAAAAGCCAGTGTAGTTAAAAGGGACATAAAACCAATAACATTATTATTATTATTGTTAGTGGCCCTCAGGGTTGAATATGAAGGTTATTTATCCGGGTAATCAAAACATTCTCTTGGTATATCTCAGTTTTATTCAGAACCACATCGTCCATAAATTACCGAGCCAACACATGCACACATGACACAATGATACATAAGACAAAAATAGCAAAGCCTACCAACAAGGCCGCAGATAGTGCGCCACCGTCGCACCACCATAGTCAAAAGAAGATATACCGTACTTAATAATTTGTATAATGTCTTACTTAATTAAAAACAAAATAACTAACACTTCCCCTTACGATACAGAAAAAATATTAACATAAATCAATCAAAATATCAAAAAACTAACCTCTTAATAATGCTAGGTTATACCCAGCTTACTGCAAAGATAGTTGGTACGAGAACCATTTAAGGGTTTTGTGAACAAGTCAGCAGGGTTTTCTTTACCTGGTATATGCTGTAATTTGACTGTCCGTTTTTCAACCATGCTCTTAACAAGATAGGACTTTAAATCTAAATATTTAATCCTTTCGCATTCCTCCCATGTTTTGCACATGACAATCGCTGTTTGACTGTCAGAATAAATCAGACATGGAGAAGTAATAAACTCGTCACATCCTAACCCATTGAGAATAATAGTTAACCATCTGGCTTCTTTGGCAGTCTCATGAAGAGCATAATATTCTGCAATGGCTGTTGAATCAGCCACACCGTTTAGTTTCTTAGATGACTAATGTATTGGCCCACCTCCCATAGTAGCTAAAAATCCAGTTATTGACTTTCTGTCATTCCTATCATTACCTAAGTCTGAATCACAGAATAATACAATGGGTGCATCCTGTTTAACATATTTTAGTTTAAAATCCTTAGTATGTTTTAAATATCTGAAAATATGCAATATCTTTCCAATCACTAACAGTGGGGTTTTCACATTTCTGACTTACTTTGCAAACGGCAAGACTAATATCTGGTCTAGTGGATTGGGATGAATGCAGTAAACTCCCAACTGCTTTACAGTATACATGACTGTCAAAACTTTCAGCATCTGTATTACAATGTTCGTTAGCTTCTATTGGGAATGACTTGCCCTTCATATCAGTGAACTTGAACTCAACAATTTCTCAATATAATGACTCTGATCAATCAACAATGAGTTATCACTTGACACAATGTTCATTGATAAGAAATTTGTCATCCTCCCCATCTCCCTAATCTCCAAAACATTTGACAACATCTTTCATTTTCTCAACTTTTTCTCCAACACCAAAGATCCCCAAGTCATCCACATACACAAACACCACTAGTTCTTTAGACTTATATAGGTAAACACAAGGGTCTTTCTTTAATCTCATCTAACCAAAATCATGTAATATCTGATCTAATGTGTTATGCCATTCTTTCCCATTCTGTTTAAGACCATTTAAACTCTTTAACAATCTGCATACTTTTATCACTTCCACCTTGCTGATACATAGGTGGCTGTTCCATATATACAGTACTTCCTCCTGTAGGTTCGCATTGAGATCAGCTGCCATCACATTAACATATTCCCTGACCCATCTGTTTTGCACTGATAAGGCTATCAACAAATTGTCTCTTTCTTGACTACAGGTGAGAAGGTGTCATTAATATCTATTCCAGGAATTTGGTAAAACCCGCGTGCCACCAGGCGTGCCTTGTACCTTGGTGCTCTTCCATCATAACTAGTCGGTGCATTTTTACCCTTTCGCCTATCTACAATTTCATAGGTATTCGTACTCGTTAAATTCTTAATTTAATTATCCATTGCTCCTTTCCAACACACAGCATCATACCCCTGAAGAACATCTCTAACATTGTTTGGTACTTGATAACGTCCAGTATCTGATGATCTAATGCAGCCGTAATAACAACCGAGTCTATTTATTTATTTCTCAGCTAATCTAGTTGATTTTCTAACGTCAGGTATTGGGGGTATATCACATCCTAAGGAGGGTTCGTTACTTAGTGAATCATCCGTCTCACTATCAGTCTCCTGCTCTATGCCTACACCACCTTCATGTACTACATCTTGATTACATACACTTTCATCTATTACATTCCTGTCAACTTCAAATGTCTCAACATTCTCGCTACCTTCTATCTCTACACTTTGCGCTATATCTTCGAGATACACGACAGGCCTAGAGCTAATATCTTCAGTCTTCGTAATCTTGTATGGGAATAAGTCTTCACAGGGTCCTGGCATTGTGCCTTTCATATCTAAAGTAGGCTCTTTTGCAGAGCTTGTTCATTCAAAAGGCCTAACCTTTGGTGCCACACTGTCACATTCCTCAAAGCCACACCATTTCTGACCTCATCACTGGTAGTTTCTGTCTGAATAACATTTGCTGCTGTTTCCACACATTCAGCTTGCACTACATAAAGAGCACCTGAGACATAAGCCCTAAAAATATTTCCTTGCAATCATATCCTGTTGCCTCATCTCCGTTAAACTCGACACTCATACCTTTCAAAGATATCTTTCTAACAGATAAGTTGAATCTAAACTCTGGTACATATAGCATGTTAGTAAGGGTTAACAACCAACTTCCACATTTTTCAGAGAGTTTAATTTTTACTGTTCCATACCCTTTCACTTTAGCTACACCTTTACCCATAGCAATTTCACCATCACATAAGCACAAGTCACTAAACAAACCTCTATCACTAGAAATATGGTGTGTTGCACCAGAATCCAATACCCAGTTCATCAACTTTTCTTCTTGCGACAACAGTCCTTATGCACTAACAAGCATTCATTACCTACATTATTGGAATTTTGAGCACTGTGCAAAAAATCACTTGCCCAATGGCCATATGCTTCACACTTTGTCACAATGTTTAGCGACATGTCCTAATCCATCACAATGATAGGATTTCCTTTTTGATTTGATCCTTGAGTCTTCCCCTTTGATCGCGGCTTCTCCGTCGTCTGCTTGGGCTTCTGCTGAGGATCACCTCCATCTCGTTTCTGGCCCTGGAACTGTAGAGCTGCTGTCTGTCGATGTTTGCTCCTGGATGCTAGGGCTATGGCGTCGTCTTGGACTCTGGTCTCGTTCCCTTCCTCCAGTAGTCTCGCCGTCACGAGTCTCTCAGTCAAATTTTCTTCACGATCCAGCTGCTCCTTCAGTGAACCGTATCTGAGCAGTATTAGTCCTGCTATCTGCCTGTCGGTGAACTCCCATCCAGCCATTCTTACTTTCTGGCATTGCACTTGAATGCGTGCTACGTACTCGTGTGTTCCTTCATTGTCACTTTTATCAATCGCAAATAGTGCCTTTAATGATCTCAATCCTTGCAGGAAACGAACTCTCGTGTGTATCTCTTCAAGTATCAGCCATGCTTCTCTAGCCGATGCACATTCCGATATGTCATTCAAATACGAATCAGTCACGTTTTTTTACACTCTCTTGATCAATGTCGAGGAGTGAGTGAAAACCCGGTTCCACAGCGTTCCAACTATTGCTCTGGATCAACTCAGCCTTTGCTCTCAACTTCCAAGCGAAATAATTCTTGGAATTCCGTCTCGGAATGTTACAACGATATTCGATTTCGTCCGCCATCTTGACCATTGTTGTTCGACCTCAGTCACAGTCCAATTTATTTCTAACCACAATCTCCAACAGAATCCTTCCACATCAAATCATTGCACGACGAACACGATCTGGGCCCATAACCTGAAGGTTATTTATCCGGGTGATCAAAACATTCTCTTGGTATATCTCAGTTTTATTCAGAACCACAACGTCCATACATTACCGAGACAACACATGTACACACACACAATGATTCGAAAGACGAAAGAAAACGAAGTCTACCAACAAGGCCGCAGATAGTGTGCCACCATCGCACCACCATAGTTAAAAGAAGTTATACCGTACTTAATATTTTTGGTAATGTCTTACTTAATTAAAAACAAAATAACTAACAGAATATACAGTATATTTAGTAAAATCAAGCATTAGATAACAAATTTAGGCTCTCAGCTATTAGATCATGTACGGTATTGTAGAGAAATTACAAGCGTTTTGGACGGAAGGTACAGAATTAAAATATCTGACCCGTGTGGGACTCGAACCTGTGACCTCCAGCTTTGTATGCCATTGTTGTGCCACTAACTTAATGGGGGAGAAGTATTCATTCCTATTGGCCAAGGGTATAGATACGTTCGTGAAAATGCAATTCTGGGATCAAAAACCCACTGTGTGCTACTGTCACAATGTAATAGGGCAGCTGGCTGGTGTCACCATTACCTTAGCGGTAGAAAAATGGGAAAATTCAATTCTGGACGCAATGGTTAGTTTTCAGTAATGAGATGAGAAATTATAAAAATTGTATCCTAAATTTAAAAAATGGCTTATATAGGCCTTGAAAAGTAATATGTAATTTCTTTAAACTTTTGACTACTGAATCTAATTTGGTAAACACTGGCCCAGGGAGTTCTTTTAACATGATAGTAGAACTGCTAGAGTGAGAAGCAGATAAGAAGGTGAGTGGAAACTAGCTGTGCAGCGGACAAGTATAAGTATGACCAAGATAGTCTTTTTTAAAGCACAATATCACGTAGTCGTCAACCAATAGGCACACGGTTCGTTTCTCTTACATGTTTGCAGTTCATGGCACTTTGCCTAATGCGAGCAGAGACAGGCATAAGAAGAAGTCGAGTAGCATCACAGTGAATGGCTCTGCCTCGCTGCACAGAACGCTCTCACCCGCCTTCTCATAAGCTCTCCACTCTAATACCGTAATGATTCGGTCATCTTTCAAGACAGGGCTCAGTTACCCTACAATGATCACAGAAGACGAGCTTCTTTGCCAAGTGTACTACACGGTCGACCGACAGTAATTCTTTAAGCAATAGCTGGTTACTGTTGTTCTGCAACTGATCTTGATTTATTAACTAGTGAATATTGGTTATACTGACTGGCTACTCCTGTCATTTTGCAAATTGAAATAGTAATAGTTATTTGCAGTTCATTGCAGCATATACAGTGAGGTTAGCTCACAAGCAAACCTTCTGTTTGGGGCAGAAAAGAATTGACATCCTAAACATGACTAAAGGAAAAAGAAAATACAATTCTTTTTTGCTCCAAACAGAAGGTTTGCTTGACAGTCTCGGGCCATGAATGCACTACACATTTCGGTGTGTCGGACAATTCACGTGCATAAGCCTTCTTTCATTTCGGTAATATGTCGTTGATTTCTTCTGTAATTTCATCAAAATATGTCAGGAATGTATGACTGTTGATTGACATCACTTTCAGCATTGTCGATTGAACACAGACATAATGTTTACCGTTTTGACCTTGTATCTGTATTGACTTACAATATTGCTTAAAATTAATCACAGACTGGGTTTGTCCAGCTAGTCAATACAGTAGAAAGTCATTTATCTGGACGTCAAACAACCGGAACGTCAACTATCCAGACGAGCAAAACGAAATAGCAATGTTTTATCATTGAGAAGAAGGTGGAGATCATTAATGAACTGGATCAAGTTGAGAGTGTGCAGTGTCTAATGAAAACTTAGTGTTGGAAATTCCACAATTTATGATTTGAAAAAAGGAAAGGTGAAATTCTGAATTCTGCATCGAAGTTAGATAGTGAAGAAGGGTCTAAAAAGAGTAGAACCATGAGATCGGCTACGGATAAAAATTGGAAAAAGCGGTGTACTTATGTTTTATTCAGACAAGAAGTTAGGGAGATCCCATTTCTGGACCTTTGTTAAGTGAGAAAGCGTTGCGGCTAAATGAGAAGCTTGGTGGTTATTACCATAATGTACTGTGCATTTTTTTCCTATGAAATAAACCCATGTTTGATTATCCCGAAAAATCGTTATCCGGAGCACTTTAGGTCCCAATTAGTCCGGATAAACGACGCTCTACTGTAATTATTTTATTTTATTTGTACATGTTTCTAACCACAGTGGTTCTTCTTCAGCAAAATATTCTCGGATAGAATGCACATTATTCACATAATATAAACATCAGACACTTTAAACATGTTTGAACACCAGTCATACTTATAATAATTGTTTTTCATTAAAATCTAGTAGGTCATTAAATGGTGTGTTGTACACAATTATTTTTTTTAGTACATTAAAATGTTTTTATAAAATGTCCTTAAATATCTTATGATATTGGAAATATCTGTTCCCGAAGGAAACAGGATGTAAAATTGTCTGATTGAGCTATGTACATTAACAAATTCACAAAGAATTTTGATACAATGGTCCGGCTAGCTCAAAACAGTTGCCAGCGTTTCGCCCCAGTGTACCAGTGGGCTCTTCAGTTGGTTATGGTACACCTCACCAAGACGCATGGCTAGTACATACAGTGAAGGCCGCTGCAAGGCACAAATGTTGCCACGAGCAGCGCCAATGTACTACGGAAGTCAAAACTTCCTTTCAAAAATAATGTTAGCTTACCTTGCTAATCCATATTGGAAATATCTGTTCCCGAAGGAAACAGGATGTAAAATTGTCCGATTGAGCTATGTACATTAACAAATTCACAAAGAATTTTGATACAATGGTCCGGCTAGCTCAAAACAGTTGCCAGCGTTTCGCCCCAGTGTACCAGTGGGCTCTTCAGTTGGTTATGGTACACTTCACCAAGACGCATGGCTAGTACATACTGTGAAAGCCGCTGCAAGGCACAAATGTTGCCACGAGCAGCGCCAATGTACTACGGAAGTCAAAACTTCCTTTCAAAAATAATGTTAGCTTACCTTGCTAATCCATATTGGAAATATCTGTTCCCGAAGGAAACAGGATGTAAAATTGTCCGATTGAGCTATGTACATTAACAAATTCACAAAGAATTTTGATACAATGGTCCGGCTAGCTCAAAACAGTTGCCAGCGTTTCGCCCCAGTGTACCAGTGGGCTCTTCAGTTGGTTATGGTACACCTCACCAAGATGCATGGCTAGTACATACTGTGAAGGCCGCTGCAAGGCACAAATGTTGCCACGAGCAGCGCCAATGTACTACGGAAGTCAAAACTTTCCCGAAGGAAACAGGATGTAAAATTGTCAGATTGAGCTATGTACATTAACAAATTCACAAAGAATTTTGATACAATGGTCCGGCTAGCTCAAAACAGTTGCCAGAGGTGTACCATAACCAACTGAAGAGCCCACTGGTACACTGGGGCGAAACGCTGGCAACTGTTTTGAGCTAGCCGGACCATTGTATCAAAATTCTTTGTGAATTTGTTAATGTACATAGCTCAATCGGACAATTTTACATCCTGTTTCCTTCGGGAACAGATATTTCCAATATGGATTAGCAAGGTACGCTAACATTATTTTTGAAAGGAAGTTTTGACTTCCGTAGTACATTGGCGCTGCTCGTGGCAACATTTGTGCCTTGCAGCGGCCTTCACAGTATGTACTAGCCATGCGTCTTGGTGAGGTGTACCATAACCAACTGAAGAGCCCACTGGTACACTGGGGCGAAACGCTGGCAACTGTTTTGTGCTAGCCGGACCATTGTATCAAAATTCTTTGTGAATTTGTTAATGTACATAGCTCAATCGGACAATTTTACATCCTGTTTCCTTCGGGAACAGATATTTCCAATATGGATTAGCAAGGTAAGCTAACATTATTTTTGAAAGGAAGTTTTGACTTCCGTAGTATATTGGCGCTGCTCGTGGCAACATTTGTGCCTTGCAGCGGCCTTCACTGTATGTACTAGCCATGCGTCTTGGTGAGGTGTACCATAACCAACTGAAGAGCCCACTGGTATACTGGGGCGAAACGCTGGCAACTGTTTTGAGCTAGCCGGACCATTGTATCAAAATTCTTTGTGAATTTGTTAATGTACATAGCTCAATCGGACAATTTTACATCCTGTTTCCTTCGGGAACAGATATTTCCAATATGGATTAGCAAGGTAAGCTAACATTATTTTTGAAAGGAAGTTTTGACTTCCGTAGTACATTGGCGCTGCTCGTGGCAACATTTGTGCCTTGCAGCGGCCTTCACTGTATGTACTAGCCATGCGTCTTGGTGAGGTGTACAATAACCAACTGAAGAGCCCACTGGTACACTGGGGCGAAACGCTGGCAACTGTTTTGAGCTAGCCGGACCATTGTATCAAAATTCTTTGTGAATTTGTTAATGTACATAGCTCAATCGGACAATTTTACATCCTGTTTCCTTGGGGAACAGATATTTCCAATATGGATTAGCAAGGTAAGCTAACATTATTTTTGAAAGGAAGTTTTGACTTCCGTAGTACATTGGCGCTGCTCGTGGCAACATTTGTGCCTTGCAGCGGCCTTCACAGTATGTACTAGCCATGCGTCTTGGTGAGGTGTACCATAACCAACTGAGAGCCCACTGGTACACTAGGGCGAAACGCTGGCAACTGTTTTGAGCTAGCCGGACCATTGTATCAAAATTCTTTGTGAATTTGTTAATATGTTATGATATTCTGTTGATTTTCTTAGTCAATGTTATTAACTTTAAGAACAAAAATTTTAAGCAATGGTTGGCCTATTACTATCCTTGAGAACCCTGATATCATTTGTTGTGGAAAATTTGTTTGCCATTTTGGAACCAGATCGAATGTTTTTTTTTTTTAAACTTGTGAAACGCTGCACATTAAAATTAATTTTTATAAAACACCCTGCCAGTAGATTGAGCAGGAGGTTAAAGATTGAAAATCTCCACTAACAACACACCGTCACTTGCGGCCCAAGGCCGAGCTAACTGCACTGTCAGAACTGTGATGACATAGAACAAATAAATGCTAGTCGCCTCACTGCAAAATTGCATCAAGGATCTGTCAGAATGGATTGACCCAGCCTGGGACTTGATGTAGTAGCGGTCAAGCTGATTGTTTCTCACCAAGAGACTATTAGATTGTTTTTAGTCTTATCAGTTTGATTTGTGGTTAATGCGTGTTGGAATTTCAAGGTGAAATGTCACTTCAAATGATTCAGTTTCCACATTAAAGGGGGTCATTCCTATACACCAGCGGCTGCCTTTAGTTGGAATGACTTTCATTAATACATATGAAAAACGACAATAAGCCGAGAAACAATTTCCGTCAATCAATACATATATTCAGTGGGGATTAATACATAGTGGGGTACATGTTTTGGGCCCTCAGTCCCTTCTTCATCCTTCTTTGACTCAACTTACCATCAAGGTCGCATGTGGTATACACATTATCAGCAAAAATTCAAACAATTAAAATCAACACTTTAAAAAATGCAGCTGCGTGCCAAAGCTTGAGTGAACCATAAAACATGAATCATAAAGAAAGGAGACTAACAGATCTACAATGGATTCGAATAATCTTGGTTACATACTAAAACGTGCTCTTCTCTATGTAATTAATGATTACACTACATACCTTCCTGATAAAGTTAAAAAGTCATTCCACATCACTGTTTCACACCATATCAAAATTAATACCCACCCTTCAATTATTGTTTACCTATCTTTTCTATATGCTTGGTATCCCATTGGAAATAAAATTCAAGGTGTTTTAATCTTCTAGTCCAAACGCCAATAACATCCAACTCAAAATGGTCGTATTGTTTGAAAAACCTTTTAAGATATAGAGTTGAGACATATAGTATATATTTTAATATAAGTCGGCCTCCTACTGTAATTTACTGATGAAATTAGAATTTTTCTGGCACTTATTATTCACAAATTTAGTGAATATCTGTGATTAATTATAGTGGTGGTGGTGGTGACCATGTTTTTTAAGGGACAAAACATCTAGACCATCTGCTCTATTAATTATAGTTACTTCACTGTATAGCAAATCTGTGAAGATAACATTGTTCCAGTTGGGAGAGATGATTTGAAATTTTTCTTCTTTCTAGGTTGCGCGAAAGAATTCCCAATTCAGAAGATGTTCCTAATCAAAAGTGGTCTTCAAAGATTAACTCGAAAGCAAGGAAGGGAAGGGTTGTTAATACTAAGTATTGTGAACATGTTTGTGTTACATGTGGTAGGGCCTTCAACAGTCAAAACAGACTAAAGTTTCATCAAAAGTCACACAATTCTGCAAATGAGTGTAAATGTTCGATCTGTGACAAGGTCTTTGCCACAAGGAAGAATTTACGCAATCATATGAGGACTCATATAAAGGACCGACCTCACTGTTGTGATATCTGCAAGAAGACATACAGGAGTTCATACGAGCTCAGGAGTCATCAGAAGATCCATGCAGGCGAGAAAGATCACAAGTGTGACACATGCGGTTATGCTACAATCTATAAAGCTTACCTCAAAACTCACCAGAAGAGACATATCCGAGAATACAGGTTCAAGTGTGATGTATGCAACAAGGGCTACTACACAAATTGTGAACTACAGACTCATAAGAACATTCACACAGGAACTAAACCATATCAGTGTGATGTTTGCGGTAAGGCTTATATCCATAAGCATTATCTACTCGCTCATCAGCGCTCGCACCATCCTGAAATGTGCAAAGATATATCTCCTTTTGTGTGTCCCACCTGTGGCAAGGTGTTTGCTTACAAGAAGTCTCTCAGTATGCATTTAAGTGCTCATCTGGGCGAGAACCAACTATATCTGTGCGACTTGTGTGGGAAGGCCATGACAAGTAATGCCTCCTTGCAGATCCACCGTCGTACACACACGGGAGAGAAGCCATTTGTTTGCGACTCGTGTGGAAAGACTTTCAACAAACAAACTAACTTACGGACACACCAACGAACACACACTGGTGAGAAGCCTTACTCCTGTGACCAGTGCAATAAGACGTTTACTCAGCGATCCACACTTGTTATCCACCAGCGCTACCATTCTGGGCTCAGACCCTACAAATGTCTCATATGTAGTAAGGAGTTTGTGTCCAAGACTCTCCTTAGGACTCACCAGAAAAGTCATGGAATCTAACTTCATACCACTGTTTTTGAATAATTAATTTTAGTAGACAAAATAGTCTTTAGTGTGAACACAGTCTGAAACCCTTTGTATGATTTTGTCATAAATATACAAGCATGCCGAGTCACTGATATTGACTAGCCAGTGTGCAAAAAGTGAGTAAAATCTTCATCAGACTTTGTGTTCTTAATATGTCAGGTTTCCCTGACCTCTAGAGCTCAACTCTTACGTCACCCAACAGCAAATAATGGAACCTTTAGACCAGTGTTGGGAATAATACGGTACTAGTAACCATTACTTTTATGATAATAAGAACGTAACGGCATATGATAAGTAACTTTAACTGTAATGCTGATTACTTTTTCAAGATGGTGCAGTCAGTTGTCAATAGCACGTAGGAATGGAACCAACAACTTGCCATTATGAACCGGCCCATCTCTATATTCAACAATAACTATAAACAATCCATGAATTTATGATGGAATTGAAAGGTTAGAGCTTCTGCACCTATGTGTTTCCTTTATATTTACACCCACACTGGTACCATAAACATTCCAAATGCTCTTTAAGCTGCATAATGCCGACGTGTCTCTGAGTAGACCATGTACTTGGTGGCCTAGGAATAGAAAACTTAATTCAATCTTCTGTAATGCATTTCTGGTCTATGTAAAAGATGGTCTGTAAGATATCAGGGTTCATGAACCATTCTCAATAATCACAAAACTTGTCAAATAGCTCGTGTAGTAGCTATATTTTGGAGATGTTTCTGCATCCAATTCTGAGAACCACATTTTCTGAAAACACAAAGCAATATTTTTTATTACTTACTTCTGACCTGTTTAAAAGGTTTGGGGAGGAGCAGGGATTGGAACCAAACCACTGCCACATTTTATGCTGTACGTCAAATAACATTTTAAGAACATCCGTGAAGTATTACTTCTCTGGTGAGTTGAAGTTTAAGCGTGTTTGTGTCTAGAGCTGTGCCATTGTTATGGAGCAGGAAGAAGAGGACCAGAATATATATTTTTTAAATTGGATGGGAAGAATGACAACCTGAAATGTAAAGTGTCCACAAATGGGGGAGATACAAAGCAGTCACAGTTCCGTAGTGTACTTACAGAAGCATTTGTAGGCAAGATATCAATAATTTGATAGCTTGATTATTTTTGGTAAACATTATGCCCAACTAAGGAGCTCGATTGAACCTGCTTTCTTCTCTTCCCATAATTGCTTCATTCTCTCACTATGATATTTCTTCCTTTCGTTTTCTTCTGTCCATGCAGTGGTGGTTCTTATCTGAGGGTTTGCAGCAAAGTGATGTTTGTTCACCAACGTTCTGAAGCTAAACTCTCCCACAGAATGTCATCTGTGACGTTTATTTCTTGAAGGCCATTTTCAATTTCAATTATAGAGTTCTTGACTTTTAGTGACGATTTTAAAATACAAATTTTTTAAAAAATACACTTATATTCCATCTAGTCAATACATTATTTTTGTGTTTACACATTTCTAGTACCGGTACTTGTTTCGAGGCATAGCAATATCATTGGAAATGTGTCCCTTCATCAGCTAGTACTTCAAGTGGCCAGTCATTGTGACATTAAAATTGATGAAAAATGGATGATGTGGAAATGAAATGTGATGTAAACATATATGATTATTGCACTGACAAGTTAAAAAAAACTTGTTAATGATTAAAAGAAAACTCTAAACTGTATGTTTGCACTGGAATAAAAATAAATTGTTCTTAAAACTATAACAATAACTAGTACACATAGTTTATCTGTTCGTATCAGTTTCACTTTCTTCTTGTTTGCGTGAACAGGGTTTCGCCGAGTCCACATGTGGTTGCATTGGACTTTAAATCATACTCACTATAGTCCAATATTTGATGTCATGAATATTAGATGCTAAGTTGAGCAAGATTGTCTAATTATTGTTTGCGGTGTTCAGAGCGAGTGTATTATTTTTTGAAACGTACTGGACCGATGTATGAAAAATGTTATTTTATTGCACTTGGGGAAATCAATGGAGCCTTTTGTTGTTGCGTGTCAATTAACACCGTGATGTGCGAACCTTGGTAGTGGTTTGTGTTGTTGTCTGGCTGTTATGCTCACCAACAAGCAGGGGAAGAATTTTTAAAGTATATTGTTACTGGCGATGAGATGTGAGTCTGGTATGACAATACAGAAACCAAAGAACAGTCTATGCAGAGGATACACACTTCTTCTCCAAACAAGCCAAAAAAGTGTAAACAGACACTGAGCAAAGAAAGACAATGGCTACTGTTTTTGGGACCATAAAGGTGTCTTGTTGGAGGACAACAGTAACAAAAGATGTGAAACTTTACATCGCCTCCACAGAGCTATTCAAAACAAATGAAGAGGCAAGTCTTGTCTGGCATGGTTTTACAATGCACGACACACTTTGCCACCGTGACCAAAGACCTAAAAAAATTCAAGTGGAAAGTTTTCAACCAGTCACCGCATAGTCTGGATCTTGCAAGTGATTTTCACCTCTTTCAAGCATTGAAGACATGGTTGGGCGGACAATGTTCCGCCACCAACGAAAACATTCGAGGCTGTCCAGACGTACCTTACCTCACTGGCAGCAGTCTTTTTGCGGAGGGCATCGGAAAGCTGGTGTCATGATACGAAAAATGCCTCAATCATTTTGGCTATTATGTTGAAAAATAAGAACAAAAGTAGGCCTACTAAATTTCAGTAATAATGTCAATGTGTCTTACTTTTGTACAGCCTATCTGAGGTTGAGAAAAAAACCTCAGCCTTGATATGAAGCACATAACCATTTCACCAAATATAGCTATTAATAATTAATTTTCCAAATGCCCTATATCTTTATCATGTACTCGCCACAATGTTTGGAATACTTAATGCTGATGATGCGCAAAAATGCCTTGTTGTGACGTAGCACTTGAAGCCTCTATAGCGCATAAAATAATAACTAAGGATTCCAGGAAATGAGGATATAATCTTCAAATAATTTTGGTATTTACGTGGGGTAGCATTAGGAGTACACATTCAAAATGATCCACTGCAACACACACGCACTCCAATTTACATCATGGTGACATATATCTACTCATCGATAGCTACAGCTTTACACCTTTAATGGCAAACCTTTGTTGGATCTTGTTTCTCAATATTCGGGAAATCCACCTTATTTTCCCCAGCCGGGTTATGATATGAATTCAATAATATTTGCATTTCTCCTAACCACCAATTAACTCGGCTACTCTTGACTCCACATAAATTGTTGTTTTAGTTTTTTCCCCTCATGACACAGGGTATTTAATCGTAACTGAACATCCTTAAAAAGGAACTCCCAATAGCATATTAGGTTAACAGTTGACGAAATAGATGTTATGAGCAACTAGAACATAACAATTACAAAATTAAAGAAGGCCCTTGGTCCTATTTTGCCCCATTAACGAACTGGACCGAGATTTTAAAGGGTTATATATCTCTACTTAGTATAAAACAAAGTCCCCAATTCTTGGATGTTAAGGGTAAACTCGAGAACCACTGGATGGATTTTGATGTGGTTTTCACCATTCTATAAAGGATATCTCGAGGATGATTTCTGTAGAAAATTATTTATTTATGATCAAAGGAAGCCGAGCAGTAACGATTTCAGTGGAAAAGTCGAAGAAAACAAAACTGGTGTCTGAGCGCTTTGTAAGCTTACGCTGGGCAAACCGTGAAAAATATCTAAATACTAGGAGTGTAAGAATTGTTCAGCATGAAAAGTTCTACAAAAAAGTCCCTGGGATCATATGTCTATCTTCAATACATCGCCCACTATAAAGTGTTTTACGTTTTAATTTCTTCCAACCATGTCCATTCAACTACTGAGGCGACAGTTTACGAGCTAGCTAAGGGCGAGTCTATGATCCCTGTTACAGCCTTGCTAGCGGGTGAACCTATTGCCCTAGATAAAGCCAGCAAACCGTTGAGTCGTGTTGAGTTAAGACTTCTGAGAAGTGTGGTTGTGTTTGGAGATTCTCTGGAAGTGCAACTCGGGTTTTCTTCATTTCGCCTGTGAAACAGTCAAGTTAAGATTGGGCGGAAGTGGGATTTGTGTTTCATTCACCTCGCCATTCCCTGGAAGTACAACTCTCATTTCGCCTGTGGATTTTTGTTCCGCAGAATTCACAGTCAATTTAAGATTGGTTGGTTCCTCAGTTTAGGGGCTGCGACAACACAGTCATGTAGCCCCGTGTACTTTGGGTGTGTGTAGAATCTGTCTGATAACCGGTGTTAATTGTGATGGCTGTATTAGTGTGTGTATCTGTTTTTTAATTCAAGTAAGGATTGCAACTTTGAATTTTTCAAATAGTTCCTACTTTTGCCGCCAAACACCACCGTCAACGACTACTAGGCCTAGTTCAGAACTAAGCTACTAGACGCCACCGCAGTCGGCTCTTGGCAACGAACGTAGAAACCTAAGAGCGTTGTTTACATTCCTAACCTATACAATTTAGCTTCACACAGGTGTAATTAGTGGAAGGTTCTTTAACATGCCATAAATCTATGACATGGGACCGCCGGCTGTACTTCCCCTCCGAAGGAAGGCATACTGAGGGATTTTTAACGCTCTTAAAAAATCCGACGGCTTCGGCCGGGTTTGAACCCGCTATCTTGGGCATATAAGCTCAGCATGCTACCAACTACGCCTCCGAAGCGCCCACGTTAAGATTGGACTGAAGGGGGATTATATTATATTAAATTATACTGATTGTTTTATACTAAGTAGAGATTATACGCCAAAGTCCCCGATTCTTGGATGTCATGGATTTTGATGTGGTTTTCACCATTCTGTAAAGGATATCTCCAGGAAGGATTTGTAGAAAGTAATTTATTTTTTTATCAAAAGAAGCCAATCGGTAACGATTTCAGTGAAAAAGTCGAAAGGAAAATCTGGCGTCGGTGCGCTTTTTAAGCTTACGCTGGGCAAACCGTTAAAAATATCAATATACTATGAATGTAAGAATTGTTCAGCATGAAAAGTTTTACAAAAAATGCCGGGAGGGCATATCTGTATCTTCAATACATCGCCCACTATAAGTGTTTTTAGATTGGACGGAAGGAGAATTTGAGTTTCATGCCCCTCGCCATTCATAAATTACGTCAGACAAGAATTCGTTGCACATGCATCTCCATGATAGTATAATTGATAGTCCAGTCAGTGATTTTAACCCATCATGCTGAGACGTAAAACGGATATAGGTTGTAGTTCATCGACATCGAAAATAAAGGCGTTTATCGCGTAATGCATTCATAACTGTGATTGGTGCAAAATGATGGTAGTTATCGTGTCCACAAGAAAGGGATGTAGATACAAACATAAATTATATATAAACGTTTGAACTGACGGTGGTTTGGGGGTGTGAGAGATGTGAAGCACGAAAATATGTTGACATTTTCTGGAAGTCGCAACATGGTACCCGTTGCAATAGTTAGCTTTCTAATGAAATCTGCCTGAAAATAGGATTATCAATATTTAATTTTCAAATAACACTCCATCACACCTTTTCAGTAAAAATAAAAACATAACCCCCACAAAAATTCAGAGAAATACAATTGCCGGGAGCGACGGTCCACACACTCACTGGCGCTCTCGAGCTCATCTTGACCCATATGTCGAGTTTACAACGTTGCACCGCAAAGCAATCTGATTGGCTAACCTCAACAGCTGATAAAATGACTGATTAGACAACAAAATCAGTAATTATATTTTTCATTTTAAATAAATGCTGCCGTGTTCACGCAAGGCTTTTTATTTTTCCCAATTATCATTTTATAAACATACTTGATTGACAGAGTGTGAGCCTCCGTGGCTTAGGCGGCAGCACGCCGGCCTCTCACCGCTGAGTCCGTGGTTCAAATCCCGGTCACTCCATGTGAGATCTGTGCTGGACAGAACGGAGGCCGACAGGTTTTTCTCCGGGTACTCCGGTTTTCCCTGTCAAAAATTTCATTCCAGCAACACTCTCCACTATCATTTCATTTCATCTATCATTCATTTAATCATTGCCCCAGAGGAGTGCGTCAGGCCTCGGCAGCCGGCACAGTTCATATCCTCGCCACTAGATAGGGGCTTCATTCATTCCATTCCTGACCCAGTCGGAGACTGGAAGCAGGCTGTGGATTTTCATTTTTCACTTGATTGACAGAGTAAAGAGGGGTATTAGGCACAAAATAAAATTATAATCCAACTTCCCTTCAGGGAAAAGTATTGAGTAGGCCTACTGGTGTATATGACATGAAAAGTAAAAACTTCTATGTTGTTCGTCCAGAAAGTAAGTTCCGTTTGGTAATAAGAACAAAAGGAGTACAGGTACTAACTATTTATTGCAAAACAAACTACAAACTAACTTTCCACATAGCTCCCACCATTTCAAAGTCACTTGTCAGAGCGTGGTACAAGTTTTTGTATGCCTTTTTCATAAAACGTTGCTGCCTGTGTTGTCAACCATGTGGTCACATGTCTTTTGAGCTGCTCATTGTTGTTCAATTTTTGTCCACACAGAAACGTTTTCTGGTGCAAAAGGTATGGAGGTCGCTAGGGGCTAGGTGAGGGCTGTACGGGGGTGGTCAAACTGGTTCCAGCCAAAGTCCTGTAATAGTTGTTGTGTCTTGTTCTCAGTGTGTGGTTGGGCATTGTTATGAATATAAACGATACTGTTTGAGAGGGTTCCTTGGTGCTTATTCTGTATTGAGTAACGCAGTTTCCTAAGCGTCTTAGAGTAAACATTTGTATTGATTGTTTCACCCCGCAGTAAAAAATCCTTTAGTAAAAGACTGTGCAC
This sequence comes from Meconema thalassinum, assembly GCA_946902985.2. Classification (NCBI taxonomy): domain Eukaryota; kingdom Metazoa; phylum Arthropoda; class Insecta; order Orthoptera; family Tettigoniidae; genus Meconema; species Meconema thalassinum. Next base: position 1,855,413,494 of record OX336388.2, read on the forward strand.
ATGAATTTTCGAGGTGTCCAGATTTGCTTGTCTTTGGTGACTAAGTGTGCCTTCATTGATTGTTGTTTTGATTCAGGAGTTTCAAACATGGCCCAAGTCTCATCCCGGGTCTCGAGTCTCATCACTAGGGCCCGGATTGTTATGTGGCATAAACCTTCACTTTAGGTTTCTTGTGTTCTTAAAATAGGTTATTTTAGGTTTTTCTTCCAGGATCAATACAGGCAGCAATAATTTTCTGCTTTTCTTAGTTCTTTGAAATTAATTTATGAACTTATTTCACAGAAATTTACATGGTCATATTCATATTCATATAAACACACAGAGAATACACTTTACTGTTCCCTTTGTAAGTTATTTCTTGGCATTGCAGTAGATAACATACATACTCAACTTGTCACGTAACACATTCTTATATGAAGAAAAACTTCTTTCAACGGAACATGACTTCATTGGAGCGTAGTACATAGATGCTAATGCAGCAGGTTGTAGGGGTAATTTTCCTGAATACTTTATTTCTTTTCTTATTTGAGCTGAAGAAGACCTCAATGTCAGGTCAAATAATAATAATAATAATAATCGTGTGGCCTCCGGAGAGGCCTAGTGCAGGTCTTTCTAGATGACGCCCGTAGGCGACCTGCGCGTCGTAATGAGGATGAAGTGATGATGACGACACACACACCCAGTCCCCGAGCCACGGGAATTAACCCCAGGAGATTAAAATCCCTGATGGCTCGGCCGGGAATCGAACCCGGGGCACTTTGGGCCAAAGCCTAGCGCGCTAACTATTTAGCCACAGTGCCGGACAGGTCAAATCATGTACAATATAAAATAGATATATTTGTGTAAGTATTGATTGGCATATAATTTAAACTTTGAATTCTTTATTTGAAGAAAGCAAAACAGCTATTTTGGTTATTTTAGGTGCCAACCCCTCATTTAGTTTTTTTTAGGTGAAATGAAATTCACATATTCTGCTCCAGTAGTGTGAAACGAATGTATAAGTTGAAATTTGTGAGTTACATAGCCAAGAAAGAATAGGTAAAAACCTAAGAATCCGGGCCCTACTCATCACCATCTTCGTTGTAACGTGCCAGAAACCCAAGTGTACTGCTGTGGCGCTGATGTTTGTGTTCTCTGTAAGAGGTTTTGGCACCCAACGAACACACTGTTTTCAAATTTCAGTTTTTCAGAAACAATTTTATGAAGAAGTGATTTGTGGAAAGTTTGTAGAAAGATCAGATAAACCTATGATTTTCCTTGATGCGTTCTTCAACTACACGAACCAAGTCTTCATTAACCAACGATGGATGCCAACTTCATTCGTCATCTTGCACTTGAACACATCCTTCATTGCACTGTCAGACCCTTCTCCTTATCATTGAATCACTCATCACAAACATCTCTGTCATCATCATCATCATTTTCCATCTCCAGTTTCCCGGGTGTGGCAAACAAGCGCTCTCCATCTTGCCCGATCTTGGTACACAATTTGTTCTTGGACATCGTCCCAGTTAAAACCATTCTTCTCCACCTCTGATCGAACTGTCTCTATCCATCATCTCCTTGGTCTTCCTCTTGGTCTCTTCCCTCTGACATCCAGGTTGAAGTACTTCTTAGCTGTTCTAGAGCTATCCTTCCTCATTACATGGTCATACCACTGAAGTCTGCGTTTCCCCAGAAAGTTGGTAACAGGGACCCTGATGTCAGCTGTCGGTCTGTGTACCTCATTTCTGATCTTGTCTCTCCTGGTACTTTGGTTCATAGTCCTAATAAATCATTCCTGTGGCTTGAATTCTACTGTAATCCTTACTTAGCAACGTACATGTTCCCATACCATAAGTAAGGATTGGAACAAAGTAGGTGTGATACAATGTTGCCTTTGCTGCCAAGGGTATATTTTTGTCCCAAAGTAAGTGCCGAACTTGGTTATAGAAATGTGATGCTTACTGTGTCCTATTTAGAATTTCTTGTTTGAGGGTGTTATCCTTGGAGACCATACTTCCAAGATACTGGAAGTGAGAAACGGATTCTAGTTTTGCTCCCTCCAAATATATGTTTGAACTTTTCCTCTCTCTGCTAATGGTCATTTCAACAGTCTTGGCCTTGCTGATCTTCAGGCTAAATTCTTTAAATTTGTTGTTCCAAACTGTCAGTCTCTCCTGTACTTCCACTTCTGTTTCTCCCCATAAGACCACGTCATCTGCAAATACCAAAGCTCGTGATTCATTTGCAGTTTCCTTAATAGATTTTGAAATTCTGTCTATAACAGTGACAAACAATAGTGGTGACAAGGCACTTCCTTGCTGGACTTCCCTTTTTGTCTGAAACCATTCAGAACGACCATTTCCTATTTGGTCACAACTATAACAACTGCGATGTAACATCCTTATTTTGTCAACCAAGTAGTAGGGCACTTTTAAGTCTTCAAGACATAACCAGATCTTATTACGGGGAACACTATCGTAGGCCTTTTCATTGTCCAAAAACACCATCACAAGATCCTTTCCAAGTTTCCAATATTTCTCAGCTAAAATCCTTACAGCAAAAATGAGATCAACAGTGCTTCGACCTTACCTGAAACCATGCTGTTCATCTTCTAATAAGGGTTCAACTATCTTCCTCAATCTGTTTTCTAAGATCTTTTCCAACAACTTCTGAGTATGTGATAGCAGAGTAATGCCCCTGTGGTTTCCACACATCTTGCAGTTTCCCTTTTTAAACAGTGGGATGATGATTCCTCTCGTCCAGTCATCTGGAATACTATTCTCCTCCCAGATGACTGACAGTACTCTGAAAATCCATTGTAGGCCAGGTGTTCCAGCGGCCTTTATCATATCTGAGGTTAATTCGTCCATTTCACATGTTCTTCAGTGCCATCTCTACTTCCAGCCATGTTAAAGATTGTTGGTCTCTGTACACTTCGCAAATCTGTCGATGAATGTAGACTGGTTTAGTGGTCTTCGCATTCAGAAAATAAATGACATATGATCTCACAAGCGGCAGGATTTTCTATCAACGTCACCATTCTCACCTAGCAATACAAAGCATAAACAACAGACAGCGATCTCAAAATGGCATCATCTCCTTCTCCTTGACTCAGAGGAACCCACGCATGTGCCGAACTGTGATTGCAGTGATGCCGGGGCAATGCATAAAGATGGAACTTACTGTCTGGACATGCCTGGCATTCTAACCATAGACTCTTCCCACACAAGGCTGTTATGTATGCTGTTCACCTACAATGGATCTTCAAGCAAAGGTTGTAGTGCAAAGGCTTTGTTAACACAATGGAGGAAATGTATAAAAACAACGCACACATATAAACGACAAAATGTGTTAGCCATCATCACTATATGCATGGCAGTAAGCGTGTAGCATTGTGGGTAAAGAATAACCAAGGTAAAAAATAAGAAAGAAAGAGCAGTTTATATTTTTTTTAATGCAACTTCCTGAGTGCCAGCTGATATTTTTTACATGTTTGCTTGATGAAATACAGTACTACTTCATGTGAGAACAAAAAGAGTTTGAACTGGTCGAAGGTTCCCTTGTGGGAACAAGATCATTGAAGACAAGGGTCACTCCAGTTGAGAGCGAACTGTAATGCAAAATTATATTGATTTTCTCCTCTCTCCCAAAATGATAAAATGTTGGAGTTACATTTTCTGTACTCCATGTATGGTTCCATACGGCTGTTACAACATTCGGTTTTGGAGAACTGTTGCAAATAAAATGTTTTTGCTTTTGTTTTTATTGTTTGCAGAGATACAATCAGTGGTGTTGTCCTTTAGTAAGGAGAGGGTATGATGTCCGTCTTTAATGTGTGTGTGTATTTCTGGACAATACATTTATTTTATACTTATGTGATTGTGTGTAATTGGCTTCACTTGACTGGTGATGGATATCTCATATATTTATAAAATTATATAGTTTATCCTGTATGGAATTTTACAACACAGCATTTGGCTTTAATTTATAATTTACGAAATGACTCGGGGCGTTTCTGGTATTCTAGATATAGTAGTGTGTGTTAAACTTTACAACAAATGCAAGTGACCTTCCTTCGGTTACTTTTTTTAATCCCTTTCTTTTTAGTGATGAATACTTGTAATGCATATATTTCTACTCCTTTTAGGTGTACAGATGGCAAGTTCATCTTTATTCTTGGCAGCCCACCTTCCACCGCCACTACTAACGTCAATTCTCTAAGTTTCTGGACTCCTATTAGGTCTAAGCCATATGTTTTATTCAATGTGAAGGACAATAATCCTGTAACCTCTGCAATTACTCCGCTTCCACAATTCTTTCTAAAGTCAGGCAGCCAGGAAACAAAGCAGAATGTATTCACTGTTGGTGACCATGATTATGCTCGTATTCCTCCTAAAAATCTAGATTTAAGTAAAAATAATATACTAGTACCAAAAGATCTATTGAAATCAAAGCCATGTCGTGTCTGTAAGATGAATGTGTCGGTAGATAAGATGCGTAGTCATTTACGAACACATATCACTGAGAGACCTTATTCTTGCAGTTATTGTGATATATCTTTCAAAACCCCATTTGAATGTAAAAAGCATAAAAGAAAGCATACAGGAGAAGGAAAACTTACATGTAATATTTGTGGATTTTCTACTGTGTATAGAGGATCCTTTAAATATCACCTGAAGACACATGAGAAGGCATTTCAATGTTATATGTGTGGAAAGGCTTTTCAATGTAAAGATGAACTGGAGAGTCACTTGAGCAGGCATCATGGAATGCAGCCATTTCATTGTAAAACATGTGGAGAGGGTTTTCCCTTCAAAAGTTCTCTTGCTCTCCACGTTGAGTCTAACGAGAAATGTGAGAAACACAAGTGTTCCATCTGTGGTAGAGAATTTTTCCACAAGCGATCCCTCCTTAATCACATGGGTGTCCATGATGGAGTGAGTAATTTGCATCTATGCGACGTATGTGGGAAGTGCGTGTCTAGCAGTATGTCTCTGAAGAACCACCGCCGTCTTCACACGGGTGAACGACCTTTCACTTGCGACTCGTGTGGGAAGTCGTTCACCAAGATGAACACGCTACAAGTACATCGGCGAACTCACACAGGAGAGAAGCCTTATGAATGTGATATCTGTAAAAAGTCATTTACACAACGCACTTCACTTGTCGTGCATAAACGCTATCATACAGGCTATAAGCCATATAAATGCATTGTGTGCTGTAGAGAATTTGTTACCAAAACTCTGCTTAAAATTCATCTGAAGAGGCATGCAATATCATAATCTTCCTGCTTTATAAGCACACTTGTAGAAAGTGGAAAGTGTCCGTATTCTTTTTTCCTGTTTCATTTTACTAATGCCTTCTAGTAGCATCCTGTACAAAAGTAGTTACTTCACTCACATTAGCAGTATAATACAGCTGAGAATTATGACAGTTCATAACCGATATCAATGGAACATATATTTAGTTACATGCACAAGGCCCAACAAACTGGAACATGCGCTTCAGGACAAATAAGTTCCACAGTTCTTAAAATAGGTCGCAAATAACGGACTTATAATATATCCGATGAAAAAGTTTGTGTAATGAAGAGCAAAACCCATGTTCAAAGTGACTTGGTTATTTTAAAAAGAAAAGGTGGTATATTTTAAAAGGTGTGTCAAAAACATATGTTAGTAATTTGAAGATCTAACATACCAACTGTACCAAATGTTTTAGGTGAGGAAGGCCAAAACATGTACAAAATGGTAAACATAATTAAAATAGTATTGATAAATGGAACAAACAATTAGTGTTAGTTTTAGCAGTTGTTAATGTGCCAATGGAGTGGTTATGTGTTTCCAGTATGGTATTGTGTATCAAATAGACATGTCAGGACAGTACGAGTGAGCACAATTCAAGCAAGGTCGTGTTGGTTAGAGAATATTGGGAATAAAGTGTCAGCTACATGCCAATGTTAACCCGAGTAAGGTAGACATGTTTGGGTAGCCAGGTCTGGATTGTAACAGCATGTGGATCCTTGCCTGAAGTAACCATTGTGGTCTGTGCTGTGACCACTGCACAGGCTAGTACCAATATCACATCAAAGATGTTCCCTAGGGTCATCTGCAACCCTTTGCTGGCCTCTGGTCTATGTTTACAGACCTTCCCTCATGCCATACCACCCTAAAACCCTCCTCCAACAATGTTGTGAAAGAAGCAGCTGGAGGGATAAATGGCATAACATGGTGCTAATTAAGGACATCTGGTACTGCCTGACAATGGTGAGTTACAACTGTGTGAGGCCATGGCAGAACAGGACGAGTGCCTACAGCAGGACCTCTCAGGGTGCAAGGTACAAAAGACTATTTCACTAGGTGGCCACAGTGCAAACCCCCACTCCTTACACTTGTCTTGCTCGCCCTCCGCCTGTCTCTCCCATCCTCACCTTCCCCGCTGTTTCATCCTCACTGAGCAATGTTTGGTTAGTTGGTTCTTAAGTTGAGGGGCTGAGACAACGCAGTCATGTAGCCCCATGTACTTTGGGTGTGTGTAGAATCTGTCTGATAACCGGTGTTAATTGTGATGACTGTATTAGCGTGTGTTATCTGTTTTTTAATTCAAGTAAGGACTGCAGACTTTTGAATTTTTCAAGTAGTTCCTACTTTTGCCGCCATACGCCACCGTCAACGACTACTAGTTCAGAACTTAGCTACCAGACGCCACTGCAGTCAGCTCTTGGCAAGGAACTTAGGAACCTAAGAGCGTTGTTTACATTCTTAACCTATACAATTTAGCTTCACACAGGTGTAATTAGTGGAAGGTTCTTTAACATGCCATAAATCTATGACATGGGACCGCCGGCTTTACTTTCCCTCCGAAGGAAGGCATACTGAGGGATTTTTGACGCTCTTAAAAATCCGACGACTTCGGCCGGGTTTGAACCCTCGATCTTGGGCATAGAAGCTCAGCATGCTACCAACTACGCCACCGAAGCCGCAGACTGAAGTTTAGGAGTGGTTTCAATGTCAATTGGTGAAACAGCTACTCAGTATTCTGTCCGTCAAATGAAGATGCCACTGAGTTCAAAACAATAATGATGATTGTTTCGAGATGCATGGAGTTCCTCCGACTCCAGTAAGTCAAATTGTGTAGCCATTAACTGCTGATAGACTTCACTATGAGCGTTACTGTCTCTTGAGCAACGATTGCCATCGTGTTAATCAAAATTACTGCAAAAGATTAATCTCTGTCTCATTCTTCAAATAACTCAGACCTCTGGACTTTTTATTCCAAAACCCCTGGCAGCAACCTTCCATTGAAAATTCCAAGTCTCAGTTTACTTCTTCTTCTTTTCTCTCTTTCTATTATTTCTCTCGATGCTTCCCCTGAAGATTCGAACGAGAAGCTGGTTTGCTTGCAGAACATTTAACAAAATAAGAGAGTACCTTGATGTCTTTACTAGGAATATCTTTAGGATCTTTTTTTAAGTGGGTTTATAATTATCTGTCTTAAATTACTGTAGATAAATCTTCAGTTCTTTTCCTATTTCAAATTATAATGATTTATTTGAAGTAAAATCCTTGAGCTTTAATAATATTTATGTGCCTTTTCCCTTATTCACCCACATATTCAGATGAAAAACAATTCTATGGGTACAATGCACATTATTGGAATTTTATTCTGTTGGAGGCAATAAATAAATAAATAAATAAATATATAAAAAGGAAAAGCCTTTGAACACTCCTCCATATTTCTACAACATGACGGCAAGTAGAAATAATATACTTTACCATAGAGAGATTTTTTTCATTCATATCAGCCATTGACAGTCCAATTTTATGTGTAAGCAGCTGACTATCAGCTATACCAAAATCTCTTCTAACCCAGTCCACTGTTGATTTAGGTCAGTGCTGGTACAGATTGTTCTTTTAACTTTTACTATCCCAACATCAAATGTACACTACTGTTTGTAGAAAGTGAAACACCAAGAACAAGAGATGTGACCACATTGCATTTTATACCACAGATTAGGGACATGACAATACATTACTGATTAGAAGGACAGTCGGTACATGCACGTTGACGGTTAATCTTCAGCACGGCGTCATGCCACCATGTGCTGCGCTCAGAGCCACTAGACGTTGTGGCATGGAATCATACAGTGCTTGAATACGCTGTTGGGGAATACCATTCCACACGGTTTGTAGGCGCATCCACAAAGCATCAACAGTAGTGGCAGGTGGACCTGAACGAACTAGTTGCCGAGCGACCATATCCCAGACATGTTCGATGGGCGACATGTCAGGCGAATGGGCAGGCCAGGGAAGCAGAGGTATCCGTCGTTCTGCGAAGAAGGCGTGCACATTCCTCGCCACTTGGGGGCGGCCATTGTTCTGCTGAAATATGGCCTGTGGAACGGCCTGCAAGAGGGGCAGTGCCGCTGGCTGTGAAACTTCCCTGATGTAGCGGTCACTGTTCAGATTGCCCGCAAGACGTACAAAGCACAATCGCTTGTTATAGGCAATTGCGCCCCAAACCATTACACCTGGTGTTCGTCTACTATGCCGCTCAACAACACAGTCTGCCTGATTGCGTTCTCCACGGCGGCGGCGAACGCGTACGCGGCCATCACTGTAGGACAGGTTGAAGTAGGACTCGTCTGAAAACGCTGCATTTCGTCACCCAGCCTGCCAGTGTCGGCGTGCACATGCCCATTGTAGTCGGAGGCGTCGGTGGTTCCCAGTCAATGGAAGCCGACGCAGTGGCATGCGTGCTACCAGTCCAGCCCTCAAAAGACGGCATCCCACCGTTGATGCAGACATGTCCACCCCCGTGGCAGTGCTCCAACGTCTAGCCAACACCAAGGACGACACTGCTCTGTCTGATTTGGCCATTCGGAGAAGATGGCAGTCGCCTCGCTTTGTGTGCGGCCCTCCTTTCTCCACTGGATCCACATACGCCTTACTGTTGACGCAGCGTTCCCTGTACGAGCCGCAATGACAGACCCGCCTCCCGGAGCCCAAGCATTCTGCCCCCTTCAACCGCACTCACATGCTGATAGTCCACCCTGTGGTGTCGGTTAGGCATCGTTGCACTTGCTTACATGTTTCCACTTGGTATAACGGCCCCACGCCAACAGAGCTGTGCGGAACACTGACCTGTCTGGTCCCACGACAGAGGGCACTGGTGGGCCAGTGTGCATGCCATCTCTCTGCGATTTCAATCACTTAGTATGGTACCGCAGGCCTACACGATCCCTGTTCTGGGAGTGTCTCCGACCATTTCTTCTGGGTGTTTCACTTTCTACAAACAGTACTGTAGTTAGTTCTCTGTCCATCGTCTGTCCCCCCCTCTTTAACATCAGTTAAACCATCTGCTAGTTACTCTGATATATATACAGTATATATTCGATATATTGCAGTGCCATTCATCCTTCCACCATATGTAAACAAGTTTTGGCAGAAGATTATTGACGTCCGAAACGGGGGAGGAGCTTTCGGTCAGCTGTTTGCAATATGGCGGCGAGATAGTGACGAGAAGTAAGCGAGACAGTGATAGGGTGTGCGTTTGTTATGGCTTCTAATTTATGATGGCAAAGACTGCATATTTTCTTTCATTGGTAGAAATGTTTTTATAATCAATTTAAATGCAGTGCTTAATTACTAGACTACCAGTTAAAAATATTACCCACCTGTAGATAGTTAATTTACTGTCTGCTGTTACATATATGAAGCCTGTACTTGGGAGCCTAGCGGTATCGATGTTTTTATTAATTTCACAATATATATATCAATATCACATAACACAATGGACGACTCCCTGATAATAAATTGAATCCAGCAACCCTGAATTTGCATGAATGTTTTGGGTTCAAAGAAGCGTTACTTGGGATGCTCCAATCATACTTCAATAATGCTAATATTGACCTACATACTTGCTGTTCAAAGGCAAGAATATAAATTTATTAATCTCTTGCCACAGGCAAGTTAAAATGAAGGCATCCTCTTTATCAATATATTTAATTAGATATTTAAAATACAGATATTTAACAAAGCTGGAGTCTCCATTTGAACTTGTAATAAGCAAACGGAACAGATCAAAAACTACACCTTAAGCCAAATCAAATTCACTCCCCAGCTCGACATAAACCATAATACCAATTAAAACCTATACAAAACATACTCTCCTTACTGTTGTACAACTTTCAAACCAACTATTCGCACTCAAAACTGAAAAAACCCTGAAATGGGAACTAATTAAAGTTAGAATAGCCTAGGCCGATCAGGTCTCCAGCTAAATTACCGCATATGCATACTTAACATCACTATAACTTCTAAATTACGACTAAGTGACCTATCTGCCTGAGTAGTATAGGTGTTACCGGCCTGCCTGGGATGATGGGTCACCAAACCGGTACCGTACTTAAAACTAAGATTTTACACATTAATTAACTAAATTCAACAGTAAGGAGATCATAGACAAAAACACAATTTAAGCCAAATCATACTTAAAATATTGCAAATATTGAGCTACATACTTGCTGTTCAAAGGCAAGAATATAAATTCTCTGGCAAATTAAGGCTAGGAACAGCATTTTTCTTAAGTTTTCTAACCATTCGACTATTGTCAATCGGAAGAACCCCTAAAGTAAGTTTACGAAGAGCGGATTACATTCGGTTCAATGTACGGCACAGAAGTATTAGGCTACAAGTTTATCAGTATTTTTGATGTAGCTAAATTCTTGTGAATACAAATTAGAGACAATAACTATCAATAATTAACAGTACCGGTGCTTCCGCTGTGGAAAGAAGTCGTCTTCACAAAAATGCAGACTGCACACTGTCTTGTAACGTGTAACACGTTTTCCAATTGACAGCGCCGAAGCCCATCTTTCTCTCTGAACTTTTTGTACAGGAATGTAGTGAGGAGAATTCATACCCATTTTATACGATTTGCAACCGTATACAGAGCAGTTCCTCCTCGTATTTCACAAATGCCTTTATGTTTCCATCACGACATCAATGCTTCACCATGAAAATAATCCTCACCAGTCACAATGTTACAGCTTCAACATTCTACCGCGTGGCTGCGCCATCCAACTTTTCTGACGTCAATATTTTGGTATGTCTCGGGCAATGCTGAATGTATGATGAATTTCAAAGGGATGATAAAAACCATGAAGTTGAAAGGTTGAGGGCTGGGCATTACGGTTACCATCCCCATTGTGCTAGGTCTTCGAAATCAACACCACATTGTCTGTCATGTAATTAGTGGCTTGGCTAAGCGTATCAGATTTTCTTGTTATATATAGTGAACTTGTAATTGGACCCAATGCAGTCACTCAGGATCATATGTTTGTAAAGGAATGTAGCGTTATTGATTTAAAATTATGGTTGACCAGTTGCTTATATTAAATGTATGTTTTATGTCTTGCATTTTTTTAAATCCCAAGAATATATTTAAACATAGTAGGAGCAATGACTTAATGACATAAGAAAGGACAAGGCCAGGGGGGGGAACTCAAACAACCATCCCTATTATTCTGCCCACATAATGGCCCTGGCGTTCTACACTGTGCTCTATTCATGTTAAAATCAAATATTTAAATCCTATCTGTAGAGCCCTGCACGGATAAACAAAATGTTATCCACTCCGCATCCGCACGACTGTTATCCGAATTCGCTGACATTACAAAAATATTTTCAATTTATTAGATAAAGCATAACATATTAAAGCAACCATTTAGACATTTGAGGAGAAATGAGTTTCCCTCTAAGTTGTGTGAATCGGAGGAGAATGGTAAGCGAGTTTTGTCCTGAATAACGGCATATGAAACAGTGGGTGGCTAATTATAATACTTAGTCGTTGGATATACCCACGCATGCAAGTGCAGGTATAAAGGGTTCTTGTTCTAGTATAAGTCAACACTAATTGAGGGTATTCCCATGACTGGCTTCTCTCACTTCTCTATTATTCTCATACAATCTAAGCGAAAGCAAACAGGGAAAGACGCACATCTTAGCAAAAACTAAAATTTTATAGATAATCCAATTCAACATTGTATTCTAAAAACTATCCGCAAATTTACTCTAAACATTATCCGCTATCCGCACAGCCATGCAAACTATATCCGCATGGTGAAAAATTTTGCAGATATCTGCGTTATCCGCATCAGCGCAGGGTTTTCTTTACCTATCTTCTTCTTGCATCATGGCTCTGCCTGATCTCGCCTTGTCTGCATTCTTTGACTTGTGATAGCTAATAACAATTTTGAGAAGTTATTATGTTGAAAAGAAATGACTATTCTGCTCAAAGAATTTAAAATTTATCAAGGGAAATGCTATTTTTTTTTTTTAATGAAGGTTATCAGAATAATAGTGGCTGATCAATGTCCCAATTATTTGTGTTCCATATCAGGTATGTATGTAAGAGAGGGGGAGTTAGTTTAATGTTTTCATTTGATTGAACACTTCCTTACACTGGGGCGGTTTTTAATGGCCACTTCTAGGGGGGATCCTAAAGCCAGTCACTACACAAGGCAATGTATTCCACCCTCAAAATTAATTTTTGGGTATGCCCCTGATCTGTATCTTCTGTAATTGCCTTTATATATTGAAGAGATTTGTATTATGACTTCATGTTTCATTAGGTTCTTGATTCAAAGAATACCATATTACTTAAAAGTACATTAAATCAAAAACATTGTAAAAACTCTTCATGCATTGGTGGTTTTGGTATATCATATTTGGATCATTGAATTGTATTACAGAGCATATTAACAAAGCTTTGTATTTTATGATCTATACCTCATGCACATAGCAGATTTGTAGTTTGATGTTTTAATTTGTTTGAACACTTCCTTACACTGGGGGGTGGTTTTTAATGGCAATATTTTTGACTTTTTTTAGGTCATCAAGCGGGAACTACTCTGTCATTCTTGGAAATCCACTCCACCAGAGTAGCAGTACCTTATGCAATCCCACGTATTTAGAGAGTCATTCTATTTCTGCTAGTCTAGGTAGGGATCTACATTTTGAGCACAAGGAAATGCTGCAGATAGCTGCACCTGTAGTACATTTGGGCACAGATGTAGCTTTGAGAATGCAGAATAGGCATACTGACACTATTCAGTTAGAATACATCTGTGAAAATTCTGGAGAACAGTTTAGAACAGGAATAAATGATTTTAAAATTAATATTATGGAAGAAAATAAAATGGATACTCTACCTAGTTTAATAGGCTGTTCAAACGATATGGGCAATGTGAATATGCTTCATGCCAGTATCGCTAGTGGAGAAACATTTTCAGAATTTTCAAGGATTCTTCCCACAAAGGTGAGGGAAGCAAGTGAATTTCTTTTGAATGAAAATCCAACAATCATCGCATTGTCAAGAGAACACAGGTTCGTGGATCAGCCTCCAGTGGCAGCAGTGACTTTCAAATGTGAAGAATGTAACAGAACATTTCCAAGTAATAAGGCTCTGAAGAGCCACAACAGAAATCATATATTAATACGACCTTATTCGTGTGATATTTGTGAAAAGACTTTCAGAACCAAATCTGCTTTAAATTATCATAAGAATATGATCCATATAGGTCCAAAACGCTACATTTGTAAGATTTGTAACTATGCCACAACCTATAAATATTCGTATGAGTATCACATAAAAAGACACATAAAGGATTTCAGGTACTACTGCGAACAATGTGGGAAAGGCTTCTACTTTAAAAATGAACTACAAGCTCACTGCAACATTCATGCAGGGATAAGGCCCTGTCAGTGTGAAGTATGTGGTAAGGGATTTCCATCAAAAAAACACTTGTCAACTCACCTCAAAACTCACAAAAATAATAAGAGCACTCATCCTTGCAATCTCTGTGGAAAAATTTATCGTAGCAAGAACTCTCTGCGTAAACATTTGCCAACTCATTCAGTGGTAACTCCGTCATATCTCTGTGATATCTGCGGAAAAGCAATGGGTTCCAGTACTGCACTGCAGACACATCGCCAGATTCATTCAGACCATAAGCCGTTTTCTTGTGATGCCTGTGGGAAGGCATTTCATAGGCGTCATTGCCTGTCTGTCCATCAACGAAGTCACACTGGGGAGAAGCCGTACTCCTGTGACTATTGTCTGAAAGAGTTCACTCAGCGTACTTCGCTCGTTGTGCATGTACGGTCTCACTCTGGTGAACGGCCATATCACTGTCACATCTGTAACAAAAAATTTATCACCAGATCTGTTCTCAATTCACATCTTAAGAAACATGAATTATAGCTCTTAAAATCATTCTTGTTATATTTGCATAGCATTTACCTGTCAAATGATTGCCTCCTCATTTGCCCTCAACTGTACCATCCCAGTCAAGTCCCAAAACCTGCCATAACTCTGCTGGGAAGCCATAAGATTAATGGAATAAATCCAAAATCTTCTTCTATTACTACTACTGCTTATGGCTTGTGGTGTAGTGGTTAGCATTGTTGGCTCCCACTCCAGAGGCCTGTGTTTGTTTCCCTGCTTTGCCAAGAAATTTAATTCTGGTTTGAAGTACTGGAACTGTATTGTGGACATATAAGTCACCCAAGTGGTATCAATTTTCAAGAATTGCACCAGGCCAGTTGCATTTCATCTATGTCTTGGCCACATTTATGGGTGTAATTGTATGGCAGCTACTGAGGCTTATTGGTGCCTATTTGTGGCATTCAGACCACAACTAGTGTCTGTGGATGCTATGAAACTGCCTCACTCCTCACTTAGACTAATATGCCTCATTTTAGCACTGCCTTGGGTTTTTGTAGTTTTTACCTACGTAACTTATAGCTGTGCTTTTGGAAGTACCAACCATTTCTGGGCTGATAACTTAGTAGACTAATTACTAATGTCTTCTCTCTGCAGCAAGGCACAACTGAATATATACTGTGTGCCTGAAGTATTGTGCTATCAATATACTGATTTTGAATGTAATGTTCTTCAAATTATTCAAAATTTAGGGGCATGTAATGCAGGCTCTTGCAGTGCACACCCATTCTTGCAATAATGCCGTTCACATTTCAATTTTATGTATATAAAAAATTAAATAAGATTTTATGGTATTATAAAGCATCAACAAATGTCCAGTATACCACGTTTTTACATTTAAATGTACCACGTTTGTTGCGCCTCACTGTGCGTTGCTTGTGTGCTGGCTCGGGTATCCTCAAAGATCGCCGTTCGCCAGTTGCAGCTTTGTAGCCAGTGTTGAGGCTTGACAGCAAAGGGGGCGGCAGAGGGGGGGCAAGAGGGGATGTGTGTTTACTATAACAGAATCGGAGCCACATCCTTGTCTGGGGAAAAGAACTGCGCATGCTCTGTTTTATTTTCCATCTCCTTCTGTCACATCTGATTGACAGACGAAGAAGTGATGACCGTTAGTGTGCAGGAGCTACCGCACTATCTGTTGGAGAATTGTTGTACCAAGTAGTGTTTCATGCGCAGTTTGAAAAGTTGTGTCTTTACCCAAATAAAAACCACATCCAACATACAGCCAACTGTATGGATTATAAGTCTATAGTTGTAACAGTGACTTCAGTTCCATAACATTTCTTTATAATTTACATATTTTTAAGGTCCAGTATGATTGTTTTAGGAGGATTAACGCAGCCTGTAATATATATCTTGGTGATCTTGGCCGAGGCAAGTATTTGTCAGAAGTGTGTTTTTAAAGTGTGGAATATTTGAGTGTGTGTGTAATCACTTATCCTCCCAGCTTAGCTTCACCCATCGACATAGCGAGGATCATTCCTGTACAGTCGGAAGGATGGTGTCTGGGAGCCAAACACACTTTGTCAGCAGATGCAACTGGTGATGGTGACAGGCGACCGTAAACTTGGATCTAATGCAGGGTCAAAGAAGGGATTTTGATCGTTGGCCTGAAAGGAACCGTCCCGATATTTGCCTAGTGATAAAATTGGAAACCCACGAAAACCATTTTCAGGACGGCCGAGGTGGGATTCGGGATTATTATGGCTACTGGTCAGGATTTAAAAACTATTACATCGTCCCAACTTACTTTGCAAGAAAAGGTGGCCATATAATAAGAAAAGGGTAGACCAATTCCAAACCTGAATTTAATTCAAACATCCTGGTGCAGAGGGTTAGGCTAGGAATCGCTTATTCATTGATGAAGTTATAGCAAGTTAGTATGAGTGGGCTTGTGGCTGTGAACTAACCAACAGGATGTATTGTTTTCCGTGTTTAATGTTGGCATGTGAAGACGAAAGTAGTGCTACGTGCACAAAAACAGGGTTTTCTGACTTAAGATATTTAAAATAAGAAAATTCCTCTCCGCACGCCGGAAGCGGAGGTAGATTTCACCGGGCAAAGAAAAATGCTTCGAATTCACTAAATTTGCCAATTGTTGCACAGTATACCTACTAAAGTTCCACATGTTTAGCATGCAGCGTCTTCTTATAATACCTGAAGCATTTTGCTCATTCCTTGGTGTACGGGTGGGTCATATCAAATATTCTTTCAGACAAAAATTGTAGGTACATTTTAGAGAGGTATTGGCCATTTTAAACTGTTTTGATATTGTGTCTATTAAGGGAGGTGTGATTTCTTTTCTCTAAAAACTCCATTTTTCCCACCCCTTTGGTCAATGGTTAGTGGTATCAAAAACTTTACGAAGAAAAGCATTTGGCCCTTATTCGAAAAATAGTACGAACTTTGAATAGATTCAGTTTTTATCGTACTAAGATAGTTATACCGATATTTCACTTTCTCCTCATTGACACTCCCTTGGTCCGATTTTGCCCATTAACGAACTCGACCGAGATTTTGAATGGTTATGTTTTGTGTAGGCCTATACATATAAATTATATATCAACTTCTGAACTGACGGTGGTTTTGGAATCTGCGGGATGTGAAACGTGAAGATATGTACATTTTTTCCGGAAGTTGCAACGGTACCCTTTGCAATAGATAGCTTTCTTATGAAATCTAACTAAAATGGACAAATATGAACAATCAAAAGCATACATGAATGCAGAATTGGAATTACAAGTAACTTACTAGGAAAATGACAAATCAGACAACAGCTTCATTGTGCATTCAGGTGGGAACATAGAACAATAAAATATCGAGGTGTCGAAAAAACAGACTCCAAGTGCCACTAGTGAACTTGGAGAAAATCGAGTAACATCGTGATGAGACAGTTATTTTGTATGCTTAGATATGCATCTATTTATATCAAATATAGATGTTTTCTTTTAAAGAGTGCACACCCACAATTTTTCATCACCAGCCGCTACTGGTTCTGTGTGTTCATACTAGAGGAGCTACAGTCACTCGTTGAGGCCTATATGGTTCCAGCCACTCTTTACAGCGAAAGCCGAGTGTCCTTCACTGCTCTTTAATACATCAAATACAGCTATACACATTAATAGCCATCATAGAAACACAGGTCATCAGGCAAATTCAACTCTCACATGAGGATGATGACACAGATGTCCTAAGCCCCTAAAATAAAACAACAAACAGACATAATAATGGGGTATCCACTGCAATTACGCTCAAACAACCTTAGCAACTGCTAGCATAGTGGACAAACAGTTTTCTACTTGTGATTCAAACGCCTGTATTGTTTTGCTGCCTGGAAGATTGAGTTCAGGAAATTTCCTCTGGTATGCCTTTTGCATTGCTTGTTATTCAGTAATTTTTGCAAATAGCAGCCATTGTGGTGCGACTTTAATGACTTATGTTTTCATAGAAGTGCAAAATAATTACAATGATTAAAACATATTTAAGAGTTGCAGCTTTTAAAATTCCACTCGACCTAATAGCCCCAAAGCTATATTAGGGAAACTTCCTATAATTTACATGTACAGTAAAACTAAGTTATAGGGCGGTCCAATTTACTGCGGATTTGGATATAACGCGGGTGAAGAAGTACACGATCTTCAGCCAGTGCCTCCCAAGTTAGAGGGTTAATTTCTGTCAACTTGAAGGTTTGTTTCACCTGGTCTTTGAAGCGCCTTAAAGGTGCACCCTGTGGCCTTTTACCAGAGCAAAGTTCACCGTAGAGGAATTGGCGTGGCTATCTGGTGTCATTCATGCGGCGGACATGTTCTGTCCATCTTAGTCGATGACCAAAGATGATAGCTTCTACATCTTGGTACATGCTTTCTCGAGGACAGCAAGATTGGATACATAGTCATCCCACTTAATATTCATGATCGAACGGAGCTTTTGCTGGTGAAAACGCTCCAGTTTTCTGATGTAGCGACGATATAAGGTTCGCGTTTCACATCCGTAAAGTAAAGTTGGGATGACCACTGCCTGATATACCATGAGTTTCGTGCGAATTGTAAGATCTTTGTTTCTAAAGATACGGTGTGATAATCGACCAAATGCCACATGAGCAGCTCGAAACCTGTTTTCTATATCATGTTCAGAAGTACAGTTTTTATATAAGATGCTCCCTAGATATGTAAAATGGTCTACTTGTTCCAAATTTGTGTTGGCGATGGAAATGTTGAATTCTGCAATGCTAGACCCAGGAGCAGGCTGAGCAAGTACCTTTGTTTTGCCTGGATTGATGCTGAGGCCAAAACGATCACATGCATGCTTGTAGCTATTAACTGATTGCTGTAAGTCCTCAGGTGTAAGGGCAGGTGATGCAGTGTCATCCGCGTACTGCAGTTCAGTTATCTTAGTGACACTCGTAAGACGTGATCGAAGCCTGGTCAAGTTGAAGAGGCCTCCATCATAGCGATATCTGATATCTACTCCTGGTTTGCTCGATGTCCTATACAGCATGGCAGCTAACTACAAGGCAAAGAGAGTTGGAGCTAGGACACACACCTGTTTCAAACCATGGGTGATTGGAAGTGCTTCTAAGATGTTATTTTGATGGAGAACCTGACCAGTCATACCATCATGAAGTGCCCGCACCAGTTCCACAAACTGATTGGTACAACCAAAGCCTCTCAGTACATCCCACATCGCAGGTCTAGGGACAGAATCAAATGCCTTTACCAGGTCGTAGAACACAAGAAAAAGGTCCTTCTGTTGTTCTTTACATTTTTCTTGAAGTTGCCGTGCGAAAAATATCATGTCATCAGTGCCTCTGGAGGCACGGAAACAACACTGAGACTCTGGAAGAGTCCTCTCAGAGATGACTTGAAGGTGGCTCAGTAGTATTCTAGAGAGTATTTTTCCTACTATAAATAGCAAGGAAATGCCCCGGTAGTTGCTACATATGCTACGGTCCCCTTTTTTGAATAAAGCGACGATGTTGGCATTTTTTAGGTCACTGGGTTCTCTATGGGTTTCCCAAATCGACAGTATCAGGGAGAAGAGCCTTGTCTTTAGAGGTAAGCCTCCAGCTTGAATTAGTTCCAGTGGGATATTGTCTGGTCCAGGAGCTTTTCTGGGTTTCAGCCTATCGAGGGCCTCACCGAGTTCTTGATATGCTGGAGGCATCACCATCCAAGGTTGAGAAGGAAGGTGTGGCACATCTCGCAGGAAATCTTCTGCAGCAGTGGAGCTTCGGTTTAAGAGAGTAGAGAAATTTTCCTTCCAGCGCTCCAGGATGTCTTTGGAGTTAGTAAGTGTAGTACTTCCATCAGCTGCCTTTAGAGTACCAATAGAGGAACGAATCGGACCATAGATCTCTTTAATAACCTCATAGAAGTTCTGAAGATTTCAGGCATCAGCATAATGTTGAAGCTCCTCAGCTTTCTATTGCCACCAGTTGTTCTTCATTTCCCTGATTCCAGTCTGACACTTCCGTTTCAGATCATTAATCTGAGTTTTCTTTGATGAGTCTTGGAGAAGGGATAGATGAGCTTCCTGCTTAGCACTGATGAGTTCCAGTATTTCTTTGTTGTTCTCCTCAAACCAGTCTTGTCTCTTCCTACCCCCATAGTCGATAGTTTCTTCAGCTGACTTGATGATCTTCTTGACTGTTGACCACTCCTGTTCAACATCTTTTGTGCAGACTGGGTTGCTTTTGAAGCGGGTCAAGATTGCATTTTGGAAGTTAGATGCAATAGCTGTATTTGAAAGTTTGGAAGTTGCAAACCTCCGATGGGGTATGCTTGAACGTTGAGCGGTAGATTTATGTCTGAAGGAAATTTTGAGTCGACAGGTCAGGAGTTTGTGGTCAGTCCAACAGTCGTCCACGTTCCTTGCAGTCTTTGTGACTAGAACATCCTTCTTGTCACACTGCCTGGTGATGACATAGTCAAGGATGTGCCAATGTTTAGAGTGAGGATGCATCCATGTGGTCGTATAGCGATTGGGTATCAGTGATGAATAATTCATGTTCATCACATAATCCAAGAAGCAGCAGTCCATTGGCATTGCAATTGCCCAGCCATTGTTTGCCTAATACATTCTTCCACAGCTGATAATCCCTGCCCACTAAAGCTCTAAAGTCGCCAAGCAGCAACAGTTTGTCTGTGGGTGCTGTGTTAGTAATGATGGAGTTAAGTTGGTGGTAGAAATGGTTCTTAGTTCCTTCATCGGCAATTAGAGTGGGAGCATATGCAGAGATTATGGTGATGAATTTACCTTCAGAGATTAGTATTCTGAGACTCGTAAGCCTTTCGCTGATTGCCATGGGAGTGAGTTGGTGGTCATTTATCAGTTTCGTTTTCACAGCAAGTCCAATCCCATGAATATGGCGCTCTCCATCCTCCTTCCCTTTCCAAAATATTGTATAACCTGATCCGGGTTCAACAATTTTCCCTTCACCTGACAGCCTAGTTTCGCTCAGAGCAGCAACGTCAATGTTCAGTCTAGCGAGCTCATGGGTCTCTCAGGTCTGCCACTACTGTCACAATCAAGTAGTGTTATTACATTCCCGGATCCTATAAACATTCTTTGTTGATATCCATTATTTTGACCGAATTGTGCGGTGACCTACTGAGTGCGGTTGTCCAACCAGGCGTAATGATGTGACTACCGATGTTTAGCCCACATTTTCTAGGGCCTTCCCCATTTGGGGTGGGCAGCGGTGATCCTAAATAGGCCTGCCCAGACACAGATGCAGGACCGAATTCCTGAGTAGTCGCTGGGTCTCAGAGAAAACGACCATCACACATCCACCGTCAACGTGCAGGTCCAGACTAAAGGCTCCCAGTTTCACCCGAAACTGGCCTCCACCGTCCTTATCCCATCTGGAAGAGTAGCCAGAAAGTGCCACTGGCGTGGATTTCTTTAAGGTGGATCCCAACTTGCCAGGAAGTGACCCACACACTATGGTCTCGGAGCCAGACCCTGCAGCACATGTGATATGAGACATGCAGGATTGAACACCAAGATTGCAATGAACTACCACGAACTTAAACTATAACTGAGTGGTGCCTTTCTAGCCAGTTCATCTGGCTTGTCCTCATCCGCCTGTCCAGCCGTTGGGAAGCAGAACAGAAGGAGTGGTTCCTCTTCCGCCTGTAAGCCGTTGGGTAACAGGATTGATATATGGCAACCGTATATCTTTGCCCTATTAAACCTGAGCACTAGGCTGCCCCTTTCGCCATCCACACTGTTCCAGAGTCCACCTCTTCCACTGCAGATACCATTGAGGACTTCACCGTAACTCTGGCAAGGGACCCTTACAAGGTACTACCAGCCGGGTCAGCTGGACCAAGGTTTTTTAAAGAGGTGTTACTCCTCTATCACTCCCTACTTTGTTCTGGCTAGTGACAGAGCCTGGCTTCCCAATAATGGTTCCAGGTTGGCGAGGTTTCATTTACGCTGTAAGTAAACTAAGTAAACACACCGAAATGAAAGTGTCTTAACAAATTTACACAGTACTGCATTGTCATTAATTTAAGAAGTACTTTACAGTACTGTATTACTTTAATGTCTCTGCTTTCCTCAGGAGAAACAGAAAGCCACGGTCGTGTTTATGAAAGAATGGCTTGCGAATCAAGGGTGTAAAGGAACATTGCAATGCTTTCTGGATGCCTCCTTCAAATGTTTCAACTGGAGAGCGAGTTTTATGGACAATGGGAATGGAAAGTGTACTGTAAATTTTGGTAATAATATCTCACTATCTCCGTAGCCCATACCACGGTTTTATTAGTTGCGCATCATTTGGCACGTAAGAGAGGAGGCTGGCATGATCCCTAGAATGGGACCTTGTACTGTATGTACTTAATCTTCACTCTTAGCATGATATTTAGAAACCAAATATTTAGGAATATAATTAACTGAATTCCATAAACTGAATTGGGTCCGTGGTTCAAATCCCGGTCACTCCATGTGAGATCTGTGCTGGACAAAACGGAGGCAGACAGGTTTTTCTCCGGGTACTCCGGTTTTCCCTGTCAAAATTTCATTCCAGCAACACTCTCCACTACCATTCATTTCATTTGTCATTCATTTAATCATTGCCCCAGAGGAGTGCGTCAGGCCTCGGCAGCCGGCACAGTTCATACCCTCGCCACTAGACGGGGCTTCATTCATTCCATTCCTGATCCAGTCGGAGACTGGAAGCAGGCTTTGGATTTTCATTCATTCCATAAACTGAATCGACGATTAAAAACTGAATTTTTCTAGTGTCTTAATACATACCTGTACGGATCTCAATAAGACTGATAGCAATATCAGCATTATCAGTGATTATAATAGGCCTCTTGTGCTGTATAACGTGCTGAAACAGCAGTTATGGTTCCATAAGCTCAGCAACCTTCCTTTTGGTGTTTTGAAAACTGCTTTCCAAGGGATTTCCCAAGCATAATGGAAAATAATGTGTACCTCAGTATATTATGAATGCATTCTTATTTCAATTTCCCAAGTCTTATAGAGTGAAAAGTTACCATGTCGTGTTTAGTCATGTGTCACATGTTTTTAGTTTTAATTTAATGAAACGTTAAGTGCAGAAATGTCACAAAAACGAAAATCATGTTCTGTGAGTGAAGCACTTGAACTCATGACTACAGTTGTAGTGCATAAAATTAATGGATTTGTCCATCTACCCAGGTATATGTAATTTGTAATTTGTCATCTCCTTAAGAATTGCATAGTATAAATAGGTTGATGCATTTTTGGTCCGTATTGACTAAATGTTTGATTAAAAAGGACTAATCCTTCAATAAAATTTTCCGCCTAGTCAATACTGAGGCAATGTATATTTGTATAATTTCAAAGTTTAAATAGTACATGTTTCGGGAATCTTCTTCAGCTCCAAATGTCATGCATATTTGAAAGGAGACATGTATAAAGCAGTGTGTGTTGAACACGTCGAAACAAGCATAGGTCTAACGGGATTCCGAGCATAAAAACATTAAATAAATAAAATATTCAACATTTTAATGATTATAGCAATAATAAAATGCTCTTTAGTCTAAATCAGTGTGTTCATTCTATTTTTGGTGTACATTCTGTATGTTCCTTAAAGGGTTTACTTGGAGAGTCCTGTTGTATTTATCATGTAAAAATATAGGTCTATTTGGCAGCTTGTATGCATTCCAAAGAGAGTTGCAGTGGTACCAAAAATGAATCTTCTATCTATAGAAGTTAGGACTACTATAGACTTATTGTTGTTTAAGTTCATTTTGAGCCCTTGGGACAACTTGGTTATTAGTGTGTGTTGAATTTGTCTTATAACCTGTGTTTATTGACATTTACATAGAGGGAAAAATGGACTATCCTCAAACACACACAGGGTTGTTTCATTAGAAGCTCGTAGCTTCATGAAATGGCTTACTCTCACTGTCACTTGGTGTAATTTCTGTCATACAGCATCTCTCGGTTATTTCATTGCGCCATTTCATGAAGTACCATAGCGGTATCCTGGTCGGTTCAAGTTATATAACGATAGAACCTATAGTCGACTTATTCCATGTTTTTGTGTTGTTGAAGTCTTGTTGAAGGAATAATTATGTGACCATATTGAAAACATAAAAAGACTGGTTGTTGCAAATTTTAGCCCACTGCATTACCTAAAATGGGCTACATGTATTTTCATCAAAAAATATTGTTGCATGAAAGAAAATACAGTATATTATTCTTGCAAATTATTCTATAACTACATTCAATTTTATTGGTGTATAATGCCTGTAAGAGGAAGAAATGTAAATGCACTCGTACTTATGAGCCTACATGTAGCATGGCGGTTTGGTTTTGGGGTAAGGCGTGTACCTCCAGGTCACGGCATGCCTGGTTTGAATTCCCATTAGAAGGGTAATTTTTGCCAATTATTAATTCCTGGGCTTTTAGGTTGTACATGTTAATTAAATATATATATATTTTAAATATTCAGTTTATAATCTAAAGGAGGGCTTTTGAGTATGTAGTTCAGAGTAGGCTGCTGCTGTCTTAGATGTAAAGTAGATCCATGGAATCAACAACCTCCTTAGTTACACGGGTGCAAAAGGCTTATGCAATGAGGAAGAAAGGAAGCTAAAATTGAGGAGTTCAACCTCAGATCACGGTGCTTATCGGAGACTATCGTGAGTCCACCTATACCACTCCGTTCTTTGTGAAATCTAGGATAAAAACTGAGGTAAATTTCCCTTTCCATAATCAATTAAATGTGTGTACACACATCATTGCAGACATTACATCAGTGCTAGGGTTTGGAAGTGGTGGGACACCAAACTCTTTAAGCACCTGCCACAACTTGACCCAGTCAAAACTGTCTAGGACTTTTCTATAATAAAGAAAGCAGATGAAAATGGGTACACCGAACTCTTGCCAGTTCTCAATTATTGGTCTTAGGTTGAGGATCTGTTCTACCTAGGTAGACAAATGTTTGATGCTTTTCAGCTGATCAACACGAGTGTATTTATTAATCTCATGTAATTTTTTCAGGATTAGGGAATAACCCATCTCATTTGGGTACAATCGTGTTGACGGACTGAAAAGCATCAAACTTTTGTTTACAAAGGCAATACTGAAAAATGCCTTCAACCACCATAATCTGTTCTAGAGTTCCTTTTCCTTCAACAAAACCTGCTTGCTCTATGGATATGTGGTTAGTGCCTCCTATTTCAGGAATCTAATAGGCAATACTTATGTCAAAGCAAATATTGTACCTTCATATTCTGACTAGTCTCAAGACTGTGTTAGATAATTTAAACATATCATGGCTGCCTCTATAGCTTGGTCATCTTCTTCTTCCTTGATCCAGCGGGTCATGGAACAATTAATTAACTTAATTTTTGACATGTCCTTTTTCTTAAATTATTTATGCTATGGGGTCCTGGGCTTGAATTGTTGATTTAAAATACAGTATTTACATGACCTTAATTCCCTAAGCAACAGCATAATTATATTTAAATTGACATGAAAATTTGTCAACATTAATGATGTGAAAATTGAAGCTGTGATTAGAGAGAGAAGGTAGGTGTGTGTGTGCTCGTACGTGTACATATGTGTGTGTGAATTTTTTTAAAGTCCAATTTTGATGACTGCAAATTGTAGAAATTAGTTCTGATTTTCTAGCTTTTTTTAGGTAATAATTTGAGCTATGCTGTTATAATAAGACATGACATCAAGTATGTCAAATCTGAAATGCCTCATATTCACATTGTCTGTCTTTGGGCAAAATCTTACTTGTATTTAATACTGTAGAAAGAAAAGAAAATTAACAATTGTATGATAAAAAAGAACTTAAAAATAATATAAGATTAGTGTATATTTATGACTTACAGAATGTGACTGATTGTAATTATTATTGACTTTGTTTGCTGTTATATTTATGAAATATATACCATATATGACAAATATGTGTTGTGTACTTTTTCATTGGTCATGAAATGTTCACCATATGGCCTGATCGCTTATTCTCAGTTGTTTCTTTCCTCTTTCATGAAACTCTTTAGAAGTTTTATAAATACTATTTTTGCATAATTATTTGTTCGTAATGTTGCTCCTTTCCTCGTAAATGACCCACTTTGTAGGTCAACAAGAAGATTGAAAATAAAGTGGATGCAGACTTTTGTCAGGTGAGTTTTCTCAAGGTAAATGTTCTTCCTCAGATTTGTATGTTCTCTTTGTTTGTTGATATTCACTTTTGAGTTAAGGGGAAAGAGAACCATTTTGCCATTCATGCTTACAGCATCGACTGATAGCATAATGTCACCGATATCTTCATAGATCGATATGGGAAGAGGTAGAAATATGACAAGTCATAGATTTACATAAGATGTGTCAAGGTTGCTTAAGTGCTAGGAGGGTGGAGAGAGGGCCATGGTTAGGCACATGTTTTCATTGCAATACGAGGGGCATTCAGAAAGTAAATTATAAATTAAACAATTACCTTTTATCAAGTGATACAGTACAGTGCAAAGTGACACTGACACACCACACAATTCTTAACATAGGTACTCATCCAGCATTGGTAAACAATGGCATGAAATTTTGAACTGTCCAATGATAGCTTGCCGAACGCACGGTGCAGCACAAGCTTTACTTCAACATTTCCAATGAGAGCTATGTTAGCATCCAGCTTGCACCAGGTTCCATCTTGATGTTCCACGTCTTGGTGTACAGTATGTGTCACTATGCACTGTCCTACATCACTCAGCATAAGAAATGCTATTGGTTCGCTGTTGTTCATGCAGTTTAGAGCTGCAGGTTATAATCAGGGGTACCGTGACTTTACTAGTAGGAAACAGTAATGCACATAAATGTACAAGGCTGTAGCTTGAAATGGTTTTCTATGGTCTCCATTTTCAACTCGAAAGAAATGCCAGGATGGTACCTTGTAATAGACCATGCCCAGTTCCATCGATTTCATCCCAATGAGGTTGGTGTTAGGAAGGCCATCTGGCTGTAAAGACCATTCACCACATAGAAACAACACAATAGAAACAGGGGTAGTGGTCAGGCTGCCCTTTGGAACCCAAGATTGTGCAGGTACGCTCCCAGCTCCGTATCTAAATGTGTCTGCCTCATTTCCGTAGATGTATGTTAAAGAACCACTCCAGGACAAAATTATATCACTGCATTTCTTCAACCACAGCAGTTAAATTGAAACTAATAGCTCAATGTGTTCAACACCCACGCTGTATTCACCAAGTATTTACCATTATGGCTTGTTTATAAGGCATAATTTGAATTAAATTAAAATTTTGGAAATTATTATTTTTGGGAATATCCCTGAAGAATATATTCTTTTATGAAAGTATTTGTATATGTGTTATTATGACTACGGCTTGGATATTTTAATGTAGGTCTACCGACTTTCAAACAAGGAATGAGTGCACTCTTAATTACTGCAATTTCCTTCTTTTTTTTGTTGTCCATTTACTCTTTCTTTCTTTAGCCAAACTTAAAGGACTGTATATATTAACCTTGTAATATGCGCTCAGTGATGCCTCTAAAGGTTCTTGTGAAAACTAGCCATTGAGACTTGGCCAAAACCAATATTATGAGTGTGTTCATTCTTTGTTTTAGTGTCTGTACATATTTCTGTTCTAAAGATATTGAGATATGTAACGGGATAGTATCAGCTACCTGGTGTAGTTCATTTGAGTTGGAGCCATTTAGGCGAGCTGCTATCGCAACTCCAATATTCCCTTTATCACTGCCATCTGGCAATAAACTGAAATTTGATAAAAATTGCCTTTTATTACCAAATAAGATTCAAGAGGTCTTTTAAAAGCTCACAATGTGCGACACTTTAGTGCCTTGGATTTTTGCCACCCTTCTAAAATCTGACTTTTTTGGTCAGAAATCGAACCTGTGATCTCATGATCATGAAGTGAAGATCACTAACTATCCAATGAGGAAGCTATTATAATATAACAACATTAATATAAATAAAATTATTTGATATAGGTTGTACCATCTCATGACAAAGGAGCAGGTAACTTGCTGGCGGAGTAAACGGGAATTTCTGTTTGACCAGCATTTAGTGCTACCAGTGTTACAAATATTGTTTGTCGAGAGTGTAAACTGCTGGCCACTCGGGGAGGCCGCTAAAGCTTTACTAGCCAGGCAACGCTCCAAAATGGCTGCATATTTTAGATGATTTGCTATCTATTTACTACAGCCCCAATAACAATGAATGTTCCATGCTAGAAATACTATCTTACATTCATAAATAACATATCATTCCTGTTATTATCGGTTGGTAGTGTAGCGGCAGCGCATTAAGATCCAAGGTTGCAGGGAGCATTCCTGGACCTGGTTAGTTAGTTATTGTTGTTTTAACGGGCGTTTCCTTGACCTGCATAATAGAGTACTTATAATCACATAATCCAGCCAAATAGTTCTTCTGTAAGGTCTCAGACGAGACACGGACACACTTGGCAAATTTGTTAGGTATTTGAGATTTCCATGTTAATTGTTCCAACAAGAGATTTTAAAGAACCAAAAGTTATATGATTATGATATTGACAAAATATAATATTCTTGGATTCTCCTAATGCAAAATAAAACATAGTAGAGTTTTATTCTGAATATATAATAATTTACAAATCTACAAAATTGGTGACCCCGACGTGTTGTCTAAGGACAGCGAAACACAAGATGAGACGGTCAACCCAGAGCAAGCGCATGAAGATGATGATAATAATATTGGTTTTACGTCCCTTTTAACTTCTATGGCTTTTAGAGGTGCCGCAATTTTGCTCCGAAGGGGATCTTTAACATGCCAGTAAATCTACTGTCACGGCCCCTTCACATTTGCGCATCCTCAAATGTCATCTTACTGCGCCAGGATTAGATCCTGCAACCTTGGTCACAGCAGGTGAGAAGGTTACCGCTGAACTGAGATTTCCGTTCGACCATCAGCAGGTAGTGTTGCCAGCGGGATAGATATTGTTTATCGAGTGGTGTAAACTGTCGGCTGCTCCGAGAGGCCTATAGAGCTTTGCCAGCCGGGTAACTCTCCAAAATGGCCGACAAACGTTTGCCTCATGCGTAATTTAGATGATTTGCGGTCTTCTGTTTAATACAGCCACAAAAGCAATGAACGTTTCATGTTAGAAATAGTATCTTGCATCTTCAAATAACGTATTAATATTTGGAGCATTCGTCTTGTTATCATTTGGTTGTATACAGCTTGTAAACATTGCAGTGAAGGCATGTCAGCGTGGTCTAGTGGTCAGCATTGGTCTGTGTGGATCTTAAAGTAACAGGTTCGATTCCCACCTTCGGCATTTATTTTTCCGTGCCGCTTCCTTATTATTAATTGATACAGCATGAACCAAATAACACCACTTACAATTAGAGTAGGTATAGTGCGTACTTTACAAGCATATTTATGTTTTAATTCAACATTTA
This sequence comes from Meconema thalassinum, assembly GCA_946902985.2. Classification (NCBI taxonomy): domain Eukaryota; kingdom Metazoa; phylum Arthropoda; class Insecta; order Orthoptera; family Tettigoniidae; genus Meconema; species Meconema thalassinum. The sequence goes on from OX336388.2 coordinate 1,855,442,687, forward strand.
AAAAAATGAAAAGGTAGCCTTATTATGGATGGTTTTGTGGGCATTTTAGATCTCCCTGTAGACAAAGATGGATATTTGATTGTCAGTATCATTGTATCTCTGCCGTGACCCAGGTCAACATAGAGGTGGTGAAATATCTGGCTACACGATCTCGCATATTTATATCTTGGCCTACACCTCCATCTTTTTTTACTTCGCACAATATAATAATCCTATTAACATAACACTACATTAATGTGCCAATGACTTGAACCAGATGTGAAACGGAAGGGTTCCGTTCCGTATGCAATTAAACAATGGTTTGGAAATGTTAACTTGCTGAATTATAACATTGTATATAGGTATATATCTCAGTCCTACTGAAACTTTTACTATGAATGATATTAACCGACAATATTTGAATAATAATGCACTGGTAGCAAATAAGAAAGGAGGCTTGATAAAAACTCTTTCCTATTAGAGGAATCGAACTTCATATCTCATGCTACGAAGCAATCGACTCTAACCGCGTAGCCACTCTTATCATTATGTATGTATCATATTAAGCTCTATGAACAATATTGAACTCTTTTTTATGTTACAGTAGTTCGTTAATATTATAATACTGTGATGTGACGAATCCACCACATTAGGTTATGACAAAGATCTTTGTTATGGGAGTAATAGGACACATCTCAACTCGGACTAAAGAGAGAAATGGTCTTACTGTTGATGAGATTTCATATCCTATACATTTGAAATACGGTATATTGGACGGTCTTAATGCAATCGAAAATAGGGGACACGCCATTGGCTCTGTGACTCCGCTGCACAAAAGCAGGCCTGCCATCTTTAGTATTTCATTGCCTACTTCAGGGTAGCTGCCTGCCGCTCATACGGACGTGGTAGAACGCAATCAAAGTTGCCAGGGATTTTATGCTGGCAGATAGTTTATCTCCCGTGCAGCTACCAGCAGGTATACCCAGAGATGGTAGAACCGGCCCTAAGCCACGCAGCCAGTCACAAGAAGATTACTTGGAGGACCTAAAGACACAGGTATCGGAATTCTCTCTTCATGTAATGGAATTCAATTGACAAAGCGACTTCACTCTCCTACAAGACAAACGTGTGGATTGCAGTCAAGAGGGAAATCCAGCAGCTGCCAATTTTGCTCTGCAACTAACCTGTGCTACTACCTCACGAAATTTGGTGAATGCGCTTACAAATGTTTACAATCATGAAGTATGAGTACAGTCCTACAAAATCAGACAGACACTTCGGGGGAAAAAAAATGCCCATTTCTCCATGGCTACAGAGTGTCAGGGACTCCAGCTGAGTCGCCTATATGTTAGTGGCAAAGAATCATCAGCCGTCTTTCTGGTAGGTACAGGAGCAGATGTTTCGGTTGCTCCACCTACGAGTCGAGAAACGGACAGTAGGTGAACTCGAACTTTCTGCAACTACTAACACCAAGATAAAGACATACGGTCAAAGGTTGTTAAGGCTAGTCCTTGGATTGCACAGGAAATTCCAATGACCTTTTACAGTGGCTGACATAATTAGACCTATTATTGGCATAACTTGCTGGTAGGTAGTCGACACAGGCAGTTAGTTGACGGTAATACTTCCTTAATTACTAATTGCATGATCTGCCCGAGCAGAGGGAATTGGTTAGAATCACAGAAGAAGGTAACTCATATCAACCCCTGTTAAACGACTTTCCCGACCTGACATGCCCCAATATCAACAACAAGAACCAAAACTCAGCAATATTTTTAGGTGTATACTGTGTCTTGTGTGGGGTTTCGCCTAGGAACACCAAGCTGGCTCATCAGCGGGCTCTTGGTGTCTGCGCCCGGACTCCCACAGGAGTAGCGAACTGTGCACTACCTCCCTTCTTATAAAGCTGCTAGAGCTGAAAGCTCAAGCAGTCCTTCACCTCCCTATAAAGGCTTCCAAAAAGATAGTATATTGGCGGATGTGCGCTTCATAAGAAGGGAGGTAGTGCACAGTTCGCTACTCCTGTGGGGGTCTGGGCGCGGATACCAAGAGCCCGCTGATGAGCCAGATTGGTGTTCCTAGGCGAAACCCCACACAAGACGCGGCATAAACCTAGAAAAATTGCTGAGTTCTACTGTAATTCATGGGCCGTGAAAGCCACTATACCATCTCTTTGGAAGCCTTCATAGGGAGGTAGTGCACATTTCGCTACTCCTGTGGGGGGTCCGGATGCGGACACCAAGAGCCCCTGATGAGCAAGCTTGGTGTTCCTAGGCGAAACCCCACACAAGACACGGCATGAACCTAGAAAGATTGCTGAGTTTTAATTCACGGGCCGTGAAACCCAATATGCCATCTTTTTAAGAACCATAACGTTGAACACCAGATTGAGATGAAAGCGCCGCCTGTTTTCGCCAAGCCAAGGAGATTAACAACTGAAAAATTAAAGGATGCTCAACACAAATTTGAGTATATGGTTCAACAGGGTTTATGTAGGCCTTCCGAAAGCAACTGGTCCAGTCCTCTACATCTGACAAAAAATAAGTCTTGATTATTGGTGACTACTGGACCCCTACCAGATAGGTTTTCATTATCTTTTCTGACAGATTGTAGTCATATTCTGGCAGGAGCTACGATTTTTTCGTCCATCAATCTAATCCGTGCTTACCAACAAATACCTGCATATGAGGTGGACTTTCCTAAAACGGCCATTGCCACTAGAACTTTGCGAAAAGACTTAAGGAAACTATTTGATTACTACAACCTGTTCCCACATCCACACATTGATTAAAAAAAGGTCTTTGTAGCCAAGGACCTCTTCTCTGTATGCTCTCATGTGTTCGTGTTCAACAACGTGGCATCGTCACCTCTACAACTGGCTTGTAATTGCCCTAATATGGTAAAGAAAAAGCACATTTCGAAGCATTTTGAGGTTGATTTCCATGGAACCACTAAAAAGATCACCATTGATCGTTTGAAGCTGGCTTTTGTCCTCCAAGAAAATATTACTCCTCAGTGCTCAGCGCAGAATCCAACAAACCTATCACATCAGGTTCCACATCACTCACTACTACAACCACAGTAGCTGACCGTCCTTCACACTAAACAATATAAGGCAGGACAGTCCATTTTTCTTGCAAATTTGTGTAAAGGGTTTTGAATTTTTAGGGGGGGGGAGTGAATAGCAGCAACACATTAAGCTTCACAGATGCATGGAGCATTCCTTGACCTGCATTATCCAATTGTTTTTTATTCCCAAATAGCTTTTCCTTTGTAAGGTCTGTGACGAGACACAGCCGCCTGGACTTGGCGAAGTTGTTTGTTACTGGATATTTCCATGTTAATTGTTCGAAGAAGAGATTGTAAGAGAATTAAATACGAACCAAAAGGTATATGATATTGACAGAATAAAATGTTCTTGAAATCCACAAAAGGAAAAATATTTTATTCTGTATATATATAATCATTTAAGGGAGCATGGAGGGCTGCATCAAACCAGTCACAAGACTGATGACTCAAACAACAACATATAATCATTTACAAATCTACTGAAGTATTATACAACTTTTAAAGGGGAAAGTTAAGGCTTGTCAGTATTGATGTTTCTGGACTCGGACGTGACAGGTTCCATTCCCACCTTCGACAACTTATTTTTTCTGCATGTCCCTTCTTATTAATTGATAGAGCATGTCTAAATACCATTAGCTTGAATTGTTTAGAGTATACTGAAGAATTTGTTTGGAAACACAAGCATGTTTATGTATTAATTCAACTATTAATTTTAATACATGAAAATTTGTCTTATGGTTGGTTTTGTAGGCATTATAAATCTTTCCCTGTTGATGAAGTTACATATTTGATTTTCAGTATCATTGTAAATCGATGAAAGAATAGAGAAGCCACAGCCATAACTCAGGTCAATAAACAGGTGATAAAATATCTAGCTATTCCAAGTCAAGTTGATGTACTTGCCCTCAGTCCAGTTTTTGTATTAAGATTCACAAAATATAATCCTATTGACACAACAGTACATTAGCGTGTCAGTGACTTCAACCAGATGTGAATCGGGTTCCGTTTCCCATCCAGTGAAACAAATAGTTTAGAAATGCTAACTTACTGAATTAATATAGGTACATATTTGTCATCCTACTGAAATATTCACTAGTAATGATTTTCACTGACAATATTTGAGTAATGTATCAATTAATAAGAAGGGGTACCTGTTAAAAATGCTTTCCTATATGGGATTCGAGCCAAAAATCTAGTGCTTTGAAGCAATCGGCTCTAACTTTGTGACCTCTCTAACCATTTACTCAGTCTACTGTAAACAATAATATGTAACTTAACACTGGGAATAAGATAAATGGTTATAATATTAGTTTGTTAATATTTTACAGTGATACTTTGATATGCATTTTAAAAATTGACATTCATGGCTTTATGTGGCAATTTTGAAGAAAACTCAAGTATTAATAAAATAAAAAACTGGCAGGTAGTTTAATCTTCCGTGCAGCTACCAGCAGGTAGCAGGAGATAGTAAAAAACTTCCCTTAGTCAGAAGAAGACCCAAACATCTTCCTTGATCATATTTATTTACATACAATAATTTTGGTTAAAGTGACTTTGTTGTTGGTTCATTTTACTGCCTAGGGGCATCTTGGCCATCTGCACATTGCACCTACTGATATCGCGCCAGGAGTTGGCAGTTGGGTTTGAACTGCAGATGTCTTCCCGCTCACTGGGTATCGCGCATTCCAAAAACATTAAGTTAGTCACTACTTGCTTCACTCACTCAGCCCATTCCTTCTTTCACTGGCTGCGTGTCGTGTGCTGCGAAAACAACGATTGGCATGCAGGAAGCAGATATATTTAGGTTTGGAATAGGCGGGCCGCGCATGAGTACTGCAAGACCCCCGCACCCTGTCACAGCGTGTTGAACTGCCATCTCCTGACGCGACGACTTTAGGTTTAAGTTTAATTTTATTTTGTACGGTAGCCTATATTAAAGTGGTGACTGCAGCGGTGTGTGATTGTAATTATTTGGGCCAAGTATTGGATTAGAAACCCCAAACCTAAAATGAGTCACCTTCCTGGAATTTTCTAGGAGGGAGTGTGGTAAAACCTAAGGAAAAGCCACCCTCAGGACAGCCCCTGTCAGTGCCAGATTTGAGCCTTTGATCTGTGGACTTGTTGCAACCTCTGTGAACACGGCTACTCAGCAGTGTGCAAAATCAGGTCATGGATTGCATAGTAATTGTATGGTTTTTCTTGGCAATATTCATGTACCCTGGAAGCATTGTCTGAACCCGACATTAGTAGAGCCCTTTGAAGATGATATATTTCCAGAGCACAGGAGCATCACCGAGCGAAAGTCATAGAGCTTTGATTTTTGCCTGCATAGTGGTTGATAGTTTCAGCAAAGGCATAACAGTTTACAATATTGCCTTCCTTTGTATATAGGCTGTGGTACAGTCGAGTTGACAGACAAGATTCTGGAATTCTGGTGTTTGAAAGAAGCGCTGAGTCTGGCATTGTTTTCACATGCTAGTGATTGGCCGTTTCATAATAATGGCTCGTCTCACTTGGTCAACTCTTGTTCTCTTTCAATCCTGATGATTAGGTACCTGAGGCCCTGAGTGATTTTAATTTTACTGCCTAGATGCTACACTACTTCAAAAAACAATCTTTCGGTCTTCTTTCCTTACCAGACTTTCTCGTTTTTTGAGGGGCCATATCCCATTTCTTTTTACCTTCTCTGTGTGGGTAGAGATTCAAATACACTTACTTGTCATATGAGCCAGTTAAAAGGTTGCTATAACCCACATCCAAGTAGAACATTTTGGGTAATGCAAGTCTATCTTTATCCATACATCTCATAGCGTCTGTGTTCAGGATTTGGCAATGTTGAGAGATTCTACAGGGTGGTCCGGAAGTGGGCGTACCCCCCCCCCCCCCCCCCCTTTATTTTCAACATTATGTTAGTTATGGTTGAATGTTTGTGTTGAAGTCTTAAGAGTCATAAACATCGGTATGCGCACCATTCTTGTCGTAACACAGCTGAATTCTGTTCTCGCAGATGTTTTGCGGAGATACTCCAAAGACACGAGGGTGAAGGCGTGTTCCACAGCTGTTCGTAATTCCTGCGTTGTGTGATATTGAGTGTTTCTTATTTGTTGCTTTATGAAACCCCAGAGAGCATTGTCTGGTGTCGTCAGATCGGGACTTTTTCGAGGCCAGGCAAAGAGAGCTGGTAAAGATGCAGAACCTTTCCCAATCCACCGGTCAGGAAAGGTCTTATTCAGGTAATTGCGCACGTGAATCGCGAAGTGCGCTGGTGTTCTATCCCGTTGTATGACAACAGTGTCTTCGATACCATTTTCTTGCAGTTGTGGCACCAACCACTCATTAAGCATCTCCTGGTAAGAATGTCCCATTAACATTGTCTTCGAAGGAGAAAGGCCCAAAGATGTGTGTTGCACTCAGTCCAGCCCACACCATCTCGTGTGGTGGGTTTCTCTCCAGCTCTTCGTAAAACTGGGGGTTTTCCTTACACCACATGACAACGTTCGGAGAATGCATACTCCGGTAGATAGCACACTCGTCTGTGAAGAAGACTGCACTACGGGCCCGTTGGGAACGGAACGCATTAAGAAGAGTTTGCATGCCTCTTTCCGCGCATCCATATCGGCGTCACTCAGTTCATTCACATGCATTGGACGGTAAACCTTCGATTTCAAATCTTCTTTCATATGAGTCATCATGGTGGTCCGAGGAATGCCAAGCTTTGCAGACCTTTTACATGTTGATTTTAAAGGAGATTGCTGCACTGATGCTTCCACTTCACGGCACGTTTCCCTCCGTTTTATCGGTCGACCGCCTCAGGGAAGGTCTTTCACACTGCCCGTAGCAAATGCATGTTTTTCCCATCCTAACATTGTTGATTTTCTTGGTGGATTAATACCAAAGCGGTCTGTAAATTTCGCTTTAACGTTTTTAATGGTGTCACCTGTGCGATGTCTTTCGTGAAGCCAAACCACAACAACCAATCTGTGTTCAATGCTATATGCACTTGGATCACACATGGTCGATTATAATTCCAACTTAACGGTCACCAAGGTTACCAAACTGAAGCAGAAAACAAATGAGTAGAACATGGCAATCAATGTTGCCAGCATGTAGAAAAAACATATCCTCCACCGTCAAACAAACAAATATGGGGTACGCCCACTTCCGGACCACCCTGTAGTTATGGCTTGGATTTGATCCTTTTCCAGTGACTTTCGGGGCATACAGTGTATTCTGCCTCTTGCCTGTCTGTCTTACTTGGCCCAATATTTTGTAATGCCCATGACCCTAATTATACAATGACTGAGGGAATATTTGTTTGTTTGTTATCTTACTTATTTATAAGGGTTAATAACCATGCCTTCAATAATTACCATACTATGACCTACTGCATGCCTGCAATGGAATGAATTAACAGTATACAACCACAAAACATTTTGGAAACCTATTTTTGTGGATAATGCGCAATAGTGAACAACTGCCCTGCTCCGATAGGGTTAAGTTATAAGATGTAAAAATGCTATAAAAAGAATGGTTGTAGAAATGATAAAAACTCAAACTAGGGCAATGCCCAAATATTCTCATATTATGTACCTTTAAATTTTTGAAATTCTGGAACAGTATTTTGAGTGCAAAATCCTTTAAAATGGTTGACTTCACCCACTTGTACAACAGAACAAATCCTCAGTATAGCTGCATGCAAGCAATAAATAGTTATTATACTTTCCTTGAATCCCAGATGAAACAAATTGCCAAGTGTAACAAGACTTAACGTGGTCCTAGATGGCCTCAACGAATTATATATGTATTATCATCTCACAGATTCATTAAGACTGAAACTTTATGGGGCCTGTAATTTAGTATTTTATATTTTCTCTCTTATTCACCTGTATAGCCCGGGCAAATTAGACCAAAAAAAGGCCGTGCTTCCCAAAAAATCGTCCAAAGCTGGAATGTGTTTTAATACCTTATGGGGGTCCCAAATTAGAGTCCTGTGAGTTTGCGACGGATTCTGACTTCTGCTTAATTTTTGGAAGTAAAAAAACACTAATATTTGCCTGCTTAATTTTTGGAAGTAAAAAAAAAACACTAATATTTGCACTTTTTTCAGTTTTTTGCTTATAACTTCTAAACGACGCATTCAACAGAACAGTTTCCTCGTAACGTTTTTAAAGAACATTAAATTCTGCGTCGAATGGTTTTCAGTCCGTCTAAATCATCCCCGTCGTTTAGCCGCAATCGATTTCTGAATTTGGGCCATTTTTACCAACTTGGTTAAAAAGTTGATTCTTTGTTCAAAAAGTTGATTCTTTGTTTAGTTTTGCGCTTAAAACTCCTAAAAAACACATCCTATAGAAAATTGTATTGGAAGAGTTTTAAAGAGCATTAAATTCTGCATCGAATGGGTTTTAGTTTGTCAAAATCGGCCCAGCCGTTTAGCCACAATCGATTTGCAGAAATTCAGCGAATGGTTTCAGTGCCATGACCCATTCCCTGAAATGAGTTCACTCATGTCCACCAGCACAGGAGTTTTAGCTGATGACAGCATCAACTACCACAAAGCATTTGAAAAGGGCACAGTCAATATGAAAACCATTGAAGGTAAAAACTTCAAAGTACTTAAACTTAGCAGAAAAAAACGAGTGGTGTCTCTCCGAGCCGTGAAGCTACAGCGGAGATCAACGGAGAATCAGTCCTCATCAGTCCGGACATGATTTTCCGCCGCATTCCATTTTACATGAAATCCCAGCTTCAGCTTGAATCGTACTTAGAATTCGAATTGGCCCCGTACCCACTCTCACTGTTTGATGATGATGACATGATGCGGAAGAGTAGAAAATCAGAACTGTACAAGCTACTCACTCCAATCAAAGTAGATCTCACTGTGAATGCAGACTACGTAGTGGATCGTGGTTTCCTCCTACACAGAGTTGTGTGGAACAGCGTAGAACAGTTTTCCAATATCATTCAGAAGTACGTAAATCACGTGAAATCCAACTACAAGTCTGACAGTATCACCATAGATTTCAATGGGTACCCAGAGGATGTGGCCGAGAAGAGTATAAAGTCAGCTGAAAGAGCGCGATGAGCCTGTGTTATATCATCTTCATTGGTTATATTCCTGGAAAATACCAAGGCCACAATGCCCAAATATCGTTTCTTGTTGAAGGATCACAACAAGAAACGTCTCATATCGATGCTGACAAGCAAACTGATGGACGAGGGCATTCATGTGAAACAAGCCATTGAAGATGTAGATTCTCTGATTGTGAGCACAGCAATTGAGAGGTCTATGGAAGGAGCAATGTTTTCATAGTGGGAGAGGACACCGATCTGTTGCTCATGCTCACTTTTCAAGTTGCTGTCTTTGAAGAGCCCATCTCCAACGTGTTCCTCATCAAACCCGGGAAACAGAACCAGGAAACTGTCGTTTATAGTCCGAGCAATTGCCAGCTGCCTGAAGACATGAGAAAGCATGCCCAGTTTCTCCATGCCTTCACGGGGTGCGACACCACATTCTCATGACAATTTCAATGGGTTGAGTGGTCTCCGCCCAATCAATACAAGTTTATTATTGGCAATAATAAACTTGTATTGATTGGGCGGAGACCACTCAACCCATTGAAATTGTCATTGTACACGTCAATACGGACCTTGCGAAATGGATATTCTTCCAATTAATCTTGACCACATTCTCATTGATCCGCCAGGAGAAAAAAATTTTCAAGAAATTCATGGCAGACCAAAACCTCCTTCATCAGGCCTCTATTTTTCTAAACCCAATCTCAACCCCTGACCAAGTTGCAAATGCACGTGTTCACATCATAAAAACCTGTACACGGGTGGCAGCAGTAAGTCCCTCAATCAAGTGAGGTTTGACCTCTTCCAGAGGTCGCTTTCAAAAAAGAATTTCAACCTGGCGTCCTTGCCTCCTTCAGAAGCGGCTGCTTGCCATCACTCCTTCAGAGCTTATTTACAGGTGCAGGTATGGAGGAGTATTGTACTAGATCCAGAGAGATGGGGATGGAAAATAACCACCAATGGCTTAACTCCCATCACAACGACTGATCCACCGGCTCCACAAGAACTTCTCAACTCCATATCGTCACATGTAAAAAAGGGTGCAAAGCAGCTTGTTCCTGTAGGAAGGCAGGGGTAAAAAGCACCTCCATCTGAATGACCTGCCAAGGGCACACATGCCTCAATTCCATCTCTGAAGACAAGGATGTTATACTGGATCCCACCCAGTGTGACGAGGAGATTGATATCATCGAAGAAGAGCAAGAAATGAATCCTCATTCTCAAGATTCCGAGGATGAGGAGCTAGATGACGTGATCGGCGAAGAGCCACCGTTATCTCCTAAATGGCGAAAGAAATCGTCAACATGAGTACTTTGTAAATCTTTCACATTATGATGTTTCATGTACACAACTAATACATCTTTCTGTACATAATTTGTATCGTTATCATTTACGTAAACATCTTATGTATACATCTTTTGTTACTTTCAATGAAACATTTTTATAATAATGCCTTCTTATATTTTGAGGCATGGAGAGCTGCATCAAACCAGTCAAAGAAGACTGAAGACTCAAACACCAACAACAACATATTTTGAAACCACATAACGTCATTTTGGAGTGTCCAGGTGCGGATCCATTAGGAGGGGGGAGGCACGAATCCTAGAATTTCTGAAACCCCAGAACAATTAATATATAATATTTTATTACAAATAAGGATTAGACTTGAAATTCCAAAGAGGGGTCGTGCACCCCCCCCCCCCCCCTCTCTTCCCCCATTCTGCATCCATCCAAATGATTTTCATTCAATAAAACATCATCAAATGATTCATAATTTTTATGATCCATTCAAAGGGCTGAATTAACTTTTTAGCCAAGTTGGTAAAACATGGCCCTACTTCAGAAATCGATTGCGGCTAAACTACTGGGCCGATTTCGACGAACAAAAAACCATTCAACGCAAAATTGAATGTTCTGTAAAAACGTTAGGAGGAAACCTTTCTGTAGGATGCGTTGTTTAGAAGTTATAAGCAAAACACTGAAAAAAGTGCACAAATTTTGCAGTTTTGACTCCCAAAAATTAAGCAGAAGTCAGAACCCGTCGCAAACCCACAGGACTCTTATTTGGGACCCCCAAAAGGTATTAAAACACATTCCAGCTTTGGATGATTTTTCTGGAAGCATATGTCTAATTTGCCTGGGCTAGTAATGAAACCGTACGTCTAGGCATATGACTGTTCCATTGTCGAACATGTCTATGTAACTTCTTCATCAAGTAAGTAGTTATTGTATTGGCTTTACTGTGGTTGATCGCATAATTCAACTCTGTTAAAAGTGTGCAGTTTTTTATTTTTTATTTATTTAAAAGTTACAGAGAGGGTTTTTATTTTATCCTTCTCCCCCAGAAAGTATACCCACAGTTATATCTTTTCATTTATAAGGCAGGAAATATTTAAATTATTACCATTTTTGTTTTGAAAGCTTGTTTTTCTATAGTAATAAAAACAAATGTACAATAATATTTTCCAGAGATTTTCTATGACTATTGCTCCAAAATTCTTGTGAACTAACCAAGTAAATCCAAAGAGCTTAATTTTCCACTGACTAAAGCCTTCTTGCAAGCAAAAGAATAAAGAATTCTAGTAGCAAATATTGCAGTATTAAAAGTAATCCTCATGTTTTGCTCTTTTTAGGTTGTCAGTTGAGAACTTCATGCTTGATCACAAGACTTCATTCACTCCATACCTGGGTGGCTTAGCTACACATGACAACCCAAATATGCTGTATGGCTCTCTCCCTTCCCCAGCAACAGTTGACCCAATTGGCAACTTAATTAACTCACATGCTAGTGATGGACTGCTCAAGGCTGCGCTATCTGGTCCCAGATGTAAAGGCCAGCTTGGATCACCCATGGCTCTTGAAAATTCTTGTTTAATGAGGCCTCAGTGTCTGGAAACGCCACCAGAAATGTTGAATTTCAACAATAAAGGTCAACAGGGATTCCTCATTCCTGTACTGAGACCTGGTATGGCACTTCCTGCATTCACACCTGCTACTGGAATAGCTATTGGAAATAGAAATTCTCTTGCAAAACTGAATAATACCAATATGATGGTACCTGTTGCCAAAACCACATCAGACATTACTGAACCAACTGTCAAACAGACTACCTTTTTACTCCAGCCAGTCAAGAAATCAAGTGCAGGGAGTTTAAATATAAAAAAACATCTGGTAGCTGTACCTTTATCTTCTTTCAATATTGGAAAATTTAAGCCATTTTCTGTAAGTCGACATGCTTTTAGACCTAAAGTGGATTCTTTTGAATCAAATGCAATGACTGGTAGAAAAGAAAGTCAGTATAATCTGTTTTCATGTGTACCAGAAACTAACCAAAGCACTGAGAGTAAGAATATATCACCAGAAAGTGAAAGTTCAAATATTCAAAGTTCTGTCCCAGTGCGTAAGTCGAAGATAACTGTGCTGCATAGTAGCAAGTCACATGTTAGGTTAGGCCCAAATGAATATAAATGCCATACTTGTGAAATGTTATTATCTTCCTACTCAAAGTTGAGGAGCCATAGGCGGACACATGTAAGTGATAAACGCTATGCTTGTGATATCTGTGAGAAGACTTTCAAATTTGGTTTTAATCTAAACAGTCATAAAAAGATTCATACAAGTAGCAAAGATTTTATTTGTGACATCTGTAGTTTTGCTACAACTACAAAGTTTAATCTTAGGGTTCACAGAAGAAGGCATAATGAAGAATTTCGATTTAAATGTGAATTGTGTGAGAAGGGGTTCTATGACAATTATCAACTTAAAGATCACATGTTGTGGCACAAAGGAGAAAAACCTTATTCATGTATGGACTGTGGTAAGAGCTTCCGTCAGAATTGTAACTTGAAAGTTCACCAACAGCATGTTCATGAGGGACGACAGCGCTTTAAATGTACGCTTTGTCCTAAACAATTTGCATCAAAGAAAAACCTTCTCCTACATTCTAACAATCATAATGGTGATGAAAAGACATTTCTGTGTGATATTTGTGGGAAGGGCCTTACAAGCTCATGTGCTCTAGCTGCTCATCGTCGAATTCACACAGGTGAAAAACCGTTTGTCTGCGATCTATGCGGCAAGTCGTTCAGCAGAAAGAGTCTGTTCCGCATTCACCTGAGGATCCACACGGGAGACCGCCCGTACAAATGCGAGATGTGTCCTAAGACTTTCACACAGCGATGTTCCTTTGTCATACACAGGAGATACCACACAGGGGAGAGGCCTTACAAGTGTCTTGTCTGCTCCAAGGAGTTTGTCTCCCGATCTGTGCTGAACTCACATCAGAAAGTGCATGGACTCAAATGAACTCTTATTACCATTGTATTGTCAGGTTAATGAAGGTGGATGCTTTCATAATCGCCCTCGCATTTTGTGATAGCACACTACCTTAACTGCTACTCACAGCTTTTCACTGCACTGCACAAATCAATGCAAATGAAGAAATTCATTAATGGGTGCTAAACCTTTATGTTCTTGAGGAAACTGGAGGGTGGGAATTGCATTTTCAATAATCTGACGCTTTTGCCTGCTACTATGGCATACATTGTACCTCATATTGCAATAACTCGTCAACAGTTCCTCGACATTAGGAACTATAGTGTCGCTGGGTATACTTTATACTGATACTTTCTTCGGCTTTTCCCAATTAATTGGGGTCGCCGGAGCCAACCAGGCTCATTTTGGTTTTGGCCGGGAATTTAAGGCCGGATGCCCTTAATGATGCCACGTGATTTTTCAGGTGAAAATTCCACCCCGCTGTCACCGGGATTCGAACCCCGGCCGTCCGGGTGAAAGACGAGCAGCTAAGCCACTGCGCCATCACGCTCCCTATAGTGTCGCTGGGTACCAACATTATTTTAAATACTGTATCTCTTTAATTAGTAATGTGTTCGAAGAAAATAAACAAGTGATCTTCATCCTGGTGATATCGATTAAAAACTAATCGGTTCAATATATCCATTTATTCTTAACAGCCATGACCAAGGGCCCAACACAGCATGGTGAATGCTAACAGTGCTGCTAAAACATGTTTTACAACTCTTCAGCCATTTATTCTACATATGCAGCAAACAAATTCTATAAATCTTTATACAAATACAATTATCTTGCTTGCTTTCCTTAACAGTGACTTATGGACTGCACTGTATGTCTTCCTGTTGTGTTGTGGTATTATTCCATGACTGTTAAAAATTATAATGTTCAATCATACATTTGATTGTCACTCATTATCGCTTGCATTTGTATATTTATGCTACATTGTACACACCTTATATGAGGCATTCCGTGAGAGGCCGCCGTGAGGTTTTTTTTTAAATTTACGCATCCGTCCGGAAAGTGAACATTATATTGAAGCCTGCAGCGACAAGGCGGCGGCCGAGGTGTCATATTCATTGAAATGCTCCCGCAGAGATCAGTGAACGCACCAAGGCCCGTCACAGCCCCAGTCGCGGTGAGTGGATGTAGTACGTTTGCATGGACGTTATAATAGTGTTGCGTTATCCTATCTGTTATTTATCATCACGTTAAGTGTATTGCAATGTCTAATATGTTACTATACTATATTTCACTGTACGTAGTGCCTTATCTCCTTAAATGAACCTATATTTTGTTCAATTCATTTACAACGAGTAACATCGGTAACAATAAATATTTTTACCGTACTCTTATGTTTCATATTTCAATAGTAGTCGTAGTATTGCAATACAGTGTGCGTTTGAAACTGCTCGCAGCATTTACATGTCCGGAGCACTGAATGGTGGCCTCGCCCTTATCCAATTCATGAGCACGAACCTTGCACATGTGGCGGGCTCACCCTTCTCTTACGGAATGCCTCATATTATATATTATTTATGCTTCCTCCTCTTGTGGATAAAACAGAAATGTACCATAATGCTATAAACAGATTTGGGATGTAATAAATTATGTATAACTGAATTGTCTGTATTGTGTTTCAGTATTTATTATTTTTAATTTGTACATTTCTAATTACTGAGTAATTGTTACTTCCCTGTAGTCATAAAATGCGTAAATGTTAACCCTTTTGAAAATGGGAACAGTTTTATCCATAATGATTGATTATAATAAATATTGAAATTCGCCTTATCAATACTGTGAGCTTGATCACATCAATTGGAAAGTGTACGAGAGAAGTAAATGCTCGAATCGCACAGGCAAAGAAGTCCTTACTAACATCCAAGACTGTTAACTTAGAGGTGCGAAAACACTTATTGAAAAGTTTTGTATGAAGTATTGCAAGTTATAGCTCTGAAACATGGATTTGCGACAAGCAGATGTATTAAAACTTAAGGCATTCAAGATGTGGTGCTGGCTACGACTACTAAAGATACCTTGGACTGATAAAGTCACGAATGAGAATGTTCCCAAAAGAGCAAAGGAGACATGTACCTTGGTTGAATCCTTAAACAGAAAAAGGAATAGTTTTGTTGGCCATTTGATTCGTCATTCTGACTGGTGCACCATACTCTTCGAAGGGAAGCTAGAAGGAAAGAGGAGTCGAGGAAGACCAAGGACTCAATTTATAGACAGCATTAAAGGCAAGCACACTTATTGCATTTGAAACTACAGGCCAGAGAAAGAAGACGTTTTGGAAGACATGCATGTTACCCATCAACCTAGCGGTTGAGGAGGAGGAGGAGAAGAAGAAGAAGAATTCTGTGAAAATTATGTTTATTGAATGATTGAACGTACATGTGTCATTGATACCTTCTCCAGCGTATTTGAATGATATTAAAATCTTATACAAGGTTAACAATGCCAAGATAGAAATTGATATCCTTACATGAATTGTTTGAAATTAAATAAAATGAAAAGCTTAACAGTGGACTTGAGCACTTCCCTGATGAATCTCCACTTTGATATCAAAGCTTTCGGACAAACCAGCTGGGCGTCTGACACATGTCTTTATATTGTTATACATATCCATTATGAGTTTCATGTATGGTTCAGGAACGTTTTGCGACCTTAATGCTTGCCATATTAACGGTCTTGGCACACGATCGAAGGCTTTCTCAAGATCTATAAAAACCCTACATAAACTCTGCTTGTTTTCACGAGCTTTTTCAATTACCAGCCTTATTGCATAGATTGCGTCAGTGAAGCCAAACTGATTATCTGTTAACTTTATCAAATTTTGAAGGCACTCACAAAGGACTCGTTCCCAGACCTTGAGTGTGTGTGATGTAAGTTTTATACAGCGGAAGTTTCCACAAGATCGAACATCTCCTTTGTTTTTGTAGAACGGGACCAACGTACTCTTTATCCAGGCATCTGTTCGTGAACTAAGATGTCATTGAATAATCTTGAAAGCCATTCAGCTCCATCCGCTTCAAGACATTTCCAGAGTTCAGAAGGTATCTCATCTGGGCCCGTTGCTGTATGATTCTTCATTTTAGAGATGGCTTTCCTGACTTCTGCTTCTGTGATTTCATTAATAGGTCCTTGTGTCATAGGTAGTTCCACTTCTTGTCGCCTGGGAAATTCTTCATTTAATAAATCGTAATAATACTCATGCCATCTTTCACAAATATCCTTGTCGTTTGTTAATAAATTACCTTCTTTATTTTTAATGTATTTTGGGGTTTTAAAGTCTTCGTAGTTATTATGTTTGCACTTAGCTACCTTACATATATCATTGCTATTGGCTAATTCTAAACACTGGTAGAAATCAAAATCGGCTTTTTCTCTTTCAATTGCAAAGGTTTTCCTTGCAGCTTTCTTTGCCGGTTTGTAATTCTCGTGTATCTTCTTCAGCACCAGTATTCTGCCAAATTCTGATCTGTGTAGATCATTGATGAAGGTTCTTGAAGATCTGTTTAGATCATTGAATATTGATGAAGGTTTTGAAGATCTCTATAGATCATTGAATATTGAAGAAAGTTTTGGAAGACCTGGGTAGATCATTGAATATTAAAGAAGGTTTTGGAAGATCTGAATAGATCATCGAGTATTGAAGAAGGTTGTGGAAGATCTGGAGTATTTCCCAAACCAGAGCCATTTTGCTGCTATAAATTGAATGTATTATCATCATCTCATGCATGTCAGAGCCACAGTCAGCTCTTTTATTACGGATCGCAATATCACCACGGCTGTAGGTTATTAATAAATCTACTACAGTGGGACTTGGATAATTCGAACTTCAAGGGACCAGTAAAAAAATTCGAATTATCCAAAAATTCGAACTAAGAAAGTTCTTTGAAAAGGGTACAGAAAATATTCAAATTTTAAGTTTTCATCCAAGAACTTTTATTGAACATAATATTACATAGGTTTTTAACAAGTAAAGTGTTTATATACTATGTATTATGTTTACATAATTATTTACGTTCAACAAAGCAGATTGTCATAAAACGGTACTGTAAAATGACTGTATCATGAATAACCTCAAAAGTTTCAAATGATAAAATAAAACCAAAATATACTATTCACCTATTTAAAGACAGTAGTAATCCAGCAATCTACTTAAGTCTTAGAGAAATCTATTGTTTTTCAAAAAAGTTTGATATTTTTACCTGTTTCTAACAATTAGGTCTCTCGGCCATCACAAAAGAATCTAACAAATTCTAGGATCGGAAAACAGAAAACAATCGAGTAGGGGCCGCATGCCAATGATACAACATAGTTTTTCGGGAATTCCTGACCCAACTGTTTGGCTTCCGATCGGCTTTTTACCCATAAATCTTCGAATTATCCAAAATATAATTCGAATTAACCACGATTTTTTAGCATTGATTGTATATAAAATGCTAGGGACAACAGAAAAATTCGAATTAAAGAAGATTTCGAATTATAGAAGTTCGAATTAGCCACGTTCCACTGTATATAAAGCTCAAATACCACTCACTCACTCACTGATTCATTCATCACGAAATCTCAGAAACCACTGAACGGATTGGAATGAAACTTGGTATGCCGCTTCCTCGAGGGCCGCAAACGCGCACTAAGAAAGGATTTTTGGATATTCAGGTTCTAAAGGGGTGTTAAGGGGGTAGACCTGCATTTCATTGAATAGCAATATCCCCCGATTGGTTTCATTGGGGGATGTGATACTCGGCATATAAACTCATCATTAAAAATAACAAGACACGTGTCTGAGGGTTTTTCGATGTGGTGTATATTATGAGGTGAAAGGGGGGAAAAGTGGGGGTTGAAGGATTCCTAACGGAGCGTGTATCTATTAAACGACATAAGCGAGGAGTTTGAAACTCAGCGGGGAAAAATCAGCATAAAAATAAGTAAATAGGCGTTTGACCGTTTTTTCATAAATCCAATTTAAGGGGCCCATGGCGAGGGGTGAAATTCTGGGGGGGGGGGAAACAGGAAAGAAAGTGTCCTAACTGATTGACTGATTGACTCACTCATCAAACTCAGGGGGAAAAAACTGCTTAAAAATAAGTAAATAGCTGTTCGACAGGTTTTTTTTTTCATAAATCAAATTTAAGAGGTTCATGGGGAGGGGTGAAATTTTGAAAAAAGAAAATTGAAAGAAACATTGAATAGCAATATCTCCCGATTGGTTTCATTGGGGGATGTGATACTCAGCATATAAACTCATCATTAAAAATAAGAAGGCACGTGTCTGAGGGTTTTTCGATGTGGTGTATATTATGAGGTGCAAGGGGTGAAAAGTGGGGGTTGAAGGATTCCTAACGGAGCGTGTATCTATTAAACGACATTGAAACACTCTCACCTCCTCGCTGGAGTTGATTTAACTTTAACTACCCTCATTTACCACAAACCTACAGAATTTACTGCCTTTAAATACAGGCCACAAGTGATTTTAACGTTACTTCCCGACTTTGAATGGGCGCCAAGGTTGACCATATGGGTCTTCCTGAATAAAATAGAAATAAATACATAGCTGTTGCCCCGACTATGAAATTCCATATCCCAGGCGTAGGGCATTTGGCATGCGTTTGCTGATGTACCAGGTTCATGCAAGACAGGAATATAAACACACATGAATTTTAAAGAGATAATCTATTGGCTGTACTATACACATATATACATAATATACAACACAAAATACCCTTCATACACTCGTGCTAAAACTTTATACAGTACCTTGCCACTGAATTTAGGCTCTGAGAGCAAGAAAGCACTTACGGCCATATCAAGCCAGGCATAACAGCCACCTACGTATATACACTGTACCGTCCGTACACAAAATATCTACACACGTTAAGACTGGTTCATTCACGTTCACGTCTCCATTCTCGCATGACTTCGATGAAATGTTTACGACTGAATTATCCTTTAGGCGTGGTAAATTATTACCAACAGCCCATGGTATGGATGGACCCATGAAATGTACGTAGCCTCCAATAGCCCGTAAGAGCTCAGTGGATAGCTAAAATTAGTCACTGCTCGTTCGTATTACGATACCATGATCGAGTAATACGACACTAATTGCAAGTGGACAAACGGACTTTTACAGTAAAAGCAAGAAGACGATCTCTAACTGTTCGTTACGGAAACCATGTCACGTAAAACGACCCTGGGCGTTAGTAGATCAGTGTTCTGCCGATAAAGCAATAAGACGAGCTCAGAACGCCAGACACGCCGTTATATGCACTGGCGCAGGGCTACATAACCCCAACGTTTCTGCCGGAACTAATTTGCGCGTGGCCCGCTCCTAGCGGAACATCCGTGTCAACACAAGAACATCAGACAGTCGAAATCCACACTGACGTCACACAGTAGTTTCCACACAAAGTTCATGGGAGTTCATGCCATAAATAGCCTAGGTAATCCCACACAAGCTGAATTACTGCCTGTCTTTTCCGGATATGTCACATATCCAGCACTCGAAAATACCAATACATTGTACCTTTATAGTACAGCCACGAATCTAACATTTAACATTACTAGGTCGAAATAAAGCAATTAACCCCAAACCAAAATGAAATAATGCTTCTACTTAATACAGTCTTATATCCTTATTCCCAAAACGTAATAAATCGCAAAACCCCGTATTTTATATCAAATATCCAAAAACCGATAATTAATAAACAGTGATCCTACCCTGTAGGTTGTCCGGACCATCCAAAGATGAATCCGTCCACAACAACACACAGGCACAATAAAAATCACCTCAGCAACCCCACGTTAACCCAATATAATAAGATACGAATAAAATACCCCAAACTAACTGCACAAAGCAAACCCCGAGGGTGAGTTACTGTAACTGAATAAATTCGGTTACAACATAAGCGAGGAGTTTGAAACTCAGCGGAAAAAAATCAGCTTAAAAAATAAGTAAATAGGTGTTTTACCGTTTTTTCATAAATCCAATTTAAGGGGCCCATGGGGAGGGGTGAAATTCTGGGGAAAAAACAGGTAATATGTAAAATTATACATGGCCTATGTTGTAGACAATAACACATTACATCTTTTTTGTCTCTTGCTATTTCATCATACGACGAATACTTAAAGAGTTATTAATGATTTTGAACTTTTTGGCCGGAATTTTTTAAGTCCCAGGAATGACATAAAAATTGATTCGAATGAAATTTCAAAAAATAGCTCTTCTTAATACTTTTATTAAATTTTTCACGTCTTTTAGGGTCCGAAACCAACATGATATTTTGATGGTTTTTTTTCGTCCCATGCATTTTTGGTTTCAGGTGATTGTTAAGGGGGTAGACCTGCATTTCATTGAATAGCGATATCTCCCGATTGAATTCAGTAAAGCGAAATGACGTTCTCCCGATTGGTTTCATTGGAGGATGTGATACTTGGCATATGACACGTGTCTGAGGGTTTTTCGATGTGGTGTATATTATGAGGTGAAAGTTGGGGGTTAAAGGATTCCTAATGGAGCGCGTATCTCTTAAACGACATAGGCGAGGAGTTTGAAACTCAGAGAAATCAATCAGCTTAAAAATAAAAAAATAATTAAAATAAATAGGTGTTCATCGTTTTTTTTTTCATAAATCCAATATAAGGGGCCTATGGGGAGGGGTGAAATTCTGGAAGAAAAACGTCCACTAAGGAAGGATTTTTGGATGTTCACTCTCATCGACCAACCAAAACTATTAAAGTTAGAAGAATGATATTTTGGGGATTTGTTTGTTGTGTGTCGAAAACGTCCACTAAGGAGGGATTTTTGTATATTCAGGTTCTAAAGGGGTGTTAACGGGGTTAAACCTGCAATTCATTGAGTAACAATATGACATGACTATGACGCGAGCGAAGCCGCGGGTACCTGCTAGTTAACTATATTTTAGTCTAATTACTTTCCTTTTGTGTGATTCATTTAGCGAGTATATCACCCTGCTACCCTGAGATGGCAAGCAAAAAGCTAGGTTAAAGTACTTATCTTTCTAAACCCTGCAGGTAACACTGTCTACTAGAAATTGGACAGCCCTCTCCATCCCTTAGATTTACGCCATATGGTATGTAGACAAAATATCGAATTTGTCGTAGAAGGACCAATCTAGATTCATTTTAAGCCTCGCAAAGCAAGAAACAAAACTCGGGATGTAAACTTAGGTTCAGTTGGTGAAACGGAGTAGATTTGTATAAATTACAGACAAAGGGACCCGAAAACCATGTTTAATGACCTAGAACCAATCGTGTCCGAAGTATTTAGGTGTTTTACTTAGGGTCAAGACATGCTGGGAATTGAGGTGTAAATTTAAGAATATTTAAATAAGTGTATTGTTGACTGGCAACGCGGGCTGCGTCACGCCCACCACCCCCTCCGTTCTGGTGCGGTATTGTGAAAATAGTTACATCTTGTGCTGCTTACAAATTATAGTCACGGGGAGATTAGTGCAAACAGATTTAGGCCCCTTAAAACTGTTATCATCACCATCATAACTGTAGGCCATATCTGTAAACCAAATATTAGGCCTCTGTATAAGTGCGATGTTGGGGCAGATCATTGAGGTTATCAAAGTGCAATCTATATAATTATATATAGCTGAATGTTAGTATGTCTGCCTAGTCTCTAGAATGGGCCAGGTACCGGTGCGTCATGCGCTCCTCTGCCTGGGGTTGAAAATTGGTGGGGGTTTAATATTTGTTATAATAATTAATATAATGAATGAGTTAATAGTAAATTAATAGTTAATAGTCCGCCGGGGGTTCAAGTTATCAATAGGATTTTAAAGTAGAGGGGTAATGATGACTTCATATTGTTGTGTTTTTAGATTAATATTAAATTAAGGTTTTCGTGAATTAATTTGGTATGTCTGTTATTTATACAAGTCTACACAGTTTCACCGCTCTACACCAAATTTTATGTACTAGAACTCTGCAGGTGACACTGTCTACTTGAAATTTGGATAGCTCTCTCCATTCCCTAAATTTAGACAGTTTGACACACGACGAAATATCGAACAGCGCTATGTGGCAAAATTACACTATTGCTCCCTCAGGAGTTCGGGACAGCCAAAGTTTTCCGAAGTGCTCCGATTATTTTCCTACAGCGTTATGTGGCAAAAGACGATTGCTCTCTACTTTTCTAACGGCCAGTGAGATAAAAGCAGCGTCTTTAATTCACTTACTCCTCTTTATAACCAATTTTTTTTCAATTCATTAGTAATTTACATTAATTTTCATTAATATCATTATTATTAGGGGAAAATGACCTGGACTTTACGTCCATTTAACTACTTATCACCACCACAAAAAGTCCTCCACGACTGTTATTTAAAATTATTTTTTTCTATTAGTTGTGTCAGTTCGATAGTAGTATTCATTAACAAATAAATAAATCCATCGGGCAAAGCCGGTTACTACTTCTAGTATAATATAAAATACTGATCATGGACCACAGCACAGCAATTAAGTTACTGAAGTATATTTTGCCCCAAAGGTCAGACGTGACTTCACTTTAACTGGGCTTATAGAGGTTTCCCGACATGCTAACACATCAGTGAATAATTAGACAAATTTCATTCTTCCATGAATCATTGGTCCCAAGCATGGTCTGAAAGAAAGAAAGAAAGTGGGAATCCCCTCGCTGCTCTCTCTCTCTCTCCCAACTCAATTCCTGTTCATGATGCAGGAGGTAGTTTCTGTCCTGGAAGTATATTTAGATGCCATTTGAAATATCAATTAATTAATTATAGTCAAAATTAAATAAATTAGGTAGAGCAACATTGCAGCAAGGATTTGTCTCGGGGGGCTGGAAACTTGAAACACAACTTCCACATAATGACCACTACCCTCATAAAATAGCCCTCCTGCTGGGCGAGAAGCACCTGTAAAGTGATGATATATCAAACACTAACCGCTCCCTTTGCTCGCTGGCGGGTATCTGTAGAGCGTTGAATAACGAATAGTGCACGTACAGTAAAAGAATTTAACTACACCTTGGTTTTTGTGGACTTCTATTAACTACCCTGAGAACTCTTGAGTCATTAACATCCAGCTAACAAATTAATGGTCTGGAGAGAAAGCCAGAATTCTCATGACTAATGCGTATGTGTTACCAATCTTGACAATTCCAAAAATGTTGTCATAAAGAGTGGATGGAGAATATCCAAAACAAAGATAAGAACTGAGGGATATGGATAAGAAGGAAGTAGAGGGCTCTTTAGAGATGCAGTAAGCTTGTCGCTGTTTCTTACCAACAGAAAGGTAAGATCCTATTATATCAACTGAGATTTTCGATGGTATGTATGCATGCAAGTATGTATGCAATAACTGCATGTGTTGTTACAGCTATAATTTAGCAATTCCACATAAAGCCATAATTAAACAAACTCCCCTCATTTCATTTGGAGGCAATCCCATTTTTATGCCTGGTCCTGCTTGAAGGAGCAAAGATGTCTTTCAAAATGTACATGATACGTTAAAAATTGAGTAGTAATAGTAGTGATTGTGAAATTTTTCCAATCCTCGTCAATTGGTGTATCTTCGAGTTTTATGGCCTCTGTGGATTTAACAGCTGACCGGGATAACTCTGTATAATAAGGGTCAAGGCCATGAAGCCAGGCTATTTCTGGGCTCAGTAGATGAGTGGATTTGAACCCCACCATTTGCTCCATTGAAATGATTCACTGTGATTTTGCATGTTCATCTCCAGGAAAATGGATGGTGCCCTTTAGTAGGCTATAGCCATTTCCTTCCAACTCGTTGCCCAGTGTCATTCATCTTTATTAATTGTATCTCCCCTTGGCATCTGGAAGAGCTTCCAGCTTTCAGTCGCTGCATAGAAATTCATCCCGCTTCACCCCGGACCCTGTAGGAAAGGGACATGCATACACTTGTGGAATTTAACGGTTCTGGATTAGGGTAATTCACAATGCAAAATTATTTGTTTGCTAAATTAATGGAACGTGATGTAGCCGATTTTATAAATTTTTTAAGGAAGGTCCTGTAAAGTAATAAAAAAATATATTTGCTCTCCCCCACCCCCCAAATGAGCTTATCTACAGTATTTTGTATACCAATGAAACGTTTTGGCTGCCCCTACTGTTGGGTGATAAATGAAACGTTAATTAGTGCCCCATGTTGGTAGCGACAAATGTAACAGTTTCGCTAGCCCACACTGTTGGGAGAAAATGTAATTGTTTACCTTTGCCTAAGCTATGTTGTTTTAATGGGCGCCAAGACCTCAATGCAATGTTGAAATCTAAATTTGTATTTAACAACGTCTAGCTCTGGCAGAACACATTCGAGACTCTATTCACTCAGATCGTGGTATGATTTGATCATTAACCCAACAAACAATTGTATCAGGAGAAGGAATTGGTCTATATCTAATGCTACCTACTGAAAGCAAAGATTGCATTGTAAAAGAAATGAATTTATTATATAAAACAAGTATAGCAAAATTAATAATAATAATAAGTATAAAATTTAAATTGGAGCGTTGTGATTTGAATATTACCGATAGAAAATTACGTGAAAACGGAGTCTGATAAATTGATTTTACTCTTATTTCCAAGCTATGAAGTTACTGAAATATGAAATGTAAAACAAAGAAAAATGAGAGATTGCGTATTTCTGCGTCATTTGCGCTTACCATTGGAAATTGCCAAGGCATTTCCCTCGTACTTGCTGATGCTGTGAGCTTCCCACAGTCTCCTGGACGTCGTCATCTCCGTCTGAATTTGATGATATTCTGGTAGATTAGATAATTCTATGGTCCGTACCTCGGACCCAAACACTCGTACAACCAAGTTTTACAAAAGTTCGTCGCTAACTCCACTGAACATCGGAGCGACACGCACTTGCGACCGTACTCTGCAAGTTCTACACAGATTGTTCGTTCCACGGAACATCGGAGCGTCCCCCGCGTATAACCATACTCCGCAAGTATTTCACAGATAGACCTCGTTTCACGGCGCATCGAACGATATATCCACACGTTGGCTCCCCCACCATGGTACCGACATCTAGCTTACGTCGTCCTTACTGATTGGCTGAGCACGCCGCTAGTTCCCCTCCTCTGCCTCATTACACTCGGCGCGCGAGAGGGAGAAATCGATTTCTGTTCCAACAATTCGCCTTTGCTAGACCTTGCGACCCAGCCTTGCGTAATACTTCTCGACAGGAATCAGCTTGTACTCGAATTCCCAGTGAGTCATGTCTCTCAAATACCCTAACTGACAAAACTCCGTAAAATTCCGTAATCACATAATTTTCTATGATATTGTCGTTCGTAATAATTTGCTTGATAGCGTTTTCTAAGACATAGAAAACCTATCTGAATGCTAATAATTTTTATAAAATGCTCCGAAAATACCTTAATAATAATTATAATAAATTAATAATAATAATAAATTACCATGAAAAATTCTCTTGGCTGAACAATTTGCCGCGTAAATAAATATAGAATGGCTTCCTACTGACTTATGCCAGTTGCATAAATACCCCTCGAAAAACACGTTACATATTCGCCTCGGATCATCGGATGATTTACCGTGACGACGGTCCATTATCCGATTATCCCAGACACGTTAATAAACCCCATCCAAAATACATATTACATAAATGAAATCACCCTAAATTACAGATACGGTATATACACTCATAATTTTTCTTCACGCACTTTGCGTCAAAGTTTGTTGTCACTACGGATTGCACTTTGCAACCAGTCCAATATTTCTCATATAAAATAGTGTTTCACGGATATTTCCGCCTCTCAAATTCCTCTATGTTGGAGAAATAGACATAATTAATGTGTGAGCACTATGTATTTATGATGTCATATCACACGCATTGAAGGTGTTCTGATATATTTATATCACCATAGAACTTCCTAATTTCACTGGAGGTCCCCTCCTTATGGTGACATTTAATTCCACTTATCACTGAGCACACGATCACACTATTGTGGCAGCGCCTCGTGACCATAATACTTAATCTCTCTTTAAAGTAGATTAAATTAATATTGACTTCTGAAAAAAAAACAGTAAATGCGCATTACATATAACACCAAATATTTCTGTGCCGTAATCGCCCTGTCTTGTTAAGTTCCCGTTAACCATATTCTACTTAATACTAGTTCTCAACACAGACCATTTCTCCTCACTCAAATAATACCATTGTACAAATTACCTTAAATTACACACTTACAAATCTTACATGGCGAGGCCGTAAACAGAAATCACGTGTGCTGATATGTATGAGTTTCATGAAGGACTGTCTCGCATTCTGATGGCCCATCTTTTGCCTCGTGGACGCCTTAAGCAAAAATACCATGTACAAGCGCTCACCCATCTCTTGGAGGCAAATGGGAATTCACCAGCGCTACCAAATTCTGGCCTTGGTGTATCGAGACATTTTAGTGCTCAAGAGCATCCGACAATCCCGTCATATTTCCCTGTACCTTAAAAACTCTCATTTACTTACATACTACCCCCCTGTGTGACTTCTGATACGCCTGCCTGGAAGACCATCTCCTCCCACGCACCAGACACCACACTTACTCATTTGATAGGCTAGCTCGCCAGCTAAACAAACTCACTTTATGACACATATTTTCGTAGACTATGTATATTATACGTTCCGTATAATCTGTTTCCCTCACTATTCTCCAGCACCTATGCTGTTTTTCCAATACGTTTGGAAACTATAAATGTTTCTGCGTCACCTGCTTCCAACCTTGCAAGTGGCTCCCTTAAATGAACGTCATCACGTTGCTCCACTAGCATATATCTCAGTGTCTGTAACGATGCCCTGTTGCTACTGTCCACACCTGCTAACCCTACTTTCCTCTGGTGTCACACCTCTACTCGACACTCTATGACCTAAAAATGTCACTTCTGACTGACAGAATGACGACTTAGACAGCTTCAAAGTGAACCCTGCCTGATCTAACTTCTGAAAAACTATATTTAAATGACGTAGATGCTCCTCAAAACTGCGTGAACTAATTACCATATCATCTATGTAAATGGTTACAAACTCTCCTGTGTCATCCCCTAATGCGATGTTTAAAGCCCTAATTAAAGCTGCTGAACTACTCTTTAACCCATAAGGTGTTCTACAAAATTGATAAAGGTTATATTTATGACTAAAAGCTGTAAATGGTCTATCTTCGTACATAAGTGGCACTTGCCAAAAACTGGAACTCAAATCTACACAAGTGAAATACTTCTTCCCCTCAAATGTTTGCATTAATTCTTCTATTGACATAGATTTCAGCTGATCTGAACTAATTCTACTGTTAACCAAACGAGCGTCTAAACAAATACGAACAGTGCCGTCGGTCTTGTGTACCGTGATCAAAGAATTAACATATGGACTGTTCGAGTGCTCAATAATCCCATCTTCAAGCATCTGGTTAATTTGTGCCTCAACTGCACTCTGATAAGCGAAAGGTACAGGATATCTATGTCCTGTGAATACTGACCTATCAATAACGTTCAATGAATGTGTATAGCAATTGGCCATACCAATGCGATCCTCAAAAACTCTCCTATTACACAATAACACATCATAGAGCCGAACACACTGTTCATCCTCTATATTTCCCTGAAATGCAGCCTCACGTAACGAGTCCTCTAGACTTCCGTTCGTAATCACACTGCCCACAAAACATGGAGAACCCCGCTCTACGGCTGGCGATATCTCATTTAAAGTACAAATCACACCTACAATACTACTCCTCTGAATACGGTCATTGAACGCTACTTCTACTTCAGAATCTCCCCATTTAAATTTCAAACTCCCTACATCATAACATAAGTTACCAGACACTCTAATTAGCCACTCTGAACCCAAGATAACACTGAATACTAAATTTGGAATTACAAGGCAAATCTGCTTCTCTACATGATTATTAATTTTAATGTCTACTAAAACTTGCTTAGAAATTACTTTAGACTTCTTCCCAACAGCTGTGATAACAAAAGTGCTTTTAATTGGCATCTCCTCAAAATTTACTCCAGTTCCTTTCATTTTATCATAAAATGCACTACTTATGCAACTCTTCATACAACCACTATCAATTAAAACATCTGTGTACGCCTCGGACACGTTAAATTTAACTATGGGGCTCTTACTAACCACTTCCTGAATAATACCTTCATCATTTAGTTCATGTAATAATTCATTTCTTACATTTAGGTCATAGGGTTCCTGTATAATTGTATGGACAGGGCATGCTACAGACTGAGATTCTGACCTTACTTCGCAGCCTGGTTCGCGTTTAAAGAGCCGCTACAGCTGGCCGTAGTACTACTAACTACTAAACTGGTCTGGTTGTTCTGGGCTGTGTTGTCATTGTTTGGCTGTATATTACTACCACTAGGCTGTCCTCTTCCTTGACCCCTATTCTGGTTGTAATTATTGTCATTATAATTTCTCCCTTGATTTCCCCTGAAATCATTGTTTCTCCCTTGATTTCCCCTGTAATCATTGTTCCTCCCTTGATTTCCCCTGAAATCATTGTTCCTCCCTTGATACTGATTACCATAGCCATTTCCTCTGTTCTGATTTAGCTGATTATTATTATTTCTATTTTGAGCGTTGGCCCCTTCGCCACCGTTCCCTTGAACTTCCTGATGCCTGGCTTCATTAGGTCTTATTATTATTATTACCCTGGTTCCGATTGAAATTGTCCTCATAACCCCCTCTCCCTAGTGCATCAAATGTGCTTAACAAATTTTCTACTTGTGATATAGTCTTTACATTCTGGATACAAGCAGCCTCCTTGATCCTATAGGGAAAGTGCCTAAGTAGCAACCTTACCACATCACTTTCCTCCTTCAAGCCATCCAGATATTTACACACTAATACCTGCCCTAAAAAGTATTCGGTCATGGTGGAGCTTCCTTTAGGGTTATATTTACCACACACTACTCCCTCACGATGCTGCGACTGAATAACCTCATTCCAGAACTTTTCACAGAATTTCATTTTAAAATCATTGATATTAGTAAACTTGTCTCTGTAGACAGCAAACCAATTCCTCGTTTCCCCCACAAACACTTGTTCTAAAATTTCAACTACCTGGCACCACTCAATACTACCATTTTCCAACCTCTCCCCGAATTTATTTTCTATAGTGTTCATGAACTCCATTGGGCACCCCTGTCGATTGCTGAACTTACCCAGTTCTACCTCCCTGTGTGTGCTATTCACCAAAACTGGCCTATTCTGACTATTTTCTTGCCTGATCCTAGCTTTTAATTTTAATTCTAATTCTGCGATTTTCTCCTCAGCCTTCCTCTCAATACTGTTTACTGTTAATTTAATGTTTCCTTCTGATTCTTCTACTTTATCATATAGCTTTGCTTGTTTCTCCTCAATCTTGCTAATGCTCTCTCTATTACTCTCTCTTAAATCATTTACTTCTGCAATTATTTGTGAGTGGACTTTCTCAATTCCACCCCCCAGCTGTTCCTTAACCTCTTTAGTAGCTACCTGAATTTTGTCAATTTCTCCCCCCAATTGCTTTTTGACCTGCTGTGTTTCCAGTTGCACTAGTTCTTTTAAATTTTCAGCCTGTGTACTGATTCTAATTTCCAACTCCTCCTGTACTTTTCCTAATTTTCTGTCTACATCTGCAATAATCTCTTTAGCCTTTTCTTCCATCACCCCCCTGATCTCACCTCTAATCAGTTCAAATTTGTCACTCATTTCCCTACTGTTTTGTTCTAATTTAGCATTTAAAGTTTCAGTACTCTCTCTATTTTCCTTACTGTTTTGTTCTAATCTGGCATTTAAAGTTTCATTACTCTCTCTATTTTCCCTACTGTTTTGTTCCAGTTTTGCGTTTAAAGCGTCTGTACTTTCTTTATTTTCCCTACTGTTTTGTTCTAATTTTGCATTATTCTGTTCTAATTTTGCATTTAAGGCATCACTACTAACTTTGTTCTGATACATAAACTCGAGAAGTAAAGTTTTTAATTCTGGTTGGCCGCCTACACTCCCTGTTTCAGTATCGGGATTTACCTCCGCTACCCCGGTACTACCATCACTCACCATACTGCTCGTATCATCACTCTCCCGTTGATGACCACTACGTAACCTCATCTGTCTTTCTTTCTCATCCCCCATAATGATATACACTGATACAGACAAATAACCCCCAAAATACAGGCACAGAAATATATACCCTTCTCCTTCCACAAATGTTATTTGGTTTTCAGCCCCAAGTTGTCGGCGACAAATGAAATGGTAATTAATTAGTGCCCCATGTTGGTAGCGACAAATGTAACAGTTTCGCTAGCCCACACTGTTGGGAGAAAATGTAATTGTTTACCTTTGCCTAAGCTATGTTGTTTTAATGGGCGCCAAGACCTCAATGCAATGTTGAAATCTAAATTTGTATTTAACAACGTCTAGCTCTGGCAGAACACATTCGAGACTCTATTCACTCAGATCGTGGTATGATTTGATCATTAACCCAACAAACAATTGTATCAGGAGAAGGAATTGGTCTATATCTAATGCTACCTACTGAAAGCAAAGATTGCATTGTAAAAGAAATGAATTTATTATATAAAACAAGTATAGCAAAATTAATAATAATAATAAGTATAAAATTTAAATTGGAGCGTTGTGATTTGAATATTACCGATAGAAAATTACGTGAAAACGGAGTCTGATAAATTGATTTTACTCTTATTTCCAAGCTATGAAGTTACTGAAATATGAAATGTAAAACAAAGAAAAATGAGAGATTGCGTATTTCTGCGTCATTTGCGCTTACCATTGGAAATTGCCAAGGCATTTCCCTCGTACTTGCTGATGCTGTGAGCTTCCCACAGTCTCCTGGACGTCGTCATCTCCGTCGGAATTTGATGATATTCTGGTAGATTAGATAATTCTATGGTCCGTACCTCGGACCCAAACACTCGTACAACCAAGTTTTACAAAAGTTCGTCGCTAACTCCACTGAACATCGGAGCGACACGCACTTGCGACCGTACTCTGCAAGTTCTACACAGATTGTTCGTTCCACGGAACATCGGAGCGTCCCCCGCGTATAACCATACTCCGCAAGTATTTCACAGATAGACCTCGTTTCATGGCGCGTCGAACGATATATCCACACGTTGGCTCCCCCACCATGGTACCGACATCTAGCGTACGTCGTCCTTACTGATTGGCTGAGCACGCCGCTAGTTCCCCTCCTCTGCCTCATTACACTCGGCGCGCGAGAGGGAGAAGTCGATTTCTGTTCCAACAATTCGCCTTTGCTAGACCTTGCGACCCAGCCTTGCGTAATACTTCTCGACAGGAATCAGCTTGTACTCGAATTCCCAGTGAGTCATGTCTCTCAAATACCCTAACTGACAAAACTCCGTAAAATTCCGTAATCACATAATTTTCTATGATATTGTCGTTCGTAATAATTTGCTTGATAGCGTTTTCTAAGACATAGAAAACCTATCTGAATGCTAATAATTTTTATAAAATGCTCCGAAAATACCTTAATAATAATTATAATAAATTAATAATAATAATAAATTACCATGAAAAATTCTCTTGGCTGAACAATTTGCCGCGTAAATAAATATAGAATGGCTTCCTACTGACTTATGCCAGTTGCATAAATACCCCTCGAAAAACACGTTACACCAGTATTTGAGCATACTCTGAATAGCTGAATTGGCCTAGTCCCAACGGTGGGTCTACACAAGAACCTTTATAGCGATGTCAGGAATGACGAGTATAATCATGCATTTACTCTCCCATTTCTCTTGAGTATTGGCGCTGGGTGCAAGAACTAAGGAAGGAAAGAAATAACCTATGCATTTTCCTAGAGTGTGCTCATTCTTTGTTGAGTTTCTGTACATATGTTGTACTATTTATGAGTCTTATGGCCTTGCCCTGGTAAGTTTTCTTTATTCTTTTGTCCTCATTTTCCTTACCATTTTGCAATTACACATCTAGCAATATTATGTGATTTAGTCATATTTTAATCCCAATTGTTACATATGATGTACTTGTTTTCAATAAATCTGATACAAAGTGCTATAAATCACTGTTTGTGAGACGGCAGCAGCAGTATATTACTTACATGTCCAGCTGCCAATATCTGACTGGCCTTTCAACCTGGAGAACTGGGAGAAATCTGCTAAGTTTTATACCAGAGATAGAGGAAGTTTATGTTATCTTATACGTATGGTGCTCAATGAACTTCTTTTTTGCTCTGAACAATCTGCCAAACAGCCGGTAATAACTTTCATCTGTGTTTTAATTGATAGAATGTGGGTATTAATATATAGACAGTCTTGATTCTCAACAGCATATATTATTATTTGGTAAGAATGTGATTGATTTGGTCATAGTTTGTGTCATTCCCAGCATTATGCTTTAAAAATAATAAAATGATTTGGGAGTTTTATAAATGAAATTCATGTAGAGTTATTCAAAAAGTTTACAAAATAAATCTGTTCATTTCGTTCGTGAGTGTGAAGCTGTTCAGTGGGTCCAATAACATCCAAAATTAAAAGTTAAAACTACAAGTATACCGGTATGCACAGTTTGGAAACTAGATATAGATCTTTTGAGACAACTGGAGAAAGCCTGGAGACCGATCTTTCCTCAACTGGCCATCTTGAATATAGAAACTACATTATTTTTAGTGAAACTACAATTTTGAAATACAGACCACAAATGAATGAATTTCCCCTTGATTCAATCCTGGAGAAGTTGGGTGAGTCAGTCGATCTATAGGTAGAACTACAAAAGACCTTCCTGAAATGAATGATGATAAAACTCTCCTCAACTTCTGGAATTTCTTATTCTTCATGGTGTGAACATTAGTCATCGAATGAGTGAACAGACAGGAATATGTAGGTTTAACTACTGAAATAAAAATTTTGAAAATGAAAATGGAACAGATAATATTCTTTACTGTATATATATCTCTCTTAGTTGTTCCTTCATTATTGAGGATTGTGATAATCCTAGATATTCTCCACAAAAATTCTCCACTCTTCTATCTTGAAGCACTGCAAACACTATGACAAGCTACACTCTTGATCTCATCATTCCATCCTAATGTAGTTCTTCCAGGTATCTGACTAAAGATCATAATCTTTTCCGTATTATCTCCTCCTCTACATACAGGGAGTGTGACCAAAGAAATATACTGTAGTTTGAGTTGAAGACACTGTATGTACAGTGTTTTCACAACTTTCAGTTCCAGTAAGAGAGGCGTGTTAGTTCTATATTCTGTCAATTTTACGTGCATTTATTTTTTCTTGACTGATGCACTGACAGTCTATATCTAAAAAGATAGTGATAAACTAGCCATATTGGAATGAGTTGCAACAGTGCCTTTATTGCTCCTATAATTCTGCACCGGATCTCTTTGGTACATTTCCTTTTGTCAGTGACAGTTGAGCTAAGGGATTTATAGTCCTGATGGCCAACTCACGCCCAGCGATCACCAAAGAGAGCGGTATGCGATTGATTCTTGTACAAGTGTTTCTCGCTCAGCAGGGGGCCACTTTATGAGGGTTAGGGGCTTTAAGCAAAAGTTGGAACATAAGTTTCTTGCTCCAAGATAATAGTTATACTACCACAGTACCTTAAAATCACGAAACATCTGTTGTGGAGAGAAAGGAAGCCGACACCGAACCCTCATTACTAGTTCAGCGGGAAGAGCAGGAGGATTATGGGGATGAAAGAAAGTTGCCTGGGTACGCATTGGCCATCATGACTATATCTTCGTACGCATTTTCCAAACCTCCAGTGTTGTTTCTTCCAGAGAGTCTTGTCATTTCCGTCTTCTCTCACTGTCTTAGTTTTTCAGCAGTTGATCTCGAGGCTAAAGTCTTCAGCTCTATTAAGTGGCACGGCTAGTTCGTTGATGTCTGAAGCAGGGAGTGTTATGTTGTCAGCAAATTTTAAGTTAGAAATCATCTGACCACCCACTATCACTTCACCGTTCCATCCCTGCAGTGCGCATGTAACATATTGTCCATAAATACGTGGGTTCTAAATGAAGCAGTGGCATCATAGACAGTACGAATGTGTTATTGAACTCGCATGGGAAATACATTTACATCCCTTCACTATAATCACCACCATGACCCTTGTATCTTTTACCGAATACACAGTAACTGTTGAATGCCATTAGCGAGGTTGTTTCTTTCAGTCTCTCTGATTCAAAATCAGGAAACTTCTTGTACTATGGGGTTCTTTTAGCCTTTGAAACAAGTCGTAGTCACATGAACTCTTGTCAGGGTAATACGGAGGATGTTGCAATAATTCCCAACCCCATCTCTGTAGCAAGCCAGCCACTGCTCCTGCGACATGACAACTAGCATTATCATGTAAAATGGAAAGGTAAAGTGTCTGTCAGGAAATGTGGATGTTTGCGCTGCATAGTTGGACATAGGTTTTGTTTGCGGAAATATTGGTATTATGCTGCATTGACATTTGAGCAGGCACACTGTCGAAGATTGCAAACTAAGAACGTACCTAGGTGACCCTAACAACTTTTTCAGTGCTACACCATCGAACCTGGACTGGATAAATAGACTGGACATAAGGTTGTAATAAGGTTGATATCTGTGCTTGTATGTACTTATTATTATTATTATTATTATTATTGTGTTTCATGTGTAATGCCATACGCTAAATGAAAATAAATAAATAAATAAATAGATTTAGGTACTAGGAAGTCATTTTTGAAAGCCTTTGTCTGGAGTGTGGCACTCGATGGAAGTGAAACTTGGACTGTTGGTGCAGCATAAAAGAGGAGAATTGAAGCATTTGAAATGTGGTGTTTTTAGGAGAATGATAAAGATCAGATAGGTAAATGGGATTACAAATGAAGAGAGAGTGGAGAGATGTTTCTGGCAACTGCTAATGAAGAGAAGAGATAGGTTGATAGGACACATACTAAGACACACAGGAATAGCAAACTTAGTTATGGAAGGAAGGGTCGAAGACAAGAACTGTAGGGATTGACCAAAGTTAGAATATGTTGAACAAATTGCCTCAGATGTAGGGTGTGGTAGCTATGTAGAGATGAAACCATTAGGTCAGGACAGGGAGACATGGAGGGCTGCATCAAAACATGCGTTTGTTGGGCTGCATAAAACAATATTATTAGGGGCAGCTGATTCACTTGTATATACATATCCACAAAATCTAATAGAAGGCCTAGGTGAATAATATCTGGTGATGTTCGTGTGATAAATAAACATGTCATCTAATTCATCATCACAAGTCGTATTACTCATTGCTGAGCCTTGTGACCCTATGAACTAAACGGTGCCATCTCGGACATTTATCAGCTTTTCTTGAAGCCCGCTGACGAGGTGAACCAGACATCTTCGTAATTTGGTCTATCCATCTGCTCTCCCCCTTAGTCTCATGCCCTCAATCTTCCCTTCCATGATTAATTTTAATTTTTCGAAGTTATCTCCTCTTTTCTCACGATATATGCAAAGAACTGAAGGATTTTTTAGTTAACAACAGAAGAAAGGCCCCTAGAGATGTTAAATTCTTTAATAATGGACTTATTAGTTCTCTTTTCTGTCCATTTTATGTACAGCATTCTGTACCAGCACCAACACTCGAATGCATCAATATGCTGCTTGTCTCTGGCCTTGAGGGTCCATGTTTTGCAACCATATGAGAAGACTGAAAACACTAGTGTTTCAACAAGGCAGATTTTTGTACTGTTTG
Organism: Meconema thalassinum; assembly: GCA_946902985.2. Lineage (NCBI taxonomy): Eukaryota > Metazoa > Arthropoda > Insecta > Orthoptera > Tettigoniidae > Meconema > Meconema thalassinum. Next base: position 1,855,478,894 of record OX336388.2, read on the forward strand.
TTGCTGGCTACAAGCTCAGTGTCATCAGAGAATCGGAGGTTATTAATCATTCATCCACCAATTGAGATGCCTTTAGTCGAATCTTCAAGACCATTTCTAATGACATACTCAGCATATATGTTGTACATTTGAGGGAATAGGACTGTCTGATACCTTTGGACAAATTAAAGAAATCAAAAGGAAGGCATACTGAGGGACTTTTAACGCTCTTAAAGAAATCTGACGACTTCGGCCGGGTTTGAACCTGCGACCTTGGGCATATAATCTCAGCATGCTACCAACTACGCCACCAAAGGCGCCACCTGCTTGCTTTATGTATTTGTGAGGTAGTATGTACAGCTTCGAATGTTGGTTCAAGAACAACAAGATTTTATTTGCGTGGGGTTTCGGTACAATAGTTCGGAAGTTAGAGCAGTTCCTAATTGACTGTTTCTTGTGTAAGGGAATGAAGAGAGACTTAGACCAATCTTCTGACCACTCCCCAGTTTCCAAGGCCCTTTTACATAATAAATGCATTACATCAATGCTTTCCTCTCCCATCTCTTTGATCAACTCTCCAGATATACCGTCTACATAGGGGGATTGGTAGCTTTTCAGATGTTGGACTGCATTCACATTCCATTACGTAATATTGAAGGTTTCAAATATAAGTTGGTCAACTGCTGGGTGATCTGCACTCAGGGCCGTCGCGAGGGTGCACGGGACCTGGCACGAGAATGTGCGCGGGACCTAGTAGGCATGAGTTAGCAGAGGGGGGGGGGAGGGGGGGGGGGGGTAGTAAATGCAGATTTTAGACTGTAAGTGGCTGTGTTGTAAGGAGAGTGATGTTTTAAAAGAAATTACAATTTTAGGCTAGTTAAAGCTCATTTTATTACATTTCTAGTTTCTAAACAAACCTCAACAAATAGGATAAGCATAAAATTGGATACAGGAAGCACCTGATCAGATAAAAGCAACAAGAAATATCAATGGAAACCTGATATAATGAGCTAACACAGGTAATTTTTTTGGCATAAATAATATATTATGGAAAACGAAGCATGTGCTCGATGTACTTTCTTACCCAAACGCACATAATTAATAGCCTAATAATACGCAATCACGTTTTACATAATTCAACATTTCTGCGGCTAGACAGTTTTTCTTAAACTAAACTACTAAAAGTGCTATAAGTCCCCTTTCACCGATAAATATGAGCTGAACGGCCCCTTTGTTCGAGAAATAATATGGTTTACAAGGCAGGCTTTTTTCTTCTTTGCTAGGGCAAATGTGCTAATTAAATCGTTCTTTTCTAATATTTTGGCCATTTTACATTCGATTGACAGAGTAGCCAAACCGTTCAGACGCTCCTACGCCATCGTTGATCGCAAATAGTTTTTGATTAGTTTCAAAATGGCAAAACTCCTTTCCCCCGACGCAACCATTATAGGAATTGTAAGCTTAATTCGATAGGCCGTCGTTAATTTAGGATAGGACTCCTTTATCTGGGCTAAGTACTGTAGTGAACCTAAATCACATTTTACAGATGACGGAACAGCGTACCTAAATAATTGTAGCTCCAGAAAAAGATCTTCCGCAACCAAATCTTCATGCGAGAATTAGAGAGTGTTTGACAATGGTCTCTCAATTGCTTCTCCTCCAAATTGGAAAGCTTGGAAGGATCGAAAAGAAATCCAAAGTATTCCGAAAACAAATTAACTTCGTTAAATCTATTTTCTACGCAGTTCAGTGCAGTATCTATTACAGACAAAAAGTAATTTACCCGAAATTGATTTTCAGTTTCTTTTTGAAGTTCCTCTTCGTTTTTTTCCACCTGTTGATCATTTTGCTGATTTATTTCATCAAAGAACCTTTTGCGATTGCCTTGACGGCGAATAGAAAATTTCTTTGCATAGCCCAAATTTTCCATTATTTCTCTAGCGGTGCACATTGCACTGTTAAAGCCAGTGTTGCGATGATTTTGAATAAATTACTTTAGGCCCTGAAGTTCGGTTAAAGCCATTTTGTACGTATTTTCGATCTCATTTGCATTTTGTAAGTATTTTGAATTTCAGTTGCATTTCGACGCTACATTGCATTTTGTACGTATTTTGAATCTAGCCTACGTTTTGTGTGTCTTTTTCAATCTGTCGTCCACCTCTACGCTGGATCCGAGCTCGGTCCCGTGCCTTGGCCTCCCACGGATCTTCCTTGCTGCGAGGCCTTCCCTTTTGTAAGACCATATTGTGAGTTGTTTCCATCTGAGTTCCTTTTTGTACGTATTTTCCGTCTCAGATAATTTGGTTCTGGTTTCCATTTCATTATCATTTTCGCTATCAACCAGATCATTAGGGGCCGATAACCTAGATGTTAGGCCCCTTAAAACAACAATTATCATCATCATCATCGGTTAAAGCTGTATCTAGCGAAGTCTTCTCAGATTGGAGAGTTTTACTTGTTGAGTTCACAGAAAATAAAATATCGTACCAGATAACGAGACTTGAAATAAATTCATACGAACTTGTATGAAGCAACAAAGATTGGGCCTCTGACTGGGTAACAGGATCTTTGGTAGTTTCTGCCACTTTTTCTAGAGCTTCGTCACTGTGAATTCTACATTCCCATCTCGTGCTAGATAAAGATTTTAGTGTGAGGAGGCCAGGACATAGTTCGCACAAAATGTCCCACCTTTCCGTGGAAAGGTGTATTACGAGACCGAGATAATGCAAGTGGGTTTCGTCATCGCGCACCCGCCGAAGATGTTCCTTCATCGGCCCGTCAAAAATAGCGAGCATTTCCATCAACTTTACAAAATTCCCATTTTCTCTTTAGAACAGTTTGCACGAACTCCCTCGAAAAGCAGAATTTGTCTCAGCCAAGTATTGTACTGCTGCGATGATTCTTGTGAGTACATCTTTCCAGTGTTTCTTTTCCGCGTTGATCATATCAGCAGGTAACTGATTTATGGTGGAGTGTTTTTTAATTCTTTTAATTCTTGAAAAAAAAAAATGGCGGGAAGTGCGGGGCCTTTCTGAGTGCGGGGCCTGGCGCGACCTCACTTCTCGCGCCGCACTCGCGACGGCCCTGTCTGCACTGTTATCACCAGAATACAACTTTTCACAGTACTGTTTCCACCTCGCAGCAAATTCTTCCTAGTCTCCGATTAGGTTGCCATTCTCCTCGTCTGCCACACATGTACAAGGTTTAAATTCGCAAGTGGTACTGTTAAGTTTCTTGAGATTGTGTTCCTGATTTTTATGTTGTTCTGTCTCTTCATAAATGTTGTCAATGTGCTGTGATCTGTCACATTTTCGATTCAAATTTAAGGCATGCTCGTACCCCTCTCGACAGTGACACCTCTTTTCCCCTTCTCTAACAGGTATCTTTTCTGGATGTTACTAGAGGTGTCTGAAAAGAGTTTTATTTTTAATATTATTCATTTTTTGGGATTATACAATTGTTTAAATTCTATTAAAATATGAGGCAAGGTCCCTCTCCAATTATATAGGAATTAAAAAAAAAAAAAATATATATATATATATATATATTTTAAATTTTCACATGGCATAATCCCAAAAAATGAATAATAGTATTCTGGCCGTGAAAGCCTTAAACCACACAGTTTTATTTTTGTTAAATTCGATAATGAAAATGCAAAAGGTGCTGTTTTGTGTTTCTAATCACTGGCAAAAATCCATTTGTGTTGGTAATCAGTTTACAATAAAATGTTAGTATTATATTACACTATTTACAAACTATAAACTACCCAACAGCATAGCCATGCATATTAAATTGCTCACCACAACCATGATGGGCAGCACTCGCAAGTCTGGAGATCAGAGGTTCGAATCCCAGCACTTACAGTGGCTATCCTAAGTGTGGGTATACCATGTCTTTTTCCACACTCCCTCCAGGAAAATGGTGGAATAGTTCCTTATTTGAAGTCTTGGGGCACTTACTCCTTTCCCAACCCTAATAATTACAGTTATACTACTACAGTCACCATAGAAACACAGGTTATCAGACACACCCAAGTACACAGGGCTGTTGACTAAGAATGTCCCAAGCTCCTAAAATGACTTAATAACAAACACTAGTTGTATCGTTAAGTGTTTGAAAGTAATTTTACTTGCTCAAAACCGTACATAGCCATTTCAAATGCCATGAGCTGCTTGTTAAATGTCAACCTTATTATTATATTTGATTATTACTTGCTTAAAATTACAGAAAATCACTAATTTAAATAGGGATTTGCTGAAGGCCCATATTATTGATACAATTATTTTTGTTACTGCCATGTGTGGTAGTTGAAATGACTATTGTTTTGGTGAATGGGAATAAATAGTGAGAATTGGTACCGCAATGCTTGTATCCACTTCTCGTCAAAGATTTTGGCATGCGATTGATCCTCATTGCACACCAGGGAAGCGGTTTTATGAGGGTTTCAAAGGAAGTCTGCTCTTAAGTTTCTACTCTCCAAGATAAATAGTTACAGCAATGTTGCCCTTACACCTCTCATGTTACACGGTGATACATGACCATTAGAAGCTTTTCAGTTGACTGACTTGAAAGCTTCCTTATAGAATACATAGGCAACATTGAAAAATAGCCTCCAATATTTCAATATGACCACTATGCATGAGAAGAAGGAGAACCACTAGTTATATGCTTTGTTTATGCTGTAATCCATGATTGGTTTTGATGTTTCTTCATAAAAATGTTCAAATGTCCCACCTCTTAGTTATAGACGCCACCGAATATAATGAAATCAATGTGCCGCATCATCCTAGCTATCAAGCTCTCTTCAGTACCCATTACCACCAGAGGTATGCCAACCAGCCTTGCACCACCCGGCCGGTTGGTATTAATGACACTTGATAGCTCGTAGCTCGTGTTATAAAATAGGAGTGGCCGTAGGTCCCTGTTGGATCTGGACACTTAAGCGAGGTGCTCCAAGGCAAGTTCCGCATCCGAAAATTAGGTTAGATCTACACCAAGGTTCTAAGGTTAACACAGATGCCTCCAATTTTTGGAGGCAGTTCAATTTCCGGACGCAGCCATTCTCCATATGGATGGTTCAAAGGTGTACAAGAAAGTGGGTTGTGGTTATGTCATAGATGGAGCAAATACCAAGATCTCTTTGCCACAGACCTGTAGTAAGTTTACTGTCGAGCTCGTCGCCATCTATGGATCTCTGCAGTTTGCACTACAGGATGCACGGATCCACTTTCCTGAACATACCGACTCTTTGAGTTCGATCACTTTATATTTTCCGCAACTCCTCTTAGTGCAGCGAGTCCACGACCTAGTAGCTGGGTTGTGCAGCGTTGGCACTCGAATCACCATTCTGTGGCTTCCAAGCCACATGAGAATTGCAGGAAATGAGTTGCGGATCAAGCTGCAAAAGAGGCGGTATCGCTACCCTCTCAGCCAATGGAGATACCAGCTAGAGATATTCGTTCTCAGTTACGATGACAAGTACTGGCTTTCTGGGAGTCAGTGGGTAGCTGACCCAATGCCCAGTAAACTGAGAGTGATCAAGGGAACTACTCGCATGTGAAGGAGCTCATTCCAGTCATGGAGGGAGTCCATCGATAGGCCATGCAAGATCCACCCACTCGTACCTGATAAGGAGGGAAGACCCGCCACTGAGTACCTGTGGAGCCATATTCACCGTGGCCCATATTTTCACCAAGTGTGTGGATCTTGCTGATCTATGAAGAAACCTTGGTTTGCAGAATACACTCAATCTTATACAGATAACCAATGACGTGGTTGCTGCTGAACTCGTCCGCTTTATAAGTGAGAGTGGGTTAGGGCCAGCAATCTAAAGTATTCTAGTGTATATTTACTCAAAGAACTTTTTCTTTTTAGAAATTTTTATTGCTTCCCATAATTTTTGTTTATTATTAAAATTATTCGTATTTTTTAAATTTTGGGCATCATTTATAAATCTAATTTAGGCATCCACCTCTATTTTAAATTTATCCATAATTTGTATAATTTTATCTTTGTTAGGAGGGCAGATGACCTTGCGGTTCTGCTCCTTAAAGCAACGGTAACTAACTGAAAGTAGTGACAACTGTACTTTTGGCAATAGCCACAGTACCTCTAAACCATGAAGGTTCAGTTAGGACATCTGTTGTAGAGAGAAAGGAAGCGACACCAAACCCTCATATTAGTTGGGCGGGACTGAGTGGCAGGATTATGGAGATGAAAGAGTGCTGACTGGCGATCCGTTGGCCATCACAATGTTTTGATGAGCGCAAGTAAATCAAGAATGTAGATACCGCAATATTTTAGCAAACATGAGTAAATAGTGGGAGTCCACCCCAATGTTTTGACTAGTGCGAGTAAATAGCTATAGTCGGTACTGAGATGTTTGGAGGTAAGCACTGAAATTAGAAAAAGTTGAAACTTTTTTCCCTTTCCCTTCTGTTTTTCATGAAAAAATTTTTTTTTTTGATAATGTCAATTTTCCATAATAATTTCCCCTTCGTTCATAAAGCTGTAATTGTGAGGAGAAATGCATAGCAATTATCTTTGGCAGCCAAGTCGTACAGTACTTATATTGCTTATATAATACTAGCTGTACCTGGCATGTGTTGCAATGCCAATCAAAGAAAGTGTTGGCTTTGTAGCTTTGTTAGTTGAAGTGCTTTTGGATTCCCAATTTTTGTTTGTTTTTCTGTTAACCACCTCTAAACTATTGTAAAATTGACTTACTCAAAAGAAATCATGGGAGCGTGCTCAACAACTCAACAAAGTTTCATCGCAATGAAATGAATGGTATATGAATGCATACGGGACTTTGTTCAAACGATTCGAGCGCCGTTGAATATACTCGTACGCTACCTATTGTAAAATGGATTTACTAATTCGAAAACCTTCCCTGGTGTGTACACAACAACTCATCAAAGTGTCATCGCAATCGGAGTGAATGGCATATGAACGCATACGGGATTTTGTTTAAACGATTCGCGTGCCGTCGCTCATTTGTTGAATCTACTTGTGCGCCATCCATTGAAAAACGGATTCACTATTTCATACATCTTCGCAGGACTTTACTCAACTCACCCAAGTTTTATCACAATCGGATGAGTGGTATATGAACGCATAAGGGACTTGGTTGAAACGATTCATGCGCTGTCGCTCATTAGTTGAATCTACTCGTGCGCTACCAAATGTAAAATGGATTTACTAAATCAGAAACAACATTTCACCAAATTTCATTGCAATCGCATGAATGGAATATGAACGCGTACGGATTTTTTTAAACGATACGCACGCCGTTACTCATTTGTTGAATCTACTCATGTGCTACCTATTGTAAAAAGGATTTACTAAGTCAGAAGCCTTTCCTGGAATGTGCACAACAATTCACCAAAGTTTCATAGCAATCGGATGAATGGTATATGAACGCATACGGGACTTTGTTTAAACGATTCGCGTGCTGTCGCTCATTTGTTGAATCTACTTGTGCGATACCTATTGCAAAGTGGATTTACTAAGCCAGAGACCTTCCCTGAAGTGTACACAACATCTCACCCAAGTTTCATCGCTATCGGACGAATGGTATATGAACGCATACGGGACTTTGTTGAAATGCTTCACGCGTCTTTGCTCATTTGTCGAACGTACTCGTGCGCTATCTATTGTAAAATGGATTTACTAAGCCTGAAACTTTGCCTGGAGTGTACACAACAACTCACCCAAGTTTAGTCGCTATCGGACGAAGGGTATATGAACGCATACGTGTCTTTGTTGAAACACTTCGCGCGTCGTCGCTCATTTATTTAATCGACTTGTGCGATACCTATTGTAAAGTGGATTTACTAAGCCAGAACCTTCCTGGAAGTGTACACAACATCTCACCCAAGTTTCATCGCTATCGGACGATTAGTATATGAACGCATACGGGACTTTGTTGAAACGCTTCGCGCGTCGTCGCTCATTTGTTTAATCTACTCGTGCGCTACCTATTATAACATGGATATACTAAGCCAGAAACCTTGCCTGTAGTGTACACACCTCTCCAAGTTTAATCGCTATCGGACAAATGGTATGCGAACGCATACAGGACTTTGTTAAAACGCTTCACCCATCGTCGCTCATTTGTTGAATCTACTCGTGCGCTACCTATTGTTAAGTGCATTTACTGTGCCCTTGCAGCAAGAAATATGCAAATCACAGTATGCCAGCATTGCTCAATTCGGGATTTTTCGGGGCTGCGGTAAGTTCTCCCACTCTGTGACTTACATATTTTGGATTAAATAGAGGATACACTTGCAAAAATAACAACAAAATCAACTCCTATTTTAACACATTTAATTAATCAAAAATTATGGCACTACAAACAAATAAACACATAAACTACTGACCAATATCATTCTACTTGTCCAAAGTGAACAAGGAATAGCATAAAAATAAAACAAATATTAGATTAAAACACATGGTTTTCTTTAAAACCAACAATTCACGATTATTTTCACTTCCATAAAGTACTTATCTTAAAGTTCCAAATAACTACGAGCTTCTTTGGCTCGATACTTTCCCATAATAATGGTGTCATATTTTTGTACACCTCAAGAATTATTTTTATCTTTTCTTATCATCAAAACAAATATATAATTACATTTAAAATTACATGTTAATTATTCACTTCAATATTTGGGCATATCACATGTTCTCCGTATTTACTATCTCTCTCAAGTTTTGCAAATTCACTACGGTGATCGGGAAAACTATTTGTGTACTCCAGAGTTATAAAGATTACTTGACAAAGTCAAAAACTATGATCACTCCCGAAACCTAGTTATCTTCACAAAACTCGTGGATTCCTATTTTCCATCCAATATTACAATAGGGATTTTATTTAATTCATTTGTCTTATAAGACCATTATCACATAAGAAAACTACGATCTGAATTGGCAAGCGATAATATCAATCTACAAGGACCTCGGTTCAACGCCCGGGTCATTAACAACTTTAAACACTCACGGTGTATTTAACACATCTTACAAGACGGTTTTTACCCACCCTCGCTCTATGAGGGTCAGGCCATTATACTCGGGCGTGATTTATGACAAGGAAAGCGACTCTCTGCCTAACCTACGGTGGCAGCTCTCTTCAATGCTTTAAAACAAACCTTCACATTATTCTCAGTTCTGTGGAGAGACCTGGCTTTTACTTCACTTATTTCCATTCAACAATATTCTTTGGCTCATAAACCACTTTCGTAACCTTGGCATTTATTAATTATGAGAGGGTCCTCATTGATTGGGAAGATTAATACACATTCTACGACGAATAATTAGGGGCTTTAACAACAAGAGGATTCTAGGTTCGAATCTCTTAACATGCCTCGGGAACATTTCCACATCAGAGGACTTATACAAAACGCGATTTAGGGTCAAGCCGTAGCTTACAGGACCTACGCTCAATAATACCGTACATTAGCTCCCTTTTTAAATAATACACACATGGCCTCGTGATCCACGTCACAATTTAGAGGACTTACAACATATCTCAATTCACTGCAATCAACTACCCTCCATAAGTAACTTACCAAGTACTTTAACTTTTACGCGTTCCTAGCGTGACTTTTTATTTAATTGCGTTCCATTGCGCTACACATTACTTTTACGGCCGAATGTCTTCCAAGGAACTGATAAATTTCATAGTAACAATTGATACATATCTTAATTCTTATATTAATCTTTTCCGTTGACAATAAATCGCTCCCTTTTTAAGAACACGCATTCACATCATGTCTTATACATTTGTTAAGGCTTCAACGCTCTATATTTTTATATCATTCAATTTAATCTTTATTTAGATTTCTTTACCTTGTTATTCACATCATGTTTTCATTCCTTACAAAAGCTCAAAAGCTATTTCTTTCATATAATTCAAATTTACCTTTATGTAAATATCTTTGTTATAATTATTATTATCACGCTTGCTTTTATAACATTCATTAAATATTGACATTTTTATTCCATGCATTTCCTCTACAGGATTTATTATTTCATATAATTATTTATTATTTCTTAAAACCTTATTTTCGTTCAGATCGCGTTCTTATTTAGTTATTATTCATTTAAAAACATCCCTTCTACTCAAAACTCCGGTGGAATTGTACACAAAATTTTTCCCGACACCAAAACATAATGAAAATCTTTACTTACATGTTTAAGGTCGCTTTCTGACCTTTATTCTCGTTTGATGTGACATTTTGGCCCACCTTCTTGACCTACTCCATATTGTACAATCTCATCTTATGTACAGAAATTTCTTGACACATATTCACTATATTTAACACTGACAACATTTTTTTTATACACTGGTGTATCCGTTTTGAACACACATTAAAACACTAAAAAATATTACTCGGGTACATATTATAACACATATCACTGTGCATAAAAACGCTTTCACTTTACCTAAAACACTTAAAATGATACTCTTATTTCTTTTCTTACAATATTTACACTTCACTCCTATCACACGGGCGTATCTCAACGATTTTTACAATTTCCGTCGGCTGTTGATGATCCCTGATGTGAATCCTATCGACCTGCATTGGACGTGTGATTTTACTCGTTCAAAGTTTCTCTCTCCTACAATGGAAACTACTGGTTTCAGTCTTTCAAAACCGCTTCTATTGTCTATTACTCGGCTTTACTTTATCTGCTTTAACTAGGCGATAAATGTATTTTCTTTGCCGTCACCTTTATTTATATATGGTGGTCTATCGTACCCTATAGTTTCTATATCTTGGCCTCCCTTCGAGGACCGTATACTGTCTATCGTACCCTATAGTTTCTATATCTTGGCCTCCCTTCGAGGACCGTATACTGTCTATCGTATATTTTTGACGTTTTCTCACTAGAGTACGTTTCCCTCTGGTTTCGAACCTAAGTTCCTAAGTTCCTTTCGCTTGAACTTCTATCTTTCGTGATCGTAATTACTGTTTATTCTTGTCCTTTACAGGACTTAATGTCTTTAACAATGTCTTTACTAGACGTAACGCCGTTTATTTGTTGGAGTTCTTATAACTTCGTAACTGTATTGAACTAGTGTTCTTCTGGAACTCGAAGTTCCCTACTGATCGCTGTGTCTTACTTTGGCGATATTGCTTTAAAGTCCGTATATTTAATGTTCTTTATAAATTAGGACTCTTCAAAGTCTCGAACTGCTAACCCTCAGCGTAGCGTACTTATATCGTAACTGGTCTACACTCGGTGAACTTGTAGCATAGCCTCCCACAGGCTCTGGATCAATGTCTGATACAGCTTAACGTCCCCCTCACGGGCTCTTGAATACTGCGTATACGATGTGGTGCAGCACTTCCGCTCACGGAATGCTCGTAGACTGATGATTATGATGCTCCAGCGTAACGCCCCCCTGGACGGACTAATACTGCATGTACTGATACAGCGTGACGTTCCCCTCACGGGCTCTCGTAGACTGCATGATTGGCTTGGTGAGGCCAGGAGTTTTATACCTTTCAGTCACAAAAAGATAAAATCCTAGTCCTTTTCGTGACCAACTTCTGAACTAATTGTCGCACAATTATAAAAATCGTATCTCCAGACAGCTCGTCTTCCAAACGTAAAATAATCTTCCTGTGCATGGAAATCGATCGTGCATTTCCGAGATATTAATTAATTTCTCGTCCTCAACTGTGTGGGTGGTGCTGTTCTTTTTTTATTCTCCCACTCCTTAGGTCTCGGTGAACCCCCAATGACGTCTACTTGCGTTTGTAGTTTTCTCCTGTGCAATTTTTACAAGGTTTTTCTTTACACAAAAATCTCTAATCCAAATTGATTCACCGTACTGTATCTGTTTACTTATTTTTATACTCGTAAACGGGTTAAATTTAATTATTCCTGTTCTGACTCAGCAGCGAGGTTGCCATATTCCTGCAACGTAAGAGCAATTTCCGAGTCCAGCTTCTTCGTCTTACAGTCAAAACGTTCCACTCGTTCTAATAATATCCATGACTGGCTCCTTATAAATGTCGAGAGGCATGAGCTCATCTAAGGAACACCTGGCCCTAGCGCTTGCACAATGTTAGGCTATAATCCTGGCTTGAAATCTCTCTCCGTTCCCTTAGAGACTGTATGATTCTTTCATTCCTTTCTCAAAGTACATGGATTCGACTCCCTTTTGAGGCCATGGTACATGGGTTCATTACTAAGCCAGAAACCTTACCAGAAGTATACAGAACATCTCACCCATGTTTCATCACAATGGGATGAATGGTATATGAACGCATGTGGGACTTCTTGAAACAAACACACGCCATTTTGTTTAAGCTACTCGCGCGCCATCTATTGTAAATTAGATTTACTACGCCTATAACTTTTCCGGGACTGTGCACGATAACTCACCAAAATTTGATCGGAATCGGATGAATTGTATATGAACGCATCGCTAACATGCATTTGTTTAAACTACTCACGCACTGTGTATTGTTAAGTGGATTAACTATGCCTATAATGATTTCGGAAGTGTTCACAACAACTCACCAACATTTGATCGCAATCGGATGAATGGTTTATGAACGCATAAAAGACGAACAAACAAACATCCTTTTTTATATATATATATATAAGATATAAATAACATTGTTTCAACATGAAGGGTAAAGGCCTTCTATAAGAGGGTAGCTTTTATACACTAATGCAATAAGCTAGTCTCATTAGGTTTCTACATAATGGTTGTAGAGTTGTTTGTCTGGTTTTTGCCACAGCACTATGGATAGGTTTTCACTTTTCACTTACGTTTTACTTTCACTCACTCGATATTCTGTCTTCCATTCTTCTCTTTGTACTCCTGCTTCTTGCTGCTCTGGTCCATTGTGGGCCTGCCCACGCAGAATAGAATTCGGACCATCTCTGCCTTGCTCTCCCTCTCTGACGGTTTCCCATTGTTGTGTCCCACATGGTTGTCTTGTGTGTCCATCTGTCGTCTCGCATCCTCGCAATGTGACCTCCCCATTTCTATTTCTGCGTAAGTTTCGCCCTAAAACTTTGAGTGAGTCCTTCTCAAGTCAAGGACATCTTGGTCACCAGACCTCAACAGTCAAACACTTAAGCAGTATTTAAAGCTCAAGGGCTCACGTCTAGTGAGTTGTGGAGTTGGCGACCCCGAGGGTTCCCTGAGCTGGGTTCGGTCTTTCTCCTCCCATTGCCTTTGGGGCGGTCCCTCTCCTCTTTACCTTTCCTATCTGCCTTTCCTGGCTCTCTTTTCTTCCAAGTCCCTTAATTCTCATTCTTTGAGGGTTGAGGGCATTTCCTTTCCCCCTGTCGTTTGTTTCCCTTACTCTTATTTTTGTTTTCTATTTCCTCTTCCAGAATGTAAGTATGTAGTTAGTTTTAGTTGTAAGTATGTAGTTAGTTTGTGTATTGGATTTAGTTCATTGTTCCATTAGACTGTGTGTGTGTGTGTGTGTGTGTCTGGTGGCAGTTGCATTGTTTATTAAATGTAATTTGTTGTTTCATTAGACTAAGATGTGTGAGGGTGCATGTGAGTGCCTGGTGACAGACTGTTTTAGTGGTAGTATTTTGTTGTTGGTGGAACTTTAGTATCTTTTGTTAGTAGAATTTTGGTATTTAATTGTTAGTAGAAGGTTAGTATTTTTGTTAGTAGAATTGCTCTTCTACTTGTTCTGAAAAGGAGTAGCAGCCTTTCTGAATAAATCAATTCTTTACTTGTCTTATAGATGGTTAAGATATTGACAATATAAGCCAACTAATGGCTACACTGCGTTTTGCTGCACGGCTGAAAGCAACGAGAAACTACAGCCGTATTGCTATTCCCGAGGATATGCATAATTACATGTGATGATGGACTCCTCCCTTGTAAAATTCCAATCCGGAGGTAAACTAGTCCCACATTCGGATCTCCGGGTGGGGACTACTCGAGAGGGGGTTAAAATCACAGAAGTGACAAAGAGGAAATCTGACATTCTACGGATTGGACTGTGGAATGTTAGAAGTCCGCTAGGCAGTGGAAGGTTAGAAAATTTAGAAAGGGAAATGGATAGGTTGCGGTTGGATTCGATTGGGATTAGTGAAATGCCCTGGCAGGAAGAACAGGAATTTTGGTTAGAAGACTATAGAGTCATTAGCATGAAATCAAACCGCGGCTATGAGGGGTAGTAGGCCTCATATTAAGTAGGAAACTTGGACAGCGGGTGGAATATTAAGAGCAATATAGTGAACGGATTATTGTAGCTGAAATCAATATTAAACCTACGTGCACCACAGTGGTACGAGTCTATATGCCTACCAGTCAAGCTGATGATGAAGATGTTGAAAAGGTCTAAGACGAAATAGATGAAATTCTGAGTTATGTCAAGGGTGAAGAAAATGTTATAGTAATGGGAGATTGAAATGCTGTGGTGGGAAAAGGAAGAGAAGAGAAGATAGTAGGAAATTTTGGATTAGGTGAAAGGAATGATCGAGGAAGCACGCTGATGGAATTCTGCTCCGAGCATGAGTTGGTCATAGCTAACACCATACTCAATAGCCACAATAGAATAATATACACATGGATGAGACCAGAAGATACAGGGCATTACCAAATCGACTTCATTATGGTCAAGCAGAGATTTCGAAACCAGATTTTGGATAAAAACACATATCCCGGTGCTGACATAAACTCTGACCACAATCTGGTTGTTTTGAAATGCAGATTAAAGTTGAAGTAACTGAAGAAAAATCAAATGCCAAAAAGGTGGGCAATAGACAGACTGAAAGAGAAGGATGTAAACGAAAGATTCAAGAAGAGTATAAAGGAAGGACTAATGAAAAACCCTAAACAAACTCAATTGCAGACGAATGGGCACTTTTGAAGAATGAAATAACAATACCCGCAGAAGTAAACATTGGTAGGAAAGAAACAGTGGCGTAGCGTGAACTTTTGAGCTGGGGGATGCCAAAGTTTTAAACGACAGTTAAACTAAGGAACAAATCAAAAAGCTAATATGAAAGATACTGTCACATACCTCACCCAGTCTTGTACATCAGCTCCATTCGTATTTTCTTATTTTCCGCGAAAATGTCTATGATGTGTTCAAGAAATGCGGGGTCTGATGAAAGCTCACCTATTTTTTTTTTTTTTCAATAGCCAATGAATTTAAACACGATTAGCGACTGTTGCTCATAGAATTTCTAAGGTAAGTTTTAATTGTTTTCAGCGTGCTCATGCTGCGTTCACTACTAGCTGTAGTAGTTGGAATAGTCAGTACAAAGCGTAGTAGTTTAGTTACTTCCTGATGGATGGAGTTAAGACCGTTCGTAACAAAATATTTTAAAAGATCTTTTAGAGCTAAATGCTATGTCTGATCTGCATAAACAATGTGAAGTTCATTTAGTAATTGGTTAACATTAAAGAATGGATACTGTTTTACCAAAATTTGCTCTAGGGGAATGTTTCGGTGTATTCTTTAAACTTCATTTTCTTGTACTAACTCTATGATATTTAGATGAGTACGATCCTCAAATCTACTTTTCATTTGAGCTGTTAGTGAATCTACAAAGACAGCACTCTCAAAGTGTTCTTTTGATTGCCATCATACATTACGTTTTCATTCAACTGGATGCTTTTTTGAATGCATATGTCAGTGAGATCTTAATTTCTTAAGTTTTCTATGCTTTTGACAACAGCCTCTGTCTCATAATGGCAAGTTACAATACTCACTGTCGATGATTGTAACAATTTGAAAATATGATCTAATACACATAGCAAATATCCAAAGGTTGGATCATCCATATGTCTTTTGAGACCAATAGCGCAGTTCACAGAATCGTCGTCCCATTCACAATTTTCATCATCAATAATTTCATCAAAAATACATAACAATTCTTTGAAATGTTTAATAATGGTGAGAACTGCCCTCGAATGAAAATTCCATCTTATATTGCTTGCTCGTGGAAGCTTAAATTCTCTTTTGGTCGACAAAACTGTCCTTTTAGAAGATTTGCTGAAAAAACTGTGACAAGCAGTCAAGGTACAGACAAACAAACGAACCTGTTTTATTGTTTTTGAGCCATACAGAAGTACCAAATTTAATTGGTGGGCGTAACAATGGACGAAAAGAGCATATGGGCAAAACTGTTTCATTAGCTTTTGAACTCCTCCTTATCTGCCTGCCATTACAGCTGCGCCATCGTTTGTCTGGCTTACGCCTTTTTGTCCATTTACTTCCCAGTCCAGTAAAATTTTGTGCACGACTTCTGACAATCCCGCAGCTGTTTTATTCTTGGAAACGTCATAAAATCCGACGAATCTCTCCTCTATTCTATCATCCACACAATGTCTAAATATTATGCTCATCTGGCTCTTACATGACACGTCTAATGTCTCATCCGCTTGTATGGCTAGAAAGGGGGCTTCATTTATTTCTGATTTGATTTTTTCATTTAATGCAATTGTTTTAACTTCTATCAAGTCATTTTGAATGTCTGGAGATGTTCCTTTTAATAATGATCATCATCATCATCTTGTACAGTTTCCAGCCCCAGGCTGGGTCTGTTTGGAACATAAGCCTCGCCACTTAGTTCTTTCTTCCCACCACCTCTCCGCTGTCACTCTGGTCCAGTCCTCGCCTCTCTTCTTGACACATTCCTCCACTCCTTTCAGCCATCTATCTCTTGGTCTTCCCCTTGGTCGATTCTTCTGCATCTGCATCTCATGTATCCTCTTGGGAATCTTCTTCTCATCCATTCTCTTTAAGTGTCCATACCACCTCAGTCTTGATGTCTCAATCCTACCTTGCAAGGGCTCCTCTTTCACCATTTCCCTGACCTTTTCATTCCTCACCCTGTCTCTGCTTGTTACTCCGATCCTACTTTGCAGGAACTTCATTTCACCTGCCTGTATTCTGCTTATGTCTCTTTTCTTCATTGTCCACATTTCTGAAGCATAGGTCAGTATCGGGATATAGTAGCTTCTGTATAACACTTCCTTGCTTTTTTGTGGGACATCTTTATTCCACACTAAGCTCCTAATGCTTCTGCCTGTCTGCCACGTTCCGTAATCTCTTTGTCATTTCTCCCATTTTCCTCCACTATACTTCCCAAGTACTTGAGACTTTCCACCTTCTTCAGCTGTCCACCTCCAAGTGTTATCCCACTCATTGGTCTGTCCTTTTTCCTGGTCATTAACAGGATCTCACATTTACTGATGTTGAACTTCCATCCGTACTCTCCCACTGTTTCTTCCCAAGCCTTCAGTTGCTCCTGAATTTCCTCCTCCTTGTTTCCCCAGACCATGAGATCATCTGCAAACACCATTGCTTTCATCTTATCTTCTCCTATCTTTCCTGCTATCCGTGTCATTACCTCGTCCATAACCACAATAAAGAGAAGGGGTGACAGCGCACTACCCTGTTTCAGGCCACTCATTTGTCTGAACCAGTCTGTTCTTTCCCCTCCAACTTTCACACAACTCACACTTCCACAATACATCTCCTTCACTCTGCCTACTGTCTTTTTTTCCACTCCCATGTTTTCCATTGCTTTCCAAACCTTCTCCCTACACACACTATCATAAGCCTTTTCGATGTCCAGGAAGGCCATCAGCAGATCCTCTCCAAATTCGTAGTGGTGTTCCTGGAGCTGTCTCACTGAAAATATGAGATCCACTGTTGATCTCCCAGGTCTGAATCCATACTGTTCCTCTCTCAATTTTTCTCTCCACTTTGGCTCGTATTCTACTTTCTAATATCTTTTCATATATCTTGGCACAGTGAGGTATGAGTGTGACTCCCCTGTAATTTCTGCACTCCTTTCTGCTTCCTTTCTTAAATATTGGGACAATTAATCCTTTCTTCCAGTCTTCTGGGGGTCTTTTTCTCCTTCCATATCACCCTCATCACACGGTACAGCCACTGTTTCCCAACCTCCCCTGCTGCCTTCACCATTTCAACACTCACTTCATCCACACCTGGTGCCCTTCCTCCTTTCATCTTGTCTATAGCCATTTCCAGTTCTCTCCAAGTCAGGTCCTTTTCCATTCCTGTATTGTCTTCTCCATCTTCCAATACATTGTCTTCCTCCCTATGACCATTTGGATTCAGCAAATCCTCAAAGTACTCTTTCTTTCTTTAATAATGATGATGACTGTAAATGGTCTCTAACTATCGATTCATTTTGAGCGAGCAGATTCAACAATTGCAAATAATTACCCTTGTTAATCGAACTTTCATCTTCTCTATGCCCACGGAAGGCTAGTTCTTGTGTACTGAGAAATACTACAGATTGAATGAGTCGTCGCGCATACTGCCTGTTTGAAGACACGATTTCATTATGTTTTACTGCTTGTAGTCGAGCAGCTTCATAAAATGCATGCTCAATGCGAGTTTTACCTAGCAGATGATATGCTTCACAATGTAACAAATGTTGTTTTGAAGACTGGTGTTTTACAACTTTGTTAATTGAATTATACAGGTCCGAAATTCCTTGTGTGCACCATTCAGTATCTTTCGTCCCAAACATAAGGCAAATGTAACAGAACATTTTGTTTAATCTATTTCAACACACCCAGTTAGCCAGGAAAACCTGTCATACCAAGAAAACCGAAAACTCCGTGTGCGTTTTTTACCAGCTTTTTAATTGATAAATTTGGCTTTGGTCTTTTGGTTTTTAATTCACATCGCTGTTCATATGATAAAGTGTTCAAAGGAGTTGCCTTTAGAAAATTAATAACATTAGAGTCAGGTGAACTTACTTCAGTCATATTGGCAGCATTAAACACACTCACGCACAATTAAAATTAACTACACTTCTACAGTTCGAACTAGCACTAGCGCAGCGATTGGGCTATTGTGTTAACAGAACAGTGATCATCTGATCATACAAAGTTTACGCCAGCCAAACGCCAGCGTACGGAAGCCCTTCCCTTCCGAGAAGCAAGAATGAACTCGCGCATGCGCTGCAACGTGGCCTGGCCAGGGTGGTACATAGCTCTTGACGCCAAGGAGTTCTGGCGTACAAGAAAAGCAAAGCACAGCAGTGGACCGCGGCTGCGGAAATAAAATAACTAAGCACCATGTAATATGCTAACGCCGCATTTATATAACAGAAAACCATGTTATATTTTACTCTTTGATGAATACACATTTTAAATTTTAAATCAGGGAACGCCCGGCGTATCGGCGTATTATAGCGCTACGCCTCTGGAAAGAAAGAATAGGTAGAAAACCGTGGATCACTCAGGATATATATATATATATTTAGAATTTGGCCAATTATAGACCGCTTTGAACCTAAGACTACGGTACATTGTTTCGTTTTTTCTTTTCTTCCCAAAACTTCTTCATGCGTTGGCTGATGGCCTGCCTCTGTTCCGCTGATAACACTCTCCGTGGTTGATGTGGAACTTGCAGAATCGAAAAATCTGCAGTAGTGATCAGTCGCCGGAATTCCACCCTATTATAAATGATGTTGTTTGTGATCTTCAGTTTTTGCAGATCACACCGTATCTCTTCCAGCCATCTAGTGGTGTTTTTTAATTTGGAGATGTAGTCAAAAATTTTCTTAGTTAGCCTGCTGCTATCCATTCTATGAAGGTGACCATAAAATTGTAGTCTCCGTCTTTTAATTGAGTCTGTAATTTTTTCCACATAACGGTAAAGGTCTTCATTTTTTCTCTTCATCCAAATATCTTTATTCTTTTGGGGACCCAAAATTTTCCTAAGTATTTTCCTTTCTTTCTTTTCCAGTTCCTCTTGTTCACCTCTTTTGTTCAACGTTAAACATTCTGATCCGTATAATACCTCTGGTTTAATTACAGTTGTGTAGTGCCTGATTTTTGCCTGGAATGAAATTGATCGTTTGTTGTATCTATGTTGGGTGAGTTTATAGGCATTTTCCATCTTTCTGAATCTCTCCTTGCAGGATGTGTTATCAAGTCCATTTGACTGGATCCATTCTCCCAAATATTTAAATTTATCAACTCTTTGAATCTGTCCATGTTGAGTTGTTAGATTTTTTTTTTCCTCCATTGTGTCTGTGTTCAATATATTTGTTTTTTTCATACGAAATCTGAAGACCAGTTTTTATTGCTATTTCATGTAGGGTTTCAACCATTATTTGTGCTTTAAATCTGTTTTCTGAAATGATTGCTATGTCATCAGCAAAGGCAAGACATTTCACCTCAAATCTTCCTTTTCCTTGCCCCAAATGGACCCCTTCAATGTTTCTTTCGCATAATTTAAGTTCCCATTCCTTCATGATTTTGTTTAATATCAAATTAAATAGAAGTGGTGAAAGCCCATCACCTTGTCTAACTCCGGTTTTGATTTGGAAGGGTTCTGAAATGTCGTTTAGAAATTTAACTCTTGAGGTTGTATTTGTTAGTGTTTGTTCAACCAGTTGTCTGGTATTTTTATCTATCACTCAGGATATACTAGAACTGATGGATGAAAGGCGGAATCATAAGAATGTTAGAGATGAAAAGGGAATAGAAGAATACAGACGTCTGAGAAATGAGGTTAACAAGAAGTGCAAGGAAGCAAAGAAGAATGGTCAAAAGAGAAATGTCTGAAATTAGGAAAAGTAGACACAGCTTATCGAAGGATTAAGGTTACTTTTGGGGAAAAGAAGACTAAGTTCTGTAATATTAAGTACACTAATGGAAAGCCTCTAACAGAGAGAAGAAATGGTTGAGAGATGGAAAGCTTACAGTGTTTGTATACGGGAAGGGAGATTGAGAATCATGTAATGGAAAGGGAGGAAGAAATTGATAATGCGAAAGCAGATTTAACCCTCTTAGTGCCAAGCCATTTCCTGAAATACTTGCCAAGAATGCCAAGCTATTTTCAATCGTCATGCAGATTATTCAAAATAAAATCATAAATGCCACATTTCGAACGAAAGAATCATTATTTCTGCTTTGCATTATAACCAATACCTCATTCTTTCATACATTATGTTCATAAAAGTAAATACGGCATCTAAACCTTTTTAATTGAGGTTATTCTGATAATTGTACAATTTTTCAATTTTCTTTTTGTAAAAAGAATCATTTTGAGCCTAAATTAAGGACACCTAAGAGTCATATTCGAAGAATCACTACGTTTCCAGCTGTAGAAAATTCTTAGTTACATCTATAGGCAGAAAACTGCAACAAGAAGAAAACAACTGCACCTCAATTTTGGCGGGAACGCGCGTGATTGGGGGAGAGCAAAGGGATGGCGTGAATACAAACTCAAACCTATCGCGTAACGGACATCGAAGGAAAGAATAAACACCGCACAGGCAAGCTTGGAACCTCACCTTTCCAACAGTATGAAATAATAAGGGACATATGCCTACAGAAATCTACAAATATAAGATAAACAGCGCGCCGATTGAATCGGCTTTGGCACTTTTGGCGCGAGCATCGAGAGCCGATCTGATCGGTGCGTGGCACTGAGAGGGTTAAGCAGGAACAAAACACCAGGCATAGATGATATACCGATTGAGTTGCTATGCTGCATAGGAGATGATGGTCTGATCAGGTTATTTCACTTGGTGTGTAGGATTTATGGGACAGGTGAGGTACCCTCTGATTTCAAGAAGAATGTTATCATCCCTATACTGAAGAAAGTGGGAGCTGACAGCTGTGAAGGTTACCGTACAATCAGCTTGATTACTCATGTAATGTAGGAGCAAGGGAAGCTGTACTAAGTCTTAGGCTGATTTTGGAAGGCAGAATAACATGGTGTCCACAGGCAGGAAAAGTAAGGAATAGTCAGGAAAAGTCAGGAATTTTTTTTAGTCAGGAAAAATCAGGAAAAAGTGAGAAAAATTGGTGTGAGTCAGGAAAAAATGGCAAAAAGTATTAGAAAGTCAGGAATTTTATATTAACCATACAGTATTTTGTGTTTTAGAGCCATAATTTGATGTTACTAGTTCAACTAATCTCTGAAGATAAAAAGCAATAACTCACTGGACATTTTGGTAAGTTTCCATTTTTACAGTGCATCATAGTAAAAACCTCTTTTACCTATTTTTTGTACGCTTTTTTTGGCGTTGGCGTAGGGATGTGGCGACCCCATCACTATAGTTTAGCTCATTAAGTACTTCGATTTATGTATTATTGCATTATAATTTACTTTATTTTGTATTTTAAATGAATAAAGAGGCGAGCATTGGGGCAGCTATGGGGATGGTGGAGGTTGCAAATAAAAAATATATATATTTGCTCAATAAGCCTTTTTCCCGATGTTACGATGACTTCGCGAGTCAGGAATTCTGTTGAAAAATGGTCAGGAAAAGTCAGGAAAATTGACATTGAAAATTCTGTGGACACCATGAATAAGGAAAGGTAAGAGAACGTTCATGGCATTTGTAGACTTAGAAAAGGCTATTGATAACGTTGATTGGGCTAAATTGTTTGACATTTTGAAAATGATTGGAATAAAGTACAGAGATAAGAGGGTACAATCTATACAGAAACCAGACAGCAGTCATTGGAGCTGAAGGACATGAGAGAGAAGCTGGTATTCAGAAAAGTGTAAGGCAAGGCTGCAACATATCACCCATACTTTTCAATCTTTACATTGAACAAGCAATGAAGGATTTTGGAGAAAAATTTAAGGTGGGAGTGAAGATTCAAGGAGAAATAATTTCCGCTCTGAGATTTGCCGATGACATCGTCATTTTGGCCGACACGCCTGAGGATTTGAATGGGTTTTTGAATGGTATGGACTCCGTCTTGAGGAAAGAATTCATGATGAAAATTAATAAATGTAAAACAAAAATATTGGAATGCAGCCGAAAAAAATCAGAAAGCTGTATGGACATTAGAAAGTCATTTTTGAAAGCCTTTGTCTGGAGCGTGGCACTCTATGGAAGTGAAACTTGGACTATTGGTGCAGCAGAAAAGAGGAGAATTGAAGCGTTTGAAAATTGGAGTTACAGGAGAATGATGAAGATCAGATGGGTAGATAGGGTTACAAAGGAAGAGGAGAGGAGAGATATCTTTTGCGACTGCTAATGATGAGAAGAGATAGGTTGGTAGGACACATACTAAGACACCCGGGAATAGCAAGCTTAGTTATGGAAGGAAGGGTCGAGGACGAGAACTGTAGGGGTAGACCAAGGTTAGAATATGTTAAACAGATTGCCTCGGATGTAGGGTGTGGTAGCTATGTAGAGATGAAACGATAAGCTCAGGACGGAGTCATGGAGAACTGCATCAAACCAGTCAAAAGACTGAAGACTCGAACAACAACAATGACTTTTTCTGTAATATCTGGTATGCCTTATAGAGAATGTATAATAGTTGGCAACTCTGGATTGTAT
This sequence comes from Meconema thalassinum, assembly GCA_946902985.2. Taxonomy (NCBI): domain Eukaryota; kingdom Metazoa; phylum Arthropoda; class Insecta; order Orthoptera; family Tettigoniidae; genus Meconema; species Meconema thalassinum. The sequence goes on from OX336388.2 coordinate 1,855,502,180, forward strand.
TATCCATTGGTCAATACATAGCAGATCTTACTGTAAATCTTTGAAATAAATAATATACACTCAGTCAATGTACAGGAAGCATAAAAAATAGCAAACACAATGACAGGCAGGTGGGGGTGGCATATAGTGCTATTGATTGGATTGAGGGCATGATGCCCATGTTTGAAGATCTTGGTGCATCTGGCTGTGGAAATTGTCCACGACCTTTTTATGTGTTTGTCCTTTAGATCTTTCCTTTCCACCTTCACCTGCTTGTCATTGTATCTGGGCTTTTTTTTTTTTTTACATGTTTCTATCCTGTTTTTCCTGCCCCAGTCCTAGGATTGTTAAAACTTGCTTAAGAGTCACTGCACAGCTAGACTCACAATTAGGTGAATACCAGGCTGGTTTCCGTATGACTAGGTCTTGCCCAGAACAGATACACAATCTTAAGACAGTTCTCACCTACACGAACCGAGGTGGGCATCCCTGGGTGGTAGTCCTACTAGATTTTCAGAAAGCTTATGACTCTGTGGACAAAGACACCCTTTCTTCCATACTACGGGAATTTGGTCTGGATGGGAAGACCCTAAGAATAGTCCAAGCCACTCTGAGAAACACAACGTCCAAGGTCAGGTTTAGAGGTGAATTATCCGAAAGCTTTCCAATCAGGAGTTAGACAGGGTGATGGTCTCTCCTGTATTCTCTTCAACTATGTACTGGAAAAGATCATTAGGGAATGGAGAACGACATTACCACTGGGAGCTGGACTGAAGCTTGGTTACAAGAGAGACAACCTCTTCGTCCCTTGCTTAGCCTTTGCTGATGACCTCATTCTACTGGCAAATAATTTAGAGGGGGCTACTTTCAACTTACAGAGTCTTTATAGTGTAGCGGTTAAGACAGGTTTGAAGATCAACATCCAGAAGACTGAATTTATGACCGATATCAAAGAGACCCCTTCTCATATTCCTCTCACAGACACTACCATACGAAAGGTACCTGCAGTTAAGTACTTGGGAGAATGGATTTCTGTGAATCAAAGCGAGAACCTAGCCATACATGCCAGATGTACCAAGTTTGAAAGGGCTTCTCATTCCTGTCGTAGCATCTATTCATCAAAATGCCTCTCCAAGAACCTCAAACTCAGACACTATAACTCTGTTGTCAAGCCGTCTGTTCTGTATGCTTCTGAGTGCCTTGTAATGACCAGATAGGGTCCACTCAGAAAACTGGAGTTAAGAGAGAGGAAGAAGATCCTGAGGAGAATATTAGGTCCAATTAGAGAGGAAGGAGGAATTTACAGAATCCGTCATAATGATGAATTGTATGAACACCAGGAGGACATCATCACGCCTATAAGGAAAAGACGCCTGACCTTTTATGGACACTTGGCATGTCTGGATTCTGAAAGACTCGCCAACAGGATATTCACAGTAACAGGAAGAGGCAAGGCGTCTAAGAACAAATGGATTGCGTCAGTTAAGTCGGATATGGAACAACTGGAACAAACTCGTGACCGTCTGATGTTCCGTCAGGTCATCCGACAGGGCGTATTCCCTACGTCCACTGCCGGCTGGATCGCACCCCTCCTGGCTGCTTTAAACTGCCTGCCCATTCAACGATTACAGCATTGGTTTCAGCATACAACCATGTTTCCAAATAAAGGCGCTAGGAAGCAGCACCAAGTGACTGTGGCAGACATAAGTTTTTTTTTATATTGATGTTAATGGCGAAGTTGTGTTTGGAATTTATTCTGAACGATTTTATAATGCTGTAAAGCTACATGCCCTTTTGTAAATCAGAACAGGGCAAGTTAGAATATCGGGGAATCTCATTTCATGAGATACCATCGGACAATTCACTGCGTGGGATGTGGTTACGTGCAATTTCCTGAGAAGGTGACGAAGAGGAAGCAAATAAATAGAAAAATAAAAAAATACATAAATGAATGAATAATTAAGTGAGTAAATGCGTGAGTCAATAAATATGTAAGTAAATAAGTAAGTGAATAAATATGTAAGTAAATAAGTAAATAAATATGTAACATTGTGGGGTTTGAAGCCATTTTTCAGTGTTTGGTGCTTTTCAGTCGGTCAACACGAATGTACCCAAAAAGAGCTGGATTATGCCCTAATCCTGAAATAAATTACATTAAATTTATTAATCTCATGTAATTTATTTCAGGATTAGGGCATAACCCAGCTCTTTTTGGGTACATTCGTGTTGACCGACTGAAAAGCACCAAACGTTTGTTATAAATATGTAAGTAAAAGAATAAATAAGTAAATAAATAATTAAATAAATATGTAAGTAAATAAGTAAATAAAAAAGTGAATAAATAAGCAAATAAATAAGTAAACAAATAAATAAGAAAATAAGTAATTAAATAAATAAATGTGTAAGTAAATAAATGTGTAAGTAAATAAACAAATAAGTAAATAAATAAATAAGCAAATAAATAAATAAGTAAATAAAAGAGTAAGTAAATAAATAAGTAAATAAGTAAGCAGGAAAATAAATAATTAAATACATAAATAAGTAAATAAATAATTAAGTAACTAAATTTGTAAGTAAATAAATAAGTAAATAAATAAACAATCTATCCAAAAAAATCTGTAATAATGTATAATACAGCCATCACAATAAGACGGGTTATCAGACAAATTCAACTCACACCCAAGTACATGGGGCTACATGACCACGATGTCGCAAAGCCCCTAAATAAATCAACATCCCATTTTTTGGGGGCCGGAGGCATTTCTTTTCCCTGTCTTTTATTGTCCTTATTCTTTTCTTTTCATCTCGCCAAGTATATAAGTTAGATTTAACTCAATTAGAAGTAGTTGTATTTTTATTATCATCTGCATAATTACAGGAAAATGAGCTAGACATTTCGCCCCTTAAAACAATCACCTCCACCACATGTATTTTTGCTTTCCTTTATACTGAAAATTTGCCTGTAAGTATGTGTCCGAATACTTTTCGATGATTGAATAACAAAAGAACTAACTTAGTGTAATGTTTTCACGTCCGTCAATCTCGATATTAAGCCTCCAAACATAACAATCCTTCGTTTCAGGTATCTTCCTCTTTAAAAAGCCGCGGCAATCCCAGTGCGTTGGTGCTGCACCTAGCGGTGAATTAATGCATATATCTTGTACGCCTGTGAGTGTCGAACGGGCAGGCAGTTTAAAGCAACCAGGAGGGGTGCGATCCAGCCGGCAGTGCCTACGTCCTTTACAAGTGAGAAGACTACAGGAGCTAAGTGGACAGAAGAAAGAAGACTGACCCATAGTCAGAAAATGAGGGACTATTGGAAGAAGAAGACAGCAACAACTTTACTGAAGAGTAGATACGAGCCCCGTGGTCCTAAGTAGGCCTAAACGATAAAGAAAGCATTATTTTATTACATAAATGCGCACAAATGTGCATACAGTACATAAAGATTTATATCCTATGTACAATGTTTGATACATTTAGATCTAGTCTTTGCTATAGTCGATGATTGACTTGATCCTCTTATGACATTTAGTTAGGTGGTATTTTTCACAATGTTCATTGCATAGTATGCATACACATGCAACAGTATGGCTAGCTTTTGACATCTCTATTATTTCACATTTTTTCTCTGCATTTACTTGTGATACCATGTACATAACATAAATGAGCAAAATTGTTAACCATGATGGTTAATTGAAAAGAGTATCCGCATTGACTTCCAAATTATAAAAGACAATTAAATATGTCAGTAAATATAATATGTTTTAACAAAACATTGGAAAGTTTTGGTATTGCACATGTTTAGAGTTGCATTGCTCTCTTTGTCAGCAATTAAATATACCGTACACCTTAAAGTAAATAACTATTACAAACTAAGTTTAATCTAAATGTTATAACTATAACTTAACAGTAAATTTTTGATTTTGAAGTAAAGATCATAAAAGTGGAGATTTAATTGATAATTAAAATTAAAACAATTGGTTATTGTTATGTAAAAACAAGCAAAGAGTATTACAAGAATTGTTCAGCCATAAGTTGTATAAAAGAACAATTTGGAGTGACATTTGAAGATATTAAAAAGAAAACAATAACAGGTATTAGGTACATAAAAAGGATAATAAAAGAATCAAAAAATGACATGTTTTGAAGAAAAGAATTATTATAATAACTGTGAATTTAATAACGATTATATTAACAAATATAACATAGATTTTTCTTATCTATCCAAACGTTTTTGTGTCATTACGGAGATGGCAAAGGGTTGTTATTTCAGTGTCTACCAGGCATATGCTACAACAGAAAAATATAAGTATACAAAAAAACTGCAAAACTTTACAGTTGACTACAGTAAACGAACTGAAACTTACCTTTTTAAGGGAAAACTTGGGAAATTTTGGAGTTTTTGCTTAAATAGTGTGTATCTTTGGGCATATACATGGTCTAATCAACTCCTATGATAGGTAATGTATGTACAGTCAGCTGGATTCAATACTTGGTGTGTGAAACATTCCAACTACAGAGAAGATAATATGGTTAAGATATGGCAAGTCCATGAAGCTAATATCTAAAGAGTATTATAGATCAACTTTAATGTGAAGACATGTGTATTGCAATTCTTCAAGAAAGATTTATAATCGCTTACTTAGTTTATTATGAAACGTTAGTCCTTATGAACCATAAGATTATAAAATTGGAATAGCAATATTGATTTAAAAGACAATAAAAGTGGAAAATAAATAAATATTGTACTCGATCAATACTGACAAAATGAAAGCCTCCGTGGCTTAGGCGGCAGCATGCCGGCCTCTCACCGCTGGGTCCGTGGTTCAAATCCCGGTCACTCCATGTGAGATCTGTGCTGGACAGAATGGAGGCAGACAGGTTTTTCTCCGGGTACTCCGGTTTTCCCTGGCAAAATTTCATTCCAGCAACACTCTCCACTATCATTTCATTTCATCTGTCATTCATTTAATCATTGCCCCAGAGGAGTGCGTCAGGCCTCGGCAGCCGGCACAGTTCATATCCTCGCCGCTAGATGGGGGCTTCATTCATTCCATTCCTGACCCAGTCGGAGACTGGAAGCAGGCTGTGGATTTTCATATTTCATTCTTTTCAATACTGACAAAATGATGCATGTCATAGATATATATAAATAATACCTTAGTCTTTAAACTTCGATTATGAATATTATGTTCTCCTGTTGATCTGTAGCAGATATTAGCTTCATAGACTTACCATATCTTAACCATGTTTTCTATAAAGGTTTGATTGTTTCACATGCAAAGTATTGTATCCAGCAGACTGTAAATACATTACCTTTCATAAAGGTTTACGAGACTTTGTATAAATGCCCTAAGATATAAACTATTTGAGCAACAACTCCAAAATCCACCACCGAGATAGATTCTTCTTCTCTCTCAAGTTTCAGTTTGTTTGTTACATTCACCTATAAAGTTTTGAAGTTTTCGTATTCTTATTCTACTAACGGACATGTGCGAGAACTCTCGCATAACGGGTTGTGTGCGCCCCATGTGTACAGACTACCTGCCTGGCTCTAGTGCTATGCGGGCTGTACGCGACACAGTTCTGCCAGGGGCTATCGTCTTGTTTGCGCCCCATGTGTACAGACTACCGCCCTCCTTAGTGCTATGCGGCCTGTACGCAACATAGTTCTGCCAGGGGCTATCGTCTTGTTTATTTTTTTAAAAGCACTTTATAAACAAATAAATATATTTCCAAAAAGATGGTATATTGGCTTTCACTGCCCGTGAATTAAAACTCAGCAATTTTTCTAGGTTTATGCCGTGTCTTGTGTGGGCGAAATCCCACACAAGACACGGCATACACCTAGAAATATTGCTGAGTTTTAAATATATTTCCGTTGAATTTTCAAGAAATGGATATTTCCTGTACTATTGAGATGATTTGTAAGATTTTGGTACAAACCACACCTTCTAACTCCCTCTGGTTTAGGAGCTTGAGTTTTGTGAAACATACACCTTAGTGTATTATATAATAGGATATTATCCTGTTGTAGCTTATGCCTGGTCATCATCATCATCTTGCACAGTTTCCAGCCACTGGCCGGGTCTGTTTGGAACACAAGCCTCTCCAACGTCTTCTGTCTTCCCACCATCTCTCAGCCTCCACCCTTGTCCAGTCTTCTCCTCTCTTCTTCACGCTTTCTTCCACCTCCTTCAGCCACCTGTCTCTCGGTCTTCCTCTCAGTCTCTTTCCTTCCCACTTCGTCTCGTGTACTCTCCTGGGTATCCTCTTCTCCTCCATTCATTTTACATGTCCATGCCATCTAAGTCTAGATTTCTCTATACCATCCTGTAATGGTTCCTCCTTCATTAATTCTATGGTCCTCTCATTTCTTATTCTGTCCATCTTTGTAGCTCCAATACTGCTTCTCAAGAACCTCATCTCACTGGCCTGTATTTTGCTCTTCTCCCTTCCTTTCATAACCCAGGTTTCCGAGGCATACGTCAGGATAGGAACATAGTACGTCCGATATATGATCTTTTTGCTGTTCTGAGGGACATCCTTGCTCCATAACATGCTTCTCACACTCCTCCGAAATGCTTCTGCCTGCCTCCCCCGCTCATTTATTTCTCTATCGTTTCTTCCATTATCTTGTATCAGGCTTCCCAGATACTTGAAACTCTCCACTTTCTTCAGCTGTTCCCCACCAATTGTTATTCCCGTTGTGGTTCTTTCCTTCTTCCTTGTTGTGATCACCATCTCACTCTTATTTATGCTAAATTTCATCCCATACCCTTGTATTATTCCTTCACACACGTCCAACTGTTCCTGTACCTCCTCCTCCTTGTTTCCCCAAATCATCTGCAAACACCATTGCTTTCATCTTTCCTTCCCCAGTTACTTGTGCCACTCGGGTCATTATGTCATCCATCACCACAATGGAAAGTAACTGTGACAGTGCACTTCCTTGTTTCAGGCCGTTTCTCTGTTCCAACCAGTCTGATCTCTCTCCTCCCACTTTCACACAGCTCACGCTTCCCTTGTACATCTCCTTTATCCTCTTTATAGTCCATTTCTCTACTCCTCTATCCTCCACTCCTCTAGCCTGGTAGACACCAAAATAACTACCTTTTGCCGTTTCTGTAATGATATAATGAACTTTTTGATCTATTTTATATTTGTTATTATAATTTATGATAGTTACAAAATTCATTATTGTTAAAATAATCATTTTTCTTCAAATAAAGTCATTTTTGCAATTTTTGATTATTCTATTAATGTTCCTCATTACATTTATTTACTGTTATTGTTTTCATTTTACTATTTTCAAAGATTCTTGTATGCAACTTATAATTAACAATAATCTTGTATTACTCTTTGCTTGATTTTACATGACATTGATCAATTGTTTTATTTTTAATTATCAATTACAACATATTTTATCTCCACTTTTATGATCTTTACTTCAAATTCCCAAATTTACTGTAAGTTATAGTTATAACATTTAGATTGATCTTAGTTTGTAATAGTTATTTACTTTAAGGTGTATTGTTATCACGCCAGGAGATGGCAGTTGGATTTGAGCTGCAGGTGTCTTCCCATTCACTGCGTATCGTGCATTCCAAAAACATTCAGTTGGTCGCAACTTGCTTCACTCACTCAGCACATTCTTTCTTTCACTGGCTGCATGTCGTCTGCTGCGATAACAACCATTGGCATTAAAGAAAGTGGAGAGAATTGGATTGGACTCGAGGGTTGTACGTTGGATAGGAACATTTCTAAATTCAAGGGTTCAGAGAGTCAGAGTAGGGAATTACGTATCACAGGAAGAGAAAGTTAAGAAGGGAATTCCACAGGGTAGTAAAATTGGTCCATTGCTTTTCCTAATATATGCAAATGATTTAGGGAACAATATAGCATCAAAAATAAGATTGTATGCAGATGACATTATCATCTATAGGGAAATAAATAATATAGAGGATTGTAAAATATTACAAAGGGACCTCGACAGTATCCAACATTGGGTTGAAGAGAACCACATGAAGGTTAACGGAGGTAAATCAACTGTCACAATATTCACAAACAAGAGATTAAAAACTGAATTTCAATATACATTGGATGGGGTAATCGTACCAAAAGATGACAAGTGCAAATACTTAGGTGTGAGATTTGATAGTAAATTGCACTGGAAGGGTCATGTTGGAGACATTGTTGGGAAAGCATACAGATCGTTGCATGTCATTATGCGACTACTTAGAGGATGCAACAAAGAAATAAGAGAGAAAAGTTACCTAAGTTTGGTTCGTCCAATATTGGAATATGCAAGCAGTGTATGGGATCCGCACCAGGAATACCTAATAAAAGAAATTGAGAGTGTTCAAAGGAAAGCAGCAAGATTTGTGATAGGGGATTTTAGGAGAAGAAGCAGTGTATCAGATATGTTAGAGAAGCTTGGGTGGGAAACATTAAGTAAGAGAAGGGAGAAAAACAGACTTGTAGGGTTATATAGAGCATATACAGGAGAGGAAGCATGGGGGGAAATCCGTGAGAGGCTCCAATTGGAAAGTAATTATATTGGCAGGGCAGACCACAAATTCAAAATTGGACGGCACTTTAGCAGAAGCGATTGGGGTAAATTTTCATTCATTGGGAAGGGTGTGAAGGAATGGAACAGTTTACCAAGGGCGGTGTTTGATCCCTTTCCAAAATCAGTCCAGTTATTCAAGAGCAGAATACACAAAACCAGGGAAAAGAAAGAAGTGGTATAACTTAGTGCTGTATTCCTAGAAACATTATACGTGCTATGTAATTCCTACAGCAGTTGTGAGAGGGGAGTTCAATCAATGTGTGAATAGTACATTAAGTTACTGTATTCTTTTGGGTGTTTGTTACTTTATTCTTTTAATATTGTGTAGTGTTTGTAAATTATGTACCTCATTTGCCACCGAGGTTGACACCTCATTGCAAATAAAGTGATTTTGATTTTTTGAAGCCGATATATTTAGGTTTGGAATAAGCGGGCCGCGCATGCGTACTGCAAGACCCCCCGCACCCCATCTCAGCATGTTGAACTGCCATCTCCTGGCGCGATGACAATATATTTAATTGCTGATGAGGAGTTCAATGCAACTCAAAACATTTTCCTACATGACCGCGTTGTCGCAGCCCCTAAACTTAAGAACCAACCAAAACATGTTCAATACCAAAACTTTTAAATGTTTTGTTAAAATAATAATTGACTGACGGATTTAATCGTATAATTTAATATAATGTGCATAACATTTGTTTTGTTGCACTGTGTGGTTCCAGAGTTGTGGTTAGTTAATTCCAGAAACCTCCAATGTGTGCAGCTCAAGGTATCGCAGATGATGTACTAATTTGTTATGTTCTTTGCGATAAGATATCCTCTCCAAACATCAAATTTCGTGTCTACCCATAGTATCGTTTGAGTCTTGTTGTAAATTTTATTATTTATGCCATTTTTTAAAACAAGTCAGTTATGTGAGGGTAGGGGCAGATGACCTCACTGTTCCACCCCTTAAAACTCCAATAACTAACTATGTGAGGGTACTTTATTGAGGCTCATTTGATTGTTGTCACATTTGTATCCTAAATGTTTGCTAATAAGTGTTGTTATTATTATTATTATTATTATTATTATTATTTTTATTTATTTATTTATTTATTTACAGCGTATTTTGCCAATATTGTTTCATTCTGTTGGAGAATGCCAATTTTCTTTCGTCAGACCTTTGAGGTCTGTAAGGTGTAGGTTTTGGTTGCTCTGGTTGGACTTCCCAATTGTTCACTTTGTTACGGAAGGAGTCTCTGTCTGATGTGTCGGTTATGTTAGCAGTTCGCATGTCTTTTTTTAATTCTTTCATCCATGGTGTTGTACTTTTGAGTGATGATATGTAATCTAGTATTCTTTTGGTTAGTCGTGTATTCGGCAGTTTACTTATGTGCCCGAAGAATTTCAATCGTCTTTTTCTGAAGTCGACTTCGATGTTTGAATATTTTTCATTTGTCTTGATTGACTGTAGTCGGTACCCGTCAGGAGTGAGTCTTGCTCCCAGTATTTTCCGAATGATTTTTCTTTCTTCTTTCTTGATGTCTTCCAGTTCATATTTCTTATTGAGTGTAAGTGTTTCGCTTGCGTAGAGACTTGCCGGTTTGATGACAGTGTTGTAATGTCGAAGTTTGGTTTGTCTTGACATGCATTTTTTGTTATAGAGGTTTTGGATAAGTCCGAGTGCTCTCCTGGTTTTCTGGAGACGGTTTTGTTGTGAGATATTTTTGGATCCAGTTGGTTCGATAAATTCTCCCAGAATATTTATTATTATTATTATTCGCAATATGGATTCGAGTAACAAAAATTGTAAACTTGCGTGCAATTGTGGACTTGGTTCTAATCAACAATACCATCAAACTTGAAGCACATTCTATTTCTTCACTGTTCAAGTCTTTTTAACCTTGTATAGACCTGTAGAACTACAGTAGCTATTGACCCTGCTGGGTTGTCCCCTCAACCATCCAGACCTGCCAGATGCAGCCTGTATCTGTGTTTATTATAAACTATTATTTTGCTTCCTTCTCTTTTTTATTTAACCTATGCATAAAATGGAAAACAATTTAGCAGGCCAAGCTTTAAAAGATCACTGGACATACCTGCTAGGAATACACACTGGTATTCTGGGAATGTAATTAGCTAGCTGATACAAAACCCAGTAAACTGAGAGTGATAAAAGGGATAACCAGGACTTGACCTTCACAGAGGGAGGCAGTATTGTACTTCGATGTAGATTAATGTCCACTCACTCATATGGAAAGAAAGGGCTTCCCCAGTTTGTAGCTGTGAAACTGTACTTGCTACTCTTAAGGTGGACATCCTTTTAAGCATAAGAGAATTGAAAGTGAGGCTGTTGTCGGGATTCGAGCCCAGGTGTGCAAAATGCTTTTACCATGAACATACCACCAATGCATTTTATTGTAGCTATTGCCTTAATTAGACACTGGAAATGTTAGATTCATAGAAATAATTTTAAAGTATTAAGGTGGACTTACAGAGCAATTAGGTTCGAATCCTGTTGGTGGCCTCAAATCGCATTCACTGTTATGTGTTTATCAAGTGTTTAGATCTGGCAAATCTATGTAGGAACATTCATCTGTCAGAATTAATCTCAAACTAGCTGATTAAGATATGGATAATTCCTGTAAGGGGGAGAGTGAACTCAAATAAGACATCCAGATTTACTATTTATAAACTCAGGCAATGCAAATTCTATTGCATATTTTGTCAACTTTAAGGGCTTGTTTGGAAACAAATTTTAAATTACTGACACAATACTTTCATATGATTTTGCATAATGATTTGTAGGGGTGAATATTTTCAATTCCATTTGTGTACATTTTAGCCAGCGGTTTACTTTAGTGTCATTTTAGATATTCTGAATGATAAAGTAAGATAGGCTTTGCGGCCTGTCATTCAGTCTGAGACTGCCGAAATATTTTAAGAATGCAACTACAAAATAGTAAAATTAGAACAGTGAACTAAGGAAAATGATACTACCAGGAGCATAATTACATCCCACATTCTATTACATTATGCAACAACATAGTTTCTGCAGAGTACTAAATACTGTACAAGGAATTTTTCCTCCAAGAATTATTTGCCATGAAATATCGGAAAAATACTCATCTCTACAAATTATGTGAATAGTATAATATCCAAAATTGTGTGATTTGACAGAGTTTATACGCTGCGAAGATGACCTGTGAGATCACACGCCACACCAATTTTGCTTATTTAACTAATGCTCCTCTGTTGTTAATTTATTCTCTTTTGACATGTCCATTTTTCCCTCTTTTAGGTCAAATGGAGGCTACTTAATAATTCTGCCGAATCCTGTCAACACCGCCTTAAAGCCTACATTTAATAAACAGGCACCTGTTTCAAGTCCCCAGCTTTACTTCACTTTATTGGGCACAAATACAAGGGCTGTAAGCAAACCACAAACTGAAACCTCCAATAGACCAGTTGTTGTTTCTAAGGACATGACTTCACTGGACTGCCATAAATGTGGCATGGGATTTCACAATCTGTATCAACTCGACATACATATGAAGTGTCACGAAGATGGTTCTACCACCAAGTGTGCTATTTGTTCCAAAACAATAAAGAAAGCAGGTATCTGGCGCCATATGACAACTCATAGTACAGAACGACCATATTCTTGTGATGTGTGTAATAAGACTTTCAAGCGCGTAGATCAGTTGACTAAGCATAAGATTATACATACAAGTAATCCAAAATATTATTTTTGTGATATTTGTAGCTATTCCACTATTTCTAAAACCTGCCTGAGTGTTCATCGAAAACGACATTTTAATGATTTTAAAAATAAATGTGATATTTGCAATAAAGGGTGCGTTAGTGCTCGTGCATTGGAACATCATAAAAATACTCACACTGGAAATCGTCCTTTTATTTGTGGAAAGTGTGGAAAATCCTACATGACTCAGAATGTTTTAGCTGGACACATGAAGGTCCACGCTCCAGATTACAAACCACATCCTCCAAAGGAGCGTCAATGCGAAACCTGTGGCAAGTTATTTATAAACGCTGCTGGACTGAAAGTTCATCGCAAAGTCCATTCTGGAGAGCGACCATATGTTTGCGACACATGTGGCAAGGCACTGTCGAGCCGCGAATCACTCAAACATCACAGCCGCATGCACACCGGTGAAAGACCTTTCGTCTGTGTTGTGTGCTCGAAGACCTTCAGTAACAAGTCCATCTTCCGCGTTCATAAGCGCACTCACACAGGTGAACGACCTTACTCTTGTATTCGCTGTCACAAGACGTTCACGCAGCGTTCCACTCTTGTCTTACATATGAGGTCCCACACAGGATACAGGCCTTATAACTGTGACATTTGTCAAAGAACTTTTGTATCTAATGCTCAACTCAACTCACATGTGAAAGGTCACAAAAAGTAATATTTGCTTAACGTCTAAATATGAAACAGTATTATGATTAAGAGAGTAGTTCTTTGTAAGTACAGTAGACAGGGAAGCAATCAGTGGCAGTGGATTGCAATTTGCTTTGGGTTTGCACTTTTCCACATTTCCCAACAGGAACTGTAGTATTTGAACTTAGTGTGATTGTATGTTCATATATATGTGTGTGTGTGACATTTACAAAACATTAAGTGAAAAATACACTTTGGCCTAAACACGTCATGCTTTCAATATTTTAATAACTGTTAAATGAAAATGAACTGGAATTTGAGGCATTCAAACCCTTCGAATAAGTGCTTCATTATTATTAACAGAAAGGCGCACGAATGTGCATAACATACTGTAGATTTACACTAGTTTAGTCCTTGCCATAATCGCACAGTAATTTCTTGTTATTTTTACATCGTGTGATGTGATATATGTCACAAAACTGGTCACTCATAACGAGCACATGCAGAGTTCATTTGGGACTTGGTAGGACATGTTTTTACATATTTTATGGTGGTACCCATGCACTGCTAATTTTATCACCACATGTGTTAGTTTCTGATTGGCGTTGGTCCAGTTCCAGTTGATCATGGCATCCGTGCTGTAAAATTCTAGCGGGATGTCTTCTCTCTTCTCCCTTCTCTCTGCTAGGTGCGCTTCAGCATTTTTTGAGGATGGAAGCTGTAATTTTGTCCTTATTTCTTCAACGAGGAAGGGTTCCCGTGCTAATTCATATGTTAGATGGGAATGCGTATTTTGAGATGACCATTAAGGTTTTCAGGAATTGGGCTTTAACTCTTTTGATGGTGGCCAGATCTCTCTTCATTAGTCGGTCCCATATCAAGTGGATCCCGTAAGTGAGAATTGGTAGGATCTTTGCGTCAAATAGATGCATAGCTGTTTTTAAAGATAGCTGCTGTAGATTAATAATGTCGTACATTGCTTTCATGCAAGCCACTGCTCTGTCTTGGATGTGTAATCTGAATGTCCCGGTAGTCTGTAAAGTGATCCCAAGGTATTTAACTGCATTTACTATTTCCACTTTGTTCTTTTCATATTGCTGCTGCACGCCCACCTTTCCGAAAAACTATCACCTTTCTGAAAAACTATCTGTTTGGTTTTTGTCCAGTTTATTTTCAGACTGTTATTTCCTGCTCATTCTACCAACGCTGAGAAGGCGTGTTGGAGTTCTTCCTTATTTGGTGATCCTAAGACCATGACATCCGCATATATGTAGATCACTGCGTCCGTTGATTTTTCTCGGATTCCTGTTGTTATGTCGGCTGTGGCAATATTGAACAGTATGGGACTGAGGGGGTCACCTTGCAACACTCCATTAGTTTGGGTGATTTCCTTTTGTTTTGCAGACTGCGTCATCTATGGTGATCTGGTTGTATGCCAGGATATTTTTTACTATGATTGTTAAAGGGTTGTGATTGCCGATGATATTTTGAAGTTTCGATATAAGCTTTCTTCTGTCAATTTGAATTAGGTCGAAGGCCTTTGTATAGTCTCTAAAGACTGCATAGTACTTTCCCTTGAGTAGCGTTTTGCTTCCTCAATGTTGCTTAACAAATTTTGAATTGCGTGCAAGGTTCCTCTTCATCCTCTCAAGTCGAATTGCTCCTCCAGTATCTTGGAGTCGACTTCGTATACTATCCTGTTGGTTAGAATTCTTGTCAGTAACTTGAAGGTGTTGCTTCCCAGTGCAATTCCTCTGTACGAGTTGGGGTTGTTAGTTTCACCTTTTCCTTTATAGAGAGTTTTAATGGTTGATTTTCTCCATTCTTCGGGGATATTTCCTGATTCTAGGAATTTGGTAAACAGCTTGGACCATAGTTCTGCTAGGTATTGTGCCGATTCCTTTCGATGCTTGTTGAATAACCCTTCTGGTCCTGCGGCCTCGTTACATTTCGTAGTGTTAATTGTGTTCAATACCTCTGTTTTTCTCACTCCTGATCTTGCCTAGTACACCTCAATATAGCACTGCCTTGGGTTTTTGTGGGTATCTACCCCACATAACCTAACGGCGGAGCTTTTTGAGGATCCAACCAGCCTTCGGGCTGACAACCTAACAGACAGATCTCTGTTTTAGTGATGGGGAGTATTTCTTCGAATTGATTCAATTTCATATGCCGCTTGTTGACCTGTACCGTTAAGGGTGATAGTGAAGTGCGATTTCCATATTCCTATTTCTATGTTGCTAGATCTTGATGATCTTACATGAAGTATAACATAATTTTCTCGCCAAATCAATACTTTACTTACATAAAAATTCTACAGGTACATGTTTTGGAAACCTATTTTGTTTCCTTCCTCAGCCCACTTTTTGGTGTAAAGCATCATACAACATCGAAATCCTCACCAAATAACAAAAAACACAGTTCACACTTATTCTTTCGTGAACTGTGTTTTTTGTTATTTGGTGAGGATTTCGATGTTGTATGATGTTTTACACCAAAAAGTGGGCTGTGGAAGGAAACAAAATAGGTTTCCGAAACATGTACCTGTAGAATTTTTATGCAAGTAAAGTATTGATTTGGCGAGAAAATTATGTTATACTTCATGTAAACATGGTCAATACGGAACCTGGAATGAGTGCTGTTCCTTGATGATCTTCTCGGTCTGAAAGCTATGTATGGGTCGTTCATTGCTTCTTCGGCGATTTTTCTCCTTCTTTTTCTATGTATTGAAAGCATTTACGTTTTAGGATATTCTTGTAATATATCCGTGTTTCCCCATATACTCTTAGCTCTTCTGGTGTTAACGTGATCCTAGCTATATGTAGCGCCTTTAGTGTAGTTTGCCTTTCTACATAACATTCCTTATCAAACCACGGTTGAGCTCTCCTTGTAATCTGTTTGTGGATTATACTTGCTCCTAGTATCTTGTTAATTGTTTTTCTTCATAATAAATCGTACTAAAAGAACATGCTCTGAAACTTTGTACAAGCAAGCTCTCAAGTTTTCTAAACAAGTGTCTCATAAGAATACACTGAAATCATCTTAAAAAAAAAAAAAAAAAAATCTAAATATTGTAACTGTAAACACACCATAAAATGCTGTAGGTTCCCATTTTATTAATCAAGGAATAACTTTCAAATGGAGTTTCAGTATGCATTTATTTATTTATTTATTATTTTATTTATGTTTTTAAAACCCCCACATACGAAACATCTGTATCTACCTTCAGATAAAGAGAGACCAATGCAGGTCTACAAAGTGCTTGACCAGAAGCATGCCAGTACCCTCCCATTTGAAAGTGTACCCCTGTCTTCAACCCACCTTGCTGGACCTATTGTTGTTCATAGATATGTACGACCGCAATAGGTGCAAAGAGATGTAAGTTTTGGAACACTGATGAATACTGTAAATTAGGAGACCACAGAGTTTTGGAGGACAGCATACCATACATTTTTTATTGTTATTATTATTATTATCATCATATAAGAATATAAAGCTATAAGGAAATACATAGAAATTCCTTGCATATTAGTGGGTGTGCACATGTGATTAATCTCCTGCCACTGGGTGCAATATGTTTTTTATTTTATAAGGCCAGGATGTAAATAAAAATTAAATATATATATACTGTATATAGGCCTACATAAGGCAGAATCTTATGTTTCTGCTTCCTCCTGTTGGAGGTTGCCAAAAAATAAGCATATTAATTCCAAGAATTGGATTTTCATGACCACATTGATGACAAAAGAGGTTTACAGCTGTTAGGGCATGTGTTGTACAAAGAGTGGAGAAAGTGAAGAAGCCTCCTAGGCCAAGGATGTCTAGGATGTCTTCAAACAAAACATGAGGGGCAGATGACCTTGCTGTTTCTCCCCTTAAAACCTCAATAACTGACTAAAGAAAACACAAATCAGGATGACCAACGATCCCAGAGATGAATTTTAAACCTTAATTCAGTTTAACACTGTAAAGATTTTTATGGAAATAACTAAAAATAGAAAGCTCTAATTCAGAGAGGAAGAAAGAAATATTATTTACCTAATATGATAGTCCATACTTTATGTAGAAAACTTTCGACGTCCAGTTGCAAATTCCAGTTTTGGGCTAGATGTCTTCAAACTTCAAGCATTAAATAAATAGCAAGTTAAGGGAATAAAGCATCACTAGAAGAGGTTTTGCAAAATTTAAAAATGCCAGTTTAAACTGGCATCAAATAAGTGCAGCAACTAAGGAAAAGGGAGGGTGGATGTAAAAAGAGACAAGCTGTAATAACTAGGGAAATATAATCTATTTTCCTTGGAAATACCAAGCTTGTTATGGTTTAGCCTAGCTTGGAATTTCACTAGGATGACATATGTTTGCAAAATCCTTTATGGTGTGATTGTTTCAGCATTAAGAATAAGGAAAACCCATCAATAGCAAGAAGCATTCAAACTATGGAAAATATACAGGGTGAGGGACAGCCTGGAACATGTCTTATTAGGTCATGATGCAACAAAATGATGTGTAGTAAAAATTGCATAGAGTAGGAAGAATATTCGAGACTTTTTAAAGATTGGTGATCACTGACATGGTATAAATGCAACAGAATACAATAGTGTTTTGGGTCATGAATATCTAAGTCAGAAAACTTCAGCTTCTTTTATGAGATGCATATTAGTTTCCTACATGGAACATAGGACAGAAGCAAGAAAACCAGTAGTTCTGCCCCTTAAAACAACAATAACTAACTAACAAGAAAACCAGTCAGGATAGCAGTTAGAACTAAATACACTTAGAATAAGAAGGAAAGTGGATAGCAGGTTTTGTGTACATACACAGAAGTTCCACATTAACAAGGCAGGCAGTCAGCCAACCACTTTGCAGTTGCAAACCAATGACAAGTCAAATCCAAAGGAGAGGAAAGGAAGTAGTGGGATGGGAATCTCTCCTAAACACTCGCACATACACAAACTGTTTCCACAAAGCAACAAACTGTAGTGCGAATATAAAGCAAGAATAAGTTGCTAGACATATTTAAATGTCATAACTAAACAATGAACCTTTTACCTGCTTTTCCCAAAGTAGGGAATCGTATGTTTCAAGCTACCTCCCACTCTGTATGTATTTAAATATGTACATATTTTGAGCTTATAATCTTCCAGGAACATTCATGTTTCAATAGGTCTGGCATGCATTATTTAGAATTAAATGTTTCACATTTTGCCTTCCTCTACTCACTAGCCTTAAATACACTGCCAATCAAAACAAAGTGTAACATTTCAGTTTCTAGAGATGGCATTATTTCGCTTTTGCCATGTCAATGAATAGCAATCTCTAAAAACAACAAAACATTTTTCAGAGCGAACTGCTGACCATAGCTCAGGCAGCTGATGACTCAGAGCATTCATCTCTGCAAAATGTTCCATCCTTTTTAAAAATTGTTTATCACTCACATGGCATAAATGCAAGAGAATACCATGTGTAGCGTTTAGGGCCATGAATGTCTAAGTCAGAAAACTTCAGCTTCTTTTATGAGATGCATATTAAACTGCGTCCTCCATAATGTTGAGCTGGCTAGTTCTGAAGTGTGTTTGAGTCTTCAGTCTTTGGACTGGTTTGATGCAGCTCTCCATGCTTTCCTGTCCTGAGCTAATCATTTCATCTCTCCATAGCTACCACACCCTGCATCCGAGACAGACTGTTTATCACATTCTAACCTTGGTTAGCCCCATAGTTCTTATCCTCGACCTGTCCTTCGATAACTAAATTTGCTATTCCTGGGTGTCTTAGGATGTGTCCTACCAACCTATCTCCTCTCTTCATTAGCAGTCGCCAATGTATGAAGTACAAGTCTCTAACCACTTCACTAGTTACACTTTTTCTTGAGAGACAGTGCATTTCTGATAGAATTGATGTGAAAATGTTTGACACTCCAAGATTTGAATGTGAATTTAACTTACTGATTGCTAGCAAGATTCTGTGAAAAAGATTGTTCTTTCTGTTAATCAATACATAGATGGAATCCCAGTTATCTCAATCTGTCTGTGTTAGAACTCTCAGAACTCAGTCAAACCAAAATAATATATTACTTAACAATAAACTTTCCCCATACAACAGGGATTGCCATGATACAAAGCTTACTTAGGCAAAGAAGTTAATATACCTTGTTTATGAGTGTATGCTACACTCCTTTCTTTCCAAAAAATCAGGTCTAAAATGTCTGATGCGCATCATACGTGAGGAAATTGTATATGGACCATCCAAAACCATGTTTGCATTACTGGTGTATATGACTCATCATTTGACCAGCATTGATTAAAGGTACTGCAAACACAGGTCAAAACAATGCATTGTTTATGCAATAATTAAATCAATTGTCCTTTCACATAAATTCCTCATCTATTTATTCCTCTGATAAAATTGATCTGCAAATTATGCAATGAGGACCCTCTCTATAGAACCGAGACTCGCATATGCTGCGTGGCGGCCGGGGCACTGTGGCTAGCAGCAGCGTAGCACCCAACTGGTTTAACATATTCACACTTTTTTAAATATTTAATAATTACATGAATTTCAAAGTACAGCTGGAAATGCTGTCCTTCAATTTCTAAACACACAATGCACCAACGTAGGAAGTTTGGTACACTTGCACTAATTCATCCACACTGATATTTCGTATCGTTGTTGTTTGAGTCTTCAGTCTTTTGACTGGTTTGATGCAGCACTCCATGCCTCCCTGTCCTGAGCTAATCGTTTCATCTCTACATAGCTACCACACCCTACATCCGAGGCAATCTGTTTAATATATTCTAACCTTGGTTTACCCCTACAGTTCTTGTCCTCGACCCTTCCTTCCATAACTAAGCTTGCTATTCCTGGGTGTCTTAGTATGTGTCCTACCAACCTATCTCTTCTCTTTATTGGTAGTCGCCAGAAACATCTCTCCTCTCCCTCTCGTCTTAATACCTCTTCGTTTGTAACCCTATCTACCCATCTGATCTTCATCATTCTCCTATTTCGTATCAGCGCAGCTATTTCATTCTCGCGAGCCCCCAGAGTACACGGATCGTTTCTGTATACCTTTAGTTTGAAATTCCTCCGCAAAAAGAAAATCGCACGACGCTGAAACTTGCGAACAAATTTACTGCAAACTTCTTCTTGAGAAGATAAGTTTCCATTAGAAAAATTCTATGTTTTGTTCTTTGCCTAACCATGTTCACGTGATACGAGGTAGGCTACTGTTCTTCACAGCAAGCCTTAATTATCACAACTACGGTATCTTGCCAGCTGCGTATGTAATAAATGCAATGTCAGCATTTGGGGGCTTCCCGACATGCTGTTGTAATCTGTATATGCATAAATGTGACGGTGAGTCATTGCGACGTGTCCGTGGCACAGCTATTGGAAAGCCCCGATCTATAGGCATGGTCCCCACTGTATATATAAATAATGTAAAGTTCAAACAACTGTGGTACACATCGTTGCTGTTTTATCTCGTGTTGTTAGCAGAAGCGACAGCGCAGGCTTGTGACGCGAGGATAGAGTCAATCAGTCTTGTATTAACCGCATGCTAGGTTGGTGGTCATAAGCACTAATGATAGAGTGAAGAAGGTGCTCGGCAAAAATGATAAGATTGTTTACTGCAGGAGAAAACTTGAAATGTTCAAGAAAACAGAAGAAGAAGGAAGTCTTGCTGTGGGTAGCAAATAAGTAAGATGTACGAGGGGCATTATGAAAGTCATGAGCAACATTATTTTACTGCAATATGTTTATTAATTGTGATACATTGATTACATCATTTCAAACCAAACTTTTGTTTACTTTTCAACATAGTCTCCATTCCTTTAGACATATTTTTTTCACTGTTATGGTAGTTAAAAATCCCTTGATGGTAGAAGTCCGTTCTGGCATGATGAAGGCACTGATACAATGCTCTCTTTCATGTCCTCGTTGGTCTCAGTGCGCTGGACTCTCATGTGCTCCTTCACAAATCCAATAAGATGGTAGTCGGAGGGTGCCAAGTCTAGACTGTTGGGAGGGTGCGGCATAACTTCCCATCCTAATTTTTGAATGCTCTTGCTGGAGAAACGAGCATTGTGGGGGTATGCGTTATCGTGTTGCAGGATAATGTTCTTTCCAGGGCGTTTATCACTCAATTCACGACAAAGCTTGTGAAGCATTTCAACCTAACAGGCAGCATTTATTGTTTGCCCACGTTCAAGCAATTCAGCCAGAATGACACGCTCTGCATCCTAGAGGACGATGCCCATAACTTTCCCTGCAGAGTGCACTGTCTTTGCGTTTTTTTCGTTGGCGAATCCAAATGTTGCCATTCCATGCTTTATACAATTTTCAAAAGAAAAATATATATTGTCCGTTGAGCCATTATATATTTAAACACAAATTGTGCTAAATGTTCCGGCATAACTCAACAAAATGACAGCGTTTCGCCCCGGTGTGCTATTGGGCTTTGTTGAGTTATGCTGGAACATTTAGCACAATTTGTGTTTAAATATATAATGGCTCAACGGACAATACATATTTTTCTTTTGAAAATTGTATATTCAATGCCAAGGTAAGGTTATAATTGCTTTGGAGTGGAGTTCCGACTCCCATAGTGCACTGGCTTTGCTCGTGACGCGGATACACATGTATCAAATAAGTCTTGCAGTGTGTACTAGACAGTGTCTTGGTGAGGTGTGCTTTAACCACTGAAGAGCCCAATAGCACACCGGGGCGAAACGCTGTCATTTTGTTGAGTTATGCCGGAACATTTAGCACAATTTGTGTTTAAATATTCCATGCTTTGTCGTTTCGTTTCTGGTTCGTAATACTGGAAACAGCTCTCATCCTCTGTAACAATACTCATCAAAAAATCATCTCCTTCATTTCCATGTCTCTGAAGGAAGTTCGCAGTGATGGTTTATTTTTGAACGTTGGATGAGGATGAGGAAGAAGTACAAGAGCAATTAGATGAGTGGGAGAAGGTAGTGTTATCATATGGGATGAAGTTCTCAGCACAAAAGAGTGAAGTGGTCATCACAACGAGGAAGAAGAACAGACTGGATATGGGCATAACACTTGGAGGACAGCAGTTGCAGAAAGTAGAATGCTTCAAGTACTTGGGAAGCATAATTGAAGAAAAGGGAGGCAATAGGATGGAAATAAATGAGAGGGGAAGGTGCGCAGATGGATTTTTCAAGAGTGTTAGGGGGATGATATGGAATAAAGATGTACCACAAAAATGTAAAGGAATCATCTACAAGACCTACTTTGTGCCAATTTTGACATATGGGTCAGAAACATGGGTGATGAAGGAAAGGGACAAGAATAAAATACGAGCAGTGGAGATGAAGTTCCAGAGGAGTAGGGTAGGAGTGACAAGAATGGACAGAGTAAGGAATGAGAGAGTCAGGGAGATGGTAAGAGAGGAACCATTGCAAAATAGAATAGAGTGATCTAGGCTACAATGATATGGACATGTGAGGAGGATGGAAGAGGAGAGGATACCGAAGAAGATGTTTGGAATGGAAATGACGGGAAGGAGGCCAAGGGGAAGACCAAGGGACAGATGGACAAAAGGAGTTAAGAAGAGTGTGGAGGAAAGAGGAGTGTGCTGGGACACAGTAAATGACGAGAGATGGTGGATGGACAGGAAACGATGGAGAGGCTTATGTTCCAAGCAGACCCGACCAGCGGTTGGAAACTGCTCAAGATGATGATGATGGTGACTTTGGTGAGTAACCGTGGGACCCAGCGGGAACACACTTTTCGATAGCCCAACTCACGGATCATTTCCTCCACTACACTGCGTTCTATTGCAAATATTGCCGCAATTTCACTGACAGTGACACATCTGTCTTCTTTAATGATCTCATGTTGCACTCAGTGGAGGTAGTTCGAGGGCACCCACTAAGAGGCTGATTTTGAATGCCCGTGTTTTTATCTTTAAAATGTTTCATTCAACTCGGAACATGGCTAGCACCCATACCCACATCCCCATAATCACACTGAAGTCTGGTGAATTTCAGCAGGGATTCCTTCTTCACAGCACGTTGACGGAACGAAACATTGATGCCGGCCATTTTGTAACTCCTTGCTGTGGTCACGTGATAAAAGCTAGTGGTGTCAGAGTACCAGCACATGTTCCGGAAAGTGGGAAGATTGCGCTGATGTGCATGGTTATTCTATATTAAAGGATGTTGCTTACGACTTTCAGTACCGGTATGGCCTTTGCATCAGATTTGGGCATTTGTGCCTATTTGTTTTATTTTACTTCATTTGTTTTTTCTCCTAAAAGTAACTTAGCAGGGTACATGGCTTACATGACGACACAGCATACACACATAAAAATGGTAAATATCTATAGTAGTAGAGGAGTGTTGAACTGTGGTAGCTAAGTTCATAGTTCATGAAGATGGTACTTGTGGATCAACGCACGCCCTGTAATGATAGTGATATATGCTGGTTGATCATAGATAGAACATTTCTCAGTGTAAATATCAGAAGGTTGCTTGATGTATGAAGTACTAAAAAGCTTAGTTTAGAAATAGAAATAGTTTTTATTGTGAAATAAAATGTTCAAGATCATGAATATTGTGTAAAATAACCCAACCATTTTTGACTCGTTGGTAGTTAACCCTCTACTTGTGAGGTGGTATTACTGTGGCGTACATTGTGAAAAATTAATCGTCTGCAGTCCTTCTACCTGAATCACAAATAACACACACTCATACAGCCATCACAATAAACACTGGTTATCAGACTAATTCTACACCCACCCAAAGTACACGGGGCTACATGACCGCATTGTCGCAGCCCCTAAACTAAGGAACCAACCAACCAACCAACCTACATTGTGAGGTGAGGTCTGTATGACCGGTCATTAATCTTGCTTGGTCATAGGCACACACAATAAAACTGCTGTATGGACATGAAATTTGCCGTGTTGGTACTTCAATTACTCTAACACACGATACAAATACAAACATTTCTTAAAATTAAAGTATAGGTCTTTCGTACTCGCATTACGTCCGTAATGCGAAAAAATAATTTTTTTCTCTCATCATTAGATTTAATTAATTTTAAAAATGAGAAATTAACAAAATATCATAATACAATTATTATTTAGAAACAAATATACATGGTTGACCCAATGAAACATCAAAACATTCTTCTTCAGCTGAAAGTGTATCTCCCGCATGCATGGTCAGCATGGAACGTTAACTTTGAGGTGCGGTCACTAATACCATTCGAAAATTTTACAACGCAATCGCCCACGCGTAACAGTAGCTAGAGCTGCACTGAGCTATGCAGTGACTCAAGGCAATTTGTTCGGAAGGTACACAAAAGAAAAGGTGGCAAGTAGCAATAGAAAGGATGAAAATAACACGTCAAAATATTCTTGCGGTCACCTTGACCTCACCTCACAAGTAGAGGGTTAAGTACTTTTTAAAATTTAACTGGTGTAGCACATTTCCTAGATGGATGTTCTTAGGATGTCTCATAAGTAATGTCGTGTTTTAAGTTTGGTGTTTTATAAGATAGAATTGGTTTTCTTTGGTTCGCCAATGCTATTTACAGGAGGCCATGACTAGAATTGTGCATAATGCGAGAATGTATCAGTCGCCAGTTGTTGATACACAATCACAAATGGAACTTAAAAACTTGGAGGTTAGGGTCCTTCTAAAGCACTACTGGAAACAAGATTACAAAGCACCTGTCGTGGCTCGAAGAATATGTGAAGTGGAAGGAGAAGGTGTTGTTAGTGAGCGTGTGGCACAACGATGGTTCCAACGTTTGAACACTGGAGAAAAAACACTACATATTTACCGTGTTCTGGAAGACCTAAACTATGGGACATTAAGAATACACGCAGAGTTTTGGAAGATAATCCGCAAGAAGTACTCGCTGTCTGTCAGAAGAACTTGGTGCATCAAAAGATACCATAAATCGCCGGATTAAGAGACTCGGAAAATCAAACAGTAGCTGTAGATCTGTACCTCATGAATTGACCCCTGAACAGGCCCAATGTACGGAGGATATCTGCTGTCAGCTTATCGGTAACCCCATGGATGATAGATTTATCAGGAGAATTGTTGCATGTGATGAAAAATGGATCTAATATCAAAACACTGGCGCCTCGGAACAGTGGCTCAGTTCCCGTCAACCTGCCAAAGTCATCGTTAAAAAGGATTGGTTCACCCCAAAGTAATGTTGTGCGACTGGTGGAATTTTGAAGGAGTGATTCACTGGGAGTTTGTTCCAAAAGGGCGTGCAGTCAATGCGAATCTTCTGGAATGCGTACATGAAATTTTGAGACGGATAGCATTAGCTAACTGAAATATAGTTCTCTTGTAGCAGAACAATGTGAGACATACTGCACGAACAGCCATGGCAAAATTCAGGAATTGGGAGGAGTCGAACTCCTACCACATCCAGCATACAGCCCTGATCTTGGGCCTTTAGATTACCATCTTTTTCGATCCATGGCCCATTATTGCATGGAAGTAATTTTGAAAACATTGAAGGTGTGGAAGTGGATTTCGCCAAATACTTCGCATCAAAACCAGAGACTGGTACCATTGTGGGATAAGAAACCTCGCTGAAAGATGGCTCAAGACCATAGAATCTGATGGTCTCGACTTTAAAGAATAGTTTAATTTCTTGTTAGAAAACTTTCCAAATAACATTTTCTTTAAAATACAACAATACTTATGATACATTCTATAACTTGATTATCATTTATTCTTTGCACCATTTACCATTCTTTCTTTGTCCATCATTTTGGCAACTACTTAACGGTGTTTGAATACTCTGGCTAAACCCATGGCAACCTTCTTTATAAACTATGTAAAGCTCATTTGCTTATAAATACACTTAATTCTCTTCATGTTATGCCTCCAAACATGGCTATGGGCATGGGAATATTTACTAAACGGTTGCACTAGCACACACATAAGGAGAGGAAAGGCATAGAACAACAACTAAATTGAAAATACTCTAGTGGCTGTGGTTATTTTTATTATCGGCTATTCAGCACTTTGGCCTCCATAGCTCTAAATATCAAAATATATCCTCAAATGTTACATAAAAAGAGATTTGAAAGTGACTGGTAGGAATAATCCAGTAGGAAAAGAAACAGGGATATTTTTCTAAACATCTTTGCTTTTAATTCATTTCACGAGTCATATTGATGACATTGGAATGGCCTTAATGTCCTGACCCATTAGTTTAGTCTGAATTCTGCTAAAACCTGACAGAGAACATGAGAGTTAATTACCGTATATACCCGAATGTAAGACAAGGTTTTTTCCCACATTTTGTGTTATAAAAATTTGGGGTCGTCTTATATTCAGGGTATTAAAACAAAAAATGTTATTATTATTTGCAAAGTATAAAACTTGGGAGACTATCAAAGAAATCATACACAACAAACAACCAACAGTTGAGACATGCACTTCACTTGAAATAGACAACAAAATTATCACAAACAATCAAGAACTATGTGAATCATTTAACTTGTTCTTCACAAACATTGCTGGAAGTCTAGCAAAAGCTATTCCTGAACAGAAGGAAATCCTCAGTAAGGACCACAATCGGTCAAATTCTCTCTACTTATATCCGACAGATGAAGCAGAGGTCAAGTCCATCATCACAAATTTAAAGAATAAAAAGAGCTGTGGATTAGATAGGATCAAGACAAATTTCATTAAAAACAATATACAATCATTTATTAAAATCTTGGTTGAAATGATTAATGAGTCCTTAGTTACTGGCATGATACCAGATGACTTAAAAGTGGCCAAAGTAGTTCCTATATTTAAGGGTGGTGACAAAAGAAATCCAAATAATTATAGACCTGTTTCTATTTTATCGGTAGTTTCAAAAATTCTGGAAGAAGTGGTAAAAACAAGATTGCTTTCATTTCTGAACAAGAATACATTCTTTCATAATATGCAATATGGATTCAGGGAAAATTCTAGTACTGAGGCAGCAACTATTGACCTAATAACAATGCTACAAGAAACTATTGACAAAAATAATATGGCAGTTGGGTTATTTATTGATCTCACAAAAGCCTTTGATACAGTAGATCATAAAATACTGTTATCAAAATTAGAAAATGCTGGTGTCCGAGGTATAGCACTAAAATGGTTCCAAAGCTACCTTATTGGAAGAAAGCAGCATGTAGCTTTGAATAAATGCATAAGTTCAGGAAAATATATAACTCATGGAGTTCCACAAGGATCTATACTTGGACCTACATTATTCTTAATTTATATAAATGATATTGTGGAATGTAATTTGAGAGGGCATATCAAATTGTATGCAGATGATACAAATATCTTCTACACTGGGAAAGACATAATTGAAATCATACAAAATGTGCAACAAGATATAAATACTCTCTCACAATGGTTCCAGGCCAATAAATTAACAATGAACCTACAGAAGACCAATTACATGGTAATTTCAAAGCAAAGCATGAAAGAAATCACACATGACAAAATATATATAAATAATATTGAAATAAAAGAGGTTAATCAGGCAAAGTATTTAGGTCTAATCATCGACAAACACCTGACCTGGATTGAACACGTTGAACAAATTGCCAAGAAACTCTCACCTATAGTAGGGATCCTAAGGAAACTTCGGTATCTTATTCCCCTAAACCTTGTAAAACAAATCTACTATTCACTTGTACATAGCAAGCTCCAATATTTAAATGTTATTTGGGCTCACTGCAGGAAATCCACACTGAATGATTTAATGACTATTCAGAATAGGGCTATTAGAAACATATTTAACCTTCCTTACTGCACTCCAGTAAAAGATCTGTACATCAGAAGTAAAATTCTACCCCTCAGCATAAGTGCAGATCTCCGAGCAGCTATGCTAATATACAAAATTAAACACAACACAATACTCTATAGCTCTCCCTACATCTTGAACTCGGACAATCATTCTTATGGAACTAGGCATGCGAAGGACGTAGCCTTATATATCATTCACTCTTCTAAATACGGTAGAAATAGTTTCAAGTTCTCTGCATCACAGTCATATAATAAACTTCCCGATGAAGTAAAAAGTGCACCAACTTTGTCAGTATTTAAGAGGAAAACTACGAAAGTATTGTGGGAAAAATTCGATGCATCGTAATACATCAAATAAGCTTAAAAATCCTGTGCTTATCATTTTAAGAGACCTTGGTCTAAACAATCTTAGATATAGTATCAACTTTACTAATAGGCCTATGCCCTTATTCATCAATTTGTGTTACCTTCAGAATTTTCTTCCTGGTGTGTAAACACACATATTACTGTACAATTCCTCTGTACGAGCCTATGGCTCTTTGGAATTAATTGAATAAATAGTATGTGGTGTTGGCATCTTGTAACTCGCAACAAATCAATGCGTTAATGAAGATTAAAACATGGTTTGTTATGTTTAATTACCATGCATATACGAATAGTGTACATTTTGAGGTTAGGATTTACGCATACACGTCATTTTAAGCGGATAAATTACATGTTCGAAAGCATATGGAAATATGTTTTAAAACAATCTTTACAAGAACAACCAGTCAGTTTTATGAGCAGTAATTGAGTGATTAACGTATCTTAATTTAATAACGTCTCCCATTCTTGAACAAAGAAATTATAGAGTATGTAAGTAAAAACAGAGATTCCTGATTTCTGATAACACAAGACGTTATAAAAATGAAAGCACGACCTTAAGGGCATATATTGTGCAAGTTATGAGTTAGCGAGTATTTAAAAAATAAAATCTGTAAGAGGCAGTTGATAAACTAGGCCTCGTCTAACATTCGGGTATATACGGTAGGTCATCTATCCCTCATTTTATATTATTTTATTTATATTATTGTCACAACTCTGTAATGAGAAACCAAAAAAACTGAGTATGTCTCTTGTTCTTTGTGAGAAGAGTAGTTTAAATATAATATTCCCATGTGCCAACCAATAATCGATTATTCTCCTTGACTTTTAAATTTCCCATGTGATGTGCTACCGGTACTGCTGTTTCAAATATCATATGAGTAGCCCATTTACAAAACCTGCTTACTTCATCTGTTAATATGATTAATTTTCACTAGAATTTTCTTTTTTTCGAAGTTTGAAGTAACTATCAACTGACAAGGAGAGGTCGCCAAGTGGTTTACTAGAAAAGCGTTCAAATGTGGAGGGTTTGCTCTTCATAAAATAATATTTTGCCCCTGTTCGAGCGTTTTAGCCACTGGGCCCTAGTGTGTTCAAAATTGAACATTTAAAATTGATCCTCAAACTTTTGTAGTCCTATTCCCGCACACGTTCCCGGATCGTCTCCGTGGCATAGTCGCTAGCGTGTTGGCGTGGAGAATTGAAGGTTTCGAGTTCGAGTCAGACCTTGGTCAGCACCTTTTCTTTTTTCTGTTACTGATACATCCCTTTTGGGTTTTCTATAATGTATTTGCTGTGGTCTCTTCGGTTTTGGAGCTATGTAGAAATCATCCCACTACATTGCACCCTGTTCTGCCAAGTGCCAACCATGCGATATCTACTTTTTACGACAAGTAAGGAATACAAAATAAGAGCGTCTAATGAATACTTTGCTTATCATATGAAATAAAGGCGTAAGAATACTCTCTTTTCAGTTTGCAGGTCAAAGGTCTCTTTGAGAAACTAAAAAAATTTGGTCATGCTGTACACGGGGACAAAGATCTGTCTATGAGAGAAGATGCTATCAAAATCCATTCACTGATTCATCACCAACTTTCATCTAATGCTTTCGTAGACATGATAAAATATGTTTTCTTTGCAGCAAATCTAACAGATGAAAGAACAGTGTTTGGAAATGTGAACATCATCTGTTTTTCCGCATGAACTGATGGGTTCAAGGTGCTATTCTTGCTCCTCACCTGCATTTATTAAATATGCTCGTTGTTGCGAAATGCTTTGCTTCCAATGTTTTTATGAAAAATACCATCCAAATAAGTGTAAAAATGGGTCAAGTTCAAGCAATTCATTGTCAGATGAACAGTGACAAATAACGTAAATATTAATTTATTAATATTGTAAGTAGAATAAGCAACAACAACAAAGTACTTGATGTAATCTGCCAACTTTAATATTGTACCACAAGCATAAAAGGAAAGAAAATATGTAAAAGAAAGGAAAAGAAAATAATTAAAAAAGATTAAGGTAGGTTTCGATCACGGTAGCTTCCATTCCCAACGCCAACACGCTAGCGACTATGCCACGGAGACGAGCAGGGAATGTGTGCGGGAATAAGACTACAAAAGTTTGAGGATTGATTTTAAACGTTCAATTTTGACCACACTAAGGCCCATTGGCAAAAACGCTCGAACAGGGGCAAAATATTTTTTTATGAAGAGCAAACCCTCCAAATTTGAACACTTTTCTAGTAAACCACTTGGCGACCTCTCCTTGTGAGTTCGATTCAGTGCTTCAAAATAGGGAAAATACTGTACTACTAAAAGGAATCCTAGTCATGTTATGTTTGTATTCAAAGCTTACTGCATTTAATTTCCGTTAATTTAATCAATTTTGTAAAATACTGTGACATTTTAAAATGTAAGATGATGTATAGCTAGCTTAATAAAGTCTCTCCCTAACACTGCTGTTTTCTCTGCATTGAACTTCTCCTAAGGATAATGTAATATATGGGTAGGGTTTGAATATAAATAGGTAAATGTGTCTGGAAAAGGCCAATTGACCAGGCAAGAGGCGAGTTGTGGGCTCTAAGCTTATTTGAGGCTGCAATGTGTAAAAGGAGTTTCAGGCAGCTCTACACAATTACTTCAACTTTCTAACTACATGTGGTGCCTTTCCCCCCCACCATTTTCAACAGTGGCGACATTTATCAATCACTGGACAAAGTAGAGAATGCAAAGTTTGATTCGCCTGCAAACTTAATTCCTAACCTACATGATGTTTCTGTTAAAATATCTTTGTCATCATTAGGTTATCTGTTCCCTGCAACAGTCTGCCATCTTTTAGCAACATGGAAAATGTTAGGCCATATAGTCGGTGACATATGGGTGCTACAGTACATGATTGACAAACAGTGCTTTTTCTTTGGGCACTTCTTCTCTGAGGCTCAAAGTGAATGATTATGAGTAACATGTGTGTATTTATATC
This sequence comes from Meconema thalassinum, assembly GCA_946902985.2. Lineage (NCBI taxonomy): Eukaryota > Metazoa > Arthropoda > Insecta > Orthoptera > Tettigoniidae > Meconema > Meconema thalassinum. Next base: position 1,855,533,261 of record OX336388.2, read on the forward strand.
TAGTCATAATTCCCGTTTTATCAGGGCCAGGGATAGGATGGGTTTATTATTGTACCATCGTCCCACTACCAGTTGGTATAAGGAGAGATGATAAAGAGAAAGGAAATTGCTGAACTGCTACCCATCATACCCAGATGAAAATAAGACTATATTACACTAAATCTACTGTTAAGAAAGAACACCAAAAAGTAAATTTAGGGAATATACGGTATAATTAAACCATCAACACTAATACAAGCATAAGTTAAATTAAAATTAAAAACGTACAGAAATGCACTCTAAATATATATACCATCAATTAAATAAACAAAATATAAGGGAAGAATCCGAATTTAAGATAAGAATGAGTGATCAAATAAGGAAATTAATTAATATCAACCACTGACAACGTAGTCAGATAATCAAGAAATTTTTCCTCATAGGGATTTTAGTAAGATGAATAGAATTCAAGATCAAATCAAATTGAAGAAAATAAAGATAAATTACCTTAATTGTGTTGATGACACAAAAGCATAATAAGTTAAAGTCCACACGAGGACTAAAATCAAAGAAATATCCTTTTATTCTTTCAATAAATCAGGAGCTCAAGTAATATCTGACCAACTTCCACTAAACCAATATGCCTTCTTACTCATTACCATGAAAAAAACAGAAGTAATTGTTTGAACAAAATTAATTTACATTAGCAATAGCAGACTGGATGCTTGGCAACGCTGTCGTAGAAAAAATAAAATAAGTATAATAAACCGTGATACATTTCACAGGACCCATATGGGGTCATTCTACTAGGCACAAGAGACAGGAAGGAAAAATCATTACATAACAATTACTCAGTATTTAAAAGAGAGCACTCTTGGTCTAAAGCAACTTGTTCATCAGAATCGCAAGACTAGCTTGTCAAGGATCGACTTAAAAATATTACACAAAATCAGGAAATATATCACTGAAAATATCATCATATTAATTAAATTAATTGGTATTCTGCCCGAAGGCAGGTCCGAGTCTCCGAGAGGCTACCCCCCAGCCGGAGTTTACTTGCAGTAGGGTGGCCAGGGCCTTTCCGCTCCTCCTTTTGTTGGCCAACAGCGCGCAGTGCCTAGAGCCAGCATACCATCCAAGTTCCGACTGCGCCCAATGTTGCTTAACTGTGGAGTTCTCATGGGATCCGGTGTTTCAACACGGCTTGCATTATGCCGAATGCCACACCAAATTAACTCCACATAAATCACATATGGTTGTATAGGTACTCAGCTGAAAAATTCAGCACAAATAAGAATATTTAAAGTAACCACATCACATTATGCACATAACAAACCACAGACTTTGACAAACACAAATGATATCATAATATTCCCAATAACCTTTACAATATTCAAACTACCGTACCTTTCTGTTGACCTCCAATGTTATCATAAAATATCCCAATTTAAATGTTTCCAAGTCCCACGAAGGTAAATCTCAATCATATTCGATTCGTGATGTAACAAATAAGGGATAGGACATTAGGTTACCCCTAAGGGCTCCCAAATCCCTTAAATAAATTTTCCTACAAAATCAGTACATCTTGTCTAGACGAAATCTCCAAATTGATTATTACAATAACAAACATTGTTATTGGTTACAACTTCGATAAGTTTTGATCCAATGGATATATGCCAAGATCTACGATCAATACCACCAGTAGCACCGCACACTCCATCTAGTATCAAACGAACGAATGAGCAAGAACAAGATGCGTCAGTACCAGTCTCAATCACTAGATAGTGCCAGTCTACGCTTTTCTTTTCTTGCATTAGATGTACGGCTAAAATGCACAACCAAGACTGTCCGCTAGATAACATTGGCTTACAGTTATTTGTCTTGTCATCCTTTAAACACTATTTTCAAGTAACCTATCGAGTTTATTTTGAAATAGTAACGTATCAATTATTATTATTATTTATTAATCTCATGATTGGAGTTAGTGAGTGATGAAATGAATAAAGATGAATGGAACTGGTCAACAAGTTAGAATGAAGCAGCCATGATTTATTACTATCCTGACGTAAAAGCCGGCAAAGCTCCTGGAAGTGATGGTATGCACCCAGAATTTCTCCTGTACTCTGGGAGGTACGCAAAACGATGGTTAGCGGAATTCTCCACGGATATAATGGTGTTACGGCTATGAGTTCGTTTCATCGCTCGCCGCATGAGTCACAACTGCCCCAGGGCTGGGCTGTGCTCTCTCAGTGTATTGCGTGCGCCTTATGCAACAGGTCTACTAGGACAAAGGGATGGTCCAGAATATTCGTGACCCAGCCAGCGATGGAAGCCTCGAGAAGCCGTGAACCCTGGATGGGGATAGAAGCATTTATTGAGTCACCGGCCTGCTATATAAGAGCGACCTGTCAAGCAGTGTGTGTTGTGTTTTTCGAGCTAGTGCGAGCGTTTATCCTGAGCGACAGAAGTGTGGTGACTTGCGAAACCCCTAGTGAAGCCAATTCTCTTGACAGCGAGGGAGTGAGAAGCATACAGGGGACTGCCTGTGTTTTGTGGCGAAGTGCCGTGCGAGTTACGAAATCCAGTGACATTGTTTCCCCCAGCTTGTGGACAGCGAAACAGCATGTTGCATATTATCGTAAGTAACTGTAGTTGGTGTAGGGTCAGGAGGGGTAAATATGAGACACACAGAGAGTGGGGTAAATAAAAGACATGCTTGTTATGAGCAAGTATGACAGGAAAAATAATTAATATTATTTACCTCACGCTTTAATAAGTATAGAAGCATCCCTTACAAACAAAGAATGCAATAAGGCACGTAATGAATTTGCAAAAAATTAAAACGTGTTTACATAGAAATTTCATTACAAAAACTTTTAAGTTTTCCCTCCAAATTTTTCTTGTTATTTAATATATATATATATATACTTGGCCACCCTGTTTTCATGCTGAATGGCACCCATATTGCTTATTGGTCAGTGTGCTTTACAGTTTACAAGGACATGTGTCGTTACAAGATTAGAAATTCGATTTTATGAAGTAACTACTAACGGGGGCAAAAATGAGACCATTCAGGTAAGAGCCTGTGTAGATATTCTGAAACGTTTGAAGAAGAGGAATGGCAATAAATTGGTGATAGTTTAGATGACATTGACCTCATAGAACATGAAACTAAGTGTACTGACATTTGTGAGGTAGGGCTACCTGAGCCAAATGAAGTGAAGGTTGGAGATTATGTGTTAGTCGAGTTTAAAGGTGGTAAAAGAAAAACAGTTCTTTATAAGTACGTATGTGTTGTACAGAGAATATACCCTGTAAGTGAATAATATGATGTCATATGTATGAATATGGTATCTGGAAATAAGACCCTTTTTTAAGTTGAACGAAGTAGATGTGACACTAATTAATAAAAGTGATATTATTGGCATACTTCCAGTGCCATCTATGTCTTGTATTGGACAGCGTATTCAATATTGTTTTGCACAGCCAATTGATATGTTTGAAAAGTAATGATTGAAGGTTTAGTGCTATGTTTTTTCATTAATGTGTTTAATACCAGCTGAGCTATTAAATTAACACTCATTAGTACCTAAATTACCCTGTTGGATACTTGAAGTTCGGTAAAATGGTGCTTTTTGGTGTAAATGAATACTTTTTCAGCGTACTATACTTAAAAGAAACCTGCTCTGTCTTATTTTTGCACTCCCATTTGTGTAGCTCCCTTAGATGTGGAGAGTGAATGCTGTCTTTTATTTGCCCCATGCTGTCTTTTTTTACCCCATTTGGAGGGTAAAAAGAAGACACTGTTTTTTATTTTTAATTAAATAAATATGTAAACTGATGGGAAATAGTCTTCTAATTAGAATTCAGCATGCAATTTACCATTATTTTAATCATTTACCATAATTTAAATTATTTTTTTTCTGTTCAAAAAAGTGAAAGTTTTGATTTTGTCTCATATTTACCCCTCCTGACCCTACATGAGGAAGAGGTGCAGGTAGCTTCTGTCAAGGCTACCGGACTCATTAAGACGGTTTAACTTCTGTGGTTTGTTGACAAGTGAAAGGGGCAAGAGCGCTCAAGGAAGAGACTTTAGGAAACTGGAGTAAGGTTCTATTTGCTTGTATTTGCTGTTGAGTGGTGTATCTTTCCTGCAAGCAATAAAGCTAACTTCTCTTTAAAGCAGTAATTGGTGTTGTGCTTTCTACCCACCGTAATCCAGTTAACAAAAGTGTCACTAGGGGGGTGGCACGTAACAACTGGTGTCAGAAGCCGGATTACGAACTCAAGCACAAGCACAACACCTGACGGTCCTGGTTTCAAAACCCGAGCAGGTCATTTTCTCTAATTTTCCTGTGAGTGCATGCCCTTTACAAGACAAACAACTAAAATGGAGGCGCAATTGGCAGCATTGCTAGAAAAGTTAAGTGGCATGGAAACCAAGATGGAAGACGGCCAGAAGAAGATGGAAGACGGCCAGAACAATTTAACCAAGGACCTAACTGCCAAATTAGAAGACGGCCAGAAGAAGTTAGCCGAGGACCTAACTGCCAAACTAGAAGACGGCCAGAAGAAGTTAGCCGAGGACCTAACTGCCAAACTAAAAGACGGCCAGAAGAAGTTAGCCGAGGACCTAACTGCCAAACTAGAAGACGGCCAGAAGAAGATGGAAGACGGTCAAAATAAGCTAGCGGAGGACCTGAAGAGGATAGAGGATGGCCAGAAGAAGATGGAAGACGGTCAGAATAATTTGACACAGAACCTGAAGAAATTAGAACTGGGTCTGCGTGAGGAAGTCACGGCAGTGGAAAAGAAGTTCGACGCCTTACAAGTGGAAGTTGCCGAGCTGCGCCAACGCCCGCTGATGGGGGTGGAGGAGAAATTCAACGCCTTACAAAAGGAAGTTGCCGAGCTGCGCTAACGCCCACTGACAGGGGTGGAAGAGAAATTCAACGCTTTACAAAAGGAAATTGCTGAGCTGAGCCAACGCCCGCCGACGGGGATGGAAGCGAGATTCAACGCTCTACAAGAGGAAGTTGCCGAGCTGCGCCAACGTCCGCCCACCGTTACACCGGGACTATCAGGAACGGGACATAGCAGAGTGACGCCCCCAACCTTTGACGGAAAGGTCCCGTGGAGCACCTACTTACGTCAGTTCGAGGCGGCCTGTTCCATAAATAACTGGAACAACACAGAAAAGGCTACAGCTCTCATTGTAGCGCTGAGAGATGACGCCCTTAACGTCCTTCAGGCCATCCCGACTGGATCCCAGGACTATGCTTCACTGATCGCCCATATGGAGTCCCGATATGGAGATAGCCATCTTCAGCAGGCCTACCAGATGCAGCTCCGGACCCGGGTGCAAAGGAACGCGGAAACCCTGCAGGAGTTCGAGATGGACATCGCACGCCTCGTAAGGCTCGCCTATCCAACAGTGCCGGCCGACTTTCAGGAACAGATTGCGACGCAGACCTTCACCGACGGGCTACGGGACCCGGACACTCAACAGACGCTGCGACTCGCGCGCAATAAGACCCTGGCAGATGCGCTGAGCCACGCACTTGAGTTCGAGACGGCAAAGCAGGTATCTAGAATGTGCGCGCGGGTGCGTCAGGTGGATGTCGACGAACCAGCCTAAGCCGACAAGACCAAGACCCTGGCCGATGAACTGATGGAGGCGCTAGGCCGGTTCTTCAAGAGTCGCAGTACCACCAACAAAAACGTAGCTGAAAGACATCCGGAGAGGCGGCCCGGAAGAGGACTACCGAACTGCTGGACCTGCCGTAAGAGAGGCCACCTGAGCAAGGACTGCGGTGATCGCCGCCGCCAAGGGTTTCCGTCGGGACAGTCGTAGGGAAACCGCGCGGCCCAGGAGAGCAAGTATCAGCCAGCCTTGCGGGGCAAAGGTTGGCTTGTGACAGTCGTCAAGCCCCGGCAGTCCAAGTTCGTGTGACGCAGTTACGGAGGGATAATAGCAGCCTGATGGTCGACGGAGTCGTCAACGGAGAGAGCTGGCCCATGCTAATCGACACGGGAGCACCGAGGACCATCGTCAGTCCCACCGTGATCTTGAAGTGGAGAGTGCAACCCACACAAAGGAACCTCCAGCTAATAACCGCGACCGGAGAGACCGCACCGGTACATGGCGAAGCATCACTGGAGTTCGTCATTGGTCGACGGGCGATAAAGCATCCAGTGCTTGTGGCTGACGTATCAAACGAAGTGATCATCGGACTTGACTTCCTGGACCAGAACAACATCATCTTGGATCTGAGTACCAACACTCTGCACTTCAGAAGTGAGGAACTTGCTTTGCAACCAGCACACGAGGCCGTAGCCGCACGACGAGTAAGGCTGAGCGAGGACGTCATCATTCCCGCCAGGACGGAAGTCAGCGCTGCCGTAATTGTCGACGGAACAGCTGAGGGAGTGGCGGCTGTCATCGAGCCAAAATATGAGGACATCCAGACAAAAGGATTGCCAGTTGCCAAGACTCTCATCAACACGACGTCTCGGCCGTACGTCCGCCTGTCCAACCTGAACGGCTACGATATTACGGTTCACCGGGACACTAACCTAGGAGTCTGCGAACCCGTTACCTGGATTGCCCGCATCACAGACACGACGGACGGACACCTGCAGACGGACAACCGAAGAAGACGCGCCCTGCCAGAAGAACTACAGAAGCTGTACCAAGGATCCCAGGACCATATAGACGAGGAACAATCACGCCAACTTCGGGACCTGCTACACGAATTCCAGGATGTCTTCTCCGTGGGGAGCAAAGACTTCGGCAGGACAAGCTTGGTCCAGCACAGAATCGACGTTGGTGACAGCGCACCGATTAGGGCCCCATTCCGACGTGTCCCGCTCGCCAAGCAAGCTGAAGTCGACCGGTTGGTAGAAGAGATGAAGGAGCAAGGAGTGATCGAGCCATCACATAGTCCTTGGAGTTCTCTGGTCGTGCTAGTGAGGAAGAAGGACGGTTCCACCAGGTTCTGCGTGGATTACAGGCGGGTGAATGACGTCACGAAAAAGGACAGCTACCCTCTACCCCGGATCGACGACACCCTGGACACCATATCAGGGTCAAGATGGTTCTCCACCTTGGATTTGAAGAGTGGCTATTGGCAGGTGGAGGTCCACCCTAAGGACCGCGAGAAAACTGTGTTCTCTGTGAGCAGCGGGCTCTGGCAGTTCACCGTCATGCCATTCGGTCTGTGCAATGCCCCTGCGACCTTCAAAAGGCTAATGGAGTCCATTCTGAGGGGACTACACTGGAAGACCTGCCTGGTCTACCTCGACGATGTCATCGTTCTGAGGAGAAGCTTCGAGGAGCACTACAGCAACCTGAAGGAGATCTTGATGAAGCTACGGGCTGCCCAGCTGAAGTTGAGCCCCAAGAAGTGTCAGCTCTTCCAGAAGCAGGTCCAGTACCTTGGGCTTATCGTCTCCGATGAGGGGGTGCGCACCGACCCAGAGAAGACCGCAGCTGTGAGGGAGTGGCCAGTTCCGAGGGTAAGTCCCAACTACGAAGCTTCCTGGGACTCTGCACTTATTACCGTCGCTTCGTGAAAGGATTCGCCGACATCGCCAAACCTTTACATCGACTGACTGAGAAGGACCAATTCTTCACGTGGACAGCAGAATGCCACAGTGCTTTTGAACAACTCAAGCAGGCTCTGTGCACCGCGCCTATTCTGGCCTACCCCAGACCTGGAACAAGGTTCATCGTCGATACCGATGCCAGCGACTTTGGCATAGGGGGAATCCTGTCGCAAGTAGTGGACGGCGAGGAGAGAGTAGTGGCCTACTTCAGCAAGGCCTTGTCAAAGCCAGAAAGGAACTACTGCGTCACCAGGAAGGAGCTGCTCGCCATCGTGAAGACCATTGAACACTTCCACAAGTACCTGTACGGGCAAGAATTTCTCATCAGGACCGACCATGCATCCCTGCGGTGGCTCCTGAACTTCAAACAGCCCGGGGGTCAACTCGCGCGGTGGTTAGAGAGGCTTCAACAGTACAACTTCGAGATCCAGCACAGGAAAGGCCAACTGCATTCTAATGCCGACGCCCTGTCACGAAGACCGTGTCCCGAAGACTGCACCTTCTGTACTAGGAGGGAGGAGAACACCGGGATACAGTGCCGATGGACTACTGTGGAACTTCAAGGGAACTGGAGCCGCGAATCATTCACGCGGGCACAAGCAGAAGATGATGACCTGGGACTGATAGCCGAATGGAAGAGGGCCTGTGTCCCCAGACCCGGGTGGAACATTGTGAGTGACTGCAGCCCAAAGTTTAAGTCCTACTGGGCACAGTGGGACTCGCTGATTGTAAGGGATGGCCTCATCTGCCGCGCCTGGGAGAGCACCGACGGGAAGACATCTCGGGAACAAGTCGTCGTTCCAAAGGCTATGATGGAGAAAGTCCTGAAGGAAGTCCTTGGAGGATCATCTGGTGGACACCTAGGAATAAAGAAGACCCTGGAGAAGCTGAGAGAGCGGTTCTACTGGATCGGATGCCGAACTGACGTGGAGAACCACTGCGCGAGGTGATACGATTGCGCAGCCAGCAAGGGCCCAGGACGAAGACGACGGGGTCCACTGAAGACCTCCAACGTGGGCGGTCCCTTGGAGAGAGTGGCCATCGATGTTGCTGGGCCATTCCCGTTAAGCGAGGCAGGGAACCGCTACATATTGGTCGTCAGCGACTACTTTACCAAATGGCCGGAGGCGTATGCGTTCCCTAACCAAGAAGCCGCGACGATCGCAGAGACCCTGGTGAAGGAAATCGTCAGCCGGTACGGAGTACCCCTGGAGCTGCACTCCGACCAAGGGAGGAACATCGAGTCGCAGGTGTTCCAGAACCTATGCCAGCTGCTGAGAATCCGGAAGACAAAGACAACGCCGCTACACCCTCAGTCCGACGGGATGGTAGAGCGATTCAATCGCACCATCGAGAACCATCTACGAATAGTCGTCAGCGAGCACCAGAGGGATTGGGACAAACGTCTTCCACTATTTCTCCTGGCCTACCGTGCCGCCGTGCATGAAGCCACTGGATGCACACCAGCCCGGGCCATGTTTGGGAGGGAGCTCGGTCTACCTGTCGATCTTGCCTTCGGCTGACCTGGGAATGATCCGGTCCCGGTAAGCCAGTATTGTCAAGAACTGGTCGACCAACTGGAGGACGTGCACGCGTTCGCGAGGAGGAAACTGCGGATCGAGACCGACCGAATGAAGACCCGATACGACCAACAGACGGATGCCGGCGGATTCCACGAGGACGACCTGGTCTGGCTCTTCAACCCATTACGGAAGAAAGGCCTGTCACCCAAACTGCAGAAGTCCTGGGAGGGCCCGTACCGAGTCGTGAAACGGATCAACGATGTCGTCTACAGGATCCAGCGGAGCCCGAGGGCGAAGATGAAGATCGTGCATCGAGATCGCCTGGCAGCCTACGGAGGGACACGGACGGAACAATGATTGATCGGGACGATCAGCCTTTTAGGAAGGGGGTGGTGTTACGGCTATGAGTTTGTTTCATCGCTCGCCGCATGAGTCACAACTGCCCCAGGGCTGGGCTGTGCTCTGTCTCAGTGTATTGCGTGCGCCTTATGCAACAGGTCTACTAGGACAAAGGGATGGTCCAGAATATTCGTGACCCAGCCAGCGATGGAAGCCTCGAGAAGCCGTGAACCCTGGATGGGTCTAGAAGCATTTATTGAGCCACCGGCCTGCTATATAAGAGCTACCTGTCAAGCAGTGTGTGTTGTGTTTTTCGAGCTAGTGCGAGCGTTTATCCTGAGCGACAGAAGTGTGGTGACTTGCGAAACCCCTAGTGAAGCCGATTCTCTTGACAGCGAGGGAGTGAGAAGCATACAGGGGACTGCCTGTGTTTTGTGGCGAAGTGCCGTGCGAGTTACGAAATCCAGTGACATTGTTTCCCCCAGCTTGTGGACAGCGAAACAGCGTGTAGCAGATTATCGTAAGTAACTGTAGTTGGTGTACATGAGGAAGAGGTGCAGGTAGCTTCTGTCAAGGCCACCGGACTCATTAAGACGGTTTAACTTCTGTGGTTTGTTGTCAAGTGAAAGGGGCAGGAGCACTCAAGGAAGAGACTTTAGGAAACTGGAGTAAGGTTCTAATTGCTTGTATTTGCTGTTGAGTGGTGTATCTTTCCTGCAAGCAATAAAGCTAACATCTCTTTAAAGCAGTAATTGGTGTTGTGCTTTCTACCCACCGTAATCCAGTTAACAAAAGTGTCACTAGGGGGGTGGCACGTAACAATAGCTACAGGTACGGTACTGTACAAACTGAAGCATTCGAAAATCATTGCAATACTCAAACCGGGTAAATCACATGACCATCCAAAGAATTATCCTATTGCATTGCTGAGTGTCATTTGTAAGCTTCATGAAAGGCTGTTGTACATCAGAATCTGTCAAAAGATTTTTGAGAATCTACCTGTTGAACAAGCTGGCTTCCATCAAAACCGCAGCTGCGCTAATCAGGTCCTCTTCATAGAAGCAGGTTATCAAATGAAGCAAAATAAAGCCTTTCTAGCCTTAAGTGCAGCATACAATACAGTTTGGAGACATGGACTGCTGTATAATTTACTACAGGTGATACCATTTCAAAACACAACACGACTAATTGACATGCTTAATGAAAGACATTTTACTGTAGTAATCGGGAAAGATGTCAGCTCGTCGAAAACACTGAACAATGGTCTGCTACAAGGTTCTGTCCTTGCTCTTCTGCTTTTCGACCTACTGTATATCTATCTGACATGCCAGAAACAGAATCTGAAATGTTTAGTTATGTAGATAATTGGGCCATCACTACTCAGAACAGTACGTTTGAAGTAACTAAACAAGTTCTAACTTCAGATTTGGATAAGTTAGGCAAGTACTTTCCCCAGTGGAGACTACAGCCAAACCCAATTAAAACAGAAGTGTCCTGTTTCCAACTTTCGAATAAATTATCCAACAGAGTTCTCAGTTAAAACTCAAGAGTTCTCAATGTGTACTTTGAGGGAAACAGACTCAATCATAACATGTGCCCTAAATATCTAGGGATTATTTTGGATCGGACACTTTCCTATAAGGAGCATCTTACGAAGGTAAGTGCCAAGTTGAGGAGTAGGAACAACTTCTTGCATAAATTGTGTGGTACTGGTTGGGGATATTCAGCTGCAAAATACTGCGCACCTATGTGGATAAACTGCGCTCACACACAGAAAGTCGACACGCAGTTGAATGAGACCATGCGTATTATTAGTAGGACCATACGATCTACTCCCACTTACTGGCTGTCCATTCTGAGTCATATCCCACCGCCTGATGCTAGAAGAACGAGTGCTCTCATACGAGGATAGAGAATATCAGAAGATAACGGATAATCCCTAGCTGCCTTTGTTAAACAATGCAGCCTATGCGAAGTGAAAACGGCTCAGATCAAGACATGGCACTGGCATGGTAGATGTGCAGATGCGCTAAATAAGTGGGGATAAGACTCTTCTCCAAAATGTGACTGTGGTGCTGAGGAACAGACAATTAATCACTTAGTGATCAAGTGCCCAAACCACGCATATTGTGGAGTCTTCAAGGACTTTTTCAGTAGCAACAATGGATGATGTATGCTACATAAAGAACTTGAATATTTGTATATAGGTTTATGTAGACAGTAATGTTGTAGCCTACTTTAATAGCTGGAATTTTTATCAAATATCATATGCTGGAATGTGATAATTTAATGTTTTAATGTGCCATACGCTAAATAAGTAGAAGAATCCTGACATGTTGAAACGTTTTGCTAGCTCCTATCTGTTGGGTGAGAAATGTAACTGTTTACCTTTGCCTAAGCTATGTTGTTTTAATGGGCGCCAAGACCTCAATGCAATGTTGAAATCTAAATTTGTATTTAACAACGTCTAGCTCTGGCAGAACACATTCAAGACTCTATTCACTCAGATCGTGGTATGATTTGATCATTAACCCAACAAACAATTGTATCAGGAGAAGGAATTGGTCTATATCTAATGCTACCTACTGAAAGCAAAGATTGCATTGTAAAAGAAATGAATTTATTATATAAAACAAGTATAGCAAAATTAATAATAATAATAACTATAAAATTTAAATTGGAGCGTTGTGATTTGAATATTACCGATAGAAAATTACGTGAAAACGGAGTCTGATAAATTGATTTTACTCTTATTTCCAAGCTATAAAGTTACTGAAATATGAAATGTAAAACAAAGAAAATGAGAGATTGCGTATTTCTGCGTCATTGGCGCTTACCACTGGAAATTGCCAAAGCATTTCCCTCGTTCTTGATGATGTTGTGAGCTTCCCACAGTCTCCTGGACGTCGTCATCTCCGTCGGAATTTGATGATATTCTGGTAGATTAGATAATTCTATGGTCCGTACCTCGGACCCAAACACTCGTACAACCAAGTTTTACAAAAGTTCGTCGCTAACTCCACTGAACATCGGAGCGACACGCACTTGCGACCGTACACCTCAAGTATTTCACAGATAGTCCTTATTTCACGGAACATCGGAGCGACTCCCGCGTATATCCACACTCGGCAAGAACTATACAGATTGTTCTCGTTTCACGGCGCGTCGAACGATATATATGCACACGTTGGCTCCCCACTCTTCAGTCCCAACTAGCTTACGTCGTCTCCCCTGATTGGCTGACCCACCACGCGATCTTCTCCTCCTCCGGGTCATTACACTCGGCGGGAGGGTTCCGTTTCAACAATTCGCCTTTCCTGGACCTTGCGACCCAAGATTGCGTCATGCTTCACGACAAGATTAAGCGTGTACTTGAAATCCCAGTGAGTCACGTCTCTCAATATACCCTAACTGACGAAAACTCCGTAAAATTCCGTAATCAGATAATTTTCTATGATATCGTCGTTCGTAATAATTTGCTGGATAGCGTTTTCTAAGACATAGAAAACCTATCTGAATGCTAATAATTTTTATAAAATGCTCCGAAAATACCTTAATAATAATTATAATAAATTAATAATAATAATAAATTAACATGAAAAATTATCTTGGCTGAACAATTTGCCGCGTAAATAAATATAGAATGGCTTCCTACTGACTTATGCCAGTTGCATAAAACCCCTCGAAAAACACGTTACATATTCGCCTCGGATCATCGGATGATTTACCGTGACGACGGTCCATTATCCGATTATCCCAGACACGTTAATAAACCCCATCCAAAATATATATTACATAAATGAAATCACCCTAAATTACAGATATATACACTCATATTTTTTCTTCACGCACTTTGCGTCAAAGTTTGTTGTCACAATGGATTGCACTTTGCAACCAGTCCAATGTTTTACATATGGAATAGTGTTCCACGGATATTTCCGCCTCTCAAATTTCTCTATGTTGGAGAAATAGACATAATTAATGTGTGAGCACTATGTATTTATGATGTCATATCACACGCATTGAAGGTGTTCTGATATATTTATATCACCCTAGAAATTCCTAATTTCACTGGAGGTCCCCTCCTTATGGTGACATTTAATTCCACTTATCACTCAGCACACGATCACACTATCGTGGCAGCGCCTCGTGACCATAATACTTAATCTCTCTTTAACGTAGATTAAATTAATATTGACTTTAAAAAAAAAACAGTAAATGTGCATTACATATAACACCAAATATTTCTGTGCCGTAATCGCCCTGTCTTGTTAAGTTCCCGTTAACCATATTCTACTTAATACTAGTTCTCAACACAGACCATTTCTCCTCACACAAATAATACCATTGTACATATTATCTTAAGTTACACACTTACAAATCTTACATGGCGAGGCCGTAAACAGAAATCACGTGTGCTGATATGTATGAGTTTCATGAAGGACTGTCTCGCTTTCTGATGGCCCATCTTTTGCCTCGTGGACGCCTTAAGCAAAAATACCATGTACAAGCGCTCACCCATCTCTAGGAGGCAAATGGGAATTCACCAGCGCTACCAAATTCTGGCCTTGGTGTATCGAGACAATTTAGTGCTCAACAGCATCCGACAATCCCGTCATATTTCCCTGTACCTTAAAAACTCTCATTTACTTACATACTACCCCCCTGTGTGACTTCTGATACGCCTGCCTTAAGACCAGATCTTCCACGCACCAGACACCACACTTACTCGTTTTATAGGCTGGCTCGCCAGCTAAACACACAACACACTCACTTTATGACACATATTTTCGTAGACTATGAATATTATACGTCCCGTATAATCTGTTTCCCTCACTATTCTCCAGTACATATGCTGTTTTTCCAATACGTTTGGAAACTATAAATGTTTCTGCGTCACCTGCTTCCAACCTTGCAAGTGGCTCCCTTTAATGAACATCATCACGTTGCTCTACCTAGCATTTTTCTCAGTGTCTGTAACGATGCCCTGTTGCTACTGTCCACACATGCTAACCCTACCTTCCTATGGTGTCACACCTCTACTCGACACTCTATGACCTAAAAATGTCACTTCTGACTGACAGAATGACGACTTAGACAGCTTCAAAGTGAACCCTGCCTGATCTAACTTCTGAAAAACTATATCTAAATGACGTAGATGCTCCTCAAAACTGCGTGAACTAATTACCATATCATCTATGTAAATGGTTACAAACTCTCCTGTGTCATCCCCTAATGCGATGTTTAAAGCCCTAATTAAAGCTGCTGAACTACTCTTTAACCCATAAGGTGTTCTACAAAATTGATAAAGGTTATATTTATGACTAAAAGCTGTAAATGGTCTATCTTCGTACATAAGTGGCACTTGCCAAAAACTGGAACTCAAATCTACACAAGTGAAATACTTCTTCCCCTCAAATGTTTGCATTAATTCCTCTATTGACATAGATTTCAGCTGATCTGAACTAATTCTACTGTTAACCAAACGAGCGTCTAAACAAATACGAACAGTGCCGTCGGTCTTGGGTACCGTGATCAAAGAATTAACATGTGGACTGTTAGAGTGCTCAATAATCCCATCTTCAAGCATCTGATTAATTTGTGCCTCAACTGCACTCTGATAAGCGAAAGGTACAGGATATCTATGTCCTGTGAATACTGACCTATCAATAACGTTCAATGAATGTGTATAGCAATTGGCCATACCAATGCGATCCTCAAAAACTCTCCTATTACACAATAACACATCATAGAGCCGAACACATTGTTCCACCTCTATATTACCCTGAAATGCAGCCTCACGTAACGAGTCCTCTAGACTTCCGTTCGTAATCACACTGCCCACAAAACATGGAGAACCCCGCTCTACGGCTGGCGATATCTCATTTAAAGTACAAATCACACCTACAATACTACTCCTCTGAATATGGTCATTGAACGCTACTTCTACTTCAGAATCTCCCCATTTAAATTTCAAACTCCCTACATCATAACATAAGTTACCAGACACTCTACTTAGCCACTCTGAACCCAAGATAACACTGAATACTAAATTTGGAATTACAAGGCAAATCTGCTTCTCTACATGATTATTAATTTTAATGTCTACTAAAACTTGCTTAGAAATTACTTTAGACCTCTTCCCAACAGCTGTGATAACAAAAGTGCTTTTAATTGGCATCTCCTCAAAATTTACTCCAGTTCCTTTCATTTTATCATAAAATGCACTACTTATGCAACTCTTCATACAACCACTATCAATTAAAACATCTGTGTACGCCTCGGACACGTTAAATTTAACTATGGGGCTCTTACTAACCACTTCCTGAATAATACCTTCATCATTTAGTTCATGTAATAATTCATTTCTTACATTTAGGTCATAGGGTTCCTGTATAATTGTATGGACAGGGCATGCTACAGACTGAGATTCTGACCTTACTTCGCAGCCTGGTTCGCGTTTAAAGAACCGCTACAGCTGGCCGTAGTACTACTAACTACTGAACTGGTCTGGATGTTCTGGGCTGTGTTGTCATTGTTTTGCTGTATATTACTACCCCTAGGCGGTCCTCTTCCTTGACCCCTATTCTGGTTGTAATTATTGTCATTATAATTTCTCCCTTGATTTCCCCTGAAATCATTGTTTCTCCCTTGATTTCCCCTGTAATCATTGTTCCTCCCTTGATACTGATTACCATAGCCATTTCCTCTGTTCTGATTTAGCTGATTATTATTATTTCTATTTTGAGCATTGGCCCCTTCGCCACCGTTCCCTTGAACTTCCTGATGCCTGGCTTCATTAGGTCTATTATTATTATTACCCTGGTTCCTATTGAAATTGTCCTCATAACCCCCTCTCCCTAGTGCATCAAATGTGCTTAACAAATTTTCTACTTGTGATATAGTCTTTACATTCTGGATACAAGCAGCCTCCTTGATCCTATAGGGAAAGTGCCTAAGTAGCAACCTTACCACATCACTTTCCTCCTTCAAGCCATCCAGATATTTACACACTAATACCTGCCCTAAAAAGTATTCGGTCATGGTGGAGCTTCCTTTAGGGTTATATTTACCACACACTACTCCCTCACGATGCTGCGACTGAATAACCTCATTCCAGAACTTTTCACAGAATTTCATTTTAAAATCATTGATATCAGTAAACTTGTCTCTGTAGACAGCAAACCAATTCCTCGTTTCCCCCACAAACACTTGTTCTAAAATTTCAACTACCTGGCACCACTCAATACTACCATTTTCCAACCTCTCCCCGAATTTATTTTCTATAGTGTTCATGAACTCCATTGGGCA
The DNA here is from genome assembly GCA_946902985.2 of Meconema thalassinum. Lineage (NCBI taxonomy): Eukaryota > Metazoa > Arthropoda > Insecta > Orthoptera > Tettigoniidae > Meconema > Meconema thalassinum. The sequence goes on from OX336388.2 coordinate 1,855,550,021, forward strand.
CCCCTGTCGATTGCTGAACTTACCCAGTTCTACCTCCCTGTGTGTGCTATTCACAAAAACTGGTCTATTCTGACTATTTTCTTGCCTGATCCTAGCTTTTAATTTTAATTCTAATTCTGCGATTTTCTCCTCAGCCTTCCTCTCAATACTGTTTACTGTTAATTTAATGTTTCCTTCTGATTCTTCTACTTTATCATATAGCTTTGCTTGTTTCTCCTCAATCTTGCTAATGCTCTCTTTATTACTCTCTCTTAAATCATTTACTTCTGCAACTATTTGTGAGTGGACTTTCTCAATTCTACCCCCCAGCTGTTCCTTAACCTCTTTAGTAGCTACCTGAATTTTGTCAATTTCTCCCCCCAATTGCTTTTTGACCTGCTGTGTTTCCAGTTGCACTAGTTCTTTTAAATTTTCAGCCTGTGTACTGATTCTAATTTCCAACTCCTCCTGTACTTTTCCTAATTTTCTGTCTACATCTGCAATAATCTCTTTAGCCTTTTCTTCCATCACCCCCCTGATCTCACCTCTAATCAGTTCGAATTTGTCACTCATTTCCCTACTGTTTTGTTCTAATTTAGCATTTAAAGTTTCAGTACTCTCTCTATTTTCCTTACTGTTTTGTTCTAATCTGGCGTTTAAACTATCGCTCAATTCCCTATTACTCTCTTTATTTTCCCTACTGTTTTGTTCTAGTTTAGCGTTATTCTGTTCTAACTTTGCATTTAAAGCTTCTGTACTTTCTTTATTTTCCCTACTGTTTTGTTCTAGTTTAGCGTTATTCTGTTCTAACTTTGCATTTAAAGCTTCTGTACTTTCTTTATTTTCCCTACTGTTTTGTTCTAGTTTAGCGTTATTCTGTTCTAACTTTGCATTTAAAGCTTCTGTACTTTCTTTATTTTCCCTACTGTTTTGTTCTAATTTAGCGTTATTCTGTTCTAACTTTGCATTTAAGGCATCACTACTAACTTTGTTCTGATACATAAACTCGAGAAGTAAAGTTTTTAATTCTGGTTGGCCGCCTACACTCCCTGTTTCAGTATCGGGATTTACCTCCGCTACCCCGGTACTACCATCACTCGACATACTGCTCGTATCATCACTCTCCCGTTGATGACCACTACGTAACCTCATCTGTCTTTCTTTCTCATCCCCCATAATGATATACACTGATACAGACAAATAACCCCCAAAATACAGGCACAGAAATATATACCCTTCTCCTTCCACAAATGTTATTAGGTTTTCAGCCCCAAGTTGTCGGCGACAAGTGAAACGTTTTGCTAGCTCCTATCTGTTGGGTGAGAAATGTAACTGTTTACCTTTGCCTAAGCTATGTTGTTTTAATGGGCGCCAAGACCTCAATGCAATGTTGAAATCTAAATTTGTATTTAACAACGTCTAGCTCTGGCAGAACACATTCAAGACTCTATTCACTCAGATCGTGGTATGATTTGATCATTAACCCAACAAACAATTGTATCAGGAGAAGGAATTGGTCTATATCTAATGCTACCTACTGAAAGCAAAGATTGCATTGTAAAAGAAATGAATTTATTATATAAAACAAGTATAGCAAAATTAATAATAATAATAACTATAAAATTTAAATTGGAGCGTTGTGATTTGAATATTACCGATAGAAAATTACGTGAAAACGGAGTCTGATAAATTGATTTTACTCTTATTTCCAAGCTATAAAGTTACTGAAATATGAAATGTAAGACAACGAAAATGAGAGATTGCGTATTTCTGCGTCATTGGCGCTTACCACTGGAAATTGCCAAAGCATTTCCCTCGTTCTTGATGATGTTGTGAGCTTCCCACAGTCTCCTGGACGTCGTCATCTCCGTCGGAATTTGATGATATTCTGGTAGATTAAATAATTCTATGGTCCGTACCTCGGACCCAAACACTCGTACAACCAAGTTTTACAAAAGTTCGTCGCTAACTCCACTGAACATCGGAGCGACACGCACTTGCGACCGTACACCTCAAGTATTTCACAGATAGTCCTTATTTCACGGAACATCGGAGCGACTCCCGCGTATATCCACACTCGGCAAGAACTATACAGATTGTTCTCGTTTCACGGCGCATCGAACGATATATGCACACGTTGGCTCCCCACTCTTCAGTCCCAACTAGCTTACGTCGTCTCCCCTGATTGGCTGACCCACCACGCGATCTTCTCCTCCTCCGGGTCATTACACTCGGCGGGAGGGTTCCGTTTCAACAATTCGCCTTTCCTGGACCTTGCGACCCAAGATTGCGTCATGCTTCACGACAAGATTAAGCGTGTACTTGAAATCCCAGTGAGTCACGTCTCTCGATATACCCTAACTGACGAAAACTCCGTAAAATTCCGTAATCAGATAATTTTCTATGATATCGTCGTTCGTAATAATTTGCTGGATAGCGTTTTCTAAGACATAGAAAACCTATCTGAATGCTAATAATTTTTATAAAATGCTCCGAAAATACCTTATTAATAATTATAATAAATTAATAATAATAATAAATTAACATGAAAAATTATCTTGACTGAACAATTTGCCGCGTAAATAAATATAGAATGGCTTCCTACTGACTTATGCCAGTTGCATAAAACCCCTCGAAAAACACGTTACAATGTGCCTGGAGTTGAAAGTGTGAAATCACGGAAAACTTTTTCAAGGATGGCTGGCATTGGTATTTTAAGTCATTTGTTTACTGAGTCTGCAGATAGCTTGGCTCCTGGACCTAGTGTTGCGCATTAGCAAGCATAGCTCACCATGTTGGGATGGTTTTGAGTAAATTAACAACATTAAACTGATAGTGAGTACCTGAACCTTTTTGTCTGGCAAAATGGCACTGCTAACAAGTGAGCTGCTTGTGTACACTAATGCTGTGCTTCTTGCTATGTTCATGAGTTACGCAATTTTGTGTACCTCTGCTCTTGAACTAAATTATGATTTTGAATAATATGTATAAATGTATTCTTTATTGTCAGACAGATAACAATCCACATGTGACAATAAAATAAATAATTAACCATAGAATTTCAAAATATAAACAAAACCAAATACATGAATGCAAATTAACATGGAAGATCAAGAACCACAACCATACACACATGCGCTCAAGCATCCCAGAAAGAAAATTACCTTTAACATTCATTCATTCTGTCCCAAAAGTTTAAGAAGCATTGAAAGACATATTTACAAAAATTAAGAACTATCCAAACAGAAAATTGGAGACAGAAAAATATATACAAAATAAGCAAAACACATACATGGAATGACTGGGAGAATAAAGTACAGCAGCTGAAGAAAACAAAAAGACAAAAATGACCTCCGTGGGTGTAGAAAACACCCGAGAATCATTATTAAATTATTTCTTTATTTCCTCAACTTACAGTTGTTCATTTTGGTACACGAAGTACAAGAAATTTTCATAATCTTGCATAGCCTATATCCAATACATTTGCAAATTACTTTGAGAGAGTAAAATTATTCCTAGTGATGTCATGTCCTCTTTTGTGTTTCTTTTTCTCAATAAGCTTCAAGCATTTATTTCATTTTATTATTATTATTATTATTACGAGTATTATTATTATAAATTCCCTCTGCATGACTACTACAGTAGGTGCATACCTTCATATAAAGCTCAGAATTCACCACTGTTTTATTGGTGTGACGTAGAGAATTTTGGCTGAAATTTCCAGGTGATAAAATGCACTAAGTTTCACAGTTTGGTAATACAATTCCAAGGCTATGAGTTTTAAACCTCACCTTTTTACAAAAAAAGAAAATTATTGGTACAGTACTCTAATGTTAAATTCACTGAAAAAGATAACTGCTTTGCGTGAGAGTGGTTTTCTCTATGGGATGCAGCTGCACATGGACGACAGGCATTTACAGTAAAAGAGATATTGCAGTAGTGGTCAATTGAAGGTACGCACAGTCATAGACCTGGCACACGTTCAGTTCAATGGACAACTGTGAGGGAGGATCGCCGCATCATCTGGATGGCTCCGGTGGACACCTGTGCAACAGTAGTGCAAATTAGAGCAACAATGACACCTCCCATTGCACAGCAAACAGTTGGGAATCATCCTCATGCAGGGGGGCCTACAAGTTCATGTTCCTGTAGAAGATGTTCAATTAACCCCATAATGTTCACTTGAAAGCTGGCGTGGTGTCGTTTTTAGAGATGTATCACGCTTCTGTCTTGTCAGCAGTGATTGCCATAATTGTGTGTGACAACATACAGAGGAGACGGTCTGCCCATACCTTATTGCGAGAGGCACACAGGCCCGACACCAGGCATTATGGTCTGAGGAGCTATTGGCTTTAATGTGAAATCATAATTAGTGATAGTTGAGGGCAATTTAACTGCTTGCCAATATGTTACCAGTGGTTGTCCCCGTAAAAGGGATATTTCAGTGGGACATGTCCAGGGAAAGTGGGGCATGTCATCTCTATTGAGTATGTGTAGCACACTATGGGTCGACATCTGGCCAACTTGTCTCAGCTATCCACAACTCTGTAACAACTAACCCATGTAGTGCAATTCCTAGGGAAATTATCCAGGGTCTTTTGACTCCATACCTCAAAAGAATTCATCTCGTGGTGGACACATTCTGTATTGATTTAGTCCACTTTTTAGGTCAGAGTATTATAATCATATCAGAGCCAAACATTCGTCCTGGATGTTCAATCACCGCAGTGCAGCACTATTCCATGGTGTTGCAATTTCCATTTTTATGGGTATGATTCAAATATCAGGAAGTGGTTATACTCCAAGCTAGTATTTCCTAAATATGTTATTTTTCTGTTATGTTAGATGCTAATAAGTTAATTATTTCATTAGTGAACTGGCTGCAATTCACTGACACTTACTGTGTAAATAAACTTAAGTATTAATGCTTACTGTATTGGTATAAAACTGTTTTTCTTATTTAAAATCTCATAAGAAAACTTTCCACAGCAAAATCCTAGTCGGGAACAGATTACCTCGTAGTTCTGCCCCTTAAAAACTTCCGAATTATGTGGTTCAGCTTGAAAGATATAATCTCCATCGCCATGATCGAGCCGATAGGATGGGAGGCGGTGTTGCCCTTTATTGCAGAGATGATCTGAAAAGCAGGGTTATTTGTTCATCATTGTCTGTGGAGTTACTGAGGACGGAGTTCATGTTTGTTGAGGTAACACTGAGTGAGCTGAAAGTATTGATAGGTATTGTCTATCGCCCACCTACTGTATCATACATTTCCGAGTTTGAAATTAGTCTGCTTAATTTACTGCCATCTTACGAACATGTCATTATTTTAGGAGATTTTAACACTAACTTACTAACCAAAACATACAAAGCAAAGAAACTTGAAGATCCATTTTCCTCCTGTGACATGACGATACTTCCTCTCGAGCCAACTAACTTCGTAAGCACAGTAAGCTACACTTCACATACACTAATTGATCTCATCATAACAAATAACCCACAGAAAGTAGTGACTCATGGTCAAATACCAGTGCCGGCTATATTCACCCATGGCTTAATATACTTAGCGTATTTGCTCCGCGTCTCAAAGTACAGGACTAAATATGTTACATGCAGAAATATAAAGGACATAGACCCGGTACAACTGAAATATGATGCCTACAGTCTTCCATGGAACGACATATTGAGACTGGACGACATTGACAAAAAAGTAAACAAGTTTAACCTATAATACATGCACTATACAACAAACATGCGCCCAGGAGAAAGATAAGGATTTCTCGTAAACCTAAGCCGTGGTAAACTCCGGAAGTAAAGAAAATGATGTCCTGTAGAGATAATCTTTTCAGACAATACAAACGTTCTGGTCTACCAAATTTTTTTGAAAAATACCGAGTACTTCGAAACCAAATTAAGCAAACCTTACGTAATCTTAAATTTAAGTATGTTCGTGATACAACCTGCCGACTAAACACAGCTAGAGCGTGGAAACAACTCGGTGCTTTGGACATAGGAAAAAACCAGGAGCAACTTCCTATACCTGACATTCCACTAGACGAGCTAAATGCGTATTTCACGGATGCAGATACTCAATCCAGCCCAAATAACGCTGCCAGTCACGGCCCATCATTTCCACCACAAGATCAACCCAGCTTTGCATTTCGTAACTAAGCACTAATGAAGTTAAGAGAGTGTTGTATTCCATTAGATCCCAGGCGAGCGGGATTGATGATATACCTATAAAATTTATACATTACATTATTGGTGCTGTTCTCCCCATTCTCACACACATTTTTAATTACTGTTTAAACAATGGAACACTGCCTTCTATCTGGAAATACGCCAACGTGATCCCTCTTCCTAAGATACCTTGCCCACTGTTACCGTCCGACTATTAATCTATTCTCCCTGCTCTCTCCAAAGTACTGGAACGGTTAGTACCAACTCAAATACTGGAATATTTGAACACTCACTCTCTATTTGACCCACTCCAGTCTGGTTTCAAGAAGGGCCACAGCACAGTTGCTAGTCTTGCGCATAATAGTTCGCGGCTGGGAGTGATCGGTTTAGTTCGCAGCTCCTTAGCGAACTAGTTCGCTCTTTTAGTTCGTTAGTTCCCATCTCGAAGACAGATCGTTCGCTCGCCTTGCTACTGCCACTGCACGCGCTCCTTGTTTGTTATAGCAGTCTGTCACCACTCATTACTCGTCACCAGTGATTGCTCATTCACATTGCTCTCGTTTCAAGCAATACTGTAGGCTACTGTAACAGTTACTATGGTCGCTTTACGGGCAGTTCGTGTATTAGATATTGACATGTTGCGTGTGTAGTAATGTGTTTTACATTTTGATATTCGAAGATAAAAATAAAAAATACAAAAATATGAGTATTGAAACATTAGTGAAATTCCTTATTCCTTCCTTACTTCCTTTTATTCCTTGTAGGAACATAGGGTGGCTACAAACTTCTTCCATCTCACTCTATTGTTGGCCATCCTTTTAATTAGGGTCCATGTCTTTCCTTCTGAGACAATTTCTCTTTCTATTGTTTATAAAGCCAATAGTCGTCATTTTTTTAATCATTAGTGAAATACCGGTACCGTACCTATAGGAATAACAATATGGACGATGTGTTCGTAAGAGCATACACTTATTATTCTCTTTATTTTCTTCCTCGCGTGGGGACGATAACCTAGATGTTAAGCCCCTTAAAACAAGAATTATCATCATTATTTTTCGCGTATATCAACATCCGATTCCATTTCCTACTTGTCACTAGGTGATGATAAGACGTACCCCCACCCCGCAATTTTCGTTTCATTTCTTACTTGCTTCGTGATATTCATTATTTGTCTGCTCTGAAACCGTTGGGAAATTATCTTTATGGCATGAATGGGAGGAATAGGTTTTTTAGTTCAGAGTGTTTGTCCATAGAAGTTCGCTTTTCTTTGTGAATCATCGTAATAATGTTCATTTCTTAAAAACAGGTAAAAGTAATTGTATCACCATGTATCGAGAAAAATAAATATCAACCAGTTCATTGTGAGGTTTGAAGCCATTTTTCAGTGTTGCCTAAGTAAACAAAAGTTTGGTGCTTTTCAGTCGGTCAACACGAATGTACCCAAACAGAGCTGGGTTATGCCTCAATCCTGAAATACATTCATAAAATACATGTATTTATTGATCTCATGTAATTTATTTCAGGATTGGGGCATAACCCAGCTATGTTTGGGTACATTCGTGTTGACCGACAGAAAAGCACCAAACTTTTATCAACCAGTTCATTAAAATGGTAATGTTAATCCAGTTCGCCGATTTTCTAAATAATTGGACATATTTTCAAATAATCCAAAATGACTAAGTTAAATGAAAAATCCAAAATGACTAAGTTAAATAAAAGTGTGAAATTATCCCCACATCTAAATCAGTTAACTATCAGTAACTTCAATTTATGAATCGTCACTGTATTACATTACAAATATAAGGTAGTTATTACCTATTAGCGTGTTAGCACTAGTAGTGTGTTATACTGTTATTATTATAAACCATCATTGAACATTCGCCGCACCAAAACTTGACAATCTTGCCACTAACAATAGATACACTCAATCAACTGAACTGACTGAACGAAGCGCATGTGATTGTGCAATGAGTGATGACGTAACGAGCTGACGAGCTACGGTGGACCCGCACTCTCGCGCTGCTACAAGTCGGTCAGCGGAAAAAGATCGAACGAACTAACAAGCGAGGGATCTGGGAACTAGTTCGGTAGTTCGTCTGTGGGACCCGCTCTTCCGAACTAGTTGGTTCGCGAACTACACAAGACTAACAGTTACTGCCTTACTTAAGGTGACTGATGACATCAGACAAGCAATGGACCAAAGACAAGTAACAATACTCACACTCCTCGATTTCAGCAGAGCATTTGACACCATAGATATACCGACCCTATTGAAGAAGCTAAAATCCCTTCTTGGCTGCGAAGCCATAAATGTTTTCTCTGCTTACCTAACGGGTCGAAATCAGCGTGTGATTGTACAGGACACCACCTCACAGTGGCGTCAGAAAAAGGCAGGAATCCCCCAAGGTTCGGTCCTTGGGCCCCTACTTTTCGTGCTCTGTATCAACAATATCTCCTCCACAATTAACTATAATAAATATCATCTTTATGGAGATGATCTCCAAATATATTGCCACACTAGTATCAACAATATATCAAATGCAATAAGGGATATAAACACTGATATCCATCAACTTAGTGTATACGCCGATGACAACTCTCTCCTGCTCAATCCTAAGAAAACCCAAACTGTCATCATCGGCTGTCATAAGTTATTACTAAACTCATTAAAAAACAACTACGTTGTGCCTTCAGTAACACTGAATTCAATCACCATCCCCTTTAGTAAAGAAGTAAGGAACCTTGGGTTAACCTTAACTGAAACTCTCGACTGGTCACCACATTTAAGAAATACACGTAAAAAGATATACGCATCCCTTCACCCACTCGTGCGCCATAAGAATATTTTACCACTAGACATTAAGATTAAACTCATCCCGACACTAATACTACCAATTCTAGACTACTGTGACATCATTCTCGTTGACGCGACTCATGGACAAACAATGAAACTCCAACAAGCATTGAACTCTTGTCTTCAGTTCGCTTTCAATCTAAGATACGATGCCCACATAACCCCAAGCTACCGTGCTCTTTCATGGCTTAAACCTGATGAACGCCGTAAATTTCACTTGTTGACATCCATCTATCGATTTCTGCATGAAAACACCCCCATATACATGTCATCAAAATTTAGTTACTTGTCCTCATATCATAATCGAAGCACTCGATCTGGCTCTTCCCTCGCCATCCCCATCAACCACTCATCCATGTTTAACCGCTCTTTTGCTGTAGCTGGGTCTCGACTATGGAATTCAACTCCTCCCAATATCAGAAATTCCACAACAATAAATAAATTTAAGGCCACATGCCGAGCTTACCTGTTTAATTCTGCTGATTGCCCCGTGTGAATGGTGATGGATGATAGGACGTATGACTGAGCTAGGATTATATCTAGGATATTATAGAAAGGTCTGTGAAATTGTGATTATTATTATTATTATTATTTGTATTGTTATAATTATTACTATCATTATTCATGTGCCTTTTTTTACTAATATTAGTATTAGCATAATTAATGTACTCCTTATTTATCATCATAATATTTTTTTGTATTTTCGAAATTGTCATAAGCTATGTACTGGTACCATATTTCGTGGTTAAGTGTAAGAGAGGGCCATGAGCCCTAACTTCGCCACTACCGAAGACATAAAATAAATAAATAATTAAAATCTTAGTCAATTAATCGAAATTTGTAGAGCTCTGCTGTAATTATTTTCATGTGGGGCTGGCAAATATGCATTTATATTAATTTGACTTCTGTCACTAATTTCAAAGTTTTAACATGAATTATTTCAGATTGTAACTAGTTTCTTTATAAGGGTGACCAGCTGGATATGACCAGTGTTCTGATTTAAAGAGACATTTGTCAGGATGCTGGCATAGTTAGTGTACTATTTTGAGGGTGCGTAAATGCAAGAGACCCATATCAGTACAACAAGATCTCCTCCAGGGCAGGATTTTGGCACTCTGGCGATTCTAAAACCATAACAGTTAAAAGGGTCATGGAATTGTTTGTCGAGTAAGACTTGAATATGGGATCACCTTTGGGACTCGCACTTAAATCACCCTGTACACCACAAAGGTCACCTCCAGGGGTCCCTTTATCTGAAGACTTGGAAGAAGTTAGCTGCTTATAGAGGCAAGTATGCCTGTCCAGAATGTAGGAGATTCAGATTTGAATCACAATGGCAGTCTGATTTTTCAAGTCTTACTCCACAGGTATATCATCATGATCATCATCAATCAATGGATAGAAATAGGAGGATAGAAACACAGATAAAGGACAAATACAATGAAGGGCAGAGGGGGGATGAAAGGGAAAAACACATAAATGACAATTTTAATCTGTATATACAGTCATCTTCAAAGCTGGTCATTCACATCCTCAATCCAGGAGGGCAGGCAGCAACCAGTTTCCACTTCATTCTACACCTCCCACTTTAAGAGAGTTCATTTTACCGTACTGTTTTGCGTGACAGAAGAACTGGTTGCTACTCAACCTTCTGATGAGACTGGAAGGTCTGGGGTAATAGCATTGATGCCATGAATGTCCACCTTTGAAAATGGCTGTGCTTCTCGTTGTGGAGAGTACCCTTCCCTTTTCATGTGTTTTTCGCTTTTATTACCCCTCTGGCTGCTTGTCATTGTGCTTGTCCTTTATCTTTGTCTCTATCCTCCTTTTATGTTCACCTTGTTTTGTTTTTCATCAGCTGTTTACATGTTCAATTCTCCTTCAGTGTTTGTGCTGAGTGTTCCTTCTTTAAATTTCGTGTTGTTATCTTATTACTTTTCTAGTCTTCTTTTTCTGTGTTTGTACTGTTTTCACTCCATCGTGTACTAATCATTTGAAGACAGAAGATCTCATCGTTTTGAGTGGCAGAAGAGTTGGTTGCTGGGAGGTCGAAACAAGCTCGTTGGAGGCAATAGCATTGATGAGCTATTGATTGGATTGATGTCATAGAAATAGTGGTGTATTTGGTTGTGGCTCTTTTTATGTGTTTTTCCTCCCTCTGCCCACTGCCTGCTGTTGTATTTGTCCTTTATGTGAGTTTCTATCCTCCCTTTCGGGTCCATTGACTGATTGTTGTGTTTTCCTATATATATATATATATATATATATATATATGTATTACTATTTATTGCTGCTGCTGCTGCTGCTGCAATTTTTCAGGACATAAACTTCATCACCCATGGACATTGTGAGTAAAAAATCTTTACTTCATGGTACATAAATGTCATAGAACAACTGTGTGTGGTGGCTTGAGCTATCATATGGCTGAAGAAACATAAACTAATGCAATAAGCAAGCTGTGAAGGAAGATATGGTGGATGAACTATTCACCGAACTATTCAATGTTAAAATAATCCATATATAAGCCGTCACTGTTCTTGGGTGATTAAGTCGCCAGAAAAGCCCATTTTAGTAGTTGAATTTTGTGTGGTCACCACGTTGGTTTTGTTCTTATTATATATTGCTCATGGGCAATGGTATGGTGACACTTGAAGACACATTGGGGGTTGGAGGGCCTAATACTAAGTCCTTACCAAGTTTCATCGATATAGCTCCTGCTAATCACATTTTATTATAGGAACACAAACACACAGACAAAAAGTGTCATATGATGAAACAAGCTAAAAGCAGAGCATTCGTATTGGTCCAGACGAACATAATGCCACTTACAACCAGGGTGCTGGAACATACACAAAGTGTTGGAAAGTTCAGGTGTTAACAATGATTACTTTACCACTTTCAGCTGCCCATAGGGTAATTGTACATGTTTACAGGTCTTGGTAAAGAAATCTTGTGTGCACGGCAGTAAACAGACATCTGTTTGTTTAGGAGAAGAACAACTCGAAAGTTTGCATGATTGCATGTAGATCACGTACAGTAGCAACGTTTCAGCAACAGAAATACAGTAGTGCTTTCGGTTGTCTACTAAAAACCAAAACATTTTGCATCAGGATTTAACCATTGACTGACATTGGCCCAGTCTGTCACTGACACCGTATTATGTTGTTTGTCTATGTACACATGTGAAAGGAAATTAAGTATTTAATGTATTGTAAATTAGTAACACTTAGTAATTTTATGTTTAAGTTGTTGGCAACAATGTACCACTGGTATATCGGATTGCCTTTGGGACTCAAACTTAAACCAACCTGTACCGTACATCACAAAGGTTACCTCCAGGGGCCCCGTTCATCTGGAGACATGGAAGAAGTTAGCTGCTTATAGATGGCAAGAGCGGCTTCGGTGGCGTAGTTGGTAGCATGATGAGCTTCTATGCCCAGGGTTGAAGGTTCAAACCCGTCCGAAGTCTTCGGATTTGTTAAGAGCATTTAAAATTCCTCAGTATGCCTTCCTTCGGAGGGGAAGTAAAGCCGGCGGGCCCATGTCGTAGATTTATGGCATGTAAAAGAACCTTCCACTAACTAAACTTGTGTGAAGCAAAATTTGTAGATTAGGTTTGATTAATGCTCTGAAGTTCCAACGTTTGTCACCAGGCGCTGATTGCGATGGCATCTAGTAGTAGCCAAGTTCACAGCTAGGTGTCATGGACGGTAGCATTTGGTAGAGAACGAAGGAACTACTTGAAATTATCGTCTGCAGTCCTTACTTGAATTAAAAACAGATTCTACACACACCCCAAGTACACAGGGATACATGACCATGTTGTCGCAGCCCCTAAACTAAGGAACAAAAAAAATAGATGGCAAGTATGCCTGTCCAGAATGCAGGACATTCAGATTTGAATCCCAATGGCAGTCTGAGTTTTCAAGTCTTACTCCCCAGGTATATTATCATGATCATAAATCAATTGATAGGATAAGGAGGATAGAAACACAGATAAAGAACAAATTCAATGATGGGTGGGATAAAACACATAAAATGACAGTTTTAATCTCCATAATTATGATTTTTGTACTGTGGAAGAATGAATTTCCACCTTGAATAAAATTGCCTTTCTGATGGTTTAAAGTGAAAAGTCTGTGCTTTCAGAGGAAACCATAACGTTTGCACAGCAATTGAGAATATTAATTGAAAGGTAAGAAGTCTGAAAAGTGCATTGTATTATTTAATCAATGCTGAGCCAGACAATGAAATACAAGCATACGAAACACAGTTTCTGTGATAACATAAAATAACATAAAACTCAGCAATGAATTTGTTATAATAAAATTATAAGTAAATGTTTGTGTCACATCTTGTGGCAGCACACTGCCCTATCAAGTCATATCTGCTACAGCAGTCATTAACCAACTTGTACTAGTGGCTAGCATTCTTGGCTGTCAATGCAATGGCCCGGGCTCGATTCCTGGCTCTGCCCAAAAATATAATTATTTATTGAGGGCTGGAACGGGATAACCCAGCTTCATGAGGCAAAACTGAGATTCGATTCCTACCTCAGCCATCCTGGAAGTGGTTGCCTCAATTACAAAATACACACACACTGGTACTGACATCACGGTGACACAGATTATCAGACAACTTCTACACATACCCAAGTACACGGGGCTACATGACCATGACGACACAACTCCTAAAGAATCATCAACAAACAACCTTTTCCTGTCCAATGTTTGATTGTTCTTCCTCGTTGCCAGTGTAATGACTCCTTCATTCTTGTCCATTTGTAACTCGACTGATCTATTTCTAAGACGTGCCAACATAACATAAGATGTAGTACCAACTTTACAATTTACACATATCATATATACACACGTAATACCTATTACATTACATTTTGAACGATGGCACAGTTTGACTGTTCAATATACTTCTAGTTTGATGGTTAAATGTTAAGGGAATAACTTGTATTTGTAGTATTTGCTTAATAATCTTTGTTCAGATTAACTGGCTGTTTAATTTTATAACCTCTATGGAGGAGGGTGGAATGATGGTACAGTGGCATAGTTGCTTGCTTTTCACCCAGACTGGTGGAGATTGAATCTTGGTGACTGCAGGGTAGAATATTAACCTAAGAATATCAGTAATCAGGAAGGGCATCTGGCCTTAACACACTGCCAAATTAAAATGGGCCAAGTTGTGTCCTCAAATGAAATGGATCAGAGTCTTTCTTCCATTCAACTAGCCTATATATTTTAATAATTGGACTGGCTGCATGGCTCAGCAGTAACGTTCTCGCCTACTGACCCCAAGGTTGCAGGATCAAATCCCAGCACTGTCAGCTGGCATTTGGGGGTTCACAAATGCGAGGGATTTACTGGCATGTTAAAGATCCCCCTCGGAGCGAAATTCCGGCATCCTGGGGTCTATCAACGCCACAGTAGTTAAAAGGGACGTAAAACCAATAACATTATTATGTTATAATTGGCAGCGGTATTTCATCTTCCATCACCTATTAAAAGATGGGAGTCAAAAAACATAAAACCTGTTAAATTCTTACTTCTTGGCGAGGTTTACCGGAAGAGAACCTAGTGGTTGTAATATGGTGATGATATAACTATTAATTGAAACTATGTCCCTGAGGCCGATAACCCAGATGTTAGGTCCTTTCAAAACCATTATCTTCATCATCATCTATGTCCTGACAACATATTTTAAAGATTGATTTTTGACTACAGTAAGGTATTCTTTGATCACAACATATTTAGACATATATTCTTTTGGAGGCTACAGGACTGGCTGCTACTACAAGACAGTTGTTATTACCAACCATATAGATCAGCCTAGCTTAACCAGCTGTATTTGTGGTTATCTGCACATTTAATGAAATGCTGTTCTGAAAACCTTTTATAGTGCGGGACAAACCATTGGAAGCCTGAAGGTCACTCGTAGTCGGTGTGCTGTTGTCCTGTACGTTCTCGCATCCAGCACGCGACTTAAGGTACGATGCAATAACATGGCAACACCGCCGGGCGCGGGGTGGAGAGCGGAGCGGAGAGCCGATTGTCCTTCAGGCTTCCAATGGTTTGTCCCGCACTATAACATTCTCTGTCATAGAAATGGTTTAAGGGAATAGCTCTCTGTGGGGCAGCCTTAAGTATCCAATTGTGCCTACCCGGAAAGCAGGAGATTGGGGATTCAAATCCCCGCTGTGGCCACAGTGAGCTTAGTCATCTATATGTCAAAATGGAGCAACATCATTTTGTTGTTATAGTCTGCATCACAGTCAATTAGTTTCTTACCACTGTTCCCCCATCACTAAAAACATGGCATGGTGTTTATAGTGTAATTTCATACTGTTGGATTGAATCAGAGTTGCATTCAATGTTGCCATGCATATTTCAAAGTAACTACTGTATATTTAAAGACACTGGAACTGGCATTTATTATGTAGCTTGAAAGCTTTTCCAATCATCGTCTGTCGCTGTGACTTCATTCCATGTTCACCAGTCTTCACTTCATTAGCCAGATAATATCACATACAAAGCATTGCCTATTGAAGTACTGCTCAAGTCCAAGCTCTCTGTACTTGAGAGGAATGTGGATTGCGAATGGTAAGGTGAAGTCCATACTAACAGAACCAAATTCATTCATAGGTCAGTTAATACGCACCAAATTCACAAGATTGCTCTAGCTTCATCATCACATTTCTAAACTACTACGGTATACTAATTAATTGCCGGGCACAACAAAACTTTTCCTTTTAGCTGGTTGAGGAATAAATCCCAAATTTTCATCGGCCATACTGCTTATTGCTGAATCAACTGATGATGTAATAACGATATCTCCAGGATTTAAGGTAACTGTACCGGTTTTCGTCACAGATCCAGTTGTCGTCACTCTCGTATATAAGTACAAAAAATAAGCATGTCAACGGGTCTTTCTCAACGCACGAGGTCTTACGAGATGCGTCATACCTTCGTTGCCGATAAGGAGCAACTTTGCGAAATCATGCATGCGATGTAATAGGTGATTCCCAGCGTCGAACATCTCCTGTGTGCTGAGCTGTCTTGACGCGTCATTTGCTTCTCGCATGTGCTAAGCAGGCACGCGAGTTAATTATGTGCATGCATGTTATGTTCCGACATTTTAAAATGTTACAAGTGTGTGATATAGTTGGTATTGTTTCTGTAACATATGTGATTTGTTATTTATGCCGGTGACGAACACTGGATTTAAAAAACGCACTTTACCAATGCTCGTCATTTGTGACGAAAACTGGCACATTGTCATTTCTCCTTGTAAGACCTAACTAACAGCGGCAATATACTTATAATGTAGCTCTAAAGTACCCTGTATTAATTAAATTATCATTTGATCATCGTGTCCAGTAGTAGTCATAGCTGACGAACTTTAGTGCACATTCGTGACGAACACTAGTGCACGATAATGTTAAAGTTTGTGTTAACGTTTCGCAACCAATAAACATTTACAGTGTATTATTATTATTACGTAGGTCTCTCTTCTTGACGGCCGCACCTCAGTAGGCCTAGGGTTTTTTGGCTAGGCGTGCTACAGAGGATTTTTTTAAAATTGAGATGAAAAATATTATATTCTAAGAATAATCTTTGCTTTCAGTCAATATGTCGAAACTCACAGTTCTGAATTATGATATTGAGCAAATGGAAGCTGCTATTAAGGCCGTTGTGGAGGACGGCATGAGTATTAAAGAGGCCGCGGAGAGGAATGGTGTTTCAAGAAACACCCTCTCGGACAAAATTAAAGGAAAATCTCCTAGAGAGAGGAAGATGGGGCTAAGTTCCTTTTTAACAAAGGAAGATGAGGCTATGCTAGTTCAATGGGTAATCTCACTACGAAAAGCGGGGTCCCGGTAACAAAGGACGATTTGCAAAATAGCGTCCAGTGCCTCACACAAGAATTGAAGAGGGACTTTCCTTTCAAAGATGGCGGCCAGGAAGGAAATGGTGCGAATCTTTCCTAAAAAGAAATCCAGGTCTATCTTTACGAACCCCTCAAAATTTGACAGTAAGCCGTGCTGCAATTACAGAACATCAAATTAAAACCTGGGTTTCAGAAGTCTACAGCTATTTGGTGGAAAATGACTTCCAGTCTATTTTGTCAGACCCTCGGCGACTGTTCAACGCTGACGAGACGGCTTTCTTTCTCAATCCGAAAGGTAACAAAGTGCTGGCGAACAGGGGTGACAAGACAATATATCAGCAAGTGAATTCGGATGAGAAAGAATGCTTGACGGTACTTGTAACAGGCAATGCCCACGGTGATATTTCTCCTTCCCTTGTAGTGTTCAATAATGAACGTCTGCCGCAAGACATCATTGCCGCAATGCCAGCTCACTGGGGCATTGGCAAATCACCAAATGGGTGGATGACGGGGGAAGTGTTTTACGAATTTCTCAGTAACATATTTCAGCCTGGGTGGGTTGAGAAAGAGATTCCTCTCCCTGTCATTCTATTCATAGACGGGCACTTCTCACACTTGACCATACATACTAGTAAATTTTGTGAGGATCATGGAATTGTTTTGGTCGCTTTACTACCTAATGCCACACACGTACTTCAACCCATGGATGTAGGGGTTTTTAATCAACTTAAGACTGCCTGGAAGAAAAATGTACATGAGTGGCGAATTCAGAGGGTTGCCAATAGCGAAGATACGGTACTGCACTGAAGATGAAGGATTTTTCGAAACTTTTGGCAACAACAATTTATTTGTGTTAGGCCTCGGCGAATGGTCATTTTCCGGGCTGTTATGCCGTGGTCTCACTTGTTTAGAGCAGTATTACGATATTTTCATGCTCGTATGTCTTCTAACCGCCATACCCGCTTCCCGATGCCGTCTTTTTTTTAATATTTCATTTTTTACAAAAAATAACATAATTACTGGTACTATTTTATTCGTAAATGTTAGCCTCCAAGTCGATAAATCGGTGTCTTACGCAACAATTGACAGAAATGCATTATAAACATCAGACAAGGAAAACTAACAATGTGATGGTAATTGGTGCAAATGGGTGACGAATATAGGAAAAATCCAAATACATTGTGCCGAGGACTGGCGCAAAAACACACAATTTTTCCTAAAACGAATATCTTCGATATTTAGACTTTTCTAGTGTTTGAGTAGAGTTTGAGGTTAGGTACAGCGCTTTTGTTGATTAAATTTACCAAAATGTGTAAGGTGTATATATTTTCTTGACTAAATCTGTCTTAACATGACGACCATTGGTGCAGTTACCTTAATTTACCTTCCTGCTTAAGATGAATTTTGAAACAAATATTATTTGTGTCCTGAGAACAATGTCCACTACACAGGAGAATGTTAGAGAAACAGTTGTTTGATTATGCACTCATTCGCAACAATGCACTGGTTTAGGCAATGGCCTTATGTTAGCGATAATGGACTAGACAGCAATTCCTTATAACTTGGCGGGCTATCGACAGGCCCTTCTCTTCCCTCCTGCCACTTCACCTCACCCCGCAAGTACATGGAGCTTAAACGCAAGCAATACATGATACAGTTTAATTTCATGTAGACTGTATATTCTATCTATTTCATATAATTATATATGATTGGCACAAGATTATGCTATCTTTATTAACCACTGTTTAGTTATTATAGAGTACCGTAATGTTACACCGCTTACGAAAGTAATTATTTATGTTGGCAGCTTCATCTCGGATGGGAAAATTAAATAGGAACAGTTGAATTAGAATCATAAATAACAAAATAGTGTGGATAAAATCATTCATGAAGTTCATCACAATAATAAGTCAATAGATCACAGGTTAACATACTTAAACTATATTAATAATAACACAACCACTATAAAAGTGCTTCATAACGAATGAACAATAATATCTGAACTGAATTATATACTGTATATATATTTATGCATAAGTGTAATATTGTACATTAACTAAGCCTAAGTGAGCAGGATCTGATAATGATCGCTTGACGATCGAAACATGTCATCAATTAAGCCCCCATTTTTGTACATAAAAGTGTGTTATTTTGTGATAAATTTCATCATCATCATCATTTTCCATCTCCAGTTTCCCGGGTGTGGCAAACAAGCGCTCTCCATCTTGCCCGATCTTGGTACATCATCCCAGTTAAAACCATTCTTCTCCACTTCTGATCGAACTGTCTCTATCCATCGTCTCCTTGGTCTTCCTCTTGGTCTCTTTGTGATAAATATCTTATGTAATATTTATTTCTGGCTAGGATGTATAAATACTTGTTTTCCACATAATGTAATTGGGCACAATTTGTTTTGACAGACCGGAAAGCTTTTTATAACAAGAAATTTTCTTCAATGAATAAATAACTTTCTTTTTTGTGGTTGTAAGTAAGGCGACGCTGTTCGATGATTCAACTAAACTTATCAGCTCCTGTTCTGTAGGTGTACAATGTATCTTTCAAATGGGCAGTCATGAATTTTTAAATTATACAGATGTAATGTTTTCATTGGCAATGGCACACCGATGCTATCTGGACCAGGCCCATTGATAATTTCTCTGAACTAGAATCTTCACTTGGCATGCACAGTCATGTCATTGGAATTGTGACCATAAACACACCATTTACATGCAACTGTTCAGCTAATATCACATTAATTAAGAAACAACAGTAGTTCAATCAATAGTCTGCACCAACAATAACTGCCATTCTGTCCGTGAGTTGGTGAAGAATGAAATACCGGTATTGATTGGTGTGTTTATGATGCATAAAAAAGGCACTCATTTTCAAGATGGTATTGTGGCTCACAACCTCTTCCACAGTTCAAATATACCCCTTCAGTAAGAAAAGATTTTTTCATTTGGTAGTTCAATATTGTGTGATTTTATTTATCATCCCTGTTAAATGCAGTAGAACATTATAAAGAATGCATATAAGAACCGTATTTGTCCAGTCGTATTTAAGTAATGATGTTCTCTTTATTTTTTAGGATCGCAAGTCGACAGCGACTTCTTCTGTTCGTTAGAGCTCCTTACTATAATAAGCCCAAGTCATGGGTAGATGACCTCCATACTCTACCCCTTGAAACGACAATCACCACCACCAAGGCCACATCAAATGTGAATTTTGAAGATAGGTGTTCTGACATTGTAAAGTGCCATATATGTCAGAAATCATTAAGATCTATCAAGCTTCTTGACTATCATGTGAGGAGAAGTCATGCCCCACCAAAAGAGTTCACTTGCACATATTGTAAGAAAGTTTATCACCAAATGAATTTGCTCAAGAAACATTTAAAAGCTCATACAAATGAGCGACCATACTCGTGTGATGTGTGTGGCAACACATATAAGCGTTCCTTTGAACTGAATGGACATATGAAAACTCATAAGCGAACTAATAGCCATGTGTGTGAGACCTGTGGATGTGGCTTTTCATCTGAAGTGTCTTTGGAGCTTCATAGAAAGAGGCACTTAAGAAATTATAGATACCATTGTGATGTATGTTTGAAAGGATTCTACACAAAGGCAGAATTGGAACATCACAAGATAATACATACCAGTGTGAGACATCATTGTGAAGTCTGTGGAATAGGCTTCTTTACAAAGAAGAAATTAATGTCCCATAGACTGATACACATCTCAAATGAAGAGGTTGGCTGTTTTCAGTGCGAGACATGTGGGAAGCGTTTCCATGCAAACAGCCAGCTAGTGGGTCACAGGAGGTGTCACAGGGTGAAGAAACTCTACGTATGTGACATGTGTGGGAAATCTGTGTCTAGTCTGAGCTCGCTGCGTGTTCACGAGCGGCTACACACAGAAGATCGTCCTTATGGCTGTGACGAGTGTGGTAAAACGTTCCGTTCGCGGGGCTACCTAAGCATTCATATGCGCTCTCACACAGGGGAGCGACCCTACCGTTGTGAGCATTGTGACAAGTCGTTCACCCAACGACCTCCGCTGGTGGTGCACAGGCGCTACCACACTGGAGAACGTCCGTACAAGTGCTCAACCTGTGACAAGAGCTTTGTCACTAAGACTCTATTAGGAACACATCAGAAGATACACAAATAACCTTCACTTAGTTCCACAGCCACATTACTGGTACAGACAACTCAGACTGTATTTCAATAGTATTTTATATTTATTCTAAAATAGCAATAAGTAGGTTCACAAATCTTATGCAATTTTATGTCTGTTACAGAGCTTCTCAATAGTTAGCCTGCCATAAAGAATGTCTGGGCTTTTCTAGCCTCAAGTTGTGAATGGATTGTTAATTTGGTTCTAAGGTGCTGTGTTGTAAGTCTTCTTGTATCTACAGTAAGTCCACTTCTAATTTGTTTGTTTCCTAGTTGGCAACACTTAAATGGCTTACTGGAAAAATATAAGCTTTCAAATAAAACCCGGTCATATTACAATCATATGTACCATATCGTATAGCTCAGTATTATGAGGCAAACTGATTATTATTAACTGGTGTCATACAATTTAATATGACAGCACAATATTGTAACTAAATCTGTGAATAAAATCTTTATTTGTATCAATGCACAATTTAATATCTTTCCACCAGTTGCTTAGCTTGAAAGAAGAACCAAGGGATGTGGCTTCTATTTAGTCAAGATGTATAGTGTGCTCATATGACCTCCTCCTCAGATATCCCCAAGATGTTTCAATGTTTGCTATGAAACGATAAGGAAAAATAATTTAACAATATCGGTAAATAACAACCCCTCACATTACACCCTTATGTCATGTAAAGGAACCTTCCACTAACTACAATTGTGTGAAGCTAAATTTGTAGGTTAGATTTGATTAACGACGGTGACGATTGTGGTGGCATCTAGTAGCCAAGTTACAGCTAGCTGTCATTGATGGTAGCATTGGGTAGCAAAAGTAGGAACTACTTGAAATTAATCGTCTGCGGTCCTTACATGAATTATAGATGACACACACTAATACAACCATCACTATTATCACCGGTTATCAGACGGATTCTACACACACCCAAAGTACACGGGGCTACATGACCGTGTTGTCGCAGCCCCTTAAACTGAGGAACCAACCATCTCATCAGAAGTATACCGTAAATATTTCAACTCCTGGCCATCATAATTAATATGCTTATTTCAAATGACATTTTAACAATCAACAGCACAATCATAATTCATCTCCTCTCAATCCACATCCCCAGCTGCATGTTAAAAACCAGAATGTTAACATACCCACTCACTCATTAAATGGCCATAATCATCATCATCATCATCATTTCCCCTTATCCAGCTCCTGCAGGGTCGGGGTATTTATGGCACTTCTCCACTTTCCTCTTTCCTTCCACCATTCTTCTTCCACGATCTTGTCCCAGTCCAGATTTCTTTTTCTCACGCTGTTCTTCACTGAATCAATCCACCTTGTTCTAGGTCTTCCCCTTGCTCTCTTACCCTTGCACTTTGCCTCCAGCATCTGTCTTGGTATCCTATTTTCCTCCATCCTCTTTACATGTCCAAACCACCTTAGTTTATTCTTCTCAATTCTCTCATTTAGTTTTCCCATCCCAACTTCCTTCCTAACATCTTCATTCCTCACTCTGTCTTTCCTTGTCTTACCTATCATACTTCTTAGGAATTTCATTTCACTGGCTTGGATTCTACTCTCTTGCCTGCTCGTCAGGGTCCAAGTCTCAGCTGCATACGTTAATATGGGTACATAGTACATTTTATACATTACCTCCTTGCTTTTCCTTGGTACTTCCTTATCCCAAACAAGTTTTCTTACACTTTGATAGAATGCATTGCTCTGCTGTACCCTCCTGCCAATCTCCATGTCCAACCTACCAGTTTGCATCAATTCACTTCCTAGGTATTTGAACGTGTCCACAATTTCCAAACTCTGACTTCCAATTTTCACAATGCCTTTTCCTTGTCTTTCCCCTCTTGTCATCACCATGGTCTTGCTTTTCTCTATACTGATTTTCAGGCCATACTTCTGAATATTTTCGTTCAGTGCATCTAGTTGTTTTTGCACTTCTTCGGTGTTCCTTCCCCAGACCACAATATCGTCTGCAAATAATAGTAACTTCATTTCTTTATGTCCATATGCTTCCTTTGTTTCCTTTACAATTTCATCCATTACCATTATGAATAAAAGAGGTGACAGCACACTCCCCTGTCTTAGTCCAGTCTTGTTCCTAAACCAATCTGTCTTTCCAACAGGGGTCAGAACCCTGCTAACACAGTTGTTGTACATTGCTTGCACCATTTCCAACATTTCTCTTCCCAGTCTCTTCTTAACCATGGTTTCCCATACCTTCTCTCTGGGGACACTATCATATGCCTTTTCTAGATCTATGAAAGTCATGATCAAATCCTCTCCATATTCCCAGTTCTTTTCCATCACCTGCCTCAAGCTAAAGATTGGGTCCACTGTGGATCTTCCACTCCTGAAGCCATACTGTTCCTCTTGCAACTCTCCTTCCACCTTTCTTCTCATTCTTCTTTCTAATATCCTTTCCAGTATTTTTACTATCTGTGATATGAGGGTGATCCCTCTATAGTTATCACACACTTTCTTGTCCCCTTTCTTAAACACTGGTATTATTAGCCCTTTCACCCAGTCTTCTGGTACACATTTCCGTTTCCACACACACTTTAGCAGTCGATACAGCCATTGCATACCAACAGGTCCAGCAGCCTTTATCATTCCTACACTGATCTCATCCACCCCTGTTGCTTTTCCCATCTTCATTTTCTGTACTGCTAATTCTACCTCCAGCATTGTTATATCATCTTCTGTTATAGAGTCGTCAGGCTGTGTCACTTCGATCTCACCAGTACAATTGCTCACGTTCAATAGCTTATCGAAATACTCCTTCCATCGTCCCTTTATCTCTTCCGGGTGTGTTAACAACTCTCCATCTTCCTTTTTCACCAGCTTTGTAGTAACCCTTTCTTTCCTCTTACTTCTTAGAAGCCCATACAGCATCCTTTTACTGCCACTTACATCTGTTTCCATTCTTCGTGTAAATTCTTCCCAACTTTTCTTCTTTTCTTCTCCTACCACTTTCTTACACCTCCATTTGCTGTCGTGATACTTCCTTTTGCTTTCTTCTGTTTTATCTCGGTTCCATTCTTTCCATGCAAACTTCTTTTCTTTCACTGCTTTCCTCACTTCCTCATTCCACCACGGTGTCTCCTTCTCTTTCACTCTTGTTGACGTCCTACCACAAGCACTCTCTGCTGCACCAGCAAATGCCTTTTTAAAGTGGGACCATTCCTCTTCTACATTTTCCACTTCAGTAACTGGGATTTGTTGCTTCAATCTCTCCTGAAAATCTTCCTGTACAGCTTTGTCTTTCAATTTCCATACTTTTATTTTACTTTCTCTGATCTCCTTTAGGTTTTCCAATTTTCCCCATCTAAATTTTGCCACCACAGTTCTATGGTCCCCATCAAATGCTTCTCCTGGTAAAGCTGAAATGGCCATAATATACATAAATAACTGTGTAAGGTTTTTCTGCTGTAACTTAGACTATCAAGACCTTGTTTGTGCCAATTGTCATAATTGTTCCCTGTTTTCGTGCAGTTGCTCTGGTCAACCCCTCTCATAACACCACTGTAAAACTGAACTTTTTGGCAGTATTCTGATAAAAAGTGAGCAAATAATGCTGATTTTTAAATTAATTTTTCATAAAAGCCGATGAAATGCAATCTATGGTGCAAAATTACGAGTATAATGGAACCGAGTTATGTCAAGAAATATACATGTAGATGTCGCCCAAGCAAAGAATGAGCACACTCTTAGTAACTGTATAATACTTAATGTAATGGATTAAAAAGGACTAATATGAGCTTGAATTCATTACATTTTGTCATTTTATTGCTCAGATTAAGCTAATAACAACCTGCCGTGAAAGCCTAAGCTGTTATACTGAAAACATTAGCCATACAGCCGAACCATCTTCAGGAGGAGGTAAACCCAGTCTCCCACCTGTACTAATGTGCCCACAAGAAACTTTCTCATGCTTTTATTTTTAGCGACAGTTCCTATCATTGTGAAACTTTTGTTTCAATAATATTGGTAACTTGTAACAAATTGTGATGTCCATGCTTTATTTATCGTATATCACAACGGACTCATTCTTACTTCGAAATTTCAGTGTTTTATTCACCACAAAATTGTGCCTATAGTATTAAGGCAATCTTTAAGTGGGAGACATAACGTGAATAGCAGCAACGTGGCATGGAGTATACAAGGTTTTGTATATCCATCTACATATGTTCAGATTGTAGTTGTGTTTGTTGGGTGTGGTTGCAATTTGTGAAGTCTGCACAGTGTCTCCCAAGGGCTCAATGGGGTTTATTAAATCTGGTGAGTCCAGTACGCTTTTAGGCAACAATTGTGTGAAGCTAAATTTGTAGCTAACATTAATGGGCGTGAATAAAGATCTCAGTGCTGTCAGTTTCTCTGTGGGTTCTTGAGAGCTGCACAGCACCTTGCTGACAGGAAGGAAAGAATCTCGCGCAGTGATCGTTTACTGAAGTCAGAGCAGGCTAGTGCTCATAGAGGAGTGGTTCAAGTGAGAGCTAAAATCTATTGAGCTACTTGTAAGTGTTTGTATATAAAATAGAAGGGAACAGTGAAGTGAGTAGAAAGACATTTCATTTTTCATTTATCACAAAGAAACATCTGTGACATCAGACGAGGTGTACGACAAGGCTGTATTTTATCCCCATTATTATTCAACATCTATTCGGGAGCTGTTTTTCGGGCAGTAGAAGATACAGAAGTGGAAATCAAGGTCAATGGGGAATTAATACGCACACTTAGATATGCTGATGACACAGTACTTCTTTGCCAGTAGTATTGAAAGTCTACAACTGTTTATTATTATATTATTTAGGCTATCACTCGTGATACGAGTATGATTATCTTCCAAGGTACAGTTATGTAAATCTTCGCTGTAAACCAATATTAGGCCCAATCATATTACGTGAGTTTTTTAGTGACTGTACAGTCCGATCCGAGAACCACAGACTCGTCCACACTATTGGCACACAAAGTCTTGAGCAGCCAATGGATCTTGGGGGTTGATCATTCTGCGAATCATGCGCTCTTTTCTGGCATTTCTTTTTTCAGCCTGAAGCCTTCTTCTCTCTTGTTTGAAGAGCAAGTGGCCTTGATGGACGTTGCGGCGCCACTCTGATCGGTCGGATGTGACAGCCTCCCAGTTACCTGTATCAATATAACATTTCTTCAAGTTGGTCTTCAGAACATCTTTGTAGCGTTTTTGTTGCCCACCCTGCTTTCTCTGACCGACATTCTGCTGGCAATATAAGATTTCTTTTGGGAGGCGGGACTCAGGCATGCGAACTACATGTCCTGTCCATCGAAACTGGTGTTTTATTATGAGAGCCTCTATACTAATAGTGCTAGCTTCCTCGAATACACTTGTATTAGTGCGCCGGTCTTGCCATTTAATACCAAGAATTCTCCTAAGGCATCGTTGATGGTATTTTTCCAGAGATAAGAGGTGCCTTCTGTAAGTAACCCAGGTTTTGCAGCCATAAAGCAGAGTGGGAACTACAACAGCTTGATATACGTATAATTTTGTTAAAATGCTAATGTCGTGGTTGTCAAACACGCAAACGACCAAAGGCTGCACTGGCACATTGGAGGCGGTGTTGAATCTCAGCATCAATGTTCGCATTTGTTGATAGGTGACTACCCAAATAGGGAAAATGATCTATATTCTTTAGTTTATGTCCATCAATCATGATAGCAGGAGCAGTAGCCCTATCATGTGATGTAGGCTGATGAAGAACCTGTGTTTTATTGGTGTTTATGTTCAGACCAAGGCTTCTGTATGCCTCATTGAACACATTCAGGGTGGTTTGAAGTTCTTCATCTGAATTTGCTTACTGGAGATCAAGAACGGATGTAGCTGACATTTTAGTTTTTGTACGCAATCTGTTGAGATTGAATAAACCTCCATGTGTCCTGGATATAATTTCTACACCCTTTGGAATCTTTTCTTGGACCAAATTTAGTACAACACTAACATATATTGAAAAGAGTGTGGGGGCAATCACACATCCCTGTTTGACACCCGTTGTAATCTTAAATGGCTCTCCAGGGCCATTGCTGTTAAGGACCGTGCCATTCATATCATCATGTAGTAATCGAATAATCTAAATGAATTTTGAGGGACAGCCAAGTGTGGCAAGAATCCTCCATAGCATTTCTCGATTGACTGAATCAAATGCTTTAACAATATCTATGAAAGCCATATATAGAGGGCGTCCTTGCTCTCTGGATTTCTCCTGCATCTGCCTAGAACAGAAGATCATATCAGTTGTGCTTCAATAGGGATGTAGCCAGAGAAAGTTTGTGCCAGATAGTGCTCGTGTAGTACTGGGTAAGCGCAAGGCGATCGTCTTATGTTTCTCCCAGTCAGCTGCGAGGGATGTATAAATTGTGACAGAGTTTTCTAAGCTAAAGTAAATTATATCTTCTCTAATTTTACTCCAAGTCTAGATTAATTAATTCTATAGGTATATCTCCTAATATATTGTGGACGATTTAAGCGTTAAACAGCTGCAAAATGAGCTACGTACCAGAGGCGCTAAAACTTACGGGAGGAAGGAAGAATTAATACAACGGTAATAACAAAATTCTAACACGCTTTATTATTCAAATAATGAATATGAGTCAGCATGCTTTCTCCTAAAGATTACAATTACTTGAGTATTGCTATATTGATAAATATATCTCCATACGATTTAAATCATAAATAGAGATTTAAATATTCACTTGTTCACCTTGCTTATAGACTTCGATTCATGTATTTTTTGAGGTCGATAGCTTACATGAAACTGTCTTGTTTTAAGGTCAACATTATCAAAGAAAGTTGATACCGGTATCGTACCGGTATACCTCGAAAATGCAACGCAACGTTTGTTCTTATGTAATTTTGTCTAGTTCTCAATAAGAATCGTTCCCGTACCCCTGGGAAAGGACTTGGGGGTACAATTTTTTTTAAGTTTGAGAATCCCTGCTTTCAGGCCACGAACTGTTTCCATTCATCTGCCTATGTCTCAAGAATGTAGAAGTCAGTCGCTATCACATTCTCCGTCGGGCAGATGGAAGTTGACGATTAATTCTGATTTCAAGAAACCGACCATAATATGTTTGTAACTGTTAATGTTGCGACATTTATTCTTGAAGTATTTGTCCGAGTATTGATGCCTTTGAAAATGGGAGACAGAAATGTTACATTCCCTTCTTCGTGTATATTGACGATTTCTTCCCGTACCGGTACTTCAATGGGGATGATTTCTGCAGATTCCGATATTGTAGGCTTATCGTGATAATACGGCAATTTTCTTGTGTATGGCCTCTTCCTTATTTTTGTTGTGTTCGTGGTCCACGGACAAAGCGATGGAACAGCGCCCGGTTTTAATCTTGCTCTCTCATCTTCAAATACAAACGCATAAATTCAGTGGTTGTTATCGAAATGTCTAAATCAGATTATAGGTACAAATTAGGAATTATTTCCCTTTGTAAATCATACTTATCCAATGCAGTTTTCGTGAAGTCGTCGGGTTGTAAATGATGGGAACACACTTTAATATATTCGGTCAGATTTTTCTCACCGAAATTTTTCCTTCTACCAGCATGTACCATTTCTTCCTCATTTCTTTATTTTGTGGAAATTGGTGAAACAAAAACGGGCTTCCCTGATTTTTGCAGAGAGGAACACTGCAATAGCTCGGCATAGTCACGAAGATAACAATTTAAACCACTAAAATTCGTACATATTAGCGGCATGAGAACACAGGAGACAAATGAAGAGCGCCTTGCGCTTACCCAGTAAAACAGGAGTGCGCTCTACCGGTGCTAGTTCTATACATCCCTATTAGGTCGAAAGCTACACTGAGTTACAAGCAGTATTTCTTCGGCCAACAGCTTCAAACGGTTGGATAAGACGTTAGCCAGGATTTTACCAGCAACAGAGAGCAACGATATACCTCGATAGTTACCACATTGTGCCCTATCACCTTTCTTAAAGATGGTTATTATCAAGGCATCCCTTCGGTCTTTAGGTATGGTACTGGTAGTCCATATTTTAACTATGAGTTGGTGTATGTGATGAACTAGAGCAGTATTCCCTACTTTAAAGAGCTCAGCACGAATCCCATCCATGCCTGATGCTTTATTGTTTTTGAGCTGATTGATGGCAGATTCAATTTCTGATAGAGGCGGAGGATCATCAAGGTGGTCTTTAGGAGGTCTCTGAAGAAGTTGAGTGAAAATGTTATCATCAACCTGTGTCCCTGTTGAGTAGTTCTTCAAAATGTTCTTTCCAACGGGAATTAATGGAGTGTGTGTCTCTAAGAAGTTCCGTGCTATCTTTAGACTGCAGAGGATTCAAACCATGATAATGTGGCCCATATATAGTTCTTGTTGCTTTGAAGAAAGCATGAGTATTATTCGTTTCGGCTAGATGCTGCATTTCACGGGATTTGGAGATCCACCATTGATTTTTCAAGACTCGAGTTTTCCTTTGCACTTCAGCCTTTGCATCTTTATACAGTTGCTGTTTGGAGATAGAAGTTGGATTGGCTTGCCATGCATGGAATGCTTTCCTCTTCTTATCAATAAGATTCTGGATTTCTCCATCATTCTCATCAAACCAGTCAGCATGCTTCATCTTGACGAAACCAATCGATTCTTCACATGCTGAGAGTATAGCAGACTTCAATGTTTGCCAATGTTCCTCAACCTTTTCAGGGTAATTATCTGGTAACTTTTCATTCAGAAGTTCATGTAACTTCCTTTTACCAGTAACGTTTTGTAAACGTTAGGTGTTCACCCAACGTCTGTTGTGCTTTCTCTGTTTTCTGAGCTTTTGGAGAATTTGTAGAGTCATTACAGATCTTATTAATCGATGATCCGTCCAGCAGTCATCAGCACTTGTCAGAGCCCTTGTGAGTAGTACATCACGCTTGTCTCTTGCTCGCACAATCACGTAATCAAGTAGGTGCCAGTGTTTTGATCTAGGATGCTGCCATGAAGCCTTAAATTTGTTCTTCTGGCGGAATAGTGTGTTTGTGATTAAGAGACTATGTTCAGAACACTTGGCTAAAAGGAGTGTCCCATTAGAATTGCATTTCCCAACACCATCTTTTCCAATAACATCAGCCCATAATGCTGCATCTCTCCCAACGCGAGCATTGAAGTCTCCTAGGAGGAGGATTTTATCAGATTGCAGTATATCCTTCAAGATCACATCAAGTTGAGAGTAAAATACTTCCTTCTGCTCATCGTCAGAGGTGAGAGTTGGAGCATATGCACTAATTACAGTCGCTCGTCGGCTGTTTTTTAACTTTAGTCGTAGTGTCATAAGCCTTTCATTTATACCATGTGGAAGTTCATCGAGAAGGTTGATAAGCTTGTTCTTAATGGCAAAGCCAACTCCATGAATACGTTGATCTTCAGTGTCTTTCCCTTTCCAGAAGAAAGTGTAGCCACCTCCATGTTCCTTCAGTTGTCCTTCATTGGCTAATCTTGTTTCGCTGAGTGCGGCAATATGAATGTTGAATCTTTTCAGCTCACGGGCAACAATTGCCGTTCGCCTTTGTGGTTGATTATGTGTGTCATTGTCCATCAAAGTTCGGACATTCCATGTAGCAAAATTAATTTTCATTGTGGTTTGACTGCTTGTGGTGTACCCTCTGAACACGGTTATCCAGTCGGGTGATATTAGGCTGACTATTTTTAGGGCCCCTTTTTCAGCCCCCGCCCCATTCAAGGTAAGCAGAGTGAATCCTAAACAGGCCTGCTTAGTCACGAATGCAGCATATGAATTGCTCTACAGCCCATCCTCAAGCAAAGCGAAGATCACACATTCGTCGCCTATGTGCCGGTTCATCGCTAGGAGCTCCCAGACAACACAATCCTGCTCCCGTCACAACTCCCCGATCGCCGCAGGACTTGTGATTAATTGGCGAATAGATTTTGTATCCTTCCTTCGTCGTTTAGAAGACGCCTGTGCGTGACATCTTTTAATGTGGGTATGTTGTTGGACATCAACAGACACACAGTTCTTGACAGATACAGGGCCTTTATCCAGTGGCATAGAAGCTATGACGACTGGTGGTCCTGGACTGTTGCAGCCTTCATCCGCCTTCCCAACCGTTCGGGCAATACTACTTGCGCATGCGGTTGGTCCACCGTTGAGGTCTTCTATGCCGTTGACCATTATTGGTTCATCCGCCTTAAGAGATAGTTTCCAATCTCAAAGGCAAGAGAGTGCCCTAACCTCAATCTGCTCATCCGCCTTACATAAGCCATTGGCAGGAGAGAGGGGAACTCCTTATCCTTGGAGTTATTCGGTCGTCAGAGCCTCGTCAGTCTGGAGCAGGGTGTACCACGTGCAGGTGAGGATGACGTTTGGATAGAGAGAATCTACCCCTTGCACCCCTCAACTGTACATTGATAAGCTTAATATAGTTGGAGAAGAAATGGGTCTGATGATCAACACCAAGAAAACAAAACTTATGGTGTTCAGTTGAAGAAGAGATAAAGTAATTCTGACACTGAAAGGACAACAAATCCAACAAGTTGATAAATTTAAGTACCTTGGTTGTTGGTCGTCAGAGGATTTGAATCCAGACCTTGAAATTAAGACCAGTATAGAAATGGCAAGATCAACTTTTAAGAAAATGAGACCGTTATTTATGTGATGATGCCTTAAATTTAAAACTAAGACAGCGTATTGTAAAATGTTTTGTTTGGTCCATTTTGCTTTATGGAGTGGAAACCTGGACTATGAAATCGTCCATCAATAAGAGGCTCGAAGCTCTGGAAATGTGGTTTCATAGAAGGATGCTGAAAGTCTCTTGGATAGATCATGTCTCTAATGACCAAGTGCTGCAGAGGGCAAATTCTCAAGGAGAGCTACTGACCACCATCAAATGCAGGAAAATTGCATACCTGGGTCATGTGTTATGTGGTGAAAAATATACAATATTACATCTCATTTTAAAAGGCAAAATTGATGGGCAACGAAGAGCGTAAAGGAGAAGGACGTCTTGTCTTCGGAACCTTCATGATTGGACTGGAACAAGATCTATTGAACAGCTCTACCGCTCTTCTGAAGATAGACAAACACTATCCACATTGATCGCCAATGTCCGGGAGACTGGGCAGGGCACATAGAAGAAGATGAAGAAAATATTTCAATGTAAAATCAAAGTCGATGCTTTTGGGAGCAGTGTTGGCAAGTGGTGTGTAACTCCACAAATTTAGCATGTGAATGCTCGTTTGTTTGGGTTTTTAAGTACCGTATTGTTTTTTTTTTAATAGTGATGTTGGTACTGTTTTTTTTTTTTTTTTTTTTTTTTTTTTTTTTTCATTTTTCATATTTCCTTCAAAATCTCTCGTAGCTTAAAAGTCAGGTATGTAAATGGGATTGATTATAGCTGGCAATGGTTCAAATCACCTCTTCATGTGAAGAAATGGTTTCCTTACCGAAATTTACTCCAACACATTGCACTAGCAATAATCACCAACATTGATTTAATTGTAATTCAGCAGTGATGATCACTGGATGTTTGGTAAACAAAAGAATAATACAAATCGCTATGGCACAAAACAACATGATTTTTTATTTTATCAGGTTTTAATTATTAAATATTATTAACTTGTGTTGCTAATCACTATTTATTACATGCTTGGTAAAGTATGCATAGGTTCCTTAAAAAGAATAGTTAATTGAAACATCTTTCTGCAAGTCTGAGGAGTCTTTCGTTTATGTTCATACATTGTTTAAATCTTCATCAATAATGATCTAAACATAGTATAAGGTGCGTTCGAAAAGAAACGAGCCGGAGGCTGTAATGTGCAAACCGGTGACAACATCGGCTAATCATGGCATGTGTAACAAGGTGTGGTTCCGACCAAAGCGTGGAAGGTCACAGCCCGTCGCTAGAGGGCACGTGTGCACGTCACGTGACGATACAAAGCGAGCAGCAGCATGCATCAATCGTCCAACGCTGCCAGTCGCATTGCAAACAGTGACATGGAGGCGTCAAACGAAGAGCAAAGAGGTGTTGTTCGGTTTCTGACAGCGCAAGGAGTAGGGGGAACGGACATTCATCGCCGAATATCACAAGTGTACGGCGAACACTGCATGTCCCTTGCAAGGGTCAAGGCGTGGCACAAGCGCTTCAGGGAAGGACGGATGTCGTTAGCCGATGATGCCCGGTCTGGGGCACCTCCCCTGCATTACCGATGACAACGTCCAGCTGGTTGATGCACTCATTACCCAGGACCGCCGAGTGACAGTGAACGCCATAGCCGCCGTGGTCGGATTGAGCGTCGGAAGTGTGCACACCATCATGAAGGAATGACTGCACTTACGGAAAGTGTGTGCCCAATGGGTGCCCCACAGTCTTCAACCACACCAGGAAGCATGTCGAATGGCCTACTGTCTTGGTCTTGGTTGGACGATTGATACATGCTGCAGCTCGCTTTGTATCGTCACGTGACGTGCAGGCGTGCCCTCTAGCGATGGGCTGTGACCTTCCACGCTCTGGTCGGAACCACACCTTGTTACACATGCCACGATTAGCCGATGTCGTCACCGGTTTGCGCATTACAGCCTCCAGCTCGTTAGTTTTTGAACGCACCTTATAATATACAGTAATAACTAACTTCTTTTTGACTGTGTATTCTAATAACTTTGTAGTCCAGTTTGCAAATCAGCTGATTGATGTTTACAAGTACATATCAATTCGAAGGAGTATAGAGCTAAAAAGCCTTTCCTCTTTCAAGGACAATTATTGCAGTCTAAGGAAACCATTTTTAACCTACTGTATTGTCGAATCTTATAAAAAATTAGTTCTACACAAGCCAAATGCCCTTTTGTCTCTGTGTTTGTGTATGTATGTGTGTAAATGTCTGCCCCCTACCAAATTTTGTATAGCGGTAGCACTAGTAAAGGGCATCTCGGTGACATTTTTTATATCACTGCCATCATAACTAAAACAAAATAGCGGTCACTCGAGCTTTCAAAGCTTAAACCGATTCACACCTAAACTAATCATTGGATCTATAACAATTTTGGAAAAACAAACGTTCATGTGGGAAGCATTTGAGGCCCAAATTACAAGGTCATCAGCCGAATAATTTCAAGATGGCGGTTGCACAAATCATGCAAGTATTATAATCCTTAAGTTATGATCCAATGAATCGATGTTCGCAGTACTTGGTGTTCAAGTAGTTTTACGTAAGGACCCTCCATTACCAACGTGATGACTATATGAGAGTGAACATTATGCTCAGCCGCCATCTTGAAACTATAAAAAATAAAAATAAATAACTCTTCAACACTAAAGTTGCAGTAATGAAAATTAGTGCCAAAGTAGTACGTTAGAACATTAAATTTGACTAGTCAGAATTTAATTGCATAATTAAGATGAACCTTGGCAACAGATCAGTACCATATGAGGGTTCTCATGTGTGTCGGTCAAAAGATTATCACACTGAATATAGCGTACAGTGGCCATCTTGAAATTTCATAATAAAATAATTACTCTCAAAATCTTAGAATAATAATAATGAAATTTTATAATAAGGTAGAACCTTATACGTCGCTTGATATGCCTAAAGCAAAAGAACAGTGGCTCCATAAATTCAAGATGGTGGGTAGGCATACTATTACTCAAGGAAGTAATTCCACAATTAAGACGAAATGTGGTAGAAGAGGAATGTTATATAATAGGCCTCAACAGCCAACAGAGTTTGTAATAAATTTATCACACTGTATATAGCATGCAGTGGCCATTCTGAAAGTTCATTTAAAAATGAAACTTTCTATGTTCTAGAGCTGCAATTATGAAAACAAGTGATAAGGTACAAACTTATATGTGGTATCCTATGCCTAAAGCAAAATAACAGCAGCTCCAAAAATTTCAAATGGTGGCTGGGCGCACTAATAAAATGTAATAATGAATCATTCAGAATGTTATTGCACAATTAAAATGAAACTTGGTAAGTAAGAAGTACCATATAAGGGACTTAGCTGAAACAAGCCAAAAGAATAACACACTGAATGCAGCATTTGGTGGCCATCTTGAAAATATAGAATCTGATAATGAATAACTCAAAGTATTTAGAAGCTACAATAACAAAAGTTAACAGTAACGGAGAACCTTGTAAGTATCCTCGTATGACCAATTCAAAGAAACGATTCCATACATTCACAATGGCTGCTGGGCATATTCTTAAAATTTGAATATCATTAACTTGCTATACACCGTGCTGTAATAGCACAATTAATGCGAAATTTGGTGAGAGAGGGTACAATACAAATGACCTAGCTAGTATTACTCATAAGAATATTACACTGAATTATAACTCACAGCGGCCATCTTGCGATTATGAAATATAAAAATAACTAACTATATATTTTAGAGGTACAATAACTAAAAATAGTATTAAAGTTGAACCGTATATGGGCTTTATATGTCTAAGGCAAAAGAACTGCCTCGCCATACATTCAAGAGAGTGGTTGAGCCTACGGCTGAAACTTCAAAATTAATAATTCAGGATACTACTACTACTAATAATAATAATGTTATTGCTTTTACGTCCCTGTTAACTACTGAGGCTTTTAGCGACGCCGGGGTGCTGGAATTTTGCCCCAAAGGGGATCTTTAACATGCCAGTAAATCTACTGAAACGTCTCCCTCGCATTTGCGCACCCTCAAATGCCGACTGACTGCGCTGGGATTTGATTCCGCTATCTTGAGCTCTGCAGAATACGATTGCACACTTCACACAAAACTTTGTTAGAGAGGAGTATCATATAACAGACCTTGCTAGCATTACCATTACTGCATATAGCATGCAGCCACCATCTTGAATATAAATGATATTAATATTGATAATCCACTATTTATTACAGTTTCAATGACGAAATGCAGCAAGTAGTTTTTTTTTAGTGTATGGCTTTTAGTGCCGGGAGTGTCCGAGGACATGAGCAGGTAGGTAGTCTCACACAAGAGGCTGTGTCTGTAGAGGCACACGATCAAAGATTCTATATGTTTAATATGGTGGATGGATGAACTTCTAATTTTAGAATCAATTCTTGTGGATGCAAGACCGGAATTACAATGAAACTTAGTTAACGAGTAGTATTGTATAGGGCAGGGCCATCCAGTCATTGCGCTCGGGGAGCACTGGGCAGTCAGACTACTGCTCCTTCCCCTACCACCACTACACTGTGGCAGCGAGGAGACGGACGATGTTCGGACCACGCTGACTAGATACTTACGTACAGTCGTGCGTCCGACGGCTCTTGTGGGATTGTTGACATATTAATATGGCTGTTTTGCCATAACTAATATACCGCACATACCAATCGAATGGTAGTCCGATGTATAGAATGTGCAGGAAACGAACACAAGTGTTAAGTAAATAATATTGTTATTTATTCCAAACTGAAATGTGAACATATTAGAAAGGAAAATTCAACAACAAATTGTGTTCTTTTTAACACATTACATCTCTGTTGCACACTAAACATTTGGCATGCATGCCCTTTATAAGCTGTACAGAAAAATGAAATTTCCCATTCTGCTTTAAAGACTGCTGCTTCACCGCTCCTTTCTTTTTTGTATGCTGTTCAGTCATGACCACTGCAAAACTAATTTACTTAGACGCTGTCAACAAAGCGCATTGGACCAGACTAGCGTGCTCAGCCAGCCAAGCTCCTCCCACCACTTCTGAAACTACCTTCCACCAAAGTGCTCGGAGCAAAGGCTTAGAGCGAGGCTGGAGAGCTGTCTGGATGGCCCTGATATAGGGTACAACTCTTAACGTTGATCACACATTCAATTAAGTCATGCTGTTTGATAAGAACAAAGATGTAAAGACACCATATAACCATGTCTGCCCTATTCCTTATTGACGAAGTTTAATATGTTCAGAAAATTAATACCTTAAGTCAATAATAAATTGTATTTTTAATTATACAGGGTGATTTTTTTTTCTGTAGCGGGGCCAGCGGCCAGCTACCAGTCGCGTGCTCGCCTTCTGCCAGCCAACCGAACTCGGGCTGCAGATTGCGGGGAGGTCATCATCGACTTTAACTTGAATCCGAGTATAAATCTTCTTCCTTCAGTCCAGTTTGTGGATGTGTTTACGGTGACTAAAGAGTACAATCCTGGCATGGAACAAGCGTCCACACAAGTCACATAGTATTGCTGGAGGAGGACGTGGTTGGGCTGCTCGAAGTTTCCTAGCTTGACGTTTGGCCTCTTCATGTGTGCGTCGATCCCTTTCAAATGTCTTTACAGTATCCGAGATGGTACGGCGCCAAGTTGAGCGGTCTTCAGCCAGCATGTCCCAGGTTTGTGAATCAAGACCTGTCAATTTCAGGGTCTGCTTAAATTGGTCCTTGTAGCGCCTCTTAGGACCACCATGAAGTCTGGTGCCATAGCATAACTCACCATATAGCATTTGACGTGGTAATCTCACATCATCCATCCGATGGACATGACCAATCCATCTAAATTGGTGACCTATTATGGATGATTCTATGCTGTTGATTTAAGCCTTTTCCAGAACAGCAATATTGGTAATGCGGTCTTTCCATTTAATCCTCAAGATTGATCGAAGTTTTTGTAGGTGGAAACGCTCAAGCTTCCTAAGATCACGTCGATAAAGGGTCCACGTTTCACAGCCATACAACACTGTAGAAATGGCTACTGCTTTGTACACCATAAGCTTTGTACTCATGCACAGATCTTTATTCATGAAGACCCGGTGCGCTAATCGTCCATATGCTGCATGGGCTGCGCCAATTCTCTTATCCACATCCTGCTCACAGGTACAGCTCACAGAAATGGTACTGCCCAGGTACGAGAAGTGGTCTACCTGTTCTAATGGCAAATTTGAGATGGAGATATTGAACTGAGGAAGAGGTGTGCCTGGTGAAGGTTGAGCCAATAGTCTTATTGATATTTATGGTAAGACCAAAGCGATCACATGCACTTTTGTAACAATTAACTGACTCTTGCAGCTCTTCTGATGTGAGAGTTGGCAACGCAGCATCATCTTCATACAACATGTTAGTAACCTTAGTAACCTGAGTTTTCCTCAAGGAGCGGAGACGAGTTAGGTTGAAAAGCCCTCCATCAAATCGATACTTGACCTCCACACCTGGGATGTTTGTGGGTGAATCATAAAGCATTGCAGCCAAGTACAGCGCGAAAAGTGTTGGAGCCAGACACATCCTTGTTTCAGTCCATGGGTAATAGGAAATTCATCGGACATCTTATTCTGATGGCAAACCTGACCTGTCATGCCATCATGGAGTGCCTTGATTAGATCTACAAAACGCTGAGGGCAACCAAACCGCTTCAGCACCGCCCTCATGGCTGGTCTTGGAACCGAATCAAATGCCTTTTCCAAGTCATAAAAGACTAAGAAGAGTGGATTCTGTTGTTCTCTACATTTTTCTTGTAGCTGTCTCACACAGAAAATCAAGTCAATTGTGCCTCTGGAAGCTCTAAATCCGCATTGTGACTCCGGGAGGATCTTCTCAGAGATAACCTTGAGGCGGTTAAGTAGAATTCTTGCAAGAATCTTCCCCACAATTTATAGCAGTGATATACCACGGTAGTTGCCACAATCACTGCGATCACCCTTTTTAAAGATAGTGACGATAGTGGCATTCTTTAGGTCTCCAGGTACTTTTCTTGATTCCCATATTCTGAGGATAAGGGTGAAAATCCTTGTTTTGAGGGAATGACCTCCGGCTTGAATTAGTTCCAGAGGGATGTTATCTGGGCCAGGTGCTTTTCTGGGTTTCAATTGGGTGAGAGCTGCACTGAATTCATGATAAGTAGGAGGTACTGCCAACCACAGTTGTTCAGGTTGTTGCGGCACATGACAAAGGAAGTCTTCAGCAGCTGCTGATGGACAATTTAGGAGATTGGAGAAGTGCTCCTTCCAACGTTTCAAGATTTCTTGACTATCAGTAAAGGTAGTAAAATTATATTTCCTTGAGTACTGCATAGAAGTTCCTCAAGTCCCGAGCATCCGATAGTCTCTGCAGTTCCTGAGCCTTCTGTTGCCACCAAGTATTTTTAATCTGCCTTATCTGCATCTGGCATTTACCCTTGAGTTCCAGTAGTTTATCTCTCTTTGTGTTGGAAGTTGGGTCTTGCAGATGGGCAAGATAGACATTCCTTTTGGCATTGATGAGAGACAGAATTTCCTCATTGTTGTCATCAAACCAGTCTTGTCTTTTCTGCACTATAAAACCAGTGGTTTCCTCATCTGACTGTGTGATAATCTTCTGTAGTGTGGCCCATTCTTGCTGAATGTCATTTGTTACTGGGTTTTCTGATAACTGGGTGACGATCCTGTTTCCGAAATGTTTATGCATGGATTCATCCTGAAGTTTGGATGTATTAAACTTCTTTCTTGGCAAATTTTTGATGTTCCTAGGTGGTTTAGGTCTGAGCTTACATATAAGAAGTTTATGATCTGTCCAACAATCGTCTATATTTCTTGCTGTTCTGGTAATAAGAGTGTCCTTCTTATCATATTGCCGGGTAATGATATAATCAAGAATGTGCCAATGTTTGGAACGAGGATGCATCCACGTGGTTTTGAAGCGGTTAGGTAGCCGGAACTGCGTGTTGATAATGAAAAGTTCGTGTTCTGCACAGAGACCAAGAAGCAACAGTCCATTGGGATTACATTTTCCAAGTCCCTGTTTGCCCATCACATTATTCCATAGCCTGTGATCTTTCCCAACTCTGGGGAGGTAGAAACTGTAACAGAGTACATTAACTTCAACCTAACAAGGCGAGCTAACTAGGGTCTCTAAACTTTCATCAACGAGGTTGTGAAGTGTCAGCAGGCAGATAAGAAGGTAACATAAACAACAGCTTCCTGCAAGATTTAATTAAAGCAGTACAGATGTTTTTTATTTCTTGGGAGTCTGGATGACCTCACGTCACCAGTTAAAGGTTAGAACTTACCTACTCACAGAAGATGCTGAAAATGTTCTCCTTCAGCAGACAGGCAGTAACTTTGGAAATTATCACCTTTACATTATGTAGCTACTCCTGTACCACCCTGCGTGTTTACTGTAATTAATTGAAACATGGACCTAAGCCTGTTTGATGTTTAATTGTGGGGGTAATTTAAAATACGTGTTCAGATCAATTACCCGTACTCTAGTGGAGCTGGAGAACAATATACGGCAGCAGATGTCCCTCACAACAGAAGGGAATTACAATGTGTAAATGCAAATTTATTGACACAATGCAATGCCTATCTTGTCAGCTGGAGGAGAACATTTTCAGCATCTTCTGTGAAAAGGTAAGTTCTTTAATCATGATTTGGTGGTGAATTTACCATTAATTAATTTACACTGTTATGGATTCTACCTGCACGCAATCTGCGGCCCGAGATCGGTTGGCTCATGGAAGGCGTGCACGTGCCTGGTAGCTGGTTGCTGGCCCCACTCCAGCAAAACCATTACCCTGTAGTACTGGTTTTGGTACTTTTGATATGAAAAATGTTTGAATGTAAGACTTGCTTCTCTACTTATATTATATTTTTGCCGCTGAGGAGGGTCACAATGTGGCCGAAACCGGTACTATAATTAAAAGTACAACTTATTATTGACTTAGGTATTAATTTTCTGAACATATTAAGAACAAGGAGTTATAATAATAAAAATAATATCGTATGGCCTCGGGTGCAAGTTTTGTTTATTGACGCCCAGAGGGCAGCTTGCATGTCGAATTTTATCGCTCCTTAGAGCGCTGTGAAAGTCAAGGAGGTTAGATATCTAAGCTCCTTGACACTATAGCGCTTTCTAGTAGAGAGAGGAGGAACTTTTTGTGTTGGCGGAAAATCCCGAGATTAATTTTGCCATTATGAATACGGCCTACTGAATTTAAATGGATTCTTTAACATGCCATCATCGTATGACATGCGTATCGTGATTTTTGTTGCTTTCCAAAAATCACTTACCATAGTCAGGAGCGAACCTGCAAGCTTGGGGTTGGCAGTCGAAACGATAACCACTCACCCACCGTGGCAAGAGTTATAACTGTAAGAGAAAAAAGCGTACATGTTCTTTACTGAACATTTTATCTTGACATTGAACACCATGTTGTCATTGCTCTGGACAAAGCATGCCTTACCTTACCACGGTAGTAACCATGATGTAATTTGTAAAATAGTGCCTTGTTGCCAAATTACAGAATTTTTAAAAGGAAGACTACGATGGTAGCTATACTTGCTAAGGTGCAGCGCTAGGCCATGGAACCAAGCTGTCTGCAGACTTGATGGACGTGGATGAGAACCCCGCTGGCTGTCATTGTTGTAGATTTCCATGGTTTCCCATTTTCAACTGCAGGCAAAAGCCGCGACTCCTAATAGGCCACGGTCACTTCCTTCCAACTCCTTGCCCAGTTTCAATCAACCTTCATTAATTTCATCTTTCAGTAACTCCTCTCATGAGCATTGATACAAAATTAATCATACTTATTTTTATAGAAACAATATCTACTTATAATATTAATGTTGGTTAGTGTTAAATGGTTCCACCTCGTCAATACTGATATTTATTGAACATTTTTCAATTCAATCGTACATGTTTCGACCCACTGTAGTGTCCTCCTCAGCAGTACGGATGAGAGCAGTTGACCTCATCAGTGCAGAAAGTGACGAGGCCAACTGCTCTCGTCCGGACCGCATGAATCTCAAGCTGCTAAGTAGATAATCCAATCTGAACTGACCATTTAACAAGAGATATTCATACTAAGCAAGCAAATTTCAAGGTCCTTCACCACTTCCAGTATCTTAACAAAATATCATATAGGTTATAACCAAGGCCCGGATTCTGATGACATGTCACCTTTAAAAAGGTTCACCGCAGACATTGCTAACTTATATACAAATCCTGTTCATGGCCCCCATTTTCTAAGTATTTTATTTTTAGGTAATTTTCTCGCTTTTCACATCATTATTATGTAATTTTTTGGAATTTATTAGAATATTTTATATGTTTCGAGTCATCTTCTCACAATTTTAATGGTTTATGGTGCATTTTTTTGTGTATGGTACTGAATATTAACGCTCTTAAGTTCCAGCGTTCGCCACCAGGTGCTGGTTATGGTGGCATCTAGTAGCCAAGTTCACAACTAGGTGTTGTCGACGGTAGCATTTGGTAGCAAAAGTAGCAACTACTTGACATTGATCGTATGCAGTCCTTACCTGAATTACAGATAATAATAATAATATCGTATGGCCTCGGGTGCCGGGTGCAAGCTTTGTAATTTGACACCCAGAGGGTAGCTTGCATGTCGAATTTCGTTGTTCCTTGAATAACTATGAAAGTCAAGGAGGTAAAATATCTAAGCTCCTTGAACACTATAGCGCTTTATAGTAGAGAAATGAGGAACTTTGTGCTGGCGGAAACTCCCGAGATTCATTTTGCCATTATGAACACGGCCTACTGAATTCAAATGGGTTCTTTGACATGCCAACATCTTATGTCATGCGTGTTGTATTTTTGCTGCCTTTCGAAGATCACTTACCACGGCCAGGAGCGAACCTGCAATCTTGGGGTGAGTAGCCCGACACGCTATCCACTCACCCACCTTGGCAACACACACTAATACAGCTATCACAATTAACACCGGTGATCAGACAGATTCTACACACACCCAAAGTATAAGGGGCTACATGACCGCATTGTCGCAGCCCCTAAACTGAGGAACCAACCAACTAAAATCATTTCAACATACAATGACGTAGTCTGATTGCATTTTTTGTGAGATGAAATTATGTCAGTTTCATTCATATTTTTAGGTCATTTTTTAAAAGTTTTCAGTTCATTTTATGGGATTTGTGCAGTCATTTTATAGGTCTTATTTTAAACATTTTTAGGTCATCAAAATCTGGGCCCTGGTTATAACTAACAAATATTGACTAGTTGCGTTAGTTTAACTACCACTGCAACTAAATAGTGCACATATTGTAAATACTACCCATAATTTTAGGTGTGGTGGACACTGGACAAATCTGTTTCATGCGGCTGGTTTCATAAAATGGGTTTCAAGAAACCAGTCACATTGAAACATGCAACGGTTTTCCATCAGTTAGGTGGGTGGGGCCATGATTTTGTCTTGCTGGATTTCATGGCCCCACCTTCCTAACAAGGACCATGCCCCCAAATAATGAACCCGAACGGTAACTAAATACAATTAAAATACGGTAACCATACCTATAGCCTTCAGGGGCAGATGACCTCGTTGTTCCGCCCTTTAAAACAACAACAACAACAACAACCTGTAGCCTTCGTATTTCTCACGTGATGAACCACTATTTCATCCAAGCAGCAACCCCTACTTGCCAGCCCGGTTCAGCTGACGAAAAAATAGAAAGGACAAGGACACCCACATATAAATAATAACCCCTGGCACTAATAATAATAATAATAATACAGCCCATGAAAGGCTTAGTCCTACCAAGCGACCTCTGCCCAACCATTTGGCCTGCAGGTATTAAGGTGACGCGTGGTCAACGCGTCGGGTCCCCTCGGACGGTTATCTTGGTTTTCGTGACCGGGTGCTGCCTCACTCACACAGCTACTCAATTTTCCTCACGAGGCTGAGTGCACCCCGTTCCAGCCCTCACGTCAGTTTTCAAAATCTCTGATGGAGCCGAGAATCGAACCCGGGGCCTCTGGGTGAGAGGCTGGCGCACTACACAAACACCACATAATAATAACAATAATACTAACTTAAATAAATGACCTTGCCGATCACATGAGCAAAGAGGTTGCCTGATTCCCCACTCCCCTGTTATTACAAGGTACAATTTACATGTTTTGTAAACAACTAGCCTCGTAATGTCCAACCAACAGCAGGCCACGATTTTGATTCCAAAGTCCGCACTTCATCCTTCAATAGCAAGTTCATATATTTACATAAAATGGGGGGTTAAATGATGATGATGGTTAAAATTAAAATACAAGAAACTTGCAACTGACCCGACAGGAAACTGTTTTTCCGAGTTTCTCGAAACCCGGTTTAGCGAAATCAATGCAACTACAGTTTCATGAAACGCAGTGTGCACAGCCCTGTGTTAATCTTATCTATCTCTTGCAAGCAACTTCAGTTTCACGAAACAGGTTTCTCCAGTGTGTACCGCACCTTAGATGTAATAGCCTAAGTGTAATGGATCTGATGATGATCGCTTTAAGATCAAAACTGGTCATCCAAGTGTATTTATTAATCTCATGTCAATTATTTTCAGGATTACGGAACAACCCATCACAACTGGGTACAATCGTGTTGACCGACTCTGTGTTTTAAATCTTCATTGTTTTGACTGGTTTGATGCAGCGTCCCATGCCTCCCTGTCCTGAGCTAATCGGTTCATTTCTACATAGCTACCACACCCTACATCTGAGGCAATCTAACATATTCTAACTTTGGTCTACCCCTACAGTTCTTATCCTCGACCCTTCCTTCCATAACTAACCTCTCATTCCTGGGTGTCTTATAATAAGTCCTACCAACCTATCTCTTCTCT
Organism: Meconema thalassinum; assembly: GCA_946902985.2. NCBI lineage: Eukaryota > Metazoa > Arthropoda > Insecta > Orthoptera > Tettigoniidae > Meconema > Meconema thalassinum. The sequence goes on from OX336388.2 coordinate 1,855,594,667, forward strand.
TCATTTCCAGTCGCCAGAAACATTTCCCCTATCCCAATTGTCTTAATACCTCTTCATTTGTTACCCTATCTACCCATTTGATCTTCATCATTCTCCTGTAACACCACATTTCAAACGCTTCAATTCTCCTCTTTTCTGCTGCATCAACAGTCCAAGTTTCACTTCCATAGAGTGCCACGCTCCAGTCAAAGGCTTTCAAAAATGACTTCCTAATACCTAAATCTATATTCGATGTCAACAGATTCCTTTTGTCTAGATAGATACCACACCCTACATCCGAGGCAATCTAACATATTCTAACCTTCGTCTACCCCTACAGTTCTTATCCTCGACCCTTCCTTCCATAACTAACCTTGCTATTCCTGGGTGTCTTAATACATGTCCTACCAACCTATCTCTTCTCTTCATTAGCAGTCGCCAGAAACATCTTTCCTCTCCCAATCTCTCCTTGGCCTGTGCTCTCCTACTTTTTATATCCTCTTGGCTTCATCTATCACCGGTCAGTTTGCTTCCTAAATAACGGAAGTCTCTTACTTCCTTTAGCTATTCACCTGCCAATTCGACGTCCATAGGGGTTTCTGATTTCTTTCAGCTGCATTCCAGTATTTATGTTTTACATTTCTTAATTTTCATCATGAATTCTTTCATCAAGACAGAGTTTATACCCTTTAAAAACTCATTCAAATCCTGTGGTGCGTCGCTAAGATGATGTCATCAGCGAATCTCAGAGTTGGAATTATATCTCCTTGAATCTTTACTCCTGCTTTGAATTTTTCTGCAATTTCCTTCATTGCTTGTTGAATGTATAGATTAAAAAGTATGAGTGATATGTTGCAACCTTTCTGAATACCAGCCTCTCTCTCATGTCCTTTGGCTCGAATAACTGCTGTCTGGTTCCTGTTGAGATTGTAGAGCACCCTCTTATCCCTGTACTTTATTCCAATCATTTTCAAAATGTCAAACAACTTACCTTAATCAACATTATTAGAAGCCTTTTTTAAGTCTACAAATGCCATGAACGTTCTCTTATCCTTCCTTATTCTACCTTCTAAAATCAGCCTAAGACTTAGTACAGCTTCCCTTGTTCCTATGTTTCTCCTGAAGCCAAAATTAATTTTAGCTACAATAATCTGTTCACTATATTGCTCATAATATTCTACCCGCTGTCCAAGTCTCCTAGTCAATATGAGACCTACCCCTGCTTGGCCATTGTTTGATTTAGTGCTAATTATCCTATAGTCTCCTGTTCTTCCTGCCAGCACATTTCAATAATCCCAACCAAATCCAACCTCAACCTATCCATTTCCCTTTCTAAGTTTTCTAACCTACCAATGCCTATCAGACTTCTAACATTCCACGCTCCGATCCGTAGAATATTAGTTTTCCTCTTTGTCACTTTTGTGATGTTAACCCCCTCTCGAGTAGTAGACTGAAATACATCAAATTTCGTTTACTAAGTCAACACTGAAAAATAGCTTCTTCTTCTTAGCGTCATCCCGTAGGAACGGGGTCCGCTTTTTGGATCAATGCACTCCATTTCTTGCGATCTAATGCTTCGCGTGATTTCAAGTTTCTTGATCGTAAATCGGCGTTAATGGTGTCGAGCCACCGCAATTTTGGTCTCCCACGCTGTCTCTGGCCGTCGACCATTAGATGGTAGGCCGAGCCGATGACTGAACTTTGTGGTGCACGGACAACGTGCCCATACCAACGGAGTCTCCATTCCTGCATTTTCTCATTGATTGGAGCCACGCCAGCTGTATGTCGAATCGTTGTGTTGGGGATATGGTCGAGCAGAGAAATGTCTAATGATCTTCTCAGCATCCACATTTCCATGACATGAGGCGAGTGCTCAGCACTTCTAGGTGCTGGCCAACTCTCGGTACCATATAATGCAACTGGTCTCACCATACCGGTGACATCTCTGAATCGCATCCAAGTCGCATTGATTCGTGCTCGCACATCTTCATTCACAGAGCTGTCCCCATTCAATCGTGAGCCTAGGTATCAGAATGTATTTACCTTGGTAAGAGGAGCTCCATTAATACCTATAGTTCCAGGGGATGGAATCGTTTCGAGGTATTCAGTCTTGTGGATGTTCAAACGAAGATCAAATCCTTGCAGACGATCATGCCATGTCTGCACTTGGGCTTCAAGATCCTTCCTGGAGTCTGCCGCAAGCATCACATCATCAGCGTATAGCAATGTCCATGGGACACACTTCTGCAGGTCTCGCGTTATGGAATTCATGACGATAACAAAGAGCAGGGGAGACAGAGCTGAGCCTTGATGAACCCCAACTGTCACAGGGAAGCTGTCAGTGAGTCCTGCAGGGCATCGCACGTGGCTTTTGGTGTTGTTGTACAGCATTTTTATCCAGTTTATATACATTTCTGGAACTTGATGATCTCGGAGAGCATACCAAATCATCTGGTGTGGTACTCGATCAAATGCCTTCTCGAGGTCAAGGAAAGCAAGATGTAGTGGCCTCCTCTTCTCTCGGAATTTCTCCATCAGCTGGCGCACAGCAAAGATTGCGTCTATCGTGCCACATCCCTTGACAAACCCACATTGATTTGCTGAGAGCTGTACGATGTTCCTCAGCCTATTGTCTAGGATACGTTCGAATATTTTCATAGTAAACAAGAGTTTAGTGCTTTTCAGTCGGTCAACACGAATGTACCCAAAAGAGATGGGTTATGCCCTAATCCTGAAATAAATTACATGAGATTAATAAAACACATGTAATTTATTTCAGGATTAGGGCATAACCCATCTCTTTTGGGTACATTCGTGTTGACCGACTGAAAAGCACTAAACTCTTGTTTACTAAGGCAACACTGAAAATATGGCTTCAAACACCACAATATTTTCATAGTGTGGGAGAGAAGTCTAATTGGATGGTAATTGGTACATTCAGCTGGGTCACCCTTACCCTTAAAGATAGGTACTGTGATACTAGTTGACCAATCTGTAGGTATTTGACCACAGAGAATAATTGAATTGAAGAACTCTGTCAGCCAGGTGGTCGCGTTGTCAGTAAGTTCCTCAATTTTCCAGATGTCTGCAGGAAGGTCATCTAGCCCTGGGGCCTTTCCATTTTTCATGCTACGAATGGCAACTTTGACTTCATCTTCAGTGATACAAGGTACTGGTCCAGCTGTAACATTGTTGTCTGGTATTTGTGGGTGAGGGAATTCAGTGTTGAATACTTCACTAAAATACTCTCGCCAACGGTGCAGAATCATCTTGCTATCGTGAAGTCGTCGACCATTCTTTATCCTTCACACACATATAGTGTTCTATATCCTGACCTGCTCTACACCGTGCTCGGGCTAGTCGGTAGATAATTTTGTCTCCGTCTTTAGTTGTCAGTTGATCATATAAATGTTTGTAGTGATCTACTTTAGCCTCAGCAACTGCTCTTTTTGCCTCCTTCTTGGCGGCTTTGTATTTCAGAAGATTCTCCTCAGTCGGTGATGTTCGCAACTGTTTAAAAGCTGCTTTTTTTTCATGCACCATTTCCTGTACCTTGTCTGTCCACAACCACGTCTGTTTATCAATTCTACGTATGCCGGGCTGTGTTACACCAAGCTCAGATTGAGCTATACTAGTTACGCAGTTGTTGAATGATGCCCAAGTATAATCCGTATTTACAGAATCAACTGGAGGGAACACAATCGTCTCACTGAATGCCACTTTATGGTCTTGTAGCTTCCACCATTATATTTTGGCATGACCTTTCACATAGGGTTTTCTTATGTAACCTTTCATTCTAAGATCGGTAACTAGCAGTTTATGTTGAGGGGCTAAACATTCAGATGGTATGACCTTAGTGTCTATGACAATTGGGAAATCTCTCCTACGAAGTAGTACATAGTCAATCTGAGTATTGTGCCCTCCGCTAGTGTAGGTGATCAAGTGTGATTTGCGTTTCTTAAAGAAGGTGTTAGTGATAATTAGATCATTTGCTTCAGCAAATTCAAGGATCCTGTTCCCGTCTTCATTTCTGAGATCATCGCCAAAATTTCCATGGCATTCATACCCCTCGCTGGTACTGCCAACATGTCCATTAAGATCTCCACAAAGTAGAAATAGGTCTTCTTCATTGCACGTTGTAACGGCATCTTGAAATTCGTTCCAGAATGTGTCTTTAGCTGTCTCATCACAGCCTGTCTGTGGGGCATACGCTGAAAATATATGTATACGGCGAGTTGGGGTGTCGATAACTGCTGACATGAGACGATCAGAGTAGCGATGTACAGCTGATACTTGGTTGCGAAGTTTTTCATTCACTACAATAGCGACTCCCTGGCTATTAGTCGTACCATGATAGATCAACTTATACCCTTCTCCAATATCTCTAGATTTCTGCCCTTTCCACCGTGTCTCTTGTAGACAAGCCAGATCTATGCAACGAGATTTTAGGATTGCTGCCAATTCGCGACTGCGACTTGTCAATGTCCCAATGTTCCAGGAAGCAATACGCAATGGTTTATTTTGGACTTGCTTCTTTAACCAATTTCGTCCTTGAATTGGTAGCCCTTGCTCTCTTCTCACGTTGGCCGGGCGAGACCATCGCGCGTCGCTTGCGGGGGACGCCCTAGCATTTTCCGATAATTCAACTTGTGCCATTGATCCATGAGTTGCGACGGTGATAAACCGACTGGCCTGTCGCCCGGGCCTGTCATCGGGCATTTTAATGCTACTGCCAGCATATAATTCGGCCGCCCCTAACATGGGGTACAGACGCCGTTTGTAGCCGCCCGCTCCGGATCAGACGCTACAGCTGATATCTGCCCTCAAGTGAGGACGATACCTTTTACTCAATTAATCCCGAGCACTGGGCTGCCCCTTCCGCCATCTACACTGTACCAGAGAATATCCCCTCCACTGTAGCTGCCGTTGAGGTCTTCTCCGTAACCCTGGCAAGGGACCCTTACATGGTACTACCAGCCGGGTCAGCTGGCCCAAGATTTTTTCTAAGAGGTGTTACTCCTCTATCACTCCCCCTTTGTCCTGACTTGTGACAGGCAGAGCCTGGCTGCCCAAAATAATGGGTCCAGGTTGGTGGGGTTACTGAAAAATAGCTTCTAACACCATAATTTATGGATGATGATAAGTTAATTCTTGTTTTAAGGGACCTAACACCGAGGTTATTGGCCCGAATAGAAGTATTTGGGTGAATAACACTGTATGTGCCATACTCTAAACTTCTTAAAATGTATTTCTGTTTAGGTGATTTTTCCCCCCCCCTAAGGAAGTACAACTCTTAATCAGTCACCTTGAATTTTCAATTTATAACTACAGACATTTCTCAGACAGGAATTTATTACCTGCCCTCACGTTCACTTGTTTCGAGGACTAGATCTGTCCTTGTCTCACGGAAAGACAACAGTGGGGCTGTGGGTGGTAATGCTGTATTTGCCTTTCAGTTTTAATTATTATAACAATACTGTTGTTAATTTGTGCGTGCATCTAGGGTAGTAGAAAACTTGAGTCAGTCTCTCGTCGGAACATCATTTAAATTAGTTGATCCCCCTGTGGGTGGGGGGTTTAGAATACAACCAACGGTATCCCCAGCCTGTCGTACGAGGCGACTCTAAGGGGCGACCTTGGCTATTCTTTTAGGTTTCCGGCTTGTCTTGCGAATTGGACCTCCCGTGGGTGGGAGGGATGGAATACACTCACAGGTATACCCTGCCAGTCGTAGAAGGGGACTTAAAGGGTTTCTTGGCCCACCTTTACGGGTTTGACAGCCAGCTCTAAATGCAACATTTGTGCGGTATAACCCCCATTAGGTTATATCGCACGCTTTTCGTACATGTTTTTGAGGTCTGGCACTCAAAATTCATATGTGCGTGCTGTCAGGGGAAGGGCCACCTAAGTGTGCGACTACGCTCCAGAGCCTGTCCGATCTGGCCACACCGACAGGTGGGTGCGCCATGTACCCTGCAGTAGTACCCGCCTGACAACGCAGGTGCCCGCACAGCTGCATGCCTGTGCTGGAAAACTCTCTAGTGGAGGGCTTAATTCAAGGACTGGATTTATCATTGTCAAATACGGGGGAAGCCACTCATTTTTGCTTCACGCATGGCATGTACTCACACATTGACTTGAGTGTGTGTAGCCGTGCGTTAGTTCCCCATTTTGGTTGGTACGTACACGATGACCTCTGTGACAGTGACCATTTCCCGATCGTTCTCACTCTTCTTAGCCAGAAGCCCATGTCGTTCCCCAGTCGTTGGGTACTTAAACGGGCAAATTGGCCATCATTTACAGAACGCGCTGTATTTGATCATCTGGGATGCTGGAGCATTGATGACGAGGTACAGCACCACATCACTGATGTGCTTCTTGCTGCCGCCGAGGAATCTATTCCATCCTTTTCTGGGACTCCTCGTTGCAAACTCGTCCCCTGGTGGACAGAGGATATTGCAGCAGCAATAAGAGACCGTCGTCGAGCTCATAAGCACTACCGTCGGCGTTCAACCATGGCCAATTTGGTGGCGTTTAAGAAATTTCGTGCCAAGTTACGGATTCTTATCCGCCAGAGTAAGAAACAATCATGGGAACGGTATGTGTCGCCTATTACGGCACATACCCCCTCCTCTCAAGTGTGGACTAAACTACGGCGCATTTTCGGAATTCAGACATCTTCTACATTACCGTGAATTTCCATTGATAATGAATTGGTTACAGATCCTTACCGCATTGAAGCTATCTCGCATCGTATTTTGCGGCTATATCCGATTCCGATAACTATCATCCAGATTTCGTGGCTCTGAGGCGCGAGGCAGAACGTTCCCAGCTTAGTTTTGCTTCCCTCGCTTCGGAGGAGTACAACGTGCCCTTTACAGAGTGGGAACTCCGCGGAGCGCTGGCGCTCTGCAAGGACACGTCTCCCGGGCCGGATAATATTCACAACCAGATGCTTAAACACCTTAACGATGGGAGCATTCGTTCTTTGCTTAGGGTGTTTAATTGTATCTGGTTGGAAGTTGTGTTTCCAGCGTAATGTCAGGAAGGTATAATAACACCTATCCTGAAGCCCGATAAGGATCCCAATTTGACAGGGAGTTACAGACCTATTTGTCTCACAAACGGTCTGTGCAAGCTCTTTGAGAGGATGGTCAATTGGCGACTGGTGTGGGTCCTGGAGAAACAACGACTTCTGAATACCAGTGTGGTTTCAGGGCGCCTCGGTGTACCAACGACCATCTGGTACGCCTCAAGACCGCCATACAGGACGCTTTTCTCCGAAGACGGCACCTAGTTTTCTTTGATCTCGAGAAGGCCTATGACACCACTTGGCATTACGGCATCCTCTCTACTCTACAGCAATGGAAATTCCGAGGTAACTTGCCGGTCTTTATTGCGAATTTTCTGTCCCTTCGCCTATTCCGTGTCCGAATAGGGCGTACATCTTTGCAATATCATGTACAGGAAAACGGAGTCCCCCAGGGATCGGTGCTTAGCGTAACATTATTTGCGATTGCCATAAACGGTATAGTCGCTGCTGCTGGTCCAGCAGTGGTACCGTCGCTATATGTAGACGACTTCGCTCTATGTTATAGTTCGCAAAATATAGCGGTCGCTGAACGACAGCTACAACAAGGTATTCGGAGAGTGGAACGCTGGACACTAGAGCATGGCTTTCGGTTCTCAACCGCTAAGACCTTGGTTGTCCATTTCTGCTGAAAGCGCACTCTCCATCCTGATCCTGAGCTTTATCTGGGCAATGTAGCTTTGCCTGTTGTTGCTACGTACCTGTTCCTTGGCCTCCTTTTCGATCAGGAGTTTGAAAACTGCCTGTGCTAAGAAACTCAACATGTTGCGGTTTATTAGCGGCACATTGTGGAGGGGGCGGACCGCGTGGTGCTCCTACGTTATAAGGCCCTTATTTTATCTAGATTAGATTATGGCAGTGTAGCATATGGTTCGGCCCGTAAGTCAGTGCTCGTTAACTGAACAGCGCCCACCATGGCGGTGTGAGGCCGGCGACGGGCGCCTTTCGGACGAGCCCAGTCGTCAGCTTGCTTGCCGAGGCTGACCTATGCTGCAACTGTTTGACAGATGCCACTTCATCCAAGTTATCCATGTTTGTTCACCAATCCGAATTTCCGGCTGTATGATGCTCTCGCCCGAGCCAATCGGCCGGCGGGGATTCGCTTGGATGACTCATACCAGCAGTTCCGATTTCCTTCTGTTTCCTGTATCGTCCGAGTACCTAGCTAGGCCCCTCCATGGATGGTCTCTCGCCCTGATGTCATCCTGGATCTGCACACCGGCCCCAAGTCGGACACGGACTCCTCCGTCCATCGGAGGCTGTTCCAGTCCGTGGTGAGCCGGTATCCAGGATCAGGGCTTCTATTCATGGACGGTTCGAGGGCAAACTAGAAAGTAGGCTGTGCATTTATGGTTGAGGATCGTCGGTTTCTCTTTTCACTTCCCGAGGCCTGTGGCGTGTACACAGCGGAGCTCTATGTCATCATAGAGGCTCTGCGGTACACGTTATTGGACGATCACCAGCACTTTCTTGTGTGTACTGACTCTGAGTGCGCTGCAAGCTGGTGTGATTAACTATCACTAACCATTGGATCAACCAATTAAAAGCCTCCATTATCAGACGGATTTTGAGTGAATTCAAAATCGAACAAACTTCTGCGATAAGGAACATGGGAACATTTAGCATATATGACACAAGAAAAGAGAAAGAGAGAGCAGGTAGCTTTAACATATATGTATATTTTCTTTTAATCCACAGAAAATAAGTTAGTATGAAAGAAATAATAAACTTAGGGCGTTGCCAAGATGCAACAAAAATATTTTCCAAGGAATTGCAATGGCAGACACAGGTAAGACTGAACTGCATGAAAGTTAACCATGAAATATTTCTGAAGAAATGGAAATGGCCAAAGCAGGTAGGCAAGTAGGCCTAATACCTGAAAGTGAACCATGAAATGGTCCAAGAAAAAGTACAATGGCAGACGCAGGTATGCGTGAGATACATGAAACTTTTCCCAAATGGAAAATGACTATGACAGAATTAGAATCTTTCCTCGGAAAGAAATAACATAATAAAGTAGAAAGTAAATTACACTTTACAAAGCACAGGTTATATATAAGCAACAGAGTGCTTAACTTTATGCTGAAGTAGGTTAGCAACCTAGACGTTTGAAGAAGATATATTTGTCATGTAGAACACTTGAGTGCGAAGTAAGAGAACATTGGTTATGTCCCTTAATAATAGAGTTCACAAAACGTGGAGCTTTATGGTAAGCCATTGAAGACCAAAGTATAGGTAATAACCTATTCACTTAGTAGTTGAAGTACACTAGAATAGTTTTCCGTAGTGTAGAAGATGTAAAGTTTACATCTTATAAAACTTGTACAAACATGTCGTAGAAACACGTAACATGTGATCGAGATTGGATCACTTGGAAAAAATGTCGCGAAGACTAGGTGAATGTTTTTAGTAACACTTCTTGACGCAGAATTTACAGATGATACGAAGATAAAGTTGTGGTTTAAAGTCTGGTATATCAGGACTGGTGATCAGCATGGTGACTGACGAGAAAGCACTTGTAGGTTAAGACAGGTTGTCTTGAAGTATTACGTCCTGGACGGCATGTCACAGGTGCAGCAAAGTTTTGCCAATGGTGACCAACTATTTGTTGTGCTGGAGTTTGCAGCAATCACGAAGAGGTCAGCCCAGCAGGTCGCTTAAATAGCAACACAGCTGATGTTCGAGAAACGTCCATGGCTTGCGGTTGGAGCAGCCGAGCCACTAGTGGAGAAGAAGGGTGTTGATTGGTCGACGCATAGCTGCTGCGTGATGGCTGGCCAATGAGTGCGTAGCTAATGGAGATTTGAAAACCACGAGATCTCAAAGCGTGCAGAGCAATCGTAAGACATACTAGAACACTTAGAAAATTCTCTGAGAAGTGAACTAAGCTTATGAATTAACAAGTAGGTGAATAATTTTACAATATTTTAGTTTTAACAGGAAAGCGTATTACCAATGAAAATGTCACGTACACATGGTGATCAGATTAGGTTATGAATAAATTAAATTTGTATCTGACTTAGTCATTTTCACAAAACTTGCAAATTTAACAAATTAATTATTCGCAAATGCGAACACAAGCGATCGATGTGTGTTTCCCGAAGCACCCACTGGTCCAGCGTGTGCACGACCTGCTCGTCAGTGCGTGTAACGCTGGAACCGGGGTGACTTTTGTGTGGCTTCCTAGCCACATGGGTATTGCGGGAAACGAGCTTGCTGATCAGGCGGCGAGAGAGGCAGTCGCACTGCCCTCGCTACCGTATAAGGTGCCTGCTAGTGATGTGTGCTCTCAGTTGCGACATTCGATCCTGTCACATTGGGAGGAAGCGTGGCGTGCCACGCCTCCACCTAACAAACTGAGAGGCATCAAGGAGACAACGAAGGTGTGGAAATCTTCCTTCCGATCTCTCCGGAAGGAAGCTGTGTACTCTGTCGATTCCGGATCGGCCATGGGGTTGCTATGCACTCCCACTTGCTAAAGAGAGAAGACCCCCCCTGTGTGTACTTGCGGCACCCACCTAACCGTTGCACACATTCTCTTGGAGTGTGTGGATCTGGCCGATCTGAGAAGGACTCTTAAACTGCCTAATACCCTCTTCCTTCTTCTCCGTGATGACGGGCCGTCAGTAGACCTCGTCATCCGGTTCATGAGGGAGAGTGGTTACTTTTTTAAGTTTTAATGTAAGTTAAGACTTTTAGTTCAGGTTAAGTCTGTTTTATGTTTTTTATTGCGTTCATCTATTTTACTGTTCACTATGCCTTATTTGTTTTATTGTTTTCTTTTTACCATCCGCCTTTTTTATTCTTTTTATTCAAATAAGGCATAATTGTTGGGGCTCACTGTCTATTTTATATAAACCATTTTCGTTTCATCCATGGCAGTGAGCTGTTTTTATCTTCATCCATTCATTTCACGCCATTTCATTTCATTAGGGGCCAATAACCTCGATGTTAGGTCCCTTAAAACTACAATTATCATCATCATCATCAAATTAGTTGATTCTGAATGAGTGTGTGCAGTAAAAACTATTAACATATTTGAAGAAGTGATGATAGATACTGCCGGGGAAATAAGTATAGATACTCGAGTGTAGAGGTCAATAAAACCTTTACCCTTAGTCTTACATAAGAACAACCTACGCCAAAATTTTCCTTGTTTTATTTGTCGTTTAACGATATAGAGTAAATATTTGCATTGCATCTCGTTAAAATTTTATAGCAGATTGAACAAAAAAAGTACCGGTTTTTCTTACCAAGTTCACGGAGCGCTCACTTAGAAGAATCATTACGTTAAAAGTATTGATCGGATTGTAACGAAACTCTAATACGTCTTAAAGGAACTTATTGTTAACGCGTATATGAAGTTTTAATCTGATCTGACGTTTCTTTAAGTAGTTGTTGTGAATTTTGTAAAACATCTTTTTCTCGGGCCTGGGTGGTCATAGCAGTATGAAATATGGCTTGTTATGAGGCTCATAGCAATGCAAGGCTTAACGTAAAACTACATTTTTTCTACTTTTGATAATAGCTTTGATATCGATTGACATTTAATCAGGTAGTTATGTAAGAATAATGTACCGTAGCAAGCGACGGGAACAATGCGCTTGGTCGAGGAAACTCCTGTGACGTTGCCCTGTGAAACATAATACGCGCGCGTTCCAAGCCGTAAGGTCTGTGAATTTCTGTTGTTGTTTTGTAATTTGTGTTAGGCCAATATCACACTACCAAAGAAATGTGTCAAATAAATTTCATCAAATATTTTATAAAACTGAACTTTTATCAAAGTTATACAAAGCAATCATCACACCATTACACTACATCAAATATTTTATCATAGTTCAGCAAAATGGATGAAGGACAGTTCCGTGTTCACTTAACTATATTATGGTAGTTGAAATTCTGTGGTGGCAATACCGGTATATAAAAGAAACGGAAAGATAAAGTGAATGTCTATGGGTTAAACCATGGGTCGCTCACGTGACAAGGAAGATATTATTTTATACGAGTAAAATCTTGTTGAAGGAGCTGCAGTACGAGGACTTGAAAAATGACATTAATTAAAATAAATTAAAAACCATACGTGAAATTGACTAATTATAATACAAATATTATAATATATATTCGCCTCCTGGTTGTAGTGGTCAGCGTGCTTAGCTGCCACCCCGGAGGTCCGTGGTTCGATTCCCGGCTCTGCCACGAAATTTGAAATGTGGTATGAGGATTGGAACGGGGTCTACTCAGTCTCGGTGCTCCAAATGAGTAGAGGGGGGTTCGATTTCCACCTCAGCCATCCTTGAAGTGGTTTTCGTTGTTTCCCACATCGTCTCCAGGCAAATGCCGGGATGATACCTAACGTAAGGCCACGGCCGCCTCATTCCCTCTTCCTTGCCTATCCCTCCCAATCTTCCCATCCCTCATAAGGTCCGTGTTCGCTTTGCAGGTGCGGCTGCCTGGGCGAAGTGCTGGTCACACACCCCAGTTGTATACCCGATCCCGAAGTTTCAAAATGGAGGCGGTAAATGTGGGATCCATCGCTGAGTCCGAGGGAATAGCCAACCCTGGAGGGTAATAAGATTAAGAAAAAATAAATTTAAAAAAATACACTATCATTCACGTCTATTTAACTTAACTATTTAATTCTTCTTTATATCCTGAAATATGCGTCCCTTATGTACAGCGCTAATATCCTCTGCTAATTTTACCTACAAGTTAGAGAAACGTGTCTTATTTCATTTCCGCAAGAAGTTAAACATTTCCCAACACCTTTTTTAATGAGGGCTTTGGACCTCCATTGGCAGGTTTAAAACTGGTGTGTCAGCTGAAAAGCTATTATTATAAGATTAATTGTTTGAAGTAATTTACACTTTGAGATTATAAGATTATAAAACTGCTCCCTTATTAACCGTCTGAAAAATCACAGCCCGATGAATCAGATGAACTGTCATTTAAATTTATAACAAGTGGCTCAACAACGGGGACGACTTCTGTTAGCCAATCCCTTTCCCAGTAATGTTTCTTTATTTTTTTGGTGTGTTCGATGCATTTTTTCCATAGCTCCGGTGTTACAGACCTCAAGGCTTCTTTACAGAGATCTCGCATCACCTCCATTGATCTTCCGCTCTCCGCCTGGTTACTCATATTCACTTTAGCTATTTTATTTTTCACATAGGACCAAACCAGCTCTATGGGGTTGAGCTCAAAATGAGCAACTGGCAACCAGACGAGTTCGACGTCAGGACGAACATTCTTGATTATCTGTTGCAGCTTCTTTTTAGGTGCCCTGAAGAGAGGTTTGGCGTGAACAATTAGCTCTGCTTTCGTCATACTTTCATACTTTTGGATTCTGGGAGGAAGAGGAATATCTTTTATTGCAGCGGCACATCTCTTCACCGTGGCTATCGACCTTCCAATACACTTGGATACTTTTTGCTAAACCCTCTTATCATTATTACTTTCTCTCCCGCATCTAAAAAAACATATTGCACTTATAATCATGGCAAATTCTCCCTCCGTTAACTGCGGATTAGCTGGCATCTTGATCGATGTGCAAACAATAGATAATACAGACAGTGATAGTTGCTGCTTGTTGCTAATGACTCAACGAAGAACAAAGGTCAGAGTTTGGTGTGCGTAGGAACGAGCGCGCAGTGAGTTCGAAATACAGTAGTCAACTGGCAACATTGCCAGGCTACCACGGTACTATCGCCGCCCTCAATGGTCTGATTAAATATCAATCCATATAAAATCGATAATCACAAGTAGATAAAATGTAGTTTTACGTTAAGGCTTGCATTGCTATGAGCCTCATAACAAGCCACATTTCATACTGCTATGACCACCCAGGCCCGAGAAAAAGTTGTTTTACAAAATTCACAACAACTATTTTATGAAACGTCAGATCAGATTAAAACTTCATATACGCGTTAACAATAAGTTCCTTTAAGATGTATTAAAGTTTTGTTATGATCAGATCAATACTTTTAACGTAATGATCTTCCCAAGTGAGCGCTCCGTAAACTTGGTAAGAAAACCCGGTACTTTTTTTGTTCAATCTGCTATAAAATTTTAACGAGATGCACTGCAAATATGTACTCTATATCGTTAAACGACAAATAAAACAAGGAAAATTTTGGTGTAGGTTGTTCTTATGTAAGACTAAGGGTAAAGGTTTTATTGACCTCTAAACTCGAGTATCTATACTTATTTCCCCGACAGTAGGCTTGTATTATTCGGTGTACATCTGCTTTGGTATCTTAGACTCAAATCCTGCTGTTAATTTCTCGTCTTTTTTTTGTTTGTTTTTTGTTTGTAGCAATAGATTTGTAGTTTCTCGGTGTAGAATAATATGTCTAATCACACTTTAGTACGTTAATCTTACAGTGTAAGAGTTGTATGCATGCCTTAAGAGGATATTCTGTGAAGTAATTTTGTGAATATTTCAGTAATGATTGTGTCTTTATTTTTTAGGATCCCAAGAGGACAGCCTCTTCATCTCTTCTTCACTACTCTCTACAATAAACCCATATCAGAGTCTAACGACCTCAGTGTTCCACCCCTGAAACCAATACTCACCACTACTAAATCCACACCAGATATGAATTCTCAAGTAGAACAGTCAGGAATAATAAAATGCAGTATATGTCAGAAAACAGTAAAATCGCTCAAGTTTCTGGCATACCATATGAGAGTAAGTCATGCCCCACCAAAAGAGTTCACTTGCACAATTTGTAAGAAAGTTTACTACAAATTGAAATTACTCAATAGACATTTAAAAGCTCATACAACAGAGCGCCCATTTTCATGTGATATTTGTGACAAGACATACAGGCATTCCTATGAACTGAAAGCACATATGAAAACTCATAATCCAGTGAAGAGTTGTGTGTGTGATATCTGTGGATACGGCTGTTCAAATAAATCAATGATGGATATTCACAAAAGGAGGCATATTGGTGATTTTACATTTCATTGTGATGTGTGTTCAAAGGGATTTTATACGAAAGCAGAGTTAGATTATCACAAGCTAAAGCATAGTGGTGTGAAACACCATTGTGAAATCTGCGGGAGAGGTTTCTTCTCTGAAAGAAGTTTAACGGCTCATCAGCTGACGCATAACTCCCGCGAGGAAGTCGGACTCTACCAGTGCGAGACTTGTGGGAAGCGCTATCAAACAAAGAAATGTTTAGGGGCTCACAACAAGACTCACTCCAGGAATAAATGCCACATATGTGAGGTGTGTGGAAAGTCTCTGTCCACCCTCTCCTCGCTGCGTGTTCACGAGCGACAGCACACGGGCGAGCGTCCATACAGCTGCGAAGAGTGCGGGAAGGCGTTCAGTTCGCCGAGCTACCTCCGCACTCACATACTGGCACACATGGGCGTGAAACCTTACTGCTGCGAGCATTGCGGAAAGTCGTTCACTCAGAGCTCAACACTAGTGGTTCACCGGCGCTACCACACTGGCGAGCGTCCGTTTGAATGCACGGTCTGTGGGAAGGGCTTCATCACCAAGACTCTACTTGGAACACATCAGAAGATACATGAGTGAACCTTCTGAACCTTCCCATCTAAAGTCCATAACAATTACCCATGGCTTGTACTGGGCACTCCTCACTAAAACAGGAAATATTTGTGTAATCTTCCAAGTGGCTGGCTGTTGTGTAGCCTACTGTGGATATTTACTTCAGATAGAGCTTAAAATATTCCATAAAATTACCGGTACTTGAAAATAAGTTACCGTCTTCAGCTCAGAATTTGTGTGGTTATAATAGCCATAGTGATAGCATCTTGGTCTGTGAATCAAGAGGTCTTGGGTTTGACCCCAAGCGGTGTAATTATTTTTGCTACCAGATTATTGATTTAAACATTATCATTTCAATATAACTCATTTTAACAGAATCCATATGAAATTACAATCTATCTCATTTTTATTATAATATGTTGCAACAAGCGGGATTTGAGAAATTTGATTGTATGGGACATCATTTCTAATAGTCTATAAGGAAACTATAGTTTCATCCCTCCTTTACATTATAAAATAATTTGTTATGTCTGTTGAAACAAGTGTGACAATAGCATATCCCCAATTCATTCTTTACATTCATTATAGAACCGGTATTTAATAAGATGAAAACGGATCGTAAATTCTCATGCGTCACAATTTTAAGAATGCCCCAAGCTGTGTAGTATACAAGATCTTTTGAAATTTTTAATATTCTATTGCTGTATAATGTATGCAAATATCATCACCTGAGTGTGTACCGAAGCTGATAATTCTAGCGCGGCCAACACAGCACTTTTGATAAACGAAAACAAGCCACGAAATAAAGATTCAATACAATCAGATCACAACTCCTAAAAAGATATTCACAGCTGGTAGAAGAAAAAAAACAACCAACTATGGAGAATCACTACTCCAAAGGTTTAATGTTTGTTCAGCACAAATAGCACTGAGTAAATATGGTCCACTCGCCCACCACATTTATTCCCTTGGTGATTGAAAAACACAATTTTGGTGTTTTATGCTGGGAGTACACTACTCCAACCTTTGCCCTGCAATTGAAAAACAGGCCCTAAGCCAGTCATTCTCAATAAATGTAGTGAATTTCCCAAATCAGGTTATATTCGCAGGCCCATCGGTTGCACTGCGTCCCTACAGCAAATGTCTACTATTGGTATTCTCTTGTATTTGCTATTACAGGTGGTTTTCAAAATACAGGTAGCCCCATGTATGTCTGAAAACAGAAACTATGTTCTAAATATTTTAAAATAATAAAAATAATAATAATAATAAAAAGAACGTTGTATGTTTCTGGCAGTTTGCTTCAGTATTTCCTGGTCAGTACCATTAATACTAGTGTTAATTTTGATTTCCAAATCCTCAGTTGTTTGTGGCTGATTTTGGAGTGATCCCACTAATAATAATCGTCGTACTGAAGATTGACCGTCAACGTGCATGTACCGGACTGTCCTAATCAGTAATGTATTGTCATGTCCCTAATCTGTGGTATAAAGTGCAATGTGGTTACATCTCTTGTTCTAGGTGTTTCACTTTCTACAAACAGTAGTGTATATGTCTACAAATTTTTGGAGATTGCTCTGTCCTTAAAGAAGCTAGTGATCAAAGCAAGAGATTCAGTTGACATGTGATAAGTTGTATCAACTTGCTGAAAATCATGCTGGGATAGCTTATGTTGTCCAGTTACTCAACAAATTGCAAGAAAATATTCTTATACCAGTTTGTTTATTGTGTCCACTATTTGGTTTGTCAAAACTTCAACCTCTATGAATATCATGTGGATTATGTTTGACCCTTAATGTGGGTATTTTGAGAATCCATGGTACCAGGCATCTTCTGTGAATCATGTATCGTGTAAATCCAAAAATCATATGCTGTAATGGACTTGTTTCTCCTACAGCGACTCTATTGATATAATGTGCCCAAGTAGATATTGATTTCTGATTGGCTGCACTTTGAGTTGTGGGCAAGCTGCCATACTTCACCTTGGCACAGTTTTGTATATAGGTCACTCTTTGTTGTAATAGCCATAGTTTGCATAAATTGGTGATAAATGACGGGTTGTCGTGCATTTGGCTATACGCACAGGCCGCGAAAAGGATTTTTCATGAAAGTATTTCATAGAGGCCCAATTGGAGGGAATAATTGGGCTGCCATGTTTGAAAGAAAAGCGTGGTTTCCTGCTAATACGTGAAGTGTGTAAAGGGACATGGAAATAATATTTTTCAAAGGTAATCTCCTCAGTACTCACAATATTGTCTGCTTGAATGACCGGCATGTTATTTTATTCCACTAGGCACATTTTGAGTTGCAAGTGAGAGAAAGTACGAGAGGATGGTGAAAGAGTTCTACGAAGTAATGCCGCTCTCACTTTTATTTCCCCAGCTAGAGCCTCCAAAGCCTCCATCTCTTAGAAACCTCCCAGCCAAAGAAAAAGAATAATGTGCAGGAAGGGAGGAGAATAAACCTAGTTTTAATATACCAGACATTGTAGTGACAGGTATGGAACCAATGGTCTCCATCAACAAGCCGACACCACATGTTGTAGCCTGCTTCCTTCCTTATCAATATTTATGCAATAAAATCTTCGAATGAGAAGCTGCAACAGTATGAAAACCATTACTAAAAGCTTGAGGAGCAAAAACTGCAAATTGAAGCACACATGTTCTAAATTTAATACTTGCCCTACCTTACTGTATTTCTGTACTTGCTATCCCCAGTTTTTACCCTATTATTTTAGTATATGTGAAGACTAAAAATAGAATTGAAAAATTGCTCTTATAAAAAACAATTCCACGTATCTAAATTTACCTCAGACTTACTGTCATACCCCTGGAGACCTGAGGTACTTAGATCTCGATGCCCACTACCATTATCAGTGGTCAGTCATATATGCTAATACCTAGTGACACTATTGAAATGCTTTGCTATCTGGCAATTTCTTACCTAAAGACATTCAATATCAAGGCTTTTCCAATAGTCTGATATTTCTGAAAATGGATAAACCCCCATATATACCAGAATTCCCAAATAACATTGACTAGATCAGATGTTGTGTCAACCCACTTGGGGCTGATTGTATTCAGCATAGAGGTTAGTGTAATTCGTGATGCTTAGGTAGCCTACCACCATTTACCATAAATTCAAATGATGTTAGTTCTATAGAACCAGGAGGTAGATAGTGGTTTATATTGGCAAAATTGCCTGGTAGGGTAAAAGACAGTAATGGAAGAACATTTGCTGGTGGTTATATTCTACCAGCACTGCCAGCATTTGCTGGACGGTGATTTACAGCCTCCACGTCACTATAATGTAAGTGATCATTCACACTAAAGTCAAAAAGAAAATAACCACCACATAAGCTTTCCGAATTGCTAAAATAGCAATTACCCAACCGTGTTTTAACATCGGCTTCTGAAAGTAAAGCCATGTTTACAAACATATCAGATGAATGTGACAATCGTGGCCACGTATGTCCCTTTTGATACAACCCTAGACCTTATAATCCTTAGGCCAATAACTGTGACATAAGACCCCTTATAATAACAAACAACAACTTGTAATCTTTTCTTACACTTGCTTGACATATTAGCGTAAGTTTACAGTTATTAGATATTACAATCCCGCCCAGGAGAAGGCAGGAGTTAGCTGGGAAGTACACTGGTGCCAAGGCAGGGATTGTGGCTACCACCACCAGACACATTTGGGTGCTTAGGAAAGGGTTAAACTTGTTATCAGTCAAAAGAATAAAAAACGTGTGCTTAGAAAAGCTTAAAAAAACTGTTCCATAATAATCACATTTGTTCCTTAAGCGGGAAGCAAAATTATACTCTTTCTTCAGGAAGAACCCTTCGTATAAAGAAGAGCAAATCTGTGTTTAGCAGCATACGCATCTCTATATTGTGTTTAATACTGTATGGTGACAATGGAGCCTCCGTGGCTTAGGAGGCAGCACGCCGGCCTCTCACCGCTGGGTCCGTGGTTCAAATCCCGGTCACTCCATGTGAGATTTGTGCTGGACAAAGTGGAGGCAGACAGGTTTTTCTCCTGGTACTCCGGTTTTCCCTGTCACAAATTTCATTCCAGCAACACTCTCCACTATCATTTCATTTCATCTGTCATTTATCTAATCATTGCCCCAGGGGAGTGCGATAGGCTTCGGCAACCGGCACAGTTCATATCCTCGCCGCTAGGTGGGAGCTTCATTCATTCCATTCCCTGACTTGTCGGTCGACTGGAAGCAGGCTGTGGATTTTCACTGTATGGTGTCAATATTTCTTTTAACCATAAAAAAAATACTGTAAAATAATGGAAATATTGCAGAAGTTCGGAAAATGAGTCTTCTTGACTGCCAGTGAATAGATAAGTGGGAAAGATCTAACTCAAAATTCTGTGGACATGCAAATATTTAATTGTTTTATCTATACTCCTAGAATTTGCCACCTCCAATCATTTTAGATAATCCTTCCTTATTGCCACCCTTAACACTTCATAGGCCACTTACACCTTAAATTTCACTTTTATCACGACACAAATATTCCACCACTGTTGTACAGAGAAAACTAAAGAGTATAACTGAAGGTTTGGCCAGAATAGAATAATGCTCATAATAAACCAATGGGAGTAAATAGTAGTGAACAGTGAGTTGTATTGCAAAGTGGGAAAAAAGTTTTCATGAATTGTTACAGAAAAAATGATAATTGTAAAAGATATTCATAAACAGAATTCACTTAAAGAGAATAAACCTGGTTACTGTATGTTGAAGTCAGACGTCTCAGTGAATTACGCAGTGGATACTGAGGAAATAGATATCGGAATTAGAAAAACCCACTTACATGCATTTTGTTTGTTGTGAATTCCACATGTCATCACCCTAGGATTGAGAAAGCCAGTCGTAGTTGTTTTATACATGTCCCCGATATTTATTTCCATTCAATGTTATCTGCCATGAGTAACTTGTCAACTAATGCTGTGATCTATTGTAAATAAAATATTTGCACATACCAGGGTTGGGTCTTCGTTACAGTTGCCAAAAATATAGTTACTTGTCAAACATGTTAATGATGTTACAGTTACAAATGTCTAAGTAACAAATCATTACATTTTCATTACTTTTGTAGCCTATAAAAAATGTAATTGTTTAATAACATTTTCCCCGCTACTATAATTTACTTGATTTGAACGGATTCCACTAATATGGAAAAACAAAATGAACTATCGCTACAACAACCTGGCTGTGGTAGCACTCCTCATGCTTTAATAATAATAATTCAATTCATGAAAAGTGAATAGTATGCAGTTCAACTGTAAAATATTTTGTAATCACAACTATAACAATAATAATATCAATCTATCGAATTACCGATTATATGCTTCTTTAAGTTTGCTGCGGAACTGTGACTGCTCTGTATTATTTTTCCATGTTAATGGCTAAACAGTAGACAAACACGTTTTAACTTCAAGCCCATCAGTGTATTACCTCAGGGATGATTTCAACAAGACATTTGGCATACGACATTAAATATGGTAGAGGTTCCTCCCCCGCCCCAAACCTTTTAAACAGGTCGGAAGTAAATAAGAAAATGTTGCATTGTTCTTGGGTTGTTCAGTAGAAGATATGTTTCTCAAAATTGACTAAAATAAAATGTCTGACATGTAGCTGCTACATGAGCTATTTAGCACGTTTTATACCAAGAATGGTTATAAACCCTGATTGAGGGTTGGGACTAATTTCTTACTGACCTTTATATAAGCCGGGAGTGCACCACTGAAGATTGTGGCAAGTTTTCTATTCTCAGGCCTCCAAGTAAATGGTCTACACAGAGACATGTCAGAATTGTGCCAACTCAAAGAACATTTGGGTTTCTGGCACCATTGCGGGGAACAGATAGGCGTAGGTGCCCGAACCTTTCAAATCCATCATAAATTCACGGCTCGTTTATAGTTATCGTTTGAACTTTTTGACTTTTAAAGTCGGACATTTTTCCGTATTGACAGAATGTAATAATAAACAAAGTTTTTATGGTTCCGCCTAGTCAATACATTGTTTTATTAGAGAATTTTATCGTGACATAATCACTTGTCTTTACGTATGTTGGGACATGTTTCGGTGTCTAGTGACATTGACACCATCATCAGCCCACGGTTATTGGCAACACTCAATGACATTAAAATAATTATTAAAACAACACACACATGACTAAAATAACACTTTAAAAAGTTTTTAAAACACTGTCATAATGAAAGTTCAATAAAAAGTCTTAGAAAAAGGCTTGGTGCACTGTTTTGGTTTCCAATGTCCTGCTTCCGATAATAACCTCCGAAATCCAGCAAGAGGTGACCATACATAAGGTGTAATTGTGGCTGCGAGAAATCGGGCCGTGCTGAGGCATACGGAGACTGTGCAGAACTGTCACGATAAAATTCTCTAATAAAACAATGTATTGACTAGGCGGAACCATAAAAACTTTGTTTATTATTATCGTTTGAATTCAATATAGAGATGGACTGGTTCATAATGGAAAGTTGTTGGTTCCATTCCCACGTGTTTTTGACAACTGATTGCTCCATCTTGAAACAAGTAGGAAGCATTTCCGTTACTTCGTTACTCATAAAAGTAACGGGGTTACAGCTACAGTAACTTTGTTACTTCTCGTACCGTAGAGCTCGAGTCAGCCGGGAAGGCAGTGCGCTGAACCCAACTCTACCATTACGTCATGCCTCACTTCCATTCCACCATTCACAGTCAGTCTGTCTTGAGAATCTGAGCTAGTGTGTTGTCAGAAAAGCGAAGTGATTATATCGTAATATTTAAAGATCCAGTGAAAGTGATTGTGTACATTTTGAGTTCTATGGAAGCTGAGGGAAGTAAACGATAGGTTGTGCATAGGCAAGCTCGAGAAATAGTTTACAGAGTGCACGAATACTTTGAAATTCTAAAGCAGCGTGAAAGGGATGGTGTTGCCACACCGCACGAACTCATGGCAGCAGCCTGCGATGTGGGAACTCGGACATGGTGCACCTGTTGCAACAGTGGGCATGTATCTCTGTCTCTCTCTGCGCAAATCTCAGAGAGCCGGCCACCTTCCCGGCTGACGCGAGCTCTAGTAACGCTGCGTGACCTCCCAACCCTGGTACATACAGTATGTAGTTTAGATGTACTGTAGAGTAGAAACAATTGAATCAGTCATTTCTAAAAGGCCCTTTCTGATATGTTTGGTGAAAATGAGTTAAGCATGGATTGGGGTTCTTCAGAGGTAAACACATCATTCCATGCTGAAACAATTGTATACTTTCTATTGATATATTGTCTCTTAATATTACTGTCTGATGTTATCTTGTAACATACAATCTCGAAACATCAATGATCTCGTGCAATACATGTGAACAAGCTGTCAACCCAGACCAAAACTTGAACTTTTTGAAATTAAATGTGCATCTTCTAGAGTCATAATTTTTCTGTTTTATTGTGTTTTAAATGTGTATTAAAACTGATATATGACTTAGTGAGTCCTTTTCTTTTAATTAGTACTTTTTTTTTCCCTTAGCCTTTCAAAGATACAATCCACTGGTGGAGTGGTTGGGCGGACTATGGTGGTTGCAATCTTACGGGGCGCCAGGAAATGCTCTCCGCAGTAGCTACGCGCTGCTGCGAGAGATAGCGTCACCAGTTACGTTGATAGCACAGCTGTCGCTTGTATGAAAACAAACAGTAAATGTTGTACTCACCACAGCCATACATAATATACTGTTGCACTCTTCCAATAATCTAGCTATACACATTGATGATTTCGACAGCCCACACATGTGGCCTTCACCCTATCATGTACACCGCGCTGCCAACTAAACTGATGATGCTACCTCTTGCAGCAACGCGTAGCTACTGCGGAGATCATTTCCTGGCGCCCTGTATAAGATATAGTCAATGTAGTTGCTCCTTATCTGGCTTCTGCAGCTACGGAAAGGCAGGAATCTTGTACGGACCCAGTTTCTGTACCTTACTCGCTCTAAAATATATGGATTGTGAATACCCTGCTTCCTGAGACAGGTGGTGTAAAGATTTCGTACGAGACAAAAGCAGACGTTAACCACGTTTACCAAACTGAAAATGTGCAATGCTTGCCGGCCATGATCAACAAAGATTTAGTTTTTCCCAACTTTCTTGTTGGAGGATAATATACACCATCCTCTAGATCAGGGGTTCCCAACCTGGGGGGCGTGAAGTGATTTCCGAATTAAGTTTTTTTAACTCGAATATTACAATTTTGTAAAATAAACATTTTTCGAATCTCTCCAAGTGATTGTCGCACCAAGTCTATCGTTCAAAAGCACTGGTAATTGCCAACTGTCGGCACAAACCTCTGCGGAGCCGCGAGGCTGGAGGTGAAATAAGGAATTTGCTGTGTTGTAAGGAGCAAAATCATGCCAATTTTATCGTCTCGTTGGCATATCTTCGTGATATCTTTGAAGCTTTGAACAGTTTGAACTTAAAGCTCCAAGGCAAAAACTCCAATATTATGCATTCCTGGAAAAAATACAGTTATGGAAACGCCGGCTTCAGTTGATCAACTTCTCATCCTTTCACTGCCTTAATGAAATTTTGTTGGAAAATGAACGTATCGTAATAATCTTAGGTGCAAATTCAGTCACTTTTAGATTCCCTGGCACAAGAATTCAACTTCTACTTTCCTGATATCTCGTCGGAAGAATGGTCCTGGATGTTAACCTTTACACTGCTACACCCGAGATATCTCGGGTGCGGTAGAACGTCAAGTCCTTGCTGCGCCCGAGATATCTCGTCGGCAACTTCATCTGAATAACATACTTTTAAAAATGTATTCTGCATGGAGGGTTTTGATAGTCTCTCACAATATTAGCAGTGAAAAGGTTAACAAGAAATTCGTTTGGCATTGACATTGAAGCACTGCCAGCACAGCTTCAAGAAGAAGCCATATATTTGAAGTGTGAATCAAAGCTAAAAGATGATTCTAAAATATGAGGACTGGGTGACTTTTGGGTAAACTGTCTTGCAGTGTATCCTGTAATAGCCAAATTTGCACTGCGTATTATTGTCCCATTTTCAAAGACATATTCACGCGAGTCAGGATTTTCAACGCTGAGTGTCATAGAAACAAAGCAGCGCTGTCGGCTTGATGTTGAAAGTGATCTCCGTTGTGCTCTGCCAAATATCAAACCAAACATACCAAATCTTACCAAAAGAAAACAGTGTCAACCCTCTCACTGACATTTGTTAACTAATTTAAGGATTTGTTGTAAAAGTGTGTTCTTTGTATTGTGCAAAAATGAAGTTGGTATGTAATAAATAGGCCTATTCCATTATGTAGCGTTAGGTTAGGTGTATATCCTCCACGTCAATCGAAGAGGTTATAGAAGCGCTGAGTGGAGAGGACGGAGGCGGGGGGCGCGATGAACTCCCGTATCTGAAAAGGGGGGCGTCAGCTGACAAAGGTTGGGAACCACTGCTCTAGATCATAGGTGGGTAATGAGAGAGCGCAGCTCCTGGAGCCAACTGCATGAGCGCGAGCGGAGCCAAGGAGCCGGGACCTGCTGACTGCTCGCTAATAGTTTGTGCTGGAAAGACTAGATGGCAATATGCGCAGTCAAGGCGCAAGCATAGGGGCATTGTACCGGGCCAAGTAGGCCTATATTGTGTGTACGGCTGTGCTCTAAATGTGAATCACGAACAAGCTTACTACTTTTTTATGAACAGTTTTCGCAAACAAATTTCCCAAACATGCACAAAATGACTGCCAAACTTCTATCAATGTTTGGTTCAACATATCTGTGTGAGAAACTGTTCTCTCTAATGAAGATAAATAAATCTCCACGAAGAGCCATTCTAACTGACGCACATCTCACTGTCGTTCCTCGAATTGCAAGTGCAAGATCGATCACTCCAAATGTAACCCGGCTGCTTCAGCGAAAGGATGCGCACACCTCCTCAGGCCTATATTTTGTTTACGGTGAATGATATTTATTCATGTATTTATTTCTGTACTCCTACAGCAAGTTTTCGTTCCTTGGGTTCTAAACAAGTTGTTAGATTGGCTTATTGTAGTTTCAGGACTATCTGTAGTGGGCAAAGGAGTGTGTACTTATCAGCTGTCAAAGTAATTATTTATGTTTCCTACACAGAACCTAATAAAAGGAATATAATTAAGCGTATGTACGGAGCACCATAATCTAATCATGTAATGCACAACAAACAGGCCACAAATATAAAGCTGTTGTGATACGCCACTTGTAACGGGAAGCTCTGCAAGCAGCTACAAGGTTAACTTTAGTGAGAGTGCATACTCGGCTCTTTCTCCTGCCAGAGTGGGAGCACTGCTCAATGAGCCGAATTGTGCCCACCTCTGCTCTAGATATAATATATTTATCTTTCTGTCTGTCCGTGTCTGTTTTCAAATGAGGACATAGTCCCTGGTGGCAGACTGTCATCCTTCTTTTTAATATACTTGGGCCAGGCTAGAAAGCTCAGATCTAAATCAGTATTTATGATTGTTGAGTAAGTTTTAAAAATTTCCTGTTTTCTTGGGCAGGCACATTTGTCTCACTACACCATAGTTTTCCAGACCTTAGACTGGGAGCAGCTCTCGACTCCATGTTTGCCCCATCACCTATCTGCCTTGTCTCGCCTGTCAGGTCACAACTCTGCAGCACAGTGCAGCTCTCTCGTACTGAGCAGCCCTGAGACTCAAAGGGCAGTTAGCTAGAGAGCCTTGGCTTATACAACCATGAATATCTATGACTTTAGTCATTATTCCAAGGTTTCCCGCATTGATTATGATATGTTACATAAATATCCACTTTACAATACAAAAATGTTTGTAACATATTGTACAACCATGCCACAACCAGGACACATTTTCCAGGCTCTGAGAGACAATTTCCTGGATTATTTTGAAAAAGAAAACCAATTTGTTTCTGTATTGACTTACAGTTCTGTAAAACAAAATTAAAATGTTCACCATGTCAATACATATTCTGTTTAAGTAAATGCATTTCTTTATAAAATATATGTCCTTAATGATGCTCCATATTTTGACTTTTAGCCTGCTAAACGTGTTCATTATTTTAGGTGCCTGGTTAGCACTTTCATACATTGCTTTGAAGAAGAAAAAAAAGACATTTGTTATTTGTTTCCGTATTGACTTAAAATTACGTTTGAATCCTGACTTTTTTCAACTCAACAGTTACAGTAGAACTACTGTCATCTCTAATCTCTATCTCATCTCTATGTTAATTTTCTTTACTGGTGAAATGAGTCGGACATGGATTTTTTGATGCATGGAGCATATTAAGAGAGCTTTGTCCATTTGGTTTCAAGAGGAACTTCCAGCTACTACCTGGAATTAAAAAGAAGCGATTCCCATTTTAATACATTGTGACAACTATGATGAGTTATTGGTATTAATTCAGGTCTTCAATGCTGCAATGAAATCATACACATCTGCAAAGAAACTCTAGAAATGTTGGCATCAAAACTTGACAAGGAAAGTGATGTACCCTAGAATCACCACAAGAGTGTTCATAATATTTTTAGGAAAGTGATGAACGCGTGTTTGCCATATGACTTATCGTGATGCCAGGTAATGCTCTACTTTATTTAGGAATTTACTCAAGGTTATACATTCAGTTGCAGTTCATAAAGAATGTGTCGGAGCATACCCTATTAGTTTCTCCAGAACAAGCATTTGGGACTGAACTCATGCTTGAAGGAACCTATTGTGGGTCTTTCACTCTGCATTTGTATTTCTTCCTACAACATTTGAAGATGTCCACAAGCACAGAGAACACAGTTACAGAAAGTAATATTGTACTTAAGTATAATAGGAAAATGAATTACAAATGATAAGAATCAATGCTTGTTCACAATTATGTACTAAAATAAGAAAGAAAAAGAACACACTAGGGGTTGATGGCTTCAAGACAGGAAGTGAAGGGTTACTGACTGGAGATGGTATTTCTCTAAATAATACCTTGCTGTTGTGTAAATGATATTCCTTGGTTTTATTTTTATTACCTGGCGGTACTTTATTACCTGCTTTACTGATATATTAGAAAATGTACAGGATTTTTTAACTGGAAGTGAATATACTGTATATTCAATTTCTGATAGCTATGAGGAACAAGTGTTTATGCTATTTGGAATAAGCCTTGCTTGATTTTATAAGATACTACTGTATTTTAAGTTGAGTAATATTCTGGATTTTTTTCAGGTATGAAAGGGAGGGCTTTCAAATCTTCCTCTCCCGCTCTTCAAATAATATGACGCTTCAAGGAAGATCTGGTGATAAAAGAAAATGCAATATATGTAATAAAACATTAAGCTCCCAAGTACATCTTAGTTTTCATTTGAAAACTCATGATCCACTTCAAGATTTCAAGTGCATGTTCTGTGAGAAAGTGTTCCACCAAGTTCATTTATTGACCAAACATCTGACGTCTCATGCAGTGGAGCGCCCATATTCCTGCAACACATGTGGCAAGGCATTCAAGCGTTCTTTTGAACTAAACGCACACCTTAAGAGACACACTCAGCCCAAGAGCTATGCATGTGACATCTGTGGACATGCTACTATATACAAATCAAATTTAGTGATTCATAAGAAGAGACATTCCGGTGATTTTAGGTCTTATTGTGAAGAGTGCAAAAGAGGTTTCTATACCAACACTGAATTTCAAGCCCACATGATGATGCACTCCGGGCAGAAGCATCACTGTAAAGTCTGTGGGAAAGACTTCTCTTCCAAGCAGAACTTGTTGGTGCATCAGAGGATCCACAACCCCAACAGGGAGGTGAAGTGTTTTCAGTGCGAGGTGTGTGGCAAGAGCTATCAGTACAAGAACAAACTACTAACTCATCTACGATCCCATTCAGGTAGTGCTCAGTATGTCTGTGAAGTGTGTGGGAAGTCTGTGACCAGTAGTGTGTCTCTGCAGATTCACCGTCGTCGCCACACTGGAGAGCGGCCGTACAGCTGTGGAGTGTGTGGAAAGGCGTTCAACTCGACCAACTACTTGCGCATTCACAAACGCTCTCACACGGGCGAGAAGCCGTACCACTGTAATTTATGCAACAAGTCCTTCACGCAGCGTTCCACTCTAGTGGTGCACACACGTTCGCACACTGGGCTACGGCCTTATGCTTGTGAACTCTGTAACAAGTGCTTTGTCACCAAGACCTCATTGGGAACACATCTGAGAACTCATAAATAACCATCTAGTGGGTATATCACACTGAGTATTGCAGAGGAAGACATAGAAAATAAGACTGTTTTATGGTTTCGAACTTGTTCTCTTGCTCTCTGGGTAGGTGTGCTTTCCTTGTGCATCACTACACCAGTGGTGTTCACAGAAAAGCCCCCAATCACCCTTCCTTGGGCATACACCATTGTGATGCAAATGGAAAGCAGGAAAGTTTGGCTTTAATCCCTGTCTTAGTGTCAGGTCCAGGACTGCTTTAAGAGGGTCCATTCCCTTAAGTCCTTTCAGTGACACAATACTCTTTCTTATTATCGAATGTCTCACGTAATTTTAATGATTTCCAAATGCTAGGTATGCAGTGGAAAATAGTTCCTCTATGGCTACACTGGTTAAAACATATTTTAATCTGTGTTCATTTTCTATTATTTTTTAAAAATTATGTTGCTTTCCTTGCACAAGAATATTTGTGGGCCAGTGTCGAAGAGAAAAGGTTAGGAAAATAGAACTGGAATGTCATCTAATTGCATCTTGGTGAATTTTAGAAATTTCTTAAATGGAATGAATTAAATTGAACTATGCCACGGAAACTGCATTAACATTCTGCAACATTTCAAAAATATAACTTCTAGGGTATATTATAAAATTTGAGAGAACAATATAATGTGTGCATGAAGAGGGCCATTTTTATACTGTATACACTTGCATCTAAGTAGTTAATTGTTATTTTTGGTATTTACCCCTCTTAGTGCCTAGTCAATTCATGAAATATTCATTAAAAGTGTCAAGCCATTTGTACATGCTGGCTATTGGCAGTGTTGGGCAAAATACTCAAAAAACATATTTTCAATACAAAATTTAAAATGCAATAACTGAATCTTTATCATATGTCCATACCACTTCAGCTTAATGGTCTCTATCTTGTCTTGCAGTTTTGGGAACCCGGTTCTCTCCCTAATGTCCACATTTCTGATTTTATCCCTCCGTTTCTTCCCAATTATTCCTCTAAGGAACTTTATCTCGGATGCTTGGATTCGGCTTTCATCGCGTTTTGTTGTGGTCCAAGTACCTGCTGCATATGTCAAAATTGGTGTGTAATACATTGAGAAACTATTGGAGCAAAAGACATGAAATTTCATATGTAAGAGAAGGCACCCCTAAGAAAAAACTAGGCTACAAATTATGTATATAATACAAAGGGTTGACAGGAGCCTTAAATCCAGTGAACATTTCCAGCTAATAATAATTATGATAGAATGAACCCTTACCGAAATAAATGTAAAAATATGTCTTGGGAAGTAAGACATCTGTATATATATTTTTTTCTTTTTGCCAGCTGGCGTGGGTTAGTGGCAAAGTGTAGTTCTTGAAACTGAATTCGAGCTTGGCTGCCGATTCGAATCCGGTCACGCGTATGGATGTGTGTGTTGTTTTTAATTGTAAACCCATTCAATTTCTATAATATAAAGTAAACATCGCAATAATCTTTCCTCATCATACCAAAACATATTTATTTATTTACACGCCCACATTGGAGCACCAAAAATCAAATCTTATATACAAAGTCTTCTCAAAGTTCAGTACTTAATACTTGATAATTTTTTTCTTTCCCAATACTTCTTCATTCTGGAAGATCTTGCAGCCCGTTCTTCTGCAGATATAACATATTGCTTACGCTGTGAAATTTTGAATGTTAGTCGAGTGTATTTGTTATTCAGAAGCCGTTTCTCTTCTCTATGTTCAATTTGATGCTTAGTAATTTTCAATTTGTCTAAATCCCATTTGTATTTCTTTAAGCCATGTGATTTTTGTTTTACTGTTCCAAAAGAAGTCAAAAAGTTGTTTCAAGAGTCTAGTATTTGGCAAGCGAGATATGTGTCCAAAAAACGCAATCCTTCATTTTCGCATCGTGTCAATGATAGATTCATTTTCCTTGTAAAGTATTGAATTTGGCAAAAGTCTCCACTGGCCCTCAACCTGGTGTTTTTTATTGAGTATT
Source organism: Meconema thalassinum (assembly GCA_946902985.2). Taxonomy (NCBI): domain Eukaryota; kingdom Metazoa; phylum Arthropoda; class Insecta; order Orthoptera; family Tettigoniidae; genus Meconema; species Meconema thalassinum. The sequence goes on from OX336388.2 coordinate 1,855,625,480, forward strand.
GTCCGAAGAATCCGTCTATCAACCTTCTGTAGTTTGTCAGTTGTTGATCGGGTGTTTAGTTTAAATAAAGTTTCACTTCCATCTGTTGCTTCTGGCTTAACGACGGAGAAATAATGTCGGAGTTTAGCTTTAATCGAAAGAGACTGTTTCTTATAATGTTGGCTAGGCAATCTGTTGTGCTCGTCATAATTTTAGTGTTCTACTATCTATTGATGCTCTTTCGTTGGCATTCCAAGTGATGATCTCACCAAGATAATTAAATTTTATTTTCTGGGCATTATGCAGTACGATATGTGATGTGTCAACTTGAAAAGATGGCATCATTTCTGTTTTCTCAAAAGAAATTTTCAACCCAACCTTTGCTGCTAATCGTTCCAATTCCTATTAATACCAGATCATCTGCAAAGGCGAGACAATTTAGTCGAATATTTTTTCCAATCTTCACATTCAGTGGACAAACCTTATTCCATTGACGCATAATATTTTCCAGCACACAATTAAACAACAATGGAGATATCCATCTCCCTGCCAAAGACCAGTATGGATTTTAAATGACTCAGAGGTTTCACTTCTAAACCTAACTCTAGATTTAGTATTAAGAGTGACCGCAATTAGGTTAACAAGTTTTCGATATAAACCAAATTCAGTCAGGACATTTAATAGAGATTCGCGATGGATACTATCATAAGCTTTTTGAAAATCAAGAAAAGTGATGTTTTATAATCCATTTGAGACTGAAAATTTGATCTGGACAGCTTCGTTGCTGGTCTTAATTTCTAAGTTGTTAAATACACTGCCAGAAAAAAAAAAAAAAGAAAAAAAAGGTCACCTGAAACGACGATGTCGATTTTTATCCGATGACGGCAGATGCCACCTGAGGGATAGTAGATGTACTGATAAGGGTTTCAACGTCGTCCGCCAACAGATAGCGTAGTGGCATAGCTACCAGAGCGCCATCTGTGTCTACCATATAATAGGGAAAGATCACAGCCATATGGCTCATTGTGGTGCAAACATGTGAAGCAAGCAGGTACAATGCCACGGAGATGCACCCGTGCTTCCTACAGCCAACTGAGCGAGTTTGAAATGGGTCAAATTGTTGCCTTCCGAGTGGCGGGATGGTCCTTTCGGAGAATTGCCACACAAGTTTTTACGTGCTGTGTCTGATGTGCAACGATGCTGATATCAGTGGTTACGTGAACATTCTCACACCCATAGACGAGGTTCTGGATGTCAACGCAGCACAGACGTCCTCCTGGATTGTCGTATTGTAAGGGCAGCAGTGGCAGATCGTACAGCTACCACAGCACAGATACGAGGGTTTGTGAGCCAAGAAGTGTCCACACAAACTGTTGCAAACCGGTTACTAGCAGTGGGACTACAGACACGCACACCTCTAGCCCGTCCTCCCTCACGCCACAGCATCAACATGCACGGCACGACTGGTGCCGTCAAAGGATCACTTGGAAGATGGAATGGCGCGCCGTGGTCTTCAGCAGATTCTGCCTGCACGCAAGTGATGGTTGTTGGCACGTTCGATGTAGACCTGGTGAGCGCTGTCTCGTAGAGTGCATTCGTCCAAGACACACTGGCCCCACCCCAGGCTGTATGGTCTGGGGTGCGAGAAGCTACAACTCTCGTTCACCTTTGGTGTTTGTGGAGGGAACACTAACTAGCGCTCGGTATGTGCAGGATGTTGTTAGACCCGTTATTTTGCCGTTCTTGCAGCAGGAAGGGGATGTAATGTTCCCAAAGGATATGCTCGCCCACACACTGCCCGTGCATTTCAACGTGCAGCACCTTCCCTGGCCAGCACGAACGCCGGACTTGTCACCAATCGAGCACGTGTGGGATATGATTCGCTGACAAGTGACTCGTGCGACTTGTCCATCCACAACTCTTGCAGAACTGTGTGAACAGGTCGAGCAGACGTGGAATAACGTATCACAAGACAGTATTTGCCATGCGTATGATCGACTGAATGCAAGAGTCAGTGCCTGCATTGCCGCACATGCAGGCTACACCTCGTACTATAATAATAATAATATCGTATTGCCTCGTGTGCCGGGTGCATGCTTTTAATATGGGTGTTTCATCATGGGTCGATACCTGGCATCTCTGAACCGCTTGACCTATTGATCTGTATATTTAATCATTTCATGTACTCCATATACACTGTTGCCACAATAAATCTTGAGTGACCCTTTTTTTTTTTACCCGGCAGTGTATTTAATTACCATACAGATTTTCTCTGATACATTCAATTAATAAAGAAAAGGTGGAAATCTCTTACAGTGCAACAGGTGCTAAAATCTTACACTAAAACAAGATTTAAAAAGTAAAATAGGTACTTTCATAAGTACTTACAATAAAGATAAGCAGTGAAGCAGACACTAAATCATTTACTCATTTGTAGTAACTTTAAAACACATTTTGACATGATTGAAATAGCCTTATATTAAATTCATTTTAATCTACTGTTCACTTTATGAAGTGAAGTGTAAACATTATTTCTTAAAATTTGCACTTTTTGGCTGCTACTTTTTCTTTTTTAAATAGCAAACCCTGTTAACTCTAGCATCACATATTGAAACAGAATATTTCTTATTTGCCTATCAGTTACCCATAATACTTAGGTGGAGTAATTGCAGTAAATTTCTATTTAAAATGTAAAAATAAACTGTAAAGGAATACAATTCTATCCCATTAATAAATTAACACATTTGAAAAACAAACTTGCATACAGCTTACAATTTCCAGTGTTGTTTTGAAAGACTCAGTTTATAATCAAGTTTTTCTCTAAATTTGCACTGGAGAGACATGTTCTTCACTCACTAAGAACATTTTTTTGTTGTGGAAAATGACCTCCCAACACCACAAGAGGTAATTGAACAATACTTCAATGCTGCCATGTCACCTGATTGAAGACTAAACCGTTAAATATTTAATTACCATACAGTTTATCTGTATTGCCAAGAATAGACCAACCTGTACAGTATATACTGTCTCCATTTTCTCAGCTGTAGCATTCCCAACTGTTCCAGATACTGCTGTAATCTTAAAAACATGGTTCGTAGAATATGCAGTATACATTTTAGAAGCCATTTTTCAGTGTTGCCTTTAAACTGGAATATTTCTTAAACTAGAAGGCCAGAACTGGTAGCTTTGTTTATATTTTATTATTTTATTGTTTAAAAATTATAGTGAATTAATTACCTGGACATTTTGTAATGTTAGGTGATTGCTTCATTTAGGAGCTTTTGGTATGATGGCATAAGCCCTGTATTGTTGGTAATCCTATTTCCAAATAGCTTCTCGCCAAATCAAAACATTGAAATCGTAAACATCTGCAAGAAGACATTGTATTATTGGTCAGCTCATGGAAGTCCCATGTTTCCCATGTGAAGCGGACCAATCACAGCAGGCGAACCACAGTCTAGAAATGGTGCATTGTTTATGTTCGGGCTTCAAGTTACAAGGAACTGGGAGTAACTTTCCTACAGGAAATTCTGGACGATTTCAGTAATGGCAAGCTATTTTATTTTACAGTGATGTTTGTTGGGCGATGCTCAGAAGTGATTGTAGTGAAAGCCATTCGGGGCATATGACCTCACAGTTCCATCCCTTAAAACAATAACGTTCTTTGTCAAAGTTATTAAGTCCACCTCCTGGCGTTGTGGCTATTCTTAGCTTTCACTGCAGAGGTCCAGCTTCGATTACCGATTCTATGGTTTGCCACTTCCATTCAGGCAAATGCCGAGATGGTACCTAAAATAAGGTCACAGCTGCCTCCTATCCAGAGCCAAGAAATGTAACTCTGGTTTGAGGGCTGGAACGGCATACACTCAGCCTCATGAGGCAGAACTGGGAAGAGGTGGGTTCGATTCCTACCTCAGCCATGTTAGAAGTGGTTTTTCATGGTTTCCCCACTTCTCCAGGAAAATGCTGGTATGGTACCTACAATAAGGCCATGGCTGCCTCCTATCCAGAACCTACCTCCAAAAATACCCACAATAGTACAGCCATCACAATGGCACAGGTTATCAGACAGATTCAACACACATTCTAGTACATGGAGCTACATGACCACAATGTCACAATGTCCCTAAATGAAACAACATACACATTATAAATAATGTTTTTGCACCATAATAGAAACCAGAAAACATACAAATGATTCATAACCTGATCTCAATCATAAAGATGACAAATTGGCTCTCACTACCAAGTGATTAAACTCCAGCAAATCTTTTAGGTTTAAGTCGACCCATCTGGCACTTCATTGCACCATCTGTAATGGCGTACTGGTAGGCAAAGATCAAACTTGGCATGACAAATTCAGAGGCCTCGCATGGATGGCTACATAAGTTGGCAAATAACCAAATTATCACCGACACAACAAGAGAGACCGCTTAATGTCCCTCACTGGATTTTGGTGTAAATGCGTATGCTTGAGGTCAATTGCTTTCCTGGTGAGATTAAATTTTAAAATGTTCAAAATAAGAGCTAATTCCCTGTCTGTCAACACACTTTTGACTAATACTGGGATATTGCTTCTTCACAGTAAATATGATTTTCTCCCTTCACTACTTGAGACCTAATATAATCATTTAATATTAACTTCAATAGCCATTTATAACAAAAGGTGTTAGTTTCTTCAGAAGAATCTGAGATTATGTTTGGGTTGTTTTTAGTGTTTTTTAAAATACCATAACACTACTACTACTACTACTAGCAGTCTGATATTGAAGGTTGAAGTGAACCTATTTCTTTTCTAGGTCTACAAGCAAACTCAGAAGAACCTCAGCTAAGCAGAAGAAAGCCCAAGAATCAAATGTAAACTCTAATATTAATAATAGATTTAAGAATAGTCAATGCAGAGTCTTTGGGAAGGTCAGCAGGCAACAGGAAACGTCCCTACATAAGGATGAAGATAGCTCACCTAAACTGTGTGCTCTTTGTGGGAAAGAGTACAAGTTAAAGCACAAGTTACACAAACATTTGACCACTCATATGAATCCTAAGGTATTCAATTGTGAATCTTGTGACAAAGTGTTTTCAACTAACAAACAACTAACTAGTCATATGAAGACTCATACAAAAGAGCGCCCTTATGTATGCGATGTGTGTCACAAAGCATATAAACGTAAGTATGAGCTTACTGGCCATAAAAAGGTTCACTCTGGTTTGAAGAACAATGTTTGTAATATATGTGGTTATGCTACAATGTACAAAACGTATTTAGATATTCATCAGAAGAGACATTTCAGTGACTTCAGATTCAAATGTAAAATTTGTGACAAAGGATTTTATACAAATTTTGAATTACAAGCTCACAATAATGTGCACATAGGTTGTAAGCCACACCAATGTGATGTCTGTGGTAAAGCGTTCCTCTATAAAGCTAACTTACTAACTCATCAGCGAGTGAATCATGCAGATGTAAATGAAGATGGTAACTGCTTTCAGTGTGAAACATGTGGGAAGAGCTTCAGGTACAGGAAGTCGCTGTCCTTGCATCTTGTGTCGCACACGGGTGAGACTCAGTTTCTATGTGACGTGTGTGGGAAATCCTTGACGAACAGTCGCTCGCTCAAACTACACCGCCGCCTGCACACAGGGGAGAAGCCTTGCATCTGCGGTGTATGCGGAAAAGCGTTTGCCAAGGCATTCACATTGAAAGTGCATCAACTTACGCACACAGGCCAGAAGCCTCACTCCTGCGAGGTTTGCGGAAAGGCCTTTACGCAGCGTTCCACCCTTGTTGTGCACCAGCGTTATCACACAGGCCAGAGACCGTATAAATGTTCCATCTGTGTCAAAGAATTTGTTTCTAAAGCTCAGCTCAATACCCACGAAAAAAGCCATCACCACGGAAGATATTACTCACTGTAGTAGACTGTGAATGTAATTTAGGATGTCTCAAGAGCACGCCCCGTGATGAGAACTGTTGCGTTAGCTTAAAGCACCTGGGGTGAGATTCAGTAAGATCGCTACCCTGGAGGGTCAGGTTCAATTATCGGCTCTGCCAGGGAATTTAATTCTGGTCTGAGGGCTGGAACAGAGTATTCTCAGCCTTTTGAGGCAAAACTGAGAAGAGATGGGTTCAATCCCACCTCAGCCATCCTCGAAGTGGTTTGTGGTTTCCCATTTGTACTCCAGCCAATTGCTGGGATGGCCACAGCTGCTTCCATCCCAACCCTTGCCTCAATTACAAATACATACAATACCATAAACACCACAACAACACAGGTTACAAGACAAATTCTTTACACACCCAACTATCCAGTAATGAAATGACCATGATGCTCAAGCCCCTAAATGAAACGTCATCATTCACCTGCCTCCTCTTTAGAAAAATGCTATTAAGCAAGCCTGCAGTTACATGCCTCATAATCTCACTATCATAAGCCTCTCTCTCTTTTTTCTTTGTATCTGGAGTTAGATGAATAAATGTGATTATTCATTTTAAAATATCTCTCATGCATTGACCATGTAACATGGCATAAATTGACCAGAAATTGAAGCTGGTGAGCACAAAATGACAATCCTAAGTAGAGTTGTGAGAACGTTGTAACACAAAGGTCATACAAACATATTTTATGTAAAATAGTCATACACAACTTCAAATTGTGCCTACCCCACAGTGTAGCCGAGCAATTAAATTGTGCATCACAAATGTAAAAGGGAGCAACAGCAATCTAGAGATTGGTGGTTTGAATTTCAGTGCTGACAGCAGTCATTCTGAGTGTGGTTTCTGCTTACTTTTGCCACACTGCTTCAAGGCAAATGCCAGGATGGCACCAACCCCAGTCCCACACCCTAATAATTAGCTATATGCACAACTACAGCCACCATAGATACACAGGTTATCAGACTAATCCAACACACATCCAAGTACATGGGACCGATGGCCATGGACAACAAAAGAAATTGTGCACGTTGAGTAGTACCTTGTTTCACAAGTACTTACAATGACATACCATAAGTCAAGGGATACCCGTCTAATAACATGTAGAGCCCCCCTCTAATCCAATAGAGTGCAGCAAGTCAACGTGGCATGGACTCCACAGAGGGACAGAAGACCTCTGGAGACACGATAGATAATCCATTCTGTCTAAGTAGCTGCCTAAAGTTCCCTGGTATTTCTATGTGCAGGATCTTGTTACAAATGGGCCTCTTCATCACATCCCATAAATGATTGCATTGGGTTCATATCGGTGGGGAGAGGGGATTTGCTGGAATGCTTTTCAAACACATCTTGGATAATGCTGCATTATTCTGTTGAAACATCCCATCATTGTGGGAAAACTGAAGATCAAAATAGTCACCAAGAAGAGTTTTGTGGGTACATTGACATAACCTAAGTCATGTGAAGAAACCTCACATCACATCAGCAGCATTGTTTACAACTGGGATCCATGACCTAGTTGGGTTTGTGCCATGCCCAAACCCTGCTATCAGCCCAGAACCACCTGGTTTGTAACTCATTGGACCAGGCCACATGTTTCCGGTCCTCCAAGGTCCAATTAGCAACCTCACGAGCCCAAGTGAGGCATTGTGCCTGGTGTCCTGCTGTCGCCACGAATCATAGTGCTATCCCAATCATTTTATTTATTTCAATACATTGTACATAAGTAAAAATCCGGCAATTCTTCTACTCTTTTGCAGGGTTTTGCCTAAGTATAACAAGTCAGGCTCATCAGCAGGCTCTTGATGTTCCTGGGCAAAGATCTGCAAAAGACACAGCAAAAACCTAGAAGAATTGCTGGACTTTAATTACTTAGCTGTGAAAGGCAATATGTCATGTATTGTAAAGGAATACAAGTTTCAAAAATTTCAAAATGGCCAAGGATTTTAGGACAACAAGCACAATTTTGTTAAAATTCAACATTAAAAGAAATCAATAGGCCTACTATTGTCCAAATGATTATGCTTGGCCGAAGTCGTCGGATTTTTTTCAAAACCTTCCTTTGGAGAGGAAGTAAGCTGGCGAGCCCATGTCATAGTCATGGCATGTAAAAGAACCTTCCACTAACTAAACTTGTGTGAAGCAAAATTTGTAGGTTAGGTTTGATTAATGCTTAAGTTCCAACGTTCGTCACCAGACGCTGGTTGCGATGGCATCTAGTAGTAGCCAAGTTCACAGCTAGGTATTGTGGACGGTAGCATTTGGTACCAAAAGTAGGAACTACTTGAAATTATTGTCTGCAGTCCTTACTTGAATTAAAACCAGATAACACATACTAATACAGTAATCACAATTAACACCCATTATCAGACAGATTCTACACAAACCCAAAGTACACGCCCCGCAAATTACTTGACCGCTTTGTCGCAGCCCCTAAACTAAGGAACCAACCAAATGATTATGCAGTATTTTGAATTTGATGAGACTCACAGTTGGATCATATAGTCTATTTTAAATCTGTCACTTATTCCTTGCTATTAATTATATTGGTGATTTTTAGCCTACTTTTCACATTTTGCAAAAATGAGGAATAAGTAGACTTATGAGATCGATCCGGGAAAATGTGTGTCTGTCTGTCTGTCTGTCTGTCCTTCTGTCTGTCTGTCTGTCTGGCTGTGTGTGTGTGTCCCCCTATCAACTCCTAAACGGCTGCAGCAATCGAAACCAAACTTAGTATGAGTTAAGATGTATACCGGAATATCTCACGTCCATATTTGAAAATGATGTCAGTGCTACCAACTGCTGAAAAAATGCACTAGAAATTTGAGCTCCATGTTGCATATTATGGAAGGTATGCATGGGAGCTATTCCAAAATTGACACACATGTAGATAACACTATTTCAGTTTAATTTCCAGGAGGCCATACATGACAGTGTTGCCAAAATAATTTTAAGCCTTCTGATAGGTCCAATTTTTAAATGCCTATAACTTCTACACTATCAATTGGATTTCAACCACTTTTGTATGTAATATGTGTACATTAACAGATATGACTGAGCGTGTTCTTAAGAGCCACCAGGGCTGCCAACTGTTAATAATTGATCTCTCTATTCTTTTATCCAAATACCAATGTATCGGAAAGTATGCAAGCCCACAGCTTTAAACTATGCACACGTATAGTACCTGACATTTTAGATTAATTTTGGAGTAACTTATATACTTCAGTTCTACCAACATGATTCTAGCCTGCTGATAGGACCAATTTTTAAATACATGTAACTTCTATACTATCAGTTGCATTTCAACCAAATTTCGTATGTGCTATGTGTAACATAACAGATTTGACTATAAGTATTCTTAAGAGCAATCAGGGCTGCCAACTGTTAATAAATGCTGTCTATATTTTTTACCCTAATATCAATATATCAGGGAGTATGCAAACCAACTGCCCTATACTTTGCACACGTATAGCAGCTGACATTCTAGATTAATTTGGAATAATTAATATAAGTCAGTGCTGCCAACATGATTCTATGCCTGCTGATAGGACCAATTTTAAAATACATGTAACTTCTATACTAACTAATGGATTTCATCCAATATTGGCACAACAAGATATCATAATATTTCCGATTATTTCTAACCAGCACACGCATGACATTGTTGCCAACATGCGTTTACGCATGTTGATAGATCCAATGTCTAGGTGCATGTAACGTCCATTGGACGTCAACCAAATTTTGTATTCTGTACCTTAAGAGATGGAACTACGAATATATTCAGTCACCAGGGCTGCCAACTGTAGTGCTCTATTAGGCTACATTATACCAGGAATATTTCGAACTAATTAGACATTTCGATATTACCAACTTAATTTCGTCATTATTCTAGATAGGTTCATATACAGGAGGAATAATCATTGGCATGAAAAGTAAGCTCTTTAGTTCGTCATGGAACTTCTTGTTGAAATATTACAAAGCTCACCTGGGCATGCACTTGGCAGCAATGTAGAGCTTGTTCAAAACAGATGTGAGGATCATTTAAACCTCGCCAAATGACCTGTTGGTGCCTTTTAAAAATATATATATATAAAAAAAAGTGTTGGTATTACTTTGTTGTGCACCTCAATGATGGATAACTACAGCTCATTACTACAGCTTTCGTGACCTTTCATGGCTCCTCAGTTAACCTCGTAACCCTGTTCCAGACATACCTTGTAAGAATTGGGAACTGTTGTCTGGACAAAAAGCAACAATGTTGTCCTTAGCCCATATTGGCAATGGATCAATGGATGGTTATGTCTAGGCATCTGGGAACACACGATGTCCCTGGTCAGGAAGCACACATACAGTAAAAATACATGGTTTAGTTACATTGTTTTATGTCATATTGTGTTTGCTCTATGTTGTGCAGCAAAGCTCTGCAGTCAATTTGTGGGAGACCAATGAATTCTGTATAGTGTGTGCATTACCTTTACCTGAAAAATATATTATCTTGTTTATGTTTCTCACATATTTTTATGTTAATACTCAAAACCAGGTTTACAGGTCTTATCTTATCTTAATAATGAAAACATAGGTAACTGCTGACTCCTTCCCAAGTGGCTCTTTCTGGTTTCCGGTTTAGCACACAGTAATAGACTTGCAAGCAGTGCTGCCAAATGTGACATACTTTTCCTCCATTATTCTCCTAAACGATATATCTTCTACTATACATTTTGTACGTACTTCGGCGCCTAGTCATACCCCACCCACCCTATATAGGGAGTGTAGCCACTCAGATAATGCTCTTGTCCTTTGGCTGGACAGTTTACATTATACATCTCATGATGTGCTTTTGAGGTTTGAGGTCATCTTGTGTACAAAAGAAAAAAAAAGAAAAGCTTGGGACAAGGTAATACAGATATTGTGACTGAGGATAGTAAGCTATGATAACCAAATGGGGTGAGATGTTTCAGAGGCAATTAAATTACATTTCTAGATTTAACAAATATTGATTTTGTAACAAACAAATGTAAAGATGCTGTGTGCTTTCAGCTCTAGAATAAGAAATTACAGTATGTAAAATATATGGTATACCGTATATAAAAGAAAAAAAATGTCATTAAAAAAATGTTCTGCTATTTTTTATTTTTGCCAATAAGTTCTATAGAATTTTCTGCAGAAGAATTATTTTCTTTGTAAAAAGTTCCATCCAAAAATTAGTTTGCCTGTCATGTATTGTGTATTTAAGGGCAGATGGTGTTGATGTTCAACCCATAAAACATCAATCATCACCACTGCATAATTAGTAGGGACCATATTTTTTGGTAACAGCGATATGCACGAACTTTTTTCATATCTTCTTTCTTGCCTATATATGACGTTCTATATACTTAAAGAACCGTATTTTAGCAAAATAAACTCGCGAAATATCACGAAATTTGATGAATTGCGCGAATTGCGCAAATAATCATGAAATATATTCCACTTGGTACGAAAAATGCTAAATATTATCGAAATAGCTCTTCAATAAACGTTTAAATGCTTCTGAGAAATTGATTGTCGAGGTTTCCTTCTCATTTGATTGATAGTGCTGCATATTCTCTACACAAATACCCACAAAGCCGGAAGTAGAGTATGTGTATTCAGTTCGGTGATCTCTAAGGCTATCCATGAAAATCTATATCTGCTATCGATTAGATGTAATGGCGTTGTAGTCGTAGATACAGCAGTGCGAGTTCGCGACTGATATAACTTTATCGGCAAACATCCAGCATTTAAGTATAACAATGCCAAAAACTTAAGTCAGAACAATTTTCTCATGGGCCGAGGAATAAAACAGTAAGGGGTTCTATGTATTTGACCCTGGAATCACATAATTTGTTAGATTTACCCCATACTACAGGGCGTCCGAAAATGTTCTCCGCAGTGCGTACGTGCAGCTGTGAGTGGTTGAGTCATAAGTTTAGTTGGCTGCACTGTGTCCTTGAATTAGGACACGTGTGGGCTGTCAGTGTGTATTGCGATAAGCGAGCGAGCCTGTATGTCTTCAGTGTGTATTGCAGTAAGTGAGCGTTCAGATATATTATTGGAAGAGTGCAACAGTATACAGGCGGTAATGTTTACTACTGAAGAGAGAGTTGTTTTGGTGGAATACGTTTTTCGCGAAGGCGATCGGTTTACAGAAAATGTAAAATTAAGGTTTCAGGCGCGGTTTCCTAATTCAAAGTGTCCAAACCGTGATACCGTTTGGGATTTTGTAAGTAAATTTAGTGTACTGGCTCAGTTCACGATGTACCGGGAACAGGCAGGCCTACGCTTTTAACTGACGAAAAACTGCGTAGTCCAAGTAAATCAACACGAAAATTTGCTCAACCAACAGGAATCTCTAAGTCGACAGCACCTAAAGCTGTAAGAGACTAGCTTCAGTTGTTCCCTTATAAAGTTACCGTGCTTAATGAATTAAAACAAACTGATTACGGAAAAAGAGTGATGTACTGTGAATGGTTCCAGCATCTCTTATGAATGGCTGTGGTGAGTACAAAGTTCACTGTTTATTTGTTACGATGCAAGCGGCAGCCGTGCTATCAACGGTAACTGCTGTAGCTAGCTCTTACAGACGCATGTAGGCGCTGCGGTGAACATTCCCGGACTCACTGTATAAAGAAGATTTCAGAAGAAACATCGATCATTTTGACAATTTATTTCGCGAAATACCCACGGAAATAGCGTCAGTTTTAACACCGAAATTAACAGTTTTATTTCACCAAAAAATAAGGCCCTTAATAATTAGTTATCAAAAGCTTGTTATTTTTAAAGTGCTTAATGCACATATGGTTCTTGGCAATGGCAAGTCAATTTAAAAATCTCATTGGAACACGCTTTCCCCCCCCCCCCCCCCCCCCAAGCTATGAATAACAGTCTCGACATACAATAAGGACAATATAAAAATATTTCAATGGGCTCGATAATTGATATTGTAATTGTTCAGTCCGTCAATGCAATGTACCGCAGCTCCAATTACCAGAATTGCGAAAAAATATCCTAAAAACATTTACAAGGGATTAAAATAAATATTTATAGCCTGTATATACATTATATTGTTATGGACTATAAAAGAGGGAGAATACATAACAAATATACATATCTTTTATATTATATCGTGTTGACCGACTGATAAATTACAATATCATATTTGTCAATAAGACAACTCTGAAAATTACTTCAAAGTTATTGATGGACTCAATAAGGTGATCAACAGAACAATAAAGGCCTTTGTTAAATATGAGCATAACTTAAATATATTTTTTAGGGAAAGTGCATTATTTTAACCAACTGCCTGAGTGATTCAGAATTAGTTTCTTTCTTAATGACACTATGAATGATATTTATTCAATTAATTCCAAAGAGCCATAGGCTCGTACAGAGGAATTGTACAGTAATATGTGTGTTTACACACCAGGAAGAAAATTCTGAAGGTAACACAAATTGATGAATAAGGGCATAGGCCTATTAGTAAAGTTGATACTATATCTAAGATTGTTTAGACCAAGGTCTCTTAAAATGATAAGCACAGGATTTTTAAGCTTATTTGATGTATTACGATGCATCGAATTTTTCCCACAATACTTTCGTAGTTTTCCTCTTAAATACTGACAAAGTTGGTGCACTTTTTACTTCATCGGGAAGTTTATTATATGACTGTGATGCAGAGAACTTGAAACTATTTCTACCGTATTTAGAAGAGTGAATGATATATAAGGCTACGTCCTTCGCATGCCTAGTTCCATAAGAATGATTGTCCGAGTTCAAGATGTAGGGAGAGCTATAGAGTATTGTGTTGTGTTTAATTTTGTATATTAGCATAGCTGCTCGGAGATCTGCACTTATGCTGAGGGGTAGAATTTTACTTCTGATGTACAGATCTTTTACTGGAGTGCAGTAAGGAAGGTTAAATATGTTTCTAATAGCCCTATTCTGAATAGTCATTAAATCATTCAGTGTGGATTTCCTGCAGTGAGCCCAAATAACATTTAAATATTGGAGCTTGCTATGTACAAGTGAATAGTAGATTTGTTTTACAAGGTTTAGGGGAATAAGATACCGAAGTTTCCTTAGGATCCCTACTATAGGTGAGAGTTTCTTAGCAATTCGTTCAACGTGTTCAATCCAGGTCAGGTGTTTGTCGATGATTAGACCTAAATACTTTGCCTGATTAACCTCTTTTATTTCAATATTATTTATATATATTTTGTCATGTGTGATTTCTTTCATGCTTTGCTTTGAAATTACCATGTAATTGGTCTTCTGTAGGTTCATTGTTAATTTATTGGCCTGGAACCATTGTGAGAGAGTATTTATATCTTGTTGCACATTTTGTATGATTTCAATTATGTCTTTCCCAGTGTAGAAGATATTTGTATCATCTGCATACAATTTGATATGCCCTCTCAAATTACATTCCACAATATCATTTATATAAATTAAGAATAATGTAGGTCCAAGTATAGATCCTTGTGGAACTCCATGAGTTATATATTTTCCTGAACTTATGCATTTATTCAAAGCTACATGCTGCTTTCTTCCAATAAGGTAGCTTTGGAACCATTTTAGTGCTATACCTCGGACACCAGCATTTTCTAATTTTGATAACAGTATTTTATGATCTACTGTATCAAAGGCTTTTGTGAGATCAATAAATAACCCAACTGCCATATTATTTTTGTCAATAGTTTCTTGTAGCATTGTTATTAGGTCAATAGTTGCTGCCTCAGTACTAGAATTTTCCCTGAATCCATATTGCATATTATGAAAGAATGTATTCTTGTTCAGAAATGAAAGCAATCTTGTTTTTACCACTTCTTCCAGAATTTTTGAAACTACCGATAAAATAGAAACAGGTCTATAATTATTTGGATTTCTTTTGTCACCACCCTTAAATATAGGAACTACTTTGGCCACTTTTTAAGTCATCTGGTTTCATGCCAGTAACTAAGGACTCATTAATCATTTCAACCAAGATTTTAATAAATGATTGTATATTGTTTTTAATGAAATTTGTCTTGATCCTATCTAATCCACAGCTCTTTTTATTCTTTAAATTTGTGATGATGGACTTGACCTCTGCTTCATCTGTCGGATATAAGTAGAGAGAATTTGACTGATTGTGGTCCTTACTGAGGATTTCCTTCTGTTCAGGAATAGCTTTTGCTAGACTTCCAGCAATGTTTGTGAAGAACAAGTTAAATGATTCACATAGTTCTTGATTGTTTGTGATAATTTTGTTGTCTATTTCAAGTGAAGTGCATGTCTCAACTGTTGGTTTTTTGTTGTGTATGATTTCTTTGATAGTCTCCCAAGTTTTATTAGAATTGTTTCCATATGTTCTGAATTTATCTGAGTAGTAATTTGACTTTAGTCTTCTTTTTAAGTTTGTTACATTATTCCGGCATCTACAGTATTCTTGGTTCATATCATTATTATTTCTGTGAAGGGGATTTTTGAGCTTTGCATGCAGAGTGTCTCGTTGTTTTATAAGTGTAAGGAGTTCAGCTGTGACCCATGGTAAGTTAGTAGTCTGTCTGTTATTGTTAGTATTGTTTGTTATTTTTCTTTGGCTATGCCTGTTCCTTAGATTCAATTGTTTGATGAAAGAGTTATATAGAGAGTTAACAGTACTATCTGCATCATTATGGGAATCTGCATTTATAGATATATTAGTTTCAGGAGTGTGTTGCCTATCCCAAGAGTCCTCGTGTGTTGTTGATTTTGTCGGCTTATGTGACTGAGTGTACGTGCTATAATTGGTCTTGGAAATATCAAGAATTAATATACTGTGATCACTAATATCATTGCTGACATTTGATATTTTATAACTTAATTCTGAATTGTTTAGTGACACGTGGTCTATTAAGGTAGCTGCAGTGTCACAAAGTCGTGTAGCATATTTAGTGTTGCATTGTTTAAAACCATAGCATGCTATTAAATTTAGATATTTCCTTCTTAATTGATCATCAGCTAGGATATCAATGTTGGTATCTCCGAGGAAGATGCATAATTTATTGTTTATCTGGCTAAGAAAACTTTCAAATGAATTTAAGAAGGGTATGGCATTGCTTCTATTGGGGTTATATGCTGCAATAATGTCAATGCTTTTGTATGTTGGCCTATTACTTTTAACATCATCTCTGAATACCTCAATCCACATCAAACTATGATTCATTTCACACTTTCTTTTAACGTTCACTTTCCATTTGTGTGATACATAAATACCCAGACCCCCACCAACTTTGTCATCTCTATGAGCAAACACGCTTGTGAAATTGTTGAAGTTATAAAAATCTGCCTCATTACTTTTCACCCAGGTTTCTGTAACTACCAATACATCTATCTGACCTATCATCTGCACGAGAATTTCAATGTCATCAAGCTTATTCCGAATACTTCTGCTATTAATGTACAAACACCTAACCTCTCCACCTAATTCTAATGAGTTTATGCATGCACTTATATTAGAGTCCTGTTGCATGAAATCATCCAAACAGTTGTACTTATGTTCACTGCACTGTACTTCACCTAGGTGTCCACTTGTAGTCAGCGCTTTCTTCTCTCTAAACAATAAAATGTCATCACTCGTTCCAGCAATTAGTTTTCCGAGAGTAAAAACTTGGCAACTCTGTTTAAAAGTTTTCCAAATTTCATTGTTCCTCTTCTATTGAGGTGGAGACCATCATAAGCAAGGTCCCTGTCTTGTAACCAAGAGTTCCCTTCTAAAAACATAATGTTTTTGAGTTTTGGAATTTGTGAATGACTAGAATGATTTAATGAAATACCCTACTACCTGAACCTTGCTTTTTCAGCTGTTCTCCCACCCCCATATATGGCAGAGTGTTGAGCAAAAGCAATGTAGAGAAAATTTGAGAAGAAAGAGTGTGATAAGGTAAGTATTTTGAGCACATGAAGGAGTCACCGTGTATCTCTATGATGTTACGTACCGGTACGTCAACATACCGGTAATCCCAGCCAATCTTTTCTTTCTGGGGTGCCATGAAGCATACAATTTTATGTACACTAATTGAAGGTGAACAAATCCCAATACAGTGATATTGGCAGGTATCACAGAACACTGCTGTGATGCTAATTTTGAACATTTGCTCAGATATGTTATATATTGTGAGGTTTGAAGCCATTTTTCATTGTTGTCTAAGTGAACAAAAGTTTGGTGCTTTTCAGTTGGTCAACATGAATGTACCCAAAAAGCTGGGTTGTGCCCTAATCCTGAAATAAATTACATGAGATTAAGAAATACACTAGGATGACCAGTTTCGATCGTCAAGCGATCATCATTAGATCCATTACACTTAGGCTATAACATCTATGTTTGAGAATACAGGTAAAAAATATTTACAATATGTACAATTATTTAGTTGCAGTATTGGTAATGCAACTTTCGGTGTATGCTAATTGTAGTATATCTAATGTTAGGTGAAATGCTAAAATGGTGATAACAATCCTGAGTTGGTCTGTTTGGGGTGATTGTATGGTTATACTAAATCAACTATGGTTATACTGTAATAATACAGGCTGATACTTATCGGTTTGTCTTCCTGACTAGAACTTCGAGCAGTTTCGTGTTCACTCTGGCATCAGTTTTGGTCGACCAATAATACAGACTGATAATTATCCGGTTTGTCTTCCTGACTAGAACTTCGAGCAGTTTCGTGTTCCCTCTGGCACCAGTTTTGGTCCAGGATTAAGCACCTGGACACCATTCCTCTTATACTTCCCCTACTCCCTTTCGATTCTTGAATCTTTTCTCTATTGTTTACCCACACCTGTATTGTTGTAGAGAAGTGAGCTTGCTTCAGGTATTTAGTAGCTCCTAGTTAGAGAATTATGAGTTTGATAAGTTACTTGGAAATACTGTGGACAAGCATTAATGTACTTTAACCCATAAGGACGCGCGTATTGGTGAAAATTACCCAAGCGAATTTGAAATTTATATTTCAGTTATTTCTAATGTGACTTATAGGCCTCGCCTCTCCTCTCCGTACCTTCCTTGTGAAATCTTCCTAACGTCTTGACAATGAATCAGCTGAGTGGCTTTGTTAGTTCCACTCATAGCGCGAGAGAAACAGCGACTGAGTAAAATTCACCAAATGCGCGTGCTCGTACGTTTGAGAATGCCATTGTTGTTATTGTGAAGTACCTTGTTTTTATGGACTAACAGTGAAGCAATTGTTATTAGTCAAGTGTTCTTTAGAGTATCTGTGTGTTTCTTCGCCAAGTTTACTCGAAATGTTAGTGAATTTCATGAAAAAGTAACTGACATCAGTGGCTACGCTTGCTAAAGCGTAGCGTTAGGTCGTGGGGCCAAGTTCACTGCTGACTCGGTAGGCGCGTGGGTTCGAGCCCTTCCATCGGTTGTTCTTGAAATGGTTTTCCCTGGTTTCCCATTTTCAACACCAGGCAAATGCTGGGACGGTACCTTCTGACGGGCCACGACCGCTTCCTTCCACATCCTTGCCCAGTTTCATTCATCTTAATCCATTCCATCTCTCATCCCGGCATGCAGGGTGCCCACGGGCATTGACTAGAAAGACCTGCACTCGGCCTCTCAGGAGGCCACACAACAAATATAATTTTTTTTAAATAAAATTGAAAACATACAGTCCTCAGAATTCGTCAGGCAGGAAGATGCGAAGACTGTGGAAATAAAAAGGACAGAAAGACCACAACTTGTTTTATAAAATATGAAAAACTAATTTGCCGGGAACATGTGAAGCCTGTGTGTGGAGATTGTGTAGGACGAGTGAACGCACAACAGGACTGAAATGTGATCAAGTCTGATCTTTGAACATTCTCTATAACTTTTACACTCTGCCTGTTTATCGTATGTAACTCTGTTTATTCGAAGAGGAGTCCATTGCAGGTTCCGTGTTGACGTTTTGTAATTAAGTATAACAAATTTAAAGTTTCCGCCTAATCAACACTCTTTTATTATTTAGTTAGCTTATGGGTACATGTTCACTGCTGACTCGGTAGGCGCGTGGGTTCGAGCCCTTCCATCGGCTGTTCTTGAAATGGTTTTCCCTGGTTGACTCCACTCACAGCACTAGTGGATTAGCCTGTATACACATCGGACCGCAAACAGCCAGGCACTTGACCTTACCTACATCGCTTCGCATTAGCAGTCACGCCGATGTAGGAGCCTACCACCCAGCACTATATTCATTGACCTTGGCGGTTTGCTCTTAAACGTTGCACGTCCGTGGAGCTTTCGGCTCAAGATAAACACACCCAGTTAATGTGCAAAATACAAGTTTAATAATCAGAAGGTTTTCTCCGTTTTGCATCTACTAAGCACATGTCAGCGCACTTTCAATAAAGTGCCGAACAAAGTTTCCACTTATGTCAGCATTTATCAGTACAGCAAGTTATTTGTGTCCTAAACACTAATGCAATGTGCTCTTTGTTTTTATTTACAAAAAGAAATTAACGACTGCACAATTTGACCTTTGCATACTTTTCAAGAATGTGCATAATAGTGATTATTAATCAATTTGACTGTTAACAGCAGGAATGTTTTTATTGCTTTATTGTATGTAATGTCCATAAGGTTGTCATGTTTTAAAGTGTTTAATTAGTTTTTACAGTATTTTAATATCAGTGTGTTATGTTTCTCACATGGACGTGGTCTTTTTAGTCTATGATGTTTCCGAATATGAATTATGAAGGGCTGAAGAAGGAATTGTACTAATTCCGAAACATGTACCCATAAGCTAACTAAATAATAAATGAGTGTTGATTAGGCGGAAACTTTAAATTTGTTATACTTAATTGTAACTCTATTGATACAGAAAATGTGTATCTAATATAATCAACTGAGTAATACCAGTGTATGGGTATGTACGAGCGTTCTAAGGACAAGACTATTTAAATATTGAATACTAGCAACCCGCCCCGGCTTCGCCCGGGAACAGTTATGAATGCATTACGTGATAAGCACCTTTATTTTCGATGTCAATGAACTACGACCTATATCCGTTTTACGTCTCAGCATGTTGGGTTAAAATCACTGACTGGACTATTAATTATATCATCATGGAGATGCATGTGCAATGAATTCTTGTCAGACGTAATTTAAGAATGGCGAGGTGCATGAAACTTAAATCCCCCTTCCGTCCAATCTAAAAACAATTACAGTAGGCGATGTATTGAAGATGGAGATATGCCCTCGCGGCATTTTTTGTAGAACTTTCCATGCTGAACAATTCTTACACTCATAGTATATTGATACTTTTAACGGTTTGCCCAGCGTAAGTTTAAGAAGCGCACAGTCACCAGGTTTTTCTTTCGACTTTTTCACTGAAATCGTTACTGATTGGCTTCCTTTGATCATAAATAAATTATTTTCTATAAAAACCTTCCTGAAGATATCCTTTACAGAATGGTGAAAACCACATCAAAATCCATCCAGTAGTTCTCGAGATTACCCGTGACATCCAAGAATCGAGGACTTAGTTTTATACTAAGTAGAGATTATACGCGAATCAGTATGATTTAATATAATATTATCCCCCTTCCGTCCAATCTTAAATTGACTGTGAATTTTGCGGAACAAAAAGTTCACAGGCGAAATGAGAGTTGCACTTCCAGGGAATGGCGAGGTGAATGAAACTCAAATCCCCCTTCCGTCCAATCATAACTTCACTGTGTTTCACAGGCGAAATTAAGAAAACCCGAGTTGCACTTCCAGGGAAACTCCAAACAAACCACCCTTCTCAGAAGTCTTAACTCAACACGACTCTACGGTTTGCTGCTGGCTGTATCTGGGGGCAATAGGGTCTCCCGCTAGCTAGGCTGTAACAGGGATGATAGACTTGCCCTCAGCTCGTAAACTGTCACCTCAGTAGTTGGAATGGACATGGTTGGAGGAAATTAAAACGTAAAAACACTTATAGTGGGTGATGTATTGTAGATAGACATATGCTCTCGCGGACTTTTTTGTAGAACGTTTCATGTTGAACAATTCTTGCACTCATAGTATTTAGTTATTTTTAACGGTTTGCCCAGCTTAAGCATACAAAGCGCTCGGACCAGTTTTTTTTTTTTTTTTTTTCGATTTTCCACTGAAATTGTCACTGCTCAGCTTCCTTTAATCATAAATAAATTATTTTCTTCAGAAATCATCCTCGAGGTATCCTTTACAGAATAGTGAAAACTGCATCAAAATCCATCCAGTGGTTCTCGAGTTTACCCTTAACATCCAAGAATCAAGGACTTTGTTTTATACTAAGTAAAGATTATAATTATAATTATTATTATTACAAGTTGCAATTGCTATAAATTACTCCAAAATTATTACAATTGATCTAGCACATATATGTATTGTAACGTTTTTGGGGTTCGTTAAAATACTGGTCAGGCTATAATGCACTAAATCTTTATTTACAATAATGTTATTTACACTAGTTAACACTAAATCAAATTATTTACACAAATTGACACCAAGACAAATTATGCCTACTTACTCGCACACACACATTCACAGAATCTGACTTTATACAGCTACAAGTCACTATTTATGTACACTGATCTCTACAAGTCAGTTTCTCTTGCAGTCACTATCTATCTTCCACAGTCACTATTTACATTATTTATTTCCACATTTATCTTCACATCCCGTCTTCACTATTTACGGTCCTCCATTATTTATTTTCACTCATCGCGCTATGCACGGCAAACTGCTTCAACTAACACTGACTCCGATCTCACACTCGCTCGCTCCCACTCAGAACTAACTGCTCACCTCAGCTCGCCCGTATATATGCAGTCAGCCCCAGTGGCGTTTTCTCCAATACCACGGGGTAAGCACCGCTTACCTAGCATATTCTCATAAGAATAAAGTATATAATATCACTTTCTAACGCGCAAGCCACTGCAAAAACGCCGCTTTGAATGACGTTCCTCGTTCTCTACCCCAGCTCTCCACGATCAGCCAGTACTACTTTGGAGAGAAAGAAGAAAGAGTGCGGCCGGTTGCTATGACAACGGCTTGTTTACCACCAGGAGCCTTCTGGCCCGGAACACTGCTATGGCCGATGGAGTGGTACACCAAGAATGCCAGTTCGTCCTTGATTGGCTAAGACAGGGGGTGTGGCGTTCCATAGCCACAGGGCTGTCGTCGAGACAATTCAAAGTGGGTAGCAGGGTCTGCTTCGATTCGGGCGGCTTACCCTAGTGAGCATGGAACGCCAGCACTGCTTAAAATTATTTGGCGCGCCTCTCCAGTCCCCACCCACTCCTTGCCCACCCTCCATCTGACCATCAGACCCAACCTTTGCTGGGCGCGGTAGTTGAAATTCTTCTTCGTCCGGTTAACTCACAACTCTATGTTTTTGAGTGCAATTAGCAAAATTTAGTATACCGTAACTACTGTTGATATTATTGTGTTGGAGTGTACAGTGCGTTGGAATCTTCAGAGTGACCCATCAACCCGAAAAGTTGCTCTGATTATCATTCAAATTATATTCAAAAAGTAGGTGTAAAGGATACACAATTTTAAATGTATGTACATCCGTATAATTTGAATAATATTTTAAAGACCTATCTCATTATTTTAAAAAAATATTTGGTTAATACGGTAGGTAGGGTCTATAAAGTTCTCATTTGTACAACATTAATTAATGCCACTATTCACTGTACCTTGGCGGATCATTTGTAGCGAAGTTCAATTCTTCTCTCCCTCTTAGCGAATTCATCAATTACATGGTCGTGAAAATCAGTGTTCCCCTGCAGGTGGCACAATAACACCTTTCGAATGGAAAGAAGCGCGAGATGTGAAAGTCTTTCTTGATGCATTGAGTTTCGGGTGAAGGTTTTTATACGTTTCATGGTAGAAAACATTCTTTCCACTGATGCACTAGACGCCGCAATTGTTAGTACTAGTTTAAAAAAAGAAGGAAGCTTTTAGTTTTACGTGGCCATTAATCATGCGATCATGAGCCAAGGGACCTCCTTTTTACGTGGAATCCGAACCACAGGGCATAGCATTTCACTTCGAAAATCTCACATACATTGACCGGGAATCGAACCCGGTCCATCTTGGTGAGAGGCCAACAGCTTGACCACTGCGCCACCACACCCCCCTTAGTGCTAGTTTGCATAGGTTATAGGCCTACGCCCCAATTAAGTCATTCAAACTAATGAAGCCGTGAAAGCCTACATCAGTACAAATTGAGTGTTTGCAAATAAATATTAACTGAACATGCAATACAATGACATAAGAATATCTATTAGTCTACTAATAGCATGTTTATTATTTTAATGTTCACTTAGGTCTCATAATGGAAAATAATAATAATGTAATTGGCTTTACGTCCCTGTTAACTACTGAGGCTTTTAGAGACGCCGGGGTGCCGGAATTTTGACCCGAAGGGAATCTTTAACGTGCCAGTAAATATACTGACACGGCTCCCTCGCATTTGCGCACCCTCAAATGCCAACTGACTGCGACGGCATTCGATCCCGCTATCTTAAGCTCAGCAAGCGAGAACGTTACCGCTGAGCCACGCATCATAGAAAATTTACGGGTAATAACCTAAAAGTTTAGCTCCTTAGGCCAAGAAATGCGAACAACAAAAACACAAATTGCCACACTGTTCAATCGCCAAATGATACACGATAAGAGAAGCTCATTAACCCTATTGTTGAATAATTTTCTCCGCACTTAATGTAGGCCTACATGGATTGGCATGCCTAAAGTTGAAAAGGGGAAAATGAGCTGTGCTGTGTTACAATTCTTTCTATTTTTTAAAAGTGTGAAAGACTAATAATTATGTGTGTAGAGTAATTGTTGCTACTTCAGATATCAACCTCAACATTGACAAGGGCATAGTTGGAACCGGGTGCTGAAGTTGCTTTATGGTGTAAGCCTATATTTTGAGCCTTCTTCACAGCTTACCCTCGAAAAAATTCCACGCCACGCCACTGGTCAGCCCTCTGGTCTCGAAAGTTCTAGTTCTTGCTTCTTCCAGCAGCGTCGAGCATGTCCTCGCGGCTGGCTTCCAGAATTATCTAGCCACTCCCAGCGATGCTCTGGACCACCTTTCCCTTCCCAGTAGGTTCAAGCCTATTCTGGTCGACCCTATTCAACGTTGCGTGGGGAGGAGCCTACTCTAATTAGCTGGCCTAATTGGCTGCCCAACGTTCTCCATACACCCCGCCCGCCTGTCTGGCCCACAGTGACTCGTTACAGTTGGTATTTGTGGCGGCCTTGGGAGTGACTAAGAAGGGTGCGTACCTGGGGACGGTCTCGTTCGTTGGTAAATTCGTCGTATGGCCCCTCCCCCGAGAACTGTCTGTCCGGCTAGTGGTGACACGTTTCAGTATCATCACTTACATGGTTTCGAATAATTAAAATTTAGAATTGAGGAGTATTTATTCCTTCGTGGGTAATTTTCACCCAACACACGTCCAAGAGACAGGTGGCTGAAGGGGGTGGAAGAAAGCGTGAAGAAGAGAGGAGAAGACTGGACAAAGGTGGTGGCTGAGAGATGTTGGGAAGACAGAAGACGTTGGAGAGGCTTGTGTTCCAAACAGACCCGGCCAGTGGCTGGAAACTGTGCAAGATGTTGATGACACGTCCATTTGTCTCGACAGAGAGCGTGCGTCTTGCCCTGTTAAGAAAGCTGTGCACATGATCTTACAAGTATTCGGGAGACAATAAGGAGATTATTACTAAGTTTGTATGTGATCAATTTATACTTTTCAGTCGGTCAACACACTTTAACAATCATTCAAACTTATAAACTTTAGGTGTGGCTGTTGCTTTCTTTCCTTGCAAACTTTTGCATGTCATTTTATGTTTGGCCTTCTAAATGTGGCTTTAAAAATCAGAACTTATACTATTATTTATAGACACCATGCTGCTAAAATACTGAAATTCAGTATTTTCCTTTTAGTAGAAGAAATACACTGAACTATCACTCTATTAAGAACAGGGGCATAACAGCTCATAACCAATAATGAGATAACATATGGTGACTCATGAATGGCAAACAGATAACATACTAGCTTCCCCTCTACACGTCAGATGCTAACATTTGGTAGTTATGACTAAAGCTCCTTCGACCACGGGCAGATAATTGGAACCTGGTGGTGAGGTGTCAATATCTTGACAGTGGCCACTCTTGTTGGTTGTTCCTGTACCAAGATGTACAGCTACCGGCGTTTAGCTATACACTTTACCTTGAGAGCTTAGAGGTAGGAGAGGGGTGTAGAGCGGTGCGGGGAGTGTGTCGAATACTGAAACATTGACGTGCGTGACAGTAGGTTCTTACAATGAGACACAGACATGCTGAGTGAGGCAAATGTTTTACACTGCAGTAATATACCAGGGAAGTGGGATGGCGAAGTGCAGAGCTAGCTTTCAGTAACTGTAGCAATAGTAGAGGAACCTTGGACAGATTTCAAACAGATGGCAAACTGCAATTGGCCACGTGTGATTGATGAGCATGGTAAACTTCTAGTGTCATAACTTATATGACAGCAACAACGATTTACAGTGGACCATTTGACCCACCAGTAAAACAGCAAGTAGGCTTAAGTCCTTTCAGTTTCTGCAATGACCATGCAACACATCTTTTCATCTCATGTTTGTGAGTTGTAAACAAAAAGAGTCATATCAAACAAAGCCACATGTGGGTCCAGATAAGGATCGGTGGACTTCGGGTTGTCTGGTGTGACGAGCCCCATTTTCCCTCGCCTATACTGTGTGCAAGTTGTGGGAAATGATGCAGTTAGTGGCTGTAGAAAGGAATCTTTTAAACTTTAATCCAAATAAAATATTCTTTCATATCAAAAATTGTATTTAGTTGACCTTGAAGTTGTTTATTGATCTCATTTAGATACTGTAAAAGGCTCACTATTGAAGCAAGATTAATCTTATAATCACCCTCAAATAATTCAGGAAACTTTTCTGAGAAGCTGTTAGAATAAAATATGCCTTGATTTCTTCAAATACTTTCCAAATCCTCGTAACTGCGTCGCCAAGACTTAGCCAGCAAATGTCTGCATGAAAGATTAGTTCTGAATATTGTACCGATAAATCATGCAAGAGGACTTTCAGCAGACATTTGTTAAGTGGTCTTGCAACAAGAAAGTTTATTAACTTATCAATCACTTAAATGTTTTTTTGGAAATACCCTGTACAGATATGGAATGGCAAGCTAGGTTTTTGATATGAATTAAGGAGTGATTGTGAATGAAAGGACGAAAGTCTTTATCCCCTCTCAGGAGACTGACAAATCATTTATTTTTACCCACTAACTGTAACCTCACATATGAACTTCGATATGTTGATATTAATGGATATTAGGAGGTTGGTAAAGCCACTATACAGTAAATATCCTCACCTGTTGTTGTACCTGTGAACGGTAAAACTGTCAGAAATAGTTATCTGTTGTTCCTTGAGCAGAGCCCAAAACATATCAATTGTGCGACAGATGCAATGTTGTAGATTCGTCAATAGCAATAGAAAAGTAACTGCGCCCAGATAGTTTCAGTAAAGTTTAGTGCTTAATTTGTGCCGCAATATCAATTGTCAATAAGGCAACACTGAAAAATGGCTTCAAAGCTATCTATACGCAATGAAGTCAACGTGCTTAGCAACAATCCCATTAATAAGAGGTACGTTTTTTGCAGCATTAATCAGAACATTTTTATACTTTTCTGGTATCTCTTGTTGAGTAGTCACTGCTGAAACTATACACTCCTTCACCACCTGAAAATACCATGCCATGCTTAATAATTGTATGAGACACTGATATAGACACTCCAGTTGAAAGCTTGTTTATGGCAAATCATTTCTGTTGATGCTAGAGTTGCGATTTCAGTTTGTAGATTTTACATATTCTTGTGTCTGACACTGTGGGATACTCTTCGGCATATGCACTTTGATGTATATTATGATGTCTTAGACAATTTGCTTTTATGTATCCCGATAAAGAAACATGACACAACATACAAATCACTCCTGAATTGTCGTCATTGTTCACCAAAAGAAATCTCCTTTCCCAGTTATCTTTGTTATTGTTGTTTTAAGGGGAAGAACAGCAAGGTTATCTGCCCCTTTCCAGTTATCTTGAAAAGAGTATTGCTTCTTCTTCCTTTTTGGCTCAGTACTTGCAGATATGCTGGAATCTTCTTTCGAGGAAGAAGGGAGCAAAGTTTTCTAATCTTCCCCCACTGCTTTTACGCACAGTAAATCTGTCTAGGCTGTATATTTCAAAACTATAACGTAGCCTATTTAATCCACATTACAGTATTAATATTGTGTTTCATACCGTTATGTCCTTAACGTAAGTTAACCCACCGCACTATTATTCACATCACCAACAACAAACTCGACTGAGGCTTCAAATTATCACTATTGAACTAAACGTGAGAGCAAAAACTGATGGCATCTGCCCCTACCCAGTTATCTTGAAAGGAGTATTGCTTCTTCTCCCCCCTCCCATGAGAAGTGCTGAAATATCTAGAGATTCACCACTCATCAAGCATATTGCATCTGCATATATGATTCATGCAAATAAGATACATTTACGTGGACATTCAACTCCAATCATCATCTTTCGTGTTTCTCGTAATGATGTTGACTTCAGATTAAAAAATACTATTTCACAAAATGATAAAATTTCTGACTATGAAAACATTAATATACCGGCTCATTCAATAGAATTTGAATTGAAGAAAGGATCTCAGGGGAGCTTTTGTTCACGAGACGTTTTGACCCATGGTGCTCGCGAGTACTAGGTTGAGAATGCCTGTTATATGGGATACAATGCATGGGAAGATATTTGTGAGAAGTTAGGAGTGGTGGAGTATATCCCATAGGGGTCTGATTTGATCAACAATCATTCTTGTAAAGTTAAACTAGGTCGATAGAAAAGTAACAGGGACAAGTATTCCTTTGTGGAGAGAGGTGAAAGAGAACTGAACATTTTGAGCACTAATCTACTGTATCTGTCTGTACTGGCATTGTCACTTGGAAACACATACACAATAAAAACTAGCTTTTTTTTTTACATTTCTCATCTAAATCTGACAGTGGAAAAATTTCTCACTCAGTTTTAAGCCATTATATAATTTTTATCAAATTACTGTATTCAAAGAACTCCTAATGTCTTAGTCATAATAAGATATTAAGTATAGTAGTAAATGGTCATAATACTTCTATTTTTCAGATCTGCAAACAAGAAATTGGCTGGCTGTTCAGAACTGAAGAATATTAAATTGTGGAAGAGAAATATTTTAACAGCATATGATGGTAAACCAGTGAAAAAAGACTTGGAAAAATGCAAGGTTTGTGAGGAAATATTCAGTGCTGAAGAGATGGTGCAACATAAACATATTCACCCAGGCACCAAACCATTCATCTGTATAGTGTGCCAGATTTCATTTAATACTAAGACTAGACTACGAATTCATATGAAGAGTCATACGGGTAAAAAGGGCTTTAAGTGCGGGATGTGTGGGAAAGAGTGCTTGACTAAGAAGCTTTTAAAGAGGCACCTTGAGAGTCACAGCGAAGATCGGCCTTTTCAGTGTGACACATGCCACCGAAGATTCAAGCGTTCTTATGAAGTAACAAAACACAAGAAGATACACAAGGGGGAAAAGAAGTACGTTTGTGATGTATGTGATTATGCAACTGTTCACAAGGCTTGCCTGGAGACTCACCAGAAAAGACATGTGGGAGAGTACATTTTTAAGTGTGAAGTGTGTGGTAGAGGCTTCTTTTCTGGGTTTGAGTTCAGAGAGCATCAGAACTACCACACAGGCGAGCGGCCATACATGTGTGATGTGTGCGGGAAAGTGTTTATGTCAACTAATAGCTTAAAGTCTCATTGCAAGGCACACGAGCCGTCAGCTAAACCGACGGAGCGTGAGCATATCTGCAGAGTTTGTAACAAGGCTTTTAAATACCGCAAATCTTTACTAGTACACCTCAAATCTCATTCAGGTGAAAAACTCCTGTGTGACTTCTGTGGTAAGGCCTTCAGCACCAAAGAATCTCTCAAGCTTCATCGGCGCAACCACACGGGAGACAAACCAAACGTTTGTAATGTGTGCCACAAGGCTTTCAGTGCACTGTACACACTCAAAGTACACAGACTCATTCATACCGGGGAGAAGCCACATATTTGTGATCTCTGTGGCAAGGCCTTTACTCAGCGTTCCACACTAGTGGTGCACCAGCGCTCACACACGGGACATAGACCTTATGGCTGCCATATGTGCAACAAGGGATTTGTGTCTAGGACTTTGCTCAACTCACACCTCAAGAGCCATGAGCAAGCCATGTATTATAAACAGACTTACTCTCTCACTAATTAGATGTACAGTAAGGTACCAATCAAAGCCAATGTTTGAGAATTGAAAGTTATACTTATATGATATTCAATTCTGGTCTGAGGGCTGGAATGGAGTATGCTCAGCCTCGTGATGCACAACTCAGAAGAGGTGGGTTTGATTCCCACATCAGCCATCATGGAAGTAGTGCTCTGTGGTTTCCCCCACTTCTTCTCCAGGCATATGCTGGGATGGTTCCTAACTTAAGGCCATGGCCACCTCCTTCCCAATCCTTGCCAGAAATACACACACTAATAAAGCCATCACATTAACACAGGTTATCAGACAAAATTTCAGACACACTCAAGTACACAGAGCTGAATGACCATAATGTCCAAACCCCTTAAATGAAACAACTACAACAACTCATTTTTGGCCTGCCTGTTATCACCAAAATAAGAGCCTGAAATTTCAGGCTCTACTCAAGAGCTTTATCAAGCCTGATGTCTCATCACGTCTTGAAACATCTTCATTGGTGACTCTGCCTATTGAAGGTATTTTTATCATTCATCTCTAACACTATTACTCAAAGCTTTGATGATTCTTCTTTCTGGCACTCCAAGTGTCTTCAATTCCATCGATTGTTGTTTTGAATCAATGCTATCAAACATGGCCCAAGTCTCATCTCCGGTCAATATCTTGCTTAGAAAATCATCACCATCTTCATTGTAACGTGTCAGAAACCCAAGTGCACTGCTCTGGTGCTGTTGTTTGTGTTGCTCTGTATGAGGTTTTGGCACCCAACGAGCACTCAGTTTTTGAAATTCCAGTTTTTCTGAAATGATTTCATTAAGAAGTGATCTTGAAATTTGTGGAAAGTTCGTAGAAAGATCCAACAGTGTAAACCTATCGTTTTCCTTGACACTTTCTTCAACTGCACCAAGTCTTTGTTGGTTAATGAATCGATGCCCACTTCGTTCGTCATCGTGCACTTGATCACATCCTTCATTGAACTGTCAGACCAATCTCCTTACCATTGAATCACTCATCACATTTTCTCCATACACCTTGCAAATCTGTCGATGAATGTCAACTGGTTTAGTGTTCATTGCATTCAGAAAACAAATGACAGGTGTAATCTCAAGTGATGGAATTTGGAATCAACTTCGTCATTTTAACCAAGCATTATAAAGTGTAAACAACAGATGGCGATCTGAAAATGGCGTCATTTCCTTCTCCTTGATTCAGACCAACTACCCCCCCATGTGTCGAACTGCGATTGTCAGGGCAATGTATAATAACGGACTTGACTTTCTGGACTACATTAGTTGAAAATGGAAAATGAGTATCCTGGAACGATAGTTCCATACGAAAGCAGTTTTATTCAAATATTAGACAGTTAGTACAGTGTTAGTTAGTTACTGAGGTTTTAAGGGGGGAAACAACGAGGTCATCTGCCCTGGTTGTACAGTATATTATGATCATCACAGGGACAGATTGACTTGAACAATGGTTACAGTATCTTTTAGAGCTTCCTCTAGCTACAATGCAGCAATGCCCAGAGGTGTCATATGTCATCTTGGTAGATAGTGTTCTGTGCTAATTCCAACTGTTGTTGTAATTGGTCAAGGGATGTTGCCGGTAATGAAGACCAGACCAGTTGCCATCCCATCATGTGCCACACATACCTATTGGGGAAAAGGTCTGGTGATCATTCTAGCCAAGGGGGTGTGTACACAGGCATTGTCCTGCTGAAAGAGCACATCTCCATGACGTAGGAACAACAACAGAATGGGCTGGATGGATGTATCATCCATGTTTCATACCAAAGGCTATGACTATGTTATGAGTTTGTTCTTTATGTCACTACCATATATACTTTTGTTAGTTGCTGCTTTCCTGGTCGAAGCTGCACACCGTCACTGACGCCAAGGCAGTATGAGCTTTCATCCCACCATCGGAGGCTGGCTGCATGGTGTTGGGAAGTGTACAGCTTCTAGCAAACTATTCCTCATGGTCCTATGTGACACTATGAGTGCAACACCAGCCCTAATTTGTGCTGCAGACACAGCAGAATTATCAATGGCTGCTTGTCTGATGTGGTGGTCCAAGCATGAATTGGTCCACCACAGCCATCCAGAACCAGGATATTCAATTAATATCATAGTTTTTCCACAAATACACATATCCAACAACCTTCATTAAAGATAATAAAAAATGTTCTGTTTGTGCACTGAAGAATATATTTTTTATGATGTTATAGCATGGCATTTCTACCTTCTGTGGAACACAGGGACCAACAGTAATACACAGCAGACACCTCACATCCATTGTATTGGGCACTTCTTGGAAAGGACCGTATAGTTTCCTGCAGACCCATGATAATTATGACATTGCTGAAATACTCATTTTCCACTAGTGAATATAAATAATATCTGGTATAATACCTAGTATATTAAGCAACAAGCCTATAATGGCAATATTTAAGACACAAGTGTCTTAATTACCATTATAGGCGAGTTGCATACGACTCTTTATGTTCGACGATAATTATAACTATTTTATGTTCGATTATAAATATTCATAAATATCTGTCGAGACTTTGCCAGTTTTATGTACTGAACAGAGCGCATGGTACGCAGAGAATACATTGTATTCGACCATGGCTTCCTCAAATACCCCACTATGACACTAGTCACTCAGTGAAATTTAAATTAGGAGGCTGTGGAAGTCATTGCAGGTGCAAACCTAATTGGTCACACAACTCTCGGAAGAGTGGGAGAAACTGTATCATAATGAAATCTTGTACTATAATGACCCTCAGTATAGTAGGCTATAGTTTTCTGACATATAATATTTACATTTCACCATGGTCGAACATAAATTATATTTAAATTATCATTAGCCCCGGTCCATGTCAAAGATTTATGGCATGACAAAGAACCTATCACTACAATATTGGTAGTGTGTAGCTAAATATGTAGGTTATTTGGCTAGAAACGCTCTTATCAAGTTCCAACGTTCGCTGCTGGGAGTTAATGACGTCTGGTAGCAAAAGTTGGGACTACATGAAATTAAACTTGCCCAGTTTCATTCATCTTCATTCATTTCATCTCATCCACATGCAATGGTACTTGTAGCTCACCCCATGGGTGTTCGCATAGAAGCAGCTTTAAACTCTGGTGAGCCGAACATGTCCTCGGACCCTTTCGGCACTAAAAGCCATAAAATAATAATATAATTTATGTAGTGCTAGTAGCCTATATGTAAGTGTATTATTTGTGTATTTATTTCATTCATTATAAATGTTTTAATTATAAATGTTATTTTCAGTATATTAAACCAAAATGAACCACCTAATATAAATGGGCCCCTGTTTTATTTTCAAGATCTCTTTCCAGTTATGTTTACTTAGAGAGGAGCTATTCTCTAAAGTAGGGCATCCACATAGCGCTCCGGCCGCCCTCTAAGCCAGTGCTCCGAGCGCTTTGGTGGAAGGTAGTTTCGGAAGTGGTGGGAGGAGCTTGGCTGGCTAAGCACGCGGTCTGGTAGTCCAGTCCAATGCGCTTTATTGACAGCGTGTAAGTAAATCAGTTTCACAGTGGTCATGACAGAACATCATACAAAAATAAAAGATGGAGTGGTGAAGTAGCAGCCTTTAAAGCAGATTGGGAAATTTCATTTTTCTGTACATCTTCTAAAGGAGCAAGAGTCACTCAAGGTCTGTACTATCTGTTGATATTGGAAAAATGTTGTTGGATTTTCCTCTCTAATATGTTCACATTTCAGTTTGGAATAAATCACAATATTCTTTACGTAACACTTGCGTTCGTTTCCTGCACATTCCAAACATCGGAGTACCATTCGATTTGTATATGCGGTATATTTTTTATGGCAAAACTGCCCTATCAATATGATGTCAGCAATCCCACAAAAGCCATCAGCCGCACGACTGTACGTACGTATCTAGTCAGTGCTGTCCGAACATCGTTCGTCTGTCTCTGGTCTCCTCGCTGCCACAGTATAGTGGGGGTAGGGGAAGGAGCGCTAGTCTGAGCGCGACCGCTCTCTCCGAGCTCAATGACTGGATGGCCCTGCTCTAAACTAATTTCTATTCAATTAATATCATAGTTATTCCACAAATACACATATCCAACTACCTTCGTAAAAAGTAATACAAAATGTGCACTGAAGAATAAATTTCTTATGATGTTCTGGCACAACATTTCTACAACCAGTGCATATTAAAATTTGTACCAATACTGAAGTCCTGTAACAGCAAAATGGATTATAAATATCAGTTTAGAATGTTACAATTAAGATGAAAGTTCTAATAGAATAATGAACCTATTTGTTCTAAGGTAGTATGGTATTTGAAATGCTGTTTGATCATGGCTGTTAATGTTTCTGCTCTGTTGAAGATTTCAGCTTGCAGAATTGTAATGATTTTCCCAGATCTAATGGTGACTTATGGAGGGAGAGATTTATGTAAATAATGACTAATTTGCTCTGTACTTGAATTTGAACTTGATAAATATTTCATTGAGTGAAATGATTGATTTCAGGATGATGTTGCATTGTTCAATGATTGAACAAAGAAATTAGACCCGCATTAATTATAGTATACAAGTGCAGTAGGGAGTTGGTATCAACGAACCTATGTTAACTGAAATTCAGAATTCCACCATGGCATTGTGAAACTCTTGGAGCTTAAACCCAACCTAAAAGTTATTAAACCTGTGACTTAAGCTTGTATTGTGGAATAGAGTCTAAATCAGACAGCTCATTCATGAGGAAATGAGCCTTGAATTTCTCTAGATATGGAACCGAGCATTTCACTCGTGAGGCAAGAATTTATTATGTTTAATATTCTGATATTCATTGGGGGTCTGAGGGGTACGACGGAGACTTAAAATACTTTTGCTACAAACCATTGTGTGGCATACTATACGAGAGGTCTTCGTGAGCAAATTTAAAAAATATATTGTGAAACTGGCCATCAGTGCTGGTTACGTAAAGCTAGATTATTCTTGATGTATATTTTATTGAGTATGTGCTATAAAGAACAAATACAGTACAGTTGTTTTGAATTAGTGTGATTCTCATTTTATAACCTACTACTAGTTCCTCTTACGAGTCATCCTCTTTCACCTGATAAAAATAGAAGATCTTTCCCATTTAAAAAAGTAAAACTATCTGTTAGTGGCATCATTGCTAGTGTGCAGAATACCTCATGGTACTCCAATATGCCAGTAGCAGATCAGCCCTAATGCCAAGTGTAGTGCCAACATTATAACGTATGATAGAAAGGTTTATTGTTGCATGCATCATTTGGAATCTTGGGTTTGTTCATCATTAGTTCTTTGCTCTTTTATGTATGTGTGTGTGTATGTATGTATGTATATATGAATGAAAATGTTCTGAAAACCTGTGTTATTGTGGTGGTTGTAGTAATAGTTTGTAGGCCTAACTTGAAAATTTTGGGAGCTACCTAAGTATAATTTCGGACTTGCAGAAGATGGGATCATAAATTAATGTATCGGTAGACTATATGCTATTGCTTGCATTATGTTGCTACTAGAACAAATAGACCTACTTGCCTTGATGTTCTGACCCTCAAAGCAACAATTACCGCCACTAACACAACCATTTGTTCTGTAGTGGCACCACTATGGTTAGTGTGATTACCTACATTAATTTGTTCTTTAAACTCTTGATGATTTTCGATACATAATTTGGGCATATGCCAACCCAGCTCTTTAATTTTGATATCATTACACAATAGAGTTGAAAAAACACTCATATTATTCATGATTACTCTGCAAAATGATTGACACCCTACGTGTTTATTTATCTGAACTATTTATTGCTATCGATAGGAGTTGAAGAAACTAATTTACATGATAGTGTTGTTTATGAGTTAACTTGTGTAACTATGTAGCTGGCAGCAATATTCTTTGTATGTATCAGTTCAGTTGTGGCACGAATTGCTAGCTTCTCTCCAGTAACCTCATCAACGAGAATGTTGTCACCTGGCTTATGCTCACGTTTCAACTACATAACTCCTCTCCAATCTTCACCAGTATTGACACATTGAAAGATTCCACTAAAGCCCTGGCATGTTAATAGAAATGATTAAGATAATCATGTATGTAAGTGCTTGGTTTTGCATGGACTATAATATTTGACAATAAAAAATTCTAGTAAGACTTAGTCAATGCTTATTGTTAAAATTATTTAAGAAAGGTACTTGTTTCGGACTGCCTTGGTCTGTCTTCAGCCAACATTGTTAGGTTGTTGGTATACAATCGATATTCTTAAATACATGATGATAAAATGGTTTCGATGAAATGAACATATGGAAAAGTGAAATACCGTACATATAAAAATCTTGGGGGCCTTTATATTTAAAATGCCCTTGTTTCTGTTTCTAATTTGGCTTGAGTATTAAGTATCTACAACTTGTTTGAAATGAAGTAAATAGTAAACTTGTGATTTCAAGGTGGACAGAGTGTATTATATTAAATCGTTGATAGCCCAGTTGACAAATTGACAGTTGATGATCTTCAGATTTCTGTTGAGTAAACATTGCTTGTGTTCAAATTAAAAACTCTTAAAATTATTTCTCTTTTCGATGCTGCATGATACAGAGTAAATTAAAATTGAGGCAATGAGAAAAGCTCGGAAAAGGAGTCACTTGTAAAAACAAAAATCTTACCACATCTGGAATGTTACTCCCTGTTCCTTGTAAC
This sequence comes from Meconema thalassinum, assembly GCA_946902985.2. Classification (NCBI taxonomy): domain Eukaryota; kingdom Metazoa; phylum Arthropoda; class Insecta; order Orthoptera; family Tettigoniidae; genus Meconema; species Meconema thalassinum. The sequence goes on from OX336388.2 coordinate 1,855,661,480, forward strand.
TTGACACCTTGTGAAAACAAATGCACCAGGGCTCACCTGCAGTGATTGGTTCAGTCCAATGAACTAACAAATAACAAAGCATCTGCTTGTAGATGTTTATGATTAAGCATGGAAATTTGAAAACTGTTCACCTTCCAATATTTGAATATTTTTGATACATTTCAGTGCTACATATGTACCTTCCTCAGCCGGATACCTTTATTGTGAAACATTAATAAAATGTAGATTCTTACCTTACTGTTGGTTAGATATACATGTCTGTCCCCCAGTTTTGCATAGCACGATTTCAATGTTTTGTTTGGCCATCACGTTATTTGGAACACGAAATAGTGTGACCAACATGCACTATGCCCTGTCAGCAGTGCAGTCGTAGAGTGTGGTAGGAGGGCGGCTCAGGAGTGAATCGGATGGTGACGCGCCGATATATGCGAAATGAATTAAGAAGCAACTTGTCGTTAAGTTGACAGGACCGGCCCCATGGTGTTGGGTTTCCTTACAGAGCATCCGCAATTTTGTTCATGTTTTTTCCTAACTCCTTAATATCAAATGGGGTTTGTCTTTAATATATTTTTTGGAAACTATTCAAGGCTGAAGAAGGGCCCAGGTTTGGCCCGAAACATGTCCAAGTAACAATAAACTGTGAAATTATAGTATTTAAAGGTATTGATTGGGCGGGGAACAAACAAACCCCATTTGATAGTTGTAAAGTCAATACGGAACTCGAAATGGAAAATTCTCCAAATAATCTAACTCCTTAATGCCGATTGAATTCCTTGAATGTTCAATTGAAGACTCATGTTTCCGAAATGTACGAGTTACATTTTTATTTAAGTCTCCAACCCCATTGTTGTTCCACACTCCTGCTTTATTGCAATCAATAAACATGGCCAACACTATAATTTTTGTGTGTTACTACTACCACACGACCACTTATTTTCATCATACCATCGAGATCACTTATGTTCATCATACCATCGAGATTTGAATTTTGTTACAAAAACTTTTGAATTGACGTTATTTTTATCACCATGATTTTTCCAAAGAAAATAATGGCTTAGGCCTACCTTTGTTAAGTACCGGTAAATCCCTCGTCTTCATCTTTCCAACGCGAAAATGGAGTTTCCAATAAACTGCACGCTAAGTCTTGTAGGTTTGATTATTGATAATTGTCATTACACTAACAAGCTAATGTAAAACATATTACACACGCAACACGCCGCTATCTAATATACGAACTGCATTAGCGAGCACAGTAACTGTCATAGTACAGGATAGCTTGAAATGAGAGCAATGTGGATGAGCAATCACTGGTGAAAGACAACTCACTTGCTGGCTGGATTCGCATCACGGAACTCCTGTTGCCATGGTTACCGCTGACTTTCGTTCCCCCTCCGGTCTTACTCTATCACCAAGGCAAGGACGTTCTTGTCAGCACATTCCTGTCGCATCAGGCTAGTAGAGCAACGCCACTGTGCCGTTTGAAGGTTGACGTTTATGCCTTAATTGGTAACATCTAATGCAGTAAAATCATGTTTAAAAAACCTAATGAATGTCAAAATATTTATTTTTAATCATCATCTTCATTTCCCGGTTTCAGTCTCTTCCTGGGTCGGGTTGTGATTTAAGGACTTCCATCTTTGCCCGTCCCTCCACCACTCCTTTCCTACTTGCAGTACATCTTCTGGTTTTCTTCTCTTTTTCTCTACTCACTCCTTCACTGAATTCATCCATCTTTTTCGGGGTCTTCCTCGTGGTCTCTTTCCTGTTACCTTTTCCTAAAATATTTTTTGTGGTACTCTCTCCTCACTCATTCTCATCATGTGTCCATACCACTTCAGTTTAGTTGTTTCTATCCTATCCTGGAGTTTCCAGAATTCTGTCCTTTTTCTAATTCCTCATTCTTTACTCTTATTTATTTTTAAATCATTACTTATTTTGTAAAAAAGCAGGTGACGTGGCGATTCAAACGCTTCAATGGAGAACCGCCACTAGGGGTAGGGGAAGTGTAGGTCTAACGGTAGGAGGGGATGTGTGTGTTATGTCTCAAGCTTGTTTTTGAGACTTGTTTAAACATTCATGTTTTTGAATAAACCTAGTCATAATATTGAACATTGAATTAATTATCTTCATTTGTTATCTCATTGCTATTGCATTTTATGTCTATAGTAGTAAATTGGCAGGTGCTGCTTTTTTTTTTTTTTTTTTTTTTTTCATCATGCATATATGATCACACATCACAGAGTGTCTTTAATTTTCCCACTTTATTTGGCCCTTGTCTTTTCTCTCCTGATACCCTCATTTTTCTGAGGGGTAAGACTTTTTTTGTCATTTTAAAACCCTGCCTACTGGCTAACTTCTTGTACAACTGACTTTCACCATCTTTTCTAATTGGGTTTGCCATGTGTAAAGCTGTCTTATAACAGGAACATTTTTGCAACAGAACTTGAGGAATACTTCTTACCCCCTTCATTCAAATGAACATGTACCACTTACACTGTAATGCACTTCTCGTTCCATCATTTTCTGTGCCCAGATGTTCTTTGCTGGCTGTGGAAAGTGGAAGTGGCTCTAAGCATACATCACTGTAATTTTCTTCATCAGTACTTTCCTCATCCTCATCTTGTGTGCCCAGTGAAGTTGCAGTTTTCAAAGTTGCACCCAAAGGATGATTCGGCGTTCATCTTTCGGAGATAACGTGAGTGCCATCTATCATTGAGGGAATTAAACTAGAAAAATTATATGCCAGATGTTTCATTCATAGCAATTATGCTTGGTTGCAATAAGATTGAATCAGTTTGTGACTAGTTAGAGAAGTTCATCCTTAAAGAATTTATATGCACACCATCTATAATTTGTTAAATGTAAGTCATAGATTTATTACTGATCAAGATTATAGTGGTGGATCATTATTCAAAGTTTCACTCGATCACTTGAATAAGATTAAAAAGTTAAAATATGTTCTTAAAATTATGCACAGCTGCACTCTTGAATTACATTTATTGATTGAATTATATTAGGCACCCATATATTCAGGTTGCTAGAAAAGTCATTTGTATTAGGGACTTGTCATCATTGGTCATCAGCCCTGCATACTTGAGTGTGTGTTGAATTTGTCTGATAACGTGTGACTGTAGTAATGTATGTAGCTGTAATTATTAGGCTTGGGGATAGGATAGGTGACCCAGGACTAGAAATAATCATGCCCAAAGGTAGTGTATAAAAACCCAATGAAAAACACACACTCAGGATAGCCACTATTCAATGCCAGGATTCGAACTTCTGATCTCTGGACTTCCTGCAGCTGCCCGTTGCAGTCATGGTGAGCGATCTAACGTTCATGGCTATGCCCTGGGGTGCCAGAAAAGTCAATATTTGAATTTTGTATGCTAATCAAGTTTTTGAAAGTCCTCATAGTCTTCTATCACCATACAAAATGTCAGTTTGATAATTGTTCCTTAGTTTCAGAGATATCTAGTGGAATGTGGCCGCCATGTAGGATTGGAGAGACTTATCAAAATTTGAAAGGCACAGCCGGGGTTGGATAGGGCAGTAATAAGTCCTCACCAAGTGTCATTGAAATTCCTCAAAGCAATCAAAATTTATAAGGTGGGACTCACTCACACAGATACAGGGACAGCGTTCTTGGCTGTCACCGAGGAGGCCTGGGTTCAATTCTCGGCTCTACCAAGAAATTTAATTCTAGTCTGGGAGCCTCGTGAGGCAAAACTGAGAAGAGGCTGGTTCGATCCCCACTTCAGCCATCTTGGAAGTGGTTTTCTTTGGTTTCCCCAATTCTACTCCTGGAAAATGTAGGGATGATACCTAACTTTAGGCCACGGCCGCTTCCTACCCAAATCCTACCTCAATTACAAAATACACACACTGGTACAGACATCACTGTGAAACAGGTTATCAGACAAATTCTACACATCCCAAGCACACGGGACAAGTACATGATGTCACTAGGCCCATAGGAGAACCAACAACAACACAGGGACAAGTTTGATCTCATAGGCTAATATTTCATTTTATAAAAATAGGCTAGAAATGTGATTACGTACAAATTACTACTCATTTTCACAACTTATGTAAGTACTGTATATGGGTGGAAGGTAATGTGTGCTAATAGATCGTGGTGACATTAACGTGTCCGTAGCTTGTACTGATCATGAGAAAATCATCTTTGTAGTAGTGCAACACTGTGGCTGAGCGAATGACTTCCTCAGTAGCGCATCCTGTAGCTTGCACAGTCCGGCTGTGCTACGACTCCTAAGGTAATGTGACACTTGTAATGTAAATATTGCCGACTCTCCGCTTGGTAGGGGAATGACGTAATGCCTTAAGCATGTTGTGTGGCCATTATAGGGTGTTACTTAATACTTTATTTTAGGTGTAGTAATAGTTGTTATTGCATTCAGAACCTTGGGACATCATAGTCAACAGCCCCGTGTTACTGATGTCTGATAATCGGTGTTACTGGGGTGTGCGTGTATGTGTTACTGGGATTAAGGAAGGTAGTGACAATGGCTTGAATAAAGGTATCATCCCGGTATTTACCTTCTCTACTCATTTGTCCTCAAGAGGCAGAGTATACCCCGTCAAGGTCCTCGTACCGGGAAATTATAAAACATAATGACCGTAATGTAACAATTCAATACAATGACATGGAACGGAACTTGGCTTGTTCCAATGATAATTCCACAATGAGAATACAAAGGCAGGTGGATTAGAGTATGTCATCACAGAAACAGAAGTTATCAAACAAAATTCAATACACACCCAACTACATGGGGCTAATCACCAAAATGTCCCAAGTACCTAAAATGAATTAACAACAATGAATTAGAGTACGTTGTTGTAAGTGACACACTTTACCAGATCGATTGTGGAAACATTGGACGATGTTACAAGAGGTGTTCAAAATTTTTCTTGGGCCCGCATCAGTACCTTGTGGTTTTCACTCATCTCTTGAGCAACTTCGAACATATCTTCCATTAGGTCTTGTGGGGCATTCACTTTCCTGTGATACATGTTAGATTTCATGTACAGTACGCCCAAAAGTAGAAATCTGGGGGATTTAGATCAGGGCTTCTTGATGGCCATCCATTAGGGCCCGAGTGCCAACATCAACACTGTAGATAGGTGTCGTCAGATGGCGGCTCACTAGCTTAGTATTGTGGGGGGGGGGGTGCTTCATCATGTGGTATGGAGTGAAACATTCTCTAGTAGTGATGGTAGAATGTCCTCCAGAAACTGTACATAAGATAGACCAGTCAGTCTTCAAGGTAATACTGTACTATGGGTCCTAGGGTAATGCTTCCCAATATCCTTGCCCAAATATTTATCAAGAAGCGAGCTTGGTGATGGGAATGTTGCACACCATGAGATGCCACCCCTCGTGAATGAGGCCTCATCTGTGAACAATGTACAATGTATGCGAGTTGATAAAGGAACCGTTCACAGAAGGCCATATGTGGTGCATAATCTCTCTACGATAGGTTCTGAACTCGATGCAGGTGGTTTTGATATTGCAGATTTTCCCATAATGTTCCTAGGACAGTCCAGTGGGATACTCCTACCACTGCAGCGATTTGGTGACTGCTTCTGCTTGGATGCACTTCAAAAAATTCTAATATCCAGTCTTCTTCACATAAAGCACATCTAAGGGCAACAAAGTTCACGGGTGGGCATGATAATTCCTGTATCAGCTCTGTACAGCTGCAATAATCGTACGCTGATATGGAGCCCTTCGTTGTGGAAATCGTTCCATGTAAAGCTCATCTTCAACAATAGCACTCTGTATTACTTCGCCATAAATGAGAATCATATCCAAATATTCCCTCGCAGTAGCCTGTGTCATTGCTACTAATTGGCATTTGTGTTGGTGTGCACTAGCTCCTGTGGGGATGTAAACATTACATTACTGCCTTCCCTCCCTCACCTACAACACGATTTGCCAACTTGCTTCCGTGGGCTGTCCCACGACCCTCTGCTGTGTGGCAAGATGTCTCCCAGCACTGGTCGTTACACTTTCGTTTTTAATCGGTAGCGACATGCATGAGGACCAGGATTATAATTCATTCAGATACTTGAGAGGTTACCTATGAATAGGCTATGAACAATTATCCATCTCGTTTTGTGAGCCATTACTGCGGTACATCACTGCTAACATGTGATATTACTGCCTAACGGTACAAGCTACAGACATGAAATTTGCGACATTGTAATCTAATAACCGAAATCTATTATCTGTTGTATTTCCGTGCATGAGTAACCTTCCACCGTGTATAGTTCTTGAGTCAAAACGTGTATCTGGAGATACTGGTATTTTTATGCCTTTTGGTAGCTAATGATTTCATGTGTGGAGGCAGCTTGTTGAAAACATGGAAAAATCATTATTCCACACTATTGTTTTTGATACTTTCACATCAGTTTGACTTTATAATTTATAAATTCTGTCTTTGCAAATATAGATGATAAAATCAGTTAATGACTGATGTCTTTCTTTTTCTTCCAGGATGATAAAAGAGAGAAATAACCAATCAACCGGAGGCTTAATATTTTTGCCACCCAGTGCCAGTCATTTGATTCTGATCACAAAACTGAAAGAAGAGAAATGTACTATATGTAATGAGGTTTACAGTTCAGATCAGTATTTGGTCCATCAGAAGAAACATGGAAAGATAACAATGACCAATCCTGTTCCTATTCTTCCTTCTTTTAGTGACAGTAATACAAGACCTGGAAATACAGTGTTTACATCACATCCCCATTCCATTCCTGTTGCATCCTTTCCAGTCAGCAGTAAAGTTAACAATGAGCGCCAAGTATTTCCAACTCCAGTGACACCTGGAAAAATAATCCTTGCTCCGTATGCCTCCAACATGCCAATCATTACTTCAACTGGAAGTGCCAATATTTGTCCACTTGGTCCTCGGATGATATCTGGAAATGTAATTCTCACTTCTCAACCTCCGACTCTTTCTGTTGGTTCCAAAACTACTAATGGGAAAGAGGAAAGTTTATTACCATCTCATCAGAAAGCTCCTAGGAATGTAAGAGTTATTTCCCATACAACACCATCCCATCAACCTTCTTCAGCGAAGAGCCAGAATGAGCAAGAGCTAATAAATATTCTTCCTAAACCTCCTGGGTATTTACATCCAGTTTCAAGCAAAGTCCAACAGTTCCCATGTCCAGAGTGTAAAAAAGTATTTGGAACAAAAAAGCGTTTAAAAGTACATTTATTTTGTCACAGTGATGATCGTCCCTTCAAATGTGATATCTGTAATAAGGATTTCAAACGTCCATCCTGTCTCTCAATCCATAAAAAAACTCATGGTCGGGATAAACTCTTTAAATGTGACATTTGTGATTACACAAGTAATCAAAAAGTGCACCTAGTATGCCATAGGAAGAGACATTTACAGCATTATGCATTTAAGTGTGGTTTATGTGATAAAGGATTCCATACAAAATCAGAAATGAATTCCCATATGAATCGTCACACAGGGAATAGACCATTTGTTTGCAAAGATTGTGGTAAGGCATATCCATCACGAGCAAACCTCAAGAGCCACACGACAACCACTCATGATTTAAAACGGCTGAAGTGTGAATTATGTGGCAAAGAATTTGTGCATAAGCGCTCTCTCAATGTACATGTGCGAGCACACAACGGGGAAGTTCCCACCTTCCTGTGTGAGGTGTGTGGGAAAGCATTCTCGTCCCATGAGTCAATGAAAGCTCACTGCCGTATTCATACAGGTGAGAAGCCGAACGTGTGTTCGGTGTGCGGGAAGGCGTTCAGTAAGGTAGCATATCTCACCGTTCATCAGCGGACACACACTGGAGAGAAACCTCATTCTTGTGACATCTGTGGTAAAAAGTTCACACAGCGTACATCACTTGTCATTCATAAGCGCAACCACACGGGACATAAGCCTTACAAATGTCATCTCTGTGGGAAAGGTTTTGTATCCAAAGGCCTACTGAAATCCCATCACATAAACCATGATCCTACCACAGCTCTATAATTCTCGTTTATTCGGAGAGTAGGTCCAAAATAAGTTTTGAGATACTTTTATGATCAGTACTTTTTTATAAAATTCATATGTACATTAATGATAGAGACATACCTCTTCTACAGTATCCAACAAAAAAAAACAAAAAAAAAGACTCGCCAGGAAGGAATTGTCCGATGGTGATAAAAATCGGTGGATGTGAGGAACAGACATAGAACAACAAACGATCAAAAGTGCAGAACTATCGAATGATTTATTGCTCAGTTAGAGCGTTACAAAGTGAGGACATCAACAAGGTGTTGGTCCACCCCTGGCCTGGTTGCAAGCTGTCACTCGACATGGCATGGACTGATAAAGTTCCCGGATGGTGTCCTGCGGAATTTCGTGCCAAATTGTCTCCAACTGTTGGGCTAAATCTGCGACATTCCGGGATGTTCGCAATCGCCTTCGCATGACGTCCCAAATGTGCTCTGTGGGAGAGAGATCAGGAGACCAAGCTGGCCAAGGAAGGATAGGGCAAGCTTGAAGACAGTCCATAGCAACACGTGCCGTCTGCGGCCGGGCATTATCCTGTTGGAATGTAAGGCCTGGATGTCGCTGAAGGAACGGTAACACAACCGGCCTTAGAATGTCATCAACATACCGCTGTGCGGTCAGTGTGCCAGGAATGACTACCAGAGGGGTCCGGCTATCAAAGGAGATGGCACCCAGACCATCACTCCCTGTTGTGGGGCTGTGTGGCATGCGATAGTCAAGGCAGGATCCCCACGCAGGCCTGGACGTCTCCAAACACGTCTGCGGTTGTAGTCAGGGCACCGTTGGAACCGGAACTCGTCACTAAAGACTACACGTCCACAGTCAGCGCAGTTCCACATTGCTCGAGCGCGGCACCACTGTAATCTGACTTGATGGTGAACAGGCGTGAATGGTGAGCGGCGTAACGGGCGGTGCGAGCGCAAATTCCTGTCGCTCAGGCGTCTGTTGATGGTCACGGTGGACACATGTGTGCGGGTCACACGCTGGATCGTTGATAACGACAACTCCGGTGCTGTGACAGCTATTCAGACAATCGCTCTGTCTTCCCGTGCTGTTGTGACCCTCGGTCGACCACTGCCATCCTGACACTGATGCCTGCCGTTGCTGACCCACACTTGCCAGCATCATCTGATCGCCGCATCACTTCGACCCAAATGTCCAGCAACAGCTCGATTCGATTAACCAACTTCTTTCAATCCGATCGCACAACCTCTTTCAAACTCTGACATCTCATCGTAATGAGCACGAATCCTTCGGCGTGGCATTCTTCCAGCCGACTTGCAGATATCGCAGTCAAATGCAACAGCTACTTTGAGCATACGCTTCAGAATCACGCCTTATATATACTTGATGCATGCGCAGTTCGGATGCGCGAGAGCTCCCGTTATTCATTTATTGGACACGAAGCTCTAATCAGTTGCATGTTCAGTCCGAATGTCTTCGCATACGTAATTTCCTTACAATTGGACAACGTCTTCCCAGTGCGTCTTTTTTTTGTTATACAGTGTATTTTCCCCAACAACCACAATTTGAAATTTTCTCTGAAGAGAGCTAAGATAGAGGTATCAGATAAATGTTTTTGTTAATTCATTTTAGGAGCTAGGGATATCTTGGTCATCAGCCCCATGTAGTTGGATGTGGGTTGAATTTGTCTGATAACATGTATTTATGTGATGACTGTAGTAGTGCGTGTAGCTCAATTATAAGGGTCAGGGATGGGCGTAGGTGCCCTAAGATTTGAAATATGGTACTATCCGGGCATTCTTCTTGAAGCGAGTGTGGAAAAACCAGGGGAAAGTCACACTCAGGGTAGTCATTGTCAGCGCCGGGATTAGAAACCTACAATGTCCGAACTTGCTGCAGCTGCCTGTGTGGTCGTGATGCATGATTTAACGAGCATGGCTATGCCACGGGGCAGGTATCAGATAAAGGATGGGACACTCCTACTACTGGAACCTAAAACTAGTAAATCAAAAGGAATTCCTACATGGGCCCTTTGGGCCAATGAGGTAATCCCTGGACACTTGTGAAGAAATTATTCATTCGAGATATGAATAAGTCCATAAAGTGGAAATTAACAAATTTAAACAAAAATTGTTGGCTTCACCATATTAGTAAAACATGTTTCTCTTGTAGTCTCTCATTTATATGTCAGATTTGTTATTCCTCTTGAAACTTGTATAAATGAGGTTTAACTGTGGCTTCCACAACCATATTATATGTCATCAAAACTGATGAAGGAGTTAATGATGCATTCCACTGCCAACTACAACAAATATGACAGGCCAATACACTTTGTCCACCTTGTTCCACTGGTGGGTGTGCCAAGATGCAGACCTAAGCCCATTATTGAAGTAACATCAGAACATGTCCTTTGATTTATAAATAAATACAAGTTCTAAAATATTTTTGTTGGTAGGGTTTGAACTACTATTAACTTCATTGAGGTTGAATAAACTTCAAGCTAGTTAACTCGAAATGGGCTGCTAGAGCCCAACACTGTGCAGCAACCAATCTTGCTACAGGTTGGCACCTGGCCCATTGGTGATCCCTGGTGGAATACTGGTTTAGACAATATCATTTCCCCAATATCCATATGTACTTATGAAGTGTTGGTGCCAAACCATGCCATCGAATGCTTATTACTGTAGAAGTAATTTCTCTGTCAATACAAGGATACAAGATGGTCAATTCACTTCTTGAAGAAAGATATTTGTGCACTGCCTTTTGCACAGATGTTGGCATGTCATGGACTGTCTTGTCTCCCTGTGTGGTAAATGTATTAACGTTTTAGCACTCACACATCTGGGAAAATACCTTGTATGGAATCTATGTTGCATCACACAGCCATAACTCTCTTATTGTGTTACTCCTTACCATTGTGCTTCTCCCATCCATAGGCAATGCTGTGAGTTCCAGTTACACAATAGCTGCTTTGGAAACAAGCCTTTAGGAAAAGTATGGGAAGGTCATGCAAATCTGAAAACAGCAGTGTTCTAGTAAATGGCAGGGAGCTGCCACAACAAAAATATCATATCATGGCCAACCATGATTGGTTCAGACTATAATTTCCTTTCCATTTAACATCCACCTGAATAGCAAGGACTATGATTGTCCCTTCTAGCTGGTGACACTGTGAGCTCCAGTTACATTACAGTGGCTTTGGAAACAAGTCTTGTGGAGAGGTATCGGAAGGTCATGTTTGTTTGAAAACACGGACAACTGATTGTGCAGTAACACTCATATGTTCAAATGGAAATCACATATATATTTGGGATATATTCAGATTACTGTTTAGGTAATAAATGCTTAATGACTCCTCAGTATAGCCATGGACATTAAGTTGCACATCACAAGTGCAAAGAAATGCTGTAAATCTGGAGAAATATGGTTCAAAACATGGTACTGACATTGGCCATCCTAAGTGGGTTTTTTCCCTGGATTTAGACACACTCTCTCTAGCCAAATGCCATGTTAGTAGAGAGTGATTTTTACCTGATGGCTAAAGCCCTGCTCGGATGCGGATATCCGCAAAAATTTTCGCCATGGGGATATAGTTTGCATGGCTGTGCGGATTGTGGATAAGCTGCGGATAATATTTGGAGAAATTTGTGCATAGTTTTTAGAATACAATCCAGAACTTCTTTAATATCATTACTAGGACCCGGGTGTTTATGAATTATGACATATCATCTTTTCTGTTATGTGTTGTTTTTTTCATGACTAATATACTGTAAGATGATTATTTAAGCTTATCTCATTCAAATTATGTCATTAAGCATAATTGATACTCCGAACTGGAAAGGGTTGCAATTTTGGCTGTATTACATTGTTGGTTGGTTCCTCAGTTTAGGGGCTGCGACAACGCGGTTATGTAGCCCCGTGTACTTTGGGTGCGTGTAGAATCTGTCTGATAACCGGTGTTAATTGTGATGACTGTATTAGTGTGTGTATCGGTTTCTTATTCAACTAAGGACTGCATACTTTGAATTTTTCAAGTAGTTCCAATTTTTGCCACCAAACGCCACCGTCAACAACTACTAGTTCAGAACTTGGCTACTAACGCCACCGCAGTCGGCTCCTGGTGACGAACGTAGGAACCTGAGCGTTGTTTACATTTTTAACCTAATTTGGCTTCACATAGGTGTAATTAGAGGAAGGTTCTTTAACATGCCATAAATCAATGACATGGAACCGCCGGCTTTACTTCCCCTCCGAAGGAAGGCATACTGAGGGAATTTTAACGCTCTTAAAAAATCCGACGACTTCGGCTGGGTTCGAAGCCGTGATCTTGGGCATAGAAGCTCAGCATGCTACCAACTACGCCACCGAAGTCGCTTCTGTATAACATTCATTTTAAACATATTTAAGCACATGGCCTACAAAGCCTAAGAGAATGACTTTTTTCTCAAATGTCTAAATATGTTGCTTTAGTAATTTATGCTTTATCTAATTAAAAATATTGTAATGCCAGTAGATTTGGATAACAAACTTGTGAATGCAGAAAGTAGTCGTGCGGATGCGGGGCGGATAACTTTTTTGTTTATCCGTGCAGGGCTCTACTGATGGCATAAACCTGCATGAAGCCGAGAACTTCGAAAGGAAGGGAGGAGAAGGAGGAGGGTCACTACGGCTGTGCCGAAGTGAACTAGCAAAGAGAACATTCCTCTCCTCTCAATCACACTGCAGCTCATGGACTCACCTGCATACTATGCAATAATAATAATAATAATACTCACTCTCTACCTTATCTCAGATTCAACACTCACCCAAGTAAATAGGGCCAACGACTAAAATGTGTCAAGTCCCTACAATTGAAAAAAAAAAAAAAAATGGCAGCAAATGTACAATGACATTGTTTGGCAACTGATTTATTTTCTTGGGAATGTCCATCATCCATTAATTTTCATTATAGACTGTAATTCCTTTCAGCCAACAGTCTTCAGGAAATTAACTAAGCACCTTCATGGTCCCCTATTTGCATCATCTTCTGTATCTACACCTCTAGCCCCAACATCATTAATCCTTCAAGGGGGATATTGGAAAACCCTGGTAGTATGTGCTGATCATCATACTTGCCACAGTATCAAATGAAATTAATCATAATTTATGAGAGGACAGTTGAAAAATTACCAAATAAATATGCAAGAGCAACAACAACAACAACAATGTATGACTACCCCTTATTATTCCCGTTTTTCCAATGGGATCGGGGATGTGATGCGATGGAAGTCTTTGTGGCGATGGTTTTTACGGCCGGATGCCCTTCCTGACGCCAACCTCAGGAGAGGAGTTAATGAGAGATGAAATGAATGATGGTGAATGAAACTGGGCAAGGATGTGGAAGGAAGCGGCCGTGGCCTGTCAGGAGATACCGTCCCAGCATTTGCCTGGTGTTGAAAATGGGAAACCACTGAAAACCATTTCAAGGGCGGCCGACGGTGGGGCTCGAACCCAGGCGTCTACCAAGTCAGCAGAGAGCTTGGCCCCATGACCTAATACTGCGCTTTAGCCAGCGTAGCCACTACTGTCGGTACACAACAATGCTTTGAATATTTTTACCTTGTTATCCCTTAACATGTGCCATGTTGTCGTGCCATCACCATTTATATCATCCAAGTCATTACTTTCATTTGAAGATATAATTTTCTACATCATTGACACACACTAAATCACTTTCACTAGTAAATTTATAACAGTTTTGGAAATAACTCCATATCAGTGCTTTGTAAACAAATCTCCAACACCTTTGCGCCAATCTTGTATTCTAAGTCTTTGAAAAATAAGTAAAACAATATACATCTGTTGGGCCTAATATTTAGCTCGACATGTGCATAAATGGGGCATCTCCCTGCCATCTTATGGTAAGGAGAAATACTGTGTTATATTCCGAACAGTGCGCACTCTAAATTCTCACTGAGACTTAAGCTTGCCAGTTTTGCCGTGCACATCAGGGAGGTTAAAATGTGAATTTAGCCATCATTTCGTAGATCCATCCCAACTTCTCTTTCCCTCTACAGCTGAGTTCCATAGTCCTAGATACTCTCTCCTCATTCATACTCATTGTATGGTCCCACCATCTAAGTCAACATCCATAGTTTCAAATCATAATTTTGCCTTTATTTCTTCATTAAGAATACCTACCTGTTATTGTTTCCACCGTTTAATGTTAACAATCCTAACACATCATCACACAAAACTTATTTTCTGAATCACCTCTGTATTTATGAGGTAGTTGGTTATGCATTATCAATATTGTGGTAATATTCCTGTTAGTTTACTGGACACCTGATTGCATTTGTTACCGAATAAATGTATGTTTCTGTCTCACAGTTCACTCACATCAGAGATACCATAAGCCTATGTGCATAATGCTTTATCATTGGAAATGGAGATAGAAGTTTATTTGGCAAACATGTGGCAACATAACAGCTGAAAAGCATTACAGGTGTTAAAAAATAATGATAATTTTATTATTATTTATGTTCATTTATTTACCAGTATTTTTTCCCCCTACAGAGTAAGGAACTGGAATGAGCTTGGTGAAGCAAAACATTAAGAATGAGGGTTGACTTCCTTTTCTTATTCTGTCTTCATGAATTTATTAAAAAAAAAAGACAACTTATCATTCTGTTTTGGATCTGCTTTGTATTATTTGAATATACTCTTATATGATTTTGATTATGGAAAAAATCAATGCTTGTTCAGCCTATCTTACTTCATGCAATATGTTACTTTTGTAAAATATGTTCTTAGAACAAATAAAAATCTAGACATTATATTGATTTGTTTCTCTCTTATTTCCCTAATTCCTCCTGAGTTTTTTTTTCTTCCTCTTGGAGAAAAATTCACAAATAAAATAAATCAAAAGTGCACTTAAAATCGTTAATAGTGCTTTGAAAAACAAATGTATATGTGGCAGAAATTATAATATCTCCTTTAATTTGTCATTAATAAAGGTATTAGGCCTACAGGTGTTTAAAAATAATGATAATTGTATTATTATTATTATTATTATTATTTGTGGGTGTTTTTTCTTTCTTTTACCCTACAGAGTAAGGAACTGTATTGAACTTTGTGAAGCAAAACGCTAAGAATGGGGGTATTACTTCCTAGTTATCTTCTGCGTATTCTATTCTTCATGAGTTCTTGGCCCAATTGTGACCAACAGGATATTGCAACGAACAAGAAAGAGCATAAATTAAGCCGACAAATCATATAAATAAAACCCATCAATCATATTGGAAGTCATTATATAATCATGAATGTTAAACAATTTAAATTCAAGAGCAGTCACATGAAAATGAGTGGATATTTTATTTACTCACTTCAGGAACATAAATTATGATACTTTATATTTTGGTGGTAATAGATTAAATTAAATTTAAAAAGTCCTCTCGGCACGCCGGAAGGCGGAGGTAGATTTCACCGGACAAACTTGGGGATAGGCGAAAATAGGCAGAATATGCAGATTTTCGTAGAAGGATCAGACCTCATTTAATGCGAGAAGGTATTTTATAATTGGAGCTTAATTAACTTTGTTTTTCGTCATTTTATGCTTATTTTAAACATTTTATTGTCTTATGGGAACGGTAACCTTCTTGTCATTTGGGGTCCATTTTTATACATGTGGTCACACTGTCCTTATGCTAGGTTTCGACACTGATGTGCAACTATGTAACGGTCTGTTACTTCTTCACGCAAAATTATATCTACCGCAGAGATTTTGGTTGGTTCCTCAGTTTAGGGGCTGCGACAACGCGGTCATGTAACCCCGTGTACTTTGGGATGGCTGTATTAGTCTGTAATTCAGGTAAGGACTGCAGACGGTCAATTTCAAGCAGTAGTTACTAATGTTGCTACCAGGTACTACCGTCAACGACACCTAGCTGTGAACTTGGCTACTAGATGCCACCGCAACCAGCAACTCGCAACGAACGTTGGAACTTCCCCTCCAAAGGAAAGCATACTGAGGGATTTTTGGCGCTCTTAGAAAATCCGACGACTTCGGCCGGCTTTGAACTCGCGACCTTGGGCATAAACATTCAGCATGCTACCAGTTACGTCACCGAAGCCGCTTCACACTTAGATGGAAATCTGAATCTGATCTCGTGCAAGTGCGTTATCTTGGCAACGTCTGATGGCTCATCCCTCATCAATTTAGTAGTGTTGCCATGGCAACCACTGATAGGTCTTGGCATTTTCTTATAATTCCGAAATTATTTTTCTCATCCCTTGGCATAATGGTGGGTTATATCAAAAATTCTTTCAGACAAAA
Source organism: Meconema thalassinum (assembly GCA_946902985.2). Classification (NCBI taxonomy): domain Eukaryota; kingdom Metazoa; phylum Arthropoda; class Insecta; order Orthoptera; family Tettigoniidae; genus Meconema; species Meconema thalassinum. Next base: position 1,855,677,818 of record OX336388.2, read on the forward strand.
GTTTTAGGTAATTATTATGGGAATATTGTCCATTTTGTACGGTTTTGATATTGTGCCTATTAAGAGAGATATGATTAATGTTTCCCGAAAAACCCACTTTTTCCCACCCCTTTGGTCAATGGTTGGTGCTATAAAAAAAACTCTTCAAACATACATTTTTGGGCTTTATCCGACACATAGTATGAATGTTGAACGGATTCGATATTTCACATATTAAGAGAGTTATAGCAATATTTCACTTTTTCGAAAAAAAAGCCCCCCATTTTCACCCCCCAACGACCGATTTAGCCCAGTAACGAACTCGACCGAGATTTTATAGGTATACGTATTCGGTAAAAAATTCAAAGTGATTGGTACAAAATTACGGCAGTTATCGTGTCCACAATAAACTGATATACATATACATACATAAATTATATATAACTTTTGAACTGACGGTGGTTTTGGGGCCTGGGGATGTGAAACGCGAAGATATGTCGAAATTTTCCGGAAGTCGAAACATGGTACCCATTGCAATAGTTAGCTTTCTAACGAAATCTACCTCTGGTTGGTTCCTCAGTTTAGGGGCTGCGACAACGCGGTCATCTAACCCCGTGTACTTTGGGTGAGTGTAGAATCTGTCTGATACACGGTGTGAATTGTAATGGCTGTATTAGTCTCAATTCATGTAAGTACTGCAGACGGTCAATTTCAAGCAGTAGTTCCTAATGTTGCTACCAGGTACAACCGTCAACGACACCTAGCTGTGAACTTGGCTACTAGATGCCACCCCAACCATCAACTCGCAACGAACGTTGGAACTTCCCCTCCAAAGGAAAGCATACTGAGGGATTCTAGTGCTCTTAGAAAATCCGACGACTTCGGCCGGCTTTGAAACCGCGACATTGGGCATAGACATTCAGCATGCTACCAGTTATGTCACCGAAGCCGCTTCCCACTTTATCAGGCGGCTTTGGTGGCGTAGTCGGTAACATGCTGAGCTTCTATGCCCAAGATACCGGGTTCAAACCCGGCCGAAGCCGTCGGATTTTTTAAGAGCGTTAAATATCCCTCAGTATGCCTTCCTTCGGAGGGGAAGTAAAGCCGGCGGTCCCATGTCATAGATTTATGGCATGTTAAAGATCCTTCCACTAATTGCACCTGTGTGAAGCTAAATTGGATAGGTTAAGAATGTATACAACGCTCTTAGGTTTCTATGTTCGTTGCCAAGAGCCGACTGCGGCGGCGTCTAGTAGCTCAGTTCTGAACTTGGCCTCGTAGTCGTTGACAGTGGCGCTTGGCGGCAAAAGTAGGAACTATCTGAAAAATTGTTAGTTGCAGTACTTAAATTAACAAACAGATAACACACACTAATACAGTCATCACAATTAACACCGGTTATCAGACAGATTCTACACACACCCAAAGTACACGGGGCTACATGACCGCGTTGTCGCAGCCCCTAAACTTAAGAACCAACCAACCAACCACTTAATCAGATGGAAATACTGAATCTGATCTCGTGCAAGTGCGTTGTCATGGCAACGTCTGATGGTCCATGCCTCATCAATTTAGTAGTGTTGCCATGGCAACCACTGATAGCTCTTGGCATTTTCTTATAATTCCGAAATCATTTTTCTCGTCCCTTGGCGTAATGGTGGGTCATATCAAAAATTCTTTCAGACAAAAGTTTTAGGTAATTATTAGGGGAATATTGTCCATTTTGTACGGTTTTGATATTGTGCCTATTAAGAGAGATATGATTAATGTTTCCCGAAAAACCCACTTTTTTCCACCCCTTTGGTCAATGGTTGGTGCTATCAAAAATCTTATTTGACATAAATTTTTGGCACTTATCCGACACATATTATGAACTTTGAATGGATTCGATATTGCACGTATTAAGAGAGTTATAGCGAAATTTCACTTTTTCGAAAAAAGCCCCCCATTTTCACCCCCTTCGACCGATTTAGCCCAGTAACGAACTCGACCGAGATTTTATAGGTATACATCTTCGGTAAAAAAATCGAAGTAATTGGTGCAAAATTACGGCAGTTATCGTGTCCACAAGAAACTGATATACATATATATATATACATATATATATACATAAATTATATATAAACTTTTGAACTGACGGTGGTTTTGGGGTCTGGGGGATGTGAAACGCGAAGATATGTCGAAATTTTCCGGAAGTCGAAACATGGGACCCATTGCAATAGTTAGCTTTCTAATGAAATCTACCTAAAACAAGACATTTGCCCAATAAAGTGTAACATCCAAAGCCTCAGTAGGCAGGATGAAGGACAAAGGGAACAGTGACACTTATCTAGGAACTAATTTTTATGAGAGTTTTAAATTTCAGTTCAATTGTAAATGCTCATTATTCTTATCTAATACTCATTGTCATATCAGACATCCTAAATCAGTTCAATGTACATGGCCTCAGAAGCAGTTTACATTTCACTGACTCTTGTATTTTACACAAAATAATAAACGGCTACACAATAAGAAACATGCATATTTTCATCCATTCAACATGTCACCACTATTTACTTCATGAACCACCGGGTGAGTTAGCCGTGGTCGTTACGGCATGACTGCTGGCAGTCGCTCACATCCGGGAGGCGAGGAGGTTCGAATCCCCCCGCCGGCAACCTTGAAGATGGTCTTCTGTGGTTTCCCATCTTCCTTCCAGGCAAATGCCGGGGTTGGTCCCTAAATATAGGCCACAGCCGATACCTTCCAACTCCTCGACCTTCCATTCCAACTTTCCTCCCCAACGGTACTTGTAGCTCACCCATTGGGTGTCCGTCTCGAAGCAGCTACAAAAACTGGCGAGCCGAACATGTCCTCTGACACTCCCAGCAATAAAAGCCATACGCTCAAAAAAAAAAAAAAACTTCATGAACCTCACCTATGTCTCAAATTGCAGAAGCACCTGATCTTGCACATATCCTCAGTAACTGCCTTCGAAAGTTCAACATTGGAAGATCCCTTTGAGTGTCAATCCTGCCTTCTCCCTCCCTCATGACCCCAAATTAAATGTATCATTCCTAAGACCTTGTGAGTCTTATGAGGTTTCATCCCTACTTGTCTTCTCTGTCATCATTGTCATGGTAGCTTGCCACGGTTGGTGAGTGGATATCGTGTCAGTCTACTAACCCCAAGATTGCAGGTTCGCTCCTGGCCGTGGTAAGTGATTTTTGAAAGGCGGAAAAAATACGATACGCATGTCTTACGATGTAGGCATGTCAAAGAACCCATTTGAATTCAGTAGGCCAAGTTCATAATGGCAAAATTAATCTCGGGAGTTTCCGCCAACACAAAGTTCCTCATTTCTCTACTAGAAAGCGCTATAGTGTTCAAGGAGCTTACATATCTAACATCTAACCTCCTTGACTTTCATAGTCAAGGAACAACGAAATTCGACATGCAAGCTACCCTCTGGGTGTCAAATAGCAAATCTTGCACTAGGCACCCGAGGCCATACGATATTATTATTATTGTCATGGTACCGGTACTTGTTCTTTTCTCTCTACCCCTTATTATTCTCATTTCTATAGGGTCGGAGCGAAATGAGTTTCCTTCCAGAGAGACAGATGACCTTACTGTTCTGCTCCTTAAAACAACAATCGTCATCATATCTCCTTCGAAGTCCCACAATCCTCATTCTTCGATGGTTATTCCCTGTCCATATTTTCTTCTAGTATATGAGATGTAAGTAGTATAATGAATAACCCCTGGCACTACAGCCCAGCGACCGCTGCCCAGCCATTTGGCCTGCAGATATTGGGGTGACACATGGTTAACCCACCGGGTCCCTTCGGCCGTTATTCTTGGTTTCGTGACCGGGGCGCTGCCTCATTCTTAGGCAGCTACTCAATTGTCCTAACGAGGCTGAGTGCATCCTGTTCCAGCCCACACGGAGCCGGGGCCTCCGGGTGAGAGGCAGGCGTGATACCCCAACACCACGGGGCCAGCAAATGTAATTAGTACCATATTCATTTTCATTGATATTGTACGTGTTCAGTCAGTCAACACAATATATTTTATTTATTGATCGTATGGCGTTTAGTGCCGGGAGTGTCCGAGGACATGTTCGGCTCGCCAGTGGCTGTAGCTGCTTCAAGCTGACACCCATAAAGTGAGCTACAAGTTCCGTTCAATTTCAAGTAGTTCCAACTTTTGCTGCCAGAAGTCACTGATAGCTAGATGTGAACGTTGGAACTTTGATAGAGCATTCCAATGAAATCTAACCTAGAAATTTAGTTTCACACAAGTTTAGTCTGTGGAAGGATCTTTTACATGCCATAAATCTAGGACATAGGACCACCGGCTTTACTTCCCCTCCGAAGGAAGGCATACTGAAGGATTTTAACGCTCTTAAAAAATACGACGACTTGGGACGGGTTTGAGCCCGCTATCTTGGGAATAGAAGTTCAGCATGCTACCAACTATGCCATCGAAGCCGCTAACACAATATAATTCCCACTACTGGGAAATGGGAGAGGAAAAAAATCTGAAAAGAATTACATGTGTTTAAATGTACCTATTTGTTTGCATCCGCAAAATCTTTCCGCAACGGCTAGCTACGCGGGTCTTGCTTTGCTGGACGTGTTAGGTTGGCAGCACATTTATGTCGCTGTATTTGCAAAGTCTCACCGCTGCGGTTGGCATAAGCATGCACTTGTTCCGTGTTGACCTTCAACTGGAGAGATAGGGTGGAGAATACCGGTTCATTATTGCCGACAGTGAGTGCCTGTGCGTGATCGTGTTGACGCTGTAAGCTGTGTTCTTGTCAAGTTATTGTGTAAGCTGAGTCTAGTGGGAATGCTGACTACTGAAGAGCGTGTGTTTTTAGTGGAAGAGGTTTTCCGTGCTGGTGGAAACTTTACGGAGCATAGTGTGATAGTGGTGAGTACTGTATATATAATTCTTCTTCTTCAGTGTTTGTCCCCACGTGGCTGCGGGGTCCGCTACATGCATCCGTTGTCTCCATTTTGCTCTGTCTGAGGCCGCATCACGATGGAGATTTTGAGGTCTTTATGTAGCGTGTCACAACGTTGCAGAGATCGTCCTTTAGGCCTTCTGCCGACACCTTCAAGTGTGTATCCTGCCTTGGCAATCATTTCACCTCTTGCCCGTAAACCATGTCTAAACCAGCGCAGACGGCCCTAGCGAATTTTGTCTTGGATTGGTGCAACACCAAACCGTTTCCTGACGCTTTCCTTGGAAACACAATCTAACGTAGTAAGGTCTGCTGTCCATCTTAGCATTTTGGTCTCCATGACACTTAAATGGTGTTGTGTTTCCGCTGTAGTGACGAACATTCGGAGCCGTAGAGTGCTACTGGGCGGATGACAGTACAATAGATTTTTGATTTTAGATGATCTTGCATCCTGTGGTCGCATATCACTCCCGTTGTTGTTCGCCATTTCATCCACGCGGCATTAGTCCTTGAATTGACCTCTTCCATAAGTCGCCCGTCATCAGAAATTGTGGAACGCAGGTATTTAAATGTGCTCACTCGCAGCAGATCCGCACTGTCCACTTGGATGTAATTGTTTTCCTTGTAACAACATAACATGAATGTACTGCCAACCCAACATGTCCCGCAAGGCGAGACACGCACTATGCCGACACACTAGTACTGTATTTAATCACATATCACTTTTTTCAGATACTTTTCTTTTGCATGTCCCAGTAGTTGGGATTACATTGTGTTGACCAACTGAACAGTTGCAATACCAGTAACAATTGTCAATAAGGCAACATGAAAAATGATTTCAAAGCTTTCTGTATTCATTTTCATTATCACCCATATCATTAGGGACAGATGATCTAGATGTTATATTCCTTAAAACAATCAGCCCAACCAGAAAGGCAATGGTGTATGTGGGCAGATGCCCTTCTTAACATCAACTTATCGAGTGGAGCTAATGAAAGATGGAAGAAACCGGGCAAGGATTTGGAAGAGACCGTGGCCTATTTGAAGGTAAACAAGATGTTCAGTAAAGAACATATAGCCTACTTTCTCCTAAATGCATGGGTATTGTTATAACTCTTTGTCCTTTTCAAGGAGTATAATAGAATGTTGGTTGTAGTAGCTTGTTGAAGTACAACATGTTATATGGATATTAAACATGAATATAAGGTGCCCTTTGCTAGTGCTACCTCTGTACAAAATTTCACTCAATACGGTTTCACCGTGTTTGAATTGAAATGGTGAATCAATTTACACACATAATGGCCGCTATCTGCAAACGTTTGGGCTGATGACCTTGTCGTTTGGTCAAAAGATGCTTATTACATGAAGGTATATTGTTGCAAAATTTAGTAGAGATCAGATGATTAGGTTGGTCGTAATTTGATTTAAGCTTTTAACAATTGGGTTGGACGCCATTACGTTTCCGTAAAGATGGCGGCGATATAAAACATGACACTGAGGTGTCCTTTGCTAGTGCTACCTCTGTACCAAATTTCGTTCAATTCGTTTTCACCGTGTTTGAATAGATAGGGGGAATCGATTTTCACACATACATGGCCGTCATCCGCAAATTATTAGGCTGATGAACTTGTAGTTCGGTCAAAAGATTCCTCGTACATAAAGGTATAATGTTGCAAAATGTGGTAGAGATCAGATGATTAGGTTGGTCGTAATTTGATTTAAGCTTTTAACATTTGGGTGGCCGCCATTATGTTTTCGTCAAGAAGGCGGCGATAAAAAGCATGACACTGAGGTGCCCTTTGCTAGTGCTACCTCTGTACCAAATTTCGTTTAATTCGGTTTCACCGTGTTCGAATTGATAGGGGGGGACAGACATTCAGAGTACACAGACTCACACACACACAGACACCCAATTTTTCGCCCTGTGTTGATCTTATAAGTTACTTTCATTTTTTGCAAAAATCGAAAGTAGGGTAAAAATAATAAGGTACCATCCCTGCATTGAAAATGGAGAAACCATTTCTAGGATAACCGACAGTGGTGTTCGAACCCACGAGTTCCGAGATAACCTGGCCCCATGTCTCAATGCCTGTTTCTACCATGGTTAGTTACGTACTATCGTTTTTTTTGTGTTATTATTATTTTGTTGTAATATTCATGCCTCATTAAATCTTTCATGTAATATGTCCCTTTTAGGGTTGTATCAAATAACAAATGATAGATATAAAACATGTTTCTTTTTATAATGATGTGTTTATTGGAGCTGATGTTTTAGGAGCAGATGACCTCAGTGTTCCGCCCCCTAAAACAACAATAACTAACAATTTTACTGTTAAAACTCAGCAATTTACCTAGAAAAATTGCTGAGTTTTAATTCACTGGCCATGAAAGCCAATATACCATCTTTCCGGAAGCCTTCATAGGGAGGTTTTAAATCTCGCAGTAGAGAGGCGCAGGTTCGCTTCATAAAACGGGAGGTAGCGCGCAGTTTTCTACTCATGTGGGGGTCCAGGCGGGGACACCAAGAGCCCGCTGATGAGCCAGCTTGGTGTCCTAGGCAAAACCCCACACAAGACATGGCACAAACCTAGGGGAAAAAAAAAAAAAAAGAAGCTGAGCTTTTATTCACTGTCCATGGAAGCCAATATACCATCAATTTAACTGCTGTTCAAAAGCATGAAAGAAAGTGCTACCAAATGACACGCAGGTGTGAGCAGAGGGAGAAACAAAGGGTTATGTCCACAGCCAGATACATTACTGAACATACATGCTATTACCGATATCCCTTCCCTGTTTAACTGTAAGATGAGCTTGTTTCCACCTTCCAGTCTTATCAGGAGTGTGAGAAGCAAGCAGCATAGTGGGAGGAGATCTATCTAGTGGATGGTGTATGAAGGAGTAAATACCGGACAAACACAGGAAAGGATGGCTGGGGAAAGAACAGAACAAACAAAGTTGAAGCCCATATAAAAATATGGAAGGAGTCCGTGGCATAGCCGCGCTCATTAAATTGTGCGTCACGGCCGTGAAGGCAGCTGCAGCAAGTCCGGAGAAAGCAGGTTCGAATCCTGGCACTGACAGTGGTTATCCCGAGTAGGTTTTTTCACTGGGTTTTTACACACTCCCTCCAAGCAAATGCCAGGATAATACCTTACACCTACAGTACCTCATGACCAGACTGTTAAGGCATATCAGAAGCAGTGGATGCATGAAGGTGTACACCCGGCACTAGGGCTAAGGACACCCTCGACAGGCCACCATGAGTTATTGTTGTTTTAAGGGGCGGAACTACGAGGTCATCTGCCCCTCTTAACACAGATTAAAGATTAAAGGGGATTCGAGTGTCAGTGTTGCACAACCCAGCTAGTAAGTCGTGGATTCGCTGCACTACAACAAACTCAAAGAGTCGGTACACACCAGAAAGTGGATTCGTGCATCCAGTAGTGTATACTGCAGAGCTTCATAGATGACAAAGAGCTCCACAGTAAACACACTACAGGCATCAGGCAAAGAGATCTTGGTATTTGCACCATCAATAACGTAAGCACAACCCACTTTCTCGTCCACCTTCGAACCATCCGTGTATAGATTACCAGCATCCGGAAATTAGTAAACTATGCTGTGGAACTGCCTCCGATAAACGGAGGCATCCGTGTTCACCTTAGGACCTCGGTGTAGATCTAACCGAATTTCCGGACGTGGGACTTGCCATGGAGACATCTCACTAGGTGTCCGGATCATACAGGGACCTACAGCCACTCCTGTTTCAGTACACGAGCTATCAAGTCTAATACCAACCAGCCGAGTGGTACGAGGCTGGTTGGCGTACCTCTGGTGGTATTGGGTACTGAAGAGAGCTCGTTAGCTCGGATGTTGAGGCATTTGACGCACATTGGCAGCATATGTTGGCATCTATAGTTTAGAGGTGGAACTCCCGATTCGGCGAGTAGGCTGGGTATCGGGCTGTTCCGGAAGACACCGGTAGCCAGCCTAACGCCACTATGGTAGATACTATCCAGCATTTTCAAGGTTGCCAGCCTTGCTGAACCATAGTCTAGCCGGGACAGGACGAGGGTTTGGTAGAACCGCAGCAGCACCGCACGGTCAGCCCCTGACGTATTGCTACTAAAAACTTGAGCACGTTCAGTTTCCTGAGACACTACGTTTTTAGTTGCCGTATATGGTGCTGCCACGTTAATTTGCTGTCAAAATGGAGCCCCAGGAAGCGATAAGTGTCAACCAACAGCAACGCAGCATCCCTGAGATGTAGGTCAGGGTGTAAATGTAGCCTCCGGAGCCGACAAAAATAGACGATGGAGGTTTTCGCTGCTGAAAAATGAAAACCCCAGTCGTGAGCCCACCTGTCGACCTGGTTAATAGCTAGCTGCTATTGCCGTTCCACGATTGCCGTACTTCCAGAGCTGTAATGCAGAGCTAAATCATCTACATACAGCGATGGAACTACCGTGGGCCCGGCGGCATCAACATTGTCGTTGATGGCAACAGCGAACAAGGTTACACTCAGCACAGAACCCTGAGGAACTCCATATTCTTGAGTGTAATATTGTGATAATGACTCTTATACGGAAGAGTCGGACGGACATAAAGTTTGCTATAAAGTTTGGTAAATGACCACGGAGTCCCGCCACCATGAGAGGCGATCATCTGAGAAGCACATGCATATCCAACTGCTTCAGCGCCCACCTTCCACCATTGTTGCAGGCCCCTGTGTCAGCTTTCACCATTTCCAGGCGCTTGGCTTGGCTGAAGGCAATTTGTTCTCATGGTGCCCATTACATGACCACCCATAGACACCCTTCCACCATCACCTCTGTTTACTGTGATGTCTCGACCGATAAACCGGGACTGCTACAGACTGGAGCTGGGTTGTCTTTAGTGTCAAATCCAGGTCCCCTTTGTGCTCCGATGATGGCTGTGTTTGTGTCCATAGACCTCCTGGTACATGCCCCAATCCAGCATTGCCTGTTGCTCTTCACACTGCTCCCACTGCTGTTGTGAAGGTCTGGGGGGCCATCACACATGACAATACTAGTGATATGGGGGTCAGTAATGATGCAGCGACAAGTACAGTGGAACGTCGTTTATCCGGACTAATTGGGACTGAAAGTGTTCCGGATAATGATTTTTCCGGATAATCGGACATGCGTTCATTTCATAGGGAGAACCACCATGCTTCTCATTTAGCTGCAACGCTTTCTCACATAACAAAGGTATCTCTTACTTTTTGTCTGAATGAACCATAAGTACGCTACTTCTTAAAATTTTTCATCCATAGCTGATCTCATGATTTCTCTCTTTAGACCCTTCTTCACTATCTAACTTCGATGCATAATTCAGAATTTCACCTTTTCGGTTCTTCAAATCATAAAATGTGGATTTTCCAGCACTGTAAGTTTTCATTGGAGACTGCACACTCTCACCTTTATTCAGTTTATTAATGGTCTCCATCGTATTCTCAATCGATAATACATTGCGATTTTGTTTTTCCTTTTAGCCACTTGTAGAAGCCATTTTCACAACGTAATTCAGTACAGTTTTACGCACACTCACATACTGTAACACGTTGAAATATTATATAGTAAGCAAACTGTAGGAGACAACAGAGACAACAATTGAAAACTAGAACCGACTCACTACTGTAGGCAGCGCGCACTTAAGTCTTTTTTTTTTGCTCGTCCGGATAATTGACGTTCCGGTTGTTTGACGTCCGGATAAACGACGTTCTACTGTATAGGATATCCTTTGGCCACATGTGTTGCCACTCATGGCAGAGCATCCAGGTGGTTCATTCCAGCAGGATAATGCTCAGCCTCTGCCGTGGTCCGCCTGATTCCCAGATGTGTCACCAATTGAACATATCTGCGATCACCTGGGACACACAATTGCAGGAACCGTGAACAAGATCTTGAGAACTAGTTGCAGCAATTATGGACAGATAGTGGCAAAGTATACCCTACAAACCCTTTATGCCTCCATGCCCACCTAAAATATACTGAAGCCTATATCCAAGCTAGAAGTGGACCATCTGGGTACAAGATGGTCAGTATTAGTTTACTCAGATACTGTAATAATTAGCATGCATCATTGTTACAATCCTCCATAGCCAGTTTCTTGGTGCTTGAATTGTATAGAAATGTCATGAAATGTTTCACATTATTAAATTGGAAATTGTAATTCATAGTTAAATATTTACAGTATCAAATTTTAGATCTTAATAAACTTGCTAATGCTAAATGCAGAGTAATCCCTTAAACAACTTATCGGTACCCTTCTGTTTAGCCCCTCTTAATGAAAACAGATTCACTTTATATTACTGATGGCTTTCACTTTCATTCCAACAGTTTAGGAGGATTATTAACAGAGAACATCGTTAGTACAGTAATTTTAATGAGTGCATTCTTACTAGAATTTATTAACTGGCTACTCTCAAAATATTCTTCGCATAGTCGGTTGGTTCCTCAGTTTAGGGGCTGCGACAACGCGGTCATGTAGCCCCGTGTACTTTGAGTGTGTGTAGAATCTGTCTGATAACCGGTGTTAATTGTGATGACTATTAGTGTGTGTTATCTGTTTTTTTAATTCAAGGAAGGACTGCAGACTTTGAATTTTTCAAATAGTTCCTACTTTTGCCGTCAACGACTACTAGTTCAGAACTTAGCTACTAGACGCCACCGCAATCGGCTCTTGGCAACGAATGTAGGAACTTAAGAGCGTTGTTTACATTCTTAACCTATATAATTTAGCTTCACACAGGTGTAATTAGTGGAAGGTTCTTTAAGATGCCATAAATCTATGACATGGGACCGCTTCCCCTCCAGAGGAAGGCATACTGAGGGATTTTTAACGCTCTTAAAAAATCCGACGACTTCGGCCGGGTTTGAACCCGCGATCTTGGGCATATAAGCTCTGCATACTACCAACTACGCCACCGAAGCCGCTCGCATAGTCGGTAATTTGCATGTACATAGCTGCTACCTTTCTTCAGCAGGTCTTCTCACTGACTATTGATAAACCACGTTTTACACCTTCAATGATTATGACAAAAAGGAGAAATAAATTAATAAGACACAGCAATAGAATAGGAATTGATATTTTGCCAAAATTAGCCTCACAGCCTTAATGAAGTCTCATCTGTACCTTTCTGGTTCTTTAGGAAAATGAAAAAGTGTTATTCTAGATATTTTCCTTTATTATTGCTGCAGTTTATTGAAGAATAACAAGGTGCTCCTGTGACTCTCATTTCTGATCATTGAAATGAAATAAAAATATGTCAGAACTTTGATTCCAATTCAGGGCTACTTCTTTGCCATTTTTAATGACAGCTGGCAGAAAATTTGGCTGAGCTTCCATACTGTGTAATAATATCCATAATACGTACAAATTTGGACGAAATCCCCCTTCATTAGTATGAAAATTTCATACAGTTAAATATAAACCTACTAGCACTCGTAGAACCATGTTGGCAGCACTGTCATATATGGCTTACTCAAAATTAATCTGGAATATTATGTTCTTTGAATTCACAAATTTTAGAGCTGTTGGCCTGCACACGTTCTGATTTACTGAGACTAGGGTTTAAAATGATAGAGTACATATATCAACAGTTGGCAGCCCTGGCAACTCTGAATATACACTTAGTTCCATCTCTTCTGGTACACAATGTACATATAAAATTTGGTTGAAGTCCAATACATAGTATGGACGTTACATACAGTTAAACATTGAACCTATCAGCACGTGTAAAATCATGTTGGCAACACTGCCATGTATGAGTTGCTGAAATTCAATCTGATGTATTATGATCTATATATGTGCCAATTTTTGAAGAAATCCGTTTGTTGGTATGGGCGTTATATGCAGTTAAAAATTGAACCTATAAGCACGCTTAGAATATCGGTTACTGAAAATTAATCCGAAATATCATGTACTATATGCATGTAAGATTTAGAACTGTTTAACTGCATACAAAGGACATTATGGGGTTATTAATCTCATGTAATTTATTTCAGGATTAGGGCATAACCCAGCTCTTTTTGGGTACATTCGTGTTGACCGACTGAAAAGCACCAAACTTTTGTATACAAAGGACATTTATCAACAGTTGGCAGCCCTGGTGACTAAAGAATACACATTGTCATATCTATTGCGGTACATAAAGCACATAGGAAATTTGGTTGAAATCCAATTGATAGTATGAAAGTTACATTCACATAAATATTGGACCTATCAACATGCATATAATCATGTTGGCAACACTGTCATGTATGACCTACTAAAATTTAATGTGAAATGTTATTATTTATATGTGTGCCAATTTTGGAACATTTTTGTGTACTTTCAGAGATATCCAATATAGAGCTCAAATTTCAATTGTGATTATTCAATATTCTGCAGTTGGTAGCACTGGCATAATTTTCAAATATGGTCGTGAGATGTTCTGGTATAGGTCTTTACCCATACCAAATTTGGTTTCGATAGCTGCAGCCGTTTAGGTTGATAGGGGACACACACACCCAGACAGACATTTTCCCAGATTGATATCGTAAGTCTAAGTAGGCTAAAAATTAGGAGACCTTGCTGACTTGATCCTCCAGATCAGATCCTACAGGGAGGTTGAGTTGCCAAAAGAACTGGAGGAATACATCTCAAACATAGCCAGGAACAACACACATCGACAGTAGGTTTTCTCTACAGAATTTACCATATATTCAGAATCAGCTTCAAAATAAGCTTACCATACTGTGAAACTCTCCCAATGTGCCTCAGGAACCTCAAGCTCTTTTCTGTGAATTACAGGGCAAGGCTAATGGTCTGGGTGAGGAGCAGATGACCTCACTGTTCCACCCCTTAAAACAACAACAACAACAACAACAACAACAACAATCATCATCATCATCTTCATATCAATGGCCTGGGTGACTGCCAAGGCAACAATAACAGGTATCACCTGTGGAGAAAGCGTTATATTTGTCACATCCTACTGGTTTTAGCAATGCAAGGGTTTGTCGGCCTATAAGGGGAGTATGCTCAATAACCTGCGACTTAATTTACTATTTATATCTGTACACTTTGTGATGTAGTGGCTACTTACTACCCCGGGGGTGCCAAGAAATATAACTGTAGATGGAGGTACTGATTGGCAACACTGGTCGGTACTGGTCACAGGTAGGTGGCAGAATGTGCTATTTTGAACTTCAAAAGTAACTTTGGTAGGAATATCATGTATTTATCCTAATTAATATATTAATTAATTGTTCATTTACTTCCTCATGTAAGGGTCATTACTTAGTGTAGCTTCTTCTCTCCCTTGGAGCGCTGATGTATGCTATGCACACATTGTCATAACAGAGGATCCCTATAATACTTACACTGTGGTACAAGTCCTAAAGAGTTGGAATGGTATGGCCCAACCAATTAAAAAAGAAATGACCTGGGTGGCCAGCCAACTACAACAACGTTTGTAGCTGATCAAAACTTGACACTAGGAATGAAACCTGGAGGATCAAATAGGGAGATTATTGCTTTGAAATTCTTTCATTGTATTGGTGATGGTGTCCATCCATGTTCCCCAGAAGTAACTTCGTTACACTTATTGTCAAAGTACGGATCGTTATTTTTTTGTTTCTTTTGTACAAAAAAGCAGTTGCAAAATAACATTCTTCCCGCTACAGTACTATAATTTACTTGATTTGAACGGAATAGCGGAATCCACTAATATGGAAAAACAAAGTGAACTATCGCTACAACAACCTGGTACTCGTTGTGTGGTAGCACACATCATGGTTTAAAAATAATTCAATTCATGAAAAGTGAATAGTATGAACCAGAACAATAATAATAATAATTGTGGGGTTTGAAGCCATTTTTCAGTGTTGCCTTATTAAACAAAAGTTTGGTGCTTTTCAGTCGGTCAACACGAATGTACACAAAAGAGCTGGGTTATGCCCTAATCCTGAAAAAAATTACATGAGATTAATAAATACACTAGGATGACCAGTTTCGATCGTCAAGCGATCATCATCAGATCCATTACACTTAGGCTGTAAAATCTTTGTTTGAAAATACAGGTGAAAATATATACAATATGTACAATTATTTAGTTGCAGTATTGGGAATGCTAGTTGTAGTCTGTTTGGAGTGACTATATGGTTGTAAAAGTCAACTATGGTTGTACTGTATAGTGCAAGCTATTACTTATCTGGCTGTCTTCCGTTCTGTAACTGCGAGTAGTATCAACTTCCCTCTTGGAGCAGTGACGGTCGACTGAATTGGAATGTTGTCTCATTGAGCTGGTTTTCTCCTCCCCCCGCTCCATGTTCCTTTGTGTTGTCTGTAGTCAATGCATGTGTAATTGTGACGTGTGACCTGGAATAGAAGTGGGAAAACCACTTCCAGGATGGCTGAGATGGGAATAGAACCCGCCTCGTCTCAGTTTTGCCCCACGAGGCTGAGTGTACCCCGTTCCAGGCCTCAGACCAGAATTAAATTTCCTGGCAGAGCCAGGAATCGAGCCCTGGCCTCTGCAGTGACAGCCAAGAGTGCTAGCCACTTTGCAACGAAAAGTGAAAATATTGTTAGGGAACGAACCTTTGTTTGGTGTGGTGTTCTCAGCACACATCCCTAATAATACAATTCATCAAGTGCTAGACGCACAGCATTCTGATATTGAAAGCATAATATTCAACTCCCACTATTTCCAGATGTAAACAGTCTGGATTGTGCAACTTCAACATTTCTTGATATTTACTACAAGAGATTGTCCCAATAACAAGTTGGGATGCCAGGAATAAATAAACATCCATATGTTCCTTCCCAACTCTGACGTCAAACTTGCTCTCACAACTTACAACCCCTACAATGATACAGTTCTTTGAAAATGAATTTAGCAAGATTTATTTGTACCACCTACAATCACTTGTACGTGTGTTTCATTCCTGTATACAAGAACTTGGAAAAGAAGCTAAATCATTTGAAGTACTTTGCATCTTGCTGGCCATGAACCACATGCTCACTGATTATAAAGCCAATAAAAGTGAAGGAAAGCATATAAATGGACTGGATGCTGAATGCGACTAATTCACTGCAGCAGCAGTTGGACTCGATGAGTACTGCTTGGAATATCTTGTAAAATGGTTCGCACCCATGTAAGAGTTTACCTGGTTTATGTAGGTGTCATTTCAAGAATTGTCTTAGAAAGACATACAATCTACCAGCAAGTACCTTTTGGATAGAGGTGTGCTTGTGAAGTGAAATGATTCCATCAATTAAGCACCCTTAAGAAATTTGTGAGTGAAGAACTTGAGCATGACCATGAATTCATTAATCTTCAATCTCAGAATTCAATCCAAACATTCTCTCTGCCATTCGGAGCTACTAAAAATTGATCAGCTCTTTTTTGCCATTGCTTCCCACAATGCGAATGTAGAAAGTCTGTGGAGAAAGGAAAGAAATAGCTTGTCTGTAGACTCACTTCAAGGAATTTCGCAAATACAATGTATTTACAAAAATGTCAGCGGCAAAGAGTTCCATGCCTATCTGCTGTGTGATAAACATTTATTGAGGACGATACTTTGGGCTACTGTGGACCAGGAACAGGAGGAAGGAATCAAATAATGAGGTACTGAAATTGTTTCTTGGTATAAAAATGTAGAAATCCAAAATATCCAGTTTTTTTGTTGTTGTAAAAATTGCTACTGTATCCTGAATCTGTTCCGAAAAATCTACATAAACCTGTTTTTTATGAAGATTTTTTTTTTGCACTTTTGTAGGTCACTGGTATGATTACATTCATCTAGTGCTTACAAAGGATTCTGACCGAAACTATTGTGCTGTGTAGTGGTAATTTGTCCCATTCTATTCATTGTTGTTATGAAATTGATGGTCGTGTGTTGGTATTTAAAGTGTCCTCTTTTTTGCATTTCAAAATATAGTAACCCTGCCATAGGCCACCTCTTGGCTATTTGCACTGATGCCAAATTTCTCTATGTTTCTATTGAACAATCCTAATAACCCTTACTAGACTACCGTATATTAAC
Source organism: Meconema thalassinum (assembly GCA_946902985.2). Taxonomy (NCBI): domain Eukaryota; kingdom Metazoa; phylum Arthropoda; class Insecta; order Orthoptera; family Tettigoniidae; genus Meconema; species Meconema thalassinum. The sequence goes on from OX336388.2 coordinate 1,855,694,804, forward strand.
ATTCTAAATAACTTCTACACATTATAAAGTTAAAAGATTGTGCATTGAACTATCAGTCAGTTGTAACTCTACAGTTGGTACAATGTCCTGCCCAGTCATTGGACAAATTCGTGTTGACCGACTGAAGAGTTACAACCCACAGCTTATATAGGCAACACTGAAAGAATGGCTTCAAAACTTTACATTGAACTATCAGTACTTTTAGCTTCATGCATAAAACTGTTGTTATGGGATCAAAAATTACTTTTCTTTCTTTTTTCAGGGTGTTATTAAAGAAAGAAGATGGAAGTTTATTGCTCTTGCCAGCAGCTCCTGGTCATGTCATTATGCTAACCAATACCGGGCAATTAATCGCTCATAAGAAGATCGTGAATTCTCCCATCCCCACTGGCTCTCATGTTTCCTCATCTCCAGTGAGTCTTAAAGTTAATACCTTCAACCAGATGCTCACTGCTGGGAAAGTGGTTACAAATTCTGTTGCTTTGAACTCCATTACTGTGAGGCAAAATATTAACCATAAAAATCAGTTGTCTGGTCAGATAACTTCAAGGAATATATTACTATCTTCCTGCAAGGCATCTGCTTCAATGTCTTCTTCAACTGCGACTGAAAAGGTATCTGATCATCAGAATCCTGATGGAGAAAAATCCCTTAATCCTCGTGACACTTCCTCTCAACGTCCTGTTAAGGTGCACAAATGTGTTATATGTGAGAAAGTATTGTCCTCTGCAAGGCATTTAGATCGGCATATGATATGTCATAGTGAAGATCGTCCTTACAAATGTGACATCTGCCCCAACACCTACAAACATGCAAATGATCTCTCAAACCACAAGAAGGCCCATGCTGGAATAAGGAATTACAAATGTGACTTTTGTGATTTTTCTTGTGTTTTCAAAACAGGCCTTGTCAGCCACACGAAAAGGCATTTACAGGATTATGCATACAAATGCAAGGAATGTAATAAAGGCTATTATTCAAGATATGAGTGGGAAGCTCACCAAAACAAGCATAATGGTGAAAGACCTCATGTGTGCAAAGAGTGTGGAAAAGCCTATACTTCAAAAAATCACCTCATAGCCCATAAAAGAATTTCACATGCTGTGAAGAAATTGTTTTATTGTGAAATTTGCAAGAAGGCATTTGCTGTGAAATGCAAACTTGTGTATCACATGCAGACACACACGGGTAAGCAGCCTTATTTGTGTGAAGTCTGTGGAAAGGGAGTGTCTAGCAAAGAGTCTCTCACAGCTCATCGTCTCATTCACACCGGTGAGAAGCCACACATCTGTGAGACATGTGGTAGAGGCTTTAATAAGTCATCTAACCTCAGGGTCCACATCCTTACTCACTCAGGTAAGCGGCCTCATAGCTGTGACACCTGTGGCAAGACGTTTACTCAGCGGTCGACGCTCGTCATTCATCAACGTTATCACACGGGGCAGAGACCTTACCAATGTCAGCTCTGTGAGAAAGGATTTGCTTCGAACTCACAGCTTAAGTCTCATCAAGCCACTCATGGTCTTGTCATTACTCCCAGAAACGTCTCTATAAGTGGTATTTAACACACACAACTAAAAGTAAGGAATCCCTGATCATAACTTATCAAATGACATCTTATCCATCAAGAGAAGCTACAATTCAGTCATATTTCGTGGATGGCATTTTCAATTCTTCTACGTGTGCCAAAATTGTTCTCAATGGGGTTAAATCTTAGGACTTTGTGGTACAGTCAAGGAGCATGAATGTTCTAGAACACTGATTGCCAACTAGCAGGTCATGGGCCAAGGTATTTTTTCCTTCAGTAATGTAATCTTTTCATATGTTGGCACACATTTGAAGAGCAAGTGGAAACACACTCTACTGCAGAGCTGCAGAAACAAGAGCTTGCCCACTACTTTGATGTTCGGCTTGCGGCCGTGAGCCTCAGGAGGGTGGGACATGCAGGGCTGGATTTACCAATAGGCCCCATAGGCCCTGGCCTAGGGGTGCACCGTGCTGAGGGGCGCAAGTTCTTTTTACAGTTCAAAAATAGACTAAACAGAGTTTTACTACGGTACTTATTATTTTTTTTAAACCAATTTCATACAATGTTATGATTTAAGTTAAACTTTCCAAAATTTTGACACTTTTCCAATGTAGACCATATTGTGGCCATCATTTTCCAACAAATGTTTTGCAACAGCAAATTTTTCAACTTCAGCTTCAGAACAGGAATGTTTTATGATTTATTAGGAGAATATTTAAGTCTTGAATATTAATATTAGTTTAATTTGAATAATTCGGGAGTGCTTTCTACCAACAGGTATGGGGACTAACAAGGATATTCCAATTAAGGCTAAAGAAGTTATGTACAAAGCATATTATGTTCCTATAATGACATATGCAGCAGAAACTTGGTCAATGACTAAGAGGGATGAGAGCAGAGTTCAGGCAGCTGAGATGAGATTCCTGAGAAGTATGGTGCGGAAAACGAGGAGAGACAGAGTGACAAATGAAGATATACGGAAAGAACTGGGAGTACAGAAACTAAATTACAAACTGGAGCAAAATAGATTGAGATGGTTTGGACTTGTCAAACGGATGAATGAAATAGGCTACAAAGACGAGCACTGGAACGACGGATGACAGGGAAGAGAGGACGAGGAAGACCAAGAATGCGTTGGGTGGACTTGGTGAAGAATAGCATTAGTAAACGGAACCTGGATTGGAACACATGTCGGGAGAGGAATGGTGGAACGACAACACAAAGTGGAGTGGAACCATATTTGCCCCCACCCAGTGTCAGCTGGAAAAGGGGAAATGATGATGATGAATTCTTTATGCATAGTTGTAGGTTGTAGTGTATATATATATCTAAACATCTGTAAGTGTATAATGAGTCTTAAATGGTATAAACTTATTTTAATATATTGTTGGCCTATTTATTTATAGTGTATACAAATTTAGAAACAGTTGATTCTCTCATTATTTTAATTTATTTAACTGATTTTTACATCACGATACATTAGAATGAAATAAAAATTACCTTCACAAAGACCTTTCTTAGGTGTGAATTTTCCCTCCTTCACGTTGGTATGAAGAGGGGGCGGGGCGGCAAAACCCCACGGGCCTAGGAGCTCATAAAATCTAATTTGGACCCTGGGGACATGATGTCACAATGGGGTGACTTGCTGTGCCAGCCATCTCACCTTGTAGGTGTGAAGTCATTAGTTATTCATTATTTGGAGCAGTAATCTGGGCTAATTTAACCATATATTTCATACTTAATAGATACTTGACTGACGAAAGCTTCTCTGTATGCATGGTTGGTTGGTTCTTAAGTTTAGGGGCTGTGACAACGTGGTCATGTAGCCCCGTGTACTTTGGGTGCGTATAGAATCTGTCTGATAACCGGTGTTAATTGTGATGACTGTATTAGTGTGTGTTATCTGTTTTTTAATTCAAGTAAGGACTGCAGACTTATGAATTTTTCAAATAGTTCCTACTTTTGCCGCCAAATGCCACCGTCGACGACTACTAGTTCGGAACTTAGCTACCAGATGCCACTGCAGTCTCTGTACGCATGAGTTAAATAAATATTTTACTTAGCATACTTTTAGAATTATGCCATATGCACCTGGCTGGCTGTAAAGAAATTAAATATCTAGAAGAGTGCCAGAAATGTTACGTAACACTGCGTTATGGAGATTGAAACTGATGACTATGACTTTAAAGATGGGTCGAACAAGGCTACCCACTTACCTTAATCTTTAGACAGTCAATTACAGTTAAACACACCATTGCAGTCACTGCAATTAAGGGTATTAGATAATTTTCTTATGCATTAGATTATTTGACCTACCTGGGTGAATGATTTCAATCCCTCATGCCATAAGCAATGGGAATTAATAACAGACTGAAAGTAATCATTTGACAAGATCTGAAAGCAGATGGAGGTTTATATGAGCTCAATAGAGAAGCATGAATATTTTTGTAGAATAATGCTATGGCGGGGTATTGTTTACAGAATTGCGTGAAGGATTACGACGTAAGAAATCGAACTACGACCAAGAGAAGAAAAAAAGAATGCTATTCCCGTATGGCATCTTAAATTCAACATAGAAAATCTGGAGGGAAACAAGATGTTATTTACAGCAGTTCTGTTGGTACATCCAAGAACTATTACCAAATAGCTTATAAAGATACGCTATTTGCTATTGCTAATCATCTGGTCTTAACTCTTTCAACAAGGTGTGGTCTCTCTATTTTATGCAGCAACCTGGTAGCATAGTCCAGTGGTTCATAGGAGTGGTCTTCCAAGCATGTGCTAGCTAGCGTCTTGGTGTGGTGTATGATACCAAATGATGAGCCCAATGAATGGTATACTGGAGCAAAATACTGTCAAATTGATTGAGATATTTGCAAAATTTCAGTTTCTTTGAAATTTGATTTGACACTGCCCGACTAGCTCCTTGAATGTCCGAATTACTAGGCATATGGCTGGCGAACTTTCCCATTTTATTTCCCCTCCCCCCACAAAGGAATATTTGCTCCAGTTATTATTCTGCTGACTAATTTAACTTCGGAATGAAAGATGGCTTTGAAGCCATTTTTCATTGTTGCCTTATTAACAATATTAATTCACAGGATTGATCGAATTGGCCCTTATGTAACATTCTCAACCTCTCACGAATATACAGTATTCCCATGCATTTTTTCCCCCCTTACAAGCTAAAAACATGCCCGCTAGCCTTGCTCAATAACATCTCTCAGCCAAACTTTCCCAACCCAAATTCTGAATCATTTCACTCACACTGCTTGTCCACCTGTGGTCCCCCATTACATACCCATTGCACCCACTCCAACTCATTTATCATGTATAATTGATATGGATCCCACACACGTGCAATATATTCCAGCTAAGGTCTTACTAGAGACAGATAAGCCCTTTCCTAATCTCCTCGTCAGCACCTTCAAAATCTGCATAATCATGTGTGATGACTTTTGTGAGTTTTGTAACTATCTCTCCTATGTGCTTTCTCCAATGAAAATTACCCTTTCCCACAGTTATCCCTAAGTACAATACCTACAATCTCCACCAAACTGAACTCTAGCTCCTCCTACTGAATAATCATAAGCAATTTTATTTCTATTATTTACAAATGTGAGTGCTTGAAATTTCCTCGCATTTATCTCCATGCTATTTCTAACTGTCCATGCAATGCATCACAATCATTAATATCCTTACATTTTACTGTAGAGCATTGATAATCCTGATTAATTGTGACCGGACCCTGTCCGGATTATCAAAATGTCGGTATTTTCGAAAAGAACCCCCCCAAAAAAAGGTCCTTTGTGTTCATAACAAAAAGAAAACTTGCTAAAACCGTTAATAATTCACTTTAGTGGTTAAATAATTGGAGCAGATGAAACCATTAATTAATATGAAATTATAATGAATTTTAATGAAAGAATAAACATACTCATACATCTGTAATGTACAGAATACTGTACAGTTTATACATAGACGGGGGCGTGGTGACGCAGCTGTCAAGCTGTTTGCCGCTCGCCAAGGTAGACTGGGTTCGATTCCCGGTCAATACGGTACATGAGAGATTTTCAAAGTGAAATGCTATGTCCTGTGGTTCAGAATCCACGTAAAATGGAGGTCCCGTTGTTCACTATCGCGAGATCAACGGTCACGTCAAACTCAAAGCTTTCTTTATACATTGTCAGATTTCTTAAAAAATCTGTTATTGATTTTTGAACTGCAGTACTGGTTCGCTTTTTTTGTGGCCAAGTCTTTGATTCGTTTTAATAGAATGAGCTGGGTTGTTTCTCAAGCCATGACATCAGTCTCTCTGCTGCCATAATAACTTCCGAATGTGTTGTCCCTGCCTCTTTAATTTCATCTTCACTTTCCCCATCTGACTCAACTGTTTCTACATCCTCTCTAGACACCATGGAAACTATTTGTTGCTCCTTGGTGCCCTGGATCGATGTTGTCAACAGCCAACCACTTCCTGGTATCATTTTCATCACATTGTTCGAATCCCGGGATCATGCTGCATATTTCTGCCACTTCGTTTACACCGCAGTCTTCGTTATCATTTGCAATTTCTTCACCAGCACTTTGTTCTTCAGGCCATAATATCCAGGCTCTTTGCGAATTGCTTTTGGTGAGATTATCCCAAGCATCTGCAAGCATGTATATGCTATCTTTAATGTTCTTTTTTTTTAAGGAACCACACTTTTTTCATCCTTTTCTGTCAACAATAGGTGATGCAGGAGCTGCTTTCTGTAGATTCTTTTCATTTTATCGATCACTCCCTGGTCCATTGGCTGGATAGTGGCTGTGACGTTGGATGGGAGAAGTTGAACTTCAAAATTATCATTGATTACCGTACATTCAATACTTCGAGAGGGGGATGTGTGGGTGTGCGTTATCAATGATAAGCAAAACTTTTCCACCTTTATTCTTCTCCTCACGGTATTTTGTTACACTAGAAATGAATTAATTCTTGTACCAATCAAGAAAAATGAATGCACTCATCCACCCGCTATTTTGTGACGTGTATGAAACAGGACGAGTACAATTTTTAAACCTGCGTGGATTTTTGCTCTTGCCAATCATCAACACTTTTATTTTGTGCTCCCCACTTGCAATAGTGCATACCATTGCAGTAATCCTTTCTTTGCTCACTTTAAACCCGGGTGCGGATTGTTCACTTTGTGACGCCAGTGACTTGCATTGAAGAGCTTGCCAGTTTCCCCAGTCTCATCAGCGTTGTACATGTCATCCCTAGAATTACCTTTTCCATCTTTTATAAACTTTTCAATAAAAGTACATAAGTCACAAAATATGTAACTGTACTACTAAACACAGACGCACAGCAACACTATTGGGCACAAATGATCGGCTATAGAAACAAAAGTTTTGAGTATGCACAGAGAACAATACAATATAGGTAGTAACAGTGTGTTGCCAAAGAACACGACTAACAATGATAGCGGTAGGTGTTGAGAGAGTGAGACTTGTTGTCTACCCCTCCCTCCACCACTATGCGCAGAACACCCAGGCATTCTTTTGTAGCGATTAGACGACCCCGCCCAGCCTGTCGCATCAATGTACGTATGTATTTACTTCAACTTTCTTTTTTCATCGGAATTGAATCTGGATTACCGACGGCCCAGAATGTTGACGTCCAGATTGTCGACGCTCTACTGTATAGCAATGTCATCAGCAAATAATATTATTTGAGATGGCGTTTACTCCTATATCCCTTACATACATTAGAAACAAGAAGACCTCAATTTACTGCCCTGAGGTATGCCCCTTCCTACCCAAACTTGTTCTGATGATGATCCTCCAGTGTGAACCTTTTGACTTCTATCCTCCAAGAAAGTTCTCACCCATTGCACTATTCTCTAGCTCAGATCTAATCCATCTCTTTAATAAGATTCTGTGATTTACCCTTGGATAGATCAATGGATATGCAGTCAACCTGTTCCATCTTGCTAAAAACCAGCTAATTGGGATTCACAAGAAATTTCCTTCCTCCCTGAATCCATGCTAGTTGGAGGTCAAAGTTTGCAGTTCCTTTCTTTTTAAATTTAGTTGGGATATAAAAGGGGAGGCCGATTTTTGGTTAAGCTAGGAAAATCTTGGTAGCTCAGTCAGTGCCATTTAGAGAGATATCAATGGTTGGAGGTCTCAATATTTTTATTTTTTTATTTTTTGAGGTGGTTAAAGGGGAGGAGGCTCTTTGATATAGCTTTTTGGTGGTTTTTGGGTGGAGGCCTTTGGGTAAAGCTCAAGAGCTAATCGCAGATATTTTTGAAATCCTAACGCTTGCAATGACTTAGAATTCATGAATGTATTCTGGAATCTAAATACCATGCTTGTGTCTGAACATAACCACTTATGTTACATCCCATATGGTTTTCTTTGTCACTCACCTATGATATTACACTGATGTCTGTGCCTGGTCTCCAACTAGCACAACTGTCATCTTGCCCTGGGAAAAAGGGCAGAACAAAAATTATTTTAAAAATTCAAAAGTAAATCAACATGCACCTTACATCACCCTAAATCCAACGAAGTGTTCTGTGTTTGGCACATCCCCTTGCTTACTGTCATTATTTATACATGGGGAGTTTTGTCTAATGGCAGGCTCCCTTGCTAACTGCCGCTGTATAGAAATGCATATGACCTTTCTAGTAGGATAAAATTGAATTTTAAGAACTTGTGGTTGAAAAGCCATTATTCAGTGTTGCTTTAGTAATCCAAATGAAGGTTTTTCAGTCAGTCAACACCATTGTGCTCAATTGTAATAGGTAATCCTGAAAACATTTTATATGAGTATATTTATTAATCTCATATAAATATTTTTCAGGATTAGGATTTGATTCCTGGCTCTGCCTATAATTAAATTCTGGTCTGAGGAGTGGCATGGGGTTCATTCAGACTTGTGAGGCAGAACAGAGAAGAGGTCAATTTGATTCCTACCTCAGTCATCATTGAAAAGGTTTTCCATGATTTTCCACTTGTATTCCAGGTGAATGCCAGGGTGGTACCTACCCAAATCCTAGCTGGAATTACAAATGTACATAGTAGTACAGCCACCACAATGACACAAGTTACCAGTTTTCCACATATGCCCAAGTACTTGGGACTACACTACCACTATGTTGCAAAGCCTCAAAATAAATCGACAACAACCATTTCATGATAAGATTGACTTGTTATTTTGGCTTTTAGCAGATAAGACATTCATAAATTGAAATTTAAGTACACTTGGTGGGCCTCATTTTGTGATAGGAATAACCTTTTACCCATTATTTTAGTTAGTAAAATATTATACTCCTGCCAGATTCTAGCTCAATTGGATACGCAGCTTTTAGCGTGAAAGAAATTGCCATGCAAGATTTAAGCTGTGTGTAGCTCTCGACAGGGCTGGAAAACCTTTAGTTTGCGAGGAAAATGCAATGTTACTGTAGTTAATTGAATTGTCTGGAGGGTACATATCGTGGGCTCCATTTTTGCATGTTCATGGAAAACCATAATTTCCCGGAAATCCATTCGAGTTGCGATGAAAATGCTTATTACTTTTTTTTTTTTTTTAATTGAATTTCATGTATAGGGTTATGGCACTATATATCGAACACTTAACGTCATCTCTACGAATAATTGATCAGTAATTTTTGCCAGTGAAGAACAGACATCTGAAGAAGAGATAAAACCTTAACGGAACATCCGTTGGTTGCAACTAGCTTGTTCTGACCTTTAAAATACATAATATATAGGTTCCAGGCCTCTTTAAATGCAACAGCTGTATTCCTCCATATATCGAACGGTCTGCATTATATATCGATCAGTGAAGTTGTAATTATCGAACATGATTTTTTTGTATCGAACGGCAAGGTTTTAAATACCGAACAGAACTATTTATTATGAATCAGGCAACTTTTAGACATTATTATGGTTGTAATAACAAGAACAAAACAGAAGGATTCTTAAATATAACTCACAAAAGCAATTAATAATATTAAAAATATCCTGAGAAACACAAAAATCAGTATCTTATTTCCATAAGTCCATGTCTTTAGTCCTATTTCTTTCTTTTCTTTTTCTTCAATTCTTCCTGGTACTCCTTTGAAGATATCGCATACGTTTTCCTTAACCTAAACTGATGGGGTTTTTCTGGTACTTGAGGAACTTTGAGAAAATCTTTGAATGAATCCTCGCTACTACGTGTACCGGTACTTGAGGTGGGTGAGCAAGCAAGCTCCGAATAGATTTCATCCTCATTCAATAGTTTCGGCTTGTGAACTTTTACTCCACTCTTCAAAATGACGGAACCAGGAAGATCCTTCTTGGGAGATGGTACAAACACCTCTAAACGTTCTTCATTCCACGTGAAATCACAATTATCAATGCCCTGGTCATCATTTATTTCTTCTTCTTCTGATGAACTAATCTGTCATAGTTTCATTTGCCGATATAATTGCATGTGTTGCATTGTATCCAGTTGTAACACTCTTCCAATAAGCGTACAGATCTGGTTCACCATCATTTTGATTTTCTCCATCAAATCTTAGTTTTTCCTTGAACGTATCGAGAATACAACGAGGCAAGAATTCTTCGAGGTCATTAAGTACAAACTTTAACATATTATTGGAAGTGGAAGGGGATGAAGGGCTGCCTTCTTCACTCTCTTGTTGTTGACTTCCGACTGAGGTCTTCAAAATATCTGCAACACATTTTGAGTAGTCCACAGCGTTGGGATCTAGTGGGTAGAGACCACACTTACGGAAGGCGCTTTTCACGATATCTGGCCTAACAGCATCATCCCATACCTTCCTCAACATGGGTGCAAAATTTACCTTTGTTACTGATGCCCCGAGAGTTCGTATTTTTTCATCTTGAAGAGCATTTTCCCATGCTCTCTTGAGAGGTGCAAATACCCCCACATCTGCTGGCTGCAGAAGATGGGTGGCGTTAGGGAAAAGGCAGTACAATATTATTCCATGGTCATGACAATATTCACTGACTTGAAGGGATAAATTACTTCTGTGTCCATCAAGAAAAAGAATAACAGGAAGTGTAACTTTCTTAAGCTCTAACCATGACCTAAAGTGTTGAAGGTAGTTCAGAAACGTAGGGGCCTTCATCCAGCCACACTCTGTTTTCTCGTAGATCCATGGCTCTGGTACACTATCTTTGATAAGTTGCTGAAGTCGTATGTTGCTGTAGACAATCATTGTAGGGGCACAACGCCCATCGGCACAGAAATTTCCGAGCACTGTTATGCCTTCTTTCTCTTTAGAGGTTGCCGTAATTTGAAGCTGTTCCCCTCTGACTCCAAGGTACTTTCCTGAAACCTTATGGAACAGAAAATTTGTCTCGTCTGCATTGAAGATCCTGCTTGGATCTTCCATAATTGATCCTACACCCTCAGATTCCAGGTAACACGATAGTCCAGCAAACCAACCACGAATTCTCTCTTCCGACACAGCAGCCCTGCCTTTGCTAATGGTTGCAGCCTTCTTCTGAGACAGGGAAGGATGTCGTTCCATGAAACACTTGAACCAGGTTTTCCCAGGTCTTCCATGCTTAAACGGTGTGCTTCTTGCTGATGACTGAACAATTTGCTGTACAGTGTCAAGTAAATTCTTTCTCTTCAACGGAAATTCTCTCTTAGCCAGATTGATCACCCATTCACTAATGCCCTCTTCTTCTCGTGGACTCAGGAACGGCTTTCGACCAAGGGCAGTCTGAATCTTCTGACGTCCAGATATTTTGTCGTTTAACGTTGTTAAAGGGACCTGGTATATTTTAGATGCCTGCCTTTGTGACATCATACCGGACTTAACCTGTTGAACAGCTTCAGTCAAGGCAGATAACGAATACTGACACCGTTTCATTTTTTCAAACGGTTTAACTCTTGATTTTGGGACATTTCCCCCCTTGGGTGTCTTAATTTTGACCATTGTCAAGCTGTAAGCACTAGTTAAGGAAACTAACCAAGAACTGCAAAAATAATAATTTTCTGCTTCTAATCCTCTACTCTGTTTATTGCACAATATTTACAGTAACGGCGGTTGGGAGTTAGACGTGAAGGGGACAATTTTATGCACTACATGAACTACAAGGGGTCAATGGTTATAGGGCTGTTAGAGTATAAAATTGAAGAAATTGAGGCAAAAAATCTGCCCTCAAAGGTCCCCCCTCGTCACCGCCACTGTACAGTGTTTGCCGATGATGTGAACTCTGGAAATTGACACGATTGTCAAATAAAGTGATTAGCACAACGTACGGCATCAAACCGACATAAGGCAACGTAAAAGAAATCTAACTATACCCGATGCGGGTTCAAATTCAGGCCCTCATCAGTCACGACCACAGAAATGCGGACTTCGGCGCAAAAGAAAACAATACTGTAAATTAAAATCAGTAGCAGCCCATTAATTTTAGTGTCGTTCGATATTAAGGGCTATTTTTGTATGCATGAACCTCTTTTATCGAACGACATTTCGATATTATAAAACGGGATTCAAATATCGAACAGTATTTTATTTTAGGAATAAATATGAAGATAAATTAAAACCCAGATCATAAGAAATTTATAAACATGTATTTATGTTAACACAACATATTATTTAAAGGATACTTCTGAAGACACTATTTTACCAACAGAAATGAGTAATCACAGGGACACGCCACCTTACTAACAATCCAACGCTGTCATCAATATCCCGCCAACAACTAGGTTCTGACACTTTCCCGCGCTCACCAACGCAGTAACGACTTCGACCTATCGATTGACATAAAGAGAAGTTTGGCGGGGTGAATTCAGAAATCTTGGATGCTGTGAAAACTTATCGATATCCTTATTTTGCAACGAAATTTATGAAGTGTTCGATATTTAAAGGGTGTTCGATATATAGTGCCATAACCCTAATTGGTGGCCTAATTTTGTGGTGGGATCAACTGTTTACCCATTATCTTCATTTTCAGTTGATAAGGCATGAGGTTTAGTAAAACACTATTTATAACTTGCCACCATTTACATAAGAATAGTTGGTTACATCAAAATCTGAATTGGTTTATTGGGTGAAGTAAATTTTGCATGAAAGAAACACAAACAGACCAACTTTCAGATGTATAAATTAGTATGATTTTCATTATCAGTGTATATGGAAATGGTTGACTAACTTTCTGTAAATTGTTTTGCGTTTGAAGGGATGCTGTTATAGTAACAACAACAATTCAACATAAGCATCTGATAAAAATAACACTTATTGAGCAGTTTAAAGTCAAATAAAGAATTTTAATTTGAATTAATATTGTAATGCTGTACTGTACTGCGGGCGGGATGGTGCAGCGGTCAAGCTGTTTGTCTCTCACCAAGGTGGACCAGGTTCGATTTCGATCAATGCGTGTGATATTTTCGAAGTGAAATGCCATGTCCTGTGGTTTGGACTGCACGTAAAATGGGGGTCCCGTGGCTCATGATCGTGAGATTAACGGCCACGTAAAACTACAAGCTGCCTTTTGTACTGTACGACCTAGACCACATTTAATAATGGGACTAATGGTGAGAGCAAAACAAATAGAACACCAAGATAATGAATGGCATGCACTAGGGATGGTGACCAGGTTACTAATGTGCTAATGGATGGAGAGCACCTAGTCCAAGGAGATTCAAATATCTGGGGAGTCTGATCACACTGATGGAAAATGTACGAGAGAAGTAAATGCTTGAATTGCACAGGCAAAGGAAGCTTTTTCTTCAACAAAGACATCTTTACTAACATCACAGATCATCAACTTTTAGGTACGAAAGCACTTTGTGAACATTTTTATTTGGCGTATTGTAAGCTACGACTCTGAAACATGGACCCTAAAGAAAGCAGACGTGCCAAACTCGGATGTGGTGCTGGCGAAGACTCCTAAAGACACCGTGGACTGATAAAGTCACAAACAAGAATGTTCTCAGAAGAGCAAATGAGCCATGCAACTTGGTTGAATTCTTAAAAATAAGAAATAGAGAAATAGTTTTGATAGTCACTTGATTCAACATTTTTACTGGTCCACCACCCTATTGGAAGGAAGAAGAAGGGAGCAAAGGAAAACCAAGAGCACAATTTATCAACAGCAATAGCCACTTGAAGCTATTGGCCAAAGGATGGAGACGATTGGATGCCACCAACCTAACGCTGAGGAGATGAAGAATAATGTGAGAGCAAGAGGTACATATATGAAATTCAGTAACACTTCTGGAGTTCCACTACCATTGCAAAACATCTTCTCAGTGATGTTGATGTAGCAGCTCTCAAGGATACATTGCATCCTGCAGCAACACACTAACCAAAAATACCAGAATGACATTCTATTACAATGGCTTCAGTTTCTTTTGGCTTTGTTTGAACGGGACATTATTGTAATATTGGTTATTTATTTTAAATTGAAAATTGGGTGATGCATGTTGTCTTTGTGGCAGCCCCTAAATGAGGGAAGTATTTGAAATTTAAAAAATTAAGTAATTACTTTGGCCCTAATCATTTGAATTCAGTAAGTCTTTTATATAAAATTATTTCAAAATGTTTTAAAATGAATTTTAGAGCTCCGGCTCTGTCAGGGATTTTACAAATTATGTGATGGCTCGTGAGGACAATTGAGTAGCTGTCTGACAGTGAGGCAGTGCCCCGGTCACGGAGACCAAGATTAACATCCGAGGGGACCCGATGCGCTGACCACCCCATAAGCTGCAGGCCAAATGGCAGCAGTCGCTTGGTAATCCTAGGCCCTTCATGGACCATAAGTGCCATTGGGTTTGGTTTGGATTGTTGTTTTAAGAGGCAAAAAATCTATGTCACTTGTCCTTCATTGTCTTGAATATGGATATTTAGGTCATCAACATCATCGCCCTAGTGCTTATTATTGGTGTCATTGTTATTCCCGACAGAATCTACGGTATTTCATTTTGAGACACATCAAACATTTTTGTTTTCACCTGAAAAACATAAATTCTCTCATGTTGCCAGACATGAACTTAAAGACATGTATAATTTGAGTGAAAGACAAAACCATGTTCCCATTGTTCTAAAAAGTAGAGGAGACATTGGAAAGAGGGTGATGAGACTGTAAATGAATGGAAGTAGCAGAAGAAGAAAGCCCAATGAGGACATGAAATAGAAGCTGTTCAGAATCGTATTGGGTGCAGACCTAGGCCCAATAGAAGTGACTTTAAAAGCAGCATCATATTGTAGAAATGGAAAATGTTGAAGAAGAAGAAGTCTTCTACTGAGCCTAATAAATATTCCTGTTGTTAATAAAATCATTTTAGGACTTGGTACATCTTGGTCATCAGCCCCGAAGAGTATTTTTACTGTGTATGTTGTTGAAGTATTTTCTTTTCCTTTAATGTTCTGGAAGAGGAATGTATTTTAAGCATTTCCATTTCAGACCTCCAAACTTCATATAAGATAAAGCATCAGAGGTTCAAAATACCACTGTTAATCCATGTCTATGCCTAGGTTGGCACACTAACAAATAAAATAACTTCATTTAGACTCATGTGTAGAATGTGTGTTGATAGATTGCTGTAGAAAATGTATGAACTGCTGTTGGAAGATTGATGACTTATTGGACGGCCAAGAATGACATGTAGAGAGATATGGTGAGAGACAATATACAGCAAATGGGGTAAGACTAAGACAGAATTGAAAGAAGTTGATGGAGCCTTCGAGTAGATGGAATGCTATGGGGTTTGTATGTATTTTGTTGTGAATGTTTTCATCCTTTGCTTTCTTGGTATGTTATAAACTGGCTCCATCTAAGTGGATATTAATATATTTTCCACTTCCAAACTTGTAAAGTTAGGGCAAGTACTTTTCTATGGCTTTAGAATTCAGGTACGGTAAATGAAACCTTTAAAACATATCTAAAGATATGTTCAGTGACTTTAAAAGGAAAGATACTTGCATTTGGGTATTTAAATTATATATATATATATATAATGTTCTCTTTGGAGTTGACTGGCAAACATCAATGCCATCTGTATCAGGTACCACTGTTCTTTTCCTGAGCTTTCTCCACTCACCATGCGTTGCACTCTTGTAGGCATAGTGGTGAAAGGCATACATTTGGTGTGCAACTGGTGAGAGAGTGTGATTTTGAATTGCATTTGTGCTTTACTTAGTCTAACAAGGGAACACAGCAAACTTGAACGTTGTGATATTGATGAAAGTTGTCATGCATTTTGGTTAGACCACAAGAAAAATATCTGTGGTTGTGTTTCATTCCCAAATTCACTTCAGCCATCCTTAGAGAAGGTGAAATTGTTCAAGTTTAATATTGCGCATAGTTTTTTCACCACTGACAAGCTGTGATAGGTCAAAGAGTGCATCTTGTTGGTCACTGCTTAAACTCTTGCAATGCTGTGAAAACATTTGTATTAAGTTATATTGTATTTCTCTGTACGGTAATGGTAATTGTAATGTAGCGGTAACTTCACAATAAATTGTATTTTATTTTTTTGTCACATTAATGATTGATCGATTAAGATTTTAGCAATAAGGTCATGTGTTGTACAAAGAGTATAAATCATATATAGATGAAAGGGAGAAAATAAAATGACTCCTTCATGCATCAGACATTTCATTCTCTACCTTTCATCTATGTGGTTATACTCTTATAGCTGAAAGTCTTCGTGGTCATCTTTGTGTTCCATTGTTTTATATGTTATCATCTTGACCTTGCACAGTATGGTTTTAATAGAAGCCTTTGGTTGCTTTGAACTCCTAAATCTACACAAATGGATAAATGTTTTAAATGTAACATTCCGTACATAAAGGTGATGAAAATCACAGAGCTGCAAATTTGAGGGATGAGAGAGCAGACAAATTCCAATACGTACAGAAGTATAGAAACCTTGATGCTTGTGATGAAAGTCAAGATGCTGTGAAGGGACAATCAGGTGGCTGCAATAACAGCACAGTTACAGTACTGTAATGATTTTAGACTGACAACCTTTTGCAAACACTAGAAATTTCTGACTTTCTCATCACCTGGTATGTGCACAAGCTACAGCATGTGAGATCTGGACAAGTGTGTTACTGATACAATTATGTTCTGCAGAATGTTGCTTGGTAACATCATCTTCTTCATCTTTAATAGTGTTGCAGTGAAATACATTGGTCGGATCTTGTTTGGCATTGTATTTGTGTTGTAGCTCTCTGATATATTTAGGGTTGGGTATAATGAATAGCCTGATTTGATCATCATAATACAGCTGGTCTGTCTGTGCCTGCACTGGTTAATAATATGGGAGGACTGCCATTGGTAATTATGGCTTTTCACTCACCGTGGAGACTTATTCCACCAATAATAAGTCTTCCATCACATTCGTCACCATTTTGAGTTGAGTGTCATGAGAAAGTTTTTTATCACTGAATGATTGTAAGAAGGATGGAACAATTCCATACTACTGCATCTTGTCTTAAGCCCAGACAGTCCAAGGATACAGCTTGTCTTTTTTGTGTGGAGTTACGTGTTTGCTACATGCCCTCAAACACTGGCTGACCTAAAGGACTGTATAAGAGAAATCTCCTTGGACATGCCATGCTCAATTGTGTGAGGCAGGCTTTGAAATGAAAGATCACCCTCCAGGCGACATTTGCAAAAAATGGACAGAATGGCATCTTTACCTATGTTTTCATGGTTTGTTTAAGTAGAATCTTCTATTAGTTACAATATGCTGCCCTGTTTATATTCTACTATCAATTCTACCCAGCCATATACATTCACACCAATGGGTGCTGTTAGATATGAATATTTAGGGGAAAGGGAATTTAAAAAATCAGATAGAGGCTATGTTGTTTTCTAGGAAGGGAATTAGGTTATAACAAAAGCCCTGCGCGGATGTGATAACTGCAGAAATTTTCGCCATGCGGATATAGTTTGCATGACTGTGCGGATAGCGGATAAGCTGCGGATAATGTTTGGAGTAAATTTGTGGATAGCTTTTAGAATACAATCCGAACTTGCTGAATATCATTACCCAGACCCGGTTGTTTATGACATATCATATTTTTCCATTATATTCTTTCAGTGACAAATATAAGAATGTTGATTTAAGCTAATCTCATTCAAATTCTGTCATTTAGCATCATTAACACTCCGAACTGAAAAAGGTTGCAATTCTAGCTGTATAACATTCATTTTAAACATAGCACATGCCATTCATAGCCTAAGGGAACGACTTTCTCCTCAAATGTCTAAATGTGTTGCTTTAATATTTTATGCTTTCATCATCATTGGTTTGCAGTCCTAAGACTGGTCAGTTGCCATAAAAACATGTCCAGATCGTCCTGTCATTTGCCGCTTCCTTCATTGAATTATAATTCTGTGCTTGGGTGCCGTTTAGAATTTGTTTAAGGAAGGTATTTCTAGGTCTTCCTCGTGGATGTTTTCCCTCAATGAACCCTTGGAGTGGCGCATTGTGTGACCCCACCATGCAAGACGACGTTTACGGATGGTGCGTAGGATTGATCTCCGTTGGTTCACAGTGTCGAGAATCCTTGTGTTCGATATCCTGTCTCTCCATGTCACATTTATCATCTTACGACAGCACCACATCTCAAAGGCTTCAAGACAGTTCTTTTCATTTTTATTTAGTGTCCACGTTTCACAGGCATACAATGCAACTGTCCATACAAAAGCATGTAGCATTCTCATTCGGAGGGAAAGCTTAAGCCAACTGGCACACAGCTTTATCTAATAAATTAAAAATATTATTGTAATGTCAGCGAATTCGGCCAACAAACGTGCGGATGTGGATAACAGTTGTGCAGATGCAGATAACAAACGTGCGGATGTGGATAACAGTTGTGCAGATGCAGATAACAAACGTGCGGATGTGGATAACAGTTGTGCAGATGCAGATTAGAAACGTGCTGATGTGGATAACAGTTGTGCTGATGCAGATAACAAACGTGCGGAAGTGGATAACAGTTGTGCAGATGCAGATAACAAACGTGCGGATGTGGATAACAGTTGTGCAGATGCAGATAACAAACGTGCGGATGTGGATAACAGTTGTGCAGATGCAGATAACAAACATGCGGATGTGGATAACAGTTGTGCAGATGCAGATAACAAACGTGCGGATGTGGATAATAGTTGTGCAGATGCAGATAACAAACGTGCGGATGTGGATAACAGTTGTGCAGATGCAGATAACAAACGTGCGGATGTGGATAACAGTTGTGCAGATGCAGATTAGAAACGTGCTGATGTGGATAACAGTTGTGCTGATGCAGATAACAAACGTGCGGAAGTGGATAACAGTTGTGCAGATGCAGATAACAAACGTGCGGATGTGGATAACAGTTGTGCAGATGCAGATAACAAACGTGCGGATGTGGATAACAGTTGTGCAGATGCAGATAACAAACATGCGGATGTGGATAACAGTTGTGCAGATGCAGATAACAAACGTGCGGATGTGGATAATAGTTGTGCAGATGCAGATAACAAACGTGCGGATGTGGATAACAGTTGTGCAGATGCAGATAACAAACGTGCGGATGTGGATAACAGTTGTGCAGATGCAGATTAGAAACGTGCTGATGTGGATAACAGTTGTGCTGATGCAGATAACAAACGTGCGGAAGTGGATAACAGTTGTGCAGATGCAGATAACAAACGTGCGGATGTGGATAACAGTTGTGCAGATGCAGATAACAAACGTGCGGATGTGGATAACAGTTGTGCAGATGCAGATAACAAACATGCGGATGTGGATAACAGTTGTGCAGATGCAGATAACAAACGTGCGGATGTGGATAATAGTTGTGCAGCTGCAGATAACAAACGTGCGGATGTGGATAACAGTTGTGCAGATGCAGATAACAAACGTGCGGAAGTGGATAACAGTTGTGCAGATGCAGATAACAAACGTGCGGATGTGGATAACAGTTGTGCAGATGCAGATAACAAACGTGCGGATGTGGATAACAGTTGTGCAGATGCAGATAACAAACGTGCGGATGTGGATAACAGTTGTGCAGATGCAGGTAACAAACGTGCGGATGTGGATAACAGTTGTGCTGATGCAGATAACAAACGTGCGGATGTGGATAACAGTTGTGCTGATGCAGATAACAAACGTGCGGATGTGGATAACAGTTGTGAAGATGCAGGTAACAAACGTGCGGATGTGGATAACAGTTGTGCAGATGCAGATAACAAACGTGCGGATGTGGATAACAGTTGTGCAGATGCAGATAACAAACGTGCAGATGTGGATAACAGTTGTGCAGATGCTGATAATAAACGTGCGGATGTGGATAACAGTTGTGCAGATGCAGATAACAAACATGCGGATGTGGATAACAGTTGTGCAGATGCAGATAACAAACGTGCGGATGTGGATAACAGTTGTGCAGATGCAGATAACAAACGTGCGGATGTGGATAACAGTTGTGCAGATGGAGATAGCAAATGTGCGTATGTGGATAACAGTTGTGCAGATGCAGATAACAAACGTGCGGATGTGGATAACGTTTTGTTTATCTGCGCAGTGCTCTAGTTACCGGTATAACTCAGTTTAATAGCCTACATGCATTTCTTAAACCACAATCAAATTAGCTGTTTTTATAATGAGTACAAAGGAATCCTTGCCGTAATTGGGATAGTGCTCTTTACATTTACACAATTCATTATGTCAAGAGCAAAGACATGTTGTTACCAGGCTGGCCATACATGGCTTTCACCACACTATCTGCGGGAATACCACCTTTCACAAACCAAACAATGTGTGCGTTTGTACTCTCTGTGGTCAAAGGTGTAGCATATATCATATCACTGTGTGCTCGAAAAGAGTAAAATCAATTAGTGATTATAGTAGGGATAGGTCACAAGCTAGAAACTAAGAATAACAAATTTAAATAGAGATTGTAAATTTAGGTTAAGTAAGTTAATGCTCTTTCGAGCGCACCTTAATAAATTATTTTATTATGCTACCTTGTCAAGTGTTTTGGTTCTTTTAAGTAATGACAGACCGCTGCATAGAAGTAAAGCTGCAGCAGACATACTGTATTTACTGCTGGAAATGCTGATCTCTGTATTATGTTCTCGTGACACCATGTGGCTTGAGGTTACTTGTAGAATTCTCATTTCACTCTTGCTACCAGGCTCATTAAAACTAGAGCACTGCATAGATAAACAAAACATTATCTGCATCCGCACAATTGTTATCGGTATCTGCACGACTGTTACATGATAATATTTAGTGTTATGTTTTCAAAAGACCATAGATCACTCATATAAAGATTTAATGATCAAAAACATGTGCTCCTTATTTCAGGTATGCTAGCAATGATATGACAATATAATTGAATCTAAAATGTCTGCTACATCTCTTTTGTGTCATAGAGGAGTGTGGAAAAGTTTTGAGTTATTGTGGATAGCTAAATCTCCTGCTTCACACAACATACGGGGAAAAATACTCAGAAAGAAGAAACAAACAAGGATTTCTGAAATTGTTGTATACCAGCGTATCCCTAGGTATTTTAGAAATCATCACATATTTTACTAAATACTAAGGGGATTGCATTACAGTGTCAGTGTTCACACAGTGCTCGTCCAGGATTCACATGCTGATGGCACAAATTTTGGAATACCTTGCATTTCTGAAAGCAAAATATAAGATTTAAACATTGAAAGCATATTTTATTTGTGTGGAACTCAAATATTACCTAGCTATGTAGGCTAAATCTGTATACAGTAATTTATTTGAGAGAAAATTTATTAACATGAATATAAATTTCATTATTCTTGTACTATTGCTTATTTCTTTATTTGATTCCTTATTTAATATGACAATAAAATCCTATTCCTTTATATAAAGTAATGGTTCAAAGGTGAAACCATCATGGAAATGTGTGGCAAATTTCAAAAGAAAACTTACTACTTTGAAATGAAAGGTTGAGTGACTTCCATGACACTGATTTTCTTTTCAGATAGAGGCTATCATAGCAGTAAGTTTGGTTAAACTATTGAATTGAAACTATGTGGAAGTACTTATTTGAGGGTAAGGTTTGCTAGGAGACTTCTTCAACCCTCCCTATGCAGATTCACCTGGGCATGACCAACAAGTAGATTTGAGACATACAAACTCTCTCAATAAGGCAATTAAATTTACTACAAAAACAAGGCCGGATTAGAATGTACATTTCTTGGATTTTAACGTTGTGATTACATTATTTTAACAGATCTCAGAAGGCCACATTTATAAATAGTATAGTAACACTTGCTCAAAATGGAATTGCAAGGGTCTGAGTTATTTTTCTAAATTAGACAAATTTTCGGATTGAACAAAATTGTGCAAAAAGATACACAAATTACTTACCCCTGATCTGTTAGTCTAGTTTTGGTGATACAATATCTCGATCGCGGTTTCAACCCTGGCCTAATTTGTCGGATTTTTTAAGAGCATTGAAGATCCCTCAGTATGCCTTCCTTCAGAGGGGTAGTAAAGCCAGCGGGACCATTTCATACATTTATGACATGTAAAAGAACCTTCCACTAACTACAATTGTGTGAAGCTAAATTTGTAGGTTATATTTGATTAACGCTCTATTAAATTCCAATGTTCGGTGCCAGGTGCAGGTTGTGGTGGCATCTAGTAGCCAAGTTCACAGCTAGGTGTCGTTGATGGTAGCATAAGTAGGAACTACTTGAAATTGATAATCTGCAGTCCTTACCTGAATCACAGACCTGAATCACAGATAACACACACTAATACAGCCATCACAATTAACACCGGTTATCAGACAGATTTGCAATTTGAATCTCACTATTCGTTAGGTTTGTTTTATGTTCAAGGTTTTGTGAATTATGTGAGTAATGGTGTATATGCACATGTATACAATTTAGAATAACACACTGTAATAATAATAATTCAAATAACAAATTTTAGCATGCATTAGAAAAGATCTAATTATAATGTACACTTAACTTGATGTTGACTTATTGTCCTCCACACCGCTACTGACACGGTGAACTCTAAGCCTAGCCTAGCTTGCTTGTCATCCTGCATGCCATCTGTTATCGGAAGTTGAACTGAAGTGTTGAATGAATTATCGTTGTACCTGAACCAGCTGAATGAGGTTGGAATTACTTACGAGATTCAAATTGCGAATCAAATTATAATCTCCTAACGATGTGCTATTGAATTACATAGTGAATTTACATTAGTGAAAATTTAACTTTAACACAGTGATCAGGATCTGATGATGGCCACTTGAGGGTCGAAATGCATAATCCTAAATTGCCCCATTTAATTGAATACATGTAATTTTTTTCCAGGAGTGTATTTACATATTTATATCTTGGGTTGACAAAATACCCCAGAAAGCAAAATTAAGCATGTTTTACACGTACTTCATTCCAATTCTCACCTATGGACTTGAAACATGTACCCTACTCAATAAGGCTAATAGTAAAATCCAGGCAACAGAAATGAAATTCATGAGAACAATGAACCAGAGAACCAGAACCAGAAAAGAAGGCAGGAAGTTGGTATCAAAATACCTATCACTGAACTATAGGAAGACACAGATTACAGTGGTTTGGACACGTCATGATAATGGACAGAAATAGAACACCAAGAAATTATTTCGACAGAGAAGTGAGAGGGATGATACCAGTAGGAAGGCCAAGAAATTGAAGGATAGAAACAGTGAAGTCTGAGGTCAACAAATGGAATGTGAAATGGGAAGATGTAGAACAACAGCAACTCTACTCCAACTGAAAGAAATGGCGAGCGCTTGTTTACCATACCCAGGAAACTGGAGCTGGAAAATGACGATGATGATGATCTTGTACCCCGCCCATTCATTGGGCGCAATCGTGTTGACTAACTGAAAAGCTACAAAAGACAATAATGCAACACTGAAAAAGAATGGCTTCAAATCTCTACATTTACTAATAAATCATTAATAAAGAGATGGTGAAAACGGTACACTTGGGTCTAACATTTTAATTCTCTAACTTGCATCTACATGGCTTGCTCTATTTGTGCCATCATTTCTCCACCGTAATCCCGCCCATTTCATAATTTGGCACACTATTTGAACACTGTGATTTGTTTGCGACATGCGTCCCCAGTACATAACTTGCATTTGATCAAAGATTTCACTTGCCATTGATCAAACAGTTTGTGATACTGTGTAAGAGTGATTTCACCAACATCCAGTGTCCTTTTTCACGAAGGGTATAGGGAAAATTGTTCAGTTTTGAAACGAGCGCCCAAACAATGGAGGTGAATATATGTCATCTGTAGGCTGTTGTTATAATATGCTTTTAGACATCAGTCTATGCTTCATTTGACAGTTCTTATGGATTTATGGTGCCGGTATTGTTTTTAAGGGGCAGAACATTATGGTTATGGTCCACCCTGTATATATGCTCTCTTGTTAGTGACATATTTTCCTTTTTTTCCAGGGTGATGGTAAGAAGTACCAATGAAGATGGAACTCCATCAGTGGGAGAATTAGTACTTTTGCCTGTCAGTGTTGGAAGAATTGTTTTGGTATCGAGGACAGAACAGCTGTCTTATCCTCAAACAACAGTGGCTTCCCAGGTGTCCCAGTTTCCCCTTATTCCACAACAGAACAATCAACTTATCATTAAAAGCATTCTGGCTAGTCCTCAGAAAAATCCTGGGTATATAATACCGACTTCCAATGTTCCCCTTGGCTCCTCATGTATGGATAGTACAACAGACAGTAAATGCCAGTTGGATTTCTGTTCTGTAAGTTCTGAAAATATAATGGCTCCACATTGTCAAGTTTTATCAGAGAAAGAAAGTTTTTACAGACAAAGACCTCCTGAAACGATAAAATTGGAACTCCAAGCTGATTTTATTAAGCCTGAACCTTTACTAGCTGACACCATCATTCAGCAATTCAAATGTGATACATGTGGAAAGGAATTTCCTTCAAAGAAACGTCTAAACCAACATAAGAGAAATCATACTGAAGCTCGTCCTTTTAAATGTGATGTTTGTCCCGCAGCCTTCAAACGTTCATTTACTCTTCAGAATCACAAGAATATTCACTCTGGTAAAAAAGATTTCAAATGTGATATATGTAACTTTGAATGTTACCGCAAAGGAGGTTTGTTGATACACAAAAAGAGGCACCTTGGATATTATGAATTTAAATGCGATGAGTGTGGGAAAGGTTACCACTCAAAACGAGAGTTGTCAGACCATAAGACTCAACACAGTACTCAGAAACTATTTACTTGCTCTGAATGTGAAAAATCCTATTCAACGAAATCTAGCCTTGCAGTTCACCACAAAACATCACATGGGGAGAAAAATCTTCAGTGTGAAATATGTAGTAGGAAGTTCCATCTTACTAACTCACTCAGTAAACACATGCGCATTCACACAAGGGAATCCCCTTACTTGTGTGAGCACTGTGGAAGGGCCTTCACGAACAGCACGTCCCTCCTAGTTCATCGTTCTGTTCACAACACTGAGAAGAAATATGTGTGTGAGACGTGTGGGAAAGGGTTTGCTGGCACATACTATCTTAAACGTCACAAGCGCACTCACACGAGGCAATCCCCTTACTTATGTGAGCACTGTGGAAAGCCATTCACGAACAGTACAGCCCTCATTGTTCATCGTGCTGTTCACAATACAGAGAAGAAATATACGTGTGAAACGTGTGGGAAAGGGTTTACTAGAGCCACCTATCTTAGACTTCACATGCGCACTCACACAGGAGAGCGTCCATACAGGTGCGATGCTTGTGGAAAGGCGTTCACACAACAATCTTCGTTAATTATTCACCAGCGTTATCATACTGGACACAAACCATATGAATGTCATCTCTGTAATAAACGATATGTAAGAAAAACATTTTTGAAGAACCACATTGAAAACCACAAAATTATTTGAAGAGTCTACTGAAAGAATATGATAAGTTACTTTTTTATATGTTTTGCTTTTGTTGCCACATATGATTTATTATCAGTTGTAAATCATACACTAGGTGTAGGTGAGTAAAGGGAATGGCTAAAACATATATGTTAGGATATGAGGTGGTTTGGACATGTAAAAAGAATGTCACCCAACAGAATAGCAAAAGTATGGCTGGAGAAAACAATTAAAGGCACTCAACCCAGAGGACATAATTAGTAGAGGAATGGATTGGACAGAGATTGAGGAGACCAAGATCTATCTGGACCGACAAAGATGGAAGAGGCTCATAAACTACACCCGGGAAACTGGAGTTGGTCTACAATGATGATGATGATGTGTTCAAAAACCCTTCAAATCCACTTATATGTAAAATCACACTTACTATTCACTAGCAATACTTGAATGACCACCTATGTAAAGACTACAGAGCCTAATATTGCTGAGAAAACGTTACCGCCTAACAGACATACATACTCGACAGGAATCCGTGATGTGGCCCGCATCATTCTTAATTGCAAAATTTACCTAGTAATCAATTCGGTTCAAATAAAATAGGAAGGAACAATGGTTCATGAGTGTCCTATAAGACATAGCCATGGTTATAATTTTCTAACATTACGGTATGTCACCAAAACATTGTAACACAATGCTTCATGACTTGTACTTCCTTCTTTTGTTGGTGATAGCTTCTTAGTACTGATAGAATTCTCATGCCGTGGTCAGTTTTCAATTGACCGTCATAACCACTTCTTTGCATATCTGTTATGTCTGCAGCATAATGATGTTATATAATATGAATGCTACTGGTCATCTCCCATTCCAATTCCTTTTTTTATATTTGTACACTTGATATACCGGTAGCTCATCCTTCATAATGTTAATAACATTCACACGATTAGTTGACTTCCACTCGCTAATGTATTGGTATTATTATCATTGGACACTAGACTAACTTGTACTGCCAGTAGATGACATCAGAAGAAATGTCAGTATGGTAACCTTCAGATGAAACACAGAGAGTATGACCGTAAGTGATTTTGGAACAAGCACATCATTTTGTTTTAACATGGTTCTTAGTCATTTGTTTGAGTTGGGGTACTTCCCTTGTAAGTCAATGTGGATGAGGGGAATAAGTAAGCTAAGTCTCATACAAGCAATGTAGAAACATGGCTTGTGATCATATGAATTAAAGAATAGTAGTGAAGCATTAGAGTTGAAATGAGTCCATTTTTGGGACTCAAACCTGAGTCCCCTGCATTCCAGTCTGGGACACAAACCATGAACAATTTATGTCCAAGGCAGCTCATTTGTTTGCTCTTGATGTGATGGTTGAAGCTATGGAACACCATACTGCCACCGACCACAGCTCTTTGGACTCGTGTGGCAATGGTTGAGATGGGAGTTGAACCCATCTCCTCTCAGCTGCTCTCACGAAGTAGAGTACACTTCATTCCAGCCTCCAAACCAGAAACAAATTTCTGGGCAAGGCCGGGAATTGAATCTACAACCTCTGGACAGGAGTCTCTTTAACACCTTAAATTGCAGGTTCAGTCCCAATGCAGTCCGCTAGCATCTAAGAATAGTGTTATGCATTTACCCCTCTAGGGCAAAATTATGATACCACAGCAGGTCCCCTTAACAGTATTATATAGTTATTTCACTAAACCCCTTGCTCAGCGGTGAAATATTTTACTCTTCAATTTCTTCAATGGACCAAACACCTGTTAGTCGCAAGGTTGCCAGGTTGAGATTTTCACCAGCAAGCAGAGTCTTTTTACGTGGAGGGTATAGGCTGGTGCCTGAACTGTAGACTCTCTCGAACTGTCATGTTGAGATAAATAGTATACGAGTATTCTGTTCAATGTGTATTATGCTTGTTTGTAGACATCAGTCTTATGTTTTATTTGAACAAATTATACATGATTTCTTATTAATGCATTGCTTAACAATATGAAGGATTCGGGAGTAAAAGAAAGAAAACTAAAGAAGTAGTTTGTGTGGGTTAAAGAAACATTGTTACCTAAATTTGTTTGATTCATTTCTGTGCTGTGAACTAACAAGTGCACCTAGTGTACGGAAACACAATTTTATAATACATTTTAGAAAAAATCATTATTCTTTACAGAAATTTGGTGCTTATCACCTTTTACATCAAATACATATTCATTTTAAATCACATTTACAATAAAAGGACCACTGATATACAGTGACAAAGGTACATGTGGTATATTTTATTTGCATACGGACTAGGGTTCCCAAACACATTGAAAAATAGTACACACTTTATCATGCCTGTGTAGCAAACTGATTGTAACTTTTGTGCATGACATGCACAGACATTTTGCTAACTAAACAAGTAGCCTACAGCACGCTACCTTGTGCCTCGCTGGCATTGGGACAGTGTGGGTTTGAATCCCACCTCGGTCGTCCTGAAAATGTTTTTCGTGGTTTCCCATTTTCACCACCAGGCAAATGCCGGGACGGTTCCTTTCAATAGGTCCATGGCCGATTTCCTTCCTAAATCCCTTTCCTGACCCATCCTTAAAAGGAAAACATGGAACATGGCCATTGGCTGCATTAATAAAAATCATCATCATCATCTTGTACAGTTTCCAGCCCCAGGCTGGGTCTGTTTGGAACATAAGCCTCGCCACTTAGTCCTTTCTTCCCACCACCTCTCCGCTGTCACTCTGGTCCAGTCCTCGCCTCTCTTCTTGACACATTCCTCCACGCCTTTCAGCCATCTATCTCTTGGTCTTCCCCTTGGTCGTTTCGTCTGCATCTGCATCTCATGTATCCTATTGGGAATCTTCTTCTCATCCATTCTCTTTAAGTGTCCATACCACCTCAGTCTTGATGTCTCAAACCTACCTTGCAAGGGCTCCTCTTTCACCATTTCCCTGACCTTTTCATTCCTCACCCTGTCTCTTCTTGTTACTCCGATCCTACTTCGCAGGAACTTCATTTCACCTGCCTGTATTCTGCTTATGTCTCTTTTCTTCATTGTCCACGTTTCTGAAGCATAGGTCAGTATCGGGATATAGTAGCTTCTGTATAACACTTCCTTGCTTTTTTGTGGGACATCTTTATTCCACACTAAGCTCCTAATGCTTCTCAGAAATGCTTCTGCCTGTCTACCACGTTCCGTAATCTCTTTGTCATTTCTCCCATTTTCCTCCTCTATACTTCCCAAGTACTTGAGACTTTCCATCTTCTTCAGCTGTCCACCTCCAAGTGTTATCCCACTCAATGGTCTGTCCTTTTTCCTGGTCGTTAACAGGATCTCACATTTACTGATGTTGAACTTCCATCCGTACTCTCCCACTGTTTCTTCCCAAGCCTTCAGTTGCTCCTAAATTTCCTCCTCCTTGTTTCCCCAGACCATGAGATCATCTGCAAACACCATTGCTTTCATCTTATCTTCTCCTATCTTTCCTGCTATCCGTGTCATCACCTCGTCCATAACCTCAATAAAGAGAAGGGTTGACAGCGCACTACCCTGTTTCAGGCCACTCATTTGTCTGAACCAGTCTGTTCTTTCCCCTCCAACTTTCACACAACTCACACTTCCACAATACATCTCCTTCACTCTGCCTACAGTCCCTTTTTCCAATCCCATGTTTTCCATTGCTTTCCAAACCTTCTCCCTACACACACTATCATATGCCTTTTCGATGTCCAGAAAGGCCATCAGCAGATCCTCTCCAAATTCGTAGTGGTGTTCCTGGAGCTGTCTCACTGAAAATATGAGATCCACTGTTGATCTCCCAGGTCTGAATCCATACTGCTCCTCTCTCAATTTTCTCTCCACTTTGGCTCGTATTCTACTTTGTCTGGCTGCGTGGCTCAGGGGTAACGTTCTCGCTTGCTGAGCCCAAGGTTGCAGGTTCGAAACCTGGCGAAGTCAGCTGGCATTTGAGGGTGCGCAAATGCGAGGGAGCCGTGTCAGTAGATTTACTGGCACGTTAAAGATCCCCTTCGGGGCAAAATTCCGGCATCCCGGCGTCTCTAAAAGCCAGTGTAGTTAAAAGGGACGTAAAACCAATAACATTATTATATCTACTTTCTAATATCTTTTCATATATCTTGGCACAGTGAGGTATGAGTATGACTCCCCTGTAATTTCTGCACTCCTTTCTGCTTCCTTTCTTAAATATTGGGACAATTAATCCTTTCTTCCAATCTTCTGGGGTCTTTTTCTCCTTCCATATCACCCTCATCACACGGTACAGCCACTGTTTCCCAACCTCCCCAGCTGCCTTCACCATTTCAACACTCACTTCATCCACACCCGGTGCCCTTTCTCCATTCATCTTGTCTATAGCCATCTCCAGTTCTCTCCAAGTCAGGTCCTTTTCCATTCCTGTGTTGTCTTCTCCATCTTCCAATACATTGTCTTCCTCCCTTTGACCATTTGGATTCAGCAAATCCTCAAAGTACTCTTTCCACATGGTCTTGAGGGCCTCTTTGTTGTGTACCTCATTTCCGTTTTTGTCCATCATTACCACATCCTTTCGCACACCTCTTCTCTTACTTTTGACCATCCCATAAAGTACTTTCTTATTTCCTCTGCTGTCTTCCTCCATCATCTCTGTCCACTTTACTATCCACTTCTTCCTCTCCTCTGCGACAATCTTGTTTGCTTCTTTCTTCTTTATCTTATAATCTTCCCTTGCCAGATCAGTTCTTTCCTGGAACCACACTCTGAAAGCCTTGTTCTTCCTTCCCACAGCTTCTTTTACTCTCTCATTCCACCATGGTGTCTCTTTACACCACTTTCTGTTGCTTGTTCTTCCACATACTGCCACTGCAGCTTCCACCATTGTGTTTTTGAAATGCTTCCATTCCTCTTCCCCTGTTTTAGGATTGTCTGTTGGCATCCTTTCCCTTATTATCTTCTGGAATTCTTCCTTGACTTCCTTTTCCTTGAGTTTCCATACTTTGATTCTCCTTTCCTGGTACTCTGTCCTCTTGCTATCCTTAACAACTCCCAGGTTCATTACAAGTATTCTGTGGTCGCTATCTAAGGCCTCTGATGGTATTACCTTTATATATCTGACACTTCTCTTCATTTCCCAGTCGTACAGCATGTAATCTACCAAAGATTTCTTTGTTAAATCACTGCTGTACCACGTTACCTTGTGGCTTTCTTTCTTCCGGAACCAGGAGTTGCCTACCACTAAACCATTTCTCTTGCAAAAATCCAGCAACTTTCTCCCTTCTTCATTCCTGCTGCCCCATCCTTCTGCTCCCATTACATTTTCATATCCTTGCCTTTCACTTCCTACATGTGCATTCAAAGCTCCCATGACAATGATGCTCTGACCATTCAACTGCTGTTGTAGCTCCTCCTCAAAGTCTTCCTTATCTTGAGCAGTACATCCAACTTGAGGGGCATATACCTGGGCTATCTCCAGGCTTCTTCCCTTTACAGTTATTCTGATCTTCATGATCCTGTCACTTATTCCCTTTACCTCTTCCTTCCTTTCATCTCTCACAACTACTCCTACTCCGCCTGTCCTTCCTCCACTGTTCCCACTCCAGTACAACCGGTACCCTTTCCTCAGTTCTCTTCGACCTTCTCCTTTCCATCTTGTTTCTGCCAAGCCCAGTACATCCAGTTTTCTTCTCTCCATCACATCTACAATCTCCTCCACCTTTCCTGTCAGTGTTTGAATGTTTAACGTGCCAACTCGTAGTCCATTAACATATCCGGGTCGTCGTCGTTTGCATCCGTCCTTTCCGAGGCCTGTTCCTGTTTTGAAAGCAAATATAATATCCACTACTGGCTTGCTAGGCCTATCGTAGCTTCACCAGAGCCCCGTCAGCCATCACTTTTCAGGGTTCCTATAGGGCCTTCACAGCTACCGTAGCGGTCCCGGGGAACACGAAGTCCCCACTGTACTTCACCCCTACAGGCAATCCTCTACTTCATGCCGTTGCCCGTCTCCCACCACGTGGAGGAGGGGTTGGACTTGTGGGAGACTTAATAAAAATATTATATATAAATATGCATACAGGATGGTAAATTTTATTTGCATTTAAACTAGAGTTCCCAGACACTATGTATAGAAGAGGTGTCCATACAGCATGGCGTGCTTCTGGCGCATACGACCTTGCAGCGATGGTGGGGCAAGACTATATGTTTGTCCCTCTCGCTCGCTTTCCCGTCTCCCTCTCATACTGCCTTCACTGTGTTGTGGTTGATCGGCCAAATGTCAAACACTATTCAGTATAACGTAAATATGAAAACACATGGAAACAAAACGAAAACAAGGAAAAAAGAAATAATATGACGAAAATTGCAATGCTTTAAATGAGTTCCATGATATCTTATCACATCAGTATTTCTGACTGTTTTAATGCTAAGTGCATAATCTTCAATACCGGTACGTGGAGAAACCCGTGAAACACAATATAGATGTGTCAGCCAACCTATGCATTGGATGAACAGTTTGTGTGTTTGTTTACATTATGTCCGGTGTTCTAGCAATCCCAACTTGATTTGGTCAGACTCGGCGAAGAGCTGTCGCAGCGCCATCAGTCAGGGCAGGCAGCCCAGCCAAGAGAGGCAAGAGCTAGCCTGCTGGCGTGCGGCGCAGCATAGCTAGCACGCCGAGTATGCAAAGGCTGGACGTCTCTGCTGTAATAGTATGGGCCATATGAGTGGCTTGTTTAAGCTGTTTCCAAATGTGTTTGTACATACTCTTATGGCATCAAGATAGACTGTTAAAATACACTCTTCACTGCTCAATATTCTTATTAATTAATCAATAATTCTGTCTACTGGCAGATAACCTCGATGTTCCATCCCTTATAACAACAAACGTCATCAATTAATCAATCAGTTTTGCAGTTTTTGTCTAGAGAATGACTTAGACTTTGTGTATAAGATTCAAGCTCTGATGAGCTGTTGCCATCACTTGCATGGAGAAAATAAGAGCCCACAATTTTTAAACAGTTCGTCTGCAATAACAGATGGGTAATGTTTGTAACTGAATAAAAATTGCAACCTGGCCATTTTGTTTTCCAGTTTTAAAATGTAAGATATGGGACAAAATAGTGTCTTGGGAGACATTTGTCGGGACAACAGGATAGATTAGCAAAAAATGAGATGATCCCATATTTTACAGGATGTCCGGGAACCGTGATTTAGTGTCTCAAGTGAACTTTCAGTTTATAAAAATCCCTATTGTTCACAATGGTTCTTCTCTGCATCTCTCGTCAGCTATGGAGTTCAGAGCTTTTCAAAATGTGTCATAATATCATCTTCTACCTTCTTCATAATTATATTCCAACACATCATTCAGCTCTTTTTCCTTTCAACTGGTCTTAGTTTCTGTCCATTTGAAGGGACAATAGTGATGACTCAGCTGTGATTTTCAACATTATGAAGTGAAAACTTAAACATTTGTGCTCTTTGCAAGGGATTCAGACACACTTTCACTGGCTATGTGTTTTTTCTTGGGACAATCGGCAAAAAAATTGCCTTGGATGTTTTTGAAATGTGATATTGTGTCATTTGATCTATAGATACTAACCACATACGTGCTCCTTTTACATATAGTGAATGAATGAATCATGTCTGTATGAATAATAATTGAATATTGATGCTGTTTGACTGAATAATGTTTGTATCAGGTATTTCTGCTATATGATTTGATTATGAATGTATCATTGATATCTTTTTTATCATGTCTGTATCAATTATTTGTGCTGTACTTTTTAATGACCAAATAAATACATTACTGAATCTGCTGTCTTGAAGTATAAACATTCCCCAAACAAACCCAGAAAGAGACAGGGCCTAATAGTCGTCATATTAGGGGTCAACCTTGGAATGAGAAATAACAAGCTGTAAATTCGTATACACCTTCATTTTGGTGTTCTAAAAGTTGTCTCAAAAGTCTCATAAAATCTCGTGTCTGCACCGTAAGTTATTCAAGGTCAAAGGTCACAAAATCAGTTTTTCGCCATTATCTCAATTTCTATAGCTCCAATGATGTTAACTTTTATTATAAAAATTGTAGAGCATAACATTTGCGACAAAGTTTGTTTGAAAATAATTTTCATACGGCCAACTGTTGTTTTGAGATAGAGGGCAGAGAGCCCGCAGCACTCAGCCATACTCGCTGCAATGCAAGGTCAACCGTGAATCTTAGTGAATAATACCTTGTATAAAGTTATAAAATCATTGAAATATCATTAACAATAAATAATTTGTATTATTTATTAGTCAATACATTATATTTAATAACATTTTGCATATATCTAATATACTCATTTAATAATACTTACCTACTTTGTGTAATTAAAAACTCATTAGTTGAAATACTTATTGTATATCCTAATTTTATATTAATTAATTTAAAGTAGATTTTAAGTAGAAATAAAATGAGTTAATATATTGTAATTTTACCTTTATTTAGTAGCTATATATTTCTTACAATTTGAATTGAAATGAAGTGAAAATATATATCTTTAATTCTTTGAAGAACAAAAGTATTAATTTTCTTCTTCTTCTTCATCGTCGTCGTCATCCTTTGGGCCTGTGAAAATGTCACTTTCATTGTCATCATCTTCGTTGTTTCCAGGCCTTCCAGAATTTCCGGGTCAAATGCACTCTCTTCCTCAGAGTCACTTTGTGTTGAAACAGCATTGGGGCAAGCTTGTCCATTACAATGGCCACAAGCTAAAGTGCATTGTAACCCCGATTTTCAGCACCCGCAGCGTACACCACATCCATTCTTACAATTACAAAATAGTGTATTAAGTAATTCCTCAGGAGCTGGTGGTAATATTGTTGTTTTTGGCTCCAGGAGTTCATTTTGCAGCACCCAACCCAATTCCTGGGGTTCTAAATCATGCCCTAACCATTTTTGAACCTGGTAATAAACACGATTTATATGCTGATGGGCTGCTGCACTTGTCGGTGGAAGATTGGACAACTGGACATGTTTATGAAGTAATTAAATACAAGTTTTTCGGGCTTGTAGGCCGTGGTCCAGACAGGATATCTTCCGACGTTTCACCGGAAACTGCGTCCGGCATTATCAAGGGTTCCGCTCCTTTCCTTGGTCAGCAGTGGAATGAGGAAGAGGCTTGAAATAATGGGTAACGGTTTGTAGTGTTTATTACAAAAATACAAACTAAATCTTAGACAGTAGCTACATCATGTTTCTTTAATCTTCTTCATTCCAGTTGGCCATTGCCATTCTTCTTTGCTTTTAAATTGAAAACCTGTGGATAATTTCATCCACGTTGATTTTTCTGTCCTTGTGGATGTTTGCTAAAGCCAATCCATTTAGCCTAGGCTCTGCCATTGTGGTTCTTAAGTACGATTTAAGCCTCCTTAGGGCCAAGAAGCTTCGTTCTGCAGTACTTGTTGTAAATGGTACTGTCCCAAATATTTGCAGTAACACTGAACATCTTGTCACATTCTTTTAAAGCCTCTGTAGCTGTCTGAGGCATCTTTGTCTCATTATTCCATTTTGTGTTCCATAGGTGTATCTCAGCTTTAAGCTGGAGTAAATAACCTGATAAAAACTGTTCATACTTCTCAGCAGCTTTTAGAATCTCACTCTGGCTGTACATTGATTTCATTGCAGGTGTCAGACCTTCAAGTGATAAAATTCCATCAAAGTCACGATTAAATCCTGATTCAAGTTCTGATATGAATTGGTCTTCGAGAGGCAAAAAAGGTTACTCGCCTATGCTATTCCTCAGGATTACTGGCAGGAATATTGGCCCTTGCTGTTTACTACAAGTCCTTCTACAAGTCCTTGGAATAACTATCTCACATCCAATATCTTCAGAAATTTTTGTCGAGTCTTCAAAAACGCTCCCAAATTCTAGTTCAGCTTCTCTTCTGAGGTTTCGAAAAACTTCCAGAACGTCTCTAATGTTTCTCATTGATGATGACAAGTTTTGGTTAGGGGACTGCAAACTTTCACTAAAGTTATGCGTCATTGATAGGCAGTAAGCTGTTGCTTCCAGTGCTACAATAAAATCCCCCTTCTTCATTGCAGCGCTATACATACAAGCCTTTGTTGAAGCATCAGAGTCGTATTCAGCACTAGTTGCCATGTCATCTAAAAGTGTCACGATAGGCAGGTACAACTCTTTAAAGGTAAGGAGTGTATCATCTCTTTCCACCCATCTTGTAGGGCACATAGCCTTCAATTTTTTTTTTGTCTCTGACATGTTACAGTTTGAGATCACAATCTTAAGAGCATGGTGAGTTTTTAGGCTCGCTGGGACCCTTTCACTCTCATTCCAATATATAATAATAATCAGGTACCAGGGTGATGCAAATTTAAAAAATCCTTCGTTTATTACAACAACAAAAAACTAAATCTTAGAAACCAACAAATTCCTCTTTTGTATGATACGTCTTGGTATTAACATACCTAATAGAAAATGACATGAGCTCTTTTGTACTTTCATCAGTTGTCTTGTCACAAAAGATTGCAAAAAATTTAGCGTTTTTGACATCGAAGGCTATCTTTTCCCTTATGTTATCCCCAATGCATTCTATTATTAGTATAGTTTTACTAATCATAGTATTATTACGTCCGCAAGTGCTCAAGTGATGTTTTAAAATCCTCATTACCAGCATTGATTCTGAATGCTAAAAGACTGTTAAAAACTCCATGTTTCCCAGATTCAACATCATCTACTGTCAAATTCTAGAATTTGACTTTCACATAAAACACTAACACAATTATGTAGCATGCTGAGCTTCTATGCCCAAGATCGCGGGTTCAAACCCGGCTGAAGCCGTCGGATTTTTAAGAGCGTTAAAAATCCCTCAGTATGCCTTTTTCGGAGGGGAAGTAAAGCCGGCGGTCCCATGTCATAGATGTATGGCATGTTAAAGAACTTTCCACTAATTACACCTGTGTGAAAATAAATTGTATAGGTTAAGTAAGTTATGTAGACAACGCTCTTAGGTTGCTACGTTCGTTGCCAAGAGCCGACTGCGGTGGCGTCTAGTAGCTAAGTTCTGAACTAGGCCTAGTAGTCGTTGACGGTGGCGTTTGGCGGCAAAAGTAGGAACTATTTGAAAAATTCAAAGTTGCAGTCTTTACTTGAATTTTAAAAAAACAGATACACACACTATTACAGTCATCACAATTAACACCGGTTATCAGACAGATTCTACACACACCCAAAGTACACGGGGCTACATGACCGCGTTGTCGCAGCCCCTAAACTAAGGAACCGACCAACCAACACAATTATACATCGGTTTCAGTTGTGATTATTGGTAACGGTAACCAAAATAGTTATTAGCCACTAACGTGAACATCAACTTCAGCTTACTCTGGTGAAGCAGAAGCAACTAAGCAACAAGCGGGGCCAAGACGCCAAGAAGAAGAAGAAGGAATGCGCATTAAACAACTGCGCAGCAAACTCGCATGACTGCCAATTGGCAATACAAAATAACGGCATGGTCTACTACGGATGCTCACGGCGATAGCAGTTCAAAACCAAACCGAGTGTGTTACAGTGGTTTTTTTTTTAATTTTTATTTAGCCAATTTACCCTCTAGGTTGGTGATTCCCACGGACTCAGCGAGGGAACTCACCACTACCGCCTCTATGGGCAGTGTCCTGGAGCCTGGAACATCTGGTCGGGATGGATACAACTGGGGAGGTGTGATCAGCACTTCGCCCAGGCGGCCTCACCTGCAAAGCGAACAGGGGCCTCATGGGAAGGGATGGATAGGCGAGGAAGAGGGAAGGAGGCGGCCGTGGCCTTACAGTAGATACCATTCCGGCATTTGCCTGAAGACGAAGTGGGAAACCACGGAAAACCACTTCGAGGATGGCTGAGGTGGGAATCGAACCCCCTCTACTCATTTGGACCACACGAGGCTGAGTAAACCCCGTTCCAGTCCTCATACCACTTTTCAAATTTCGTGGCAGAGCCGGGAATCGAACCCACGACCTCCGGGGCGGCAGCTAACCATGCTGACCGCTACGCTACGGAGGCGACTACAGTGGTTTTATAATAAGGTTATAATAAGGAACGAGTGCCTTAAGTGCCTTCTGTTCGAGATGTAATTATATCAGCAAATAAAAAAAATACTAACAATATTAATTCAGTTGAATTCTGTTTGTTCATCATACTTTAAATAGTTTGGTAAACCTAGGTCGAAGGCCCCCCCCCCCCCCCCTTCTGGATCCGCCACTGTCCGTAACTGCGTAAGGTTATATCCTTTTAGGAATGTACTGAACAAAATAATACATATTTAGCATCAAATGGTTTATAGAAGCGCCAAAAAATGCTAATGAAATCGTTGATTACCGTACAACACAAAATATGATACATTCGTACTAATGAAGTTATTTACATAATTATCTATCTTGTACCGCATTCGTGGCGCAGTAGTAGCTATCTAGCTACATAGTTAAGGGTCCCGTGGTTCGAATCCCCGTGGTTTCGTTTATTTTTATTTCGTTTTTTTTGTATTTTTTATGCATAACTACTCACACGTTATAATGTTAAGCGTATATTGTGTGTATTTTCAATCGAAAAGATTATATAATATGCTGTACTCATAACACCACAAATTTCAACACTCGAAAATTTAAATTCTTTGTCCTTAATCCGCGGTAGAGTCTATTGTTGTATTTTTGTTGTTGGTTCTTAATGGGTTTTGCGGCATCATGGTCTTGTAGCCCCGTGTACTTGGGTGTGTGTAGAAGTTGTCTGATAGCCTGTGTCATTGTGAGGTCTGTAGGCTTACTAGTGTGTGTACTTTTATACGAGGAAGGATTTGGGTAAGAAGCTGTTGTTGCTGTTGTTTCATTTGAGATGCATGGACATCATGGTCATTTAGTCCCGTGTACTTGGGTGAGTGTTGAATTTTGTCTCATAACCCGTGTTATTGTGATGGCTGTATTGGTGTGTGTATATATCATTCAGGTGAGGATTCAATCAATCAACGTATAATATCCGTTGTATTTCAACAAGCTACTATAAACAACATTCAATTATACTCCTTGAAGAGGACAAAGAGTTTAGGAGAAAGTAGGCTATATGTTCTTTACTGAACATCTTGTTTTTGTAGATAAACTCCAGTCGTCGTGATTTTCGCTCCGCAAAGATATCAATGATGCGTTCTTTGAAGGTGTCATCCCTGGAAAGATAGTTCACCAAACCCTTCTCAATAGCCAGAGTAGGCTACTCAAATTGCTCAGTCTAGAATCTGACATGGAGTTCCTTAAAAATGTCTTAACTCTCTTCAATGCACTCATACTTCGTTCACTTGAAACAGTAGAAACAGGTGGTTTCCCATTTTCAACTCTAGGCAAATGCTGGGACAGTACCTTCTGACAGGCCACGGCCGCTTCCTTCCACATCCTTGCCCGGTTTCATTCACCATCATTCATTTAATCTCTCATTAACTCCTCTCGTGAGGTTGGCGTCAGGAAGGGCATCCGGCCGTAAAAACGATCCGCCACAAAGATTTCCATCGCATCTCATCCCCGACCCCGTTGGAAAACGGGAATAATAAGGGGTAGACATACATACTGTAACATGAACGTCTGAGCTGAGAGATGTATTTAAGTCCTGTTCAGAACTGACATACATTATTTAATTCTTACCGGCCGCGGTGGTCGAGAGCGCTAACGCGCTACCTCGTGCCTCGCTGGCATCGGGAGAGCGTATGTTCGAATCCCACCTCGGCCGTCCTGAAAATGGTTTTCATGGTTTCACCACCAGGCAAATGGCGGGAGGGTTCCTTTCAATAGGTCCACGGCCGATTTCCTTCCAATATCCCTTCCCTGACCCGTCCTGAAGAGAAAAGTACATGACCATTGAGTGCATTAATAAAATTATTATTATTTAATTCTTTCTGGCATAAAATGTACCCCATTTGTAATTACATAACTGCAGCGTTCTTGACACCCCGCATGAAGTAATATGTTGTGGCAAATAATTTATGTCAGTAAGCTTTTGCTCCTCACACAGCTGATCATTTTGTAAGCTCGCAATTGTTGGTTGGTTCCTCAGTTTAGGGGCTGCGGCAACGTGGTCATGTAGCCCCGTGTACTTTGGGTGTGTGTAGAATCTGTCAGATAACCGGTGTTAATTATGATGGCTGTATTAGTGTGTGTTATGTGTAATTCAGGTAAGGACTGCAGACGATCAATTTTCAAGTAGCTCCTACTTTTGCTACCAAATGCTACCGTCAATGACACCTAGCCGCGAACTTGGCTACTAGATGCCACTGCTGCCGGCACCAGGCGGCGAACGTTGGAATTAATAGAGCGTTAATCAAATCTAACCTACAAATTTAGCTTCACACAATTGTAGTTAATGGAAGGTTCTTTTACATGCCATATATGTATGACATCCCCTCTGAAGGAAGACATACTGAGCGATTTTTAACGCTCTTAACAAATCCGACGACTTCGGCTGAGTTTGAAGCTCAGCATGCTACCAACTACGCCAGCGAAGACGCCGATCGCAATTGTACATGTCCAATAATGAAGCAGTAGTCTGCCATCTGTTAATTTCTTAAACGGATTCTTTCAACAATATTCTACTTTTGCTCTACCTGGTGGCAAATGCAAGTTATTGGATGTTGTATATCAGAGTCGTTACTGTTCACATCTAAAATGGAGACTGCGTTGAAAAGTGGAAGTTTGATAGTGAAACAGGGAGTAACAAAATCGAAAAGTTAGTGTCAAGCACAACAGGTCATTGTGCGTCAATTAGACAAAGAGGTAAGCTGAGTGTAAATAAAATAAAGTGCGATGATTATTTCATTAGGTTTAAATTTTAATATGTGTGTGACAAGGACTGTCCAAGGCCACAGTGTGTTTTTTGTAGGAGGGGAGAGGGCATTATTGCTAAAAGTGGACAGAAAGTTTCTCTACTCAAGCGTTATTAAGAAACTAAACACCCCACCCATTTAAGTCGGAAGTTCACGAGTCGATAAGTTTGGGAGCCGCTAGTCTATAACAAAATGCTTATGGTAACCTTCCAAACAATTGTTAACAGTCTTCGAAAATGTACTAGAGCACCAAAACTTTGATGCTTTCCTTAATGTTATTATCTCTTGTGTTTAGTTGGTTGGTTCTTAAGTTTAGGGGCTGCGACAACGTGGTCATGTAGCCCCGTGTACTTTGAGTGTGTGTAGAATCTGTCTGATAACCGGTGTTAATTGTGATGACTGTATTAGTGTGTGTTATCTGTTTTTTAATTCAAGTAAGGACTGCAGACTTTTGAATTTTTCAAATAGTTCCTACTTTTGCTGCCGAACGTCACCGTCAACAACTACTACTAGTACAGAACTTAGGCTGTGTCCCAATAGTACAATTTCAGCCGTAGTGAACTAGATAGTCGACTACTTTGCCGGATGTGACGTCAGAAGTCGTGATCCAATACTGCTTAGCACATAGCAATCAAGTCTGTAGTAGCTAGTCAACGAAAGTGCTTGCTAGATTGGCCGACTTGTCGACTTGTACAAGGAAGTTATAGAAATTGTAGCTTATCGGAATTGTAGGTTATGTAAATTGTAGGTTGTCTTTGACTTTAATCTACTTTATGCTTGACCTATATTCTTTACCAAATTCGACGCTTCAAACCACAACCCACGAGGGAAGCAGTCGGCTCTTGGCATCACACGTAGGAATCTAAGAGCGTTGTTTACATTCTTAACCTATACAATTTACCTTCACACAGCTTTACTTCCCCTCCGAAGGGAGGCATACTGAGGGATTTTTAACGCTCTTAAAAAATCCGACGACTTCGGCTGGATTTGAACCCGCGATCTTGGACATAGAAGCTCAGCATGCTACCAACTACGCCACCGAAGCCGCTGTGTTTAGTTGAAAGGTATTACAGAATAGCGTCATGTGATCCCTCTTTGATCTTGTTTTCTTTGATTCCCGTTTATATTGCTTTTATTCGCTTGACCACCTCGTGATGTAGCGGCTAGTATGCTTGCCTGTCGCCCCGGAGGTCTGAGTTCGATTCCTGGTTCTGCCAAGAAATTTTATTCTGATTTGAGGGCTGGAGCGTGGTACACTCAGCCTCGAGAGGCAGA
The DNA here is from genome assembly GCA_946902985.2 of Meconema thalassinum. NCBI lineage: Eukaryota > Metazoa > Arthropoda > Insecta > Orthoptera > Tettigoniidae > Meconema > Meconema thalassinum. The sequence goes on from OX336388.2 coordinate 1,855,736,360, forward strand.
ACTGAGTCCTATCTCAGACATCTTGAAAGCGGTTTGCCGTGGTTTCCCACTTCTACTCCAGGCAAATGCCAGGATGGTTCGTAACTTTTAAGCTCACGTCTGCCTCCTTCCCAATCCTCACCTGAATTACAAAAACTCACACCACTACAGTCATTACAATAACGCAGGTTAACAGACACAATTCCACACCCACCCAAATACACGAGGCTAATTGATCACGATGTACACGCCCTTAAAATGAAACAACATTTTGCTTGGTTTGTAAAATATATTTTTCTTGTCCTTTGTAATGTATTTGCATTAGTATCTTTAGCCTACTTTTCACATTTTGCAAAAATGAGGAAAAAGTAGTCTTATGAGATCGGGCAAATGTGTGTCTGTCTGTCTGTCTGTCTGTCTGTCTGTCCTTCTGTCTGTCTGTCTGTCCTTCTGTCTGTCTGGCTGTGTGTGTGTCCCCCCCCCCTATCAACTCCTAAACGGCTGCAGGAATCCAAACGAAATTTGGTAGGAGTAAAGATCTATACCTGAATATCTCACGGCCATATTTGAAAATGATGTCAGTGCTACCAACTGCTGAAAAATCGCAATTGAAATTTGAGCTCCATGTTGGATATCTTGGAAGGTATGAATGGGAGCTATTTCAAAATTGGCACACGTATAGATAATATTATTTCAGTTAAATTTCCAGGAGGCCATGTATGGCAGTGTTGCCAAAATAATTCTAAGCCTGCTGATAGGTCTAATTAGGGGGGCGTGGTGGCTCAGCGGTCTAGCTGTATGCCTCTCACCAAGGCGGTCCGGGTTCGATTCCCGGTCAATGCATGTGAGATTTTCGAAGTGAAATGCCATGTCCTGTGGTTCGGATTCCACGTAAAAAGGAGGTCCCGTGGCTTATAATCACAAGATTCACGGTCACGTAAAACTACAATCTTCCTTCCTTCTAATTTTAAATGCATATAACTTCTATACTATCAATTGGATTTCAACCAAATTTTGTATGTAATATGTGTACATAAACAGATATGACTGGGCGTATTCGTACGAGCCACCTGGGCTGCCAACTGTCAATAAATGTTATCTCTATTCTTTTGTCCAAATACCAATATATCAGAGAGTATGCAAGCCGACAGCTTTAAACTATGCACACGTATAGTACCTGACATTCTAAATTAATTTGGAGTAACTTATGTACATCAGTGCTACCAACATGATTCTAAGACTGCTGATAAGACCAATTTTTAAATACATGTAACTTCTATAATATCAATTGGATTTCAACCAAATTTCCTATGTGCTATGTGTACCATAACAGATATGACTATGCTTATTCTTAAGAGCAACCAGGGCTGCCAACTGTTAATAAATTATGTCTCTAATTTTTACCCAAATATTAATATATCAGAAAGTATGTAAGCCAACAGCTTCAAACTTTGCACAAGTATATTACCTGACATTCTAGATTAATTATGAGAAACTAATATACGTCAGTGCTGCCAACATGACTCTAAGTCTGTTGATAGGTCCAATTTTCAAATACATGTAACTTCTATACTAACAAATGGATTTCATCCAAAATTGGCACAGCAAGATATCATAATATTTCAGATTATTTCTGACCAACGCATGCGTGACATTGTTGCCAACATGATTTTACGCGCGCTGATAGATCCAATGTCTAACTGCATGTAACGTCCATGCTATCCATTGGACTTCAACCAAATATTGTATTCTGTATCTTAAGAGATGGAACTAAGAATATATTCAGTCACCAGGGCTGCCAACAGTAGTGTTCTATTAGGCTACAGGTATATTTCGAACTAATTAGAAATTTCGATATTACCAACTTAATTTCGCTATTTTTCTAGATAGGTCTATATAGATTGGCATGAATCTTAAATTTTAAGAAAAGTAGGCTCTTTAGTTCGTCACGGAACTTCTTGTTATAAGTGTGTTTACATTTGTTTCTGTATGACAGTTTTTCAATGAAGGAAGTACTTAAATGATAATGCTTTAGATTCTGATGATAATTTATTTCATTTATTACAGGATGCTGATCGGGAACACCAGTGAAGATGATAAAAAGTCACTCAGGAGTTTTTTACCCAATGCAGCTCCAACCAATAACATGGTTGTGTTCGTCAGTCCACAACATGTACTTAATTCTCGGAAGCCTTCTGGACATCAAGCTCGAAATTCGCAGACAGCTTCTTTTCTTATAGTTTCTCCTATCATTAGTCAAGGCCAGACCAATATTAGACAAAGCTTACCAAAATCCCATGCCACCTCTATTCCTGTGCAGTACTCAACTGTGAACACTGATGTGCACATACCGCCTCATGGTAAATCGGTTTCTCTTGAATCTTCGTCTGTGAATGCTGCTGTTCAGGTGGAACCTAAACATTTTGAAACGACTTCTCATAGCACCTCAGTTCCTATTGATCCTCCATCTAAGAATATTATTGAAAGTATAATGCCTACCCATTTATCTCGTTCTTCGGTGAGTGTGAGAAAAGACTTAACAAAGCCTGTTTCTCCAACTTCGAGTTCTGAAAATTATAGTGAAAGTCGATTGCCTCATACTCAGGTAAGTCCCAGCAGCGTACTGACCTCTCAAGTAGCTTCAATTGCTACTCCTACGCCTCGTGAATTCACGTGTGATCAGTGTCCAAAGGTGTTTACCACTAAAGGACGTTTAAAAGGTCATCAGAAATCTCATATTGCACACATTTGCCCTGTCTGCAACATGACCTTGAAAACCTCATCTACTCTTAGTAACCACAAAAGGATCCATTTCAAGGAGAAGCAATTCAAGTGTAATATTTGTAGCTTCTCAAGTTTTGCTGAATGCTCTCTGGTACAGCACAAGAAAAGACATTTCAGACAGTATGAGTTTAAATGTGATATATGCGGTAAAGGTTGTTATACAAAGGGAGAGTTGGAAACTCATAAAATAGTGCATACTGGTGTCAGACCATTTGTTTGCAGTGACTGTGGAAAATCATATGTAACTGCAGGCCACCTAAACGGACACAAGAAAACTAAGCATGAGAAGAAAGCTTTTCAGTGTCAGGTATGTAACAAGCTCTTTGCTTTCAAGAATGCTCTTACTAGGCACGTGCAGACACATAGAGACGAGACTATCTCTCTATGTGAGGTGTGTGGAAAGGCCTTCGGGAGCGTTGCAGCTGTAAAACGCCATCGTCTTATCCACACAGACGAGACTGCCAAGATGTGTCCAACATGTGGAAAAGTGTTCAGCAGCCACACTTATTTCAAGACTCACCAATTGATTCACACGGGAGAGAAGCCGTATAGCTGTGAGACCTGCGGGAAGGCTTTCACGCAGCACTCTTCTCTCGTCATCCACCGGCGCTACCACACGGGGCAGCGGCCTTACAAATGCCACCTCTGTGGGAAAGGATTTGTATCCAAGTCTATTATGAAAACGCATATAATAAGCCACAATGCTCCTTGAAATTACATAAATTTGGGATGGATAGGGGTTAAAACCGGCAACAGTAATATAAGGTCGTTCTAGCATGAGCTCTGGCTCGATGCGCAAGAGTAACCGGTCGGGTATGAGAGGAAGGGGAAGCAGCGACTCGAGGTCAGTGCTCTCCAAGGAGTAATAAGGAGAGGCCCTAACGGCCAGGAAGTGAAGCCACAAGGTAACCCTTCTTGAGCTCAAAACATTGCGTTAGGCTCATAAGAATAGCATGGGATGGTGTGACATATGTTCTAAAAAGTGGTGATATTTCGCGTGTGGGTTGAAATGTCGACGCGTGGGGCATATTATTGCACAAACAGGACTCCCACCTGCAAAAAGAAATGTCATTCCACAAGTAAAAAAACTTAATTTGCCATTTATTGTGTTAAGTTTTTATCCTTGGAGTAGCCACCTTACTGTTCTAGTATCATTCGTTAAATGTTCAAATAGTGGATTGGTTGGTTCCTTAGTTTAGGGGCTGCGACAACGCGGTCATGTAGCCCCGTGTACTTTGGGTGTGTGTAGAATCTGTCTGATAACCGGTGTTAATTGTGATGACTGTATTAGTGTGTGTATCTGTTTTTTTAATTCAAGTAGGGACTGCAACTTTGAATTTTCAACTAGTTCCTACTTTTGCCGCCAAACGCCACCGTCAACGACTACTAGGCCTAGTTCAGAACTAGCTACTAGACGCCACCGCAGTCGGCTCTTGGCAACGAACGTAGCAACCTAAGAGCGTTGTTTACATTCTTAACCTATCCAATTTAGTTTCACACAGGTGTAATTAGTGGAAAGATCTTTAACATGCCATAAATCTATGACATGGGACCGCCGGCTTTACTTCCCCTCCGAAGGAAGGCATACTGAGGGATTTTTAACGCTCTTAAAAAATCCGACGGCTTCGGCCGGGTTTGAACCCGCTATCTTGGGCATAGAAGCTCAGCATGCTACCAACTACGCCACCGAAGCCGCCCAAATAGTGGATTATGTGCCTACGAATATAAGTATTTTGTATGCTAGGAATTAATTACAGATATTTTCCTTCGGTCGTTACTGGAAATAGTTTCTCTTATGAGATCACCTTTTGTCCATGTGTCTGTGTGTGCGTGTGTTGTGTGTACCCCCTTAATAACTTCTAAACGGCTGGAGCGATTTCAATGAAACTCGGTAAGTTCATAGCACTATTCTGGACTACCCCGAACGTGCCTTTCAAATTTTGTTACGTCCCACCAATCCAACATGGCGGCTGTGCGAAATATTTCACCTGCATTCAGTATTACCGATATCACCCTGGAAGTTTGTACGGTGATAAAGGGAACTACTAGAAGTTCACCTATGCGACTTTTGAAAAACTGGTAATTACAAAACCAACATGGCGGCCAAGTGAAGTTGCGACTTTTAAATAGACGTTTCTCGCTATTTAACCAACCAAACGCAATGAAACTTGCTACAGTATATGTTTCTACACATTGTAATGCACCGACATCTAACTTCGTTCAATTGTTTATATACTTTCATGATGGCGGCTGTGCGAAATATTTCACCGGCATTCTTTATCTCTAAAACTATTACCAGTATCACCCTGAAATTTTGTACGGAGGTAAAGGGTACTGATGGAAGTTCATCTATGAGACTTTCAAAAACCGGTTAACTATAAAACGAACATGGCGGCCTAGCGAAGTTGAAAGTTTTAAATAGACTTTCCTCGCGATTTAATAATCCAAACGCAATGAAACTTGGTACAGCAATTGTTTATACACATTGTAATGCACTGGTATTTAATGTAGTTCAATTGTTTACATAACCTCAAGATGGCCGCTGTGCGAATATTAATATTAAGTTTTTATTTCTTGTGTCGTAATCATGCGATCGAAGTGAAAGTTTGAATAAAGAACCTACGCAATAATTTTCCTTTAATGGTACATGGCTCTATGGCCTATACATATAACAATCCAACATGGCGACCATCCGAAATATTTAGACGGATCTCAATATCTACGAATCTATTACAGCAATCAAACTGTCTTTTTTAATGCTCATAGGGGCTATGAACATAAGTTCACCTATAGGACTTTCAATAACCTGGTGATCACAAATCCAACATGTCGGCGACGCGGAGTATAAATATTCACATGGACGTTTCTCGCAATTTAACCATCCGAGTGCAGTGACACTTGGTACAGTAAATCCTTATACAAATGTTAATCCACTTGCATCTAAATTATTTCAATTGTTTCCATAACCACAAGATGGCAGCTGAGCGAAATTTTAAAATCTCGCTTTTACTTCTTGTATCCTAATCATGCGATTGAAGTTTGAATACTATACGTGCACAATAATCTTCATGTAACAGTACATAACTCTAAGACCTACATACATAAAAATCCAACATGGCATCCATCCACAATATTTAGTCGGTTCTCAATATCTACGAATCTATTACAGCAATCAAACTGAAATTTTGTATGTTGATAGTGGCAATTACCATATGTAGGTTATATGAAAATAGTCTTTAATTCTTCACGGAACTACTTGTTATATATGTAGGCCATAGAGTTATGTATTATTAGATGACGAATTTTGCGTAGGTTCATTATTCAAACGTCCACTTTGATTGCATGATTAATACACGAGAAACAAAAGCGTAATTTAAAAAATGCGCACAGCCGCCATCTTGAGGTTATGTGAACAATTAAAATAAATTAGATGCCAATGCAGCCGGCCCCGTGGTGTTGGGGTAGCGCGCCTGCCTCTCACCCGGAGGCCCCGGGTTCGATCCCCGGCTCCGTCAGGGATTTTAAAACTGACGTGAGGGTTGGAACGGGGTGCACTCAGCCTCATGAGGACAATTGAGTAGCCGTCTGACAGTGAGACAGCGCCCCGATCACGAATACCAATATTAACGGCCGAGGGGACCCGACGCGCTGATCACGCGTCACCCCAATATCTGCAGGCCAAATGGCTGGGCAGCGGTCGCTTGGTCGGCCTTAGCCCGTCATGGGCTGGATAGTGCCAGGGGTTGATTTGAGATGCCAATGCATTACAATGTGTATAAACATTTACTGTACCATATTTCACTGCACTCAGATGGTTAAATCGCGAGAAAAGTCTATTAAAATGTCTCACATTTGCTAGGCCGCCATGTTTGTTTTGTATTCTACAGGTTTCTGAAAGTCTCATAGCTGACCTTTTAGTAGTACCCTTTATCCCCGTACAAAAGTTCAGGGTGATATCAGTAATAGTTTCGGAGATATAGAATGCCGGTGAAATATTTCGCACAGCCGCCATCTTGAGGTTAAGACGCCAGTGCATTACAATGTGTTTAGTTATTTGCTGTACTAAGTTTCATTGCGTTTGGATGGTTAAATCGCGAGAAACGTCTATTTAAAAGTTTCACCTTCGCTTGGCCGCCTTGCTCGTTTTGTAGTTAACAGGTGAACTTCTAGTAGTGCCCTTTATCACCGTACAAAATTGCCATATTGGAATGGTGAGACGTAATACAATTTGAAGGGCACGGTCGGGGTCAGCCAAGATAGTACTATTACCTTACCGAGTTTCATTGAAATCGCTCTAGCTGTTTAGAAGTTATTAGGAGGAAACACACAGACACACACACACACACACACGGACAAAGGGTGATCTCATAAGCCTTTTTTTTTTCATAAAATGAAAATAGGCTAAAACTGCATACCGGTATAATACGTTCATTTCCGAAATACTAAATTATATTTTAAATCGGTGTATTTCTCTAGTTTATGGTGTAAAGTTAAACGTTTTACGGCAGTTTACATGATTTTCGAGTGCGACGAAAAGTGACTGCCGTACATTTCACGCTAGCCAGCCAAGAACAAATACCGTTATGGCTTGATTTCCATCGACTTATCGTACTATAGGTGCCCACGATTCTTTTACTGGCAATCATTGATAAATCCCATTAATAAATACGTCTACGGTAGGTTCCATTTAACGCTGGAGCCGAGCTAGTATGGGGGCGTGGTAAAGCTTCAACTCTCCGCAAGCTATAGCGCTCTCCTTATTACCTCACTGGCTGCTGCTGTGCTCACCGCTCGGCCTGCCTGCACAGAATGAATTCAATGGCCTCTCACCACTCCACTTGGACCGCCGCGTCGGCCGCGGTGCGCCCCCGCTGATGCGCAGTGTAATAGCAATGCTCTTGCTAGAACGGCTGATCTGTACCTTTCGGTGTCTTGTTTAGACGGCATGTTCGCTCGCAATCCAGGCAAGGTTCCCGATCCAGACTCTCAAGATAACAAGTATGAACCGCAGGCTACTCCAAATTCCTTTTCCACAATGAGACCATTGCGATCATCAGTGTGTTCTTTGTCCCTGCAATGCGTGAGTAAAGTAGGCAGTGTAAATGCTGACATTTTGTACTTGTTTGTTGTTTTAAAATTTACCGGGTGATTTCTAAGAATTTCACACAGCGCGCTGGCGTGTCGCGTATTTCCGACTGTCAGCTGTCTTAAAGACGCCAGGAAAATACTTCTGCAATAGTTCAGTATCAAGGAGGAATTCTCTTATGTTGGCTGAGCTGTGTGATCGAGTGTTTTTAAGTACGTTTTTTGTAAAATTAGATTGACTTCGAGCGATTTACTTTGAAACGTATTTATCTGTACAATTGTTTTGTAAAATAAATCTTAGTGCTGCTTACGCGCGAAGAAACTGTTCCTGTAAATTCCCCGGTGTTTGAGTTCCACACAGATCCACAATTCATAAGTTGGTACAGGAAATAAAGAAAACCGAGGCATTTTTTCGACAAGCAACGTCGACTTGTAATAACACATGAGAGGGTGGATAAAATCCGTGCTAGCTTTGAACGTTCTCCTCGGAAAACAATCCGGCGTTGAGCTCAGATTATCTTCTGTTCAAACCGCCACATTCATGCAAGAACAGTCAGTAATTGTTAAAATATTTTAATAAGAAAATTAATTGTTCAGAGGATTTAGTGTAGATAATCCATATTAACACAATTTTTAGATTTCATTTTGTTCTTCCCTTTATTGTAGCCTCGGCTTTATTACTTGACCTATTATTCCTCCGTCAAACAGGTTCAAATAATCCCTTAGGATGTAATAGAGATGTTGATAAAATCTAAGACAGCTTTGTTTGAAGCTTTCGACCACAGATTAAGTACAAGTAACGTGTGACTTGCTCGTTCTGAAGATGAACAGTGACTTTTATTTATGGGGAAAGTTGAAAAACAGGGTATTCGCATCAAATTCGCGCACCGAGAAAGAACTAAAAAAAAATGAATTGTCTCGAAATAACTACAGAGCGACAGGAAATGTTCTCCGCAGTGCCTACAAGCTGCTGCGAGAGATAGCGTCAACAGTTACGTTGGCAGCACGACTGTCGCTTGTATGAAAACAAACAAACTGTAAACTTTATACTCACCACGGTCATTCATAACATACTGTTGCACTCTTCCAATAATATAACTATACACACTGATGATTTCGACATCCCAAAGCCCACACATGTGGCCTTCACCCTATCAAGGACACTGTGCTAATGAATTTATGAAGATGATCTGCATCGAGTGAATGGCAATTTCATCCGAAGGTATCAACAATGCTTTCTATCCATTGGGCAGTGCTTCTAACAACTTCTGTAAACTATCAGTAGCCTACTGTACATTAAGTAATACGCTTTCTTAATCTCATGGGGGCACATGCTATTTTTGTTTTAAGGAAAAAGAAAACCAGTGAGGTCATCTGCCCATTTGGGCACTTGTGTTGACCGACTAAAAAGCAATTCAGTTAATCTATTCTTTCTTTCTTTCTTTCTTTCTTTCTTTCTTTCTTTGCCGGTGACAGTACGCGACAAGTAACTCGGCTGGTCACCGTTGAAGTGCCGGCCAGCGGTCGGCTATGCAAAATCACCCTGTTGCCTATAATGCAAAATAATGTTGGTCATGATTGATAACACCCTTATGAAGACAAGAGAGATATCACATGTAGGGAATGAAGACAATGGTATTTAATGGAGAAATGTATCAAGGGAAACCTTTTCAGACAAAAATAAATATCCTGTATTTATTGTTACACAAGCAACTGGATTGAATAAAATGGCATTAAATGAATGAATGGTTCGGTTCTGATATGTAATAAAGAGAAATATTTGAAGGAAGTCTCCTTCACACCAGCAGTAAGTGTCACCTACGTACTGTTTCTGCTAAAGCTATTTTATTCAATGAATTGCATACAATCGCAGACTGTATTTCGTTCAAATTAATTCGAAAGAAAACGACAAACTCCAAAACTGGGAGGAAAATGAACTTTCACTTCCTTGTACAGAAGTTAGTAAAATATAGCGATAGTGTATTGTTTTACTTGATTATCCTGTTGTTTAATGAAAGGACATTGAAAAACATACTAGTTACAAAAAAGCAAGCTTGTAGTTTTACGTGACCGTTAATCGCGAGATCATGAGCCACGGGACCTCCTTTTTACGTGGAATCCGAACCACAGGACATGGCATTTCACTTCGAAAATCTCACATGCATTGACCGGGAATCGAACCCGGACCGCCTTGGTGAGAGGCATACAGCTAGACCGCTGAGCCACCACGCCCCTACAATACTAGTTACAAGTAACTTTAACTATTCATTGATCGAAATTCCCATAAACATTGTCGGTGACACTGACCTGTTGGTGGGAGAGATTCACCACTACCACCTTGCTCCTGCAACAACGCTCAAGAAGTGTTTTACCACAATTACCAGCCCAGTGTTAAAACAAACTGAACAATAACAGACAGCATATGCACAGGGTAATATAACCCTGCAAGTTAAGTCTCTTATATCCAGAATTTTCAAAAGTACCTCACATTCATAATTACCGGTAATATTATAGTATGTTACCAGGTAAACAAATAGACTAATACCAACTTTGGGGGAGGGGCAAGACACCTTCTGCCTCCTCAAATAAGAAAGCGATATTACCGTAGAGTGCATAGTTGTCTCCCAAATATCGTCAGTTTGTTTGAAAGATTAACAAGGACAAAGGAAGTTGAAGGTTGTAATTTCAAGTGTTAGTAGAACTACTAAGGTGAGGTGTATCAGTCCTGCCTTAGTTCTTCCTTCAAATTTTAAATTAATTATTACTTTAATCACTAGTGATTAAAACATCCATCAGTACCTTGTAATACTGTAATGGCAAGTATTACTAGTCTAATGTCTTTTTTTTTTTGCATAGTCCTGCCTCTAATTATACTTTTAAGACGTCGGCGCAGAGATCCTTGATTTTAAGGTTAGCTGAATACCCATTATTATTTCCAGCAATCTCGTTGTTCAGTGAGAGAAAATTTACTGTACATATGTGGCATTGTTTGAAACCTACATATTCCTTCGTCAACAGGGAAATTTACCAAGTTAGGAAGAGCGACGTGCCTGGGTAAGTAGACGATGGATACAGCAGAACAAAAGGAAAAGAAAGGAAAAAAATGTACTAAAGCCATCGTCAATGATTGAAAAAATAAAATAAAATGTACTAAAGCCATCGTCATTGATTGGAAGAAGAGGCTAGTGCTTCGTCGGGGGATGGTCTGAGGGTGGAGGAGAAATGAAAGAGGAGGAGTTGTGGAGCATGAAATCTATCTAATGTTGAACCCAGGGTCAGTTATGGAAATAAGAATTGTTATTATTCATTCATTTAGAGCCTTTGCGTCATCGTCGTCATATAGCCTTGTGTATCTGTCTGATAACCTGTGTGTGTATTTGTAATTGATTGAGGCTAGGATTTAGGCAGGAGTCGGCCATGTTCTTGATTTGGGTACCGTCCCGATATTCGTCTGGATTAGAAGTGGGAAACCACGTAAAACCACTTCCAGATGGCTGAAATAGGAATTGAACCAACCTCTTCTCAGATTTGCCTCACGAGACTGAACGCACCCTGTTCCAGCCCTAACGCCAGAATTACATTTCTTAGTCGAGCCGGGAATCAAACCCTGACCTCCGCGGAGACAGCTAGGAATGATAGTCAGTACGCCACGAGGTGGATTGGTGTGAAATCTTGGAGTTTCTGAGAGGAGGGAAGTTGGCTGAGGGGGCGGGGAGTCTGTTGATAATGTTTGCTGTGAAGCACTCATCAATTGCAGCCTTATGGGATCGGGTGTGAGGACGGGGTGGTGGTTGAAATTTTATTGGACTACTTCTGTAGTTGAACCTACCGCTACAATATAGAAAGCAGAGCAGCAAAGTGGTTGATAATAACTTTAAAGAAGCAGTTACTTTGACCTTGGATGGGGTGAGATCTGTTTTTGTGAGGGAGAAGGTCACACAGTCACACTAGAGAGAGGAGGTTGACAGGGTTGGTGGTATTTAAGGATGTTCACTTGAGATTGGTTGCACGTGTGAGTATGTAACAGTAGGGCAGCTGGTGAGGAGGTCCTTAGTGATAGGAGTGGAGGAGAGTCTTGAGGGGTGATTGGCTGCGTGGTGCTGCGGTAACTTCCTCGCCTGCTGAGCCCAAGGCTGCATTAGCATTTGAGGGTGGTTAAATGCCAGTACATTTACTGGCACGTTAAAGATACCCTTCGGGGAAAATTTCTGACACCCCGACCCTTCCCGAGTTGAACCGCGCCGGCTCGATCAGACCACCTACTTCTCCTCTTTATTTTCTTCATCAACCTGATTGGTCCGCGCTTAGTGGACGCACTAGCAGGGTGCTGACAGCACATTGCTGCTTAGATAATTGAATAAAAATATTGAGGTGACAAATTGACAAGGAGTACATCCAAGGTCGAATTACGTTCTCGCTCATATAGCACAGTACTCGGTTACTTTCTTATTAAACACTCACATCACTCATGCATCGCCATTAAACTCTGCATAATTTGTGTGATATTGCATCTTCTGGACACAAACAAGAAAAATGGCATAGGATACAAATATCATGCTTTGAATTTTAGTTTCCATTTCTAATCGACGAGGAAAAATCATCTTCCTAGCCAATACTCCATATCGAACAGCTTTCCCTGCATGAATATACAGTACTAGCTATTTTACCCGGCGTTGCCCGGGAGGTGTATTTACTTGTTATAGAAAGATACATGCCAATATGTTTCGCTAAGTATATTCACTTTGCCCCTAAGTGAGTTTAAAACATAGTTCTCCTGGGCTCTGAAGTTAATCAAGTGCAATATTAACTCACTGTAAATCTAGGTGAAAGGTACTGTGAAGTACAATCACGTAGTAGAGAATGCATCAATAACAAAATAAAAAGGGCTGTATATTGTTGCACCCTGAGGTATAACCCACAGGGTACATTTATCTAATATCTAAACACTCCTACAATCTACAAATACAATTCACATCTGCCCCAATTCTCTACACAATTCACCCCCTAATCTAACACACAAGGATACAAGGAATCAACAACAACACTACGCTTCATTTCCAAACGCCTACAACATTTTCCCACAAAATTACAACATGCTGCCTTACACTGGTTGAACACTGGAAGTAGACCAGCTTTGTTACGACATGCATAGTCAGCAAGAACATGGGGAATAAATAGGGCTCTCGCCCCAAACACGAGGCCTCTGTCTTGTGTCACGTCTAGACGACTCAACGCCCAGCTGATTACCGATGTCCTCTGATCGAAGGTGAGTGCTCTGGTGAACTCCTAAATCCTTACCTCATCCTACCAATTGTAATCATCTCATTATTGATTCTGCACTATCGCTCACTAGGACAATCCTAGCGAAGCCCATCTAAAGCCCTTACGGCATCACAGTAATCTCCTACGTTTATTTTACAACTTGCTGTCTGTTTTTTTTTATTAGTACGCCTGTCCTAGCTCCCCCTTAGTAATAATATTTGCTTTATACTGGTTCTGCAATATCAGCCCAGCACACATTTACATTGTATTGCAAGCTAGCTTAATCGTACGAGTGCAGTCCAAGGCCTCCAGTCAGCTCTTTTGCTAGGCGGCCGTTCTGCCATGGTTTACTAAGTCGTCACGCTTGATCGTAAAGCCCCCGTCATTCTAATAACCAAATACACAGGGAATCTCAGCACTTAAAACCTACACACCCTTTCAGCACCCGAGGTTATAGTCACCCAATAAAACTATAACAATTGGTGGATGCGCCGGGTGCTGCAGTTTGTGCCTTCACAACTTCGCCAGCCATCTTTTTCTGCTTCCAATCTCGCAGCAGACACCTGCTTCCTTATTATATTTTCATATCCTTTCCTTTCGAAACGCTCAAACAACTATTAACCACACCACAACTGTTACAACACTTTAGTGACGCCTGACCCACGTTTATACATGTAGACGCCAGCCAATTTGGGATAGGCGTGGCATTGTTACAGGAAGACAACAAAAAACACAGACATCCTGTAGCTTACGCCAGCGGGAAACTAACACCGGCCGAGGGCAGGTACTCAGCTACCGAAAGAGAGATGCTCGCATTTTCTTGGGCCATAAATTATATTCGCAATACCTATACGGCATACATTTTACAGTAATCACAGACCATGCAAGCCTACTATATTGGGATAAAATCAAAAACCCAACTTCCCGCCTTAATAGATTTATGTTTAGACTCTATGACTACAGTTTTGACGTAAAGCACAAAAAAGGCTCAACACATCTGGACGCTAACGGACTATCGAGACTATCGGTACTCGAACAGCCAGATGAGAATATCGATCACGACTGGGATACAATGCCCACATATGCGATAACACAGATAGACATGAAACAGGAGCAGATGAACGATCCACATCTCAAACAGATACTAATAGCGCTGGACGACTTAGATAAGGTAAACAGTCAAACTGCGCGTCTATCCAGACGATTTTTTCTAGATGACACAGGGGTATTAAAACTCAAACCCACAGCGACACATGACACTGCGCCAATAGCAGTCCTGGACACGCTTAAGACACATCATCACCGAGCATCATAATCAACTTCTCGGTTGTACACTTAGGGACACATAAAACATACCACAGGATACTGGCACGATACTTTTGGACAAACATGAAGAAAGACATAGACACGTTCATTAAGACATGTCACACTTGCCAAAGGTACAAAAACAAGGCTGGGAGGCAGCACGGAATACTTAGTCAGGTATCTGTGGGCGAACTATTCCACGGGATAGGAATTGATATGAAAGGTCCAATCACTGTATCCGACAATGGCAATAGATACATACACATGGCCACAGAATACCTCATACGATATATGATTACAAAAGCCGTGCCACAGGCGAACACAAAACACATTGCAGAATTTCTCTTTGAAATCATCACCCGCTATGGAACATTCAAACATTGTTATCGGACAGAGGGACAGTTTTCACCTCTAGGATAATACAATTACTCACACTGCTTAAGATAAGGGCGTATACAACAACAAGCTTCGCGTCGCAGACTAACGGACTGACAGATTCCATGATTAAAATCATTGGCAAAGCCTTATCTAAATTTACCAATGACAGTGGAACTGATTGGAATTGTTATTTGCAGGCCGTTACTTTCAGTTATAATACGTCAATATCAAGAGTCAAAGTACAATCCACATTTTCTACTACACGGACACAATCCTAGGAATCCAGTCGACAATATATGCATCCCCCAAGACACCCTACCCGATAACGCTACACGATTACAATATCTACACACAGCGAGAATCAAGGCGGGGCAAAACATTGAAGCAGCCCAAAAGAAACAGAAAGATACTTACGATAAGAAACACAAACACCAGGTGTATAGATTAGGACAATTAAGTTAGTTATGATCTGGACACCCACGTGCATAAAAACCGTGTCCGAATTCTTCATGCCTAAATGGACCGGACCATTCAAAGTTCATAGAAAGATATCACTCTTAAATTACATTGTATACATTAGACACAATCACAAAATTGTTAAAGGCACAATTCACGTTCGTCGAATGAAACCATACCTTACACGAACGGTAACTCCAAAAACCGGGACAAAAACACTAAACGAAAAAGACAAACAACATTATAAAACACAGGGAAACTCATTTAGAATCACAGGCAGCTTAGTCAGAATATGCAAAATTAGCCTTAGAACATACACAATTAAGTATTCAAACAGTGGACATACACAAGGCCGCCAGCCTTACAACGGGGCATAGGCGGAAAGGACAGCACAATAAGACAGGTTAGCACACACTGAAATGGACAGGTATAAGCAAACGGATAGAGGTATACAGGCACATGCATAATTACAACACAAGTAAATGGACACGGCTCACATTGTATTGACCAATTCCAACAACAAGAACCATCACCTGGAGAAGTCGAACCAAGGACCTTATAGGTACAAACAGGTACTAAACACACAAATTTCACGAGATCCACACAAACAGTGATACGAATTGCAAATACAGTACGACACCCTTAGCATGCAATGCTAAGTGCATACATGTGTATCGGATTAATGCCAAAAATGGCAAGCCTTTTCACCGAAATAAGAGAGCTAACTGTTAGGCATTGGTTCATAACATAATATATGTGTACATGGTAATGTATGTAACAAACAATCATATCTCAACATTTAACATTCTAATATACAGGGAATTGAACCAAGAACCACACAGATGGGAGGCAACCCCAAAGCTCATAGAATTATATATTTGTGTTAGAAACTGGCAATGAACAGACATACTCTTTTATCGGAGTAAGAGAGATGGACGGGAACATGCTGGCTCATAACTGCATGGGGACAATATGACAATGCTTACGTATACAACTTACATATACTAGTGCATATTTCTCGATATTTATTTGTACTTTTGGATACCCCATTCAACAACAGAAGAAAAACAAGATGTTCAGTAAAGAACATATAGCCTACTTTCTCCTAAATGCGTGGGTATTGTTATAACTCTTTGTCCTTTTCAAGGAGTATGATTGAATGTTGGTTGTAGTAGCTTGTTGAAATACAACGTGCTATAGGGATATTAAACATGAATATGAGGTGCCCTTTGCTGGTGCTACCTCTGTACTAAATTTCGTTCAATTCGGTTTCACCGTGTTTGAATTGATAGGGGGATCGATTTGCACACATACTTGGCCACCATCTGCAAACTATTGGGCTGATGTTATTGCAGTTTGGTCAGAATATGTTTCCCACATAAAGATATGGTGTTGCAAAATTTGGTAGAGACTAGATTATTAGGTTGGTCGTAATTACATTTTAGCTTTTAACATTTGGGTGGTCGCGATTACGTTTCCGTCAAGATAGCGGTGATATAAAACATGACACTGAGGTGCCCTTTGCTAGTGCTACCTCTGTACCAAATTTCGTTCATTCGGTTCCACCGTGTTCGAATTAATAGGGGGAATCAATTTTGAAATAAAGATGGCCGCCATCCGCAAACTATTAGGCTAATAACCTATTAGATTGGTCAAAGGATGCTCCCTCCATAAAGGTATGTTGTTGCAAAGTTTGGTAGAGATCGGATGGTTATGTTAGTCGTAATATGATTTAAGCTTTAAACATTTGTGTGGCCGCCATTACGTTTCTGTCAATATGGCGGCGATATTAATCATGACACTGAGATGCCCTTTGCTAGTGCTATCTCTGTACCAAATTTCGTTCCATTCGGTTTCACCGTGTTTGAATTAATAGGGGGAATCGATTCTGACACAAAGATGGCCGCCATCCGCAAACTATTAGGCGAATGACCTATTATATTGGTCAAAGGATGCTCCCTCCATAAAGGTATGTAGTTGCAAAATTTGGTAGAGATCGGATGATTAGGTTAATCGTAATTTGATTTAAGCTTTGAACATTCGTGTGGCCGCCATTACGTTTCAGTCAAGATGGCGGCGATATAAAACATGACACTGAGGTGCCCTTTGCTAGTGCTACCTCTGTACCAAATTTCGTTCCATTCGGTTCCACCGTGTTCGAATTAATAGGGGGAATCAATTTTGACATAAAGATGGCCGCCATCCGCAAACTATTAGGCTAATAACCTATTAGATTGGTCAAAGGATGCTCCCTCCATTAAGGTATGTTGTTGCAAAGTTTGGTAGAGATCGGATGGTTATGTTAGTCGTAATATAACTTAAGCTTTGAACATTTGTGTGGCCGCCATTACGTTTCTGTCAATATGGCGGCGATATAAAACATGACACTGAGATGCCCTTTGCTAGTGCTACCTCTGTACCAAATTTCGTTCCATTCGGTTTCACCGTGTTTGAATTAATAGGGGGAATTGATTTTCACACAAAGATGGCCGCCATCCGCAAACTATTAGGCTAATGACCTATTCATTTCGTCAAAGCATGCTTCCTCTATAAGGGTATGTTGTTGCAAAATTTGGTAGAGATCGGATGATTAGGTTGATCGTAATTTGATTTAAGCTTTGAACATTTGTGTGGCCGCCATTACGTTTCCGTCAAGATGGCGGCGATATAAAACATGACACTGAGGTGCCTTTAGTTAGTACTACCTCTGTACCAAATTTCGTTCCAATCTGTTGCACCGTGTTTGAATTAATAGGGGGAATCGATTTTCACACAAAGATGGCCGCCATCCGCAAACTATTACGCTGATGACCTATTAGATTGGTCAAAGGATGCTCCATCCATAAAGGTATGTAGTTGCAAAATTTGGTAGAGATCGGATGATTAGGTTAATCGTAATTTGATTTAAGCTTTGAACATTCGTGTGGCCGCCATTACGTTTCAGTCAAGATGGCGGCGATATAAAACATGACACTGAGGTGCCTTTTGTTAGTACTACCTCTGTGCCAAAATTTGTTCCATTCGGTTGCACCGTGTTTGAATTAATAGGGGGATTCGATTTTCACACAAAGATGGCCGCCATCCGCAAAATATTAAGCCGATGACCTATTGGTTTGGTCAAAGGATGCTCCCCCCATAAAGGTATGCTGTTGCAAAATTTGGTAGAGATCGGATGATTAGGTTAGTCGTAATTTGATTTAAGCTTTGAACATTTGTGTGGCCACCATTACGTTTCCGTCAAGATGGCGGCGATATAAAACATGACACTGAGGTGTCCTTTGCTAGTGCTACCTTTGTACCAAATTTCGTTCAATTCGCATTCACCGTGTTCGAATTATAGGAGGGACAGACATTCAGAGTACACACACTCACACACACACAGACACACACACGCATAGACTCACACACACACATACACACAGACTCACACACACACATACACACACACAGACAGACACACTTTTTTCGCCCTGTGTTGATCTCATAAGTCTACTTTCATTTTTTGCAAAAATCGAAAGTAGGCTAACAAGGACCACAAATCAAAACACACCTAAGTGCACGTGGATACCTGGAAGGGAATACCAGAAAACACACTTACAATTCATAGCGAGGGAAAGAAAGGAACGCACAAGGGTTAAAAAACATTACACGAGGACAAATACATATTCATAGCTCAATGCAGATTGTACAAATACATTTGGACATAATGACCGACATACAATGCACACAAGGAAGTAGAACTTGATACATAAACACGCGTCAGCGATTAGCAGGCAGGCAGTCATCGCGCGCTGCGACACTACACACGTTGCTAAACAACAGGGATCAGTAAACACGCGCAGGGAACACAAGCGCGCGGGCCACATCAGACACACATGGCGAGTTTTCCGCACAAAACCTATTTTTTCTCTGGATCATTTTTATTTCATTTTTATTAAGTCAAGTTGACAACTATAGCAGCGACATAGGACTTGGCAATTGCGATTCGTTTTTAACGCCGCGTTGACCCATTTAGCCGTCGGCATAGGGCGTATTGCTTATAAACAATATAGTTGGGGTAATTCCATTACCTATCCACAGGGAAATTCAATAACCAATAAAATTATCATCCATTTTAGCCTACGTAATAGGGCATGTCGCTCCAAGCGGCATTGTTGGGCTAATGCTCACTACCTATCCTAGAAACCATCTATTATCATCCAACGCCAAGAGGTTTATAGTTTAATAAATAGTAACTGCCAGTCAATTAGTGTCGGACGATTTTTCCTTAAGTCAGTAACAATACATTTCAAAGGAGGCCAACAGGCAACTCCAAAATACGATCCACTAATATAAGGGCTACACGTTCTTTTCAAAGGATCATTTTTAAGCCTTATTCACTATATTTCTAAATTACATTGACCTAACAAAGGCACAATGCACAGCCAGTCGGCAAAACTTACAATCTGTTTCTATACCCACGTATTTAATACGCTTTTGGGTATGGCAGTCTAATCGATTGTACACATGTCAAGGACATGACATCTGATTGACGAAACTTACGACCTCTTTCATACCCAACGTATCTAATACGCATTTTGGGTAGCCAGTATAATCGGCCGTAAGACGTCAGTTACATGCCAAACAATTCCATTAGCAAATAAAATGTTTACAGAGGCACATGATCCTATACATTATATATAAGGGCATACCAATACACACAGTCAATTAATTACGCCAGTGGCCAACCAGTTTTTTAGAATAAAGGACATACACGTTTAGCAAGTTACAGTATAGATCTACACTATAAGGGTAGGGAAAGACATAAATAAATACATTAGAAAACACACAACAGTACACTCAGAAACATTTTCCGGGATATACAGGGAGAAAAATACACTACAGTACACTAACAGGCATTTTTCCGCGATATACAGGGAGAAAATACACTAAGGTACACTAACAAGCATTTTTCCGCGACAAGCAGGGAGAAAACACACACCAACACAGTCAGTAGCATTTTTCCGCAATGAACAGGGAGAGGGCACACCACAATACACTGACAAACATTTTTTCCGGCATAAACAGAGAAAGAATATACCACAGCACACTGAGAACCATTTTTCCGGCACAAACAGGGAAAGAACCTAGCACAGCACACTGAGAAACATTTTTTCCGGCACAAACAGGGAAAAACATAGCACAGCACGCTGAGAAACATTTTTTCCAGCATAAACAGGTATAAAACACACACCAGTACACTCAGAAACATTTATCCGCGTTAGACAGGTAGAAAACACACACCAGTACACTAAGAAGCATTTTTCCGGAATACACAAGACATAGAGGGAGAAAACAAACCCCAGTGCACTAATGAGCATTTTTACGGGATACACAGGACATACAGGGAGGAAAACACACCACACTGCCTAAGAAACATTTTTTTCGGGATGAACAGGGAAAAGACACACCGCAACACACGGATAAACATTTCTTCCGCGATATACAGGGATAAAATACACTACAGCACAATAACAAGCATTTTTCCGCGATAGACAGGGAGAAAACACACCACAGTACACCGAGAAGCATTTTTCCGCGACATACAGGGAAAGAACACAATAGCTAAGGACATTCTACGCCGCGAAACATATAAACCCAGAGAAACACCATTTGCCTGGAGTAGAAACGGGAAACCATGGACATCCAGGATACACTACGAGTCACAGACATAGACTGTCCTACCAATATAAGATCCCTATACGCAATAAGCGACAAATTGCAGAGCCCCCAAGATACCATACACCGGGGGACAGAAAACACCATTTGCCTGGAGTAGACAGGAGAAAACACTGAAAGTTCACAAATACCATAATACTGTCACAACAAGGACATACGCGAATACACAGGAAAGCGCAAGGGCGTTTAATGATATTACAATGAAATACGCATAATTGCAATAGGGAGACGGAAGCTTACTAAACAAGTTGTTATAATTATTATTACTTTCCATATGACGACACAACACTTTTATTACGATTATTAGTAGGGGGCTACTAGGAGTTTAAACCCACAGCCTACTTTCCTGCGAACATTGCCGATAACTCTCGAACCCGTGGTCGGAGATTCACGAATGAGGTGTCGTTGGACTCGGGCTAATGTGCCCTTTCCTATGGACCACGTATTATATTTTCAAAAATTGTTTGAAAATTTTTGTTTTCGAAAGTAGGTGATAGTTTGAAAACCAAACACGATAGAATGTTGTGCCATGGCTCAAACGAATGGTCTTTATGACCTTTATTTTCTTTAATAAAACTTTTTTATTTTTGATGTTTTTTTGAAAACACTCGAATTTTGAAAATCCTATATTTTGGAAACTAGAAAGTTTACAAAAAAATGTTTGACATAAATAAAAGGTCCCTATGCCCTCTACCATGAAAATAAATTTCAAGTCTCTAGGATAAAAAACCTGACAGTAGTGCTAGGTCGGGGGTTCTGCTTCCAAAAGCAAGTTGTGAGCCCCTGCGACCTTAGAATGGAAGGAGTCATGCTAGGAGGGCGTGCTTGGATTCGTTTTTTTCGTCTCGTTGTGCCCTTTACGGGAATGTAGGTGTCGAAAAGGTGAAAATCTGGAAACATGTTTTTTTTTTTTGGGGGGGGGGGGGGAACGTGATTTTAGACTTTTTGTTATATCTCGCGAACCAATCATGCCAGAGGCGTGTACGACGGGTCCAAGGACTCGGGGTGACGTCCTCTTTGCTATGGACCACTCGGTATATTAAAAAAAAATTGGAAACTCGATTTTGGGGTAAACAAGTGTTTTTTTTGTTGTAATTTTTGCTGATTTCTCACGAACCAATAACGCTAGAGACGTGTACGAGGTGTCCTAGGACGCTCCCTTTCAAATGTGGTAGATATTGTTTCCAAAAAAATCACAAAGTGCCTAACGCCATACATGTTGAAAAAACTTTTTTTTTTCTTTACCTGTTTATAATGTTCATGAAGCGTGGTGGTTGAGAGAGACGATACTGCTGGGTGTGTGTTTGAACGAACCTGTCGCTAACCACAAGGACCATGCTTAATAGAACAATCGCTATTTCGGCGGGTCGGTTTATGACCGAGCGAGGGTTCGTTTTTTTTCACACATTTTACCCTCCAAGGGGATCTTTGACGTGTAAACGGTGATGAGAACTTGGTTCTATGTTGGTCGAAGCGAGTACAGAAAACAAACTTGCCAAGGAGCAGACGAGCAGGAGGTGAATGTCATTTGAGCTTATTGGAATGCGCTGATCTGACTTGACAACAGGTGCAATGGAAAAATGACAAAGACGCAGAGGACACTTGAAGGTTAAATAATACGACAACCGAGGTGGTGGGGAAGAGCGAAATGCATGTGAACACGTGTGAGATGACATGTACGCTAAACAAGTTACATCCTGTTTGCTTCGTACGTGAAAAAATGCAAGTTCATGTGAAATTTGATCTGCCACAGGTGTTCATCTTGGGCGTTGGCTGTCCACGTGCGCGATAACAGAATGTTCAAGCGTGAGAAAAAAATGATTATAAATGCAAGGTAACATATATAAAGACATGTTATCATTTTCACTCTCACTTAGGTGACTACCTTTGAACACACTGCGTTGCGTGAAACACACGGTCTTGTTTAACAGTTTTGGTGTTGGTGGAAAATACTTAACCTTGTTGTGGGGTAGGTATATATTTATATATTTATTGATTTATATATTTATTGATTTTTATATATTTACATGCAATTATTTATTGATTGTTCAAGTTATAATTAAATGTTTATTTATTTGTTTGTACAGGGTCCGGCAAAAAAACCTCCCTGATTTCAATAGGCATTTGCATAAAGAATAAGAAACATACAGAACAATTTCTTATATTTGTGAATAGCCTATATGATGCCATTTGACATCACTTAGTACACTCTATTTGGTTTTGAAAATTATGTCCGATAAATGATGTCCCCCATTGTTAAGACATTCACGAAGTCTTTCCCTGAAGTTGTCCATAGTTCTTAGTGTAACTTCACTTGGATTGGCTGCCACTTCCTGCCTAATGGCATCTTTTAGTTCTTGCAGAGTTCTGGGGCGATGTTTGTACACTTCAGCCTTTAGGTCGCCCCACAGAAAGAAATCACAAGGTGATAAGTCGGGTGACCTTGGGGGCCAGGAAATGTCTCCTCTTGAAGAAACAAGACGTCCAGGGAACAACTCTCTTAACATTCCCATGGACCGCCGAGCAGTGTGAGCTGTGGCTCCGTCCTGTTGGAACCAAACTTCTTCTTCCTCATGGTCTAAAACAAACTGGTTGATCTTGGGTCGGAGAAATGTCTCTATCATGTGACAATAGCGATCGGCATTGACCGTTACTGTTTGTCCATCTTCTTCAAAAAAGTACGGTCCCCACACACCAAATTCCGCAACGGCGCACCAAACTGTGACTTTTGGGCTGTGTAGTGGTTGTTGGTGGAGTTCCGTAGGATTTTCTGCAGCCCAGTAGCGGAAATTCTGTTTGTTAACAGTTCCACACAAGTGGAAGTGGGCTTCATCAGAAGAAATGAAGACAGCATCTGGGGGAATGTTCTGCAAAATGTCATCACATGCAGCCCTGCGAGTTTCATAATCTGCTTCAAACAACTTTTGGGCAACCATTATTTTGTAGGGATGCAGATGAAGTTCTTTATGCAGAATTCTCCTTACACTCCTTTCTGACAATCCCAAGGCAGCTGCATGTTTAACCGCTGAACGCTTTGGAGACTGTTGGATGGATGTTCTCACTCGCGCCACATTCTCCGGTGTTATTGCAGTACGAGGTCGGCCAGTTGGATTTCTTTTTAGTGCTGACCCTGTTTGCCTAAAGTTTGACACCCACAGTCTAATCTTTTTCGCGTCAGGAACACTATCACGTCGGCCAAGTTCGAATCGAATCCGAAACGCTCGTTGAGTAGAAATCACAGAACCGCCATTTTTAATAAACTCCTCCACAACAAACGCCCAATGCTCACCGAGCCAAGCCATGGCGAACACTGAAAATGGCACGTACGCCGCAACGGGACAATACCCCCTCCACATCTCTACCCCCACTACAACTCACGCGGTGGCTTGCTCAAACCGGGGAGTTTTTTTTTTTGCCGGACCCTGTAGATAAGGTGTATAGCCTACCTGTTGTGTGTCTGTGGGAAAGAGATTGGAAAAGAGTGAAAGACGGACAGCTAGAAAAGGAAACCATTACCAGACTAGTCCACGAGACGGGAATAAAGCAAAGCATTACACGTCAAGGTGAGATTTGTTTTTGTATATATATAACCTGTTTAATTTTGTTTTGTTTATGACGTGCATAAACTATATGGAATGGATATACTTATGGTGGTTTATTTTATTTCTTTTTAGTTATTTAAAAAAAAAGGTTTGCCGCTATAGCAAATACAGCTAAAATCCAAGAGGCTCTAGTGTGCGACCATTGTCAGACAGTCTACATTTCTAAACTCAGGTGAGAGTGTTCTTTCAAAATAATGTATTTTACTGCTGCGGATACGTTAATTGGGAACCCTTAAACAGTTGTTTCAAATCGCGTGTGTGCTCTGGTCGTGTGGTCAATGTTAGAAAAAGTTTGATTCCCAAAGAATTTTTACAATCTTGTTTTGAAATTTTTCAAATTGAAATTTGTACAGCGCAAAGGTTGCATACAGGTTTAAAGGTGAAGACAGAACTAGTGTGCGATTTCATATATAAAAAGAAGGACGTAGAGCATAAAGATACATTCTATATTTGCAGTAAAATGCAAGAGCTTTTGATAGCCGATAATCTGAACGAGTGGTATCAAAGCCATGTGGTGAATGCCTTGCTATCAAAATTTGATAAACTGCAACAAGGACCGAGTGGTTTAGCGTTAGACAAAATTCATTATCTACAAATCAACATTTGTCAATTCAACCCGTTGAATGCTGGGTCTAGACACATTTCTTTACCATCAGCGATTGCCTGTCGGAGAGCGGTGGTAAATATTGAAAATAAAGATGATAAATGTTTCCTCTGGTGTGTGGCCGCGTATTTGCAGCCAGCACAACGTCACTCTGAGAGACCAGCAAAGTACAAGGCAAGTTTGATGAATTGAAACAAACTTTAAATTTAACTCGAGTATCGTTCCCTATGGACTTAACCGAGATCCATAGGTTTGAACAAGATAACCAGGACTTTTCGTTCATGGTCTATGGCCTTGACGGTGATGAGATTGTGGGTCCTCTTTATGCCACAAAAGAAGCAAAACGACACCACATTCATCTTTTATATCTGTCTTACGGAGAAGTGAATCACTATTGCCTCATTAAAAGCCTAAGTAGATTGCTAAGCAGCCAAATGTCCAAAGCACATGGTAAAAAACATATTTGTGACCGTTGTCTCCAATACTTTTGGACGCCTACTTCTTTGGAACGTCATAGGGTGGATTGCGTTTCTCAGGAAGCAGTGAGACTGATATTGCCACAAGAGGACAAGGCTGTGTTAAAGTTTAAGGACATTCATAAGCGTGACACTGTCCCCTATGTGGTATATGCAGATTTCGAAGCTCTCACCACACCCATGGCGGGATGTGAACCCGATCCCACCATCAGCTCAACTACACCTATTCAAAAACATGAACCCTTTGCCATAGGATTTAATGTGGTGTGTGCCTATGACCCAACACAATCCGTTTACAAATACCGCGAGGGGCCAGATTGTGCCAGATGGTTCTTGGATGAACTTGTCAATTTGGCCGACCATGTACAGGAATTACTGGACCACCCAGTACCCATGAGCCTATCTCCAGAACAGCAGCAGCAGTATGAGCATGCCTCGACATGCCATATTTGCGAAAAGCCACTGATCAGTGCTGAAGACACCGTTCGTGATCACTCGCACTTTCCGGGGGAGTTTCGTGGAGCTGCGCATAGTATATGCAACTTGAACTTTCCAGCTCCTCGTTTCATCAGTGTCTTTTTCCACAATCTGGCGAATTACGACATTCAGTTTTTGATTCGTGAATTGGGTCATGTCAACAAGGGCTCGTTTACCATTATCCCCCAAAACCATGAGCGTTTTACAGCCCTGACATGGAGGTTGAGCGACTTTAGCATGCGATTTTTGGATTCCTTTAAGTTTATGGCATCCTCGCTAGACAGCCTTGTGAATGGCTTGAATGAGGAGGAATTAAAAATACTATAATGCATTTTAATGATCCTGAGCAATTTCAATTGTGTATTCGGAAAGGTATATTCCCCTATGATTTCTGCAATAGCTGGGACGTGTTAAAGCAAAGAAAACTCCCACCACAAGAGAAATTTTACTCGAAACTAACACGCAGTACCGTTTCCGATGAAGACTATGCACATGCATGTCAAGTTTGGCGAGTGTTTGGCATGAACACGCTAAGTGAATATGCTTTGCATTACCTAAAACTGGATGTATTGCTGCTCACCGATGTGTTTGAAAAATTCCGTAACTTGTGTCAACACATTTACGGTCTTGACCCGGCTCACTATTATACGAGTCCTGGGCTCTCGTTCGATGCCGCTTTGAAATACACTCAAGTGGAATTTGATTTACTCACTGATATAGACATGGTTCTATTTTTTGAAAAGGGCATTCGTGGCGGCTTTGTATCGCTTAACCAACGCCATGCCGAAGCGAACAATGTCTACATGCCTGATTATTCACCAGACAAACCAGAATCGTACTTAATGTACTATGACGTGAATAATTTGTACGGTTACGCCATGAGTCAGCCTTTGCCCTATGGGAAGTTTGCTTGGCTGACAGACAAACAAGTGTCAGAATTTGATGTGAACATGGCTAGCCAAGAAACAGGCCGTGGATATGTGCTAGAAGTGGATATTGAATATCCCTCATCCTTGTATGATGAACATGCCGATTTCCCATTCTGCCTTGAGCAAATGGTTCCCCCTGACAGTAAAGTGAAAATTGAAAAACTCATGGGCACACTTTACAACAAAAATCGGTATGTGCTACATATCCAAATGTTGGTGCAATGCCTCGCCCAAGGCTTGGTGTTGAAGAAAATCCACAGGGGTATTTCTTTTGCTCAAAAAGCATGGCTTGAGCCATACATGCAACTCAACACAGAACACCGACAAATGACAACACAGCAGTTTGATTTTTTTAAATTAATGAACAACTGCATTTATGGCAAGTCCATGGAGATTGTCCGCAAATACCGTGACATTAAATTGGTCAATGTCTGAGAGGGGCGTTGGGGGTGCCCGGCGGTACATTGCCAAGCCAAATTTTAAATCGATCAACATTATCGATGAGGATTTGGCTACTATTGAATTGAGTAAGACCAGCGTGACCATGGATAAGCCCATTTACTTGGACCAAGTCATTTTAGATTTTTCCAAATCGGTCATGTATCGATTCCACTATGAGTTTGCCAAACGCCATTTTGAGGACGTCTCTCTTTTGTATATGGATACGGACTCATTCATTTACCACATTCACCACTGCAACCCCTATGACGTCATGAGGCAGCATAGTGACTGGTTCGACACCTCTTCGTATAGTGCTGACAACATGTTTCAGCTGCCCATAAAAACAAGAAGGAATTGGGCGTTTTTAAAGATGAATGCGGTGATTCCATTATGAAGGAATTCGTAGGTTTGGCTTCGAAAATGTATGCTTATCGCACACTAGACTGTAAGGAAGCCAAAAGAGCAAAAGGTGTAGGTAGGGCAGTGGTAAAATCGCTACGTGTAGACGATTTCCTGGCGGTTTTACGCACTGGCAAAGCTATGTCTCATACACAGTGCAGGATACAATCCAGCAACCATTATTTGTATCTTGTGGAACAGAGAAAACGCACCCTTGCCTCCATGGATAACAAACGTGTGTGGGCTGATGATCTGCTCACTAGCCTGCCCTGGGGTTATGATCGTAAGGAGGAGGAGGTGTGATTTCACTGTTTAATCGTTTAGGGACATAGCTTTTTGTACTTGTAGATTTAGTATTTTGTAATTTTTTTGGTCATTGTAAATTGTACATTTTGTAAATGGTGGCAATCCACTTGGACCTTTTGCTCTTTAAAAAGTTCTATGCAAACTTAAAAAAAAATGATTGGTAAATACTTTTAAGCTGTACAAAATTGTTTTTTTTGTTGTAAATATGAAATAAGTAAGATTTTTAGTAACTTTAATGACTAGTATTTAATTATTTTTCGTAATGTAAATGGTAAACTAAAAAGTTCTTTTGGGATGAGTGTGCATGTCGAGAATCTGCTTTTGGGAATAAATAAAGTGGTTGTGTTTGTTCCCAAAGAC
This sequence comes from Meconema thalassinum, assembly GCA_946902985.2. Lineage (NCBI taxonomy): Eukaryota > Metazoa > Arthropoda > Insecta > Orthoptera > Tettigoniidae > Meconema > Meconema thalassinum. The sequence goes on from OX336388.2 coordinate 1,855,764,921, forward strand.
AGGTGTGAATGTAGGAGTAGAGAGAGAAAGCTGGTGTGTATGTATGGCCAGAGCAAACACGGTGAGGTAGGGTGGATGGGGAGGGGGGAAAATTGTCACGTACATGCTCATTTTGTTTTCAATAGTTATGTTTTCTTTGAAATGTGGCAGACAATAGACATTATTTTTGTAAAACAGTCTTACCTGCAGTAGTCGTAGACCTCGACGTTTCCGCAATCCCATAAACTCACTGCAGCATCGCCATGGTCAAACACTTGCATCAACATCATTGTCAAATCTCAACTTTCGACATACACCAAATGGAAAAATGTGAAAACAGCAAAGTGGGAAATCCGTGTTTCCATATCACCAAAAACGCAAAACTTAAAACGGTCATATTTAAAAACTGGAAATGGCCATGTGTAAAATATCTAAATTCAAAAACTTCAAACGAACATTTAAAAAAAAGTATCATCAACAAAATGGAAAATACATATCATCAAAACTTCTAACGAACTTTTTAAAATACTGTAAATTGAAAATGGCAAATGGCAACGTGTAAATTGGACATGTGTGAAAAGTGAAATTGAAAAATCAGCCCATCAACATCATGATTTTTTAAATAAATAAAAAAAACATCGTGCTTTGGTAAACCTTTGTTTTTATTTCATAACCATAGGGAATTGACAAAAGAAAATAGAATACAAACACATCCCAATTCCTCACTCCTCAATTCCTCAATGTTTATGTCCATGCATCATCAACTTTCCTTTCATAGCACTCATGACAATCAGGGCTGCCATCCTTTCACCCACCGAGGCATCACTGGATGTGAAACGTTGTTTAGCTTTCTTCAATATCAATTTATCTGCCACATGTCTTAAACCAGGATGACTATGGCGATAAGAAAGGTCATGTTCCTTGCATGCTTGATCCAAAAGATTAATGGGTACATCACCACGTTGTAAACGTTTTTCGAGACGAGTACCAGGGCCGCAAAAACGATAACCTGGATGATGGATTTCGAAAGGTAAGTATTGAATCACTTTGTCAATGACGCCATTGCCAGTACAGGTCTGGCATATCCTTTTCCATCGACGGTAAAAAGGTTTGGTCTTCCTCCTCTTCTGTGTAGATGTTTGTGTTTGTTGTTGTTGTTGTTGCTTTTTCTCGCCATGACACCCTTGGAATGATTCAACAAAGTATTTACACGGACTTTTATGACCGTGATACAGTTTCACTAGCTGGCAAGTCGCACACTAACGCATAGACGGTATTTTTGCCATGGCCACTTGCTTATGGTGATCGTAATCCGTACAGGGTTGCAATTCACTCAACACAGGGTCTTGAGTTCATGATTTTGGTACATGTTGCCAGATTTCTTTGACCGCGTTGGCGGCCACATAATAAATGAACGACTTGGGGAGCGCCAAGAGTTCCTCTTTGGTAAAACTGTCTAGTTTCTTTTTGCACACAAAGAACTTGCCGATGGCTTTGTCCGTAGCATTGCCTTTCTCCATGGTATCACGTGCTGTAGATGTTTACCCGTCGCTTGTAGAAATCTCACTGGCGTCATTCACAGGTAAATCTTGAGTTATAATTTTGTTCAACAACTCCCAGCAGGCATGGGTGGTTAACCAATGAAAGAGATGCCACGCATGCGATAGGGCTGTATGGGTAATGTTGCCACAGGAACAAGTATCCATGAGCGTTTGCAGGGAGGGGCAGCCCAACTCCACGAGGTCGTTACATTGGCAGTAAGACGCCAAAAATTGTTGCAACCATTGACGTTTTTCATTACCTTTCAGAAATACCACATTGGCCGAGGACAAGTGTGCTTTCATGACCACGTCCAAATATTTATAGAAAATGGTTCCCTGATTCCAGTCTAGTTGCCTATGATTTTCAATCCATTGGGTTTGTTTACGGTCTTTTTCACACAACAAATCAAAAGCATGGGGTGGTTTAAATAGCAAATGCGTAGCTTGCGATATCCAAATCGTGGTACAATCGATAATGGCCACTTGTTTAAATATAAATTTGTTGTCACCAATGTTAAACCCTTGGCAATCCACAATGAGTGTGCGCAACATGTTGACGCTTGCCTGGACCGAGTTCAACTGACGACTGACTGACGATCAATGACTAAGGTGTGATCATGACATGGACTTACCTGCCATGCTAGTTTCAAATTGAGGTTAGGGTAGGACATTAGGATATGAAAAATAAGAATTTAAGAATTACATAATTTTATTATCATAACACGTCTCACAGGCTTTTGTCATTTTGGGATAAGGACGATACCAACTGATACAACAATATAGTCTCTTGTGTTTGTAACGTCCATAACACCGATGATGTCCCAATGTCTCTAAACTAGGTGTTTTTGATGGTGAGCTGCTCATCGAAGCACCATGGACGCCATACGGTCCACACGTATCGTAACTTGTTTTTTCATCACTCAGAGACACAAGTGAGGGATAGCTTGAATGACAGGGTATATTTCCCACTTCCATTCTACACAGGTAGGGGCAGGTGGGTGACCAGCGCTGATGTTCCTGCATGGGTTCATCGCCCTCCTGCCATTGGTCTATGATGATGGGACAAAAGGCACATTTCACTTCATCTCTTGTTTTTAAATAGTAGAATCCAGCGGCCGCCAAGGCTTGAGGGTTTATGAAAGGCACCGGCCACGTGGCAAAAGTCTTGAAACGTTGTTCCTCAGAGTTTAAATTCATGGATGTGACGTCTCTTGAGGCTTTAAAGCAAGACATGACTGAGCGGCTTGACATGGGTTGACCTGTTATTTATACACTCGTCACTTGGTTGGACAGTGGAAAATAGTTGACTTGTTTGTGATGAATAATCAAACAGTAGGCCGTCGTATTGGCTGGTACATTGTCATGCGTTTCAAAATCTAGTCGAATGTCAATATTGAATGGCTTGACAGACTCTTCCAGGTAAGAACAGTCAAAGACAATCAGTGGTGCTCTTGTCTTAAACGCTTGGGGTAGCAGCATGGGGCCGTTCTCATTTTGATAATACGACCATCGAGATTTAGAAAACAAGACGTACAGGGGGCCAAACTTATTTAAAAAAATCCAAATCCAGTCCTTCATAGGGAAACACAGCTCCGTTGAGGAAAAGACGTGCATTTCTCAATTGCAGGTGATCAAATTGCGTGGCATCTTTGGTTTGTTGATACTTGCGATTCGTTTGAAAACCCACGATCAGGTAGAGAGTCTCTCTGTATAGCGAGCTGTTTTTACAGACCAACTGTGTGTGTTGGTGGTGGGAAATAGCGGATACTCATGGAGTACCCAGCTTCTAAATTCCATGGGTAGAGGCATATCTCTCTTTACCATTTTGAGTATGTCCAGTTTTTTGCTTTCGTCAAGGGTCACATGGGGCACTTTCCATAGCTAGCGTTGTAGTTGAATTTTTGAATCTATGGGGGCATTGTCGGCTCCCTTGAGTGCATTATTATCACTCCTGTCTCTCACTAGATAAAGCACTTGCCTTGCGTTGACCACAATGCGTTGGTGATCTTCGGCAAAGCCTAAAATCAGTTTAAGAGGTAAATATCCAGTTAAGGTCCCAGGTGTGTACCATCCAGTCATTGGTCGAGTCAGGGCACCAACCTGCCATGCAAAGTGTTTTACCTTCTTCCTTACTATAAGAGGGGTATAGTTTCATAACACTGGAAATGCCCACATTTCGAGTTCTATCCACCACGATATCGTTAATCACGTAACGTACTTCAGAAAACAGAAAGGCCAAACCATGGTTGGCCAACTTGGATGTGGTGGGTGTAGAGCCATCGGCTTTGGTGAGCCGATCTTCAATCTGAATGACACTTTCATGCGGTAGGGTGTAAATATCTTGGTTGTTGATAACAAATTGAATTTCATCATTGTTATTGAGACCAGGTGTTTGAGCTTGATAGGAATGGAGATCAATTCTTACCACTCCTGGTTGCTCCTCGATGCGGTTCGCTAGAATTCATTATGAGGGTTGACGTGGTAACCCAAATGCTGTAAAATCTGCTTGCCTTGAGATGTTAACGCGTATTCACGTGGCAAACAACTAACACCATTCCTAGACGGTGTTGTTGCTTTATACACAAACTTCATAGTGGCTTTAGCACCAACTTGTAAGTCACTGGTGTGGTAGAATCTAGACCAATTTGTTGTTGATCTCTATTGATCAGTCTTAATGTTATATTAATAATACTATCGACAGTCACAGAATGAAAAAGCACCACTGGAGGGGTTTCACGAATAATATAGCCATTGGGCGATGTCACAATAAAGTCATAAAGCGAATGCGATGATTCTTGATTGGTATACACTTGGCTAATAATATTACACGTCACTGACACATGATGGTCCTCAATGAATTTCACTTCATGGTCCGAATCATGTTTTTTGTTGGGCTCCAACACACGTGGTTTAAATCCTAGTAATGGACCAATGGAATCGGGGTGTGTTTTAAAGTCGACGTTGAAGGTAGAGAAAATACTGCAGCGATGAGTGTTGGTATTTCCTACAAGTTCAAACTTGCGCGTTCCATCGAGAAATGACTTTAAACCATATTCATTGATCAACACCACATAAATGTGTTCAATGTCATCGATCGTGTATCCACCAGAGTTCAGGGTGAGCACAGAATCATCATAGTAAAACTTGTTGTTCACATTTTCACGTATGTTGTATATTCGATTGTACGTTTCAAGAGAAAAAAAGTCCTAAACCATAGGGTTTTTCACTCAATTCGACAGGCGGGTAAAAGTCTAGGCTGACTTCAGGTCCACGTCCATGCAGTGTAAACGTTTTACTTTCTGCCGACATACTGGTGGCGTTTTTGCTTATGCTGCGTCTTATATAAAAAAAATTAAACACAAACGTCCACACTGTTCGCTGTTAAACGTTTGCTCACGTTTCACATTATAATATATCTTGATCCTGTTTCCAAAAGTCACTAGTTCCATGGGCGGAGGCAAATTCCCAAAACTGTCAAAGTACCATACGATGGATCCCTCTTTGACATAAGCTACATAATGCGTTCCTGATCCTCGGTGATCATCCAAATTGACAACAGCACATTCCTGTTTCCAAGGTCGTGGGGGTAATTGGTTTCGCATAAACACATCTCGAAAATGAGAAAGCTTTAGTTGTTTAGCATAGCTTTCCACTTGTTGATGCGTCAGGGCATGTCTTGCTATGGCTGAGGTTAATTTTTTAAAATTTATTTTTATATTTCGAAATGGTGAAATCCCAAATCCTTGTTGATAAAAGGCTGGCTTTAAATTGACATTTCTAGCCCCCATTGCAATCGCTTCCATAGTTTCATTGTGTCGCTGACTTTCTTTGAGTTGTTGCTTGCCCTGCTGCGCGGCTTTAATGGTTTTCGCCACTGCACTGGCACCTCCCAAAAGTGAACCCAGAGCAGCCAGACCGGCAAATAATGCAGGTAAAAATCCCGCTCGTTTGGGGACGGGAATCACTCGTCCTTACTTTGAACCCTGTCGCCGACATTTTGGAATAACATGTCTCTGTGCTGCTCGAAGGGCTTTCCTTATGTTCAATACATAATTTTTTTATTTTTTTTATTTCGCAACGGCTTGTCCACGAATGTCTTAAGCCCAGGCTTTGCCAAGTCCTTTTTTTAGTCTTTCTCACCACATACCTTTGTTTCACCATGATGATAATGACCAACAACCTTTCACAAGAAAGTTTAAATCACAACTAACGTCAGATTGTTATTTCATGGCTGTATATTCCAATTCCACATATAGTGGGAAATCGTTTATGGTTTTCCCGCTTGCTTTTCATCCCATGTCAACATGAGATGAAAGGATAATTCGTCACCTGCATTGACCATTTCATGGTTATGGACCAACATCCTATGACCATTTATCTTTATTTGTAAATGGTTCTCATCAGGTATGGCGTATTTGATGTGAATGGTTCCATCATAGTGTAATCGATAGTGGCTTAAACCCGAAGCAAGCACATAGGTCAAGTGCTGATCATGGACTAGCGGTAAATGGTTTCTGTCATTCACAGTGTTTTCATTTGTCAGATACACTAAAAATACAGATGGGATAAATTTATAAAGCCTTTTCATTTCATAGGTCATGTAACGCTTGGTACAGACATCGTCTTCGTCTTGTGGGTCTTCCACGTGAATACTCCGATGGTGATTAGCGCTATAGCCATTCACCGTAAGCTGAGGCACTTTGTCATAAAACTCATACACTTTGTTATCCACATACTTTTTCGTAGTAACGTCTGTAGACACTTGAGGATGTTTTACATGGGTTAACCGCTTTCCGTCTCCCATAAGTCCAACCCCTCGTCCACGTCGTGGGAGACGGGCAACGGCACAAAGTAGGGGATTGCCTGTAGGGGCGAAGTACAGTGGGGACTTCGTGTGCCCCGGGACCGTTACGGTAGCTGTGAAGGTCCTACAGGAACCCTGAAAAGTGACGGCTAACGGGGCTCTGGTGAAGCTACGATAGGCCCAGCAAGCCAGTAGTGGATGAACCCAAATGCTTTCAAAAATGGAACGAGCCTCGGACAGGATGGATTTAATAGAAGACGACACGGCTGTACACACGGACTAAGATTTGGAACTTTAAACCTAAGAACGCTGACGGGGAAGGTGGAGGAGATAGTGGATATGATGGAAAGAAGGAAGTTGGATTTATTGGGATTGGCAGAAACAAAGTGGAAAGGGGAAGGAAGGAGAGCACTGAGAAGAGGCTATAGACTGTACTGGAGTGGGAACGAAGAGGGAAATAGGAATGGAGTGGGAGTAGTAGTACGAGATGGTTTAAAAGAACAAGTGAGGTGAATAAGTGATAGGATGATGAAAGTGAAAGTAGCACTGAGGGGAGAGACCGTAGAAATAGTGCAAGTGTATGCTCCACAAGTAGGCTGCGCCTCTGAAGAGAAGGAGGAGTTTGAAGAGGAATTGCAGAAGCAGCTGGTAGGAAGAAATATGATTGTTATGGGGGACCTCAATGCCCATGTAGGAAGAGATAGACAAGGTTATGAGAGTGTTCTAGGACCAGAGGGTTGGGGCGGAAGAAATGAGGAAGGAAAGAGACTGTTGGACTTCTGCCAGAGGAACAGCCTGCTAGTTGGGAACTCCTGGTTTAAGAAAAGAGAGAGCCACACAATCACATGGTACAGTGATGACTTGACCAGGAAGTCGGTGGTCGACTATATACTGTATGAGAAAGAACTAAATAAGAACATCACGGACATCAAGGTTATACCATCGGAGAACCTGGATAGCGACCATCGATTGCTGGTAATGAACCTGAGAGGGAGTAAGGAGAAGAAAGGGACTGAGAACCAGGAAAGACGTATAAGGATATGGAAACTGAAAGAAGGGGATAGAAGGGTCGAGTACCTCAAAATGGTAAAGGAAGGAATTCCAACAGATGAAGAAAGAGGGGTGGAAGAGGAATGGGCTAGATTTAAGAAGACACTTGTAGGTGCAGCAGAAGCAGTATGTGGGAGGACAAGTAGTAAGAAGAGGTGGAAGGAAACACCATGGTGGAATGAGAAGACAAAAGATATAGTAAGGGAAAAGAATAGAGCCTTTAGGAGGTGGTATCAAAATAGGACGGTAGAGACAAGGGAAGAGTACCAGGAAAGAAAGAAGGAGACGAAGAGAGTGGTGGCTGAGGAGAGAAGGAAGTGGATGGAAGAGTGGACAAAGATGATGGAGGAGGATAGTGAAGGTACAAAAAAGGTCCTGTATGGGATGGTAAAAAAATAAGAGGCGGAAGGATCCTACGGATTATGTTAGAATGGCGAACAAAAGGGGACAAGAGATAGAAAATAGGGAAGAACTGAAGAAAATGTGGAAAGAATATTTTGAAGAACTTCTGAACCCAAATGGAAAAGATGGTGAGGAGGAAGAGGAAGATGAACTGCAAACAGAAAAGGACTTAACATGGAAAGAAGTGGAAGATGCAGTGAACAAGATGAAAGGAGGGAAGGCACCGGGTGTGGATGAATTGAGTGTGGAGATGGTGAGAGCAGCAGGAGAGGTGGGGATACAGTGGCTGTACCGAGTGATGAGGACAGCATGGAAGGAAAGGAAGACCCCAGAGGACTGGAAAAAAGGAATCATTGTCCCGATCTTCAAGAAAGGTAGTAGAACAGATTGCAGAAACTATCGGGGAATAACTCTGATGAGTCATTGTGCAAAGATCTTCGAGAAAGTTTTGGAAAAGAGAATTAGGACAAGGATAGAAGGAAGGATGAGGGAAGAACAACATGGCTTCAGAGCAGGAAGGTCCACAGTGGATTTGATTTTTGCTGTAAGGCAGTTACAAGAACAGCACTATGAGTATGGAACAGATCTACTGATGGCCTTCCTGGGCATTGAGAAAGCATATGACAGTGTATGCAGAAACAAAGTATTGAAGTCCCTGGAGGATAGAGGAGTAGAGAAATGGACTATAAAGAGGATAAAGGAGATGTACAAGGGAAGAGTGAGCTGTGTGAAAGTGGGAGGAGAGAGATCAGACTGGTTGGAACAGAGAAACGGCCTGAAACAAGGAAGTGCACTGTCACCGTTACTTTTCATTGTGGTGATGGATGACATAATGACCCGAGTGGCACAAGCAATTGGGGACGGAAAGATGAAAGCAATGGTGTTTGCAGATGATTTGATGATTTGGGGAAACAAGGAGGAGGAGGTACAGGAACAGTTGGACGTGTGGGAAGGAATAATACAAGGATATGGGATGAAATTTAGCATAAATAAGAGTGAGATGGTGATCACAACAAGGAAGAAGGAAAGAACCACAACGGGAATAACAATTGGTGGGGAACAGCTGAAGAAAGTGGAGTGTTTCAAGTATCTGGGAAGCCTGATACAAGATAATGGAAGAAACGATAGAGAAATAAATGAGCGGGGGAGGCAGGCAGAAGCATTTCGGAGGCGTGTGAGAAGCATGTTATGGAGCAAGGATGTCCCTCAGAACAGCAAAAAGATCATATATCGGACATACTATGTCCCTATCCTGACGTATGCCTCGGAGACCTGTGTTATGAAAGGAAGGGAGAAGAGCAAAATACAGGCCAGTGAGATGAGGTTCTTGAGAAGCAGTATTGGAGCTACAAAGATGGACAGAATAAGAAATGAGAGGACCAGAGAATTAATGAAGGAGGAACCATTACAGGATGGTATAGAGAAATCTAGACTTAGATGGTATGGACATGTAAAACGAATGGAGGAGAAGAGGATACCCAGGAGAGTACATGAGACGAAGTGGGAAGGAAAGAGACCGAGGGGAAGACCGAGAGACAGGTGGCTGAAGGGGGTGGAAGAAAGCGTGAAGAAGAGAGGAGAAGACTGGACAAGGGTGGAGGCTGAGAGATGGTGGGAAGACAGAAGACGTTGGAGAGGCTTGTGTTCCAAACAGACCCGGCCAGTGGCTGGAAACTGTGGAAGATGATGACCTATGATGATAACCGCTTTCCCTTAAAGTCATAATCTCCCTGTTTAGTGCGTGGCACTACTGACCTATCCACATAGTGCTTATTAGCAGGATCTGTTTCTTGTTTAGGATCATGTATGGGAACAGACCTAGCTTTAGCCATCAACGCACGTCCAAAGACATCCATCTTCAACCTGTAGTACGAGTCTACTGTTTCTATGACAAGGCTCGGTGTCCTGTATATAGACAGCCTGCTAGCTTGGCTAAGCCTTAGTTGATATGCAGATTATTTAGCAGCAAGAGTCATTCCCCGTGGGGGACATGGTTTCCCATCTCTGTCCCACATCACGTGAACAACGCCATGGTTCACTGTTTCCATCTTCCATTCGCTGCATCATTGTGGGGCCTTCCGGCTGTGGAAAGACTAATCTTTTGCTAACGCTCATTACAGCGCCCAATGGTCTGCGTTTTCAAAATATTTATATTTTTGCAAAATCTCTCTACCAACCCGTCTACGTGTTTCTGGATCAAGTCATGTCTGGATTACAAAAAGAGAATATGGGTTATTTCACATTTTCCATGCAAGAAAATGTGATTTCACCGGATGAGGTAAAGCCCGATTCACTCATGATTTTCGATGATTTATCCACTGTACGTCAAGGCATCATTCAAAGCTATTTCAGCATGGGTCGTCACAAACATATCGATTGCTTCTATCTTTGACAAACATATTCTAAAATGTCCAAACAGTTGATTCGTGACAATGCCAATGTCATTTTTTTATTTCGCCAGGACGAGAGGAACAGTCGTCACATATATAATGAACCTGTGAATCCGGATATGACCTTTCAAATGTTCACAGAATTGTGTGCCAAGTGCTGGAACACTCAACGTCATGCCTGTTTAGTGATTGACAAACAAAGTGAACTCAACCAAGGACGGTATCACTTAGGGTTTGATCATTTTATTGCTATTTAAGGCCCTGTCTCATTCCCCGTCAAGTCATTTGTCAAGACACCATGGCGTTAGCAGAGAGTCAATTGAAAAAGGATATTATTAGAGCAAAAAAATACTATTCGCCAAAAGTTTCGTAAATTGAAACAATCACGTGCAAATCATGCTTTGTTTATTCAACAACATTTAGCACCTCCACTAAAAGCCCAGTTGAAACCCTCTTTCAAGCCATATGAAACGCCACCCACCGTTTCACAAGCCACTCAGACGCTGCACGAGGACCCTGAGGAAGAGGAACAGGAACAGGAAGATTTGACTAGTGTTAGCGAAGTTGAGGATGAGGAGGAACAAGTGTTTACGCCTCAAAAAAAAAAAAAAAAAAAAAAGCCGCACCCCTTGCAGAGTTTTTGAGAAAAAAGAAATCCTTGGCCATGGTCGAAACACCTTGCCCTTCCAGAGCGTCTCCGTTTTCACAACTCTTGGCCACCCCTGAACATAAAGCTCAACTGAAAACCATTTTAATAAAATATTATGGATCAACATTGGAACCCTATTTCACCGATCTATTTATTGGAAACACTGATACCACGTATGGTGTTCGCTATGAGGATGATAGTTTTAAAATTGGCGAGTCATCCATTAAATTTGCTCGTACTAAAGCTGTCATTAAAAACATCAACTATAAATTAACGCCAGGACTGTTAAAGCTGCTCTTTTCTCGGACCCCCTCTTCCCATGATTATACGTCAGAGGATCTTGACAAATATAAATCCATTTTATTGGACACCCATGCCCACAAAAGACAGTATGATCCCGCTCAACAAGTGAATGCCAATATATCTCAAAAATATAAAACCATAATTGCAAAAATGTTTCCCATTTCCCAGTACTCTTCGTAAAGTATCCGCTTCGGGAGTGACATTTAAACCATTAAAACCCCTTGTGGATGTTACCTACTGGCACAATCCCAATAAGCTCGTCCAGCGGCTACAGTTGTTGCATGCTTCACGTCAAGCTGGCCATACCGGTCACGATTGGGAAATTCAAGAAATTGAACAAGAACTTCGAAATGCCAAAATTATTGTTTAAGCCCTCACCCATTAAAATGGGTATTGCTCACGAGTTGCATCGCCCAGCTAGGCGTCACTATCCGCGACTCAAGGTAATTTCACGAGGTGTGGATGAACTTTGGCAGGCTGACTTGGTTGAAATGATACCCTATGCTGGCGTTAACAACGGTGTACGCTATATGTTGACCGTCATTGATGTCTATTCCAAAATGGCCTTTGTTGAACCTGTGCGTCGCAAGTCTGGTCCACTAGTTACCAAGGCCTTTCAACATATTATTCAACACTCCAAACGTCAACCTCAGTTACTACAAACCGACCAGGGGAAAGAATTTTTCAACAAAGATTTCTCCAGTTTTCTCAAATCTAAGGATATTCACCATTACACCACATACAGCAATCTCAAATTCAGTGTGGTCGAGCGGTTCAACTAAACATTGAAAACCCATATGTGGAAAGCGTTTACCGCTCAGGGCGCGTATCGCTGGTTGGACATGTTACCAGAGCTAGTGTCACGTTACAATGACACCAAACATAGAACCATTGGGACCAAGCCACGCCTCGTGACCAAAAATATTCAGCGATTGGATAAACTGTTTAACCCCATAAAAACAGCCGATCCTAAACGTCACCGACTGAAAATTGGGGATTTTGTTCGTGTGAGCAAATTTAAGTCTGCCTTCAATAAGGGCTACACACCTCAGTGGGGGACTAAACTATTTCGAATTCGTCAAGTCAACTTGGACAGTCCAGTCACCTATTTACTCGAGGACCTCAATCATCAACCCATAAAAGGTAGATTTTATCTCCATGAACTTCAGAAAACAGCATTTCCTAAGCATTATCTTGTGGAAAAAGTGTTGAAACAAAAAGGAAATAAACTATATGTCAAATGGTTAGGATTTAACTCTACGTTTAATTCTTGGTTCAATAAATTACATGTTGTGTGAACCTGTGCACTTTTTATTTATTCACACATGTTGTACACCACCTATTGCTCTGTGTATACAGTTCTCAGCTCCACATATTTCTTTCTCTTTCCACCTGTGTTCTCACTTACATTACCCCTCCCCCTCTCCCCCTTCACTGCTGTTATCAGCTCTTGCCTATCTATTGGTTATGACATCATTCCCACAAGTTGCATCATACTTTTTACTGATTCAGCGATTCCCACGCTTTGAACATTCTGTTATCGGGCACGTGGACATCTAACGTCCAAGGTGAACACCTGTGGCAGATCAAATTTCTCGTCAACTTGCATTTTGTCACGTACGAAGCAAAACAGGATGTGACTTGTTACAAGTTATCGGTCACGTGGACAGATAACATCCAAGGTGAACACCTGTGCCGGGTCAAATTTCACCTGAACTTGCATTTTGTCACGTACGAAGCAAGACAGGATGTGACTTGTTAGCCCTCATGTGGTTTCACATGTGTATGCATGCATTTCGCTCTTCCCTTCCATCACGATGGTCAGGTTATTTCACCTCCAAGCGTCTTTGTCATTTTCCATTGCACCTGTTGCCAAGACTGATCAGCGGATTCCAATAAGCTCAAATGACATTCACGTCCTGCTCGTCTGCTCCTCGGCAAGTTTGTTTTCTGTACTCGCTTCGACCAACATAGAACCAAGTTCTCATCACTGTTTACACGTCAAAGATCCCCTTCGGGGTAAAGTATCAGATAAAACCCACCCTCGCTCTGTCATAAACCGACCCACCGAAATAGCGATTGATCTATTGAGCACAGCCATCGTGGTCAGCGACATGTTCGTTGAAACACACACCCAGCAGTATCGTCTCTCTCAACCACCACGCTTCATGAACATTATAAACAGGTAAAGAAAAAAAGTTTTTCAACATGTATGGCGTTAGGCCCTTTGTGAATTATTTTTTGAAAAAATATCTACCACATTTGAAAGGGGGCGTTAGCCCGAGTCCTAGGACACCTCGTACACGTCTCTAGCGTTATTGGTTCGTGAGAAATCAGCAAAAATAAAAAAAACACTTGTTTACCCCAAAATCGAGTTACCAAATTTAAAAAAAATATAACGAGTGGTCCATAGCAAAGAGGACGTCACCCCGAGTCCTTGAACCCGTCGTACACGCCTCTGGCATGATTGGTTCGCAAGATATAACAAAAAGTCTAAAATCACGTTTTTACCCCCCCCCCCAAAAAAAACACCATGTTTCCAGATTTTCACCTTTTCGACACATACATTCCCGTAAAGAGCACAACGAGACGAAAAAATCGAATCCAAGCACGCCCTCCTAGCATGACTCCTTCCATTCCAAGGTCGCAGGGGCTCACAGCTTGCTTTTGGAAGCAGAACCCCTGTCATCCCACTACTGTCAGGTTTTTATCCTAGAGACTAGAAATTTATTTTCGTAGTAGAGGGTGTAGGGACCTTTCATTTATGTCAAACATTGTTTTGTAAACTTTCTAGTTTCCAAAATATAGGATTTTCAAAATTCGAGTGTTTTCAAAAAAACATCAAAAAGAAAAAAGTTTTATTATAGAAAATAAAGGTCATAAAGACCATTTGTTTGAGCCATGGCACAACATTCTATCGTGTTTGATTTTCAAACTATCACCTACTTTCGAAAACAAAAATTTTCAAAATTTTTTTGAAAATTATAATACGTGGTCCATAGGAAAGAGCACATTAACCCGAGTCCAACGACACATCATTTGTGAATCTCCGACCACGGGTTCGAGAGTTATCGGCAATGTTCGCAGGAAAGTAGGCTGTGGGTTGAAACGCCTACTAGCCCCCTACTATTATTATTAATATTATTACTAATATCATCAACAATAATGCAACGCAGCGTGCCATTTCCCTACCCAACCCACGTAATACGTCACACTGATAAGCGGCCATTTCCTTTAGAATACGCTGCGGCGTACTGCATTACAAATCCCGCCCACTCGGTAACTATGACAACAACACGCACGAGCACACCTTCACCACAATGAGAGAGGCGGAGCTAATGATAAAGCTAGACTAATAACATAAACCGCACGGAGAACTAATTAGTTATTATCGTGTTATCAAGCGTGGAGCTATGAGGTAAACTACCCCTAAACCGCGCAGAGATATAAAGCATAAAGCGGAGCACATACATATAACATACCAGAACACTTATCCCATTAAAGACATCATTCACAAAGCGCAGGGACCATTTTATTTAATTATAAGGACACTACCCCTAAAATAATACCAAGCGAAAGAACAAAGAGAGGGCACACTACTTAGGTACATTTATTTTTGCGAGACATGAATAGCGTTAATAGGCACTTATATTAGCTATAAATAACTATTAACGCGAAGAATTAGAGCTGAGAATGAACACTATGTTTTAGGAGATAGCATACAGATAATAAATATGAAGCGAGAATCGCACAATAACGAATAATAGCAAGTTTTGATCCAACTGAACCGAAAAAGACGGCAGAGCGACAAATTACAGGAAATAGCCTACGGCAATACCATACTTTAGAAGCGATATTATTATTATCATTATTGGTAACATTATTATTCATACTATTATCATGCTCACCAGTATTATTAACCATTCCATATAGTCTACACGAAAAGTACCATCAGACAACAATGCTATTAGCGTCAGCAAAATGAACATGAACGAGCACTGACGTCTCACGCAGACCTCAGTCGACGCCATGTTGAAAGTCGCTGCACACGGCATAACACAGCCAGACATGAGGCATGAGTCATATCTCCCACCACCCCAGCCGCACAAAGGGTCATGAAAGCATGAGGAAATATTTTATCAACGAAGAGAGGTACAGCCGTGCCTCATCTTAGGACGCAGAGGATTGGTGTCAAAAGAAGGTGACACACAGAACTAATAAAATGCTGGATACAAGCATGATGATTCAGATCATTAACACGCACCTTATTAACAAAATAACATACCTATTTTAAACTAATACGACCCGCATGAATACACCCTAAATAACAACCATCCATCCCCAACTAACTCCTTAAACAAAGCATGTATCCCTAGTTAATATACATCCAGAAGAAGGGTTCAAAAAAAGAGAAGCCCAGTGAAATATCATCCTAGCACGCATGATCACAACCATAAATTAACAAAGTATTAACATACCAGTGTATCCCAATAATATACCCTCGCATGCATCCATAACAACCTACTAACTTTCAAGACTTTATGCAAATGTGTCAGTGTGGGAATCCGATCATTCCAGCGTTAAGCGGTATATGCGATTTTACTTCCCACTGACTACCCCACACTACCACATCCTCAAAAACCAGAGCACCTCACTATACTTAGAATAAGATCAGGGTATGTAAAGACAGAAGACAAGCCACGGTAACCTAAGTACTGTGCCCGTTTTGAGGGAGCTCATAGCAAGAATATGAGAGTTGTTTTTCCCCGCTACTTTTTGAGAATCCTTGAAGAGAGCACCTAGAGAAGTTTGGGAGTATCTCTGTGGAGCGTAGCGATACGTCATGTGCGCGAGCAGCGATGCTCATGGAATAGCAGCACATTCGGGGCTACGCTGTGAACACCTGTTCAGGAGTACTGTACAGAATTCGTCTTCATGTGGTCGAGCGAACATGAATTCGTGAGCTTATTCTATCTGAGTTACGAACACCAGACCTGAAGACGAGAAATAGCCTACGAGGAGACACTGTTTCAGTGTTCTCCACTGTTAGATTTTTATAGGTGAGGCCAATCTTTGTGTGTGCAGGATTGAGCTTGGCTAATACTCGATCTCACAGCTAGTTTAGCCTACATACTGGAACTGATCCCTAACATCGGTCATGAGAAGAGCATATCTTTAACCAGATTAAAATTTAGCCGACAATGGAGCAGACTATGCATTGCGTGTCTTGCGGAATACTATTCCTGATCCAGTTAGGACATCAAGAGATTTTTTCTAGCTCAGATGTTAGTAGCTGTAACTGGAAACAATGGCAATACAGGTTCGTCAGTGTACTGTGCTAATCTCAGTAAGATTGCAAGCAAAGTTGTCGCGTACAGTCATACATTAAATGGTGACTTATTTTGGAACGGTGAATTACCGGGTGACAGTAGTCAAACCACGAACAGTCTAGATTACGTGATTTTTCATGGCACAAGCCATGGTATTAATGCATTACGCACAGGAAATCATGGTAGTGAATCGTCGTGAGGATCTTTTGAGAATTACCATGAACCGAAACGTCATAATGGAGCACTAAATCGAATTAGTGGTGCGATGGCAGAAGATGTATGGAAACTTGGACCGTGACGAGGTGAAGCCGATGGGAGTGTGTATGCATTTCGCACGCACTTGTACGAGCCGGACAGCATGCCTAATCCATGGCATTCTACAGCCACGGGATTCATCTTTACAGATCAATGTCAAGGGACGTGAACATCATCTTTACTATTAGTTGCTAGTACCGGTGATTTGCAGACTGTAGACTATTTCATTCAACCATTTAGGAGTCGTCGTTTGATACCAGTATTTATTTTGAATTATGCAGGAGCATAATGACTGGAGCCTTCTGATTGTTTTTATACTCAGTCGTACTATGAAGACTAGCGTATCCACGATGCGGTTTATCGTTGGATGATGACATATTTTCGAAGGCATCCATACTTTTCTAGTTAGCTGATACAGTTCTGTACATAATTTTTGTCACATGGTTTATTATAGGCTATCGTTATTGGATAGTTATTTGCGACGGTAATCCTTTAATTATTTTCTATGTGATTTGGATCTTATTAATCCTCGATGAGATTAGATACTCAGTTTTAGTCTAATGAGTTCTATTTTTCATGCGATTTAGGATTTTATTCAGTAATAATAATAATAATAATAATAACTGATAATGGTCATATTTTGGATATGACAGGATTAAATCAAGAATTATGATTTCAAAGATCATATTGAATCATAAACCTGGAAATTAATTCTATTTGACATTGTTGAAATATTTAATAATAATACATTTATGGGTGATAGTGAACAATTATATGGTGTTCACATAATCATATTTCGGATCAGATTATAGGAAAATTTAACGAGGTTTGATAAATAATGCAATTTGGAATTCTCTAAGGAGATAATAATCATAATAAGTTTTCGGTGTAGAGCAGTTTATATCAAATAGGGGAACTATTGTAATGATGACAAATTGAATGCAATATCAATATGTGAGGAATACATGTATTTATAACACCTAAGTGATTTATCTGGCAGGTTGTTGAGTTGAATTGGGAAGGCATGCGTGCACTTATCCCACAGCAGTTATTCTAATCCATTAATTATAGCAATGAGGCTCAATGGAATTTAGAAATATGGAAATAATGAATTATAATTGTACAATGTTGTATGTGAAATATGTTGATAATTTGGAGGATGGTATCCTCATGTTACGTTTGCCACAGTAGCGACCCCACGCCTTCAACCAGATAATGTAATCAGTAGAATTCCATATTCTACCTTCATTTTGCTCTGACCTTTCACAAATAATCTTATAAATGATTTGATCTTGCAGAACGATTAGTATTTTTGAAAACTTTACGTATTATAATGAAATATAATGACATGAAGCCTATGTAATGCTTAGTGAGATGGGGAATTCAGGGAATGCTGACTTCGATTCCGATGAATTTGTAAATTGTTATAACTGATCCATAAATTATAATAAGTATTTGACCATTGGTTGCAATAAATATCATTAATAAATTATAATAAAATCCAATTATAATGATAATAGCGAGTTGTACGCAGATTTTAAAAAAATCTTTATTGGAAATAATAATAAATCAACACGGTTGTTGGATACTGATTAATAGATTCCACGTGTGGAACTTACGATTTTTGAATAGCTTGATTTATAAACATATAAAAGAAAGAATAAGATTGTTCTTAAGCCAAATAGCATTTGATGGCGTTTAGATAATAGAAAGAGATATTTGGAATTTTTATTCCTGACTTGTCAAAAGATTTTGATAACGATCATAAACATAATTTTGATAATAATTTTGGAAATATAAAAGCTGTTGTGAGTTGTAAATATTTTCCTTATGATGTCAGACTGGACTATTAATTGTCTGCACATCATGAATGTGTTAATTGTGTTTAGGATAAAAACAGACTATAGTGATGAACTATAAAATTCACTAATCTTCTAAGAATACTTAAATAATTTATTAACATAATTTTGATTTTGAAAGTTTAATAATTGCCGTTGGTTTATCAGGGCATAATATTAGATCAGGGTCCCAGGGGGAGCGACAGGATGTATTTTGTTTCGAGATGGTGATTTAGCTATCGCCTTGTGGAAAAATATTGTAATTAGTTAGGATGGTTGAATGAATAAATTAACCTGATGCGCTTTATCTTATAGAAAACTGGGGGTAATTCATGATTTCTTGAAAACTTAATTCCTTTCTATCCTTGCTGTAGTGTGCATCTGGATAACAGCTAAGCTTTTGTTTTAAATTACAACGTTTGTTGTTTGCCCATATTTAACCCCGATATGTTTTTGAGTCTTATGCTCAGCTGTTGTTTATATGTGCGCTTGTGTGGACGTGGGACTTCCGTCAAACGGTCACAGTACACTTTACGATCGAAACTAACCTTTCCCCCGGGTCCTAACTAAACCGACGGGAACAGGACAGGTAGATCTGACGTGCTTAGGTACACACCCGTCACAAACACACGTTGTACGAAGCGTAGCATCAATACATTGGCATATGAGACCAAGTTGCGCTTGTAGCCGGTAATAGGCCGTACAATGGAGAGACCTACCGGTACCCACTTGTACGAATGGTTAAAACCAAGCACATAAATTAAGAGAAAACGATCTCTTCAACGTAGTTAAGCTAGTTAATTATAAGGTTTGGTAAATGTCACCATTGCGGGTGTAGCCTATTTCCTGCAGCGAGCAGTGATATATGAAAGAATTTTCCCTCAAAGAGCGTTGATATATAAATGAATATTTTCCGGCAGTAAGACCGATGCCCCGTTTAGGGAGGATATGATGAATGAATATGATATAATGAATGGCACGTATAAGGGATAATATGATAAACGATATATATGATAAAGGAAGGGATATCTATATGCATAAGAAGGTAATGATATAGTTAAGTAATAGCGGGAGGACGTGATGCATTAGCTGCTCGTCTTTCACCAGGAGGCCTGCGGCTAGAATCCCCGAAATACCGAGGTGAAAACTTCAGCTGAAAAGGATCACGTGAAGGAAGCAAAGAAATGAGTCAACACTGAGGTGCACCAAAAGCTAAAAGTAATAAATTAATAGGATAAGACACTAGAAGGTAAGTACATAAATACATAAGATAGTATATTAGGCGCCCGAACAAACGTCTACGACCGGCCGCAACATGGACGGACTAGCGAATAAACAGCGCTGCGTAACTGACATGAGAAGTGTATCTATGGCCATAAATTAAAATTTTATTCTACTTTATATTTTCAGCTAGCAGCCACAACAGCAATTACATATATAATCTGCATACTTTCTTTTCAGATACCAGACTTACAGCAAAAATACAACTAACACATCAAGATTTCCTTTTCAGATATTAGCCGCTCCAACATTATTTGTACTTTCAATGCTCGATGTCAAACAATACTTTTCTTTCTTCTCTTTTTCCCTCTTCTTCACTTTCTTCCGCCCCCTCCACAACACACGCGCCTCAAAGCGCAACTACATGGTATATCTCCAAACACCGACATAGCAGCAACAAATTTGTACAGTGACTTCGGATACCTGTGGGGTACCGGACGTTACTGACGAATACATATATAACGCCATATATGAAGGCGTTCCCTACAGTGGTAAAGGTCGTCACAAAAAATGTGAGTGGCCACTTTCACCGCTAAGATGAATTCACTCACCCACAGGGAGTAATTCGTAACCTAGAATAAACATGGCCAAATAGACATTAATTTTATTCTTCAGATTAATTCCTAAGATTAGTGCATAATTCTATTCTATAAGTTACTATAAGGTATAAGCGCGCACAAATTTACGCTTCGACGGAGCTCCACAAACACAATGTCTATGCACGTCCAGAAATTAAGTTCCGTTTGGTAATAAAATTAAATTGTGTACAGATACAGAAAAATTATTTATTGCACAACATTCTACACCTCTTAAACCACTTTTCCACATAACTGCCGAACTTTTGCAGGCATTTGTCATAGTGTGGCACAAGATTTTGGATACCTTCTTCATAGAAGTTTGCCGCCTGTGTCTTCAACCAGTTGGAAACATCTTCTTTCAGCTCGTCGTCATTGTTGAAGTGTTGACCGCCAAGGAAAGACTTGAGATGTGTGAACAGATGAAAGTCGCTAGGAGCGAGGTCAGGGCTGTACGGAGGGTCGTCAAACACGTCCCAGCCAAATCCCTGTTGGAGGTTTTTCGTCACATTTGCAGTGTGTGGTCGTGCGTTGTCGTGAAGAAAAACAACACCTTTTGACAGCAACCCTCGGCGCTTATTCTGTATTGTGCGGCGCATTTTCTAAGTGTCTCGCAGTAAGCATCTGCGTTGATTGTTTGACCACGCGGTAAGAAATCAATGAGTAAGATGTCTTTCCAGTCCCAGAACACTGTGCACATCATTTTCCGAGGTGGCAAGATTTGTTTCGGCTTAACCTTTGCTGGGGATGAAGTGTGCCTCCATTCCATTGATTGCCGCTTACTTTCAGGGGTGTCGTAAGAAACCCAAGTTTCATCTCCTGTGACTATCTGTGTCAGAAATTCTTCGCCGCCTTCATTGTAACGGGTCAAAAACTGAAGTGCACTACCCATCCGTTTTGTTTTGTGTTGCTCTGTAAGAATCTTTGGTACCCAACGTCGGCAAAGTTTACGAAAGTTCAGTTTTTCGGTAACAATTTCATGAATTAGTGATCGTGAGATTTGGAGAAATTCCATAGCGAGAGCACTAATTGTAAACCTGCGGTTTTCCCGGATCTTGTCATCAATCGCGTGAACCAGTTCTTCTGTAACCAAAGATGGACGCCCACTTCGTTCTTCATCGTGCACTTCACTACGTCCTTCATTGAACTGTCGGACCCATCTTCTCACCATTGAATCACTCATCGCATTTTGTCCATACACTTCGCAAATTTGCCGATAAATTTCAATTGGTTTCACTTTCCTAGCATTCAGAAAACGAATCACAGATCTGATTTCACAAGCGGCGGGATTTTCAATCAACACCGACATTGTACGAGTAAAAATGCACAACAACGTGTACGTGGCTGACAGCGCTCTCCAAATGGCGCACGTTTCTTCTCCTTGATACAGAGCGTCTACCGCGCATATTCGGAACTGCGCTGCAGAGGAACGTACAACTAGTTGAAGACACAGGCGGCACACGTCTATGAAGAAGGTATACAAAAACTCGTGCCACGCTACGACAAATGCTTGCAACATTTCGGCAGTTATGTGGAAAAGTAGTTTAAAGGTTGTAGAATTTTGTGCAATAAATAATTTTTCTGTATCTGTACACAATTTAATGTTATTACCAAACGGAACTTACTTTCTGGACGTACTTCGTATTATTTTATTACTTTATTAATATACTTTATTGTCTAGCTATATTTTTATTAGCACACTACGGTACTCCATTTTGTTCTATACTATATGTATGTTATATGCATTTTATGTCAATGTATTATTTGTACGCACATTTGTATTTCTTCCTTCCTCCTTCTAAACACAGTATGTACAAATGCTCCAGCACTCTCCACATCCCTCAATAAAAATATTTTAAAGTTTATTTCCAATTTCTAAACCTAACGGAGCATTTACTTTTTTCTTTCCCTTCCCTTTTCTCACACTTGTATGATGTATTTTATTATGTATACCGTTGTATCTTACCATATTATTTTTTTCTGGTACCAATGCCACATTTCCATTTTCTTATTAACTTTATCACTGTACCATGGAACAATATTGTAATTTTCTTAACACTTTGTACACCCGCTACCCATTTTTACACCCAATATTATATGGCAATGTATTTTGTTTTCTCTTATGCTAATATTGTCTAAACTGTAACACAAATTGTACACATTCTCATCCACATAACCATCAATTGTATACACACATCAAAAAAAGTTTTGCATCACCTCGGTTCCCAGATCTCCGGCATATAGACGTTGACTGTGTATATTGTATCCAAGATACAGTCCCTTTGACTGTTCATAGATGTCACTAAAACTGCTCAAAGATGTAAACAACCATGCATGAGCAGGGCCTATTAGACGGAGGGGGTACGACAGCCGATCAGTTCCAGTCATTCCACCAGGACGAAGGTACGCTGCTCATGTTGTCTGTAGTTCTACCATGCCTAGAAGGTCAATACCGCAGTTCGATCGCGTCCGCATTGTTACTTTGTGTCAAGAAGGGCTCTCAACAAGGGAAGTTTCCAGGCGTCTCAGAGTGAACCAAAGCGATGTTGTTCGGACATGGAGGAGGTACAGAGATACAGGAACTGTCGATGACAGGCCTCGCTCAGGCCGCCCAAGGGCTACTACTGTAGTGGATGACCGCTACTTACGGATTGCCGCTCGGAGGAACCCTGACAGCAATGCCACCATGTTGAATAATGCGTTTCGTTCAGCCACAGGACGTCGTGTTTCAACTCAAACTGTGCGCAATAGGCTGCATGATGCGCAACTTCACTCCCGACGTCCATGGCGAGGTCCAGCTTTGCAACCCCGACACCATGCAGCGCGGTACAGATGGGCCCAACAACATGCTGAATGGACCCCACGGAATTGGCATCACGTTCTCTTCACCGATGAGTGTCGCATATGCCTTCAACCAGACAATCGTCGGAGACGTGTTTGGAGGCACCCTGGTCAGGCTGAACGTCTTAGACACACTGTCCAGCGAGTGCAGCAAGGTGGTGGTTCCCTGATGTTTTGGGGTGGCATTATGTGGGGCCGACGTACGCCACTGGTGGTCATGGAAGGCTCCGAAACGGCTTTACGATACCTGAATGACATCCTCCGACCCATAGTGCAACCATATCGGCAGAATATTGGAGAGGCATTTGTCTTCATGGACGACAATTCTCGACCTCATCGTGCACATCTTGTGAATGCGTTCCTTCAAGATAACGACATCGCTCGACTACAGTGGCCAGCATGTTCGCCAGACATGAACCCTATCGAACATGCCTGGGATATGTTGAAAAGGGCTGTTTATGGACGTCTTGACCCACCAACCACTCTGAGAGATTTACGCCGAATTGTCGTTGAGGAGTGGGACAATTTGGACCAACAGTGTCTTGATGAACTTGTGGATAGTATGCCACGGCGAATACAGGCATGCATCAATGCAAGAGGACGTGCTACTGGGTATTAGAGGTAGTGGTGTGTACTGCAATCTGGACCACAAATGCTGAAAGTCTAGCTGTATGATGGTACAACATGCAATGTGTGGGTCTCATGAGCAATAAAACGAGCTGAAATGTTGTTTGTGTTGATCTCTATTCCCTTTGTATTTAACGGTTCCGGAACTCTTGGAACCGAGGTGATGCAAAACTTTTTTTGATGTGTGTACAACAAAAAACTAATTTGTTTCACCCCTAAACACCCAACCTACTCGAGCACACACAATACGATGACTGCGCGACCACACGGCTATACGAAGGAAGAAGAAAAGAAGAGGAACAAGAACAGAAGAAGGACCCAGAAAAGAAGAAGAAAATAACGCCATACGACTAGTCCAATCTGCGAGGACGCAGATTCGATCGGGTAGAAGAATTGTTGCACCCTGGGGTATAACCCACAGGGTACATTTATCTAATATCTAAATACTCCTACAATCTACAAATACAACTCACATCTGCCCCAATTCTCTACACAATTCACCCCCAAATCTAACACACACGGATACAAGGAATCAACAACAACACAACGCTTCATTACCAAACGCCTACAACATTTTACTACAAAATTACAAAATGCTGCCACACACTGGTTGAACACTGGAAGTAGACCAACTATGTTACGACATGCATAGTCAGCAACAACATGAGGAATAAATAGGGCTCTCGGCCCAAACACATGGCCTCTGTTATGTGTCACGTCTAGACGACTCCATGCCCAGCTGATTGCCGACGTTCTCTGATCGAAGGTGAGTGATCTGGTGAACCCCTAAATTCTTTTCTCACCCTACCAATTGTAATCATCTCGTTATTGATTGTACACTATCGCTCACTAGGACAATCCTAGCGAAGCCCATCTAAAGCCCTTACGGCATTACTGTAATTTCCTACCTTTATTTCACAACTTGCTGACTATTTTATTAGTACGTCTGTCCTAGCTCCCCAATAGTAATAACATTTGCTTTATACTGGTTCTGCAATATCAGCCCAGCACACATTTACATTGTATTGCAAGCTAGCTTAATCGTACGAGTGCAGTCCAAGGCCTCCAGTCAGCTCTTTAGCTAGGCGGCCGTCCTGCCATGGTTTACTAAGTCGTCACGCTTCAACGTAATGCCCCCGTCATTCTAATAACCAAATACACAGGGAATCCACAGCCCTTTCAGCACCCGAGGTTATAGTCACCCAATAAAACTATAACAATATGCACATTTCTCAAGGACCTAGTCTCACAATTACAGTACTTTCCTGATAGTCTTAATTTTTGTTGTAATCGGTGTAATTTAGACGTTTTGTTCACATAGTTCTCCTTAATTTTTAAATTGTTGCATCTACCTTTTTGAAAGGAAACAATATTTAAGTTATTCAATGTTTGGAATATAAACTCATCATTCTGGAGTCAAATATACTTACGATTTTTAACCCCGCACAACTGGTGTGATTAATGAGAAATGGCTTATTCATGTACATGATGATGATGATAATTGTTTTAAGGGGCCTAACATCGAGGTTATCGGCCCGTTATTCATGTACATAGGTCAGTGTGTAGGCTACTATAGCTGCATATTAGGGAATAGTATTGCTGTGTTTCCATGCCTATTATCTCATATTGGCCGGCTTTGGTGGCGTATTTGGTAGCATGCTGAGCTTCTATGCCCAAGGTCGCGGGTTCAAACCCGGCCGAAGTCATCGTATTTTTGAAGAGCGTTAAAATCCCTCACTATGCCTTCCTTCGAAGGGGAAGTATAGCCGGTGGGCCCATGTCATATATATTTATGTGGTGTAAAAGAACCTTCCATTAACTACACTCGTGTGAAGGTTAAATTTGATTAACGCTATTAAGTTCCAACGTTCACCGTCAGGTTCTCGTTGCGGTGGTATATATTAGCCAAGTTTGCAGCTAGGTGTCGTTGACGGTAGCATTTGGTAGCAAAAGTAGGAACTACTTAAAACTGACCACGGCCGACTGAATACGAGCTGCGCTCTATACCGGCCTTGACATTCCCAGTCAGAACCCATGTATAACATGTAATTGGAAAGTTTCTACTCGTTGCCGGTAGAGCGCACTCCCTTCCCATTATAGGCGCGATAAGGAATCAGCTGTACAGTACGTATATTAAATGTGTAATCTCAAGAACCACTGGATGGATTTTGATGCTGCTTTCACCATTCTGTAAAGGTGATCTCGAGGAAGATTTGTGTAGAAAATAATTTATTTATGACCAAAGGGAGCCAAGCAGTAACGATTTCAGTGAAAAGGTCGAAAAAATAGCCTGGCGCCCGTGCGCTTTTTAAGCTTACGCTGGGCGAACCGTTAAAAATATCATTATAATATGAGTGTAAGAATTGTTCAGCGTGAGAAATTCTACAAAAAAGTCCGCGAGAGCATATCTCTATCTTCGATACATCGCCCACTATAAGAGTTTTTAGTTTGGACGGGAGGGGCATTTGGCTTGCACCTCGCCATTCATAAATTACGTCTGACAGGAATTCCTTGCACATTCATAACTGTTCCCGGGCGAAGCCGGGGCGGGTTGCTAGTGACACTATATAATTATTATCATTATAATTTCCGCATTATCAAAATTAAAATTATATCACAAAATAAAATAGCGTGCTAATAAATCTAAGAGAAATTAGACATACCTTGCACCTTCTTCGGGTACAAGGACACTACTCCAGCACCATCTCATTAAAAGGAAAGAGAGGATCAAAATTACAGCCGGGAACAAGTAGCAGCTAATCGTGTGTTGTGTTTTGTGCTAAGAGATCTTTCGACAAATTATCAGATACCGTGTGCCTTCTTTTTCACGAAGCAGCTGTCAGGACGGGACTTACATAAACTCCTGCTGGACGTTATTCTCGAGGTTGAACAATGCGGTTTCATAATTATAATAACTGTCTCTGATAGTCACAAAACTAACACTACAATGATGAGGCATTTAGGGGGAGGGAATTTGCTACCAATGGTCAATCACCCATACGACGAGTCTAGGAATGTATTCCCTAGTTTTGATCATTGTCACATTCTAAAAAAAAAAAAACTTTAGAACGCAGTTTCTGTAACGAGAGATGACTGATGGTACTGGAATAATTTCAGGGAAATACTTGTCATTACTATAAACAATGCAAAAGTGTGAGATCGTCAAACCGGTCAGACACCTCACTAAAAAACACATCGAACCCACTAAATTTGAAAAAATGAATGTTCGGCGTGCCAAGGAAGTGTTCTCGTCAGAAGTTATTGGTGCCATTAGTACACTGAAAGAAAATATAGGCATGCACCCGGAAGCGTACACATTCATGGACGCAGAAGCAACCATTTTTTTTGAAAAACGTTAATAAATGGTTCGCTATGCATGACGTAAGCATCACATATCATCATATTCAGTCTAGAAATCCAGATAAAGGACATTTTTTCTCATTAAATGTCAGTCGCCTAAACTGGCTAGAGGAATATTTTCTTTCTTACCTTGAAACTTTGAAAGCTGCTATAACGCTGCTAGAAAGGACTTCCTGAGTTCTGAGACTTACGAAGCTACCTATACAATTAATCACGGATTCAGCTGTCCAGTGCATACGGTATCTTCTAAAAATGGGCAGAGGAAAGTCGCCAAATATGGGGAGTTTTTTTTATAGGGCTCACATTAGACATAAGAAGGAACGGAATAATTTTGGTTTTCTCACCAATGTAAACCTCAGGCGATATACTATGTATATTACAAATATGGGCACGTTTGATGTTATAATACCCTCTGATATTATTGTTAACTTTAAAAGTGCACTTTCCCCGTATTAGGCAACCGGGTTTCGTAATATGGGGAGGTGAGAAACCTCACGGTTTTTATTTATAATAGGTACACTGAATAGTTTACCCTACTAATTAAAGCATTAATTCTGACATATTTTTTTTCGTGTGGCCTCCTGAGAGGCCGAGTGCAGGTCTTTCTAGTCGACGTCCGTGGTCGACCTGCGCGTCAGGATGAGAGATGGAATGGATGAAGATGAATGAAACTGGGCAAGGATGTGGAAGGAAGCGGCCGTGGCCTGTTAGAAGGTACCGTCCCAGCATTTTCCTGGTGTTGAAAAATGGGAAACCACGGAAAATCATTTCAAGGACGGCCGACGGTGGGGCTCGAACACACGCGTCTACCGAGTCAGCAGAGAGCTTGGCCCCATGGCCTAACGCTGCGCTTTAGCCAGCGTAGCCACTACTGTCGGTAATTCTGACAATGTAATGAAATCATGAACACAAATAGTACAAAAATACAAAAATGAATATTTTAAGTAAATAACAGTCCTAGTTTCCTGTTGCCGAACTTCCAAACCGTTCAGCAGAAAAATGCATAAACTTTAATGAAAACCGAGTGATTCTGATCGAATTCAACTGTAACGAGGTGCAAGGTATGTCTAATTTCTCTTAGATTTATTAGTACGCTATTTTATTTTGTGATATAATTTGCATTTTGATATTGTGGGAATTATAATGATAATATAATAGTGTCACTAGCAACCCGCCCCGGCTTCGCCCGGGAACAGTTATGGATGTGCAAGGAATTCCTGTCAGACGTAATTTAAGAATGGCGAGGTGCAAGCCAAATCCCCCTCCCGTCCAAACTAAAAACACTTATAGTGGGCGATGTATCGAAGATAGAGATATGCTCACGCGGACTTTTTTGTACAATTTTTCATGCTGAACAATTCTTACACTCATAGTATATTGATATTTTTAACGGTTTGTCCAGCGTAAGCTTAAAAAGCGCACGGACGTCAAGTTCTTTCTTCGACCTATTCACTGAAATCTAAAATCGTTACTGCTTGGCTCCCTTTGATCATAAATAAATTATTTTCTACAGAAATCTTCCTCGATATTACCTGTACAGAATGGTGAAAGCCGCATCAAAATCCATCCAGTGGTTCTCGAGATTACCCGTGATATCCAAGAATCGGGGACTTTGTTTTACCCAGGGTGGAATTCAGAGACATTTCTTGAGGACACCTTGAGGAGACCTTGACTAAGGAGGCCTTGAGGCTTCCTCCAATCTGAAGGTCTCCTTGAGATTGATTTTGCCGTCAGAGTCATTTCCTTAAGGTATCCTTACTCAAGGGATCCTCAAGGCTTCCTCAAGGCTTCCTCGAAAGTAAGATTCACGGGTAACAATCACATACGAAAAGTTTCACTAGTGTTATTCGAATAAGAACTAAAGCTGACGTGTCTTACAATATAATCTGATGTTGCATTATATTAACGTTGATTTGTTAAACATTATAATTGATTGTCAGCTAGTCACGTATGATACATGTGTGATTAGCGCGTACTTATTTCAATATTAGTTTTTGAGACTTTGGCAACGGTCAGTGTAGCATTTCTTTTCAGGGAAGCTATGAAGCAATCTTCGCGCACCGGTATTTCAAACGCAAATATGTCCACATGGAGTATAGAGTGGAGTAATAAGAAATCGTTGTGTGTAGAGGATAAACATTTTGTTGTGCAAATCATCCTCCAGTATAAAAATATACTTGAAAATAAGAAGACGGACGAAGTTACCGTGGAAAAAAGAAGAGAACATGTCAAACTATAACGGAGGCGTTCAACTGCGTGCCTGAGCACAAGGTAAGATTTCCTCAATTTTCGTATTATTTCTGTAGTAAGACGCACCTGTTGATTATTTTAAAGCACCAATACGTCCATTAGGCCTACTGACTAAAAGAAACATAGATGAAACAGTAGCAAAAACGTAATGTAGTAGCCTACTTTTAAGGTTATCGTAGGCTACCTTAACCTATTACGGCCTACACGCAATAAGCAACCAAAATCCGGATGTGTGCACAAAGTTTTAAATCGTATAACGAAATGCACACAGACTTTGAATGTACGTTACTTTTTATTAAAATTTTGTTTCATTGTATGATATTCTCCATTCAAGAACGTGGTATCTTCTCAGCTTGAAAGCTGCGGTAGTTCAAAGACATGCCAGGCAAGTTCCCACTTTTTACAGCATACTCTTAATTTTAAAAGATGCAGCATGAAAACCTCAAGTTCCCAGAGTACAACTAACATAGCATGTGAATAAACCATTTTAGTGCCACAGGTGACGGTTATTGTCAAGCTCTGTGCAAATGTTCTTGTACTGTGACCTATAGGCCTATTTACTCCAGGAAAGGCCTTACGATAATTACTAAACTTGTTGGTGGTTCTTTAATGAGGCTGCAGATGCAGTTTGCAAAGCTCATAAGGAGAGAGATAACGAATTGTACCTTTTTTTCAGGAGAAGCATTTAAAGATTTTGAGTCGTTGTGAAAAATAGTAAATGTTACTTATGAAAAAAATTACATCAGTGATTCATATGGTGCCACATGGCATAAATGAGGTCACAGTTGTATGGGGGAAGACTTTGGTATTGACATCCAAACAGACCCTCTCGAAATACTGTGATAGACAACATGCTGGATTTGTTTATATGGGTCTGATGTCGTCATGTACTGTACCGGTAGATCAGGTGTTTTACATGTTTAGGCCTATGGAATAAAAATTGTTTTAGAATGTTTAAATAATGTTGATTGGTTAGGTCTGGTGGATACTAAAACCATAACATGATAGTTAAGCTTACTATTACCCCCATACATTTGAAATTGGTGCCAAAACAACTATTATCCAAAAATTACTGATAAGTGACAGGTTAGGTGAGGACTGAAGATCCACTGAAAATTACTGTCACAGTGACTCCTATGTTCCCCCCTGCCTATATCATAATGGTGCCAGCATATTGTTCGATGTTCCATTGGTAGGGATGGGTTGCGAACGGAGTCGCGAAGAGTCGAGACTGCTGCCGCTGGAACCGATACTCCCGACTCCAGTGTCGACTCCACTGATGCACTAACGCCATCTAACAACTGTTTGTGTAACTGTTTGTGTAACTGCACGGCCGTGGTAGTAGGTAATCTGTGGCCGTGGTCAGCCGTGGTAACTGCTTGAACATGTATGCCACACGGCGCCAGCAGCAACGTTGTTCGCTATCGCTGCGGCATGTTTAACATACAGCTGAATAAATCTTGCTGCTAGCTTGCCAGTGATACTTAATTGGTATTGAAATGTATGGCAAGCTATTATAAACTGCAAAATGATTCAATAGAATGATTATATGCATAGTCGTTCTTTGTTATGATCTACTGTAGGATTCTACACTATGAGAATATGCTGGATAGGCCTAGTTGATGCATAGTGATAGGATATTTATTTTGCCGGCAAGATCGTTACGTGGAATGTCGAATACCAATTACGAAGTTCTTGGCACTGTGTGTGTATTCTTACTTTCATTATAGGGTGTTTCATTTCCGTGTCTCCAATAACAAAATTTGGGTGTTGAATTAATGTAAGATTTGGCCTATGTTATGGTTTGTTAATTGCTTTGTTTAAGATGTGCGCACATGCCTCTCATATTGTGACGGTCTTGTTATCCGTCCACGTTTGTCCCTTGATACCTTGTTTTACGATGAATACAATAGGATTATTTGCCAGCAAACATGGCTGATTGTTTCTGGTTATCATCGGTAATGTTACCGACAGCAGTGGCTATGCTCGCTGTTAGGTTCACTTCTTAATAAATCACATAGACTCCTCTAGAATGCATATTTTATTATTTGTTGTGGAAAGATTCACAATTCACACGACACACACCATATTGTTTTTGACACTGAACTTCACTGATATCAAAGACTATGTCAAAGATACTGCACTACACTCTTGTGCTTGCTGCCAACACAACATTCTCCCACCTTGAGTTGTGGAAACAACTCAACAAAACAATAAAATAACATAACACATATATTTTCACAAAATAAATGAACACAGAAATAAATAAGTCACTCAAAATATCTCTTTGGTTTAACCACCACTCTCCCACTACTGGTTTTGATGAGATCAGAAGTATTAGTCGATGGTTTAACCGTCTTTGGATTTTTCTCCTTCTTCTAATTTTCATTCCGCTCAACTTGCAGTCTTAAAGCATGATCTTCTCCAGATGTCACTTCAAGTGGATACACCCTCTGTACTGGCCTCAGTAGCTCTCCTTTTGTAGTCGCCAAGCGAACAACTCTCACGACACCACCTTTGCCAGGGATGACCTCCGTCACTCTTGCCAGCGGCCAGTCTAGTCTCTTCGTGTTGTCACTGGCTACCAGTACTACTTCACCTACACAGGGTTTGTGATGACTTTTCCTAATGTGGTTCTTCTGTATTAGCTGTCCAAGATATTCATTCCTGAATCTTACCCTTAATGTTTCCTTTACTTTCTGTCTGTACCTGAATCTTCTGTCAAGTTTTATGTCCTCGATCATGTCGATATCGGGCATTCCAATCTCCTTGACTTCCTGTAGGAACATTGCAGGGGTGATAGCCATCAAGTCTTCTCCATCATTGGACAGGTAAGTAAGTGGTCGTGAATTCATGACAGCTTCAATGTCACACAGAACAGTCATCATTTCTTGGTACGACAGACATGACCTTCCCAGAACTTTCCTGAGCATTTGTTTGAGGACACCAATCAGCCTCTCCCACCATCCTCCCCACCATGCTGCAGTGGGAGGATTGAATTTCCATTTTATTTGGTGTACAGAACTATATTCAGCAATTTTATCCCACTGAATTGTCTCCAACATATTGCAGGTGCCTTGAAAGTTTGTCCCATTGTCACTATAGACAATCATTGGCCTTCCACGTCTGGACACGAAGCGCCGAAAAGCTTCGAGGAATGTTGCAGTAGCCAAAGATGTTACAAACTCCAGGTGTACTGCACGAAAAACCACACACGTGAACAGACAGACCCAGGCTTTCTCTCCACCTTTCAAAATCAGAGGCCCGGCAAAGTCGACCCCTGTTATTTCAAAAATTGAGGCTTCTCTTACTCTGTCTATGGGGAGATGAGTTTGTTCTGCTTCAAGATGTTTTCCATGGTACCTCCTGCAGACAACACATGTTTTAATTGCACCCTTCACCGTTCTCCTTCCTCCGAGGATCCAATATTTCTGTCTGAGCCCACTGAGCAGAATCTGGGTTCCAGCATGACATAAGTCTTTGTGCTTCTCCCTAATGAGAGCGTGAACTGCTGTATGCTTCGCAGGAAGGATAGCAGGACAACGGAAAGCATAATCATCTTTGCGCGATATAATTTTTGTTTTCAGTCTCATCACTCCCTCATCATCCATGAAAACACATAGTGAGTTGAATCTTTCATCCTTTTCACCAACAAAACACTCCTTTTGTATGAACTTCATCACGCCTTTTTCTGCTTCTGTGGTTTCTTCAATGGATAGTTCGGTAGTTCTTCTATTATTTTCCTGTCGACAATTATACAGAAACCTCAAGATCCATCCTATCATACGAACTGTTCTACGGAAACTTGAGAAATAGTCAAGGTGCCATTCTTGGGTATTGGACTTGTCTTCTAACACAGTCATCGTGTTGACTTTCTTTTTTCTTTCTTGGAAGACTTCATCATCGTTTGTTGAAATTTCAGGGCTAGGCCATTGTGTAGTGGATTGTTTTAGCCATTTTGGCCCTTCCCACCATCTCTGTTGAAGTAACTGTTTTGTGCTACATCCCCTTGATGCCAGGTCAGCCGGATTCATGGTTCCTGGAACATGCCGCCACTGTTCTATTCTGGACAGTCTTCGAATTCCTTGCACTCTGTTCCACACGAAGGTCCCCCAAGGTTCGTCTAACTTGATCCAGGACAACACAGTCGACGAGTCACTCCAATAATAAGTAACGATTTCTTTTGCAGTTAATGTTGGCAGTACTGACGTCACTAGTCGAACCCCTATTGTAGCTGCTAATAATTCCAGGCGTGGTATGGTGATACTCTTCTTGGGTGCCCCTCTTGTCTTGGCTTGTACAAATCGTAGCTCTATATTGTCAACCCTCTGTATTCGCAAGAATATAACTGCAGCATACGCAGTTTGACTGGCGTCGCAGAACACGTGAAGAGATATATCTTCAACCGACTGGACACTACCGATCAAACATCTAGGAATCTTAATCTCAGACAGCTGAGGTAGTTCTGCCAACCACTTCATGAATCTTCTCTTTGTTGTTTCGTCTACTCTGGTGTCCCAACCCAAGTCAGTGGCCCATAGTTCTTGCAAGATTAATTTTGGACAGAGAAATACCGGACATGAGAAGCCAATAGGGTCAAACACCTTATGTGCAGCTCCTAGTATAGCTCTTTTGGTGATTACATCATATTTGAAATCGTTAACATGAGTTAGATTCAGTTCAATGGTATCTTCTCCTTTATTCCAAATGAGCCCTAGCACATGAGTAAGATTTTCAGCTGTACCATCCTGAGAATACTCCCACCCTCGGAGATTGAAAGATGCCTTATCCATTATTATGCTTGCCTCTCGCATGAATGAATGAAGGTCATTTCTGTTGTTAACACTAATAGCACAGTTATCCACATAAAAACATTCTTCCAATCTTTCTATTGTTGAAGTTGAGTAGGAACTATTATCGACTGTTTGTCTCTTCAACTCGTTCAAGTGGAGTTTGATGGTTGCCGACAATAGGAACGGAGAACATGCAAGTCCAAAGACAACTCTATTGTGACGGAACACTTCTACCTTCCCTGTACATTCCTCCTCCCACCAAAGGAATCTCAGAAAATCACGGTCTCTAGGATTGACACTTATTTGAAGAAATGCTTTTTCTACATCGGCCGTCACACCGATCTCATTTTCTCTGAACTTCAGTAGCGAACTAGGGATCAACTCTATGAAGTTAGGCCCTTTCTCAATACATTCGTTCAGAGATGGAGCGTTTCTCTGCTTCGCCGAGGCATCAAAAACAGGCCTGATCTTGGTGGTGCTGTTTTCTTTGAAGACAGGTCGGTGAGGTAGATAGTGTCCACTATTCTTCAGTTCTTCTTCAGGTA